>OW052183.1:16066490-20866490 GCA_932526625.1 Rhingia campestris | reverse complement strand
TATTATGTTTTCCAGTATGTATTTTCTTAAAAAAAAATTGAGATGTATATTTTTAATATTTTGAAAAATAATAATTATAAAATGATTTTTTCTCTTTTTTTACGCCACACCCTGTGTCCCATTTCGAAAAAGTTCTAATACTCCTCTTCTATAATAAGAAAGTCTTGCATCTTATTGCCGTCTATTTCTCGTGTATGTGTGGCATAGTGTTACTTCAAATTATAAAATCGTCGAGAGTGTCCCTACTCACTGTAAGTAGATATACTCTGGAGTCTGGATATACTCTGAACCTTACTGAAGAGAAATGTCAAAAGAGCGGCAAGAAATATGGCGTCGCATGCTGTCCCTGTCGCTCTACTTTTGTAGCGTCCCTGTTGAAAAACCCTTTATTTCATATGATAAAAATAATGTCCCTATGAAAACGCGTGAAGCTTGAAAGAATGATTATATTTTACGCCGTTACAGATCTTCGATACAGTTACTCCTATGAAATTCATTTTCTAGGTTAGTTTAAGATATTTTTCTAGTAAAACTAGTAGTCAGCGATAATTTAAATAGGTTTCCACAAATTTTCAATAAATTGAAACAAAAAAAGTGTCAGATCGCAAAAACCTACTTTTTTTTACGAAGTTTTACGAAGACAGTTTTTGCAGGCATAAAGCCATTTAACTATCAGTGTTATCGTTTAAATAATTCCAAATCTATGGAGGTTTTCGACGTTATCAAATATGTTTGTTTTTTTAGTATGAAAGCTTTGTATTGCTTAATCGTGCAATAAATTGTTTTATTGTTAATATTATGACTGCAATTCGATAACCACTAAAGTGAAAGTCATTCCGATATGGACGTTTGTGTTTCGATGTGAACTGCTATGTGACGCTGCAAGTATGTACTTCTGCCAATCTATGTTTGATTGTAAAATCCTGATATGCACATTTGCATGTAAATAAATATAGTGTTTTCCAATTGTGCAGAAATAAATATTTTTTTGTAAATTAAGTCGATGAAAACAAAAGAATACGCCCCCCCATAATGGCGCGATTTGTTTTCCCATATTTATCTTTTCGTATAAAACTTTGCGAACATTATTGTTCAGATAAGTGGTATTAGTCTATGTAAACTCCCACACTTATACATTTGGAGATATTTCACAATGTTATCAATGATGATTGCGTATTTTGCATAATTACAACGCCAAACGCGTTTATATTTTTTTTTAATTAAACAATGATTTAGAAATACGTTCGGAGTTCTGTGTCGCTTAACAGTTGTTAAGGGCCGCTAGGAATGCGTATCTTTAGCTAATGTTTGTAGCTGAGTAAAAAGTTAAAAACAAGGCAACCCGTAAACGCTTACACAATGTGTATCTTCGTGAATTTGTAGCTTGAACTTGAATAGAGGGCAACTTATTGCAAGAAATGTTCTCTCTTTTGACAGCGATGCAAGATACCAGCTACAGATATGCATTCTGGGAAGGTCTTTACTAGCTTACTCGCTGGAGTTCGTTCGTAGATTATGCTATTCTAATCAAACCCTCTTAGAAATGGAATTTCCAAAAATGTCTCTTTTAGGGTTAGTCGCAATCTATGGCATTAAGAAATGTAATGTCAACATTTTAGTCATTTAAGTTCAGCGTATGTCACCCGGGGTTTATATTGGCGAGTACAAAAATTATAAATTCTGTGGTAGTGTCAGTTTTGTAAGTGCATGTGCAACTTACAAGTGACGGTGGGTTCTAACATTGCTGGCACGATATTAGGTCTGTTCCCGTACTTTTTCAGTAAAAATTAGTAAATTCTCAAATTACTTGGAGTGGGGGTAAATTATCTCAGAAAGAGACAAAATTACCAAAAGTACGGGAACACGTTTAAGTAAAAAACAGTAAAATTATATATTTTGTATGCCTTTTAAAGAACAAATGACATAAATCACCTGTCAAAACAAGCGAGTTGTCACTTTTAGATACCAACTGACAGTTTATTGATTTTTACCAACAGAAATTTCTGCAGTAATTTTTTTTTACAGATTTTTATGGAGGGGTAGTTTTTTGCTCTCTCCTGAGCTGTCTTTTTTACTTATTTTTGCGTACGGGAACGGCAATAAGTAAAAATCAGTAAAAATCAGTAAGAATCAGTAAATATTATTTTGTATGGGAACAGACCTATTACCTGTCATTACAATTCGAATGTCATACCCCGGCGATAATTCACTGAAATGTGGCATATATACGATAATCGCAGAATGTGTAGCATACACTTACTTACTTACAGTCCGGAATGAACCTGGGCCTCAACCAGCATGCCTCTCCAATTAGCCCGGTCCTTAGCTTACTGCCTCCAGTTGCGCACTCTAAGTTATTTGAGGTCGGTATCTACTTGTTGGCGCCACTTAAGACGAGGTCTTCCTCTACTGCGTCCGACGTCTGGCTGGGAATCGAAGACTGTGCGAGCTGGAATATTGGTGTCCATTCGTTCAACATGTCCTAGCCATCTTAAAGGTCCAACGCGGAGTTTTTTGAGCAGGGGTATGTCGATGTACAGCTCGTATAGTTCGTGGTTGAATATTCGTCTCCATAGCCCCGAAGATTTTCCGAAGAATTTTTCTCTCGAATCGACCAAGGATTTCTTCGTCCGCTTTTGCTACTGTCGATGCTTCAGCGCCGTTGAGCAGGACTGGGAAGATCAGGGTCTTAAATAGGATCTCCTTAGTAGTTCGAGTGAGGGCTTAACTACTAAATTGCCTTCTTAGCCCGAAGAAACAGCGGTTGGCAAGAGTAATTCTTCGTTTAATTTCTGACGAGATGTTGTCAGAGTTAATAGCGGAGCCAAGGTAGACAAAGTACCGTACTATCTCCAAGTTTTATCTGTCAATGGTGACGTTCTGTCCAATTCGTCGGTGTTGTGTGTCCTTTCGTGTTGACAGCATAGATATACTTGGTCTTGCCCTCATTTACAGCGAAACCCATTTTTGCAGCTTCCTTCTCTAGTAAACGTGGCTATGATATCACGTTGAGTCCTACCAATGATGTCAATATCGTCGGCTTATGCTAGTAGTTGCACCGATTTTTGGAAAATTGTGCCTCGGGAGTTTTGCACAATCATCTGAAGAATGAGATTAAAGAAGTCACATGACAGCGCATCTCCTTGCCTAAATCCTTTTGTGGTATCGAATGTGTCGGTGAGGTCGTTTCCGACCCTGATGGAGTAGCGAGAATTCTCTATCGTCATCCTACACAAACGGACGAGTTTGGGCGGTATACCAAAACTAAAGATGGCTCTGTATAGTTCGTCTCTATAAATGCTGTCGTATACGGCTATGAAATCGATACATAGTTGGTGGATATCGATTTGGACTTCTTGGGTTTTTTTCAGGTTCTGCCGAAGTGTGAAAATTTGATCGGTTATGGACTTTCCTGGCCTAAAACCACACTGATAAGGGCCGATCAGTTGTTGGTAAACGGTTTCAGGCGTTCACATATTACGGTTACAGTTGAGAGGGTCTCCTTTTTTGTGGATCGGGCAAACGAAGCTGAGGTTCCATTCTTCAGGCATACTTTCATCCGACCAGATTCGGCTTATGAGTTGGCTTATGAGTTGGAGTTACCAAGTCATCTCCGCCGGCTTTATAAAGGTCAGCGGGAAGGCCGTCATTTCCGTATTTGGCCTTGATGCGGATTGTTACAATGCGTTCGCTAATGTCTTGGAAACATAAGACTTCTGTCACAGTTTTTCTTCCTCTTTTTGCCCGGCCCATTCCATCATATTTCCTTGATGACAGTAATAACTGCTTTGTAGCAGTTTAGGGCTTCCGCCAGTTATTCGCCTTCACCTCTCTTGTTTAATGTTATCACATTCCAGGTGCAGATACGAACGTCATTGTCCTTTTTTTGGTTAGCAGGGTCGTCAACAATAAGATCAGTCCTTTCCGGGGCTATTGGTTGCATATGGTTTTTTCCATGGGTGGGTAGTTAACCCAAAGTACAACCCCTAACCTGGAGGCCAGTTCCAATTTATTAGATACCCTAGGACACAGGGCCATCCGTATCCACTACGGGATTGAGCGCTGCGTTGACCTCTCGGTTCATCCGCCACCATCTCTGTTCAAGGGGCTTGACTTACCCTTGAGATTCCTAGATAACCGAATATGTCAAAGCAGCTTATCTAGGTTTGCCTGGGACGGCAGACCAGGTATTCATTCCGTGCCATTCTGACCAGGGTGTTTAGTGTTGCTGTTTTTCGTCTTATTATCCACAATCGCACTTATCGTTTAGCAAATCAAATCGGTTGGATGAGACCAGTACCCGATGGTTACCACTTGGAGGTAAAAATAAGCACATTTGATGTGTAGTCTACCACTGGGCATTGCCAAGTTAAAGCCACTCAGAGTCTACCCTCGTTCTAAAACACCCAACCATGGTATTTAATTGAAGAAATAATGGCCTTTGTAAATATATGAAATGCTGTGCGGTTAAATTATCTTTTAATATAAAATTTTGATTTTAATTTAAACCTATTTTTCCACACGAATAGCACCACTTTTGCGACTAGTAGAGAAAAATGGAATATGTAGATGTCGTCAGTCTTCAATAGTAATGAAAAACTTCAAAAAGCTTTTTTGAAAATGTATGAATTTTGACATATGACAGTTTGCTTTTCAAGCGAAGATATATGGTGTCAAAAACTGATTGGAAATGTTAATTTAAAAGAACAATCTTAATCGCGAATTTTTGTTACGTGATGAGTTGAAATCGCAGAGAAATCCTTAATTGTCGAATGACGGATGAATGCGTATCTGTATCTACTGTTGTTGTGCTTAACAGGGTCATGAACTGATGACGGCGCTCGAAAACAATTTTCGTGTACAAATGATAACCGATTGGTTGAAATGCTATAAAAATAAATTTAACTTGACGTAAAAGGCCAATGAACCGAAATTAAATAAAAAAAAATGAAATGATATCTATTTTGCCTGGGATTTTATTTATTCGAATTCGAATCAAAGATGCAATCACCAATAGAACGTCATAGCAATATTTCAGAAAATTTTATAATCTCCGTCGCAGAGATTGAAATACACTGGCTATGATGCGAAAGAAGAAAATTTACTATGGAGATCTAAATTGATTTCTTTCTTCCAAAATTATGAGGAGTGAATGGACCACAGTATCACATTTTAAGCTGTATTCCATGTATATCATTATTTGTAACATAGGAGTAATGTGTCTGATTAAAATTCAAAATCTGAACAGATCTAACCATGTTTGTCCGGCTTTACGGATTTTTTTGTGGGCCTAAGATTAAAACGATCACTCTCCTGGGAGGAAGATGTTCAAAATTCACCAACTTGCAGAACAAAATATTTTTTTCAACACATCCTGAAGAATTTGTACTTTAGGAAAGCTACTGACTGCCCTTGAGATTTGTTAAATCAAAATGGATGAGAAGTAAAAATGGAATGGCAAGTCAGTCAGAACCATTGGGATTCGTGGTATCAAACGTCGTCTCCGTTGTACTTCCCTGTAAGTATTGTTGCTTCGATAACGTTGTTCATCAGGTTTTTCACCGCAAGCCGAGTGCCATTAGAAATACGTGGTTGTTCGACATAATCAAGCACATGTCCTCAATTAATATCAAAGCCTCGTTGTGAATTTTCTTCGCTTATTTAGTAAATTTGGATTTACTGTTGTAATACGCATCTGATGGAAAATATCATCACACATGGCATCTTTTTATATATTTGCTCTACAAATCAGTCGGTTTGGATGGGAACCCTGTTCGTATCTGATGAGCATTTGAAGAAACCACAGCATCTCCGAGGGTGTAATCCCAATGAGTGTCATTCTCTAACAATCGCAAATGTTGGCACGCTTCTCTATATAGGTGCTACACAATTCACCATTTATAGTTCGCAAATCTTAGAATGATGTTGGGCCACAAACGTTGACTAATAATTAAAGCACTCGTCGTTTCTTGTGGACTATTACAAAAAATTTATAAAAAAATATATAGCCAAATCGGTCGAAGAGTTAATCGATTTTAGATATATTAAAAAAGTGGGCGTACAAATGGGCGTGGTCAATTTTGTTCTCTAAAAACTTAAATTGGATTACTTAGGGCATTTAAAAAAACTCGGACCACTACCTTGTTGTAGCCAAGGTAAGGATAAGGATGCGGATATCCACCACGCCACAAAAAAAACAGAAATACTGTGAAAAAATTTAATGTCGAAAGACTGCAATCGCCAGAGACCGCCAAGACCTTCGCGCAACGCGTATCCCTTAACCTCTCGACTTACAACACACCACCAGCATCTAATGTCGAAGAACAATGGCAACGATGCCAACAAGCCATTAGATCAGCCGCAACTGATGTGCTAGGTTTCTCGCGGCCACCAGCAGGAAACCCCTGGTTTGATAAGGAATGCCGACAGATGCTCGCAGCCAAGAACGAGGCCTACAAGGCTGAGCTGAAGGTGAAGACGAGAGCTGCCATTGAGCTCTATAAACAAAGAAGAAGAGAAGAACATCGGCTTTTCAGAAAGAAGAAAAAAGAGCAAGAAAAGCTCGCGATCGAGGATATAGAGAGGTGCCACTCCAGGAACGATGTTCGTTAGTTTTACCAAAGTGTAAAACGTCAAAGCCAAGGATACAAGGCTCGAACAGAATCCTGTCGAGATGAACAAGGAAATATCGTAGTTGAGACACAGTCGATGCTGAGGATATGGAAGAACCAGTTCTGCAGACTGTTAAACGGCGATGACGAACAACATTCCGCTGTCATGCAGAACGAACCATTTAATATTGGCAACGACAGCGAAAACTGCCAACCACCCGACCTAAGTGAAGTGAGGATAGCTATATCTAAACCCAAGCCGGAAATGACGGCCTTCCTGCTGAGCTTTATAAAGCTGGCGGAGATGACTTGGTAAGCAACATCCACCAACTCATAAGCCAAATCTGATCGGTTGAGAGCATGCCTGAAGAATGGAACCTCAGCATCGTTTGCCCGATCCACAAAATAGGAGACCCTCTGAACTGCGCCAACTACAGAGGCATAAGTCTGCTCAACATCGCCTACAAGATCCTATCTGCCGTAATATGTGAACGCCTGAAACCATTTACCAACAACCTGATCGGCCCTTATCAGTGTGGTTTTAGGCCAGGAAAGTCCACAATCGATCAAATTTTCACACTTCGGCAGATCCTGGAAAAAACCCAAGAAGTCCAAATCGATACCCACCACCTATTTATCGATTTCAAAGCCGCATACGACAGCATTTATAGAGACGAACTATTCACAGCCATGTCTAGTTTTGGTATACCGTCCAAACTCGTCCGTCTGTGTAGGATGACGATGGAGAATTCTCGCTGCACCATCAGGGTCGGAAACGACCTCACCGACACATTCGATACCAAAAAAGGATTTAGGCAAGGCGATGCACTGTCATGTGACTTTTTCAATTTGATTCTTCAGAGGATTGTGCAAAACTCCCGAGCCAACACCAGAGGCACAATTTTCCAAAAATCGGTGCAACTACTAGCATACGCCGACGATATTGACATCATTGGTAGGACCCAACGTGATGTCATAGCCACCTTTGCTAGTATAGAGGAGGAAGCGGCAAAAATGGGTTTAGCAGTAAATGAGGGTAAGACTAAGTATATGCTGTCAATACGAAAGGACGCACAACATCGACGAATTGGACAGAACGTCACTATTGACAGATATAACTTTGATGTAGTACGGGACTTTGTCTACCTCGGCTCCGCTATTAACTCTGACAACAACATCTCGTCAGAAATCAAACGAAGAATTACTCTTGCCAATCGCTGTTTCTTCGGGCTAAGAAGGCAATTCAGTAGTAAAGCCCTCACTCGAACTACTAAGGAGATCCTATATAAGACCCTGATCATCCCAGTCCTGCTCTGTGGCGCTGAAGCATGGACCGTATCAAAAGCGGATGAAGAAATCCTTGGTCGATTCGAGAGAATCGATGGTGTTGATGAAACGACTTCAAATACATTCATAATGCGAATTTACAGACCATAGTGTTATGCGTCATTTTCATTTATAAAATTTTAATGTTGACGTGATCAATTCGAGAATCCGTCTGTCGGATTCAATAATTGCATTCGGAGAGACTTTCATTTGGGGTTTCCTACTAAACTTAACCAGTATATAATTCAATTCAGCACCCGCCAAAGAAAAACCACTCAAATATCTATGAGTTTGGCTTTTATGTTTACCGATGACATTTAATATTTGTAGGTTTCCACACTGTTTATCATTCACCACCATTTCGAAATATGAAACTATGAATGATAGGGTGTACAATTTTGATTGATTAATTTTGTTTTGTTAAGGGTGGAAGGATTACTTTTTTTTTATTCAGGTGTCATGTGGTATGGGAAATAGGTTAGCATGTTACGATGACTCTGCAAGAACATTTTTGTACCCATATATCATTTTTTTTGTGAGCATGAGCATTCAATCATCAATATATGTAGGTAGGTACAATATTAAATGAATATAATATGTAGCTACACGTAAAGTTGGCCGAATATTTTAATGTTGTTTAATTCTGTTTATTTTTCAGATGAACTTCAACTTTTTTTATTTGCGTCAGATGTTTTTGTTTTTTGGTCTATTATTAGATAAACAGAAATTCGTTCTATGTGGGATCAAGTATTCAACGAATTATTGAATCTTATAAGGCATATTATATTTACGTAAATGGAATCTAGATCAAAAAAACGTAAATCGATTTGTTTTTCCAAAAAAATATATTTTCCGAACATTGGCTTTGTTTGTAATTTATTAAGTGTTATTTCATTCACATGAGTTGTTTTTCTATTTAAAAAATAACAAGTTCCACATTGACAGATTCAGCCCTATCGAGGTATCTGTAAGAGCGGACAATTTTCCGCAACACATACTTCGTCGGAGGTTAAAATTCCATTCGAGGTATGTCGTATGTGTCATCGGAAAAAAAATCTTCCCAAATGCGGCGGGTTCACTTCACTACAATTCGTAAACAAATTCCGCAAAGAATTTGTGTCGGAGGAAATCGGAGAAAGAATGGCACTTAGCTGTCAAAAATCGCATGAAAAATGCACCTCAACGCAATTCGCCGGGCTGCGTTACAAAATGTCGGAGAAATATTCCGAACAGCTCTTCGGAGGAATACCTCGAAGCAAAAATCCTCCGAATCGTACGAAATCGGAGAATTTTCCGCTCCGACGGATACCTCGATAGGGCCGATTATGATTAGGCTTTCCTATACTTGACAACACAACGTCAAACATTCTATATGGTGCAAATTCACATTCGTACTCCTACAGTTGCAAGAGTATGATTCGATCTTGGCATTCACAAATCCGTTGGTCGAGATGGTCATTATTCTAAAGAGGTGTCCTTCTATGCTACCAAGATCAAATACTGGGACTTTAGACCCACATTTTACTACCCATCTTGGAAATTCTTCCGCTGCGGCCTTCGGAATGGAATGTGGGCCTTAGAGTGAGTACACATCTTCCAAGATTTGGCACAGAGATTGGAACCTTAACTTAAGGTCCCAGTAAAGGTACTAGGAAATAAGCGGTCGTCACGCTAGGGTAAAACTCAAGGATTTATACAACCGCATTGCCTATCATTTGACATTTTTCACAGGGCAAAATTACTCTGATTAAGCAGTGCTAATTGGAGGGGCATGTTGGTTGAGGCTTAGGTTCATCCCGGACTGTAGCACCACTTAAATAAAAAATAAAAAGCAGCCCTACTCGGTCAATCAATTGACATAAATCACTAACATGTGTTTGTGAAAATGTATATGTTTAGTCTCACACATTTGGTGAAGTCTGATTGACGAAAATCAAAGCAAGTTTGATTTTGCATGATTAACGTCATGCGGATTGATGTGTGTAAGGGTTGTATTGACGTAATTACTTCATTGTGTTTTGTGTCGCTGAAGAGAAAACATGACCGTCGCTAGCGGAAAATTGAAAGACGATAGAGACCAAGCACTCATCGCACACAAAACTTCAAGTCAATCGATTGAACTGTGTAAGGGGTAGCGTCAATCCACACATACTTGATGCATGGTGTCAACTGATTGACAGAAATTCAAGTGACAAAAAATAATCAGAAATAGTTCGATGCGTTAAATCAACATGTTATTTGTATTTGTATTTGTATTTATTGAAATATGTATTTTCTGTACAATAAGAAATTCTTTCTTTTTGAGTGCACAGTTTACAAAGATTATTTTGAACACATTATAAATAGAACTAACAATTAAGATATAATATATAAAATTAACAGAAAAGAACAATTTTAAAGAAGAACAAATAAAAGTAAAATAAAAGTACATAGTAATTGAAAATGATGACTACAAATTTTACATTAAGCGGAGAAACATCAATGAATCGTGCAAAGGTGGGAAAAGACTAAAGATAAAAAACTTCTGTGCTTGACATTGGCTCTTACACTAAGGGGAAGTTCATTATAAAGGCGAATGGCATGAATGAAAAATTGCCTACGTGATATCGTGCAAGTGTAAACATTTGGTCGGATAGCATGTGAACGAAGGGACTGTGAAAAGGCTACTTTATTAAACAAGTAAATAGGCTGTTTTTTATTTATGATTTTATAAGCCATGGCGCAAGCTCTAAAATTTAAAAATTGGTGAAGACTGCATCCTAGTAGTTGTCGAGAGTAGTTGGAGACATGATCGTATCTACGCAGATTGTATACGAATCTTGCTATTGAATTAAAGGCAATATTCAATTTACGCATTGATTTAGCATCAGTGCAACCGAACAATTCACAACCATACATTATTATAGGTATGACAATAGCCTTTACCAATTTGAGTTTTACATTGGTTGGCAAGCTATCTCTGCATATTGACAGACCGCGTAAAGCACCATAAATTTTAGATTCCACTGAGTTGATGTGGTCGCTCCAAGTAAGGTTTCTATTAACGATAATGCCAAGGTTTTTAATTTTGGAAACCATTTCGCCTTCGACACTAAAAGTCCATTGTTAACAGACCAGTTGGTCAACGATTTGAGGTCCTCATTCATTCTTTCCACTGCATCATCCATCAAACCAATGGGGAAATGAATGTAGATTTGCACATCGTCAGCATAAATTAATATGAGAATGACAGTTACGTAAAACAAGTGGAAGATCATTAATAAACAAAGAGAATAGCAAAGGACCAATTATTGAGCCTTGAGGCACACGACAGTTAACAGGTAACGCAGATGATGAGGACTGATTGTGAAAGACAGATTGGGCTCTTTTCGTTAAGTATGACATAATTAAATTTGCAGAAAGGTGAGAAAAATTGAAATTGAAATCATGGCAGTAACGCAGCTGTGTCCGGAACGGAATGCTGACTGCATAGGCGTTAACAAATTTTTTGAATAAACATATACTTTGATTTGATCACATATTATTGATTCGAACGCTTTAGATAGAAAAGGAAGGATGGCGATGGGACGATATTCGTTTTTATTTTTGGGGATCGGAATAATTTTTGAGTGTTTCCACTGTAGTGGGTAGGACGAAGACATTATGATGGAATTGAAAATGAACGTTAATGAACGAGACACAATAGGTACAAGCGACACTCTAGTGAACGTTCTGTTTAGTTCCTCAACGTCAATATCATTATCAGTCTTTATATTGTTTTTATTGCACACCCCATTTTTTTAATCTGATTCCACATAAAACATGAAGAACGGTTAGAATTAAATTTGTTTGTGTAATATAGAAACTTAGCCCTTTTAATCATTGAATTTACTTTGTTTCTTAACCTTTTGAATTCAATAAATATTTCAGGGATCTGAAATCTCCTCCATCGACGATACACGTGATCTCTTGCACGCATAGAGCTTTTGATTGCATTAGAAATCCAAGGACAAGAACCATGTTTTGCAACAAATATTTTCTTTGGTACATATTTATCAAACAGATGTGTCGTAAATTTATTGAAAATCTCTACTTGATCATTAACGTCAGGGGTAAACAAAATACGGTCCCATTCTAGAGAAAAACATTCATTTAGAAGATACAAGTAGTTAATTCTCTTGAAATCGTAGAATTGTATAATTTATGAAGTATTGGCATTGGCATATTGTGTTGGTATATCTAGGGTTACAAATAAAAGATCATGGTGGGAAAAAACAGGAAAAGACAGTTGGGAATAATGCTTAAGTATATTTTTATCACTAAGAAGGACGACATCTATCAACGAAGGGGTTTTATTAGGCATGTAGTGGGTCGCATAAGACATATTTGCAAGAGACATTTTATCATTGTTGGCATTTCAATTTGCAAATTTTGTAAAAAAAAATTTCACTCAAAATATACATGTAAACCCGGCGCTTGGCCGCGCTTGGCCGCCTCGGTCGTGCGATTTGACGCGATTTGGACCATTTCGTGAGATAACACGTTCTCCAAACTTGGTTTCCAATAAATTGATTGTGACATTCGCTGTGTGGCTTGTGGCGCCGTCCTGTTGGAACCACATGTCCTCCAAGTCCATATCATCCAATTGGGGTCAAAAATATTCGGTTATCATTGAACGGTAGCGATTCCCATTCACAGTAACGTGTCGGTCTTGATCATCACGGAAGAAGTACGGCCCAATAACGCCGCCGGCTCATAAACCACACAAACCGTAATTTTTTCGGGATGCAATGATGACTCATGGAGTACGTGTGGATTGCTGCCTGACCAATACCGCATATTTTGTTTATTGACAAAGCCATTCAGCCAGAAATGAGCCTCATCGCTGAAGATGATTTTTCGATGAAAATCCGAATCATTTTCAAGTTGTTGCTCAGCCCAATTCACGAACATACGATTAAATTGCGTCAATTTAATCTTGTAAGGATGTAGGCCAAGATCTTTTCGCAAAATTCGCCACAACGACGTCACAGAGATGCCCAATACTTGATAACGACGTGTGAGAGACACATTTGCGCTTTCTTTAACTGAAGCCTCAGCGGCAGCAATATTCTCGACACTATGGGCACTTCTTTGTCTCACTGGCACGGGAATATTTTGTACTGTGCCTGTGGATTCAAATTTTTCCACTAGACGCTCAATCGATTATGACGACCATAAATCTGACGTAGCGCTCTTAACGTTGAGTTTAATAATTTCGACTCGTTGTTGGCTCGTATATCTTTCCATCATGAAATGGCAAATCTAACTGAAGAGAAATGTCAAAAGAGCGGCAAGAAATATGGCGTCGTTTGCTGTACCTGTCGCTCTACTTTTGTAGCGTCCCTGTTGAAAAACCCCGTACATATTGTAGAAAAAAAAAACAATGGAATTCTACGTTTTTGCCGATGGTATTTGGACGAACGATTTCAGCGACAGTTAGTGGATACGTTTTTATTTTTGAAGGGAAAACAGTCCTCTAGAGCTCGAAAAACCAAAGGATTGACATTAGGTTACTCATACTATATGAAGCATGTGTCACCATCACCGCCCATCTAAGCAGCAGAAAGTAACTATAAATTACCACAATAACCAGAACAGAATCCCACTATCAATGTGTCGCAGTGTGGAATTTCGGCAGAGGGTAGACATATCGCATGTAGTTTCAAAAACGTCTTTTACTTTAATTGTATCCGAAAAAACTCTCCGACCCATTAAAAGACATTTTTTTTCTTGTTTGTGTCACACCAGAGAGAGAGAATTCCATGTCGAAGGAGTAGCTTCACTGCTGCAACCCTGCTGCAGCATCTCATAAGACATGGCACGCAACTTCTGTACAGGATTGTTCGAATAGAAACCCTCATTAAAATTTTAAAAAAGTCTTTCGTTCTTATCCAAAAGAGAAGTCAAGGAACAACAACAGAGAACATGTCCAATTTTATGCTGATTAATATGAAGGTTAGGAGTCGAGAAGCGGACAGCGCATACTCATTTCCACATCACAGTGGCGCGGCTACGCAGATTAGATGGGGCGCGAAAAAACATCCTGTTTACATCATCGCTGGACATAAAATGTATTCGCTACTAATTACCACAAAATGGGATGCGAATGATGTTCCCCTGTCCGGCAGGAGGAGTGCAGAAGCAGCAAAACAAAACGTTGGAAACAACTTCGACTTTGCCGGTTTCGGGTTCTGTGGTACACCTGTGGAGAAAAATTTTGTGCGGAGATCCATGTGTAAGCTTTTCCATCTGACCTACTTACTAGGATTCTCAGGGAGTAGATGAACAATTGGATTGTATAATCTGTACCAAAAATACCAAAAATACGCGGATCTTCTTCTCCCTCCAGTTGCCAATGAATTGTAACGGGTGATTTTTTAGCTGGTTTGGTTTTGGCAACACTGGTTTTGACAGCTGACGTGTGTTCAGTACCTTGTGTCACTGTCAAACAGCTTCAGTTTGGTTTGCAATTTAACCATGGATCGTCTTACAAATGAACAACGCTTGCAAATTATTGAATTTTACTATCAAAATTCGTGCTCGGTTCGAAATGTTCATCGCGCGCTGCTTCCATTTTATGATCGGCATTCTCGACCTTCTGAGCAGTCTATTCGGAAGATTGTGACCAAATTTCGCACCAAATTTACTTTGTTGGACATTAAACCACCAACACGTTTACGTACTGTGCGTAGTGAAGAAAATATTGCGGCCGTATCAGCTAGTGTGACAGAAGACCGCGAAATGTCGATTCGGCGCCGTTCCCAGCAGTTAGGCCTTTGTTACAGCACTACGTGGAAAATTTTGCGGAAGGATTTGGGCGTAAAGCCTTTTAAGATACAGCTGGTGCAAGAACTAAAGCCAGCCGACCTACCACAACGCCAAATTTTTGGCGAATGGGCTCTTGGAAAGCTGGCCGAGGATCCGCTTTTTTATCGAAAAATTGTGTTCAGCGATGAGGCTCATTTTTGGTTGAATGGGTACGTAAATAAGCAAAATTGCCGCATTTGGAGTGAAGATCAGCCAGAAGCATTGCAACAGCTACCAATGCATCCCGAAAAAGCCACTGTTTGGTGCGGTTTATGGGCCGGCGGCATTATTGGGCCATATTTCTTCAAAGATGATGCGAATCGCAGCGTTACTGTCAATGGTGAACGCTACCGAGCGATGATAACAAACTTTTTTTTGCCCGAAATGGAAGTTCTTGACTTGCATGATATGTGGTTTCAACAAGACGGTGCCACATGCCACACAGCACGCGAAACAATGGCGCAATTGCGAGGCGAGTTTGGTGAACAGTTAATTTCACGTTTCGGGCCGGTCAATTGGCCGCCTAGATCGTGCGATTTGACACCATTAGATTATTTTTTGTGGGGGTATGTCAAGGCTAATGTCTATAGGGACAAGCCCGCTTCGATTGACGCACTGGAAGCCAACATCCATGCATTCATTCGTGAGATACCGGCCGATATGTGTGAAAGAGTATGCCAAAATTGGACTCAGCGGATGGGCTACCTGAGACGCAGCCGCGGTCAACACATTTGCATGAAATTATCTTTAAACATAAAATTGCAAGGTTCGAATTTTTTGTGTTTTTTTTTTAAAAAAAGTTCTAAACCTCTTAAAAAATCACCCGTTATATGTTCGTTCTTTCAATTTTTTTTTTAAAGTCATAAAAACGCCGATAAATCATAAGCTAACATCTCAAAACAAAGGCCGGAGGTATGGTTTTACCAGCATCAGGTTCACAATAATTGATTTGATGACCTATGAATCACTCTATGATGGTGAAGAAAGCAACATTGTTGCACTTGATTCATGTCACATTGTTTTGTTTCAAGTTTCAAGTCTCCAACTCACCAAATAAGTGCTGGTTCTTCCCAAATCTCTAATCCTCTATCTGATTCTCCTTTTTATAAATGGTAACGAGATTCGTTTGAGCGACCACATTCTCGAAGTCGCTAAAATCGTAAAAGTGAAAGATGTCAGTGTCCTTTACCGATGTAAGAAACAGTTCAAACATACTGACCTATCTTACCAAAATATACAAATAAAGCGTTTATACGCCCCAAACCTGTATTCAACGTCCACGTCTGGTTAAGTGGACATACACAAAAGCAACATTGCTCCTTCATGATAGGATTTAAAATGCGTGAGAAAAAACTTATGGGAGACGTATGCATTGCGAATTCTCTAGTTTCGATCGAACATGGTAGAAATGTCTCCTGTGTAAATGAAGTAACAAATTTTCTGATGTTGTGAAAACATATAAAGGGTATTCATAACAATGACCAATTGACTTTGCTGCTTAACAGTCAGCAAACGGTTTCCTCACCTTGATTTCCATAAAGCGTTGGTTTTCTACAAAAACGGCGCCCACCTCTCAAGGTTCTTCAAACAGAGCGCTGATTTTTTTTATTCCGCGGTGAGATTATTTTACGCGGTTACGATGAGCAAATTCCAAACGGATGTGGAATTGTCACTTTCAATAAACGAGCATTTAAGCTTGTAGATATCAATTGTCTTGAACACACAATGGAGAAAAACGTTCTTCGTCCGAATGAGTGATTTGCAATCAATCAGCGAGGAATTAAAGTATCTGTGACCTACATAAATTTATTTTTATTTTTTAAAATTTCACAATAAAAATAAATAACCGTGGTTACTATCCAGCACTTATCTTTATAAGAGTTTAAATGTATCGAGTATCTATCACTTAGTTTTTATTTTTTTTGTTTTGGAATTGAAAATACGATTTCAGCCACGTGAGTCAGTTGTAAAAGGTTTTTGTTTCGATTTCAGTCGAACGTAGTACTCTTTTATTGATTTTATGCAAGCTTATGTGTCACAAGCAGTGTTGCCGGAGAGAAATATTATAAGGGAGTACTGCAGCCAAACAAGGGGAGTATTTTGAAAAAAAAAAAAATAGGAGTTCAAACAATTTTTAGTCTTTAAAAATAAGTATGTGCACAACATCTTTGTATACTCTTTCCCATAGGGGTATATTAGTCTTGTTTTTAAGTTAAGTTTTTAACATTATATACCTTAAAGTATATCAGCTAGCCATTCTTAGTCGATCTAGCAATGTCTCTCTGGCTGTCCGTCCGTTCGTTTGTGTATCACCGATTTTTGGCCCTTACATACCAGAATTTTGAGATAGAGTGTTGAAATTTAGTGCATAGACTCTCTTTCCAACGAAGCAGAATAAACGTCTTTTCTGACCAAATCATAAGAAATTTAAAAAATAAAAAGTGACTGAGCAAGAAATTATCTATATTTCGTTCGTATATAGTTTTTGATAAATTTTTGCCGGAGTTTTATTAAAAAAAATTAGATTTTCACCAGAAAAAAAAACATTTCGTTGCCATATATCATTTTGATTCAGTTTTTGGGGGTGTTTTCCTACAAATACCGTTTTTATAGCCTACCCAGCGTTGCCAGACGTCCCGATTTGGTGGGATGTCCCGATTTTTAGCCCAAAATTAAATTTCCGCTCGGGACAGGCACAGTCCCGCTTTCAAGACATGTTCATTCCTCTCTTTATCATAGCAATCATGACAACTATGAATGTTAATTGCGGTAGGACGAAGAGTGAAGCAATAGTTTCTGAAGTATTGACAAAATAATTTTGAAGGATGCAATACAAAATTTTAAGGAATATTCATTCTATTTGATTTCTATGGATGCCACCAATATGTCTGCGATATTTTAGTTTCGAGAAAGGCATACAAAACAAATAATTGGATTTTGTAGATAGTAATGATGAAACAGCTTACCAAATAACAAAGGTACTTTGTGAAACATTGGATAAACATAGCTTAAAATTATCGCAAGTATCTTCATATGAAGCTGACAATGCAAATCTAAACTCCAGTTCAACTTAAAAGATAAGTATTAGAAAAACATACTGACTACTTATGCCCTTTACGTCCCGCTTTGGACGTAAGAATCCCGCTTTTATCAAAAGGTTCAAAATCCCTCTTTGCTCGAAAAAAATTCTGGCAGCGCTGACCCTACCCCCACAACATTTTTTTGTCGAACCAAAAAAGATTTATATAAATTGTCTGTTCAACCATCCCTAAAATAAATGACCCCAAAAAGTGTTAATATGTCTAAAACTGAATGGAAAAGAAATATAGAAAGTGTCACATCTGATTAAGAAAGTTTATCTTATTTCTTGGTTCGACAAAAAATGCCTTTATCTATGGGATCGTTTTTACAAATAGTTTACGAAAACGGCCCAAATAATGTGCGTTAAAATGATGTATAGACGAAATGTTCATAGAATTACTTACTGACCTTTTTTTAAATTGTACCTAAAACCGTTGTTTACTAAAAACGACCGAGAAAGGGGGCCTGGCTAAAAGATTTATATGTATGAATTATAGGTTTTGAGATTTTCTAAATATGTTTTACAAAAACTTTTTGATAGTTCTTTACCGTTTGGCCAAAAACAACGTTGTACTGAAAAGCGGGCATGATTTTTAAGGCCTAAAAATTGGTGATCGACAGACAGGCTAATTCGACTAAGCTAGCAATTCTGAGTCGAACCATATACTTTAAGGTATATTGTTAAACGAAAATGATTGTAAAGATCTATAAAGAAAGACCCTTAAGTATTTAATGTGAAAACACATTTTGCATGTTTAAAAATAGAGCGTCATGTTTTGAAATTATTAAATCAGCTATGGGATAGGGAATAAACACACAAGAAAGAATGAAAATCACTTTTTGATGACAGTTTTGAATTTTAAGTGAATTAAATTATTTTGGTTGACATTCACCTAGCTGCAAGGGTATGATATTTTAGGTCTTTAAAAAATAGGAGTACTAATGTGAAAGGGGGAGTACGGGAGTACGGAGGTGTTGAAAGTAGTACAATACTACTATGGGAGTACTTTCGGCAACGCTGGTCACAAGGAAACACGCACATTTTTGAGGGTACATTAATCAAGGCAATTAGTACATAGTGCTCTGGCCAATTATTTCATGTCTTTTATGTTGTTTTACAAGTGTTTTCATTTGTATATTAGGTTGCACCACATGTAGGATATATTATCGAACCAATTAGTTGCGATTAAAAAATATGCTTGGCTTCAAATAATCTTAAATCGGATTTTCTTACTGTATACTGACACGAGCCAATGTTCGTAGTTTTTTTTAAATCCGAACGTAGGCGTAGATGTGAAACATTTTGTTTAGGTACTACATACCAAACGTTTAAAGCGTATCTTATTTTATCAGCAGACAACAGTTAAATTTCGTTGTAGCGTTTCCCAAGAAGAAATCTTGGCAATGAAATAAACATTGCCTTGCTTGAAGTGTAACGTGATATCAACGAAGAATATCCGTACCTTCAGCGACAATCAAATCCCAGATAAATATTTTTTTCACATCAAAACCAATGGAAACCCTAATGAGACAAATCCTTAATAGAATGGATTCCATGGAGAAATGTAATAAAACAATATTTGAGAGACAGAGCAGCAACAAAAGAGCTGTACCAAAAAGACAAACATGATGGATAAAGTAAAAATCCTTGAATGGAATGCTAATGGTATCGAGAATCGCAAGGAAGAGATTCAAATAATACTCGGTATTAACCAAATCGACATATGCCTCATCTCAGAGACTCATTTAAAATTATCTACAGACTTTAAACTGCAAGGATATAAACTATATCACACCCCACATCCTCACAATTGTGCAAAAGGAGGGGCTGCAGTCTTAATAAAATACGAGATTGAACACCATATAGAAACTAAATTCCAGTCATGTGCGATTCAAGGGATCTCCATAAGAATAAAAACGAACAGTGGGCAGATATCAGTTGCATCAGTATACTGTTCCCCTAGCTATAGAATACAGAAAAATGACTTTAAAAGTCTTCTAGATATATTTCACAATAGATTCATTGCGGGAGGAGATTTTAATGCCAAAAATAAGTATTGGGGATCTAGACTTATGAATACTAGAGGAAGAGCTTTACTTGAAACAATTAAAGAATGTGGCAGTAAATATCATTCGGCGGAAAAACCTACCTACTGGCCAACAGATAGGAATAAAACCCCAGATCTTGTCGACTAAATATCTCCTCAAATAATATAAATTTGGAAGAAGGGCCAGACCTACAGTCAGATCACTCTTCAATACTTTTCACACTTGGCGATAAAATAATAATGAAAGAACAAAGTCCAAAACTAGTTAATAAGCTAACTGACTGGAACTACTTCAGAGAGAAGTTGGAAGAAAATACCCAAATGATAGCTATTGAAACAGAAGAATAAATAGAGGAAGCAGTGCAATTATTTACACTCAATATACAAAAAGCTGCATGGGCTGCAACTCCAAAAATAAAAAACAAAATTCATACCCTCCTGTAATAAGTGAAATTATTGCAGAAAAGAGAAAAGTTAGAAAACGTTGGCAACAAACAAAGGCGCCAATTGACAAAAACAAACTAAACAGGCTAAATAGTAAACTCAGAAAATCAATAATTGAATTCAGAAATGAGTCACTAAAAAAATACCTTACAGGCCTAACAAATGATGCTAGTACTGACTACTCGCTCTGGAAGGCAACAAAGAAAATGAACAGGCCAACAGCTCACATCCCACCAGTGAAAACCAGAGAAGGAAACCTGGCAAAAAGCAGTCAAGAAAAAACAAATACTTTTGCTGAGCATCTTAAAGGCGTCTTCCAACCATATGAAGATAAAGACTATCAAGGAATGGAAGAAACGTGCCAGGAAGATGTACCAATTCGACCGGTTACGTCTAAAGAACTTGCCAAAGAAATAAAAGAAGGTATAAACATAAAAAAGGCCCCAGGGTTTGATTTAATAACGGGGGAAATTTTAAAACAATTCTCAAAAAAAATACTGAAACATCTAGCGCAGATCATAAACGCTGTATTTAGATTAAGATATGTGCCAAGCATATTATGGAAGGTCGCGGAGGTTATAATGATTCCAAAACCAGGTAAACCACCTAGCGAAGTAACCTCATATAGGCCAATATCGATACTACCAATGTTGTCCAAGCTATTCGAAAAGATGCTGGTAAAACGCCTGCAAAATATTATTGTAGACAAATCGCTAGTACCGAGCCATCAATTTGGGTTCAGGAATAAACACTCAACAATTGACCAAGTGCATAGAATCACTGATAAAATTGAAAATGCTTTTGAAGAGAAAAAAGGATGTTCTACAGTATTTCTTGATATATCACAAGCTTTCGACAAAGTAGGTATGGCACAAAGGATTGATCCATAAATTACAGAAGCAACTGCCGAAGCAGTATTCAAAAATACTGGAGTCGTATATTCTACAGCGATTTTTCAGAATTAAACAAGAAACAACGTACTCAACATTAAGAGAAATTAAGGCTGGTGTACCTCAAGGCAGTGTTTTAGGTCCAGTACTATACCTCCTATTCACTAGTGATCTACCAGAAAGTGACGAAATCACTCTAGCTACCTTTGCAGATGATACTGCTATACTTTCTGTAGGAGAAACTGTCGAAATAGCTACAAAAAAGCTTCAAAAGGCAGTCAAGAATATCTCAGAATGGACTAAAAATTGGCAGATCAGATTAAATGACCTGAAGTCAGTTCATATAAATTTTACGTTAAAAAATGTACCACACATTCCAGTATACATAAATAGTAATGTAGTGGAATATTCAAATACAGCTAAATATTTAGGGATGACTCTAGACGCCAAACTGCGCTGGAAAGCACATGTAAAGAAAAAAAGAGATGAGTTAAACATCCGCTACAGTAAAATGTATTGGCTTATTGGGAGATACTCACCCTTATCCAACTACAATAAATTATTGCTATATAAGCAAATTCTTAAACCAGTATGGACCTATGGACCTATGGACCAGCTGTGGGCATGCACATGCAAGACAAACTTACTAATAATACAAACCTTCCAAAACAAAGTACTACGGAGCATAGTTAACGCACCGTGGTACATACGTAACACCGATCTACATAGAGATCTATATATTGAAATGGTTGAAGATGAAGCTAAAAAAGTAGCTCTAAGACACAGAGATAGGCTTCTCAGCCATGTTAATTTAGAAATACAGCTTTTAAGAACCGACAATATAGTCAGGAGATTAAGACGGGTTAAACCCCTTGATCTATGTAGCTAAAGATATATATATATAAAAAAGAAATACTGAAACTTAAGTACAATTTCAAACAAAACTCATAGAAATCCGACCAAACAAAAATTTAAAAGAAATTCCGACGTAGAAATCCGACCAACGTCGGAATTTCTTTTAAATTTTATATTTTTATAAAATATAATACATGTGAAAAATAAATTGCTGATTAGTCTAACGACTAGGTGCGATTCCTTGAAGACATACAAAAATCAGTCTTCGGGAGGTTTTTTTTAGATCGGGTTAAAGTCCCTCACTATTGCAGAAGGTTCCCTCGCGATAAAACCTCTGCAATGTCTTTCGATGATTTTACCTTTCAGCGAACCCCCACAAAAAAAAAAAAAAAACATCAAAACCAACTCATAAACAAGATATTGCAGGGTGGTTAGCTTGCCAGAATAGCCACAACCCTACATGTAAACCAGTTATTACTTGAATTCGATGAAATTAAGAAAGCCAACTGAATAAAATTAAATGGAAGAACGTGTTGGCAACGTTGGCTTAATTTTTACCAGAAACCACATACTAGTACCATCATCGTTGACCATGCAGGACACTGCTCAATAGTCTTACTCGCAAAAAGAATGAGCATCGTCAGCAATGACTACGAGGAAAAATCCGCTTTAAACGAATCGGGGAAAGAATATGTGATATCACATACATTTTAAACATTTAGGAGTAAATAGATGAGAATCACTCGTGATCTAGCTTTCATAGTGTACGGTTGAGTTTTTCCTTGAGTTCTCTAAGAGTATTATATATTATAATCAAAATGTCTAAAGACGAAAAAAAGTGCTTAAAATGCTTAAACCCCATCCTTAATGACGGTATTAAATGCTCGTTCTTTTGCAATAACTTCGTTCATAAATTGTGTGCGAATGCTACCGAAGAAATATGCAAACAGTTGCTAAAAAAAGGTTCGGAGTTTGTATATCGTTGTAACGAGTGTGAGAAATACCCAATAAAAAATCTCTTTTTTCGGGTTAATAACCTTGTGTCGGCTATTGACGTTTTAACATCAAAAATAAGTGATATCGACGCTCTTCACTTAGATATTAGAAAATTACTAGCCGCTGTTGCTATACCCGCTAATTAGCAGCACTCGTACTTCAAAGAAACGTCAAAATTCGTGAAGTGTGCAAGGATGTGTGTAGAAGAATTCGGCCTTTCGCAGAATTCAACATGGCAAATTTCCCATCGGTACTTGGTCCTGCACCCCTACAAGATCCAACCGACCCAGGAGCTCAAAGTTAATTACTACATACAACGGCATTTGTTCGCTGATCGGAGCCGAGAGAGTTTTGAAAAGTATCCCAATTGTGGCCGAAAAATCATGTTTAGCGACGAGGTGTATGTTTGGATGAATGGCTATACAACAAGCACAAGTGATGAGGGCAACCATACGAAGTTTAGCAGGTGGAAATTGATCTACAAACAAATTATTGTTTGAATTTTGGGCCGCCCGGAAGCATCATTGGTACGTACATCTTTGAAAACGACGTTGGCAAGGCCATCATGGTGAGCGTTACAGATCAATAATACCAAATTTCTTTTGGACCGAATTGAACGTTATGTACGTGAACAACGTGAGGTTTTAGCAGGGTGGAGCTACGTACCATACAGCGAATGCCACAATAGACATTCCGCATTTACCAATATTTGAGGGTAAGGTTATCTCTCACAGAGATAAGGTGAATAAAACACTAAAATCGTGCGATTTGTTCCCGGTAAACTTTTTCTTGTAGGGGTTTTCTGAAGTCACAGATCTAAGCCAATAACCCACTATCGGCCGATGCTCTCAAATTCAACATAACGCAAGAAATTCCCAAAATTCAGTGGATCTATGGCTAAGTTTACACCGTGGACAATAAAAGGGACTAAGACTACATTTGGTATAAGTCTAACACATCGGAAAAGGATTGGTTAGGTCAGTCCACTTATTTAGGTAACCTGAGGCCGAATTCCGTGAGCGTCAGTTTTTTTGTCTGTGTACACACTTCACAAAACTCACATTCACCACCTGTGTACCGCCATAGGAGTTTGTGCGATTCCGCAACATGCTGTGCGTTTGATTGTGCTAAATAATAATTTTTTTCGCCAGGACAGAGTGAACAGAAATCATTTTCAATATATTTTCGGTTCGTCTATTTTTTTCGCGCTGCCTTTATTCACAGCCGGTGCTTAAGGATAGTGATGCGATTATATGAGGACACAAGCGTTCTCACTCTAGCCTCTCACTATCAACTCCTACTCTCACCTCCACGCTGGTGACTGGTGGGTGCCTAGTACCTCGACTGGAGATGGGGTATTGAACCCCTGTGGAAGGTCGTTGGTGGCAGCAAACGAGAGAGGGGGAGGAGTGTCGTCTCACTAAGGCACTCACTCTCAGGCGGCAGCGGAGGAATTCCTTAGATGGAGTCAACGGTGGCGCCTACAGCCCTAGTTTGATCGAACTGGTAGTGAAATCCCTATATGAGCTGTTCGACATATTTGAACACCAGGTCTATAGGGATTTCCAATACTGAGCCAGGGTATTGGAAAAGAGTTGGTTGCGGAGCGCTCATACCCCAAAAATGGGCTACTGACATCGGTATTTTTTCCCGCCCGCTGTCCTAGGGTCAAAACAAGGGCCTGGCCCTCCAGGTTGGGGGTTGTGCTTTGGGTTAACTACCCATCCACGGAAAAAAGATTATGTTACGAAGCAACCAATAGCCTCGGAAAGGACTGATATTATTGTTGACGATCATGCTAAACGAAAAAAGGACAACGACGTTCGTATCTGCACCTGGAATGTAAGAACATTAAACAGGAGAGGTGCAGGCGAACAATTAGCGGAACCCCAAACTGCTACAAAGCAGATATTACTGCCATCCAGGAAATACGATGGGATGGGCCGGGCAAAAGGAAGATGAAAAACTGTGAAATCTACTATGGACCGTGTTATAGTGAGCAGAAACAGCGACTATTTGGATGCGGATTTGTTATAAATTAGGCAAGAAGTCTTATGTTTTCAAGACATTAGCGAACGCATTGTAACAATCCTCATCAAGGCCAAATTCGCTCCGACGGAGGAAAAAGATGATATAACTATGGATTGCTTCTACGAGGTCCTCGAGAAAACCTATGAGCGACTACCAAAGTACGATGTGAAAATCGTGTTGGGAGATTATAACGCAAAGGTACGAAGAGAAGACATCTTTAGCGGTACTGTCGGAAAATATAGCCTACAGGACAACACGTCTGGTAACGGACTAAGGCTAATTGACTTCGCTACGGAACGAAATGCCACCATAGCCAGCACACGGTTTCCTCACCTCGATATCCACAAGGGGACATGGCGGTCTCCAGATCAACGAACAGTCAACCAAATTGATCACATTGCGATAGACAAGAGGCACGCATCCAGTATTTTGGATGTCCGAACATTCCGAGGGGCCAACATCGACTCGGACCACTACCTTGTTGTAGCCAAGGTAAGGTTGCGGATATCCACCACGCCACAAAAAAAACAGAAATACTGTGAAAAAATTTAATGTCGAAAGACTGCAATCGCCAGAGACCGCCAAGACCTTCGCGCAATGCGTATCCCTTAACCTCTCGATTAACACCATACCACCAGCATCGAATGTCGAAGAGCAATGGCAACGATGCCAACAGGCCATTAGATCAGCCGCAACTGATGTGCTAGGTTTCTCGCGCATACCAGCAAGATACCCCTGGTTTGATGAGGAATGCCGACAGATGCTCGCAGCCAAGAACGAGGCCTACAAGGCTAAGCTGCAGGTGAAGACGAGAGCTGCCATTGAGCTCTATAGGCAAAGAAGAAGGGAAGAACATCGGCTTTTCAGCAAGAAGAAAAAAGAGCAAGAAAAGCGCGCGATCGAGGATATAGAGAGGTGCCACTCCAGGAACGATGTTCGCAAGTTTTACCAACTGTAAAACGTCAAAGCCAATGCTAGAAGGCTCGAACAGAATCCTGTCGAGATGAACATGGAAATATCGTAGGCCAGACACAGTCGATGCTGAGGATATTGAAAAACCACTTCTGCAGACTGTTAAATGGCGATGACGAACAACATCCCGCTGTCAGGCAGAACGAACCATTTAATATTGGCAACGACAGCGAAAACGGCCGACCTAAGTGAAGTGAGGATAGCTATATCTAAACTCAAGCTTAATAAGGCCGCCGGAAATGACGGCCTTCCCGCTGAGCTTTATAAAGCCGACGGAGATGACATAACATCCACCAACTCATAAGCCAAATCTGGTCGGATGAAAGTATGTCTGAAGAATGGAACCTCAGCATCGTTTGCCCGATCCACAAAAAAGGAGACCCTCTGAACTGCGCCAACTACAGAGGCATAAGTCTACTCAACATCTAAGAGCGATAAAAAAATTAAGTGATTACCTTGCTTTACAAATTACAAAAAAAAAGTTCGACATAAGGAATACACTCGTCAATGTCAAAAGTTAGTGAACTGATAGACATCGTTTATTAATTTGGAAGTATCTAAATTATTTATAATTGATTTACGGCCAATAAACCACTTGCAAGAGATCGATAAGATTGTACACATGCGGACATAATTCGAAATTGTTTTGAATAATAGCGTGGTAATTATCATAACACGCAATGGGGCGTGGCTGTCACTATTAAATTTGAAATTAGAAAAATGTTAATAACATTATTTTCAGTTGTTTAAAATATTATTAGCGCAAATTTATAGTCAATCGATGTTTAAGGGTTTAACTCCACCCTAGTTATGAGGTACTTTAAATTAAAAGCTTGCTTTAACATGTTTTCAATAATAGACACTTTTTTAAGTGTATGCTAATGGACATTCCTCTAAGAACTCTAAATCAAACTTACCTAAAAAGTGACATAACGCTAACTCTTTATTTAATATTTAAAGTGAGGTTTCGGTCGCTTTAACTTTAATGCAGAGTGACAACGCTAAAGTATACTTTTTGACCAATAATTACCAAAACGCGTTAGTACGCGATTAAATAATTTTAAAGTGTACTTTAGCCGACTATAAATTTGCGCCATTATATAATTTTATTAAGTTGTTGTACATTTTTGAGTAATCCGCTTGCGGGTCATTTGCCTAACTAATTAATGGGCATATTCATAGTCGTCATACTAACAGGGAACTGCATTATTCGCATTTATAATTATGCTGATTTTACTTCGAACTTAAGTCAACAGCATAGTACCTTATATTTATGATGTACCTACTCTTTATGATCCTCAGTATAACAAAATGAGAAGCCATTTTATTCTATTTAAGAAGAGAATGCATTTAAAAATGGTCGTCTCCAGCAGAGATGAACATGATGTACTAAATGTACTAAATCTGGAAGTACTAAAAACCCATTATTTCGATTTTACTCGATTTTACGAATTTACAAATTTTAACATTTATAAAAACACTTTTTTTGCCGACTATATCCACAAACAAACAATCACATTTCTTTGGATAACATTTCTGCAATGCAAAATACGGACGACAATCGGCAAAATATAAACAATCACGAGAGGATTATCTTACGTCGTGAAACCCCCACAATGAACGGATGTTTATGTTTTTATCCTACCGATCCTGTATACCATACCATGCTATAAATATTACTGAAAAAATAGTGGACAAATTATATTTACATAAATGTCACTTTTTCTACATATCGACATCACGATCCATGAAGCGATGTCAGCATGAGTATAGCGACTTATCACTATCATAACAACGATCGCTAACAAAACACTAATTAGGTCCACACACTACATATTCCTGAATGCGAATAAAAGCGCATGCAAACTGAGAATATATGATGTTGACTGTACATTTTTACATTATTAATGACGTCAGCGAAAAACTCGGAAATGGATACTTCGCAGTTTTCATTTGTAGTGTGTGGAGGAAGCGTGATTGTGCGTTCTTGTGATCGTAAATGCATGCATGCATAGTCTATAATCCACCAGAAAATTTCTAGCATTCGGTGGAATATGTCAAACCTGAATTGTAACAAATTGCACCATACTTGTTAAGTTCTTAAGGGTTTTACTGGTTCTTAATTATTCAAAGTAAAAACCGAAAATGCTAATTTGCTGATTATCAATTGTACTAAATCTTAAATTAGAAATCGAAACAATGATGTGCAGGAGATGTGGTTTCAACAAGACGGCACAACACAGCTCATGCCACCATTGATTTGTTGAAGGAAACGTTCTGTGAGCGCATAATTTCACGTTTTGGTCCAGAAAATTGGACCTCCAGATTAGACTACGTCCGAGCCGGGCGTGGCGATCAAACTATAAATTTTAAATTTAGAAGTAAAAGTCTTGTACAAAGTGTCATGATAGATGCCATTCATTCCATTCCATATTAATTCAATTCAAGTAAAAATATTATTTTGTGATTTGACGGATCCCGATTAAGTTTTCAACTCGAATGTAATAGTTTCATGTCATTGACGAAGTACATGTGTCATACGTACATGCACATAAATGCAGTCAACCATTTTAGATGATATACAAAAAACAAAATGGCATCTTCTACACCTCCTAAAAAATGCATCAAGTTCTATAAGAAACTCACCTGATTTATGATCCTTAAGTGCGGCATATAAATCTCCATTATCTAATGTCCTTTTTCTTCCCTTGCAAAATGTAGGTAATGTGTAACTGTAAAATTTAATAAAAAATATAATTATATAACAGTTTTAAAGATAAATAGCACATCTGCGATAAAAAACTTACCAAAAACATAAATATGACAATGGATTTGCTCGTTCACGAGGATTTTGTGGCAGAGCTTCTGCCTTCATGGACTGCATGTTGCATGTGTTGTATTGTTCTGAAAATATGGTAAATAAGTTAACAATGTTTAATTGTTTTTTTTTTTAACTAAGGTCATTGATGTATTTAAACAAATAAAGATGGCTTTTATCGAGACATATTGTCATACGATTCAACGAACGAAGTGTCAATATAATTTAGGGTACAATAAACGAAATGAATGCGTGGCATAGAATTTGATAAGAGCAGAAGGTTTTTATACTCTTTTGAGTTTGTAGCAATCGCAAGAAACCGCCACGGACTTCGCGCAACTCGTATCCCTTAACCTATCGATTAACACCATTCCACCAGCATCGAATGTCGAAGAACAATGGCAACGATGTCAACAAGCCATTAGATGAGCCGCAACTAATATGCTAGGTTTCTCGCGCCCACCAGCAAGAAACCCCTGGTTTGATGAGGAATACCGACAGATGCTCTCCTACAAGGCGAAGTTACATGTGAAGATGAGAGCTGTTCTTGAGCTCTATTGGCAAAAATGAAGGAAAGAACACCGGCTTTTTAGAAAGAAGAAAAACAAGCGCGATATCAAAGATATAGAGAGGTACCACTCCAAGAACGATGTTCGCAAGTTTTATCAAAGTTCAGAACGTCAAAGGATGCAGGGCTCGAACAGAATCCTGTCGAGATGAACAAGGAATGATCGTAGTTCAGATACAGTCGATGCTGAGAATATGGAAGAACCACTTCTGCAGACAGTCGAACGGCGTTGACGATCAACATTACGCTGACAGGCATAGAATATTGCCAACGATAGCGAAAACTGCCAACCACCCGACCTAAGTGAAGATAGCAATATCTAAACTCTGGCTTAATAAGGACTCATAAGAGACCCTCTGAACTGCGCCAACTACAGAGGCATAAGTCTCCTCAACATCGCCTACAAGATCCTATCTGCCGAACGCCTGAAACCGTTTACCAACAACCTGATTGGCCCTTATCAGTGTGGTTTTAGGCCAGGAAAGTTCACAACTGATCAAATCTTCACACTTCGGTAAATCCTATAAAAAAAACAAGAAGTCCAAATCGATACCCACCACCTATTCATCGATTTTAAAACCGCATACGGCAGCATTTATAGAGACGCACTATACAGAAGCATGTCTAGTATACCGCCCAACCTAGTCCGTCTGTATAGGATGACGATGGAGAATTCTCGCTGCTCCATCAGGGTCGGAGACGACCTCACCGACACATTCGATACCAAAAAACAATTTAGACAAGGAGATGCGCTGTCATGTGACTTCTTCGATTTGATTCTTAAGAGGATTGTGCAAAACTCCCGAGCAATTTTCAATTTTATAAAAATCGGTGCAACTACTAGCATACGCCGACGATATTGCAATAATTGGTCGGACTCAACGTGATGTCATAGTCACGTTTCTAGTATTGAAGGAAGCGGCAAAAATGGGTATAGCAGTAAATGAGGGTAAGACCATGTATATGCTGTCAACACGAAAGGACACACAAAATCGACGAATTGGACAGAACGTCATCATTGACAGATATAACTGTGAGGTAGTACGTGACTTTGTCAAACTGACGGCTATCAATTGTATTGGTGTTAGTGCAAGAAGGGGTAAGTCTGCCGAAAAATTCAGATCTGCAAAATTAGGTCTGTTCCCGTACTTTTGCAGTAAAAATTAGTAAGTTCTCAAATTTCTTGGAGTGGGGGTAAATTATCTCAGAAAGAGACAAAATTACCAAAAAGTACGGGAACGCGTTTTAGTAAAAAACAGTAAAATTATATATTTTGTATGTCTTTGAAAAAACAAATGACTTTTAGATACCAACTTACAATTTACTGTTTTTTACCAACAGAAATCTCTGCAGTAATTTCTTTTACAGATTTTTATGGAGGGGTAGTTTTTTGCTCTCTCGTGAGCTCTCTCTTTTACTTATTTTTTGCGTACGGGAAAGGCAATAGGTAACAAATCAGTAGGAATCAGTAAATATTATTATGTACGGGAACAGACCTATTGATTTAAAAAAAACAATGTTTGCCCAATGTTAACAGATATTAAGATCGGACATTTGGCAGGTATGGATCAAAAAAGAGGATTCATTTTTTTATCAATGGAAAACATCATTATTTTCACCGGAGTTCATATGAGTTAATTTGCAAAAACGCCAAAAAGGCATTCACACTAAGTTTAAACATTACGTTTGACAGCTTTGTAGTTATATTCCTGAATTTTCTGTGACATTTGACATTTATATTGTTAACAAACCAAAAAACAAATTCCAAAGTAAATTAAAATAATTCTAAATCGTTTAAAATGGATTTAAATAAATTTATTTGTGGTCGACAGTGATTCTTGTGTTGCTTAAAAAAAAGTGCTTTGATATTACAGTAGAATTCGGTTATAACGATATCGAAGGGACCTTAGAATTTTATCGTTATAACCGATTCATGGCTATATCCGGAACAATTAAATAAAATTAAAAAAAAAACTTAGTTAAAAAATCGTTTCCAATGTTTAAGAATATTGTTGATGAAAGAAATCACTAATATACGATTGTTTTATACATTTCGTTAAGTAATATTGAGTATTTTTTTGCTTACACCGTACATGACTATATGCAGAACTAACGACACCTATACCTCATTAGACATTTTTTGCATTTACGTGAATGGTGTTTTCCCAAGATCACCCCCAAAGGCTACGCGACAAGAGGCAAAGTAAAAAAAAATCCTCTCAATTACTAAAGTGGCGCTACAGCCCGGGATGAACCTGGGCCTCAACCTACATGCCTCTCCAATTGGCCAGGTCCTAAGCTAACTGCCTCCAGTTGCGCAAATGCGCACTCCAAGTTGGTTGAGGTCGGTTTCTACTTGTGCGCGATAACTTAAGGCGAGGTCTTCCTCTCCTGCGTCCGACGCCTGGCTGAGAATCGAAGACTCTGCGAGCCGGAGTATTGGTGTCCATTCTTTCTACATGTCCTAGCCATCATAAACGTCCAATGCAGAGTTTTTTGACTGGGGGTATGTCGCTGTACAGCTCGTATAGTTCGCGGTTGAATCTTCGTCTCCACAGCCCGTCAACCCAAACGGGACCGAAGAATTTTTCTCTCGAATCGACCAAGGATTTCTTCATCCGCTTTTGATACGGTCCATGCTTCAGCGCCGTAGAGTAGGACTGGGATGATCAGGGTCTTATATAGGATCTCCTTAGTAGTTCGAGTGAGGGCTTTACTACTAAATTGCCTTTTTAGTCCGAAAAAACAGCTATTGGCAAGAGTAATTCTTCGTTTGATTTCTGACGAGATGTTGATGTCAGAGTCAATAGCGGAGCCGAGGTAGACAAAGTCCCGTACTACCTCAAAGTTATATCTGTCAATGATGACGTTCTGTCCAATTCGTCGATGTTGTGTGTCCTTTCGTGTTGACAGCATAAACTTAGTCTTACCCTCATTTACTGCTAAACCCATTTTTGCCGCTTCCTCCTCTAGACTAGCAAACGTGGCTATGACATCACGTTGAGTCCTACCAATGATGTCAATATCGTCGGCGTATGCTAGTAGTTGCACCGATTTTTGGCTCGGGAGTTTTGCACAATCCTCTCAAGAATCAAATTGAAGAAGTCACATGACAGCGCATCGCCTTGCCTAAATCCTTTTTTGGTATCGAATGTATCGGTGAGGTCGTTTCCGACCCTGATGGTGCAGCGAGAATTCTCCTTCGTCATCCTACACAAACGGACGAGTTTGGACGGTATACCAAAACTAGACATGGCTCTGTATAGTTCGTCTCTATAAATGCTGTCATATGCGGCTTTGAAATCGATGAATAGGTGGTGGGTATCGATTTGGACTTCTTGAGTTTTTTCCAGGATCTGCCGAAGTGTGAAGATTTGATCGATTGTGGACTTTCCTGGCCTTAAACCAAACTGATAAGGGCCGATCAGGTTGTTGGTAAACGGTTTCAGGCGTTCACATATTACGGCAGATAGGATGTTGCAGGCGATGTTGAGTAGACTTATGCATCTGTAGTTGGCGCAGTTCAGAGGGTCTCCTTTTTTGTTGATCGGCAAACGATGCTGAGGTTCCATTCTTCAGGCATGCTTTCAACCGACCAGAGTTATGAGTTGGTGATCTCCGCCAGCTTTATAAAGCTCAGCGGGAAGGCCTTGAGTTTAGATATTGCTATCCTCACTTCACTTAGGTCGGATGGTTGGCAGTTTTCGTTATCGTTGCCAATATTAAATGGTTCGTTCTGCCTGACGGCGGAATGTTGTTCGTCATCGCCGTTTAACAGTCTGCAGAAGTGGTTCTTCCATATCCTCAGCATCGACTGTGTCTCAACTACGATATTTCCTTGTTCATCTCGACAGGATTCTGTTCGAGCCTTGTATCCTTGGCTTTGACGTTTTACACTTTGGTAAAACTTGCGAACATCGTTCCTGGAGTGGCACCTCTCTATATCCTCGATCGCGCGGTTTTCTTGCTCTTTTTTCTTCTTTCTGAAAAGCCGATGTTCTTCCCTTCTTCTTCGCCTATAGAGCTCAATGGCAGCTCTCGTTTTCACCTGCAGCTTAGACTTGTAGGCCTCGTTCTTGGCTGCGAGCATCTGTCGGCATTCCTCATCAAACCAGGGGTTTCTTGCTGGTGGCCGCGAGAAACCTAGCACATCAGTTGCGGCTAATCTAATGGCTTGTAGGCATCGTTGCCATTTTTCTTCGACATAAGATGCTGGTGGTGTGTTGTGAGTCAAGAGGTTAAGGGATTCGCGTTGTGCGAAGGTCTTGGCGGTCTCTTGCGATTGCAGTCTTTCGACATTAAATTTTTTCACAGTATTTCTGTTTTTTTGTGGCGTGGTGGATATCCGCATCCTTACCTTGGCTACAACAAGGTAGTGGTCCGAGTCGATGTTAGCCCCTCGGAATGTTCGGACATGTGAACAATTTGGTTGACTGTTCGTTGATATGGAGACCGCCATGTCCCCTTATGGATATCGAGGTGAGGAAGCCGTGTGCTGGCTATAGTGGCATTTCGTTCCGTAGCGAAGTCAATTAGCCTAAGTCCGTTACCAGACGTGTTGTCGTGTAGGCTATATTTTCCGACAGTACTGCTAAAGATGTCTTCTCTTCCTACCTTTGCGTTAAAATCTCCCAGCACGATTTTAACATCGTAATTTGGTAATCGTTCATAGGTTTTGTCGAGGAGACCGTAGAAGCAATCCTTAGTTATATCATCTTTTTCCTCCATCGGAGTATGAGCGCATATAAGGCTTATGTTGGCGAATTTGGCCTTGATGCGGATTGTTACAATGCGTTCGCTAATGTCTTGAAAACATAAGACTTCTTGCCTAAGTCTGGCACTTATAACAAATCCGCATCCAAATATTCGCTATTTCTGCTGACTATAACACGGTCCATAGTAGATGTCACAGTTTTTCATCCCCATTTTTCCCGGCCCATCCAATCGTATAGCAGTAATGTCTGCTTTGTAGCAGTTTGGGGCTTCCGGTAGTTGCTCGCCTGCACCTCTCCTGTTTAATGTTCTCACATTCCAGGTGCAGATACGAACGTCGTTGTCCTTTGTTCGTTCAGCATGGTCGTCAACAATCAGTGGAAGCGAAATATGCAAAATCTTCTGTTGCGGATTCATATGATGTCGAACCTGACATTAAAATGCTATAATCCAAGGAGGTTCTTGATGAAGGTATGAATAATAGTCGCAAATACAGGATAATATACAAACCATCACTCGTTATATAATTTGCAGACTCGAAAAATCAGTTTTTGGGAGAAAGAGGTGCTGGAATCTGAAGAAATTTATACCTATTCAGTTTGAAAGTTTCCAATGTTTGCGATTTCACATTAACCGTTATTTTTGTTTCCACATTATTTCCATTCATGATCCATTCCAATAAAATTAGGTTTGTTTGTTTGTTTTGTTTGACCGACTGTTTTCCCATATTAGAAACCATATTTTCGACAAATGCGATTACCACATTGAGAAATTAGAATTTGTATGGTAAGTTCAGTAAAATTCGATCGTAATTGCAAATTTAATTTATTTTTTATTATTTTAGCAAATCCAAAATATTCAAGACGATCTAGGGAGCCTGCACACAGAAGCATTACGTGGTGTAATGGAAAACGCGATTGAAAAAGTCAATCAGGCCTATCGCGAATAAATTTTCCAGGGATTATTCCAAAAGAATAACAAATTAAACTCAATATTTACTAGAGATCTTATATATTCATTTGATTTATTTATTCCACAAAAAAAATACTGTTCCACGAAAAATGTTTACTGATCAATTTCTTAGTAAATTCACATAAAATGCATGTTCGTGTGAACTTTTCTTATTCTTTTAAGCTTTAAAAGCGCAAGCTGAATTGATGACAGACCTATTATCAATGAATCGCTATACCTAGTTATTTAATTCAAAATTCATGCGAAAAGCCTTAAAACTGCAACTATGTGAAACGACGCAACATTATCCGTTGATACATTCACGAACCCGTCAATTGCATAATTCCGGTCTCAACTCATCCGTATAATGACTTCCAATGCAAATGACTCACGCTGACGGACTTACACGACGGATCGAAAAAAAGTCAATAAAACCTGTAAAGCAATTTCATTACAACTGTTCGTCAATTTACTATCCATTGGGCACACCAGCCGGGTGGCACCAATTACCTCAGTGTTGTGGAATAACTTCTCAATTGGAATTGAAAATTGCATATTTTTTTTTCAGATTCCTAACGACAACAATTGACATAAATACTTTAAAGCATCCATTAACTCGAATCGCGGCATTAGTGTTGGAGATAATAGCGAACCGAGTCGAGATACAATACAATCACACAAGCACAACTGAAAGTGAAACAAAATTGCACAACGCAACGCTCAATTTTCATTCCTAGGACGTTTTTGTAACATTTACCCATTTCCAGTGTTTGGATTGTGATTATAGAGGGCGCTGAATTGGACTAGGACAGCGCGGAGCGGAGCACACACAAGATGCCGGTCGCAAATATGGAGAATTGGCGAGTCGACGTTTTATACGTTTACAATCGAAGTTGCTAAGGAATGTGTAAACATAGCGTGACGTAATTCGCGACTCGCGTGTAACACAATCGCAGAAATATATCAGACTCAGGGTTGTACACTGTACGTGTATGGAAATAAATGCGTATGCCTCGTTGTGAGACTTAAAAATCCCCGGCCGGTGCTATTGCCCGTTGCCTAATGCTAAATGGAGAATTAATTGGTTTCCCAGAATCAGAACCTAATGATGGAAACTATTACTGTTTTTGTGGTTGTAGTGCACGTGATTTAAGGAGGGCTTTTAAATGGAGTTAATCGACCCAGTCTCAGGGTTACTGAGTTTTTTGTCCAAACAGATTAGGTACGCATATGTAAATGGCCAAATAGATTTAATCGACCCAGTCTTAGGGTGACTTATTTGATTCGTGCTGATTAGGTTCGCATGTGTAAGCAGAATAAGCAACCTACATATTTGTTTTAAAATGTTACATTTAGATAGATGGAAATAACTACACTTACAGAATTCAAGACCCAATTCTGTAAAAAAAAAAAATGATTTATTCCTTAGACATGTTCCATTTCACGTACGAGGGGTTCGTAAAGGGTGATCCATTTCGAGGTTCCCTACTTTTTTAAAGAAAAAAAACACAGAAAATTCAAATTTAATGGAGAATGTTTATTATCATTTGAAAGAACATTCTTTGGCATTTATTTTTGAAGATTATGTCTATCAAATGTTGGCCGTTGCTACGTCGCTGATGGTCCATCCGTTGAGTCCAATTTTCGATCACTCGTTCGAGCATTTCGACTGGTAACTGGCAAATGACACGCGTGATGTTTTCCTCCTAGGCCTGAATCGAAGCGGGTTTGTCGGCATAAGCTTTTGACTTTACATATCCCCACAGGAAAAAGTCTAACGGTGTGATATCACACGATCTTGGTGGCCAATCGACCGGCCCAAAACGTGAAATTATGTGCTCACCGAAATGTTCTCTCAATAAGTCCATTGATTGATGCGATGTGTGGGAAGTGGCGCCGTCTTGCTGAAACCAAATGTCGCCGAGATCATGAGCTTCAATTTCAGGCATCAAATAGTCGGTTATCATGACCTGATAACGGTCGCCATTGACGGTTACGTTCGCACCGGCATAATTTTATAATTCTCAGCTACGGCCGCTATATTTTCTTCACAGCGTGCTGGACGTGGTCTATTCGGTCGAATATTATCCAATAATGAATGCTGGGTCTCAAAATGGGTGATGGTGTTGCGAATAGTACGCTCAGTAGGCCGATTATGTTGACCATAAGTTGAGCGAAGTGCACGAAACACATTCCTCACAGAACGTGAATTTTCATAATAAAGTTGAACAATTTGTAAACGTTGTTCACGCGTAAATCTTTCCATTATGAAATGCCAAACAATACTTAACAAAAATAACATGACAGCATGACACGACTCACACGTGATCTGTCAAAAAAGACTATTGAAAAAAGTATCTCTACTTGGATCACCCGTTATAATTGCTTTCTATAAATGCTGTTGTACGAGGCTTTAAAATCGATGAATAGGTGGTGGTTATTGCTTTGGACTTCTTGGATTTTTTTTCAGGATTTGCCGAAATATGAAAATAGGATCAGTAGTGGATTTTACTGGCCTAAGTGCCGAAGTGTGATGATTTGATCAGTTGTGGACTTGGTATACATTTTGGTATACATTGACATATTCCTTTTTTCTCTACTAATCGCAAAAGTGGCGCTATTCGTATGGAAAAGTAGCGCCAAATTAAAATTACATTTTTGTATTAAAATGATAATTTAATCGCTCAGCATTTCATATATTTAAAAAGTCCATTATTTACTCCATTAAATGCCATATCAACTTGTATGTTGCCTAATAGTAAAATGTTTGGAAATACGCGTTTGGATTTTCGTCTTAAACACAGTTTTCTTATGGGAATCCTGTATAAATGAAAATTTCCCTTAATTCTATAGCACTTAGGATATTCTTTTTTTCACATGTAGAGGCGCTTTTCAAACTTTTCCACACGTCAATTGACGAGTGGAAAAGTTTGAAAAGCGCCTCTACATGTGAAAAAAAGAATATCAAGGAAAAATCAATCGCAGTTTTTTTTAGCATTTTTTTTTACATAGTTGTCTAGCAGATTGTAGTTTTTCGTCCTAGCTTTAGCAGGTTTAAAAAAAAATTTATCTGGTAACGCTGGCAGTGGCTCCTGTCCAGAGATAAATGATGGTTGGGTGTTGTAGAACGAGGGTAGACTCTGATTGGCGTTAACTTGGCAATGCCCAGTGTTGCAACTCTGACTACACATCAAATGTGCTTATCTTTACCTCCAAGTGGTAACCATCGGGTACTGGTCTCATCCAACCGGATTTGACTTGCTAAACGATAAGCGCGAGTGTTGATAACATGACGAAAAACAGCAACACTATAAACACCCTGGTGAGAATGGCACGGATGAATACCCGGCCGGCTGTCCCAGGCGAACCTAGATGAGCTGCTCTGACATATTCGGACAACAGGTTGTCTAGGAATTTCAAGGGTTAGTCAGGCCCCTTGAACAGAGATGGTGGCGGATGAACCGAAAGGCCAACGGCAGCGCTCAATCCCGTAGTGGATACTGATGGCCCCGTGTCCTAGGGGTATCTAAAAAATTGGAACTGGCCCTCCAGGTTGGGGGTTGTGCTTTGGGTTAACTACCCACCCACAGAAAAAAAAACATAGTTACGAAGCAACCAATAGCCTCGGAAAGGACTGATTTTATTGTTGACGACCCTGCTAAACGAAAAAAGGACAACGACGTTCGTATCTGCACCTGGAATGTGAGAACATTAAACAGGAGAGGTGCAGGCGAACAACTAGCGGAAGCCCTAAACTGCTACAAAGCAGACATTACTGCCATCCAGGAAATACGATGGGATGGGCCGGGCAAAAAGAGGATGAAAAACTGTGACATATACTACGGACCGTGTTATAGTGAGCAGAAACAGCGACTATTCGGATGCGGATTTGTTATAAGTGCCAGACTTAGGCAAGAAGTCTTATGTTTCCAAGACATTAGCGAACGCATAGTAACAATCCGCATCAAGGCCAAATTCGCCAACATAAGCCTTATATGCGCTCACGCTCCGACGGAAGAAAAAGATGATACAACTAAGGATTGCTTCTACGAGCTCCTCGACAAAACCTATGAGCGACTACCGAAGTACGATGTTAAAATCGTGCTGGGAGATTTTAACGCAAAGGTAGGAAGAGAAGACATCTTTAGAAGTATTGTCGGAAAACATAGCCTACACGACAACACGTCTGGTAACGGACTTAGGCTAATTGATTTCGCTACGGAACGAAATGCCACTATAGCCAGCACACGGTTTCCTCACCTCGATATCCATAAGGGGACATGGCGGTCTCCAGATCAACGAACGGTCAACCAAATTGATCACATTGCGATAGATGAGAGGCACGCATCCAGTATTTTGGATGTCCGAACATTCCGAGGAGCTAACATCGACTCGTATCACTACCTTGTAGCAGCCAAGGTTAGAATGCGGATATTCACCACGTCACAACAATCCAGAAATACTGTGAAAAAATTTAATGTCGGAAGACTGGAATCGCAAGAGACCGCCAAGACCTTCGCACAACGCGTATCCCTTAACCTCTCGATTAACACCATACCACCAGCATCGAATGTCGAAGAGCAATGGCAACGATGCCAACAGGCCATTAGATCAGCCGCAACTGATGTGCTAGGTTTCTCGCGCCCACCAGCAAGAAACCCCTGGTTTTATGAGGAATGCCGACAGATGCTCGCAGCCAAGAACGAGGCCTACAAGGCTAAGGCTGCAGGTGAAGACGAGAGCTGCCATTGAGCTCTATAGGCAAAGAAGAAGGGAAGAACATCGGCTTTTCAGCAAGAAGAAAAAAGAGCAAGAAAAGCGCGCGATCGAGGATATAGAGAGGTGCCACTCCAGGAACGATGTTCGCAAGTTTTACCAAAGTGTAAAACGTCAAAGCCAAGGATACAAGGCTCGAACAGAATCCTGTCGAGATGAACAAGGAAATATTGTTGTTGAGACACAGTCGATGCTGAGGATATGGAAGAACCACTTCTGCAGACTGTTAAACGTCGATGATGAACAACATTCCGCTGTCAGGCAGAACGAACCATTCAATATTGGCAACGACAGCGAAAACTGCCAACCACCCGACCTGAGTGAAGTGAGGATAGCAATATCTAAACTCAAGCTTAATAAGGCTGCCGGAAATGACGGCCTTCTCGCTGAGCTTTATAACGCCGGCGGAGATGACTTGGTAAGTAACATCCACCAACTCATAAGCCAAATCTGGTCGGATGAAAATATGCCTGAAGAATGGAACCTCAGCATCGTTTGCCCGATCCACAAAAAAGGAGACCCTCTGAACTGCGCCAACTACAGAAGCATAAGTCTACTCAACATCGCCTACAAGATCTATCTATCTATCTGCCGTAATATGTGAACGCCTGAAACCGTTTACCAACAACCTGATTGGCCCTTATCAGTGTGGTTTTAGGCCAGGAAAGTCCACAACCGATCAAATTTTCACACTTCGGCAGATCCTGGAAAAAAACTCAAGAAGTCCAAATCGATACCCACCACCTATTCATCGATTTCAAAGCCGCATATGACAGCATTTATAGAGACAGAGCCATGTCTAGTTTTGGTATACCGCCCAAACTCGTCCGTTTGTGTAGGATGACGATGGAGAATTCTCGCTGCTCCATCAGGGTCGGAAACGACCTCACCGACACATTCGATACCAAAAAAGGATTTAGGCAAGGCGATGCGCTGTCATGTGACTTCTTTAATCTGATTCTTGAGAGAATTGTGCAAAACTCCAAAGCCAACACCAGAGGCACAATTTTCCAAAAGTCGGTGCAACTTTTAGCATACGCTGACGATATTGACATCATTGGCAGGACTCAACGTGATGTCATAGCCACGTTTGCTAGTATAGAGAAGGAAGCGGCGAAAATGGGTTTAGCAGTAAATGAGGGTAAGACTAAGTATATGCTGTCAACACGAAAGGACTCACAACATCGACGAATTGGACAGAACGTCACCATTGACAGATATAACTTTGAGGTAGTACGGGACTTTGTCTACCTCGGCTCCGCTATTAGCTCTGACAACAACATCTCGTCAGAAATTAAACGAAGAATTACTCTTGCCAACCGCTGTTTCTTCGGGCTAAGAAGGCAATTTAGTAGTAAAGCCCTCACTCGAACTACTAAGGAAACCCTATATAAGACCCTGATCATCCCAGTCCTGCTCTACGGCGCTGAAGCATGGACCGTATCAAAAGCGGATGAAGAAATCCTTGGTAGATTCGAGAGGAAAATTCTTCGAAAAATCTTCGGTCCCGTTTGCGTTGACGGGCTATGGAGACGAAGATTCAACCAAGAACTATACGAGCTGTACAGCGACATGCCCCTGGTCAAAAAACTCCGCATTGGACGTTTAAGATGGCTAGGACATGTAGAACGAATGGACACCAATACTCCGGCTCGCAGAGTCTTCGATTCCCAGCCAGACGTCGGACGCAGTAGAGGAAGACCTCGCCTTAAGTGGCGCGCACAAGTGGAAACCGACCTCAACCAACTTGGAGTGCGCAACTGGAGGCAGTTAGCTAAGGACCGGGCTAATTGGAGAGGCATGTTGGTTGAGGCCCAGGTTCATTCCGGACTGTAGCGCCACTTAAGTAAGTAAGTAGATAATTTTTAAATTTAAATATGTCCAAAGTTATTAATTTAAATCGTTCGGAATCTTTATAAAGAATTTTTGAATTTATTAAAGTTGCCATTTTATTTGATGGAACAAAGTTATAACAGCTTTCACCTTAAGAAACCCACTGCTTTACTTGCAAAGCAACATTTTCGTTACTAAAGCGATTCCGGTTTAAGTTTTTAACGAATTTACCTGCGAAAATATTGTTTCACAAGCAGTATTAGATGTCAGTAAGCATGAATTTGGATACTTATTGCTGTTTACTGACATTTCCTTATATTTTTTTTTTTATCAAAATAGTGAATATTGGCATAGTCGCTTTGAAATACCTATAATGTTGAATTTGTTAACCATAGGTAAAATGTAATCCATATCATTCAAACTATTAAAAATAAATTCGTTTGGGACAGAATTTGTTGTTAAATATTCATCTTGGAAATACAGTTTTAATGCACTATATTGTAGCGATAGCCATCTAATGTCTTAGTGGCGCAAACTCCTATGCTTTTCTGTTTCAAAAAAAACTCTTGGAATTCTAAAAATTCTCGTTGTCTTTTACTACTTTGAGAAAAGTATGATTTGACCAATTGCGCAATGGATCTTGGCAATTTCTTACTGGCATGACTGACAGCTAGAGCAACCGACTGACGAAATACAAATACAAATTTTTGGCGCAACAGGCTCGTTAGTACCCAGGGCCTAGCTTTCTCACAACCATTCATGTGTGCGTGTGTGTACTTCTTGCACGATGGCGGGACCTCCTGTTTTATGCCGACTCCGAACGGCTAAGTTGAGATAAGCTATTCTTGACAATTGATACTACCCGGATGATTTGTCAGATCATCACGAGAGGAGGGCCAGTGAAAAATAATTTAGGTGTTGCTACGGCTGGGAATCGAACCCAGACCTCCTGCGCGGCAGTTCATCGCACTAACCATCGCGCCACTGAGCCCCCTGACGTACGCATTTAATAAATGCACAATTTGGACAATAAATGCTACACAGTTACATCAATAGGTATCCACCACACCGACACCACCCATAAACAGCTGTTTATGTTGTTTAAAAACTGCCAAAAACTGCTAAAATTTTAGAAAATGCTAAAAAAAAACTGCTGCAGGTCATTTTCATGATCGAAAACTGCTAAAATCGCAGGAAACTGCTAAATCTGGTAACGCTGCTTTGTGGTGGAAAACCATAACTTTGTGATGACTCACGCACACATGTTTGAGTTATGGTTTTTTGGTCAGTTCAAGCTTGTAGGCAAATCCAGAAGTTTGGTATCTCTTTACTTCCCTTATCTCTGACTGCATACAGAACCACTGCACATCTGCACCTGTGTTTCGGGCATAAAATGCTAGTAATAACCCGGGCAAATACCATGCTGCTCGCGTGGTATTTCCTGACACATAGGTGGTACATCCGTATACCATAGTATTAATACCGTCAGTGTATCAAAGGCACCTATACGTTTAAGATCCTATATGACGCCCTAATGTCCTATATTTAATTATTTGAATATGTTGATAATGTTTATAAGAGTCCTAATTGTGTGTTTTTATAACATATAAGTAAACACCATAAATATTAAAATATAAAAGAAGAAAGTTTGAGAGAAACCTAAAAACTCATAAATCTCAAAAATGCCAAAAATGGATCCAAAGCCCCGAAATTGAGAGTCTTGATAATTATTTGTAAGGTCAAACAGTCAAACCACAGCCGAACTAGTGTTGTAAACCCTCTTGTCGAGGTTGTCATCTCGCCGAAAATGAAGATGAAGATAGGCCCCCACTTTGTATTTACTTAGAACTACTAAAGCACACCGCCCCGCAGTTCGTATTGTTAGAGTTTATCTCAAATACTATGAATGTCCCACACGCGATAAATGAACGCAAATGTGTTTCAATGGAAATGCTTGCACAAACGTGTTAGATGGTAAATTTGAGATAGTGGGGCTCCCCTACTCGAAATGTATGATCGGTCGTATATGTGTTTGCGATAATTCGTTATGATACGTGTTAATTATTTAAAAAAAAACGTAAAGCTGATATGATCATTAACCTTTTCAGAGATATGTTGCTAGACTAGTATGACTCACGCTAGTTTCGTTAATTCGATTGGCAACTGCTTTTAGATCCAAAATTAGGATTTATGGGCTAACGCGTGTGCTGATGGAAGATTTGTTGGTATACGATATTAGGATTTTAGAATGAATTTGAATAGAATGTTGACAGATTCATAGCTCATGCTTTAATCCTTTACTGGTTTGTAAAATTCAGATGAATTTTTTTGAAGTCTAGGCTGTATTGCGGAAATCACATCTCAAAACCACAAGACCATCTCGTTTCGACTGTACCCTAATTTGACGATTATGTGGTAAATAGTTGATGCCCTATATATATATATCAATCACATGAAAAAGCATCTACCTGCGAAAATGTGTTACATGTTTGTTGATTTTAAAAAAAAAGTTAAGAAATCCCACATTGATCGGATTTATCGAAATCGTGGATTCAACAATAGCCAAAGGCTACAGAATGTAGATGATATCATACCCCGCCTTGAAGTCGATGACTGAATGAACCTGGGCTTCAAATATATATGTCTGTAGCTACCTGCCTCCAATTGCGCATTTCAAGTTGGTTGAGGTCGGTTTCTACTCGTGCGAGTCACTTAAGTTGAGGTCTTCCTCTTCTGCGTCCGACGTTTGGCTGGAAAACGAAGACTCTGCCTAAAATGTTGGTGTGCGCTAGCTCTTCATGATCTAGCCATCTTAAACGTCCAATGCGGATTTTTTTTTTACCAGGTCTATGTCACTGCACAGCTCTTGGTTGAATCTCACTTTCTATAGACTGTCAACGCAGAAGGTACCGAAGATTTTTGAAAGAATTTTTCGACCAAAACCACCAAGGATTTCTTCATCTGCTTTTGATATACCGCGCCTGTGACTGTGATTATAAGGGTCTTAAAAGTATATCGATTGAGGGATTTACAATTAATTTACCTCCATATCCTGCAAAAAAAAAAACGCGTTTAGCAAGAGAAATTCTTCGTTGTATTGCTGAAGAGATGTTGTTGGACTTCATCTCTCCACATTATGTCTACTATGAAGCAGGTTATCTTAATTATTTCATAAAGACCGAGTATAATCTTTGACGCCGTCTGACTGGCTTTTTTTGTAGACCCATCGCCACAAGTATCTTTCATCTTCTTCCATGTGTAATTAGGTAATTTCCACTAGTTGACTAGTTTTGCATATGAACGCCCTGAACTTATGCCATCTTTAGAGGACACTTAAGCCCCACTTTACCACGCCCATCTTTTAAATTTTTTTCTAAAGTTTTGTACGATAGTTTTGCTTTTAAACGTCGGTATTTTTAGCTCTCTTTTCAAGAATCCTGACTAAGCCTGGAATTTGTTTTGCTGGAGCGGCAAGTAAACGATAGTCACGACAAAGTGCGATTGTGCAAAACGAGAAAAATTTATGACAGCTGAACGAAAACGAAAGCTATAGGTCTGTTCCCGTAAAAAATAATATTTACTGATTCTTACTGATTTTTACTTATTGCTGTTCCCGTATGCAAAAATAAGTAAAAGAGAGAGCTCACGAGAGACCAAAAAATTACCCCTCGATAAGAATCTGTAAAAAAATTTACTGCAGAAATTTCTGTTGGTAAAAATCAGTAAACTGTCAGTTGGTATCTAAAAGTGACAACTCGCTTGTTTTGACAAGTGATTTATGTCATTTGTTCTTTAAAAGGCATACAAAGTATATAATTGTACTGTTTTTTACTTAAACGCGTTCCCGTACTTATTGGTAATTTTATCTCTTTCTGAGATAGTTTACCCCCACTCCAATAAATTTGAGAATTTACTATTTTTTACTGAAAAAGTACGGGAACAGACCTTATATGACTCTCAAATAATAGATATTTCGCTTATTGCGAAATAACATCGTAAAAGCCGAACCCCGAATTTTGGAATTCGGCTTTATTTCGCGGCACAACGTACCTGTTCATCCAGAAACGGGCCTCATCGCTGAAGAAGATTTTTCGATGCAAATTATGACAGTTGCCAATTGCTCCAAACCACTCCTAGAGCAGTTGAATTTTGTACGCGTACAGGCTCAAGTCAAGACGCAACAAGCCAATCTGACAGATGTAGCTTCAACAATATGGCCGTTATCAACTGCTAAATTTCGGAAGTCCCTATATATGAACAATGAATTCACCAGAGGGAAAAAGTACCTTCTGACGATAATAAGTTCCACTTATTTACAAAATCTCATCCGAAGGATAGGATGAAAGTAATGGGTGATCCAAGTAGAGATACTTTTTTCAGTAGCCTTTTTTGACAGATCACGTGTGAGTCGTGTCATGCTGTCATGTTATTTTTGTTTAGTATTGTTTGGCATTTCATAATGGAAAGACTTACACGTGAACAACGTTTACAAATTGTTCAACTTTATTATGAAAATTCACGTTCTGTGAGGAATGTGTTTCGTGCACTTCGCTCAACTTATGGTCAACATAATCGGCCTACTGAGCGTACTATTCGCAACACCATCACCCATTTTGAGACCCAGCATTCATTATTGGATAATATTCGACCGAATAGACCACGTCCAGCACGCTGTGAAGAAAATATAGCGGCCGTAGCTGAGAATTATAAAATTATGCCGGTACGAACGTAACCGTCAATGGCGACCGTTATCGTGCCATGATAACCGACTATTTGATGCCTGAAATTGAAGCTCGTGATCTCGGCGACATTTGGTTTCAGCAAGACGGCGCCACTTCCCACACATCGCATCAATCAATGGACTTATTGGACCAAGATCGTGTGATATCACACCGTTAGACTTTTTCCTGTGGGGATATGTAAAGTCAAAAGCTTATGCCGACAAACCCGCTTCGATTCAGGCCTTGGTGGAAAACATCACGCGTGTCATTCGCCAGTTACCAGTCGAAATGCTCGAACGAGTGATCGAAAATTGGACTCAACGGATGGACCATCAGCGACGTAGCAACGGCCAACATTTGATAGACATAATCTTCAAAAAATAAATGCCAAAGAATGTTCTTTCAAATGATAATAAGCATTCTCCATTAAATTTGAATTTTCTGTGTTTTTTTCTTTAAAAAAGTAGGGAACCTCGATATGGATCACCCTTTACAAGAAATAAAAAAAGGAATTTTGTTTCAATTCTTTTGGGAAATTATTGCAAATAGTATTGAAATAATATTCCAATTGACACAGCAAAAAACCAATATTTGGTTATCCCTGCAAAAATGTAAATAATACATTTAGGTGGTTAGTTTGTTTGAACATTTTAAAATAATAAAAATATTAAGGGTATTCATGCAACGTCGTAATTTTATTACGTGAGAAAGATTATAATTTTACGACGACGTTTCATGAACGACCATAAAACTGCACCACTAAATAATGCGGTAACCCACTGAATTCAATCTCATTTTAGTAATTTATTTATTGATAGAATTTTGTTCCTGTTGTTCTCTTTCCGTTCTCAATAATTTTTTTCAGTTAAGCGCATACGTTTGATGTGTGAAAGTGACTGATTAAATGTCTAAATAGCATTTCAACAGTTTACAACGTTTACCATCTCAGTTTACGCACCCAATTCCTGTGAGAAAATTCCGATATTGTTAGAACAGATTTCCCATACAAATTTTGACAGTTCATTTATCACGTCGTAATTTTATCACGTTTACAACGTTTACGACGACTTTCCGACGTTGCATGAATACTCCTATTAAAAACAGTTTTTTGAGAAATGTATAATTTAATAATCTCTTCTGTAGGAAAACGTATCTATTTGGTTTGCAATCGCAAGTACTCTATTCACCGAGTTCAGAAACTCAAATTTAATAATATATTTCTGTTCTCACTGGTCTATTAATCATTTTAGTCAGGTGATGCTTGACGAAACAAGGTCAACTTTAGTACTTAGATAATAAAAGAGCTGATTCTGTTTCGACCTGTCGTGAAAGTGTTGTTGATTCCAGATTAATGTGAGTTCCGAAACGATGTAACTTTTTTTCAAAAAAATATTATTAAAGCTAAAAAACCCTTACTTTGTGTCTAAATTTCTCCGGAATGCAAATACTAGGAAGTGATAGAGGACCACATTTGAAAACACAAAGAAAAAGTCAATCCAACGATATTCAATTTGTGTTTAACTTTTGAACCACAAAATAGCTGTTTGCACTTTAATGGCGTTTTCCATTGCTAAATTTGGATTTTGGTCTAAAATTTGATCTTTTTGAGTGCCAATTTAACACGATTTCAGATTGATTTTTTTTTGTCTCATAGTATTGTTGTAATTTATTAGGTCTGTTCCCGTACAAAATAATATTTACTGTTTCTTATTGATTTTTACTTAAAACCGTTCCCATACGAAAGTTTTGCATGCGTACGGGAACGCGTTTAAGTAAAAAAACAGTAAAATTATATATTTTGTATGCCTTTTAAAGAACAAATGACATAAATCACCTGTCAAAACAAGCGAGTTGTCACTTTTAGATACCAACTGACAGTTTTCTGATTTTTACCAACAGAAATTTCTGCAGTAAATTTTTTTTACAGGTTATTATGGAGGGGTAGTTTTATGCTCTCTCGTGAGCTGTCTCTTTTACATATTTTTGCGTAAGGAACGGCAATAAGTAAAAATCAGTAAGAATCAGTAAATATTATTTTGTATGGGAACAGACCTATTATTTTGTACCGGAACAGACCTATTGTCTGTGAAGTTAGAGTTGGTGTAGCTGTCAAGTTTCAAGTCACACTGGTTGATTTTTTTTTTATTTAAATTCTATTTCACATTGAACTGCTACAGTTTTAATTTGTATTAGTGTGTGTGCAAGGAGGGGTAAATCTGCCGAAAAATCCAGATTCCCAAAATTGATCTGATAGCGTTTTCGATTGGGCTTTTCAGATTTGCTCTCATATTTCATATTTTACCCGTCCCAATCGAACATAAGAGGTTAATCTGGTTTTGTGTATGTGTTAGTGTACCATTTGACAGCTTATAGTTTATCTTAAGGCCGCAGTTATAGCTATTAGCTATCATTGAAAACCATCATTTGACATTTTCTTTTACTCATTGCGGCTTTGTTATAAATTCAACCATTGGCGGGTTGGTGTCAAAACAAAGCTTATGCATTTTAGAACGTGATTATCCAAAAATAGTTTAGTTTCTAATTATAGTTTTCGCAGAAATAACAAAAAACACAAATCAAACTGCGAAGTGCAAACTTCAAACTGACAGGAGTCAGATGTTAAATGTTTTTGTGTTGGTGCATGTAGTTGTAAATCTCACTTGGAATCCAGATTCTTCAAAAGTGATCTAGAGTAAAAAAAAGAGTGCTTTTGTATCCCAATCGAAAACGAAAAAATTGCTGTAGAGCAAAAAAAGGTGCTCTTCGTATCCCAATCGAAAACGCTATGAGATAAAAAAAATCATTTTTTTTTTTTGTCTTTTGACGGATTTAGATCAAAAAAGATTAATTTTTGGCACAAATATTTCAGCAAAAACTCACTTTTTGGCTTAAACGATTCGCCTTTACGTGCTGATCATTTATCCGTTTTTAAAAAAGGTCGCTCACATTTAGTTTAAGAGTTATACTTATGACAATATTTCACTTTTTGGTTTATATTTCCATACAAATTGTTTGTTGTTTGACATTTCTGTTTTTTTTTTACTTCAGTGCTTAACGCGGCATTGCCATGTTCAAAAAAAACATATAAAATAAAAATATTATAACTTAAAAAAATGTTGAGTAAGGCGCCTGCCTGACGACTTTACATACCCTGAGAGCGGAGCAACGAAGTTGCGTGAGCGTGGACTGTCCCCAGAAAGAGAGTTAAAATCCTTTTTTCCCGCACCCAGGGTACTATTAACAAAAAAAAACTGTTGACTAATGGCGTTTTCCATTGGGAAATCTAGATTTTGATCTGAAATTTGATCTTTTTGAGTGTCAATGGAACACGATTCAGATTTATTTTTTTTGTCATTGTATTGGTGTCATTTCGTGTCTGTGAAGTTAGCGTCGTAGCTGCCAACATTAAAAACATAACAAACATTTGAAAATACAGAAACTATCTTCATTTAATTCATTCAATCAATTTAATAGTTCACGTATAACTTTCTTTTCTGTGTCTATATCCATTACATCACAACCGGAGTAAAAAATCAAAATGAAAATCACTCTTGTCAAACTGACAGCTATCATTGGTTAATCTGCCGAAAAATTCAGATTTGCAAAATTGATCTCTGATCAAAACAAAAATCAATTTTTTTCGCCCAATGGAACACAACAACTGTCAAAATCGGTCTTCAGATCAAAAAAAAATTGATTTTTTTCTCAATGGAAAACGCCATAAGGCGCCCGCCAGACAAGGCTGGAACACAATCACGCTTTGGTGCGTTGCGTTTGGCTGACGCACCTAGTTCAACCATATGAAATCAATTTTATCTATCACAATGTATCTTTGCCTGGCGTTGAGCTTCAACCACAGAATGAAATACGTAAAATCTTAACGTAAAGTTGCTGCAAAGCGCCGTTGGTCAAAGTGAAGGTTGGAAAAAGTGTGTATTGTCAAAAAATTGTTGTTGTTTTCTGGGATTTTCTCTGAAAGGGTTGTGGAGAACAAGTGAATATGTCAAAGCATGCAAAGCGAAGTTTCAAAGTGTGATTGTGGCTTAGCCAACAACTTCACATACTCAGATATTTATTTTTACATTTTTTTCCATTTTGGGAATTATTATCAACAAAACATTTTTTTTATAATTTACTTTATCGAATTCATCTCATCATCATCTCATTTTAGGTCTGTTCCCGTACAAAATAATGTTTACTGATTCTTACTGATTTTTACTTATTGCTGTTCCCGTACGCAAAAATAAGTAAAAGAGAGAGCTCACGAGAGAGCAAAAAACTACCCCTCCATAAAAATCTGTAAAAAATTTACTGCAGAAATTTCTGTTGGTAAAAATCAGTAAACAGTCAGTTGGTATCTAAAAGTGACAACTCGCTTATTTTGACAGGTGTTTTGTGTCATTTGTTCTGTCAAAGACATACAAAATTATAATTTTACTGTTTTTTACTTAAACGCGTTCCCGTACTTTTTGGTAATTTTGTCTCTTTCTAAGATATTTTACCCCTACTCCAAGAAATTTGAGAATTTACTAATTTTTACTGCAAAAGTACGGGAACAGACCTATTATTCGATAAAATTGTGCACGCGATTCGAAATGAAAATTTAAAACTGACGTAAAGAGGTTCGTATGCAAGTAGTTGTGAATCTCACTTAAAATCGATTTTTTTTTTCGAATCGAAAAGCAAAATTTATCCAAACCAAAAAGATAAAAAAAATTACAATTTATAGGCCAATTTAAAACACATCTCCCTTTGTAGTTTTATTTTTGAATAAATAAATGTGTTTCCCCAAGTTCCTTATAGGTTCTTCCAATCTTCTCAAAATTGGCAATCCTACTTTCAACCGGTACCGTACGTAACCTAACATAATTTTAAGAACACGAGTATGAGAATAGTAGGAAACTTAACTGTAATTTTTTTTTGTAGAAATCGAGAATTCAAAATGGACAGTTTCCTCAGAGAGACTACGAATAGTAATTACAATTCTTACTCTAAATTGGACTCAAAAGTTAGAACGCCATTAACTTTTGTAGATTTTGAGTTCGTATGGTTTAGGTTTTACCTTTACAATATTATTTGAATTAACTTTTGTTTACTGATCGGTTTGCTATTTGATGTTTTTTTTTTCTACATGTTCATTTGAAAAGTGCAAAACACAATTAGCATACGCATTTACTTAAAATGATGACAGGCATTTGACATCATATCTCGTGATTGATTTGATTTGATACCCATGCTTTGTCTCTGGGTGACGAACTGACAATCGTTTCAAAACGTTTTCGTAACGCGTGGTTCTGATGAAATTATTTTATGATACACCCACACCCACATGTTCGATAAGACATTCTATTCGCGTAAAAACGCTTCCATTTTTTCAAACAAAAAAAAACAAATTCTTGATAACAAAAACCAAAATATTTTTTACATTTTACACTTACCACTAATAATAGAATATTGATTCTAATTTACGATGGAAGGCTTCTGATTAAAAACTCGATGCAACAGGAGCACCGCGGTAAACACAAAAACGCCACAATTCACAACCGGTAAACAAGACAAATTAACAAAAGGATAGCGCACACAGTAGATATATTTCGGCGAAAACCACGCATACAATGTTCCTCTTCCGCCGCAGCACTGAATTATCTAATAGGCGAATAGGGGTTCAATGGCTTTATTAAGATTTAATTTATTTTTCTTTTCTTCTTATTGATTAATTTTATTGTGAAATATTCTTTTCGAATCACTTGCAGTCATTTTGCATGACTGAACCTTATTAAAATTAATCAAACGATAATTTTGAATAAAAAACCGAAGACACAAAATTAAAAGGAGCGCAACATTTGGGGGAAAATTCCACTAGTCAGGCCACCCATTCAACCAGAGTGGTTTTTGATTTCGCGAAACGCAGCCACACCAACCGAACCAGATGGAACACACAAAAAAACTGATTTTCTCTTTTGTTTTTCGGCACATCGTTTGCAGAATACAGAGCAGCTGCACAAATTTTGCAGAAATTTGTTGTTTTATCAAGTCGAGTCTCGAACTCGAGTTTGTGACGTTTTGTACTTTGCTTTGCCTCGCATGACATGATAGCAGAAAACAGCTGTTGTGGTTGTGTTCACGGATGACGATGATGAAAAATTTTATTAATGCCATCTTGTTTTTTGAATGATATCGGTTACAACTTACAAATCGTTTACAAACGGAGTCACAACGATTGCAAAGTTATGGTTTTTGCCGTTTATAATGAAATGTTGTTCGGAAGCGTTTTGCCAATGAATGAAGTTTCTTTTGATAATGCAACGTTTGAAAGTCTTTGTAAACGTTTTTATCGTTCCAAAATTACGTCTTGGTAAATGAACTATCAACGCTTTTTATCTATTCCTTATACTCTAAACCGATCGAGAGTGGAAAGAGATCAAAGGAAATAAAATTAAACTTATGGCGTTTTCCATTGGGAAAAATAATCAATTTTTTTTTTTGATCTGAAGACCGATTTTGACAGTTGTTGTGTTCCATTGGGCGAAAAAATTGATTTTTTTTTGATCAGAGATCAATTTTGCAAATCTGAATTTTTCGGCAGATTTACCAATACCAATACAAATGATAGCTGTCAGTTTGACAAGAGTGATTTTCATTTTGATTTTTTACTTCGGTTGTGAAAAACAAGAGTGCTTTGGGTTTAGATATTAATAATGGATATAGACACAGAAAAGAAAGTTATACGTGAACTATTAAATTGATTGAAAAAAAATGTTTGTTATGTTTTTAATGTTGGCAGCTACACCGACGCTAACTTCACAGACACGAAATGACACCAATACAAAAAAATAAATCTGAATCGTGTTCCATTGACACTCAAAAAGATCAAATTTCAGATCAAAATCAAGATTTCCCAATGGAAAACGCCATTAGTGGCTTATCACATTATTTAGTGGTGCAGTTTTAGGGACGTTCATTAAAAGTTGTCGTAAACTTACAGTAATTGTTCGCAAGTTGTAAACTTACGATATTGCATTAAGGGTAGGTGTCCCAGACCGACCAACTCAAATTTCATGTAAATGCATTTGAATTGTTGGTAAGCTCTCTTTAATTTTACTCTTTTGCTCTTTGCTTCAACGCATCTAATAGCGTTTTCGATTGGGATTTTTAGATTTACTCTCAGATTTCAGATTTTACCCGTCCCAATCGAACATTAAAGAGGTTACTCTGGTATTCTGTGTGTTCTGTGTATTAGTGTGCCATTTGACAGCTTGTTGTTTAACTTTAGGTCGCAATTATAGCTATTAGCTATCAATGGAAACCATCATTTGAAATTTTCTTTTACTCATTGCGGCTTTTTTATAAATTCAACCATTGGCGAGTTGGTGTCAAAACAAAGCTTATGAATTTTAGAACATGATTATCCAAAAATATTTTAATTTCTAATTATAGTTTTCCCCGAAAATCACTTTTTAATCATCAAACTGCGAAATGCAAACTTCAAATTGACATATTAAGTCAGATGTTAAATGTTTTTGTGTTAGTGCATGTTGGTGTAAATCTGACTTGGAATCCAGTCAGCTGGGGTGTTTGGTCCCAGCTGAGGCAGCGCTGGGAAATTTCTGAGGGATCAGTCAATAAAACACGCCTATTGCATTTATCAAGATGAAAATGTTGTAGGAATTGCTAGGCTCATGCAATAAGAAAAAAACACTCAAATGAACGCATGGTTGTTCCCAACAAATAAAATTGGTGTGTGACGTTAGGAGAACCGCATCCGACACTTCAAAATTGAAACTGTATCCCGGCTACGCGTTCATCCCAGCGAATTTCATTCTTAGAACACAAAAAAGCATCATTGGAATGAAGTCAGTTTTTTTGCGTGTCTGGTACATACCGTACTCAAAAATAAACAAAATATAAATTTTTGGCGTAACAAAGCCTCGTTAGTACCCAGGGCCGAGCTTTCTTACAACCTTTCATGTGTACGTGTGTACTTCTTGCAGGATGGCGAGACTTCCTGTTTTTTTTTATAATTTGCGCGCACTCAAGGGGTTATGAATACCCTTTATATGTTTTAGCACAGTGCGGGCGTTAAGGAAATTAGGGATAAGAAGAAAGGAGATACCGATGCACATTGGTTTTAAATGTCTGTAAGTTATAATGGAAAGGAAAAACAGAGTTTGGTAGAGCATTCCACATTCGTGTTGTTCGGTTTATGTACGAATTTCATTTCAGCGTACGTCCGAAGATAGGCTTGAGGGTAAACTGATTTGCATTCATTGCGTAACGAGTATTGCGGCTGAATTGTTGAATGGGAGGAATGCAGCTGGCTATATCATTTGAACATTGGTTGTTAAAATAGCGATAAAACAAGGTAAGGCAGGAGATGTTTCGACGGTGTTCGAGCGAAACTAAGGAGTTCGCTGTTCTTATGTCTCCTATAAGTTTTTTCGCACGTGTTTGAATCCTATCTAGTAGGTGCAATATTGATTTTGGTGCACCTGACCAGACGTGGGCGTTGAATTCAAGTTTTGGGCGTATAAACGCTTAATATATTGTGGCCAGATCAGAGGGGGTGAAATATTTCTTACATCGATTTAGGAAACCTAGACATTTCGCTGCGTTTTTAGCGACTTCGAATATGTGGTCGTTCCAACGTAAGTCGTTACTAACACACATACCTAGCATGGAAAGCTTTTCGGTTTCTTCGACCTAAGTGCCATTCATGGATAATGGCTCTAGATTTTGGTTTCGCTTTAATGACAGAAGACAGCATTGTGTTTTGGAAGCATTTAATTCCACTCTATTAGATTTACCCCATTTGATAATCCTGTCAAGGTCGGAATTCAATGAGCTTAACATATTTTGGCGTTTAGAGTCCACGTTCGAAGGTGAGGGACGAGGACCTGTAAACGAATATGAGAAGCTGAGGGTACTGTCATCAGCGAAGGAATGAATTGGATTAGAAGTTGCAGACAGGAGATCATTTATAAAAATGAGAAAGAGAGACGGAGACAAAACTGAGCCTTGAGGGACACCAGCATTTATTTGGTGAGTTACAGACTTGAAACCATCCAAAACAACTTGAATTGAACGTTTCGAAAGATAATGTCTAATCCATAGAAGAAGTTTTTCGTTGATTCCAAATGCACGCATTTTCGACAAAAGGGCTTGATGCCAAACCCTGTCAAATGCCTTTGAAATATCAAGCGCAACAATCTTGCTTTCGCCACCATGGTGGATTGATTGGTTCCACTTTTCGGTCAGATATGTCATCAAATCACCAGTAGACCTGTTGCTGCGAAAACCATACTGCCGGTCATTGAGAAGTTTTCGTGTTTCGAGATATTTTGTAAGCTGACGATTTATCAGCGTTTCCAGCGTTATGCCGGCTCCGAACGGTTATGTAGGTAGAGACAAGTTTTGACCATTGATACTACTCGGAAGATTTGTTAGATCATAACGAGAGTAATGGGAGGCCAGTCAAAAATCATTTACGTGTTTCTACGGCTGGGAATCGAACCCAGACCTTCTGCTCGGCACCACATCGCACTAACCATCGCGCCACTGAGCCCGCACTCTGCGAAGAAATATTTCAAATGAGGATTTTTGCTAAATGAATTGGCTTGGAAGTGAAATGATCATGCCCATACCAAGATTTCAGTTTGAAATGGATTCTCGATGGATTTTTTTTTATCAAATCTTGCCTTCTCTAGTTTATCGAATATTGCCTTCTCTTGTCGGCTCACATAAAAGGTCTGTTCCAGTACAAAATAATATTTACTGATTCTTACTGATTATTACTGCGGAAAAATGTTTGCATGTAAAATTTGAGTACGGGAACGGTTTTAAATAAAAATCAGTAAGAATATGTAGATATTATTTTGTACAGGAACAGAACTAAAATCTACCTGTCTCGTTGGAGATGTCTTTCATTCCTATGAATGTGTAGCTAAGAGATTAACTAGGTAAACTGTGTAATTTACCTAGTGAATCTCTGGTTTAGCCAGGCACTTAGGACGTTTGTTTGGAATAAAGCCACGATATAGTATTAAAAAGAAATTACGCAGCAATATGGAGTATAATCAGCTAACGTGGTTAAAGGAGTGTTAAAAGGATGATCTAAACCTCAAAAAACCAGCGTCCCAAGCCGGTTATACTTACCTACTTACTTAAGTGGCGCTACAGTCCGGGATGAACCTGGGCCTTAACCAACATGCCTCTCCAATTAGCCCGGTCCTTAGCTAACTGCCTACAGTTGCGCACGCCAAGTTGGTTGAGGTCGGTTTCTACTTGTGCGCGCCACTTTAGGCGAGGTCTTCCTCTACTGCGTCCGACGCGACGTCTGGCTGGGAATCGAAGACTCTGCGAGCCGGGGTATTGGTGTCCATTCTTCCTACATGTCCTAGCCATCATCAACGTCCAATGCGGAGTTTTTTGACTAGGGGTATGTCGCTGTACAGCTCGTATAGTTCGTGGTTGAATCTTCTTCTCCATAGCCCGTCAACGCAAACGGGACCGAAGATTTTCCGAAGAATTTTCCTCTCGAATCGACCAAGGATTTCTTCATCCGCTTTTGATACGGTCCATGCTTCAGCGCCGTAGAGCAGGACTGGCATGATCAGGGTCTTATATAGGATCTCCTTAGTAGTTCGAGTGAGGGCTTTACTACTAAATTGCTTTCTTAGCCCGAAGAAATAGCGATTGGCAAGAGTAATTCTTCGTTTGATTTCTGACGAGTTGTTGTTGTCAGAGTTAATAGCGGAGCCAAGGTAGACAAAGTCCCGTACTACCTCAAAGTTATATCTGTCAATGATGACGTTCTGTCCAATTCGTCGATGTTGTGTATCCTTTTGTGTTGACAGCATATACTTAGTCTTACCCTCATTTACTGCTAAACCCATTTTTGCCGCTTCCTTCTCTATACTAGCAAACGTGGCTATGACATCACGTTGAGTCCTATACCAATGATGTCAATATCGTCGGCGTATGCTAGTAGTTGCACCGATTTTTGGAGAATTGTGCCTCTGAAAAAGTCACATGACAGCGCATCGCCTTGCCTAAATCCTTTTTTGGTATCGAATGTGTCGGTGAGGTCGTTTCCGACCCTGATGGTGCAGCGAGAATTCTCCATCGTCATCCTACACAAACGGACGAGTTTGGGCGGTATACCAAAACTAGACATGGCTCTGTATAGTTCGTCTCTATAAATGCTGTCGTATGCGGCTTTGAAATCGATAAATAGGTGGTGGGTATCGATTTGGACTTCTTGGGTTTTTCCAGGATCTGCCGAAGTGTGAAGATTTGATCGATTGTGGACTTTCCTGGCCTAAAACCACACTGATAAGGGCGGATCAGATTGGCCGATCGATTTGGACTTCTTGGGTTTTTCCAGGATCTGCCGAAGTGTGAAGATTTGATCGGTTGTGGACTTTCCTGGCCTAAAACCACACTGATAAGGGCCGATCGGGTTGTTGGTAAACGCTTTCAGGCGTTCACATATTACGGCAGATAGGATCTTGTAGGCGATGTTGAGTAGACTTATGCCTCTGTAGTTGGCGCAGTTCAGAGGGTCTCCTTTTTTGTGGATCGGGCCGGTAACACTCCATGAAAATTCGTGGCAAGGAAGTGGAAACCTGAAATAAAAGCTGTGATAGTGAAATGAATGTGGGTGGCAGTTTAGTGGCCCATCTCCACATAAATCAATAGCCGAAACCTCCGTCATTGCTATGGTGCAGAAGAGATCGACGGCAGAAGTTTAAGCGAAGCAGGTGGTCTCCGGTTCGAAACCCGGCCAAAGCAGCAAGACTGCAAGAGTGAAGTAAAGATTAAAAAAAAAATTGTGGCGTACTAGGCTCGTTAGTACACATGGAATAGCTTTTTCTCGCAACATGTGTACTTCTTGCACGATAGAGGGACCTCCAGTTTTATGCCGGATATGAACAACTGATTTTGGAGGCCCAGGTTCATTCCGAACTGTAGCGCCACTTAAGTTAAGGAAGATTTTGGAAACGATTTTCTTGGCCAGTGATACCTAGTACTCGGATGAATTCTCAGAGAGGAGGGCCAATGATAACATTTTAGGTGTTGCTGGTGCTGGGAATCGAACACAGACCTTCTGCGCGAAGCCATACTAAGGAATCATCAAGGCGGAAATACTAGTGTCACATCAACATCCACGCTAAGAGGATCCTACCCCTACCTTACCTATCCTATCCCTTCTTCCCAACCCCTACTCCTTCATAAACAATCCATTCCTATTCCGCAAAGATCCACTGCAGTCAGTCTGCGACCAACCTTCATGTAAAGAAGACGTGAATACTTCGAATAAAGTAGAAATTAGAGAAACAGTCGTGTTGTGCGTATTTCGTTAAAGGGACTTTTTAGTGGACACGGTGAGTGAACGGGTAAGTCTAGGCAGACGTAACACTAGCATATATTTGTTTGATAAGTGTGACTTAAGGGACTACGGCCTCCGACGAGCAGAAAGCCGGGACAAGCATATCAGGGACGATTCATAACCCAGAACGTAACAAATCTCAATTCCATAGAGGAGAATGGCATGCGTCGTCTACATTAGGAGTCTCTGCACAACTGTCAATCTACTTTCTATACTTGTCCTGTCGAAGCGCGTCTGTGCAAAACTCACATTCATACAGGAGGATAGCATGCATTCGCCGTCAGTCTACTTAGTGACGCTCACTCCACCGCGTTCTTTATCTAGTGCAAGAAATTAAAATGTGGTACATCCGTATACTATTTTTTTTTTTAAATTCTGACCTGCCTAAGCAGTAATATACACATCGACCTAAAAGATCTATTGTGCTTGCCGTCAGATGCTTTTTAGGTTAGTAGCGCTTCTACTTTCCTAATGTAGCTGATAACACTTTCAGCCGAAGATTTCCTCAATTCTTCGGGACTTAAGAATTCCCTGAAGAAAGATTCTCTTCTCATACCGTAAAGGGCCGGGCATTCACATATGATATGCTCGGCTGTTTCGTCTTCTCTAGACATAGTCTGCACTCCGGTGAGTCGACTAGACGCATTTTGTTTATGTGATATCGCAGACCGTGATGACCAGTTAGGTAGCCTACTAAGTTTTTGATATCGTGCCTGCGAAGATTTAGTATCTTGTCGGCATCTGATTTGAAGGGCTGAATAGCTCTTTTGGCCTGTCTTAGGCCTGGGATGTTTCCCCAGTATGAAACACATCTGTTTTGTTCCCAGTTTTTTATGACTAGATTTATGGCTGATTTGGGGATGGCACAGAAGGGTTCAGGTCCAATGAAGGGGGTTTCGGAACCTTTTCTGGCTAGTTCATCAGCTTTTTCGTTACCTTCAACTCCCTTATGTCCGGGGACCCACCATAGTTTGGTTTTGTTCCTGAAACTGAGTGTTTGGAGGGAGTTGAAGCAGTGTAGTACTGATTTGGAGTCAATGATGTGTGAGCTAAGGGCTTTTATAGCTGCTTGACTGTCCGTGAATATATGGATGTTTGCGCCTTTAATACCTGAGTTGTGTATTAGGTTTGCGCATTCTTTTATGGCATGGAGCTCAGCTTGAAATACACTAGGGATTTTTCCCATAGGTATTGAGATGTTTTTTTTTGGTCCATGTATGCCAGCTCCTACCCCTGAGTCCATTTTATAACCATCCGTATACCACTTTAGGCCGTTTAGGCAGTTTGGAGGGTTGTTGCTACACCATGCTTCTCTGGTTGTGATCTCCGTTGAGAATCTTTTGTCGAAGCATAGTGTCTTTGGTAAGCGGTCTGTAACCGCACAGATCATGTCAAGTTCTGGAAGTTCGGATAGAAGTTCAATTAGTTTTAGATGTTCACTAATGTTTAATTCTTCCGCTTGTGTCAAACTTGCTGAGCTGCGAATTGCCACTTTTTTTATATAAATGTGGAGAGGTGTTAGTCCTATTAAGGCTTCCATAGCCGCCGTGGGACAGGTACGCAAAGCTCCGGTAATGCCCAGACAGGCAAGCCGTTGTACCTTGTTTAATTTATTTATAGTTGTTTTTTGGGTGACTTTGTTCCACCATACTATTGAAGCGTATGTTATAATGGGCCTGACCATGATCGTTTAGATCCAGTGTGTGGTCTTTGGAGAGATTCCCCAGGTTTTACCATACATGCTTCGGCAAGCCCAGAAAGCTTTGGTTGCTTTTTGAATTTTGTTGTTGATGTGGGAGTTCCAGCTTAGTTTTTTATCGAGGATCACTCCAAGATATTTTACTTCGTTGGAATACTCAATGTATGTACCATTAATTGAAATTTGGGTAAGATTTAATTTCCTCCTTTTTGTAAAAGGGACGATGATAGCCTTGCTGGGGTTTATAGAGAGACTTTCTTTATTACACCAGTCTATGACTATCTTAAGGGCGTTTTGAAAACGTGTTGTAACTTCGTTTGGTTCTTTGCCCTTTATTATGATGACTAGGTCATCGGCGTATCCAATTATATTGAAAACTGCATTACTTAGGTCTTGAAGTAGGTTATCGATAACCAGAGACCATAGTAGGGGTGAGAGTACTCCTCCCTGAGGGCAGCCTTTAACGGCTCTTACTGATACTGAGGTCTGTGCTGATGAAGCAGTTATTTTCAGACTTTCAAGCATCGCTTTGATCCATTTGATGGTGGGATGATCTATTCTTCTATGAGTCAAAGCATTTGATATGGAGTCATATATAGTGTCCGTATACTATAGTATTGCTATACCACCAGTGTGCCAAAGGTATTATCACCTACTAGCTGTCTGTGACACGCTTAATATAGGCTTTACAGGGCCCTCATTCCGTAAAGTGATTATCGTTTGACGATAACATTTCGACGGTACATCTTGCATCACAAAGATCAAAAGTCGTTTTTGCTGTCGGCGATATCACTTTATTTGCTTACTTACAACAATAATCATAAAATCACAGATAATAATCGAGCGATTGCTCAGGAGGTCTCGACTACCGTCTGAGTGATAATCAAAGTTACGGAATGATCACCCAGGAGTTTACTTACATGACTGAGCATAAAACAAATAAACAGATATCGTCATCGCGATTTTTTTTTTGTCTCGATTCACCCATTGCCGTCATCGACGCTCATGGCACATGCTCAAAGCCATATCTGTAGTAGTTGTGTCATGCTTAAAGAGTGACTCTACCTGACACAAGGCAGTCATCATCCTCTCCGATATTGGGCAATCCAAGCATACGCGATCGCTTGATTCATAAACCATAGGTTCTGTCTTCCTTGTCGTCTGTAATCTGAAGGCTGGGATTCGATGATTGTTAATTCGTTAAATGTGGTCAAGCCGATGTACCCGACGTGTCCTGTATACACATTTTGATTCAGCTTTAACAGCTCGATGGTTGGGTGCTGTAGAACGAGGGTAGACTCTGATTGGCGTTAACTTGGCAATGCCCAGTGTTGCAACTCTGACTACACATCAAATGTGCTTATCTTTACCTCCAAGTGGTAACCATCGGGTACTGGTCTCATCCAACCGGATTTGACTTGCTAAACGATAAGTGCGAGTGTTGATAACACGACGAAAAACAGCAACACTATAAACACCCTGGTGAGAACGGCACGGAAGAATACCCGGCCTGCTGTCCCAGGCGAACCTAGATGAGCTGCTCTGACATATTCGGACAACAGGTTGTCTAGGAATTTCAAGGGTTAGTCAGGCCCCTTGAACAGAGATGGTGGCGGATGAACCGAAAGGCCAACGGCAGCGCTCAATCCCGTAGTGGATACTGATGGCCCCGTGTCCTAGGGGTATCTAATAAATTGGAACTGGCCCTCCAGGTTGGGGGTTGTGCTTTGGGCTAACTACCCACCCACAGAAAAAAACATGGTTACGAAGCAACCAATAGCCTCGATAAGGACGGATTTTATTGTTGACGACCCTGCTAAACGAAAAAAGGACAACGACGTTCGTATCTGCACCTGGAATGTGAGAACATTAAACAGGAGAGGTGCAGGCGAACAACTAGCGGAAGCCCTAAACTGCTACAAAGCAGACATTACTGCCATCCAGGAAATACGATGGGATGGGCCGGGCAAAAAGAGGATGAAAAACTGTGACATATACTACGGACCGTGTTATAGTGAGCAGAAAAAGCGACTATTCGGATGCGGATTTGTTATAAGTGCCAGACTTAGGCAAGAAGTCTTATGTTTCCAAGACATTAGCGAACGCATAGTAACAATCCGCATCAAGGCCAAATTCGCCAACATAAGCCTTATATGCGCTCACGCTCCGACGGAAGAAAAAGATGATATAGCTAAGGATTGCTTCTACGAGCTCCTCGACAAAACCTATGAGCGACTACCGAAGTACGATGTTAAAATCGTGCTGGGAGATTTTAACGCAAAGGTAGGAAGAGAAGACATCTTTAGAAGTATTGTCGGAAAACATAGCCTACACGACAACACGTCTGGTAACGGACTTAGGCTAATTGATTTCGCTACGGAACGAAATGCCACTATAGCCAGCACACGGTTTCCTCACCTCGATATCCATAAGGGGACATGGCGGTCTCCAGATCAACGAACGGTCAACCAAATTGATCACATTGCGATAGATAAGAGGCACGCATCCAGTATTTTGGATGTCCGAACATTCCGAGGAGCTAACATCGACTCGGATCACTACCTTGTAGCAGCCAAGGTAAGAATGCGGATATCCACCACGCCACAACAATCCAGAAATACTGTGAAAAAATTTAATGTCGGAAGACTGCAATCGCAAGAGACCGCCAAGACCTTCGCACAACGCGTATCCCTTAACCTCTCGATTAACACCATACCACCAGCATCGAATGTCGAAGAGCAATGGCAACGATGCCAACAGGCCATTAGATCAGCCGCAACTGATGTGCTAGGTTTCTCGCGCCCACCAGCAAGAAACCCCTGGTTTGATGAGGAATGCCGACAGATGCTCGCAGCCAAGAACGAGGCCTACAAGGCTAAGCTGCAGGTGAAGACGAGAGCTGCCATTGAGCTCTATAGGCAAAGAAGAAGGGAAGAACATCGGCTTTTCAGCAAGAAGAAAAAAGAGCAAGAAAAGCGCGCGATCGAGGATATAGAGAGGTGCCACTCCAGGAACGATGTTCGCAAGTTTTACCAAAGTGTAAAACGTCAAAGCCAAGGATACAAGGCTCGAACAGAATCCTGTCGAGATGAACAAGGAAATATTGTAGTTGAGACACAGTCGATGCTGAGGATATGGAAGAACCACTTCTGCAGACTGTTAAACGGCGATGACGAACAACATTCCGCTGAACGAACCATTCAATATTCAATATTGGCAACGACAGCGAAAACTGCCAACCACCCGACCTGAGTGAAGTGAGGATAGCAATATCTAAACTCAAGCTTAATAAGGCTGCCGGAAATGACGGCCTTCCCGCTGAGCTCTATAAGGCCGGCGGAGATGACTTGGTAAGTAACATCCACCAACTCATAAGCCAAATCTGGTCGGATGAAAATATGCCTGAAGAATGGAACCTCAGCATCGTTTGCCCGATCCACAAAAAAGGAGACCCTCTGAACTGCGCCAACTACAGAGGCATAAGTCTCCTCAACATCGCCTACAAGATCCTATCTGCCGTAATATGTGAACGCCTGAAACCGTTTACCAACAACCTGATTGGCCCTTATCAGTGTGGTTTTAGGCCAGGAAAGTCCACAACCGATCAAATTTTCACACTTCGGCAGATCCTGGAAAAAACTCAAGAAGTCCAAATCGATACCCACCACCTATTCATCGATTTCAAAGCCGCATATGACAGCATTTATAGAGACGAACTGTACAGAGCCATGTCTAGTTTTGGTATACCGCCCAAACTCGTCCGTTTGTGTAGAATGACGATAGAGAATTCTCGCTGCTCCATCAGGGTCGGAAACGACCTCACCGACACATTCGATACCAAAAAAGGATTTAGGCAAGGCGATGCGCTGTCATGTGACTTCTTTAATCTGATTCTTGAGAGAATTGTGCAAAACTCCAAAGCCAACACCAGAGGCACAATTTTCCAAAAGTCGGTGCAACTACTAGCATACGCTGACGATATTGACATCATTGGTAGGACTCAACGTGATGTCATAGCCACGTTTGCTAGTATAGAGAAGGAAGCGGCGAAAATGGGTTTAGCAGTAAATGAGGGTAAGACTAAGTATATGCTGTCAACACGAAAGGACACACAACATCGACGAATTGGACAGAACGTCACCATTGACAGATATAACTTTGAGGTAGTACGGGACTTTGTCTACCTCGGCTCCGCTATTAACTCTGACAACAACATCTCGTCAGAAATTAAACGAAGAATTACTCTTGCCAACCGCTGTTTCTTCAGGCTAAGAAGGCAATTTAGTAGTAAAGCCCTCACTCGAACTACTAAGGAGATCCTATATAAGACCCTGATCATCCCAGTCCTGCTCTACGGCGCTGAAGCATGGACCGTATCAAAGGCGGATGAAGAAATCCTTGGTAGATTCGAGAGGAAAATTCTTCGAAAAATCTTCGGTCCCGTTTGCGTTGACGGGCTATGGAGACGAAGATTCAACCAAGAACTATACGAGCTGTACAGCGACATGCCCCTGGTCAAAAAACTCCGCATTGGACGTTTAAGATGGCTAGGACATGTAGAACGAATGGACACCAATACTCCGGCTCGCAGAGTCTTCGATTCCCAGCCAGACGTCGGACGCAGTAGAGGAAGACCTCGCCTTAAGTGGCGCGCACAAGTGGAAACCGACCTCAACCAACTTGGAGTGCGCAACTGGAGGCAGTTAGCTAAGGACCGGGCTAATTGGAGAGGCATGTTGGTTGAGGCCCAGGTTCATTCCGGACTGTAGCGCCACTTAAGTAAGTAAGTAGTTTAACAGCTCGCGGTTGTATCTTCTCCTTCATTCTACGAAGAATGTTTCTTTCGAAAAGACCGGTAGAAAAAGCATTTGGACTTTCGGGATAGGAGTTTAACTCCGATTTGTAACGCCAAAATAAAATAACATCGGCTTGCAAGGTTCAGCATTTGTAGTACCTCAACCAAGGTGTCATTTGGTCGGTTGGTGTGCATGATACAACTACTACAGATATGGGTTTGCACATGTGCCATGAGCGTCGATGATTTAGAAGCGCAGGACGAGCTAAAAATAAAAACGCGAAGACGATATCTGTTCAGTTTATCATGGTTGATGTTGATTCCAATGCAGATGAACTCCATAACCGCCTTGAAGTGTTGCTAGGAATAGCGACAATTTGTTCAAGGTAGCCATTACTTTGTTTCTCGATAGCATAAACTCTGTCTTGTCCTTATTAACTGCAAGGCCAACGCGTTTCACTTGTTTATCAATTGCCGTAACTGATTCAACAAAGGGATAGTGAAAGCGACCAATTATTTCGATATCGGCAGCATATACCAGTAGCTGGATGGAATTGTTGAACATAGTGGCTTCCCAATTAACACCTACCCTACGCACTATATGTTCCAGCAAGAAATGAAAGAAATCGCATGATAGAAAGCTTCCTTTTCGGAATCCGATATATGTTTGGAAAACCTCAGAGGAGCTGTTGAACGTTGCACTGCGTGGCCTCCATAGTCTGCGACACAGTTGGATCAGTTTTGATGGTATCCCGAATCGCTATATAGAGCTCTAGGCGACGGAGGCTATCATGATAGAAGCGACAAAAAAATCATTAACGGCCGACAAAAGGCCTTAAACCTAGATTCTCCTTTCAACTGTGTGCGAAGTTATGGTGGTTCCCGTAGAGAAGAGGCTTCCTGTTTAACGACTTTCGCAAGAGGTGTAGCAGTGAAGAATCTTTGGTGTTGCCACATTCGGGATTTGATCCAGATACCCCGCGCTTATTAGTTCAGCCAACTAACCACAAGGCCATTGCAACCACGGAAGCTATCATACGCCGTCTTAAAGTCGATGAAAAGATTATGGGTCTCGACTTGAAATTCACAAGCTGATGCTTGCCCAAATGTTTGTTGCAGAAAGAAAAACCTCAGACGTTTATACAGTTTGTTGAATATGAGAAGTTATCGACTTGCTTGTAGATATTGCTGATATTCAAGTTTGTGGCATGCTTTCCTCCATTCAGACTTGGTTTATGGTTTTGTGCATGCGCACTTCTATGGCAACACCTACGTATTTGAAGCGTTCTGGTGGTAATCAATCAGAATCGGCTGTCTTGCTGTTCTTTAGCATTTTGATTGGTGCGATGACTTCTTCAATACTGGGAAGTAGTGGCACCTCTTCGTAGGCTGTATTTGGGTGGGTTACTTGGCCCATAACATGCTCGACATTATGCCCATGAAGCAGCTGCAGGAAATGCTGCCTGAATACATCTATAATTCTCTGCGCGTCAGTGACTAGGTTGACATTACTGTTCCATAGAGCTTGCATTACTGCTTTGAACCCACCTGCCAATGTTTATCTTTTTTTGTAGAATTGACGGTTGTTTTTGTCAACGCGAAACTCTTCAATTTTTCAAATTAGGTGACAGCTTCTTGTTTTTTAGCTTCTTTGCAGCTCAAGTGATATCAACCCTTTCCATGGTCAAGAAAACATAAAATAGGAGCACCACACAGAGACTCGTACTTGTTCCATTTTGCCACCACAGTACAAACTATGATACCAAACGCGCTACTATAAACGGAGATATACTGCTGGAATATTCAATGTCGAAAGAGTCCAATGACAAGAGACCAAGCAGAGCTTTGTAAGATTTTATGATCCAATCATCAAGAACCTGATCGACCCATGCCAGTGTTGTTTTAGGTCAGGGTTTCAATCGGTCGTCATTGAGACGTTTGTACAAAACAGCAATTACTACCTACTTCTGTACTACCTTCAGCAAAATCTCATCCAAACGGCGCGCGGTACTCGATCATTAGCTACTTACACGATTAAGAATTCGTTTACCTTATTCTCAATTCAAATTTATATCTTATTGTTGGCTCCAAGCCCAAACGCATGTTGCCGATATACACGACCTTTGTTTATTTGCACCAGCGGGTTAAAGGCAATTCTCCACCAAAAAATAAACCAAACAATCCTCTTCAAAAGTGATCACACAAAGCCAATAACTTACTCCAAACACACATTCCTTTAGGTATCTTATTTTATTCCATATTTTTGTGTTAACAAATAAAAAAAAGAACGTTACACTCTTCCACGCTATTATCACTGAACTTAAGCAACCAAAGCAGATGCTGTCTTGGATTCGTATTTCCAGTTTGGTGGGAGAACGCTCTTGGTCTTGTAGTACCTGGCGAGCCTGTGGATTCTTGACTCGACAAGAATGAGACGGAACTTGCCATCCTTATCCTTACGAGAGCGCTCCAAATGCTTGCGGATAGCAACAGCCCTCTTGATCAAATGGTACAAATCCTCTGGGATGTCGGGTTTCAAGCCAACCGATTTCATGATACGGAGGATTTTGTTTCCATTGACGAAACGCACTTGAGCAACGCCATATGAATCACGGAGGATGATACCTGTAATGAGACAAACACAACGCGTTAGTGTTTACGTATTCCAGTGCACATAACCACATTCTTGTTTCTTACCGATTTTGGATGGGGTCATACCCTTCTTGCCCAACTTCTTGATTTGCTCCTTAACATCCTCGGCGTTAAGTTTCAGCCATGAAGGAACAGTCCTTCTGTATGGGAGTGCGGATTGGGAAATACCCTTACTGCGGAAGAAATAGTGAAAATACACACGCACATTAGTGAAACGTCAACTGGCAAGAGCACATGTAAAACCACGGCAAAAACTACATCAATTTGATACGAAAAACACGCATATTTCAATCACAACTATTGCGACAGAACCATTAAACATTTTGAAATAGTTTTTGACTTGATTTTAGGGTATTTAATAATGAAAAAACGTATTTTTACCCAGGAGCGTGCATACGACCCATCTTGTCAGATTTTAGATGTACACCGAAAAGAACGGAACGGAAGTGGAGAGTTGAACAACATGGCTGAAAAATGAAAATTGCCAACACTCAGAAACAAAATTGGGTGGAAACTTAAGGTGGGTACTACACTTTAATTATGAAGGTGGAACTGTATTTTCGTGGGCATATGGGTTTGTTTTGGTTTTTCGTTGATGAAATTTCGAGCGTCAAGTCAAGTGAAATATTTTGCCAGGATTTATTTGGTATACTTTAAATTAATTATTCGGCCCTAGCGAGGTATCCGTCGGAGCGGAAAATTCTCCGATTTTGTACGATTCCGATGATTTTTGCTTCGAGGTATTCTTCCGAAAAGCTGTTCGGAATATTTTTCCGACATTTTGTAACGCATCCCAGTGAATTGCATTGAAGTGCGTTCAGGTGCATTTTTCGCTCAATTTTTGACAGCTAAGTGCAATTATTTTTCCGATTTCCTCCGACACAAATTCTTCGCGCAATTTGTTTACGAAGTGAAGTGTAGTAACAGAGAAATGTAATTAATTATATAAAACTATATATTTAAGAAATTTTCGTACTAATCTCTTGAATTTGTGTTTCAAAGGAAAACAGAAAAGGAAAAAACCACCCCTCAACAGAACGAGCTTCGTCGTCGCATTTGTGTAGTATTTCTTTCCGATGACACATACCTCGAATGGAATTTGAATCTCCGACGAAGTATGCGTTGCCGAAATTGTCCGCTCCGACGTATACCTCGCTAGGACAGATTATTAATGTTTTGATAAAAAAAGGAGAAGTCATGATTAAAAGAGAGGAAAACAATCACATTTAGTGTTTTTTTTAGATCATTTGCTACTGCATTTTACTGTGTATAAAAGGTAATCTATTTCAGTAGTATATATTAGATTTCCTTAAGAGGTGTCTCAAAGGTTGCCTAGTTAGGCATGCCTTAATATTTTAGTTGTCTAGGCAACGTTGTCCAAATTCTAATCTATAATCGATTTTTCATTTATTGAAAATCACCACACAAAAACTCAAAATAAATTAACAGATGGAAATTCTCGTATATGTCAAAATAAAAATGAAATAAAAAATCCTCAGGCAGCCTCTAGGCAACCTCTAAACCTCATTCGCGCTTAAGTTAGGCGACTTTTCGTTTGACTTACAGCCCGATTCTCCCCCTTGTGAGGAAACAAAAGTCACAAGCTCTTGTGACTATTCTTTGTGAGGATTATTGTGACTCGATAACATTTGTCGGATTCTCCGACAATCCTCACAAGAAAAGTCACAACGAAACTCACCACAGCAAAGGTGAATATATATAAGCAAAGTTTCTGCAAATTGTGACTTGGCTGAGAGGTATTATATCTAGTTATTTCGTATACACTTCTGATAACAGCCATGTACAAGGAAATATAGCACTGAAAGAAACTATTCAAAACAAATTTAATAAAACTGCAATGAGAACTTGAGAAGAACAATATGTAATACATACTCGAAGTACAAAAAGGCAAGGAAGTTGGAAGTTAAAAGCCGTCTTCGCTGCAATCGTATCAATATTATTAGTTTGTTACAAATGATGTGCTTTTGTAAAATTCTTACTTTTCATTTACGGAGGAAACTTTGTCAATGATATGCGCCATATTCATTTCAACTTCCATTTTTTACACTACTCAACAATCAAAATATCAAATCTCAAATAATTTGCTAGTTGTGACCTGCTCTGAAGGAGATCACAATTTCGATTGTTTTTGTGACTCTCACAAGTTGTGACTGCGGGGGAGAATACGAAAAAGTCACAAAATCAATTTCACCTCTCCTTGTGACTTGTGAGGTATCAGTGATGATGGGGAGAATCGGGCTATTATATTGAGTTGCGCTTTAATGTGAGAGACCTCTTATTTGATTCAATATAAAATAATTGTTAGCGATAGGCGTGTTTTTTTTTTTTGAATTTATCTATGCTATAGATAAAAATGAGAAAAAAAAAGACGCTAATCGGTGATCTGGCAACATTGAAACTGAAACACCTAGATGCCAATAGGTGTTATTTTGGGGTTTTAATTTTTGCTGGTAATTCTTTTTGCAAATAAAATCTTTTTTTCTTTTATCCACTACTACACTAATTGCAATGTTTTGATTTTATATTCAGAGCAAACCGCATACGACAGCATTTATAGAGACGAACTATATAGAGCCATGTCTAGTTTTGGTATACCGCCCAAACTCGTCAGTTTGTGTAGGATGACGATGGAGAATTCTCGCTGCTACATCAGGGTCGGAAACAACCTCAATGAAATAATCGGTACAAAAAAAGGATTTAGCCTATGCGATGCGCTGTCATGTGACTTCTTCAATTTGATTTTGGAGAGGATTGTGCAAAACACCAGATGCACAATTTTCCAAAAATCGGTGCAACTATTAGCATACGCCGAAAATATTGACATAATTGTTGGGTCATAGCCACGTTTGCTAGTATAGAGAAGTTAGCGGCAAAAATGGGTTTAGCAGTAAATGAGGGTAAGACCAAGTATATACTGTCAACTCGCAAGGACACAAAACATCGACGAATTGGACAGAACGTCACCATTGACAGGTATAACTTTGAGGTAGTACGGGACTTTGTTTACCTTGGCTCCGCTATTAACTCTGACAACATCTCGTCAGAAATCGAACGAAGAATTACTCTTGCCAACCGCAGTTTCTTCGGGCTAATAAGGCCATTTATAAGTAAAGCCCTCAGTCGAACTACTAAGGAGATCATATATAGGATCCTGATCATCCCAGTCCTGCTCTACGGCGCTGAAGCATGGAGCGTATCAAAAGCGGATGCAGAAATCCTTGGTCGATTCGAGAGAAAAATTCTCCGGAAAATCTTCGGTCCCGTTTGCGTTGACGGGCGAGACGAAGATTCAACCACGAACTATACGAGCTGTACAGCGACATACCCCTAATCAAAAAAACTCCTCATTGGACGTTTAAGATGGCTAGGACATGTAGAAAGAATGGACACCAATACCCCGGCTTGCAGAGTCTTCGATTCCCAGCCAGACGTCGGACGCAGTAGAGGAAGACCTCGCCTTAAGTGGCACGCACAAGTAGGAACCGATCTCAACCAACTTGGAGTGCGCAACTGGAGGCAGTTAGCTAAGGACCGGGCTAATTGGAGAGGCATGTTGGTTGAGGACCAGGTTCATCCCGGACTGTAGTACCAATAGTACCAAAATATTTAATATTTGAATCGTAAAGAAGCGAAAGTGCAATTTTTCGTTGATAATAATTTCTGCTTAAAAAATAGATAGAAATAGATAATAGAGAGGGACGACGTACGGAAGTTTCCCAATTGTTATTTGATATAACCTGGGTCAGTGGTGGGTTCTAACTGCTGGCATGAATTTACATGTCATTAAGATTCAAATGTCAAAGTCGGTGGTAATTCACAGAAAAGTTACATGTATACCATAATCGCAGAATACAGTAGTGAAGAGAGAAAACATACCTTACTCTTTGGCAAAAAAAAAAAACGTTTGACAATAAGGTTCCGAAAAAGATATCTCTGTCAAACATACACTACCACATATAAATAATAGAAATAATGATTTTCATACTCGGCATTCTAAGCCATGAATATATATATTGGGCATACGCACTGCTGTTTGACAATATGGTTAGAGCATAAAAAATTCTGTTAATAAAATCAACAATGTGAGAAAACAAAAACGACTTGAAGCGCCCAATTCGAACTATCTCGTTGCAACAAAAACGTTTTTTTTTTTTGTAAATGGATTTTCGACAGAATGGAGAATGGTAGCAGTAAATATAAATGCTGCCAATGCTACGTTTTGTTGATCTCGAAAGTTTTATTATGTATTGATGATCTATATAGATTATGGGTGACAATGAAATGCAACTACTATTACGAGTAATTTAATCATTAGAGAAATATGTCTGTCCCATAAGCTGAACCCCTATGGCCAACTGAAATAACAACAATGGCTTATATCTCAACTCAGCCGTTCAGCAAAACTAGTACACAAGTAGTAGCACTTGTCCGAATTGCTCTACAAAATAACATTGGAACATTGAAATCAATAAATATGTGGTGGGTATCGATTTCGACTTCTTGGTTTTTTTTCCAGGATCTGCCGAAGTGTGGAAATTCAGAGGGTCTTCTTTTTTTGTGGATCGGGCAAACTATGCTGAGGTTCCATTCTTCAGGCTTACTCTCATCCGACCAGATTTATGGCTTATGAGTTGGTGGATGTTACTTACCAAGTCATCTCCGCCAGCTTTATAAAGTTTAGTGTTTAGATATTGCTATCCTCACTTCACTTAGGTCGGGTGATTGGCAGATTGTGCTGTCGTTGCCAATATTGAATGGTTCGTTATGCCTGAAAGCGAAATGCTGTTCGTCATCACCGTTTAACAGTCTGCACAAGTGGTTCTTCCATATCCTCATCATCGACTGTGTCTCAACTAAGATATTTTCTTGTTCATCTCGACTGGATTCTGTTCTGTTTCCACATAAATGGAATTAAAAATAATTGCCTGCTTGGTATTTTATCAACAACTGTCAAAAACATCTAATCATTTAATACCAGGGATAAATCATCAAACTTGCTGGGTTTAATCGAAGTTAACTCTGCATTTAAATTGACTGAAAAATTACTTTCTGGAGTTAGCTCGAGTTTAATCCCTAGATTGATATAGACTAGATTGATATCGCACTGAAATAACCGGGCCTTTAATGACCAACTAAACAAAATTAATAAGGGTATTCATGCAACGTCGTAATTTTATTACGTGCGAAAGATTATAATCTTACGACGACGTTTCATGAACAACCCTAAAACTGCACCACTAAATAATGCGGTAACCCACTGAATTCAATCTCATTTTAGTACTTTATTTATTGATAGAATTTTGTTCATATTGTTCTCTTTCCATTCTCGATTATTTTTTTCAATTTAGCGCATACTTTTGATGCATGAAAGTGACTGATGACTAAATGTCATGATAGCATTTCAAAAGTTTACAACGTTTACCACCTCAGTTTACGCGCCCAATTCCTGTGAGAAAATTCCGATATCGTTAGAAAAGATTTCCCATACAAATTTTGACAGTTCATTAATCACGTCGTAATTTTATCACTTTTACAACGTTTACGACGAATTTCCGACGTTGCATGAATAGAGTTGTTCAGGACAACGTCAGTGTCAATGACAAACTGACAGCATCTGTAGGAAAACAAATACATTTGACATTTGTATGAAGGCAAATTCATTGGCAAGGGACAGGGGTTGTTTTTTGAACATTTTTTAAAATTGCTTGAAAATTGTGTAAAAGTGCTAAATAAGAACCGAACAATTTTTAAACAAAATAAAAATATTCAGAGTTGTTGTTGTTTGTGAAAATAAGAACATAATAATCTTTACTACACGAAAACTAATCAACTTCGTTTGCACTCGGATTTATGTTCACGCTTTGCAATGACACTGGTTATCTATTTTATAATTATACGCACTCTCTTAGTATCGTTGTGTATTTATAATTTGAGTTTCACTTTGAACAACTTATATTTTCATGTTTCAAAGCAAATTATCCAAAAATTAGTACTCCCGCCATATAAAATATCACATTGTTTTCCTCCAATTGATTTTGACGTTTTAAAAAAAGAGACAACGCACTTGGAAGGGAGATAGTCTCAAGAACAACTCTATACCCCTAATAAAAAATAAACTCAAACCAAATTAATTTCACTACTGAACGCTTCCATTTCTCAAATAATTTGTAGTTTTCATTCATTCCACTGCTGCCAACCCTCAAATATAACGCATTTCGCTGAAGTGAAAAAATAGTTCTCGACATAAAAAAAAACCTCCACTACTCTACTCACACTCCCGCAATTTCAAAGCCACTGATAAAATAAAATGGCTGAGTTTATGCAGAAAATCGAGTGTAGTGCTTATGAGAATTTGTAGAAAATTACAAAAATTACTCCTTATTTTGCATTAAAAACACCCTTAAAGGCAACAATATCAGTTTTAATTTAAATTTATCATAAAATTAAACCATTTTCTACCGTAAACCAACACAAATTTCTCTGCAAAAAAAAGTGTAGTGAAAAAAAAGAATCAAACGAAAAGAGAAAAAAAAATTATAATTACAAATTTATACATATATACATATGTATAAATAATTTTTACTTAAAATAATTAATTGAAAATAGACACCAAGAACTTTTTATCATTGTCTTACTAGTGAAATTCTTGAATATATTTTGTAAATTTTATGTATATTTCTTGCATTTCTAACAACACACTAATGTGAATAATGTCCGGTGACTCCGGTGACAGTAGCAGTGATTTCAGTGCAAAACCATCCTGTAGCCGACGAATCTCTACCCGTCGCAGCAAGAATAATGCTTCTGCTGCCGCTACTGCTTCCTCGTCATCCTCCTCTGCCGCCGCCAATGTAATACATGGCGGCTGCGGCGGTGGCAAAAAGAAGCGCCGCATTGTTATGCGAATTGAATTTGATGACGATTCAGAAGATAGCATGACGAGCGCCAGCAGCAGTGGCCAAAGTGATTATTGTAATCGAAAAGTTCGTAACGCTTCCAAAGCGAATAGAACAACAAAACGTAATTCAGCCGCCGCCGATGAGGAGGAGGATGGTGATATCAAACCATGTTCGAGTAGAAAACTGCGAGGTAAACTTGGTAAAAAAACAAATTTCGTCTTTAGCAATGACGATAGTAACAGTGGAGATGATGATGTGCCGGCTGGTAATAACCGCAAAGTTCGACGCAATCGCCAGAGACTGTTGGTCGATGACGACGAAGATGACATCGATGGACCGGGATGTTCAAGAGATACCAGAGAGGTAAAACAACTTTTTTTTTTGTTCGTTGGTACTTTTAACTCCGTTCACGGATTGTGTGGGAGAACAATTTTGTTGTCTTGTCCATTTGCAGTGAAATATTTGTTTAAACAATTTTTGTGTATAATTAGCGTGGTTCATCCATCCCATTGTTTGATATTGGTCGAGTGGTGAAATGAAATGTGTGATTGCTCTGTGCGCAATAACTAAAATTGTATGTATCGCTATCAGACACTTTTTTTTTTCTTACAGCAGAACACAAACAATCGTCATAAATAATGCGATTGTATACCTATATTGTTTGGCGGGCGATAAGATGGTTTAAAGGGAAAATTTACTACAACAACATTAACGCATACATAAACGCCGCAAGTCAGAATTAATTAAGACCGGCGACACGGGGGTATTCATCACCTCTCGAGTTACACACGGGTTAACATTTCCTAGGCACCATTGTATGGTTGTTGTGTGTTCGTTAATTTTGATGATTTAACACTCGGTCTACAATTACATTTTTAAGAAAAGTCTATACGCTGACGCTGATTCTGCTCATGATGGCTTGTTTACACGAGTTCACCTTGCACGGGTGGAGCGATTGTGGGATATTTTTGTAAATAAAATTGGAGTTTGTTTGGCTTGATGAACGGTTTAGCGCGTGGGTTTGCTGTGTAAGGCCGACAAATGAGATTTAATTTCTTCAGAATTGTTGAGTAGTGTGCTGCTATTTAAACATGGCGGCTTGTGTTCATGATATTAGGAACAGAAGTAGCTTAGATCACATCTTTTGGTTCATCCAGATAGTGGTAATCTTGGTTGTTATGTCATCTCGGGATATGTAATGAGCTGAGGTACCATAACAAGGATTATGAAGGGTACAAAATCGATAGAACTCTTTGGAGTTGAAATGAAGAACGAAACTTGTCAGAAGTGTGCAGGCGATTAATCTGTTCAATCATAAAACTTGGGCGAACGCATTTAGTCATCTATACAGAGGTTATCGTCATTACCCATTCAATCTCTAGTAGATTTTGGGTATCTAACCACTGGGTACTTGGACAAATACGTACGCTCAACTGGCTCCAAGTGGTATAGTCGCAAAATAATGATCTGTCGTATAGTTTTGATTCAAAGAATAAAGAAATAAGGCGTTCAAAATAGACGGAACCTTTAAGATACTAAAACCAGTAGCAAAATGGTCTTTTTAGAATCGTCAGAAGTATACTGTCCATTTTATTTATTTTTTCATCAAAACTTTACTAAACAGACTTAGACAAGTCTTCCATTTTCCATTCTAATGGCAGCTTCACACAAGCAGGCAAAACTGTCCGGTTTGCCTGTTCAGGCCGACTGTGCAGTTATACCTGAACGTGTGTATGATAATGTTTTCAGATTTTTTGGCTGAGCAGGCAGTTGAAGAAAAATCGAAAATTCAATAGTTTTGCTATTTAGGCCGTTGTGTCATAGTGAAATTTAAATGAGCGCAGGCTCATGTAGATGCCATGTTTACCGAACGACGAAAACACAAAAACTGATGTGTCTCACATCAATACCGGAGCATGTGAATGCACATACCGGTCAGTTTTGAATGCGTGTGTGTAGCCGCCTAAGTGGCTGCTTCCAATAATTCTATCCAACTAATCTGTTATTCACAATCGTTGAACTAGAAGTTGATCTTCCTTGTCTATTGACCTGGGGTAAGGGTTGGTGTTCGAAAATTGTCTTGGTTCAACCAATATACTTCAATCCATCAATATGGCCGGGCCAACACAGTCATAAAGAATCGTTGAATCGTTGAATCGTTTCCACCATAAACCGTCCTCACATACAGGAGCAACTATTTGATAAAGCATTCCTTGTTCAAAAGGGCCTAAGTGGCTTGCTTTTGTGCTTATTGTCCAACAATTTGCGCCGTAAAGTTTAATAGCTAGGATTTAAATAAGCATTTGGACTTTCGAGTTAAGATTTCCGCGCTAAATGGACCAATTAGTAAATTAAAACAAAGACAAAATATTCATTGAGCAACCAATGGGGAGAATGGATATGACGTCTCCCCCCTGGTGACTTCTCTGGTGTTAAATCGGGTTGTCCAATTTTTACAGTTTAGCTCTCCTTTGAAAGACTAGTAAGCCTATTTAATGAATACCTACATGACCATAGCGTTTCAGACATAAGTGTTTTCACATTTCAACCGAAATTCCGAAATAAGGGATAAAATCCTGGGCGCAATGGCCAATGGTTGGTGGTTTGGACTACTAAGCGGTAGGTAGCTGGTTCAAATTCCAAACGCTGTCACTGTCTCACCTCATGCGAAAGTCTGACAAACATCCAAGAGCAACACTGTCATGAGAAGCTTTTTAAATTTGCCGTTCGGATTCGGCGTTAAAGAGGAGGTCCTCGTCTTTGTGGCAGAAATATTAACTTAGCTAATACAAATGAAGGGAGAAGCTAGCTTTAGGTCACTGAATGGACCTATGTCGAATTTTTTGTTGGATAAAATCGTATTACTATGATCGATCACTCATTTGAAAACGCAGATGTAATAAGAAATCTGAAGTTGCGGGCAATTTTCAAGAAGCATACTTTTCGAATGTTTTTTATATGTGGCCCACAACATATAAAAAAAATTGGCAAAGTATGCTATGGATGCAACTTATTATTCATGAAGTATACGCGAAAAATATTTAATTTTAATATTTTCAAGGAAGGATTTGTTCTTGTTCAACATCTAAATGGACACATTAAACTGATCCCAGCTCATATATGACTCGAAGAAGTGCATATTTCAAAACTCCTACTTCCGTGCGCCCATGAAAAGGATTACAAAAATATTTGATCACGAGCGAGAGTGGTTTTGGCTGGTAACATTGGCGTTGCAATGGATTTCTCTTTAGCTCCAATTTTGCTAGGACATTGCGCCTCACCATTTTCTGCGTGCGTTCGTACTTGAACTAGATATGAAATATCTCGTATTCACGGTTCATACAGATCCTCAATGCTAGCTTCTACATTAATTTGTGTGTGAAAGTAATATTTTTGCCACAAGGTATGGGAGGACCTCCTCCTGTTTAAGACAAACGGCAAATTGAGAATCGTATGACAATTTTATTCCCTTGGATGTTTGTCAGACTTTCGGTTTGTTGTGGGGCTGTAAACAAAAATATGGCTACTTTCGGAATTCAAACCAGGAACCATGCATTTAGTATTCTAACGGTCTAACCACATTGCCATTACACCCACGAAATAATTGCATGCCGAATCACAACGACTGAGTTGAGTTGTTAAGAGTTTCATGTGATACCAGTTACTCGATGGAATAATCAGCCCTATTTCAAGGAATCCGTTCGGATGAATTCCCAAAACAAAAGGTTGTTCCAATCGGAACTCATTTTGCTATCAAAGAATAAAATAAAAAGAGCATTCAATCGCGTTCGTTTGATTCCGCAACAATTCTTCTTCGTAATGTCGGACAACTATGGAAGAAAGTCAACGCGTAGCTGTCAATATTTTTTAACTTAATGCATATCGCCGATGCGTGATCAAGTGCGATAAATTTTGTCTGACGATCTGCTCCAAATGTTTATCGGGACGGATACCTCGGGAGAAAATTTTCTTCGAACGCGCATACCTCTGTAAGGGTGATTAAGATAATTGCAGCAGACGGCAAGTGACACCAATATTTAGTGTGACTAAGGACATAGAACTACAAAGATTACGCTAAAAACATTGTAGCCGTTTCAGACGAGGGGCGGTAAGTGCGAAGGAGAATTTTCGTCGTTCGTATGCATCGGCTATGTTGTTGCTTGATGCTGCACATGGAGTTATCAATATCAGTACCCCACATAGTAAATTTTCGTTGTATGTGATGCGCACTCTTGTAGTTGTATACTCTTTGGTACGGACTAAACCCGACTTCCTTTTTTTGACCGACCTTTGCTGTAGAGACCGGCAAACTGAATAAAGCGTAATACAAAACATATGCGCCCTTCTATCCAAATATTCAGCTCTTCTACTCAAATATTCAGCCACGTTAAAGTGTTCTTAAAGGCAGGGGTCCATCGCTGGTAGGAACGTATCCTCTTGAATTAGGTCAACTTTTGTATCTTCAATATAGTTGAATCGCTTACACACTCCCTAAAAATATGGTACTGTGCATGAGTTCGTCCGCAAGGTTATGATGTTTTATATGAAAGGAACTAATCAGCCCTATCGAGGTAACCGTCGGAGCGGACAATTTTCCGCAACGCATACTTCGTCGGAGGTTAAAATTCCATTCGAGGTATGTGTCATCGGAAAAAAATCTTCCCAAATGCGACGGGTTCACTTCACTTCAATTCGTAAATAAATTCCGCGAAGAATTTGTGTCGGAGGAAATCGGAGAAAGAATGGCACTTAGCTGTCAAAAATCGCATGAAAAATGCACCTCAACGCAATTCGCCGGTGTGCGTTACAAAATGTCGGAGAAATATCCCGAACAGCTTTTCGGAGGAATACCTCGAAGCAAAAATCCTCCGAATCGTACGAAATCGGAGAATTTTCCGCTCCGACGGATACCTCGATAGGGCCGAATGAATATTTAATATTCGAACATGTTTGAATAAAGGCTGTCTGTAGGTATAAAACGGGCGATATTGTGTCTATACTTGTCTCTAATTGCGACAAAAGAAACGATCGAATGATATTGTCTCAACGATAAATGATTGTGAACATTTAATCAAGATGGTCAAGATGATATCGTTTTGGCGATCCAATTCAGGATTTGAATAACTTATAGAACTCTCCACCTTAGTAGCAGTTCAAACTATCGGTCACAGCGGTTTATTCAATCTTCTTGACGAGGATCGTTTTAAAAGTTACCCAATCTAAGACTTTTTGTGGTTATGTGTGAGTGACAAGGAGACCATATTTTAACACAATCGGAATGGTTAAATTGGGAAACGATGTTTTGTGGTAATTGATAATTGGGGACATCCGTATACGGTATGTCAGTCGAAAAAGCATACCTTTTTCAAACCGAACTCTGCAACAGAACCCAAACGCAGTGCATTTTATTGTTTTCACCCCTAGCAAACAAATATCTTCATAAACATGACCAGTACCACTACTGGAAGGCTACATGTAACATATGCTTCTTAATAAATGAACCTTATACTTCTTGATTAATTGTCTGCAAAACACAAACACTGAAATCTATGTGGCAAGAAATGAAGATGCTAGGTCTAAGGGATTGTATGCCTTATTTTTCGTAGTTCCAAACACTAAGTGGCGTATGTGCAAAATCTTAACTGGCGTATGTATCGTATTTTGCGTTAAACGTCAAAAATAAAAGTATTAATAAAACTTAAACGGCTTGAGAGATACCGATACGCCACTTCGTGTGATGATTAAAACCGATCGGTAGATAATATACGCCAAATATCTCAAAATGCCAATTTTTGCAGATACGTCACTTCGTGTTTAGAACGACGATTTATTTGTTCCTTTCTTATGGAAGTGCATACGACTAAACACTGTACAATTAATTTGGTTTTAATGCTTTTAGTTCAATTAGAGCTAAATCGCATCAACGCTTCATTTTCGTTTAAAATTAAACAGACGAAATAATTTGCTAAAATATGTGTTGCCATATTATATCCTTTCGAAATTTAACATTAAGCGCAATTGATTATTTGCATAGTGCACATACCTTTTTTTGTAGAAAAGTTTCTTTCGAATTTCTTGTCATTGTTGTCCTGGGTACTTATTCCGTAACTTTCAAAACGATAATCGTTGATGAAAGTGAAAGATACTTTCTGGGAAAATAATTTGTATGTAATACATGCACAAGCACTCAATATAAACATTATTCGCTAAATACCCAGAATGTCTTCCTTACTATTGTAAACGATTATCGTTTTGAAAGTTGCTGAATGAGTACCCTGATCTCACACTACAATGGAATTTGTCCGAAAATAATCGTACGAAATCTGAAATTTAAAAACAAACCCACGTATTCATAGACTGCTGCCCAGTTTGCCACTTAATTATGTTTAGATTATCTTATTCTTTTAGGACAAAACTTTGTATTTTAATCTGATGAAATATTCCGTCAGAAATATGAGATTTTTGCGAGAAACAACACAACCGCGAATGCCACTAATGTCTGGTGAATCACAAAACGCGGTGAATCACCGAAACAGGAACATGGACTGTGCAGCACAACAAAAGTGTCAAAGTTCTTCACCGCTGGTATAAAAACGACCTAACGAAATACCACACCGTAGTAGCCTCCGTTGAAAGCAGCACTTAGACACAAGTGAGCGACATCATTTTAAACTCTCCCACAACGAAGCTCTTCTTGATTCTTAAAGATCGACTCATAATACCTTCTAAAATCACTTGGGTTACAGCGTTTGTCGCAAGATATGCATGCTATAATCAGTATCAGAAATGAAGAATTACCCCGCCTAGCGGTTTTAATAGATAAAGTTGCAGAAATGTATCCACTATTCAGAAAAAACAGCAGCTGTCTCGCTAGCATCAGTATCAGAAATTGAAACTCGGCAGATTAAAGAATTGAAATGCTATGTGCGTCAGCAATCGGAAACTCTCACGGCACCAGTAGATATTTGAGGTCAAAATCCAGACGACAAAACGTGTCACACTTATAGATCGCAATCGCGCCGCGAATACTACTGTTGGTTTCATAACGTGTACGGGCATAAGGCTAGGAATTGTCGTTCACCGTGCCCAAATCACCCCAAATTTGGAAAACTAAATGGCCTCACCTGAATGGGTGTACACCTCTTCAAATACTACATCGGCGTTACTAATAATCATTTTTAGCAACCTTACTTTCCAAAATTCCTTTACCAATAAATAAATTTACATTACAGACTAGCGCTAGTTCAAAGGCTATTATTACAAAAAAAAAATACATTTGTGTCGTATAGAACTGATAAAGGTGGAGCTCTAAAAACGAAACGATCGGCAAGTAAACGTTAGTCACGACAAATTGCGATTGTGCAAAACGAGAAATATTTATGACAGCTCAACGAAAACGAAAGTCAAATGCCAGTAGTAAGAAATTACGAGTATCGTTAAACTTAGAACGATACTAGTTTTACGTAATCGAATTTCAACGAGAACGATGTGATTTCAACGATATTTGTTTTATTAAATATGGTCCCTGTTTGTTAATCGCCATTTTGTAGGTATATGTGTAAATTTTGTTTATGGTTTGTATACATTAGAGAGAGCAGGAGATAAAAAAGCTTCTTGTCTCATTAGTAAGACCATCGGTGAAAGCATTCTACAGTAAAATGAATAATACTGCGATGATTTCTAAGAAAATCAAGGCCTGGCAACAAGTAGTCATGTATTTCAAAGAAATAATCTTGTTTTGACAACAGAAGTTAAAAAAATGTTTTGACAGTTTATTTAATAAAAAAAATGTAGTAGATTCGATCGAGGATTCGAGTTTAATTAGTTATAAATCCTATACACGACGCAGACACATCGCCGCATACCATACAAAGACCGTATGTGTCATGTGTATCCATGTCGACTGGTTGTTTTCTTGGTCTGCATTCTGCAACGACATGTCTGTGTGGTGTAAGGTGAATTTCGCACAGACGAGGGAAACAATTTACGGGGTAAAAGCTTAGTACGCTGCTCGAGCGAAACTAAATTTTAGCTGCTCTCCACTATTTCTCTCCAAACACTAGCTAAAATCCTCGCTAAATTTTGACACATAGTGCTTTGTGGATAGGTGTTACAACAAACAGCTGTTCTTTGAAAAATAAATTTATTTCAACAACTCAATAGCACACCAGAAAAAAACAATACGATGTGTCAAAATTTAGCTTGAGAAAATGTCCCGAACAATTAAGGGGGCGCTAAATTGCGACAGATACATCCAGTACAGTCTGAAATGAAAGTTTGATTTTTTAGCTGAAGCAGCGTACCGCTCGGCTAAATGGATTCGCTTAAATTTAGCTCAGCTAATTTTTGGAGAGAATTTTGTATGGGAGCTAAAATTAAGCTCGAGCAGCGTACTTAGCTTAAACATGAAAAAAAAATAAAAATAGTGAAAGCCAATTCTGGATAAAAACTCTTCCTAGAATTGGCTTTTACTATTTTTTTCATATTTACCCCGTGAATTTTCTTTTTATAAAAGTTTGCCGGTTTTGTGGGAAGTAAAAACTGCTGATTATTGTAATCAATCAAGTTTTAAAAAGCTATGCCTAAAAGAGATTAAACCGATAATAAGTGCAGCATAAGCAGTATCCGTCATTTTTCCGTCCTCCGTCTGCAAACGTGTCTGTGTGGTGTATGGGCCCCATTAGTTAGTATTGGTAGAGTTTCAATAAAGCTGTACACTATAATCTCGTAACTTACTAATGTCGACAATTGCGTTTGATTAGCAGTAACGCCGCTTGTGTATAAAGTTTTTTTTTTTAAATTTAATTGAAGAGCAGAGTCAATAAACTGCAAGTATATCTCAGATCGCTCCTAGCACGCTAAAGATTTACCTTACAAAAGTTTACAAAAAAACACGTTTGTTCAATTAGTGTTAGGGTGCATTTAAAGGGAAAAAACAAAGCGTTTCTAAAAAAGTCTCTTAAAACGTTAATGCTATGAACCACGAAACTTGATTTTATGACATGCATTTGAATGGTTGAAATTCAGCGTAACTAATGTAAAATTTCAAGGATGACTGATTTTAAATGCACTTAAGCGGAGCGCAATGAACCAGGGACTTTAGATATTTACAAATATATTACTATGTGTTGCCATGGAGATGCTATCCACTTTCTGGTTTTATTATTGGAAAGTAGTACCTTTTACTCTACATCCCAAATAGTGTAATATATTCTTTTTCGCAAAATTTCACTTTAGGAACGAAATACAGAGTAAGGTCCTGATGAAAGTATATAAACGTCAATAAGGCATCTCTGGCTCATGTTAGAATAGAGTGCAGTGGATATTTTTTGGCAGAAAACACCACAGGTTGCCATCTCATGAGTGATTGATTTATATGCCAAGAACATAAATCTATATTGATTGAAGTGTCGGATAATATTTTTCATGTTAACCCATAGAACATTCTGATATGCCTTGACCATGACAAGTCAGTTAACGTAAAAACGATTGCAGACATCGTTGGCGTACCACGTTTACGGCATCCGTGTTATGTTTTAATTTTTCACTGTAAGATTTCTAGCTTTACATCTGACAGCGAACCCCTAAAGACTCCAGACATAGTTATCCAAGTTATGGGTTATGAAATCACCTGTCTTGTTTACATTTCTTATGTATAAATAACAAATTTCTCAACCCACTTCTCGGTATTCCAAGTATTTTTATTTAAAGCAACGCCATTCGTGTGCAAATATAGTAAAGCTGTTGTCTTGTCACGCGTAATATTTTTGTTTTTCCACTTTATAATGATTTCTTTAAGTTTATTTGCAATTGACAATCCAATCGATCGTATTACTATTCCATTTTAAAATACGGATATTCTTTGTTTGAAACAACAAAATTGTTGTTCTTCTTTTAATAAGATTCATGATTTAGAACAGTAACCAGCGTTTTGACCAGGGTACTCATCCCGTAACTTTTAAAACGATAATCGTTGACGATAGTGAAGGAGACTTTCTGTAACCATGTAATTTGTATACACATGGAATAAAAATTACATGCTACGTACCTAGCAAATCTCCTGCACTATCGTTAACGATAATCCTTTTGATACGGAATGGGTACCCTGCATAAATCAAGTGAAATGAAAAACCGGAGTAAAGTCAAATCTTTTGAAGTAGATTTGCAAATGCCAACAAAAAAGCAGAGGATGCACGACTGGTTCGTACGTACTCGCTTCTTGTGCCCTTGGATTTGACTAATACTGAATTTGAAGAAAATTATTGACTCTGGGTATTGAACAAAGAACCTCGTATTTCAAATTTGATATAGATCCGTCGAGCTGATTGGCTTCCAGTGCATTTACAGACCGACAGAATTGCGTGACCCACTATTTCGGATTTCTTCATCATCGGTATGCTGAATTTGATAAAATTCTCGAGTTTGATCTTTTTCACGAAACCAATACAACAACAAAGATTAAGGATAGAATTTAAAAAAGTTCTTTGCGGATTTTTTTGAAATCTCAAGTTTTTTTTACGAGAAAGCAAAATATATGTACACCAAATTTCTTTGAAAAGATTTTCCAAATAAAGGGTGCGTTTTTTTTTTACAGGTATAGAACTTTAAGTTGGCAACACTATTTTCACTGGCGGCCATTTTGTCAGCTGTCAAGTGATTTATTTTTAGTTTGGTTTGACATTTCAACATGAATAGACTGGCGTCTGAACAACGCTTCCAAATTGTGATTTTTAAAATCATGGTTCTGTTCGAAATATGTATCGCGCACTACGTCCATTTTACGGTCAACATAAACGTCCATCAGAGCAATTAATTCGATTAAGTATGAAACGTTTTCACACCACGTTTACTCTAAATGATACTACACATCCACAGAGACAATCGTACAGTGCGTACAGAAGAAGTCATTGCTACTGTAGCGTAGTTTAGAGGAAGACCCGAATCAGTCTATCCGCCATCGTGCACAGGAATTGGATATGTATCCACCCACTTTATGGAAGATTTTACGGAAAGATCTTGGTTTGCGTGCTTACAAAATCCAACTCGTGCAAGAATTGAAGCCACAGGATCACCTAGCAAGGCGTCCAAAACGAGATTGCCGTTGTTCCGAATTTGTATAAGCGAATTTCGTTTAGCGATGAAGATCACTTTTGGTTGAATGGATACGGAAATAAACAACTGCCGTATTTGAGGTGATGCTCAAGTGTATGTTGAGACACCGTTACATCCACAAAAACTGACTTTTTGGTGTGCTTTTTGGGTTGGTGGAATAATTGGTCCTTACTTCTTTAAAAACGATACTGGCCAGAACGTTACAGTCAATGGTGACCGCTATAGAGCCATTATTATTGACTTTTTCGTTTATTAATTGAACAACCATGATGTGCAGGAGCTGTGGTTTCAACAAGACGACGCAATATGTCACACAGCTTGTGCCACAATTGATTTGTTGAAGGATACGTTCGGTTAGCGCATAATTTCGCGTTTTGGTCCTGTGAATTTGCCCTTCAAGGTCGTGCGTTTAAACGCAGCTTGACTATATTCTGTAGGGATATGTGTTGTTTATTCGTTTCGTCACATGTCAAAACAATCGATTTGTCTGTTACCAACTGGCAGATTACTGAAACCTACCAACCGAAATTTCTGCAGGAAATTGTTTTACAGTGTTCAATTTTTTTTGGGGGAGGTGCGTTCAATCGTTTTTCTCTCTCATTAGATCTTTCTTTAATTGTTGGTCCTTCGAGCCGGGCTGGTAACACTTTAAAATAAATTAATTCGATAGCAATTACGAAATAGATCGAAACCTTAATTAGAACGGAAGTGTTTTAAGTCTTGCTCTTGATCTGAGTCTATCGGTTGGTAAGAAAAGGTATCCTAGGTGCCAAAGTAAAAAACATTCGTCAAAGGAAGGCAATATGTAAAAATCAGAAAAATTAAGTATGAATCAGTAAACATAGACGGGAACATACATCTCACGTTCATCTTCATTAAACAAAGCTAATTCATGTCATTTTTAATAGTGCTAGTGATAGTAGTTAGGGCGACAACATTTCTTAATTCGATTCCCAACCGTATTTTTGAATATTTTTGAATATTTTTGAATGAATATTTGAATATTCATACAAAAGTATTTATTGTCATGAAAAGCTTATCTCCAACTCAATTGCGCGCATTCGCCATAAAATTATAGGTCACACCATGTTGCAAGAAATTGTCATACACCCAGTGTTATGGCAAAAAAAGTCACTAGCTCCTCCTAACTAGCCCTAAGCCACAATTTGTATTTGAAGTTGTACGACAAAGTGCTTTACCTTTATCAGGAGTTATTATTTTTCTGTTGGTACGCAAGGTATCGTTTCAGGTCAGATAATGTTCACTTAAATTATATGCAGCTATCAAGTGTTTTGTATTTTTTTTTTTTTTTTTTTTTATTTTTTCTTTGCCAAAATATGTTTTCAACTGCGTATGCATCCAGTCAGCAAGTGTCTAACGTTCTACGTACGCAGTTTAATAAAGTTAGTTCGTAGGTCAATTGATGTCTGCGATATTAATTAAAATGCGGGTCATTAACCCGCTTCACGTGAACGATAATTGGGAGAGAGAAACTGTTTTTTTTTTTTTCGTTAAGCATGGTAATATAATGGAAGTTAGGTAAAGCTCTAAGCGGACAGTGGAAGCGCATATACGCTATAAGAACGTCCTCCGAACGAAATTGAGCGCATGATTGCTGGGTGCATATTATTAACAGATTCCTTAGAAGTTATCACTTATTCCTATTAGGTGAAACTTTTAGCTAGTCCTGACTTAATTCCTTTTGAAAACAACTAGCCATTGTTGTGAGTCTAGATAGCCCAAGAGGCCAACTTCGATGCTTAAGAGAGGGGCACGACACGCTTTCGATTGCTTGGTTTAACTCGTTGGACATCACACTTTTGTCCGGGCCAGAATCAAATAAAAAAAAAGAAAAAGAGGGAAGTTACTCCATATTGACCACGGACGGACCTTAAAAGGAAGAAGATAGATGCCGCGGAAATTTAAAAAAACTTTTCCTATACCACTGAAAACGACTAGGAAAACTTATTTCCAATGTTTATCAACAGTAGATTCGCATCAATCCCAGAATATGCCGGTGGCAAAGGCTGACCATTTCAACCAGGCAAAACTCAGTTTACACTGGCAAAGACAGTTTGAAACGGTTTTCAGGGCGTAATGGGCTAAAAATATATATGCTTACCAGCGGAAACCTAAATTAGGCGCTGTGCATCATTTGCAGTGTAACCGACTGAGTGGAGTAAAGATTTTGCGAAGCTATTGGCAAGGGGAAAGTCTTAACATTCTCCTAGATATACTGTTCTACATTTGAATATCGTGAAGACGCTACGATAAGAACATTCTTTGGTTTTTAAATAAGCGCATATCAGCACAATCAGCTTGATCGAGGTATCCGTTCAGAAAAAAACCTCGATTTCTGACAATTCCAAGAAATATCTACCGAGGATTCCGTTTCGATTAGTATTTCGATCAGATCTGTCGACGACATTTATTGTACATGATCGCGCAGCGGCATAATGCGTAAAATCAACATTGTTGATGGAACACGATTGTAGCTTTATACATTTTGTTCCGCAATCGATATTTCGAAAGCATATTGAGTTCCGATTGGAACTGACTTTTGTTTCCTGTTGTTAAGACTCAATTTATGACTACAGATACAAATTTTTGCGCATCAGGTCCGTACCCAGGGCCGAGCTTTCTCACAACCGTTCATATGTATGTGCGTGTGTACTTATTGCACAATGGCGGTTGAGATTTTTATTTCTTTGAATTTCGGTTTCATGTATTTTGGCTGGAATTGAACCACAACTGAATCTGAATTTATCTAACACTTCTTGCGTGGAAACTCACAAATGGTGAATAAGTCCACTGCGACTTTCAAAATACGAGATTAGCATCAGACAACATAATGAAATAGCTTACGAAGACAAATGAACATAGAGGAGGAGTGTAGGCGGCTAGCCACTCGATAATTTTCTGTACGTACCGTGCGTTTAACCCATGACCCTGTCCAGGTATGGAAACCACTGTTTTCGAAGGGATGCACATACCCCTACTATTCTTTTGTGACTTTGTATGGTTTCCCTCTTGCAATTGAAGAGCCTTAAACACTTAGTGGGGCTTTTTCCTGAATGATGAGCTCCACCAGTTGGCTGGCAGAGAGTCCTTGGGCATAACTAAAGACAGTGGTGATCTTGTAGCATTTTGTGCACTTGCTTGACGTCAATGAAGTAAGCATATTAGTGCATGATCAGACGCTTCAGCATGTGCTTGCTTTTTTTTGCAGCTGGCAATGGGTGAAGAAGATCTTTTGGTAGCGGCATGTTTCTTGTTTCTCAACTAATACGGAAAAATTCACGAAAACAATTAATCTCGGCTTACAACTAATCGTTTAATAATTTATCAAATTCACTACGACTGTTTCAAGTTTTAAAAGCTTTACTAGCGACATCTCATTAGGCCCATATGTGGCCAGATTTAACGAATGGAAGAGTCCAACCCAACGATAGCTCAGGATACTTTGTTGGTACCGTAGAACTGGTATTCACATATGCAAATTTCACGGTACCCTGAAAGCCCACTTAACTGGGGAAAAATATCTAGTTGAACGATGAATCAAAATTAGAAAATCGGAGAAATAAGTAAAATGTCTGGTATTTACCGCCCAAACTGGACATCAAACATCTGTTTATCCATTCATTTGTGTGAGCAAAGTTATATTTTAGCTGCGATGTGTGAAACCTCCAGGTTCACACAAATTTGAGAAGCATCTCATGAGAGTTTTGTACCCTTAGGGCGCGGTTACGGCCAACGCGTGTAAGCGAGTGCTTACGCGCTAGTGGGCTAGTAACGAAATCGTGTTCGATTGTTCACGCTAGTTCAAGCTAGTAAACTTGAAAATCAAATGAAATTACAAACGTGGATTAGCGCACTAATGCGCTAGTAAATCTAATGTATGGATAATCAATCTGGTCTGTTCGCAGATCACCTTTTTCGCATTCGCGTTAGTCCGCGCAACAGGCTCGTTAATACCCAATGCCTAGCTTCTTGCACGATGGCACGACGTCCTGTTTTATGCCGATTCCGAACGGCTAAGTTAAGATACGCTTTTTTGACAATTGATACAACTCGGATGATTTGTCAGATCATCACGAGAGGAGGGCCAATGGAAAATCATTAAGGTGTTGTTACGGCTGGTAGTCAAACCCAGACCTCCTGCGTGGCAGTTCATCCGCACCATCGCGCCACAGAGCCCTAACGAACTAGTTTCCTTAAAATGCTGCTTATGGTGAGATGCTACGGAAAAATAAAACAGTATACAGCATTCTTGCCGATTGAACCCAAATTGGTAAGCCACTGCGGTATCGATGATATAGCGATGTGTACTTTATTAAAAGTTAAATATAAGGAGCCCTGTGAAGGTTGTACTTATTGGTGATAGAATCCTTTAATTTAATATACGGATATTGGTTTGGCAAACATCTTTACCAACAGAACATAGAGCATTTCATCATTATCATACTAACGTTCACTTTGAAGACAAATGATCAGCTATCATGGATTCATTAGATACATGTACATGTGGGGTGCACTGAAAGCGTAGTCCGACAAACATCCAAGAGAAATCTGTTATGAGAAGCTTCACAAATGTTCCTACCGAAATCGGAATTACCCAAGGGGTCCACTCTTTGTATCAAAAATATAACTTCGTGCATACAAATGAATGGAGGAGCTTGGTTTGAGGCCCTGTATGGGCTGTTAATGCCAGGTTTTTCATATACCTATGTGATATATTGGCATATTCTGCCCTAGCGAGGTATCCGTCGGAGCGGAAAATCTTCCGCAACGTATACTTTGTCGGAGATTCAAATTCGATTCGAGGTATGTGTCATCGGAAAGAAATGCGACACAAATGCGACGACGAAGCTTTTTTATATTAAAAGAAACAAAAAATGACTTCCAAAATGTTAATTTCAGTTTTACTTCATTTTGCAATAATTAGCTAGGAAAAATCTCCCAATTGAGTCTTCAGCAACATTCCCTCAGAGCAGAGCATCCCTTTGATACGTTCAATTTGTCGAAGGTTTTTCATTCTTTATGTGTTTTATCATCTGAATATTCAAGTATTCGCATGTAAGTGTGGAATGTTCAAAAAAGTTGTTCTTGATTCAATTGCTAACAGCGCAGCATATTGTATTGTTATATGCTCGGTATGCAACATTCTGAATTTTAAATACCAGACTCTTGCATGTTTGAATCACAGTCCACAGCATTGTTTTCCCAGACGCCGAACATATTTGCGGTAGCACAGACAGCGAAATCGACCCATGCATGTTTAGTGTGCCAATATGTCCATTAAAATATTTTAAGTATCTGATAAAGCAATGCAGGAATGGTCTAAGCATATCGGGGCCTTTCCAACAAAAAGCATTTGGGACAGCGGCGATATATAACAAGGCGAGCATTCCAATCCTTAGGTTGTCATAATGAAAGATCATCTCCAACCAATGATCTTCGAATGTTGTCTATTATCATAGAAGTGATGATTAAAAAAATAGTCGATCCATAAACTTTAGGAAAATCATAGCGGACCCCAAATGTTTACATGTGAAGAGAAGTAAGGATCATAACTCCAGGATCATATTACTAATACTTCGAAAGTTTTATTACCTAGGTACTCATTCCGTAACCTTCAAAACGATAATCGTTGACGGTAATGAAGGAGGCCTGGGTAATTTCTGTGTGATTTACTTACATGTGAACACACACAATATAAAAATTACAAACTACGTACATAGCAAGTCTCCTACACTATCGTCAACGATAATTGTTTTAAAACTTAGGGAATGAGTACCCTAGAGTGACGAATCATAACCTCGAAGAAGCAATCAGGGGTAGAAGAGGGTGAGGATTTCCACATGTGTTTGGAGATTACATATTTTAGAAAACCCTTCCCCACTTGTGGAAAAATATCCAAAAATTTAGCTTAAGTTTGAAAATCCAAAACTCACCTCATTACGTGGACGGTGAAACGAATAGACTATGTCGTGCAAGTAACCGCACTTCAGATTAACTCCCATCACACAGCTATAGATTCGAGTTTTCAATATTTTTCTGCAATTAGACTACTTAGGTAGCTCGGTTATAACGACACGAATAATGGGAAACCTGACATTTGGAACGTGCATTTGGTGTGAATTTACTGCGAAATGGATCATCGAATATTTTTCGTAGGAAAGAATAAATAAAATCATTTTATTGATAATTATGAGTTTGGTTCCTAATTTCTATTGAATAAATTTTGAGTAATTCATCAGCTATATTTTTAGACAATATATGGTTGAAGCTTAAATGTCTCTTCGAGGCGAGCGGCTAAACGTCGCAGTGTTTCACCAGTAGGCGTTGGACGGCTAGGAAATCTGCGACGAAATTCACGTTGTGCCAAAGTCACCGACCGATTATTGCTCAAATAAATAGTCACCAATATTCCGCGTTCTGGAGCAGTGTAGCGTAACATTGTTTATTAACGTGTATTTCGCATGTGTTTACTACACAAATGTCAAAACAGAACTGACATTAGGGGCCAATCGCAAAATTTATAGCATTTTCTGATAGGAGGATTACTTTTGCGCCACCTTGTAACGGGCGATCCAAGTAGAGATACTTTTTTCAATAGCGTTTTTTGACAGATCACGTGTGAGTCGTGTCATGCTGTCATGTTATTTTTGTTTAGAATTGTTTGGCATTTCATAATGGAAAGACTTACGCGTGAACAACGTTTACAAATTGTTCAACTTTATTATGAAAATTCACATTCTGTGAGGAATGTGTTTCGTTCACTTCGCTCAACTTATGGTCAACATAATCGGCCTACTGAGCGTACTATTCGCAACACCATCACCCATTTTGAGACCCAGCATTCATTTTTGGATAATATTCGACCGAATAGACCACGTCCAGCACGCTGTGAAGAAAATATAGCGGCCGTAGCTGAGAGTGTACACGAAGACCGTGGAGAGTCGATTCGGCGCCGTTCGCAGCAACTCGGAACATGATAACCGACTATTTGATGCCTGAAATTGAAGCTCGTGATCTCGGCGACATTTGGTTTCAGCAAGACGGCGCCACTTCCCACACATCGCATCAATCAATGGACTTATTGAGAGAACATTTCGGTGAGCACATAATTTCACGTTTTGGGCCGGTCGATTGGCCACCAAGATCGTGTGATATCACACCGTTAGACTTTTTCCTGTGGGGATATGTAAAGTCAAAAGCTTATGCCGACAAACCCGCTTCGATTCAGGCCTTGGAGGAAAACATCACGCGTGTCATTCGCCAGTTACCAGTCGAAATGCTCGAACGAGTGATCGAAAATTGGACTCAACGGATGGACCATCTGTGACGTAGCAACGGCCAACATTTGATAGACATAATCTTCAAAAAATAAATGCCAAAGAATGTTCTTTCAAATGATAATAAACATTCTCCATTAAATTTGAATTTTCTGTGTTTTTTTTCTTTAAAAAAGTAGGGAACCTCGAAATGGATCACCCTTTATATTCCATTGGGGGCTATTCCTCTATATACTCAATACTCAATTTAAAGTCATGAATATTGTATAGCAACAGGTTTGCATAATGCTTGGCTTTTCACTAGTAAGACGATTAAGTAGGACATTTTTGAAAAAAGTTCCCTTGAGTTATTATAATAGCTGCTAGTATTTTTATATGTGTTGCCAATAGGTTTTATTGTGAACGTTAGTTTCTAATGGCTGATAATTCGCTGTTGGGTGATCAAAATCTATAGAATTACAATTTAAGTATTGTGGTGAAATAATATAAAAAACAGTTCAACGAACACTACTACAACGAGTTTCCTATGAATTATCAACGAATACAAAAAAAAAGTTTGCGACTAATCTTCCTGTGTGCCTATACGATATCTTAGAATCATATCTCGAGGATAGACTCTTCCGTGTTAGACATGGAAAAGAATTCACATAGAAAGTCGGCGTACCGCAAAGAATTGTTCTGCGGCCACTTCTCCGTTATATACTCGTTGTATTCCGAAGAAAGATGGTTACAACCCTTGCTACGTTCGCCGATGACACCGCTATCCTAGCAGTAGGTAAAAAGATAGAAGAAATGACTGCAAACGCTCTGATTACAGTGAATGAATGGACAACCGTTTGGAAGATCGCCCTCAATGAAACTAAATCTGTCACGTAAAATGTTCCTTAAGACATGCTAATTTTTCCTAACTTTGCCCGAATAACTTTTGTAACAGCTTCCAAATATCTGGGAATGACATCGACCATGAGGGCTCAGTGGCGCGATGGTTAGTGCGATGAACTGCCGCGCAGGAGGTCTGGGTTCGATTCCCAGCCGTAGCAACACCTAAATGATTTTTCACTGCCCCCCCTCTCGTGATGATCTGAAAAATCATCCGAGTAGTATCAATTGTCAAGAATAGCTTATCATCAACTAAGCCGTTCGGAGTCGGCATAAAACAGGAGGTCCCGCCATCGTGCAAGAAGTATACACGCACACATGAATGGTTGTGAGAAAGCTAGGCCCTGGGTACTAACGAGCCTGTTGCGCCAAAAATTTGTATTTTTTGACATCGACCCAAAACGGAAGTTTATTATGATTCCACCAGCCGATAAAGCACACCAAACAGTGAGTTTTTATGGTTGCAATGGAGTCTCGAAAAAGGCTTCTGGATTTTTCCACTCCAAAGTCGACAATTTTGTTGTTTTACATATCCATTCAACCAAAGATGGGCCTCATCGGGGAAAAAAATTTGACATTGGAAATGAGTATTAAAAATAATCATGTTCTCCGCTTATTCATCGAATCTACGACGCGTAAAATGGTCAACTCTTGCACAAGCTGGATCTTGTAAGCTTTTAAGCCAAGATCTTTCCGTAAAATTGTCCACAAAGTGGATGAGCAAAGCTCCAATTGATATGCACGATGCCGTATCGACTCATTCGGATTCTCCTCAACGCTGCTCTCCACAACGATAATAACTTCTTTTGTTGGCACTGTTTGTCATCTTTGAGGATTCATATTATCCACTAGAATATACGTGGTTGGAAAATGATTAATCGTGTTCCGAATAACTTGCTCAGATAAACGATTATGTTGACCGTAAAATGGACGTAGCGCACGATAAGTTTGGAGAACCGAACCATGGTTTTCAGAATAAGTTTGCACGCGTTGTTCTGACGTTAATCGATTCATCGTAAAATGGTAAAACGTGTTGACCACAAATGAACTTTTAACTGTCAAATTGACAATCTATTGAAGCAATGTTGCCAGTTTAAAACCCAAACCTCTAAAAAAAAAAACCCTTACCAGCGCAGCTTCTTCTTCTGTAAAAGCCCAAGTTCGGCCAGCTTTTGAATAAAGTTCTCATGCTTGTTATTCGGCTCCGAAACATACACTAAAATTTGTGCTCTTGAAGACTTGTATGTCTTATATCTGTCTGTTATTACAGATATTTAGGGTTACCGGGAATTATTTTTTGTGGCAACCAGAGGGCTCAGTGGCGCGATGGTTAGTGCGATGAACTGCCGCGCAGAAGGTCTGGGTTCGATTCCCAGCCATAGCAACACCTAAATGATTTTTCACTGGCCCTCCTCTCGTGATGATCTGACAAATCGTCCGAGTAGTATCAATTGTCAAGAATAGCTTATCTCAACTTAGCCGTTCGGAGTCGGCACACATGAATGGTTGTGAGAAAGCTAGGCCCTGGGTACTAACGAGCCTGTTGCGCCAAAAATTTGTATTTGTAACCAAAAAATTGGCAACTTACACTACCTACTGGACAGTTTTCATGTGATAAGAATATCGCTAAGCTCACAGCTAGAAGTTATCGGTTCTCTGTTTAGGGTTTGGAGCAGCTGGAAAATAATGATTTTGCTCATGAAATTATCTTCTCAGGTGAGACGGATTTCCATCTCTGCGGTTATGCTAACAAGCAAAACTTACGACGTTGCTATTAAGAAGCAATAAATTCTTCTTTCGTTATCGACGAGGTTTTCATCTTGACATATAAAGAATATTTTTCCTGTAAAACCCTGCGTTTTTATATTCGAACTATACGATGTAGCGCAAATCAAATCATTTGTCCAGTATGTGTCGTTTGTCTTAAATTGTTCATGAGTTCATGACAAACCGTTCTATTCTTATTTAGATGCACTACAGACATGTTAATTCCGACTTAGAATTGAATTAACATGACTCCCCAATCCCATTTGTGCACTAAAAGTTGGTTGAGGTCGGTTTTAACTTTCGACAAAGTTTTCCTCTTGACCTCTACTGGGTCTCACTGTTGGGTGGTTATCGAATACTCTTTGGCCGGAGTATAAGTGTCCATTCGCTCTACATGTCATAGCCCATGTTTTTCCTTTTTTTTTTAACCATGTACATATATGTAAAGCTTGTAAAGGTCTTGATTAAATTTTCGTCTATATAGCCTGTCAACACAAACGGGACCAACAATTTGTTCGCAAAAACCACCAAGACTTTCTTCATTCAATTTTGATGATCCATGCTTCGGAGACGTAGAGCAGGACTGGGAATATCAGGGTCTTATATAATATCTCCTTAGTAGTTCGAGTGGGGGCTTACAAGTTCTCGTTATATTCACTTTAAGTTCCATCTCTGTCCATTATTCCATTCCTACCATTAAGCTTCTCTTGAATCCTCTCGCTCTGCAATTGACCATTGGAAAGCTGAAAATTCAGACACAGGCATATAATTTTGAATTCTGGGAAGAGTTGCAGATCAAAATCAAAGAATCCATGATTTAAGGGGCACCTACCTAACTTACTTAACCGACTCTCGACTATTTGAAATATGAATTCGAAATGTACAGCCCTATGGAAGTATCCGTTGCGGAACAAAATTAAAAAGCATGCTATCGCGTTTGTGTGATTCCGCAACAATTCTACGTCCGACAACTTCGGAAGAGATTCAACGCATAACTGTAAAAAATTGATTAAACGCATATCGCTGATGCGCGATCATAGAAGATCTCCACAACACATCTGTTCGAAATGCCAATCGAAATTCTCCGGTTTCGAATAAATCAAATCTTCCAAACGGATACCTCGGTAGGGGTGGTAGTTCATTGTACCTTCGCAGTTCTTCACTTCATCAATAAATGTCCTATAGTGACGGAAATTCCTAAGGTATGGTTGAAACCTAAAGAACTAAAGGGTGTCCCATAATTCACGCAAAATGTAACTGACTCATGAAGTAATCTAATTGTTTTCTGGCTGTATGACATCTGGTACCGTCTTGTTGAAACCACATGTTGGTCACATCAATATCTTTTATGTTAAGCTCTAAACACTGGGTTATCATGTCACGATAACCAACACCATTAATTGTTACTGCCTGTCCAGCTCCATTATTTTTAAAATATTGCCCAACAATGAGAAATGCGTTATTCTTCCGTATAGCGCTTCATATTTACTAACCCCGAGCTGTCAGCTGTCACATTGTTATATTTTTTCCGTTGGCAACACATTACTATTTAATGGCGCAAAATTCAAATTTTGCGTAAAGTATGGAACACCCTTCAATTCTAAATAATCATTCAATTGAACAGAATGCAGAGTCAACTATTTGCTGGTAGAAAAAAAATGGTACTCATGCATTTTGTTACACCATGTGTTGAATGAATGGTACTAGGTATTCAAAAACATTCCACTACCTATCTCAAAGGTGATGTTTTATTGTAATGTACATCGCTTTACAATAAATATCCTGAAATTTAATGGAAAACACATAGTGGGCAACCTCCCCATTGAAGATTAATTGCTTCTGTTTGATTAATCAACATCAGTTCAGGTTTGTTGAGGTTGAAGAACTCGTTCATCAACGCAGCTTTTCAAAATTACCATATAAACATGTAAAGACCTAACTGTCCTCGAAAATCAGGATAAATGTGTGAATACCTTTACATTCTTAAAGGCTGCTTATTTTGGTAAACTTCTAACTTTATGTGTCTTGCTTCCATTGAAGAATAATACACCCCATCCAACCCAAAATCATGAAAATTTTATATTCACGTACTTGTGCTTAAAGAAATGGGAAGAAGCAACGAGTCTTTTAATCCAGATGCTGCATAACGCGAAAATCATGTTTTGAGTTTTCGTGTTCATGATTATGCAACAAGTTTGCAATTGTAAAGCAAATACAAAACTGGTTTATTATAATATCCCGAAGTTGTGTAATTTTTTTTTTATCGGCGATGTTCTGATCTTGATAGAGGGTTCATTACTCTCCTTTATACTGCATGCCAGCTAATCTATCATGGTGCTCTTGTTATGGAGGTTCCTGTTTTGTTGATGCCTGTTTACGACATCGTTTACGAGATGGTGCTCTTGCTATGGGGATGCTCCAGTTCTGTTGATGCCCGTTTACAACATCGGTGAGGTGATCTGTAGTCTTATCAACTCAAGGGTGTACGCCCTCATCTTGATATATTTTAAGATTCTAGGCTAATCAGGCTGTCAACGTTTCAATAAACGTCGAAAACACTTAATACTATGTGGTCTCTTAATGATACCCCTATTCATGTGGTGTAGCTGAAAATCATAATCCAGTTATCAATATGATATGAAGCACTGCACCAAAATGTCCTTCCTGATTTAGTTGCTATTCATAGTGAGTGACATCAGGTCCGTTGCGTTTTCTACAGTTTTGATGAATGCTAGCCAAATTTATCTTGCTGTGTAGCAAGGTTTGTCCATTAATCACTCGGCGATATTGAGATAGACAGCTCTAGCAAGATATCCGTCAGAGCGGACAATTTTCCGCAAGGCATACTTCGTCGGAGGTTCAAATTCCATTCGAGGTATGTGTCATCGAAAAAAAAATTCATTACAATCGGAAAAATAACTGCTCTTAGCTGTCAAAAATTGCACGAAAAATGCACTAAAACGCAACTCGCCGGGATGCGTTACAACATGTCGAAGAAATATTCCGAACAGCTTTTCGGAAGAATACATCGAATGGAAAATCCTCCGAATCGGAGAATTTTCCGCTCCGACGGATACCTCGATAGGGAGGATTAACTTTATTGATTTGCAGGCCTCTATTTCGTGGGCAAATATGTAGGGTTTTGGTAATCTGTGTGCAGATTTATTTAATATGTTTGAATCCACCTTATTGTCGGCACTTGCTGATCAAAGTCCATCCAATTCATACGTTCGTTGTCTTGCTTGTCATTCTGCCCTGGTTCCATAGGATTTGGATCTTGTTCTGTTTGCATTGGTGCATTGTTTGCATTGGTGCATTAAGCTCCGACAGAAAAACAACACGATATGAAATACCTTTATAACTTTTTGACTTTCCGCGTAGATGTAGATCTCTTCTTACAATATTCCCAATACTATCGTTTCTACTGCTTTGGGTATGGATAAGATGGTAGCTTGGAATGCCTTACACGGAACTGATAGCCTCCGGGATGAGGCTATGTTCAGATTGAACTCCAGATCATACAGCTTTCCCTATATTTGATCCTTTTATGTACTGGGTACTAAATCCGTAACTTTTAAAAGGATTATCATTGAAAATAGTGTAGGAGACTTGCTAGGGACGTAGCGTGTAATTTTTATATTTTACACAATATAATATTGTAAGTAACGGAATGAGTACCCAGTTGATTCCAATAAAAACAAGCAGTCGTTTCTATTTGATATACGGATTGAGTATGTGATATCGAAGTCAAGGTAAAGGGTGATACAATCATACATTGGCATATTCATGTTCTCTTGATGAACTCATCAGTAGGAGAGATCGTGAGAGCATAGATCCAGTCTATAAAAAAAGACTTACAAAACAAAAAACTCTTTTTTCAAACAGTTTTGTTACCACCTTTCTTTTACTCTAACAATCATGCAAGTATGCGTGTATACCTTCTTCTTTGCCCGAAAGCGGGACGGACGTACATGCATATCCACCCTATGGCGAAACCGAACTTAGATCTTCGTTGGGATAAGCCTTTCATTAAAAAGAAAACTACTCGTGATGTCTTGCCAAATCTACACGAGAGGAGAGCCAGTAATTATTGGATGTTGGAAAGACTGGAGATCATACCCAGATCTTTTCGCTCTACAGTTCCGTAGCCCTATATATAGAGGTTCGTGAAAACTAAGTCCTTCTATTTCTCTTCATTTTATTTAAAGCAATTGCTAAAATTCGTACCACCATACGTGAGTAAAGAGATCCGCAAGGTAATTGAAATATGAGGACAACTGTTTGAAATAATTTCTTTAGTCTTGTTAGGGACAAAGCACTGACTAGACTCTTAAAGGCAATTGACATATTGTTAGCCAGAACTAAAGGGTCCGCCAAATAACTTTTTTTTTTTGAAAATGCTATAAAAAAATATTTTCTCAAATTTCTTTTTTTATTTGAAAATACAATCCTTCCGGTTAATAATGGAAAATAATTTCTTTCAAATGGCTACCTCGGCTGGCCATGCGATCACGATCGGTCCAATTTTTAAGCACATTATCGATTGTGTGCAGCTGTATTTCACCAATGGCTTGACGAATATTGTCCTTTAAAGCGTCAATTGTCTCTAGCTTGTCGGCGTAACACTTATCTTTTACGGCACCCCACAAATAATAGTCCAACGGTGTCAAATCGCAGCTCTGAGGTGGCCAAACGACATCAGCTCTGCGGCTGATAATGCGATCTTCAAAGACAGGGCGCAAAACATCGAGAGTAGCTTCGGCTGTGTGGCACGTAGCGCTGTGCTGTTGAAACCAAATGTTGCCAATATCCTCCTCTTCAATTTTTGTGAACAAAAATTCGTTCAACATGGCCCGATAACGATCGCCATTGACTCATTCATTTTCCAAGATAAATGACCCAATTATGCCTCTGGACTCGTTTTCAATGTATGCGTGCGTGTTTTCTGTGCCCCAAATGCGACAATTTTGCTTGTTTACATACCCGCCAAGATCAAAATGAGCTTCATCTGAAAAGATGATTTTTTTTTTTTGGCAAAATCGGCATCTTCTCTAAGTCGATCGCAGGCCCACTTAGCGAAGCGAAAACGCATTGGATGGTCAGTTGGCTTCAACTCCTGAACCAATTGGACTTTGTATGGCGTCATACCAAGGGCTTTATGCAAAATCCGTCTCAATGATGTCTCCGAAATGTTCGATTGTTGAGAACGACGGTAAATCGATGTTGATGGCGCTTCACGCACACTTTCTGCCACAGCAGCAATATTCTCGGGTGTACGCACTGTTTTTGGCTTTTCACGCTTTGGTTTATCGATGAGGATGCCAGTTTCTTTCACTTTTTCACAAGATAACGAACATACGGAGCTGACGGTGCTTCTCTTCTTCCAAAATCCGTACGCAATTTTCGCACACTTTCTGCAACATTACCATGATTTTCAAAGTAATGTCGCAATATTTCCCAGCGTTGTTCAAGCGTTGTTCAACGTTGGCGGGACCTTCTGTTTTATGCGAAACAGAACAACTAAGTTGTTACAAGAGAAGGGCCAGTGAAAGATTATTTAGGTGATGGTAATGATAGGAATCGAACCCAAACTTTCTGCGCGGCAGTTTATCGCACTTACCATCGTTCAACTGAGCCCGCCAAATTTTCCAGTCGATCAGTTTGATAAATAATAATCAACCCACACCCATTTTCAACATGATCGGCTTAAAGCATCGCTATGCATGACAGTGTACTTGTAGAATTCTGCGTCGGGATTTGGGTCTGTAACCGTTTAAAATTCAATGATTAGAAGAATTAAGCAGTAGAAAGCCTTCATCTTCAACGACGATGTCAATTTTGGTTATAATGGGGTTCGCGAACATGAAAATATGTCGGTGGGGGATACCAACCAGCACTATTTATATCAGCACCTAATACGTTTCGAGAAAGTCAATGTTTGGTCCTTATTTTGGGCTGACGGAGTCATCGGTCCATACTTCTTCCAAAACGAAATTTGGCATTTGCATAACCCTCAATGGAGAACGCTAAATTCTCGTGTCCTGGTCGATCAAGATACCGACGATATGTGGTTTCAACTGGAACCACGCATGTCACGCATAGCCAATTTGAGGGAGAGATTGCAGGACATGATTTCGCGCGTTGCCGACGTAAAGTGGCCATCAGGATGCTGCGGTTTAACGCCTTCAGACTTTATTCTTTGGGCCGATATAAAATGGATTATCGATACAAGATCCGATCACAGATTCACATATTGATCAAACACTGATCGGAGCTTAAGACATTTTGGGTATAGACGACTCTTTGTGATGGTTCTGTCTTTCTGTCGGAAGCTTATGGTGTAAAACCCTTTCTCCAAAAAAGTGAAATAACTTTCAAAAATGTTAGTCTTGCGTTCCGTAAGTGTGAGAAGTGTGTCAGCTCTAATCCGAATTTCTCAACTATGATTCAGCTTAACCCCTTTATTCAAAATGGCCATTTGTTGGCACTTTGGTTTGTCGGAAACACAGCCTTCAATGGCATGCCTCTCCAGGATAAAGAAAAACAAAATTAATTCTTCCTGTTACTTGTAAGAATTTTGCGGTTTTTGATTGGAAGGAAAGACTTTAGATGACTCATACAATAAACCCTCTTATTCAATCTATAACTCCAGACTAATGACAATTTTTCTCTCCCATTTCAGATTGCTCGAACGCTGCGGAATCAGAAGAAAATTAACTCATCCGATGATGACGATGACGACAAGGGAGGTGTTGCTGCACCATCTACATCAACATCTCAACAGAATCCTGATGATGAGAACGGTTTTAATTCAGACAGCAGTAGCAACGAACTGCTAGAAAAGTGTCCAATTTGTTTACTAACCTTCCGTGCGCAAGAAATCGGATCGCCGGCTACTTGCGAGCACATCTTCTGTGCGAATTGCATCGAGGCGTGGTCAAAGAATGTGCAAACGTGTCCAATCGATCGTATCGAATTTGATAGAATTATCGTCCGGGAATCATACGAGAATCGGAAACTCGTTCGCGAAATAAATGTGTGCAAGGAAAGCGGCGTCAAGCCACATCTAGACTTGAGCGATGAGGAATTGACGCAGTGTGAGGTATGCAACCGCACAGATCGCGAAGACGTGATGCTGTTGTGTGATAGTTGCAATCATGGCTATCATATTGATTGTCTGAACCCATCGTTGCCTGATGTACCAGAAGGCTCGTGGTACTGTGACAATTGCTTCGATACAGAGGGCGAAGACTCAGATCTGGCAGATGATCTGAATGTGTTGTACGAGGATATCCGAGATATGGGTATTCCCGAGACACGATTAAGAGTTACCGAAGTGCACCAGCCGCGAATCCTACGTACTCGCCAAAATGAACGCATCCGGGCGACCATCCTTTCGCGAACACGATCTAGTGCGAGAAATCAGAGTGCAGATGTGGCCGCTCCATCATCTAGTCGGACGACATCGGCATCGCGTTCCGCGAGAACGCTCCAAAACAGCGCAAGAACCGCGAGAACGACGAAAACACGTAGGCGTCGCAGACGACGTGCCCGTCAACGTACGTACGTGGTGGAGTACGATTTGAATAATTACGATGAAAAGTTCGCCATTAAGACAACCAAGAAGGTTATAAGGCGACGCAGGCGCAGGCGAACTCAACGCACTGCCCGTAGTTGCAGGGCCGAAGGTTCTGGTGGTAGGATGACAGCTAGCAAGCGACTGGCTGAGCAGTTGGGTATAACAGCAACCGATCGGGAGGCACGTTCTGCTGTTTCGTCGCAGAATTTCTCGCTCTTTGGAAATGCAAATGACTTGGAGTACTTCTCGGACAGTGACGACGGTGATAGGCTCCAAAGCGAGGTAGAAATTGAAACTGGCGGCGGAGGAACGGCAGTGCAGACGTCTGTGCGTATATCAAACTTCCGTACGCACCGCAGCAAGAAGGGTTTATTGTCCCGATTGGAGCGTGCGCAACCATCCAGTGCACCGGATTTACTGTCGAACATTATGGATATGCAGGATCGCTGGCATAATGCTAGCCGGCATCTAGACGCGGTAAGAATCGGACAAGATGGTTCACTGAACCTTCCACCACCGTCGGCGGAAGCCGGTAGTCCTGCGGTTAATCCATCCCCAGCAGTGGCACCAGAAACACAACCTACGAGTGCTGTCAATTCAAACGAAATCACACAAGCTCCCATGTATCCTCGCGGCGGTGGCGGCAACAATCGGAACTTTAGTTCGGGTGGTGGAAATAGTGGAAGCGGTGGCGGAAACTACAATAACCGCTATAGCAACCAATCTAATTACCGTGGTGGTGGTGGAGGAGGCGGCGGAGGAGGAGGAGGAGGAAACTCTGGCGGTGGTCAATATCGCAATAGTTTTGGATCTAGCAGTGGAACAGGTGGCAGCAGTACCGGAGGTACTAGTGGAAATCTCTTCAATATGGTCGGACGAGGTAATTTCTCCTTCAGCAGCCAATCCAATGACAACAACAGTAACAACACTGGCAACAACAACACTCCCAACAATAGAAACAATCGTTTCAACAACCAACGCAACAACAACAACAACAATCGCAACCAACGCAACTCTTTGCCGTTCGGCAACAACCAATCGAATGATGATAATTTGGCTTCTTCTAATATCAATCAATCTCCTTTGCAACAACGCCAGAATATTCCCATCCAACCGACCCAACAAGGACAGTTCCAACATCAACTTAATCCATCTGCAGCACCATCGCTTCTTACGATGCCACCTATTCAACCGCCTGTGGGTCTATACACCAGTCTCCCGCCGCCGACAAGTGGACTACCTCCACCACCATTGTTTGGTCCACCAACAATGCAAATTCCACCGTTGATGAGTCAACCTCCGCCAATAATGCCAATGCGGCCACAACAACCAACCGTGATGCCGTTACCAGCTCCGCCGTCGTTTAACAGTTCGCTGCTCCAGCTCACCGCTGACTATGGCAATGATGACGATGACGATTCAAATTGTCCCAACTTTTCGGTGTATTCCATGGAATCGTTGCAAGTAGCAAAATCGGATATAAATGCAGCGGCAGAGTCGAAAGGCGACACGCCGAAGGTATGATTGTAATTTTTCAGTTTTTTTTTTTTATTTTTTAAATCATTATTGTGGCTATCATTCATGAGGTGAAGATACAAATACAACTTTCCAAAGGGTCTAGGATGTGTTAGGTTAGGAATGGGTGGGTGATTTTTGACTGGGAACTCTATAAAAAAGCTGGGGGTTTTTTTTTTTATAAACACGAAGTTAATTGTTATCTTACATTCGGGGTTTCCTTATATTCAATTGAATAGGTTTCTGAAAATCTATTCAATTTATTTTTATACCGTTAATGCGCGCTTTTGTTTTTACTTCATCAATATAAACAATTCCAAAGGTTTTTGAAGGTTCCTTTAAAAATTATAAATGGGAATGGTATTCCTAGAACCAACCAAATCTTGTACTTAATTTATTTTTTGGTCAAAAATTGCTTTTAGAGTGTTGACAATATTAAAATGAATTTGCCTTAAACCAATCTTTGGACGTTTCTGAAATACCTTTGACGAAGAAGGCGAAGGAGGATTATAATGATTCCCCTTCCTATTATAGTTTACAGTGACCAATGTTGTTTGTAGCTCCGTTGTTCTTATCCCCAATTTCGTTAACGCCCACACTTTGGAAAAATATGCAAAGGATACATTTTATAAAATTATCAATATCAGGGTAGTTAAGCAGGGCGTTATTTTTGTTTATACCTAAATGCTTGCGGGTTCTGATGATTCCATAAAAAAACCAAATGCAGGGAAGATATCGATCTGCAAAATATCATAATCAGTCGAACCACCGCTCTGCAACTTTAGAACGCTTTAAATACAAGGCTGGAACAAAACCCTATATCAAGCGAAACGCGATTTTGTCCCCATAGAGTTCTTAGCAAATCTTCATAACTAAGCACGCACGGAGAATTCGATCTTATCGAACAGTGTAATTGTTAAAAGTTATTTGGTTTTTGAGTCATCAGAACCGAAGTTCTCTTGACGTTCCTTAGACACGCAGAAGGTGCTCTATGTTTGAATTTCGATTACAGCTTTGTTTACTCTTTCACGGAAAATCTCACGAATTAGTTATGTCTCAGTACTTAAGGCTGAACTATAATGGAAGCTGGTTGCGGACGACCACTTCCGTAACTGTGCGAACACATGCAATTTGTATTGTACGACCATAATAGCTTTTCGCTTCGATTCGTTCAGTTTTCGTTCACGTTTGCTCACTTAGGAAAAATCGAATTCATTCGCTCTTCCTCTTTTTGTTTTGTTCTTTCATACAAACATTTGACATTTTATTGACGGGCTCAGTGGCGCGATGGTTAGTGCGATGAACTGCCGCGCAGAAGGTCTGGGTTCGATTCCCAGCCGTAGCAACACCTAAATGATTTTTCACTGACCCTCCTCTCGTGATGATCTGACAAATCATTCGAGTAGTACCATTTGTCAAGAATAGCTTATCTCAACTTAGCCGTTCGGAGTCGGCATAAAACAGGAGGTCCCGCCGTCGTGCAAGAAGTACACACGCACACATGAATGGTGTGAGAAAGCTAGGCCCTGGATACTAACGAGCCTGTTGCGCCAAAAATTTGTATTTATTCGACATTTCACTTCAACAGCTGTGTACATTTAAATTTGTAAGTTCATAAGCAACGAGATTTTGTTTTTATTGGTTGCAATCGCTTCCATTCTCAAAAGTCTATTATGGGCAACTTGAGTAATTGACAGTACTGAAGAAAACTTAACTTAGAATTTTGACATTAGCTTCGTTAGCTCTCAGTTCGTTAGCTCTCAGTTGAAAGTAAGTCGTGGATTATAGTACATTTCCATAGAGATGAAACGCGTAATTTCTTTTAAAAAACGTATTCCAAGTGTCAACAAAAAAACACCTCACCTCATTATTGTTTTTGTTAATATTGATATAGAGGGCTTATTAAGCGGGGAAAGTGATTATACTAAATACGAAGCCTCCACAACTAAAGATCCAGTTCACTCTATTGCTCTATGGATATTGTAAAGTTTTATTAAGAGCGACTATGAATAAAGAAGGAAGGGTTACTTTTAGTGACGGGCATAATCGAATGATTCAAAAAATCGAGACATTAGTGCTCGAGTGATCTGTATAATCGAATGATCATTCGAGATGTCAAAAGCTCTTGATACTAATAGGAAAATACTAATAGCAAAAAAAAAAAAAAAACGATAACCGAAAAAATTCTATTCTGTAAAACTCCAACATTACATTACGATTACAGTTCACGATTCAAATTTAACCCGTCCAATAGTACAGGTATCTACACGAGAATCGAGATGTTAGCTGATATACAAACAATTACTATACTCTGTCCAACATAAATTGTCAGTACAGGGAAGATAGGCATATTTGTTTTCCGTAAGGTGCTATTCTATCAAAAGGTTTCCGTAGTAAGCATTTCAAAAAGGCAAAAATATGAAAGAATATTATGTAGGGTTACCGTCAAATTTGTAAATTAATTTTAACGTATTTTCCACATATCAAAAGAAATGCAAAAGATCAAAACAAGATCCCTACGATAACACTTATAGTCCGTACCAAATCAGTTGGCCATTCTACTGCGCAGATCTCTTAAAATTTATTTTACAATATCTTAAATTTCTCTTAAATCCTCTCTCTGCGCATTCAACCGTTGGCAAACTAGTGCAAACCAAACCAGTTGGGCATTCTACTGCGCATGTCTCTTAAAATTTATTGTAAAATATCTTAAATTTCCCTTAAATCCTCTCTCTGCGCAATCGACCGTTGGCCAACTGATTTGGTACGGACTATACCATTAAGAACTTTTTCAAAACTCTAAAACCAAAAGCTCCTCGACAGAAACCAGAAAAAAAAACCTGAACGAGTAACCAAACAGACACTGGTAACTCTGAATGGACACCATTTTAAGGGGGTTGAATAGCCACAGCCACAGCCAATCAGAGCACATTCAAATGTGCGCTGAGAAAGACGTGTTGGATATACATACGTCAGATTCAATTGGATTTCAGTGGCGGGTTAACACTTTTTATAGGGGGTTTCTCCAATTTAGTATGATGCAAAAATATGACGCGCAACTGATTTTGAAAATGCTTCCCTATAAGACGTGTACTGCCAATTTATGTTGGACAGAGTATAATATAGAGTTCTCGAAAAGCTCTCACTCATTGCGCTCTCCATTCATTCGATTCAAATCATTCGAGATATGCATATGAGACATGAGATATGAATGACGAATGAAACATACAAGATACAAGAAACTGAAAGGGCATGAAGAAAATCACTCGAGATCCAGATGTTTTAACTTCTTAGTGGGAGAAAAGAGTAATAAAATGAAATACGAAAATAATGTATGGCGCTCTCCGCCAGTACAGCGTTGCGGGAGAAAGAGGCGAGAACACAATTCACAACTCACCAAATAACACACACGCAAAACGTGTAAGAAAAATTGAAAACGAAATCATTCGAATGATTTCGGGTGAAGAATCGAGACATCTCGAGATATTCGATTATCAATATCAATATAATCGATTTTATCATTCGAATGCGCCCAGCACAAGTTACTTTATACAAGTTGGTGCAAAATTTGTCAACCGATGTTCCTTTTTTTATTTACTCCGCATAAACTAATCGAAACAATTATTCCGCGATTCATGTCTTTTCGGCCACCAATAACAAATGTTTCGATTTTTAATATCCTTTCATTTGGAAAATACTATATTTAATATTAACCAACCAAAAAGATTTTTCTTACATAAATGACTTAATCCTTCTGCCTTTGTACACATTCGATGACACTGAGACCAAGTTTTAAAAAAAATTACCACTAGCAAATAGGGTTGGGCTCCAATCTCGTCTCCAATTGAAACTTTATTATCATCAACACGAATTTATCAAAGAGGATCGTCGTTAATTTATTCATGAGCTGTGGAACAGTACTCTCTAAGTTTTACCTTAAGTAAATGGGTGATCATCGAGAGGTTTTTTGTTTTTTAAATCGTGAAATCTTTATTTTTAATCTAAAGAACCATTCTTGACATTCACTTTTTTAAAGATATTCCCTTTCAAATGTTGGTCGCGAGCAGTTAGGAGCAGTTAGCTCGTCCATGCGGACGTTCCCATTTCAAAAATGAGGCTGAGGTGCCAAAGTTACTCTAGATATGGTTCATTATCCTGCCATGATAATGGACTATTTTTTGGTTGAAATTGAAGCTTAACGACGTCTTTGACAAAAGCGATCGTTAGTAACCGAGTACTATATTAGCTTTGTTTTTAATTAAGATGAATTTAGACCAGAATAGGACAGAACAGCACAACTTAATGAGAACTTAAAAAAAATCACAAATCCGTGACAACGTAAAAAATGTCTAGTATTGAAATATATCAAATACTTCAAGACAAATCGTCACTTGAAAACCAAACTGACATAAATCAAAATTTGGCGATTTTTAGTAACAGACCGATTAGCAAACAAATTTTTTTTTCTTAAACTGACGGCGTGATTTTAGAAATTATCCCTAGTAATGAAAAACTTTAAAAGCTTTTCTGAAAATTTGTTTGTCATGACATATGTGAATTTTGAATATATATTAGGTCTGTTCCCGTACTTTTTAAGTAAAAATTAGTAATTTCTCAAATTTCTTGGAGTGGGGGTAAATTATCTCAGAAAGAGACAAAATTACCAAAAAGTACGGGAACGCGTTTAAGTAAAAAAAACAGTAAAATTAAATATTTTGTATGTCTTTTAAAGATCAAATGACATTAATCACCTGTCAAAACAAGCGAGTTGTCACTTTTAGATACCAACTGACAGTTTACTGATTTTTACCAACAGAAATTTCTGCAGTAAATTTTTTTTACAGATTTTTATGGAGGGGTAGTTTTTTGCTCTCTCGTGAGCTGTCTCTTTTACTTATTTTTGCGTTCGGGAACGGCAATAAGTAAAAATCAGTAAGAATCAGTAAATATTATTTTGTACGGGAACAGACCTATTAACATATGACAGTCTGCTTTTTAGGCGAGGATATGACATTTTTAAGACATTTAAGGCCATTGTTTAATATATTATTACTACCGTTATTGTTTGCCTCATCAGGTAATTCTTACTTACTTACTTAAGTGGCGCTACAGTCCGGAATGAACCTGGGCCTCAACCAACATGCCTCTCCAATTAGCCCGGTCCTTAGCTAACTGCCTCCAGTTGCGCACTCCAAGTTGGTTGAGGTCGGTTTCCACTTGTGCGCGCCACTTAAGGCGAGGTCTTCCTCTAATCAGGTAATTCTGTTGTGTAAAAATTAAAAATTCCAAAGCAATCGAAACAATAAAAAAATATATACAACAAAAGGATATTGGCTACTTTTGCGAAGAACTATCGACATATATTTTAAAATATCTATCACAATCAATAAAAGTAGAAATAAACTTTCAAATGACCAAATTCGCAGGAAAAGAAGATAAATGAACATGCGATACAATAAGCTAGTTTGTTGTGACATCTGGGTACTTTATAACAGTTTATTTGGATTTATGGTGACATCTGACGCAAGGTAGAATAACATTTATTTTAGTGTTGGTCACTTTATTTGGAGAACTGATCTAAACAATTTAGTTTGTGTTCAATAAGTTTTAACTGTGTTAACGTAACCATTGACATATAAAACTTATGTGCTCCAATTCAAAAGTTGGTGCAGATAAACGTGTTTTATTATTTAGTCTCATGAAGCAAAAATCGGAAAACTTTCGCACATCATGTCGTCACTTGAATGTAAGGATTGGGTATAGTCCGTACCAAATCAGTTGGCCATTCTACTGCGCAGGTCTCTTAAAATTTATTTTAAAATATCTTAAATTTCTCTTAAATCCTCTCTCTGCGCAATCGACCGTTGGCCAACTGATTTGGTATGGACTATAACTCTTTTTTTCTCATTTTGGAGACATCTACATTCCATGCTACCTTGATTCGATATAAATGTAGTGCAATAACCAGCAAACTTATTTTCCTGATCTGCTGCCACCTATCTTGTAGATATATCGGAAATCGATAAAAGAATCAGAAGGTTTTTTTTTTGCCGAATTCTCAAAAGTGTGGAAGGTGAAGTTACCCACTTTTTGAATTCAGTTGACGATATGTTCTCATAAAACACGAAAAATTATATTCTTCTCTTCATTTCTGTTATTTTCTATGAGGCTCAGATACATAAACTAACGGCCTTCGATCGTTTCTTTGTACGCAATTTGAACCCACTTGATGGTCTTTAGGAACATATTATGCATACTACATTATTATGGTATTTAATTGTTAATCCTTCATAGGGATTTCCAATCTGCAATCACTTTTAAAATTTTGTAAATAGAAAACTTCGTTGTATATGTATTTAATTTACGTTTGCATCCTAGAACTTTGATGCCGGACCTCGAAAAAGCTCATCCGCATTGTATACTCATATCGATCCACTATGTTAATTTACTGAGAAATGGATCATGTAAACATTTTCCGTGCGAGAAAAAAAAATATTTTTTTGTTAGCTAGTAATGAATTCACGGGGCCTATCTTGGTGCTATACCAAGTAAATATTCAATTGATAGACTTTGCAGTTTCTTCAACATATCTCTTTTGGAAGTGTGGGTTTACTAAGAGGATCGTTATAAAGTGCCCTGCGGTAATTTGTGTTAATATTAACAGCTCTCCGACCTGATGGTAATTTTTGAACTGATCCACTCATTTGTCAATTGTGCAGGTTTTTTTAGAACTGAAATTCCGCTCTATGATTGCGAGTCACTTATTTTCTGTACACTAAATCCTGTTAAATGTACAATGTCAGCTATCACAAGTCTATGGGTTTTTAGTTTCGCAGCTAAAAGTGATCCTTGAATCGTCAATATCCCAGGGCCCTTATTCCGTTAAGTGATTATCATTTGACGATAACATTTCGACGGCACATCTTGCATGTTGTAAGATCAAAAGTCGTTTTTGCTGTCGGCGATATCACTTTATTCGGTTACCAGTTTTGAAGTTAATATCTCCGTTAATACAAACGGATCGTTTTTGGCATTCGGCTGACGTCACTTTACTATTTACAAGTGCCAACAAAACGGATGTATTTCTCTAATGGATACGAAGAAGCTAAGTTGACGAAATATCAAATTTCAAAGCATTATCTCTAATTAGCCGTGATCGGCATAAAATTGAATGTCCCGTCATTATAAAAGAAGTACACGCACACATGAATGATTGTAGAAAAAAAAAACGCACCGGTTGCACCACAATATTTGTATTTTTTGTATTCTTCTGTTCACAAAGGATTTAAAATTCGCATAGATACAAATATTGATATTCCAACTGAAGCTATACCTATTTAAAGTAAGAATGTGACTTCAACTTTACTTCAATCACAATGCTCAATCGAATCATGACTATGATTTGGACGCCATATTTGTTGTCAATATTAATAACGACCTTATAAGAGGCAGAGAAATGTTATGTGAGCCAAAAAAAGAAATGAAGATTGCACCGAAAATCCATTTCAAACTGAATTCTCGGTATGGGCATGAACATCATACTTCCAAACCATTTAATATGACAAAAATTTTAATTTGAAATTTACCTTCACAAGACTTCGGTAATCGATATACGAATCGAGGAAGAGGTTGTTATACAAGGTGGCGCAAAAGTTGTCACCCGATGATTCTTGGGCGTCATTTTTTTAAGTGTTTTGCAAAAAAATCGAAACAATTATTATAGGTGGCGCATAGGACATGAATCGTGGAATAAATTTTTCTACTTTTTTTTCGGAAGAATTCAAATATGTATTTCCAACCAAAAAACATCGGATGATAGCTTTTGCGATGGGTGACAACTTTTGCGCCACCTTGTAGATGTCCCCTTGTTCAAGCTGTAAAAACTTCATTCCAATGACGCTTTTTTGTGTGTTACCACGCTGTAGCCAGGCACTTAGTGGGTAAAGTGCAACTCCTACTCCATGTTAGGAAAATTAGAAAAACATGTGTACATTCACAGTAAAAGAAACAATTTTCATAAAAATGTTAAATCCTATATAAAACAAGTCTTGATGAAATAAGATGTTGGAAAATCCAAGCAAGTCAGTACACAAACGCAACCATACCAGCATTTTATTGGACTTACTGATGAAGTGATGTGAAATCGGCAGTTATGTCGATCTATTTGCGGTCGCGAGGATAACGCCACAGGATAAAAAATCAAATGAAATGGTTATTTTAATATGATTGTCTTTCTATCGATCCGTTTTGATATTATTGCAGTTCTTATAGCGACAATACACCACACATGCATGCATGCGCAATCTTAGGCATGTACAATCACTCTTCCTCCACACACTATTTATGCAAAACGCGCAGTAATCATTCGTGTGTTAATCGCTGACTGAGGCAGGTCGCACACACACCAGACATTCTTGCATGCGCAAACAAGAAAATATCAAAATGTTTCGAAATCACTCATGCCGCATGCACAACCACACAGTTAGCACCACACACTATCAGTTTGCATGCGCAATCACTATATTGCGCATGCCGGCATGAGTGGTGTGTGGACGCTATTAGTCGCGATAATTTGTTTTTAATACATACATTCAGTGCATTATCCTGGAACCAAAAAAAAATCATCGTAACAATTTTTTGTCATATTCGAATTTTGTTTTTACCAGTGGTAATGAAATTTAATTGAAAACATTTGAAAATGCTACAATCTGGTGCTTTAATCGTCTAAAACCATATTCCATATTGTTTTTATGAAACTACAAAATTTTTGCTGCAACAGGCTCGTTAGTACCCATGGCCGAGCTTTCTCACAACCATTCATGTTTGCGTATGTACTGTTTGCACGATGGCGGGACCTCGTGTTTTTTGCCGAATCTGAACAGCTACGTTGAGTTAAGCTTCTCTTGATAATTGATACAATTGGCCAGTTAAAAATCATTTAAACCTAGACCGTCTGCGTGGCAGTTCATCGCCCTAACCATCGCGCCACTGAGCCCACAGCCTTCTCATATGTTTTATAAGTATCCTTATGGCTTGACCAAACTTTGATTTGCATTTTCGATTTCACTTGTACTGCTAGAAATAGCATTTTATAACAGGTGGCGCAAAAGTTGTCACCCATCGCAAAAGTTGTCACCCGATGTTTTTTGGCCGCCATTTTTTAAAGTGTTTTGCAAAAAAATCGAAACAATTATTATAGGTGGCGCATAAGACATGAATCATGGAATAATTTTTTTTTTACTTTTTTTGCTGAAGAATTTAAATATTTGCAACCAAAAAACATCGGGTGACAACTTTTGCGACGGGTGACAACTTTTGCGCCACCTTGTATTTCCATTCAAAAACCATTACAACCGATTACAAATTTCCAAAAATTTGGGCATATTTAGTATGTTTTAACTGATTCGTTAATTATTTAATAATATGATTGACCTTCAATCCAAATGATTTTGATCCTTTAGGGCCGATTTTTCAATCGCCAGATAAGCAATCAGATAACACTTAACAGTCAGATAACTCAAAAATACATTTTTCAATAGCCGTTTAAACTTATTCTAGGTATATAAAAAATAACAATTATCTGGCGAATGAAATTATCTACTCATCAGTGAACTGGGTAAACTTTAACTGACTGTTTATGAACTGTCAAAAGTGTGAAAACTAGTCTGCTAGCTCTAACATATAAGATTGTTACTACCAATAAATTTCTCTTTTTATTTCAGTTTCGTGAAGTTAAACACAATTGAGTTTGACAAAATCATTCAATTACAATCTAGGAGTTATTCAATGATTGAAAAACCAACACCTACTTATCGAGTATATAAAGAGTGGAATACATTTATTCATTAGACAGCAATCAGACTGTTTAGATGACAATTGAAAAATCGGCCCTTATTCTAGCAAAGTAAAGCTTGTTGGTTGCAATGATGTGTTTATTTCTTCTATCCAATCTATTGAACCCATCACAATGATATCTGTAATTAGGGTCTTCAAAAAAATAAGCAAAAAAAAAGTGTATATAAGTTTCATTGCATTGAGTGTATCATATGACATCACGCCAGGGTTATAATAGGCGTGTTCCACATACGGATTCTTCAGGGATTTTCATCCGCTGTCTTAGCCGAGATTTTATAATTTAGTGGGACAACAGCTGATTTCCATAACGCAGTACTGCATTACATCTTAACCAAGCGTTCAAAAAACCAAACCGATTAGGATGATGCAATGCATACTTATCCAAAATACATTGTGTATGCATCAACTTCATAAACAAAGGCAAAAAGAGCATCGTGAATGATTATTACGACATCCTAACATCAGAAAAGCAGTTTTCGTTCACAATGCGCATTTTTTTTTTTTTTTTACGTTTTTAGCCATTATTCTCAGTTCCCTCACTTCGCAGCTTATAACAATGAAGAATTCCCTTTATGATTCAAACAAAATAATCAGCTGTACTCTTTTAACAGAGATGATAAAATGACGAATTCAACAAATTTCAGTCTCAGCATAGTGCTGAAAATATCCCCTTCGCCAAATGAGGAATCGTGTTTCATTTGTCGGAGATCTTGGAGGGATCAGTAAATGAAACACGCCTTAGTCTCTTTGTCAGAAGAAAGTTTATTAAAAATAATTATTAACCTCATGGAAAATATAATCGCCAATGATATACACTAGTCCCAGGGTAATTGCACCCCGCTTAAGTGTATAACCCGCATATTTGAGGTTAAAATAAAGGTTTGGTTAAAACTTGACACTTCTGAAATTTTCCCTTTTAAATGAACCCCGCTTGATTGAATTTCGCCGTTCATTGTTTTGACTTAATTTTTTTACTTTTGTTTTCCATTTAAAGGCACTCTCACAAACAAAAATTGATCAGAAGTTGTCCAATTAAAAAACATTGTAGCGGAATACGATTTGGCAGCACTTTTATTAAATTTTCATAACTGGATCCAATATAGTAAATTTATAAACGAAGGAATTAAACGAACTTTTTTTTTTTAATAGTATCAGATCTGTCGTAATGTGCATGTAATATCTGTAATATGTAATATCATAGGGTTGTCCCACTAAGATGATATAAAGGGTTTTTTTTTTTTTTTTTTTTTTTTTAGAGGTACAGAACTTTTTCCAACATTTGTAGCCGTATATCGGCAATAACGCTTATCGGCGTAGACTACCGACTTCACATATCCCCACAGAAAATAGTCAAGCGGCGTTAAATCGCACGATCTTAGAGGCCAATCCAAAATGCAAAATTATGCGATTACCGAACGTTTCCTTCAACAAATCAATTGTAGCACGAGCTGTGTGCCATGTTGCGCCGACTTGTTGAAACCACAGCTCCTGTACATCATGGATGCTCAATTGATCAACGAAAAAGTCAGTAATCATGGCTCTATAGCGGTCACCATTGACTGTAACGTTCTGGTCAGCGTCGTTTTTAAAGAAGTACGGACCAATTATTCCACCAACCCATAAAGCACATCAAACAGTCAGTTTTTGTGGATGTAACGGTGTCTGAGGATTATCATTACTCCAAATACGGCAGTTTTGTTTATTGCCGTATCCATTCAACCAAAAGTGAGCTTCATCGCTGAACGAAATTCGCTTATGAAAATTGGGATCAACGGCAATTTTGCCCATTCACCGAATCTTCGCCTTTCTAGGTGATCCTGTTGTATTTTGTAAGCACGCAAACTTTTCCGCAAAATCGTCCATAAAATGGATGGACACATATCCAATTCCTGTGCACGATGGCGAATAGACTGATTCGGGTCTTCCTCTACGCTACGCTCTACAGTAGCAATGACTTCTTCTGTACGCACTATACGACGTCTCTGTGGATGCGTATTATCATTTAGAGTAAAAGGGGTGCGAAAACATTTCATACTTCATCAAATTAATTGCTCTGATGGACTATTTTGTTGACCGTAAAATGGATGTAGTGCGCGATACGTATTTGGAATAGAACCATGCTTTTCAAAATCACAATTTACAAGCGTTTTTCAGAAGTCAGTCTATTCATGTTGAAATACCAAACCAAACTAAAAATAAATCACTTGACAGCTGACAAAATGGGCGCCAGTTAATATAGTGTTGCCAACTGAAAGCTCTATACCTCTAAAAAAAACACACCCTTTACAAACGGCATATACAAGTTATTAAATTGGACATTTACAAAACCAATAAATCAATGAAATTATGTCGTATTTAGCATGCACAATTAACATAGCTGTCACGAGGAGCTTCTCAAATTTGCCTTTAAATTGTGGGGCCAAAACAATAATTTTACACACAGAAATGAATGCAAAAGCTAGGGCCCGTATGATCGCAATGTAAATATTTTAAATATGGGGCTGCATTATTGCATTATTTATTATTTCCTATGACCAATGTACACCATGACATTCCAACAATTGTAAGATCAGCATTGTTGTTGCAATAGCATACAAATCAACAACCAATATAGATCTGAACAATTATCTACATTTCTCAAAGATTTATTGTCAATCAATCTGTATCAGGTAAAAAAAAAAAGTCAAGTAGTTAGATATTATGCTCATAATAGTTTGTCGAGACTGTATACAACAAGGTACTTCTTGAAAGATGACTTATTCATTATCGATTAAGAACCAAACAAACAAAAATCAACCAAAATGAGCGTTTAAAATGGTACTAACCATGAAATATCCTTTTTTCTTTTTTCCTATTTACAAAAACTCCATTCTTAGGAAGACGATGAAAACGAAGATTTAGTGCAATTAAGTGATGACGATGAAACAATGGCCACCGGCAACGATGAAATACCATTGCCACCATCTGTAGATAATGCCGAAGATTCGGCCAATAATAAAGACACCGATCTTTATGAACCGGATCAACCAACCGTAGAAACGGACGACGAATCGGCTAACGATGATCAGAACAAAGATCAGGCTGACGACGAAGAAGATTCGCAAAAATCACCACCGGAAAACGACATGGAATTAGATAGTGAAGATACCGTGTCGCAACAGACAAGCTCTGAGAAGCCAGCCGAAGAGGCTGATGATAAGAATAATACCGCCGATGGTACAGCTGATGATCTTTTAGCTATAAAACTACCCACAGAGGGGACAAAAGTGAAGAGAGCCCCACGTAAGGGGGTTCTAGAATTGTACGACGATAGTGACTGGGAAGAGCTCAATATGGAGCGACCTACAGCTCGTGGACAAACACCTCCGCAGACGGAGAATGAGACGCATGAGAAAGACGTGGAAAATCATAATGATGAGGACGAAGGAGAAGAAAAAGAGGAAGGCCACACGCCCGACCACTCGATACCATTGGCTGACAAAGAGAAGTCCAACGAGAGGGTGGACGGGGAAGAAGATAAAGAACAAGATCGTTCGTATACCCCATGTCTGGATGAGAAAAACGATGATATCGACGATGAGGAGAACAATGATGACGGAGCATGTACACCTGAATTGGCTGGTCCGTCAACAGCCAACTTGAATACATCAAAAGATGCAAACACATCGGATCAGGCCGCTGGTATTGCTGGCATGGAAACCGAGTTAATCTCAGAAGACGATGACGCCGATAAACGTGATAAACGCAAACGCTCAAAGTCCGGCAAGGATAAGGAGCAATTCAAAAAGGTTAGCAAGAACCAAAGGGATCGAAACTATCGCAGTGATAAGCCACATGAAGATCGATCAAAATCACGTCGTCGTCGCTCAAGGAGTCGTACAAACGATAAAGAAAATCAGGGAATGTCACGTCGCCGATACCAAAGAGGAGGAGGTCGCTTTAAGCGACGCGAAATGCCCCGCTACAACGTACGCAACATCGTCAATCAACAAAGAACTTTTAAAGATCGATATGGACGAGATACTTCGCGCCCGGCGCGTTCCACAAGCCGAACACGTCGCCGACGTTCGTTTTCTAGGTCAAATTCACGATCCAAGTCTAGGTCACGATCATCGTCATCCTCAGGCAACAAGCGTGTGCGACGAAGCTTCAGCATATCACCCAGCCCGCCACGTTTTGTCGGCAACCGGCGCCAATCAGTGAGTCCCCCTCGCAGACGCTCGCATTCACCAGTTCGCAATCGGTCACCGATTCGCCGGCAATCACGAACACCGTTGCGTATGCGCTCACGTTCCAATTCGCCGACACGTCGCTTCAAACATACCAAAGGCAAGCGAGGTCCAGGTAAGCGTTCGTTGTCACCTCCGGTCAACCGAGCGAGATCACTTTCTAGGTTTACACCACGTCTGAGTCGGTCTAGAACGCCGCCGCGACACAAAGGTAAGCGGCCAAAGGACCGTAAAAAGAAGAAGGCCAAGAAACGCCAAGCATCTCCGAGTCCACCACCAGAAGCCGGCAGGGGAACCCCGCCGCGCAGAGTGTCACGTCGCAGAGATTCGATGCCGCCAAACAAGCGTAAGCGTCACCACACGCCTAAAGCTAATTCGCCGGTTGTTGACCAAGGTTGGTCGCCATCACCATCACCAGCCCGACAATATGGGCACGACAACATCTCATGGACTCCGCCACTAATGTCGCCAGCTGGAATAAGCCGTTTGCGGCGTAATGATGAATTCAATGAATTCTCGATCACATCCAAGCCGCCTAAAGAGAAGAAAAAGCGCGACAAAAAGAAGAAGAAAGCCGAAAAGCGGCGAACTGAAATCTCCCGAAAGGAGAAGCGTCGCAGAAACCCCTCCGGCACGGCCCCATCAAAGGAAGTATTCGCTTCAGGCAACAATATCCTGGTCAGTGTAAGCTTTAATAAGGATGGCAATCAGCCCCAACAAACGACTGTAGTCACGCTACCGCCCACTCGTGAGGAAGTTCTAGCCAGTATTCGTGGAAGATCGAAAGACCGTCAAAACGACACACAGAACAAAAAGAAAAAGAAGAAGGGAACCGAAAGAAAGCGCAAAAAGCTTGACACCAAGCCAGTGGCGATAATTGATCTCGAGCGATCGCCTTTCCAAATTACACAAGAACAGACGGACATTATTGTGCTGACCGATAGTGAAGGCGGTGGCCACGATGACGAAAATCTGAACGTAAGCCGTGAGTCGGCCAACGATATGACCGAAATGGATCACCACCATGTACGTGAGGGTTCCTCACACCGCACAGTCAACAGCGACAAAACACCGCCGTTGGAGCGTCTTGAAACAATCATGGAAGAATCCTATGAGAACGCTATTCAACAGCAAGGTCCCAAGACTCCTCCGGAACCGCCAGGCGGCATCAAGTTCAACTTGATCAACAAGAGCAAAGCCAAAGCCATACGCAATGCGTTGCACGATGATGCTGAACTCGAGTCTGATGAACATCACGATGAAGAGCGACAAGAGGAGCGCGATTCTTTAACCCAGAACTCGAACAAAATCGGACCTAATACCCCGCCCGAGTCAGGACCCTGTTCGCCAGATGTGTACGATCCATTCGATCCGACCAAGTCGCCGTCATTGTCTCCACGATCACCAACTCCACCGCTCGACATGTCACATGATTCAGTTGCCGACAACGATGTACCATCAAAACATTCAGCGGAAGATCTGCGAAGCGGCATGACCGCGTCATCTGGCACGTCTGCCGCCGACAAGAACGCCCTCAATCCTGTCGACTTGGTGATGGCACTAATGAATAACAAAGCGAACACCTCACAAGATTCGGTCAACAAGTCAGACTCGCAATACAATTCCGGGCCGGTAGTAGTCAGCCTTCTAGATGAGAATGACAAGCCCGAAGAGAATAGCTCGAACATGGGTATAACAGTACTGTCCAATGTGATTTTATCCAGCGGTAAAACGCAACACATACCGAGCATCTCGAGTCCACCGCTCTCGAAAGCCTCCTCAAATAAACAGCCACCGAAAATCACAAACATCCTAAGCGGCTTACCCGGTCTACGTCACAATGGCGACGATGCGATGAATGACATTGAAAGTCCCTATTCGCCGGGTTCGGCTGACTATGAAGATCTGTTTGAACCGCCGCCAGATACAAACGGTGGTAGCAAAAGGCGACGAGATAAGCGCTCCAAGGCAGCTGCTGGCGGTGATGTATTTTCAGATTTATTCGGCAGTTCCACACCACCACCCACGGGTGGGGCACACCTTCGACTTCCTCGAAAGTACAAGGCAGCTCATGCTGCCACGAAGAACAAGCACAAGATGATTGTTAAAGGTGGGTTTTTGTTTATTTTTTTTAAAAAACAGATTTTCAGTTTCACCTAGCTACTCTTCAAACTATGGCGGTGAATTATTTTTACTTTTTCCGCTGTCGTGGTGTTCATTTGTTCCTTGTTGTCTTTTTATAGAGAATTGTCCACTTTTTCGAAATGTTTACAGGGGTTGTTTTAGAGCTATCCTTTGGTGTTTTTGGTAAGAACACTTGGGTATAGTGAGTGTATGTATAAAAAAGGACTACGATGACAATGTGATTGGATCAATGGAGATGAGGTAACAAAGATTAATTATAAAGTAATTTTTAGAGATTTATTTATTATTGAAATATATTTTTAGATCTTGGTATTTTAAGTTAGACGTTAAGAGTAGATCATGCAATTGAAATTTTAGTCAATATCGTTAGTCAACAATAATACAAGAACACAAATTTGACCGTTCTTTCAACCAAATGCTTTTCTTAGATAATTTACCACGACAGTTTGATACGACTCACGCTCAATCCGCACTTCAAGATAATAGCTCAATGAATCAAACTTGATGCGCTTTAATGACTCGTCTGAGGATTTCTTGGACACGTTAATGGGAGAAATCTGGTATGCTTATGGGCTTAATGCTTCCGATAGTTTTGTATTTTTGTAAAAAATGTAAAAAGCTCAGGGAATCCAATGGTGCTTCAATAAATTATATTGAGAAACGCGATTTTTACAGTTGTTTTTGCAAATTGTTGCCCACATAAAAGTCATGTGCATGAAGTAATGTCGTTGAATTTGCAGATATTTTCATCTTTACGCCGGCATTGTCAATGGTTGTATTGAAATATCTGTTTGAGATTTTTATCTCCCTCTCTTCTAAACGTTTCCTATCTTTAAATTTAAATATACAAAGTATGTCTGAGATATCATCGATTTTTTTTTATTTTTAAATGGATGGACAGGGCTCCATGCCATTATGTATGGAATGTAACATCGTTCAAATGTCCGTCGCGGATTGTCAGGGCGGCGCGTATCCGAAATGTACAATTTTCCATGACTCTGATGCATAAATCAGACTGAGCTTGACCAATAGCTTATTCGCATAGACTTGTGACTTCAAAAAACCCACAAGAAAAAGTCTAACGGGATCAAATCGCACGGGCTCGCCGTCCTGTTGAAACCAGTGTCCATATCACATATATCAGGCTAAACAAAAGTTGGTAATCATCGACCAATAGCGCTCGCCGTTGACGGTGATGGCCTTGCCAACGTTGTTATCAAAGAAATATGAAAGCCACACCAAACAGTGACTTTTACAAGATGCATTGAATGCTCTTGGATAGCAAGTGTCCCAAATACCAGCTCAAGTCACTATACAAAATTCGCCAAGTTGTGGTCTGCGAAAATCCAAGGTCTTGTGAGGGAAATAGATTGTCTCGGATTCTCCTGCACACTCTCACGTACAGCGGCGATGTTTTGGCAGATTTTGCGTTTTATTGACGTACGAGTGTTGTTGTTCTATTGTTTACTGAACCAGTAGACTTAAAATTTATCCACCACACTGCGAATAATGCTCTCGGTAGGATGATAATGGCGACCGTAAAATGGGCGAAGCGTGCAGAACATTGCCCGAACAGAACACCCATGTTGATAAACAATTTTATCATTTGCACGTGTTATAGAACGCTATGTCCGTCCAAGGTGGTTTTGCAAAACAGACAGCCCATTTGATAGATGTAGCTTCAATAATGGCCGTGTTCCAGATTTCAGTCTCATTTTCGTTCTCATTTGCCAATCGATCAATTTGACCAATGAAAACAGAGCTTCATCCAAGATATCTTAATAAAACGGCCAATATGCCCGCTAAAAATTGTAAAAACCGGAAGTCCGCATTGGAAAACCCTTTAAAATTCAATCATACACTTCCGTAGAAATAAAGTTCGATTTTTTTTTTAAAAAGTGTAACGAAATGACTGAAAGTGTATTTTCAAGTTGTAAAGGGTCCGCCAAATAACTTTTTTTTTGAAAATGCTATAAAAAAAATCTACTGAATATATTCTCAAATTTCTTTTTTTATTTGAAAGTACAATCCTTCCGGTGAATAATGGAAAACAATTTCATTCAAATGGCTGCCTCGGCTGGCCATGCAGTAGCCTACACGATCGGTCCACATTATCGATTGTGTGCAGCTGTATTTCACCAATGGCTTTACGAATATTGTCCTTTAAAGCGTCAATTGTCTCTGGCTTGTCGGCGTAACACTTATCTTTTACAGCACCCCACAAATAATAGTCCAACGGTGTCAAATCGCAGCTCCGAGGTGGCCAAACGACATCAGCTCTGCGGCTGATAATGCGATCTTCAAAAACAGGGCGCAAAACATCGAGTGTAGCTTCGGCTGTGTGGCACGTAGCGCCGTCCTGTTGAAACCAAATGTTGCCAATATCCTCCTCTTCAATTTTTGTGAACAAAAATTCGTTCAACATGGCCCGATAACGATCGCCATTGACTGTAACGGCCACTCCTTGCTCATTTTCGAAGAAAAATGGCCCAATTATGCCTCTGGACCGAAATCCGCACCAAACAGTGACTCGTTTTGGGTGTATCGGCTTTTCAATGTATGCGTGCGGGTTTTCTGTGCCCCAAATGCGACAATTTTACTTGTTTACATATCCGCCAAGATCAAAATGAGCTTCATTTGAAAAGATAATTTTTTTTTTGGCATCTTCTCTAAGTCGATCGCACGCCCACTTAGCGAAGCGAAAACGCATTGGATGGTCGGTTGGCTTCAACTCCTGAACCAATTGGACTTTGTATGGCGTCATACCAAGGTCTTTATGCAAAATTCGTCTCAATGATGTCTCCGAAATGTTCAATTGTTGAGAACGACGGTGAATTGATGTTGATGGCGCTTCACGCACACTTTCTGCCACAGCAGCAATATTCTCGGTTGTACGCGTTTTTGGCTTTTCACGCTTTTGTTTATCGATGAGGATGCCAGTTTCTTTCACTCTGACGGTGCTTCCTTTCCAAAATCCGTACGCAATTTTCGCACACATTCTGCAACATTACCATGATTTTCAAAGTAATGTCGCAATATTTCCCAGCGTTGTTCAAGCGTATACACAACCATATTCGTTCAGCGGAAGGATAAAACTAATTATCTGTCAAATCAGACATGAGCTAAGTGTTACCATTCACGAAATAAGCACTAGTTGAAAAAAAAGTTAGATTGCGGACCGGTTATGTACATACCCAGTTTTTTTTTTAATCCATATAATTAGTTTTAGTCCAACTTATTCCTTAACGGATTGTTTTTTTAGTTTTGGCCCATAACCGAAAATCATAATAAAGGGTGGTCCAAGGAAAACGCATGATGTTACATAAATAAAACAAAACGTTTTCAGAGAATTATTACAATAGAAGGATTTATGACAATTAAATGTGTGAACAAATATCGGCCAAATGCTCGCCACGGCTTCGGTGACCCCTATCCGATGGTCCATATTTTTAATGACTCTGAGACATAATTTTGCTCTTGAATTGTTCTTGGCTTGTTGGTCAATTATCATCGCTACGACGTGAGATAATACGGCCATTCAATTTCTCGAGCAAACGAGCCATTGTTTCGTTGGCTGTGTGACAAGTGGCACCATCCTGTTGGAAGCACATATCGTCCATATCCATATCCTCAATTTTTGGCCACAAGAAATACGTTATCATCTGGCGATAGCGAACACCATTCACGGCTTGGCCGACCTCATTTTCGAAGAAGTACGGCGCGATGACGCCGCCAGTCCATAAACCGCACCAAACAGTCACTCATTGTGGATGCATCAGATTATCAACAGTCACTCGCGGATTCTCATTTGCCCAAACGCGGCAATTTTAAAAGTTTGCCTCGTCGCTGAAGATGATTTTCTTTGTAAATTCACCAATCACTTCTGCCTGTTCAACCAACCATTCGGCATATTGACGACGCTTGAAATGAAATGGCTTCAGCTCTTGAGTCAATTGAACCTTGTAAGCTTGTAATTCAAATCTTTATTCAAAATTCGCATCAGTGATGTTCGTGAGATGTTCAATTGTTGGACACGATGACGAGTGGAGGTTGACGGCTCTTCTGCCAAACTTTCGCGAACAACAGCAATGTTTTCCACCGAACGAACTGGATTAGTATGCACAAGTGTTTTCTACAGAAACGGTTTGCTGAAATTTGCGCACAATTCTCCCGATTGTAGACACATTTCGTCGATTATGCTGACCAAAAAAAAATCACGAAGTGCTCGAATGCATTTTGATTTGAACTCCCATTTTCGTAAAAGGCTTCAACAATCTTAACGCTCTTCTCAATTGTGTACCTCTCCATGGTTGAATTTGTCAAACACTGGAACAAAGAAATGACAAATTAAGTTCGACAAAAAAATTTGACGGTAGAGTATGACCACCCTTTAAATCACATGGACACCTATTCTCTTGACATTCAAAATGGAAGTTCTTTTATCATCATAGTTGCTCATATTATTTATATGATTTAACATTAATAATTAAAATGAATGTAAGGGTTTTCTATAATTTGGCCAAACTAGGAATATCGTCAAATTCTCGCAAGCTAGAGATTTGAAAACAACGTTAGTAGATTTCATCAGTGTTTTCTGAATTTCACAAACGCTTGCATTAGCTTAGTTCTACGAACGGATTCTTTTGAGATCTATGCCCAAAAATGGGTTCCACCTCCGTTTTTCTTACCTGAAAAACAATGTTTATACCCTATCCCATAGGGGTATATTAGTTTTGATACATAGTTTGTAACATAGAAAAATAATTTTGCTACATATACTTCAAAGTATATGGATCGACTCAGAATCGCTAGCTGAGTCGAAATAGCCATGTCTGTCTGTCTGTTTGTTCGTCACCGATTTTTGGGCCTTAAATTTTGAGCTAGGATAATGAAATTTGGTATATGGGATCCTTTTCCGTGTCACCAGAACAAGCGTAAACATTTTTAAAATCCGCCCACTACCACTCCCCCTTTTTAGGTAGGTTGGTAAAATTTTTATATTTTTATTAATTTTTTTTTTTTAAACATCATAAATGTATTGGACATACCTGCGAAGCTAATTGCTTATCTGACGGTGGTTAAAAAGTGCTTAACTAATTATTTACCATTTTGGTGAAATAAAAAAAAATCATATCACTGGATGATGTACCTTATTATCTAGTGATGTGTTTTAAATTTTTCAAATTCTTAATAAAGGCTGCTTTTTTCAGAGGTATAGAACTTCGAATTGAAATAAAATACAAGAAAATCGTTTTAATGTCCATCAATTTGGCTTTATTGGAAGGATAATTTTATGCCATTAATGTTTAAATATGATTTCGGGCATGTGGCCACCACGGCTGGTTCGAATAGAAAATTGGACCCAACTCTAGAGGTCCAATTTTCAACCTTTTTCGAGCATTTGGGATTGGCAATAACGCCACGATTGTTGGCTTCCAAGTCCCATAACGTTTCTGGTTTGTTAGCATAGACGAACGACTTCACATATCCCCAAAGAAAATAATCCAATGGTGTCAAATCACACGATCTTGGTGGCCAATTCACAGGTCCATTCCGCGAAATTATGCCCTCATCGAATGTTTCCTTCAATAAATCTATTGATGGCATGAATTTTTCGGAAACAAAATAGTCGGTTGTCATGGCTCTATACCGGTCTCCATTAACGGTAACTGACTCTCCTACATCATTTCGGAAGAAGTACGGCCCAATGACTCCACCAGCCCATGGTGCACACCAAACAGTCAGTTTTTGTGGATGTAATAGCGTCTCAAGGGTCTCACATGGATTCTCTTCACTCCAAATGGGGCAATTTTGCTTGTTGACGTAGCCATTCAACCAAAAATGAGCCTCATCACTGAACAAAATTTTGCGATGAAAATCAGCATCGAGCAATCTCATTTTCGGCCCATACACCAAAATCACGACGCATTGCATGGTCTCGCGGCTTTAATTCGTACACAATCTGGTTCTTGTAAGGTCGTAAGAGATCTTTGCGCAAAATCGTCCATAAAGTTGATGGACAAAGCTCCAATTGCTGTGCACGGTGGCGAATCGATTCATTCGGGTCCTCTTCAACACTTTGCTCTACAGCGGCAATTGTTTCTTCGGTGCGCATTGTTCGACGTCTCTGCGGATGCGTATTATCACATAGAGTAAACGTAGTGCGAAAACGATCCATGGTTAACCGAATTGATTGCTCTGATGGACGATTATGTCGACCATAAAAGGGACGGAGCTTGGGGTAAATTTTGCGAACTGAACCATTATTTTCGAAATAAATTTGCAAGATTTGCAAGCGCTGTTCATTTGTCAACCTGTTCATGATAAAATGGCAGACCAAACTGAACATGAATGACATTAGAGTTGCCCGATTTGACCACAAAATGTCATTTTTATCTCTATTCGAAAAACCAACCTCTAAAAAAAACACCCGTTATATACAAGGTGGCGCAAAAATAACCTTCCGATGTTTTTTGGCTGTAATTTTAAAAAAAAAATGGAAAACTTTGATTCTTCTTGTGGATTATTTTTATTTGGTCTTTTAATTTTTTTTACATCAAGTCGAGAATATGATGTCATGTAAATGATGTCATGCAAAAAACAGAACTGACATTAGGGGCCAATCGCAAAATTTATAGCATTTTCTGATAGGAGGATTACTTTTGCGCCACCTTGTATATGTATATAGTTGATGCTTAGAAAGTTTATTTTAAATTGTTTCTTCTTAGTTTTAAAGTTAGCAATATATATTTTTTTAATTTAATAATAGCGTATTATATATTTTTGGAATTATTTACTTTAGATGTTTTTTCTGATTTGTGTTGAAAGTTTTGGGGATTTCTAAAAGTCCTTGGGTCCATCTTCTTATAAAGGGTCCGCCAAATAACTTTTCTTTTTGAAAATGCTATAAAAAAAACTACTGAATATTTTCTCAAATTATTAACAATCCTTCCGGTTAATAATAGAAAATAATTTCATTCAAATAGCTACATCGGCTGGCCATGCAGTAGCCTACACGATCGGTCCAATTTTTAAGCACATTATCGATTGTGTGCAGCTGTATTTCACCAATGGCTTTACGAATATTGTCCTTTAAAGCGTCAATTGTCTCTGGCTTGTCGGCGTAACACTTATCTTTTACGGCACCCCACAAATAATAGTCCAACGGTGTCAAATCGCAGCTCCGAGGTGGCCAGCGTTATCAGCTCTGCGGCTGAGAATGCGATCTTCAAAAACAGGGCGCAAATCATCGAGTGTAGCTTCGGCTGTGTGTCACGTAGCGCCGTCCTGTTGAAACCAAATGTTGCCAATATCCTCCTCTTCAATTTTTGTGAACAAAAATTCGTTCAACATGGCCCGATAACGATCGCCATTGACTGTAACGGCCACTCCTTGCTCATTTTCGAAGAAAAATGGCCCAATTATGCCTCTGGACCCAAATCCGCACCAAACAGTGACTCGTTTTGGGTGTATCGGCTTTTCAATGTATGCGTGCGGGTTTTCTGTGCCCCAAATGCGACAATTTTGCTTGTTTACATACCCGCCAAGATCAAAATGAGCTTCATCTGAAAAGATGATTTTTTTTTGTCAAAATCGGCATCTTCTCTAAGTCGATTGCAGGCCCACTTAGCGAAGCGAAAACGCATTGGATGGTCAGTTGGCTTCAACTCCTGAACAAATTGGACTTTGTATGGCGTCATACAAAGGTCTTTATGCAAAATTCGTCTCAATGATGTCTCCGAAAAGTTCAATTGTTGAGAACGACACGGTGAAATGATGTTGATGGCGCTTCACGCACACTTTCTGCCACAGCAGCAATATTCTCGGGTGTACGCACTGTTTTTGGCTTTTCACGCTTTGGTTTATCGATGAGGATGCCAGTTTCTTTCACTTTTTCACAAGATAACGAACATACGGAGCTGACGGTGCTTCTCTTCTTCCAAAATCCGTAGGCAATTTTCGCACACATTCTGCAACATTACCATGATTTTCAAAGTAATGTCGCAATATTTCCCAGCGTTGTTCAAGCGTATACACAACCATATTCGTTCAGCGGAAGAATAAAACTAATTATCTGTCAAATCAGACATGAGCTAAGTGTTACCATTCACGAAATAAGCACTAGTTAAAAAAAAAACGTTAGATGGCGGACCCGTTATTGATATTCGATCCAACCGTGAGGTATCCGTACGCTTTCGCAAAGAAAATCAAATACGTTAAAGTTTGAAACAATCGATAAACAAAAATCCAGTTTAGTGTTTTTATTATAAAACCTTCAAAAATTATTTTTACATTTTTTGTTGGCTTCTGTCGAATTCCTGTGCTGTCATCCTTTGACAGTTTTCATTTTCTAAACAGCCGAAATTCTGCGTGAAGAAATTTTCCAAAAAATTAACGAAACTAAATTGGTTCTACGTTCATAAGGTTTTTGAAGTTTCACATCCTTTCTTTAAAATTTAAGTATAGAGAATGAATAAGATTGGTGCCAATATTGAACCTTTTGGTACCTCAAATTAAATCGTTTATTCTTTGTTTATTTCGTTCCGTACTTCTGCCTTCATTGTTCTTCCTGATAGATATATTTTATCCAATTAGCAAGACTCCTTCTAACTCCAATTCTATACATGTCTTCTATTAGCTTTTTGTTGCTTAGTGTATCAAAGAATTAGCTTACGTTTTTAAACATGACTAACACATGATGGTTCTTATTTTGACATATTTGACATAAACTAACCAGAACGTAAACGTTGTTGGCGAGTAGAAAAAACGCTCCTAATGTGGTAGATCTAAGACAAACAGAGTCAATACAGTCCGGGGTATGCATGGTTTTCTTTTACTGTGTCTACCATCTGGCTGGGATTCAAACTTCCAAATCGTGGTTTTTAGACAGAGTCTATGTCGCTAAATAGCTTGTTAAAAATTCAGATTGAATCTCCGTCGCTAGAGCCTTTTAACGCAAGCTGGACTGACGATTTTTCGATCAAGTTGTCAAGGATTTCCAAGGACTTCTTCTTCCGGTTTTGATGCATTCCTTGTTCTGAGCTGTTAATTTGAGCGTAGGTCTTGTATTTAATCTCTTAAGTTTCTCCTTATGACTGTGATGATCAGTGTTTTATATGGGAATCGGCTCCTTAGGAGAAATTGAATAAGAACTCTATTTCTGAATTTCATCACTTTAATTTCTGACTAGATGTTGTCAGAATTAGTAGCGAAAGCAAGAAATAAAATGGTGTGCTGATTAGTGCGATTTTCAGCCGTAGCAACACCTAAATATTTTTCACTGGACCTCTTTTCGCGATGATCTGACAAATTATCCGAGCAGCACCAATTGTCAAGAAAAGCTTGTCTCGCATTAGCCGTTCAGAGTCGGCATAAACAGGAGGTCCCGCCATTGTGCAAGAAGTACACACGCACACATGAATGGTTGTGAGAAAGCTAGGCCCTAGGTACTTACAAGCCTGTTGCGCCAAAAATGTTTTTTTTTTTTTATACCCTATCCCATAGGGGTATATTAGTTTTGACAATTAGTTTGTAACATAGAGAAATAATTTCGATATAGATTTACCTCAAAATATATGGATCGACTCAGAATCGCTAGCGGAGTTGATCTATCCATGTTTGTCTGTCCGTCCGTCTGTGTGTCACCAATTTTTGGGCCTTAAATGTTGAGCTAGAGTATTGAAATTTGGTATATAGACTCTCTGGCTGACGAAGCAAAAAAGTGCATTAAAAAGATTTAGAATTTAAATTATTTAAAATTTTGAACTAAAAATGTACAAACATATCCCTTATTTTTATAAAGATGTGATTATTCTTAACTAGGTTAGGTTAATATAGATAGTTTGTACATATGGCCTTGTTGCCCAGATGCTTTCTTTTTGTAATTTACTAAAATTATTTTTGTAAATTACTTTTGAAATAAATAAATAAATAGTTTGTACATAATAATGGTAAATTTTTTCACGTTGTCTAACATTTTGTATTTATCTAATTTTTACACTTTTAACTTTTAAATAATAATTAATTCAATTATTAATTTCTTGTAAAATAAATTCTCTATTTATTTTTATTTAAACAAGAAATAACTAACATTAAACAAAATTATTGCAACTTTAATACTTCCCTATACCCTTACCTCTAGGGTGTAATAGATTACAACGTACAAAATTTTTTTTAAAAAAATAGCATATAGTTATAAGTATATTTCCGATTAGGATCAAAAGTTGAGTCGAACAGAGCAGCACAACTAGGCAGCCGTTCTCCATTGGAAGGTGATTATCTCCGTCCTCAACTGAATTAAATAATATGTCCTCCACGTAGACAATTGATATGTTCCCGTACAATATTATTTTTCATGCCCCCATACTAAAAAAAAATAGTTAAAGAGAGAGAAAAAAAAAACTACCCCTCCATTAAAAACTGTAAAATAATTTACTGCAAACATTTCTGTTGGTAATTATCAGTAAACTGTCAGATGGTATCAGAAAGTAAAAGTTGTTTGTTTTGACATGTGTTTTATGTCATTTATTCGTTAAAAGCCACACAAAACGAATGATTTTACTGAAATTTACTTCAATGCGTTTCCTTACTTTAACTAAACCTTTAAACTTGTCTCTTTCTGGGTGAATTTATCCACTACAATGAATTAAAGAATTTACCATTTTTTACGGCAAAAGTACTTCAACAGACATAATTACAAAAAAAAACGAGTGGTGGGTGCACGACTGGGTCGTACGCAACTTTCTCTTTCACAGCGAGTTTGGCGTTATATCAAATAGTACGCATTTTGATTATTAATGCTTAAAATGATATAAATAATGTCGAAATGTGATTATACGAACGTTTACTCCGAAATTTGAGGGAATCGGTGTCTATGTGAATAATAATGATTTTACGTTATTGGCCAAAACTGAAAATTTCGTTTAGTGATAGTTGGGCTAAAACTAATTATGTGGAATTGCTTCAAACTGCAATTGTAGTATATATATTAAATTTCATTAAATTTGACATAATAGTTTGCGAGAAATTAACAATTTTCTTTATATGGCCTAAATGACAAAATCCGTTATATGGATTTTCTCGAAAAAACTGGGTATGCAGTTTTGTTGGAACTAATATGACTATAGTATGTATAAAGTTTAATCAAAATCGTTATAGCCGTTTTCGAGAAAATTGAGGTTATGTGTAATTTTTATATGGCACGTACCGTTATTAACATGGCTAAAAGCAAACAAAAAAATGGCCTAGAATTATGACCAAAACAAGCTTGGATACGAAGTTTGAAGAAAATCGGTCAAGCCGTTTAGGCTGGGGAGACCATTACGGACAGACGGACCGACGGACGGAATTCCAAAAACCACTTTTTTAGGCTCCGCTATCATCGTAATGTTAGAATCAATCGAAATCTCGAGGTCGAAAATTTTCACGAAAACAATATCTTTCTCTTTGTAAGAGAAAGTTAAAAAAAAATTCTTTCACTTCTCAAAAAGTACGATTGTATGCTGGGTTGAGTTCGACAACTCCACAACTCAAAACCCCTAATCCAGTCGTCCGAATATGTCATATACCTGCACATGCTCACCTAATTGAGACTGGAGAGGCACCGTAAAGCCCATATTGGTAATTATTTGTCTTCCGTATTGAATAATGAAGGGGAGGGGACACATGCTCGCCCCTGCTTTTCCAATGTTTACACTTTGGTTTTGAAATATTTGTTTTTTTTTTTTTAAATCCTCGAAAAATTTTTCAAGGTACCAAATAGTACGTTGCAACGACCTTTTTTAGACAATTCCCATAACCGTATGATGGTAACGGTCCGTTACGTAAATTGTATATTTTTGTCTGTCTCAAAAAAATGTTCACTTCTCAATTTTACGGAAAATTCGCTCAGAAAAATTCTTATAAATTATTGTCATACAAATTTTTTTATCACCCGAAATATTACCAATTGTCACAAATGTTCCGACAATTCTACAAAATTGTCAAATTATTTTTGGGACAGGAATTGTGAAAATTTTTAAGTTAAAAATTTTCACCTGTCGCACTTGGCAATGTTTATGAAATATGGCCCTGTTCTCGTGTGCAGTTTTGCAGTAAAAATTATAAATTTCTCAAATTACTTAGATTTTGGTTAAATTTTCTCAGAAAGAGATAAATTTTAAAAAAGGGTGGGTACGCTTAGAGGTAAATCCAGTAAATTTATTCGTTACCTTTCCCTTTTGCTGTAAAAATGACAAACATATGTCAAAACAAACGACTTGTCACTTTCACTTTTTTGTACAAAAAAAAAAAAAAACGTTTTTCGGTCAAATTTTAAAATATTCGAAATAAACTTTTGATGTAGAATGGTTGATAATGATAATATAAACATTTTGTCTGTAGATCATTTTAACCCACGCCCACTTTTTGGAGGCGTTTCCTTACAAAAACCATTTGTATACCCAATCCCATAGGATACGCAGGAGAAAAACATTGTCGAAACATAAACGATTTTGATAAACTTTATGAACAATATGAACAAAATTTCATTGCCAATAATCCCAAATTTTGGGGATATTAATTTTAAGGATGGGATGGGATAGGATATTCAACGATCCGCACAGGGGATTGTAGCCTTCTCGTATGTTTTACTGATTGTTGAACAGAGGGTTTTTTCTCTCGTAAATTTTATCCTTTTTGCTTACAGGAAATAAAGAAAAAAAGTAATAATCAGTTAAAATAATATTATGCGTTACCTTTGACTCACCTTGTAAAGCTCGTTTCCAATTCTATAATCCCTATGTTAATAGCATATGCTATGGGATAAGAATGATTTATTTTTTTTTTTTTTGAAAAAGGCCCACAAAAAGTGAGTGTGGGTTTAAAAAAAAATGACTTATAGACCAACCCCCTTATTCATTAGATTTCACTAAAACACATCTCAATGGTTGTATAGTTATGCAGTACATAAGTATTTATACAGCCTCTTTTCAGGGTCGCACAATTTCTTATTCATAACATATTTCCCCATCCATAATAGTTTTACAGGGTTTGTGTCAAATAAAATACCAAAAAGCTCGGCAGAGTTACCAAGGGATCATTTTTATGGTTGCGAAACTCATGATGACAATTTTATTTTCTACATTTTTATAACATATTGATGACTTATGTTAACTCAATAACATCATTTACAATGTTGAGTGTGTAGGTAAAGAAGAATTACCATTTGAACTAATTACAACAACTGCTAAATATCATTTTTTTCAACTTACAATTGAATCTTTGGTAACTCTGATGCTCAGCCGTCTGTGTATACAGAAATAAAAAAAATTATATACCCTTATAGAGGCACTATTCAACCATCAGGCGCGTTTAGGATGTGTAGCCTCTATGCAACGTTGTATAAGTTTTATGAATAAGGTTTTTGCGTTTAGAGGCATTTCAAGGAGTGCATAACTTTATACACGCCTTATAATGAGTTTATAAATAAGGATGCAAATGTATATACGAATATTAGCAAACTATTTCGTCAACATTTTTAACTTTCTCTTACAAAGAGAAAGATATTGTTTTCGTGAAAATTTTCGACCTCATTCGTTTTTTTTTTTCGAATTTCCTTAAACTTTTACCAAAAATCGTTTTTTTAAGGCTGAAAACACACCGGTTGAAGCAAAGCGACTACACACACCAAAGAAAACGAAACAAAACACACGTTTTTGTTTTGAAGTGTTTCAATGATGATTCTCGAATTTGTTGTATACGAACAGCACACACCGTATGCATCAAAACTGTTTCGAACCAAAATCGTTGACGATAATAGTCTACTTTCTTATGGCGGAATGCACACCAAATGAAAGGAAACATAAAAACCAAAGCAAAACAGAAAAACATGTTTCGTTGCCGATAGCTGACCTGTGCTTTTTTGGAAAACAAAATTTTTAAACTAGTATTCTAATAGGATTTTCTATTAATCCCTGCAAATAAAGTTTCAATCCGCATTCTGGTGAAATTATTACATTTTTATCGATAAGTTCTTAACCATTATATTTAGTTTATTATCACATCCTCAGCATTTCGTTTTAGTTTATTTGGATGCAACCACAACTATCAGCTATTTGGGTAATTTTCCTCAATTGCTTCAAAAATTGTCTGTAATTGGCACAACTTCATCTTTTGAGCCCGACCACATGTTGAATAACACTAAAAACATGTCGCAAATTCAATTTTGTTTTATTTCAACGCTCATCAAACGATACAAAACGTTTTGTTTTGTTACATTCTGTTTCGATTATTTTGTATTCAAATAAAAAATTTTTTTTTGACTAACGAATCAAAAACGTTTTGTTTTGTCCGGTGTGTTTTCAGCCTGGGTTAGGTTAGGTTGGTGGGTTTATGAGGCAGACGGTGTATGTCTTCCCTCATCGCACTCAGGTCAATATAGACCCATTGTGATGCCCGTTGGGGGTCCACTTGTGTTGGTTCATTCATTGTCCCGTTACTGTCCATTGTTGTAAGCCTCTTTCCAGCCATCCAGATGTTGTTGCAAACCTGAAAAGATTAGGGAGAGGGATTTCGGATAGATCCGTGAGGTCATGGAAAAAGTGTTTTCCTAAGGTTCTCATTCTTAATTGGCTGAGGCCTCCGCATAGGCACAGAAAGTGGAGGGTATCCTCGTGTATTTCTTCATCACCGCAGCCTCTACAGAGGTCATCATCTATGAGATGCATTTTCAGTTTGTGGCTTTTTAGTAAGCTGTGTCCAGTAAGAATCCCAATTAAAGTAGAGACATATTTCCTGTTTCTACGAAGTAAGAAAACGCCTCCAAAAAGCGGGACGAAATAAAAATAAAACACAATAAAATCAATGTATTGAGGAACATTTTTATTTGACGTGTTAGTTTGGTTCATGCCATTGATTGTTTAAAGATAATTTCCTTCAAACGATTCCCACGATTAACTCTTAAATGGTCCATTCTGTGAGTCCAATTTTCGACCACTTTTTCATGCATATCGGCCGGTATTCCACGAATAACACGAGTTTGTTGGCTTCCAAGGTTTGAATCGTTTCGGGTTTATGGACGTAAACAAGAGATTTCACATATACCCATTGAAAGTTATCCAATGGTTTCAAATCATAAGATCTCCTTGGTAAGCCAATTGACGGGACCATTTCTTGAGATGATGTTTTCATCGAACGTTTGCCTCAAGCAAGCGATTGTTTGAATCGCATCAATTGTATGGCATGTGGGGCCATCCGGTTAAAATACAAATTAGCTACACCAAAAGTTTTAATTTTCGGTAACAAAAATTTATTGATCATTGCTTGTAGCGATCGACATTGATAAAACACGCACTCCTTCCACATTTTTTTTAAAGGAAATGAGGTCTGATAAATCCGCCTGCGCATAAAGGCACCAAACAGTGCATTTGTGAGGTTGTGTTGGTTGACGTTGGATTGCTTCTGGCTGTTCATCGGCCCAAGTACCGCAATTTTGCTTAGCCGTTTAACCAAAAATGAGAAATTTTTCGATTAAAAAATATTGGAAGGAATATTGAAGCTGTTCCGAAATTGAAACGTAAACCAAAGTTAGTTGGCTTTAATTCTTGGACGAACTATATTTTGTACGCTTTTAAACCAAGATCACTCTTTAAAATACGCCACAACGTCCATAAGAGGTGCCCAAACCTAGAGAACGGCGAAGAATTGATTGATCACAGTCTTCACGAATGCTCTCTGCTACTGCAGCAATGTTCTCATTATTACGGGCTCTACACACTCTTGGTTGTTGGATGATTGTCAAATAATTTAAAATTTGTTCGGAATGGTGATGGTTTTATGAAAAGTGTACTGAAGACATGGACAAGGAGCTTTTATACCAAATTGCATCATCATAGCTCAAAATTTAAGTCGTAAAAATCGGTGACGTAGAGACGGACGGACAGACTAGCAGACATAGCTAGACTGACTCAGCTAGGGATTCTAAGCAGGGTTGCAAAAGTCGATACAATTGTACTGTTTTCGATACAATCGAGCTTGCTTCAGTACACAAATACACTTTATATAAAATTCGATACAATTTGTGCTGCAGCTATTTTAATAGGTATTTATCATCAAAATATGTTTTAAAAACCAAAACATCACATAATTTGCTTTGCTATCAAAAATCCGTTCGAATTTATATGAATACTACTGAAAGTACCAATTTTCAATTAAATTTTCTTGCCATTTTTTTGCTGTTTGATGATTCTTTTTGGACCTTCCAACTGTCTTCTGATTTTCTCGGATCTTAAAGTAGAAAAATGTCTATGTACAAATGGACATATCGTCGGTTCAAAGGTGAAAGTCATTAACTAACAAAATATACAATAAGGATATAACTCAATTTAAAGACATTTTGCGTTTTAAAATTACAATTATGCTGATAAAAATGGATTTTTGTTTTAGCTTGTTATTTGTTTTTACGCACTTGATGCCATACTTTCTATAAGCGAAAAAACAGTTAATTTACATTATTTTAAGAGAAATGTACTTACTGAGTTTTATCTGTATGGGATTTCGAACATTATTGTATTGTACACAAAATTATTTTTTAGGGTATGTATTTCAAATAATTAAAACATTTGAGTTTCGAATTTTAAATCACTCTCAGTTGATCAGGTTCCGGCAAACGCTCTGCATCTTTAAGACAATGGGTTGGAAGGCCCTTATAACGGGTGATTTTTTAAGAGGTTTAGAACTTTTTTTTAAAAAAAAAACACAAAAAATTCGAAAAAATGAATGAAATATTTATTTGAATCGATAGTTTGAACCTTGCAATTTAATGTTTAAAGATAATTTCATGCAAATGTTGACCGCGGCTGCGTCTCAGGTAGCCCATCCGCTGAGTCCAATTTTGGCATACTCTTTCACACATATCGGCCGGTATCTCACGAATGAATGCATGGATGTTGGCTTCCAGTGCGTCAATCGAAGCGGGCTTGTCCCTATAGACATTAGACTTGACATTCCCCCACAAAAAATAATCTAATGGTGTCAAATCGCACGATCTAGGCGGCCAATTGACCGGCCCGAAACGTGAAATTAACTGTTCACCAAACTCGCCTCGCAATTGGGCCATTGTTTCGCGTGCTGTGTGGCATGTGGCACCGTCTTGTTGAAACCACATATCATGCAAGTCAAGAACTTCCATTTCGGGCAAAAAAAAGTTTGTTATCATCGCTCGGTAGCGTTCACCATTGACAGTAACGCTGCGATTCGCATCATCTTTGAAGAAATATGGCCCAATAATGCCGCCGGCCCATAAACCGCACCAAACAGTGGCTTTTTCGGGATGCATTGGTAGCTGTTGCAATGCTTCTGGCTGATCTTCACTCCAAATGCGGCAATTTTGCTTATTTACGTACCCATTCAACCAAAAATGAGCCTCATCGCTGAACACAATTTTTCGATAAAAAAGCGGATCCTCGGCCAGCTTTCCAAGAGCCCATTCACCAAAAATTCGGCGTTGTGGTAGGTCGGCTGGCTTTAGTTCTTGCACCAGCTGTATCTTAAAAGGCTTTACGCCCAAATCCTTCCGCAAAATTTTCCACGTAGTGCTGTAACAAAGGCCTAACTGCTGGGAACGGCGCCGAATCGACATTTCGCGGTCTTCTGTCACACTAGCTGATACGGCCGCAATATTTTCTTCACTACGCACAGTACGTAAACGGGTTGGTGGTTTAATGTCCAACAAAGTAAATTTGGTGCGAAATTTGGTCACAATCTTCCGAATAGACTGCTCAGAAGGTCGAGAATGCCGATCATAAAATGGAAGCAGCGCGCGATGAACATTTCGAACCGAGCACGAATTTTGATAGTAAAATTCAATAATTTGCAAGCGTTGTTCATTTGTAAGACGATCCATGGTTAAATTGCAAACCAAACTGAAGCTGTTTGACAGTGACACAAGGTACTAAACACACGTCAGCTGTCAAAACCAGTGTTGCCAAAACCAAACCAGCTAAAAAATCACCCGTTATTTCAAATAATTAAAACATTTGAGTTTCGAATTTTAAATCACTCTCAGTTGATCAGGTTCCGGCAAACGCTCTGCATCTTTAAGACAATGGATTGGAAGGCCCTTATACACGCACAAGCTCTTTCGGAATGTTTGACCAAATCCAATAATTTTTGTTTTGATATGGGTAACTTACCCTGGTAAATGGGTGTAAGTGCCACAGGAGATCCCCCAAACAGATATATTTTTATAGTTGAAATTATTTTTCGTTCGTTCGTTAAGTGGCGCTACAGTTTTACATGTCCTAGCCATCTTAGGACCGGGTTTTCAGTGCTTAGTTAACACAGTTTACTAACTCCGGAATAAATTTAATCTCGAATTAACTCATGAAGCAGTTTTTCAGTACAGAAATAAATTTGACTCCGTGTGTGGTGATTTCATTTGGTAGCATTCATGATTAATCGATTTTGCTCAGTTATCACTTTATCATGTTTTTGCTTTTGTCGCAAACTTGCAAGTCTTTATTTTCTTAAAACAGTTTAACTCAGTATTTCATACAATTTCAAGTCGCTAAGATCTGCATTTAGTTTCTCAAAATTAAATTAAATGTCCACATACAGTGCACTCGCGAAAAGGTGAACTAATTCAAACCAAGGGTGTTCACGTTTGTGGATTGTTCACGTTTTGGAACAGTGAAATTTTGGAGATAATATTGTTATAATTTACATCATTTGATACTGTCTACTGGTTTTGAAACCAAAACAAGTTTTATGAAAAAACAATTGACGAGAGGATTTATTTAAAATGATTTTTTATTTATTCAAATGGTTGAAATTTAAGTATAATGGTACATACAATAAACCTAATTATATTATTTTTTTAATTAAATCCCCAGGGATACACATTTTTGAAATTATTATGTTTGTATTATGTATTGAAAAAATCAATAATCTTTTTCTGCTGCTTTTTCTTTTCTAAGAACTTGAAAACGGCTTTCTCCCTTAGGCGCCGAAGAACATTTACATCACTCTGATCAACACCTTCATATCCAGCCCATTCCAATGCTTTATTAAAGATTTCGATTGCATCACTGGCATTAATGCTCTTTGCAGGTGCTTCAATACTTGAGTCATCGCTGTCGGTGGATTCCTCTAGTTCAATTTCCTCAATTTCAGCTAAGCCATCGACAAATTGATCTTCATTCCAATCTCGAACTGTTGATAATGTGTACTCAATCTTTAAACAAAAATTAAATACATTCGATGTTATAAAAAAAATGGCCTTTAACCATATGTGTTTGAAAATACAAACCTGGGGATCTAAGCTTTGAAGCAGATCAACTGTAGATTCCATGACAGAATTAATTTCTGCATTCCACCTTTCTTTTAGGATATTTAATGGAATATTATCTTCAGGATCTTCTTGATTTGGCACAAGGCTCAAAATATTATTCCAGCATTTAGCCAGAGTGTCTGTGCTTACTCTATTCCATGCGGCTTCCAAAATAGTAATGGCGTTGTCCAATGTTAATTTCTTCATTGATACAATCAAATTAGCCTTTTGTGCCGCAATCGAAGCTAAAAGACTGCTTTTGTAATACATTTTTGTAATTTTGATAGCATTCTGGTCCATTGGTTGTATGAGGGGAGTCACATTTGGTGGCATAAACATAGCCATTATGTTTCCATCTTCTGATTTTAGCTCCAACTCACTTGGATGAGATGGGGCGTTGTCTATTAAAAGGAGCGCTTTCAATGGCAACCCTTTATTTTTGAGAAACGCTTTAACCTAAAAAAACAGTAATTTGGCAACATTTGTAAGTTAACTTAATTATTACCTGTGGAACAAACGATTGATGAAACCAATCCTTGAAAATTATAGATGTCATCCAGGCCGTTTTTGAGCTTTTATAATCAGTAGGGCAGTTAAAATTTTTAAAGAATCGAGGTTTCTTAGCTTTTCCAATTATCAACAGCTTTAATCTATGCGATCCTGATGCGTTTGCACAACACAAGAACGTGATTCGCGTCTTTTCTGTTTTTACGCCCGGAGCAGATTTTTCCGACGATGACACATAAGTTTCTTCTGGCAAAAGTTTCCAGAATAAACCAGATTCATCAGCATTATACAACTGATCTTTGCACAATCCCAATTCGTCAATTTTTGATTTCAGCTTTAATTTAAATGGATCCAATTCAGTCTGCGATGACAATTTTTCCCCCGTTTTTTTGAGAAGGCGAACACCGTACCTTTTTTTAAAACGCTGCAGCCACCCATCACTGGCGTTGAATCCACTTTCGTTCTCTTTGATTTTTGAGTGCAATTCCTTAGCCTTTTCCTTCAGCATTAATCCACTTACAGGGAAGTTTTTCTTTCGCATTCGGTTGAACCAACCGTAGAGGCATTTTTCCATTTTGGGTAACTCTGACGTCCTCATCGTTTTTCTTATTCCTGGTCCAGAAAATGTATTGTTGACGCACTTTAAGATTTTCTCTTCTTTCTTACGTATTCCGCATATTGTGGATTTAGCAACATTGTATTGCTTAGCCAAACTCGTCACATTGGCGCCCTTTTTCAATTTAATTAAAATCTCCGCCTTTTCATTTAATTTTAAAAACTTTACTTTTTTCGTACTCATTTTTACAACGTCCAGCGCGAGACCAAAACATCAATTGACATACATCAAACAATGTTTGACGAAAATCCACTTGAATTTTTTTACTTTTGGGAATCCCCTTTTTAAACAGGGAAATCCCCTTTAAAAAGGGAATTCCCAGAAGTAAACAAATCAAATCATAAAGTATTTATGCCTTGTAAACGCAAATATAATACATTTTTTTGTTCACCTTTTAGAGCCTTCAGACTTTGTTCACCTTTTAAGGTAGTCAATGTAAAAAAAATATTGTTCACACTAAGCGGTGTTCACATTATGCGGTGTTCACCGTTTCGCGAGTACACTGTAATTGGAATCGGAAAAAATGTTTGTCTGGTATTTTATAGTCTGTCAAAAACATCTGATCATTTAATCCCGGGGTTAGTTCTAGATATAAATCGACTGAAAAACTGCTTTCTCTTTGACTTTAATCCCGAAACTAGGATGATCTTGCACTGAAAATTGGGCCTTAAAAGTCCTTTTCAAATTTTAACGACAAGAAATTTTGTAGGGAACGCCTTGACTTTAACCCTTTTTTATAAATGACGAAATAGAAAAAAACGAAATCTTGATGACTGAATACTGATCCTTGCAAGCTATCAAGAGAGTTTACTCAAAACAGAAATTTTAGACGATATCGCAAAAATAATGAAGTTTTTTTCTTTTAAGAAAAATTAAATGCCTGCACTTAATGATTGTTATAATTTCGAATTTCCTGTTAAAATTACAATTATGCCTCGGTTATTATTTCCAGCTATAAAACGTGAAAAATCATAGTTATTTTCTTAAAACAAACATATTTTCACCAATTTTGTACCTACTTTTGCCTTTGAACTGACTTTGATAAAATAAATAACTAATCAAAACACCAAACAATGATCAAAATCAACCAGTACAATTAAAACTTCTTAGACTGCACTATATATTTATTAATATTAAATTTATATCGATCGCTTTTAAGACTATGTATTTTAATCTAGGTATTCTAAATGATCCATTGCCACCGCTCTCCAATCAATGTCATCAAAGTCAACCAAATCAAGTGTTATTTCGTTTTAAAAATGTTCTCGATATAATTGCAACAGCCTGACCCTACATTGTCTATTCTTCGTTGTTTTAGAATGTTGTATCTTCACCTTGCCATTAAACAAAAATACCCCACTGCTTTCTTCCCTTATAAGCTAAAACATTTAACATTTATTTTTCAGTTGGCAAATTACCCGGAAACAATAACGACGAGCACGTCAAAGTGTACGATGATCTGCCCAATTCCGCAGTGGAATTACAGGTCAAGGATAAGGTAAGCGTAAGTTCCTTTTCTTTTTTTTCTTTTTTATTATTTTTCCCTTAATTCGTCAATTTGTCAACAACGAAATGCAATCTCTCATTGAAAATAAATCTTATCGCATATATAGTTTTTGCGTAAACTGAACCGCCAAGAGCGCGTCGTGGAAGAAGTCAAAACGATTCTCAAGCCGAAGTTCAATAAGAAACAAATTACCAAGGACGACTACAAAGAGATTATGCGTCGTGCGGTCCCTAAGGTATAACACATATAAAATCAATCTCATCGCATGAGATTCTTACACTCGCTTTTTATTTTCTTGAAAACAGATTTGTCACAGTAAATCCGGTGAAATCAACCCGAAGAAAATTCAAAATCTGATCGATGCCTACGTCAAGAAATTCCGACAAAAGCACAAGAAGCTTAACATACCGAATACGGGCCAAGTTAGCAGCGCTGTCAAGTGTGCCGCCTACTTAAAGAAGTTGTAAGAAGCTTGGCACTGTTTAGATTTGTAAAATATAAAAAAAAAATGGAAAAGAAAATTTTATCAGAATAAGAAGGAAACATCTCAAGTTGCAGGCTATTAATGGTACTAAAACATGAACAAGCTTGAAGTTCGTCTATAAAATGGTGTATTTTTTTCAGATGTCATCATTTCCAAACGGCGAACCTGTAGTTTTGTTTTTTTTTTTATACAAAAGAGGAAAAAATAATACTCGCCACTTTTTAGACGTTAGTTGGTGATGTTAGTGTGCGTTTGTTTTTAATTAGGGCCTTGTCAGCAGTCCATTGCCAACCAACAGATAAAAAACAACTTTATTTTATTATTTGCTAAAATAAATTTGCACTTTGTATTCTAGTTTAGTTAAGATTAACCTTGCGATATACGGTGTAGTAATGATTATTGTTTTAATTTTAATTTCAATTAACCTTCTCCTCTATTTATTTCAATAGCATGAGCCTACCTTTGAGGGAGGCTTTGTTATAATTTCTACATAACAAAAAGAAACTTTCCTATCTGCTATATTGTATCTTTTTTTCTGTTGATTTATTTCTTTGCTCACTTGATTGGCAGTTATATTTCATTTGAAAACTAGTTACTCCTTAGTACATATAATATTATTTAATTGTCGCAATAATCGTACAGAAGGATTGACAGAGAGAAAAAAATAATTATAGCGACCTAATTCAGCTTTGTAGTTACACTGGAAAGTTAATTATAAGTAATTGATAAAATAGTTTTATTATTATGCATCTACAACTACAATACAAGAAAGGAAACAAAAAATTATAATTTTCAATGCGATTTAATAGAATAAAATAAAATGAAAATCTTAAAAAAAATGGTAGTAGTTGACAGTTTTGAATTTATTTATTTTGAATATTGTCATGGGAAGGCATTCAAATAGATGTGCACTCAGGCCAGAAACAAGATGGAATAGTTACGTTTACGCCGTGGAGTATATCTGGGCCGGCAGTAAATATTTTAGTCTCATGTACACCGTAACCGTACATGACTAAATGTAGAACTAACGATATCTCTACCACACGTTCATCTTAACGACTCTCATTCCCATGAACGCCGTGCCCACTAGGGTAACCGGATCTCATAGGGGGGGAAAATGTCGGAATCTTGTTTGTCTGGACCCAAGAAAACGATTCCCCTTTCCAGATATTGAGATAGCCGAAATTTGATTACATAAAACGAGTATCGATCTAGGTTTTACGATACTCGTCATTTCTTACGACTGACATTTGGCAGTCGTATAGCTTTCGTTTTCGTATTGTCGTGTCTGCCAGTGGTTGTCCTCAGCTGTAAAAATGTAAGTAAAAACAAATCGAAAAAAAAATACAAATACAAATTTTTGGCGCAACAGGCTCGTTAGTACCCAGGGCCTAGCTTTCCCACAACCATTCATGTGTGCGTGTGTACTTCTTGCACGGTGGCGGGACCTCCTCTTTTATGCCGACTCCGAACGGCTAAGTTGAGATAAGCTATTCTTGACAATTGATACTACTCGGACGATTTGTCAGATCATCACAAGAGGAGGGCCAGTGAAAAATCATTCAGGTGTTGCTATGGCTGGGAAACGAACCCAGACCTTCTGCGCGGCAGTTCATCGCACTAACCATCGCGCCACTGAGCGAAATCGCGAAAATACTGAGTGAAAATTGATATTAATACAATTTTATTTGATTAATAGGTCACAAACACAAACAAAGCCAATGAATTTGCTTATTGCGTTTATGGAAATCAATCCAGATCCAAAAATACTTTGGAATACTTTGGAACCACTTGGCAGAACAACTTAATGCAAGTAGACCTCCAGAATGTATGTTGATCTGGCACTCGGAAGTTGCGAATCAATCTTCCCCAGAACATAAACACTTCTGTGTTAAGTCGAAATAGTTTTTATTATCTAAAGTAAATTGTAATAATAATAAGTACATCAAGTATGGACGTATGGGTAAATGATTGCTTACGTTAAATTGGGAATGCTCATTGGGTCTGAGTTATCCCTAATTGGTCTCCTTGAGATTAATTCTTTCTCCTCTTCGGAATCATCTTCACTATCCAAAAACAAATCCCAATGAAAAAACATTTTTATAAAATTAAATAATTTCCGATTTCATGACTTTTTGTTTACGTTATTCAATTTTTGACAGTCCTAAACAGGATTGAAGTTGGTTGCGCTTCAAATATATATGTTTATACCCTATCCCATAGGGGGGTATATTAGTTTTGATACATAGTTTGTAACATAGAGAAATAATTTTGCTACATATACCTCAAAGTATATGGATCGACTCAGAATCGCTAGCTGAGTCGAATTAGCCATGTCTGTCTGTCCGTCCGTCCGTCTGTCTGTTCGTCCGCGGTTTTTGGGCCTTAAATTTTGAGCTAGGATAATGAAATTTGGTATATAGGATCCTCGTCCGTGCCACCAGAACAAGTGTAAAAATTTTTGAAATCCGCCCACTGTCACGCCCCCTTTTTAGGAAAACTTATTTTTTGGCCAAACCGTAAGGAATTTCAAAAAAGTGTCTGAGTAGCATATTTAGACAATCCTAATATCTATATTTCGTTCATATAAAGTTTTTTGCCACGCCCACTTTTTGGGGGCGTTTTTAGTAAAAAACGCTTTTTGTCCAAATTTTAAAACTTTCGAAAAAAAATTTGATACAAATACTTCCGAAATGGTAATATAAACATTTTGTCCATAGATCATTTTCACCTACGCCCACATTTTGGGGGCGTTTTCTTACAAAAACCATTTGTATACCCCATCCCAAGGCATTAGCAATAGAAATACGTTGTTTTTTGTCAAACCACACAAGATTTTGAGAAACTGTCTGAGCAATATATTGTGACAATGTCATTTTCTGTATTTCATCGCCATAAGGCCTATATTTTGAGGATATTAATTTAAAGGATGGGATGGGATAGGATATTCAACGATCCGCATAGCGGATTGTAGCCTCTCATATGTTTATACCCTATCCCATAGGGGTATATTAGTTTTGATACATAGTTTGTAACATAGAGAAATCATTTTGCTACATATACCTCAAAGTATATGGATCGACTCAGAATCGCTTGCTGAGTCGAATTAGTCTGTCCGTCCGTCTGTCTGTTCGTCACCGATTTTTGGGCCTTAAATTTTGAGCTAGGATAATGAAATTTGGTATATAGGATCCTTGTCCGTGCCACCAGAACAAGTGTAAAAATTTTTAAAATCCGCCCACTGCCACGCCAATTTTGATACACAATCATTGGTAGTATTAATATGAACATTTCTTCAACAGACCATTTTAACCCACGCCTACTGTTTAGGGGCGTTTTCTTACAAAAACCATTTGTATTCCCTACCCCAAGGCATATGCAATAGAAAAACGTTGTTTTTTGTCGAACCATAAAAGAATTTGATAAACCTTCTGAACAATATTTTGTAACAACGTCATTTTCAATACTTTATGACCATAAAAACCACATTTTGGGGATATTAATTTTAAGGATGGGATGGGATAGGGTATTAAACAATCCGCACAGCGGATTGTAGCCTTCTCATATGTTTAGTTATTGTTCTCTGAACATTTGCCTTCTATAATGTAATAAAGTTTTCGAGACTTTGTACTCAAGAGGGTCAAGGTTTAGTGCTTCTAGAGTAGCTACTAAAATTCTTGTGGCATTTCGGTCTGATCTTACATCGATCTAACAAAATGGAAAATTTCATGTCTTAATTCTCTTTAACGTCCCTTGCAAATGAAACTGAATGAGGCTGAAGTAAAATCACAATCCCCAAACGGGCCAAACGGGTCTTTCTTTGGTAAACTAGTCAGGTAGTCCTCATGTAATAAAGGATTAAATTTGAACAAAAGGCTCTCTATGTTTGAAAATTGAGTTCCGAAATACTTTTTAAGAAAAAAATGTTAATTCGGAGACAAATTATGTAAAAACCCGTAAAATTCTTAGAATACTCCCAAATTGACTCCTACTGGTACCAGGTCACGTTTTTGGGGGCAAAGGCTGTGGTAACTCGGTTTGACTGAACATAACAACAATTATGTATAGAATATAAAATATTTTGAAGAACAACATTAGCTTTCTTTTGAGATATTAAGCGCGTTTTTTGTTATTTACCGTTCTGGAGATATGACACCATATGTCAGCTTTTTGGCCAAAATTTGGATTTCTAACGTAGTTTAATCGAGCTCAAATTTCGGCTATCTTAATATATGGAAAGGGGAAGCGTTTTGTAGGGTCCAGACGAACAAAATTCCGACATCGATTTTTTGTGGTCGACCACATACAAAAAAGCGTCGTTGGAATGAAGTCAGTTTTTACAACTGGAACACTTGGAAATCTGAAACATCCACCTCGTATTTTCGTGTCTCTGATACTGATACTCGGCGAAGCAAATTTAAAATGAGTTAATTTGTCAAAACGAACGATTTGGAAATGAAACGTTTATGGCTGGAACACAATCACGTTTTGGTGCGTTGCGTTTGGCTGACGCACCTAGTTCAACCATATGAAAACAATTTTATCTATCACAATGTATCTTTGCCTGGCGTTGAGCTTCAACCATAAAATGAAATACGTAAAATCTTAACGTAAAGTTGCTGCAATGCGCCGTGGATCAAAGTGAAGGTTGGAAAAAGTGTGTATTATCAAAAATATTTTTGTTGTGTTCTGGGATGTTCTCTGAAAGGGTTGTGGAGTTCAAAGTGTGATTGTGGTTTAGCCATTATGCCCTCACCGAGAATTCAGCTCCAAATGGATTCTCGATGGATTTTGGCTCACATAATCTCGTTGGATATTAGTGATGTGCCAAACCGAAATTTTCTAAACTCGAGTTAACCCGAGCTGGAATCTAAGTAAACCGAATTCGAATTTTCCGAATATTTATACGAAAAAGGGCATTTCTTGCAAATAACTTCCTGGCTTGGTTTTTGTTTTGGAAATCTTCCCACACTATAGATGATTTTCTTCGGCCAAGCATTATTTGAGCTAAAAATGAGATTACCCAATACAGTGGAAAACAACTGAACCGAACAACTAAACATTTCCAACTACCAACGCCATCATCAATTATATGGGAAGATAAAGCGTAAACAAACACAATATCCAACAAGTTGCTACCAGTTGGCACCAACCCTTAACATATTAGCATCAGCCCGAGTTGGAAAATGCAAACCGAATTAGTCAAATCGGTGTGGGAGACGGATTTCAACTCGGGTTGATTTTCATGCATACACAAAACCAAACCCTTGTGATGTGATTCAATCAATGCATGTATGTTGGGTTTGTTTCTTTATCTTTCGTGTAGGTAGCAGCAAATATTATTAAGTCTATACAGATGACGCATTGAGAACAAAAACCAGAAACCTTTGCTCAGTAACTTCATGGTACGGGCGGGCGGTGTGCATGAAAACACACGAAAAACAAAAACATATGGCGGGCTGTGCCAGCACGACCCGCCATAGAACAATTTTTCTTATATGGAGTGCGTCATCTGTATAGACTTCATAATCTTTGGTAGCAGGTAGCTGACTGACTGGGGCACTGGCTACTGACCACCTGCCGCTGTTCATATGTTAGGTGTGTGTTTGCTTACCAAAGCCGAAACCAAGTTATGTGTTCAACTCGTGTTGATACAGTTTTGTTTTTTATTATTTGGTTTCGCCTCGGGCTAGAGTAAAATCCAACTCGAGTTAATTCGGTTTAAGTGTAACTCGAGTTAACTCGAGTTGACACATCACTATTGGAGATGACTTTCATTCCAATGAACGTGTGGCCAGGCACTTAGACATCTTTGCCATTAACGTGAATGATGTTTTCTCAAGATCAGCTCCAAAGGCTTTGTGTTCACGATGGATAATAACCGTGACAAGGGGCAAAGTAGAAAAATCCTCGCTTTTAAACAGTATACCACTTGCATTTATGGTGAGATCTATGCGCAAGATAGAATTAACAGCTAAATTTATCATATTCCAAGTCATTTAGGTGACTGACTTGAACAATTTAGTCACCAATGAGACTTACACCAAATATAGGCTAAGTCCCGGTTATTGTCTAGGCTGTAAACGTAGCCAATGAGACAACAAACTATTTATTGACAAATCTTTTGAGAGTTCCTTTGATTGAATGTTAATAGCTTACTATCTTACTTATTAATGTGGCGCTACAGTCCTTAATTATCCGGGGAATTAACAATACGCTTCATTTACTCCGGTACCTAGCTAATTGCCTAAAGGTGCGCACTTTGAGTTGGTAAGGTCGCTTTTTAAAGCGACTTGACAACTTCAAACTTTTAGTGTGAATGCACCCATAAACCGATTACCAAAATGTCAATGTCAAATAATCAGTAAAATTAACATTTTCATCACGGTGAAGTAACAACGTTTACAAATAATTAGAATTTACTACCGAAATTCCGAGTCGGTGGTCGCAACGAGCGTTAACGCCAATTTTCGGCCGTAATTCTCGTTCCTGTAGACAAGCAATTCACAGTCTAGTGAACAAAATTGAGTCAGAATATTCGCTGCTTGATGTTGCCGTGCCAGTGAGACTACGTTTTGTCCGAAGTGTAGATAATCTTGCTGCTGTAAAGGCGTCCTTCACAAACGAGTCGATTTCAAGGCGTTCTCAAGAATTGGTCTCTCCCAGACCACATTAGGGCGAATTTTGCGCAATGATCTTGGCCTACACCATTTCAAGATCAAGTATAGACTCATGAACTAAAGCCACTTGATCATATTAAGCGACATGCGTTCTCGAATTGGGCTCTGGACGCGATGGAAGAAAACGAAGAAATTCATCGCGAAATCATCTTAGCGATGAAACGCATTTTTGGTGAAATGCCTTCGTCAATAAGCAAAATATGCGTTACTGGACAGGTAGGAAACCTCATGTGCTTCATAAAACAGCACCTTATCTGCAAAAAGTCACAGTTTGCCGGTGCGCCGCTTAAGGCTTGGTCCCCCTCTACTGCGTCTGACGTCTGGCTGGGAATCTGAGCATCTGCGATGTCCTAGCCATCTTAAACGTCCAATGCGGAGTTTTTTTGTTTACTAAGTCATTTTCTCTGTACAGCTCGTATAGTTCTTGATTGAATCTCCATAGCCCGTCAACAACATTGGACCAACGATTTTCCGAAGAATGTTTCACTCAAACCAATCAAGGATTTGTTCATCCGCTTTTGATACGGTCCATTCTTCGGCGCAGGATTGGCATGATCGGGGTCTTGTATAAGCTTAACTACTAAATTGCCTTCTTATGCCAAAGCAACAGCGGTTGGCAAGAGTATTTCTTCGTTTTATTTCTGAAGATATGTTGTTCTCCTAGTTAATAGTCGAGGTAGACAAAGTCGCATTCGTATTGCTATCATAAACTTGGTATTTTTTATGTTGGTCTGGTTCAAATCCCGATTGACAACACCTATGTTTTTTCACTGATCCACCTCTTGAGAAAGTGTGACAAACGTCCAAGAGGAACACTGTGATGAGAAGCTTCTCAAATTTGCCGTTCGGATTCGGCGTTAAACAGGAGGTGCTCTTCTTTTGGGACAAAATAATAACTTCCTACATGCAAATGAAAGAAGAAGCTAGCCTTGGTGTTGAGGCCGTATATTAGCCATAGATGCCAGATTTATATAATGAATACCCTTTATATGTTTCAGCTCAGTGAGGGCGGGCATTGTGATAACAGGAGGGAGGTTCCAATGCCCCTTGGCTTTAAATGACTGTAAGCTATGGTAGAGCATTCACATTCGTGTGGTTCAGTTTATGTACGAATCTCTATATATTTTAGCGTGTGCCGGAAGATAGGCTTGATTGTTAACTGATTTTCATTCATAGCGTAGTGAGTATTGCAGCTGAATTGTTAAATGGGAGGAATGGAGCTTGGCTGTTGTAGGAGCGATTAAACTAACTAATGCCGAAGATTTCGATGATGTTCAAACGAAACTAAAGAGTTCGGTATTCTCATTTTGCTAATGAGTTAATGTATGTTGCTTCCCACCGGCTTTAAGTAGTTTTCGGCGGGAATACGGTCATTTCTGATTTGTAGCAGCTTAGGGCTTCCGCTAGTTGGTCATCTGCGTTGATGTCGTTGTCTTTCTTTCGTTAAGAATGGTCGCCAACAGTGTAATCAGTCCTTTCCAAGGCTTTTGGATGATTCTAATTCCATCTTGGGAAGTCTTTAGCTGCCGGTTTGAAAAAGGAAGATATGGCTTAGTGTCAAGCACATCTTTCAGGCCTGCTTCTTATCTCCACAGATGTGTACTGTCCTCAAGTATCATAATAGTACATTGATGTGGAGTCTCTGAATAAAAAAAGGATCTAAATAACCATTATAAAACACAACTTTCCTGGGGGGTGGGTTCCCTACCAGGCGCGTCCTCGGGTGGTGGATAGAGGAATGCCGCGATACGCGGTAAATGTGGTTATAGCAGTGACGATGACACAATTCCACTGTAAGAGCCCATCGCGAACCAACCCAATATTGACAGAATGATCAGAAATTCCCGAAAGCTAAGTTTTTACAAAGTCTGGCATTAGCAGAGAATGAGCCGCTCGCTCGAACCTGCGTAATGCACGGATCGAGTACCTCTAGCATAAGGGAACTGATGGGACCACTTTTTCTCAAGGGCACCAGCCTACTAAGACAAGGAATGGTCTCCTTAGATACTGCGAAAGTCAAAGGCAAACCATGGCTGATGATTCCTTGTATACCCCCAGCAGTTGACGAGCCGCTTGCTCGTTGCTTGCTGAAAGAATATGCAGGAATCGAAGCTTAAGGAGAGCGAGAAGGATCGGTCACCGACATAATGGGCACATGTCCACCAAGAAATGATACGATCCTTTTAGACTCCGTAAAATGGGATATAGATAAAAACGAACCTACTCTCAGAATCTGACCACAGAAGAGAATGAGCCGCATGCTCGTACCTTAGGTGGTGAGGTAACGAAGAGTAAGAGTTTTTGTGAGCTGAAGGGATTGGCTCCGGTTTCGAGAGACTGTGGTCAATCTAGTCGGAGAGCAATCTCAGACTCCGTCAAGGATGGGTTAGAGGAGAAAACGGACCTCTAGTTTTAATAAAATTTCCCCTTTCATATACACAGGGGTGGGTACAGGATGACACTCTCCCTCATTACTACCGGGTCAAAAATACACAAAACAAAAAAGCGACGAGTGCAAATGAATCGGGTACTCCAACCCTTTAAACACCGATTCTCAGACAGAACTGACGGAGGAGGACCAGAACTGCGTGTCTGTGCTTCTGTGGTGCACTTCGCACAACACACTCGGCAGCACTGGACATTCATTTTCAACTTCTACACCTGTGCAAAATGGCTCCAAAAAAATTACGACGTGGGTGCTGGTGTCTTCTCTGGTAGGCTAACCCTCAGTCTATCATTCCGCCTTCCTGATCCTTGCAGAGTGTTCAATGCGAAACTAATGGTGATCAAAGAAGCCTTATCCTGGCTGAAAGAGAATTTTATATCTGCCAAGAATATTAGCATCTTCCCAAGCGGCCATTAAATCCCTATAATCAGTCTCAACAAAATCAAATACAACCCTAGACTGCCGTTTATCTCTTCAAAAGATGTCAGAGCAGTTTAACATTAACCTGTCTCTTTCGACGGGTTGTCGCCTTGCCGGGGCAGAAGGCCTTGTAGTAAGTCTACGAGGCATGTGGGAGGCGTAATCAACAGAGGGTCGGTTGGCTGCCGGAAAGGTCCACGAAAGGGACCAGGCTGACAAAATCAAATACCAGGCGATCGTTGACGAATACAACGAGCACCTGAAAAACAAACCAAGACAGGCGGTGAAGCGAGACAGGTCTAAAGAGGAGACCTACCTACGCCCGGCCCTAAAAAGAACCAAGGTTGACGCAATGCAGCAACAACAACCAAGCCAAGCACGTCGGCTAGTGCCCTCCAGACGCGATCACTGACCTAGGTGGTCTTATCTTTTGCCTTACTCCGGTATATCGGCTCTTCCGGAGTGGTCCTCCTTTCGGTTCTACTCGTGGGTTCAAAATTTTAATGAACCAAATAAAAATAAAAAAAAAATAAATAAACTTGAGGATAAGCAGGTCGGTACCTCTTCGGAAGAGGAGTTACTAGCCTCCTCTCAAGAGACAGTTACAGGCGTTGTGAAGGATACAAGTAGTATTCCCACGCCGCCTGTGGTATCTCTAGAGACCTCTTCAGGCGACGCGCATTGTATAGTTAGTACACTCGCGGAGTCTCAGCCAATTAACACCCAACAAAACGCAGACGATGGGCAGTGTATAGTTAGTACACTCGCTTCATCTAACGTCTTGCATACAATAACCGACTTAGGCGTTGGAATATGTGCAGTCAGCACACCGGCATCGTCTAAGTTATTAAACACCAAAACGATTCCGGCTAAGGTCACTTGTGATGGCCAACAACCAAGTGTATCGAACATCACAGAAAGTCAGTACAGTAGAGCCTGCTTCATTCTCAGTAAGATAGCTAAGAATGAAGCGGCTGGTATTGTACATAGCAAAGACAGCGACAAACGCATGTACCTTAAGATTGTTGAAGACTACAACAAACTCAAGGAAAAGCGGCTAGAGTCTGAAACCGCGAAGCGCAGTAGGTCTCATGATGAGCCAACTAACGCCTCAAAGCGGGGGAAGTTTTCAGCTTCCAGTAACTCATCTAAGCATGCGGAGGCCAAAGTCAAACCTAAACCGAAGCGCTCCAATACCCAGGTCGTAAGAGACGACCTGCAAGTTGCAATTATCGACGAGCAGCCGACTAATTGCAGCAAGGTGGCGTACGCTTGGGGTGAGATTGAGGCCAAGCTTTCTGAGATGGTTATGGACTTTCTGCTGGACAATCCGGGTGGCCCTCTGCCATGCTTCGATTCCGAAGAAGTGGTAAGGGGTATTAGTGTGGTTAAATGTGCGGACAAATTTTCGAGGGATTTCCTCGAAAACTGTGTTGCCAAGATTCGGAACAACTGGACGGGTTTTAGTTTGAAGCTCGTTCCAGCCGATGACATTCCTTGGCGACCGCGAGCCCGCATTTGGCTACCCAATATGCACTTAGACAGGGTCAAACTGATCCAGGTCCTACAGCTGCATAACCCCGGAATTCCCATGACTGACTGGTCCGTCCTTAAGGTAGAGACACCAACCCCACACACTAAGCCCTTCCTCCTACTCATCAACGAGGAGTCTCTAGAAGCCCTAGAGAAGGCCGACAACAGATTGAGGTTTGGCATCAGACATGCCAAACTCAAAATATTCAGGTCAGCGCGTCCAGGTGAAGACCCGGACGAAGTCGATGACGCCAACAAATTGTTGGAAGTCCTGCGACTAGATGCCACATCCACACGAGATGCTCAGAGTTCTGCAGATTAACCTGCAGCACTCTAGGTGCGCTAGTGAAAACCTCCTTATCTTTCTGAAAGAGGAAGACATCGACATCAGCCTAATTCAGGAACCCTGGGTGGGAGGTTCCACTATCAAAGGGCTCAATGACAAGGACTACAACCTATTCTACAACATCGACAAACATAACGGTAAGCCTAGATCCTGTATTTTAGTTAAAAAACACATCAAAGCTTTCTTTTGTCCCAACCTTAGCTGCAACGACCTAGCAACGGATTGAAACTGGAAAGCAGGACTGTCTGTATGCTGCTTCGGGCTATATGGCACATAACCAGAATGCTCCGCCGAAGGAGGTAGAGTTTCTCACAGCCACTTTATCAAATAAGAAGACCCACTTGATTCTGGCCTGCGATGCCAATGCCAGGCATACCATGTGGGGCAGCTCAGAGACCAATGAACGAGGTGAGTCTCTTTTTGATTTTATAATTCATAACAACCTGTCAATTTGCAACAAGGGTTGTACCCCAACCATCACATTCCCGAGCACTGTGAGTTTTAGGGGCTGGGAAGAAGTCATTGACATCACACTAGCCACAAGCAACGACAACCTAAAGGTGCTTAACTGGAGAGTATCCAACCTGAAATCCTTCTCTGATCACAGCTGGATACTCTTTGATGTCAATATTCGGATTGATGCACCAATCCCCTTTAGAAATCCCAAAAGATTCAACTGGCCAAAGTTTGACCAAATAGTTAATTCTAGACTTCAAGTAAAACCAAAATCTAAGTTCACTTCGACAGACGAACTGAACGCAGCTATCGATACCTTTGAGAAGGCAATGAGTACTGCTTTCAAGGTCTCGTGTCCAGCCAGTTTCGGAAAGAAAAAACTACCTCCCTGGTGGAGTGAGGACCTTAGTAAACTTATCTGCCATAAATACAATTTTTGGCAGCCCTATAAAGAGTGCCTTAGAATAAACAAAGCGGCTATTCGTAGCGCCAAGAAAGAATCCTGGCAGGAATACTGCGAATCCATCCCTTAAAGACTCTTCCAGACTGAGCAAAATCTTAGCGAAGGACCATTCAAACCCGTCCTTAATAAGAAAGTCGGATGGTAGCTGGGCAGAGACCTCATCCGAATCTCTGTTTATCCTAATTAACACACACTTCCCGGGTTGTAAAGAGGTGCCGCCAGCATCTGCTGACTCTCGGCCCGCTGACCATGCAACTTGGGAAAATATCAAATCCATCATAACCAACGAAAAGACATCCTGGGCAATAAATAGCTTCTCACCCTATAAATCACCTGGCCTTGATGGCATCTTGCCGATCATGCTACAAAACTTACAGGACACTGTATTACCGTGGTTGTTGCCAATTTATAGAAGTTGCATTTTATTAAACTTTATTCCACACTCATGGAGACGTGTCGGGGTAGTTTTTATACCAAAGGCAGGCAGACGTGAACATGAATCTGCAAAAGATTTTAGGCCCATCAGCCTTGCTTCCTTTATACTAAAGACCCTGGAGCGGATCCTTGACATCCATGTGCGAAGAATTCTTAATGAATCACCCCTATCCACATCACAACATGCATATCTCAAAGGCAGATCGACTGAAACCGCTCTGCATGAGGTGATTGGGACCATCGAAAAGTCCCTCTACTACAAAGATTACACCCTAGCCACCTTCCTTGATATAGAAGGGGCTCTCAATAATGTACAAACTGACAGCATACTAGAAGCCCTAACCGTAACTGGTGTAGAGGAGCATTTTAGCTAATGGATTATATTCATGCTAAGGTCTAGAATCATTCAATCAACACTAGGCAACAGCAGCTTAACGCGATATGCTGACAGAGGTACACCACAGGGTGGTGTGATATCTCCTCTACTGTGGCTTATTGTTATGAACAAACTGTTAGTCCGACTTGATCGGGATAGGATTAAGGCAGTGGCATACGCGGACGACGTGTCAGGAAAGTTTCTCCCAGTGATTAGCGAAATCATGGAGTACGCTCTGGGTTCTGTGAGCACGTGGGCTACAAGCTGTGGCCTGGGTGTTAATCCGAGCAAAACGGAAATGATGCTCTTCACCACGAAGACCAAAATACCAGCCTTTAATCTTCCCCGACTTAATGGACAACCGCTCTCACTCTCATCCAATGCCAAATTTCTAGGGGCTATCCTAGATACTAAGCTTAATTGGAAAACCAACATAGAACAAAGGGTCAAGAAAGCATGTATAGCTTTCTATGCCTGTAGAAAAACATTTGGCAAAAGCTGGGGCCTACAACCAAAGATGACACTTTGGATGTACACTGCTGTTGTTCGGCCGATACTCACCTGTGGGGCACTAGTCTGGTGGCCTTCTGTGAGTAAAGGGTATATCATTGACAAACTTAAGAGGGTACAAAGAACTGCTTGTATCGGCACAACTGGGGCCATGAGATCTTGTCCCACTGATGCCTTAACGGTTCTTCTCCACCTTCTCCCTCTAGATATCCATATCAAAGATATTGCAATGTGCAGTGCAGTCAGGCTCAAAGAATCTGGCTGCTGGTTCAATAAGCCCTATGGGCACAGAAATATCCTAGATTCAATGCCAGCAAGTCTAGCTGACCTTCATACCGACTACATGATACCTAAACTGACCTTCCACAAACACTTCACCGCTGGCTTTCCAACTAGAGAGGATTGGAAAAACGCAGTGGTTGAAAAAGATTTTGACACACTTATATACACCGACGGCTCCAAAATGGACTGCGGAGTGGGCGCAGGGGTCTACTCGGACACACTAAAAATAAAAAAATCGTTTCGCCTCCCTGATTCCTCCAGCGTATTCCAGGCGGAATTGTTGGCTATTAGGGAGGCTTGTCAAGCGATTAGATACGATAGTACTCCCAAGCTAAATATCGCTATTTTTGTCGACAGTCAAGCCGCTATTAAGGCGCTTATTTCGGTATCGACGTCATCAAAACTAGTACTTCAATGCCAGAACGAACTGGCCTCCATTGGGAGTCGGTACAGTATCACTCTCATATGGGTTCCAGGCCACAGTGACATAGATGGAAATGAACAGGCTGATGCCCTAGCCAGGCTGGGCTCGTCCTTTCCAGCTCACGTGCAATCGGCATTCTCACTCCTTTAAAAACTATCATGAATAATATCAACACACACTCTCTTAAAACAGCAGAACATAGGTGGCGAAACCTCAGTGGGTGCGCCATTTCAAGAGATATGTGGCCTCGCTACAACAAGACAAAAACACGCGACCTCTTAAGCAGATTCCGTAAGGAAGTCTCCAGAGTGATAGCAATTACCACTGGACACTGGCCCATCGGTGACCATGCTGTTAGAATGGGTATACCCCAAAACACCAACTGTCGCAGTTGCAAGGAGGTGGGGGAGAAGGAAACTTTAACTCACTTTCTGTGCAAATGCCCCGCTCTGTCAAGAGCAAGACAACGAACTCTAGGCAAACCTTTCTTTGACAATATCCGCGACCTCTCTGATAAACACATCAAAGATAAACACTGGTTGGATTTAGTACACGCCAACTAACAACAAGACATAACATTTAACCGCACGAGTATTTGGCTTCAAAACGGCACACCCCAGCGCTAATTGTGTTTCGTCTTGTACGAACAGCCAATCTAACAAACTATCTAACTCGTGGAGACACGCTTGAGTGGTATTTATACCGAAGGTAGGCAAACGAGACCGCGAAGGACTACATGAACAAAATTCTAAACAAAACAAAATTCTAGCTAAATTAGATGAGGAACGGGTCAAAGTTGTCGCATAAGCGAATGACGTGGTGATACTAGTGTCAGGAAAATTCCCCTATTCACCACAAAAACCAAAATACCCGACTTCACCCTGTCCGAATGGCCAAGTAGTCATACTATCTTCCAGCGCTAGGTATTTTGGTATCATGTTTGACCAAAAACTTAACTTGAAACACAAAATCGAACATCGAGTAAGGAAGGCGTGTGTTGCCTTCTATGCTTGCAGCTAAACCTTTGGAAAGAAGTGTGGACTTCAACCAAAGATGACCTTGTGGATGTACACAGCAGTGGTACTTCTCACATACAGCTCACTAGTATGGTGGCCCGCATTGAGTAGAGGCTACAACCTCACAAAACTAAAAAGCCCGTATAGGCACAACGGGCTCATTGAGGTCGGCGCCAACGGATTCCCTTACTGTGCTAGCCAGAATAAACAGCCGTTGGCAAGAGTAATTCTTCGTTTAATTTCTGACGAGATGTTGTTGTCAGAGTTAATAGCGGAGCCGAGGTGGACAAAGTCCCTTACTACCTCAAAGTTATATCTGTCAATGGTTACGTTCTGTCCAATTCGTCGATGTTGTGTGTCCTTTCGTGTTGACAGCATATTTAGTCTTACCCTCATTTACTGCTAAACCAACTTTTGCCACTTCCTTCTCTATACTATCAAAAGTGGCTGACACCACGTGCAGTCCATCCAATGATGACAATTTATGCACCGATTTATGGATGATTATGTGTCTGGTGTTGGCTCAGGATTTTTGCACAACCCGCTCAAGAATAGGAAAAAATCCTTTTTTGGTATTGAATGTGTCGGTGAGGTCGTTTCTTACCCTGATGCAGCAGCTAAAATTCTCCATCGCAATGCTACACAAACGATAAATAGGTGGTGGGTATCGACTTGAACATCTTGGGTTTTTTCCAGGATCTGCCGAAGTGTGAAAATTTGATCTGTTATGGACTTTCCTGGCCTAAAACAACACTGATAAGGGCCGATCAGGTTGTTGGTAAACTGTTTCAGGCGTTCACATACTACGGCAGATAGTATCTTGTAGGCGATGTTGAGGAGACTTATGTCTCTGTAGTTGGCGCCGTTCAGAGGGTTTCCTTTTTGTGGATCGTGCAAACAATGCTCAGGTTCCATTCTTCAGGCATAAATATTGCTATCCTCAGTTTTCCGCATTTTCGCTGTCGTTGCCAGTATTAAATGATTCGTTGAATGTTGTTCGTCATCGCCGTTTAACAGTCTGCAGAAGTGGTTCTTCCATATCCTTTTTGGCTTTGACGTTTTACACTTTCGTAAAATTTGCGAATATCGATCCTGGAGTGGCACCTCTCTATATCCTAGATCCGCGCTTTTCTTGCTCTTTTTCTTCTTTCTGAAAAGCCGGTGTTCTTCCCTTCTTCTTTGCCCATAGAGCTCAATGGCAGCTCTCGTCTTCACCTGCAGCTTAGCCTTGTAGGTCTCGTTCTTGGTTGCGAGCATCTGTCGGCATTCCTCATAAAACCAGGGGTTTCTTGCTGGTGGGCGCGAGAAACCTAGCACGTCAATTGCAGCTGATCTAATGGCTTGTTGGCATCGATCTTCGACATTCGATGCTGGTGGTATGGTGTGAATCGAGAGGTTAAGGCATACGCGTTGCGCGAAGGCCTTGGCGGTCTCTTGCGATTGCAGTCCTTCGACATAAAATTTTTTCACAGTATTTCTGGTTTGTTGTGGCGTGGTGGATATCCGCATACTTACCTTGTCGATGTTAGCCCCTCGGAATGTTCGGACATCCAAAATACTGGATGCGTGCCTCTTGTGTCTCGCAATGTTACAAATTTGGTTGACTGTTCGTTGATCTAGAGACCGCCATGTCCCTTTGTGGATATCGAGGTGAGGAAACCGTGTGCTGGCTATAGTGTCATTTCGTTCCGTAGCGATCAAGTAAATTGGCCTAAGTCCGTTACCAGACGTGTTGTCGTGTAGGCTACATTTTCCGACAATACTGCTAACGATGTCTTCTCTTCCTACCTTTGGGTTAAAATCTCCCAGCACGATTTTAACATCGTACTTTGGTAGTCGCTCATAGGTTTTGTCAAAGAGCTCGTAGAAGCAATCCTTGTTATATCATCTTTTTCCTCCGTGGGAGCGTGAGCGCATATAAGGTTTTTATTGTCGAATTTGAACTTGATGGGGATTGTAATGCGTTCGTTACAGTCTTGGAAACATAAGACTTCTTGCCTATGTCTGGCACTTATAACAATCCGCATCCCAATAGTCGCTGTTTCTGCTCACTATAACACGGTCCATAGTAGATGTCACAGTTTTTCATCCTATTTTTGCCTGACCCATCCCATCCGGGATGGCAGTAATGTCTGCTTTGCAGCAGTTTAGGGCTTCCGCTAGTTGTTCTCCTGCTACTCCTCTCCTGTTTAATGTTCTCACATTCCAGTTGCAGATACTAACGTCGGATCTGAACATCTGAGTAGTTATCCCAAAAGAAATGTACACCTGAATTCAGTGATTTCGTTTACCTACCTTAGCCCTTCAAACTCATTGTGTTCAATAGGAATCATAGCTCCATTGAGCACTTTGTCCTCGTTCGATTTAGCTGCTTAGAACGCAAACACAAATTAATCTGACGTATCTGTTACTCCTGTTACCATAGATAGTCAGCATAACCCCCATAACTTGTTTGTTTGTTCACGTGACCCCATCTAGCAGAGATTATCAAACCAATGAACACATATTAGCTGACCAAGTGTTATCTTCCTACCCACCATCGACTAAGCATAGGTGTTAGCCAACAAATAAGTGCCGTTAACACGTTGTCTATCTGTTTTGGTTGTTTCAGGTGTGATAAGCACATTCTAGTGGATTTGAAAATTCAATGCCATTTGGGCATGTATTGCATTCACCAAGAGGTTAATTACACACCTACTTACACGTTTTCTCAATGTCCATTAAGAAGCCCTCTGAGTTGACGATAGCTTGCTCTCTCCCCCGCCCCATGAAAGAAACGAAATTTATCTCAATGTTAACACATTATCAACTTAAGAAGAAAACACGCCAAAGCACAACAACATAATATGACTCGGAAGCGAACAACAGCAATTCCACTAAATCAATCACCACCACCCACCCTAGCCCAACGAGCATGTGTTCAAATTACAACTGGTGGCCATCGTGCCTTTCTTACGATAACCTATTTTGTAATCGGTTGTCCAACACAGGCCAACAAAACAAAAACGCATCCATGCTTTGTGCCACGTAAATTCCTTTCCTATCCATTTCACTCCGCGTCCGATGAATGAAACACCAAATAGTCACTCAACACATGCTGCAGCCCCTCTTTGGTGAAGAACCAACATAATTTGTAATTGGATTTGCATAGGAAAAGTACTCAAACTGACGAAGCCCCACAAGACGATGGACAGAGGCGCCCCCTAAGAAAAAAGTTAGCACAGTTTTGGTTTTTCAAGAGGCAATCATCGGTGTTGCGAGCGTGAATTTTCAATTTTCTGCGGTCATTTTGTTGAGAAGTTTTTTTGGATCCTTGTGTCCCTTTGCGGTGGAGTCGTAGATACACCTTTGCAATGGACGACTATCAAGAGCAACAAGGTAACCATCCATGGGGTACCCTAACTTCGTTACGTTGCGCACTGAAGACGCATGTGTGCGTTTGATATTTTCGCAGTTCACTTATCATTTTTCCGTTTCAATTGCAGATGTCGTTGGCAATCAAGTTGTGGGCGCTGTAAAGTGTGGTGGTTGGCGTTATGAAGACCGTTCGCGTTACATCGGTGAGTGGAATCAGAGAGGACAAAGGCACGGAGTCGGCCATTTGCAACTGCCCGATGGAACACGCTATGATGGAAATTTTGTAAATGGACTCTGCACGGGACTCGGCTGTCTTTGGTTTTCCGATGGATCAAAGTGAGTTTTACCATTTTACTTCCTCATTGTGCTGGTAAATTATTATTAATTCTTCTCCCCCACCTGGCCAGATATGAAGGAGAATTCCACCAAGGTTGGTTTCACGGTCACGGTATATTCTGGAGGTCAGATGGCATGAAGTTTGAGGGAGAATTCCGTGGCGGACGCATCTGGGGCCTGGGACTGATAACATTTCATGATTTTACCCATGGCTTTCCACGAAACGAGGGCTACTTCCAAGACTGCCGACTAATGCGTAAACGTCGCTGTCCCGATGTTGTGCAAAAAGCTCAAAAAACGGCACTAATGGCTAGATCACAAGTCGATCATCCATACTGAAACCACCAGTCCGAGAATAATTATGTGTTTCCTTTTGTACGAACTAAGTGAATCGGCATCTCGCCGATAAACAACTAAAAGACCTAAGTGTGTTGATTTTGTGTTCTTTCTCGTTTAAGCATAAAAAATGTTGTGTTGTCGTTTTTATTTGTTTTTTTTTTCATCTTCTCTCTCAAGAAAACATCTTTTGTCATCATAGAAAACTTAATCAATAATTAAAACACAACACACGATCGTATTTATGTGTCGAAGAAACAAAACAACTCGCTTTTGAAGAAAATAAAAAAAAAATGTTAAAAATAAAAATGATTGTGTTTTTTATTTAATCTCCTGTTGGCTCTCCAGTGAGGTACCACGCATTGCTGGCTCGCACTGCTGTGGAGCGGACAAGTCTTTTTTGGTCATCTAGAGCGGACGCCAGGCCCAGCACGACATCCATTTTCAGCGGCAGCAAGTAGAACGTCGGGTACTTGGTGATTTCGTAGAGTAGCTCGAGCGCTGTTATTCTCACTTTCTGTAAACAGATAAGAGGATGGTTGTGTGTTTGTAAGGCAAAATCGATTTGAAATTATTGAGTCACTTAAAAATAAAACAAACAAAAATTACTTAGCGGATTATGTTCGTTTCCTAACCAAATTTGGAGAAAATGTACCGTGGAGAAGGTCGCGCACAAGTTTGAAGAAGAACCAAGAAGTATGGAAATGCATTAATCCTCTTATTACAGGGCAGTGTTAGGCGTAGGCATAGAATATAAGAATGTCACAGTAAAACCTATATCGAACCCAAATAGACACAAGCAAGAGCTTGTTGAAAAAGGAGACATTACGTCAAGACGATTTCGATATCCCAGTGAATCCAGCTCGTGTTAAAACACCAGTGTCCACCTAAACGATGCAGAAATGCTCGGGTCGAACGTTTTTAGTGAACGCGAGGGTGTTCTAAAGAATAGAAAAATCAGAGTCTTGTTGCCCGATTTAACAAAAGCTTACGAAATTTTCTACAAAAGAAAGGAACAGGAAGATTAAGGAAGGTTATGGTGGTTGGTGATATCTAAGGGTAAGAATGATGAGTTTGCCATCTTCTACTATAGTGGGAATCATGGGCATGCCTCTAGCTGCATGTAAATAATTATTAAAAACTGGATGGGAACAAGAAAGCACACATCTTCTGATTTGTGAACCGAGCTTGTGCTGTTCACAAATAGAAGATCAATACCACACTTCGAACCACCAGCTATAGAAGGAATACCCCTTAACATAGCTGAAAGTGCGAAATATCTGGGAATAATTCTAGACAGGAAGCTCAATTGGAAACTTAATGTCAATGAAAGAGTTAAGCAAGCAGCAAATGCTTTCTACGCATGTAACCGAATATTCGGCAGAAAGTGGGGACCTAGCCCCAAAATAATCCTGTGGATGTATACGGATATCATGCGACCAATACTCACATATGGCAGTATAGTCTGGTGGCAAGCCACAGACAGAGCAACCAACTTGAAGCAAATGACAGAAATACAAAGACTAGCGTGTATAGGGACAACCAGTGCGATGAGAACAACCCCAACCTCTGGATTGGAGGTGATTCTGAATCTGCTGCCCTTGGATCTATACATGCAGGAATCAGCTGCCAAAAGCTCCTCGAGGATCAGCCAAACAAACAGCTGGATCCCGAGCCTCGCTGGGCACGCGCAGGTCCTAAAGAAATACGTAGGGAGCGTAGTAAACTCTGACTATCTATCTCCCTATCTAGACTTCGATCGACCCTTCACCTGCTCGTTTCCGAGCAGAGACGAATGTGACAAGAATGAACCCACAAAAACGAAATCGATATTCATCTTCACAGATGGATCAAAGATGGACTGTGGAACAGGTGCTGGCATATTCTCAGAGGAATTAGTAAAGCGGCATATACACACGTCAAAATCTCATCAAGCATGTGAGAGTGTATTTGTAAATTTGCTTTGATGCAGCATATACACACATCAAGCATGAGACTTCAAGCATTCAGTTTTACCTTACATTTTGTTGTTGCCTCTGGGTGCTTTTCCTTATATTTTGTAAGGAGCGTTTCATACTGCACTTTTTTTAAATTGCGGTTGCTGTATTCCTTCGATTTTATGTTCCATAACGCTGGGAGAGAACGATATACCTCTAGAAACTCCAAAATAAAACTTTTTTCTTCCATATTTACATAAATAAACACCGCACTGTTAAAAAAAAACTCCGCGAAACTGACGTCTTTACGCTGGCGTCGTAAAAATGAGAATGAATGCTTGATCAAGCATTCAATCACGAATATACACTACGTCAAGCATTGACGCCTGATTGAAGAAAAATCAAAACGTTTTGATTTTGCTTCAAGCATGCACACAACGTATAGGTGTTTCGTTTTCACTCATACACTCTCGCATGCTTGACGAGATTTTGACGTGTGTATATGCCGCTTAATACACAAATCAATCAGGCTTCCTGATCATAGTAATGTGTTCCAGGCTGAGGTGCTAGCAATCGCTGAAGCGGCTCATTTGGTGTCAATAATGGAAATACCACACAGTGATATCACCATATTCATTGACAGCCAAGCGGCTATAAAAGCAGTATCTGCTATCGAAATTAAATCAAAGCTAGTTCGCCGCTGTCGCGAAGAGCTCAAGGTTCTCTGCTCACAGCATAATGCTGATCTCTGCTGGGTTCCTGGTCACAGGGACATAGACGGCAACGAGATGGCCTACGAACTGGCAAGAAATGGATCTGCTACAGATCATGATCAGGCACTACAAACGGTCGAACCACCACTCTGTAACCTCAGAGAAAGAGTGGAATACAAAACCCGAATGAAAGCCAATACCAGGTGGAAGTCATTGACTACCTGCGAAATATCTCGGAAGCTCTGGCCAGAATACAACGGAAACCGAACCAAAAAACTTTTGCGGTACGACAGGAGCTCCTTATCCAAACTGGTAGGGGCTCTAACTGGTCACAACTTTCTCAGAACCCATACAATGAAATTAAATCTCAAGGATGACGATATCTGTAGAGGCTGCGGCGATGAGGAGGCACACGAGGATACACCTCACTTCCTCTGTCACTGCCCGAGTCTCTGTCACCTGAGGAACAGAACACTTGGAAGCTACAAGTTCCAAGACATCCAAGAGCTATCCGATATTCCATTACCCTATCTTTGCAGGTTCCTACGAACATCAGGATGACTGGATAGAGTGGAGTAACCCATAGTAACGATAAGGAAGGACGTAATCCCACCAAGGGTATCACAATGGGTCCACATGGACCTAAGTGTGGCGGAATAGAGAATCCTCTACTCCACCAACCCGTAAACCTAACCTAACCTAAGAAAGCACACAGCCTCCCAGCTCAGGGATATCATAGAGTATCACTACAAGAAGAACATCCGTCAATTCTAAAAAAAAAAAAGCCAAACAACTGGCAGCTGGCTTCAAAGTAGGAACGCCGGCTCTACGAAATAACAATGGCAACCTAGTTACTGACGCACAGAGAATTTTAGATGTATTTAGTCAGAATTTCCAGTAAATGCTTTATGGGCATTATGTTGAGAAAGAGAAACCGGTCCACCTCCAGTCAATGAAGATGTAACGCTCCCTTTCAGTATTAAAGAAGTTAGTGCAGCCATCAATTAACTGAAGACCAACAACGGAGGTGTTGCCAAAAAAGTGTGCATGCAGCAAACCATTAAAAAAGTCTGGATGGAAGAGACCATGTCCGATGACTAGAATATCAGCTCTATATTTCCCATCTACTACTACTTGCACTAGCTACGCATACTTATGCCGCATGTATGATCTTAAGCCTTTTTGCAACACACTAATCGACACTTCGAGTGTGACTTCCGGCGCGGCAGATTGGCCATAGACCAAATTTGTACACTAAGACAAATCCTGGAAAAGTTAACGAGAGCAAGACAAACTATGCTATCAACAAACAAAGAACTGTCGACGCACAATTTTGGGCAAAGTGTCACTATTGATCAACGGATTGGGAGGCCGTCAGGTAAAGTGAGTAAATTATATTGCTAAAACAAATGAAAGGAACCTTCAATTTTATGCCGATTCCTACTCTATGTAAGTACAGGGTTGCTGATGAATCATGTCATCATCTCTTTGTGTCCAAAGAGAATTTCGGTGCACGTTTGACGGCACTCCTCCTAGCAGATGGGCCGTAATGAGGTTGGTAAACTTACTTTCCGAGTGTGATACAATCGCTCGAAGGCCTTATTATAGAAATGCATCACTCCGGACAATGGAAACAATATTGCTGCTGTAGCTACTGCCATACACTGGTGACCGTTGTTTAAAAATGTTGAGGGAATTTTTTCCAGAACTAGGCCGGAAGAGAATTCCTTTTAAATCTTTCTGGTTTGAACAAGATGGAGCAAGTACTCACGAATTTTGGCCATAATAGCCTGGGAACGTTTCGAGAAACACATCATTTCATTGCACACATAAAAAAGGCTACTGAGCTACTCTAACGTTGTTGGCTTGTTGGTCTAAACCAAAGAGGTATATAGCTATAGAGTACGCATCACAGCTAAAAATGTTAATGCTGTTTCAGACGCGGGCGGTAAGTGCGAAGGGGAATTTTTGTCGTTCGTATGCATCTGCTATGCTGTTTCTTGATGCTGGCATGGCAATGTGCACACTGGGGTATCAATATCAGTACCCCACATAGTAAATTTTCGTTGTATGAGATGCGCACTCTATGTTGTTCTATACTCTTTGTCTAAACTCACCATCAAAATAAATGCAAGATCATACAATCGCATGAACGAGGTGGCCATTCAAATGGACCATTTCTCGAGATTACATAATAACCAAACTTTCCTTTCAATATATCAACTGTTTTACTAGCAGTGTGGCATGTGGCATCTCATATACAATGATGTCAAGTCCATCCAATACTGGGTGAAGATTGTCTTCCAACATGCAATGAACTCCATGAACACAGGAACAATCAGTAACATTTCGATACGGAACGAAATGCCACTATAGCCAGCACACGGCTTCCTCACCCCGATATTCATAAGGGGCCATAGCGATCTCCAAATCAACGAACGAGACACGCATCCAGTATTTTGGATGTCCGCACATTCCAGGGGCTACTATCGACCTTGTTGCACCCAAGGTAAGAATGCGGATATCCACTACATTACAACAAACCAGAAATATTGTGAAAAAAATGTAGAAAGACTGCAATCGCAAAGGCCTTCGCACAACGTGTATCCCTTAACCTCTCGATTAACACCATACCACCAGCATCGAATGTCGAAGAACAATGGCAACGATGCCAACAAGCCATTAGATCAGCTGCAACTGATGTGATAGGTTTCTCGCGCTCACCATCAAGAAACCCTTGGTTAAGCTGTTACAGGTGAAGAGGTGCTCTATGGGCAGAGAAGAAGTGAGGAACACCGGCTTTTCAGAAAAAAGAAAAAAAAGTAAGGAAAGCGCACCTCTCCGGAGTGGCACCTCCTCTCGAGGATATAGAGAGGTGCCACTCCAGGAACGACGTCCGCAAGTTTTACCAAGTGTAAAGGAAATATCGTAGTTGAGACACAGTCGATGCAGAGGATATGGAAGAACCACTTCTGCAGACTGTTAAACGGCGATGACGAACTACATTCCGCTGTCAGGCAGAACGAACCATTTAATATTGGCAACGGCAGTGAAAACTGCCAACCACCCGACCAAAGTGAAATAAGGATAGCAATAGCTAAACTCAAGCTTAGTAAGGCCGCCGGAAATGACGGCCTTCCCGCTGTGCTTTAGAAAGCAGTCGGAGGTGACTTGGTTAGTAACATCCACCAACTCATAAGCCAAATCTGGTCGCAAGAAAGTACGCCTGAATAATGGAACCTCAGCATCGTTTGCCCGATTTACAAGAAAGGAGACCCTCTGAACTGCGCAAACTACAGAATCCCAAGATGGAGTCAGAATTGATTGCCGCCTTAGGAATGGAATACATGCCTTAGTGTGAGTAGGCAACTCACGAAATACAAAGGCTTTGCTGTTATCTTCGGTCCCAAAATGTTCAACGAAATACTTAAAGAGCTGTACAGCGACATTGGCCTAAGACGGAAAATGTACAGTGACTGCACACCAACGCTGTACTCCACATTCTTGCTAAATACCTTTTGCAACTTATTACAAAACGACTTCTACCATCTTTAAGCACGCAGAAATCGATCTCAACCATGTGGCATGTTGGTTAAGGCTCAGGCTCTTATTAGAAACAACTTTATACACTTAAAACCTTATAACATCAAAAGACAGAAACAAAGGCCTTCCAGTAAATGACAACCCACTCACCATTGATTCCTTAAATTGTGTTAATTTCATGCACTGGGGCACTAAGTGGTTCAAATGCGCTCTAAAGTACGTATCCTTTGTCTTCACGAAATTCTCACATATCTCCAGTGCTATCCGAACCGTATGAACTTTACTCAAATCCAGGCATTTGAATACCACAGGTCCAACCTAAGAACAAAACGATGCTCATTAGTGCTAATCATGCACCCCAAAACACACTTTCTCACCTTTTCAATGTTCATTTTAAGGACCGCATGAGGCGTCGCCTTGAGAACATAAATAAATGCATTCATGTGATTCTCTGAGAAGCTCTCCAGTTTGAGTGCGATTTTCGATAGAAGCACATTGAAAAATCTTTGCTTGAATAGGAACTTTACCACCGGCAAATGAATCTCTGGGTACTCGCCTGAAAGGATGTCAAACGCCAAATTTGCAGCAGACGATAGAGACGGGTGATCCAAGAGCTCAGCAATCTAGAAGAGACAATCTTTAAATTCAAGGAGAACAACTTTTTTTTTTAGACTTACAGCTTCAATGATATCACCCACTGCTTCATAACCCCGTACATTCAATCCCTTCCCAATCCATGAGAGTATTTCCACTGCCTTGCTGTTGTTTTGCTTGATTTCTGCCTTTAGTTTCTCAACTATCCGATGGAGAACCCCACGATTAGCATCGTTGTCTTCCATTTTATTGAATAAACTACACAACAACCGGTGTGCCACTGCACGAACTTTTTCATTGTCACTGTTTAGGGAAAGGTCCGTCAGATCGGTTGCTAGGCGCTCGAAATGATCATCAATCGAGATGTCTTGATGGAGGAATCCCAGAATGCCCTTCGTGAGAAACAAATCCGACTCCAATTGTAGATTCATTTTGGGAAGATATTCACTAACAATCATGTACTGCTCGGCCACGGGCAATTGCTTGACAATCAAACTCAGAACAACGGAACACCTTTCGAGAATTTCCAGATTCAAGTTGGAACCGCCGACGAGGTTAAAAATCTGTTCTACCAGCGACTCGTTCATATGAAGTTCTTCGATTAAACTGACATCTTCACCCTCCAAGAGTGTGATCAGTGCATCTAAAGCAACTACTTTCACCTCTGGTGAATCGTTCTTGAAGATGTTGGAGAAAATCAAATCGTACACCACTCTGCTGAACAACTCATGCTTGACCAGCGGCAGGAGATTTTTATAGATTTTCCGCTTCACAAAGGACGAGTACAAAGAAAAGTTCGTAATGCATATTTCCACACAATTTTTCTGCAATTCGATGGCGTTGAGCTGGGCAATGTGCTGAATAATATCCTTCACATCGATGTCCAAGTCTTCACTGGTCAGCAGTTGCATCAAGGACTGATAGACTAGAGTACGATTAGCTGCACTTATGGTTGCAATTGATTCGTTCAGACACGCCACAGCGGCTTTCTTAAGATCCAGGTGATTGTTGTCTTCCCGGTTAAGTTCCTTTAGGAATTCTGCATGCAAGTCGGATGTAATGGTTGTGTTAAGATCACGGCTTGCATTTCGCAAGCAACAGAGTTGGAAGACTTGCGCAAGAATGTTATAAATTTTTAACTTTTCCTGTGGCTTAAGCTCGTCTTCGGAATGAAGTTTTAAGAGGAAACTATTGAGGATTTTCTCCGATGCAAAGCGAGCATCACCCGAGACACAAACGAGCGCTATCGCTGCAGAAGGATTGAAGAGACGCTGGTTAATGTCATTCAAATGCGGCAGGATAGTACCGAGCACTATTGTCTGATAGTTGTGACTTAAAGTGGGATCTGCGGATGCTTGTTCCAATATAGAACGCAATGTCCTTAGTCCGGTGTTAAGAATGTGTTGATTGTCGGGGCCGGGAAAGATTTCTATCTTCAGCGATGTCCAGATTTGTTCAAAGTGAGGCTCCAGCGTTTTGGGGGAGACCTTTTGCGCTGTCATATACTGAAACGAATGGTTTTTGTCATAAAGGTTGAGCTTATAAATGCGAAAAGCATCACAATACTCACCAACAACTCCATTGAGTCCAATTTGGCCACAATCAAATCGCTCTCCATCTTCTCCAATGCCAATGGCACTGTCCACTCGACAAACTGCTCCGAAGCAACCAAACAACTTGCCAACTTTGTCGCTAGATTATCCCTAGTGATTGCAGCTGGATCACTTTTGCTGGGATTGAAGTCAATCGGGAAGTAACACGCAAATACCTCAAACATTTCCTCGTACAAATGTAACAATGGAAATCTTTGAATCACATCTGGCATGAAAGTAAAAATGAATTCCAAGTTCCTTGGATCACGTTCTCCATCGAGGGAATTGATCAATCCATAGATAAAGTCGCCACCCATTGATTTCAGCACTAAAACAAGAAAATACAAACATCTCACTCGAGTTCCTTATCTACATTCACATCTTACCTACCACTCTCGTAGTTCTCGGTTAATGTTTTCAAAATCTTAAAGATTTTCTCTCGATCGTTCCTCACCTGACTCTGGCAGTTGGTGTGTTGGAAGAAACTTTGCAGTATTTTTACCACTGAAGTGTCGGGAAAGTTTTTCATCACAATCAATGCGGCAATTCCATCGATAACCGTCGGTATAACATTATGCTGATCCTTCATACGATCCGCATAGAATGTCGCCACGAATTCAAGTTGTCCACCGTTTAGCAGATCTCTTGGTAGATTAGCTAGGGTGCTGCTCAAAAGTTTTGTGCCACTCACGCGAAGATCAAGCGTGGGAGATGTCAGTGCGAATCCCAGTTTCTCAACAAAGGATGAAATATCATACGTATTATTTGCTATCTCTGTGAATTGGGTGTTTTTTTAAATATATGAACATAATTGGAGTGTCGAAAGTGATTCTCATTTACCTTGTGCGATCTGTTCGGAAGCTTTCTTTAGGTTTTCGTCATTTTTAAGGGCTTCGGCTAATGAAGCCTCGGTCAAAGCAGCCATATCCTCTTTGGGGTGCATGTATTGTCCTATAGTATTGAGGTTTTGGAACAAGGAAAGATGCTTCTGGGTTTATTTTATTTTTTTCTTAACAATTTATATAGTTCAACACGAATTAACTAACGATAAGAAAAAAGGAAAACATGTTAAAAGTCAAATAAATGTCACAATGGCGATTTTGCAAACAGATGATTACCTTACGTTAAGCCGTTACGAGGATCTGTTTGATTGAGATTTTTGAAATGCACTTTGCACCAGTTTTATGGTTTAATGAATTTGATGGTAAAAAATTTCCTATAAATGGAGTTTTATAAATCGAGTGGCTTCCACACATCCAAATTTCTTTGGGTGCAACTGGTTATATCATCATCCGACTTTTAAGACATGACGCAGGCCTTCTACGGAAAACCCTTGGATTAAATAAGTATCAACGGAAATGACATCACAACGGAATATCTAACAGAAATCCAAATACATCTCCTATAAAAAAAACTATTCTTGACTAGTGAAGATTTTCTCAATATACTGAGACTAAAATGTATTAAATTCGTCTAGGAATAGGAAGTTAGGAAATTGTTGTTTGACAGAAAAAGATTTTTTCTCTTATAATATTGTTCAACTAAATTAAAAAAATCTCAGCAAAGGGAGGAAAAAAATCTGACGGATCTTCCATAAATCTGTGCAACTAATAGCAAACACTGCCGATATTGACATCATTGGACGGAATATTAAGGGTATTCAAGCAACGTTGTATGTTTACAACGTGAGTTTACGATGACGTTTCATGAACGCCTCTAAAACTGCACAACTAAATAATGTCATAAATCACTGAATTCAATCTCATTTTAGTAATTTTTTTTTATTTAGAATATTGTTCTCTTTTTGTTCTCAATAGTTTTTTTTCAGTTGAGCGCATATGTTTGATGTGTGAATGTGACTGATTAACTTTCAAAAGCTTACAATGCTATTACCATCTCAGTTTACTTACCCAATTCGTGTGCGAAATTTTCCATATTGTTGTTAAAGATTTCACATACAAATTTTGACAGTTCATTTACTATGTCGTAAGTTTATCATGATGATAACTTTCCCACGCTACATGAATACCCCTTGTGTTTTTTAGTGTGGAGAACTAAGGTATAAAATAATTTAAGCAATAAATAAGGTGTGTAATGTGTAAATTCTTTCAACACGAAAGGACACACAATATCGTCGAATAAGAACGTCACCATTAACAGATTTAACATGGAGGTAGTTAGGAGCATTGTCTTACTTGGCTCCGCTATTAAATCTGACAACAACATCTCGTTTAGAAATTTTATTTTAAGAACTCGATTAAGTAACATAGCCATATCACTCGAACAACTAAAGAAATTCTATTTAGAAATTCCTAGTCATGCTCTACGGAGCCGAAGCATGGACCAAATCAAAAGCGAATGAAGAAACATTTGTCGTTTTGGACGAAAAATTCTTCGGAAAATCTTCGTTCCATTTTGCGTTGACGAGCTATGGAGATCATAATTAAGACTATTAACTCTGTCAACCACATCTCGTCAGAGATAAAACGAAGAATTACTCTTAACTCTTCGATTCCCAGCTAGACGTCGGACGCAGTAGGGAAACCCTAGTCTAAAGCGGCGCGCACAAGTAGAAACCGACCTAAGCCAACTTAGAATGCGCAACTGGAGGCAGTTAACTAAGTGAGTGTAGCTAAGACACTAAAAATGCATAGGCATTGCCTAGCGCATAAGCAATACATAAGAAATTTCATATCACATAAAAAATTATTCTTCTTGTAGTTGCATTCAGCCCAAAATGATGCACAGCGATAAATATTCTATTTGGGCTCTAGAGTTCAATCAGCGAATATGCGATGTATGGATATGGAATGGTCAGTAGGTTTCACACTTTGAATTATCTAAACAAGCCCATGTCTTTGCGAAATTAGCCAAGATGAAGAAGTAGATGGTTACAGTTCAAGTGTCAATATTTAGCGTACCGAATGCGCATTTTAATGACGTCACATTTTCACGATTATTTTTTTATGTTCGAAGTTTATATAAATTTTTTATATACCAGTTTAATGAGTAACGCCTAATACACTTTGTAGCCAAATTTCATTTAATTCGTGATAGTACTTTTTACGTTATTAGGTTCCGAATGAAGAATTGAGTTAAACCCCCTTGCACCACCCCCCCGCTGACAAATGCACCATGTCATTTTAAAGAACAGTTTCCAATCTATTAATTTGCCAAATTTCATTCTAATCTATTAAGCGGTTTACGAGTTATAAGGATTTGAAAAAAAATTCAGAATTTCTATGGAAAAAGTGTTGGAAAAAATTTAACTACACCCCTTTCCGTGAATTTCTTTATAATTCGATGAGTATAGAGCTTATGCAGGAAAGTTCATTACGATCTTAAGTCGTAGAAACATTTCGTAAAGAGAACTCAATTTCCATACGATTTCGATGCTATTTTGAAACGTAGTCGAGGTAAAATAGTGACTACGACAGAAGAAATATTTTCAAATTTGGCTGCTGAATGGACCTATATATACAACTGTAATTCCGTTTTACATAAGTCATACAACGAAAATGACGGCGCCGGCCGGCTGTCTGTAAATTTGACCTTGACATTTCACTTTTCAACGTTTTCGAAGTCAATGACATCAATTAAAAACCCACTAATCGTGGTTTTCGGTATTCTGCTGCGTTATGATATATTATTGTCTCATGTATCCTTCATGTGAGTTCTTGTCTTATTAGTTAATGGTGCTCATTTCAAAAAATAATATTGGGATATTCTGTAGTTATTTGGCACTAAATCCGTTATCGACGCTCCGTCGAAATCCATAAAAACCAACTGTACCCAAGACGAGTGTATTGTACGTTTATGTTTAGCTAAATCGATTAGGAGAACTAAGTCATTTAACGTTCTGAAGGACAATGTGAGTCCCGTATTGTCATAGACAATAATTGAGTAGAATTTTGAAGGCAGATGTGTCAGGCTACTACAAATTTTGTAAATCAAGTATCCCCGTTTAGTGAAGGTATCTCCGTTCCATATTCCTATCGGCATTATTAGACACGATCTAGTGCCTGGCTATTTGTTCATCCCAACGACTTTCTTTCCCTGAACGCCTTGGTCAAAGACAAAAAATTCATTGGAATGATGTCAGTTACAGGTAAAACACGCTGAATCTAAAATGATGTCAATCATTATCACTTCCAAAGTAATATCACTATAATTAGAATCGATATATTGGAGATATGATTGATTCGAGCTATCTCAATTCATTAAATGGCATATTTTTGTTCACAAGACATTCACCGGTTTGTGGCTTTTTCTCACAACCATTCTTATGTAGTTTTGTGGTATGCAGATGTACCATCTGTGTGAATTAGTTGTTTTTTTCTTATTTAAACGAAAATGTATTATCAAGAGGAATAGTTAAATTATATCACACTCGGTTTATTAACATTTTGTATAGCCCAAAGCAGAAGTGTTATTTTCCGACATTACAGCAACAAAAATATGTTCGACATATAAAGTTCAAATCGGTTGTGCCAACGTGTAGAGACTTCAAAATGTTAACCTGCTCAACAGCTCGCTAAAACTTATCCGGGTCTAATTTTTGACATTTGGTATACCTACGGAGTGAAAGTGATGGAAAGCACACATGTGTGGGAAGATAGCAAAGCATTCAGATTTTAATAAAAAGCACGGATGTGTATTTCATATCAGAAAATGTAAACAAAGTTTTAACATAAACTAAAATTGGGTTTTTAGAAAAGGATGGTTACAAAAATTTTATGACTACATTTGTTTCGTTATATTTTGTATGCGAAATGTGTGTAATTTGAACGAAATTAAATGGATATCCTTAATATTGAACACAAATTGTACAACAATTAAGTTTTAATGTCAATAATAAATAATTAAGGCTTTTTGTATGATATCTGTAAAGTCTATTCGGTATTTTTTTATTACAAGAAAAAATATATAAAGAAATTTTGTTCCAATTCATTTGGGAAATTATTTAAAATAGTATTTAAATAATATTCCATTTAATCCAATTAACACAGCAAAAAGCCAAATTTTGTTTACCACGCAGAAATGTCAAAAATTACCCAGTGGATAAAATTTAACCCCTTCTTAACTGAATTGACACGGCTCCACTATCACAAGTGAGTTTCATGAACACATGATAGATGACTCACCCCCTAGAAACCTGAAAAAGATTTATAGTTTATCCGGCAAACTTTTCACTCCGGATAAGGTCAAATGGGCGATCAACTCATTTAAACCATACAAGGCACCAGGGACAGACGGAATCTTTCCTGCTCTTATACAAAAGGGCTTGGACTTTTTCTTACCCACTATGGTCGCCTTATTTAGGTTTAGTTTCAATTGGGGCTACATACCACAAACCTGGAGGGAGGTAAACGTGGTATTTATCCCCAAACCAGGCAAACCAATAGAACTACCTAAATCATATCGTCCAATTAGCTTACCAACGTTTTTCCTGAAAACAATGGAAAGAATACTAGACGTACACACTAGAGAGTGCTTAAATGAAAGCACTCCTCTGCACCCCTGTCAATTCGCCTACCAAAAAGGAAATCCACGAAAGGAGCACTTCTAAGTTTAACATAACAAATAAAAAGTGCATACGAAAACAAAGAAGTAGCTTTATGTGCCTTCCTTGACATAGAGGGTGCTTTTGACAACACTGGATATGACTCCATATCAAATGCTTTGACTCATAGAAGAATAGACCACCCCACCATCAAATGGATCAAAGCGATGCTTGAAAGTCGGAAAATAACTGCTTCATCAGCACTGACCTCAGTATCAGTAACAGCCGTTAAAGGCTGCCCTCAGGGAGGAGTACTCTCACCCCTACTTTGGTCTCTGGTTATCGATAACCTACTTCAAGACCTAAGTAATGCAGGTTTCAATATAATTGGATACGCCGATGACCTAGTCATCATAATAAAGGGCAAAGAACCAAACGAGGTTACAACACGTTTGCAAAACGCCCTTAAGATAGTCATAGACTGGTGTAGTAAAGAAAGTCTTTCTATAAACCCCAGCAAGGCTATCATCGTCCCTTTTACAAAAAGGAGGAAATTAAATCTTACCCAGATTTCAATCAATTGTACATACATTGAGTATTCCAACGAAGTAAAATATCTTGGAGTGATCCTCGACAAAAAACTAAGCTGGAACTCCCACATTAACAACAAAATTCAAAAAGCAACCAACGCTTTCTGGGCTTGCTGAAACATGTATGGTAAAACCTGGGGAATCTCTCCAAAGACCACACACTGAATCTACACGATCATGGTCAGGCCCATTATCACATACGCTTCAATAGTATGGTGGAACAAAGTCACCCAAAAAACAACTATAAATAAATTAAACAAGGTACAACGGCTTGCCTGTCTGGGCATTACCGGAGCTATGCGTACCTGTCCCACAGCGGCTATAGAAGCCTTAATAGGACTAACACCCCTCCACATTTATATAAAAAAGTGGCAATTCGCAGCTCAGCAAGTTTGACACGAGCGGATGAGTTAAACATTAGTGAACATCTTAAACTAATTGAACTTCTATCCGAACTTCCAGAACTTGACATGATCTGTGCGTTTACAGACCGCTTACCAAAGACACTATGCTTCGACAAAAGATTCTCAACGGTGATCACAAATTCACAACCAGAGAAGCATGGTGTAGCAAAAACCCACCAAACTGCCTAAACGGCCTAAAGTGGTATACGGATGGTTCTAAAATGGACTCAGGGGTAGGAGCTGGCATTCATGGACCAAATAAAAACATCTCAATACCTATGGGAAAAAACCCTAGTGTATTCCAAGCTGAGCTTCATGCCATAAAAGAATGCGCAAACCTAATACACAACTCAGGTATTAAAGGCGCAAGCATCCATATATTCACGGACAGTCAAGTCCTTAGCTCACACATTTTTGACTCCAAATCAGTACTACACTGCTTCAACTCCCTCCAAACACTCAGTTCCAGGAACAAAACCAGACTATGCTGGGTCCCCAGACATAAGGGAATTGAAGGTAACGAAAAAGCTGATGAACTAGCCAGAAAAGGTTCGGAAACCCCCTTCATTGGACCTAAACCCTTCTGTGCAATCCCCAAATCAGCCATAAGTCTGGTCATAAAAAAACTGGGAACAAAACAAATATTTTTCATAATGGGGAAACATCCCAGGCCTAAGACAGGCCAAAAGAGCTATTCAGCCCTTCAAATCAGATGCCAATAAGATACTAAATCTTCGCAGGCACGATATCAAAAACTTAGTAGGCTACCTAGCTGGTCATCACGGTCTGCGATATCACCTAAATAAAATGCATATAGTCGACTCACCGGAGTGCAGACTATGTCTAGAAGAAGACGAAACAGCCGAGCAATCATATGTGAATGCCCGGCCCTTTACGGTATGAGAAGGGAATCTTTCTTCAGGGAATTTTTAAGTCCCGAAGAACTGAGGAAATCTTCGGCTGAAAGTATTATCAGCTATATTAGGAAAGTAGAAGCGCTACTAACCTAAAAAACATCTGACGGCAAGCACAATAGATCTTCTAGGTCGATGTGTATATTACAGCTTAGACAAGTCAGAATTAAAAAAAGAAAAAAATGACACACGGCCTTAATTTAAACAAAATAATTCCGAAAACCACCATTGTGTGTTCACCTTAGCACTTCGAAGAACTTTTTCGATTCGTTTATGTGTGCGTGTTCCATATATGACACATAACTTGTCAGTTTGGTTTTTTTGTCGCTTGAGAAAAGAAGAAAACTCAAGAAAATACGTTCATTTCTGGGTAGAAGAAACACCCGACTGGAAAAAGTTTCTAAAAATCCAACAAATTGTTGGTTTCCCAGGGTATTTGGATACTACATCGTTTATAACACAGAATCCACCCAATCTGCATTACTAATGTCCATTACCGTAAGTATATTCACCGCATAGCACCCCAAAACAGCACCTCTCAGCTAGAAAGCAGACTTGCCTATCCAATTCTCAAGACTTCTTCAACCGATCGAATCGAATGCAAGGTCATATACCTATGTGGAATAAAAATGAAATATCTTAACTTTGTTCCGTATCAATTCTCAAACCCGAATTTGCATAATCCAGAGTGTCAAACAATTTCGTCTGATGGTTCACTGGTTGCACATTGTTGACCCCGAAGATGAGCAGTACACCTCTTTACTTTCATTTCATTGTACATTTTGTTGTTTTTTTTTTCTGTGTGTGTCGTTTGTTTCGTTGTTTCTTTCTGATTGGGTTTTCTTTCGTTGGTTTTTTTTTCTTCTTTATTTTTTTTTCCACATTAAAAGAATAACTATGGAGAATTTCGCTTCACAGTTATTGCGAGGGAAGCAAAAGACGAGAACGTGCGTAGGAATGACCTTGATGGCAAAATCATCGACTGCGGAAATATGCGAAAATGCGAAATTGGCCAGAGAGATGGCCATAACTGGGAACTATGACTCGGCATCGATATACTATGAGGGGCTGCAGGGAATGCTCGGAAAATTGGTGACATCTACAACAGATCCACTGCGAAAGGGCAAATGGTGTATGGTGAGTAGACAGTCAGGCGACACAGCAAAGAACAATGAAAATCTCATTTCACTATCCGCCCGGTATAGATAAAGCAACAGATAAACAAAGAGTACACCGAAATGAAAGCTATCCAGAAGACACTGTCGGAAATGACTATGGACTTGCATAACACCCCGTTCGCACACAAATTGAAATCTCAAATCAGCGAGGACGAGATGAAAGATCCCGCCTCGTGGTTTCGTCCAGATCCAGATATTTGGACACCACCGCCAAAGGATCCCGATGTCTGGGGTCCACCACGGCCAGAAAAGTTAGTTTGAGATGTCGTACTTGAAAAATTTGATTTTATTGTCCATTTTTAGACCGATTCCACCGAGTCGGAGCCGCAGTACAAACGCTGTTGTCAACAGAAAATCGGATAGGAAGAGTACAATTCCCCAAAGGACGGCCCCAGGTGCGAAGAAAACATCAGCGCCGAATACAGCGCGAGGCAATGCAAGCCAGAATGGGAGAACCTCTGCAATGGGCGTGAGTAATCGAAAAACGATGTCTGGAGTTGGAGGTGGTTCGAGTGTAGACAATGGCTTGACAAAGGAAGACGATGTCAATAACGAAGAGAATGGCGGCGATGAGGATAAGGAAAAGAAATTCGAACCCAGCAGCCATCTGGAGTCAGAGTTGGTTGATATTTTAGGTGAGTACACTCGCAATGAAGTCGTTTACCTATTTGACTTGATTTGCTTTTTATAGAGCGAGATATTCTGCAAAAGAATCCAAACATACGCTGGGACGATATTGCAGATCTGCAGGACGCCAAGCGCCTGCTCGAAGAAGCGGTTGTGCTTCCCATGTGGATGCCCGATTATTTTAAGGTGAGTTTTGGCATTCACGTTGAAATCGAGACAGGGGTAGGAAATAATAAATACTAGCGACACAGGATCGCTAGCAACTATGGCATAACTAGCTACTTCTTGCACAATGGCTTGACCTACATTTGTATGCCGAATCTGAAGCGTTTTTTCATGGCAGTTACTACTACTACTATTCGACGATGTCAATAGACCTTCTGCCTGCTTATGTTCTTCTGTTCATCGCACTTACCATCGAGTTGTTAACTGATTATTCGGTGAACACCCATATCGGATACCGAAATATGTTGCGTTTGGAAGGTATTTGCATACTTATCGCAGTTGCCAATATAAAAGTTGAGCAAGCCCTTGAGGGCTCAGTGGCGCGGTGGTTAGTGCGATGAGCTGCCGCGCAGAAGGTCTGGGTTCGATTCCCAGCCGTAGCAACACCTAAATGATTTTTCACTGGCCCTCCTCTCGTGATGATCTGACAAATCATCCGAGTAGTATCAATTGTCAAGAATAGCTTATCTCAACTTGGCCGTTCGGAGTCGGCATAAAACAGGAGGTCCCGCCATCGTGCAAGAAGTACACACGCACACATGAATGGTTGTGAGAAAGCTAGGCCCTGGGTACTAACGAGCCTGTTGCGCCAAAAATTTGTATTTGTAAGCCCTTGACCACATAAATAACACATTCACACCATGAGTGTGACTTGCAGCTAGGGTACAGAAAAGCAAGCTTATCAGCAACTCGTTAGTGGGCGCTATTAAATGAGTTATCAGTTGTGTTCATTTTTATTATGGCTTGCAAACATGACTCACATCATATCTACGTTTAAGACATTGAACATTGCGGTGTGTACGTCGTACATGAGTTGATTGACTCGTGAGTCAATATCTGCCATTTGTGGTGTTGTCCCAACTGTTTTGCCACTTGTGGACCTTTCTTCTTTTCTTATTGCTGCTCTCAGCTCGGCTTCATTTCGTTGTTTAGGAATTCTTCTTACATAAATGAGAGTGTCCACTGGGCCTATTCAAGCTACGACTAGTTCTGCTTCGAAACCAGCTTATAGTTTTCAGTTTACAAAGTCTGCATACTGATGTGATTTTTCTTGTTATCGCTGTGGTCATCAGTGCAATTTCCCAAAACGAGACAGCATAGACAAACACTGAACTGACTTCTATTGATCATATGATTCCCCATGCGAGCCTCGGTCCAGCGATATTTAAAAGTATCGGGGAGAGAGTTCTCAAAGCTATTGCTCATGAATTGTACATGTTTCTGGAAGTTTATACTCAGCCAGTTCTAGACCTTCTGTAGCTATCCAATTGATTAGGCAGATTATTGCTTCTTTGGTGGTAGTTTCTATGTCTCAAGATTACTTCGAGAGTACGGTAACCACAGCTATACGTCCGCGAACCCCGTAATTTTAGCACCACTTGGTAAATTTAATAGCGCAAAACTCCGTCAAACTTATTGTTCCATAGAAGTGACCTTAGTACTTAACCGCGTGTGTGCTCCATCAGAACTATACCCCATCGTCTGCCATATATCAATGTTTTCTGCTTGAGATAATTTGCGATTAATCTTCGTTTGTAATAATCCTTGTACATTCTAGTGCTCTCCTTTTGAACTACCAATCTGGCAGTTGAATTGGTTTTTTTTTGTCCAATGTACTACTGCTCAGAAGTCCGTCTTTCCAAATCAACATCTAGTCGACTATAAGCTTTTTTTGGTTGCGCCAGCGAGGTGGGGAGTGTTCCTCAGATGTCTGTATCACGGGATGTTGACATGCACGATTCATACACCTGGTCGCGACGTATAAGCGTCAGCCGTTATATGCCTACGTAGTTCCAAAGAGGTATATAACTATAGAGTACGCATCACAGCTAAAAATGTTGTCGACGTTTCAGACGCGGGCGGTAGGTGCAAAGGGAATTTGCGTCGTTCGTATGCATCGGCTATGCTGTTGCTTGATGCTGGCATGGCAATGTGCACACAGAGGTATCAACATCAGTACCCCTCATAGTAAATTTTCGTTGTATAAGATGCGCACTCTTGTAGTTGTATACTCTTTGGTAGTACGTACTTCGCTCATTTCCCCCGCGGGACTGTCCGTTGGACTGTTCATATCATGCTATACATCTTGTGTCAGCTGCTTCTGCTGCTCTTCTTAGCTTTTCTATCCTCCCCAGCTCACTTTGTAAAGTCGTTACAAAGTTACATACTGCCATCCAGTTTCTCCGACTGCAACATATGATCGAGAAGTTGCGACGGTTTGGAGAGTAATTCTCCATGCCGTGAAGCGTGTGTTCTCTACATCTTCGTCTGGATACTCTGGACATAATGGTGAGGTATGGTGTCCAAATCGGTGAAGATACTTGCGATAACCATTGTGAACAGACAAAAACTGAGTGTTATGGTAGTTGCAGTCACCATGCTCTCGACTTATCCAGTCTCGGATTGGCGGTATCAGTTTGTGTGTCCATCGGCCTTTCGTATTCGTATTGGCCAAACGAACTTGCCACCTAGTGGCTGACGCTGCCTTTGCTTTAAGTTTGATTCTCGTGGGGTCGTTTTAGCTCAGAATTATTCTTTTGTATTTGCACATCTGCCAGGATGTCGATAGGGACCACGCCTGCTATGACAAAGGCGGTCTCTGAGATGGTTCGAAAGCCGCTGATTGTCCGTAGCGCACAGATCCTGTATGTTGTTGATTTGGTATCTTTCGTCCTTAGTGCATGCGCCCAGATTGGGGCGGCATACAAAATAACTCATGTGATGACTCTGAAAAGTAGAGTCCTTCTGTCGTATCCAGGTCCAGCGATATTAGGCAATATGCTCGAGAGAGCTCCCTGTATTCTCAATGCCTTTTGGAATCAATCTTCATGCTTTTTGAACTGCAGTTTGTTGTCCAGCATTACTCCAAGGAATATTACTGTTTTCAACTTTATGATTTGGTAACCAACCTAGAAAGTGGCGAATTCAAAAGTTCCCCTACTCGTTATAAGGACAGCTTCTGTTTTATGGTCAGCTATTTCTAGTTCTGCGGATGCTAGCCAATCTTATATTGCTTCGTCTGTAGCTGATTCTACTGCACCGATCTTTTTGGCTACTGTGACGACTGCAATATTATCGACGAGTCTAATGATCAATACTCCCCTAGGTAAAGTTAATCGTAGAACTCCGTCGTACATTATGTTGTACAATAGCGGTCCAAAGACTGATATCCTGCAGCGACGTTGTAATATTTTAAAGCCTTCTTCAATATACAACGTCAGCCGCTTGTTGAAATAGTTCGTCACTAACCGCAGAATGTAGTATGGCGTGTCCATTCTGGCAAGTGATCTTCAAATAGACAACCAGTTCGCAGAGTTAAAGGCGTTTCTAATGTCCAGTATTACTTCTGAACATTACTACTTTGTATCGTGTAGCCATCTTCCTCCTTCGATGGCCCTTTCTGCTATATCGATCACCGCTCTTATGGCATCAACAGTAGATCGCACTTTCCTGAAGCCATATTGGTGGTCTGAGAGGGCTCCTTTCTCTTCTGCTACTGCAGATTATATCTTATTTTCTCGAGTATTTTTCCCAAGGTGTCCAGTGGACATATTGGCCGATAGGACGATGATTCTACTGAGGGCTTCTGCAAGGTTTAGTCTGAAATGTTTATTCTTCGAGGCCATGAGTTGTGGTCTCTTACTACACCCGCCTTTACAGCCTCCATAGTAATAAGTGAAATTGTAGATTACATCTACATCCCTTTAATTTCGTCATCACCATTTTGTACGCCGAGCTCCATGAATTAATGTCGGCTTCTTGGTAGAGTCGTTTGAAGCGTGTGGTTTTGATGGCTTTATCTAAGGCGCGTCTTGCCATTTTGAGGGTGTACAGGTGCTGTTGGAAGTTTGCACTCCTTCATAAACGCAGGACTTTACACCGTACTTGCAGACATTCTTTTTAGCAGCGTCTTTATTCCCTCGTTCCACCAATAACATTGAGTGCTTTCTTGCTTCTTGGTCTTCTAGGTCGAATATTAGCTGTGAGCAGTTTAATATCTGTGGACATGAACATGCATTGAAACGCATTTAATCAAATCTATAAATTTCAATTAAAACTATTACGGCTAAAGAATGCAGTCGATGTTATCTCACAAATGAGCAATATTATCCGCTCGTGTTGACAAACACACAATGAACTGCGACAAAGACATGCCGCCCATGTAAAATGATCCAGCTCGTTCTGACAAGATATTGCACATTGAACCAAACAACGTAAATTCAGTAGCTCATTCAATTCAAGTGCATAATCAAATCGAATGACCACAAGGCTCAATTACAAACGTCAATCAAATTGTAATACATTCCGCATTGTGACTACAACATTGTGTACGATATAAATAATTACCAGTAGGGTACTCATTTCTCTGTTATAAGATCTAGGTAAACAGCCGATCAATTGCTGCCAGTTGCATAATCGTATGCATTCACAAATTGACTGAAGTCTGGCAAATTGTTTAGCGGGGATTTTTCACTTGCTTACACCAAAATGACGATGACGCAATCATGCACATAGATTTTTCAAGGATTTCTTTTTGATTTCTCTTCATTTTCTGGAAAATTGTTTATTTAAAATATTGCATTGGCAACCACTGTTAGGAACCTCAACATCGATGGGCTCCAATCAACTGTAATGCCTTTGGTTGTCTCTAAAGCACTATCAGCAAATGAGTTATTTTACATAACCCCTAACATTTCTAAAACGGCCCGAAGTGAAGAACATGTGGCCTGACAATAGCTAATAAGGGACAAAAAGGAACATCAGAACGTTAAGATCGTTGGATACTCCAAAAAAAGCAGATAATCGACCACAAGGCTTATTATATATTGGAAACAGCAGGCAACAGGCAAACATGCGAAGAGTTCGAAGAGAATGAAAAAAGCTACAGAAGACTTTATTTTTGAATATCAATTAGAGCTCTCAGACTTAATTGACCCCTAGAGATACGTTCTGTATGTGTAATTGTTTTCCCACGCATTTATGAATACGAGCAAGCGCTCGCAGTTTACGACCTCTGCATTTAGCGCCACCTAAAATGTTTAGATTGTGGGAAACCACATTTTTGGTTTGTGTCCACTTGTTTGATGTTTCTCTATTGTTGCTACTTGTATCTTGCAACCAACAAGTTGCATACTGCGTCCCGTGGTGATTCGTGCACCTAATAATAGGGGAAAAGTAGGGTTGGAGAACTGACTATTGACCGATCATGAAAGGGCACTAGACAATGAGGGATATCGAAGAAGACAAACAGGACAGTTTGTTCCTTGGTAGAAGAAAACAGTAAACGTAATGCGTATCGAGAAAAAAAGAAGAAACATTATGGAAAAAAAGATAAGTATCTCAACCGAAATATTTGAAAGAGAATGTGTGACTGGTGCCGTTTAATTTCGGCAACCACCACGAGAGGCATGAAAAAAAATGTTACTGTTGGTTAATTTGGCAGCAAGATCTCCCCCCCATTCCAACGAGCTTAGGACGGAGCACGACTAGCCTGATGCTGCAATCACATTTTTGAACAGCCTCCCACTTTTGCCCGCGCTGGCTTAATCTACATACCAGTAATGCAGATCACTTATTACCTGCTTATGTTTTTGTCTGGTTAACGCTTCCTCGAAGTTAGTGCAGCCATCAAAAAATAAAGAACAACAAGGCAGCCGGTTCTGATGGATTACCAGCAGAACTCTTCAAATACAGAGGTGTTACCATAGAAGTGTGCATGCAAAAAGTCCTTATATGCCTTATCTACAAAAAAAGGCGACCCCATGTCTTGCACCAACTACTAAGGCATATCCCTGCTAAATGTCGCATATATGAACCTATCTAACGGCCTTAAAGTAGTTGAAAAGATGATGTGTCTCGACTTGAAATTCGTTGGTCTTTTCCAAGATTTACCTTAGTCTGGAAATTTGGTCTATAGTCGATCTGCAGGGTCGGATTCCACACTGGTACATGCCGAGAGTGTTGTGCATAAAGGCTCAAGGCGTTCACACAGTACGTTGTGTGCATCTTCTGTCACCATTTTCCTGTACACGCATTCATCATCGTACTACGGGCTCATTGTTGGGGGTGGTTTGTACCCTACAGTGCAGTGGTTTCGTTTACCTCCTTAATGATGTCGCGATACTGCCACCACTGACTGTTTGTTTGTCTGTGGTAGGTTTTATACTCAGGCGCTCGTTGTAGGCTCTGGCTACTCAGGTGTGCTGTGGCGTCCAACGTCGAATTTATTCTTCTGGGCAGTTCGCAGGTTCTTCTCGCTTGACAGTAGAGGTCTGAATTTAGCCGCAACAAGAAAATTATCAGAGTCGTAGTTCGCCCCTCGGAATGTGTGCACGTCGAGAATGTTGGATGCGTGCCTCGCATCAATTAGCACATGGTCGATTTGGTTGGCGGTTCGACCGCCTGGAGAGCGCCAGGTTGTTGTGTGGATCCTTAGCCTAGGGAACCTAGTGCTACTTATCACCGTATTACGAGCTGCTGCAAAATCTGTTAGTCGGTAGCCGCTGTCCTTTGTCGTTTCGTGGAGTCTGTGCTTACCAACTAAACCGCCAAAGATTTTTTCCTTTTCGACTTTAGCATTGAAATCCCCGAGTACAACTTTTACATCATATTCCGGACAGGCTCCGTAGGCTCCATCAAGGAGGTCATAAAACTCCTCCTTGATGGGAACTTCAGCCTCGTCGGTCGGGGCGTGTGCACATATTAGGCTTTACGTTTTGTAACGTAGCTTTGATGCGGATCACAGAAAGGCGATCACTTATCGGCTTGAAGTTAATGACTAAGCCGATTTTCCACGACGAATCCGCATCCTAATACATGCAATCTTATGTTGCAGCTGTAATAAATGTCGCAACTTTTTCTCTTCATTATACCTGATCCTATCCATCGTATCTCCTGGATTGCGGTTATATCTGCCTTGTACCGCGTGAGGCAAGATTCAAGTTTTTGAGTAGCACCGGGATGTAGAGTGTTCGTACATATCATAGCATAATGAAAGATTGAGAGCACAAAATATAGGGAGAATGAGCATGTTGTACATATATTACAAAATATATAAATCAAATGGCCTAGAACACCACAATCGGAATAGTACGGATCAGATCATAAATACAGATCATTGCCTGTGCATAAGTCATTTGATCTTGTTCCAATATTTCATGAGGTGTTTCACTTTTTTAGGTCAACCTAAGATGTAAGGATAGCTTTGTCGTGACTCGGCGTTTTCCTCGTCGCATACATTGACATTAAGTTCCGAAAAATATTTGAAATGCTTACTGACTTTCTGTCGAAAATAAAGTTGCCAACAAGCTGACAGATGCACGGTCTGGAAAGTCCTGATTGAAGTAGTTTTCTTGCAACCATTTGTCTTGCTACAATGTTCTTAAAATATCATGTACTTTCAATCCATTTCAGGGTATTCGTCGACCATGGAAGGGTGTCTTGATGGTTGGACCGCCAGGCACAGGAAAAACAATGCTTGCTAAAGCTGTCGCCACAGAATGTGGCACAACATTCTTTAATGTTTCATCATCAACCCTCACGTCCAAGTATCGTGGTGAATCCGAGAAAATGGTGCGGCTACTCTTCGAAATGGCCCGATTCTATGCACCGAGTACTATTTTCATCGATGAAATCGATTCTCTTTGCTCACGACGTGGTTCCGAATCGGAACACGAGGCGTCACGACGTGTCAAATCCGAACTTCTAGTTCAAATGGATGGCGTTGGGAGTGAAGAGGCTAACAAGGTTGTCATGGTGTTGGCAGCAACAAATTTCCCCTGGGACATCGATGAGGCGCTGCGACGTCGGCTCGAAAAACGCATCTACATACCCCTGCCCACGGACGAAGGTAGGGAAGCGCTGCTCAAAATCAACCTGCGAGAGGTAAAAGTCGACGAAAGCGTAAACCTGACGAGCATTGCCCGTAAGCTGGATGGCTATTCAGGAGCTGATATTACAAATGTTTGCAGGTATGTCGTTATTAAAATGGTGTCGATTATTCTGTGAAATTGATTTCTTTCCTTTGTAGGGATGCAAGTATGATGTCAATGCGAAGGAAAATTGCCGGCCTAAAGCCAGAGCAAATTCGTCAATTGGCCACAGAAGAAGTTGATCTGCCTGTGTCGACGCAAGATTTCGCCGAGGCAATTGCCAAGTGCAACAAAAGTGTCTCAAAAGCTGATTTGGAGAAATATGAGAAATGGATGATGGAATTCGGATCATCATGATGACATGAATGGAGAAAAGTTCCACCTTAACAGTCCTCATTCTCACTCATAACTCTAACCTTTCCACGTAGCCTATCTTAATTCAAAACTAACTTACTTACTAAAGACTAATGATGCCCTATCATCTAAAATCTTAAAAACCATAAGAAACAACAACTGCAATATAATTTCTTAAAATGTTGTTAATTTTAAATTAAAAACAAACAAACAATTGTAACTAAAACGAATCTGTACTTAAAGAATGTCTAACATGAATAGAAGGGAAACAATTTAAACAAACACACACATAAACAAAGAAAAGTTCAATAAAATTTTTAACATTAATTGGAATTGGTTTTTAATTTCTGATTCTTCAAAAACAAGCGCCAACGTCATCAAGGTTTCTCAGAAATCGGTAGGGGTAAAACCCTGCATTTTTGCGCAGCGATATTGGCTGGGTGTGAGATAAGAACGGATTTTACGAAATCGACGTTAAAGTGGTGGACTGCTTATTTTATATTTATTAGAACCCTAAATTAATAATTGATAGTCTGCTTTATAAACAAATAAAGATGTTAATTAGTGGTCGGAACAATTCAGCGCGTTTGCGAGGCCATTAAGTATTCGTTGCCTGGTTGACTGGGTATGCGTCATAGCGTCAACCTATGCTGTATATAATTTCTAAACTGTTTATGGGAAGGAAGTTTGTTGCAACGTAATTCCGAGTTAACTTTTTGAAATTAAAAACTGGTTGCAACAGGGTGCTGTGAACTCCCCGACATTGGTATCCGATCCAACAATCGACAGAAAATACGCCTGCAGCTTTACTTCGACCACGTTAAGGATTATTGCGATGATTGGAAACCTTTTCCCATAAAACCGAAACAATTTTGCTGAGTACCCTATTACTTATCGCCCAAAGCGACTCATTTGTTGTGGTGTGGTGGAGATTCGCATTCTTACCTTGGCTGCGATAAGGTAGTTGTCGGAATCGATGTTAGCCCCTCGGAATGTTCTGACAACCATAATACTTGATGTGTGCCTCTTGTCTATTGCAATGTGATCTGGAGACCGCCATGTCCCCTGTGAATATCGAAGTGCCGAAACCGTGTGCTGGCTGTAGTGGCATTTCGATTCGCAACAAAGTCAATTAGCCTAAGACCGTTGCCTGATGTGGTGTCGTGTAGCCTGTGTTTCCCGACAATACTGCTAAAGGTGCCTTCACTTCCAACCTTTGCGTTAAAATCCCCCAGCAGTTACAGAATAACCTCCCCAGTCTTTCGCTATATCATTCTTTTACTCCGTTGGAGCGTAAGCTCATAAAAGGCCTAAGATGACGAATTTGGCCTTGATTCGCATTTTAGCAATGTGTTCGCTAATGTCTTGAAGTCTGGCACTTATAACAAAGCTTAACAAAGCAGGAAAGCAGTTTTTTGTAACTACCCCCAACCCTGCCAATGAACTTGCCTTCATTCAAATGATGTCTCTGTCAGTTTGACGTTGTCGCGAAGTGCTCTATAGGGTACTCAGCAAAGATATCCATTTAAATCCGAAATCCTCTCGGCGCTATACGGGCTTATAGGCCACATGACTTCGCAACTAACAATTTTGCTTAGATAAATCACTATCGAAGCTATTTCCCCTCCAGCAATATTACCTGTATGAAGTCTTATGCGAAAACATTTGGCGCACTTTTAGGAAGCTATTTACTTCTATTAGACTTCTTTAAATATTTCTAATAAGCCTAAAAGAAATAATTTTGTATGCTTATAAAAGGCTTTAGAGAAGCAAATTATAGGCTTCTCAAAAAGTCTTTCCGAAAATATTTGCAAGCCTTCTCGAACTTGAAAAATAGCATTATTTTTTTTTTATTATTTTGTTTTTGTTTTTATATTTTCTTATATTATTTACTTTTAATGAGTTCAGTTTCAATCTCCTATAATTATTAAAACCCAATACGTACGTTATTATGAAAGTATGAAATTCAATGCTTAATTATATAAAAACTCATCTTACTGCGATTCGAACTCGCGTTCTCTCGCACGGTTCCAACACGCTATCCACTAGACTGTACTCTGGAACATGAAAGACTAGAATGTACAACGAAGTACTTGAATCGTGTTGACTCATTCCCCGGTAGGTTCCCGATCTTTTCACCTCTTTTCCGATCTTTTCACCTTTTCCTGATCATATCACCTTTTTCCCGATCTTTTAACCTTAGCTTTTTTAAGCCTTCATCGTAAGCTCTATACATGATATGTTTCGGACACACGTTTCCGGAAGTTTAAAAACAACCTTACAGAGGTTATACAATCATAACTTCGGTTATACTTGTGAATTTTCCTGCATAATATCTTTAACAGGTTTCTACCCAAACAATCGACTGCCATAATGCTCAACCTCCGCGCACAAATACTATATAAGGCCTACAGAAATATTTGCTTGTGGAAATTAAATTTTATTACCTTATAGAGGAATAATTGTTAGTTGGGTCTTACTCTAGAATATAGGTAATTGTTTTGGAACAGCATTCTTGTCAGAGCGTAAGCCCCTTGGTCCTAGGCAGACAATCATCTACATTTCATTAAAAACCCGGAGCACGGCCAGTGTCTCCGATCAGATCGTCTTGCTTCAGCAAATGTCAAATATCATTCTTGCGTTAGGGATATACATTTGTGACCGACATTACTGACAACAAAGTGAATTGTGCTAGTTAATTTATTACTCATTAATAATTTAAAGTCATACGACAGTTATATTCATAACCGTTTAAAAGTGATGAATATATTTTACGTCAAGTGCCAAATACAACAGAAAAGCCGTACAAGGTAGCCAAATGCCAAAAAAAGAGAACCAAAGTACGACGCAACAACTAGAGCGTTAAACTTGATTAAGCTTGAAAGCGATCAAAACAGACATTCTTCCCTAAAAAGTTGTCTCTTTCAGGTCCTCACAAAGGGAAAACTCATCGAGTACCACGATGTTTCGGGATTCTTTATTCTCTTGTCTGCGCATTTGATGCATTTACAATGCGTTTTGGATGAGTAGGTACCTATGCATTGCGTCATAGTAATCCGTTTGCGTTTTGAACTCTTGATAAAGCAGTAATGTAGAATTAATGCGTTTTGGTATTCAGCCAGAGTCCTATTTCCACATAGGTGACCAAATATGGTGAATCAAATCTGGCCGACACAACCTCCGAAACTGGCATGTATCCAGGTATTATCTTCCCAAGGCATGTGGTGAAATAGCTTCGGTATTTAGCCACTTGCTAAATACCGAAGAGTAGCAGTCAATCTCTCGTGAGGGGTTATGGCTTGTCTCATATTTTTATCCTTTCTCTTGATCATATGTGTGACCATTTGGAGCAACGTATTGTATATCATCTCATCCATCTTTAAATAATTTCGCCAATCAGTAGGCTCCAGCGAGAGTTGTCAAACCAAATTTAAATGAGTTAATTGCTTTCTAGCTGAGAGCCGTTCTTTTTACCATTTAGTTTTTGAGTTCTTTTCTTTAGCTTAATACCCAGAGATCAGGTAAAGATCCTTACTTGATCTCTGTTAATACCTATAAACTGCAGCGACAGCTTAATTAACGAATTCTTCCTCATTCATGTTTTAGTTAAGATAAAAGTAAGGCCCATATTATGACTTGCGAATCGCGTAAAAAATTGTTTTATGTGACTATTTGGTATTACAGTTTGCGACTCGCCTCAAATGTCAAAAAGTTTGGCGAATTGAAATCTCGTTCTGTTACCTTTAGCGAATGTTCGCTTTTTTCTTATAAAATCAGTCGAACTGTAATTCTTGGTGACTTTGAGCGAAATCGTTGTTTGTTTGAAAATTCAGAGGTGGTTTTGTTTTTTCTCAAAAGAAATTATTGAAATAAAAGGATGCACCCCTCCTAAAAAATAAAAATAAAAAATATAAAAGAGATATGATAATAAATTATTATTAATTACCAAAATATATTTTAGTCCTCCTCAGTCTGGAAACCATAGTTTTCTCTTCTCTTCCGTTTGTATCGTCATCTTTAAAAAATAATCCAACACAGATCATTATCATTTTTTTCAATGTTTAATTTGTTTACATTTTTTTTAATTCAATCTAGGTACAAACAACTTGACGTTTCACAAATTTTATTTTGAATTGACATTGATTTCAAAGGCGAATGCCGTAGTTCGCTTCTCGCAATATCACGACTAGAGATATTCGCTAAAATGGTTACCTTAAGTCGAACGTTCGACTCGCAAGTCATAATAGGGCCCTAAAAACACATTTATATTCCAAACAAAATTTAACAGATGATCACTTGATTGTAACAAGGGGCAAACTATCAAAAAAAAATTGGGTCGACTCGTTCGTGTATGACACCCCACTGAGTCCAAATGGCCTCGATCCAAATGGCTTTTCTCATGTGTGTCCAGTTTGGGCCCATATAGTTTGGGCTCCAAATGGCCTCGATCCAAATGGCTTTTCTCATGTGTGTCCAGTTTGGGCCCAGTTATAGCTATCATTGAAAAGCATCATTGGAAATTTTCTTTTACTTCTTGCGGTTTTTTTTTATAAATTCAATCATTGGCGAGTTGGTGTCAAAACAAAGCTTATGAATTTTAAAACGTGATTATACAAACATTTTTTAATTTTTTTCTAAATAATGCGGTAACCCACTGAATTCAATCTCATTTTAGTAATTTATTTCTTGATAGGGTTTTGTTCCTATTATTCCCTTTCCGTTCTTTATAATTTTTTTTTCAGTTTAGCGCACAAGTTTGATGTGTGAAAGTGATTGATTAAATGTCAAAATAGCATTTTAAAAGTTTACAAAGTTTACCATCTCAGTTTACACACCCAATTCCTGTGGGAAAATTTTGTTGAAAAAGATTTCCCATACAAAATTTGACAGTTCAATTACCACGCCGTAATATTCGCACGTTTACAATGACTTTCCGACGTTGTATGAGTACCCCTATTTTTATTTCCACATGTAGTGGCGATTTTTAAATTATTTTCAATATTAATTCGTCTTACAATATTTACGATATGCTTTTGATTAAATCATCAACTGAATGAGTTTGTTACTTTTTCAAAAATATTGCTGAATGCTACCACCGGCACAGGGAATTTCCGCCATTTTGGTTGATTGTTTGATTGAATGTTGATATTCGCTGACACCATACACCAACACTTTTAATCTGTAGCTGTACACTTGTCAAACATATTTACATAACTAACCGGCCAAACAAAACTTCTCGTGGTAATATAATTAATAAACAATGCCCGAAGAAGAAAAATCAATCCAAACTCCAAATTATGACATATCCAAATTCAAGTTGTCGAAAATCCTTAACAACAACACTGTGCGAAAGAGTGTTACGTTACTTGGTACATTCCCAGACATTTCAGAATCGGACAAAGCCATTATTATATTTGAGAAGAGCGCTTTCACTAAATCAGATGTCCAGACAGAGAACGACGAGAAAACCTACTTCTCATCGAATACAAAATTCAACGTGGAATTTATCAACAATATCTACGGCAGCTTTCAATGTGTTCCCGATGCCGCTTTAAATTGTGAGTACAATACCTACATGTGCACTTCCCTTTCTGAAGTCAATGTTTGTTATGTTAATTCTAGCTGTTAAGACGACAGTGGTGTATCCTGCGACTGATAAACATATTGAAAAATACTCAATACATGCAAAGTATTTGATAAACGAAACTCCAGCACTCTATGAGAATTGCACTCTGCCATATCTGAATTCCAGCCAGTTTTCATTAGATGTAAGTTTTTGCCCACTTATCACGCATATAGATTTTATTTACTTTAATTTATTTCAGTGGGTCTATAACATTTTAGAACACAAGAAGGAGACTGAACGCATCGTGTATGAAGACACCGATCCTGAAACTGGGTTCGTTTTGCTGCCCGATCTCAAATGGGATGGGCGGACAGTTGAAACTCTGTATCTTTTGGCAGTTGTGCATAAGCGTAACCTTAAATCATTGCGTGACTTGAATGCATCGCATTTACCCCTGTTGAAGAATATTCGTGATAATGGAACGCGAGCGATAGAGGAGAAATACGGGGTCCCAGCGTCTCAGTTGCGTATGTACTTCCATTACCAGCCGTCGTTCTATCATTTACATGTGCATTTCAATCCAGTGGGTAATGATGCGCCTGGTATTTGGTGTGAAAAAGCACACATGTTGGAAACGGTAATAAATAATCTGGAGTTGGTATCGGATTACTATCAGCGCGTTACCATTCCATTTGTATTATATGAGGGCAACAAATTGCTGGACATTTACGACGAGGAGTTGTGTGTAAGAAAGAAAATCAAATTGGACGATGCTCTTATATTAGAAAAAGATGATCTGAGTATATAAAGACAAACAAATAAAGCAATTTCGAAAAATTATTTTCTTTCGATTATCATTTTTAGAATATGTGCACCAGCCAAGGTAAGAATATCGTAAAAAAAATTGAATGTCGAAAGACTGTGATAGCAAGAGAACGTCAAGGCCTTCGTAGAACGCGGATCCCTCTCGATTAACACCATACCACCAACATCTTAAGTCGAAGAACAATGGCAACGATACGATTAGATCTGACGCAACTGATGTGCTAGGCTTCTCTCTGTTGCAGGTGAAGACGAGACCTGCAATTGAGATCTATAGGCAAAGAAGGAGGGAAGAACAAAAAAACAGAAAGAAAAAAAAGCCAAGAAAACAAGACCCGAACAGAATCCTGTCGAGATGAACAAGGAAATATTGTAGTTGAGACACAGTCGATGCTAAGGATATGGAAAAACTACTTCTGCTGACTATTAAACAGCGATAACAAACAATATTCGCTGCGAGGCAGAACGAACCATTCAATATTGACGGCGACAGCGGAGATGACTTGGTAAGTAACATTCACCAACTCATAAGCCAAAACTGGTCGGGTGAAAGTATGCCTGAAGAATAGAACCTCAGCATCCTTTGCCCGATCCACAAAAAAAGTAGACCCTCTGAAGTGCTGAACTACGCCAACTACATATGTCTTCTCAACATCGCCTGGAAGGTCCTATCTGCCTAAAATGTGAACGCCTGAAACCGTTTAATAACAACCTGATCGGCACTTATCAGTGTTGTTTTAGTCCAGAAAAGTCCCCAACGGCAGATGCTCGTTGCGCCATCAGGGTGGGAAACAACCTCACCTAAGTATTTAATGGGGACGGGAAACTCCCGAAGGGAAAAGTCTTTTAGTATTTCGTGGAACGGCTACCATACTCTGACATCATAGGTCGGACAGAACGTGATGTCGCTGTCGTGTTTTCTGGTATAGGGGAAAAACAGGTAGAGAAGGTTCAGTATTAAGCGAGGGCAAGACCAAGTACATTTTTTCAACAAGAATGGACACACAACACCGATGAATTGCACAAAACCTGACTTTCGACCGGTACGCAGCCCTACTCATCAGGACCCTATCAAAAAAGGGCAAATATTCTTCAACTTCTAGTTACTGATCAATTGCACTTTCGTCAATTCTTTACAATGTCATGACAACGCTGATAAATCGTCAGCTTGTAAAGAATCTGAAAACACGAAACTTCACCATGATGCAGAAAGCAAAGATTGTTGCTCTAGATATTTCAAAGCCATTTGACAGAGTTTGGCATCAAGTCCTTTTGTCGAAAATGCATGCATTGGGAGTCGATAAATTAATGGATGTGTATTGAATGCTTCAAGTTATGTTTCCGGAAAGATCCCTTTTTCTTTTTCTTTCTGGTTTTTGTGTTTGAAAATCGAAAAAAAAGGATACGAATTCTCGTATTGAAGTCGAGTGTTGTTAACGCCTTGATAGATGTTATTTTGGGTGTTTTTTCTTGAGAGTTCATACTTAAGCCATGGATAGTGTTTAGGAAACTTGAAGGATGTGCCAGGTCGAAGGAATAGGGGCGGATAAGGGAGATTAAGGGAAGTGACGTCAGGGGTATGTAACCTTATGGGTTAGATACTCCTATTGAGCTAGGGGCTATCGTAAACCGAGCAGTACAATAGCCACGGATGTTAAAGCGAATTTAGTTCGATTTAGCTAGGGGTGGGTCCGCTCTAGGAGAAAAATTCCATCTCATATTCTCCACTCATTCTCATTACGGACGTTCGGAAAGCGGTAGAAATTGACGCAAATTTGGGCCTCGCAATTTATATACGAAATGGTTACATGCGAGATATTTTTAGACCATTCTCGCATTTCATGTGGTTTTCTTTTTCAGGCATTTAAAAAAAAATGTAACCCCAGTCCAGATCATGTGGCAAGAACCCATGCGCACCGTTGAGCTAGCGAGCGGATGGATATGCCTGAGCTGCATGATGGCTGGACACCCGTTTTACTAGTCTGCCCGGATTGGCCCAAGGGTCCTGTGACCTTGGGTCATAAGGGTGGATAGAGTTAGTAGAAGGGATGGTGCTTCGAATTTCGACATGATGAAAGCATGCGACGATGAGTGGACTAGGCCTTCTCCAGTACGGGTGATAGTGCCGGAAGAGGTCTAGATTCTTCGGATGGAACATCCAGTTCAGACAGGCCACTCGCTCTTCATCTCGGGGTTCGGGGTACGTTACAGATGGATGGATTTTTTTATGGATTAGAAATTATCTTTCAAAACATTCAATTCATGTATCTTTTGGACGGTTTCAAGGTATTCCTTGAGACTCGAGACGAGCTTTGTTTTTTATAAAGTTCCCGTTTTATAAAATTCTAATCCAACTCATTCCTTGGCTGGTGAGAGTACTCATAGATCTCATTTCGTTTTCAGGCCAACGTCCCTACTGTTCGGACGTAGACTTTCAACCAAAGATAAGGGAAGTAACTTTAACTTCCCTTTTCTCTGCTTTTAACTACAAATATTTAGCACATTGAGTTCTGACTTACTGATTTTTACTGCGGACAATTATTTGCATGCAAAACTTTCGTACGGGAACGATTTTAACTTAAAATCAGTAAGAATCAGTAAATATTATTTGGTATGGGAACAGACCTAATGGCACTTAAATGTCGAAGAAACCGAAAAGCTTTTCATGCTCGGTATGTGTGTTAGCTAATAGCGTTTTCGATTGGGATACAAAGAGCACTCTTTTTTTACTCTAAAGCACTTTTGAAGAATCTGGATTCCAAGTGAGATTTACACCTACATGCACAAAAACATTTAACATCTGACTTATGTCAGTTTAAAGTTTGCATTTCGCAGTTTGATTTGTGTTTTCTGCGAAAAAAAGTTTTGCCACCAACTCGCCAATGCCACAATGAGTAAAAGAACATTTTAAATGATGGTTTTCAATGACAGCTATAACTGCGGCTTTAAGATAAACAATAAGCTGTCAATTGGCACACTAACACTAACACACACACAAAACCAGATCAACCTCTTTTATGTTCGATTGGGACAAGTAAAATCTTAAATCTGAGGGGAAATCTGAAAATCCCAATCGAAAACGCTATTAGACTACAGCTCGTGTTAACTCGGGTTGAGAAATTTTCGGTTTCGCTACAACGTCAATCTGACAGCCATGACATTTGTATGATGGCAAATTCATTGGCGAGTTTCAAGGGGTACTTCTAAAAAATTACCCCTCATTCCCCCGCTCATTGAATTTGCCTTTATACAAATGATATGACTGTCGAATTTATGTTGTCGCGAAGTACTCTATCAGCAATTTTGATAATTCTCAATTGCTTACGATTATATATTTATTTTACCATACAAAAACGCCATTAGTTAGCTCTGCTTAATACCATATCTATTTCGATAATCGATAACAATTTCAAATAATTTTCACACTGTGAACACACCCACACTGACTAATCAAAACAAATGTCAAGAATTTTTTTTAAGTGGATCTCTTCGTGACTAACAAAATCTTAATACTCCAACAAAACAATAAAAATTTCGATTATCTGAAGTAAATTTTCACTACTTACGTGCAAAATTTTGTAAAACGCAAATCCCAACGCAATCCCAAACGCCAAAAAGGCAATAATGTACCAAGAGTATTTGAATCATTTACAAATATCCATTGCACCACTATCCTCCGATGAATTAAAGGACCTGCTAAACGATGACGATAAATTAGATGAGAAAGTTGACGAAGTCCTCGAAACGCTACGTGCCCAAAAGGAGAGTCTCCTTACAGAGAATCGTGGCAAGGCCGAGAGCAACATTGAAAAAGAACCCATTCTCTTCGAATTGCGAGGTAAAATCAATGAACTCCTCGAGGAAGGTAAAGTTCGGTGTACTTCTATTCAGGAAAAAGTGTCACAAATCAAGGAAAAATCTGGCAATGTAAGTCAAGAGACTGCATTGGCTTTGTTACAAACTGCTGCCGCCGAAAGCGAAGAAGAATCGGAAAAACTAGTTAAGAATTTCACAGATAACGAACTCAGTTTGGATGGTTTTCTCGAGGCATTCCTGACCACCCGCAAGACAATGCATTTGCGTAAACTTAAGTCGGAGAAGATGTCCGAATTGATTCGTCAACAAAATCAACGTGGATCGATGTACAATAATCTGCCATCAAGTGGATTCTATCCGCAAGCACCGCAACAATCAAATTTGCCATATCCAATGATGCCGATGGGTCCGATGATGCCAATGCCACGACCCTACTGAGAGCATGAATAGGCTTTATTTAAGGAACTAATGTTAACGAAAATGAAAGATAATCTCTTTTGTGTTTTTCTATTATTTTATCAAATCGATTAATAAAGTACGACGTATGTGCGTTATAAATTAAACTTTGCTTAGTTAATCGGAGTGATGTGGTGTTGGATGAAAAGGTGAATTCAACGGGAGAAGTTGTCGTCTCTTTGTATCTATAGCGAGGTTTGGTTTCTTTAAGAACATTTGAAACCGAGGTCTAATTCCAAGTTCACTTACCTACATACTGTTCTTTCCGGTAAGAGTTTTGTTTACTCCCAAGTACGATAACAAAAAATCAGATAGCTAAGTAATCCCATGAGTCACAGAAATATATTTTTTTTTATTGAAAACATAAACAAAGGGAACAACGTGCAAATCTGTCGATAAGAATAACCAAATCAAAAATAAATTCCAATAGGGCATTTCTTATCCAATTACCTAAGACAATCTGAAAAGTTGCGATAAGAAGATATGTAAGGTCTTCGTTAATCATTTGAAATTTAGTATATACATAGTCACTAGCTATTATGATGTGCTATTACCGTTCGTATTGTGTCTTTCTTGGATACCCAATCAACATGCTTTAAATTAAATGCTCTTAGCGGATCATCAGCTATTTCATTGCCCTGTATGCCTCTGTGTCCGGCGACATCAGCAGTGCTTAACATTATGTTGGACGCCAAGAACCTTTAGATCTTCACGACAACGTTCCACAAATCACAAGCTTACATTTTATTTCGAAAGCAGATATTGTTTTATTTTGCAGGCTGACAGTCAATGAAGATGGAGATATAATCGGATGGTATCGCCAGCAGCTTTTTTTCGTTTTTGAACCATCAGTATAGATGGATATGCTTACGGTGTACACTTTGTTTCACGACGTTCGTGTCTGCACCTGGAATGTTAGAACATTAAAGAACAAGCAGAAGCCCTAAGCTGCTTCAAAGCAGTCATTCCTGCCATCCAGGAAATACGATGGGATGGCCCGGGCAAAAAGTGGATGAAAAACTGACATCTACTACGGACCGTGTTGAAGTGAGCAAAAACAGCGACTATTCGGATGATGTGGATTTGTTATAAGTGCCAGACTTAGGCAAGAAGTCTTATGTTTCCAAGATATTAGCGAACGCATTGTAACAATCCGCATCAAGACCAAATTCGCCAACATAAGCCTTATATGCGCTCACACTCCAACGGAGGAAAAAGATTATATAGCGAGATTGCTTCTACGAGCTCCTCGACAAAACCTATGAGCGACTACCAAAGTACGATGTTAAAATCGTGCTAGGAGATTTGAACGCAAAGGTAGGAAGAGAAGACATCTTTAGCAGTACTGTTGGAAAATATAGCCTACACGACAACACGTCTGGTAACGGACTTAGGGTAATTGACTTCGCTACGGAACGAAATGCCACTATAGCCAGCACACGGTTTCCTCACCTCGATATCTATAAGGGGACATGGCGGTCTCCAAATCAACGAACAGTCAACCAAATTGATCACATTGCGATAGACAAGAGGCACGCATCCAGTATTTCGGATGTCCGAACATTCCGAGGGGCTAACATCGACTCGGACCACTACCTTGTTGTAGCCAAAGTAAGGATAATCCGCCACAAAAAAAACAGAAATACTGTGAAAAAATTTAATGTCGAAAGACTGCAATCGCCAGAGACTGCCAAGACCTTCGCGCAACGCGTATCCCTTAACCTCTCGACTCACAACACACCACCAGCATCTAATGTCGAAGAACAATGGTAACGATGCCAACAAGCCATTAGATCAGCCGCAACTGAAGTGCTAGGTTTCTCGCGGCCACCAGCAAGAAACCCTGGTTTGATGAGGAATGTTGACAGATGCTCGCAGCCAAGAACGAGGCCTATAAGGCTAAGCTGCAGGTGAAGACGAGAGCTGACATTGAGCTCTATAGGCAAAGATGAAGGGAAGAACATCGGCTTTTCAGAAAGAAGAAAAAAGAGCAAGTAAAGCGCGCAATCAAGGATATAGAGAGGTGCCACTCCAGGAACGATGTTCGCAAGTTTTACCAAAGTGTAAAACGTCAAAGCCAAGGATACAAGGCTCGAACAGATTCCTGTCGAGATGAACAAGGAAATATCGTAGTTCAGACACAGTCGATGCTGAGGATATGGAAGAACCACTTCTGCAGACTGTTAAACGGCGATGACGAACAGCATTCCGCTGCCAGACAGAACGAACCATTCAATATTGGCAACGACAGCGATAACTGCCAACCACCAGACCGAAGTGAAGTGAGGATAGCTATATCTAAACTCATGCTTAATAAGGCCGCCGGAAATGACGGCCTTCCCGCTGAGCTTTATAAAGCTGGCAGAGATGACTTGATAAGCAACACCCACCAACTCATAAGCCAAATCTGGTCGGTTGAAAGCATGCCTGAAGAATGGAACCTCAGCATCGTTTGCCCGATCCACAAAAAAGGAGACCCTCTGAACTGCGCCAACTACAGAGGCATAAGTCTGCTCAACATCGCCTACAAGATCCTATCTGCCGTAATATGTGAACGCCTGAAACCGTTTACCAACAACCTGATCGGCCTTTATCAGTGTGGTTTTATGCCAGGAAAGTCAACAATCGATCAAATTTTCACACTTCGGCAGATCCTGGAAAAAAACCCAAGAAGTCCAAATCGATACCCACCACCTATTTATCGATTTCAAAGCCACATACGACAGCATTAATAGAGACGAACTATACAAAGCCATGTCTAGTTTTGGTATACCGCACAAACTCGTCCGTCTGTGTAGGACGACGATGGAAGATTATCGCTGCTCCATCAGTGTCGGAAACGACCACACCGACATATTCGATATCAAAAAAGGATTCAGGCAAGGCGATGCGCTGTCATGTGATTTCTTTAATTTGATTCTTGAGAGGATTGTGCAAATCTCTCGAGCTAACGCCAGAGGCATAATCTTCCAAAATCGGAGCAACTACTAGCATACGCCGATTATATTACATCATCGGTAGGACTCAGCGTGATGTCATAGCCATGTTTGCTAGTATAGAGAAGAAAGCAGGAAAAATGGGTTTAGCAGTAAATGAGGGCAAGACTAAGTATATGCTGTCAACACAACATCGACGAATTGGACAGAACGTCACCATTGACAGATATAACTTTGAGGTAGTGCCAGACTTTGTCTACCTCGGCTCCGCTATTACCTCTGACAACAACATCTCGTCAGAAATCAAACGAAGAATTTTTCTTGCTAATCGCTGTTTCTTCGGGCTAAGAAGGCTATTTAGTAGTAAAGCCCTCACTCGAACTACTAAGGATATCCTATATAAGACCCTGATCATCCCAGTCCAGCGCTGAAGCATGGACCGTATCAAAAGCGGATGAAGAAATCCTTGGTCGATTGAAGGGGAAAATTCTTCGAAAAATATTAGGTCCCGTTTGCGTTAATGGGCTTTGGAGACAAGATTCAACCAAGAACTATACGAGCGACATGCCACTGGTCAAAAAACTCCGCATTGGACTTTTAAGATGGCTAGGACATGTAGAACGAACAGACACCAATAATCCGGATCGCAGTCTTCGATTCCCAGCCAGACGTCGGATGCAGTAGAGAAAGATCTCGCCTTAAGTGGCGCACACAAGTAAAATCCGACCTCAACCAGCTTGGAGAGCGAAACTGGAGGCAGTTAGCTAAGGATCGGTCTAATTGGAAAGGCATTTTGGTTGTGGCCCAGGTTCATTCCGGATCCGGACTATAGCGTCACTTAATCCCAATTGAATCCACCGTTAATTAGTTTTTGCTTTTCTGCCACCGCAGTTGGCGATACAAAATCATCATCTTGACGTATTTTTAATTACGCTTTGCTGTTCGCTGTTTTCACTAAAAAGCTGTATTTTGGAAAAAAAACAGGGGCCATACTTAATAAAACGAATATCGCTGAAATCACTTCGTTTTTGTTGAAATTCCATTACGTAAAACTAGTATCGTTCTCGGTTTTACGATACTCGTAATTTCGCACGACTGGCATTTGGCAGTCGTACAGCTTTCGTTTTCGTTGAGCTTTCATAAATATTTCTCGTTTTGCACAATCGCACTTTGTCGTGACTATCGTTTACTTGCCGCTTGTTTCGTTTTATGTAATAGAGCTTTAGAACGCTACGCAGTTTTGGAGTGTAGACAACAGTACTGAAAAACTGGAAGCCAAGCATCGAAAAAGTCATTACATTTGAATATACAAGCTTACAGTGCCGCTCAACTGAATAGGTTTGACTTATTTTTTAGGTTTGAAACGTTGTATCTCTGTACCAAGCAGTTCGATTTAAGCGAAATACATTTTTTTGTATAAAGAAATCAGTCATTTGTGAAATAGCAAAGTTTCTGTTCCGTTAGTTTTTTTTTTTTTTTTTTTTTTATTATTTTTTCAAAAACATAGCAAAAAATCTCATTTTTTTGGCTCAACTGAATATGTTTGACCACTATATAAAGCAAAATTTCGAGGCACTGGGTAACGTAAATAATAAAGGACACTGTTTTATCATTATTTAGTATTTGGTATGGCCACCCTTGTTCTTAATTATTTTAAGCATACGGTTTGGTAAGGAATCAGAATATTTTTCAATTTCATTTAGTGAAATTGTTGACCAGGCTTTTTTAATTGCTTCAACTAGGGTCCCAGAGTCAGTAAAGTGTCTTCCTCCTTCGTATACTCTCCTGGACAAAAGTCCCCAAATGTTCTCGATAATGTTAATGTCAGTGGAGTAAGGCGGCCACTCGAGCAATTTGACGTTTTGGTCTTTAATCCACTGTTGTAAAAGCCGAGCGGTATGGATGGGAGCGTTGTCATGTTGGTACGTCCATGGAATATGACCATTAATCTCCGAAAACTGGGGAAAAGCCTTTTGGAGCACAGTCTTGTACTCATTTACGTTCATCTTCGAGGTGACAAACTGTAGCTGGCATGTTCCATAAAACGATATGGCTCCCCACACCATTACTGCACCTGCACAAGTGTGATGACGACTTAAAAAACATTCTTCCTTTCGCATATCGTGAAAATAGTAATTATAACCATCCGGTCCATCGTGGTTGAACTTCTTTTCGTCGGAGAAGACTACCATATTCCACTCCTTGTTTCACGTCATGTGTTCTCGGGCAAATCGAGTCGTGCTTCCTTACGAGCATATTGAGAGGTGTTTTTTTATTTTCAATCTCTTCAAGTGTTTGGCGCTTCGAATAATTCGTTTTACTGTGACCACACTAGCATTTACGCCGCATTCTTCCCTAATTTTACCAGCAGAAAGGTGGGAATTTGAGGCAGTTCGTAAGAAAAGTCGCCTCTCCGATGCTGTTGTTGCATATTTTTTTCCTCCATTAATTTTTTTTCCATAGTCTGCTTCATTACGGAGAAAATTACTCATAAGAAAGAGGAAAAAATGTAAGAAAGAATTTTCAAACCTATTCAGTTGAGGCCTAGAGATGCGCGAAACAGTTCCAATGATGGAACGGACATGGAACGTGTCTTTTTGAGAGTGGAACTAGTTCCCGGAACCATGTCCTCGGAACTATATAGTTCCCTTGACATATTTCCATTGCAATTACATTTTTTTAGTTAAAGCAATGATATGTTTATATGTAGATATGAATATAAATAGCTTACCTTAGAAGTATTAAAAACTTATAATTCTTACTTAGCCATTAATCCAGTAAGCATTATAAATGTTTTATTTTTAAGAGAACAAAAAGTAACAACAACAACACATTATCATGTCCATTCAGTTCACCATGTTGTATGTATGTATGTATTTATTTATTTAGTATATCTAATACTACTAATTAACAACAATTATTTTTAACAAATACCTAATTTATTAGGTCAAAATCAAACATTCGTTTTTATGTAATTTAAGAGAAGCGATTTAAAAACTCTAAAATTTGATTCATTTTTAATAACATTTGGCAGTTCATTAAACATTTTTAATCCTTTATACAAAATTGTGTTTTGAGTTCTATTGTTTCTACAGAATTTAAGTCGAAAGTCGGAATTATTTCTTAAACTATATGGTTGAGTTTCTTGTATATACACTAAGTTTGACGACAAATAATCAGGGACCATTTTATGTTTCATCTTGAATATAAAAATTAGGGTGTTGAATTGTATTCTCTGCTGAATGTTGAGCCACTGCAAAGTAGAAAGCATCCATTGGCTTGATGTATAGTACCCGCATTTCAAAATTATTTTCATAGCCTTGTTTTGTAGAATTTGGAGGCGGTTTATATCACCACTATTTCCTAAAAATAAAATTGTGGAACAAAATTCGAAATGTGGTTTAATAATAGTGTTATAAATATTTATTGCACACAAAGTAGATATATTTTTTCTAATTCTTTTAAAGAAACCGATTTTCTTTGATATCTTTTTTGCAGTATAAGCCAAATGATTTTTTAAATTTAGATCACTGTCCAGCATTACACCAAGGTATTTCATCGACTGTACGTGCTCGAGATTAACGCCGTTTATTTGAATATTATGATTAAATTCACTATTTATTATCATGTATTTTGATTTATTTACATTAATTTTCAATTTATTTGTTTCTAACCAATTGCAGAGTTTGTCTATATCATTTTTTATATATTCAGTGATAATATTTATGTCTTTTCCACACACGAACATTAGAGCATCGTCTGCAAACAATGATATTTTGCAATGCTTAAGAACTTTACTTATGTCGTTTATATAAATTAAAAATAGCAACGGACCAAGTATAGTACCTTGTGGCACACCAAAAGTAGTTGCCTTAACATCAGAAAACACATCATTAAATTTTGTTCTCTGGTTTCGATTTTTTAAGTAAGACCTGAACCAGTTTAATTCCTCATCTTTTACTCCATATTTTTGTAATTTTTTTACAAGAACAACGCGATCAATCGTCTCAAACGCTCTTTGAAAATCCAAAAATAATGCAACAATTTTATTTTTAGCATCTATTTCGTGTTTCAGTGAGAAAATAAGCCAGTTTAATGACGTTTCACATGAATATCCTGGTCTAAAACCCGACTGATTTTCAATTAGTATTTTATTTATCAAGACGTATTTATAAAATTGTTTGTACGCAACCTTTTCAATAATTTTTTCTAAGGTCGGAACCATGTTAATTGGTCTAAATTTATCACATTTTCTTGCACCATTTTCTTTAGGTATGGGAACAACCACCGATTCTTTTAAATTTTCGGGAAAAATACCCGATTTGAATGATTCGTTTATTATTTTTAGTATCATAGGGCCAATAATATCGAAACAATCCATTATAGTATTTATGCTTATGTTCGAGGTATCAGATTTTGATTTTTGTTCAGTTCACGTATCCCAATCAGAACGGCCAAACCGCCAACGTGTTCGTAGTAACATGTTAAATAGAAAATATGAACACAGCGGACATGATGACGATATTCTTCCCTTCTTTCCATTCGCATATATTTTTTTTTTAATTTCAGTAGGTATCTGCGGTAGGTGAACAGACGTGTCGTATTCGCATACCAGTACATCTAAATTCAATTGGAAGTTTTAACATCATACTTGTATGTGTCTCAATATTCAATTCATTCGTTCGTTCGTTCTTCATACCATTTATCATTTTTTAGCTTGGAACTATATGGACATACGGACATGCTAAATTGAAATATTCGGAACGATAGGAAACCTGTCCGATAGATGACATAGTTCCAGGAACTATTACGGTCCGTAACGACCCAACTCTAAGTTGAGCGGCACTGTACCTTCCACCGGCCGCAACACAAATTCGTATTCCAATGAAATAAAATGCAAATTAAATTGTGTTCACAATGTTTTATTCCTTTTTAATTTAACCATTTAAATTAATAAGATATATGTTTTTATTTATTTTTGTTTTGTTTTGCAAATTTCAGTGTTATTTTAGTTTTTGTTACATACTTGATTTTTTTTATATATAATTTAATTGAACTATTACATAATTAATAATCAATAATAATAATAATGTTTATTATTTAAATTGTCCCGTTTTATTTAGATTTGTTTTCTTTTTTTTTTATAAATACGTATTGTTTAAAGAAATTTACATTAAATTGTTTTGAAAATATTTCAAATATTTCGTTTTTTTTACTCATCTATTGCAAATGTGTGTGTGTTGTATAATTGTAATAATATTTCCTCACATAATAATTGAATAGTATAATTTAAAATATTTTCTTGTTGTTGTATAACTTATGATTTACTTATTTTTGAGTTGTCGATGGAAATATCTTCTTTTTTTTTTTCTGTTTAATACAATACGGTTTTATATAAATATTTGTATTACTTTTTTTTGTTTGTTTTGTTTCTTATATGTAATTTTGGTAAAAAAGATAATTTTATTTCGTAAAGTTTTACATTGTTTTTGTTTTGTCATAAGGTTTGTTTGTTTTGCTAATTTACATATGGTTTCTTTTTTTTTTCAATAATTATTTTATGTATATATTAAATTTCCTGATTAAAATTAACTGATTTTTTTCTCTTTCTTGTATTAAAAAATGTTTATGTTAATATATTTCTCTGAGGTGGCGCAATTCATAATTTGTTTTACATATTATTTTATTTTACAAATATTTTGTTTTTTTTTTTAATTGATAAAAAAATCAAAAGCAATTTTACTACAAAAATAGGTTCTAGAAATTAATCTAATTTATTATTAATTTTTACACACTCAAATGTGTGTATACTTTACAAGTACATATCATTCAAATAGGAGTTTCTATTTAACCTCTACAACCAAAATATTATATGGGAGATGGTAAAGAAATCAAAACAAAAAAAGGAAAACAAAGGTACAAACTTTATTAATTACAAATCAGAGGAAATATTAATAGAATAATAATATTTAATATTATATTTTCATTTAAATTAAATAATTATATATATATATTTTTTTTTTTAAAGTTATTCATTCGTTTGTTACTTGTTTTGTTTGCCTACATAAAGATAGATGTGTTTTTTTTTTTATAATTACTTAACTATACAGTTCTGAATTAAATAATGGATCCTTTTTTTAATTCTTAAAAATACAATTATTAAATAATTTATAAATATATAAAAGTTATTGATTTTAAATTGTATTAATTATTTTTTTTTTGTTTCAAAGAACAAAATAAAAATGGAAAATTAGTATAATAGTTTACACATTAACAAAGAATAAAATGTTTGTTTGTACAAAATAAAATATATTATAGCATTTAACTAATTGAACTTACAAAAGAATTAATAAAAAAAATCTAAGAAATTTATGATGCACATTTAACTTAATAGGAAACTTGAGTTTATACTTTTTATAAGTTTATAAAAATGTTTGTTTTCTTTTGAAAGTTAAACGGTGATTAGTGAATAATGTTTTATTTTGTGAAAACAATAATTAAGTGAAAAATCAAATAATTAACTAAAATTTGTCTAAGAAATAAAATAAATGGCAGTAAGGTTTTTGGTATTTTAAATTAGTTGTCTCTTTTACTTTTTGTTTCGCATTTTTTTTTAGTTTAGGGTGTTTGATAATGAGGAGGTTTTTTTTTATTAGGTTGGAGTTTGTTGATTTTGCGCAAGAACTATAATTGGATATACGATTTTATAGTTTCAGTTCCGAAATTGAGTTATAATGGATTTATTTTATAGTTTGCACGTGCTCAAAGGATAGTGATTTTGTACACCGCAGGCATGAGAAGAGAAAGAAAGAGAGATACGACAAGATGTTGGGTGTAGTTAAGACTTGTCGCATGGATGGTATACTGTATTCGATTTAATTCGCAAATTTTTTTTCAAAAGTTAGTTTCATTTTATTAAATTATAGTTGCAGGGATTACTCAATAGGCGAATAGATTATCACAACTCAACTGAAAGACAATTTTAAAATAAATGAAAATAAATAAGTCCAGTCTTTTGTTCGAAAATCCACCATATGAATCAAAATGAATGTTATTCATAAGTGCAATGGCAAAATCATGTATCCTAATATGAGCCTTTTTAAAATGAAAACATTTGATAAGGCTACAATCCGCGGTGCGAATCTCTTAATATTCCATCCCACCTTTAAGACTCATGTACACAAAAAGTGGACGTGGCTAAAAATGTTGTCGGAATGAGTTATACAAGGTGGCGCAAAAGTAATCCTCCTATCAGAAAATGCTATAAATTTTGCGATTGGCCCCTAATGTCAGTTCTGTTTTGACATTTGTGTAGTAAACACATGCGAAATACACGTTAATAAACAATGTTACGCTACACTGCTCCAGAACGCGGAATATTGGTGACTATTTATTTGAGCAATAATCGGTCGGTGACTTTGGCACAACGTGAATTTCGTCGCAGATTTCCTAGCCGTCCAACGCCTACTGGTGAAACACTGCTCGCCTCGAAGAGACTGGCACAACACGAGATGCTGCCAGGCGTGGCAGACCCCGGAGTAGCCGTTCTGCAGAGAATATTGCTGCTGTAGCCGAAGATGTCATGGAAGCGCCGTCGACATCGACCAGACGACGTGCCACGCAAATGGGTATCAGTCGACGGTCTTTACAGCGGTACAAGATTTGAAGATGTTTCCGTACAAAGTCCAGACGGTGCATCAGCTGTTAGCTGCTGACCGCCAATCGCGTCTAACATACGCTCAAGCCATCCTTAATCACCACCAAGAGGAAGATGATTTTTCATCAAAAATAATCATGAGTGATGAGGCCCATTTCCATCTTAGCGGGTACGTAAATAAGCAAAATTTACGCTTCTGGGGCACTGGAAATCCGCGTGTAACCCACGAAAAGCCATTACACCCGCTCAAAGTCACTGTATGGTGTGCTGTTTTCGCTGGAGGAGTCATCGGACCTTTTTTCTTCGAAGACGTCGCGGGCCAAACGATTACTGTGAATGGTGAGCGCTACAGAGCAATGATCAACGAGTTCTATTTGCCGCAACTTGATGAATTGGGATTGGAAAACATGTGGTTCCAACAGGACGGTGCAACGGCACACACTGCACGTGCCACAACCGATATACTGAAGGATGCATTTCCCGGGCGCCTAATCTCCCGTTTTGGCGATTTGCACTGGCCAGCAAGATCGCCTGATTTGACCGCTCCAGACTTCTTTTTGTGGGGCTTTTTGAAGTCACGGGTTTATGTCAACAAGCCTCAGAATCTTGCAGCTCTTAAAGACAATATCCGTCAAGAATGTGAGGACCTATCGCCGGAAGTTTTGGCCAAAGTGATGGAAAATGCCATAAAAAGGGCACAAATGACAATCAACTGTGGCGGCGGCCATTTACATGACATCATATTCTCGACTTGATGTAAAAAAAATTAAAAGACCAAATAAAAATAATCCACAAGAAGAATCAAAGTTTTTCATTATTTTTTTAAATTACAGCCAAAAAACATCGGTAGGTTATTTTTGCGCCACCTTGTAGAAAATGACATTGCCACAACATATTGTTGAAACAGTTTATTAAAACCTTTTATGACTCGACAAAAAAACGACGTTTTTCTATTGCATATGGCATACCTACCCCAAACGTTTTTGTTGGAAAACACCCCCACAAATTGGGCTTGACAATGACGAATTGTTTATAATAACAGTACCAATGTTTTTGCATCCAAATTTTTTTTTTTCAAATTCCATTACCGAAAACTTTTTTTTTTTACTAAAAACGCCCCGAAAATACGGGAGTGGTAAAAAACTTTATATGGACGAAAAAAAAAAGAATGTTTTTCTAAAAAGTGGGAGTTGCAGTAGGCTAGGACAAGGGTCATACACACCAAATTTTATTACCGTAGCTCAAAATTTAAGGCCTAAAAATCGGTGACGTACAAACAGACGGACAGACATGGCAATATATATGGTTCATATGGATATACATATATATCCATATGTATATAGCTAAATTATTTCTCTATGTTACAAGCTATGTATCATACAATATACCTATGGAATATTGTATAAAAAGGGCGATATATATCCACGATGAGTTTCCAAGACGGTTAATGACATTAAGTTGATAGAAATGTGCATAAATACAGGAGGGGGTCATTTAACCGATATCACTTATCGTGCTCGTTTTACGTTATATTGAATTTTTGCATGCAAAAAGCTCCAATTGAGGATCTCTTCTCCAAGGTTGCAAGGTTTCTGACAAACGTATGATTTCAAAAGGACACAAAAAAGTTGCCTAGCGAAAACTGCTGTACATATATTTTTCATATGATACATTTTTCATATGATGATTGAATGTATTATTTAGGATTGAATGAAAAACAAGTGATGCCATGAGAATTCTCGTTGGTCAAGAGAAGTTAGTTAGACAGCCTATGACAGACATTAAACAGAAATTTAATCATACAATTTTCATTTTCATTTTATTGATCGATCGCTACTATCTATCAAGCTATCAAATGGGTTCCAAACTTTATTCATGATAGTGGAAGTTTCGCAAGGCCTTCCAACAGAAAATTGATCGACCACTGGTCTACTAGAACTATTAAATGGGTTCCAAACTTTATCCAAGATAGAGAAAGTTTCGCAGGTACTTACAACATAGAAATTGATTGATCGCTGGTCTATTAGGTTCCAAACTGTATCCAGGATAGCGCTAGTTTCATACGGACTTCCAACATGAAAATTGATCGATCGCTGTTCTATTAGGTCTATCAAATAGTTCCAAACTGTATTCATATATCATCACTCTATAACTTACAGGAGCTGAGGTCTAAGTGGCAGAAATCAAATTTTTCGTCAATAAAATTGCACCCAGGCGAAGTAGGGCCGGATTGCTTATACTCTATAAAGAGAAAAAATACTGAAAAGTACGGGAATGCGTTTAAGTAAATTGCAGTAAAATCATTCGTTTCGTGTGGCTTTTTAAGAACAAATGACAAAAATCACATGTCAAAACAAACGACTTGTCACTTTCTGATACCTACTGACAGTTTACTGATTCTTACCAACAGAAATTTCAGAAGTTAATTATTTTACAGATTTTGATGGATTTATATTTGAAATAAAATATTTGGCATTATCGACCCATACAGGGCCTCAAACCTAGCTTCTCCCTCCATTTGTATGTGCGAAGTTATTCAGTCCTATCGAGGTATCCGTCGGAGCGGACAATTTTCCGCAACGCGTACTTCGTCGGAGGTTAAAATTCTATTGGAGGTATGTGTCATCGGAAAAAAATTCTACACAAATGCGACGGCTTCACTTCACTACAATCCGTAAAAAAATTCCGCGAAGAATTCATGTCGGAGGAAATCGAAAAAAGAACGGCACTTAGTTGTCAAAAATTGCACGAAAAATGCACCTGAACGCACTTCAACGCAATTCGCCTGGATGCGTTACAAAATGTTGGAGAAATATTCCAAACAGCTTCTTGGAAGAATACCTCGAAGCAAAAATCCTCCGAATCGTACAAAATCGGAGAATTTTCCGCTTCGACGGATACCTCGATAGGGCCGATTATTTCTGCAACAAAGAAGAGGACCTCTTGCTTAACGCCTATTCCAAACGACAAATTTGAAAAGCTTCTCGTGAAAATGTTACTCGTGGATGTTGTCAGACTTTCGCAAGAGTTGCAGCATTGAAAAAAACTAAGGATTTCTCACTTTCGGGACTTGAACCAGGGACCCCGCACTTAGTAGTCCAATGCACTAACCACTGCATTTAAGAGCTCTCTCATTTTTTTAAGTAAGGGAACGGCAATCAGTAAAAATCAGTAAAATGACCAATAGAATGTCATTGTCAATTAAAGACGAAATTTGACAATTCATCTATTTCCACTTGTTATACAAATTCATTGCGGATAATTTTCTACGTTCCGAAACTCAGTTTTAGTAATAATCTGCTCTCATTTAATCCGTGACATTAAATGGGAAATGCCTGACAATATAGAGTAAAAATATTCGTTGAGCACTCCGGTAAGTGCATAATTATTAAATAACCGATATTGGAAGCTTTTTTTTTACATTACTTATGAAGAATAACTCTATAAAGGTATAAATATGAAAAATAAAATTTCAAAATAATGGTTAGTCTTAGTTTGACGTTTATCTGACTTTTAAGATAGTATTTTTTTTCAAATCATCTTTTAATCTTTCAATTCAGGCAAAATCTTGCTTTCGGAATGCGCCTATGCGAAAAAGGGAATACTTCACTTTACCGTTCGGGTACTTTTGTGTTAAGAAAAATAAAAACTGTCAATTCTCCAATATCGAGAGAGAATACGATCACAAAGTAAAATTAAAATCTTCAAAGTTCAAAGAAGCGACAAACAAAAAAACTTTAGTCTTTTGCCTATCAAGCCTTCTAAGATTATGTTTACAAACTAAAAAAAAAAAACACTCATATCCGTGTATATTGCGGATACAACAAAGAAAAAAATTGTTGGCTTCTGTTAGATTTTTGATCTGTCATCCTTTGGCAGTTTTCATTTTCTCACCAGCCGAAATTCTATTTGAATAAAATAACAAAAAAAAAAAACACTAACGAAACTAAATTCTTTTGTTCATTTTTTAAAACTCAGTACGCAAACAGTTTTGCGTAGTTTCAAGTCTAAATTTTACCTGGGTACGCAAAAAACTTTTTGTGGCAATGCTTATGTTTCTGATGTTTGTAAGTAAGGATTTTATTTACAGTGCCTGATTGAGGATTATTTTGCTTGATGGTGTTTACTTGATTTTAATTAAAATATAACACAAAACAATAAAAAAAATACATTTAATTAAAATTTACCATCCACAAATTACTTATTAAATATGAAAAAAAGTCGGCTATTTTTATAATGAATAAGCCAACAATATGAGCAACATCAGTCTTCCCTTCTATGCAAATAAAAAACATAATAATCATCATGACAATATGTAAAATTATTATCCATTGTAAACATTTCTCAACCAATCTTAAATTATTGCGCAATCAACTTAACTAAAACCAAAAAGGGTCAAATTTCAATGATTATGAATTGTATAAGAATTACAAACTCAAAAAAATGTATGTCAGCGAATATTTATTTGGTCCCAAGCAATCGATTGTAGAGAAAACTGTACTAAAGGTTTTTTTTTTTTATTTAATTTTATCCTTTCAACTTGTTTCTAAATATGATTAGTCTTTTTATTTTTTAATTTATAACTTAAAAAAATAAACGATAACGTTTAACACAAAAAGAAAACATTTTTAAATTATCTCATCCAAACTTAAAGAACAAAAATTAACAATTAAAAATAAAAATAAAAATTCAAAGAGTTAAAAAAAAAACAAACAAAAGAAAGGATCAGTGCAAGCTAATCCTGATAAATCGATGTTAATACCTTTATTACACGTCAGATGTCAAATATTGAATTTCCTTTGTTGACTCTGCATTACAAGAAAATCAGGCATTACAACTGTCAATTTTGCAACAACCTTATTAAAATTTACTTGTCTTGATGAAGAAGCCAAGAAGAAGATTATTCCGAATTGAATCTCCCCCGTATTAATTACGCTGATTAGTTATTTAGAGAAAAATTGTTGGCATTTGCGCGAGTATTTCTTAAGGGGGAAAATGGTATGTAGTCATTAATTAGTACCAGCATTTATTAATATAGGGGAATCTGTTTATTTAAAGCGCTCTCCAATAATTAAGATCTGTAAACTACTAACACCACCATTCATAGAATTAACTTAACTAAGTGAAAAAAATGTCTGAAAAAGGTCTGTAATCGGGTTTCGCATGGTCCGCTTTGTGTCATGTTACCATCGTCGATAAAAGAACACTTCACCTTAAAGATTACTTTTTAGACAGCCAAAGTGGCCTAGTAAACATTAACGTGGGTAACACAATACCCTTCATTAGCAAAAAAAAAAGCTCCACTTGATATTACTACAAACCTTTCTGGTCCAAGTTTGAGCTCGCTACGCATGCACCCATTAACCAAACTTAACCTAATAGTTATACGTATTTTGACGTAATGCCAAACATACTTTGAAAAACAAATGCTGATTTTGCAACAATAGCAAATGAACAATAACATGATATTTACATTTAACCAATGGTGTACGTATATATTAATAGTTACGTAAATCGACATAAGCTAATTGAGTGTCTCTTATTTGGCAAAACAAAGAACATAAACTTATTCACCGAATAGCGTTTTTTTTAGTGAGTTGGTGAGTAATCTTATTAATTTTTCTTTCGGAACTGATGGTGTCAGACTGAAACAGGTTTATGAAACTGCCATTTTGTAGGCGAAATGTCAATGACCGGTTAAAAACTTGCTTACTTGCAGTATTGTCACTCCACAGATTGTTCATGGTTTAAGTATATGTACATGCATTTTTGAACTATAGTACGAATATTAAGTTGTATGGTCTGATTTATTAAATGATGCAATAATACGACTTTAAATATCATTCACAATTACATGGTCGAACTGTCATAATATTCATAACACCTTATATAAGGTTTGTTTAATGGGAATAAGCTGAACTAAAAGACATGGAAAAGTACAGCTTTTAAGAAAAATTATTCTTTATGTTTGATGGGTGAGCTAAATAATCTGGTACACGTTTCTCTTCACCTACTTTTGAGAACCCGTGAAAGCTGTGTTCCTACAAATATTTATAGTTCTGTACGGTTCTGGTCCTTTTTTTTATTGACAAGCAAAAAGAATATAATAAATTAAAATTTTTTAAGTAATAAAATATGTAAACTGAACAAAAGTGTATGCAAAAATATATGTGTCCTAATAATTGCAACGCATCCTTTCGATAGGTTTACGACCGTGAATACGAAATCGTTTTGATTCAGAACACGAAAGGTCAAAGTCAGTGCAATTTCCTTTAGAGAAGCTAAAAGTTTGAGAGTCTGTGGTATAAGTTTGCTTCCTTTTCATAGCATGAAGATTTTCTTCTTCAGCAATCGATGTCTGTCTTATCAGAGAGCCTGCAAATGACGCACACCTCTTAATTAGAGATGTCGAATTCGGATTAAATGTGCTATCATCTTTTTTTTTTTTGGTTTTTATAAAAAGCACACAGTACTTCGCGATAACGTCAGTGGTTCGTCTTAAATGTATTTTGACAAAACGTACTGCTCCTAGTAGTACGCCTTGAACTTGTAAGAAATTTGACAGCCGATAGCAGCTCGCAACGGTTTGTGGTGTCCACGGTGTCACAATATAAGCTTTCAATTTGAAATTTAGGCCATTTGTGATCGACTGTAATTTTTTACGTTTCGAAGGGTCTTATACCAATTTAGCATGGTGTCGTATTACCGATCATCCATGACAAAAGTACTACAGATATGGCTTTGCGCATGTTGTAGTTTTTTTTTCTATGAGCGTCGATGATGTAGGATGCGCCAAACGATACAAAAATAAAAACGAGAAGACGATTTATGTTTTGTTGTATCATGCCGATCATGCAAGATTTGAATTTACCGCCATTTGTACGGTAAAGTATTGGGAATTCAAAAAAAATGTTTGACAGTTGTCATTTAAGGTTTTGTTAAAATAGAGCACTATAAGAGAGATTTTAATGTTCAAAAACAATAAAATTTCAAATGACGGAATCGAAAAATTCAGGAAGACTGGCGATCCAATTACAAGCCGTTCAAATTTTAATATCGAAGGAGTGTGTGAGAGCGTATATTCACCTCAAGAACGAACTTGTTTTTAAAATCATTCGTTATCATGTTTTAAAAGAGTGTAATGTCCGCTATTTAAGCGTTTTATTGGGAGCCTTGTCATGATGGACGTACACTGTTTTTTTTTTTTTTTTTTTTTTTGCAGAGCAACCTTTTATGATCGGTAGGTTGCTAAAACGTACCAAATTAACAAAAACATACTAATTCTTGGAATAGCAGGCTTCTCTGGACGATTTTTCTCAAATCCATTGAATATAACAATTCATGTACGATCGCGGGACCAACAATTTCATGCTGAATTGTGGCCATTTATACTACTTGGATGAATTAACATTTCATGGCAAGAGGAGGCCAGTGACAATATCAATTTCTGTTGTTATGGTTAAGCGCGGAAGTTCATTTTTATTTTTATCTACTAAATTTAACTTCATTCTCGATTGGGGGATCAACAATTTTATGCCGAATCACGACTTTTGATGGCCATTCACACTATTCATATGAATTATCAGATAATGGCAGTTGCGGCAGGGGGTAGCATTCTTTACTCTCGCGACGGTTAGGAATAGGACTCAGAATTTTTAGTGGCATTTCATTGCATTAACCACCGCGCCACTGAGTCGTGAGATTATATTAGACATCGAATTTATTGTTTTACCATATGACATGACATATTACATACTTTGTATTAAAAAAAAATCGAATTATCAAGATTAGATTGCAAAATAAAAAAAAAAAAATTACAAAAAACATGATATAATATAATTGATTACCATTATAGCAAACGAAAACAAAAACAAAACGTTTTAAACCCAAAATGGTTTTGTCAACTTATGTACCTACCACCGTGGATGAGGACGATGTCTCACTTCCACCCTTGCTCTTACTGTCCACCGACCAATCCCAATCCTTGCCTTTTGGCCGAAACTTTGACGCCTTATGATGCATAGCACTGACCTCGTCTTTGCGTAGATTGTTCATTGAGACACCGCTGTCCATCGGACTGTCACAATCGTCCACTCGCGTATCGCGTCCAGAGTACACATTGTCATCTTCAAAACCCCAGTTTCGCTCGCAAAATTTCTTTTTGTAATGCTTCTCTGAGGAGGTTTTCGATTTGCGCTGATACTTGAGTGGAATTTTAAGTGCAGACGGCTGTGCAGCAGACGATGATGATGATGTCGTCTTCGTTGATGCTGATGACGATGACGACGACGACGAAGTGGTATTGGATAATGCTGTTGTTGCATTTAGAGCCTGCTGTTGCTGCTGTGCAAATAATATCGATCCCAATGGTGGTGTAGCTGCCGATGGACTAGGCGTTCGTGGTAATCCAATATCGGACAGTGGTGGACTTTCGATTGCCTCATCAACGGGTGATGATTTAATAATTGCCACCGCATCATGTGATGATTTTGTGCTACTGTCACTCATCGGGTCGGTATGATGACCGCCAACACCAATGTCTAGCTGGGATGATGATGATGATGTCGATAGAAATGTTCTTGCGTCACTGTTACTGCTGTGCGCAATACCCGAATCTGGTGATGTATTGCAGCTAATAGATGGCGCTGTATCGGTGTCAATCGAACGACGGGTCTTGTCCAGTTCAGTAGATGCGAATGCGACTAAACGATCAAAGCCAGAGCTGACACGATCTTGCCAATGGGTCTCATCATCCGGTATTACGTCATCTGTTGTTACATTTTAAATATATACATACATATATATACACTTGTAGATTGATTTTGTGTTTATATTTTTTTAATTTTTTTTTTTTTATAAAATTAAAATTAGAAAAGTTAAAATGAAAACCAACGTACCAAAACAAAACCAAAAATAAATTATTAAATAAATGAAAGTGAGATTACCAGCAACCTTTTGTTTATTTGCAAATATATTTTATTTGTTTCATCAAATGTACAGTTACAAAATAAAAAAAATATGCAATAATGCAACACATTCGGGAAAAATAAAAACAAATTCATTAAATAAAAAAATAACGTTAATTAAAATGAATAAAAAAAAAAAAAACAGCCACCAAAGCGAGAATATGATTTTCAACATGTTTATATAAAATAGTGAATATTTATGGATAATTATGTGAATATATTTGATAATGTAAACAATATACAAAATGGTGTCGATTATTGTTAATTGGAATGGTGCTAAATTTTCTATCATGTCACATACATTTTATAATTTTTGCATTTAAATTTTGTTTACAAAATTAAAGATCTACTGTAATATAGAAATCTGTGTAAATCATGTAATTCCATAATTATAACAAAAGCAAATGGTTTGAAAGAATTTTTCTTCAGATATGCTGATCAAAAACCAAAAATGTATAGTATTACACTTTACCTGACATAAACAAAAAATTAAATAGCTATGTACAAAATATAATAAGCTTAGTTTATTGTCATAATACATGTCCAAAAGGATTCAGTTCAAACACAATGCACTCATACCCTAATTTTATAACCATTGAAGTGTCAATAAACTCCTTAACGTGTAAATTTGAGGACTATTTACTTAACCTTTAGGTACTAATATAATTTAACAACCTTTCATTAAAACCTTAAAAGAAACACATATGGCTTAGCTAGATTATCACAATAACCTTTTTATCGCGTTACTTTTGACAACTACAAATACAATACAAAAGACCTCAGATATGACTGATGTTGTTGTTGACCAGCATGCTAAACGAAAACTGACAACATTGATCTTATCTGCACCTGAAGTACGTGCACATATAACAGGAAATGTGCAAGAACTAGAGAAACCCCTAAAATGCTATAATCAGACATTACTGCCACCCTGGAAATATGATCAGTGGGGATAAAAACTGTCGCACCTTGGTTGACGAAGAAGCTCGACAAATTCTAGCAGCCAAGAAATTGGTATACAAACCAATGATGTTTAAGAAGATTAATTTCCAATGAGAAGAAGAAAATCAGACATTACTGCCACCCTGGAAATATGATCAGTGGGGATAAAAACAGTCGCACCATGGTTGCCAAGAAATAGGCATACAAACCAATGTTGTAGACGAAGATTAATTTCCAATGAGAAGAAGAAAATCATACATTACTGTCACTCAGGAAATACGATCAATGGGAATGAAAACAGTCGCACCTTGATAGACGAACAAGTTCGACAAATCCTTGCAGCCAGTGATCTTAGAAAGAAAACTTTTCTTGTTTAAAACGAAAAATTCTTCCTTTTAAATGCTGTACAGCGACAAGGACACAAATATATATTTTTGGCCCAACAGGCTCGTTGAGTTTTTTTTAATTTCTTTTATCTCACAATTCACGTACCTAGTTCACGATGAGTAAACATTATTTTGGTGTTGCCATGGTTGGAGATCATCACACTTACCCCTGAGTGAATAGAAACATAGTCCTGGTCAAAAAAAAAAAAAAACTGCACACTGGACGTTTATACTCTTCCCTCAGGTGAACTAACTTTTAACGCTAAAGGAGTGCTACGAAATACTTGCAGACTTTTGCTTACATTGGTCTTACATTTTTGGAGGCTGTATATGAAAATCGGCCCTATCGAGGTATCCGTCGGAGCGGAAAATTGTCCGATTTTGAACGATTCGGAGGATTTTTGTTTCGATGTATTCTTCCAAAAAGCTGTTCGGAATATTTTTCCGACATTTTGTAACGCATCCCAGCGAATTGCGTTGAAGTGCGTTCAGGTGCATTTTTCGTGAAATTTTTGACAGCTAAGTGCCATTCTTTTTCCGATTTCCTCCGACACAAATTCTTCGCGGAATTTATTTACGAATTGTAGTGAAGTGAAGCCGTTGCATTTGTGTAGTATTTTTTTCCGATGACACATACCTCGAATGGAATTTGCACCTCCGAAGAAGTATGCGTTGCGAAAAATTGTCCGCTCCGACGGATACCTCGATAGGGCTGAATATGTCTCTAGGGAGTTCACGTCATTGTTAGTTGCCCTGTATTTCTATGTGCCTTAACTCTGACCACATTTGCTAGCATAGAGAAAAACGCGGCAAACAGCTTTAAATGAAGGCAGGAAAAAATATATGCTGTCAGCTCACCATTGACGGATATAACAAATTCAACCAAGAAATATACGAGCTGTATATAAACTCCGCATTGGCTAGGACATGTAGAGAGAATAAACACCAATCCTCCGCCACATAGAGTCTTCAATTTCCAGCCAGACGTCGGATGCAGTAGAGGAAGACCTCGCATTAAGTGGTGTGTACAAGTATAAACCGACCTCTACCAACTTGAAGTGCGCAAACAAAAAAAATTGAAAGCTAAGGACCGACCTGATCGGAGAGGCTGTTGGTTGAAATCCAGGTTCACTTCAGACTCTAATGCGATTAGGTATATACAAGGTGGCGCAAAAGTTGTCACCCGATGATTCTTGGCCGTCATTTTTTTAAGTGTTTTGCAAAAAAATCGAAACAATTATTATAGGTGGCGCATAGGACATGAATCGTGGAATAAATTTTTCTACTTTTTTTTGCGGAAGAATTCAAATATTTGCAACCAAAAAACATCGGGTGACAGCTTTTGCGACGGGTGATAACTTTTGCGCCACCTTGTAGTTGAAAATGTTTATTTACATAATCAAATTGAATATTTGCGCGCTTATATTAAGCGGTGGTTCCATTTCATTCCTCAAAAATACTTCTACGTACACAGAAGTTGGTGCAGTTCCCTAGTGGTTAGTGCGTTGAACTACAAAGCGCGGGTCAGGATCAAATCCCAAAAGTGACAAGACCCAAGTTTAAATTGACAAATATCCAACACTGTCATGAGAAGTTTCTCAAATTCTCCGTTCGGATTAGGCGTTAAGCAGGAGGTCCTCTTATGTGTGGAGCACAAATGAAAAAGGCAGCTAGGTTTGAGGCCTTGCATGGACCGTTAATGGCAACTAGTTTTACTCAGGACAAGACTTTAATTGGAACGTATGACTTCTAGTAAAATATAACACAGACTACATTTCAATACAAAATCATGAGTAGCTGCCGGTAGCCACATGTACAATACAAGCGAAAAAAATAACGCACCTATCAACGCTTTGGAATTGTGTTCAATAAATGGAAAAAGTTAAGATCCCGTAAATATGCGGTAAACAAAAATTTATTAATAAAATTTCCACGAAAAACGGAGAAGTAAAATATCGTAACATTATTCGTTTCGTGTGCCTTTAAGGGAATTGAAAAGCCTCATTGGGAATTTTCTTTTACTTTTTTTTGGACTTTTTTATAAGTGGAATCACTGGCGAGTTGGTGTTAAAACAAAGCTTATGAATTTTTAAACAAAAGTTCAATTTTTAATTTAAACTTTCACAGAAAATAACTTTCAGTTTTCCCATGATCATGATTTTTTTTCTGAAGTAATTTTTGTCATTCCACCCAAGTGGAACACATTCAATCCAATGATGTGTGTTCACTTCTTCGTTTGTTCCAATCTGTCACTAGTTTTTTGTATGATCAATCCTAGCCTGAAGTATGTTTCATACCCCACTGTGGTGACAGAATTACAGAATTTTCCAATAATTGTTATAACCGTCAGAAGCAAAATTTCAGTTCCATGATGTTTTGTGTTCCAATGATGCTTTTCAATGATAGCTAAACTGGACCCTTAATAACTTAAACACAGCTTCAACGTTACGCCTAACTGCTTTGATCACGCTTTGACATATTCACTTGCTCAGCGGTTTCAACTTCTGTTACAAAAATAGCGGAAATGATTGAAATCTTAGCTTAAAATATCATAGATCAGAACGTACTCAGAAAATAACCAAAAACAAATATTATGACAATATTTTGACAATTCACACTTATTCCTATCATCGCTTTGACCCACTGCACTTTACAGCAATGTTACGGTAAGTGTTTATGTTTTTCATTTTAAGGTTGAAGCGCAATGCAAGGTAACATTGATTCCATGTTGTTTAAATAGGTGCATCTGCCAACGCAACGCGCCAAAGCGTGATATTGTATCAGTCATACAGAACAAATGACACAAAATAAATGTCAAATCAAATGAATTGGTACTTTTTGATACCATAATGGGCGAACAAAAACCAAGCAGTAACCCCTCAAAAACTTAAATTGATATATTGGTTCTCAAAAGCAGCAAGCTGAAAATCTGAAAGGTCCGTAACGATTTGCTTTTTTGTGTGAATGGCAGCAGAATTTGATGGCGAGCAAGCAAATCATATCATATAGCAGGCTGGGTTTTGTGTTGTATATACATTTCAAAAATAATACCTGCTAAGTCAGGTGTTGGATTTTATTTTTAGTGTCAAAAGATAAAGTTATAGAGAACATATTCAGGCACCCTTCTTTTAACCTAGCATGCGATAGAGACATCAAAAATTGTGATAACACATTTAACATCGTTCATTAAAAAAAACGAAGAAATTGTTTACATTATATAGTTGTCCACCTCGGTCTTTGGTATTTTGAATCGAACTATAATAAGTCACATTATCGTGTCTGTAGGTCTGTGCCGAACTTTCGAAATGATATTCAGTAAACTCTCAAATTTCACAAAGTGTGGTAAATTCTCGCGAGAGAGACAGGTTTACTTTGGTATTTTGAATCAAACAATAATAAGTCACATTATCGTGTCTGTAGGTCTGTGCCGAACTTTTGAAATGAAATAAAGTAAACTCTCAAATTTCACAAAGTGTGGTAATTCCTCTCGAGAGAGACAGGTTTACTTTTGTATTTTGAATCAAACAATAATAAGTCACATTATCGTGTCTGTAGGTCTGTGTGGTAAATTCTCCATCGAGAGACATCGTTCGGGGATCGGGGTTACAAAAACACATGTCAAAACAAACAATTGGTCACTTTCTGATACTGAACTGACAGTTTACTGATTTTTACCAAATGAAATTTCCATCGTAAGTTGTTTTACTGATTTTTATGTATTCTTTTCCTCTCCCATAAGCTTTCCACTAATTGTTTTCGTAAGGCAACGGCAATAAGTACAAATTAATGAGCCTTTTTTCTGCTGCCTTTTAAAAAGTGGCGCCCAATGTGCGACTGACATTTTATTCAAATCGAAAGTTATTTATAAGTCTTGTATTGAATAACAAAATACAAAATCGTTCAGTAACAGACCTGAAGCACTACTCTATTCATTGGCACTTTGTAATAGCGTTTTCCATTTGTAATAATTAAGAATCCATTCGTTCGGCATAGTAGTGGAATAGCTTCTGAACTATTCCAAAAGACAATTTCAAAACATTCAAACATCGGTGGGATTACATTAGTCCTGTTGCCGTACAATATTCATTTTACGAATTCGTTCTTTTTTTTTGCATACAAAAATTGTGTACGGAAACAGTTTTCAGTTAAAAATTAGTTTTAAGTGAATAGACTTATTAACTATCTGCTATGAACAATATGGGAAGATTGTTTTTGTTAAAGTTTTTTCAGTGGATTTTGAAATTAATTCCAAAATGGTTTCAGAAAAGATTTCTTAAATACGAGCGCAGCCGAAGGCTTCTTTTTTAACAATCGAAAACGCCATGAGATAGGTTTTTTCGCTGCTAATGGGACGGTTTCGGAAAAGTTTTTTTTTTTTTTCAATTTTGGGCGCTCCTTTTTATTAGTCGAAAACGCAATTGACGAGTAGAAAAGTTTGAAAAGCGCCTCTACATGTGGAAAAAAGAACATGTTAAGTGCTATAGAATTAAGGGAAATTTTCATTTATTCACGATTGCCATAAGAAATCTGTGTTTAAGACGAAAATGCAAGCGCGTATTTCCAAACATTTACTATTAGGCAATATACAAGTTGATATGGCTTTTAATTGAATAAATAATGGACTTTTTAAATATATGAAATGCTGTGCGATTAAATTATCATTTGAATACAAAAATTTAATTTTAATTTTGCGCTTTTTTTCCATACGAATAGCGCTACATTTGCGACTAGTAGAGAAAAAATGAATATGTCAATATATACCAAAATGCTAGCCTTCAGTCGTCAATAATACTTTTCAACGATTACTACATGTTGCTAGGTAACAAAAATTCGAAAATAGTAAATATTCGTTTCGAAAAATCTTACTTTCGGAGCGAAATAACGAGATGAAAGTAGAGATATGACAAACATAGATTTAAAATTCGAAAGTAGTAAACATTCGTTTTCGGAAAATCTCTCCTTCTGAGTATCGTTGGGAGTTGCCATTTTTTTTTTTAAAGAAGAAGTGTGACAAACACAGATTAAAAATTCGATAGTAGTAAATATTCGTTTTCGGAAAATCTCTCCTTCAGAGCTATCGTTGTGAGTTGACATTTTTGTTTAAAAGAAGAAGTGTTGGTGTTAGCCACATCTATCAAACTATCCCTGGTTATTTTTAATTATGAAATGAAATGCCAGAATAAATTTAATTGATCATAATCTTATTAACGATGTTTTAGTTTTGATAAAACTGATCATAATCCTCCCACTTTACTCGATCCCTTTCTTACTTCACTACGGTCTAACTGTGGGGTTGACTGAAAGTAAAGCTCATCAACAGAAGTTTTAACGTTGAATATAATAATTTAAATAGATTTGTACAGTAAAACCCTTTAAAAGACGTTCGCTAAATTTAAACTTAAAAGAAATTGTTTTGCAAATACATATTTTTATTTTATTATAAAAATTTTTGCATACATATTTATATTGCATTTGTAGGTTTTGCTTGTAAAAATAACATAAAATCGTTATACAGAATATGATATGCAAAATTTGCTTTTTTTAAAAACTAAACATGCATGTACGAATAGTATGAGGACATAATTAAATACATATGTATCTTCTATTTGATAAAAACAAATAAAGTGATCTTAATAATTGAAATTAGAAATCCCAAAAAAACAAAGAGAATTTTACCTTTTTTTTAAAAAAGTGCGGTGAACATAACAACAAAAACAGTACTAGTTGTGTATTTTTGCTTTTAAAAAAACTCCATTAAGTAAATTAAAAAAAAAACATGTTCTTAATGGCTATGTAACTGATTAGCAAGAAAGACCCTTATTTTATTTTTGAATGCTAGTATTAATTAACAATCCTTTTTTCTGCTGCCTTTTAAAAAGTGGCGCCCAACGTGTGACTGACATTTTATTCAAAATGAAAGCTATTAGAAGTCTTGTATTGAATTAAATAATATCTTTCGAATGAAATGGAAATTTATATTTAATTTAGAACATGGCATTAAAAGCATTCTACTTTACTAAAAGTTTATTATTAGTTAAATCACGACGTGTACATTATTGTATAGGAAATGCAAGCCATTATGAGTTCATAAAACTAAATCTGGCGTCTAAACAAACTGTCAGTACCTCGTAGTTAATAATTTTCACCGAGTATCAACACAATAGTATTTCTGTTGAGAATAATAAAAAAAAGCAAATAATTCTATTGAATGAATACCGAGACATAGAATACTATAATTTCTGAAATTATTTTGTCGGTCGACATCGAACAATATTTTTTTAACTTATATTATTTAATATTATGAAACCTAATATAATTGTAAAAGCTGGTAGGTACGTGGTCGTAAAACACAATTTTCTTTAATACATCTAGCAAACTTCAAGACTTTTTGTGGGTATTAATTTAATAATCGTGTTTCCATTACCATGTTTTTCTGTTTATATACATTATATCAGTCGTGAACTCTTATAAAGTGACTATTTTTTATATAATCATACATCTCTAGTATTCTTATTGCTGGGGGTTCATTTTTCATTGCTATTGATAAATTGGATGCGGTAGAATAACAAAAAAATATAAAAAAATATGGGAATTAGTAAAAATAAAATTGTATCACCCTAAATCATTAATAAATCTATTTAAATTAAATCCACAATATTTTTTTTTAATTAAATATACTAAAAACAATATTAATGATCTAGGGCATTTTGTAGAGTAAAAATGAACATGTGACACAAATAAAGCGATAGGGTTTGTGAACTACTATAAAGCCAAACTTAAGCGTATGATAGTTTAAAACAAATGCTTACTTATTTACTTGCATTGTTGAATAAAAAGCCAACAAATAAAATCAGAAGATGAAAAAAAAAAACAAAAACACATTGCAAATAAAAACAAAATTATACTTTACAATTTAACGAAAGATATTTAAGGTATCCCGCTCTATTTATAATAAACTATATTTTAAGTGAAGCTCCCTGGAATAGTTCGTTGTTATATATAAATTTGCATTTCTCTTTAAATTAGCACCAGTTAAAAATAAAAAAAAAAAGAAAATAAAAATAAAATATAAAAAAAACAACATAATTGTTTTTTTTATTGGTCGAGGTACCTGTTTTATTTTTTCTTGAATTATTTTTATATAAGGTTGGGTTAATAAAACGAAAAAAAAAGTGTATACTTTTATACAAAAACAAATAAGAAAAAACCATTAAAAAAAGTTAACAAAGAATAGAAACCAATTATTTTATTTTTTTTTTAATAAAAATAAACTTACCTTGGGGAATATTTTTATGTGAATTTTGATTTTTTTTTTGGAAGAATTTGGAATAGGTGTTTTTTTTATTGTTTTTGTTTTGTTTATTTTGAGAAATTTTTTTTAATGAATTGAAATGAATTCAGAGTTTTCGAACTTCGCGATGGAGGACTACTACTATCTGCTACAATTAATCCAATTTGTGGGGAAGGAGGTAGACGACAACGACGTCGAGGATCGTAGTTTGGTATGGAACGATCCGGATTAACTGTTGGAAAACGGATTTGGATTTTGTCATTTTTGATTGTTTTTTTCTATTTTTTTTTTGTTTTTAAATTTGGTATTGGCTGAGATTTGTTTTTTTTTTGTTTTTTAAATTAAATTAAAATTAATTTACAAAAATGCATAATGAAATGGTTAATTTGGTTAAATTTTTAGATGTGGATTAGTTTTTGATGGACTTTTTGTTTTGTTAATTTTAAAAATGAAATTAAATTAGATATTTGCCCCATGTAATTGTAAACTAGCATGCTTTGCTCATTAAAATGGCTTTCTACGGTTTTTTTATTTTAATAGAAAACAATAAACAAAAAACAATTAATAGAAAAATTAAAATCTATTTTCCAACCAAATTTAACGGATTTTGGAAAAATAATGTCCCACGTGAGAAAAATAGGTCTGGTAAGTTTTGTGGAAAAGGGTTGGGAGTTTATTTCCAATGAAGTGAGAAGTATTTGGAATTTAGATTATTTTAGGAACCATTGTGTAGCCTAGTGTCACCAAACCTTCATTAGAAAACAAATAACAAGATTAAAGAATAAATGAGAATTTGAATTTTGTTTACAGCGGCTTCCTTATGAAACGCACACGCTAATGGGCACACATTAAACTGCTCTCAGCTCATATTGAATTAACTAATGATGACATATTTTAATACCTCGTGAGTGCTAGCGAGTGAGAGCAGTTTTCGAAAACTCTTGCTGGCGAGTATCAATAATGTCAATGGGTTTTTTTTCAATTCAGCATTCACTTACTATTATGTGTCATTCATTGGTTGTGAAAAAGGCTCATAGGAGAATGCGAATAATTTTGCGTCAGGCGGTAGCGGAAAAACTCCCAAAATGGAGTCAACGGTGTAGTCTACAGTCCAAAATAGACATCGGACGCCAAGTCATCTAGGAATCTGATGAGCCGAAAGGACAACGGCAGCGCTCAATCTCGTAGTTTATACTGATGGCCCTGTTTCATAGGGGTATCTAATGAATTGTAACTGGCGCCCAAAGTTGGGGATTGTGCTTTGGGTTAACTCACGTAAAAAAACGACTTTTACGAAGCAACATATAGTCTCAGAAAGGGCTATTGTTGACGACCATAAACGAAAAAATGACATCTGCACCTGGAATGTGAGAACATTTAACAGGAGAGATGCAAGCGAACAACTAGCGGCAGCCATAAGCTGCTACAAACCAGACATTACTGCCATGATATACGATGGGATGATCCGTGCAAAAAGAGGATGGAAAACTGTGACATCTACTAAGGACCGTTTAGATGAGTAGAAACAGCGACTATTCGGATGTGGATTTGTTATAAGTGTCAGACTAAGGCAACATATACCTTATATGCGCTCACGCTCCGACGGAGGAAAAAGATGATATAACTAAGGATTGCTTCTACGAGCTACTTGATAAAACCTATGATCCAACAAGCCCTTAGATCAGCCGCAACTGATGTGCTAGGTTTCTCACGGCCACCACCAAGAAACCTCTGGTTTGATGAGGAATGCCGACAGATGCTAGCAGCCAAGAACGAGGCCTACAAGGCTAAGCTGCTGATGAAGACGAGAGCTGCATTGAGCTCTATAGGCAGAGAAGAAGAAGGCCACCAGCAAGGTGCTCGCAGTCAAAAACGAGGCCTACAATTTTCTTGGCCTCGTTTTTGACTGCGAGCACCTTGCTGGTGGCCTTCTTCTCTGCCTATAGAGCTCAATGGTAGAGACGAGAGTTGCCATTGAGCTCTATAGGCAGAGAAGAAGGCAAGAACAAAAGGGAAGAAAAAAGAGCAAGAAAATCGCGCGATAGAGGATATAGAGAAATGTCACTCCAGGAAAGAAGAAAAAAGGGCAAAAAATGCGCGCGCGATCGAAGATATAGAGAAGTGTCACTCCAGGAACGATGTACACAAGTTTTACCAAAGTGTAAAGGGTCAAATCCAAAGAGGCTCGAACAGAATCCAGTCGAGTTGAGCAAGGAAATATCGTAGTTGTGACACAGTCGATGCTGAGGATATGGAAGAACCACTTCTGCAGACTGGTTTAACAGCGATTACGAGCAACAGTCCGCTGTGAGGCAGAACGAAACATTCAATACTGGCAACGACAGCGAAAACTGACAACCACCCGACCACTTGAGTGAAGTGAGGATAGCAATATCTAAACTCAAGCTTAATAAGGCTGCCGGAAATGACGGCCTTCCCGCTGACCTTTATAAAGCTGGCGCAGATGACTTGGTAAGTCTCATCCACCAACTCAAAAAGTATGCCTGAAGAATGGAACCTCAGCATCATTTGCCCGATCCACAAAAAAGGAGACCCGTTGAACTGCACCAACTACAGAGGCATTAGTCTCCTCAACATCGCCTTCAAGATCCTATCTGCCGTAATATGTGAACGACTGAAACAGTTTACCAACAACCTGATCGGCCCTTATCAGTGTGGTTTTAGGCCAGGAAAGTCCACAACCGATCAAATTTTCACACTCAGGCAGATCCTGGAAAAAACCAAAGATGTCCAAAACGATACTCACCACCTATTTATCGATTTTAAAGCCGCATACGACAGCATTTATAGATACGAACTATACAGAGCCATGTCTAGTTTTGATATACTGCCCAAACTCGTCCGTTTGTGTAGGATGACGATGGAGAATAATCACTGCTCCATCAGGGTCGGAAACGACCTCATCGACACATTCGATACCAACAAAGGAGTTAGGCAAGGCGATTCTTGAGAGGATTGTGCAAAACTCCCGAGTCAACATCTGAGGCACAATTTTCCAAAAATCGGTGCAACTACTAGCATACGCCGACGATATTGACATCATTGGTAGGACTCAACGTGATGTCATAGCTAAGTTTGCTAGTATAGAGAAGAAAGCGGCAAAAACGGGTTCAGCAGTAAATGAGGGTAAGACTAAGTATATGCTGTCAACATGAAAGGACACACAACATCGACGAATTGGACAGAACGTCCCCATTGAAAGATATATCTTTGAGGTAGAACGGGACTTTTAATTACCTTGGCTCAGCTATAAACTCTGACAACAACATCTCTTGCCAACCGCTGTTTCTTCGGGCTAAGAAGGCAATTTAGTAGTAAAGCCCTCACTCGGACTACTAGGGAGATCCTATATAAGACCCTGATCATCCCAGTTCTGCTCTACGGCGCTGAAGCATGAATCGTATCAAAAATGGATGAAGAAATCCTTGGTCGATTCGAGAAGAAAATTTTTCGAATAATCTTCAGTCCGAATTGCGTTGACGTGCTATGGAGACGATGATTCACCCAAGAACTATACGACCGATATGCCCCTGGTCAAAAAAAAAAAATCCGCATTGGACGTTTAAGATGGCTAGACATGTAGATCGAATGGACACCAATACTCCGGCCCGGCCGTTTTTTTTTTTTTTTTGGTCATTTTAATGGTCATTTTAAAATGACCATTACGTTACGGTAAATTGAGCAATTGCATGAATTGGACATCAGTGATATGTGTTTCCAACAATACGGTGGTACAAACTACACATCGGGTGCAATAGTCGAGTTATTGAAGTCTCAGTTCGGTGAGAAACGGATTCGTCGACTGACCGCCGAGATCGTGTGATTTAACGCCTTTTTTATGGGGCTACATTAAATCACTGGTCTATGCCAAATTGGGTTCAACGTATCGACCGCTGCATACGTTTCCGTGGTGGACATATGAACCAAGTCGAATTCCATTCATAAATGTTTTGATAGTAATTCAAGTCAATAAAATTTATTTTTAGATATCTCAAGTTAGTTTGCATTTTATTCAAAAAAAATTGTCAAATCCTTAATGAAAGATCCTTTAAAAAAAACATAAAATTCAAATAAACCCATCCCTACCGCACGGAACAGTTGTTATAATATATTCCCAATTTCTAAAGTGCAGGACATCATTTTTCTAAATCAAAAACCTATGCATCGTCAATTAATCAAAAACCAATTACATGAATACATTTCACTTTTCTAATTCTATACACAAAAACAAATTTTGAATTCAAACAAAAAAATAACACGAAGAACAAATATGTACAGGTACCGCGTCCTCCAACAGAAACAATATACTTAACCTAACCTTAAGATGTTTACATTTTTAATATTATAACGGTAATTCTCAGTTTAAACATTGTCGAAATCATTTTCTCTCACAAATCAATAAAAGCTACATCAATATATATTTTATCATGCATAAATAAACAAATGAAACGAAAAAACACAACAAAAATACCAACAAAAAAAATATACACAAGGAAATGGGTGTGTTCGTAATGATAACAAAATAATAAAAAACAAATAAAATTAAACAAAACAAAAAACTAATAAGAAAAAAAATCAAAATATAATAATCAATAATTTTCTTTATTTTATTCCTCTCTTCTGCAATTATTCTACGCCAATTGGTGACAATTTTGACAGGGTAATTGTATGTTTTATTCTTAAATTTTACACGAAAAAATCATAATTTTGATTAAAAAAAAAACTAAACGAAACCAATCGAAAAAATGAGATACATACTAGATGAAATAAAATTATTTCTATATGTATATACCCATAGTAGGTATATAAAAAAAATATTCTTTGCATAAAATTATATTTATCTAGATAAAAAAAATATAATTACGCTTTCATTCACAATATGTTTTTGAGAGGATTTAATTTTTGTCAAGTATCTCTACCATTTGAAATAAAAAAAAATCAGTGGATAAAAAAATATTAATAAATGAAAAATGCAAAATATGTGTAAAATTAAAACGATAACAAAGAATGTACAAATATAGTAAAAACTATCAGTAAAATATGATTTGGAAATAGAAACAATTTCAATTGGCACTCTTACCGTCGTCCGTGGCACGAGGTCGCGACAACTGCAACGGTCTTTCGTCCAAATTGATTTCCGGACTCATGAGGGGCTGCTCGAGAGATGAGTTGTTCGACCGGCGACCGTTGTTGCAGCTATTGCTACTGCTGCTGCTGCTGTTCGTGTTACTGTTAGTCGTCATTAAGTGATCGTGTGACGATGACGACGAATAGTGTGGAATCTTTGACGGCCGTGGATGCTGGACTATGGGAGATGTGCGCTTCAAGCCAACTAGTATTACCACGTTGCAACGAAAGAAAGAAACAGAGAAATGGGAATATTCTCAATCAGAATGGATTTGGTTCTGTCAGCGCGATTTTAGCGATTGAATACTTTACTCACTTTCGACTTTATTCGGGGAGGTGGTTTGATCCTGCGGGTGGAGTAGGGGATGCGGTCCTGTTGTATTGGCTGTGGTCGAGTTGTGATAACGATTAGCTGCTGCCCGGTCGGAACGACGTTGACGCTCCTCGGTTTCCTCTTTGAATTTTCGCGATGCCATTACGTGATCTTGAAGGGAAACTGCTAGACCTGGAGGGAAATTTATTTTTTAGAAATATTCTAGATGAATTGGAAGGTTTATCTAGGATGGGGTCGCGAACATTTTTTATTTAATTCGACCATTGCTGTCCAAATATTCATCAATAGGGATAGATTAGGGGAAGTTTTTTAGTGCAAGATCATCCTAGTTTCGGGACTAAAGTGGAGTTAACTAGAAATACATGCTTTTCGGTCAATTAAAATCCTGAGTTGATGCTGTAAAACGAGGCCGTTAACGCCCAGTTGTTGTAACTGTTACTACAGATCAATTGTGCTTATTTCACCATTCAGCCGCTCGAATTCGACATAAAACAGGAGGTCCCGCAATTGTGCAAGAAGTACGTACACATGGTTGTGAGAACATTATTGCTTGCTCCATGGGGAACTCATGGTGATGAAGGAGATCATGTCTTGGTTAAAAGAGAACATACTATCTATTAAGGATATCAACATTTTCTCGAAGAGTCGAGTGATTATTAAAGTACGTACGTACACATGGTTGTGAGAAAAAGCTAGGGTACTTGCGCCAATGACGTTTGTATCTGCACCTGGAATGTACTGAAATTAAATAGAAGAGGTGCAGGGAACAACTAGCTACAAAGCAGACATTACTGCCATGTCGGAAATACGATGGGATAAGCCGGGAAAAAGGGGATGAAAAACTATGACATCTAGTATGGTTCGTTTTGCGACTATTCGGATGTGGATTTGTTATAAACGCCAGACTTGAGAAGAAGTCTTAAGCTTTAAAGACATTAGCGAAAGCGTTGTAACAATCTGCAAGGCCAAATTCGCCAACATAAAGGAACAAAGAGAGGCCATCTTTGGCAGTATTGTCGAAAATACAGGATACACGACACGGACTGCAACAGACTTCGGCCAATTGACTTCGCTGCGGAACGAAATAACTCCATCAACGGATAGTCAATCAAATTGCAGGCAAGAGGCACGCATCCAGTATTTTTGATGTACAAACATTCCGAGGGGCTAACATTGACTCAGACCACTACCTTGTTTAGCCAAGGTAAGATCGCGGAGAGGAGGAGAGAAAGAATACTGTCTTTTCAGAAAGAGGGAAAAAGAGCAAGACAAGCACGCGATCGAAGATAAAGAATGGTGTCACTCCAACGAAGAGGTTCGTAAGTTCTAGAAAAGTGTAAAACGGCAAAGCCAGGGATACCAGGAGCGAATGGAATCCTGTCGAGATGCTTCGATGCTGAAAATATGGAAGAACCACTTTTGTATACTGTTAAACGGCGATGACGAACAATATCACCCTGTCAGGCAGAAAGAACCATTCAATATTGGCGACGACAGCTAAACTACAAACCACCCAACCTAAGTGAAGTAAGGAGAGGAATACCTAAACTTGAACTTACCAAGGCTGCCGGACTTGACGGCTTTCCCACTGACGGGCACAGTGGCGCGATGAACTGCCGTGCATAAGGTCTGGGAGCCGTTCAAGTCGACATAAAACAGGAGGTCCCGCCATCGTGCAAGGAGTACACACGCACGGATGAATGGTTGTGAGAACAGACAGACTTGACGACTTTCCCACTGACGGGCTCAGTGGCGCGATGAACTGCCGTGCAGAAGGTCTGGGAGCCGTTCAAGTCGACATAAAACAGGAGGTCCCGCCATCGTGCAAGGAGTACACACGCACACATGAATGGTTGTGAGAAAGCTAGGCTAGGTAACCGACACACGGGTATTTGTTGCGATATTGTTTATTGAACCAGTGGTACTTAAAAAGGCGGCCAGATCTTTGATTTGTTTATCAGAGAGATCGCAAAAGGTTTCAAAGAAAGGTTTGCCTTGTGTTCGATGTCCATGTCAAGTAGTAACGTTGACACATATCTCTTAATATAGCAATCCCGGTTAGGTTTAACCTCTATGTTCGGCTGTTTGCAGAGTTTTTTTTTATTTGCGATTTTCCTTAAAGGGGTCACAATAAACGAGGGAGAAACGAGTCCAGCCTGTCTACGGACCTGGAATCCATATGACAGTGATTTTGCTCCGACTCCCAATGGAGGCCAGCATTGAAGTACTAGTTTAGATGACGTCGATACAGAAATAATGGCTTTAATAGTAGGTAGGATGACAACAAAAATAGCGATTTTTTGGTTTGGGGTACTGTCGTGTCTAATCGCGTAACATGACTTCCTAATTCCGCCTTAAAACCGCTGAAAGAGTCAGGGAGACGTTATAATTTATTTTTAGTATGCCAAAGCCTTTTTAGTCTTCTCTTGTTGGAAAACCAGCGTAGAAGCGTCAAATCTATATTTTGGTTCTGGTTTAACCTAGGGTTGACTCGACACTGACAAAGTTTAGACGGTCAGGGAGTATATCCCTGAAATCCAATTGAAAATATGTGATCAATAATAAATCTGAAGTTTTTAAGGAAGTGCTAGAACCAAGCTATGAAAATTTGGATTATCCACACGTGGGACTCGAGGAAAAACCGTCTGTATTATGTAAAAAAAAACCTTCAGAATCTATAAATTGGCGGAGAACATCTGTGGCCAACAGAATAGTAATGTTGTAGATATTTCCGCTAATTAAAAATAAATTAAACCCTGAGGTCAATGTTAAACTCAAAAACGATCATAAAATATTTGACAACAATGGAGTTAACCAATGTTAATCAAATTTTACTTAGAGCAGGGTACAAGATGTTTGGGAATTTCTAGAGCTATTTCACTCTTTGTAGGGTGTTTAACAGTTCCTTCTCACAAGGAAATACAAGGTTACGCACACTGCTCCTTCATCACTTAATGGCGCAAACCTAGCTTTCTATAAAAAGCAAAATATTTGGTTCTGATTTTAGATAGAAAGCAAAGCTAGAAGCCAAATATGCTAGAAAGAGTATGGACGGCGGCAGTTGATCTTACAAAAGAAAAGGTAAAAGGGACGTACTGGCTCTATATATTGTTTAGAGATTTGGGGGTCTGTGCATTTGTGCTGGGCTAAACACAACACCTTCCGCAAACATGTTCTGTTTGACCAGCTACCCTTTATATTTCTGGTATGCAAATGAGTACTAACTCAGACATCGAGGTCGAAAATACAACCACTATCCCTGAAAGATCATCTTTGAATACATTTAACTTGTGGAAAACGAAACGATTTGATTTTTATAACGATGGCTCCAAAAGAAGCGACAAAGTAGTAGAAACTAAATCGTATCCTACCTATCCGTCTTTCAGAACATTATTGCTTGCTCCATGGGGAGCTCATGGTGATGAAGGAGATCATGTCTAGGTTAAAAGAGAACTATCTACCAAAGATATCAACATTTTCTGGAAGAGTCGAGTGATTATAAAATCACCGGAATCTGTGTTATTAAACTCAAAATAGTCTTGAGTATCGCTTATCTCTCCAAGAGATGAAACCACAGCATAACATTCAAAATCTCGCAGTGTCTGGACATAGGTTTATAAGGTTGAATAACTATCGCTCCGAGTAAACCTGATTTAGTCCAGCATGCTATCTCCAGATCAAACAGCTAACATCTCCATCAAGTGTCAGATCAGCAAACTGACTTAGTCAACGCTAAAAGTGAAAAATTCGAAGACGTCGATATCATTTGATAGATCGCACGTGAACTCTATCATATGTGTCATCCCTAGACACTGTTTAATAGCCCTCACGCAATAAAACTTGCCTTTATGTAAATGACTTCTGCAGGAGCTGTATCGGCAAGGAGGAGGAAGAGACATCATTTCATATGTTTCACCTTGGAGCCTACTGCTCACGAAATTCCAGCGATCAGTTTACCAAGCATAGGATGGTTTTAAATGAAAAGAAAGCCTAAACCCCAAAAATGTACGTAATGCACAATGGAGCAAATCTGAACAACATGTGCTGGATACCACTTTAATATAATCTTAGTCGAATGGCTTCTATCACAATAGATAGGCAAGATCACGTCGATCGTTGCAATGGTCTTCCGAAGAAGATGTGTATTTTGGAGGTAATCACCCCAATCGAGGTGTCCGTTCAGGAGAAAATTTTCTCTGATATGTTCGAAATCGGAGAATTTTCTACCGAGGTATTTGTTCCGATTAGCATTTTGGACAGAGATTTCGACGAAATGTAACGCACATGATCGAGCGTCGGCGATATGCGTCGACAGTTTTTGACATCTATGCGAAGTTGTCAGAAAAAGAATTGCTGCGGAATCAAACGAACGCGATTGTATGCTTTTAATATTGTCCCGCAACGAATATCTCGAGAGCAAATTGAGTTTCGATTGGAACTGACTTTCGTTTCGGAGATTGTTCTATACGGATACCTCTATAGTGGTGAATATCTTCATCGGCTGGCAGCATCAACACAACTTGAACAGCCGTTCAAAGAAAGGGAAATTTGCCTGACTAGTTCATTAACAATGTTTGACGTCAGCTCACAAGTGCAACGGTGTGCTGCTCCTAATTCCTAACTAAACCGAAGTTACTTCATTGAAGAGAGTTTCTAAAAAGTGTGGAACATTTCGGCTTGATGGTTCTTATCCCCAATCTTATTTGATCGTCTAACATCCTTATGATTTTGAAAAGGCGCAAGACAACGAAGAGTTCTGGGAACTATGTATAGAGATCTGGTATAAGTAGTGCTAAGACAATAAGACAAAGCAACAAACATGGACACAGCGCATGAAAATTACTCGAACTATGGATCGTGCGAAACTCACAGCATTGGGCCATCGAATCTAGATGCGTGTGGACACTTGGTGACGGGCAGGAAAAAAAGATTAGATAAGATCTCAGTAGAAAATCCGTGGAGCTATAAGAACCAATCCGAGTTTTCTATCAAACGAAGGAGAAGGCGCGATATATTCCTACTGTCTATGTCTACTAGTGCTGAGGTAAATGCAAGTAAATCTCACATTGCCGGTGGCCAAGAAGTCGTCAGAAACTAAGAGCAGATCCAAATTCGTGTATTGGGCCATTCTGAAATCTGTTCACGTACTCATGTCGCTATGACTCTCCGCATTGTATGTCATTAATCCTACTGACATGCCTTAAAACAGCAGACCCGTTCGTTTAAAAATCATCACAGGATCTACTTAACGAACACCTTTCAGTTGCTCGCGGCTAGATGACGAGTTCGCAAAGATTTCTGCTAGCCTCGATGCGTATGGAACTAGAAGAGTTCGACGTGGCTATGGCACATTTTTTGGTCGTGGGATGACCTTACTGATAAATCACCAGAGGGTGCTTGGAGGTCGACCTTAAGTATAAGTTCAATCAAAGGGCCTAATTGTGGCATCAAGTTTATCAAAACAAGTTGAAGCAGTGAGCTCTTGTGTTGTTCTTGTCTTGGGTTGAAGAGGCGGAACATAATGGATAAGGAAACTTTTTACGAAACGTTGGTAGATAATCTCTATAAACCTTCATTTTATTTTCCAGACATGTGATAACTTGATAGGCCATTCGCCAAAATCTTTAAAAAAAAAAAACTACATTACCTTCCAATGGTGGATTTCCATTCATTCGCCTGTTGGACGACTCTCGTCGCTCCTTCATTGTAACTGCTGTAGATGTTGGCTTTTGTTCCTCGTTGAAGTAGGACTCCAGGCAGGGTTTCATTTCAGCACGAGGCAGTGCCACCGTTGGATAGTCACGCCTCGAATTTGGATTCCTTGACGAGGAAGATGATGTGGGCGAGGGTAGAGGTGCAACACCGCTTGAATTTCCCGTCGATGTTGGATGTTGTGGTGGATAACCTCCTGGGTTGTTATAACCCATCGCGGATGCTCTTCCCGACGTCGATGATGCTGCTGATGATGATGGTACTGCTGCCGATGAAGACGACGATGGTTGTTGTGAGATCATCTTGTGGTTGTAAGCGACCTGAGCCAGAGTGGCCAAATTGTGCGCTGGTGATTTCCTAACCTCGGACATGGTAATATCCCCACGTGCACGTGGAGAGATTTGATTATACGGATGATGTGGGTGATGATGATGAGACGTCGGTGCAGCACCACGATGCTGCTGCTGTTGTTGCGGTAAATTCTCATCTAACACACGGACATGTACCCTCTCTGGGCGCTGGGCATTCGGATTGATGATTGGTCGTTCTAATGTGCCTCCGCCTGGTGCGGCCATGGCACTCATATTGACTACAGCATTTATTATACTCTGATGGGAAATCTCTAGAGTTCGTTCGATTTCAATGTTAACAAGATCACCAATAGTCTTTGAAGCCATTACATTACCGCCACTGCCTCCGGTTGGAATCGCCGGTCCAACATGCTGACTGGCGAGCTTCTCCTGCGACAAATGTCTACGCAGAGCCATTTTAGCAGGCGACACTTGAGTGTAGTCCGGCTGAGAAGAGCTCGAACTTGGGCGACTCGGCTGTTGCATCGGTTGCTGTTGCTGCTGACTGCGTTCAAGTGAAAGCAGTCGATCCCTTGTCGGTGGATAGTACATTGCAGAGTCAGACGAGGCTGAATTACTTCGAACTGGCTCCTCCATCAGAGCGGTTCGGCTCATGTTCTCCGGGGCTTTGAACTCCTGATAGTGCGCGTGGTGCTCGTAGCTGCGACGGAACGCTAAATCTGTGGCAGCTGCATATAACGCAGCGTGCTGATGTGCTGCGGTCGGTTGTGGATGCGACGGATGGTGCTGATTATGACCGGCGTGCAAGGCCGTTGCACGCTCGATGGAAGCTGACGAACTGACCGATGAGTTCGATTTTGCGTACTTTTGCTGATGATGATGGGCGGATGAAGATGGTGTTGATGATGTTGCCGCCGACGATGACGACGATATGGAAGACGACGACGACTGCTGCTTGGCATATGGTGGCATAGCCGACAATGCAGACGATGATTTGTAACCTGCATGAGCTGTTGGCGGCATCGAAGGCCCCACTTGATGATGATGTTGCTGCTGCTGCATATGATGCAGCGATGTCGGTCCGTTTTGTGTTGGTTGTGGCCCGACAGCACCATAATGATGCGACGGTGTTGGTTGCTGTTGCTGCTGCTGCGACGGTAACGGCGGTGTTATCGGTGAAATGGTCGTAGTCGCGTTCAAATGAGTAAGTCCCTGAGTAGCTACCGTTATAATATTGCTTAAGTGATGGTGATGAAGCTGTTGCTGATGATGCTGCTGGTGGTGGCTGGAAGAAGATGGACCATTTGACGACGTCGCTGCTGACTTGTTGGAGGAGATCGCTGACTTCTTGGCTGGAGGCGGGGCTACGACTGCTTCCACTGAGGGATGCTGTGACTTGCGGTGCTCCTGATCCTCATTCAACGCCGAGGTTATGATACTCTTCAAGCGATCCTCGAAATTTGCCACTTTTGGTGACTCTTGGTGGTTCTTTGACGCAGACGATGAGGATTTACCTCTTGCCGTCAATGGTTCTTGTCGCACATGATTGTTTACAATCGGTTGCTGTTGCTGCTTCAGCCCACCTTGAGGTGGCGCCGGCATAAGTGCACTATCTGGACCTGAGTGGTGCGCTGCAATGAATTGGGTGTGCTCATTGCTACTACTGCGATGATGTTTGCTAGATCGCTCTTCCTTGTGCTTGTAACTGGGGATCTTTCCAGCTTCAATCTGACGGCCAGTTTCTAGAATTTTTTGCGCCAACACCTCGGGGTTACTCTCTTCGATTTTGCCAACGTCCGGAACGTCGGGCCACTCTTGTGAACGAGTGCGATGATCACGGCTGCGTCGTGACGATTTCGAGTGATTCGCCTTACTTATCGCCATGGAACCAGTTGAGTTTGTCGGCGTTGCGGTAATGGTAAGGTTTGTTCCTTGCGCAAGCAATACCGCAGCTGTCTTTTTATCATCGACAACTTTCTCCAGAGCTATGCTCTCCTTCTCAATGGTGGACACTTGCGCGTAGAGCTTCTTTCTTTGCGACAGTGTATTCGCAATTTCCTTCAGTAGCAGATCATGTGCCGCTGCTTCGGACATGTCGAGCGCAGCATCGGTCCCGCCATTCTTTTGTTTCGACAGTTTTGCAAATTCGGGCAATGTCTGAAGGTTCTTCTTCAGCAGGCGCTTTTGCTCCAGCTCACTGGCGGTGACTTGACCTTGAATTTTCTTTGCAATACCTTGAAGTTCCTTGTGTCGCCCAACGATTTCCTTTGCTTTCGCCAGTAGATCATTAGGAGACGACATATTTATACCGAGCTCATTCATGCGGGCCTTCAGCAGTGCCACACTATCGTCGATCAGCACTTTTATTTGTTTGTCCAACTGGCTGGCGCGATTTTTGATACGCTGCTTGCGTTCCTGCTCCAGTTGGATTTTTCTCTTTAGGCTCGGCACATCCGAATTGGACTTCATCTGGTCGATCATATTCATGTACTGTTGTCGGAACACGTCTAACAAAATCTGCAGGGCGTACGGTGTGTCAGAAGGTGCTTGGGGTATGTCCAACTCGGCGTGACACATATCCCCTGTCAGAGAGGTCAACTGTTGATCAACACAACCGGGAGCGGGTGGCAACTTTTTGCTCATCATTTCTGCACTTGTGCTGAGCAGTGTCTGAGTGTGCAACACATCCAAGCCGACGATCTTTATGTTCTTCTTGCCCCTTCCGCCCTTCTTTATGCGGCCCTTTCGCTTGTTACCCGCCGCTACAGTCGAATTCGGAGCTGCAAGTATTCCAGACTCCTTTTGCGCTGCTGCGGCGGCAAGTTTCTCCGCTGCAGCTTGAGCAGCAGCTGCTGCCGCAGCAGACTTACTTGCAATCGCTGCTTTTCGCGTCAGCTTCTTGCGTTTCTTCTGTGTCGTCGCACGAATATTCCGCGAATTGGTCGTACTAGAAAAGTTGTTGTTCTCCTCGTCGTCCGACTGGCTGCTTTTGCCCTTCGAACTGCACCAATCTGACCATGCACGACGTGTCGTTGTCGGCGGCCGTAAACCGGCTGCTGGTTCTGCCTCGCTGTCGGTCGACGATTCGTCCATTTTCGTCGTCGTCTTGCCGTTGACGGCGTTCTGAGCGTTCGTCGAGTTCGAGGATACCGTCGACTGGGTCGAATTTGAATTTGAATTTATTACCGTCACGTTGATCGGTGTGTTGGAGTTGCTGCTGCTGTTGTTGGCGCTTGTGGAATTATTTACAGAGTTGTGATTGGCATGGTTGTGGTTATTGTGGTTCGCTTCACGTTTGGCACGATCGCGGGTGGTTCGAGTGGTTCCTGCAAAATTAAAATTAACTTATTAATACATTGCCATGAACACTACAAGCCTGTCTAGAGCCTAACGAAACCAAAACAAAAAGCAAAACATAAACTTGTACGTAAAAAATAAAAACAAAAAAAAAGGAAGAAGTGGAACGAAAGCCTGGATTTTGTGTGATGAAATGATCGAATGTTACTGGGGAATGAATGATTTTTTTTGCCATCACTGTCCACTTGCACACTCTTCGCATTCATTTTTGTTCTCGTTACTTACCGACATGCTCGTGTTCGGGTCCCTTTTGATTTTTCATTCGCTGAAAGTATCGCTCGAGTATTGTACGATCGATGACATGCAAATAATACGAAACTGGCTTGCACGTCCACGACACGGATCCCTTTAACGGTGGTATTTCGCTCAAGTGCATTATAGTTCCGATGTCACTAAGATTTCTGCAAAAAAAAAAAAGGAAAAGTCCGTTACTTGACAAGTTCCACAAAATCACAACCAATCACTCACCTATCGGTTATTCGAAAGTTCAGCGGACAAAAACTCTTTGACGAGACAATTCGAGCGCCATCGCGTAAATCGGCAAAACGTTCCTTCAATGAATGATCTACATTCGGACCGAAGGCGAAATTATTGACAAACACCAGCGTGGACGAGGTGATCTTCTCGCGATGTTCATCGACGAGAAAGTCACCCTTCAGCAATTTATAGTCACAGTATCGCTTTCCAAACCATGCCATGTATTGACGAAAAAACATATCCATACGTTCGGCATATCGCGATGGAACATCAGCTTTTTCAATACCAATGCAGGTCTTCAACGGGAATGAGCCGGCCATTTGTAAGACCACCTGACCGACACCAGAACCCAAATCGATGAAATTGTCATCATCGTTTACGGTGACATGTTTGATCATTTGCTGGACAAGTTCATATGATGTTTCGCCGTACACTTCCGGTGAGAATGGTTCGTAATTGTTGAGCTTATCGGGATCACTAACGGCAGAATTATAGACTAATTGTAAAATATGACGTAGAAGGCTTGGATCAGCGAATTTGTTCAGCCTTTCGGTTGGCAGTGATGTTCCTTTTTCCTAAAAAAGAAATAAAAATTCAGAAAATCAATTGGAGTCGCAGTCGAAATTCGAGGTACAATGTTGAAAATGGAAATTACAAGTGTGTGGGACAGAGACTAGTCCTTTGGGATAGTTAAGAAAACACACACTTGAATAGCATTAGTCATTGATGATAGCAGGATCTAAGGCATTAAAATAAAAGACCCAACTCTGTTGTTTTCCAACACTGTTTTTCCATATCCTGATAAAGTTTTTGGTAGATCACAGAGCTTTCTTTTTATAATTACAAGTGTGTGGGACAGAGACTAGTCCTTTGGGATAGTTAAGAAAACACACACACTCTGTTGTTTTCCAACACTGTTTTTCCATATCCTGATAAAGTTTTTGGAAGATCACAGAGCTTTCTTTTTATAACTAGCCCGAGCTAAAGGGTTTATGAATACTTTTATAGTGTTTGAGCACAGCGCGGGCATTAAGAAATGCACCGATGTGCGTTGGCTTTAATGTCAGTAAGTTGTAATGGAGAGGAAAAACTGAGTTTGGTAAAGCTTTCTACATTCCTGTTGTTAGAATGAATCTCTATATTTTCTAATACGTCCGAATATAGGCTTGAGGGTAAATTGATAGCATTGGCGAGTATTACGGTCGAATGTTTGAAGAGCCGGAATGCTGCTGGTTTTTTCGTTAAAAAGTGCTGAGCAGGAGATATTAATACGATGTTCAAGCGAGACTGCAGAGTTCGGTACGGTTTAATCTCCTATCAGTTTTATCGTTAGCGTTTGTATGCTATCCAGAAGGTCCAATTATGTTTTGCTGCACCTGACCTGATGTGGTCCTTGAACTCACGTTTGGGGATTATTTACGCTTTATATATTGAGGCCAGATCAGAAGGGGTGAAATATTTTTTGCATCAGTTAAGGAAACCTAGACATTTCGCTGCGTTTTTACGACGAATATGTGGTATTTCCAACGAAGGGCGTTACTAACATACATACCTAGCATGGAAAGTTTTGCGGTTTCGACGATGCAAGGCCATTTATGGATAATTCCATTAAATTTTGGTTTCGCTTGGATTACAAAAGACAGCATTGTGTTTTGGAAGCATTAAATTCCACTCTATTACATTTACCCCAATTAATTAGGCTGTCAAGGTCGGAATTTCATGAGTTTACATATTTTGCCGTTTTTGTTCCACGTCTGAAGGTGAAAGGCGTGGATTATCAAATATGAAATAGCTGAGACGACTGACGGCTGTTGCAGACAAGAGGTCATTAATAAAAATGAGGAAGAGTGTCGGAGACAGAACGGAGCCTTGGGGAACACCAGCATTTATTTGGTGAGTAGCATACTTAAAACTGTCTAAAACAACTTGAATTGTACGTTTCGTGAGATGGTTTCTAATCCATAGAAGAAGAGTTTCATCTTTTCCAAAAGAACTCATTTTCGACAAAAGGGCTTGATGCCAAACCCTGTCAAATGCCTTTGAAATATCAACAACGATCTTGTTATTGCCACCAAAGTGAATAGATTGGTTCTACTTTTCGGTAAGATGTAAGGATATAAAAATACTCTTGCGACTGTATGAGTACGGATGTGGTACTGTCCCATGGAACTCTGTACGTTCTCAAGTACAGGAAGAGAGTGGGCACAATCTGGATGCAAAATGAGCAGCAAGCAGATTGGCTTTGTCTATACAAGAGACAGCTGGGATGTGATGCTACTTACTGAGGATTCAAAAAAAAAAAATTTGGAGCGGAAACCTCAAAAATCTCGTATTCAAATTGTTAGATCCTAGAAATACTGCTAGAAAACCTATGTCCTATAAAGTTGCAATCGTGCAGGATAGGTGCCACACGATAGTCGAATCTTTTCAAATGCGTTGGGCGCAAAAGCAACTGAAGCTGCAAGTTGGGCGGTTGAAAGTTTCACACTTCAAAGGTTGACCACATTCCTTAATTGAGGGCAATGATACAGAAACCCTTACGGGTAAAACAAACCACAGCAAACCAATAAACCAGTAGAGGTGACAGCAGCACACTTTAGACAATAAAAAAACAAATTGGTGTTGAAGCCAACATTCTTTGAAATCCTTACTTGGTTTTCAACTTTCGGATCAAGGCCGACTTAAACTATAAAAGGAGTATTTCAGTAGGGACCAGTTATAGCTAAACTATCATTCAAAAGAAGCATTGGCAATTTTATTATACTTTTTGTGTTTTTTTTAAAGAAAGCGAATCATTAGAACGTGATTATGGCCAACAAAATATTTTAATTTTTAAATTAATTTTTCTCCAAAAATCACTTTTTGTTGTTCAGTGATCAGTATTTATTTTTCTGAAGTAACGTTTGTAATTCCAACCAAATGAAACAGAATTTTACAGTGATTCCTATTACCAACAACCCAAGTAAAATGTCAATTCCATCATGTTTTGTGGTCCAATGATAGCTATAAGTAGACTTTTAGGACTTGTATTTGGCAGTGATATTCAACCCTATGTGCTTTCACATAATTTTGTCCTGTTACTTACATAATTGCATGTTGCACTCGTAATGAAATAATCATTTCCGTTTTCCAGCTTGCCAAGGTTTGAAACGCCATTTAGGCTGTGTCCAAAAACGTTCGACATTATGTTGTGAATATAGACTTCAAAATTATCTAGTGGCTAATTTTTGACATTTGGTATTCCTACTTTGGATTGAGAGTAATGGAAATCTCACTCATAGATTATTCCTTATTACCAGTGTTCAAAAGTTACGGGAAAACAGCACATCGTTCAGATTATTTAACCAAATGCAAGGAACATGTATTTTATATCAGAAAATGTATTGCATGAGTAAAATCAACTAAAATTTAGTTATTGAAAAAGGTTACGAAAATACTACAATTGCGTTGATTTTCGCAATATTTTGTATGCAAAATTTGTTTAGCTTGAACAATGTGGGATCATGAATACAGATAGTAAAACATGATTTTATTTACTGAAAATAATTTTAATTAACGAGGATTTTTCCATGAAATCTATCAAATCTATTCGGTACTTTTTTATTAAAAGAAAATAAAAAGAAAGGAATTTTGTTTCAATTCTGTCAATAATATCCCATTGAAGCCATTTGACAAAAGCCATTTTTTTGCCACTGCAGAAGTGTTAAAAACTAGCCAGTGGATATAATGCCCCCATATTAACGCAATTGGCACACGGGATGAAATAATCCTAAAATCTACTAAACTAAGCGTGAGCACGTGGGCTACAAGCTGTGGCCTGGGTGTTAATCCGAGCAAAACGGAAATGATACTTTTCACCACGAAGACCAAAATACCAGCCTTTAACCTCCCCCGACTTAATGGACAAGCGCTCTTACTCTCATCCAATGCCAAATATCTAGGGACTATCCTAGATACTAAGCTTAATTGGAAAACCAACATAGAACAAAGGGTCAAGAAAAACATTCGGCAAAAGATGGGGCCTACAACCAAAGATGACACTTTGGATGTACAATGCTGTTGTTCGGCCGATACTCACCTATGGGGCACTAGTCTGGTGGCCTTCTGTGAGTAAAGGGTTTATCATTGACAAACTTTAGAGGGTACAAAGAACTGCTTGTATCGGCACAACTGGGGCCATGAGATCTTGTCCCACTGATGCCTTAACGGTTCTTCTCCACCTTCTCCCTCTAGATATCCATATCAAAGACATTGCAATGTGCAGTGCAGTCAGGCTCAAAGAATCTGGCTGCTGGTTCAATAAGCCCTATAGGCACAGCAATATCCTAGATTCAATGCCAGCAAGTCTAGCTGACCTTCATACCGACTACATGATACCCAAACTGACCTTCCACAAACACTTCACCGCTGGCTTTCCAACTAGAGAGGATTGGAAAAAGGCAGCGTATTCCAGGCGGAATTGTTGGCTATTAAGGAGGCTTGTCACGCGATTAGACACGATAGTACTCCCAAGCTAAATATCGCTATTTTTGTCGACAGTCAAGCCGCTATTAAGGCGATTATTTCGTTATCGACGTCATCAAAACTAGTACTTCAATGCCAGAACGAACTGGCCTCCATTGGGAGTCGGTACAGTATCACTCTCATATGTGTTCCAGGCCACAGTGACATAGATGGAAATGAACAGGCTGATGCCCTAGCCAGGTTGGGCTCGTCCTTCCCAGCTCACGTGCAATCGGCATTCTCACTCCTTTAAAAACTATCATGAATAATATCAACACACACTCTCTTAAAACGGCAGAACATAGGTGGCGAAACCTCAGTGGGTGCGCCATTTCAAGAGATATGTGGCCTCGTTACAACAAGACTAAAACACGGGACCTCTTAAGCAGATCCCGTAAGGAAGTCTCCAGGGTGATAGCAATTACCACTGGACACTGGCCCATCGGTGACCATGCTGTTAGAATGGGTATACCCCACAATACCAACTGTCGCAGTTGCAAGGAGGTGGGGGAGAAGGAAACTTTAACTCACTTTCTGTGCAAATGCCCGGCTCTGTCAAGAGCAAGACAACGAACCCTAGGCAAACCTTTCTTTGACAATATCCGCGACCTCTCTGATAAACACATCAAAGAACTGATCGCCTTCCTTAATGCCACTGGTTGGATTTAGTACACGCCAACTAACAACAAGACAAAACATTTAACCGCACGAGTTTTTGGCATCAAAACGGCGCACCTCAGCGCTAATTGTGTTTCGTCTTGTACGAACAGCCAATCTAACTTACTAACTAACTAAGCGATTAGAATGGTTATATCTATAATTCTATAGACACCTTCTTTCAAATCTTGACTTTACAGGGAAACCGTAGAATACACAGTAGTTTGGCAAAAAGATAAAAACAAAAATGCAATATTAACATAAATTAGAACTTTCAAAACTTGCATACAAAATGGTCGATTGACCAATGAGAACATCTGAGTTCCGGTAGTCCAAAATTAATCTTAAAAGAAATTTTGCTCCCGGATCTAATTGCAAAACGCCATCAGTTTACAGGTAGTGCTGCCAAATTTCCAGCTAAACACAATGTCGTTTCGATCATAATCGATTTAATGACATTCGTAAGTTCCAATATAGATCACAAAAGCCCAGATGAACTGTGAACTGAGTCAAGTTTCAAAATCGGCTTCTTCAACTTACATTTACTTATTTTAGGTCAATAAAAGTTGATGGTATATTTTTGGTATTGTAGTAGAATAATAGGATGTAATATTGTAATAGAGTATTAGTTTGGTATCACTAAAAGGTGATGCAACCACGCATCTGTAAGGCCCGAAACACACGTGCATTGGTTCTGGATGCAGTCCAGGAAGCAGACACACGGGAAACATTTTTGTTCGACATGACGGGTGATCCAAGTAGAGATACTTTTTTCAATAGCCTTTTTGACAGATCACGTGTGAGTCGTGTCATGCTGTCATGTTATTTTTGTTTAGTATTGTTTGGCATTTCATAATGGAAAGACTAACGCGTGAACAACGTTTACAAATTGTTCAACTTTATTATGAAAATTCACGTTCTGTGAGGAATGTGTTTCGTGCACTTCGCTCAACTTATACTTATACTATTCGCAACACCATCACCCATTTTGAGACCCAGCATTCATTATTGGATAATATTCGACCGATTAGAACACGTCCAGCACGCTGTGAAGAAAATATAGCGGCCGTAGCTGAGAGTGTACACGAAGACCGTAGAGAGTCGATTCGGCGCCGTTCGCAGCAACTCGGACTGACGTATGGAACGACTGGCGCATTTTACGTCAAGATCTTAAATTGAAAGCGTACAAAATACAGCTTGTGCAACAACTGAAGCCGCTCGACCTTCCCAAGCGACATCGCTTCGCTCTATGGGCTCTTGAAAAGTTCCAAGAAGATCCGACGTTTTCGAGGCAAATTTTGTTTAGCGATGAGGCCCATTTCTGGCTCAATGGGTATGTAAACAAACAAAATTGCCGCATTTGGGACGAAGAGCAACCTGAAGAGATTGAAGAACTGCCACTTCATCCAGAAAAAACAACGGTTTGGTGTGGTTTATGGGCCGGTGGAATCATCGGTCCATATTTCTTTAAAAATTATGCCGGTGCGAACGTAATCGTCAATGGCGACCCTTATCGTGCCATGATAACCGACTATTTGATGCCTGAAATTGAAGCTCGTGATCTCGGCGACATTTGGTTTCAGCAAGACGGCGCCACTTCCCACACAGCGCATCAATCAATGGACTTATTGAGAGAACATTTCGGTGAGCACATAATTTCACGTTTTGGGCCGGTCGATTGGCCACCAAGATCGTGTGATATCACACCGTTAGACTTTTTCCTGTGGGGATATGTAAAGTCAAAAGCTTATGCCGACAAACCCGCTTCGATTCAGGCCTTGGAGGAAAACATCACGCGTGTCATTCGCCAGTTACCAGTCGAAATGCTCGAACGAGTGATCGAAAATTGGACTCAACGGATGGACCATCTGCGACGTAGCAATTTGATAGACATAAACTTCAAAAAATAAATGCCAAAGAATGTTCTTTCAAATGATAATAAACATTCTCCATTAAATTTTAATTTTCTGTGTTTTTTTCTTTAAAAAAGTAGGGAACCTCGAAATGGATCACCCTTTACATACAGTGCTCAGTGGGTCCTGTCATAACACTCAGCTTTAAATATTGTTTTACTATGCTTTTTGGTGATAATTATTTGAGCATTTAACACAAACAACTGCTACCGTTGGATATGTCTTTCTTTTTTTTTTGTAATTTTTTTTTTTTTAATTTTCCGGAAAGAAAAAGTTTTGGTTGAGTTGAAAAAAGGCTATCTCTCTCTGTCTTTCATTTTAATAATTTTGTTTTGTTATGGAGCTTATTTGTTTTATTTTTTATTTGGAATAAACGTCATAATCCAATGATGCCAAATATCTTCTAATTGATTTTTTTTTCTTTTGTGTAATGGTGGCCTTGACTTTTGCAGTGGATTTCGAAATAGAGACATCTTGCAGAACTGCAACGCTAACATATTTTACATGTGTTCACTTCCATTGAAAAGAAAGTGTGTGTTATATCTTTTCTACACGGAGAATTTTGCACATGTGTTTCAGGCTTACTTTATCGAAATTTTTCTTTTTTTGTGCAAGAAAAACGTGTTAACAAGTGACAAAATAAAACAATCAGTTTAAATAAAAAAAAATCAAGGTTAGTCTTCATATATAGTCTTTATACAAAAACCAATTGGCTCTACTTACTCAACTTACTTTAAAATTGAACACACAATTTCAGTTGACATATCATTTGTGACTAAATTTCCATTAAAATTTGCCTAATAGTTGATACCTATTTTAACAAATATTCACACGCACAAGTTCCATTTTGCACAAGCCTTTAACGATAAGATTATTCTATTCGCTTTATTGCAATTTCTATACTTGGATTTTTTTTTATATTTCACATGACATTCCAATTTGAGTGATATAAATGTGTTAAACAAACAAAAAGTAAAAATAGACTAAGTGTACAATAAAACAATGTTAGTTTTTGTATGAATACGAGGCAAATCCGATAAGATAATAAATCGCTGACCTACCGCAAATAATAATAATGGGATTCTTTAATAATTTAAATTCAGCTTCTAGACAGAGAATAGTGTTAAACGCTATCAATGTCGTTTTTTTGCGACCGCTTAGAAGCTTGGCACTAAAATATTTAAAAAAAATCTGTCAAAATTTTATATTTGTATACAAAATGAGCGTTTATTTATTATTTTGGATGAAAATTGTCGGTCTTACTGTGAGATCAGCCTTATGCCAGTAATACATTACTGTTTCGTCACACGTTCATTAAAATGAAAGTCATCTCCAAGGAGATGATTTTATGTGAGCCAAAGAGAAAGGACGATTGCATCAAAAATCCATCAAGACTCAAGAGCCCATTTCAAACGGAATTCTCGGTGTGGGCATGAATTTCCAAAGCATTTCTTTTCAGCAGCTGACTTCATTTCAACGACACTTTTTTGTGATTGGCCATTTTGACCTGCCTAAGCAGTAATATACACATCGACCTAAAAGATCTATTGTGCTTGCCGTCAGATGTTTTTTAGGTTAGTAGCGCTTTTACTTTCCTAATGTACCTGATAATACTTTCAGCCGAAGATTTCCTCAGTTCTTCGGGACTTAAAAATTCCCTGAAGAAAGATTCCCTTCTCATACCGTAAAGGGCCGGGCATTCACATATGATATGCTCGGCTGTTTCGTCTTCTTCTAGACATAGTCTGCACTCCGGTGAGTCGACTAGACACATTTTGTTTAGGTGATATCGCAGACCGTGATGACCAGGGGCCTATTTCATAAAACCACAAGTGTTGTACTTGTAGACTTGTAACTACAAGCGCAAATAAAGTATGGAGTTGTAATATTGTGTTCCATAAACATTTTTCCTCGCTTGTAGTTCGGCAAATTCAAATTATATGTGCAGCGGTCTAAATTCTACAAGTCTACAAGTGTGTAACTACAAGTTAACAATTAATTGCGGGGAACTACAAGTCCGCAGCATTTCTCATTCTTCTTCTTTCTTTCTTTCATTCTTTGTTACAATTACTTTAGCCATAGTAAAAAAAAAATTGTGCCGTTTATTAAATGCCGTTATTACATGTAAAATCATGTTTTGGTGCACTTATTGAAGCTCATTTCTATTAATTTTATCATCCGGTCGGTCACTAAAATATAAGAGTTTAAAATGTGCTCAAAAGAAATAAAATTGTTACTTCTAGAAGAAATCGAGAAAAATAAAATAATTTTGTTTGGTTCTTTTTCCGATAAAATCACGAAAAAAGAAAAAAGTGATATTTGGATGCAAATCCATGAAAAAGCTAAGTCGAATGGTTTTTTTTGTGGAAAGTCGTGGAGTTATATACGCGATGTTTTTTGGACCAATATCAAGCGGTGTACTATGGTAAGTACCTACATATGCTAATATTCCAATAAAATGTTTGTTAATTATTTACTTTATGAAAAGGTCAAGGTCGATAACAGAAAAAAGACGGGCTCTGGCGGTGGACTTGACGCACGGTTGAATGAAATTGACAACAAAGTTTTGGACATATTGGAGAAAGATGCTCCCGATATTATTGGCCTGCCAGTTCCCGAATCGCTTCATGATGATGTGACTAATGAGTCTTCTGGTATTTTTGAAGAAACTGAACTTGATATGGAAAATCAAAGATTTCCTTCGCAGAACACAAGTTGCAGTAGAAAGAGTAAAAAAAATCCATCAACTTCGTCTGGTAAAAAGAATTGTGTACACAAATGTACTAATATTTTAAATTGCCTTTATATTTAGAACCCAAAAGGAAATATATCCTTGACGACGAAATTGCACAATTGAAGAAAGAGAAGTTAGTTTTGGAGATCGAAAATTTAAAGAAACAAAACAAAAAACTAGGTATGGAAATTGAAAAGCTGGATTTTGAAAAAAAGATGCTAAGCAATAATTTGATAGAAAAAGAGTGTAGTATTTTGACAATAAAAGAGTATTGATGCATATAATATGGATTTTTATTTTTCAAAACTATTGCCTAAACGAATTTATTATTTCCTGTCTACGTGTTATCCCACCTTGTGTGTTAAGTGTAGTGTTTTCTATTAATTGGTCTGCTTCATCTTCATCTTCTTCGTAATTTTCATCTTCATTTAAAGTATGTGAAGTAAGATTACAAAGCGTTACACAAACTTTTATTATATTGCAGGCGTATATGGGATTAACTCTTAACTGTTGTAGACACGGAAATTTTTCTTTCAACACACCAATTGCATTTTCGATGAGTCGCCTTGTTGACTTATGTGCACGGTTGAACCTTTGAACTGCGTCATCATCTAAGTTGTTATTTTGTGGTGTTATTACCCAATCTGTACAACCATATCCGGAATCCCCTAGTAAAATCGATCGTGAATGCGGCCTCCAACCAGAATCCATCTTAGAACATAGCACACTGTTCCGCAGTACCCTTGCATCATGAACTTTTCCTGGCCATCTGGCACTGACATAGTAAAAGCGCAAGTCCGGGCCACATACAAGCATACAATTAATTGAGTGGTTTCCATGTCGATCAACGAAACGATCTTCATACTCATTTGGAGCGTCTATTTTTATCAAAGTTCCATCAATGCATCCAGCAACATTTGGCATTCCAGCAATAGAATAAAATTTTTCTATCACTTCCGAAGTATTTGTTGGCCAATTTACCTGATTAGCGAATACATTTTGGTTGATAGCATTGACAACTCTTTTAATTACACGACAAACCGTTGCCTTTGAAACTCCATGCATATCAGCTACACCATGATATTGAGACCCGTTACCTAGCCAATGCAAGGCTAGTAAAAGTTGCTGTTTAACTGACAGAGCATGATTACGATTAGTTTCATGTTGTATTAACGGTCCAATGCTTCTTAGCAATGTCTCGAAAGCGGAGAAGTTAATTCTAAATTTTTCATTAAATGTATGATATGTTAAAATATCAAAATTTATACGCTCTTTAAAAATTCGCGGTTCTCGTGTCTGATTACTTTCGTAGTCACTATCGTCGCTGCTTGATATCATTTTTTTTATTTTAAACTTCTTGACCACACGTTTTGTAAGCACTAATTTTGAACCACGAATAAACAAAATTGTTGCAGCACGTGATTTTATAGTCCCTCTACTCTTGTAAGAAATTCACTTGTAGTTACAAGTTTGTCACTAATAATTTTTTGCACAAATACTTTTATGAAACAGAAAAGTTCGCCGCAGTTGTAAATTCACTTGTAGTTACAAGCCTGGCACACTTGTAGTTATTAGTGAATCGGAATTCTTTATGAAACAAAAATGTGGACATAATTTACAAGTTACAAGTGAATTCACAAATAATTATTAGTGTTGTAGTTTTATGAAATAGGCCCCAGTTCGGTAGCCTACTAAGTTTTTAATATCGTGCCTGCGAAGATTTAGTATCTTATTGGCATCTGATTTGAAGGGCTGAATAGCTCTTTTGGCCTGTCTTAGGCCTGGGATGTTCCCCAGTATGAAACACATTTGTTTTGTTCCCAGTTTTTTATGGCCAGATTTATGGCTGATTTGGGGATTGCACAGAAGGGTTCAGGTCCAATGAAGGGGGTTTCCGAACCTTTTCTGGCTAGTTCATCAGCTTTTTCGTTACCTTCAACTCCCTTATGTCCGGGGACCCACCATAGTCTGGTTTTGTTCCTGGAACTGAGTATTTGGAGGGAGTTGAAGCAGTGTAGTACTGATATGGAGTCAATGATGTGTGAGCTAAGGGCTTTTATAGCTGCTTGACTGTCCGTGAATATATGGATGTTTGCGCCTTTAATGCCTGAGTTGTGTATTAGGTTTGCACATTCTTTTATGGCATGGAGCTGAGCTTGGAATACACCAGGGTTTTTTCCCATAGGTATTGAGATGTTTTTATTTGGTCCATGTATGCCAGCTCCTACCCCTGAGTCCATTTTAGAACCATCCGTATACCACTTTAGGCCGTTTAGGCAGTTTGGTGGGTTGTTGCTACACCATGCTTCTCTGGTTGTGATCTCCGTTGAGAATCTTTTGTCGAAGCATAGTGTCTTTGGTAAGCGGTCTGTAACCGCACAGATCATGTCAAGTTCTGGAATTTCGGATAGAAGTTCAATTAGTTTTAGATGTTCACTAATGTTTAATTCTTCCGCTTGTGTCAAACTTGCTGAGCTGCGAATTGCCACTTTTTTGATATAAATGTGGAGGGGTGTTAGTCCTTTTATGGCTTCTATAGCCGCCGTGGGACAGGTACGCATAGCTCCGGTAATGCCCAGACAGGCAAGCCGTTGTACCTTGTTTAATTTTTTTATAGTTGTTTTTTGGGTGACTTTGTTCCACCATACTATTGAGAGATTCCCCAGGTTTTACCATACATGCTTCGGCAAGCCCAGAAAGCTTTGGTTGCTTTTTGAATTTTGTTGTTGATGTGGGAGTTCCAGCTTAGTTTTTTTTATCGAGGATCACTCCAAGATATTTTACTTCGTTGGAATACTCAATGTATGTACCATTAATTGAAATTTGGGTAAGATTTTATTTCCTCCTTTTTGTAAAAGGGACGATGATAGCCTTTGTTGTTTTACTCAGCTGATTTTAAAAGATCATTGGATTCTCAGCAACAACAAAATTAGAAATATTCTTAAGGCTGAACTATAGTCGGAAGCATTCGGAAGCTAATGTTAAATCTGTCTAATTCTTATGTTCTGTCATTTGTGTGAGTCATTTGAACCTCGTGAAGTGACTGTCAATGAGTTTTGCGGATCGTTTATTGTTTTTATAAAATTAATTCAATTTGAAAAACTAAAACAATACGAAAGCAATTGTCAAGGAGACGCCATATCCGTCTTATCTATTCATTTTTCGGGGTCAGGGGGTATGACAAATTACTTTTTCTTAAAAATACTTTTTGCTACATAAGTTGCCTGGAATCGCTCTTTAAGGCTGAACTATAATAGAAGATGGTAGCGGCCACTTCCGTAACTGTGCGAGCACATGCAATTTGTATTGTACGACCATATAGATTGTTAGTAATCTGTAAGATTTTATATCCGTAGATGAATAAATAAATAATAGCTTTTTACTTCGATTTGTTCAGTTTTCGTTCACTTTTGCTCACTTACGAAAAAGCGAATTAATTCGCTCTTTCTCTTTCTTTTGTTCTTTCATACACAAATTTTACATTTCATTTCAACAGCTGTGTACATTAAAATTTGTAAGTTCCTAAGCAACGAAATTTTGTTTTTATTGTTTACAATCGCTCTTCACAAAAGTCTATTATGGGCAACTTGAGTAATTGAGAGTACTGAAGAAAACTTAACTTAGATTTTTGACATTAGCTTCCGATTGCTTCCGTCTATTATAGTTCAGCCTTTAGAAGTGAGCAATGTTAACGAAACTGGACGAAAATGAGAGAAAAACCGTTATAGTCGAACATTACAATTTCCTTGTATTCATTCATTTACTGTAGTTAAGCGTTGACAAGAATGTATATATGTGGCTTGTATCGTTGTCTAAAAAGAGATATATATGTCTAGCTACTGACTTGACAGAATCGCAGTAGCGGTTTGTTCACTTCTAAGAAATATATTTAAAAATAAAGAAAATATAAATATTTTTGAAATGTATTCCGTTATAATCAAATCGAGTGTCTCAATGAGGTAGGAAGAATTTCATCTTCGTCGACATTTTTTGATTCCTTAAAAATGTTTGGTATATTTGGCGAAAGAGTAGGGGGGAATTTCCAATTTGTTGTTAAGATGTACTCACTGGAAAATCCGAAATTTTTACCAAATGTTTCCAAATCTTCATCTGTACCTTATTATTTTTGTAATTAGACATCCACTTCTAAAACAAAATGGTCAACCATAATCCGCATGAAAACAAATTAAACTTACCACGAATTTTACCAAATATAGTCGCACAGTAATAAATAAATCGATTGACAAATTTATTTTTATACCGGAACTTTTGGCTTCGTAAATTGAGACATCAGAAAGAGAAAGCACGTACAAAAATTAAACGTCAAACGTGCATCTTTAGCGTGAAGTTAAATTCCATAACTTCTCGCTACCGATTCACGATGGAGATACACATTGTAATAGCGCTTACCTCTTGCCTTGCTTTTAACTTCTGACTCAGCTACAAGCTACAGCTACATATACGCATTCTGGTCAGCCCTTTAAGCCTTAAACTTCGACAGTCGATGACAGTGCTCAAGCGTTCTAGATCAACGTTTAAAAAACAATTGATGTATCGAAAATCGTTCGCAGAATTGATCTAAATTCTATATTAGTTGTAGTTGCACTCTGCTTTTATTTCGTCTTTGTTTATTTCGCGGTTATATTTAGTTTTTATTACAATTAATTATTTTTTATTGCTTTTTATTTTATTTTCAGATTATTTCGTTTTATGTTTACTTTGGACTTCATCTTTTGTTTTTAGTTTGTTTCGTTAAAACTGCTATGGATTAGTTGGTTACCTCGTCAACGCTTGTTTCGATTTTGGTCTCTATTCCGATCTATTACAATTATTTTTTTAGCCATTGAGATTATGTACGTGTTATCGGAAACGTCATTAGATCTATCCTGCAATAAATAGATTACATTACCTGGTACTATTTGGTTAACGAATTACTAAACTCCACGCTAAAATCCCCTTTTTTCAGGCCGAAAGTCAAGCGGGTCACCTTCGTTGTGATATGCAATACTGTCAGATTTAATTGCAAAACTATAAGTGAGTTCTCTTTTGGGAACTAAAGGCAACGGATTGCTCTAGCTATGGTCAGGTGTCAACACTGATTAATTGGCACTGATTGTTTGACCACCAATTTTAAATTGTCAATTAGGGCAATATGCAGCTTAACATGCCTCTCCAGATAGCCCTAACCGTAACTAATTTCAAATTGTCAAGAAAGACAATATGCAGCTTAACATGCCTCTCCAGACAGTCCTTACCGTAACTAACCATAAGAATCTCTAATATATAAAATATACATATTCCCCTAACTAGAGTTCAACGCCTACATCTGGTCAGGTGCAGCAAAGACGTAATTGCCGCTTCATGCGATAAAACTAATGGGAGACTCTACTGTAGCTAACTTTATAGTCTCGTACGAATGTTGAATTGAATTATACTCTTAACGATAAAACGCAAGATCGTCATTGCAACTACGTGTGATTAAACTGATAGGAGAATCAACCATAGCGAACTTAATTGTATCGTAATAATACCTCCTACCTTACGCTCTTTTTTTAGAGGTTGGTTTTTTGAATACAGATTAAACTGGCATTTTGTGGTCAAATCGGGCAACTCTAATGTCATTTATGTTCAGTTTGGTTTGCCATTTCATCGTGAACACGCTTGCAAATCGTGCAAATTTAGTTTGAAAATAATGGTTCAGTCCATTTTATGGTCGACATAATCGTCCATCAGAGCAATTATTATGGTTAACCATGGATCGTTTTCGCAATACGTTTACTCTATGTGATAAAACGCATCCGCAGAGACGTCGAACAACGCGCACCGAGGAAACGCACCGTTATAATCAAATCGATTTCCGCTGTAGAGCAAAGTATTAAAGAGGAACCGTATGAATCGATTCACCACCGTGCACAGCAATTGGAGCTTTTTCCATCAACTTTTTGGAAGATTTTGCGCAAGAATCTTGGCGTACGACCTTACAAGATCCAGCTTGTGCAAGAATTAAAGCCGCGAGACCATGCAATGCGTCGTGATTTTGGTGTATGGACCGAAAATGAGATTGATCTCGATGCTGATTTTCATCGCAAAATTTTGTTCAGTGATGAGGCTCATTTTTGGTTGAATGGCTACGTCAACAAGCAAAATTGCCGCATTTTGAGTGAAAAGAATCCACATGAGACCCTTGAGACGCCATTACATCCACAAAAAAACTGACTGTTTGGTGTGCTCTATGGGCTGTTGGAGTCATTGGGCCATACTTCTTCCGAAATGATGCTGGAGAGTCAGTTACCGTTAATGGAGACCGGTATAGAGCCATGATAACCGACTGTTTTGTTCCCGAATTGGATGGCATGAATGTGGATGAGATGTGGTTCCAACAACACGGCGCTACATGCCACACAGCGCACGTCACAATCGATTTATTGAAGGAAACATTCGATGAGCGCATAATTTCGCAGAATGGACCTGTCAATTGGCCACCAAGATCGTGTGATTTGACGCCATTGGATTATTTTCTTTGGGGATATGTGAAGTCGCTCGTCTACGCCAACAAACCAGAAACGTTGGGGGACTTGGAAGCCAACATTCGTGGCGTATTGCCGACATACGGCCCCAAATGCTCGAAAAAGTGGTTGAAAACTGGAACATGATAACCGACTATTTTGTTCCCGAATTGGATGGCATGAATGTGGATGAGATGTGGTTCCAACAACACGGCGCTACATGCCACACAGCGCACGTCACAATCGATCTATTGAAGGAAACATTCGATGAGCGCATAAATGGACCTGTCAATTGGCCACCAAGATCGTGTGATTCGACACCATTGGATTATTTTCTTTGGGGATATGTGAAGTCGCTCGTCTACGCCAACAAACCAGAAACGTTGGGGGACTTGGAAGCCAACATTCGTGGCGTATTGCCGACATACGGCCCCAAATGCTCGAAAAAGTGGTTGAAAATTGGACTTGGCTTTATTCGAACCAGTCACGGCAGCCACATACCCAAAATCATATTTAGACATTAATGGCATAAAATTATCCTTCCAATAGAGCCAAATTGATGGACATTAAAACGTTTTTCTTGTGTTGTATCTCAATTCGAAGTTCTATACCTCTAGAAAATAAACACCCTTGATTTCGTTGAGATGTTTTGCACTTAAGCACGTTCAACACGGATGCGTCTGGCCAATTGGATGTCTTTTGGCATAATTGTAACACGTTTAGCATGAATGGCGCACAAATTTGTATCTTCGAAAAGACCAACCAAGTAGGCTTCACTAGCTTCTTGAAGAGCCATCACAGCTGAACTTTGGAAACGCAAGTCAGTTTTGAAATCTTGTTCAATTTCACGTTGGAAGGGCAATATGCGAATCAACAACTCGGTACTCTTTTGGTAGCGACGGATTTCACGAAGGGCAACAGTACCGGCACGATAACGATGTGGTTTCTTGACACCTCCGGTAGCTGGAGCACTTTTACGAGCTGCTTTAGTCGCCAATTGCTTCCTTGGTGCTTTTCCACCGGTGGATTTACGGGCGGTTTGCTTTGTTCGAGCCATCACAATTTATTTCACTTTAGCTTACACTTTCAAACACTAGCCAGAGTCACGACACGACAATAATGTTAAATAATAATAAAATACAGTTGCAGTCCGCCATGTTTCTAAACCTTGATCTCGTATTGACTATACAAAGAAAAACATTTAAGTTGGGTAAACCGGTTTATGAAAAAATGTTGTGTATGGTTGGTTAATTTTTATGCGGCCTACAAAAGGGAAGATCTACGTTCACTGTGTCCACTCCATAGAGCTGAGCATAAGTCTCTATCCGCTATAAATATCCTAACCATCTTAAATGCTTCAAGTGTAGTTTCTTTTCTCCAATATCCTATATTACAAAACATAGCCCTTGTCCCACACGGTCCTTTTGTTATTTAAAATATTTTGTATTTAAAATAAAAAAATATAAAAAAAAATCTTCAATAATACTTACCAATGCGACAATACTATCAACAGCTTTATTAAATCTATCGACAAGATTTGTCATAGTCTTATAGCAGGCAGTGTCGATGTTATTTAAATTAATTTCCTCAAATGCAGAACTAATTCCGGGCAGTTCTTCGCATACGAACTTAATCGTATCGATGATATCGATACCATTGTCGTGTTTATCCTGGCCATGGCCAATTTGCAACGGCCATGAAAATGTCACAACTTCGGATGACCCGGCCGGTGATCGCAACACCAAATCTTTGACTTGTGGTGTTGCCATACTTTCTTCTCCTTGGGCAGCACGGTGGCAATTTGATCGATATCGATACTATACAAATATAATATCGATCGATCTGTTGATTGTTGGCGACTTATCGTACCAATGATGATGATGACGACGATGTAACGGTGATGGGTAATGACAAATGGTAGCGAATGATTTTATGATTTTTTTTTTGTTTACTTTGTTGTGTTTGTTTTGTGTGTTTCTTTTGTTTTTTAAATATTTTGTCTATTTATCGATAACAGACTTTTTTTTTGTTGTTGTAAAAAAATATACATATACGTATTGTGAATAATTAGTATTACGTTAATTATTTCCGATTTACAAGCAAAAAAACAGAAATGAAAAGAAAAAAACTTAATAAAACAATTATAACCGATTTGATAAAACAAAATATTTATTCTTATTGCTATTGCAAAGTATAGGCGCTTCGTTAAGATATTGATGATGTCCCGTGTTTAATAAACAACATTTTGGCATTGTTTCCTATTCGAATTTTGTTGGATTGTGTCTTTTTTGTTCAAGCTATTGTTTTATGTTTAGTGACGCACACATGAGGTTAATCGTAATATCGGATTAAAACTTCGCGTATATTCTTTTTATGGTGTAATGTTGTGTAAATGTTGTGTATTTGGTGTAAAAATGCAGTCTGTAAGAAAATAAATAGGAAAAAATTGAAAATTAAAATAAATAATTTTTTTTTCTAACAGAAAGTATTTTTCAATAAAAGAAGAAGAAAAACTACTCAAATCAAATATTTTAAAATTTATTTTATAAAGAAGAGTTAAGGTGATGAAAATATTGCATAATAAGTTAATAACATACAGCACTTGTATATTTTTGAGAAATGGATACAAATCATGTTTACACACGGCGACAGTTATAGTGCATTCACACCGAACCGAAAACTGAGTTTTCGCAAAAACACCTGAAACCTTTATCGAAAACCGAGGTTACGACGTAACCTTCTCATAATCACTTCGCAGACGTCATCTCGTTGAAGGTTGTTGGAAAGAACACACCTTTTCATACATTCTACACGTGTTCCACACGTCCCACAAAACAAATTTTTTTTTTTTTTTTTTCAGGTCTCAGAAAAATTTTCTTCATATCCATTATCCATTTTAATTTTGTATAATTAAAATGGACATTGAAAAGAAAAATAAAACAAAAAGAAGAAGCATTTGTTTGCGTTTTTTTTCGTAGCGGCGGGCTTGAGAGTCAAAAACTGATGTCAAAATCTTTAGATTTTTTTCATTTTGAACTTCAAATGGTAATAACGGGTGATTTTTTAGCTGGTTTGGTTTTGGCAACACTGGTTTTGACAGCTGACGTGTGTTTAGTACCTTGTGTCACTGTCAAACAGCTTCAGTTTGGTTTGCAATTTAACCATGGATCGTCTTACAAATGAACAACGCTTGCAAATTATTGAATTTTACTATCAAAATTCGTGCTCGGTTCGAAATGTTCATCGCGCGCTGCTTCCATTTTATGATCGGCATTCTCGACCTTCTGAGCAGTCTATTCGGAAGATTGTGACCAAATTTCGCACCAAATTTACTTTGTTGGACATTAAACCACCAACACGTTTACGTACTGTGCGTAGTGAAGAAAATATTGCGGCCGTATCAGCTAGTGTGACAGAAGACCGCGAAATGTCGATTCGGCGCCGTTCCCAGCGGTTAGGCCTTTGTTACAGCACTACGTGGAAAATTTTGCCGAAGGATTTGGGCGTAAAGCCTTTTAAGATACAACTGGTGCAAGAACTAAAGCCAGCCGACCTACCACAACACCGGATTTTTGGTGAATGGGCTCTTGGAAAGCTGGCCGAGGATCCGCTTTTTTATCGAAAAATTGTGTTCAGCGATGAGGCTCATTTTTGGTTGAATGGGTACGTAAATAAGCAAAATTGCCGCATTTGGAGTGAAGATCAGCCAGAAGCATTGCAACAGCTACCAATGCATCCCGAAAAAGCCACTGTTTGGTGCGGTTTATGGGTCGGCGGCATTATTGGGCCATATTTCTTCAAAGATGATGCGAATCGCAGCGTTACTGTCAATGGTGAACGCTACCGAGCGATGATAACAAACTTTTTTTTGCCCGAAATGGAAGTTCTTGACTTGCATGATATGTGGTTTCAACAAGACGGTGCCACATGCCACACAGCACGCGAAACAATGGCGCAATTGCGAGGCGAGTTTGGTGAACAGTTAATTTCACGTTTCGGGCCGGTCAATTGGCCGCCTAGATCGTGCGATTTGACACCATTAGATTATTTTTTGTGGGGGTATGTCAAGGCTAATGTCTATAGGGACAAGCCCGCTTCGATTGACGCACTGGAAGCCAACATCCATGCATTCATTCGTGAGATACCGGCTGATATGTGTGAAAGAGTATGCCAAAATTGGACTCAGCGGATGGGCTACCTGAGACGCAGCCGCGGTCAACATTTGCATGAAATTATCTTTAAACATTAAATTGCAAGGTTCAAACTATCGATTCAAATAAATATTTCATTCATTTTTTCGAATTTTTTGTGTTTTTTTTTTTTAAAAAAAGTTCTAAACCTCTTAAAAAATCACCCGTTATTAGTTTGATTATATTAGAATTCATTTTATTTTTCAATTACAATATTTTCATACACAAATGTTGCAGCTAGTATCACAAATCACAATTCACAGCTGATTGAAATGTCAAACGAAACCTGGTCAGAGTTCGGTGTGAAAGCATCCAGGGTCTACGTAAACTTTTTGCCAAAAACTCAGTTTATGATTCGGTGTGTAAGCACTATTACATTACACTCTTCCCAATTTATGGTCCTTAATTGGAGGGGAACGTTTTAAACAACGATAATCCGTTTTCAATTCATAGCTTTTTAGGTGTCCTTAAAATTCTAGCTTTGGGATTAGCAATTCATTTTTGTTTTGGAAAGGCAAATCTGTCCACAAGTTTAGCTTTCGAATGATGTTAATGATTCTTAATTTTGTGTGTCATTCAACTGTCACTATCTATGGAAACCAATAATCAAAGCAAATCAATGTAGAATCGGCTTTAATTTAAAATTAATTATAATTGACGCTCGCTCGGGTACTTTTTGTAAAGAAAAATTAAAACTGTCAAATCTTCAATATATCAACAAAGAATTCTTTCGTTTCAACGGAAAAAGTAGTAATAATAATAAAAATAAAATAAAAACAAAAACCCCGTCAGTCAAATGTAAATAAAATCATAACCTCAGAAATCATTTAAAATTCTATAATATAGATAAACCTTCTTTTTAGTTGGCAAACAAATTTATGTTGGAAGTTCTTTAAAATTTATCAAGAAACACACAAAAAATGTACTTAGTTAGTATCCACAAAAAAGGAGACCCTCTGAACTGCGCCAACTACAGAGGCATAAGTCTACTCAACATCGCCTACAAGATCCTATCTGCCGTAACATGTGAACGCTTGAAACCGTTTACCAACAACCTGATCGGCCCTTATCAGTGTGGTTTTAGGCCAGTAAAGTCTACAATCGATCAAATTTTCACACTTCGGCAGATCCTGAAAAAAAACCCAAGAAGTCCAAATCGATACCCACCACCTATTTATCGATTTCAAAGCCGCATACGACAGCATTTATAGAGACGAACTATACAGAGCCATGTCTAGTTTTGGTATACCGCCAAAACTCGTCCGTTTGTGTAGGATGACGATGGAGAATTCTCGCTGCACCATCAGGTTCGGAAACGACCTCACCGACACATTCGATACCAAAAAAGGATTTAGGCAAGGCGATGCGCTGTCATGTGACTTCTTCAATTTGATTCTTGAGAGGATTGTGCAAAACTCCGGAGCCAACACCAGAGGCACAATTTTCCAAAAAATCGGTGCAACTACTAGCATACGCCGACTATATTGACATCATTGGTAGGACTCAACGTGATGTCATAGCCACGTTTGCTAATATAGAGAAGGAAGCGGCAAAAATGGGTTTAGCAGTAAATGAGGGTAAGACAAAGTATATGCTGTCAACACGAAAGGAATCACAACATCGACGAATTGGACAGAACGTCACCATTGACAGATATAACTTTGAGGTAGTACGGGACTGTCTACCTCCGCTATTAACTCTGACAACAACATCTCGTCAGAAATTAAACGAAGAATTACTCTTGCCAACCGCTGTTTCTTCGGGCTAAGAAGGCAATTTAGTAGTAAAGCCCTCACTCGAACTACTAAGGAAACCCTATATAAGACCCTGATCATCCCAGTCCTGCTCTACGGCGCTGAAGCATGGACCGTATCAAAAGCGGATGAAGAAATCCTTGGTCGATTCGAGCGAAAAATTCTTCGGAAAATCTTCGGTCCCGTTTGCGTTGACGGGCTATAGAGACGGAGATTCAACCACGAACTATACGAGCTGTACAGCGACATACCCCTAGTCAAAAAACTCCGCATTGGACGTTTAAGATGGCTAGAACATGTAGAAAGAATGGACACCAATACTCCGGCTCGCAGAGTCTTCGATTCCCAGCCAGACGTCGGACGCAGTAGAGGAAGACCTCGCCTTAAGTGGCGCGCACAAGTAGAAACCGACCTTAACCAACTTGGAGTGCGCAACTGGAGGCAGTTAGCTAAGGACCAGGCTAATTGAAGAGGCATGTTGATTGAGGCCCAGGTTCATCCCGGACTGTAGCGCCACTTAAGTAAGTAACTAGTCGGTATAATTATTAATAAACGTCAAAACTGATGTTATTTTTGAAATTTCGGCATTTTTGATAATCATAGCAATAATTGATTTGACGTTTTCAATAAGTAAAACGGATGTTATCGTGAGAATCTAAGAACTGTCAAACGTAAATTCTGACAATTATCAGAAGCTAAAGTCGCTTAACATATGGATTTACTAATGGAAAACTCGATAATATTGGACAGAAGATATCGAGGCTAAACGAAGTTTATATAAGCTTATGAACTTTTCGATTAGGACAAAAGAATCGTTTGGAAGCGAAATAAATCTGAGAAGATAAGAGGCACTAACACAATAAACCACCCTATATTATACAAAGCAGATTTTTTCGCTATCATTGGCCATGTTCCGGATTTAAGATTTCCCAAATTAACTTTGCCGATGCACTGTTCTCATTGATCAATCGACCATGTCACATGACTAAAAATGCTCGAATGACCAATGAGAGCAGTGCACCGGCAAAGTTAACTTGGTAAAACTGAAATCCGGAACGCACCCATTTCTCCTATGCTGTGACAGTTCACCAATAATCTATCAGGCTCCAAAAGTTGTTCCATTTCTGTTTCAGTCTTGAAATGAAACACATGAGAAGACTACAAACGGCTGTACGGATCGTTGAATACCCTATGCCATCCCATCCTTAAATAAATATCCCCGAAATGTGGGCTTTATGGTGATAAAATATAGAAAGTGGCATTGTCACAACATATTGTTCAGACAGTTTATTAAAATATTTTATGGTTCGACAAAAAACAAAGTTTTTCTCCTGCATATAAAGGGTGATCCAAGTAGAGATACTTTTTTCAATAGCCTTTTTTGACAGATCACGTGTGAGTCGTGTCATGCTGTCATGTTATTTTTGTTTAGTATTGTTTGGCATTTCATAATGGAAAGACTTACGCGTGAACAACGTCTACAAATTGTTCAACTTTATTATGAAAATTCACGTTCTGTGAGGAATGTGTTTCGTGCACTTCGCTCAATTTATGGTCAACATAATCGGCCTACTGAGCGTACTATTCGCATCACCCATTTTGAGACCCAGCATTCATTATTGGATAATATTCGACCGAATAGACCACGCACGCTGTGAAGAAAATATAGCGGCCGTAGCTGAGAGTGTACACGAAGACCGTAGAGAGTCGATTCGGCGCCGTTCGCAGCAACTCGGACTGACGTTTGGAACGACTTGGCGCATTTTACGTCAAGATCTTAAATTGAAAGCGTACAAAATACAGCTTGTGCAACAACTGAAGCCGCTTGACCTTCCCAAGCGACATGGCTTCGCTCTATGGGCTCTTGAAAAGTTCCAAGAAGATCCGACGTTTTCGAGGCAAATTTTGTTTAGCGATGAGGCCCATTTCTGGCTCAATGGGTATGTAAACAAACAAAATTGCCGCATTTGGGACGAAGAGCAACCTGAAGAGATTAAAGAACTGCCACTTCATCCAGAAAAAACAACGGTTAGGTGTGGTTTGCTGGCCGGTGGAATCATCGGTCCATATTTCTTTAAAAATTATGCCGGTGCGAACGTAACCGTCAATGGCGACCGTCGTGCCATGATAACCGACTATTTGATGCCTGAAATTGAAGCTCGTGATCTCGGCGACATTAGGTTTCAGCAAGACGGCGCCACTTCCCACACATCGCATCAATCAATGGACTTATTGAGAGAACATTTCGGTGAGCACATAATTTCACGTTTTGGGCCGGTCGATTGGCCACCAAGATCGTGTGATATCACACCGTTAGACTTTTTCCTGTGGGGATATGTAAAGTCAAAAGCTTATGCCGACAAACCCGCTTCGATTCAGGCCTTGGAGGAAAACATCACGCGTGTCATTCGCCAGTTACCAGTCGAAATGCTCGAACGAGTGATCGAAAATTAGACTCAACGGATGGACCATCTGCGACGTAGCAACGGCCAACATTTGATAGACATGATCTTCAAAAAATAAATGCCAAAGAATGTTCTTTCAAATGATAATAAACATTCTCCAATAAATTTGAATTTTCTGTGTTTTTTTTTTTTCTTTAAAGAAGTAGGGAACCTCGAAATGGATCACCCATTACCATGGAATAGGGTATACAAATGGTTTTTGTAGGAAAACTCCCCCAAAAAGTGGGCGTGTGAAAATATGATTTACGGACAAAATGTTAAGATTACCATTACGGAAGTGTTTGCGTCAAAAGTTTTTTCCAACTTTTTAAAATATAGACAAAAAGATTTTTTTTTTACTAAAAACGCCACCGTGACAAAAAAAAACTTTATATGAACAAAATATAGATATTCAGATTGTCAAAATATCTTGTTTTTTTTTTTAATTCTTAACCGTTTAACCAAAAAATAAACGTTTTTCTAAAAAGTGGGCATGGTAGTGGGCGGATTTTAAAAAATTGTACACTTGTTCTGTAGCATCGCACAAGGATGCTATATGCCAAATTTCATCATCATAACTCAAAATGTAAGGCCTACAAATCGGTGATATACAGACAGACGGACATGGCTTAATCGACTCAGCTAGCGATTCTGAATTGATCCATATCCTATGAGGTATAACTAGCTGAATTATTTCTCTATGTTACAAACAATGTATCAAAACTAATTAACCCCCATATAGGATAGGGTATAAAAACACTATAGCCCCCGAATAAATAAAAAAGTCCTATTCCATCGATGATCTATGGACTAACTAGTCTTGGAATAAGCAATTTATCACTTTAAAACATTTTTCCTATTAATAAGATATTCCGGGAACAATCTGAAAAAAAACTGGTATGCAAATGGAAACCCTGCTCTGAATTCCCCTACAAAATGTCACTTCTTCTTATACAGTTGGTGCAAAAGTAATCCTCCCATCAGAAAATGCTATAAATTTTGCGATTGGCCCCTAATGTCAGTTCTGTTTTGACATTTGTGTAGTAAACACATGCGAAATACACGTTAATAAACAATGTTACGCTACACTGCTACAGAACGCGGAATATTGGTGACTAAAAAAGTTCATTTTTTTTTAAATTACAGCCAAAAAACATCGGAAGGTTATTTTTGCGCCACCTTGTATATTTGTTGTCAATTGGTTTTTTCTACCTGTTTTGTTTTGTTTTTTTTATGTAGTGAGATAGAATGCCAAGAAAACGATTTTTGACAAACAATGAGTTAAAACGCACTTAAACTCCCTTTTTCTGCTACACTGTTACTCCAAGTCAAAAAGTGATTATTAATAGGAACATTGCTTACTACAGGAATAAATCGCCATTTTTAGAAAACATTTTCGCTATTAATAGGGGTAATAGTCCAATAACGTGATAAACCACTGAATTCATTCTCATTTTTGTATTTTTATTTTTAAATAGAAATTTTCACTTTTGTCCTCCTTCCGTTTTCGATAATTTATTTCAGTTTAGCTTGTTACTGATTAAATGTCATAATATCGTTTCAAATGTTTGCAACGATTACCATTTCAGTTAACACACCCAATTCGTGTGAAAAATGTTCCGATATTCAGGCCTATCGTGAACAAATTTTCCCGGGAATGTTTCCTTTGTCAGCAATGTAAACCTGATTGCTGAATGGGAATAGTTTCCCGGGAAAATTTATTAGCGATAGGCCTGATTGTCGTAATAAAATTCCAATACATATTTTGACAGTTCAATTACCACGTCGTAAGATTACCACATTTACAAAGATTTCCGAAGTTGCATGAATCCTAAAATCCATTTCAATTGTTTGTATTTTTTTTTGTTTTTTTTTCTTGTCAGAAGACGTATCTAATGTCAATGATCAGGTTTATATTGGCAAAATTAATATTTGTTTAACGTTTCATAATACGATTTAACGATTTCTTTACAGATACAACTGCCTGTGTTATTTTTTTTTATTTTTCTGAATTATTATTCCAATTCACATCTAACCGACTACAGGGTACTCATTCCGTAACTTTCAAAATGATAGTCGTTGACGATAGTGAAGGAGACTTTCTGGGTTCCTACCGTACCTAGCAAGTCTCCTACACTATCGTCAACGATTATCATTTTGAAAGTTACGGAATGAGTACCCAGGCTGCAAATGGTATTAACAAACAACTTTTAGTTTTAAAAAACGTGTACATATTAGAAAGTCGTCGTAAACGTTGTAAACGTGATAAAATTACGACGTGATAAACGAACTGTCAAAATTTGTATGGGAAATCTTTTCCAACAATATCGGAATTTTCTCACAGGAATTGGGTGCGTATGCTGAGATGGTAAACGTTGTAAACTTTTGAAATGCTATTTTGACATTAAATCAGTCACTTTCACACATCACACGTATGCGCTAAACTGAACAAAATTATCAAGAACGGAAAGAGAACCATAGGAACAAAATTCTATTAAAAAAAAAAGTTACTTAAATGATATTGAATTCAGTGGGCTACCGCATTATTTAGTTGTGCAGTTTAGGGTCGTTCATGAAACGTCGTCGTAAAATTACAATCTTTCGCGCGTAATAAAATTACGACGTTGCATGAATACCCTTATTATTTATTATAAATTTCTTTTCGATATAAAAGGCCAAATTTAGAAAACAAATCGACTATCCGTTTAATTTAACACGAATAAATGAATGCTTCTCACAAACTGTCATTCATTAGTATATTCACCGAACAACCCTGAGTGAAATTTCCAAACACGTACAACATTTTGAAAACTTAACATAAAAAGAAAATCGGGATCTATTAACATATCATTACTGCGACGTAACGAATGCACGAATGGATGACATGCGAGTCAACATAAATACCTTTTTAAATTCGCCGTTTTCCATTGGTAAAAAATATTTCATCAGAAGTGTGTTTTTTTTCTTTTTTTCTACTTAGTTAGCATTGTCAAAATGAATGTTTTGACGTTGACATGTCATTGAAACGCATACAACATGGCATCAATTGAATAATCACCATTTCTATCAACGAATGCTGACTCATTTTCCGTTCGGTGCATAATTTTTTTTTTTTACTAAGAACTATGACAGCAACACAAGTAAAATTCGCCAAATGTCTACCATCAGAATGGATGACAAAACCCAGAATGGGACCCTGTATGACACACCCTGTCCATAATGTTGGTTTTAGCATTTGGGTCATGATTGCTTTTTGTAGCATCCCACAATTTTTATAAGAAAATATACTCCGCTGTTGCTTTATTGAGTCGAGTTTTTCCATTAAATGGAAAGCTACTCAAAGCTGCAAAATCTTATTCATTCTTTCTTTAGAGAGTGAAGAACCTACTTCACGAATTTGAATTTCCTGTTCTCCATAACCTTCATTTTAGATCGTACTTGTCACTTCACTATAAACTCTTGACCGAAACTTGTCACAATTATGAATAATATACTGACGAATCTTTATATTGTATTTTTTTTCCTGTCCCAAAAATAGTCACTTCAAATTTGTCAAAAGTTCGTGACGATTCATTGTTAAGACAATTTTTTTATGATCCGACTCTTGGCAATTGACACAAATTTTCCGAACATTCTACAAAATTTTTAAATTATTTAGAGGACATGAATTTGACAATATTCCAGTTGTTATTTTACAAATGATCACCTATCACCTGCCGCAATTGTCAATGTTTATGAAATAGACCCTGGTTTGGTCTTTATAATTTTAATTTAACATATCTCGGCTAAAGGGCCAAACCCACCGAGCAACCGAAACCGAAACTTCGTTTTATTTTTTCATTTTTCTGTTCAATTATGACATTTCATTCCCACCGAACATAGCACAGAAACTGAAAAAAGAATTCAGAATGCGGATCTATAAAAAAAAAGTGACGTCTGCGAACTTCGGCAAACAGAAATTACAACGATGAAAAAAAAAGTTGCAAGTTTCGGTACGATGAATTGCAAAACTGCAAAATGAAAAAGTAAAATGTCGGTACGGAAAAAAAATAAAATCGTTTTATATCAAAATAAAAAGACTTTAAGAAATAAAAATAGATGAGATTAGTGTGGTTTATTAATATCTTTTATTTAAGAAGTATTTTTAACTGAAAAACACATCAAATTTTAAGTAATTAGCAGTTTAAAAAAAAATGAAAAACAAAGTTTCGGTTTCGGTTGCTCGGTGGGTTTGGCCCTTAAGTCATTTGAAAATCTAAAAAAGAAAACCCCAACGAAATGTCAACAAACTCTTTCTTTCACATTAATTTGTCGCGCTCATTTTGTTCTAAATAAACTAAGCCCAACCTACTTAAAATCAAAACCAAACCAGATACCCTTAAACTAAATGCAAAATGTACGTACACACCAAAAAAGAAATACAAAACAAAATTGCAACTAATAAAATTAACTTATGTACCAGACAGAAAGAATAACAGAAAAAAAAAAACTATGCGCCACCGTCCAACACGCCACAACAACGAAATGTTGAACTTTATGGTTGAGTTCACACGAGTTTAACATCGACAGGAACATTTTGCAGGAAAATGTGCCTGTAACTAGGTGTGATAGAGTGGAAGGTGGATATAGCTATGCTCTACAAGGGGATGATTTAATATAAATAATAGCAGCGCGGCAATGGTAGAAAAAAACATTAAACCCTCGTAACCCCTCATCAGATATAAATGCTGTCTGCAACGATTTATTGCCTTTAAAATTTACGCAGGTTTATCGATTTTCCACTTGGCTGCTGTTGCTCGTGGTGGTGGTGGCATAGATGGCGGCTGGAATGTCAATTTGCATTCTATGTACAAAAGTGGTTAAAATTGAAAACGGAGAATCCGCCCGAAGCGGGAAGGGGTTGGTGCTGAAAATATAAACGAAAAGTGTTGATATCGATAATTGAGTACATAAGGCCTGTTTGATTTATTAATCAATAAAATGCACGCGTTATTAGACGGCGGTTTTTGAAACAAGTGGTATATGAATAAAACAGTTCGAGGGTATAAACGTTGATATTAAATTTAATTGTACATTGATCGTGAAGATATCATGAGCACGGAATTTATGTTTTCTGGTGAACTGCAATCAAACTAGGTGGGATCTGTCACGGGATCCGATAAACGCATTGAAATTAATTTTCACACGGGAATTTTATTTTTCACTAAATGTAATTACTGTTGTTAGAGCGCGATAGCATAATAGCGTTTTCGATTGGGATTTTCTGAGTTTGCTCTCGGATTTTAGTTTTTGCGTTTTTTTACCGAGTGCGAAACGAAATACAGTAGTCCCTCGATAATGTGAACTAATTAAAACAATGCGTTTCGGATTTTAGAGGGATTCACATTACTGGAACATTTTTTCAGTGATTACTAAACTGATTGAAACTATTTTCAAATCCATTAAAAACAACACAAAATGAAGAAAAACTAATATAAAAAATTTTATTCATTTAAAAAAAAAACAAAAGTAAAAACATTCCGATATTGGTATTCTTAATGTTTGGTAAAATATTTTGTTATTTTGGACTGACAAATAGCTTGAGTTGATCTTTCTATTGCTTTTGCCTTAATTTCAGCAAACTGGAAATCGTTTCTGCGTCCAATTCATTTTGATCGGCGTACTCAAGAAGCGTATTTGTACACTGGATTGCTTGCGAGTTAGCTATTTTGGGAGCAGCTTGAGTGACTTCGTAAATGCAAAAATGCAAAAATGCAAATCCAGGATGTCCAGCATCTAGTTCGCGTAAAATTTTGCACTTATCTTTAATCGATAAAAATCGATGCAATTTATGTTTAGGTGCCATTATGTAGATACGAACTGAACTTATTTTACACACAAATCGAAATAAGAAACACAAATCACACAAGACACAACTAATATAAACACAACTGATCATAAAATATCCATATCCACACAAATGGCAGTTGTTGTCTCCTTATACCCTGCAGCTGCGTTTACAATTTAGAGACAAATAACAGTTTTTTAGTCCCTAATATCGCACGCAAAACGAGCAAGAGAAACAAAAGAAATATAAAAACGTTTACAAAAAAAAATTCACATTTAAGAGGTTGAAAATTTCGGAAGTTCACATTATAGAAATGACAATGAAGTTCTGCCGATTCACATTTTGGAGAAATTCACATTATCGGTAATTCACATTATCGAGGGACTACTGTATCAATTTCAAACTGACATAAGGAATCTTGGTATGGATGTTGGTAAATGTAAAGTTTTTTTTTGCAATCACAATAAATTTATTTTTAAAAGGTTTGACAAATATTTATAGGATATATTAATATCAAGCCCATTGTTAGTTCATCTTACATAAACTCTTTGGAATAACGCACACTCTAGTCACAAAATCTACATTTTAATTGCAACATACATAAACATAGGGCTTAAGAAGATAAGGTAACAAATCGCACCAATTTCTTATTTGAAGCCCACTTTATAAAAAAAAATAGAAAACCATAATCGTACCTATTCATAAAAACATACTTTGTTTTAACATTTTGCAACAGACTATCGTATAAACATGGTGCAAAGTTGAGTTTGTTGAGATTTGTATGGATAAACGTCACAAAACTAATGGCGTTTTCTATTGGTAAAAAAAATCAATCTTTTGTTGTGATCTAGATCTGTGAAAATACCGATTTTGACAGTCGTTGTGTTCCATTGCGCAAACAAAATTGATTTTTATACCCAATCCCAAGAGATAGAGAAATAATTTCGATAGATATACCTGAAAGTATATGGATCGATTCAGAATCGCTAGTTGAGTCGATTAAGCCATGTCTGTCTGTCTGTCCGTCCGTCCGTCCGTCTGTGTGTCACCGACTTTTAGGCCTTAAATTTTGAGCTAGAGTGTTGATGAAGCAGAACAGTGGCCGACGAAGCAGAACAAGTGTTAAATCTGAAATCCGCCCACTGCCACGCCCCCTTTTTTTTTTAGAAAAACGTAGTTTTAAGCCAAACCGTAAGGAATTTCATAAATATGTCTGAGCAGCATATTTAGACAACCCTAATATCTATATTTAGTCCTTACAAAGTTTTTTGCTACGCCCAATTTTTTGGGGGCGTTTTTAGTAAAAACCGCTTTTTGTCCAAATTTTAAAACTTTTGAAAAAGCTTCCGTAATAATAATATAAACATTTTGTCCTTATATCATTTTCATCTACGTCCACTTTTTGGGGGCGTTTTTCTACAAAAACCATTTGTATACCCCCACACCAAGCCATTAGCAATAGAAATACGTTGGTTTTTTTTTTTGTCGAACCACAAAAGGTTTTGATAAACTGTCTGAGCAATATATTGTGTCAATGCCATTTTCTGTATTTCATCGCCATAAAGCCCACATTTTGAGGATATTATTATTAAGGATGGGATGGGATAGGATATTCAACGATCTGCACATCAGATTGTAGCCTTCTCATATGTTTTTTATCTCAGATCAATTTTGCAAATCTCCTCCTTGCACACACACTAAAAAAAATGAAGGCCGTCAGTTTGACCAAAGTGATTTTCGTTTTGATTTATTATTATTTCGGTTGTGAAAAACTATTATTAATCATTAAAACTGTAGCAGTTCAATATGATATATAAATAAAATGAAAAACAATCAACCTGTGTACTTGAAACTTGACAGCTACACCGACATTAACTTCACACACAAGAAATTACAACAATACAGACAAAAAAGAATCAATCTGAAATCGTGTTCCATTGGCAATAAAAAAGAACAAATTTTAGATAAAACTCCAGATTTAGCAATCGAAAACGCCATAAGCAGCTGGGGAAATTCCAATTTAGTTTCATAGTATTCAAATCCAAACAAAATATGAAGTTTAAAAAATTTAAACAAACACTTCCAATAACACACTTGTGTTTAATTTCTTACAAAACGTCAGTTTATTATTTAATTTGTGTTCAGCAAACATGAAACATTCGTGAAATTAACTTCTTAAACATCTGGCATTTACGACCGCAAACCTAGCTTATGGCCCCAGTAAATAGACATAGGTCCGTTCGGATATTTTTGTGTGAAAACTGTCAAATTTCCAACATCGAGACTGAATTGTCTCCTTTCAAGGAATGAGACAGTGCGCTCATAGGTCCGTTCGGGTAGGTACTTTTGTGTGAAAAACTTTAATATCGCGACAAAAATGTCTCATTTCTAGATATGAGACCTTACTTTCGAAAAGAAAAATTAAAAAAAGTTAAACTTTCTAAAAGAGACCACAAACAAAACATGATCGGTCCAGTTTATTGTTTTACCTGTCAAATCATCTACCGTTATTTTTACGAAATTAAATATTAAAATAATTCGTAAAAAAATAAATATACATATTTCTACATGTATACATTGGGCTGACATCTTTTGACAGCTTTAATTTTCTCACCAGCCGAAATTTTTTTTTTTTTTTTTAAACTTTCCAAGTACGCGAACGGTTTTGCGATGATTCACATCTAAACATATTCAAATATACACTTGAACACGAGTACGCGAGCGGAACTATTGTGTTTACAAGAATGAAGTAAAAATATTATCCGTTCCACTAATAATGTTCATTCTGTGACGTAAACGTTTAACTGTCGAAATGCGATGCATTCCGCCATACAATTTCACATTTTGAAATTCGGCATTCCGCTGAAATGCTATTCCAAACTAGGACCAACCGAGTTATGTCAAATCCAACATTACTATTACGACTATAACAACCATTTTTTTCTCCTATAAATGTCATATTGCTCTGTAAATGTTTGTTTAAAAAAAATCTTTTAGATAACAAATTTTAATACAAGAAAATAATTCAAAATACTTTTAATTCATGAACATTCAAAGGACGTTCTCTTGCTTTTTCTTGTCCAAATGGCTTTTGCAAATGTCATTGGTAGCCCTAATCTGTGAGTGAACCTATTGCAAATTGTGTGTACACATGAAATTGTTGACCTTGGGCTTGATTTTCGCGATACCCGTTGGTCTGGTGTTTACTTTCTTGATCCCATACAAAGAAAAATAGATAGGCCTAGATTTTTCTCATAACTCCCACTTTACCCAAAAACGAACGGTTGTATTGAGATAAGCTTTTCTTCGCAGCTGATAGTACTGGATGATTTGTCAGATTATCGCAAAAGATAGGGGTAGTAAAAAATGTTTGACAGTTGGAATGCGTTTTTTGGTGGGAACACTATTTTTAAATTTTGAATTTCGTAAATGAAATGACGGTTTTCGGTTCGGTGGAAACGTACTACAATTGCAATATTTCAAATTACATAATTTGTTATTGTTATCAATTAATATGCTAACATCGGATTAAAACAACCTAAGCCTCAGGAATTATATTAATTCATTTGCTTTTCGAGCGAAATATTGTCACGGCCAAAGAAGAACACCTCTTTGTCCCAATCGAAAACTCTATAAAACATTGATGTCTCACACTCACAGACATACTGATCAAAGATAATCGAAAAACCCAGATATTTCCCATTTCATTAACTGTGTATCGTATTCAGAGTGGAAAAATATTAACAGTCAATCATTTGCGTGAGGTTGTTTGCATTAGTTTATGCCACCTAGTACCTATACATTTCCCGCCAAAATCGACGAACACAGTTTACAATCTATTACGTTATTCGCAAGGCAGCCATTTTGCGAACACCAGAATATGGTGATTGTGCAAAATGATAATAGCCAACCCACCTGTTAAAAAAGAGAACAATCACCCATAACGAAACCTCAAATCGGTTTATGTACGGAAACATTCTAGCATCACCATCTACCAAACTAATACACGCAATCAAAAAGCTCAACGTTTGACATTTATTCTACCGAGCAAACCTAAAAGTCTGACATTAATTACTTGACATAACTGCATGTGCAAAGGTGTATTCATAGAATTAAATACATATTTTCATTTTTACCACCCGCGCTTTTAATTTCATTTACTAAGAAAAACTAAAACACCTCTATTCTCGTCTCGGTGTGCCTCTTCCCACGATTCTTTTCGGTTTTGCTCCTCTAATATATCAATCAGTTTTGCTTGGTCTCTTCCAACCAACTTCCAAGCTTTTTAATAGTTGCAATGCCTTTGTGCCAATTATCTTTCGTTTATTTCTGGTTTTTATTTTTACCATTCGCTGACTTTTCTATTTCTATTTTTCTATGTTTTTTTATCGTTTTGTTTCATTTGAAGTTTTCGTTTCGACCTTGACACAGTAAAGCGAATGTTGTTGAATTTTGTTAGCAAATTTTTATTTCTACCTAGCGATGAGGGAAATTTATATATACCCAATACAAACAATCATTTAACAATATGTATACAGTTATACTACACGTTAAACACAAGCTGCTAAATGAACGTGTGAGTGATGATGATGATAAATGTATATTTTGAGGTTAGAAGAAACAAACAACAAAACTGACGTTTCGATGTGAGTTTGCAATTTTACAAATTCAAGGCAAAACAACGCTGATAATGACAATATCCGAGAGAGGATGTGCATTTTTTTGACATGATTTATGACAGTTAGATGGCGCTTAATTACATTTACTACATGTGCAGCATGTACATAGTTTCCACGAGCAGCGGATGTGATGATAGTTTTCTCAATCAAAGTCTTGCGATGTAACGCAAGAGGTTAACGAAGGAGTTTGTTTACGTTTCGTAATTTAATCGCATCACTTCCGTGTGTAACGATATGCAATAATATATCGCGCTTTCTTTGTATGTCATTGTACGGTAAGGGATTTAGTTTTGTTGGTAAATTTATTTTAAGCTTTTGTATATCTATAATCTATATACAACAGCAGATGAGTAAAATGGAAAATATCTAAAAATAAAAGATCCGTATTCGATGTGTTAAGTTTTTCCGTTAATTCGGAGACTTGGGAAAAATATGATTCATTTGTTCTTTAAGTGGAATTTAAAGTGTTCTGACGTGTGAATGCAGTTTTATGAATGTAGTTATCAGAAACTTGTTTTTTTTTTTTCTATGAATCCGGGAATGTTTTTAATCCAATCATCTGTTTTACCAAAACACCTAAGAATAGGTGGTGACATTTATATTTATGACAAATAGTGATAATGTCACCTCATAAAAAAATAATTTCGAAGTGGGGGTAAGTTGTTAAATGCATTATATATGTAATAACAATATTTAAATTCATTTATACAAAATTTACAATAAATTTGACAAAAGAAAAGAAAACGAAAAGAGATGTGGCATATAAAAGAATGTTTGTACATAGAACAATAATAAAGCAATATGATGTACATATTTAGACAACATAGGGCAGCAAATCTTTAATTTCCTTGTGATTAAAATCTAGAAGCCACATTTTTACACATTTCAAGAATTGGGACAAGGATCTTATACTTCGGATAGTTAAAGGAAGTTTATTAAATAATTTGCACGAAACGACAGAGTAAAAGTTTTTGAACAGAGTAGTACGGAAAGGAGGTATTACGACGACATTAATTGAATTGCTCCACGAGTGTTAGAGATAGGACTCTGCAAATAGCCGCCTCTCATAAAAAAAAATTTTGAAACTTTGATATAGTACAAATGTTTTATTGGCAGAATTTTCAATGATCTGAACAAAAGTATAGAAGGAGCTAAACGATTGACCCCACATACTTTTCTTATAGCATACTCTTGCAAGACAACTAATGGTTCAAGCTTTGTTTGGTAAGCACCACCCCAGCAGCTTAATCGGTACTGTAGTTTTGATTGAAATATTCCATAATACACTGTTTTTAAAGTTTTCTGGTCACAAAATTTTCTAAGACGATAAAAGCTTCGAATTGTAGATCGGAAATATTGTTTTAGAATCGAAATATGTTTAGACCAACTCATATTTTGGTCAAAAGTAATGCTAGATATTTAAACTGATTTACCATTTCAATTTTAAAACAACTTGTGTTACAAGATGCCTGACTAGTCGACATTGTCCTTGTGGCTTTCTCAGTACAACAACAATTTGATATATTTGAGCTTTCACAATTCTTTGCATGGAAGAAAATGTCAAAACTGGGGGACACTAGCGTATTAGTACTGAAGTGCATCAATTTGGTTTTATTGCTAACAACTAGCTTGTGTTCTGAAAACCACAAACCCAGCAGGGGAACATCATGATTTATGTTCGCGCTTAGGTCTAGAGGACTATCTGAGCGGTAGGCAATGCCAAGATCATCTGCGAAAGCTGTTACTTTACCTTTAAACAATTGGCTAAATAACGAGTTGATGTAAATTAGGAACAGTATGGGACCAAGGACTGATCCCTGAGGTACACCTAAGTTCAAACATTTTGATCTGCTAATAAAGCTACCCACTATGACTTTTTGAGTTCTATCCTTTAAGTAAGACTCAAACCATTTGTGCATAAAACCCCGAAAACCTACATAGTGTAATTTGTTTAGTAGAATTTTGTGGTTGACCATATCAAAAGCTTTGGTAATGTCTACAAAAAGACCAGCGCAACATTTTTTTTCATCCAGAGCTTTGTAAATGAAGGAGCAAAACTCCAAGAGGGCATCTTCTGTAGCGAGGCCTTTCCTAAAACCGAACTGAGCAGGACTAAGGAAATTTATTTTTGCCAAGTAACTTAAAACTCTACTCTTAATCTTCTATTGATTGAAGTTATAAACCGAGAAAATATCGATCTATACCGCTGTACAGCTCGAAAACTTTGTATCCACAGCACCAAAATTCAAACGGAAAGACCAAATGTACTACGCTTTATACAAGGTGGGCCAAAAGAGATCACCCTATTGGAAGATGCTCTTTTTTTCAAATGGCCGCCAATGTCAAATCTGTTTTGACATTTGTGGACTAGACAGATGTAGAATACAAGTGAACAAGCCATGGAGCGATACACTAACCAAGAACGCGAAATAATCGTGTCTATTTTTTTGCGTAACATTTCGTCTGTAGTGTTGGTGCAGCGGGAATTCCGTCGCCGGTTCGCCGGCAGTCCGACACCGACTGCGCAAACACTGCGCCGTTTGACCACCAAGCTTGAAGAGTATGGTACCACACGAGCCGTTGCTAAGAGTGGCCGGCCCCGGAGCGCCCGTTGTGCCGAGAATATTGCCGCTGTTGCCGAGGATGTCGAGCTGTCGTCGGAAACAACGACCAGACGCCGTGCCTCGCAATTAGCTATCAGCTGGTCGTCCCTAAGGCGAATTTTGGTCAAAGACTTGCGCATGTTCCCGTACAAAGTCTAGTCTGTGCATCAGCTGCCCCTGTTGACCCCCAAACGCGGGTAACCTACGCCCAAGCCATCCTCAATCTCGAGGACGAAGTGGACGATTTTTCGACCAAAATCATAATGAGCGATGAGGCTCATTTCCACCTCTGCGGGTACGTGAACAAGCAAAACTATCGCTTCTGGGGCACTAAAAAAACCACGAGTAATGCACGAGGAGCCATTACACCCGCATGGTGCGCTGTTCGCGCTGGAGGAGTCATCGGGCGAGAACGCCACTGGTCAAACGACAACAGTGGACAATGCGCGCTATAGGGCCATGTTAACCGAGTTTTTTCTGCCGCAATCGGACGAATTAGGACTGGAGGACATGTGATTCCATCGTGCACTACATCCATTTTAGGGGTAAAAAAAATCGTCCATCAGAGTTATTAATTCGATTAAGCATAGAACGTTTTCGCAACACGTTTACCTAAATGATAATACGCATCCACAGAGACGTCCTACAGTGCGTACAGAAGAAGTCATTGATGTTGTAGAGCGTAGCGTAGAGGAAGACCCGAATCAGTCTATCTGCCATCGTGCACAGGATTGGATATGTGTCCAACTTTCCACTGTCCATCCACTTTATAACGGGTGATTGGTTTTGGCAACACTGGTTTTGACAGCTGACGTGTGTTTAGTACCTTGTGTCACTGTCAAACAGCTTCAGTTTGGTTTGCAATTTAACCATGGATCGTCTTACAAATGAACAACGCTTGCAAATTATTGAATTTTACTATCAAAATTCGTGCTCGGTTCGAAATGTTCATCGCGCGCTGCTTCCATTTTATGATCGGCATTCTCGACCTTCTGAGCAGTCTATTCGGAAGATTGTGACCAAATTTCGCACCAAATTTACTTTGTTGGACATTAAACCACCAACACGTTTACGTACTGTGCGTAGTGAAGAAAATATTGCGGCCGTATCAGCTAGTGTGACAGAAGACCGCGAAATGTCGATTCGGCGCCGTTCCCAGCAGTTAGGCCTTTGTAACAGCACTACGTGGAAAATTTTGCGGAAGGATTTGGGCGTAAAGCCTTTTAAGATACAGCTGGTGCAAGAACTAAAGCCGACCTACCACAACGCCGAATTTTTGGTGAATGGGCTCTTGGAAAGCTGGCCGAGGATCCGCTTTTTTATCGAAAAATTGTGTTCAGCGATGAGGCTCATTTTTGGTTGAATGGGTACGTAAATAAGCAAAATTGCCGCATTTGGAGTGAAGATCAGCCAGAAGCATTGCAACAGCTACCAATGCATCCCGAAAAAGCCACTGTTTGGTGCGGTTTATGGGCCGGCGGCATTATTGGGCCATATTTCTTCAAAGATGATGCGAATCGCAGCGTTACTGTCAATGGTGAACGCTACCGAGCGATGATAACAAACTTTTTTTTGCCCGAAATGGAAGTTCTTGACTTGCATGATATGTGGTTTCAACAAGACGGTGCCACATGCCACACAGCACGCGAAACAATGGCGCAATTGCGAGGCGAGTTTGGTGAACAGTTAATTTCACGTTTCGGGCCGGTCAATTGGCCGCCTAGATCGTGCGATTTGACACCATTAGATTATTTTTTGTGGGGGTATGTCAAGGCTAATGTCTATAGGGACAAGCCCGCTTCGATTGACGCACTGGAAGCCAACATCCATGCATTCATTCGTGAGATACCGGCCGATATGTGTGAAAGAGTATGCCAAAATTGAACTCAGCGGATGGGCTACCTGAGACGCAGCCGCGGTCAACATTTGCATGAAATTATCTTTAAACATTAAATTGCAAGGTTCAAACTATCGATTCAAATAAATATTTCATTCATTTTTTCGAATTTTTTGTGTTTTATTTTTAAAAAAAGTTCTAAACCTCTTAAAAAATCACCCGTTATTAGTTAATGACTTTCACCTTTGAACCGACGATATAATGTCCATTTGTACAAAGACATTTTTCTACTTTAAGATCCGAGAAAATAAGAAGACAAACTGTATACAGGCAAAAATGGCAAGAAAATTGAATTGAAAATTGGTACTTTCAGTGGTATTCATATGAATTCGAACGGATTTTTGATAGCAAAGCAAATTATGTGATGTTTTGGTTTTTTAAAACATATTTTGATGAAAGTTACCTATTAAAATATCTGCAGCACAAATTGTATCGAATTTTATATAAAGTGTATTTGTGTACTGAAGCAAGGTCGATTGTATCGAAAACAGTACAATTGTATCGACCTTTACAACCCTGACGTGGCTAGTTTATATAGACAGGCGTTTACCTAATTGTTTAATTATAACGAACTCACGTGATTAATGCAATGGATCGTGAGTGCAATTTCAATAACAACATTCAAAACTGACCTTTCATAATAATTTGCTTGTTTTATATTCTTTTCTTACATAAATTGGATAATCATCGTTGTTACGTAACGTTTACATCTGTGCTGGGATCACTTTATTTATAAAATAAAAGTGGCCTACTGATTCTTTGTCAGATGTAAAATGAGGTAACGTCTTTAAATTGCTTTTAATTTATTCTATTACATAACCGTTATAAAATTAATTCTATTACAAAAATGAATACATTTCACACCAAACCAAATGGATTTCCGTATACGTAACTAGTTTTAGTTAATTATATGTAAAGAACTTTCAACGAATCATTATTCAACTTATTACAGATATATATGTGTGTATTTTGTATAAATAATTTATTAACCACAAACACAGCAGGCGATTCATATTCAACACCTGCTCATGTCTGAAAAGAACAAGTGACACAACAATAATAATAAAAAAAAAAAACAGATGGCGGCATTGCATCGAACGGTTGCAATAACAATGGAAACGTGTTCAAGATCAATGCAAAGCAATTAATTCAAGATCATTGATCGGTATTCTGTCAAATGAAGTGACATTTGATATTCTGTAATGTTATGAGTCGTTTCTCTTTTGTGTTGCAAAATTTAAATATGCAATAACACATCTTGTGTGATGAGTCCACTGACAATAGTTTCATTCCAGTAAATTTAATTCGGCAAAAAAAAAATCCATATTTCCGAACAGTGCCTGCACAAAATGTATAACTACACAAAATGGGGTGGGTTTTCCGTCATAGTGAGCTATAGTAGGTATAGTTTTATTTATTTTTTCTGCTAACATCAACATTTTTTCATAATCGTGCGCTTCTTCTTGTACCAACTACAGCAAAATAAAACCAAATGAATAAAAAATAGGCCTCAAAATCAGGTCAACTTTAACTGGGGAAACAAGTTTTCTTCTTTTTTATGAGTATGTTCAACCGCCACCCACTTTTTTTCAGTACCATCATCTCGTTTCATCTCTATTTCAGTATATATACGTACATAAAAGATACATTTTCAAATGAATACAAAAATAAAATATACCTACATTGCAGCACATCCTCTCCAGAGAAGAAAAAAAAATATATGAATGTATATATGCAAAAGTGCCATCAACGTCAACCACCATCATCAGCACCACCAACAACACCACCACTCCCTTTTGCCTTCCATATTCTATCCACTTGGGTATAAAATTTCATTCGGAGGCCTATTTTTCATTTCTTCCTCACCCTCAAGCGTTGAAACCGGGTTGTGGTGCAGGTTTCAACTACCGTTACCACCCTGCATTAAATCGAGGATATCATCGAAAAAAAGGCACCCTAACTCTACCCCACCCCTTCTATTTGTGCTTTCTCATCTATAAGAAACTACTACTCTTTCTCTCTCTCATTCCATTTGGATACTAGCGACATTTCGAGTTCTCGGCCGAAAATGATTTTTTTTCTTTTTTCTGTGTCACATACAACCACCCGAAAAAAAGAAGGAAACCCCACGATGGGTGAAACTATCTCCCTTCATAGCAACAACAAGACGCCTAGCAGTAGTGCATACACATACATTGACAAATTGGAAAAAAATGGAATAAAACTCAATTTTATCCAACCTACATTTATTATATTGGGTAAAAAAAAATATGGCGGGAACCTAAAACTCGCTGAATGCACTTTTTCAATAAAACGAACCAAAATTAGACGGGAAGAAAATCGATAACACAAAAAATTCAAACAAAATAATGGCGAATTTTTTTTTTTAAAGTTGGCCATGTTTAAATGTGCTGGGAGTATAACTGAACATGATTGCATTCAAAGTTCATTGTCCACCAGTCAGGGTATTTGCATACATAAGTAGGTATTGTGTTGCGCCTGATTTTCCAAATCGATATAAATAATTTGAGTTGTTTCTGTCAAAAGTGGTTAAAGAGACAAAGTGACAATTTAATGGGAGAAATTCTTTGAAAATTAAAACATTGGCAGTAAAAATTAGCAAGTTCCAAATAATTTTTTTCTTTTTCTTTTCAAGGAGGAACAAATTTACGAAAAACTTAGGGAACGCGGTTAAGTGAAGTAAAATACAGTTGAGCTGAATAATTTCCACGTGCCCTTAACTTGCCATAGTTTGACAATACTTGTGTTTGGCAAAAGCCGATACTATTGATGACTGGAAAAGATTGCGCTCACCAGTCAGTGGTGATCAGTGATGGTACAAAAAAAAAATAAATTCCCTACAGCACCAACAAAAAATCCCTACCGACGTAAAATTGTCCCTACATTGTTTGTAATTACACGTACACTGTAATCAAGTGTTAGTAATGATTAGTCTAGTAAAAGTAGTATATATCATTGTTTTTATTGCATATTTTGATTTTTTTTTAATATTTGAGGGAAATAGATCGAGTTCATAAAAGTAAAAATGCGGCAGGGCTGCAATTTTTGCGTTCATTAATGTAAAAAAGGCATGAAAGTGAAAAAAAAAAAATGGGGGCGGAAGTTGACACCAAATTGGTTATTTCTATTCGTTTAAACGAATAAAAAAATCTGTTCTTTGAGGAAAAACTTCCAAATAGTTAAGAAAAGTGCCAGCCTCAGAGAGGTTTTGAGTCGACCAAAAGTGGACAAATCACCTTTTCAATAAACTCTTGAGAAATTGATATAAAATTCAAGGTTTAAATAACATTGCATTATAAAAAACGAGCCTGAAATGTGGCCTTTTTCATACGAATGGAATGTTTCTTGAAATTCAGTTTATTTTTATCAAAGTAATCTTCCTTTCCAATCCTAAAATAATTCCTTTAATTGACATTATTAACATGTTATTGTATAAAACACAACCAAACTCTGTCACTGAAAGAAGAAAGAGAAGCTACAAATGTCTGTAATTTTTTTACTGTCTACTGCATAATATGAACACTTTTTTTGGAAACCAAAATCTGTTGCTAACTTGCAGCAGTATTCCTGTTCATAATTGCATTGAATCAATATTTTCTGCATGGCATGTACAACAATGTTGCAATTATAAACTCGCCCACAATCTAAAATACATAGAAAATTATTTTTAATACCCTTTAGCCTTTTTTTACCTACCCTATCCCATAGGGTTATATTAGTTTTGATACATAGTTTGTATCATTGAGAAATAATTAGCCAGATATACCTCAAAGGACATGGATCGACTCAGAATCGCTAGCTGAGTCGATTTAGCCATGTCTGTCAGTCCGTACGTCACCAGTTTTAGGGCCTTAAATATGAGCTAGAAGGATGAAATTTGGTACACGTGCTCTATGTTGCTCCCAGCAGAACAAGTGAAAAAAATTCTGTAATCCGCCCACTGCCTCGCTCCCTTTTAAGAAGTTTTTGGCCAAACCGTATGAAATTTGGAGAAAAAATTTGAACAACATATTTAGATCTCAATAACTATATTTCGCCAATATAAAGTTTTTTGCCACGCCCATATTTGGGGGCATTTTTACACTACCCCCTAAAATATGCAGGAGAAAAACCTTGTCTTTTGTAGAACCATAAATGTGTTCTATAAATTGTCTGAACGATTTGTTGTGACAATGTGATTTTCTATATTTAATCCCCATCGTGTTTTAAGCCATGTCCACTTTTTGGGGAAATTAGTTTTACATATAGGATGGGTAGGGTATTCAACGATCCGCACAGCAGATTGTAGCCCTCTCATATGTTTTAAATAAAAATTCATTTTCATAGGGCTTGTTAAATATAAATCTACATAGATATAATATTTAAGAGACATATTCGAAAATAGGATTAACAAAGACAATTATTTGGATTACTTACACTTCAGCCTTTTTAAAGTTAAGGTCAAGACGCGTTAAGGTGAAATCACATTGTAAGAAGGCTGTGACAGCATTTTTCCGAAAAATAGCATATGAAATAAAAAATCCCTACGTTTTCAGCGAAAATTCCTAACAAATAAAAATTTGTCCTTTTTTCCCTACAGTACCATTTTCAAACCGGAAATCCCTACGTGTAGGGAATTTTCCCTACGTGTACCATCACTGGTGGTGATCTCTGAACTGAACCACTCAAAAAACATGTCAAATACTCATTTGTTTTGCTTTTCAAAAAGTGTTATCAAATTTAGCTCTTTGGTAAACGTTGCGATCTCACTTATTTTCGGTTTACTAAATTGTCTTATATTTTTAAAACCCAACCTTTTGTCAGGCATTTAATGTAATTAGGTGGTAAGCTTCTCAGTTTGGCCGCAAAAAACTTTCCAGTTTATTTCCAGTCAAGTCAATTATTGGTAAAACAAATTCTTTGTACTGTTTATTGACAATACAATTTTGATAAATGTCAGTTCAAGAAAACATTGTTTAGAATTATTCATTAAGTGTGCCTTTAATAGGTCTGGGGCAGTACTCCGTATTTCGTTCCGAAAGTGAAAATTTCCGAAAACGAATATTTTCTACTCTCTAACTCAGAAGTCGAATAAAATGTACAACTTTCGAATACGAAAACTCGAAAACGGAATTGTGTTGCCTAGCACCCCGTAGTAAAAGTTGTTTATATTTCTAAGATATTACAGAGTGCCAAATTTGTCTTACGAAACGAAATACAGAGTAGAGTCCCTGTTTCAGTACTTCTGCAGAGTACATTTTTTTAGAACAAAAGTTCGTAAACGTTTATAAGTAAAACACATTAAATTTATTCGTTTGTATGACTTTTAATTTACAAATGACATAAAACACATGTCAAATCAAACGATTTGTCATTTTCAGACACCAACTGACAGTTTCATTATTCTTACCAACAGAAATTTCTGTTGGTAAGAATAATAATGGTTATTTGACACGTCGTGCCAAGACTGCATCTGAGATTTGATTTGCTGTTAGCATGTTGCGATAGTAAGCTTTTACATGTAGCCATAGTGCACCCGTGTCGGGTACAACTGGTAATTTGGTAACATTTCTGGCGAGTTCATCAGCCTTACAGTTCCCTGGAATGTCACTTTGCTCAGGAACCCGGCATAGGTGAATGTTAAAATGCTTTGACATCTCCTGCAAAGATGATCGGCAATCTAGGGTTGTCTTTGAATTTGTTGAGACTGATTCTAGGGATTTGAGGGCCGCTTGGCTGTCCGAGAAAATGCTTATATCCTTGGCAGATATTACATACTCTTTCAGCCAGAATAAGGCTTCTTTGATCGCCATGAGTTCCGCCAGGAACACGCTGCAATGATCAGGAAGACGGAAAGATAGTCTTAGATTTAGATTGTCGGACAAGTAACCAGACACCATGACGATCTGTCTGGGATTGTGACCTGGAAACTCTTATCAAAGATTAACCTGGTGAGGGTGTATTGGTGTTTCTGGAATATTTGAATGTTAGAATTTTTGAGTGGCCAGTTTGTATGTTTAACCACTGTTGGATGGCTTTAAGACGTATGGCTGAATTAGCTGCCATTTGCTTGCCGAAAATTTCTAGGGTTTAGCAGGTGAAAAGAATGTCTCCTGAGGGTGTTGTGCGGAGTGCACCACAGATACACAGTCACGCAGTTCTTTGTTCCTTGGCTAGTTTTTTTTTTTGCTGTTTATACATATCTCTATCGCTGTCCACCATACTACTACTCCATAAAGAAGTATCGGTCTTATAACCGAGATATAGAGCCAATGCGTGATACGAGGTTTCATAGTCCATTTCATGCATATGGCTCTCTTGCAGGAATAAAGTGCTACTGTCGCTTTGTTTATTCTTTCTGTTATGTTCAGCTTCCAGTTAGGCTGTCCTGTGCTGTGCCAGGTATTAAGCTTTGTCTGAGAAGGCTAGTTCGATTCCGCCTTGCGGAATCCCTCAACTGACATGTCTTCTTGTCGAAACACCACCTAGTTTTGCTTTGATAATCCGGGTATTTAGTAGCAATTTAATCAACATTCCAAGTGAGTGATCGCCTTTCAGACATGTTAGCGCTTTAATGTCTAGGAATGCAACCATAGTATACATAATCCTTGCAACACAGTTGGGGGGATAGCTTTTATCTTTCTCATAAGCTCGCTCTTTTACTAATTTTCGCGTACGTGAACGACAATATATAAAAATCAGTATGACCTGATGCTTTCAAACCGAACTCTGACCAGGTTTCGTTTGACATTTCAATCATTTCCTTTTCCATTATATTATATTTTTCACAAGCCATAGTTGAAACGAAATGAAAAAGAATCTACATTTGTTTTGAGTTCTTCAGCTTTTTTGTTAGACGTGTGGAACACGTATAGAATGAATTAAAAAGTGTGTTCGTTCCAACAACCTTCAACGAGATGACGTCTACGAAGCGGTTTCGAGATGGTTTCGGCGAAACCTACTAGTTTTTGAAAACTGCAAATGTATGGATAAACTCCGATTTTCGATGTAGGTTTCAGGTATTTTTGCGAAAACTCAAGTTTCAGGTCGGTGTGAAAGCACTAAAGTGTATTTTACTTCCATTAACATTTCCTCCATTAGTTCTGAATTATTGGAAATATTTGGAAATGCGTATTTCGTCAAATTGAAGTTTTAGAATTGAGTATGGCGATATATTAATTTTCTTGCAAATAACTATTTTTGGGTTAACATTAATGTTTTTATTTTTTAGGTGTGCTGTCAATATTTTGATTAATAATTGCATGAACGTATCGTTGAAAAAAGTCACTAAAAAAATATGTTTCCGTATAAAGCAAACCTGGTTGACGCCACACCAGTTTAAACAATCAAACGCACTCAAAACTAAAAGTCACTGTCACAAGTGACAGCTCATGCGATATTTAGATTCCCGCATTTTTCTTCAGTTTTCTTTTGTATAGACCCTCCTTAATATTGACATTCACATTCAATAAAAACCAAGTACGCTTTTTTATTGGTCTTTTAAGCAACAGACGACGATCGATTGTGAAATCGACCCTCGATAAATATCGATTGTCGATCGCTTCTAAAGGCTTATGCTTTGATTTTAGAAATTCAAAATAGAGTGCCAAATGTAATTTGTTTGGACAGAGTATATCCCAAATATTTACATTCAGCTACACATTTAACAATTGGAGCAAAAACGAACTTTGAATGGAAACACATTTGGCAACCGATGACAGCGCTGAACGTTGAGCGAATATTAACCACCATAGCCCACTTCTACTTTTTACCAATTCCAAATATATTTGAACACAGCAATAAGTGTATATGTTCTATATTTTAAGTGGAATATGGTATTTAAAAGAATTGCCTTTTTTTAAATCAGATTATTATTCTCAATCAAAATAAACCAGTGCCGAATTGCGCAAATATCGAATACCATTTATAGAAAGTGTTTACATATTGCGATTTTTTTTTTTTCTTATGAAACTTAATATATTTATCGTATCGATAACAAACTCGAAATCCTTCGAAATTTCGAACAAAGAAACACATTATAATGGCGGTTCATATATAAGTCAAAACAAGAAATGACTAATAAAAAACAATGTACCGGTTTGGGTGTCTTCTTTTTTATTTGTCAGATGCGTATAATTAAAATATTAGTAACACAACTGTCAAATGGCAATGACCGCTATCACACGTACCGCCCGAATTTTTTTCTCAACAAAACAACTAAAAAAGAAGATAAAAATAAGCAAACAACGGAAACAAAGAAATACCGACCAACAAAAAAAAATTCGCAGACTTGGGAATGTGTGAGAATAATGGCATGTAAATTTGAGAAAGAGAAAGAAAACACACAAAATTTTTATGATCGTCTTTATTTCAGTCAGGAGAGCGCAGAAATAAAATTATTCCAAATAACATAATATGTACATGTGTATGTATACTAAAATATAATAATACGCCTTTCTTTTGGAAAGAGTGAGTAGGATAACCAGCCACAACAAAATGTCTGTCTGTAGAAATATGGCAAAAAAATAATGACATGAGTAGTAACAATAGTCAACAGGTGTATTTGTGGATGAGGGTTTAAATACTGAAAAACATGTTGGCTAACATAAAACGAGATAAAAGGATGATATGAAATTGGTTTTGGGAGATGTCAAAGAATTTGGCTTTTTTTCAACATCATCACAATGATCCCATATCTGACATTTAACGATACAATTGTTATTATTTTTAACCAAATTGTAGAAAACTATATTTGACATGTGTACTGACGTGTAAACCAGATAATTTGAAGTTGAACTTGAATATATATACAAATGTCTGGATAATTTAATATTTTGACATTGACAGGGGCCTTTGCTCTTTAATACTAAATTTTTGTAAAGCATTCCTTTTTTGTTTCGCAATGCATGAATATTCTTACAGAACCGATGGCAATCTTTTAAAAAGCAATAAAACACGAAAAATCAAATTTTAGTGGTAATTTACATGAACAAAATAATGGAAGTGATTATTGTAGCTTAACTTAAACTTATTATACTTGATATTTACTTAGTCATATAGGAGACCATGAAAATTTATTGTCATTTACAAATTCAATTAATGTAGCTAAGTAACAAATATACTTTAGATATTATTCAATACATAATGATATGAAGTACCTAGGTTAGAGTTTCTGAACTTTCATCAATGTGTTCGGCATAATATTGAAATCTCACTGTGTCACGTTTAGTAGTGGTAAAGTATGTCAAAGATCTGACATATATTCTTTCATCTTTTTGCATTCGATATAAGGCATGCTTTTCCTTTCTTCATACAAAAAATGTGGACAATTTAATTTTACTTCACGCAGACTATGATTGGACGTAGCATACATGATTATCCATTTGCTTCAAATTACAGAAGATGTGACAAGGGGGACAAACGTTGCGACGTTAAGCTTTATAAAAACACATGAAAAGGCTTCAATCCGTAAAGTGTGGGAATTTTAAAATAATGTGTCCTATTCAATCTTTTACTATAAAATTGACGAACACATCCCTTTGAAGTGGGCGTTTTAGAAAGAAATGTAAGTCATATAACTACAAGGTGGCGCAAAAGTAATCCTCCTATCAGAAAATGCTATAAATTTTGCGATTGGCCCCTAATGTCAGTTCTGTTTTGACATTTGTGTAGTAAACACATGCGAAATACACGTTAATAAACAATGTTACGCTACACTGCTCCAGAACGCGGAATATTGGTGACTATTTATTTGAGCAATAATCGGTCGGTGACTTTGGCACAACGTGAATTTCGTCGCAGATTTCCTTGCCGTCCAACGCCTACTGGTGAAACACTGCGACGTTTAGCCGCTCGCCTCGAAGAGACTGGCACAACACGAGATGCTGCCAGGCGTGGCAGACCCCGGAGTAGCCGTTCTGTAAAGAATATTGCTGCTGTAGCCGAAGATGTCATGGAAGCGCCGCGCCGTCGACATCGACCAGACGACGTGCCACGCAAATGGGTATCAGTCGACGGTCTTTACAGCGAATTTTGGTACAGGATTTGAAGATGTTTCCGTACAAAGTCCAGACGGTACATCAGCTGTTAGCTGCTGACTGCCAATCGCGTCTAACATACGCTCAAGCCATCCTTAATCACCACCAAGAGGAAGATGATTGTTCATCAAAAATAATCATGAGTGATGAGGCCCATTTCCATCTTAGCGGGTACGTAAATAAGCAAAATTTACGCTTCTGGGGCACTGAAAATCCGCGTGTAACCCACGAAGAGCCATTACACCCGCTCAAAGTCACTGTATGGTGTGCTGTTTTCGCTGGAGGAGTCATCGGACCTTTTTTCTTCGGAGACGTCGCGGGCCAAACGGTTACTGTGAATGGTGAGCGCTACGGAGCAATGATCAACGAGTTCTTTTTGCGGCAACTTGATGAATTGGGATTGGAAAACATGTGGTTCCAACAGGACGGTGCAATGGCACACACTGCACGTGCCACAACCGATATGCTGAAGGATGCATTTCCCGGGCGCCTAATCTCCCGTTTTGGCGATTTGCACTGGCCAGCAAGATCGCCTGATTTGACCGCTCCAGACTTTTTTTTTGTGGGGCTTTTTGAAGTCGCGGGTTTATGTCAACAAGCCTCAGACTCTTGCAGCTCTTAAAGACAATATCCGTCAAGAATGTGAGGACCTATCGCCGGAAGTTTTGGCCAAAGTGATGGAAAATGCCATAAAAAGGGCTCAAATGACTGTGGCGGCGGCCATTTACATGACATCATATTCTCGACTTGATGTAAAAAAAATTAAAATACCAAATAAAAATAATCCACAGAAGAATCAAAGTTTTTCATTTTTTTTTTTAAATTACAGCCAAAAAACATCGGAAGGTTATTTTTGCGCCACCTTGTAGAAGTGACCAAATGGGTTCTTAAGATAAAATGTAGGTAACACAACTCAAAACGAATGTTTTTCTTAAAATATCAAATTCCTAAATGCTTTAAGAAGTCCTTAATTAAAGAAAAATGTTATAAAAAATCGGCGTAACTCAAATATTAATAAAAACAAAACCCAAAGTCCAGCTTTTTCTCACAATCATTCATGTGTCCGTGTGTACTTCTTCCACGATGAAGGACCTAAAATCCGAATCTTTGAATTATAATGAGCTTTTCATGACAATATAAATGATTGTCAGAGAACTGCCGTTGAAAATCATTTCATTTCGCAGCGGTGCTTCTTACTAACAACATCATCTAGCGTTGATTACTTAATTACTAATTTCATTACTGTTTTATGTTCAATTAAATTGTCTACATCTTTTAAATTTGCCTTAGAATTTTTTTTTTATAAAAGCACACACTTTATGCTTTTTGCGAACTCTCATTATTTTCGTTGTGTAGGTCATTAACCCAAGGTTGAGTAGACACACAAGTAACGTTTACAAATTATAAAAATGTTACACTAAAACTCAAAATCGGTGGTAAGTGATTATATACGTTGATAACCCATATCTATTTTTTTAGAAGTTTTGCTCACCCAAGGGACTATGAATACCCATTATATACTTGGTCAAAGAGCCAGTGTTAAGGAAAATGGGATAAGAAGGAAAGAGGTACCAAATGCACATCCGTTTTAAATGGCTGTAAGTTATAATCATGGAAAAAAATTAGGCTTATGCACGAATATTTATTTTTTTCAGCATACGACCAAATATAGGCTTGAGTATAAACTGATATGCGTAACGAATATTATGACTGAAATGTTGAATGTGCAGAATGAAACTAGATACTGCATTTGATCATTGGTTGTTAAAGTAGCAACAAAAAAAGTAAGACGGGATATTTCGACTATGTTCGCGTGAAACTACAGAGTTCGCTATTCATATGTCTCTTATAAGCCTATTGCGCACTCATTTGAATTGTATTTAGGAGGTGCAATGTTGTTTTTAAGTGCACCCGACCTGACGTGGGCGATGAACCGAAGTGTTCGAATATTTGATCTTTTCAACGCCAGTCTTTACTAACACACATACCGAGTATGAAAAGCTTTTCAGTTTATTTAACGTAAGCAGCATTCGTTCATAATGGCTGTAGACATTGGTTTTGTTTGAATTCCAGTCGGATTTACCCTATTTGATAAAGCTAATTAAATTCAAGTTCATAACGTTAAACAAGCTAATATTATTATTTGATTTTATGTTAGATGTCACAAATGTTAAACAGTTTAAATGTTAAGTTAAATACGTGACTGAATACTTTCAAAGTAGAAGTAAAACATTAACTAATTGATGGTACTGCAGTTTAGCAAAAGTATTCAGTAATTTTATCCTTAATACATTTTTACCCGAGGTACTCAAATTATGCATCTCACTGATTGAACCAGTATTGCCAACAATTCTCTTGAAATGTGTTTTTTCTATGTCGATACAACAAAATTTGTCTTGCTTAGAAAATTTTCGCCCTCGATTGATTCTAACATTACGATGATAGAGATATGCAAAAAAGAGTTTTTTTTTGTAATTCCGGCTAAACGGCTTGGTCTATTTTCTTCAAACTTCATATCCACGTTTTTTTTTTTTGTCATAATTCTAGGGCTTTTTGTTACCTTTAGCAATTTTGTTAGTGGTACCTGCATTTAAAAGTCACACATTACGCCAATTTTCTCAAAAACGGCTCTAACGATTTTGATTAAACTTAACACATACTATAAATGTATTAGTTAAATTAGTTTTTATTTCAGTTACTATCTTATTTTTTCTTTTCTCATTTTTGTATGTCATACCATCTAAAGGTAGTTTTCAGCTACGCCAAATGTCAGCTTCTGATTAAAATAATTTCTATATAATAACACGTAATTAAAATGTTACCTAAAAGGACATGCTTATTTCACATGTCATTGGTAAAAACTTAGATATAAACTTTGACACATCATATTAAAAATGTTGTGTCAAATATACAATATTTAAGGTTAGTAGGTACCAGTGGGGAGGCGTCCATATAACTCGATTCCTACCGAGTTACCTTTTGAAATTCTACTTTTCAACAATGTACCAATAAAACAAGCAACATGAATCTTAATATCCCCATATAAACACAATATTTGTGTTTCCCACACCTGCACAGCACACGCAAGCCACAAATTCTATCAACAACCCCTCAACCTGCTGCAAGTCATCCGCTTTCATATCGTTCTACTGCTTTACGCACACAAAAAAGGAGACCCTCTGAACTGCGTCAACTACAGAGGCATAAGTCTCCTCAACATCGCCTACAAGATCCTATCTGCCGTAATATGTGAACGCCTGAAACCGTTTACTAACAACCTGATTGGCCCTTATCAGTGTGGTTTTAGGCCAGGAAAGTCCACAACCGATCAAATTTTCACACTTCGGCAGATCCTGGAAACAACTCAAGAAGTCCAAATCGATACCCACCACCTATTCATCGATTTCAAAGCCGCATATGACAGCATTTATAGAGACGAACTGTACAGAGCCATGTTTAGTTTTGGTATACCGCCCAAACTCGTCCGTTTGTGTAGGATGACGATGGAGAATTCTCGCTGCTCCATCAGGGTCGGAAACGACCTCACCGACACATTCGATACCAAAAAAGGATTTAGGCAAGGCGATGCGCTGTCATGTGACTTCTTTAATCTGATTCTTGAGAGAATTGTGCAATTTTCCAAAAGTCGGTGCAACTACTAGCATACGCTGACGATATTGACATCATTGGTAGGACTCAACGTGATGTCATAGCCACGTTTGCTAGTATAGAGAAGGAAGCGGCGAAAATGGGTTTAGCAGTAAATGAGGGTAAGACTAAGTATATGCTGTCATCACGAAAGGACTCACAACATCGACGAATTGGACAGAACGTCACCATTGACAGATATAACTTTGAGGTAGTACGGGACTTTGTCTACCTCGGCTCCGCTATTAACTCTGACAACAACATCTCGTCAGAAATTAAACGAAGAATTACTCTTGCCAACCGCTGTTTCTTTGGGCTAAGAAGGCAATTTAGTAGTAAAGCCCTCACTCGAACTACTAAGAAGACCCTATATAAGACCCTGATCATCCCAGTCCTGCTCTACGGCGCTGAAGCATGGACCGTATCAAAAGCGGATGAAGAAATCCTTGGTAGATTCGAGAGGAAAATTCTTCGAAAAATCTTCGGTCCCGTTTGCGTTGACGGGCTATGGAGACGAAGATTCAACCAAGAACTATACGAGCTGTACAGCGACATGCCCCTGGTCAAAAAACTCCGCATTGGACGTTTAAGATGGCTAGGACATGTAGAACGAATGGACACCAATACTCCGGCTCGCAGAGTCTTCGATTCCCAGCCAGACGTCGGACGCAGTAGAGGAAGACCTCGCCTTAAGTGGCGCGCACAAGTGGAAACCGACCTCAACCAACTTGGAGTGCGCAACTGGAGGCAGTTAGCTAAGGACCGGGCTAATTGGAGAGGCATGTTGGTTGAGGCCCAGGTTCATTCCGGACTGTAGCGCCACTTAAGTAAGTAAGTTTACGCACACACATACACACATCATTGCATGGTTATTCTCTATCCCATACTCCACATATTTCATAGCCCAAAAGAAAGACAACTGCAAAGCGCTAGCAAAACAAAGCAAAGTGTAACCCGACAAACGCCGTGTTATAAAATATCTGGCTGGCTAGAACAAATTGGTTTTCTTTCCTTGTTTTCCCTTTATCGTTCACCGTGTTTGACTCCTCTCTGTTTAACACACGCTTTCTTATGCAAAAAAATAACCCGATGTTCAACGACTTATTGGTGAATTTTGTCTTTTCTTTTAGATTATTTCTGTTGGAAAAAATTAGTTATGAAGCAGATTGCGATGCGTAACTTAAAGAAAATTTTGAGTGTAATTATTGATGTGCAATAAAAAAGAAATTTAAAACAGTGAAAAGTGTGAAAAGTTTAAATTGTGGTATTTTCAGTTGAATTCAGATAATTTCAAATAGCTAATTATTAAGAGATAATGGCATTATTAACTGTAAATTGTTGTTTGGTAGATTTGCTTTTGGAGGAAGGAAATGCTTTTTGTAAGTTGAATTTTCTTAAAAAAAAAAGTTATAGAGATAGGGCGCTCTACTCCTTCTATGAAAATAGATTATAAGCGCAAGGATGGTTTTGTTTCGCATTTTAATGCATCCATGTACCAAAAATATACTTGGTTGACTGGCAGTTGTAAGCTTAACAAAATGTTTTGCTTTCCTTGTCTTCTTTTTTCAAATTCCCCTAGTGTTTGGAGCCGTACTGGCTACGCTGACATAAACAATTTAGTTAATTCCGCAAATAAACATGTCAAAACGGAAAAACATATTCGAAGCTGTTTATCTTTGCACGAATTCGGCACTAATCGCATTGAAACCTCCTTAGGTAATTCCTTTGAAGCTCACAACAAAACACCGTAAGTTAATGGAACGTTTTATAGATACAGTAGTTCTTTTAGGCAAACAGGAACAAGCATTTCGGGGTCACAACGAAAAGCAAGATTCTATTAATCGTGGTAATTATGTTGAAACAATTTTATACTTATCTAAGTATGACACATTAATAGACTCCCATTTAGAACAGTGTTCAAGTGCACATCGAGTTTTTTCGGGTCTTTCAAATGACATACAAAACGATTTGATACATAGTATCGCTGCAGTGATTAAAGATGAAATTAAAGTTGAAATAAGTGAAATGCGATTTGTGTCCATTATGATCGATGAAACACCAGACGTGAGCCATAGGGAACAACTAAGTGCCGTATTGCGATACTTATCGGAGGATGGAATAGAGGAAAGGTTTCTTGGTTTTTTTTGACGTGAGTGAGAGTCGAAATGCAGAAGAGCTCTCAAAACACATTTTTAATATACTTGATGTATACGGTTGCAAGGAAAAGTTAATAGGGCAATCTTACGATGGTGCCGCGGTTATGTCCGGGGAAGTAGGTGGAGTTAAAAAAAAGGTCCCCGATGCATGTCCAATGGCTAATTTTATTCCTTGCTACGCACATGTTTTAAATTTGGTGTTATCCCGATCACTTGAAAATATACCTGAGTTAAAAGTTTTTTTTGGCAATATAAATACTGTAGTGCGCTTTTTCAATAAATCAACTAAACGTTCAAATCTTTTGAAACAAAAAGCAAACCGACGCATGCCGGGAGTATCAGAAACTCGCTGGCATTACCATTCACGAATAATTAACGTTATTTGTAACTGTAGATTAGATATAATTGAAACTTTTAACCAAATATTAGGCAATCCAAAAGAATGGGATAATGACGCACTTTCAATGGCCGAAAGTTTATTGCTTAAATTAGAAGGGAAAGAGTTTTGTTTTATATTGAACACGCTTTCCGAGATTTTTGCTAAAACCGATGTATTGTTTAATTTAATACAAAATAAACAAACGGATGTTGAAGTTGCTAAGCGAGAAATCGAGTGTTTTGAGTCTTGGCTTTGTACTGACTTTCTAAACAAATTTGATTCCATTTTTGAAAGATTAAACGATTGTGCTGAACCTCCACGAAAACGCAGATTACTCGATATTGATTTAAATACTCACTATAAGCGCCTTCTTGTAGAAATAAAGGACAATATTATATCCCAACTTCAGACAAGATATAAATCTTTCACGAATTTAATTTTTTTGGATCTACTTAATAAATCAAAATACAGTAATTTTGCACTATCAAGCCCAGATGATAAAGTATCTTCTCTGATTAATTTTTTTCCTGGAATTTTCGATTTCACAGCTTTGAAAAATGAACTAAAAGTTCTCTATACTACATCTTCACTTCAACAACTTGATGTTCTAGCACTTTATAACCATTTGAGAAGCGAAATATTGCGTGAAACATTTTCCCAAATTTTAAAATTAACTGCACTATTTTTAACACTACCGCTTACTGTTGCCTCCGTGGAGAGATCTTTTTCCACTCTGAAAAGAATTCATACATATTTAAGAAATTCTCAAGGAGAAAACAGGATCTCTGATTTAGCACTTTTATCAATAGAAAAGCGACTCCTTTTAAAAATGAAAAGTAGACCTAACTTTTATGAAAAAGTTCTTGCAGAATATGTTAAAAAAGATCGGAGAATAGACTTAGAGTACAAATAAAAAAATCAGTTTAGCAAAACTTTTCACAATTTTTTCAAACTTTTGCTGTTTTTAAATTCCTACTTATCATTAATATTTCCTATTTTTAACTTTTTTTGTACATATTATATGTGGATTTTTTTATTATTGTATTTATTTATTTATTTAATTTAACAAAAAGTAATTTGTGAAGTTCCTTTTTTTACCATCAATTTTCTTAAAGGTATTGCATTTGCATCTGCCAAAAAAGGTTTCTTTCGAAGCCACTTTTATTATACTTCAGGTTCATTGTAAATTTTGGCTTTAATGACTTGAAGTATACGAAATTGGCTTGAATTGCTTTACTTATATGCGATTTTCAATACACAATATAATTTCAGAAAGCGTTTGCAGGTGCATATTTTTGCCGACTTACCATATAACATTTTCCACGCCACGCCACTGGTAGGTACACTTTTATTTAAATATGGCTTCCATACATTTCAACATGGCTTCAAAAATGATAATTAATGAATTTACAATATAACAGACATCGCATGGAATTAATCGATTGAGTTGTGACATCTACATACATTTCAACATTCTAAAGAAAAAAAGCGTCCTTCTTAATTTTCCTGTCAATCCTATGTGCTGCTTTCATAATAACTGCAATTACTTTTTCATTTATTTTTCATTTTAAGAGCTGCAACAAGTAAAAATAAAAAGTTTCCAATTGCTGTCATGACATGTTATAATACTGTTATCAGAATAGTCATCATAACGGTGTACATTTAACAAGTTTCGAAGGACAACCACAGACGACATGAGGTGTGACATTTGTGGATTAAATTGGCGCGAACATGCAAATTATGTATGTGCACCTAAAAGCACCCTTTAACATCTTGTCCTCCAGTTCAACAGTGTCTTTCCGCCATTTTTCATTTTTTTTTTTGTTATTGGAGATTGCACTTCGTCCTTCTTTACCTCTTTGCATCACAAAAATCGCATGTATGCACGCCAAATATAAATTAAAAAAAAACTGATATCATGTTTTTTGTTTGGTCTGGGCCATTGAAGGTAGTAGTAGTTCGTTGGTTCGTGCCGCGTTGCTGGATCAGTCCGGGTTACCCTCATGACTGACCTACCCTTTCATTGACTTTATTTTGCAAACTTTTTTTTTATTCTTGCAGTCCTCTTTGATGTTATCAACGGGGAGAGAAGGTGGAAAAGTGAAGAAACAAAATAATGAAACATGTTTTTCTTGAACTCGAACTCGAACCCTTTTGACTGCAGAATTTACTCTGTCCAAAGCATCTGTTTCCTAATACAAGAACAACCACAAACCGAGAGAGAAAAATTGTGTCACCACAACAGTGAAGTGAAGCACTCTTATAAAAATGAAATGTCAATTGGAAATGAAAGGGTCGTTTCGTTGGTACCTATTCAATTTGTACTATTGTGGCGGTATCGTGCAATGTTTAAATGTCACTTTTCGTGTGTCGGCATGATGGTTCTGTTATTGACTTGAAGCACGCACATACGTTTTATTTCATTTAATCATAGTTTTGTGGGGTTAAGGGAAGTGTTTATTTTTTTCTTTGCATTTGCATACTCAACAAGTAGAATAAGTGAAGGAATGCTTTGTTTTATTTATTTTTAAACGATTTAGTTTTTATTGTATAAAACATATGGTAAACGTCGGCAAAGTTAAAGCAAAAGTGATAAGATATGTGTATTCATAAACATCATATATTATCACAAAGGACTGTATTATCCGTGTTCTTTAATGCTTTTTTTATCAAACTAAATTCGGCCAACTGCTGTTTCTGCGGTTGCTGTTTGCATTTAGAAAGAGAACAAATCTGAAAATAGTCTATTTTGGCACGGATAATTTTTTGACGTTTATGAATAATACTTACATGAACATTTAACTGGCAATGCAGCATATGTGCAGTCAATATGCTGCCTTGTGAGGGCGTTAGAAAAGGTATTCAATTGTACGCAGTTTTTGACGTTTATGAACACAACATTTTCTTAAGCTTATTAATGATGACTACAATATTGATTGTGAACTGCACCTTATAATTTCTAACTTTACGAGTTCTATGCTAAGGTGTGAAATCGATTTAAGGCCAAGTATTATAGAAAATGGCTGTGTACGACCACTTCCGTAACTGTGGCCATATGTTGAAGTATAGTCTTTGTTCACTTTTGCTTATTTGTGAAAAAGGGAATTCATTCATCAATTTAATTTAACAAAACGACACAACTCTGACAATAGATTCCGCTTACAAAAGTTTATTATTGGCAACTTGAACAATTGACAGTACAGAAGGAAACTTAGAATTTTGACATTAGCTTCCGATTGCTTCCGACTATTATAGTTCGCCTTTAGTTTCTTGAACAGGTATATAATTCCCATTGATATTGTAACAAAAGGATACCTAAAGTACGTTAAAAAACGAACAACATAGAACAGAAGAAGACAGAACAGCACAACTGAGAAACAACTTTTACAACAGAAAAGTACACATCCTGGGCAAGGTAATATGTTTCTACGTTGAAGTATGTCAAATTTCAAATTAAGTATTACCATTGTATATGAAACTAATAGTACTATCACTTTGGCAAATCGATGGTGGTGCCTCTATCGGCGCGAGATACTACTAGGCCAAAGAGGGCTGAAAATTTTATGCTCTCTTTATTAGATTTAATGGAGATCCACTCACATAATTTACACAGTTCTACTCTAAAATTAAACCAATCGCATGCCATTATACTATTTCTTTCTCGCTCATTTTGTCAAATACGAAAGCAAAGTGAGTTACTTTCTTGCAATGCGATATGCGAATTGCGAGTATGCCATACCAACTCCAACAGCCGATATGACTATATGAGCAAAAGCAATTGCATTTCATATCTCAATCGCAGTGCTGCAAAGCCATTTGCTGAGGGATGTTGTACATGTCTTGTTTCATACTTTGCTCAGATTCAAATTTTATTTACGTATTTTTTTGTTAATCTACTCAATGTATTAAAATTTGAGCCTGAGTGAATAATGCAGCATACATAATGTATGATGTTCCCATTTCCCATCCCATAACATCTTTGTCCACGTATAGCATGCACTCTGCTTCAACTGAATGATCGGTTTTTGGAGTATTTTTTTTTTGTGTGTGCTTTATTGATACTGATCGCTCATTTTCAACCAATGTTTTGGTGAAGTGCAGTGGCAGTGGCAAACTAATATACCCCATAGGGGTATATTAGTTTTGATACATAGTTTGTAGCGAAATAATTTAGCTAGATATATCTCAAAGTATATGGATCGACTCGGAACCAATAGCTGAGTCGATTAAGCCATGTCTGTCCGTCACCAGTTTTTGGGCCTTAAATTTTGAGCTAGAAGGATGAAATTTGGTACACGTACTCTTTGTTGCTCCCAGCAGAACAAGTATTCAAAATTATGAAATCCGCCCACTATATTTCGTCAATATAAAGGTTTTTGCCAAGCCCACTTTTTGGGCGCGTTTTTAATAAAAAACTTTTTTTGGCAAATTTTAAAATTTTCGAAAAAAAATTTTATGCACAATCATTGGTAGTATAAATTTGAACATTTCGTCAATAGACCATTTTAACCCACGCCCACTTTTTGGGGGCGTTTTCCTACAAAGACCATTTGTATGCCCTACCCCAAGGCATATGCAATACAAACACGTCTTTTTTGTCGAACCACAAAAGGTTTTGATAAACTGTCTGAGCAATATATTGTGACAATGTCATTTTCTGTATTTTAACGTCATAAAGCCTACATTTTGAGGATATTAATTTTAAGGATGGGATGGGATAGGGTATTCAACGATTCGCACAGCGGATTGTAGCCTTCTCATATGTTTAATTGTGTTATTGTTCTGCTTTTGGTTTTGCTTCTTGGTTTGTTTTTCAGCGAACAAAAAAAATTATGCATTTGTATTTTTTTATTTCTAATAAATTAAAGTTAAATGTTAAATAGCAAATGCTCATATGGACTGTAATAATTTCAAAATTCCATTTTCCTTGTCCTTTTTTAAGCTCCCCAATGATCATAGGAGAGATGTTTGGATAAAACATTCACATCTCATTAAATAAAAATGTTTTTATGTGTGAAAACCATTTCTATACCAAAGACTTAAAATTAGAATCACTTCGAAAATGTCTTTCTAAAAATGCAGTTCCAATTTCATCCCCATTAGTTTGCAATTGCTCGAATCTATTCACTGACGATTCTTGCTTAAAAATTATGGATAATAATCGAAAGACTGAACTTGCATCGAAGGTAATTTAAAACAACTCCAGATCATGCAATAATCCAAACTTTATTCAAGAAACTGATGAAACTGAAAATGTGTTCACCTGTCAGTTCTGTTAAAAGGGATTCAATAAGGATTTCTGTGGAGTTAAAAGTGCGAGGAACTAAGATCCCCACTTTCTTTTTTTTTTTTTTTTTTAATTTTTGTTTGTTTATTGAATTATCGATATGTTTTCTGTTTTTTTACCCCGCTTGTAAATAAACATTGTTACGTTTTCTCATATTTATGTTAAACTTATTTTACATATTGTATTTTTTAGTTCTAAAGTGCGTCTAATATGCTACCTCTTTGGAGACGTGGAAAAGCATATTGAAGTTATCACCTCACCTCTGTATATTACTCATTATCTTATTTAGTTTAGTGCGAGTACGCCAAAACCGGTTTGTTCTTGTTTGCACTCTTCAAGTCACTCATAAACACACTCATTATAATATTATTTACTCTATTCAGAAAGAGTGAACAAATGTTTCTTCTCTCGTGAGAAACGATCGATCTCCCCCTAGGCGGCTGGAGACAGAAATAAAAAAATTGCCGTGATGATACTACTATAAGCTTCATATACAATGGTATTACATAATCAGGCCTATCGCGAATAAATTTTCCCGGGAATCTTTCCTTTCTTAGCAATGTAAACCTGATTGCTGAATGGGAATAGTTTCCCGGGAAAATTTATTCGCGATAGGCCTGAATTGATATTTATATATCCCTAGCGTTGAAAGGGCTTTGAACGTTTTTATTTGCCCTGGTAGACTTAAATATTGCAAAGCTCTTACCTATTATTAAAATTTAAATGTTCGGTTTGTGACAACCCTTCAAGATTGACATCTGTTTTCATATTGACTTTTGACAGTTCGCATTCGATGCAGTACACGTCACCAAAACCCACTGATATTGAATTGCGTAAGGCACAACATTTAAAATCGTGTCCCTATTGTAAATTCATAACGAGCGCATTGAGCAAAAGGTCGAATAAGGGAAGCAACTTTGACAACATCACCAGAAGTTTACACATGAAATGAGCCATCGACAATCTTGGTAAACATCGAGTCGTCGCCGTTCTTTGCAGTTGAGCAACGATCGTAAATCTCTTTGACGCATAATTCAAGCTGTTTTGATATTATTCCGGTAAAAATCAATTACAATCGATCACGGCTCTAATCGAAGAGTTAAGTAAACGAAATGTTCACCTCAAGTAAACGGTTTAGGAAGAACCTCTCTATAACCAAAAATGAATTTATTTGGAAAATCTGAAAAATTTGGAATAAAAAATCATTGACCTGAACCAATTCCAACGAAAATGCTTTATAGCCACATCGTGTGCATTGATGCTAATTATGACTGATAACACGATGGACAACTTTTACTGCCAACAGGATGACACTAGAAGTCACAGAGGCCGAATCACAATCGCTTACTGTGTCGCTTTTATTTTCTGACGCCTAATTTGGTTATTTGACTTAAATCCGTCCGCCATCACCAGAGCTTTTTTGAAGTTTCAATTTAATATCAACAGTTTGGGAAATTAAATTCACACTACACTTCAAACAGGGCCGCATTCCGAAATTCATATTCAAAAAAGACTTTAGAACATGTGATTTGGGCGAATTCGTGCTTCTGCAAAAGTCCAATCGTCTTTCTTTTCCCATGCGTTCCTGCCTGAACGCAACAACTTTACAGCCAACATGAATGCAGATTTTAGTACAATTTTTATGTGAATGTCGTTCATAAACGTCAAACAATTATGGGCGAGAAAAGAAAAAATTAGTTGAGTCTAATTTTTGATTTATTAAATCAATATGTAAAACTAAGTATAAATAAATACCTTCCGGGTTCTAAATTAAATATTCAATAAAACATTTTTGTATTAAACAACAAGGCAATATAAGGAAAAGTCCTTATTTTATGAAGGTGATTTCGGATTATCCGGACGATACTTTCCAAAGGCACTTTAGGATGACCAGACCACATTCGATGTAAGTAACGGGTGATCCAAGTAGAGATACTTTTTTCAATAGCCTTTTTTGACAGATCACGTGTGAGTCGTGTCATGTTGTCATGTTATTTTTGTTTAGTATTGTTTGGCATTTCATAATGGAAAGACTTACGCGTGAACAACGTTTACAAATTGTTCAACTATGTTATGAAAATTCACGTTCTGTGAGGAATGTGTTTCGTGCACTTCGCTCAACTTATGGTCAACATAATCGGCCTACTGAGCGTACTTTTCGCAACACCATCACCCATTTTGAGACCCAGCATTCATTATTGGATAATATTCGACCGAATAGACCACGTCCAGCACTCTGTGAAGAAAATATAGCGGCCGTAGCTGAGAGTGTACACGAGGACCGTAGAGAGTCGATTCGGCGCCGTTCGCAGCAACTCGGACTGACGTATGGAACGACTTGGCGCATTTTACGTCAAGATCTTAAATTGAAAGCGTACAATATACAGCTTGTGCAACAACTGAAGCCGCTCGACCTTCTCAAGCGACATCGCTTCGCTCTATGGGCTCTTGAAAAGTTCCAAGAAGATCCGACGTTTTCGAGGCAAATTTTGTTTAGCGATGAGGCCCATTTCTGGCTCAATAGGTATGTAAACAAACAAAATTGCCGCATTTGGGACGAAGAGCAACCTGAAGAGATTGAAGAACTGCCACTTCATCCAAAAAAAACAACGGTTTGGTGTGGTTTGTGGGCCGGTGGAATCATCGGTCCATATTTCTTTAAAAATTATGCCGGTGCGAACGTAACCGTCAATGGCGACCGTTATCGTGCCATGATAACCGACTACTTGATGCCTGAAATTGAAGCTCGTGATCTCGGCGACATTTGGTTTCAGCAAGACGGCGCCAGTTCCCACACATCGCATCAATCAATGGACTTATTGAGAGAACATTTCGGTGAGAACATAATTTCAAGTTTTGGGCCGGTCGATTGGCCACCAAGATCGTGTGATATCACACCGTTAGACTTTTTCCTGTGGGGAGATGTAAAGTCAAAAGCTTATGCCGACAAACCCGCTTCGATTCAGGCCTTGGAGGAAAACCTCACGCGTGTCATTCGCCAGTTACCAGTCGAAATGCTCGAACGAGTGATCGAAAATTGGACTCAACGGATGGACCATCTGCGACGTAGCAACGGCCAACATTTGATAGACATAATCTTCAAAAAATAAATGCCAAAGAATGTTCTTTCAAATGATAATAAACATTCTCCATTAAATTTGAATTTTCTGTGTTTCTTTTCTTTAAAAAAGTAGGGAACCTCGAAATGGATCACCCTTTAGTAATGCAAAACATAAACATTTTGTTTACAGTTTTTTTTTTTTAAACTTTTTTCTACCGTCGTTGCAGTAGAATTTTTTTCACTGACTTAACTGCACTGACTTTACTGACGTTTATGAACGAAAGGTACTGCAAACTAGGTTAGTTTGATCGAAAATCTGCGTTAATATACGCGGATAATGCACTCTTAAGTAGTGTGACGTTTATGAACTCAACCTTTATTTATCTCGAAGATTTGTATGGCCCACCTGTACATGCTGGGTTTGTTTTCAAGAATGATCCTCGCTTTATTCACTAACCTAATATGTTTTTTGTCCTTACCAATAAAAACAAAAAAAATATTTAATGTTCACTTAATTTTTTCTTTTTTTATTTAAATTTAATTAATTGTAAACATAGCCAATATTCATAAACAAAAATGTTATAAATACGATAAGAGTACCCGCTAATGGCCAGTAAATTAGATTAAGCAAATCTGTTAATGATTTTTTTTTTGCATCAAGTTAATTTTTCTTCATACAAATGTATTCGTACGGATCTATTGTCATTAAAATGCTGATGCGGTTACAATGGCTCTCTGGCATTGCATGAATAACCATTATGTGATTCTTCCTTTACGCAATTTCTCATTTAGGGATAAGCGTTAGTCTTTTAATTTTTAGACATAAAAGTTCTTCATAGAAGAGATACGATCACAGCTTGGTTGATATTATTTGTCTTTAGCCAAGTAGATGCAGATTACCAGGAGCATCTTCAGCTTGTGAGCTCTTGCAGTAGTTTAATTAAGGAGCGGCATACTTCGAGGTCACTGGAATATACAAGAGCGTAGACTCCGTTTAGGTTTCGAAGCCGTATGTGATAATTTAGATCGACTCTTAGTATCAACGTTTAATGTGAGGGTATCTACTTAGATTCCCCTATCATCGAAACATATTTATGGAGTCCATTTACCAATGGTAATAGGTAAATCTGGATTTTAATCTTTTTGGGTGCCAATGTAACACGATCATAGATTTTTTTTGTCTTTGTATTGTTGTTATTCCGTGTCTGTAAAGTTAGTATCGGTGTAGCTGTCAAGTTTCAAGTCACACAGATTGTTTGTTTTGGATTTAATTTATATTTCACATAGAACTGCTACAGTTTTAATGATTAATAATAGTTTTTCACAACCGAAATAATAATAAATCCAAACGGAAATCACTCTAGCCAAACTGACAGGTATCATTTGTATTAGTGTTACTGCAAGGAGGGGTAAATCTGTCGAAAAATACAAATCTGCAAAATTGATCCGAGGTCAAAAAGAAATCATTTTTTCTTTACCCAATGGAACACATCAACTGTCAAAATCGGTCTTTTGACAGATCTAGATCAAACTAAAGATTGATTTTTTTACCAATGGAAAACGTCATTAATTTTATACGCGCTATTGCCATCCTTTGATCTACTAAAAGTATTACCAAACAAAAAATCTAGTAAACAGTATTCTTTTCTCAAAGCCATAAGTTTCAAGTCCAATTTGCAATTTAAATTCCTACAACTCACATCATTATCTTGTCAGCCGAAAAGGAGGGACCCAATCGATAACCTTATAATTTTAAGGAACATTAAATCTTTAATCTCTCACAAAGGCACTGTTAGTCTGTTTTTCATGCTCTCCCTTCACTGTCTCATCCCATGCACAAACCTTCATTACATAACCAAGTAAAGCAAGATGGAAGCACAAAGTTCTTCATTTAAATTTTGTTAAATCATCATCCGACATCTTCATCCACGCCATTCTACTGACTCTGGCCCCCCACCAAAATACAACCCTCTGTCTATGGTGATAATTTGTTCGTTACCCCCCCACCGGCACCAAACACAACCAAAACCCTACCAAGATGGTAAAATAAAACGAAAGAACCTCTTCTATTTTTGCCGGAATTTTCTCCACAGATAGATTTCTAGGATTTGTGGGGTTGGTCGGGGGTTTGGAAGGTACACAAAAAAAACACAAAAAAAAATGAGAACAAACACGACGTGTGCGTGCTCTATAAAAACAAATGAACAAAATACATGGATAAAAAATAAACCCTACCAAAGCAGCATCAGAGTATGTAATGTAAAGGCAGGGCTGTTCTGGCGAAAAAATAAATCGATAAAATCAAGGCCAGACAATGGGTACAAATTATACTCAACTCCCACATAGACGTGCAGGGTGCTGCTATCGAAATGTTGTCAAATTCCATGACAATATAGAGATTATATAAAGTTTTGACACTTTAGTTCTTAATGACGCTGCTATTGAATGCAAACCTGTCAACTGTGAGCGGAGGTTGAAAACTAAATAAACCAACGAATGGCATTGACATTTGCATAAATTCAATTTAAGAGCAAAACAAACAAAAACCCAAATACAAATAGCGGTAAGAGGATGCGCTGAATAGTGGCGGTCTGCAGTAGCGCACATAGAATGAAATTCCATATGCGGAAAACTGCATCATCTCCGCGGAAACTAAAAAAGATGGCACTGAACGAGTTCTGTAATAAATATTTATACGCAGAGCGCATTCAGCACCAGAATCAGCAGAACACTTTCTGTTGTTATCAGCATAATCATGAGGAGCGAAAGCACCCCCAATGTGCTCGTTTTTTTTTTTTGTAGAAAATCATGCTCTGTATATACACACAGATGTATGTATATTGTATTATCGATTTTTTTCATTCCTATTATGTAGCAGCCGGACGAGGAGGTGTAGTTAAGTGTTGAGAAGAACCATCGACATCTGTGTGTACAGATATATATATAGTTAGGGGATATATTTACCGATGAGGGTGGTGGTGCAAGGAGTTTGTAAAAGGAAGGCCCATTGGATATAATGGGAAAAGTCAGCTACATTACTTTGGGAAAATCCATAAAATGAAAATGTTCAAATGCAAGAAATTGTTTCTGTTGTTGTTGTTGTTACTGTAGTGGGGTTATAGTGTGTTGTCCTGTCAGCGGCGGTAATGGGGTGGTCTGTAGAGAGTGCCTTTTACCCGTGCAATTTTCACAGGGTGGTGGTTGTATGTAACGCGGAGAGGGCGGATATTTGGCAAATGGAAAAGTTTATTTTTCGATCCAGAAACCAGGAGTGAATGGAGGATAAGAAAGCGCTAAACGGGATATATTGGTATTTCCTTTATTTTAGCTTACTGTTGGGCTTGTATTTGTTTTTTTTAGATGTATTGCTTGGTTTGCCTTAATTTTTTTTTGTTCACTTTTGATAATTGGAAAGAAAAACATTTACAGGGTGTGTATAGAGTAAATTATGTACATACAATATGTATATGTAAGACTGATGTCTTCAAGGATTAAATTTAGAAATTTATTAACTTTGACCTTTTTGCATTGCGGGAAGAGAGAGGAGGGCAATTATAATTTTATTTGGGATTCTTAAAGTTGTGAAATATCTTTAAATGGTTTAATTTTAGATACCCTACTACCAAAGAGGTATACAGCTATAGAGTACGCATCACAGCTAAAAATGTTGATGGTTTCTGACGCGGGCGGTAAGTGCGAAGGGGAATTTTCGTCGTTCGTATGCATCTGCTATGCTGTTGCTTGATGCTGGCATCGCAATTTGCACACTAGGGTATCAATATCAGTACCCCACATAGTAAAATTTCGTTGTATGAGAAGCGCACTCTATGTAGTTCTATGCTCTTTGGTACTACATACTTGTTTTGTCCTGTTCTTGGGCATTTTAATCAGTCTTGATATATTCCTTCTGGTGGTTAGCAGTTGAAAGTTTGCATGTATTTTTACAGCTGAATTTCAGTTAATCGTACTGCAAGGAACATCTGTCATGAGATTAGATCTCATGGCTTTAAAATTAGTTTTAAATAATCAACAAATAAAGTTTAAATAGGGGATCAGAATGTAAATCTGTAGCTGAATCGCCAGCTAACAAAACATAAAAACGACAAGTTGAGTGTTGTCTAACTTCCCAATATAGATTCACGTTAGGATTTCAGTATTTTTTAACAAATAAAACTCAAACAACGTCTTGGCATTTACTATTACATAATTTTCAGACTGATTGATTCAACTAGGATTTCGTAAAATCACCCAAAACTTAAGTTTTCCCATACATTTTTTAATAAAATCTTCTAGGTGACGATAGCAGCTATTTCTACCCCTCTTCGCTGTCATTTTGTTGAAAGCTGTGAAGTGAATAAACCTCTCAATACACTCCAAACGTATCTTACAAATGTTTCACAGAACAAGTGGCAGATTGACTATCCAAACAAATGATTTTTGAAGTGATACTTCTTTTGGGACGGTGGAAATTCGATTTTATGAAACGAAGAAATGTAACGATTTAATACCCTTGCCATACTGGTCTTATAAATACCATGGCATTGATACCATCGTATTGGCAATGCTTTGGGTGGTGACACACACTGCATGTAGTATTAGTTGAGAAATGGTAATTGAAAAATATAGTTCTTAAACGTACCACTTATGACGAATGGCATTGCGATCGGTAGAATTCAATGTATGCAGCAGTAAAATACTAGTACAGTATTTTACGGATATAAGAAACACACATATAAGAAAAACTCGCTTAAAAGAAACGCAAACCGAAACACCATGTCTTTTTCTTACATTTATCTTTGATATCAAACTTTAAAAGAAACGCGCATAAAAGAAAAACACGGTTATAAGAAACTGATTTGTATGCACAAATATAAATAATTAGGAGAAAATATTATGTATATAAGAAAATCATTTTAGCAGCTTGCAAAAATAAATATGTTTCCACCCTTAATGACAGCTTCCAACTTTCCAATAAAGAAAGAATTTGGTGAGGAAACAAGTTCTTGCAATTGAAGCCAACTGCATCGAAACGTTTTTAAAAGAAATGACGGTGCTCAAAGCTTTGCACATTATAAAAAGATCTTGGTGGCTAGTTACACCTCAAACAATCAAAAACTGTTTCTGGAAAGCCGGCTTTTTCAAAACTGAATCGGTTGCTGAAACTATCTGTTTCGACGAACAGAATTCAAGCGAATTTGACGACAATGTCCGTTACCTTGAATGTTTTGAAAATGATCATTGTTTCGGGGAAATAAACGAAGAACAGCTTGTAAATGAAATGCAAATGATGGAGTATGGAGACGACGAACCAGAAAGAATTGAACGTGAAGACGTGCCAGAATTATTACGACAGCCAACAAGGACCGAAGCTATCGGAGCGTTCTTCGTATTGAAGCGGTTTTTTGATGACGATGAAGAACAACATTTGGATTACATTGAAGAACTTCTTTTTAAAAACGTTGATAATAAGTTGTTTCAAAACAAAATTGAAGATTATTTTTAAAAGACTATTAACTGAGATATAAATTGTTCCTTTTAAAATTGGTCCTATATACTATCCGAATTTAATTGGGTAGGTAAACAATATTTTCCTCAAATATGTGTTCAAGAAAAGACTTTCCTATTTTTATTTATTTTACTTTTGTTATTGAACTTTTTTATTCAAGTTGTTTACGTTTCAAAATAAATGGAGTATTATTTATTTATATTTATATGTAATATACATATGTGTAGCTACATGCCATGAATGATTTTAAATTGCTTTTTTATATACATTTCGCGTTCAAAAACTTTTTTCTCTTTTAACAAATATTTTTTCGTATAGCCTTTGTTTTTATGCATATAAGAAATTTGATTTCTTATATCCGTTGTTTGCATATAAGAAAAACTCGGATATAGGAATTTTTTTTTGAAATTTTCAGAGTTTCTTATATCCGTGGTGCACTGTATCACCCAATATCATCCTGCTCGCGTGGCATGAGCGTGGTATTTCCTGGCATATAGGTATTGAATACCATAGCATTAAATACCACCAGTGTGTCAAATTTATAAATGAATACACAGAGTAGTTTTGGAGGGCAATTTGTTTAATAACATAAGCTCTATGCCGATTATCAAAATCAATATTGAACTTGATGTTAATGGAAATGTTTATACCATTGAAATTCATGAACTCTACATTAAAGGTGCCGTCACATTATGCAAGAAAAGTGCTCGCAGCAAGTAAAATCCTTGCTTCAAGCACAACTTGCCTGGTGTGACGACCCGAAAAGTCCTTGCATGCAAGCGCTTGCTAAAGTGATATGCTTGCAAGCAAACGCTTGCACAACAGAGGCTTGCATGGTGTGACTAGCTCATGAAAGCCTTTGCATTCAAGCAAATCACTTGTAGCAAGCGCTTGCCGCTTGCACGGTATGTAGCTTCAACTTGCTTGCGGACGTGTAAATTTTAAACCAAGCAACCTGGTTTTTGAAGCAAAACAAAAAAGTTTGCATTGTGGGTTTATAACGGGTGATCCAAGTAGAGATACTTTTTTCAATAGCCTTTTTTGACAGATCACGTGTGAGTCGTGTCATGCTGTCATGTTATTTTTGTTTAGTATTGTTTGGCATTTCATAATGGAAAGACTTACGCGTGAACAACGTTTACAAATTGTTCAACTTTATTATGAAAATTCACGTTCTGTGAGGAATGTGTTTCGTGCACATCGCTCAACTTATGGTCAACATAATCGGCCTACTGAGCGTACTATTCGCAACACCATCACCCATTTTGAGACCCAGGACTCATTATTGGATAATATTCGACCGAATAGACCACGTCCAGCACGCTGTGAAGAAAATATAGCGGCCGTAGCTGAGAGTGTGTAAATTATGCCGGTGCGAACGTAACCGTCAATGGCGACCGTTATCGTGCCATGATAACCGACTATTTGATGCCTGAAATTGAAGCTCGTGATCTCGGCGACATTTGGTTTCAGCAAGACGGCGCCACTTCCCACACATCGCATCAATCAATGGACTTATTGAGAGAACATTTCGGTGAGCACATAATTTCACGTTTTGGGCCGGTCGATTGGCCACCAAGATCGTGTGATATCACACCGTTAGACTTTTTCCTGTGGGGATATGTAAAGTCAAAAGCTTATGCCGACAAACCCGCTTCGATTCAGGCCTTGGAGGAAAACATCACGCGTGTCATTCGCCAGTCACCAGTCGAAATGCTCGAACGAGTGACCGAAAATTAGACTCAACGGATGGACCATCTGCGACGTAGCAACGGCCAACATTTGATAGACATAATCTTCAAAAAATAAATGCCAAAGAATGTTCTTTCAAATGATAAAAAACATTCTCCATTAAATTTGAATTTTCTGTGTTTTTTTCTTTAAAAAAGTAGGGAACCTCGAAATGGATTTAGTTATTTGAACGGTTGCGCCTGCTTTGCCATGAAAAATAGATGGAATGTTTGAAAAGTTGAAAAAACTTTTGATGATAATATTTCGAGACTACCATCAACATTTTGTCCATTTTAACACACGCCCAATTTTTGGGGGGCGTTACCCTAAAAAACCTCTTTGTAAAACATATCCCATAGAAAAACGTCCTTTTTTTGTAGAATCGTAAGATATTAAAATAATCTTTCTGAACAAGATGTGGTGACACGCACACTTTTTGGGGATGTGTAATTTAAGGATGAAATGGGATAAGGTATTCAATGATTGATTAGCACAGTGTATTGTAACCTTCTCATATGTTTTTGTATGTCTTTTGAACATTTGTGTGCTAATTCTTCAAACACAATATGATCACCACAAAAATCTTCACCAACCTCCCCACTTTCCATTTTGCATAAATTTTCGGGAAAATAAGAAAGGAAGCCGAACTGAAAATGGCAAATCAAAAGCCGTCCACAAATCACAGCAATCGAAGAAGTATCACTTGCCGCAAGCGCTTGCATCAAGCGTTTGCACTTGTATGTTGTAACGACCCGAAAAGTGCTTCCAGAAAGTTTGCTCAATAGCAAAAAGCCGCTTGCTGCAAGCACTTTCCTTGCATGGTGTGACTGCTCCCTGCAAGCACTTGCACAGATTTAAAAAAAAAAAATTTGGAAAACTTGCTGCGAGCACTTTCCTTGCATGGTGTAACGGCACCTTAATTTTACCACTTTTATAGGCCAAATATTGGTTTCAATGAAAAAAACCAACTCAAGATTTTAATCAAACCTTATATCACAATGAATATGAAATCCTAAAATAAAAGTTTTTAGGATTCTGTCAATCTGTACACGCAACTGAAGGCTAAAAACAGCTGTCAAAATTTACTCCAAACTTGATATACGAGACTGGTCGAATAATACTTATGGCGTTTTCCATTGGGAAAAAAAATCAATTTTTTTTTGATCTGAGACCGATTTTGACAGTTGTTGTGTTCCATTGGGCGAAAAAATTTATTTTTTTTTTTTGATCAGAGATCAATTTTGTAAATCTGAATTTTTCGGCAGATTTACCAATACCAATACAAATGATAGCTGTCAGTTTGACAAGAGTGATTTTCATTTTGTTTTTTTACTTCGGTTGTGATGTAATGGATATAGACACAGAAAAGAAAGTTATACGTGAAATATTAATTGATTGAATGAATTAAATGAAGATAATTTCTGTATTTTCAAATGTTTGTTATGTTTTTAATGTTGGCAGCTACACCGAAGCTAACTTCACAGACACGAATGACACCAATACAATGACAAAAAAAAATCTGAATCGTGTTCAATTGACACTCAAAAAGATCAAATTTCAGATCAAAATCAAGATTTCCCAATGGAAAACGCCATTAGACAAGTTTTTGGCATCAATCATTACATGTAAATAAAGCTTTTAAATAAATTAAAGTCTAGCTAGCGCAACTCCACTCTTTTTTTGTGTATGTAAACATTTCTTAAAAGTAAATAAACCAATTGACTCTGAATACATATTTGGCAGGCATCATATATTCGTATCCCTGTTTTGACGGCGATTCACAATTCGATCTACATATATCCATTCAAAGCAGCCCTTAATACTGTTTATGATTTATGTTTATGATTTCTTATGACTTGCTGGCTTTTGAATTGTTATTTCTTTATATATAGCTATACCCCGGTATTAAAAAACGATGTGAAGCTATCGGGTGATTGTTTTTCAAATATTTGTGTTTATTTTTTGTTTCTAAAATATTTTTTTTTGTTGTTTATTTATTTGTTTTTGCTACGTATTTTCAAAAATTAAAATCATGTTTACTTTCCCAGTATACGTAAGTATACACTCCAAAAAAAAAATGAGTCTCTAGATGAAAATGTTAGTTTTTGACAGTTTTTTTAAAGATTTGTTTACGAAATCATGTTGTTCCTTGATGATCATGATGATCACCCTTATTTCACATGGCGTTTTTATACCCTATCCCATACAGGGCTATCGCGAATACATTTTCCCGGGATTTTTTCTTTGTCAGCAATGTAAATCAGATTGCTGAATTGGAACAGTTTCCCGGGAAAATTTATTCACGATAGGCATGATAGAGAAATAATTTTGGTAGATATACCTCAAAGTATATGGATCGACTCAGAATCGCAAGCTTAGATGATTGAGCGATGTCGGTCTGTCCGTCCGTCGGTCTGTCTGTAGGTCACCGGTTATTAGGCCTTAAGTTTTGCAATAAGTTAATAAAATTTGGTATGTGCGATCCTGGTAGGTACGTGCTGTTCGAACAAGTTTAAAAAAATTTAAAAATCCGCCCACTTTTTAGAAAAGAACTCTTTTTGAAAAAGATTTCGAACAAGATATTTAGACAATCTGAATATTATCTATATTTTGTTCATACAAAGTTTTTTACCACACCCACTTTTTGGGGGCGTTTTCAGTAAAAAAAAAAAAAAACATATTTTAAAATTAAAATGTAAAATTTTAAATTATTCAAAAAATAAACTTTTTATGCAGAATCATTGGTTATGATAATATAACCATTTTGTCTATAGATTATTTTAACCACGCCCACGCTCAGATGAGGATACTTTTCAATTAACTCTACAAGGCGTATCATCTGTTGTGGATTCGTTATTATCACCCTTGAGGAAAAATAAATAACTAAATAACTCATAATTATACTAAATAGTTGAATATATAAACAAAACTCACATTTTAAAGCGATTTATACTACTTGACGTTCACAAATTTCCCAACGACAAAAAATGTCATTTAAGTTGTCGTTTTGTGAGAATAAAACGCCAAATAGAATACAAAGTCGAACAATAAATTAAGTTCCACATGAACTAAAACGACATCTAGTGTTTAATGTAATGCCGAGTTCACATTTGTCATTTTGTGACTTGTCGACTTAAACGACTCTTGGAATAAGGGTGGATGTTCCGACAGCTGAAGACGAAATTATCGGTGCCGTGAACAAAGGCCATATGAACTTCAATTGCGAATTAACGCTATAATCCACTTAGGACCTTATTTCACTTGTCAATATGAACTAAAGCCATATGGTGTTAGTTCGTCTTAGAAAGTGGCCTTACTACTCATTTGAATTTGAATTAAACTCACTCACAACCTTCTATATAATGTGAATTGCAAATGTATATCACCATAGATGTATTTAAAATTTATGGCGTATAAATAATGAAATAAGACTCCCCCCAACCATTCCGAATAAACGAGCTTTTACTATACTTACATATTCTTTATACCCATAATGGATTACAAGAACTTGCTTAAAAACAGACCTATTTGGTGCAATTGAAAATGTTCCATCCATCATATATTTCCGTGTCTTTCCTAACACCATATGGCGTTATTTTAAATTATCACATATAATATGTTCGATTAGATTTAGAATAGATATCACCTAGTTTAGGTTAGGTTGGTGGGTTGATGAGGCAGACGGTCTGTGTCTTCCCTCATCGCACTCAGGTCAATATAGACCCATTGTGATGCCCGTTGGGGGTCCACTTGTGTGGTTGGTTCATTCATTGTCCCGTTACTGTCCATTGTTGTTAGCCTCTTTCCAGCTATCCAGATGTTGTTGCAAAGTGCAAACCTGAAAAGATTAGGGAGATGGATTTCGGATAGATCCGTGAGGTCATGGAAAAAGTATTTTCCTAAGGTTCTCATTCTTGATTGGCTGAGGCCTGGGCAGTGGCACAGAAAGTGGAGGGTATCCTCGTGTATTTCTTCATCACCGCAGCCTCTACAGAGGTCATCATCTATGAGATGCATTTTCAGTTTGTGGCTTTTTAGTAAAAAGGGGGCAGTGGGCGGATTTCAAAATTTTTTACACTTGTTCTGCTTCGTCGGCCAGAGTGTCTATATACCAAATTTCAACACTCTAGCTCAAAATTTAAGGCCCAAAAATCGGTGACACACAGACGGACGGACAAACAGACATGGCTTAATCGACTCAGCTAGCGATTCTGAATCGATCCATATAGTTTGAGTTATATGTATGGAAATTATTTCTCTATGTTACAAACTTAATGTCAAAACTAATATATCTACCCCTATGGGATAGGGTATAAACACTCATATCTGAGTGTTCGTGTCGACATTTTTAACTTGTTTTGTCAGTCATTTCCCCTCTAATGTCATGTGACTAAAATGGTCAATTCACTAATATAAACAGAGCTTCATGTTAACTTACTTAAACTAAAGCTCGTAATACAGCCAATCTGAAAGCTATATAATTTGTATGATGGCAAATTCCATTGTTTGCAAATTGTGTAAAAAATAAGAGCAAAACATATTATACCTAAATCAAATAGAAATATTAAAAGGTTTTGTTGCTTGAGAAAAGGACAGAATAATTTGTATACTTTATATCTTATTATCTTCATTTGCAATCGCCTTAACGTTCACACTCTGCAGTGACACTAGTTATCAATTCTACTCTCCTTTTTTCAATTTTATAGTATGACTAGCTACAGGACCCCACTTCGGGTACAATTTTAATGACAACATATTTGATTTCTGCCACTTAGACCTCGAATGCTCCCCGAATACTCAGCTTCTGTAAGTGATAGAGCAATTTTGAATACACTATAGCATTCCCGTTCATCCGTTCAGCAGTTCTCGATGTTAGCACATCATACACGTTTTAGGAACTTATTTTATACTATGTATTTTTATATGTTTATAACTTGTGTTTCACTTTGAACAACTAATATTTTTAATAATTCTATGCAATAAATCCAAAAAAATATATATATTCCCGCCATATAAAATATCTAATTGTTATACTATACATCACTTTGACGTTTTAATAAAAGAGACAATGCACCTGTGAGGAAGATAGTTTTTTGAAGTACTTAGACGTTGTACAGAGCGATTCGAATATTAAGCTTAGTACGCTGCTCGAGCGAAACTACATTTTAGGTGCTCTCCATTATTTCTCTCCAAACACTAGCTAAAATCCTCGCTTAATTTTGACATATAGCGTTTTCGATTGGGATTTTTAGATTTACTCTCAGATTTCAGATTTTACCCGACCCAATCGAACATTAAAGAGGTTACTCTGGTTTTGTATGTGTGGAAGTGTGCCATTTGAGAGCTTATTGTTTATCTTTAGGCCGCAATTATAGCTATTAGCTACCAATGAAAACCATCATATGAAATTTTCTTTTACTCATTGCGGATTTTTTATAAATTCAACCATTGGCGAGTTGGTTTAAAACATGATTATCCTAAAATATTTTAGTTTCTAATTATAGTTTTCGCAGAAATAACATAAAACACAAATCAAACTGCGATATGCAAACTTCAAACTGACATAAGTCAGATGTTAAATGTTTTTGTGTTGGTGCATGTTGGTGTTAATCTGATTTGGAATCCAGATTCTTCAAAAGTACTCTAGAGTAAAAAGAGAGTGCTTTTTGTATCCCAATCGAAAACGAAAAAATTGATCTAGAGTAATAAAAGTGCTCTAGAGTATAAAAAGAGTGTTTTTTGTATCCCAATCGAAAACGCTAATAGAGTGCTTTGTGGATAAATGTCACAACAAACAGCTGTTATTGAAAAATAAGTTTATTTCAACAAATCAAAAGCACAACAGAAAAAAACAGTACAACTTGTCAAAATTTAGCTTGAGAAAATGTCCCGAACTATTAATGGGCGCGCTAAATTGTGACAGATACATCCAGTACATTCTGAAATGAAAGTTTGATTTTTTAGCTGAAGCAGCGCACCGCTCGGCTAAATGGATTCGCTTAAATTTAGCTCAGCTAATTTTTGGAGAGAATTTTGTATGGGAGCTAAAATTAAGCTCGACCAGCCTATTAAGTTTTATAGTTCAGCCTTTAATCGAACTTTAAAAAAAAAAAGTTTTTAAAATTACCAGTCGTACCTATTTATAAACGCAAATAAAGAGTGAATTATCATTAATCAATCAATTTATAAACAAAATCATATTAATAAACAAAATTTAAAGTTAATAAACATAAAATAAACTAATTTACTGAAGTAGGCGAATTTACCTGAAATTAAATTGAAATTTGTTTTGAATTTTTTTTTTTAAGTAGAGTAAAAAGTGAGGAATATTAGCTTCACGGTTCTGTAAATTTGGAACACATTTACATTTATTCTCAATAATTGAGACTTTTTCGGCACAAAGTTCGCATGATAATTCTATCCCCTCTATTAATATAAACGCTGATTATCTTATGAGTGACTAACTTTTAACATTTGCCTGAGTGTTTCTTATGGAGAAGATTGTAAAGTTAGCCATTGATAAGCTAATCAGTGTTTATTAATACGGGGGTATAAGAAGTTTTATTTATTTTTGTAAATTATTTCACACATATCGTCGCAAACTGACATAAGACAAAATTTTGCATTTTGAGTTAAGTACCTGTACAGACCGATTTGTACAAATTCACATTTTCTATCAAACCGTCATATTTATAGTTATTAAACTGACAGCGTTGGAGCGTAAGTGTACATACATGGGCATTTATTTTTTTTAATTCTTAATTCATGAATTAACTTTAGATCCACAGATTAGAAAATTAGTGAATTAGTGAATAATTAGTAATTTTTTATTAATACGGCTGAACTTTTTTTTTTCAAAATGGCAATGCTGTGTACGCCAATGTAATCAATGAAATGTCAAAATACACACAATAGGTCTGTTCCCGTACAAAATAATATTTACTGATTCTTACTGATTTTTACTTATTGCCGTTCCCGTACGAAAAAATAAGTAAAAGAGACAGCTCACGTGAGAGCAAAAAACTACCCCTGCATAAAAATCTGTAAAAAAAATTTACTGCAGAAATTTCTGTTGTTAAAAATCAGTAAACTGTCAGTTTTTACTTAAACGCGTTCCCGTACTTTTTGGTAATTTTGTCTCTTTCTTAGAAAATTTACCCCCACTCCAAGACATTTGAGAATTTACTAATTTTTACTGAAAAAGTACGGGAACAGACTTAATTTGTATAAAAATTCAACCAATTGTATTTTGATCATAGGTAACTTCTAAACTAAATATGAGCAACAGTTTATAAAAACAGATAGGTAAATGATCAGCACGCAGAGACAAATTTATTGCTCCAAAAATTGAAAAGTCTATGCCTAAGTAAATTTAAGCCAAATGAATCAATAGGTCGCTTTAATGTGAATGCTGCTTAAAATTAAACTTTTACATGATCCTTTAATAAATGGTCTGCCTTGCGTTGATACCGATAACTATCTACAATACATAAAACACTAAATCATAACCAATGTATGTAAACTGCCATTTAAATTTCATCAAATGAAGGTAAATAAATGTCAAACTATAAAAACAACTATCTCCCCAGCATTTTATGATAAAAATAAATTTATTTTTTAAGTTGTTGATATAATCGGTGACTATTTTAAGCCTAACCGCTATTTTCTTTTATAAAAAATGGGTTAAAAATAAGAATGTCCTCCAGAGCCTACCTCAACATTTGTTCCACATTACGGTCACCCACTTATGTAGGTATGTAATATATAAATGTATATAGGCTCATATCAATATTAATAGATTTCATTTTAATATAAAGGTATTCATGTACACAAATGATGTTTTAAAAATCAATAATATAGCACTCGACTGTTTTATTTTTATGGACCACCCTCTGTTTTATACGAAGAGTCTATTTTTAACGAAGATGCATTTGCACACATTTCACATCACAATCAAATGACTTTAGGGTTAATCTTGTGACTAATGCAATTACTAAATATAGGCAAACAACAAATTCGAAAAAGAAATAAACCCAATGAAACGTCAAATAAATACAAAACAAATAACCCACACACTTTTTACTAATTTATGTTTCTTTGATTTTGACAGTTGAATGAACTCTTGAAAATTCATCGCCGCGCTCATGTGTTGTTTGTCTCGTTCTATTCCGCCTTCGTCTTCTTCGATTTTATTATTATTATTATTCACAATTCTTCTTCGTCCCCTCTACACTGTTTTTCTCTTTCTTTTTTTTTTATTATAACAAAAATAGTATCCATTCGCGGATATATGTGAGAATGCATGCATACGTGATGGCGATGCGCCTTCATCATCAGCATTTGCCTCCACCTTCGTGCGGCGGTCCTCCACCCATATTTTACACATTTATAAAACCAATGTAGCACACACACTTAGGCAGGCAAAATTAGACGACAGACAGAGAGGGCGATACAGAGAAATGACATGAAAACATTACTTTTTTATTTGTTGTTCGCTAATTGAACATGTTATCGAAATCGAACGAAAACAATGTGAATTCGTCAAAAAAATAATTATCGCCCATTCGTAATTCGGTAATTGGTCTATTGAACTTGCATACAAATGAGAAGGAGATCACATGAATGCGTATGCATTGAAAAAAACAGACATACCGTAGAATGCAACTTTAAAATTTGTTCCCCAGTTGATTTTCGAATTTTTTTTTTTGTTTTCCTCTATACTAGGTGTACCTCTCAATACGATTGTGTTTTTGTTTTTATTCATTTGCCTCGCACACATGAGGAAAAAACCAACAAAAAACTAAAACATGATAAAATAGGTTTGAAAATAGTTTGAAAGCCACTGATAGCCCCCTATATACCACAGTCAACACAAACATCACTCAATTCAACATAATCGCGCGCGCACGTACACTCTCTCACCCTAACCGCATGTGTATACATAATCAGTACCCAAAATGTCTGCTGCCCATTGCCACCATTTCCCCCCACCAACCAAATCGAACAGAAAATAACGAAAAACTTTAGGAAAAATGGTGATAAACCCAACTTCACTTCACTTGCAATATTTTCATCAGCTAAACTCCATTTGAAAGCAAAACAGAATCGATAAGAAATTAATTCGAAATAAGAAAACATGAACAATTTTGTTTTTTTTTCTTTTTGAATAAAAAAAAATAAATAAAATATACTTTACACTGACTTAGACGGGGGAAGACTTCCATGAAACCGAACGTACCGCGACGAAAACGCACACACAAACACACACGCGTATACGTGTAGAATATAAGCGAAAAGAAATATAGAAAATTAAGCAGCGACGGCGATTCCTCCTGTGCTCGTCTTCAGCTTTTTGCTTCTATTGTGCTCTTCCTTCTCCCTTCAACACACACACACAAAACACTGTGTAGAATTTTTAGATATTTTTCTTTTTTTAATCTTCGTGCTTAAAGAGCACTTTTTTCTTGTATCAACTTTTTATCACTTAGCACACAACTTTAATTTTTTTTTGTGATTTTCTTGTTGTTGGGTGAATTTAATTAAATTGTAGCGCGCGCGATCTCTTTACTATCTTTACCACACTAATCACTCGTATTTCACACGGTAAATTTGCTTTTTATTTATTTTTTTCATTTTTAATTGCAACTTCATCACTTATCCTCACGTTGGATATATTTTTCTTCATTCTTTTTTTTTCACTTTACATATTCTGTCGTGAGATGTATTGCAAATAGATTAGAAACGGAAAGAGATGGAGGAATAAGAAAAAACTAGACATATACTATGTATACATGGGGTATGTCGTGTGTGTCGGGTAGAAAATTCACTGTGCACTGGTTTTTCGCTTTTGGATTTTTTTTTCAGTTTCAGGTTTTCCTTAACAAATAACTGCTTCACGAGAACTCAAATATGATGAATTACGTAGAGGAGAAGTTGGAGGCGAGTGTTTTTTTTTTGTTGATTTAGATATTTGTTTGATGGGTTTTTGTGTGCTATTTACTGATTTTTTATCTTTCAAAGTTTTCTTCTGATCAGCGATGCACGCGTTTTCAAATCCATTTTCCCCCCATAATAGATCAGAAGCAGATGAAAAACGAACTGAAACTGAAACAACTAAATAGAAAATCTATGTTTTTTGTCGGTCCGACATTGCAGTAGATAGCTGAATGGCTGAATTCGCTGGATGGATGTGTTCGTTTAGTTGGTATGAAGAAGGGGTGGTTCGTGGTGCGATTGGTGGAATGCAATGAAATCGGAGTGACTGCCAGGGATGGTTAAATGTATATTCACAGCCATAAATATAAAAGCAAATAAGGTGTGAATTATCTTCAATAAATGAATTATATAATGAGAAATGTGAAGTTAATTGTTCCATCGTACTCCTTAGACAATGTTAATTTAAAAATTGTCCATGAAGTTCAAGACCTTGGTGTGATATTTGATGAAAAACTCACGTTTCGTTTTCATATTAATTCCATAATTTCAAAAGCTAATTCTCTGTTGGGATTCTTGAGAAGAAATTCTTCTGAATTCTCTGATCCTTACACTTTAAAATCACTATATTATAGCATTGTAAGACCTTCTTTGGAATACGCTTCTGTTGTCTGGAATCCATCAACTCAAAGTGATATAATAAAGATTGAAAGAGTTCAGAAAAACTTCTTGCAGTTTGCTTTGAGAAAATTTTTCGGTTACGTTGATACTGTACATTTTTCTTATCGTTCAAAATGCCTTTTGTTAGGAATGCAATCTCTTGAATCGCGTAGAGAAATGTATAGCGTAATGTTTGTTCGGGATGTTTTGCGTAGCTATATTGATTGCTCTAGCTTGCTTTTTAATATAAATATTTATGCTCCTTCTCGAGGTTTAAGATCGAGGCCTTTATTATTTGAAGTTTCACATAGAACTAATTATGGTTTACGAGAACCTTTAAGTCATTGCAGTAAATTATTTAATGAAGTATACTATTGTCTTGATATAAGCATGGAAAGAAATACATTTAAAAATTTATTGTTAGCATATTTAATGCATAAATTGAATACTAATGATAACTAACGATATTATATAAAGTATCACTGTTTTATAAATTATTTTCAAATCTGTTGATATAAATCGTAGAGAATAAATAAATAAATAAATAATAAACATAAAATTTACAAATTCATCGAAGTAGGTACATTAACCTGAAATTAAATTGAAATTTTACGGAATGTTGATGTCAATTGGGATTTTACTTTTGTTTGAGTTTTTTAAGTAGAGTGCTTTTTTAATACACATTTACAGCCGTATTTATAAAAGCATTTTTTAAGTACTCCCTAAGTGCAAAATCGGTATCTATAATCGGTCGTGCTGGCACAGCCCGCCATTACTAGAATTACTAACATGATTTTTAACACAAAACTCATTATCTGAAGATGAGGAAAATGACGAAAATTGGCATTTTGTTCCATCCCTTTCCTTCTTTCTAAAAATCATCCGTTCTCATTCGTGAATTAATTTTTTTTTGCGCTCGTGTAACCAAGCACTTTGGTTATAGCTATCATTTAACAACTTCATTGTAACACAAAACATGATGGAATTGAAATTTTACCTCCATAGCTGGGGCCCTACCATGTATATCGATTCGAAAGTTAAAATCATTCGGAAGTCTGCTTTCACACGTAGACTCACGACTCACGACTCACATGAGTGCAAAAGAGAAAGAAAATTCGAAAAGTTGAGAGGAAAAATATTTTGCCCTGTGAGTCGTGGGCAAAATTTTCAGCGACTCTTTTTGACGTTTTCTTTTCTCTTCCTTCTTGTTATCATCATGTTGCTTCATATAATTTCGTTGCTTGGAGAGTCAGTTTCGGCTACTTGCGTATATTTGTTCGGTTGCTGGTGTTTTTTTTCAAGCAGAATAAAAGAGGAATGTCAAATTTGAGTCAAGAGAAAAAGTCGTCGTGTAAAAGCGCGAGACTCACGGAAGAAAATTAACAAAGAGAACTTCGAAAAAAGTCTTGATTCACCAGTCAACGTGTGGAAGCAGACGAAGTGTTTTTCGAATCGAATTTGAATTGGCACTGTGTACTACTTTCGAAACGAATAAAAATGCTACGTCTGCTTTCACACGTAGACTCACGACTCACGACTCACGACTCACGACTCACATGAGTGCAAAAGAGAAAGAAAATTCGAAAAGTTGAGAGGACAAATATTTTGCCCTGTGAGTCGTGGGCAAAATTTTCAGCGACACTTTTTGACGTTTTCTTTTCTCTTCCTTCTTTTTATCATCATGTTGCTTCATATAATTTCGTTGCTTGGAGAGTCAGTTTCGGCTACTTGCGTAGATTTGTTCGGTAGCTAGTGTTTTTTTTTTCAAGCAGAATAAAGGAGGAATGTCAAATTTGAGTCAAGAGAAAAAGTCGTCGTGTAAAAGCGCGAGACTCACGAAAGAAAATTAACAAAGAGAACTTCGAAAAAAGTCTTGATTCAACAGTCAACGTGTGAAAGTACACTACCAAAAAATATTTCCAACTTTCGGACATTTTGTTCGAGAGTCGCGATACTCATACATACTCGGACTTTTTTTTCGAGAGACGCAATACTAATATGAGAATTGTCAAAAAACAATTGTAAACAAAGTGAAATTAAAGATTATTGACGATCGTTCCAAAAAATTGCATAAACCATTAAATTTGATAATGGACTCAGTAGCACTGTGGTTGGATAGAAAGAAGAATTCAAAAGAAGCCTTCATGTATGTTTTGAACAGCATACGTGATAATTTTGCCACCGCAATAATATCAACATCCATTCCAATAATTATAAAACTAGGAGCAACGCTAAAATTCCTGGGTCAAGGCGGCTACCAACACCAAATTGGTCAAGACCGACACATTGGTGTAGCACAGCAGACAATGTCAAGTTGCATTGCAGAAGTTTGTAGTGCCATTGAAAGTAATTTGAGCCCAAAACACATTAATGGCGTTTTCCATTGGAAAAAAAAATAATTTTTTTTTAATCTGAATACGTCACAAGACCGAAACAAAAACCGAAAAACAAGCAAGAGTTCTTTGCGTTTAGATTTATTAATGGATATAAATCAGCCTTATTCATAAACTCATTATAAGGAGTGTATAAAGTTATGCACTCCTTAAAATGCCTCTAAACGAAAAAACCTTATTCATAAAACTTATACAACGTTGAATAGAGGCTGCATATCCTAAACGCATCTGATGGTTGAATAGTGACTGTATAAAGGTATATAATATTTTTTTATTTCTGTATACACAGACGGCTGCGCATCAGGGTTACCAAATGTTCAATTGTAAGTTGAAAAAAAGCATACAGGGTATTTTCGTATTTTAGCAGTTGTGTTTCACTGTTTAATTTGTTCAAATGGCAATTCTTCTTTACCTACAGACTCAACATTGTAAGCGATGTTATTGAGTCAACATAAGTCATCAATATGTTATAAAAATGAAGAAAATAAAATTGTCACCATGAGTTTCGCAACCATAAAAATTATCCCATGGTAACTCTGCCGAGCTTTTTGGTAATTTATTTGACACAAACCCTGTATAACTATTATGGATGGGGAAATATGTTATGAATAAGAAATTGTGCGACCCTGAATAGAGGCTGTATAAATACTTATGCACTGTATAACTATATAACCGTTGAGATGTGTTTTAGTGAAATCTAATGAATAAGGAGGATAGAAAATAAAGTTATACGTGAAACCTGAACTAAGTTCAGCGAGTATTCGGAATATAGAAAGGACGATTTTGTTGCCTCCTTGCAGCAAGGGAACTTCATTATGCTCCTGAAAAAGTCGTTCAAATTTTAAACGTGTGTTGTGCACTGCACAATATATGTTTAATACATAATGTTGAGACCCCTACAAACATTCCAACCGAAACGCAGAAGAAGATACTTCATCCTATACTGTTGATATCCATGACGTTTCGAAAGCCAATCACTTTTCAAACATTGCAAAGAAGATTAGGGATCAGATTAAAAACTAATTTAATAACATAAAATCTACCAAGATCTCAAATTGATTTTGCTTCGTGCCCACGTTTTTGTTAGAATTCCTTAAACTGCCAATTTAAGGACAGAAAGTAATTGTTTATGTTATAAACATCATTGAACTTTATTCCTTTTCTGTTAGCACTGAAAAATTAAATAAATAACTTACATTTTACGACAAACACAACTTCTCCGCAATGAAAATCGTCAACGAATGAAAAATCCGAGATTCGAACGAGTTTGACATAACGAATCGAGTTGCCAAGTGCTGAAATTCCGATTTTCGAGTATAAAAAAATTGCCAAAGAGATTCGGAAAATTAATTTCGAATTACTGAGTGCCAATTTTCCGTTTCCGAATGATTTAACTTTCGAATCGAAATACAGGGCAGGGCCCCTGCTTATAGGAATCTTAGGAAAATTCCGTTTCACTTCGGTGGAACGACAAACATTACTTCACAAAAATAAATCATGGTCAGCGAAAAATAAAAAGTGATTTTCTGCGACAACTACAATTAAAAAATAAAATATGTTTGGATAATCATGTTCTAAAATTCATAAGCTTTGTTTTGACACCAACTCGCCAATGATTGAATTCATAAAAAAAACGCAAGAAGTAAAAGAAAATTTCCAATGATGTTTTTCAATGATAGCTATAACTGGGCCCTTATTTATACACATTTATTCCCATTAATTAAGACTTTTTCGGCACATTAATTGAGGATTTTTAAACATATCTTGTTGCTTTGTATTAATTTTTGAATATTTTTCCATTTCATTTAATTCTATGTTTGCTTTAAGATTGGAGTGAAGAAGAAAAAATAAAACCTGATGACGATGGATTTTGTACTGATCATAATAGATTCAGTAATAGATTTGTTTAGAGGGCTAGGTTAGGTTAGGTTAGGTTTACGGGTTGGTGGAGTAGAGGATTCTCTATTCCGCCACACTTAGGTCCATGTGGACCCATTGTGATACCCTTGGTGGGATTACGTCCTTCCTTATCGTTATCCAGCCATCCTGATGTTCGTAGGAACCTGCAAAGATAGGGTAATGGAATATCGGATAGCTCTTGGATGTCTTGGAAGTAGTAGCTTCCAAGTGTTCTGTTCCTCAGGTGACAGAGACTCGGGCAGTGACAGAGGAAGTGAGGTGTATCCTCGTGTGCCTCCTCATCGCCGCAGCCTCTACAGATATCGTCATCCTTGAGATTTAATTTCATTGTATGGGTTCTGAGAAAGTTGTGACCAGTTAGAGCCCCTACCAGTTTAGATAAGGAGCTCCTGTCGTACCGCAAAAGTTTTTTTGGTTCGGTTTCCGTTGTATTCTGGCCAGAGCTTCCGAGATATTTCGCAGGTAGTCAATGACTTTCATTCGGGTTTTGTATTCCACTCATTCTCTGAGGTTACAGAGTGGTGGTTCGACCGTTTGTAGTGCCTGATCATGATCTGTAGCAGATCCATTTCTTGCCAGTTCGTCGGCCATCTCGTTGCCGTCTATGTCCCTGTGACCAGGAACCCAGCAGAGATCAGCATTATGCTGTGAGCAGAGAACCTTGAGCTCTTCGCGACAGCGGCAAACTAGCTTTGATTTAATTTCGATAGCAGATACTGCTTTTATAGCCGCTTCGCTGTCAATGAATATGGTGATATCACTGTGTGGTATTTCCATTATTGACACCAAATGAGCCGCTTCAGCGATTGCTAGCACCTCAGCCTGGAACACAATACTATGATCAGGAAGCCTGATTGATTTGTGTATTACTAATTCCTCTGAGAATATGCCTGCACCTGTTCCACAGTCCATCTTTGATCCATCTGTGAAGATGAATATCGATTTCCTTTTTGTGGGTTCATTCTTGTCCCAATCGTCTCTGCTCGGAAACGAGCAGGTGAAGGGTCAATCGAAGTCTAGATAGGGAGATAGATAGTCAGAGTTTACTACGCTCCCTACGTATTTCTTTAGGACCTGCGCGTGCCCAGCGAGGCTCGGGATCCAGCTGTTTGTTTGGCTGATCCTCGAGGAGCTTTTGGCAGCTGATTCCTGCATGTATAGATCCAAGGGCAGCAGATTCAGAATCACCTCCAATCCAGAGGTTGGGGTTGTTCTCATCGCACTGGTTGTCCCTAGTCTTTGTATTATTGTCATTTGCTTCAAGTTGGTTGCTCTGTCTGTGTCTTGCCACCAGACTATACTGCCATATGTGAGTATTGGTCGCACGATAGCCGTATACATCCACAGGATTATTTTGGGGCTAGGTCCCCACTTTGTTTCTTTAGAGGGCTAAGTGGCGTATTGATTAGTGCGATGAACTGCCGCGCAGAAGGTCTGGGATCGATTCCCAGCCGTAGCAACCCCTAAATGATTTTTCACTGGCCCTCCTTTCGTGATGATCTGACAAATCATCCGAGTATTATCAATTGTCAAGAATAGCATATCTCAACTTAGCCGTTCGGAGTCGGAATAAAACAGGAGGTCCCACCATCGTGCAAGAAGTACACACGCACACATGAATGGTTGTGAGAACCTGGGTACTAACGAGCCTATGTTGCGCCAAAAATTTGTATTTGTAAACGTCAAACAGTTTTTACATGGGCATTTATATTTTATTAATTAGAAATCCTAATTCATGAATTAACTTTTAATCCACAGACTGATGCATCAATGCATGATGGTCCCTAAAACTGCACCATTAAATAATGTGGTAAACTACTGAATCCAATCTCATTTTAAGTTGAGCGCATATTATGTTTGATGTGTAAATGTGACTGATTAAATGTCAAAATAGCGTTTCCAAAGTTGATAGTGTTTACCATATCATTTTACACACCCAATTCGTGTGCGATATTTCCGATATTGTTGTTATACACATTTTGACAGTTTATAATAAATATTCGTAAATATTTTTCAATCTGCATTTTGCAATTTAATCTATTTTCTTATAGAAGCTCTGTTTAATAGAAACATGTTCCTCAATTCCGTATTTCTATTTTTTTCAACGGTCAACTAAGGAGTGACGACTGAAGGCAGATATTTTGTGTTACACGTTGCTCTCTACAAGTTTAGGCCCATACATATTGAAAACTAATGGCGTTTTCCATTGGGAAAAAAATCAATTTTTTTTTTGATCTGAAGACCGATTTTGACAGTTGTTGTGTTCCATTGGACGAAAAAATTTATTTTTTTTTTATCAGAGATCAATTTTGCAAATCCGAATTTTTCAGCAGATTTACCAATACCAATACAAATGATAGCTGACAAGAGTGATTTTCATTTTGATTTTTTGCTTTGGTTGTGAAAAACAAGAGTGCTTTGGGTTTAATTAATAATGGATATAGACACAGAAAAGAAAGTTATACGTGAACTATCAAATTGATTGAATGAATTAAATGAAGATAATTTCTGTATTTGCAAATGTTTGTTATGTTTTTAATGTTGGCAATACAATGACAAAAAATAAATAAATCTGAATCGTGTTCCATTGACACTCTAAAAGATCAAATTTCAGATCAAAATCAAGATTTCCCAATGGAAAACGCCATAAGAACGAATTCAAATTCAATTTTCTTATTGTAATGCTTTGATTTTTTGCTAATCTATTTTCTCGTAATCTAATCTCAAAGTTGTAACTGTCACTATGGCTGAAACACATACTTACTTAAGTGGCGCTACAGTCCTAAATGAACATGTGCCTCAAACAACATGCCTCTCTAATAAGCTCGGTCCTTAGTTAACTGTCTGCAGTTGCGCACTTCAAGTTGGTTGAGGTCGCGGTTTCTACTTGTGCGCGCTACTTACGACGAGGTCTTCTCCTACTGTATGGCTGGTAATGAAAAGACTCTGCAAGCCGGGGTATTGGTGTCCATCCGATCTACACTCCCAAGCCATCTTATGGTACCTTACTTAGTCTTACCCTCAATTAGTTTATTACGATGCTGTCAATACAATCGGCGTATGCCAGTAGCTGAACCGATTGTGCAAGATTGTGCCTCTGGTGTTGGTTCGGAAATTTTGCACAATCCTCTCAAGAATGATATTAAGCAATTCATATGACAATCTGTTAGCCATTTTTGCTATCGACTGTATGCCAAACCTGATGGAATAGCGAGCATTCATAAATGTCACCGTGGACAGACAAGCGAGATTTTGCCTAAACTAAACTAAACTAGACATAGCTCCTAATAGTTGGCGTCAATAATTGATGTCGTATGTGACTTTGAAATCGGTGAATAGGTAGTGGGTATAGGTTTGGACTTCATAGGTTTTTTGTTCAGGATATGCAGTGAGTGGATAAAATCATATCATATGGACCAATCAGGTTGTTGTCTCAACCGTTCCCATATTACGGCAGATAGGATCTTGTTGCGATGGTAGACTTTAGGTTCTGTAGTTGAGTTCAGAGGGTCTTACTTTTCTCGATCGGGGAAATGTGGTTCCATTCTTCAGGCATATTATCTTCAAATGTTACTTACCAATTAATCTCTACCTGGTTTCTAAAGCTTGGTGGGAAGGCCATGATTTCTGCAACTTTGTTAAGCTTATGTTAATATATGGCTACCTTCACTTCGTTTAGGTAGGGTGGTTGTTAGTTTTTGCTATCATCGCTAATATTTATTCTTTCGTTCTGCCTGACATTGGGAGACTGTTGAACGAGTCTACAGAACTGGTTCTTCAATATCCTCAGCATCGGCTGTGTCTCAACTACGATCGACAGGATTCTGTTCGTGCCTTGTATCCCAGGCTTTGACGTTACACTTTGGTAAAACTTACGAACATCTTTCCTGGAGTGGCACCTCTCTATGTCTACGATCGCGCTCTTTTCTTGCTATTTGTTAATCTTTTTCAAAAGTCGCGATGTTCTTTCCTCCATCCTTTCATATAAACTTCAATGGCGGCATTCTTCATCAAACAAGAACTTTTTTTCTGGTGCTCAAGAGAAACCTACCACATTAGTTGTGATGGCTTGTTGTTGACATCGTTACCATTGTTCTTCGATATTAGATGCTGGTGGTATGGTGTTAAACGAGAGGTAAAGGCATACGCGTTCCGTAAAGGCCTTGACGGTCTCTTGCGATTGCAGTCTTTCGACATTAATTTTTTTTACAGTGTTTCTGGTTTGTTGTAGCATGGTGGATATCCGCATTCTTACCTTTGCTGCAACAAGATAGTGGTGCAAGTCAATGATAGCCCCTCGGAATGTTCGGATATCCAAAATACTGGATGCGTGCCTCTTGTCTATCGCAATGTGATCACTTTGATAACCGTTCGTTGATCTGGAAACCGCCATGTCCCCTTATGGATATCAAGGTGAGGGAATCGTGTGCTGTAATGGCATTTCGTTTACCAGGCGTGGTATTGTCTATTTTTGACAATACTTCTAAAGATGTCCTCTATTCCCACCTTTGCGTTAAAATATCCCAGCTTGATTTGAACATTGTACTTTGGTAGTCACTCATAGAAACAATCCTTTGCAATGTCGGCTTTTTCGTGAAGCGCATAACAGTCTTATGTTGGCAAATTTGGCCTTGATGCCACTGCATATGATATATTTCGAAAGATTAATATTTAAACAATAAAATACCATTTCAAGGTTTATATTGTCCAATAGTAAAATGTTTGGAGATCAGCGTTTGGGTTTTCGTCTTTCACTTTTTTTTCTTATTGGAATTCTGTATGAATGATCATTTTCCCACAAACCCATTGATAATAGAGGTATTCATGCAATAATAGCTAAAAGAATAAAAAATGAAACAAAACGTTGGCTGACGCACCTAGTCCAACCATATGAAATCAATGTTACCTATCCCAATTTAGCTTTGCCTGGCGTTGAGTTTCCACCTCAAAATGAAAAACGTAAAATCTTAACGTAACGTTGCTGTAAAGCGCCATCTGCAAAGCAAAGGTTGGAAAAAGTTTGAATTGTCAAAATATTTGTTGTTTTTTTCTGGACTATTTTCTGAGAAGGTTGTGGAGTACGATATTTTTAGCAAAGATTTAAATCAGTTGAAACTGCTGAGAAAATAAATATGTCAAAGCGTGCGCAAAGCAGTTGGGCGTAACGTTGCTAAAGCGAAGCTCCAAAGCGTGATTGTGTTTTAGCCATAAAGCATGCCGGTATTCGAAACAAACAAAAAAGATAGAGCCATACATTATAGGCACAGATTTTTATGTTTATATTCTCACCCCCTTATAAATAAACGCTGTTACGCTAATCAGTGACTAACTTTTGACATTTGCGCGAGTATTTCTTATGGGATGAACTGTTAAGTTAGCCATTGATTAGTTAATCAGCGTTTATTAATACGGGGGTCTCTATAATAGACATCATAATATGTCGATTTCATTTTATAAGAAGTCCCAATGAAGAATCTGAATACGAAACATAGAGAAGTTTTTATTAGGGGCATTGACGTCGGAAAGTCGTCGTAAACGTTGTAACGTGATAAAATTACGACGTGATAAATGAATCAAAATTTATATGGGAAATATTTTCCAACAATATCGGAATTTTCTCACAGGAATTGGGTGCGTAAACTGAGATGGTAAACGTTGTAAACTTTTGAAATGCTATTTTGACATTTAATCAGTCACCTTCACACATCCAACGTATGCGCTAAATTGAAAAAAATTATCGAGAACGGAAAGAGAACAATAAGAACAAAATTCTATTAATAAATAAACTACTAAAATAAGATTGAATTCAGTGGGTTTCCGCATTATTTAGTGGTGCAGTTTTAGGGTCGTTCATGAAACGTCGTCGTAAAATTACAAAAGGTCTGTTCCCGTACAAAATAACATTTACTGATTCTTACTGATTTTTACTTAAAACCGTTCCCGTACGCATGTTTTGCATGCAAATAATTTCCCGCAGTAAAAATCAGTAAGAATCAGTAAATATTACTTTGTACGGGAACAGACCTAATCGTTCGCACGTAATAAAATTACGACGTGGCATGAATACTCTTATTAATTTGTGCACATCGTCACCTCAATATTGGAGTGACACATATGCATTTTTGCCATTTTTGAGTTAGGAATGATTTCTAAGAGACAAAAAGGAGATCTTTCGATTGGTGTAATTAAATCTGTCCTATCTCCATTACTGCCAAAGATATCAATGTTACAAATGATATAAACGCACTTATGGGAATAAATGGTCAGTATTGGTCTGCCACATAAGCCTTTGTATGTGAAGTTCACATTTTCGTATGAAATATTTCTTAAATATTTTAAATGACCTATACATACAATAGAACTAAAAGAATGCTTCATTTGCAAACACAAATTCAGTGCTTAAATGATCTAAACATACAATTCTTCCTCAAAAGTGCTTCATATGCATAATAATTTTTCAGTGTTCAAATGATACATACAAACCAAATTCCAAGTCAAATTTTTATGCATAAAAAAAGATTTCAGTGCATAAGTGATACATACAATACAGTCGGCTCACAAATGCCTTGTAGACTCTTGCAACTGTTCAGTTGTTAAGTGATACATTCATACAATTCATTTCTCAAATGCCTTAAATGCTTTGTAGTTGGTAGTATCTAAATGACAGATACATACAATTGTTTGTTTTAATGCGTCTTACGGTTCTACATAAAACATAAAATTGAGGAAATTAAGCGGCACATATAGAGAGCTTTCCTCGTGTCGAATCTCACTATTGCAGAGCAGCCACAAACAAAGGATATCTGGGTTCTAATTTAAATATTTCGAAAATGTATAACTAATACAAAGAAAGTTGTGAAGGAATACCTATTAAGAAGCATGTGTACTCTAAAATTTTCAACGAAGATTTTAACCTAGCCTTTTATATGCCTAAAAAGGATCAATGTGACTTGTGCTCGGAGCTAAAAAATAAAAAAGATTTATCAGAAATAGAAATGGAAAAACTAAGGGTACATGAACAGAATAAAGTTTTGGCCAAAAATGAAAGAGATTTAGATAGAAAAAGCAAAGTTGTTTCTACTGCGATAATAACCTATGACCTTGAAAATGTGTTTGCCTTACCAAAAGCTGAGGTTTCCAGCTTTTATTATAAAAGAAAATTTGCAGTCTACAATTTAACCGGTCACTGCAATTTAAAGAAAGTCACTTACTGCTGCATATGGACCGAAGCGCAGAGTGGTAGGTCTGGAAACGACCTCGCAAGCGCACTTTATAAAATACTACAAAGCGTCGTAGACGATCTTCCACACGTAACCAAAAATATTTTGTGGTCTGATCTGCGTTGCACAGAACAAAAATCGAGTCAACAGTACTATGCTCTTGAATTTTTTTGCACAGGAACCCTCAAATTATAAACATAATTCATAAGTACTCGGAGCCGGGGCACTCGCAGCTCCAAGAAGTTGATAGTGTTCACAGTGCCATTGAAAGAAATATGCGAGGTGTGTCACTTTACAGCCCACTTTCATTGGTTCAACAACTTCTCAAAATCGATTATGAAAAGGTTTATTTGCGAATAATGCAAATGCAAAATCATAACTTTTTCAACTTTGCTGCAGCATCAAAAAGCTTGGTTATGCCACCATTCTGCAAATTAAAAATGTTGAGATATAGCTCAAAAGACCTTTGTCTAATAGAACACAAAAACACTCTAGCAAATGATGTTCCTTTTGAGAAAATGATTTTATTTAAAAAAACCTAAGAATGGCCCAGCCCCTTCCATTTTTGTTTTAAAGCCGCTCTCAGCCCAATGGTTGTTAACGGAAGAAAAAAAGAAAGATTTAAAGTCAATGCTTAAGCACATGAATGCGGTTGATGCCATTTTTGCTAAAAATCAAGCCTGAAAAGATGACAATGTAAGTACACCTGAGGATGAAGTCAAAGAAGTCACTCCAAGGAGAACAACCCGTAAAGTTAAAAGAAAGCAGTGATCAAGATCAAAGATTTAATTCTAAAAGTATTTATATATTTACCCCCCTATTAATAAACAACGAACAACGGTGAGTTAGCACTAACACATCGGCTAACTTGTAATTCTTATTAAAAAAACATTTTTACAGCGGATAACTTAACTCATCGAATGTCGTGTATAAGGAGCGGATAAGTTTTAATATTTTTGAGATGACGTTTCGCTTTTTAATTCAAAAATATTTTTCTCGATTTCATTGACTTTACACATACATATACATTACTCACATTATCGTACTTTTGAATATTTTATTTTATCATACGTATACCTGGATCGTATTATTTTAAGTACTTTTTAGTAAAGTGCTGCCATGCTCTGTCGGGATTTTAATGAGAGAGAGCGGATAACAAACATTGATATAAAATATATTTATTAATAACAAAAGATAGCAAATGGATAAGCTCACTATCCGTTGGCTACATAACTCGTGTGTTAAGGAGCGGATAGTGATTTTTTATTAATAGGGGGGTTAAGGTATAGTTTTTATGTTTTGGAGTTAATTTTTCGTATTTAACAAAACATTTTTCAAAAGTTTGATATAATTTAAAAGTTGGATACAATACATATTTTGTTTTATTTTTTCTCTTTCTTACACTCTGAAGGCATTAAATTAATTTATTATAATTTTTCAAAAAGCTGAAATATTGGATTTTTAGATCCCAGTTATAAACGAACGAAAGTATATTACAGAATTATATTTCTTTGAAACGATAACTTACCTTGTTTTTTATTTAAAAAAATAAATTTAACAATACAAACTAAAAGAAAAATAAAATTACAGTAGTTTTAAAAAATGCTTTTATTTTAACTTTTGTATGAAAATATGCCACATACGCATTCAAAAATTACAATCTCGTTCCATATTTAAACGCCACATAGGTTGGTCAAAAAGTGCCTCATACAAATACGCATTATTTGAAAAAAAAAATCATGCCACATATGCAATTTCCTTTTTTTCAACTTGAGATTACAAAAAAACCAATCGCCCAAATGAAACAAAAACTAAAGTGTAAGTAGAACTCAATAGTCACTAAATTAATAAATTTGTTTCATAGTTGTTTTACAGACGGTTTTTTTTTTATTCGTATTCAAACTTTAAACGTCGTTTTCTCGAAACTAGGTTTTTGTCGTTTAGATCACTCAAACGCAAACAAACTTTTACATTCGTCGAGAAGAGTTCAACGTTACTTTGAAAATATGTCAATAAACGGATATTTGTATACTTAAGCATTTTTATGTCAATGTCTAACGGAAATATACAAATACCTACATAATACCATGAAAAAGTACACAATTTCATTTCAAATATTAACGTCCCCGATGTCCGCGCCATCTACAAGCCACATTTCTCAACCACATCACCATCCATCGAGACTCGACACTCAATTCCCTAGCCGCTAGCCAACATCTATCGCCATCTCTTTCCCTTACCAAAACTAGTGTCAAACAGATTTTTTTTACTTCACTTAAAATTTTCCTTCACCAACACAACCCGCAGTTGAGGAAAAATTCCGCATTCGCTTTGTTTTGTATTTCGCCGTTCGCCAAGTCAAACGCTGTGAAAAGAACACAAAATCTCAAGAAAAAAAAACAACCACATCTGATAATCAGTGGCCAAGAGTGCATTCGTCTCAAAAGCAACAAAATATTCTCCACCCGGTGTGGACGAATGGAAAATGCAAATACATCCTTTGATCGTGTGAAAAGAAAAAAAAATACATACAAAAAGTAGAAAAAAAAGTATTGCTCGCTTGTGTCGTCTCCTCAACCCTCCTCCTCCATACACCTCGTTCATGATATTACAACAAAAAAAAAGAAGAAAATTTTTGATTTATTTTCCTCTAACTCGTGTCGCGTTTGTGTGAGTGTTGAGTGGTGTATTGTCGCTATCGTGTGGTGAATATGTTGACACATAAGTGTGTGTTTTGTGTATGAAAAAGAGAAGAAAATTTACCCGAAAATTAATTCCAAAAAAATGAAAAAAAAGTGTTTTTCCTTCAAATAATTGGTAAATAAAAAAAATTACTATTTTGTCAACATTTTCTGACAGAGGATTTCGTCAACCATTCGGTGGATTTGCTTCCTGGTTCATCAATTTTGCGCTAACACAGGTGAGTGGACATTTTCTCGATAGAAATCTCGGTCATTCTTGCAGGAGACGTGTGTGCAATTTCCCAGGCTGCTGATGAAAATACAATCGGAAACAATTAAAGACCGAACTGCATTTCCAATTCAGATTCATAATTTGACGTTCCCATCGAAATGCGGATTTTCGAGAAACCCATTGTTCATTCATGCAACTGCATCTGTATCCCATTACATTGCAGAGAAGTGAAAATTTAGTTTATTGACTCCACCCAGTGTGAGTTGTGTTTTCAGGGCGGAGGAAACGGGTGGAAAACTAGAAAAAAAAAAAACACCGAATTCCAACACAAGCGATAGCACACATAATTTTGTTAATTTATTTAAATTGAATTAAATCACTGCTCGGATGAATGTTGAATGTTGAGTGATGTTTGTATTTTGATGAGATGATAATGTGGCAGAGCCTCCTCAGCCTCATGCCCCATCTCGTTGCTGCTAGTACTTGGAGCAACGATGTCGTCGGCGGAGAGGAGATTATTTTTGTCTCCTATTGTCATTCCTTGGGGGTTTTATTTATGAGTTGTTCAAGAAAAAGTGGCCTTTTGTTGGGTGGCATTTTTACTGGGCCTCTGTCTAGGTACGTGGTGGTACTTGGTCTTGAAAAGCTTTGCTCAGTGCGAATATGGCCAGTGGAAAATCTCAAGTGTTGGTGATGATGACTATTGTGTTGTATGACCGGTTTTTTGTCTGGAGACTGGACACATACAAGCAATTTGCGTGTGGGGGTCTTGTAGATCAGATCTAACGTGGATACAAGCGATTGACATTAATGGCAGGTTCCCTACCCACTAGGACAGATGAAGTGAAGTGGCCAACCTTTTGTTGAGCCAACATTTATGGAGTAGACAGTAACACTTAATTTTATTAGTTTTCTGTAAATAGGGACTTTAAATCAAAAAAGAAAAAAGTTTTAAGGACCTCCCATAAGCCGTTGCTACTTCGGTTTGGCAAGACAACTGGGTTCAAAACTTCTAACTCGAAGGACGAAATGTGTGCTCTACAAAAACCCTTAAAACCCAAAACCCAGTTTTGATTCATGGCTCCGAGTGCTAGACGATAAGTAAGAAGGGAGAGCTGATACTAGGCTACTTTGATAGAAAAATACTTGGGCTGATTTTTGGTCCTGTGCGCGAGGAGGACGAATGGAGGAGAAGATACAACCGCGAACTCTATGAGCTGTACCAAGGTGTGGATTTAGTCCACAAAGCCAAAACACTTTGACTACTTTGGCTCGGCCACATCGAGCAAATGGGCAATAATGGTCCAGCTAAGAGGATCTTCGAATCGCAGTCCCCAGGTTCGAGAAGACAAGGAAGACCGAACCTCCGTTATAAAAACCAAGCCATCGCGGATGCCAGAGCGCTTGGACTAGAGGATGGAAGTGTCTCAGGCAGAGACTCTTCACGGGTCAGGAGCCCGATAAAGTAAAGTAAAATAAGCCGAGGTCTCCCTCTATTGCGTCCGACGTCTGAATGGAAATCAAAGACTCTGCGAACGGAAGTATTGGTTCCGCTCTACATGTCCCAGCCATCTTCAACGTCCAATGCGGAGTTTTTTTTTTATTATGGATATGTCACTGTACAGCTGGTTGGATGTTTCTCTCTATAGCCCTTCAACGCAAACGGGACCGAAGATTTTTCGAATAAAATTTCTTTCAAAACGACCAAGGATTTCTTTATCCGCTTTTGATATGGTCCATGCTTCAGCGCCGTAGAGCAAGACTGGGATGATCAGGGTCTTCTATGGGATCTCCTTAGTAGTTCGAGTGAGGGCTTTACTACTGAATTGCCTTCATAAACCGAAGAAACAGAGGTTGGCAAGAGTGATTCTTTGTTTAATTTCTGTTAAGTTGTTGTTGTCAGAGTTAATGGCGGAGCCGAGGTAGACAAATTCCCGTACTACCTCAAAGTTATATCTGTCAATGGTGACGTTCTGTCATTTCTTGTTGACAGCATATACCTCATTTGCTGGTAAACCCATTTTTGCCGCTTCCTTCTCTAGACTAGCAAACGTAGCTATTGCACACATTGTGTCCTACCAACGATGTCGATATCGTCAGCGTATGCAAGTAGTTGTACCGATTTTTGGAAGATTGTGCCCCTGGTGTTGGACCGGGAGTTTTGCACAAACCTCTTAAGAATCAAATTAAAGAAGTCACTTTGTTACATTTTTTGGTATCGAATGTGTCTATGAGGTCGTTTCCAAACCTGATGGAGCAGTTCAGCGAGAATTCTCCATCGTCATCCTGCACAGACGGGCGAGTTTGAGCAGTATACCAAAACTTAACATGGCTCTGTAGAGTTCGTCTCTATAAATGCTATCGTATGCTGTTTTGAAATCGATAAATAAGTGGTGGTTATCGATTTGTACTTCTTAGTTTTTTTTCCAGGAGCCGGACAAGAGCAAAGAAGGTGAGTAATACTCTCCTCCTCTTCCTCGTTCAGGCAGCTTCTACAGAAGTCATTGCTGAAAAAGCCTAGTCTTTTTGCATGTAGGACTATAGAACAGTGTCGTGTGAGGCCAACGATTATTGTGCTGATGTATGATCTGTTCAGCATTATTAAGCAGGTGGAGCGCTACTGGTTAAAGCTAGGCCGGAGTTGCTTGGATATTTGGTACGTTGTGTCATGTATCCATCTGCGGTTGGCTTTCTTTATCGCATCTTGCTTCATCAGTAATTTACATGAAGCCAGGGGCATACCTAACATATCCACTGGTGGTAGAATGTCAAGGGTAGTTTTTTTTTCAAATGTAGTTTGGCTAGCTCATCTGCCTTGCAATTCCCCATTATGTCTCTGTGGACCGGCACCCAAAAGAGGTGAATGGTAAAAAGCTCCGCCATCTCGTTAAGATACATTCGGAATTCGTGGGCTGGTGGGATTTGATTGCCGCTTGACTATCGTTGAAGACGCTAATATCCTTCGTGGATATTTTCAGCCAGGACAAGGCTTCTTTGATTGCCATGATTTTCGCCTGAAAAACGCCACAATGACCGGGAAGGCGAAAGGATATGCCTAGATTAAGCATCTCGGAGAAAACACCTCCACCCACTCCAGATTCTGTTTTAGACCCATCCGTGAAGATGTGAATCGAGTCATTGGTTTCGATCGAATCCGACTACCATTCAAGGCTACTGGCAATGGTTGTCCTGAAGTTATGCTCAAAACTGAGTTGGGTAGTGGTGTGGTCGGTGTTTTCTGTTTCCTGATTGGGTGTCCATTGTGACCAGGCTTTAAGTCTCACAATTGCACAAGCTGCGTTCTGTTTGCCGTAGATATCTAGAGGCACTAGATGTAGGATAGCATCAAGAGCTGTGGAAGGGGTGGTTCTAAGAGCTCCGCTAATGCATATGCAAGTTGATCTTTGAACTTTACCTAGTAGGTTGCGGTTGGAGGCTATTTCTAAAGCCAAAGGACCAATTCGGTTTTTAAGGGGTTCACGCCGAGTCCACATTTGACGGCCCAATTAGAGAGTATAGAGAGACCATTTTGTAATAGATCTCTAAGGGTATTAAGGTATTTCCCTGATACAGCTATTGCCACGTCATCTCTTTGTAGATGTAGTAGCTTGTTGACCACTAGATTCTAGAAAGGAGGAGACAGGATGCCCCCTTGTGGGGTGCTACAGCTAACGGATCTGCGTGCGGATGAGATGCCAAGATTTGTGTTAATAATTCTATGAGTAGCTGATTTAGCGAGTCGTCTACATTTAAATACGAGAGGGGATTAGTAATTGCTTCTGCTTTGACATTGTTAAAAGCTCCTTATATATCAAGAAAGTCAACCATAGAATACTCCTTTACTCTTAGTGAGTTTTCAATGAGCGTACCAGTGAGTGAAGCGCTGTTTCGAGCGACTTACCCTTGTACGCATGTTGGGTGTTGGAGAGTGCAGTCGGTTCAATACTAGTACGGAGGTGTAGATCAATTAATCTTTCCAACGTTATAAGCAGAAAAGAAGATAGACTGATCGGACGGAGATCCTTCGGATTTATATGAAAACTCTGTCCTGCTGATGAATACAACCTCTATTTCTGTCCATGTCTTGGGAATATTAGGCATACTTTCATCCGATCAGATTTGGCTTATGAGATGGTGGATGTTACTTAGCTCGGCGGGAAGGCCGTCATGTTTTGTTCTGCCTGACAGCCGAATATTGTTTGTCATCGCCGTTTAACAGTCTGCAGAAGTGGTTCTTCCATATCCTAAAAATCGACTGTGTCTCAACTACGTTATTTCCATATTTATCTCGTCAGAGTTCTGTTCGAGTCATGTATCTTGGCTTTGGCGTTGTACAGCGATCTTCGTTGAAATCCTGCCCATAAACCGTAGCAAATAGTGTATTTTTGGGTTTGCGTTGGTAGCTGTTGAGCTTCGTCGCTAAAACCAAATATTGGATTAAAAAAATTGGAACGATTTGAAGGTGTTCGAAGGCCCAGAAACCGAACTAAAACGTAAACCAAAGGCAGTTCTTGAACGAGCGGTATTTTATACGCTTTTAAACCAAGATCACGCTTCAAAGTAAGCAACAACGCTCCACAAGAGATGCCAAAACCTCGAGAACGGCGACAAAATGATTGATCACGGTCTTGAGGTACACTCTCTGCTACTGCAGCAATATTCCCATTATTAAGGGCTTTTCGCGCCATATTTGTCCAATAGTGTAAAATTGATTCGGAATTTGGTGATGATTTTATGAATAGTGTGTTCAGTTGGACGTTAATGACGACCAAAATTTAACTGAGCACTGATTAGGGAAATAAGTTTCTACAATTAGTAAACGTTGTTCCGGCATAATGAGAAAATGGCAATACAATACTGAACTGGAACACAAACGTCATGTTGACAAATAATAATTGTCAACATTTTGGCGATTCATTTCACAATTTCCTATATTACCTACTTAGAGAACCTTTATCCCATTATTATCAAAAACGCTGATTAGCTAATCAATGACTTACTTTTGACATTTGCGCGAGTAGTTCTTATTTTTTATTTTTTTATTTATTTGGCATATGTAGCCATTAAAAATTCAATTTTTGGATTAATAATATAAAAAAAGTTTTACAATTAAAAATTATTTTAAAATTAAAAATATACATTTAAAATTTAAAATTTTTCCTTCACATAAATTAACAATAATTTTTTAAAAATAAATATATTATCACAATTTTTTATGTTTGATGGCAGTATGTTGTATATAGCTAAGCCTTTGTACATGGTTCTGTTCTGTCCACTTGCTGTACGATGACGGTCTAATCTGAAGTCCTGGTTGTTTCTTAGGTTGTATGGTTGTACCCCTCCAACGAACCTAATACTCTCCGTTAAATATTACCCTCTGTTTGATGCTTAACCATTTAAGGGTATCAAGCATATATGAAGTTGTTGTTAAGCGGTGCATTTTTAAGATGCATCACATAGCTTTATTTTGCAGCTTCTGCATTCTGTCTACACTTTCTCTAGAACATTGAAGAAGCACAGTTGAGCAGTATTCGAAATGAGGTTTAATAAGAATGTTATAAACTCTTATTGAGTTCATAAGTGCCATCTTATCCCGCACTCTACTAAAAAATCCGATTTTTTTTGACACTTTTTTACATAAGTAGTTTATATGTTCTTTTAACTTAAGTTCTCTGTCTATTATAATGCTGAGGTATTTAATTTCTTTAACTATCTCAATTTTTTTATTTTCCACCAATAAGTCACCACAAAGTGTACCTCCAATGATCATACCTTTAGTCTTTTTTGCATTTAGTTTTAACTTATTAACTTTAAGCCATTTGTTTAACGATTCCAAGTCAGTTTTTATTTTTTGCGCACACGAACTAATGTCGCTTCCCAAAACGTATATTAAAGCGTCATCCGCAAATAAACAAAGCTTTGAGTGCACCACTACCTTATTCATATCGTTAATGTATAAAATAAACAAAAGTGTTCCCAAAATAGAACCCTGGGGTACACCTATTTTAACTTCTCTGTCATCCGATGTAGTATCATGGTAGATTGTACATTGAAACCTTTTGCTAAGATATGTATTGAACCAGTTCCATTCTGTTCCTCGAACACCATATTAGTACAATTTATCCAACAATATTTTTCTGTCGACTGTTTCAAAAGCTCGTGGAGATCAATGAAAGTCGCTATAATTTTCTGCTTCGCATCAGTCAGATATCTCCAGTCTTCCAATACTAAGTTTAGTGCAGTTTCACATGAATGCTTCTCTCTAAATCCTGATTGATTGGGCATAAGTATATTATTTCTCTCCACAAAACGTTGAAGTTGTGTATACACTACTTTCTCCAGCACTTTTTCTAATATTAAAAGCATATTAACTGGTCGAAATTCTTCTGCCTTCGTCGTTCCAGCTATTTTCTGGATTGGTTTCACAAATGATTTTTTCCAATTTTCGGGAAATTCACCATTTTGCATAGATAGATTAATTATCTTTAATAAAATAGGGCCCAACACATCGAATTGGTCAGTAAGAATCCTCACTGACATTAAAAACGGATCTTTTTTGTTATTCATTGATTTTAAAATACTCTTCAATTGATCGGCGTCAATGCAAACTTAAATAATATCGTTCTCCTGTCGATTATATTTAGTACTGAATGTTTTGTATTGATTCAATTATTTTTTCTACGCTTGTTATAAAATATTCATTAAATTGATTAGCTATTTTTAGATTATTTGATATTTTTATTGCACCGAAGTTAATTGTATTAATTTGTGTTTCTACTTTATTTAAAACGTACGATTTTATATTTCTCCACATAGTTTTTTGATTTGTACCATTTTCAACCTTATTTTGGATGAACTTATTTTTTGTATTTCTTAGGGTTTGTTTATATATATTTCTGCTTACTCTGTATTCGTGCCAGTGTAGGTCATTATTCGTTAGTTTAGCCTTATTGTATTTTGTTATTTTAACACGTTTTAAATTGTTAACATCTCTGTTAAACCATCCACCCGCTTTTTCATTTATTTCAATTTTTTTGACAAAAGAGTTAGTGATTCTTATCAATTCCGATTGAAAATTTTGAGCTAGTGTATTTAAGTTTATATCTAAGTATTGTAAAAAACAAATATCACTATTGAAAAGACTTTGAGAGAATACATCTTTTTTATATTTTAGCGATTTTATGTATTTTCTAGTTTTAGTATTTCGACTACTCACTTTATTTTTTATTCTTATTTCAATAGTTTCATGGTCAGATATATTCAATTCACTTTTGATTTTTGAACTTATTTTGTTATGATTTGTTATGACGTAGTCAATTAAAGTTGACCCCGTACTCGTTCTACGTGTTGGCTCCTCGATAATATTATGAACAAAACTGTCAAGTTCGCCATTGAATAGCTAATCAGCGTTTATTAATACCGGGGGTTAGTGTTTCTTCACTAATTTATAAAACATTGTATCGTAAAGCGTTAGACTTTAAAAATTAGTAAATTTAAATTTTTACTGTCAGATTCAAAATATTTTCTAAAGTTGAGCTAGCTTTGCAGCAACTTCTAACATAGTTACACCATCCCACATAAAAAATTAACCAATGCCATAATGGTTGTTCAAAATTAGCCCGCACATTGACACGTAACCTTTAATGAAAGTGACAAAGTGAAGTAAGGTCAATGCCTGACCCAACAAAAATTAATCACGTGTCACTTTTATTGCTCATTCCCTAAATCGTATCGATTTCTGTCACAAATTGTGTTGCTATCGAGTTCGTTCACCTTGAAGTTTTGTTTAGCTAAACGGATTAAATGAAAGTGAAAGAACGGGTGAACTTTACGAGAACACAAATAAATTAAAATTATTTATATAAAATTAATTTATATTTATTGAAATATTCAACGATTGGGTTAAATTTGCAAACGTACCGATTAGGTTATGAATAATTTGGTGACTATTAAGTTGGATTACTTATGCGGTGTTAGACTTTTATGTCATAACCTGTCATAACCTTGGCAACATTAATAATGATATACCTGGTTGCCGTTATTTTATTCAATCATATAGATATTTTTTGAATATTAAATGAAAATAATTATTACAAATACATAACTACAATCAGGAATGACTCAGTGACTCCAATTGCTCTATACTCATGATAAAACTGCTACACATATGGCCTAGTACATGTTGGGTTTTTGGCATCTTCGATGACGTAGGGCGATATATGTTTGTTGTATCATGGCATAATATAGTACGTAGGTGCCATTAGCGTCGATAACATAGATGCTCAGAGAATGGGGAAAAAAATAAGATATCTGTGTAGTTGTATCATGCTCCATACTTAAGTCGATGTCTTGCTTAAAGAGTGCCACTTGTGACTTACTTACTTAAGTGGAGTGATTCTTCGTTTGATTTCTGACGAGATGTTGCTGTCAGAGTAAATAGCGGAGCCGAGTTAGACAAAGTCCCGTACTACCTCAAAGTTATATCTGTCAATGGTGACGTTCTGTCCAATTTGTTGATGTTGTGTGTCCTTTCGTGTTGACAGCATATACTTAGTCTTACCCTCATTTACTGCTAAACCCATTTTTGCCGCTTCCTTCTCTATACTAGCAAACGTGGCTATGACATCACGTTGAGTCCTACCAATGATGTCAATATCGTCGGCGTATGCTAGTAGCTGCACCGATTTTTGGAAAATTGTGCCTCTGGTGTTGGCTCGGGAGTTTTGCACAATCCTCTCAAGAATCAAATTGAAGAAGTCACATGACAGCGCATCGCCTAGCCTTAATCCTTTTATGGTATCGAATGTGTCGGTGAGGTCGTTTCCGACCCTTATGGTGCAGCGAGAATTCTCCATCGTCATCCTACACAAACGGACGAGTTTGGGCGGTATACCAAAACTAGACATGGCTCTCGTCTCTATAAATGCTGTCCTATGCGGCTTTGAATTCGATAAATAGGTGGTGGGTAACGATTTGGACTTCTTGGGTTTTTTCCAGGATCTGCCGAAGTGTGAAGATTTGATCGATTGTGGACTTTCCTGGCCTAAAACCACACTGATAAGGGCCGATCAGGTTGTTGGTAAACGGTTTCAGGCGTTCACATATTACGGCAGATAGGATCTTGTAGGCGATGTTGAGTAGACTTATGCCTCTGTAGTTGGCGCAGTTCAGAGGGTCTCCTTTTTTGTGGATCGGGCAAATGATGCTGAGGTTCCATTCCTGAGGCATGCTTTCAACCGACCAGATTTGGCTTATGAGTTGGTGGATGTTGCTTACCAAATCATCTCCGCCAGCTTTATAAAGCTCAGCGGGAAGGCCGTCATTTCTGGCGGCCTTATTAAACTTGAGTTTAGATATTGCTGTCATCACTTCACTTAGGTCGGGTGGTTGGCAGTTTTCGCTGTCGTTGCCAATATTAAATGGTTCGTTCTGCCTGACAGCGGAATGTTGTTCATCATCGCCGTTTAACAGTCTGCAGGAGTGGTTCTTCCATGTCCTCAGCATCGACTGTGTCTCAACTACGATATTTCCTTGTTCATCTCGACAGGATTCTGTTTGACCCTTGTATCCTTGGCTTTGACGTTTTACACTTTGGTAAAACATGCGAACATCGTTCCTGGAGTGGCACCTCTCTATATCCTCGATCGCGCGCTTTTGTTGGTCTTTTTTTCTTCTTTCTGAAAAGCCGATGTTCATTCCTTCTTCTTTGCCTATAGAGCTCAATGGCAGCTCTCGTCTTCACCTGCAGCTTAGCCTTGTAGGCCTCGTTCTTGGCTGCGAGCATCTGTCGGCGTTCCTCATCAAACCAGGGGATTCTTGCTGGTGGCCGCGAGAAACCTAGCACATCAGTTGCGGCTGATCTAATGGCTTGTTGGCTTCATTGCCATTGTTCTTCGACATTAGATGCTGGTGGTGTGTTGTGAGTCGAGAGGTTAAGGGATACGCGTTGCGCGAAGGTCTTGGCGGTCTCTGGCGATTGCAGTCTTTCGACATTAAATTTTTTCACAGTATTTCTGTTTTTTTTTTTGTGGCGTGGTGGATATCCGCATCCTTACCTTGGCTACAACAAGGTAGTGGTCCGAGTCGATGTTGGCCCCTCGGAATGTTCGGACATCCAAAATACTGGATGCGTGCCTCTGGTCTATCGCAATGTGATCAATTTGGTTGACTGTTCGTTGGTCTAGAGACCACCATGTTCCCTTATAGATATCAAGGTGAGCAAACCGTGTGCTGGCTATAGTGGCATTTCGTTCCGGTGCGAAGTCAATTAGCCTAAGTCAGTTACCAGACGTGTTGTCGTGTAGGCTATATTTTTTCCGACAGTACTGCTAAAGATGTCTTCTCTTCCTACCTTTGGCACGATTTTAACATCGTACTTTGTTAGCTGCCTAAATATTAATCTTGTCGATGATGATCTCGCTCGATACAGCAGATATACAATCATAGAATAAATAATTCCATTCATCCACATTGGTTATAGACAGAGTCAGAGGGCAATTATATATATCGGTTATATCATACCATTCCTTAAACGGTGAATGACCGCGAGAGAGCAACTTTAAGAATTTGTTTTTAATATTTGTACTGGGTCTCCGAAAAACCTTACATATATAGGTCCAGGTTCCCTCACTTCTGCCAACACGATTTTGTTTTCTAAACACCATTATCTTAGATTTGCTAGAATTAATCTCGAGGTCCCATTTGGCACAGAACTCCTTCAGCTTTTTTATTTGCAGTTGCAAAATCGACGGGCTTTGGGAGAAAATGACCAGATCATCCGCATAAAGTAACACTTTAACTTCCACCCCACCATAGCTAATATTCTCTAATATCAGAGTGTGATAATCTTCTGTATTATAATTGGTGTTTGTCTTTCGGCGTCGAGTCATTGGCGTTTTTGGAACACAAATGGGTCTTGATTTTATGATATTGATGTGGATTCTATCGTGTTTTCCTATAAAAAATTATAAAAAAAAACCAAAGAGGTTCCTCATTATCAAAGTACATATCACCACTCTGAAGGGCTTTGTCGATAATGAAGAGGAACGATTTGTATACATATGTCATCAATGGTAAAGTTTATCAACTTGGTGTGGCTGTTATTTAAACGATTTTTTTTTGAGGAGCTTCCAGTGTAATTGTAGAGTTTCCCTGCTAAGTCGACACCATCCAAGTATAAATGTTTCGAGAGAGACTACTTCTAAGCCTTTCAGTTTAATGGAAGTTTAATACATTACTGATGATTACTGATTTATCTCGGTGCAAAGCCATGTACCGCGTGAAGATAGCTTTGTGATGGAAACTGTTTATACACAAGTAACACTTCTTTTCAATAGTGGTCCCAAGCATGCTTTGCAGTCACATTTCATCTCAATTAGAATTCCAATTTGTGTATCCTCTAATTAGAAGTCATATCGGCTGTGTAGATGTCAATCAGATGACATTCGATCGTGCACTTCTCAAAGAAAATAAATCCACTAAGGACGCATCTTTAAGTAAGACAAGTTTTTTAGTTCCATATGTGCTAATTTAATTTTTTTTTGCAAAATGAAAGAAATCGCTTCACAATGAAATATTTAGTTTAAATAAAAATCGTTCACAAATATGTGTGAATTAAATGCCATCATTCAATATTTTTAAATTCTGTCAAACTGGAAAGAAAGAATTTTTTTTCGCTTTTATAACATTTTGTTGAAATTTTGTTGACTGAATAAATTCGTTGACACTTAAATTAAAACATTTTTGCCTTCGATGAATGTTTCAACCAATAACAAAATATGTCAAAATATTATAAAAAGTGGACGCAATAAACTTTGCATTCAAAAACTTGCCAATTGGTAATTCTGCGCTTGGACTGTGTTTTAGTCAATTTGAAGAAATAAAATAAAAGTCTCCACTTGTCGATTTGTAATTGAAAAAAATGACATATTTTAAAAATGGCCCTTGTCACTGATTGGCAATGCTTTGTAATACATTACTTCGTCTTTAACTGACAGTGGCATTTTATTGACATATGAATCAAAAGGATGCATGCATATATCTTTGAGTAAAAAATCAAAAATAATAATAATTCGAGTAGAGCCAACCACAGAAACATTCGAATGCCTGGTAATGTCATTGGGTTCATTCTAAAACTCCTATTTTTTTGAGATATATTAGAAGAATTTCTGTAGGAAAATTATCATTAGAACTGCCGCGCAAAAGGACTGGGTTCGATTCCCAGCCGTAGCAACACCTAAATGATTTTTCACTGGCCTTCCTCTTGTGTTGATCTGACAAATCATCCGAGTAGTATCAATTGTCAAGAAAATCTTATCTCAACTTAGCCGTTCGGATTCTGCTTAAAACAGGAGGTCCCGCCATGGTGCAAGAATTACACACACACACATGAATAGTTGTGAGAAAGCTCGGCCCTGGGTACTAACGATTCGTTGCGCCAAAAAAATTGTATTTGTATTATAATTAGTAAATAAAATTTGGAACGTGGTCATATTTTACACGATGGGTCATCTTTTATGTCGGTATGCAAACATTGAATAACTTTCACATTTAGAACAGATTGACATTAGAAGACATGTGTATCAGTTTAGTCCAATTGTACCTTTTTAACTGAAATAGTGACGCTGTACATGGAAATAGTCTTTCAGTTATGATAACTCAACCTGCATGCACATTCTGACAACACTATTCGTCGTTTGGTACCGAATTTTGTTGAGGACGGGATTGTGGTAGGTCGTCGACCTGCCTTTCAATTCGGATTTGTTGACGCGGTAAGAGAGATGTGTTGTATCGTCACCCCGCTAAGCATTAGTGGATCCAGCATGCGCCGGATTTTGAAGGATGATTTGCACCTGTTTCCGTATATAGTGTAATTTACTGAAAAAAAAAAGATTACCGATAGTCCGTCCCACATCTCTTGTAATACGGCTAAATATTTAGCACTGAATTTTATTTTATTCGAAGCAAATTTTGATGACCGATCACAAATTGCAGCGTTTGGGAAACGGAGAATCCAGAAGAGGTCCATGAAAGAAGTTACTGTTTGGGTCGTTGTTTGCGTCAAGGCCATCTTCTTTTTCTTCAGAGAAGGCGAAATAGTCGATGTGAATCGATATCGTTCGATGTTGGGTCATTATTTCAGCCCTCAAATGTGTGAGAAACGTCTGGACTGTTATTGGTTTCGACAATACGATGAGACATGTTACACTGGAAATCAAAAAAATGCAACGAAAATGTCGACATTGCGACTGTATTCCCAGATCTCCAGGGTGCTCCTTCAAAACGATAGTCGTTGACGATAGCGAAGGAGATTTTCTCGGTTAGTAGTGTGGAATTTGTACACGAGAAGAAGGAAAAATGTTTTTTTAAAAAAATAGTTTCGAATCGCGAATGGGAATCGTTGTCTTTGAACGGACAAAAACATTTGTAAAATTGTATTGTCAATAACCTGCACAACGTTGGAAATAATTGATTAAGTTGCAATTAACTGTCAATAGTGTAATTTATTGACATAGAGAAGAACTTTCAAAACGATAATCGTTGACGAGTGTGTATATCGCCGCTTGAAAAGCAAACTGACGTAATTCAAAAAATTGTATCAAATCGTTATCCCTAGTAATGAAAAACTTAAAACAGCTTTTCTGAAAATTTATGAACTTTGACATGTGACAGTTTGCATACACGATACACGATACATACCAAGACAGTTTCCTTCACTGTAGTCAACGATTGTCGTTTTGAAAGTTACGGAATGAGTAACCTGTATGGTTAGCAATTATCCGTGAAATGAGACAGGCTCAAAATAAATGGGAAGAAAGACATATACAAAGCTACTACAAATACGGATAGCAAAGCTATCATCGGACCTGAACCCAATTCTCAAGAATCTGCTTTAAAAACCGGTGCATTATTAGCTTGGCTTTGTTAAAGAATGTATTACGAAGTGCTTAACGTTTAAAGAGACTAAAACTAAAAAAAAAAACACACCTCCAAATGTCACTCAAGAAGAATTGCACCTGTAGTTCAATCACGAGCATATGACTTGCAATAGCATCGGATTGGGTACGATTTGCTTTTTTTTTTAAATGTCGATAAAAAAACCGACCGTCATAATGTCGTCTTTCAAATAATCGATTGGTAAAAATACCGACTGATCAAAATGTAGACTGTTATAAAGTCGATTTTTTAAAATATCGACTGGTAAAAAAAAGGTCGACAGTGGCAGAGTGAATTATGTTCACGGCACCGCATGCATGTGAACATCATTTACTTTTCCACTGTCATTCCACAAGCCACTCTCGGATAATTGGTAATGTTTACATAACCAGTATTATTTCAATCATTCAAAGAGCACATTCCTGTTTTATTTATATAAAAGTCGACATTTTTAAAGACAACTTTCCAATCGACATTTGAATGGTCTGGATTTTAAACTGTCAAGTTTTTTTGCGATCAAACATTGGTCGACATTTTAAAAGTCGATGAAATTTATATTTGTCTATTCGACATTTTTTGTCGACCATTCGTAAGCTACGACAAAAGATTTATTTGCAAAAGTCCGATCAATATATCCTTAATTTTCATAACATAACTTGCGAAGTGATAAGCATTACTACATGTGCCATTGATTTAAAAAATGGCGTCGAATGTCAATACCTTTTTTGACATTTGTTGAGCAAATTGTTAAAAAATTTGGTGGTGGGCCGTCAATGATGATGTCGAAAAGTTCAACAAATGATGTCAATTCTGTTTTGACATTTGTGAAGCATAAAGTATTAAAATTTTTGTAAATAAACGTTTTCGTGAAGAAAACAATGAAAAATGTTATTAAAAGAACTAAAATCGTAATCAACAATGGATACGACGAAAACAAAATACGAATACAAATTTTTGCCGCAGCAGGCTCGTTAGTACCTAGGACCAAAGATTATGAATTCTATACAGATGACGCATTGAGAACAAAAAACAGAAACTTTTGCTCTGAAGCTTCTAGGTACGGGCGGGCGGTGTGCCTGAAAACACATGAAAAACAAGAACAAAAACATTCGTGCCAGCACGACCCGCCATAGAACAATTTTTCTTATATGGAGTGCGTCATCTGTATAGAATTCATAATCTTTGCTAGGACCTAGCTTTTTCTCACAACCATTCATGTGTGCGTGTGTACTTCTTGCACGACGTCCTGCTTCAATGGTAGCTGGCTAATCCACAAAAACCTTAAACTTTACGTAGCCTGAAATTGAAGCCAGATGTATCGACAACTTGCTTGCCACATAGCCTGTGAAACAATGGATATATTGAGAAAGCGATTTGGTGAACAATTAATTTCACTATTCGGACCAGTGAAATGGCCAGCAAAATCAGGCAATATCTCACCGTTAGACTTTGGCCTTTAGGGCTACGTTAAGTCTAATCAGAAATCCGTAAAAAAATGTGTTTGCCTTATAATTCGTCTTAACTTTTATTTGGTACTTGGTTTGTGACCGCGGTAATCGCGTCTTGAAAGGAATGTTGAAACCATAATTGAAACAAATCAAAATAATAAAAGTACCCTGGATTCTCGCCTATAACTTTCACACAGACTTTCGATATGATTCTGTGAATTAAAAACAAACACAAGTAAACGGTGACGCTCTAAAGTTAGTTAGGACACCACCCATGGTGTAAGTCTCCACTACCCCAAACATTTGTTATACCCTATCCCATAGGGGTATATTAGTTTTGATACTTAGTTTGTAACATAGAGAAATAATTTAGCTACATATACATCAAAGTATATGGATCGAATCAGAATCGCTAGCTGAGTCGATGTAACCATGTCTGTCTGTCCGTCCGTCCGTCTGTCTGTTCGTCACCGATTTTTGGGCCTTAAATTTTGAGCTAGGATAATGAAATTTGGTATATAGGATCCTCGTCCGGGACACCAGAACAAGTGTAAAAATTTTTGAAATCCGCCCACTGCCACGCCCCCTTTTTAATAAAACATATTTTTTGGCCAAACCGTAAAGAATTTTAAAAAAATATCTGAGCAGCATATTTTGAGAATGGCAATATCTATATTTCGTCAATATAAAGTTTTTTGCCACGCCCACTTTTTGGGTTCGTTTTCTATAAAAAAACGTTTTCCGGTCAAATTTTAAAATCTTCGAAAAAAGTTTTGATGCACAATCATTGGTAGTATTAATATGAACATTTCGCCAATAGACCATTTTAACCCACGCCCACTTTTTATGGGCGTTTTCTTACAAAAACCATTTGTATACCCTACCCCAAGGCATATGCAATAGAAAAACGTTGTTTTTTGTCGAACTATAAGAGAATTTGATAAACCTTCTGAACAATATGTTGTGACAACGTCATTTACAATACTTTATGCCCATAAAGACCACATTTTGGGGATAGTAATTTAAGGATGGGATGGGATAGGGTATTCAACGATCCGCACAGCGGATTGTAGCCTTCTCATATGTTTTTTTTTTTTCCTATTAGTCTCTTTCTTTGCCTGTCTGCACTGTGTTTAAATTCTACAAAGGTGTAAAAAAACACTAGGCATTCATAATCGTTTGAGCGGGTGAAAATTATATAAAAAAACATTTTAGGTAGAAGGCTACATGACGTTTTGACATTCGTTTTTGTCATTTGTTCTTAATATGTCAAACGAACTGATCATTTTAATGGCTTTTACATAACCACGTTCTTGTAGTTGTTTGTAGATTTGTCTCTCTGTCAGGTAAAATATTCCCCACAAAATAATTTGACAGTTTAACAATTTTACTTTAAAACTATGGGAACAAACTTAATATTTTCATGTCACTGAAATGTCATTGTTACTTCTAAGATGATATATATAAAATTATGATTTTTAAAGTTATCTTTAGTCTCTAGAATTATGTTCTCACTGACAGTTTTTAGATGGAAGCGTTTTCCTAACCTTATGACTTTTGGTGAACTACTCGGAAACTGAAATAATCTCATTAGCCCATGTAACAACAGCATTCGTGAATGAGGCTTCAGCCATTTCTACTTTTCTTTTCAACAATTAAAACTGATAACACAACTTAAACTTTGAGTCAATCTGCAATTAGAGATCGCGCACATACCAACAAATAAAAAATGTTAAAAGTATTATTAAAGTGTTATCGTCCCCTTCGCACTTTGGGACAATATAAACCGATAAAATAGTTTAAAAAAAAATACCAACACGCTTTCTTGATCATTATTTTGCGCTTTATATAGATTTATATTCATTTTGTTTGAAATGAAACTTAAAATTCTAATTAATTCCATTATGATGATAAGTGGGTGTTGGATGAGTATCACTATCCGGAAATACGTAAAAAAATAACGCCAAACAACAACAAATCGGTGAGACAATGAAAACGTTTGACACATTATTGGGAATAATTGTGAATCACTAAACGGAAACAATAAACAAAAGCGTTTAATGAATTGTAAATATTTTGCACCGTCAAATGTGCTCGTTTTCGTTTTTACACCGAAATGCGCTCACCTACATAGAAGAGCTTGTAAGGTGATCGGCTTGGTTCTGAAACAAAATAATGCTTCACTCTGAATATCTTAACAGAATGTTGACTCATGCCTTTATTGGAACGATACGATGACAAACGTGATAATGAACCGTCGACACATTCCACCAAAGCGTACAGATGATGATGAGTATAAAGCGAACAGGGTGCTATGGCAAGTGAATATCGTGTAGCAATCATTTCATGGATAGACTGGCTTCTTAATTGAGACGTAAGATCTGACTGTACATACTAAAGGGTTATCCAACCAAATTGTAAATAAAACAAAACGTTTTCAGAGATCTATGACAATTAGGTGTGAAACAAAATATCGGCCAAATGCTTCCCACGGGTTCGGTGGCATACTTCTATCCGATGGTCCATATTGTCAATGACTCTGAGACATAATTGAGGTTCAATGTCGTATATTTGCCGAATCAACTCACCCCTTAGCTCTTGAATTGTTCTTGGCTTGTTGACGTACACTTTTTCTTTTAAATATCCTCAGAGGAAGAAGTCCAACGGTGTCAAATCACATGATGTGAGATAACACGGCCATTGAATTTCTCGGGCCATTGTTTCCTTGGCTTTTTGGGAAGTGGCACCATATCGTCTAGGTCCATATCCACAATTTCTGGCCCCAAGAAGCCCGTAATCATCTCGCGATAGCGAACACCATTCACGGTGTCTGCTTGGCCGACCTTATTTTCAAAGGAAACACATATCGTCCAGGTCCATATCCTCAATTTCTGGCCGTTATCATCTCGCTATAGCGAACACCATTCACGGTAACTGCTTGGCCGACCTTATTTTCAAAGGAAACACATATCGTCCAGGTCCATGTCCTCAATTTCTGGCCACAAGAAGTTCGTTATCATCTTGCGATAGCGAACACCATTCACGGTAACTGCTTCGCCGACCTTATTTTCAAAGAAGTAAGGCCCGATGACACTTACTTACTTACTTAAGTGGCGCTACAGTCCGGGATGAACCTGGGCCTCAACCAACATGCCTCTCCAATTAGCCCGGTCCTTAGCTAACTGCCTCCAGTTGCGCACTCCAAGTTGGTTGAGGTCGGTTTTCACTTGTGCGCGCCATATTGGCGAGGTCTTCCTCTACTGCGTCCGACGTCTGGCTGGGAATCGAAGACTCTGCGAGCCGGAGTATTGGTGTCCATTCGTTCTACAGGTCGATGTCCTAGCCATCTTAAACGTCCAATGCGGAGTTTTTTGACCAGGGGCATGTCGCGGTACAGCTCGTATAGTTCTTGGTTGAATCTTCGTCTCCATAGCCCGTCAACGCAAACGGGACCGAAGATTTTTCGAAGAATTTTCCTCTCGAATCTACCAAGGATTTCTTCATCCGCTTTTGATACGGTCCATGCTTCAGCGCCGTAGAGCAGGACTGGGATGATCAGGGTCTTATATAGGATCTCCTTAGTAGTTCGAGTGAGGTCTTTACTACTAAATTGCCTTCTTAGCCCGAAGAAACAGCGGTTGGCAAGAGTAATTCTTCGTTTAATTTCTGACGAGATGTTGTTGTCAGAGTTAGTCCCGTACTACCTCAAAGTTATATCTGTCAATGGTGACGTTATGTCCAATTCGTCGATGCTGTGAGTCCTTTCGTGATGACAGCATATACTTAGTCTTACCCTCATTTACTGCTAAACCCATTTTCGCCGCTTCCTTCTCTATACTAGCAAACGTGGCTATGACATCACGTTGAGTCCTACCAATGATGTCAATATCGTCGGCGCATGCTAGTAGTTGCACCGACTTTTGGAAAATTGTGCCTCTGGTGTTGGCTTTGGAGTTTTGCACAATCCTCTCAAGAATCATATTAAAGAAGTCACATGACAGCGCATCGCCTTGCCTAAATCCTTTTTTGGTATCGAATGTGTCGGTGAGGTCGTTTCCGACCCTGATGGAGCAGCGAGAATTCTCTATCGTCATCCTACACAAACGGACGAGTTTGGGCGGTATACCAAAACTAGACATGACTCTGTACAGTTCGTCTCTATAAATGCTGTCATATACGGCTTTGAAATCGATGAATAGGTGGTGGGTATTCTTGAGTTTTTTCCAGGATCTGCCGAAGTGTGAAAATTTGATCGGTTGTGGACTTTCCTGGCCTAAAACCACACTGATAAGGGCCAATCAGGTTGTTGGTAAACGGTTTCAGGCGTTCACATATTAGGGCAGATAGGATCTTGTAGGCCCGATGACACCGCCAGCCCATAAAACGCACCAAACATTCACTCTTTGTGGATGCATCGGCTTTTCAACAATCACTCGTGGATTCACATTTGCCCAAATGCGTCAATTCTGCTTGTTCACAAATCCACTGAGGTGAAAATGTGCCTCGTCACTGAAGATGATTTTGTTTGTAAAGTCACCATTCACTTCTGTCTGTTCAACCAACCATTTGGCGTATTGACGACGCTTGAAATGGTCAGTAGGCTTCAGCTCTTGAGTCAATTGAACCTTGTAAGCATGTAAATTTAAATCTTTATTCAAAATTCACATCAGTGATGTTCGTGAAATAATCAATTGTTGGGCACGACGACGAGTCATAGTTGACGGCTCTTCTGCCACACTATCGCGAACAAGAGCAATGTTTTCCGCAATCACAGCTGTTTTCACATTTCCTACAGATCCGGTTTACTGAAATTCGCGCACAATTATCCCGATTGTGGACACATTTGGTCGACCAAAAAAATCACGAAGTGGACGAAATGCATTTTGATATGAAATGCATTTTCGTGAAAGGCTTCAAGAATCTTAACGCGTGAACCTCTCCATGGCTGAATTGGTCAAACACTGAAACAAGGAAATGTCAAAAAAAACTTGACGTTAAGGTGTGACTCACAACAAAGATTATGAATTCTATACAGATGACGCATTGAGAACAAAAAACAGAAACTTTTGCTCAGTAGCTTCAGGGTACGGGCGGGCGGTGTGCATGAAAACACATGAAAAACAAGAACAAAAACGTATGGTTTATCAGTGATCTCTAGACGTGTCAAACACGTAAGGTATACTCACCGCCACTATCGCATGAACTTTCCGCAATCCCATTAACATCTCTTTACAGGTTTCTGATGATATCAAGATGGATGGACATAGTTGAATGATCCATTAAGGAAGAGGGAATGATCACATGACACAAGTATCGATCGACTTAAACAATTTATATAGTCGTATCTTCTTTTTTTTTTATAAAAAGCGTTGGACATGACTTCCATTTTCATGTAGACGGCCACCAATACAAATAGTAGGGTAGAGTCGCCTGTTTCCGAACATCCCCAGTTCTCGAACACTTTTAGCAAAAGTCGTTATATTATCGTTAATTTATCGTTTCTGCTTTTTGTCACAGCACACTTGTACGTATACATATTCATTAATTACCTTAAGCATCACATTCATACTAATGTATCTTATGTCAACAAAAATTATAAGTTTGCTTATAGGTTTCAATGAACTTGGTGGATCTGTTTTTCTTAAAAAAAAAAAAGTTTCAGTGTAAGTTTGGGAAAAGTTGTTTTTAGAAGAAAATTTATCGGGTTAGTACTGTTAACTGTGTTTTTTATGATATAAGTGCATTCATTTGTAATATTTCATGATGTTTTGCAAATTTAAATTGAAGTTAACTAGTGGTTTTGGACTGTTCGAGAAAAGGAACCTAATTTTTACCGAGTTTCCTAATCCGAACACAACTGTTAGCAAATAGGTAACAGTGAAAAAATGCTTTTTGCCATTTTACTACCTTAACTTATTGGAAAACATTATTATTTTCTTTTTCTGTATCACAAACCACACATACAATAAGTGTTCCTATTTTCGAACACCATATTCGTTGGTGTTCGAAATACGTTCATATCCAGGGGGGTCATGAGCAATCGCCCAATAATCGTCTGTGATTTGACGAGGCTGTTAACCGATTGAAGTAACATTTTATGAAGATAGTTTTAACTCTTGAACTCCTTTGTGATCCTCAAAAATTTGGATACAGTAAGGGGTTCAACTTTACTCTTATCTGTATAATAATTTACGTTTTGTGTTATCTTTCAGAAATACTTTCAAACATCCAAGCTCTCACTAGAAAAATCTGTAATAAAACTTAAGACACTTGCGAGTTTTCTTGCTCCGCAGGACTTTTCTGTTGCACCTGCTACCCATTGATATTTAAGGCTATCAAATTGTAACTAACCCGGCCATTCGACTTTAGTTCATCCAATAGTGATAAAAAATACAGAATGGCCACTCCACAATGATACCATTACTAGGTAAAACTCCAGAATAAATTTCCAGGCGCAAATCTTGTCTTGGCATAATGGCAAACTTGTAGTCTAAAACTTGCGATTATCAGAACAATCCTCAGTTGGATTTGGGGTATATTGTGCTAGGTTTCTAAAGAGATCTGGATTTGAATTTGGATACAATAGCGCCCTTATAGTTCAGATTCGGCGTTGAACAGGAAGTCCCCTTTTATTGTGATGGGAGAATGTCGGGAGAGGACCTGTTTTAGGACCAGTACGGGCCGTTGAAATTTATGCAAATGACTACTCCAGAAGTTGTGTTGATGAAAAAGAAGAAATCGACAATCCGATCCACTGAAAGCTTCACCTTCGTATCTTCTGCTTTTGAAATCTCTGTGATTATTCATGGAGGTGAGCATAAATTTAATAATAGAGTGGCTGCCTGAGGTTTGCCAGTATGATTTCAAGAAAATATCAAGAACTCAATATGCAGATCTTGCTTTCTGCTTCTACTTTTGGAAGTCATCATCCACTCGGACAACCGGAACAATGCACATCTTTTGCAAAATCCTTTCCAACTCCTACCTACCCACCTGGAGCAGTGAAATAACCCCTGCGGAAATAAGCCCCAAGGGGCTTTATTCCAAAATAAAAGGAAATAGCCCCCACGGAGCTTATTTCCTTATCGAAATGGAACTAAGCCCCGCCAGAAAAAGCAAAACACCCGCGGGGGTTATTGCCATTTGAAATTGGCAATTCGTACTCAAACTTTGCATACATCCAATTTCGCATACATTCACGCTTTGCATATATGCAATTGTGACTGTGGAGGGGCATCCTGCCCCCCTGAAACCCCCCTGCTTGGGCTCACTGTTGGATTTGGCTTGAGTGCGAGGTTGATTGTATGTAAAGGAAACAAACCCCACGAGCAAAAGGAATTAACCCCTGCGTGGGGGCTATTTCTCTTTTTTTTGGGAATTAAGACCCATGAGGCTTATTTCTGCGGGTGTTATTGCACTGCATCTACCTACCTACCTATTTAAAATTAATATTTTAGACAAACTTATAAGTATGATTAAAGTGTTCGAAAAGAGGAAACCTGTTGTTCGGCTTTAGGAAACAAGTATTCGAAAATAGGGGAAATTGGTTGGTTTTCATATTTTTTTGATTTGTTAATAAATTGTAATAATTAATAATATCAACTATATGAGGTTTAAGAATATTTGAATTAAATTCTTTAAATTAAAATCAAAACTATATTTCTAGGACTATTCTAAGCATTTTTTAAAGACTATTCATTATTCAAAGAGGGCTCAGTGGCGCGATGGTTAGTGCGATGAACTGCCGCGCAGAAGGTCTGGGTTCGATTCCCAGCCATAGCAACACCTAAATGATTTTTCACTGGCCCTCCTCTCGTGATGATCTGGCAAATCGTCCGAGTAGTATCAATTGTCAGAATAGCTTATCTCAACTTTGCCGTTCGGAGTCGGCATAAAACAGGAGGTCCCGCCATCGTGCAAGAAGTACACACGCACACATGAATGGTTGTGAGAAAGCTAGGCCCTGGGTACTAACGAGCCTGTTGCGCCAAAAATTTGTATTTGTATTCATTATTCAAAGTCTAAACTGTTCGAGAATAGGTGACTCTACCCTACTAGATTTTCTGCATTAATTTTGGGTGGCACTAAAATGATATCGTCTTCGCGTTTTCCATGTCATCGACGCTTATTCCAAAAACCTGACATGTGTAAAGCTATATCTGCGGTAGTTGCATTATGGGTGGCATACATACAATAACCATTTTTTTCAAAAAGTATTACCGCTAGGTAAAAAGAAACCATTGGAGTTCAGTGGTAAGTAAGAAAACTGTTCGGAAGACGTTTTCGATTTTACCCCCAATCTGAGCAACACAAACGATACATACGATAAAACACATGTCAAAACAAAGCACTTGTCACTTCCTGATACCAACTGACACTTGACTTGGCCTTGTTCCGGATTTCAGATTACAACTGCAAAATGAGGTGAGGTGATGTGGAAGCAAAATCTAACTGAACGGAAGGTAAATGTCAAATTATACCAACCCGCATTTTGCAATTTCATTTATAGATTTTTATTAACTAACTCACATCTATTCAGAATAATTAATTTTTATCAAAAAAAAGTAAGAAATAACATAAATAAACCCATCATATTGGGTAATGAATGCTACTGTAATCAAAAACATCTTCATGACAGATGGACGCATTATAAGCTGTTTCACTCATATCTGTGTATCCATATGTAAATTTTCAACTTGTTATGCCAGTCATTTCCCCTCTCATTGGTCGATTGACAACAGAACTTCATCAAGATATCTTACTGAAATTGAATACGGAACATGGCCATTCTCATTCTCTGCAATATATTAGGGCTGTTCCCGTACAAAATAATATTCACTGATTCTTACTGATTTTTACTTATTGCCGTTCCCGTACGCAAAAATAAGTAAAAGAGACAGCTCACGAGAGAGCAAAAAACTACCCATCCATAAAAATCTGTAAAAAAATTTACTGCAGAAATTTCTGTTGGTAAAAATCAGTAAACTGTCAGTTGGTATCTAAAAGTGTCATCTCGCTTGTTTTGACAGGTGATTTATGTCATTTGTTATTTAAAAGGCATACAAAATATATAATTTTACTGTTTTTTTACTTAAACGCGTTCCCTTACCTTTTTGATAATTTTGTCTCTTTCTGAGATAATTTACCCCCACTCCAAGAAATTTGAGAATTTACTAATTTTTACTGAAAAAGTACGGGAACAGATCTATTCGGCCCTATCGAGGTATCCGTCGGAGCGGACAATTTTCCGCAACGCATACTTCGTCGGAGGTTAAAATTCCATTCGAGGTATGTGTCATCGGAAAAAAAATCTTCCCAAATGCGACGGGTTCACTGTCAAAAATCGCATGAAAAATGACGCAATTTGCCGGGGTGCGTTACAAAATGTCGGAGAAATATTCCGAACAGCTTTTCCGAGGAATACCTCGAAGCAAAAATCCTCCGAATCGTTCGAAATCGGAGAATTTTCCGCTCCGACGGATACCTCGATAGGGCCGATTATGTTACAGATTTTTTTTAGCATGGGTTCGTTTTTTCCTCTCTTATTAGCTCTCTCTTACTAATTTCACGTTCGTGCAAGGCAATAACTAAAAATCAGTAAAAAATAATATTGTACTGGAACAGACATACATACCATGACTGATAAATTGTACACCAGTAAAACCGCAATTACTTCAAACAAAATTATCCTATGTCAAAGTTGACGTTTCGATATTATTTTCTCCTTTCACAAATACCGGACTTTTCTCATGTTTTATTTTCTGACATATTTCCAGTTATCTTCCTAGAAAAGTACTTGCTTGATCTATTATCTAAACCCAGATTGTTTATCGTGGCATAAATGTCGAAACGAGGCCATCATTTTCTTGTAAGCGGTATCAGATTCCTGTCATCAAATCAAGCCTCTTGTTTGTTGTGACATTGAAAATAAACACAGTCTGACTGCCACCGAAGAAATTTTCAATAAAAGTGAACTCAATATTTACATTTGAGTGTTAAAATGTCAGACAATCAAAAACCATGCACAATGACAGGTTAAAAAATAATTGTGTTCTGTTTCACAACATGTACATGATTTACATACGGAGCAAGCACAGGCCAACCAACCCACCAGCCATCAGTATCCGTATTTCTTTTTTACGGCTTTTCATTTTTTGCTGTTGCTCATGTGTGGTGACATTTACCTTCGCCACATTCTTGTCTCTTTTGTTATTGTGACACTCTCGATATTGTTTTCCGCTGTCACACCGCACTTCCGCAGTCAAAATATTAAAAAAACAAAATGGGCGATTAAATTTTCACATCCACTTGTGATTGGGATTTTCCTGTTTAATTATGGACGGAATAATTGTTTTCACCCAAAAAAACAATTGCTGTTTCAAAATGATTGAATTCCCATGGCTTTTGTTTTTATTCTGTTTATTGTGCGTGTTTCCTTTTGTACTCCCACACTCTCAGCGTGCAGTCTTTCACAGGTTCACTGGCTCATTGTGTGATTGTTTTCATTTTTTGTGTGCCGCACCACTTGAACCTTTGTATTGGTATTGTCTCGTGTTTTGTTTGTTTATCTATTTTTGATTTGATACATAGGAATATATGCATGATCATAATTTAAACAAAAAAAAATCTAGCCAGACAAGTAGAATGCGAGAAAGACGCACACTATCGAGGCCAGAGACCTCCACCAAATAAATGTGGAGCAACTGATTGATAAAACAAACAAATCGTTTTGTATGGCATTGTATCGGCTCTTTGATAATACTTGGGGTTTGTGTGTTTATAGGTGCTGACTTGATGAGTATAACGTGTTTTTTCACCAAAATGGTGAGTACTTTTCCTTTCCTTCATGCTTTCTTTTTATTTGTTTTGGATCTCTGCAGATTTGTTTACGGTGAGTGCAGACGGTAGACCGGGCTTCCGGTTTAATGATGGGTATTTAAATTCATGAAATCGATATTTTATGGCATGCCCATGCCGGTGTATTCATTAAAACTGAATTAAGGAGGGTGACACGCTTCAGGGATTAGACTTAAGGTTCTTTAAAATGTTGACTGGTAGTTAATGTTGAGGAATTTATGGGGTGTCTCAACTATCTCCGTATAATTATGTGGTTTGGTCTTCTATAAAATTTACTTCTTTGCATAGTGTTTCAGAAGTTAATGTTGGATGTAGTTTGCTATGACTTTCCCCTTCTTGGGTGCAGTATAATATAGGTTGTTTAATTTTCAAGTCACCCCTTTTATGTAGTCTTTTACGGACTATGAAATGATCTACTAAACTTTAGGGATATTTTTTTTGTTGTATCGAGGATTTGTATGAACTGCTTTAATGTTATTTTCACGTCATCCAGTTTGACAGTGAGACTATAAATATAAAACTATATAATATAAAAAGTGGTGAGTAGAAAAGCGAAAAAGTATGATATATGTCAATTTGATGTTTTGTAAAAAATACGCTATTGTGGTGGCGAAAAACATAACTTTCTTACAACGATACTACGAGGCCAGCTGACGGACCGTGGTGAACGTTTTTGCAACACGTGAAAGTCGTAGTTGGCCACATACAGTGCCGCTCACTTGAATAGCACCCCCCTTTGCTGTGAGTTTTAAGCATAATATCTTCAAAAATAATTATGGTAATGACTTGTTTTTTTTTTCTAATGAAAGTTTATTAAATTCTGTAAATAAAACAGAAGGAATGGAATTCATATTTACAGTTGTAATTTTTTTATAGATTTTGAAGCGATATGACTCAAAATATTCACATCACATTTTGGCTCACTTGAATAGCACCCCCTCATAAAAAAATTATTTAAAAATGTTTTCACACTGTTGGACTTAAAAATTTATTAGGAACACAATTAAGAATTCAATTTTGAATTGAATTTGAATTAAAAAAAAAATTAGTAACGGGTGCTTCCGCCTTTGTTATAAATAACCTCATACATCCTGTTAGGTAGGGAATCATACAATTTCTTGATGTAATCCAGCGAAATGGAGGCCCAGCTACTTCTAATTGCTGCTATTAGCTCCTCCTTATTGGAGTATTACTTCCCTGATTCGTACACCTTCCGAGCAAGCCATCCCCAAACATTTTCGATGATGTTTAGGTCTGGCGAGTATGGTGGCCAATCCAACAATAAAATGTTTTGACGCCCAAAAAATTGTTTTACCACTCTGGCATTGTGAATTGGTGCGTTATCCTGCTGCAATTTCCACGGCAAGTCACCAAATAATCCATTAATGGAAGGGATAACGTTCTCTAGTACTCCAATGTAGGACTGAGCGTTCATACGAGGAGTTAGGAACTGCAACTCCAAAGTGCCATAGTACGTTATGGCTCCCCAAATCATAACACCGCCAACTCGACTGTGCAAACGATCCAATTGATGTTCCTCCTTCAGCAAATCATGAAAGTAATTTTTCGTCGGAGAAAACAACACGGTACCATTCCTTGCTCCATGTCATGTTAGCACGGCAGAAACTAAGGCGTTGCTCTTTGCGATATGGGTTAAGCGGTGTTTTTTTCTTAAATTTCAATCGCTTTAAGTGCTTAGCCTTCGAAATAATCCGCTTTACTGTGGACACGCTTGCTTTAACACCACTTTTTTCTCTTATTTTGGCTGCAGAGTCGTGCGAATTTGACGCGAGCCGCAGAATTGCTCTTTTTCCAGCTGGGGTAACGGCACTAACTGTTCGTCCTTTCATGTTTTTGTCATAGTTGGACTCGTTCCGTAAAAATGTGGATATCACTTTGCGGCTTCGTTGAGTTTTTTTGGCTATTTGGTGAATATACAGGCCACACTCACTGTAAGCCTTGATTTTAGCTTTCTCGTCCTCTGTCAGTGATTTGCCACGACCGATTTTAACTAAAATTATCTTAAATTAATTAAATGATTATTAGAAAATACTTTTGCATAACCACCTGATTTGGCTTCCACACGAAAACTGATAATAGAGGGGGGGTGCTATTCAAGTGAGCCAAAATTTGATGTGTATATTTTGAGTCATGTCGCTTCAAAATCTATAAAAAAAATTACCACTGTAAATATGAATTTCTTCTGTTTTATTTACAGAATTTAATAAACTTTCATTAGAAAAAAAAAAAACAAGTCATTACCATAATTATTTTTGAAGATATTAAGCTTAAAACTCACAGCAATTTAAGTTCTCCGTAAACCGGTGCAATCCAACTCGGAACAGCTTGAAAAACGCAATGGTGAATAGGCTAAGAAAGATTCTGAGAAGGCATAACTATTCGCTGATTAGAAAAAAAAAAAAACGTTCTTGCCGCTGTGAACTTATTTGAAGTGTAGCTTCGAAATGCATTACAAAATTACCAAAAATAAATTATTGTAATATTGTTTCCAAAAAACCCACCAAATTGCCAAAACGGCTTAAAGTGGTATACGGATGGTTCTAAAATGGACTCACGGGTAGGAGCTGGCATACATGGACCAAATAGAAACATCTCAATACCTATGGCAAAAAACCCTAATGTATTCCAAGCTGAACTCCATGCCATAAAAGAATGCGCAAACCTAATACACAACTCAGGTATTAAAGGCGTAAACATCCATATATTCACAGACAGTCAAGTAGCTATAAAAGCCCTTAGCTCACACATTATTGACTCCAAATCAGTACTACAATGCTTCAATTCCCTCCAAACCCTCAGTTTCTGGGACAAAACCAGACTATGGTGGGTCCCCGGACATAAGGGAATTGAAGGTAACGAAAAAGCTGATGAACTAGCCAGAAAGGGTTCGGAAACCCCCTTCATTGGACCTGAACCCTTCTGTGCAATCCCCAAATCAGCCATAAATCTGGTTATAAAAAAACTGGGAACAAAACAAATGTTTTTCATACTGGGAAATCATCCCACGCCTAAAACAGGCCAAAAGAGCTATTCAGCCCTTCAAAGCAGATGCCAATAAGATACTAAATCTTCGCAGGCACGATATCAAAAACTTGTAGGATACCTAACTGGTCATCACAGTATCACAGACCACCTAAATAAAATGCATCTAGGCGACCCACCGGAGTGCAGACTATGTCTAGAAGAAGACGAAACAGCCGAGCATATCATATGTGAATGCCCGGTCCTTTACGGTATGAGAAGGGAATCTTTCATCAGGCAACAATTTTAGGTACAATTTTAGGAAATTTCAATAAAAATGAACGATGTGTAGAGTCGGTTATGCATGGGTTGCTTTTTAGCATGCACCCTAATGGGTGTCATACGTAGCTTTACATTGTGCATTGTAGCCACACCCTTATGCCGGGTTTTACAGTGAGAGCTTAAGTCGTTGGTTAGCTAAGCAAAACGCAGAACTTAAGTTTGGGCAGTTTTACTAGTCATTTAAAAGGTGTGGTTTAGCTAAGCCAAGTATAACAAGTAATTGTGAATGATTCGTGGGTAATTTATTAGTTACGCGCTTACAACTATACACCAAACGGGAATATTCTGCGAATATGACATGTTACTCCCCGAATTTAGTTCGGACATCACCCATGGCGTAAGTCTCGACTATCTACATCCAACATCCAAAAAAATGTTGCTCTTGACAGAAGTAAGGCCAACACTTAAGCCACCAACATCGGGGACTTAAGTTTTATCAACACTTAAGTGTGGTAACCTCCTAAGCCGCCACGGTGAAACACAAAGTATTGTTAAAACGTAGGTTAAGCTCCACTTAGAGCTTAAAATCTCACTCTAAAACTGGGCATTATGGCGTGATGTTGAAAGCACATACATAAATTGTGACGTTTGAGTAAAATGGTATATCCGAGGAACGTTTTTCTTATTCAGACACTGATTTTCAATGTGAAAATTGTACCCAAAAAATAAAAAAGTCATGTGTTTTTTTTGAATCTGGAAATTTTAGTCTTTACAATTGAAAATATTTCTAATATAATACGTTTCGACTTGAGATCATTTAACTCACGCCCACTTTTGGGAGGCGTTTTCTTAAAAAAGATTTGTATAGCCTATCCAATATCATATGCCATAGAAAAACTGAACAAGGTGTGGTGAAAATGTCATTTTCTATGTGTCATCCCCATAAAGTTGTTAACCACGCCCATTTTTAGGGGATGTTTTATGTAAGGATGAAATGGGATAGGGTATTCAACGATTCGTCCTCGCAGTTGTTTTTGATGTAACTTGATGGTGCCTCTAGAACGTTTGTACAATATAGCCATATAGGTTACACGACATACAACCTTGGTGATCAGTCCAGTGATCCAACGATTCACAACCTTGGTGATCAGTCCAGTGATCCAACGATTCCCTCTAGTATAAGAAGGATTTCAATTTGTGTAGGGTGGCGCTCACTTTGGTGGACTTTTGGAAACATGGATGTCGACACTTATAATTCACCAACGTAACTTACCCCTCTTTCACCACTACATATTACATTGGGAGTGACTAAATACCTGAACGAGAAATGACGTTTACCCATCTACAACAAATTGAATGCATTCAGCACTCTTTTATGATTCTGTTGAGATAATAAACTAAAATGTTAAATAACCTTTTTTTAATACATTTGTTAATTTTCCTTACAATGGCTGGCAATATAGTACAATTTTGACAGTCCAATGGTGACTTTTTCTATGATTGGCTAGATGTTGCCCGAAATGTAATTAAATATTTCATTCCCTGTATGAATTATTTTCTTTAAAGCCTACTTTTTGCTCAGCTACGGCTTAGCTGAGTGATCAGCTAAGGCGTTTGAAGCAGGGTGAAAAGGTGGGATTCTGACATTCGATGACATTAAATTTGCAGAACATTTGCAACTCGAAGGATGAATATTGCTGACCATTATCGCTTGGCCAGTCCTCTATTGCGAAAACATTATGCAATTAATAAATTGCATTTGCTGATGTTGTCAACGACAGCTTAAATACAAATGGGAAGCTGGAAAAGGAATCCACTATTAATAATCACATTCGGGAGAAAAAAAGGACCTGCCTGCAAAATCGATGTGGATTCTTTACCCGGGTTAAAAAGTTTCATGCCATGATGAGCATTGCTGTTTGGGTTGACTTGCGTTGCTGTTAGAGAGGGAAATAAGTCGTTCCTAGATGTAGAGTTGTTCCTGCCGATGTGCCTGGTATTTGCTTTCTTGATCCCATACAAAGGAAAACAACACGATCGTTAGTACCCAGGGTCTAGCTTTTCTTAAAACCATTCATAACTCCTATTTTATGCCGAATACGAACAGTTGAGTTGAGAAAAGCTTTTCTTGGCAGTGGTTGGTACTCGGGTGATTTGTCAGAGAAGGTCCAGTGAAAAAAAAAATTGACACTTGTAATACGTTTTTTTTCAAATGCTGAATTTCCTTAATGAAATGACATTCGGTTCGGTGGAAACGTACTATTAGTGTTGTTGTTCCCCATTTATTTGACAAACAACTGTATCAAATGTATAAAACAAACCATCCCCTCCTTCAATTGCTATTAAAATGTCAAGACAAATTTGACAGCTACAGTGGCCACCACACAATTAATTACATTCTCTAAATAACTGGTGAGCTCTCTGCCAACATTTTAATCTATAATATGAAAAAAAAAACTTGTCAACTGTCAGTCTATTCAATCTGTCACATTGTGTAACCTTATCTTCTGTTATATCTAACAAGTTATCATTCCAGTCTTCAAATCACATGTCTACGTCGCACAAACAGTACAATCATACTATCAGCTCTCGTGAGTATAGATACTCAGCCCCTCCGTAACCATGTCGTTCAAAATATTTTTTATTGATTCACCTGCAAGCAATACATTATGTGTCACAATATAGCTTCTGCCAAAATCGGTAATGACTTATTGGACTCACACAATAGCGTCTAATCATCACTTGATCGGTCTCACGCTACCACCCCCAAATAGCGATGACAACCGATTATCACCTTGTCTATCAAATTCGGAATTTTGTTAATTAGCAATGTTTGGCGCGTTAGATAAGCGGCGACGTCGGTTATTTACAGCGCCGCGGCGGCGGTTTTAATTGTTGTTTTCTCTTGATTACCTTGCATGCGACGATATTGCGGCTTTAAATGATTTTATTTAGATATGAATGCCATGATCGGTGCGTTATGCCGCAGGTGTTTATGATTATAAACACGAAGCGACGCGCGCAATTAGACGTCAAAAAGTATGCGCGTCTTTATATGGCAGGTGCTGCTGAGTAATGTAACTTGTTGTAGGTCTGCTGAATTCCAGAAGAAAGTGATGTATGGCTTTACAAGTTTTGTCCGTGGATTACATAAATAGCAAACAAAAATGTTTCAATGAAAGCGTGAGGCAAACCCATAGGGCATACGAAATTACGTAAAACGTACTCAGGAAGTTCATTTTCTGCGTCTTTGAATTACATACCGTTTTGAAGTATCTGGAAGCTTTGAAGACTTGTTATTTCTAGGTTTGTTAGTAAATGACATGTAATTGTTATGAATTACGTTTGTTGTCATTATGACAGTTCCACTTACTGAGCACTCAGGATTGCCTCAGGCACAATTTGTGACTTTCTCGTTTTGAGATGAAGTTTTTAAACAAGTTTTGCTCGTGTTTTTGATTAATTCCAGATAACGATGATCCTGCAGATCGAAAAGTTGTTTCTTGGGTTCATTTTGTCGCAAGTCTTTAATCGCTATAAACCCATGTAGATCTTTGGGGGCTTGGCGACTCACCGATATTTACCATAACCGAAAAAAAAATATAAAGTTATAAGCTCCTCGGTCCTTTCTCAATGCTCGCGAACGCGGAGACTACCCGCCCTATCGATTTATCCGTACGAATAATTTGCAAAAAAATATTGAAATCCCTTTGGAACTCAGTTTGCCTATGAGCTATCCGTTGAAGAACAAAATATGAAGCTTACAATCGCATTCGATAAATTCCGGGCAACTTCGGAAGAAATTCATTCCGTAGCTGTCAGCAATTCCTGACTTAAGACGTTATGTTGCCACGACGGTCATGTACGATAAATTTCTTCGAAAGATCGGTTTGAAAAGCTAATCCTAACGGAAACCTCGGTAGAGATTTCGAACAAATCGAATTAAAAAAAAAATTATTTAGAACGGATACCTCGATATCGTTTGGTCCTAACTCGAAAGTATCTCATAAGTTTTGTCGAAAAGGTTGTAGCAGCTTTTTCCCATTTTTTCTCAAACGACTTCTGTAGGAGCTGCATGGACGAGGAGGTGGAGGAAACAATACTTCATCTCCTCTGTAACTGCCCGGCCCTATCAAACAAAAGGAAGCTACATCTTGGAGCTTACTATTTTCAAAATCTCAGTGATTTGGCAAAAACGGAAGTGAAAAGCCTCCCCCGTTTCATCAAAAGCTCAGAATGGTTTTCCCACGGATAGTAAGGAGATTGGACAAGATCCACGTGGTATCAAAAGGGACCAAAATGGTCTAAGTGTGCTGGCGAATACTGGCAGCCACTCTAATCTATCCTTATTCCCATCTTTTCCCTTCGTCAGAGCATGAGCACATCAGGCTTGTGCGTCAGAGTAACAGGTGAATAATAAGTGTCAGTTTTTATATTCCTTTTGGCCGGTATTGCCATCGTATTTCCTGGATGGCAGTAATGTCTGTTTTGTAGCTTTATTTAGTTGTTTGGCTGCACCTTTGCTTTTAAGGGTTTAACATACCAGGATACGAACGGGCAGACACGAACGTTGTTGTAATTTTTTTCGCTTACCATGATCGTTAACAACGACATTTTCCGAGACTCTTGGTTGCTTCATAAAAATATTTCTTTTCCCTGATTGAGTAGTTACACCAAAGCACCCTTGAATATCGTCGGGATTACCGACGTCGATGAAGGATGATCAGTTAGTGTGACATGCTAGAACAAGTCGGCAGCAGGTAGTACAAGTCATGGTAAAAGTATGAACGGTCACTAGAAAACCTCACGGAAGGTCAGCTAGTTTGGCAAGCGACACCAAGTCTAATCCAAGGAACATAAGCCGTTGAGAAACCTCCGGGAAGCGAAGAATGATCAGCTGAAGTTGCGGGCAACAATAATTGAAACCCGAAATCATTGGTGGTTGCAGCGATGCAACCGTCGATAGCGGCATTTCTTGAGTAAAAGTTCAAGGTTCCTGTGGAATTACTCACAAAGTCCTTTCTAGAAATAAGCTCCTTCGTATGGTGGTGATTGGCACCGAGCTATATTTGAACGTGAAGCAATGGTGGCTGATGCATGATAATAATAGCTGTGCGTTAGAATCTGCCTTTCCAACGAAACCCTAAACGTACGTGTAAGGAAGAAGTAAGACCAGACCATGAATACTATTTTGTAATGTTTTTGAGTTTAGCGCCAAAATATACATTGAATTAGCTGGACTCTATTCAGAGACGAGTAAACCACCTTATAGACGAAGACTTCTAGCAGATCCTTACCATTGTTACACAAACGACTACGGTAGATGCTCAGAAAATCATTTTTCATCAAACCTAGCTTCTTCCTGCCAAAAGGAAAGGGACATCCTATTTAACGCCGAATATGAATGGCCATCTGTCAAAGCTCAAAGGATTCGAATTTCACTCAACAATCAAAAAGTGGGAAGGGCAATGTCTATGTTTGGCTAGTTGGAAGAGATGATTGGGACTAGCCGACCTATTGTTCATGAAAGATTAATTGTAGTATCTTTCCATGGAAAACAAATCGCTCTTGAGAATATGAAAATACAAATTCGTCGCACTTTTGGAAAAAAAAAAGTTTTCTTCTTTCACTTTAAACCTAAATTATCACACCTCATTTATTTTGTCAAATACATACCAATTCTCATTAGCAACAAAAGTATGTGATATTTCAACGTCACCATTATTCCAAGGTATCCCCATTTCAATGTCGATACACTGACATTTCATCTGACAGCAGACAAATCAGTCCATCCATCTTTACTGTCGTTTGCACTATTTTTTCATAGAAAAACACACTCTCCACCAGACCAGACATTGCTAATACTCTTGAGGGTAATTTGCCCGAACTCAATTCTATATCCTCACATGTGTCCCATTTCCTTTTGTTTTCTTTTTTCGTGTCTGCTACAATGCTATCTCCTCTTCCATGCTCTTCACAAATATGACATCAATCAGGCTCGGTGGCAATGAAATGGCGCAGATTTTGACAACCGAAATACGATTGATTTGTGCTCCTAGAAATGTGCTTGCGCAAATCAGAATTGTTGGGTAATTTTTTGTTTAACAATTCGTAGTAGACAATTTGGTTTTAAGGTGCTCATAGCAGATATTATGTACCCGTGCCAAGGTAAGTGGATTATGTGTCATTGTTTGATGATTCAATTGAATTTCTCAGAATCATTGTGCGTTCATTCTAGAAAACATGTAATCCGAGCCGCCATTCAATGCAAACCTATATCAGTGGAATTTAATTATAAATTCGCTCTAATCGTGTTTTGGTGTGTAAACAAATAAAGCTGCTACTCAGAATGGAAAACATGACTTATAAAGTAGGAAATGTGTTTGTTAGATCGAGATTTACAGGGTGTGCTACGAGGTTGGAATTTTTAAAATTGAATTTGCTATTCGTAAATGCAAATTTAAGAATAGGTTACTAGTGACAGCTTTTTATAAATTCTGAATATCATGTAGACACAATATTAGGTTAACCTTCGGGAGAATCTTTTATGTGAAGTGTTCAACTCGTTTTAAACTTCACCAAGGCTTTTGGTCCATTAAAATTGAGCTTAACAAACATTTGATGGATATCGGGAGAGTATTTTCCAATCGAGTTTAAATGGACTATGGGTGTGTTCACAAACGTCAAAAATCGAACACATTTTCCTACGCGAATTTGAACGCTTTCATTAAGTAGAATTTATGTGGTGAATATGAATGCCGGTGTTAGTATAGTTTTCATTAAATATCGTTCATAAACGTCAAAGGATCATATCTGCCAAAGTCTACCATTTTAAGATTAATTCGCCCTTTAAATAAAATAAGTAAAATATATCGCCCAAAAATATTTAAAAGTAACATCTTTATTCATTAGAATTTGCTAAAACACATATACAGTGCACAATTATTTACTTACTTACTTACTTAAGTGGCGCTACAGTCCGGAATGAACCTGGGCCTCAACCAACATGCCTATCCAATTAGCCCGGTCCTTAGCTAACTGCCTCCAGTTGCGCAATCCAAGTTGGTTAAGGTCGGTTTCTACTTATGCGCGCCACTTAAAGCGAGGTCATCCTCTACTGCGTCCGACGTCTGGCTGGGAATCGAAGACTATGCGAGCCGCAGTATTGGTGTCCATTCCTTCTACACGTCCTAAACGTCCAATGCGAAGTTTTTTGACCAGGGGCATGTCGCTGTACAGCTCGTATAGTTCGTGGTTGAATCTTCATCTCCATAGCCCGTCAACGCAAACGGGACCGAAGATTTTCCGAAGAATTTTTCTCTCGAATCGACCAAGGATTTCTTCATCCGCTTTTGATACGGTCCATGCTTCAGCGCCGTAGAGCAGGACTGGGATGATCAAGGTCTTATATAGGATCTCCTTAGTAGTTCGAGTGAGGGCTTTACTACTAAATTGCCTTCTTAGCCCGAAGAAACAGCGATTGGGAAGAGTAATTCTTCGTTTGATTTCTGACGAGATGTTGTCAGAGTTAATAGCGGAGCCGAGGTAGACAAAGTCCCGTACTACCTCAAAGTCATATCTGTCAATGGTGACGTTCTGTCCAATTCGTTGATGTTCTGTGTCCTTTCGTGTTGACAGCATATACTTAGTCTTACCCTCATTTACTGCTAAACCCATTTTTGCCGCTTCCTTCTCTATACTAGCAAACGTGGCTATGACATCACGTTGAGTCCTACCAATGATGTCAATATCGTCGGCGTATGCTAGTAGTTGCACCGATTTTTGGAGAATTGTGCCTCTGGTGTTGGCTCAGGAGTTCTGCACAATCCTCTCAAGAATCAAATCGAAAAAGTCACATGACAGCTCATCGCCTTGCCTAAATCCTTTTTTGGTATCGAATGTGTCGGTGAGGTCGTTTCCGACCCTGATGGAGCAGCGAGAATTCTCCATCGTCATCCTACACAAACGGACGAGTTTGGGCGGTATACCAAAACTAGACATGGCTCTGTACAGTTCGTCTCTATAAATGCTGTCATATGCGGCTTTGAAATCGATGAATAGGTGGTGGGTATCGATTTGGACTTCTTGAGTTTTTTCCACGATCTGCCGAAGTGTGAAAATTTGATCGGTTGTGGACTTTCCTGGCCTAAAACCACACTGATAGGGGCCAATCAGGTTGTTGGTAAACGGTTTCAGGCGTTCACGTATTACGGCAGATAGGATCTTGTAGGCGATGTTGAGTAGACTTATGCCTCTGTAGTTGGCGCAGTTCAGAGGGTCTCCTTTTTTGTGGATCGGGCAAACGATGCTGAGGTTCCATTCTTCAGGCATATTTTCATCCGACCAGATTTGGCTTATGAGTTGGTGGATGTTACTTACCAAGTCATCTCCGTCGGCCTTTTAAAGCTCAGCGGGAAGGCCGTCATTTCCGGCGGCCTTATTAAGGTTGAGTTTAGATATAGCTATCCTCACTTCACTTAGGTCGGATGGTTGGCAGTTTTCGCTGTCGTTGCCAATATTGAATGGTTCGTTCTGCCTGACTGCGGAATGTTGTTCGTCATCGCCGTTTAACAGTCTGCAGAAGGGGTTCTTCCATATCCTCAGCATCGACTGTGTCTCAACTACAATATTTCCTTGTTCATCTCGACAGGATTCTGTTCGAGCCTTGTATCCTTGGCTTCGACGTTTTACACTTTGGTAAAACTTGCGAACATCGTTCCTAGAGTGGCACCTCTCTATATCCTCGATCGCGCGCTTTTCTTGCTCTTTTTTCTTCTTTCTGAAAAGCCGATTTTCTTCCCTTCTTCTTTGCATATAGAGCTCAATTGCAGCTCTCGTCTTCACCTGCAACTTAGCCTTCTAGGCCTCGTTCTTGGCTGCGAGCATCTGTCGGCATTCCTCATCAAACCAGGGGTTTCTTGCTGGTGGCCGTGTGCTGGCTATAGTGGCATTTCGTTCCGTAGCGAAATCAATTAGCCTAAGTCCGTTACCAGACGTGTTGTCGTGTAGGCTATGTTTTCCGACAATACTTCTAAAGATGTCTTCTCTTCCTACCTTTGCGTTAAAATCTCCCAGCACGATTTTAACATCGTACTTCGGTAGTCGCTCATAGGTTTTGTCGAGGAGCTCGTAGAAGCAATCCTTAGCTATATCATCTTTTTCTTCCGTCGGAGCGTGAGCGCATATAAGGCTTATGTTGGCGAATTTGGCCTTGATGCGGATTGTTACTATGCTTGGAAACATAAGACTTCTTGCCTAAGTCTGGCACTTATAACAAATCCGCATCCGAATAGTCGCTGTTTCTGCTCACTATAACACGGTCCGTAGTATATGTCACAGTTTTTCATCCTCTTTTTGCCCGGCCCATCCCATCGTATTTCCTGGATGGCAGTAATGTCTGCTTTGAAGCAGTTTAGGGCTTCCGCTAGTTGTTCGCCTGCACCTCTCCTGTTTAATGTTCTCACATTCCAGGTGCAGATACGAACGTCGTTGTCCTTTTTTCGTTTAGCAGGGTCGTCAACAATAAAATCAGTCCTTTCCGAGGCTATTGGTTGCTTCGTAACCATGTTTTTTTTCTGTGGGTGGGTAGTTAACCCAAAGCACAACCCCCAACCTGGAGGGCCAGTTCCAATTTATTAGATACCCCTAGGACACGGGGCCATCAGTATCCACTACGGGATTGAGCGCTGCCGTTGGCCTTTCGGTTCATCCGCCACCATCTCTGTTCAAGGGGCCTGACTAACCCTTGAAATTCCTAGACAACCTGTTGTCCGAATATGTCAGAGCAGCTCATCTAGGTTCGCCTGGGACAGCAGGCCGGGTATTCATCCGTGCCATTCTCACCAGGGTGTTTATAGTGTTGCTGTTTTTCGTCGTGTTATCGACACTCGCACTTATCGTTTAGCAAGTCAAATCCGGTTGGATGAGACCAGTACCCGATGGTTACCACTTGGAGGTAAAGATAAGCACATTTGATGTGTAGTCGGCTTTTATCCATTTAATTTTTAAATCACATTTAAACCTTAATGTCACTTATAAATTTAAAAATATTTTCTAATTCCTTTTGTCGGAAATATGTTATAACAAAAACGGGCACCGAAATGTTGTCGAGAGAAAGAAATGTTGCTAGTACGTCAGATATTCTATGGGACCTCCTAAAAAATTACATCAAAGCGGTTTCAACCTACAAGTTTTTGAATTTGTTTGCGAAAATTCTTTTAGATGTGAAAGCCGTATTACCTCCAACAAACCCCAATGCAATAATGGTTCTATTTTCCTGCACTAGAGCAAATCGACCATCTGCTTGCTTTATGATAATTTTCCTTCACACCACACTGTAGTTGCAACGCAGAAACTTGTTAAACTCGTTTCACTTCAATCAACGTCCACGAATGCGCTCGTCGTCGTGATTTATGTTCACAATTAATTCCATCTCCCAGTTATATTTAAATCATCCTTGGAGCATAGGTCGCATTGTTTATGCCTTGTGTCACCGGCATGACTCATCGCTGGCTGACATTTTATTATACAACGCCAAACGTTCTCAAAGAGGGCACGACCAGATACCGATTAATCTAATTGTCACGGTGATCTGTTAAATGCAGCTAAAGAGATTCCATAATCGGTTATCAACACTCATCTCCAACTAACAAAGATTTACATCCACACAAGTGTCTGCTGTCCACTTTGATAGATCATCAAACGATGACAGATGCCATAAGATGAATATTTTGAAATGTGCTCCGTCTCCGTTCCCATGCTATGCATGTGTAATGGTTAATTAAGTTCAATAACAATAATTGTGTTATCGATTCAATGCGATAAGATCCGATATGGCGCTGTGTATTTTACCCAAAGTGTGTGCAGTATAAGTCCGTCCGTGAATCGAATTGATATTCCATGTGCGCTACTAAGAGTCGGGGAGAAATTTACTGATTTCCAGTTGCAGTCAGTGACAGACTAATGCAATAATTACGCTGCAGTACAAACTAAAATGCATCAACATTAAGGAGAGAAACAATTTTCGAGAAATGGATTTAATTGGATTTAAGTACGACTGTAGACGGATGATCAGTCTATGGATCATAGATAGTTTGACTTGGATTGACGTATGTGAATGTCTTTTTCAATGGCGACAACACAGTTGCGTGTGGAATATTGTCGTTGTCGTCGTCTTCAGTAGTCGTATGTCATTTCAGTCTGTTTATCACAGTCGTTACTTTGCACAATTAGTTGGATGCTAACATTGTTTCGTGAGGTTTGTTAATAAAAAGACAACTAATTCTGGACATGAAATGCATTGGACACGACAACATTAGCGGAGCTGATAATAAAATGACGTCATAGGAATCTCGATTAATTTTTTTTTTTTTGTAATGTTGCTTTTTATTTTATTATGCGATAAACGAAACACGTAATATATACAATTATCATTTGGTGTTGACATGTCACATAAAATTTTATAACATTTCTTTGGAAGTTCGGTGGTTTCCAGCTGTCAGATTGGTTAAAAATTCGAATGTAACCTAAATTGTTGACATCATTAGAAATCATATTCACATAAAAGGTTGTTTGAATACTTTTGTAAGAAGAAATAAATATAAAAACGTCAGAAAAGATCCATTCCGTCAGCCTAATGTAAACATGGTAATGCGGGACTATTAAGGGTTTTCCAATAAGGGCGGTAGATTTTGAAATGGAATAATACAAGCTGAGGTATTAACGAAGTTCTTGTTTTCATTGGAAAGGCCCATGGTTCAAATATGCGCCGGATTTTCGCACAGTTGTAGGGGTCTGAGGGGTTCAATTTTCAACGATTCAGTCGCATAGATGAGTGGATTTGACAAATGGCCTGTGTTATGTTGATTTTCAGGGCAACAGTTGATTGCGGTTTATTTGAATTGACCTGTGACTTCAGAAAACCCCACAAGAAATTTTTAGTACTTTTGACACACTGGAAGTATAAATACCATTGGAAGTGACACACGCTTCATGTAGTATGAGTTGAATGAAATTGAAAAATATAATTCTCAAACGTGCCACTTAGGGAGAATGGCTCTGTGGTCGGTAGAATGCAATTTATACCACGGTAAAACAATATTAATACCACGCAAATGTCATGTTGCTCGCGTGGTATTACCGTGATTCCTGACACAGAGGTATATACATACATACACAATGTGGGCCAAAAGTGATCACCCTATTGGAAGATGTTCTTATTTTGCAAATGGCCGCCAATGTCAAATCTGTTTTTAAATTTCTGTCTAGTCCAGATGTATAATACAAGTGAACAAGCCATGGAGCGAAACACTTCCCAAGAATGCGAAATAATCGTGTCTATTTTTTGCTTAACAATTCGTCTGTAGTGTTGGCGCAGTGCGAATTCCGTCGCCAATTATCCGGCCGTCCGACACCGATTGCGCAAATACTACGCCGTTTGGCCACCAACCTTGAAGAGTGTGGGACGTTGCCAAGAGTGGCCGGCCCGGAGCGCCCGTTGTGCCGAGAATATCGCCGCTGTTGCCGAGGATGTCGAGCTGTCGCCGGAAACATCGACCAAACGCCGTGCCTCGCAATTAGCCATCAGCCGGTCGTCCCTAAGGCGAATTTTGGTCAAACACTTGTGCATGTTCCCGTACAAAGTCCATTCCGCGCATCAGCTGCTGGCTGTCGACCGCCAAACGCGTGTAACCTACTCCCAAGTTTTCCTCAATCTTTAGGGCGAAGTAGACGATTTTTGGACCAAAATCATAATGAGCGATGAGGCTCATTTCTACCTCAACGGGTACGTGAACAAGCAAATCTATCACTTCTGGGGCACCGAAAGTCCACAAGTAATGCACTAGGAGCCCGCTCAAAGTTACTGCATGGTGCTGTTCACGCTGGAAGAGTCATCGGGCCATTTTTTTTGAGAACGCCGCTTGTCAAACGACAACAGTGGACGGTGCGCGCTATATGGCCATGTTAACCGAGTTCTTTCTGCCGCAATTGGACGAATTAGGACTGGAGGACATGTGGTTCCAACAGGACGGAGCAACGGCACACTCTGCGTGAGCCATTTAGAAAAAAAAAGAGAGCCAAACAACATCGGATGACTTCTTTTGGCCCACCTTGTACATCCGTATACCATTGTATTTGTAACCCTACACTCAAATCGTTTATGCAAAATGTCCATTGTTCGCTGAGTCTCACGCAGTTCCGTCCTGATGGAACCACATGTCGTCCACGTCCATATCCTTCCAGATATGGAAGAAAAAATTGCTAATCGTTGATTATTGATAAAGACCAATGACGCCTCCGAAAATCCCCCAAAAAAAAAAAACAGAAAATTTTTGTGAAGGCCACCAGATGAACCTCGTATGGGTTGGTGTCGTCCTGTATACTAAAAAAATGATTTTTCGTCCAAAGGCTCCTGGGTCAGTTGGATCTTGTCAAGGGGAAGGCTTCAGTTCCGATGCAAAATTTTCTAAGTTTAAGTCTGCGAAATGCTGAGTTCTTGTGCGCGAAGAATCGACTGCCTAAGGTTCCACTTCTCACTTTTACGGATTTCTGCGTTTCATTGACGTACGATTGCTTACCTAACGTATTTCTCGAACACCAAACATTGCAGAGACGAGCCTTTGCTCCTACCGTAAAACGGGAGCAATTCGCCAAGCGTTTGCACTAACAAACAAAAAAAATACAAATTTTTGGCGCAACAGGCTCGTTAGTACCCAGGGCCTAGCTCTCTCACAACCATTCATGTGTGCGTGTGTACTTCTTGCACGATGGCGGGACCTCCTGTTTTATGCCGACTCCGAACGGCTAAGTTGAGATAAGCTATTCTTGACAATTGATACTACTCGGATGATTTGTCAGATCATCACGAGAGGAGGGCCAGTGAAAAATCATTTAGGTGTTGCTACGGCTGGGTATCGAACCCAGACCTCCTGCGCGGCAGTTCGTCGCACTAACCATCGCGCCACTGAGCCCTCTGCACTAACAAACACTCATTTAAAAAAAATAGTTTTATCATTTGGCCCTGTCATTTGTCATTACCTGTCATTATAATTCATATGTCATACCCCAGCGGTAATTTACTTAAAAATGACAGATATACGATAATCGCAGAACGCACTAGTCTAAACGAGGAATCATACCCAAACTTAAATTTACTTTCATAGCAGTTGTCAGCCTACTTGTTGGCAAACAACATTCACATTAAGGTTGGGAGTAAGAGCTCTTGTGTAAAATTCACTCCTAAGTATAAACCCAGGTTAATTGACTGAATAATAATCAAACGATTTGACGACGCCAAACAACACCACCGACTGTCAACATCGACCCGTCCCTATTATAGAACCCTTTAGAAGTGTAGTCAGTTAGGCACCAAATTGGTGTCAAATGATCCAATTAGTTGCAATTTTGAATGCAATCTATTACATAATGTGTTCAAAAAAAAGTTATTTAAATTTCTTTTTAGTATTGTCAATTTTTTCCTACCCACTATGGTAGCCTTATTTAGGTTTAGTTTCAATTGGGGCTACATACCACAAACCTGGAGGGAGGTAAACGTGGTATTTATCCCCAAACCAGGCAAACCCATAGAACTACCTAAATCATACCGTCCAATAAGCTTAACATCGTTTTTCCTGAAAACAATGGAAAGAATACTTGACGTACACATTAGAGAGTGCTTAAATGAAAGCACTCCTCTGCACCCATGTCAATTCGCCCACCAAAAAGGTAAATCCACGGAAGGAGCACTTCTAAGTTTAACATCACAAATAAAAAGTGCATACGAAAACAAAGAAGTAGCTTTATGTGCCTTCCTAGACATAGAGGGCGCTTTTGACAACACTGGATATGACTCCATATCAAATGCTTTGACTCATAGAAGAATAGATCATCCCACCATCAAATGGATCAGAGCGATGCTTGAAAGTCGGAAAATAACTGCTTCATCAGCACAGACCTCAGTATCAGTAACAGCCGTTAAAGGCTGCCCTCAGGGAGGAGTACTCTCACCCCTACTATGGTCTCTGGTTATCGATAACCTACTTCAAGACCTAAGTAATGCAGGTTTCAATATAATTGGATACGCCGATGACCTAGTCATCATAATAAAGGGCAAAGAACCAAACGAAGTTACAACACGTTTGCAAAACGCCCTTAAGATAGTCATAGACTGGTGTAATAAAGAAAGTCTCTCTATAAACCCCAGCAAGGCTATCATCGTCCCTTTTACAAAAAGGAGGAAATTAAATCTTACCCAAATTTCAATTAATGGTATGGATACATTGAGTATTCCAACGAAGTAAAATATCTTGGAGTGATTCTCGATAAAAAAAAACTAAGCTGGAACATCAACAACAAAATTCAAAAAGCAACCAAAGCTTTCTGGGCTTGCCGAAGCATGCATGGTAAAACCTGGGGACCACACACTGGATCTACACGATCATGGTCAGGCCCATTATAACATACGCTTCAATAGTATGGTGGAACAAAGTCACCCAAAAAACAACTATAAATAAATTAAACAAGGTACAACGGCTTGCCTGTCTGGGCATTACCGGAGCTATGCGTACCTGTCCCACAGCGGCTATAGAAGCCATAATAGGACTAACACCCCTCCACATTTATATAAAAAAAAGTGGCAATTCGCAGCTCAGCAAGTTTGACACAAGCGGAAGAATTAAACATTAGTGAACATCTAAAACTAGTGGGCTCAGTGGCGCGATGGTTAGTGCGATGAACTGCCGCGCAGAATGGTCTGGGTTCGATTCCCAGCCGTAGCAACACCTAAATGGTTTTTCACTGGCCCTCCTCTCGTGATGATCTGACAAATCGTCCGAGTAGTATCAATTGTCAAAAATAGCTTATCTCAACTTAGCCGTTCGGAGTCGGCATAAAACAAGCGGTCCCGCCATCGTGCAAGAAGTACACACGCACACATGAATGGTTGTGAGAAAGCTAGGCCCTGGGTACTAACGAGCCTGTTGCGCCAAAAATTTGTATTTTTTTTTGAACATCTAAAACTAATTGAACATCTATCCAAAATTCCAGAACTTGACATGATCTGTGCCGTTACAGACCGCTTACCAAAGACACTATGCTTCGACAAAAGATTCTCAACGGAGATCACAACCAGAGAAGCATGGTGTAGCAACAACCCTCCAAACTGCCTAAACGGCCTAAAGTGGTATTCGGATGGTTCTAAAATGGACTCAGGGATAGGAGCTGGCATACATGGACCAAATAAAAACATCTCAATACCTATGGGAAAAAAACCCTAGTGTATTCCAAGCTGAGCTCCATGCCATAAAAGAATGCGCAAACCTTATACACAACTCAAGTATTAAAGGCGCAAACATCCATATATTCACGAACAGTCAAGCAGCTATAAAAGCCCTTAGCTCACACATCATTGACACTGCTTCAACTCCCTCCAAACACTCAGTTCCAGGAACAAAACCAAACTATGGTGGGTCCCCGGACATAAGGGAGTTGAAGGTAACGAAAAAGCTGATGAACTAGCCAGAAAAGGTTCGGAAACCCCCGTCATTGGACCTGAACCCTTCTGTGCAATCCCCAAATCAGCCATAAATCTGGCCATAAAAAACTGGGAACAAAACAGATGTGTTTCATACTGGGGAAACATCCCAGGCCTAAGACAGGCCAAAAGAGCTATTCAGCCCTTCAAATCAGATGCCAACAAGATACTAAACCTTCGCAGGCACGATATCAACTTAGTAGGCTACCTAACTGGTCATCACGGTCTGCGATATCACCTAAACAAAATGCGTCTAGTCGACTCACCGGAGTGCAGACTATGTCTAGAAGAAGACGAAACAGCCGAGCATATCATATGTGAATGCCCGGCCCTTTACGGTATGAGAAGGGAATCTTTCTTCAGGGAATTCTTAAGTCCCGAAGAATTGAGGAAATCTTCGGCTGAAAGTATTATCAGCTACATTAGGAAAGTAGAAGCGCTACTAACCTAAAAAGCATCTGACGGCAAGCACAATAGATCTTTTAGGTCGATCTGTATATTACTTCTTAGGCAGGTCAGAATTTAAAAAAAAAAAAAAAATTGTCAATTTATTAATAAAAATCCCGAAAGTATGCAATTATTGCCAATATTGTCAAAATGCTAACAATTTTTATGCATCTCCGTATCATATACATTTGCCACTAAAAACTCTAATCCAACACTTTTTCCATAATGTTGAGAAATGTCATAAATTGGTTCTGTCAATCAAACAATTAGTGGCACATACATTATGACGTCCATGCACCGCCCTCATAGACCACTTAGACATTACTTGTGAATCAGCGTTTTGTTTATTTTTATTGGCATCTACATGTACTACTTGTGATAACAAAAAATAAAAAACCACCAACTAAATGACCAAAGAAAGACCCGCCCAAGTTATATCGCAGACAACAAAGAAATAGTTACAATCAAATTAATTTCATTCAACTGACACTGACAGCTCTCGTTAGGGTGTTGTTTGGGCTTGTCAATTATTCATTCATCCATCCGTTTTATCAAAAATAATATTCTGATTCATAATAGTGATGGTCAATTTAATTTTCTAATACGTTTTTTTTTTATAGTATTTCAAGGTTGCACAATGACGACGACCTCTTCGTGAAGCGCACTGGACAGATTTGACAGGTGGTTTATTCAAGTGCCATTATTAATCTCAAATTCTATTGAAACTAGATTGTGGTCTTATATGTAATCGGACGCGTTTAAATAAATAAAGCGATAAGGCTCGTTTATATAAATGATTAGCACCAAGCGTTGTATAGTTGACACTGTATTGGGGTCATAAATAACGTTGTTTAATGAATGAAATCATGTTTGTATAGAATTTGTCATGATATAGTTTTTGTTTACTATATATGTAGGGAATCTTTTGTTCGATTTTATTTTATTTAAATAATCATGGTCGTTTTTTTATAAAGGGTCCAAATACCTTTTTTTTTTTGAAAATGCTATAAAAAAAAACTGCTGAATATATTCTAAAATTTCTTTTTTTATTTGAGAGTAAAATCCTTCCGGTTAATAATGGAAAATTATTTCATTCAAATGGCTGCCTCGTCTGTCCATGCAGTAGCCTACACGATCGGTCCAATTTTTAAGCACATTATCGATTGTGTGCAGCTGTATTTCACCAATGGCTTCACGAATATTGTCCTTTAAAGCGTCAATTGTCTCTGGCTTGTCGGCGTAACACTTATCTTTTACGGCACCCCACAAATAAAAGTCCAACGGTGTCAAATCGCAGCTCCGAGGTGGCCAAACGACATCAGCTCTGCGGCTGATAATGCGATCTTCAAAAACAGGGAGCAAACCATCGAGTGTAGCTTCGGCTGTGTGGCACGTAGCGCCGTCCTGTTGAAACCAAATGTTGCCAATATCCTCCTCTTCAATTTTTGTGAACAAAAATTCGTTCAACATGGCCCGATAACGATCGCCATTGACTGTAACGGCCACTCCTTGCTCATTTTCGAAGAAAATGGCCCAATTATGCTTCTGGACAAAAATCCGCACCAAACAGTGACTCGTTTTGGGTGTATCGGCTTTTCAATGTATGCGTGCGGGTTTTCTGTGCCCAAATGCGACAATTTTGCTTGTTTACATACCCGCCAAGATCAAAATGAGCTTCATCTGAAAAGATGATTTTTTTTTGGCAAAATCGGCATCTTCTCTAGGTCGATCGCAGGCCCACTTAGCGAAGCGAAAACGCATTGGCTGGTCAGTTGGCTTCAACTCCTGAACCAATTGGACTTTTTATGGCGTCATACCAAGGTCTTTATGCAAAATTCGTCTCAATGATGTCTCCGACATGTTCAATTGTTGAGAACGATGGTGAATTGATGTTGATGGCGCTTCACACACACTTTCTGCCACAGCAGCAATATTCTCGGGTGTACGCACTGTTTTTGGCTTTTCACGCTTTGGTTTATCGATGAGGATGCCAATTTCTTTCACTTTTCACAAGATAACGAACATACGGAGCTGACGGTGCTTCTCTTCTTCCAAAATCCGTACGCAATTTTCGCACACATTCTGCAACATTACCATGATTTTCAAAATAATGTCGCAATATTTCCCAGCGTTGTTCAAGCGTATACACAACCATATTCGTTCAGCGGAAGGATAAAACTAATTATCTGTCAAATTAGACATGAGCTAAGTGTTACCTTTCACGAAATAAGCACTAGTTGAAAAAAAAAAAAACGTTAGATGGCGGACCCGTTATTATATAACGATGTTTATTGAATGTTGGGTTTATAAGGTTTGGTACAGAACCACATTTGGTGTTCAGTTAGTGGTTTTAAAAAAAGGGATCCATTTTGATGTTCCAAGATCGTAAGCGCAAATTCATCTTATTTGTATACAGTGGTGAATACAGTTGGGTCATCCTTACCTTCTTACTCGTTAAAGCAATGAATAACCGCAATAAAGAAAAGAGTCGAACGTTCAATGATTAGGTACATCTAACTCTAAAAACCGATCACAATACAAACCTGTCAGAGGAAGAGAAACCTAGCCGATCTTGGTGTCTTTAGATCTTGAGATCGATTGTAGCATGACAAAAAGGCTTCTTAATGACAGCGATAACATTCAGTTACCATCTCAAACATCACCATATTATGAACATCCTTCATACGTAATACGATCGGGGCCATGACATACGGCCATTTTTTTTAAATATGCCATTAAGACACTCTCAAAAACAGTCATAAGGCCATCATAGCTTTATGTCACTTTCAAGTTATTTATCAGATACGGTCAGGAGATGAATCCAACAAATTAACAAAAAATCAGCTGCATCTCAGGTTATCATGTTACACTTACAAATATTTCAGAGATCTTGGAGGGATTCGTAAGTGGAATTGAGCTGTTTTCAGAAAAAAAAAACTAAATGGATATGTAAATTTACTGTAATTTATCACTATACACACAGAACACAATGTTTCATTTAAAACAAAACATGAAAATGAAAAGGAGACAATTCAAAAGCAAAATCAATAAAAATCTGGGAGCATATATATAAAACAAATAAAAGGTAAAACTTAGTCAATAACAATATTTAAGCATTAGTGGGATTATGATTGGTTGTGCACGGAGAACATTAAATTTTCAATTTTCACACCCCAAATCAGTCCTACCTTCCCCATTTTTTTCGCTACGCCTTAATGTTTTACGTGTCGACTCACAATCAATCAAAATCTTACTAATAGACTTCACTTTAGCTACACCATAGGTGCCATACAAAGATGATAGCATCCATGCTATATGGAAAGAAATTTGTTGTAACAGATAGAGAATACACGACAGCTGAAGTTTTTAATGTCCATAATGGTCTACTTCAGGGCACAGTAACTGCTCCACAGCTCTTCAATATCTACATTTCTGATATACTTAGGGAACTCGATAATTCATTGGCATTTGCCGACGACGCTACACTGTATGCAAGCGGCTCAAAAATTGAAGACATTCAAATCCAACTTCAAAGCAAGTTTGATAGGTATCAAGCTTTCTGCTCCGAATGGAAGCTTAAAATAAACTATACGAAATGTGAAACCATACTGTTCCGCACCCCAATAAGACGCGGTAATTCAGATTTGAGACGCAACTGGAGAAATCTCAAAATAACGAGTTCAAATGGTCTTCGGATCGAGTCGAGGACCGTGGTAAAATATTTAGGTGTTCATTTGGACAAGTTTCTGTATAACAATGAGCACATAAATATTCAATTAGACAAGGCAAGAGCGGCATTCATGTCGCTAAAAAGCCTGTTTTATTCCAACTATCTTAGATCCGATGTGAAGATAATTTGTTACCAAGCATTCGTTCGTCCAATTCTGACTTATGCGAGTCCAGTGTGGTGGAACATTAACCCATCGTATATGGAAAAACTTCGAGTGTTCGAGCGCAAATGTCTTAGAGCCTGCACACAGATGTATAGGAGTGCACATTCCGATTATAGGCATTATGTCTCAAACAAAAGACTTCTGGATGCTTCCGGTGTGTCCAGAATTGACAATGCCATTCTAGATCTTGTAAGGAATCACTTTGTTCGTTCGGCAAGTGTTAGCGAAAACGAATTAATCTCTGGATTATTCTATCCGAATCCTGGGTATTTCAGAAATGCCTTGGAAGGTGGATACATTCCGCCAGAAACATTTCTGTTTCTGGATGCATATGGCTACCTATCGGATTCAACGAACGTTCCAATAATATACCATGCTGCAAGGAGAGCAACAGATAAAAGGATCCTTTATGGGCCTTTTGAGTCGGGGATACTGCATTAGCATACCTGAAAGCGACAAAAGTAACACTAACAGGTTAAATAGAGACCGATACTGGTGGCTAGACTGGGCTGAAGCCCATACTTAGGTTAAGTAAAACTAGGCCCTGACATGTGATCTCTGATCTAACGATGACTTGTTAGTCGATGGAATAGAGATCACATGACAGGGCCTAGATAGATTTAGATAGGTTTAGATAGGTTAAGTTAGTCTTGTAGGTTTTAGTTTTATATAAAAAAAAAAGTTGCGACTGTCTTCTAATAGGTTTTGATTCACATTTTCCTATTTTCAAAAAAAATATATATAGTACATAACAATAATACAAAAATTCACAAAAAATATAAAAATTGAATTAAACAAAAAATTAAATATCATGTAATGCGAACCATAATGGTCTTTTCCTTTGGCAAAAGTTAAAAATGTCGTCTTTAAGTTTATTTATTCTATTAATTAATATTAACGAAATTGTGAATAAATAAACGTTTAAAAAAAAAAAAACACCATAGGTGCCATCATTGGTCCGATTGGCAAGCATGCGACATGACTTGGTCCTGCAAGAGATGTATAGACTAAGAAGAGCAAGACAATTACTTAGATTTTTTGTGTTTATTTCCCTGGTGGAAATGCATCAGATGCAAAAAAAATCAGGCCTTAAAAATGACTTCGTCAGATTGTTTGCCCAAAGGGATGATTTCTTGATTGGAGGCGATCTAAATTGTAGGCATCGAGTTTGGGGATGCCAAAAAAAGCAAATTCTTGGGAAAATGTTCTTCATCCTCTTTCTGTTACATTACCAATCTCTGTTTTGTATCCTCCTAGTCCAACTTATGTCCCAGCTAGTTCTCGTGGAAGTCCTTCTGTACATGATATTTTTGTAACTAATGTATCTAGTCATAATATAACACAGATATAATATATAACAGATTTCATTGAACGATCTTAGCTCTGACCATAACCCAGTGCTTTGCAGTCTTCTCTGGTCAGGGGATAACAAATTGGAATATGTTCAAGATTTTAGAAAAGCAAATTCGACTCGTTATCGAAGAGAAAAAAATGTAAGACTGAGAAATGTCCCAACTAATTTAGATAATATATCTGCGAAACAAGGCAACGACTCTATCGTAAATGTGTTTTCAACACGGATTTTGAACGCAGTCGCCAAATCTGTCCAAAAAGTAGGTATAAGACAATTTTCTTTAAAACTTCCCATCCAAGTTTTGGAACTTATTAAGCAAAGAAACAAGTGTAGGACGAGATTGGCAGAGATATCGCCACCCCTATTTCAGATATCAAGTCCTACATCTAAATACCCAAATATATCTCTGAATATCGCAATAAGGAATGGAATACTAAACTCAACACCCTACAGAAAATGCTTTCTATCCTCTTTGGAACATATTTATGGTAGTTAGGAATAAAAACAGAATGTTACCGTTTCTCAAAAATTCTGTCAACGAACAATAATCATGTTGTGTCAAGTAGGTTTAGGTGACCAAGTAATGAACAACCAAATACCTTCTTCTATGTGATGATATTGAATTCTTTATTATTAATTTAAAAATTCAAAAAACTGGAGGGGTTGATTGGAGAAAAAAAATTTTCACATCAAGCAGCTCCCTAAAATTGGAGTTAAATTTATAACATTTCTTATAAACGCATGCCTTAAAATGGAATATTTTTCAGAAACCTGTAAACTAAGGTAATTACAATAATAAAGGCGAAAAGGCCGCCGAAAATATTGAAAACTACTATTGGTCTGTAGTTTTCAAGATTTTCTTACTTAGCAATCTGAGCAAAATTTATGAAAAAGTCCTCAAAGAGGCTATCACAAAACATATCTGTGATAATAATATACATGTCTCCAAATGAACAATTCGGATTCAGGCCTCTCCACAACTCCTCCCACCAGATGCTTAGAATGTGTAACCATGTCAAGATAAATCGTGCAGTGGGCAGATCTACTAGAATGGTACTACTTGACATAGAGAAAGCATTCGATATTGTTTGGCATAACAGCCTCTTATATAAATTGATAAATTTCCGCTATCCCCCATACATTTGCAAAATTGTCCAAAGTTCCCTAACTCGTCGTTCTTTTTGAGTTCATGTTACCAGCGGTGTATCTGACTTAATATTAATTCACTCGGGTGTACTGCAAGATTCAGTTCTTGGTCCAATTTTATACAATCTATATAACGGGTGATTTTTTCAGAGTTAAGTTTTTCAGGTTGGCAGCACTGGTTAGTAATGGCGTCCAAACGTCATCTGTCAAAGTGAAAAGTGTTCAGTATACTCTGCCATTTAATCATGGAAATACTTAAAAACGAGCAACGATTGCAAATTATTGAAATTTATTATCAAAATTCGTGCTCTGTGAAAAATGTGCACCGTTTGTTACGACCATATTATAGTTGTCATAATCGACCTTTTGAATCAACAATTCGTGCTGTTATCACCAAATTTCGTACCAAATTTACTTTGTTGGACATTAAACCATCGACTCGCATGCGTACAGAAGAGAATATTGCATTGTAGCGTCCAATGTTAATGAAGATCGTGAAATGTCAATTCTTCGACATTCTCAGCAATTGGGCATGTGTTACTCTCAACCACATGGAAAATTTTACGTGTCGATTTGGGTTTGAAAGCCTTTAAAATTCAACTTGTGCAAGAATTGAAGCCGAATGACCTACCACAACGTCTAATTTTTGGTGAATGGGCCTTAGAACAGCTCCCTGAAAATTCGCTTTTTTATCGAAAAATTGTGTTCAGCGATGAGGTTCATTTCTGTTCTGGAGTGATGAACAGCCACATACCATACATGAATTACCGATGCATCCCGAAAAAACGACAGTTTGGTGTGGTTTATGGGCTGGTGGCATCATCGGTCCATTTTTCTTCAAAGACGACCGTGAAAAAACGTTACCGTCAATGGCGAACGATATCGAGCCATGATACGCGACTTTTTTTGCCCCATTTGGCTAAGTTGAACTTGGTTGACATGTGGTTTCATCTAGGTGTCACATGCCACACAGCTGGTGAAACAATGGAAATGTTGAAGGATATATTTGGTGAGCAGCTTATCTGTCGAAATGGCCCTGTGAGTTGGCCGCCAATATACTGCGATTTAAAGCCTCTTGATTATTTCTTGTGGGTTTATGTAAAGTCGTTAGTCTATGTGGATAAGCCGAACACGTTGAAGCCTTATAGGATAACATAACTCGCGTAATTCGTGGAATACAGGCCGAAATGCTCGAAAAAGTGACGAAAAATTGGACCTTCCGAATGGACCATTTGAAACGGAGCCGCTGACAGCATTTACTTGAAGTGTTTTTTAAAACGTAAATGACAAAGGCCTATTTATCGGTTACAATAAAAATTTTAAATATTCGATTTAAAAAAAAAAACTACGCTTAAAAAATCACCATCAGACTTTACAAATTTGCCTGAATGTCATACTGCAATTTTTGCGGATGACATTGCCATATTTTCTTCCCATATTATTCGCTCTCAATATTGAGAGGAATCTTACAAATGCGATAAAAATATAGGAAAAATATTATAGCAAATGGAAGATTAATTTGAATGAAGGGAAAATGCATTCTAACTTTTTCACACGTAAAAGAAAGCCCTGCTTTCTTCCCAATAGCCAATTACAGATTAATGGATCTTTTTTAAATTAGGAAAAATCCTTTCGTTATTTGTGAATACATCTGGACACAAAATTAACATTCAATGAACATATCTGTAGGACAATTAAAAAGGTTGGGATTGCAATGAAAATGCTACACTATTTGATAAATAATAAATCATTTGTTTCAATTGAGAATAAAATGATTCATAAGGTAATTTTTCGGGCTATTTTACTATATGGTTGTCAGATATGGGGTAATTGTTCGAAGTGCCACATTAAAAAATTGCAAATATCTCAAAACAAGCTACAAAAAATTATGTTGAATTTGATATCATTCAACTCTAGAAGTTCACTGAAAAGCAAATGTTGAATTGCTTTCTCTTTAAAATATGGCCTTATGCTGCACGACCTTAATCTATAATTTCTCTACATTATGGACATTATCCATTGGTAGCACGATCATCTTTCGATCAAACGTCTAGGGACAAAAGTCTGTGATGACATTAAGGAAATAGAGTGAAATATTATATACGCAAGAACGTAATTTATGTGGCTAAAACATTATTTTTGACATTTTGATTAAAAAAAAAAGTAATTAACAAAGTGTGGTTGCAAAGCACCCCCTTAATTCATCTTATGTCTGTATTGACATAAAAAATGTCAAATTCACAATTCTCCGTGGAATTTGAGGCGAGCGATCACGCCCCAGAGATGTGGCTAGATAAATTCTTTAATAAAAACACGATCATTGTTTATAATAATATTACTTACATACGAAATTTGTTTATTTTTACCGGTGAGGTGAATATACCACGCTGAATTTGAATACACCTCGCTCAATGCAACTAATCTAAACCTCTTCTTCCAATCACAGTATCAATGAGGTACGACGTAATTTTTCAGCAACACTGTTTTACTTCTCTATGGAAACATACCAACTCTATATTACTTAGACTTTCCAATGTCTTTGATAATTAACGAGACGTACAAAAATTCAGATAGTAAAACGATTTTCTGCAACTCAATACGTACCTATAGATTTGGTTTGATTATGAACGTTTAAAAAAAAATAAAAATAAAATGTTTCGTCACTGTAGGTTATTTACATCTTCGAAATTCCAAATTGCGCATCCAAATTATTGGTTGTATTTTTAATTGAATTGCACTCTGGTGCTCTTGAGTAAATGCGATTGTACGGAATTTTAATCGGAGATTATCGATAAAAACAAAATTCATTGTGAATGAGATTAAACAAATGAAGTAAATGACAATGCTCATGGGCTATGTGAGACAAGGTAAAGGACAGCAAAGGTCCTCAAGTTATGTAATTTAGTTTAAACATTGATATTTAAAAACAAATGAGTGTACCTTTACACTATACTAGGTATTCAGTATTTTTATGGCACACCTTTCTCCGGAAAGCATTCCGCGAATTTGAAATGCTTATTTTCATGGCTAGAACTACCATTGAATTCAGTTATAGTCAGCTCACCAGTCAAACTAATAATGTTTCTTACATGTTTGCATCTTCATCGGATCCAATCAATTTATCGTTAAGTCACGTCAGAAACGAAAAGGATCTTGAAGAATGTTGATCTCCAGAAATTATAATTTTACTTACCATTCACCTGGGTACTTATTCCGTAACTACTTTAAAAACGATTGTCGTTGGCGGTAGTTTAGAAGACTTGCTAGGTTTGTAGCATGAATTTTAATATTCAGCCCTATCTAGAAAATTGTCCCTAGGAGCGGACAATTTTCCGCAACCCGTACTTCGTCGGAGGTTCAAATTCCAAATGCGACGACCTTACTTCACTACAATTCATTAATAAATTCGGCGAAGAATTTGCGTAGGAGGAAATCGAAAAAAGAATTCCACTTAGCTGTCAAAAATTAAACGAAAAATGCTCCTGAATGCACTTCAACGCAATTCGCCGGGATGCGTTACAAAATGTCGGAAAAACAGCTTCTCGGAAGAATACCTCGAAGCAAAAATCCTCCGATTTTTGATTGTGTATACAAATTCACGTTACGTACTCAGTAAGTCACCTTTACTATCGTCTCTTATGAAAACATCTCAATATACCTATGGGAAAAAGCCGTAGTGTATTCCAAGCTGAGCTCCTTGCCATAAAAGAATGCGCAAAACTTATACACAACTCAGGTATTAAAGGCGCAAACATCCATATATTCACGGACAGTCAAGCAGCTATAAAAGCCCTTAGCTCACACATCATTGACTCCAAATCAGTACTACACTGCTTCAACTCCCTCCAAACACTCAGTTCCAGAAACAAAACCAAACTATGGTGGGTCCCCGGACATAAGGGAGTTGAAGTTAACGAAAAAGCTGATGAACTAGCCAGTAAAGGTTCGGAAAACCCCCTTCATTGGACCTTAACCCTGCTGTGCAATCCCCAAATCAGCCATAAGTCTGGTCATAAAAAACTGGGAACAAAACAGATGTGTTTCATACTGGGGAAACATCCCAGGCCTAAGACAGGCCAAAAGAGCTATTCAGCCCTTCAAATCAGATGCCGACAAGATACTAAATCTTCGCAGACACGATATCAAAAACTTAGTAGGCTACCTAACTGGTCATCACGGTCTGCGATATCACCTAAACAAAATGCGTCTAGTCGACTCACCGGAGTGCAGACTATGTCTAGAAGAAGACGAAACAGCCGAGCATATCATATGTGAATGCCCGGCCCTTTACGGTATGAGAAGAGAATCTTTCTTCAGGGAATTCTTAAGTCCCGAAGAATTGAGGAAATCTTCGGCTGAAAGTATTATCAGCTACATTAGGAAAGTAGAAGCGCTACTAACCTAAAAAGCATCTGACGGCAAGCACAATAGATCTTTTAGGTCGATGTGTATATTACTGCTTAGGCAGGTCAGAATTAAAAAAAAAAAAAAAAAATCGTCTCTGTATCGTTAAAATTTCTTGTCTGTGAAGTTAGTGTCGGTGTAGCTGTCAAGTTTCAAGTCACACAGGTTGTTTGTTTTTGATTTTATTTATATTTCACATTGAAGTGCTACAGTTTTAATGATTAATAATAGTTTTTCACAACCGAACTAATAATAAATAATAAATAAACTCTAGTCAAACTCACAGTTATCATTTGTACAAGGTGGCGCAAAAGTAATCCTCCTTTCAGAAAATGCTATAATATTTGCGATTGGCCCCTAATGTCAGTTCTGTTTTGACATTTGTGTAGTAAACACATGCGAAATACACGTTAATAAACAATGTTACGCTACACTGCTCCAGAACGCGGAATATTGGTGACTATTTATTTGAGCAATAATCGGTCGGTGACTTTGGCACAACGTGAATTTCGTCGCAGATTTCCTTGCCGTCCAACGCCTACTGGTGAAACACTGCGACGTTTAGCCGCTCGCCTCGAAGAGACTGGCACAACACGAGATGCTGCCAGGCGTGGCAGACCCCGGAGTAGCCGTTCTGAAGAGAATATTGCTGCTGTAGCCGAAAATGTCATGGAAGCACCGTCGACATCGACCAGACGACGTGCCACGCAAATGGGTATCAGTCGACGGTCTTCACAGCGAATTTTGGTACAAGATTTGAAGATGATTCCGTACAAAGTCCAGACGGTGCATCAGCTGTTAGCTGCTGACGCCAATCGCGTCTAACATACGCTCAAGCCATCCTTAATCACCACCAAGAGGAAGATGATTTTTCATCAAAAATAGTCATGAGTGATGAGGCCCATTTCCATCTTAGCGGGTACGTAAATAAGCAAAATTTACGCTTCTGGGGCACTGAAAATCCGCGTGTAAACCACGAAGAGCCATTACACCAGCTCAAAGTCACTGTATGGTGTGCTGTTTTCGCTGGAGGAGTCATCGGACCTTTTTCCTTCGAAGACGTCGCGGGCCAAACGGTTACTGCGAATGGTGAGCGCTACAGAGCAATGATCAACGAGTTCTTTTTGCCGCAACTTGATGAATTGGGATTGGAAAACATGTGGTTCCAACAGGACGGTGCAACGGCACACACTGCACGTGCCACAACCGATATGCTGAAGGATGCATTTCCCGGGCGCCTAATCTCCCGTTTTGGCGATTTGCACTGGCCAGCAAGATCGCCTGATTTGACTTCTTTTTGTGGGGCTTTTTGAAGTCGCGGGTTTATGTCAACAAGCCTCAGACTCTCGCAGCTCTTAAAGACAATATCCGTCAAGAATGTGAAGACCTATCGGTTGAAGTTTTGGCCAAAGTGATGGAAAATGCCATAAAAAGGGCTCAAATGACAATCAACTGTGGCTACGGCCATTTACATGACATCATATTCTCGACTTGATGTAAAAAAAATTAAAAGACCAAATAAAAATAATCCACAAGAAGAATCAAAGTTTTTCATTTTTTTTAAATTCCAGCCAAAAAACATCGGAAGGTTATTTTTGCGCCACCTTGTATAAAGTATGAGGGGTAAATCTGCCGAAAAACCAGAATTGCAAAATTTATCAGAGTTCTGTATATATGTATATAGTCAACTATCTGGAGTTACGATAAAATTAAAAAAATAGATACATGAAAAGGTTATTTTCAATGTGACTTATGCGGACTGCCGTGTACCAGCTCCACATATGCCCAAAATATATGCAACAAATTTCCATGTGTCACCATAATCGAATAGATTTGTGCAGCTTTTTTGGAAAACATTTACATGAATATGCAAGTTAATTTCAAACAAAATTGAACACAATCTCCATTATGTGATGTTTTAAGAAACATGTGAACAGTGGTATTGAGAGAAATAATCAACACATACAAATTATATAAATGCAATGTGCATCCCATCTATCTCTATCCACAGTAGATGTACCAAACGTCAAAAATTAGCAACTGGATAAATTTAAGCGAGTTTCCGAGCAGGTTAACAATTTAATGTCTATATTCACCACACAATGTCAAAAATTAACTACTGTGTAAAATTTTAGCGCAATTGGCACACGACCCCGATAATTGGCTTCAATAACAAAAAGGCACTTAAAGAGCTTCCTAATTTTATTAAGATATCCATAGTATCTGAATCATTCAAAAAAAAAATCCATTTTTGTTCAGACCGCATAAAGTTATAAAGTCACCCGCTGCAAACCGGGAGAGAGCAGTAATTCCGTTTTGCATTTTTGTATCATATTTGTATGTAGTTATAAACAACAAACTAAAACTATATCCTTTCATGCAAACCCGACCATTTGGCAAGAGCAGTCAGTGGCGGCGTTCAGTACGCTATGATATAATTGTCTGCACATCAGTTGAAATAATTGCTTAAAAACATTTTTTTTGACATTTTGATGCAAAACAAAAGTAGTTTACAAATTGTGGTTGTTACAAAGTGCTTCCTTAATTCATCTTATGTTTATATTGACATTCAACATGTAACATTCTTTAAAAGTTGTCCACAAGTTTTCACATTTTTGTCAGACAAATTCTTCCCGTTTTTTTTATAAATTCCTAAAATATGAAAAATGATTTATTTCACACATAAATTACTATACATGTTCGGTGTTTCATTAAAGGAAATACCTCTTGTAGCGTTAAATGCTTCTTTAAAAAAAAAAAAACGAGATCACTCTGCTGCATATACGAGCAATGTGCCTAAAAATAGCACCCGCGAAACACTTTTTTTACGTCACCAAATATTTGTGCAAAAATTTCTCTTGCGTTAAGTAACCGTCTACAAAAAAAAGTAATGATTACACACCTGCTAAAATATTAAAAAAAAAAATGAATTCGATTAGATACGAGTTCATTTTCATTTATTTATTTCAATTTGTGCTTTTGTTGACAGCCAGCAGCAGTGCAACAATGAAAGTGATCGCACTCACACGATCTTTTTTTTTGTTTTATTTTCTGTCCCGTGTCCGGTTGTTGAGAACGTGGAAACTTAATTTGTTTTGATGTAGATAGATTTTCTTTATATTCGGTGCTCATGTCGAAAGAAATTCGCCTCGAAATAAATGCAAATTTGTCGGAAAAGTGTTGTGTGCTGAGTTTGGATGTGTGGCGCATTTCGGTTTTGTCTTACTTTGTGTCGTGCAAATGTCAATGTCAATCTGTTTACAAACACAACATTTCTGTGAAACCAATTTGCGAAATTAGTTGAATAATCGAATTTGTTAAAAATTGTAATTCCAAACAAAGTGATATAGTGCTGTGATTTATTTTTTTTTGCCTGTTAAAAAAAAGTTTAATCTCAAAATGGCTGTGCGATGTTTTCAAAACTATTCGTTGTAAGCAATTATTTCGATTTAATTTGTACCTCCCCCTTAATTCATGGGTTAAATTGTTCACCTGGGTTATGTTATCTCGAATACTCAAAAATGGTTATCAATATTATAATGATTATCAACATCTAAAGTATTTACGGTTATGTGTGGTTGGGTTTTTGTTATGATTAAGTGGCTTTACCTAGGAATTAACCTGTGATAAGTTTGTATAGTTATTCATGGGGGTGAAGCATTTAGGGATAGTAGGCATAAGCCATTAATAATCTCGGGGAATATATAGCAACAAGATTAATTTTGAAAATTGATACTATTCTAGTACATTCTGTATAATGGAAAAATATGGATATTGCAGCCGCGGTTTTTATGACATTCAAGATAAAAACTGTGCAAAACCTTTTATACCCTCAAAGTTTTTTTTTTTGCGCAAATGTAAGGTCCAACATTCGGTGACACACAGACGAAAGGACAGATAGACATGGCTAGATAGACCTAGATTTTGAGTTTAATTCGATTAATGTACTTAACAATATGACTATTCAAATTAGTTTCATATACTACAAACTGAACGCCAAAACTTATAAACCCCTATGATGTGATTTAAGGATGATTTCCGGCAAACTCGAATAGCAATTACAAATCACATTCTGCCAATTCAATTGTCGATTGATTCGACACCCAGTTCTCCAGTTTTCTACGAAATGAGAAAGTTTAGCGACAGTATTGGTCAGATTGACGAAAATGTATTCCTCCACGTTGAGACTAGATTGATGGGTGATCTGCCATCCTGTTAAAATATATTTCAGACTTACATGGTAGGGTGGAGTGAATATTAGAAAAAAAATGTTTTTCAATTTTTGTTTGTTCCTGTGTTATTAATTGGTTACCATATATTAGGACATCATTTATGCAAAAAATTAGGAACCTGTGACTTTATCTTCAGGTGGCGCAGACGACTTGAATTTAAAAAAAAATAATACCTAATATTCAAAAATTCTTCCCTCAAATTAGAGTTATTTTAAATCAGGAAGCCATGATTTTATTTTCAGTTGCCCCAAATAACTTGATTTAAAAAGAAATTCAAGGCCTACATTTTAATTCTTCCTTCAATTCAGAGTAATTTTCAATATTTTTTTCAAGTAATGTGTTAGAATCGCTGTCTATAAAGTCTAATTGTGCGTATTAAACTATTTTAATATTTATACCTTTAACTAAGTTACTCGTTCCACTACTTTCATAAACATTTCTTGGAAATCCATTCTTAAAGTAATAAATTCGTTTGCCATTGACTTATTAAAATGCCTAAAACTCGTAAAAATTCGCGTTGCCCTATTTTTGGTGACCCACAACAGCTGAATAATAATATGTTGCCAACTTATTTTGATATAATTAAACATTATTTGTGGATAAGAAACGATTTAATTGCATTGAATAATGGGAAAGACCCCTCAATCAAGGAGATCAGTGAAATAGTATCTAATGATGTCCTACCATCAGTCATCAACAAGTTGTTGCAAGGTTGATATCGTATTATAATAAGTATAAGAGTACGAAGAAACTACGCAATGAAACAAAAAAGCAGGAGTTTTATCAAGATTCTCTGCAAAAGCTGTTTGATATTGCAACTTTTAAATGTATTTCAAGACAATTGTGTAAATGTAAGACCAAAGTACCCATTGCAGAAGAACCCTTTTTAAAAGATCAACGAAATTCTCGTAAAATGTATATTGGATCCGTTGATCAAGTGGCAACCAAGTCTTTGCATCGTAAGGATCTTAGGAAACGAAAATATCAACAATTTTTTGAAAACTACGGCTGATACTCCAAGCACTTCTACTGCTGCTGCTGCAGCTGTGGAATGTTTGTCTGACAGTACTTCTACTGATACTGAAGTCAATGAATTTTTCCCCTAAAACCCTGTAAATAAAGAAAGAAACTCTTCAAATGAGAACCAAACTACAGAATTTGGCTACAGCTTGTGATAGAACCGGGGTTTCTAATAGATCGGCAGCTATGATAGTAAACGCTGCTATGCTGGATTTAAAAGTCATAAGTAGTGAAAATTCATCGAAAGTAATAGATCGCAGTAAATTACAAAGAGAGCGTCAACAAGTCCGAATAGGTTTACAATGTGAAGCTGCAGGTTTTAGAAAACCTATATCCTCACTTTATTTTGATGGCCGTAAAGATAAGACACTATTCATCGCTACGACTGACAACATATCACATAGAAGGACTGTTACTGAAGAACATATTTCACTTATATCGGAGCCAGATTCAGAGTATATCGGACATCTTTCAATTGATTCGGGAAAAGCAGTTACTATACAAACAAGGATAGTTGACTTTCTGGAAAAACTTTTGATTTTCGTATGTCTTTGGTAGCAACTGGGTGTGATGGCACTGCTGTAAAACAGGACATAAAAACGGAGTCATTGTATTGTTAGAAAAACATTTCGGCCGTCCTTTACAATGGGTTGTGTGCTTATTACATGCGAATGAGCTACCGCTTCGTCATCTGTTTGCAAATCTCGATGGAACCACAACCGGTTTTTCTGGAAGCATTGGGAAAATGCTTGAAAAGTGCTTGAACTTCAATGTTGTGAATTTTGAAGCAGTATATGCTGAACTTCCGGATGTGGATGCTGACTCTTTAAGCACAGATCAAAAATATTTGTATCAAATGTGCTCAGCTATTTCTAGAGGTTCAATTTTGCCCGCTTTAGCTAGCAAAGATCCAGGAAAGCTGGCACATTCGCGATGGTTAACTTGCGCAAACAGAATTCTTCGGTTATATGTTGGCACAGGAAATCCTTCGGAAAACCTCAAAGAACTTGTCATATTCATTGTGAAAGTCTACGCACCAACCTGGTTTGACATAAAAACCAAGCCATCATGTAAATATGGTCCGATTCACATATGCTTAAAAGATCATTGTACTTGCCTGATGACCTTAGGAATATTGTTATAAAAACTATCGAAAGACATGCATTCTTCGCACACCCAGAAAATGTGTTGCTAGCTATGTTGCAAGATGACCACTCACACATAAGAGAGCTAGCTCTCCGAAGAATTATAAAGGCAAGACAACTAAAAAAAGGGAAACAAGTTCGTGAGTTTCAACTACCTAAGCTTCAAATAGATGCATCTAATTACTACGACTTAATAGACTGGTCGAAAGAAACAGTAACCGAACCACCGATGACAGTAAAATACAGCGATACAGAAATATCGAACATGATTTCTTCAAAGGACAATTTAATGTTTTTGCAGAAGTTCCCTTGCCACACTCAAGCAGTAGAACGATGCGTTAAGCTTGTCACCGAGGCTTCATTATCTGTTTGTGGACAAGAGGCAAGAGATGGCTACATTAGAGCAAAGATCAAATCCAGGCAAGCATTACCTTTTTTTGTAACAAAATCGCAATTTTTCAATCGAACCGAAGGTCCAACAACTTCTGATGGAAATAATTAAACTTATTGGAGATTCCATTTATTGTTCTTGTATCTAATTATATAATATACGTATTTAATAAAAACAAAAAAAAATATTTTAATGCATTTTTGTTCGACCGTTTTGAGATATGTTCAAGAAGTTATGGTTGAGAAGTTCAAGTCTGGTGCGCCACCTGAAGATATTGACGTAGAAGACTGAAATTTGGAGTTTATACATTTAAGACCATGGGTCAACAATTTATAACGCAGGAAAAAAATATATTGAATAAAAATTTCGCTCCACCCTATTACAGGGTATATTAACATTGAATAACTTTGACATATATCAACCTATTGACATGAGTAGACATTTTTTTTTAAAACGTGAATTCAATGCAGACCAATACGAGATCCACACGATATCCAGAAAACACCATTGCATGATCCAAAAGTGAGTGATTGGTCCGGCTAGTTTGCTAAAACTTTCATTGGGCTATTTTTCTTCAGAGGAGTCGAAACAGTTAATCGGAATCGATATCATTCTTTCTACCCACAAATTTGTAAAAAAATATTCCTTACGGTTACTGGTTTCAAGAAGTCAGTGCGTCATGCCACACTGCGAATCAAAAAATTCAGTTTCTGTAACAAAAAAAAACCCTGGACGTGTGCTATCAAAAAATGCCGACATTGACTGGCCACCCAAATCTCCAGATAGAAAATCGCGAACTTCTTTTTGTGTGCTTATTTGAAAAACAAAGTGTACGCCGAAGCCTCAGACCATTGACGAGATGCCCGAGATCCTCGAAACGCATTAAAAAGGGCACATTTTGCTTTGGTCAATAGAGGTCCATAATACAATTCAGAGAGACTGGATCAATTAGTGATCCTAGACACTCTGAATGTCCTGTCACAAGTCGTTGCTGACAGTCCAGGGACATTCGGCACCGTAGTCAAGAATTGGGCGTTTCAGAAGCTTTCTATAGCGAATTCTCATGACAGATTTAAACTTCAAACTTACAAAGTTCAATTGACTCAAGAACTAAAGACTATTGACCATGCAGCGCGAAGACAGTTCGTTGAATGGATTTTGGATCAACAACAAATGAATGCTGATTTTTCGAATATTTTCATCTTGATGGCTTCGTTAAAATTGTCGCATTTGGGGTTCAGAAAACCCACGAGTAGGTGTTGAGAAACAAAGCATCCACAAAAAGTGACTGTTTGGTGCGGATTTTGGGCTAGAGGCATTTTCAGACCATTCTTCTTCGAAAATTCGGCTGGTCAGCAGTAACAATTAATGGTGTTCGTTATCGTGACATAATAAGCCAGGTTTTGGTGCCTAAATTACAAGATAGGGATCTGACCAACATGTGGTTTCAACAAGACGGTGCCACATGTCAAACAGACAGAGAACAAATTTAGTTTCTGCATAAGTCATTTCCTAATCGTGTAATCGGCCGTTTTTGATCCTGATCTTGCGATTTAAAGCCGTTGGACTTTTTTCTTTGTTTTAAAACAAGCCCACGACCACCAACGAGGAAATTCGGCGGTGTATTAATAAAATTCGTAAACAATATACAATATCGTAGGAAATTTCTATAAGCCGCCGTTTCGGCCGTGCTATAGATAACCCCAATATGTATACTCTATAACCAATAAATGAAGCTTTCATATTAAAAATCTGTATCTATCTATATACATAAAAATGGATCTTGGTTTGTTCGGATGCTTAAAACTCGAAAACGACTGGACCAAATTGGATACTTCCTTCTGCGGATTTGTTCGTAATTGCTCCGCGAAGGTTTAGGAAAAAAGAAAAATTGAAAAATTCTCAACAGGTGGCGCTGTAGGCGGTCATTCCATTTGATAATGGCAAAACAACGTTTGACGGGCCAGCTTGTTTTCTATAAAAATTACATTTTGCGTGAAATATGGGACACCCTATATTTTGCGTGATGTAAAAAAAAGTTATAAAATACTCAAAGTGATTAAATACTCGCAGATCGATGTACTTTACCCCAACGCCATTACCATGCACGTTGTATTCCATTAGTTGTCATTTCCTAGGAACCAATTAAGCTTCAATTCTTGGCATACCTACATTATTTCAATGATTTGCAATTTCTTAAGTAAGAATTTTAACCACAACCTGAACAACTCGTTCCCCGAAAAACATTATTTACGGACCTGTTTTCATGAGAATAAACTTACTGTTGTAATTCACACACAAAGCCGCAATAATTTTTTTTAAGTAGTTAGGGTACTTTTTAAAAAATGATACACCTAGAGGCAGGCTTACAGACTTTTCTAACTATCCACTTAAAAATTCAAAATATTGGTGCAGAAAACCAAAAAGGAATACAACCCGCTGTGCGAATCATTGAATAATTCCCTATCCCTATTGAATACCTATCAACATCCATAAAAAATAGGCGTGGCTAAAAACTATTGGATTGATGCATAGAAATGACATTGTCCCAATATGTTGCTCAGAAAGTTTATCAAAATATTTTATGGTCCGACAAAGGACAAAGTTTTTTATTGCATATGCTATGGGGTAGGGTATACAAATCGTTTTTTTAGGAAAACGGCCCTAAAAATTGGGCGTGGGTTAAAACGATGTATAGACGAGATGCATATTACATTATTCTCGAAGTGATTTCATCGACATTATTAATATGGCCTATGGTTTGATCCAAAAAGATGTTTTGGCCGGATTTTTAAATTGTTTATAATTTAGTTTACGCCCCAAAAAATGATCAAACAAATCTGTAGACGAAATGTGGAAATTAATATTATCGAAGAATTTTCGGCGAAAGTTTTTTCGAATTTCCTTACAATTGTACCGAAAAGTATTTTTTTTTTACAGAAAACAGCCCCAGAAAGTACAGGGTGGCGAAGAGTGGAGTTCCTAGAAATTAATTTGTTTGCGAATTTTTTGTTTAGCTCCGCCATAACTGGTCTGGCTATATGTGCAGTTGCTCCATCTTGCTGAAACCAAACGCTGTTGAATGGTATACGTCTTCGGCGCAGTTCTGGGTAAAAAAAAACTCCTTCAACATCTTTAAATAACGGTCCCCATTGACAGTAACGGTTACACCGTTTTCTTCAAAGAAGTACGGCCCGACAATACACCTTGATGAAACTGCGCACCACACAGTGACTCGTTCTGGGTGCAGTTCCGTCTCATGGAGCATTTCTGGATTAGACTCTTTCCATATACGGCAATTTTGCTTGTTTACATTGCCGTTAAGATCAAAATGGGCCTCATCAGACATGAACAAACAATTGATCAATGTGTTGTCTTCTTCGGCCATTGATATCATTTTTTGGCAAAATTCCAGGTGAACAGGCAAATCCTGAGGGTTTAACTTGCTAGTAATTTGGACTTTGTACGGAAACAAGTTTAAATCGTCATGAAGTATCCGTTGTAATGACCGTCTACTAACTCCAATTTGCCCCGATAAGTTTCGGGTCGAAACGCTCGGATTGGCCTGTATTGCAGATGCTACTGCTGCGATTGTATCCTGAACCCGAACATTGGCATCTCGATGGTACGGCCTTCGTGCGATGCTTCCAGATTCGGCAAACATGTTTACAAACCTCATATGTTCCATCTACTCGGGGGATTACCGCCAAACTTCCGCCTAAATTCCCTTTGGACGGAAATGACGGACTGCAAAGCATGGTACCGTTGCACTATCCAAATTCTTTTCTCCGTATCCCAAGCATCCATTTTTATAAATCTAAATAGTAACCTACAAAAAAAAAAAAAAATAAGCCGATTACTCACACAGAAAAAAAGTTATTACGTTTTATTTTTGTAGCACGATTCGTGCGCCACCCTGTATTTTTATACAGACGAACTATATGAAGATATTGGGAATGTCTAAATAATGGGTGATCCATTTCGAGGTTCCCTACTTTTTTAAAGAAAAAAACACAGAAAATTCAAATTTAATGGAGAATGTTTATTATCATTTGAAAGAACATTCTTTGGCATTTATTTTTTGAAGATCATGTCTATCAAATGTTGGCCGTTGCTACGTCGCAGATGGTCCATCCGTTGAGTCCAATTTTCGACCACTCGTTCGAGCATTTCGACTCGTAACTGGCGAATGACACGCGTGATGTTTTCCTCCAAGGCCTGAATCGACGCGGATTTGTCGGCATAAGCTTTTGACTTTACATATCCCCACAGGAAAAAGTCTAACGGTGTGATATCACACGATCTTGGTGGCCAATCGACCGGCCCAAAACGTGAAATTATGTGCTCACCGAAATGTTCTCTGAATAAGTCCATTGATTGATGCGATGTGTGGGAAGTGGCGCCGTCTTGCTGAAACCAAATGTCGCCGAGATCACGAGCTTCAATTTCATTGAAGTCGCCATTGACGGTTACGTTCGCACCGGCATAATTTTTAAAGAAATATGGACCGATGATTCCACCGGCCCACAAACCACACCAAACCGTTGTTTTTTCTGGTTGAAGTGGCAGTTCTTCAATCTCTTCAGGTTGCTCTTCGTCCCAAATGCGGCAATTTTGTTTGTTTACATACCCATTGAGCCAGAAATGGGCCTCATCGCTAAAGAAAATTTGCCTCGAAAACGTCGGATCTTCTTGGAACTTTTCAAGAGCCCATAGAGCGAAGCGATGTCGCTTGGGAAGGTCGAGCGGCTTCATTTGTTGCACAAGCTGTATTTTGTACGCTTTCAATTTAAGATCTTGACGTAAAATGCACCAAGTCGTTCCATACGTCAGTCCGAGTTGCTGCGAACGGCGCCGAATCGACTCTCTACGGTCTTCGTATACACTCTCAGCTACGGCCGCTATATTTTCTTCACAGCGTGCTGGACGTGGTCTATTCGGTCGAATATTATCCAATAATGAATGCTGGGTCTCAAAATGGGTGATGGTGTTGCGAATAGTACGCTCAGTAGGCCGATTATGTTGACCATAAGTTGAGCGAAGTGCACGAAACACATTCCTCACAGAACGTGATTTTTCATAATAAAGTTGAACAATTTGTAAACGTTGTTCACGCGTAAGTCTTTCCATTATGAAATGCCAAACAATACTAAACAAAAATAACGTGACAGCATGACACGATTCACACGTGATCTGTCAAAAAAGGCTATTGAAAAAAGTATCTCTACTTGGATCACCCGTTATATTGTTCAGACATTTTGCGATATTCTTTATGGTTTGAAGAAAATTAAATTTATTTTAATATTATCTATAGACGAAATGTATTTACTTACATTATCGAACTATTCTCAGCAAAACCCTTTCGTAATTGATTAAATTATTACTGAAATTTGTTTTCTTAGGAAAACGCCGTTAGAAAGTGGGCGTGATAAAAAACATTGTCTCAATATCTTGCCCAGACATTTTTTTCAAAATTCCCTATAGTTTGACCAAACCAGAGCTGTTCGGTACATCCATTCCTCATACACACATTATCATTACCAAAAAAAAATTCTTTGGGCCGTTAAGAGCTTGAAACCATTTAAATCCCCTGGACCAGATGGTATCATACCTGCGGAACTACAATACAACTTTGAAATCCTTCTACCATGGGTACTTACCATTATGACCAGCTGTCTACGGGTAGTACATATCCCCAAGACATGGACAGATGTAGAGGTTGTATTCATCCCCAATCTACACCTGATCTACACCTCTGTACTAGTATTGAACCGACTGCACTCTCTAACTCCCAACATGCATACTGCAAGGGTAAGTCGGTTGAAACAGCGCTTCACTCACTGGTACGCTTCATTGAAAACTCACTAAGAGTAAAGAAGTGTTCTATGGATGACTTTCTAGATATAGAAGGAGCTTTTAACAATGTCAAAGCAGAAGCAATCACTAATGTACTCTCGGATTTAAATGTAGACGACTCGCTGGGAGTGTTAATAAATCAGCTACACATAGGCAGAATTATTAACACAAATCTCACGCAGATCCGTAAGCTGTGGCACCCCACAAGGGGCGTCCTGTCACCTCTTCTCTGGAATCTATTGGTCAACAAGCTATTAGTAAATCTAAAAAGAGAGGGATGCAAGGTGATTGCCTACGCGGATGACGTGGCAATAGCTGGCAGGGAAATACCTTAAAACCCTTAAAGATCAATTACAAAATGGTCTCTCAGTATTCTCTAATTGGGCCGCCAAATGTGGACTCGGCGTAAATCCCTTAAAAAAACGAATTGGTCCTTTTCAGCAAGAAATTCAAAATTCCGCGCATTGACCCTCCCAAAATAATTGGCATCAATCGTAGAATCAGCCAAATACCTAGGTCTGGATTTGGATAAAAAACTGAACTGGAAAGCCAACATCCAAGAACGCGTTAAGAAAGCTACCGTAGCCTTATACTCTTGTAAAAAGGCAATCGGAAAGAAATGGGGCATGCAACCACATATCCCTTTCTGGCCCTACGTGTCTATCATTATACTCATACTCATGTATGGTGTCCTAGTCTGGTGGATGGTTTTAGAAACAGCCTCCAACCGCATCCTACTAGGTAAAGTTCAAAGATCAACCTGCATATGCATAAGCGGAGCTCTTAGAACAACCCCCTCCGCAGCACTTGAGGCATCCTACATCTATTGTCCCTAGATATCTACGGCAAAGAGACCGCAGTTTGTACAGCTGTAAGACCGAGAGCCTCGTCACCCAATCAGGGTGAAAACACCGACCACATCAATACCCAACTCGGTTTTGAGCAAAACTTCAGGACAACCATTCCCAGTCGCCTTGAATGGGAATCGGATTCGATCGAAACCAATAACTCGATTCACATCTTCACGAATGGGTCTAAAACTGAATCTGGAGTGGGTGGAGGTGTTTTCTCCGAGATGCTTTACCGAAGCATATCCTTTCGCCTTCCCGATCATTGTAGCGTTTTCCAGGTGGAAATCAGGACATTCAAAGAAGCCTTGTCCTGGCTGAAAAGGAGTGTAATATCCGCGAAGAATATTAGCATCTTCAGCGATAGTCTGCCGCTAGACTATCGATTCAAATCCCTGGAAGCAATCTCGTTCAATTCAAAATCAGCCCACGAATTCCGACTGTCTCTTAACGAGATGGCGGATCATTTTACCCTTCTTCTCTTTTGGGTGCCGGGCCACAGAGACATACCAGGGAATTGCAAGGCAGATGAGCTTGCCAGACAGAGCACAACCCTTGACATTCTACCACCAGTGGATATGTTAGGTATAGTCCGTACCAAATCAGTTGGCCAACGGTCGATTGCGCAGAGAGAGGATTTAAGAGAAATTTAAGATATTTTACAGTAAATTTTAAGAGACCTGCGCAGTACGGACTATAAGCCTACATGTAAATAACTGATCAAGCAAGATGCGATCAAGAAAGCAAACCGCAGATGGATAAATGGCACAACGTGCTAAATATCCAAGCAACTCTGGCCTAGCTTTAACCAGAAGCGCTCCATCTGCTTAATAATGCTGAACAGATCATACATCAGCACAATAATCGGTGTCCTCACAGGACACTGTCCTATAGGCCTACATGCAAAATGACTAGGCCTTTTCAGCAATGACTTCTGTAGAAGCTGCCTGGACGAGGAAGAGGAGGAGAGTATTACTCACCTTATCCGGCTTTCTCAGTAAAAAGGAAACTTCGTCTGGGAGACTACTTCTTCGATAATCTGGGTGATCTGGCTAATATCAGTGTCAGAAACCTCCTACGCTACATAGCTAGTTCTGAATGGTTCAATTGGGCGTACGAATATAGGGTAGTCGAAGGATCCACGTGGTACCACAACGGACCTTTTTGGTCTAAGTGTGCACGCGCATCGTGTGCAGCCACTTCAACCTAACCCAACCTAACCTTGACCAAAAGTGACGTTTGTTTAAATAGTGGGCGTGGTAGAGAGCGGATTTAAAAAAATTTTTACACATGTTCTGCCTCATGAAACATAGTAACACAGACGGCCGGAGAGAAAGGCATGGCTAGTTCGACTCATCTAGCGATTCTGAGTCAATCCTTAATACTTTGCGTTATATCTAAATTATTTCTCTATGTTGCAAACTTAAGGTGCCGTCACTCCATCCAAGCAATCGCTTGCTGCAAGCACTTTCCTTGCATGGTGGGACTGCTCCCTGCAAGTACTTGCACAGATATTTAAAAAAACATTTTTTTAGAAAACTTGCTGCAAGCTCTTTCCTTGCATGGTGTGACGGCACCATTAATGTCAAAACTAATATCCAATTGATATAAGTATCAATAAATAAACCCCTGTTAGTGAAATTTATTTCAGACTCAAAGTTGACAAGCTTATTGCCTAAATGCAATAAAATAATGTTAGTCACAATAAAACCCCACTGAGGATGACATTAACGCATATTTTCAAAATACCAAAATAGAATGTGCCATAGATAGCAGAGTTTTATGAATCTATCAATCAAGAACTTTGTTCTTGACGTAATAATAATTGTAATCTCTGGTGCAAGTTAGTGACCTTGATTAAATTTCCGATATTTCCTCTGGGATTTTACTGTGGGCGTCGAATTTTATTTAATATTTTTAATTATTAATTTTCGACTGGAATTTTGAAAGTGAGTTATTGCTCAAATTATTGTCATCTTTATTTGATAAACATATCGGGTTAGGTATGTCCAATTTGTATCTTGGGCTTTGTTTGTGTGAAAAACTGACAAGTGGAAGATGATGGTCTAAAATTTATGACGTTAATTTGAATAAGTTGAGAATATATAGATCTATACTGAACATCTTACATAGACACTTTGTAACATAGAGTTGCAAGCGCGATTTCTCATAGTAGTGACAGATTCTCACTGACTAAAAAAACACCACCCTTTGATATAAATTATTAGTCTGCAACTAAGATAAATCTTATTGTTATCCAACTTGGCAGCACTTTTTTTTTATAATTTGCGCGCACTCAAGGGGTTATGAATACCCTTTATTTGTTTTAGCACAGTGCGGGCGTTAAGCAAATTAGGGATAAGAAGAAAGGAGATACCGATGCACATTGGTTTTAAATGTCTGTAAGTTATAATGGAAAGGAAAAACAGAGTTTGGTAGAGCATTCCACATTCGTGTTGTTCGGTTTATGTACGAATCTCTGTATTTCAGCGTACGTCCGAAGATAGGCTTGAGGGTAAACTGATTTGCATTCATTGCGTAACGAGTATTGCGGCTGAATTGTTGAATGGGAGGAATGCAGCTGGCTATTTCATTTGAACATTGGTTGTTAAAATAGCGATAAAACAAGGTAAGGCAGGAGATGTTTCGACGGTGTTCGAGCGAAACTAAGGAGTTCGCTATTCTTATGTCTCCTATAAGTTTTTTCGCACATGTTTGAATCCTACCTAGTAGTTGATTTTGGTGCACCTGACCAGACGTGGGCGTTGAATTCAAGTTTTGGGCGTATAAACGCTTTATATATTGTGGCCAGATCAGAGGGGGTGAAATATTTCTTACATCGATTTAGGAAACCTAGACATTTCGCTGTGTTTTTAGCGACTTCGAATATGTGGTGTTTCCAACGTAAGTCGTTACTTACACACATACCTAGCATGGAAAGCTTTTCGGTTTCTTCGACGTAAGTGCCATTCATGGATAATGCCTCTAGATTTTGGTTTCGCTTTAATGACAGAAGACAGCATTGTGTTTTGGAAGCATTGAATTCCACTCTATTAGATTTACCCCATTTGATAATGCTGTCAAGGTCGGAATTCAATGAGCTTAACATATTTTGGCGTTTAGAGTCCACGTTCGAAGGTGAGGGACGAGGACCTGTAAACGAATATGAAAAGCTGAGGGTACTATCATCAGCGAAGGAATGAATTGGATTAGAAGTTGCAGACAGGAGATCATTTATAAAAATGAGAAAGAGAGTCGGAGACAAAACTGAGCCTTGAGGGACACCAGCATTTACTTGGTGAGTTGCAGTCTTGAAACCATCCAAAACAACTTGAATTGAACGTTTCGAAAGATAATGTCTAATCCATAGAAGAAGTTTTTCGTCGATTGCAGATGCACGCATTTTCGACAAATGGGCTTGATGCCAAACCCTGTCAAATGCCTTTGAAATATCAAGCGCAACAATCTTGCTTTCGCCACCATGGTGGATTGATTGGTTCCACTTTCGGTGAGATATGTCATCAAATCACCAGTAGACCTGTTGCTGCGAAAACCATACTGACGGTCATTGAGAAGTTTTCGTGTTTCGAGATATTTCATCAGCGTGACGATTTATCAGCGTTTCCATGACCTTGGAAAGAAGGGACGTAAGTGCAATTGGTCGGTAGTTGGAGAGAGAAGATTCGCCTTTTTTGGTACAGGCTGGACAAATGCTGTTTTCCATCTACTCGGAAAGAGTCCTGATGAGTAGAATAGATAGAAAAGCTTACGCAGTGGTTTTGCTAGCGTAGAAGAACACCTCTTCAGAATGATGGGGGATATACCATCTGGACCAGCGGATTTGCGTATGTCAAGATCAAATAAAACTCTTGCAACTGTACGAGTACGAAAGTGAATTTGTCCCATAGAATGATCTACGTTCTCAAGTACAGGAGGAGACTGAACACAATCTGGCAATGTAGAATTGGCTGCGAAATGCGCAGCAAGCAGATTGGCTTTGACTAAAGAGCTGACAGCTGGACTCATACTGACTCATACTTGACTCATACTGTTCCAAATGGGCTTGCTGTCAAATTGCATGTGGGTGTTATACCCGAAACACATGTACAGAGGTTCTGGATGCAGTGACAGTGACAGAAGCTTTCATAACATTCAGCTTTCAAAATTGTTCTACTGTGGTTGTTGGTGATATTTATTTGAACATTTAATACAAACAATGGCTATCGTTGCATACGTCTTTACGTTGTGTTTTTAAATATTAATTAACGCCTTGTGGTTCGTAATAGGGGCATTGAGTATTTTCGCCGCAAAGTAAGACTTTTATTTGAGTTAAGAAAAAGTCTCCCTTCAATGTTTGATACTCTTGTTTTGTCGTTTATTTGTTTGCGGTATAAACGTCATTATCCAATGATGCCAAATATCTTAGAAATATTTTTTTTCCGTGGGGTGTGGCATTGACTTTTGCAGTGAATTTAGAAATACAACTTGCAGAACTGCAACGCTTGCAGGTTTTATGTGTGTTCGCTTCCATTGGAAACTGTGAGTTCTATTTTTTCTGCAAGGAGATTTCTGGAGTGTTTTTAAGACTTTAGAGGAATGTAACAGAGAAAAGCGGCATTTCAGTTGAAGTGGCTGTAGACGCCTTAGTAATACCCACTCGAAAATGTTGGATATAACTAGAAGAAGCAGAATTGGCCTATATGATTATACCCTATCACATAGGGGTATATTAGTTTTGATACATAGTTTGTAACATAGAGAAATAATTTAGCTATATATAGCTCAAAGTATATGGATCGACTCAGAATCGCTAGCTGAGTCGATTAAGCAATGTACGTCAACGATTTTTAGGCCTTAAATTTTGATAATGAAATTTCATGCCTATAGAACAAGTGTAAACATTTTTAAAATCCGCCCAATGCCACGCCCCCTTTTAAGAAAATCTTAGTTTTTGGTCAAATCGTAAGAAATTTTGAAAAAAATCTGAACAACGTATTTAGATAATTTTGATTTCTATATTTCGTCTATATAAAGTTTTTTGCCCCCAAAAAGTGGACAGTAAAAAAAAAACTTTTTCCGGTAAAATTTAAAATTTTTCGAAAAAAAATTTCGATGCGGATTCATTGGTAATTTTAATATGAACATTTCGTCTATAGACCATTACATATGCAGGAGAAAAACCTTGTCTTTTGTAGAACTGTAAGTGTTTTATAAACATTCTGAACAATTTTTTGTCACAAAGTCATTTTCTTTCTTAATCCACATTTTGTTTTAGTTCTACAGATAGGATGGATAGGGTATTCAACGATCCGCACAGCGGGTTGTTTTTTTTTTTTCTTCATTTTGCGGTTTTCTGGTTTTTAAGCCATTATGACTCCTGCAACTTTTCATAGGCTTAAGAACTTTTCCATCAAATCAGAACCATGAGCTTTCTTAGATATAAAATTCCCGATCACATGTTTTAGTTCTCTTTAAGTTGCTGTTGTAAGTGCTATATCGTCAAATAGTAGTTTCATCCTTCATTGATATTGACGTAAATCGCTTGATCATCGAACGGTTTGAAGGTTTCTTCAAGGTGGGCGACAATAACGTCCGCCTGTTCTTTATTTCCCTTGCCCATTCCTTTTAATTTATTCAAATCGGCAGGGATTTAAGACCTTTTGGTGCCTGTTTCTGCTTTAAAAAGTGAATAATGAGACTCTTTCTTCGCCTTCGCTGTTAGACTTTCGAGATAAGAGCCTATCAAACGATTCTCAAAATCCTTAATAATTTTCTTTAAAAGTAATTTTTGAACGCAGTTTCCTTTTTTCTTGAACAATGCTTTTATTTTCGGAGGATATCGTAAACTGTATTTGTTGACCTCTTGTCTGCAACCAATTTCTTTGCTGATGACTTTACCGTCAGCTTTTTATATTTCATTCTGAAATGAAGGGCTTGTCATCTTCGGACAAATCGGCAAAATATGTTAAGTTCCACAAATTCCGATCACGAAAGCATAATTAAATGGGGTAAGTCTAAAAAGTGCAATTTAATGCTTCGAAAACACAATGCTGTCTTCTGTCGTCATTTCAGCGATGCCAAAATCTACAGCCACTATCTATGTAGTCTTTTAATCCCAAAAACACTAATAATAGTCTTTTTCTTCTTTTAAATTAAATTCTTTATTTCATTATTGTGGAAAATATGCTAATGGTCGGTTGGTTGGTCTGTTCTCGTTGGGTATTAATAAAAGACTACATCTATGAATAGAACATGCATCGTCAAAACCTTCGTTGAAACGAAAATCGTTAAAATACGAGGGAAATGTCTAGGTTTCCTTAACCGATGCATGAAATATTTCACCCATTCTGATCTGGCGTCAGCATATAAAGCATATATACGCCCCAAATTTGAATTCAACGCCCACATCGGGTAAGTTGCAACCATAACATCATTGCACCTACTGGATATGACACGAAACCGCTCTATAAAACAGATAGGAGACTCAGCCGTAGCGAACTGTATAGTCTCGCTCGAACATCGTACGAATGTCTCCTGCCTAATACTTATTTACCGCTGCCCGTAATACTTGCCGTGGCATGAATGATAATCATTTTACCTTCAAGTCTATCTTCGGAGGTACTTTGAAATATAGAGATTTATTCCTAAACCGAACAACAGGAATATGGATATGGAATGCTTTACCAGTTTGTCCTCCACATTACAATTTACGAAAATTTAAAACCAAAACATATTGGTATCTCCTCTTTTTCCTTAATGCCGGCACTGTGCTCAAATACTTACAGGGTATTCATAAACCCTATAGCATAAGAGAACAAGTGTCCACCAAACTGACAAGTGAGCTGATCGCGGACACGCCTTTGCAATTTTGGTAATGACACGGGTTGTTTATGAATGGGGGGTTGTTAATTGTTCAGATTATATAACATCCTTCACTCTACTCCCTGCGAACTCAACATGGCCCTGACCTAATTTCATTATAGATCACATGCGGTTTATCTTATTCACCACCAATGATTTGTTTATACAATAAATTTTCCATCTGATGTATGGTTTATTTTCGGCGCGTTTTTTGTTTCCTTCTCCACACTTAATTGACTCTAACCAACTAAATTCATTTATTTACCCAATCCCATTGATTGTTTACGTTTTTTGCGAAACGAAAAAAATCAATTTTTCTTAAAAACCACACACTCTGCTGCTCCGAACTTTATCGGGTTCCGTTCCGTCATTTCAGCAAATATACTCATTAAACGAGAATGGATTTGTTTGTGCGATTGTTTGCTGGCTTATCATCGCGAGGTGATTAACCTTTCAATGGAATAGATTAGTTTAAGGAAGTCCAGCTCTTGATTTGTATTTGTTTTACATATAGATTAACTGCATATATTCACACGTATTCTATATAATATCAACACTTATTTAATTGCAGATTTTTCGATGATACCAATGTACTATTGCCGACAGTAGTAATGGACACACTTCACGTCACGCCAAGCAGCAATAGTATCTCGAGCAGCACAGGCCGTGAACACCGGCCGCAGTACCAGCATCACGCGCGCAAGGGCAGCAGCGTACGATCGTCTCGATCACCTTCGGCGAATCGTAACGCCGTCGATCAAAGTAATTAGAACATCTCTCTCACTCTTCCGTCTATGTATCTGACTATGCGTCAGAGCAGTGCAGATCATTAACGCAAAATATTGTGTGTATTGTTTCGTTTGATTTTATGTTTAGTGGCCTATGTTAGTTTTTCTTAAAAATTTTTTTCACATGCACAATGTAATTAATTTATTTTTGAAAATAATTTCATTTGTTTGACATAAGCTTTTTGTTTCTTTTTGCTTTAAATATTGTGTTGTGTGCGCTCACTTAAATCTTCTTGATGTGTGTGTGTGGTCTCTGTGATGAACGTTTTTGGTTTTTGTTAACTACAGAGAAGAATACCATTCAAGAATAAATCACAAATCACTAAAAAGACGTTAAAACACAACAGAAAAACTCAGAAAACTGAAAACTAATGAAATTTTCGATAGTGTCAAGAGAACGGGATCGTGATAGTGCTGAACCGTCTGCATCGTCATCATCGCAAGTGGGCCTTCAAGGCGCCGGAGGCAGTGGTAGTAGTGGAGCAACAAGTGGCACGGTGACTAGTGGAGGAGTTGGTGTTGCCGCCACCTCCGCAACTGGAGGCGGCGGTGGTGGCGGTAGTGGTGGGATAAGTGGTTCGGCATCTGGGGCGTTGAGATTTCGCAATCAAAGTCCGTCGAATCGCAGGAGTCGTGAACGCAATCGCAGGGAATTCAATCGGAGCTACGGATCTGATCAGGGTGGTCTGCTGGCTTATGGAGAGTTGCCAATTGAAGCGATGGGATCTATAGAAGATTCTAGATTATCGGGTGAGTTTTTTTTTTGATAAGTAAATGGCAGATTTTAGAAAAAAAAAGTGATTTCATAGACGGGTGCTTTTAATGGAATATTAGTACATATTTACTATCGGCTACATGCAATTACACTTTAAACGCTTCCATTTTGGCTTCAAGTTTATTTATATTTCCCACACTCGTAGACAAAAATGGCAATTTGGCAGCACTGTGTAAAGTAGTTTAGTACAATCAATAACAATACAATACAATACAATAATACCGATGAATCGCGATGTTATGGAGGAAAACCTAAACGAAATCTTTCAATCAATTGGACGGAGGAGATGAATAAGATTCTTGGTCTCATTAGTAAGACCATATGTGGAAGTATCAACAGTAAAGTGGATAAGGATACCTACAGTTATAGCAAGAAATTTTATTTAACTTTTTATTTTTTAAATTGAATCATTCGCGAGTTGGTGTTAAAACAAAGCTTATGAATTTTAAAACGTCGGTCCGTAATGGTCTCCCCAGCCTAAACGGCTTGACCGATTTTCTTCAAATTTCGTATCTTCAAATTTTGTATTATTCACATAGACACCGATTCCTTCAAATTTCGGAGTAAACGTTCGTATAATCACATATCGACATTATTTATATCATTTTAAGCATTAATAATCAAAATGCGTACTATTTGATCTAACTCGCTGTGAAAGAGAAAGTTGCGTACGACCCAGTCGTGAACCCACCACTCGTTTGAAGTAGTTTTTGTCATTCCACACAAATGAAACATATTCGTTCCAATGATGTGTGTTCACTTCTTCGTTTGCTCCAAGCCAGCGTTACCAGATAAATTTTTTTAAACCTGCTAAAGGTAGGACGAAAAACTGCAAAACCTGCTAGATGGAAGCGTAAAAAAATGCTAAAAAAAACTGCGATCGATTTTTCCTTGAGAAATTCGTTTTTTTATACCCTATTCCATAGGGGTATATTAGTTTTGATACATAGTTTGTAACATAGAGAAATAATTTAGCTACATATACCTCAAAGTATATGGATCGACTCAGAATCGCTAGCTGAGTCGATTAAGCCAAGTCTGTCTGTCCGTCCGTCCGTCCGTCTGTACGTTACCGATTTTTAGGCCTTAAATTTTGAGCTAGGATAATGAAATTTGGTATATAGGATCCTCGTCCGTGCCCACAGAACACGTCCCCTTTTCAGAAAAACTCAGTATTTGGCCAAACCGTAAGGAATTTTAAAAAAAGTTTCTGAACAACATATTTAGACAATCTGAATATCTATATTTCGTCAATATAAACTTTTTTTCCACGCCCACTTTTTGGGGGCGTTTTCAATAAAAAAAACTGTTATCGGTCAAATTTTAAATTTTTCGAAAAAAAATTTTGATGCAGAATCATTAGTAATATTAATATGAACATTTCGTCTATAAACTATTTTAACCCACGCCCACTTTTTGAGGGCGTTTTTATATAAAAACCATTTTTATACATTACCCCATAACATATGCAGGAGAAAAACCTTGTCTTTTGTAGAACCGTAAAATTTGTTGTGACATTGTCATTTTCTATATGTAATCCCCATCATGTTTTAACCCATGCTAATTTTTAGGGGGTATTAGTTTTAGCGATAGCCATCTAATGTCTTAGTGGCGCAAAATCCTATGCTCTTCTGTTTCAAAAAACTCTTGGAATTGTAAAAATTCTCGTTGTCTTTTACTACTTTGAGAAAAGTATGATTAGACATCTTTGACCAATTGCTCAATGGATCTTGGCAATTTTTTGCTGGCATGACTGACAGCTAGAGCAACCGAGTGACATACGCATTTAATAAATACACAATTTGGATTGAGTGTCGTTGTCCAAACAATGTCTATGTAAATAATATAATAACTATCTGCACCCTTTCCTTTTGGAAATGCTACACAGGTACATCAATAGGTATCCACCACACCGACACTACCCATATAAACAGCTGTGTTTACTTTGTTTGCTTTCTGACCATAACTCTGCGTATTTGCATTTCTTCTTTGGGATCATTTTTCTTGAAGATGATCGTGTATTCGTGTTTACCGTCGCCCAAACAATTAAAAACATGTACAATTTTTTTTTTGTTTGAAAACTGCTAAAAACTGCTAAAATTTAAGAAAATGCTAAAAAAAACCTGCTGCAGGTCATTTTCATGATCAAAAACTGCTAAAATCGCAGGAAACTGCTAAATCTGGTAACGCTGCTCCAAGCTGTCACTAGTCTTTTGTACTGTCGAACCTAAACTGAAGTATGTTTCATCCCTCACTGTGACAGAACAGAATCTTCCAATTATTGATAAAACACCAACTTCTCAAGTAAAATTTAAGTTCCATCATATTTTGTGTTCCAATGATGCTTTTCAGTTATATCTATAACTGGACCCTTCTACTGCGATGATTTCGAAGAAATTCAAACAGCGGTCAGGCATTTAAAAGAATTGAGTTTGTTTTGAAAGCAGATATTGGAAAAAACAAGAATTTTGTTTTGACAGTTTATTTGATTGAAAATGTAGTAGATTAAATGGAGGAGTCGAGTTTACTTAGTTAGAGATAGGTTTTGATTATTGGTAGAGATAGTGCAGTTGACTATAATTGACCTGATAACTAATTAATGTCGACATTTGGGTTTGATTATTAGTATCGCCGTATAACTCTGTGATTGTGCATGCATGAGGGGTGTCTTTGTGTGACGTGGAAAAATTCCGATCGATGTATACGAATACAACATTTTAGGATTAAAAATGAAGACCAGCATCATTTAACGATAAGTTCGCAGATGAATACTGCACAGTTTGCATTTATATTGTGTGGGTGAAGAGTGATTTTAAATGTGGGGTCTATGGTCCCTATAAAGGATCGTTTTTTTTTATTTCGTCCTATACACATTGTATAGTTGAAAAATGTAGAATAATACAAAATGAAGACAATTTAGTGAACAGAAAATGAGGGAAATCGGAAATTTCTTAATTCATTAAAAAAAATATACAAGTGGATGCGAGATCAAAGATTAACACAACAACGGTGCAAAGACAAACTTTTCGATTTATCAATATTGAGGGCGATAACAAAAGTCGTTTCATTTATATGATGAAGACAGCTCTAAATTTCATCGAATATAGTGGTAATAATCAAAAAATTAAAGCGGTAATAAGCTGTTTTATGATATCTAGATGGATTTATTTCTTCGTGATGGTGATGGGATATGTGGTTTGACATCTGGGGCGGTGAGATTTCGCAATCAAAGTCCGTCGAATCGCAGAAATCGTGACTGGATTGTCAGAGAGAACAGACAAACTACAAAAGAAGACATTTTATTGCTTGGTGATCTTATTCAATGATACCCAGAAGTAATTTACTATCCTTGGTGATAGAATATTAAACACCTGGTATCTGATTTGATCTTTCAGGTCGATATAAAACATAATGACACATATTCAGAAAAGTTTCATAAGCTCTGGCTATGCCATTGCCAGACTTAATCTGAGTCAAAGTTATATATAACCGACTAAAACCTAAGTCTAAATAAAAAACTCGAGTCTAACATTAAAAATTGCAGATTGTATATTTATGACACACACTGACAAAGGACTCAAAATTTATAAATTTTCTTGTGCGTGAGTATTTTTTTTTTTAATACAATAAGAAAGTTGGAAAAACATAAAAATGTGAGACATTGAGAAATTGTAGAAACAGAGAATAGAACGTCACATCACCACTTGGACTTTTGCGAGTAATCCCTATCGCCTTTCAATTCAAAGAAGAACACACATAATCTACACCACTAGGCATTTGATGATGACAGTCAAAGTATTTGAAGTATAATTGAAGTAGAACAGAGTGTTAACTGGAGTTTAACAAAACAAGAGTTTAAAAAATTTTATGTTTAGCAGCTGAGTTTATTTAACTAACTTTACCAAAACTATGGATTAGTAAGTCACGACTTTGGTAAATCTTTATGAATATGCCGCAATCTGGTACAGTGCCTCAAAGTTAAGTAGGAGTTTGAGAGTCCCTTGCATATATCACGAGGTAGCTTACTTACTTAAGTGGCGCTACAGTCCAGGATGAACCTGGGCCTTAACCAACATGCCTCTCCAATTAGCCCGGTCCTTTGCTAACTGCCTCCAGTTGCGCACTCCCAAGTTGGTTGAGGTCGGTTTCTACTTGTGCGCGCCACTTAAGGCGAGGTCTTCCTCTACTGCGTCCGACGTCTGGCTGGGAATCGGAGACTCTGCGAGCCGGATTATTGGTGTCCATTCTTTCTACATGTCCTAGCCATCTTAAACGTCCAATGCGGAGTTTTTTGACTAGGGGTATGTCGCTGTACAGCTCGTATAGTTCGTGGTTGAATCTTCGTCTCCATAGCCCGTCAACGCAAACGGGACCGAAGATTTTCCGAAGAATTTTTCTCTCGAATCGACCAAGGATTTCTTCATCCGCTTTTGATACGGTCCATGCTTCAGCGCTGTAGAGCAGGACTGGGATGATCAGGGTCTTATATAGGATCTCCTTAGTAGTTCGAGTGAGGGCTTTACTACCAAATTGCCTTCTTAGCCCGAAGAAACAGCGATTGGCAAGAGTAATTCTTCGTTTGATTTCTGACGAGATGTTGTTGTCAGAGCTAATAGCGGAGCCGAGGTAGACAAAGTCCCGTACTACCTCAAAGTTATATCTGTCAATGGTGACGTTCTGTCCAATTCGTTGATGTTGTGTGTCCTTTCGTGTTGACAGCATATACTTTGTTTTACCCTCATTTACTGCTAAACCCATTTTTGCCGCTTCCTTCTCTATACTAACAAACGTGGCTATGACATCACGTTGAGTCCTACCAATGATGTCAATATCGTCGGCGTATGCTAGTAGTTGCACCGATTTTTGGAGAATTGTGCCTCTGGTGTTGGCTCGGGAGTTTTGCACAATTCTCTGAAGAATCAGATTAAAGAAGTCACATGACAGCGCATCGCCTTGCCTAAATCCTTTTTTGGTATCGAATGTGTCGGTGAGGTCGTTTCCGACCCTGATGGAGCAGCGAGAATTCTCTATCGTCATCCTACACAAACGGACTAGTTTGGGCGGTATACCAAAACTAGACATGGCTCTGTACAGTTCGTCTCTATAAATGCTGTCATATGCGGCTTTGAAATCGATGAATAGGTGGTGGGTATCGATTTGGACTTCTTGAGTTTTTTCCAGGATCTGCCGAAGCGTGAAAATTTGATCGGTTGTGGACTTTCCTGGCCTAAAACCACACTCATAAGGCCACACAGCGGGAAGGCCGTCATTTCTGTCCTGGAGTGGCACATCTCTATATCCTCGATCGCGCGCTTTTTTTTTTTGCTCTTTTTCATCTTTTTGAAAAGCCGATGTTCTTCCCTTCTTCTTTGCCTATAGAGCTCAATGGCAGCTCTTGTCTTCACCTGCAGCTTAGCCTTGTAGGCCTCGTTCTTGGCTGCGAGCATCACGAGGTAGCTGCACCTAATTTTTTTCACTGAACACTGAAAAAAAATTAAACAAATAAAAATATCATGAGAAGCTTTTTCAATATTATTTACCACCAATATAACTTCGCACTCGCACAAATGAAACACGAGGATTGTATGTTTGTCCGAATTTCGCAAGAGGTGGGTCAGTGAACAACATGTATGTGTTGGTACTTTCGAAATTTGAATCAGCATCCAAGCAAACATATTTCCATTGGGTAGTGTTCCAATATTCCATTTGCTACCAATTGACATCCACGTTTTATAATTGCTGCCCTATGATAGCAGCAGTTATAACCTGTAGATGTCAACTAGTTGGGAGCCCGACATATTCCACATTCCCCAACCCATGTTCCATTTGCTACCAATTGGCATTCACAGGTTCCTGCCCTATAAGAGCAGCAGTGGATGTCAATTGGTAGCAAATAGAACATGGGTTGGGGAATGTTAAAAATCTCAGATTCCTAACTACAAGGTGGCGCAAAAATAACCTTCCGATGTTTTTTGGCTGTAATTTAAAAAAAAAGAAAAACTTTGATTCTTTTTGTGGATTATTTTTATTTGGTCTTTTAATTTTTTTTAACATCAAGTCGAGAATATGATGTCATGTAAATGGCCGCCGCCACAGTTGATTGTCATTTGAGCCCTTTTTATGGCATTTTCCATCACTTTGGCCAAAACTTCCGGCGAAAGGTCCTCACATTCTTGACGGATATTGTCTTTAAGAGCTGCAAGAGTCTGAGGCTTGTTGACATAAACCCGCGACTTCAAAAAGCCCCACAAAAAGAAGTCTGGAGCGGTCAAATCAGGCGATCTTGCTGGCCAGTGCAAATCGCCAAAACGGGAGACTAGGCGCCCGGGAATTGCATCCTTCAGCATATCGGTTGTGGCACGTGCAGTGTGTGCCGTTGCACCGTCCTGTTGGAACCACATGTTTTCCAATCCCAATTCATCAAGTTGCGGCAAAAAGAACTCGTTGATCATTGCTCTGTAGCGCTCACCATTCACAGTAACCGTTTGGCCCGCGACGTCTTCGAAGAAAAAAGGTCCGATGACTCCTCCAGCGAAAACAACACACCATACAGTGACTTTGAGCCGGTGTAATGGCTCTTCGTGGGTTATACGCGGTTTTTCAGTGCCAGAAGCGTAAATTTTGCTTATTGACGTACCCGCTAAGATGGAAATGGGCCTCATCACTCATGATTATTTTTGATGAAAAATCATCTTCCTCTTGGTGGTGATTAAGGATGGCTTGAGCGTATGTTAGACGCAGCAGCTAACAGCTGATGCACCGTCTGGACTTTGTACGGAAACATCTTCAAATCCTGTACCAAAATTCGCTGTAAAGACCGTCGACTGATACCCATTTGCGTGGCACGTCGTCTGGTCGATGTCGACGGCGCTTCCATGACATCTTCGGCTACAGCAGCAATATTCCCTGCAGAACGGCTACTCCGGGGTCTGCCACGCCTGGCAGCATCTCGTGTTGTGCCAGTCTCTTCGAGGCGAGCGGCTAAACGTCGCAGTGTTTCACCAGTAGGCGTTGGACGGCTAGGAAATCAGCGACGAAATTCACGTTGTGCCAAAGTCACCGACCGATTATTGCTCAAATAAATAGTCACCAATATTCCGCGTTCTGGAGCAGTGTAGCGTAACATTGTTTATTAACGTGTATTTCGCATGTGTTTACTACACAAATGTCAAAACAGAACTGACATTAGGGGCCAATCGCAAAATTTATAGCATTTTCTGATAGGAGGATTACTTTTGCGCCACCTTGTAGTTGAATGTTTTCCCCTGAGAAAAGGAAGCTTTCTATCATCTTCGATCCCGTGTAAGTGTTATATGCTTCCAGTTATTTAGACTAAGAGCCCGGGTCTCTGCGATCTTTCCAAAAGTAAATAATTGGATTTAAAAAAACAAGTGATAGTAATTGCTTTTAATTTGTGTGGTTTGTCCTTTTTTATTGATTAACCTCAGAGATGAGTCAGATGTTTTATATGTGGATAGTTTTTTGTTTATGTTTATCGTATTAGGTGCGTTCCTTTTTTTTACGTGTCATGTTAATGTGACTGCCGGGAGCTACACATGCTCAGGTTCACAAGTAGGTGTTAGTAGATGATAAGCATTCATTGGGACACATTTAGTTCTCCTCTTTCATGAACTAGTTCGTTCCAAGTAACATCTACTCCGTAGAGTTGGTTGCCAAACTGAAAAGGAACGCGCCTATATTAATGACTAGTTCTTGAAGTAGTGTACACCTGTCTCAATAGTGTCTAATAGTGTCAGTCTTGAAAAATACTAAAAAATCTTTAATCATAGCCTTTTTTTGTAATTACATATCTCATTTGTAGATCAATACCATCTATATGACAATTTTTTCTAATCACAATTTTATTTCACTCACTTTACAGGTAACGAAGATCTCTGCTATCAATCGTTCGCCTCCGATGAACTCGATGGTAATCCACCGGCACTCCTAACCGACAGTAATAAAAAACATCACCGACGTCACGAAAGGACAACCAGCTTACAGGCAATAGATAGACTAAATACAAAAATCCAATGTACAAAAGAATCGATTCGAAAGGAACAAACTGCCAGAGATGGTAAGCTACCCCAAAATATTCTTGAACCATGTTCACCCATGGACTTGACCCTGAAATGACAACATCAAAAAAAATCCATATCATCACGTGATAGCCAAACCTCATCTAATCAATTCGAACCAATCCTTTCCTTCCAGATAACGTCAATGAGTATCTTAAATTAGCCGCTAGTGCTGATAAGCAGCAACTACAACGAATAAAGGTACCTGAGGTTTTTTTTTTTTCTTTCTTACGTGAACTTCACAATCGGTATTTGGTTTCGTTCCTTTGCAGGCTGTCTTTGAGAAAAAGAATCAAAAGAGCGCACACACAATTGCCCAATTGCAGAAAAAACTCGATAGCTATACGAAACGGGCCAAGGATATACAAAATCACCAGTATCACAATAAAAGCCAACACCGACAGCCAAGAGAGGTGTTACGGGATGTGGGTCAGGGTTTAAGGTAGCTTTGGAATATTTTTTTCTAATAAAAATGCATTTGCTTACATATTTCTGTTTTTGGCTTTCGCAGAAACGTTGGCGGTAACATTCGGGATGGTATAACTGGATTTTCTGGGTCGGTTATGTCGAAACCTAGGGAGTTTGCACATTTAATTAAAAACAAATTCGGAAGTGCTGATAACATCAATCAGATGACAGGTAAGATTTTGTTATTCGTTTTCGTAAAAAAAAAAAAAAACTGGGAAGTGAGTGTTTTTCTGTTGCAAATGTGGTCGCATATTCGAAGTGGTTGTGGAACTTGGTTTTATTGTTGAAGGAGGAGAAATTCAATAAATTAATGTAGTACAAGAAACTGGGCAGTAATCATACTTCCCGGCCATCTTCCGTACTCCCTTTGTTACCATTATACTCCCGTCATCTTAAATAAAATAGCCAGCAGTTCGAATTATGCGGAAGTATCGATGTAACTTCTGATTTCGGATAACATCGTTACTGGTTTCGACTTAAATGCTGGGGCCGAATTCCGGTGAGTTTTGCTGTGTACACGAAAAAATGTGTTCACTGTCTTGTTCCGATTCCCCAAGTGTGCTAATGAGTTTTTCTTGACAGCTGTCGTGTACACAAGCGAAAAAAAATAATTAACCATCTTTTCGGCTGTGAATGCTCACGACGGTCGGTGTAATGAAAATTAATTCAGTTCACACCAGGGTTGCAAAAGTCGATACAATTGTACTGTTTTCGATACAATCGCCCTAGCTTCAGTACACAAATACACTTTTATAAAATCCGATACAATTGCAGCTATTTTAATAGGTATTTATCATCAAAATATGTTTTATAAAACGAAAACATCACATAATTTGCTTTGCTACCAATAATCTGTTCGAATTTATATAAATACCACTGAACCACAATTTCACAATCACTTTTTTCTATATTCGCGCCATTTTTTTTGCCTGAATACTGAATCAGCTGATTGATGGTTCTTTTTTTTAAATTTTTCTTGTGAAAGTTTCGTACCGAAAATACATGTCTTCTTGTCTTCTTATTTTAAGGGATCTTGAAGATCTTAGTTAGTCATTAACTAACAAAATAGACAATAAGGAGATAATTAAATTTAAAGACATTTTATGGTTTTGAAATTACAATTATGCTGATAAAAATGGATTTTTGTTTTTAGGTTGTTATTTGGTTTTACTCACTTGATGTCATAATTGGGGTATTTATTTCAAATTAAAATAAGTAAAGCAACAGTTTTTAACCAAAACACTTTTGTTTCGAATTTTAAGTCATTCTCATGTTGATCAGGTTCCGGCAAGCGCTCTGCATCTTTAAGACAATGGGTTGGAAGACCCTTATACACGGCACAAGCTCTTTCGGAAAGCTTCACCAAGTCAATTAATGTTTGTTTTGACATGGGTAACTTACCCTGGTAAATGGGTTTAAGACCACAGGAAATCCCCCAAACAGCTATATATTTATAGTTGAAACTATTTTTCGTTCGTTTGTTTAGTGGAGCTTGTTTAGTGCTGGGTTAACTCTGAGTTATCACAGAGTTTAATAACTCCGGAATTAATTTAAGCTAGAGTTTACTCATGAAGCAGTTTTTCAGTACAGAATTAAATTTGACTCCGTGTGTGATGATTTAATTTGGTAGCACTCATGATTTATCGATTTTGCTCAGTTATCACTTTATCAGCTGTTTGGTTTCCTTTTCCCCAAACAAATTGAAATGCTTTTGTCACAAACTTGCAAGTCTTCTTCTTAAAACAATTTCAAGTTGCTTAAATCTGCATTAAGTTCAAATTGGAATTGAAAAAAATTGTTTGCCTGGTATTACATCATCTGTCAAAAACATCTGACCATTTAATCCCGGTGTTAGCTCAGTAATACTACGTTCTCACTGAGCAAAAAAGCTCATTTCGGAAATCAATTTGCAAAAACGATTAATTTCCCATACAAAATCAAATTTCCGTAATGTGATAATACCATTACATTTGTGGGAAATGTGGTTTCTAATATGAAGAAATAAGAGGTCAAGCAAACGAACAAACATTTTTTTCATTGGAATGGAACAGCTAAAATGTCAAATTGGATGGGATTCATGTGTCAAAAAAAGGAAGGGTTGATTGTAAAAATGTAAACATAGGAAACTTTCTCTCGAAAATGTATATTTTCAGTTTGCTATTTATACAACAATTGATGGTACATTTATTGCTCTCTATTTGCTGCTATTATTTCGTCCAAAACCTCCTTGGAGTTTTCGATTTGAATTTCAGAGTCGATAACAATTGAATCCGGAACCGAAGTCTTTGCATATCCCGCTTCCTCTGTTTTCAAACGCCAGTTGTCAAACGTAATTCGAAAACTTAGTGAGAACACCTTTTTGGTGAAATTGGAAATAATCTCATTTGAACCTCAGTGAGAACGTAGTATAAACATGCTGGATTAACTCGAAGTTAACTCTATATTTAAATCGCCTGAAAAACTGCTTTCTCAAGTTAACTCGAGTAAGCTCCCGAAAGTAGGATGATCTCGCACTGAATTTTCGAATTTGAATTTTAACGACTTAATATTAAGCCAATAAATTTTGTAGCCATCTTTATATTTTTTGCATCCATAGAATCGTACTCCATTTGGGAACGCCTTGACTTTAAAAACTTTAACTCTATTTTTTGTAATTGACGAAATAGAAAAAACGAAATCTTGATGACTGTTGTAAGCAACGATTTTAAAAATTTAAACAATGCTGATCCTGGCAAGCTATCAAGAGTACACTCAAAACAGAAATATTACAAGCTTTCGCTTGTTTTTTCCGTTAAATGATCATATGACTAAAAGCTGACGAAAAAATGGCGATAAATGAAAAAAAAAATTATCATAAGTAGTGACGGATACGGCCATTATGTGCATTGAAAAACAAAACTAAGTGAGATAGAGGTTTTTTCCTCTGCTTTTAATGATTTTTATTATGTCGTAATAACTGTAAAAATTACAATTATGCCTCGGTTATTATTTCCAGCTATAAAACGTGAAAGATTATAGTTATTTTCTTAAAAAAAACATATTTTTACCAAATCTGTACACTGTACCTATAATTGTATAAAATAGATAGCTTATCAAAACACCAAACGATGATGGAAATCAACCAGTACAATTTCAATACAATTTTTTTTTAAATTTTCATTACAATGCTGAAAAGCCATTTTTCATCCCTGGTTCACACTGCTGACACAAATTATTCATTTGACACACTCAAACTCACAGCATGTTGCGGAATCGCACAATGTGAGTGTTGTGAAGTGTGTACAGACTGTACACAGCCAGAAAACTCATGCTTGCGGAATTTGGCTCAAGGATGTTAGTTTTGTCCGAAAAAAGTTGCCACCAATAATTTCCTTTAAATGTGAATCATATCAACCAATCGCGATTCCTATTAGAAAGGACTAACAATGCTTTGCTGGATGTTTAACTTGATTCGGCATTGGACGTGAATGTAGTCAGTCTTTTCATTTTTAAACCCTATCCCATAATAGTTTTGACATTGAGTTTGTAAAGTATTTTAAAGTAAAGGTATTTTTAGAGGTATAGAATTTTAAGTTGGCAACACTATTTTAACTTGCGGCCATTTTGTCAGCTGTCAATTGATTTATTTTTAGTTTGATTTGACATTTCAACATGAATAGACTAACGTCTGAACAACGCTTCCAAATTGTGCAAATTTATTTTGAAAAGCATGGTTCTGTTCGAAATACGAATCGCGCACTACGTCCATTTTACGGTCCACATAACCGTCCATCAGAGCAATTAATTCGATTAATTATGGAACGTTTTTGCGCCACGTTTACAGAGACGTGCGTCGTACAGTGCGTACAGAAGAAGTCATTGTTGCTGTAGAGCGAATCGTAGAGGAGCACCCGAATCAGTCTATCTGCCATCGTTCACAGGAATTGGATATGTATCCATCTACTTTATGGAAGATTTTGCGGAAAGATCTTGGTTTGCGTGCTTACAAAATCAAACTCGTGCAAGAATTGAAGCCACAGGATCCCCTGGCAAGGCGTAGATTCGGTGAATGGGCCCAAATCAAGATTGTCGTTGATCCCAATTTCCATGAGTGAATATTGTTTAGCGATGAAGCTCACTTTTGGTTGAACGTGGATGCCGCAATAAACAAAACTGCCGTATTTGGAGTGATGATAATCCTCAAGTGTATGTTGAAACACCGTTACATCCACAAAAACTGACTGTTTGGTGTGCTTTATGGGTTGGTTTAATAACTGGTTCGTACTTCTTTAAAAACGATGTTGGCCAGAACGGTACAGTTAATGGTGACGGCTATAGAGCCATGATTACTGACTTTTTCGTTCATCAATTCAATCAACAGCTATGATATGCAGGAGCTGTGGTTTCAACAAGTCCACGCAACATGTTACACAGCTCGTGCTACAATTGATTTATTGAAGGAAACGTTCGGTGAGCGGTGGTCCTGTGAATTGGCCTCCAAGATCGTGCGATTTATCTCCGCTTGACTATTTTCTGTGGGGATATGTGAAGTCGTTAGTCTACGCCGATAAGCCCGAAATGATTGACCACTTGGAGGACAACATTCGCCTCGTTATTGTCGATATACGGCCACAAATGTTAGAAAAAGTCATCGAAAATTGAACCTCCAGATTAGACTACGTCCGAGCCAGCCGTGGCGGTCATATGCCAGAAATCATAACTAAATTATAATACCAGAAGATTATCTTTCGAATAAAGTAAATTTCATGTCAATTTAAAAAAAAAATCATCTTTGTTTTATTCTATTTCAAATTCTATACCTCTAAAAAAACGCTCTTTATAATGGTCGACACAGAATCGCTAGCTGACTCGATCTAGCCATATCTGTCTGTCCGTCCTTCGGTATTTCCGTCCGTCTGTGTTTCACCGATTTTTAGGCCTTAAATTTTTAGCTAGAGTGATGAAATTTGGTATATAGAGAGTCGACGAAGCGAAACAAGTGTTTCTTCAAAATTCACCCACTGACATGCCCATTTTTTGAGTAACACGTTGTTTTTAGGCAAACTGTAAAGGACTTTAAAAAAGTGTCTGAATACTATATTAAGCCAATCTCAATATCTTTATTTCGTCCATATTCAATTTATTGCCACAAATTTTAAATTATTCGAAAAAAAAACTTTCGATGCAAAATCATTGGTAAAGTTAATATAAAAATTTTGTCTGTGGATCACTTTAACGCACGCCCACTTTTTTGTGGTCGTTTTCCTATAAAAACCATTAGTATACCCATAACCCAAGGTTAGGTTAGGTTTGATGGGCTGTTGACGCTCGGGTGAGTCGTCAAACACCCATAGGCCTACGTGGGCCCATAGCGATACCCTTCGAAGAAGTATCCTGAAATAGAGTTAAGTTCGCTAGTGATACTTATGCGGTGCTGGTCTGTGTTGCTCCTTCAGCCTCAAAGAGGTAGTTGCTCCATCCTGATCTGCAACAAAAACGGACTATCAGCGCTATTGGGATAGTCGTTAGGTCACTTAGGTCATCGAAGTAAAGGCTGCCTAGTATTTTAAATCGACTGCCGCTGATCGCAGGGCAGTGGCATAGCAGGTGTGAGACATCTTCTTCGACGTCAGGGTCGCTGCATTTCCTGCAAAGTTGGTTCGCACCAGTCAGTTTTATCTTATTAGAGTGCTTACCCAACAGGTTGTGACCTGTTATCACTCTCACCGCTATAGAAATGGAAGCTCTATTCAAAGCTAATAGCTTGTTTGATTTTCTGCCGCTTAATTCTGGCCAGAGAGCTTTTGTGTGTGTACAAGTTATTGTATTTTGCCATCTTGTGGTTGCTTTTTGAGTGTGCTTAGTTAATTCATGTTTTTTAGATGCTAACAGGGGATTGACCCTTTTATCAGCTAGGGAAATGCAACTGGACGATCCTTGTCTGGCTAGTTCGTCTGCTTTCTCATTTCCTATAATGTCATTATGTCCTGGCACCCAGATAATTTGGACTTTGTTCTGGTTGCAAAGAGCCTTCAGCTCTTCGCGGCAGCGACCAACTACCCGTGATTTTACTATATTGGATGCCAGAGCTTGAATGGCCGCTTGACAATCCACGTAGATGGAGATATCCTCATGTGATATGTCCAATACCCTAGCCGATTCGGCAGCTTCGAGTATGGCCAGGATCTCAGCTTGGAATAACACGAGTTTACTAATCTTAAGGATGTAGCTAGCCCGATCTTTTCAGAGTAGACACCAGAGCCCACTCCGACTTCCATTTTGGATCCGTCGGTATAGATTGCTATTACTGTGTTAGATAACACATTGTTTGAAGACCATTCGTCTCTGCTTGGTATTCTGATAGAGTAATTAGTATCAAAGTCGTGATATGGGATCATGTAGTCAGATGCTACATCCGCATATGCCATTGAGTTTAATATTGAGCTATGGCCAAAAGGCTTCTTAAGTAGATTGCCCGTTTCTTTGAGTCTTGCTGAGCTTTTTGCTGCTGTGTCATTGATTTGTAAGTCAATTGGTGTTATGTTTAGTATTGTTTCTAACCCTACTGTGGGGCTAGTGCGCATGGCTCCTGTCGTGAGTATTCATGCTGTCCTTTGAACTTTCGTAAGCTTGGTCATATGTTTTGCTTTTTTCATAGCATTCCACCAGACCAAGCAACCGTATGTTAGGATTGGTCTGACAATGGCTGTGTATAGCCATTTTGTGACCTTCGGGGATGGGCCCCATTTTTTGCGGCAGATTCTGTTGCAGCTATAGAGGGCAATATTTGCTTTCTTTACTCTTTCTTCAACGTTTAGATTCCAGTTCAGTTTACTGTCGAATATCACTCCCAGATATTTCGCACTTGCTGACAATGAGAGAATCGAATCTTCCAAAGACGGTGCCGGAAATGCTGGGATCGATCTCCTGTTAGTAAAGAGAACCAGTTCTGTTTTGTTTGGATTTACACCCAGCCCGCAAGACTTTTCCCACTTGCTGAGTATATTGAGACTTCTTTGCATAATTTCACTCAGTGTCGGTGGGAATTTTCCGCACGCCATGAGGACTACGTCATCAGCGTATGCCACTGTTTTTATTGCAGTGATATCTATCTTCTTAAGTGCCTCGTTGACTACTAATAGCCAGAGGAGTGGGGATAGTACGCCTCCCTGGAGGGTACCTCTTGACGTTGTGATTCTTTTGGTACAATCGCCTAGTGTTGACGAAATGATCCGGTTATTGAGCATGGTTAAGATCCAATTGCTAGAAACCGTACCTATTTCAGCTTTGGTAAGTGCCTCAGCAATTGCTTCAGTTGTAACGTTGTTGAAGGCTCCTTCTATATACCCATAACCCAAAGCACATGCAATAGAAAAACGTCGTCCTCGAACGATAAAAGATTTTGATGAGCTAGCTGAACAATTTGCTGTGACAATGCCATTTTTAATACTTCAAACCCATTACGTTTTTTGCCACACCTACTTTTTGGGAATATTGGGTTTAAGGATGAGGTGGGATGTGATAAGGTATTCAACGATTCGCACAGCGGATTTTAGCCCTTTCATATGTTTTAAACTATTTTTCAGCATGAAGAGCTTAGCCAATTCAGAGATGGAGGAAAAAAGGTTGGTTAGGTGCTTAGAAATTAATCATAGAGGAGGACGGACCGCGTTCATTTTGAATCTCTGCAGAATGTAGTCAATAAAATATTAAAGAAGGTCTGCCTTGTGATGTGAACAGAGTTAACAATCCCAACCGAGTCTGATTCCCTTTTAAAACGTTAAAGAAGGTCGGCTGGAAGTTTCACTTGAAGATAAGCGAATGTGGTCTCAGTGGTCTCCTTTAAAAAAAAAAAATTCTTCACCACTCAGGGTTTTAACAATTTATTGATGGAGAAGGAGAATGGTTTGTCAAGCGTCTTTCACTAAGCGCTTCTTATCTTTAAATTTAAATAAAACAACGTGTGTGTGAGATATCGTCGAAAATTTTTTTCGTTTGAAATGCTTATCGATTCCATTATGTATGGACTATAACATCGTTCAAATGTCCGCCGCGGCTTCTATAGATGGCGCGCATCAATCAGGCTGAATTTCACCGATGTAATGGAATATGTTGGCTTTGAGGTTTGTGGCTTATTCGCATATACCAGCGACTTCAGAAAAAGCCACAAGAAAAAGTCTAACGGGGTCGAATCCCACGATCTCGGTGGCCAGTTCACATCACCTTAACGTGAGATGACCATGCCATCGAACCGCCCGTGCAGAATTTCTAATTGTTTAACCCACATGTCGTTGGTGTTCATCCCATCCAATGCAGGCCAAGAGAAGTTGGTAACCATCGTCCTATAGCGCTCGCGTTGACGGTTACCGCCTGACCAACGTCGTTCTGAAAGAGATATGGACCGATGACGCCCCCAGCCCAAAATCCACAACAAACGGTGACTTTTTCTGGTCGCTTTGGGCGCTCTTGGATCTCATGTGGATTGGTATCTCCCCAAATTCGACATTTTAGTTGGGATCTCATCTTGAGTCTCATGTGGATTGGTATCGCCCCATATTCGACAATTTTGTTTGTTGACATACCCATTCATCTAGAAATCGTCCTCTTTTTTTTTCGTGGACTGGTAGAAACCAGTTGAGGGCTCAGTGGTGCGATGGTTAGTGCGATGAACTGCCGCGCAGAAGGTCTGGGTTCGATTCCCAGCCGTATCAACACCCAAATGATTTTTCACTGGCCCTCCTCTCGTGATGATCTGACAAATCGTCCGAGTAGTATCAATTGTCAAGAATAGCTTGTCTCATAAAACAGGAGGTCCCGCCATCGTGCAAGAAGTACACACGCACACATGAATGGTTGTGAGAAAGCTAGGCCCTGGGTACTAACGAGCCTGTTGCGCCAAAAATTTGTATTTTTTGTATCTAACAATTTTTTTATCCCGGATATATATAAAATAAATATTTGGCAGGTAACTTTCCTTTGACAATTCCTGCTTTTCCACAATTTATAGCACGGTTTGCGATTACCGGGCTAAATCCAAGGGTTTACTTCTTTAAAGACGCCACAATAAATTTGTTTCGTCAAAAATTTGGAGGACCGTTGTGTTAACTTTTCCTAACAACCGCTGAAGATGATTTTTTGATGAAAATTGGAGTCAGTTTCCAACTGCTTCAGAGCCTATTCAGCGAACACACGTCCTTCTATATGGTCTTTTACCTTCAGCTCCTCGGTCAGTTGAATTTTGTACGGGTACAGTACAAGTACGGGTACAAGTTGTGGTCTGCGAAAGATCGAGTTCTTGCGACAGGAAATCGACTGCCTCGGATTCTCCACTGGTCTTGCATTTCGTCGACTTACGGGTAGGGGTTTACCGTTTACTGAACCAGTGGACTAAAATGTATCCACCACACTGCGATAAGTCCTCTTGGTTGGCCGATTAGGACGATGCGCGAGGAAAGTTCCCCGAACAGAACTCCTATTTTGATAAAACAATTTTATCACTTGCAGGTGTTGTTGAACGCTATGTCCATTCATAGTGATTTGACAAAACAGGCTGACAGATGTAGCTTCAACAATATGGCCGCTATCAACTGTCAGAGATCGGAAGTCCTTATTGGCAGACCCTTGTACATGCACTTGGAATTGAATTTTTCCCTTGCGTTACGGGTGATCTCCCGTCGTAGCTAGGTACACTACGAATTGTATGCGCTGTTGGGGCAAATTTTCCATTCCCTTAGTTGTCCTTTTATATATGTGCTGTCGCACTTGCTTAGTCTCGAAATGTATCGATCATCTTCCAATTCATAAATGTTTGCTTTAGAGAAGTTAATATATCCGGATGGAGCTCTTTGGCTGAGGGATCAGTGAGCTCTCAATTTGTTTTGTAGTATAGGGGAGCTTACCTTTTCGAAACTGAAAATGGCGTCTTAATAGAAAGGTGATACTTCTTAGTACAAATCATTTCAGCCTTTGGAATGTTAAAAGGTTCACTATATTCGTATTAATTCCTTGCTTACTTAGGATTGTCTACAGTCCGGCATGAACCTGGGCCGCAACATGGTATTTCCCATTAAATTTTTTTGAAAAACAATTTTCCACTGTTACAACCTCCCTCGTAGAAAGCACACTGATACCCAATTGTTCGTCTTTTAAATCGCATTACTCCTCATTTTAGAAGCCGAAATCAATGCCCTTAACATGCCAGTGAATTCATCAGAGATACTTGGTCTTTCAACGCCCAATAATGCTGGTAATATCCCAGCACAATCCACAGGATCTGGTAATACTGGCGGCGCTGGTAGTGGGAAATTCAATAGTGACAACGGTAGCGAATGCAGTAGTGTTACCAGCGAAAGTATTCCAGCTGGGTAAGTCTTAATAACTACCCAAAATTTCCAAAAATAATTCGAATGCTCCACATTCTTTTTAGTTCTGGAAAAAGTCAATCGGGAGCCAGCCAATATAATGTTATTTACAAAACGCTTCTCACACAACTCCAAGAGCGGAATGATGAGCTTGAAAAGCTTAAAGAACGTGTCGAACAGTTAGAGGTTGGTATTCATTTGGAATTGACTAAAGTTCATCTATACATCATTTATGTTTCACGTCCCCTTAGAGCACACAAAAAGAATTCAATAACCTGACAGCCACACTAGAAAGTGAACGATATCGGGCTGAAGGTTTAGAGGAGCAAATCAATGATTTAACCGAATTACATCAGGTAAATGGCACAATCTCGAAACCTCTTTCCCATCAAGTGTATTTTTATTTTATTTATTTTTTGTTTGTTTTTAGAATGAAATTGAAAATCTCAAACAAGCCATCGCTGATATGGAGGAAAAGGTCCAATATCAAAGTGACGAGAGACTGAGAGATGTTAACGAAGTTTTAGAAAATTGCCAAACAAGAGTAAGTACACCCTTCGAGTGTGTTCATAATATGTCGCTGAATCGTAAATCTAGTGACTCAAGAAGTCAAGTATTTTTATACCGTTTTATCTATCTAGTTTTATGAGTCAATAAAACTCAAACGTGTCGAGATCTTGACCCGAATATAATGTAGAATTGTAATCTTTACAAGCAGCAAATATTTTATTTTTTCTTACCGCAATCAGCATTTATTTATTGAGTGCCCATAAAAACAAAAAGCCAATTAAATGAGAAACAGAAAAAGTAAATTTGCATCTCAACCATTGTTTCGTTCATATAATATTATTGTAGTCCATATAAATGTTTGTTTATTTATTTGCTTACTCCCATTTGTTGTAATTGTTTCTTTTTTGTTTTTTTAAATAGATTTCTAAAATGGAGCACTTATCGCAACAACAATACGTCACTGTGGAAGGCATTGACAACTCGAATGCTCGGGCACTTGTTGTTAAATTAATTAACGTAGTTTTAACTGTATTGCAAGTAGTTTTACTATTGGTGGCAACCGCCGCTGGCATTATTATGCCGTTTCTAAAAACAAGGTAAGTTTGAGAAAACACTTGAATCGATTTCAATATTTCAGTTTTATATAGGAGGAGTACGCAAAAGACTTGCATTTCATTTGTTCACTTTATTATCTGATAAAGCTAAGGAATTGGGTTTGTTTCTAGTTTTTCGAAACACAAAGGCTCCTCAGACTAGTATAATAGCATACATGAAGGACTGGGAGTAAACATGAAATATGCCCTCCAAAAACTCAAAAAGCATCGACCTATCATACCTGAGCTTTTACCTAACCAATTCTTTTATTTGCGCCTCTCAGCTTAAGAACTCAACATCAGTCGACTTCATTATCAAACATCCTTACTCATCGCACGACTATCCTACCCACCTGGTAGTCCTCTCTGATTTGATGTATTATCACTCCAACTTTCCTTTTAGATCAACGTACATAATCTAATTGCTAACATTTTCACCTCACCGACTCTTCTCCGTACCCAACGGTTTTCAACTATTTTCAGACTCTTAAATCTTTTTCACATTCTCTCGATCAAATTTCCACCTCACCGACACTTCTCCGTACCCAACGGGTTTTAACGATTTTCAAAATCTTTTATCCGTCTCGCTTTCAATCGCTTAAATTTTCACCTCACCGACTCTTCTCCGTACCCAACGGTTTTCAACTATTTTCAGACTCTTTAATCTTTTTCATTTTCTCTCGATCAAATTTCCACCTCACCGACTCCTCTCCATACCCAACAGTTTTTAACGATCTTCAAAATCTTTAATCCGTCTCACTTTCAATCGCTTAAATTTTCACCTCACCGACTCTTCTCCGTACCCAACATTTTTCAACGATTTTCGGACTCTGTTACCCGTCTCACTTTTTATCGCTCAAATTTCCACCTCACCGACACTTCTCCATACCCAACATTTATCAACGTCTTTCGGACTTTGTTACCCGTCCAAATTTTTCGCGAAAATTTCCACCTCACTGACTCTTCTCCGTACCCAACGGTTTTCAGACTTTTTTACCGTCTTGCGTTGTTCCATCCGCCCTTAACAGATGTTTGCTCCATCCCGATTTGCAGCAGAAACTGACGATCTGCGCTATAGGTTTCGTTGCTAGCTCCGTCAGGTCCTCGTAGTAGAATTAGTCGCGGGACAGTGACAGAGTAGGTGTGTGATATCCTCCACGACTTCTGGGTCGCCGCATTTTCTGCTTAGTTGGTGTGAGTCAGCTAGACCGATTCTATGGGAGTGCTTGCAAACAGGCTGTGACCTATTATCACTCTCACCTCTCTGTTCAGAGCAATAAGTATGTTTGATTTGCTTCCGCTTATTTCCGGCCAAAGGTCTTTCGTGTGTTTGCAAGTGTTAATCCTTTGTCACCTAGATTTCGTTACACTTTGCGTGTATCTAGCTATTGCCTGTTTTTTAGAAGCAAGTGAGGGTCTAACCCTGCTGTCGCATAAGGAGATGCAGCTGGATGGTTACATAGAGCCCTTTGCTCAAACGAATGGATGTGTTTAAACCGATTCTATCGGAGTAGACGCCAGAGCCAACTCCAATTTCCATTTTAGATCCATCGGTTAGATTGCTATTTCGTTGGTGGATATCACATTGTTTGACGACCATTCGTCTCTGATTGAGTATTTTATGTCGAAATCGTGATATGGGATGGTGTATTCGGATGTCCCATTCTCATACTCTACTAATTTTTTGTATTGTGCTGTTTCCAAATGTTTTGATACATAGGTTGCCGACTTCTTTGAAGCGTGCTACACTTCTCGCTGCTGTGTCAATCAGCTGTAAGTCGATTGGTTTGAGATTTAGAAGTGTTTTCAAACCTGCTGTGGGACCGGTGCGCATAGCTCCTGTTATGAGTACGCATGCTATTCTTTGAACTTTTTTAGTGCTATCAATGCTTCGTCTTTTTCATGGAATTTCACCAGACTAAGTAACCATAGGTAAGGATTGGTCTGACAACAGCTGTGCATAGCCTTTTCGTGACCCTCGGGTAGGGGCCCCATTTCTTACCACAGATTCTATTTCAGCTATATAATGCAATGTTAGCTCTTTCGTTGATGTTCGGGTTCCAGTTTAGCTTGCTATCAAGTATCACCCCAAAGTATTTGGCAGTTTGGCACTTGCTGTCAGTGAGAGGGTGGCACAAACTCTGTTACTGATCTTTTTTTAGTGAAGAGTACTAATTCGGTTTGATTTTACCGTCTTACGATCCTTCGCGAACATTTCCACCTCACCGACTCTTCTCGGTACCCAACATTTTTGACCGATTCACATATTTCATTACCCGTATCACTTTCTTTCGAGAAAATTTCCACTTCACCGACTCTTCTTCGTTCCCAACATATTTCTCAACAATTGATCTTCCTCCTCTCCGGAGCAGATGGACTGTGAACTGTGTATACAACGAAACCTTACGTAACGCTTTGCTATCAGCCATTCGACAGATATACAGGGTAGCCCAAAATATATCACCCTATCGAAAGAGGGTGTAACTTTTACAAATGGCGATACCTGTTAGTTTTGTTTTGATATATGTAAAGCAAAGAGATCCAGAATCGTTTCGCATTAACTGCAAGAACATGTGATGGAAGAGTCCCCTACTATATCGCTGCCGAAGCTGAAGGCTCCATCTATACGGACTAAACTACTTTGCAATGAATTACCCATTATATGATTATTTCTACAGACCATTTTGAAAAAAAGACTTGACGATGTTTCCATAGAAAGTGCAGTAAGTCCGTCAACAAATGCATGCAGGCAGACCGACAATCTCGTCTAAACAACGTTAACACTCATCTGAACCTAAATGATGAAGTAGACGGCTTTCGATCGAAATTCGTCATAAGCCCATTTCCATTTTCACAGAAAACGGAACAAACAAAATGTTCGCTTCTGCATTCACAAGTCACTACATGCTGACACTTTTACGTCGGTGGTGTCATCGGGCATTACCTCTTCGATGACGACATAGATTACAAAGCCATGATCAATGAGTTTTTATTTCAAAGTACAATACAATGCATACAAGGTGGCGCAAAAGTTGTCACCCGTCGCAAAAGCTGTCACCCGATTTTTTTTGGTTGCAAATATTTGAATTCTTCCGCAGAAAAAGTAGAAAAATTTATTCCACGATTCATGTCCTATGCGCCACCTATAATAATTGTTTCGATTTTTTTGCAAAACACTTAAAAAAATGACGGCCAAGAATCATCGGGTGACAACTTTTGCGACGGGTGACAACTTTTGCGCCACCTTGTACATACTTTTTCGAATGAGGCGTTTCCGCGAGGTTTCCTACCAAGGTATCTCTTCAGAAGAGAATTTTTCCGATCGAAATCGGAGAAATTTCTACCAAAGCATCCGTATTTCCTGTATGGTAGTAATGTCTGATTTATAGCTAATTAGAGATTCTATATGTTCATTATCAACGAGTTTTTATTGTCGTGAGTTAATGAATTCAACTTGACGACTTGTTATTCCAATAGGACTGTGTAAACGCACATAAAGTTTGCACAGCAATTGACATTTTGAAGGATGCGCTTCCCGATTATAAAAAGCCCTACCGAAGTAACAGCTCAGAAGACATTTTTTTCTGATATGTTAGAAATCAGAGAATTCTCTACCAAGGCATCTGTTCCGCTTAGCATTTCGAACAGATCTTCCGACGACATTTATGACACATGATCGTGCAGCTGCATAATGCGTTAAGGCAACAATTTTTCAGCTTCGCGTTATATTTCTTTGAAAATTGTCCGACTAAGAATCGTTGCGGGGTCCAGAGATTGAAAGCTTCATTTATATTGTTCCGCAACGGATACTTCGAAAGTTAACTGGCGCTCTATTTCAAACGAACGGCAAGTAAACGAAACAGAAGTAAACGATAGTCACGACAAAGCGCAATTGTGTAAAACGAGAAATTTATGACAGCTCAACGAAAACGAAAGCTATACGACTGCCCAATACCAGTCGTAAGAAATTACGAGTATCGTAAAATCAAGAACGATACTCGTTTTATGTAATCGAATTTCAACGAGAACGAAGTGATTTCAACGATATTCGTTTTATTAAATATGGCCCCTGAGTTCCGACTCGAACTGACTCTCGTTTCGGAAATTTTTCTTAACGGATACCTCGATAGAGCTGTTTGTTCAGCTAGGTCTGCCTATTAAAATCAAAATCTGTTTCTTTTTTGCATCGACTATATCTTTTGAACTCCCTTACCTCGTAACCTTAAAAATTTGTTTTACGGGCATATAAATCCAAGGGCTGAGGCCGGATTTTTCTGATTGGGTCCCCTTTGAGTGGGTTCACGTGAGGCTAAACCTTGATTCTTAAAGCTTTTACGCTCTTATTATTCTCTTTGTATAATTGGTACGCGCTAAAGGGATTATGACCATTATATGACACTCACAGTGTTTGACCATAACGCGGACATTAAGGAGACATCCATATGCGTTGGTTTTAAATTTCTGTAAACTGTAATGGAGACGAACTGAGTTTGGTAAAGCATTTCACATTCATTTTGTTCGTTCTAGGAATGAATCTCTGAATTTCATAGTACGTCCGATGATAAGCTCGAGGGTGAATTGATTTGCATTCATTGCACGGCGAATATTACGGTTGAGTTGTTGAAGGGATGGAATGCATCTGGGTATTTCGTTTTAGCAATTTTTGTTATAATAGCGGTAAAAGAGTGTAAGACAGGTGGCATTCATACGATGTTCGAGCAAGACTATGGAGTTCGCTATGGTTTAGTCTCCTTTTTAGTTTTATAACATCCTTTTGAATCCTATGTAGTAGGTGCAATGATGTTTTCATACGATGTTCGAGCTATAGACTATGGAGTTCGCTATGGTTGAGTCTCCATTTTAGTTTTATCGCATGCTTTTGTATCAAATTGTGGCTGAAATATTTCTTACATCGGTTAAGGAAACTTACACATTTCCCTAGGTTTTGCCGACTTTTAAAATGTGGTCGTTCCAACGAAGGTCGTTACTAATAACACACATATTTAGCATGGAAAGTTTTTCGGTTTCGACGATGCAAGTGCCAATAATGGACAATTGCTGTATATTTTGGATTTACTTTGATGACAAAAGACGGCATTGTGTTTTTTAAGCACTAAATTGCACTCTTTAGTTAGTTAGTTAGATTGGCTGTTCGTACAAGACGAAACACAATTAGCGCTGGGGTGCGCCGTTTTGATGCCAAATACTCGTGCGGTTAAATGTTATGTCTTGTTGTTAGTTGGCGTGTACTAAATCCAACCAGTGACATTAAGGAAGGCGATCAGTTCTTTGATGTGTTTATCAGAGAGGTCGCGGATATTGTCAAAGAAAGGTTTGCCTAGAGTTCGTTATCTTGCTCTTGACAGAGTCGGGCATTTGCACAGAAAGTGAGTTAAAGTTTCCTTTTCCCCCACCTCCTTGCAACTGCGACAGTTGGTGTTGTGGGGTATACCCATTCTAACAGCATGGTCACCGATGGGCAGTGTCCAGTGGTAATTGCTATCACCCTGGAGACTTCCTTACGGGATCTGCTTAAGAGGTCGCGTGTTTTTGTCTTGTTTTAGCGAGGCCACATATCTCTTGAAATGGCGCACCCACTGAGGTTTCGCCATCACTCTACTAGACTTCCACCATTGAATTATGCTGTTGAGGTGGGAATTTAATGAAGGATTTGAAAACGAATACGAAAAGCTGAGGGTACTGTCATCAGCAAAGAAATTGATTGGATGAGAAGTTCCAGACAAGAGGTCATTAATTAAAATGAGAAATAGTGTCGAAGACAAAACGGAGCCTTGTGGAACATCATCATTTATTTTGTGAGTAGCGTTTTTGAAACCGTCCAAAAGAACTTGAATTGAACTTTTCGAGAGGTCGATTTTTATCCATGGAAGATCCAGTAGCACGAATTTTCGACAAAAGGACTTGATGACAAACCCTGTCAAATGCATTTGAGTTAGTGCAAGAATCTTTTTTTCGGTATTAGGGTGGATTGATTGGTGATTCACTTTAATGTGAGATATGACCTCAAATCACCAGTTTTGCTACGAAAACCGTTTTGTCGGTCATCGAGGAGTTTCTGTGATTCAAGATATTTCAAAAGTAGACAGTAATGGCATTGTGAGAGCAACTAACTAACGTTTGCCAACAAAAAAATACTTTTTTAAGAAAAATACTGGATCCACCCTCTAAAACCTCCACTTCTCATGAATTTAGGAGTTCAACAATGACGAAGTAACAATTTATATAAAATTATTTCCTCTCTACACTTAATAAATAATGCCTTCGAATAATAATATTTTTTTTTTCTTCCAACAGAGTTCGTGTTTTAACGACATTCTTCTCAATATGTTTCATAATATTTGTGATACGACAATGGCCGGACGTGAAGGATATCGGTTCCGGTCTTGTGCGACATTTAAAAGAGTCTTTGGTTGTAAAGTAAACAAAACAAAATTAATAAATAAATACTAACTAAAATTTAAATTTAAAATACAAAAGTTGAAACTACTATAAAATGGTTAAGTATACATTTAAATAATTTTTATTATAAATATTTATGCAAAACAGAAAAAAAAATAAATAAAGAAATTAAAAACCCTTTAGACTAATTAGAGAAAACTCTCTCATCGATCACATATACCTAGCATCACTTTTCAGCTTTCGCATTGTATACAAACCAAAAACATTGTAAATAAAAAAAAAAACATGTTAAAGAAAAAAAACCAACCCTTATAAAGAAAAGCAAATATTTCGAAATAATAATGAAAAACAAAATAGTGATATTAAATATTTTTTTATTATTCTTTTGTATATAATTATAGAAAGAAAGATTTACCCCCAAGTAAATTAAAACTTGAAAACTTTCTTTTAATTTTTCACATTCAACTAAAAAGAAAAATATTATTAGAAATTTAGCATAAATTCACTATAACAGTAGTGTATAATACTTTTTTCGTTATGTGAAAAGAATTTTTACACACTCACTCAACTCACTCATGGCACTAAATTGCAATGTATATTATAAAATATTAAATCAGATAAATAATATATTAAATAATAAAAAAATTGTTTACCGTTCGACGAATACAAAAAAAAATTCAAATTGTATCGAGTATTTATGTGTCCATATTTATACCCATCCATTTTATAGAAAGAAAATCAAACAACAAAATTTGTGGAAAGACCAAAACGACGAAAAATTAAAAAAAAATTAATTCATTGCCTTTAAAAAAAAATTAATATATACACGCATTCATACTAAAAACTAGACAAGAATTAGATGTATACAAATAGAAATCAATAAAATAAAAACAAAATTATTTATGACTGAATAGTTGTAATTAAAATGTACATGTAAACATTTGAAAACATAAAAATATGTTTAAAAATTGGAATACATTTTTTTTTTAATTATTATTTACTCAAAAAAAAAAACTTTCCTATTTACTCAGTAAAATTCGATGAAGATGCATATTTATAATAAAAAAGGAAAATAAAAGAAAAATATTCCAAACAAAGCAGTGCTCTCATAAGAAAATAAAGAATCCATCATAATATTATAAATTTGAAATTTTTGTTTTTTCTCGTAAATACGACTTGTTTTAACAGCATTGACCAATTGGGGTGAGTATGTGCGCCTATCATTTGAAAAATATAAAATAAAAACCATCACGACTTTTGAAACGGACTGTCTTTTTTTAACGTTTATTTATTCACAATTTCTTTAATATTAATTAATAGCCTAAATAAACTTAAAGACTAGACATTTTTAACTTTTGCCAAAGTAAAATACCATTATGGTTCGCATTACTTACTTACTTAAGTGGCGCTACAGTCCGGAATGAACCTGGGCCTCAACCAACATGCCTCTCCAATTAGCCCGGTCCTTAGCTAACTGCCTCCAGTTGCGCACTCCAAGTTGGTTGAGGTCGGTTTCCACTAGTGCGCGCCACTTAAGGCGAGGTCTTCCTCTACTGCGTCCGACGTCTGGCTGGGAATCGAAGACTCTGCGAGCCGGAGTATTGGTGTCCATTCGTTCTACATGTCCTAGCCATCTTAAACGTCCAATGCGGAGTTTTTTGACCAGGGGCATGTCGCTGTACAGCTCGTATAGTTCTTGGTTGAATCTTCGTCTCCATAGCCCGTCAACGCAAACGGGACCGAAGATTTTTCGAAGAATTTTCCTCTCGAATCTACCAAGGATTTTTTCATCCGCTTTTGATACGGTCCATGCTTCAGCGCCGTAGAGCAGGGGGCAAATCACCGCATCCGTGAACGGATTCCTAACCGTACGAACGATAATTACGTGATACATCTTTCGAACTACCGGATTGAGATCACGGCATTCGAATGCTCACGGAACGGAATTTTCCATTCGTAATAAATGTCGTACTAGATTGGAAGGGTTAAATGTTATTGTTCAAACGTCAAAAAGTTGTCATTCGGAAAATTTATCAAAACAAATTTATATCAAGACAAAATGGATAGTGCTTTATTTTTTTATCTCAGTACTTCTGAGGAGAGTGAAAGTGATGAGAAAGTGGTTCGAAGACAACTGAGGGATAAAAGTAATCCACTTTCTTTGCCGAAAAGAGCGTAAGAATATTTTAAAACATTATTTTTTGTTATGTAAATATAACGAAAACATATTTTTTTTTTAAGTAATCGGGTGTATAGACGGAACGCACATTGGGTTTCAGAGACCATCTCTGAATGAGCATATGTTCCTTAATCGGAAAGGGTTTCATAGTTTAAATGCCATGATAGTAAGCCAAATCTTACTTTACTAGTACAAATATGTGAAATTCATTATCAATTTTTCAGATATGCGATCATAAGTACAAAATAAATGCCATTAACTCGCAATACGGAGGTGCAGCCCACGATTCCTTTGTATGGAAACATTCCGATCAACGGAAATACCTCGAAGATCAATTCAATATCAATCGAAATCAAAATTCGTGGCTCTTAGGTAAGAATGCGACAGAGCATTAACTTTGCAATGCATTATCCTTTTTATTCTTCCATATAGGTGACTCCGGGTATCCCCTCGAACCGTGGTGTATAACACCATATCGTAATCCGTTGGATGGCTCAAGCGAATCACTTTTTAACGAAGTTCATTCAAAGGCACAATTGGCATCCTCAAAGGCCGATGGAGGATTTTGGGAAACGAGAAAAAATGTAGTTACAAACCTGAAAAAGTGGCCAAGTTCGTTAATGTGTGTTCTGCTTTGCATAACGTTGGCATTAAGTTTAAATTACCCTTTAATACACCGAACACGGTTCCCGAAGGTGAACCAATGCCAATTGAAGTTGAACAGTCAACACAATTAACAAGAATCGGAGAGAAAATAAGAAATCATATCAGATGTTCCCTTATTACCAATTAAACCTCTATTAACTTAATATTAAACTCTGTATTAAAAACAAAATAACAAAAAATCACATTTCATATTCAGACTTATAAAATAAAAAAAAAACATATTTTTCGCCAGATTGGGGAGCACCCTCATGTATTCCGCCAATAGATTTTTTTGTGTGACGTTCAATTTAGTGCCACTTGTCCTGAAAATTGTGTTATCCATGTTATTAAAGTGTTTTTAATTGTTTTTTTTTTTTCATTTCAAATCACTTTACTTGTAAATAAAAACAACTTACATTTTGTTTATCTTTGGTGTACGTGCCAAAATCAAATTACGAATGCTTTTGACTGACCGAATGACTTGTCGAATGAATGCATCCGTTTACGTATTCGTTCACGGATGGTATAATACCACATTACGTTACTAGTTATTCGATAACGTATCACATAATACCAAGTACACACTTTTACGTGACGAGTCATCCGTTCACGGATGCGGTGATTTGCCCCCAGGACTGGGATGACCAGGGTCTTATATAGGATCTCCTTAGTAGTTCGAGTGAGGGCTTTACTACTAAATTGCCTTCTTAGCCAGAAGAAACAGCGGTTGGCAAGAGTAATTCTTCGTTTAATTTCTGACGAGATGTTGTTGTCAGAGTTAATAGCGGAGCCGAGGTAGACAAAGTCCCGTACTATCTCAAAGTTATATCTGTCAATGGTGACGTTCTGTCCAATTCGTCGATGTTGTGAGTCCTTTCGTGATGACAGCATATACTAAGTCTTACTCTCATTTACTGCTAAACCCATTTTCGCCGCTTCCTTCTCTATACCAGCAAACGTGGCTATGACATCACGTTGAGCTCTTCGAATGATGTCAATATCGTCAGCGTATGCTAGTAGTTGCACCGACTTTTAGAAAATTGTGCCTCTGGTGTCTTTTTTTGGTATCGAATGTGTCGGTGAGTTCGTTTCCGACCCTGATGGTGCAGCGAGAATTCTCCATCGTGATCCTACACAAACGGACGAGTTTGGGCGGTATACCAAAACTAGGCATGGCTCTGTATAGTTCGTCTCTATAAATGCTGTCGTATGCGGCTTTGAAATCGATAAATAGGTGGTGGGTATCGATTTGGACTTCTTGTTTTTTTTCCAGGATCCGCCGCAGTGTGGAAATTTTATCAGTTGTGGACTTTTCTGGCCTAAAACCTCACTGATAAGGTCTGATCAGGTTGTAAACGGTTTCAGGCCTTCACATATTACGGCAGACAGGATCTTGTAGGCGATGTTGAGGAGACTTATGCCTCTGTAGTTGGCGCAGTTCAGGGGGTCTCATTTTTTGTGGATCGGGCAAACGATGCTGAAGTTTTATTCTTCAGGCATACTTTCATCCGACCAGATATGTTGGTGGATGTTACTTACAGTTTGACAGTTTTTGTTATCGTTTCCAATAATAAATGGTTAAGCGGAATTTTGTTCGTCATCGCAGTTTAACAGTCTGCAGAAGTGGTTCTTCAATATCCTCAGCATCGACTGTAACTCAACTATGATATTGCCTTGTTCATCTCGACAGGATTCTGTACGGGCCTTGTATCCCTGGCTTTGACGTTTTACACTTTGGTAAAACTTGCGAACATCGTTCCTGGAGTGGCACCTCTCTATATCCTCGATCGTGAGCTTTTCTTGCTCTTTTTTCTTCTTTCTGGAAAGCCGGTGTTCTTTCCTTCGTCACTGCCTATAGAGCTCATTGGCAGCTCTGGTCTTCACCTGCAGCTTAGCCACGTAGGCCTCGTTCTTGTCTGCTAGCATCTGTCGGCATTACTCATCAAACCAGGGGTTTCTTGCTGGTGGCCGCGAGAAACCTAGCACATCAGTTGCGGCTGATCAATCTTGCTTTACATAAAAAGTTAAACTAATTCCAAGTCTTTTATTTTATTTGTACTCCGTGTGAAATCTTTCTTCACTTGGTAGCGAAATCTCACGAAAACGCGCCTACTCGAAGTGTCGAGTTACGTGAAGCAAATTGTGATAATCGTTTTCAAAGTTACGTAATGAGCCCTCAGGTCATCTAAATAAGTGGACTGACCTATACAATTAAGTCCTTGTTCGATGTGTTTACACCGATGAGACACACCAAATGTAGTCCGGTTTTTGTCCACGGTGTAAACGTAGCCAATAGCAAAACCAAAATGAATCGACAAGATCGATTTAGGGGCCTAAAATTAAACAAAACTCCCTTGGTATGTATATTTAAATATTTATTTTGTTCCTTAATACATAAGTCTATATTTAAATAAAAATAAAAACAGTAAAATAAATCATTTCAACTTTTGTTATAGTGACTTTGATATAACAGGATTGTTTTTTGTTTTTTTTTTTATCTTTTCTTCTCAAATAATTGCTTCTCTTTGTGAAACGAACACATATCGCTGTGCGAAATTAAACTGTCACACATGTATCCTTTGACATTTTCTTAATGCAAACGAAATAATAACGGTAGATAATTTTAGCGGGATTCTACTTCTCTTTTAAAATATATTTTTATATTTATTTTTGTATCAATGTTACACGCCTACACAAACTCTTGTACAAGTATATTTATGTTTTGGATTTAAAAAAAAAAAACAAAAACATTTTATATATTTGTTCAAGTTTTATTCATTAAAAAGTAAAAACTCACTATTAGTAATAATTAATAGAGTAAGAGGGTTGGCTATATGGGGGTTCTGTTCCAGGGTTAATAGCATAATAATAATAATAATCAATAACAGTTACTAACTTAAATCACAATTTATCTCATTTTTTCTTCATTTTACGATAACACATGTAAAAGAGGGGTGGAAGGGATGAAACAGCGAGAGAGAGAATGAGAGATCGGGAGAGAGATTTTACAATGGACTCGTCGTACTCTCTTTCTTTACGTTTTACGTTTTACATTTTCTTTTTGTTTTGTTTCAGCTTGAAAATGGGGATATTACCCAGCAATATGCAACTTTCAAATGAAGTACTGACGATTCGGTGGAAGTTGTGACGAATTCAGATGTGGGTTGCGGAGATTTGTATTTGGTAGAGCAACCACGCCGATGCCACCCTGCGATGGTGTTTGAATGAATACGGAGTCTTGCTGCTGTTGGTCGGTTTGTGTTTGTCCCTCAATAACAATGCCCAAGAGATCTGTAGTGGATCCTGCTGCGGACGGTGTTTCAGTCGCAATTGGTTCGTAGATTGTCTGATGGGGTTCCATTTCGTCGTCATCTTTGAAGGATCCACTCAGATTGGGATTTAGAATGTTGTTGGAGGTTGGCGGAGAGCCATTGCCGGTTGCAGCAGCAGTTGTGGTCGCTACTGCGGCTGCACCTGAAGCAGACTCGGGGACATTTACTGGTGCATTGACACGTTCGAATCGTGAGCGTGGAACACTGCCTCCTCGTGCTATCATAGGAGGGGCTGTTATACTAATTGGGGCCTGTGGTCGGCGGCGGAATAACCTATAGAGAAAGAAGAAGAAGAATAGCAATTAATAAGCGTGTTATCGGAGATCGAAGTCGATTCAATTAATACTCTATCCACATCATCTTTTAATATCCACGGAACAAAACAAATGTGTTTCATACTGGGGAAACATCCCAGGCCTAAGACAGGCCAAAAGAGCTATTCAGCCTTTCAAATCAGATGCCAATAAGATACTAAATCTTCGCAGGCACGATATCAAAAACTTAGTAGGCTACCTAACTGTACATCACGGTCTGCGATATCACCTAAACAAAATGCGTCTAGTCGACTCACCGGAGTGCAGACTATGTCTAGAAGAAGACGAAACAGCCGAGCATATCATATGTGAATGCCCGGCCCTTTACGGCATGAGAAGGAAATCTTTCTTCAGGGAATTTTTAAGTCCCGAAGAACTGAGGAAATCTTCGGCTGAAAGTATTATCAGCTGCATTAGGGAAGTAGAAGCGCTACTAATCTAAAAATCAACTGACGGCAAGCACAATAGATCTTTTAGGTCGATGTGTATATTACTGCTTAGGCAGGTCCGAATTTAAAAAAAAAAATAATAATAATATCCACGGAGTTATGATAAAGATTCACATAGCATACGTAATAAAATACGCGCTATTCGTTTACAGACTCAAGGATTGTGGGACAAATCCAATGTCATCTCTTTTTTACATTCTTGAGCAATGTTAGGTTAGAGTGGCTGTCAGCGATTCGCTAGCACACTTAAACCAGTTTTTGGTCCACTGTGATACCACATGGATTTCGTCCATTCTCCTTATTACCTGTGAAGCAATCTGATCTATTAATGAAACGGAGAAGACTACTCCCTTCCGCTTTTGTCAAATCACTGGGATTTTGAAAGAAGTAAAGCTCCAAGATGAAGCTTCCGTTTGTTTTATAGCGCCGGGTAGTTACAAAGAAGATGAAGAATGGTGTCTGCTTCTCTTTATCCATACAAAAGTCGTTTGAATGAATGCCTAGTCTTTCTGTCTGCCTACCTATTAGACAGTGTCCAGTGATGATACCTGTGGTGGCGCTAATGTATGATCTAGTGAGCGAAATCAGGCCATGGATCTTCTTAAATCTAGCTAGGGCCAAATTTGTTTGATTATTTGACACGCCGTGTCAAGAATACAACTGAGATTTGATTTGCTGTGAGCATGCTGCGCTAGTAAGGTTTCGCATGTAGCGATAGGAATAGCTATTGCACCCGTGTCGGGTACGACTGGTAATTTAGTCCCACGTCTGGCTAGTTCATCACCCTTACAGTTCCCTGGAATTATCACCCAGTATAGGTGAATGTTAAACTGCTCTGACATCTTTTGCAAAGATGAGCGGCAATCTAGGATTGTCTTTGGCTACGTTTACACCGTGACTATATTTCGGTGGGGCGAACTATTTTAGTCTCAGAATTTTTCTGTTTACACCGCACATGACTAAATGCAGAACTAACGACGTCTACACTAAATTAGACAACTTTTGCATCAACGTGTTTTTTTCCCCAAGATCAGCCCCAATGGCTACGTTTTCACCGTGGACAATAACCGTGACAAAGTAGAAAAATCCTCACTATTATCAGTAATTATAGCACTTCAGTTGAACTTATGGTGACATCTATGCGCAAGGTAGAAGGTTGCGCAAGGTTAAATTTATTATAGTCCAGGCCACCTAAATAAGTGGACGGACCCAAACAATTTAGTCCTTGTTCGATGTGTTCACACCGATGAGACTTACATCAAATGTAGGCTTAGTCCAGGCTATTGTCAACGGCGTAAACGTAGCCTTTGAGTTTGTTGAGACTGATTCCAGGGATTTGATGGCCTGAGAAGATGCTAATATCCTTGGCAGATATTACATGGCGATCTAAAAGCCTTATTTTGTTTGTCTCTTTCAGTTAAAAACACGCTGCAGTGATCAGAATGATGGAGAGGATAGGCTGAGATTTAGCCTGTCGGAGGAGACACTCCATCATTTGTTTTGGAGGCATCATTATAAAAATGGATCGAGTCATTTTGCACATGTTCGTTACTTTCCCATGACGATCTGTCTGGGAATTCTACCTGGAAGGTAGGTAGGTAGAGGTGGCGGTTCAGCCACCGGCACTGATTTGCCTTTTTGTTAGCACGACTCGTGCGACCATTGTTATGATGGTTATTGGATGTAATACAAGCGGTATCTAGATCCGGCCTGTGAGGTTTATAAAACGGATAAGAACTTGTATCATTTTACCCGAGATGTAGGAAAGGTTGTCGAAGCATGGTTGGTCTAATGCACGCGATCTGGCTCTTGCTAGTTTCGGACATTTGTAGATGAAAAGGGAGAGGGTTTCTGTCTCATTTGCGTTCCCGCACATGCGGCGTTGGGGTTTGTATGGGGTCCCTAGTTTGGCCGCATGGTCTCCAATTGGCCAGTGCCCCCTGACTATCGCCCTAATTCTAGCGATATCTGGGCGGGTTCTATTCAGTAGGTCGTTTGTTCTGTTCTTGTCATAGGTAGTCCATATCTTCCTCGATATTAACCTTCTTCGTTTGGAGTCGGCCTTCTTTAGGAAGTATGAGTGGATTTGTCCATTAACCGCACCTAGCGGGATATGGACCCTTGCCGCAAGTGAGCCGTGTAGAACTGATCCTTGTTTGGCCAGCCATTTGCACGCTCGTTTCTTTCAATGTCACTGTGCCCTGTGACCCAGAGAAGAGTGACCCTGAAGAGGTCGCCAAGTCGGGCAAGTTCTTTCCGGCTTGGAGGATATGGTAGCCGAGTTGATGGCCTTAATGGCAGCTGGACTATCTATGATAATGGCAACATTTTGCTTTTGCGTAGTGTCACGCAGGAGTTGCGTGCAATCCTCTGGCTGTTCTTTGCAGCCTTTTTAGTTTTGTGAGGTTGTAGCCTTTACTCAACGCGGGCCACCATACTCGTGAGCCATATGTGAGAATTGGCCGTACTACAGCTGTGTACATCCACAAGGTCATCTTTGGTTGAAGTCCCCACTTCTTTCCAAAGGTTTTGCTGAAAGCATAGAATGCAACAAACACCTCCTCTTACTTGGTGTTCGATGTTGTGTTTCCAGGTAAGTTTTGGGTCAAGCACGATACCAAAATACATAGTACTGGAAGATAGTGTGAGTGGTTTGCCATTTAGACGGGGGAGGGTGAAATCGGGTATTTTGGTTTTGATGGTGATTAGTACCAATTCCGTTTTTCTCGGGTTTACGCCGAGGACACAGCTTGCAGCCCAGGTGCTAATCTTGTCTAGAACAGCCCCCATGATTTTGCTTATCACGGAGGGTAATTTTCCTGACACTAGTAACACCGCGTCATCCGCATACGCAACAAATTTGACCCGTTTCTGTCTAATTTAGCTAGGACTTTATTCATAACCATTAGCCAGAGAAGAGGATAGATGACGCCACCGCCAGGGGCGTTCCTCTATGGGCAAATTTAGTTAAATGACTGTTGCCAACTGCTGCCTGGATAATTCTTGTTCCGACCGAGACTATCCATTGGCTAATAGATTCCTCTATACACAGCTCGATCAGAGATTCAAGAATAGCTCCAGTGAGGACGTTGTTGAAAGCTCCCTCTATTTCATTTTAAGAACAATCATCATCAAGGCGATTTTATAAATCGTCTATAGTGTGATATACAACTGTGTAAGCTAATCCTCACTGAAATGGTTTCCAGACATTTGTGATTACGACTTACTTACCTTAAAATTGGATAATCCCAAACAGAACGTCTGTTTTCCAATAAACTGGTCATGTCGGCGGTTTGCCGATCGAATGGATTGACTCTTAGTGAGCTGCTGTTTGATGATTCATTTGTCAATAGAACTGAAAATGCAAAAAATTATTCACATCAGACACATGCGCACATTATTCTCATTTTTTGTTACCATTTTCATCATCCGTCTGATTATCGTTATCACCGTCCCCATCGCCAGCGGCAGCTACTGCCGAACTTTCGTCACCCTGACTATTTGCTAATATTGCATAATAATTATATGGCACAGGTACAGCAGTGCGCAATAGAGCGGTTGTTTCATCATCTGTATCGGTCGTACTATCCAATGAAGACGGTCGTCTCCGACTTGATCTCGTCTCGCCCTTCGCAAAAACCTTCCGCTTGCATATTGGACAGACGCGTTTGTTCTTTGTCAACCATGGATCGATACAGATACTGTGATATGCTGGAAAGAGAAGCAAGATGAGATTTTTTCTTGATGAATGATCTTGAGATCTTTTAAAAACAACGCATGAGCTATTCAGTTTGAAACAGGCTTTGTACTCAGGTAATTGCGGGATCGGCTGGATCGTAGGAATTAAATCCTAAACCTTCGTTAAACAAAAATCTTGGCAATGCTTCCAGAGATATGCAATCATGATGGATAATATAAAAATCCAAGAATGGAGGCTAATGGTATCGAGAATCGTAGAGAAGCAATTTCATTTTCTTTTTACGGAGAGGTACTATAAACTCGAAAAAAATACTTTAAGCTGCAGGGGTACGAGTTCACTTTTCCACATCCTCAAAATTTAACAAAAACTGGAGCTGCAGTTATAATAAAGAAGAAGAAAGATCACCATATAGGAGCTAAGTTCCAATCATGTGCGATGTGCAAAAAATACCGAAACAAAAGTTGGCCAAATATCAGTTGCCTTAAAAAAAAAATTAGAAAGTCGTTTCCGCCCTCCGTGTGGAGTTGCTAGTCTCCCATCGGACGCGTCCTCGGGTGGCGGATAGAGGAATCCTATGCAAATATACGGGGTAGGTAGGAAATAAAATAGCACTCGTGGACCCAAAACTAGCTAGGAGTAAGGTCGCGTATCTTTTAACCTGTCGATCAACACCTTACAACCAACATCGAGTCGAAGAACAATGGACAACGATGCCAACAAGCCATTAGATCAGCCGCAACTGATGTGCTATGTTTCTCGGGCCCACCAGGATGAAACCATTGGGTTGATGAAGAATCCCGACAGATGCCCGCAGCCAAGAACGAGGCCTACAAGGCTTAGCTGCAGGTGAAGACGAGAGCTGCCATTGAGCTCTATAAGCAGAGAAGAAGGGAAGAACACCGACTTTTCAGAAAGAAGAAGAAAAAAGAGCAAGAAAAGCGCGCGATCGGGGATAAAGAGAGGTGCCACTCCAGGAATGATGTTCGCATGTTTTACCAAAGTGTAAAACGTCAAAGCCAAGGATACAAGGCTCGAAAAGAATCCTGTCGAGATGAACAAGGAAATATCGTAGTTGAGACACACGATGCTGAGGATATGGATGAACTACTTCTGCAGACTGTTGAACGGCGATGACGAACAATCTTTAGCTGTCTGGAAATACGAACCATTTAATATTGACGACCACCCACCAAACCTAAGCGAAGTAAGGATAGCAATATCGAAACTCAGGCTTAATAAGGCTGCCGGAAATGACGGCCTTCCCGCTGAGCTTTATAAAGCCGAGGGAGATGATATGTTAAGTAACATACACCAACTCATATGCCAAATCTGGTCGGATGAAAGAATACCTGAGGAGTGGAACCTCAGCATCGTTGCCCGATCTACAAAAAAGGAGACCCTCTGAACTGCGCCAACTACAGAGGCTTAAGTCTCCTTAACATTTCCTACAAGATGCTATCTGCGTAATAAGTGAACGCCTGAAACCGTTTACCAACAACCTGATCGGCCATTATCAGTGTGGTTTTAGGCCAGGAAAGTCCACAACTGATCAACTCTTCACACTTCGCCAGATCTTCGGAAAAAAAAATCAAGAAATCCAAATCGATACCCACCACCTATTCATCGATTTCAAAGCCGCATACGACAGCATTTTTAGAGACGAACTATATAGAGCCGTTTCTAGTTTTGGTATACCTCCGAAAATCGTCCGTCTGTGCAGGATGACGATGGAGAATTCCCGCGCTCCATCAGCGTCGGCAACGACCTCAACAAAACGTTCGATACCAAAAAAAGGATTTAGGCAAGGCGATGCACTGTCATGTGATTTCTTTAATCCTATTCTTGAGCGGGTTGTGCAATAAACTTGAGCCAACACCAGACACATAATCTTCCATAAATCGGTGCATAAATTAGCATCATTGGTTGGACTCAAAGTGGTGTCAGCCACGTTTGCTAGTATAGAGAAGGAAGTGGCAAAAGTTGGTTTAGTAGTAAATGAAGGTAAGACTAAGCAAATGCTGTCAACACGAAAGGACACACAATATCGACGAATTGGACAGAACGTCACCATTGACAGATATAACGACTCTGTCTACCTCGGTACTCTGACAACAACATCTCGTCCGAAATAAAAGAAAGAATTACCATTGCCAACCGATGTTTCTTCGAGCTAAGATGGCAATTTAGTAGTAAAGCCCTCGATCGAACTACAAAGGAAATCATACAACTATAAGACCCAGCGCTCCACGGCGCCGAAGCATGGACCGTATCAAAAACGGATGAAGAAATCCTTGGTCGATTCTAGAGAAAAATTTCTTCGAAAAATCTTCGGTCCCGTTTTCGTTGACTGGCTATGGAGACGAAGATTCAACCACGAACTATGCGAGCTGTACAGCGACATACCCCTTGGCTAGGACATGTAGAACGAATGAACACCAATACTCCGGCTCGCAGAGTCTTCGATTCCCAGCCAGACGTCGGACGCAGTAGGGGAAGACCTCGTCTTAAGTGGCGCGCACAAGTAGAAACCGACTTCAACCAACTTGGAGTTCGCAACTGGGGGAAGTTAGCTAAGGACCGGGATAATTGGAGAGGCGTGTTAGTTGGGCCCAGGTTCATTCCGGATTGTAGCGCCACTTAAGTAAGTAAGTAATCTTAGGGCCGTAGCATGTGACATATTGCTAAATTGCAGACTGTGTCATGTTGTCACTCTCACCGCTATAAAGGTAAATGAACTGTCTATTTGCTAACTAACTTTTACTAATTTTGCAAGAGCTTGTGCTTTGCCATAAGGAAATTCTTGCATTTTGAGTTTGCGTGTGCACACCCGTATTGTTTTGCTGAGGAGGCACAGCGTGACGATCCAAGTTTAGTCAACCCATCTGCTTTTGGGTTTCCAATTTTGTTTATGCGAATTCGGCTGATTTGAGTACAACTATGGAGGGAAATTGAAAAGTGTTTCAGGACGGTAGAGGTGCGGCTTTATTGATACGTAACGATCCTTTCCCAAGACAGCTGATCCACTATATGAATATTCCTAAATAGAAAAACAAAAACCTACTCACCATGGGCACACGGTAGCACTCTCAATTTATCACCTTCCACAAATTCATCCAAGCATATGACACACACCTCATACGGCTGACCTTTCGTGAATTTGGTAATTTTTATCTTCTTCAGCATATTCGTTGGCAAACGATTTTGTCGCAATCGTCTCTCTTCACGGACGCATTTGTAAATCATGTAAAATATCTGCAAGAGGGTTTCTGTATCTCATACAAAGGTCGTTCCAGTAGATGTAGCATTCACTTACCATAATGAGAAAGCACAATCCAATTAATATTGAAAATGGCAAAATCAATTGCGTGTTGATATTGAAGGGCAGATCATCGTTAATAACCAAAATAGATGTGTCATCTGTATATGCGGCTAATATATCGACACCAGTTGAAAAGCCAACGAACACAGCTGGTATATGTATACCAGTTGAGTTTTTCGCAGACATAGACTCTGCAAAAACAAATTGAATAGAACACCCAAATGGAAGTAGATAGCAGCCAATCTTGTGTACTGAACATACCCAAATCATCGTCGTTAACGATGTTATACACAATCACCGCATCGTACTTGGCTGCTTGAGCATTCCGAACTTTTAGTTCAAAAGAGCAATTCTCGCCACCTCTGAAATGAGCAAACAAAAATTAGCTTACTTAACTGATGTTCCTTCAAAGGTTTCAACAGCGAATACCTTTGAAGGACAATGGCGTATTTTGCTTCAAGGGCTGGTGGCGGTTGCAATTTACCACATCCCAAGTTGTCACTCGGTCGTATTGCACGTACTCGTAGTCCATTCGGTGGTAATGGTGGACCAAACTGTGCGGGGATGTCGTAAAATTCTTGCAAAAACTGTGGCACAAAAAAAAGGGGCGATCTTGTTATCAATTCAAAGAGAATGATGGAAAACAACTCACCTGATTGGACATGGCACGATAGACTAAGATATTACCTTTAGCCAACACGGCCAGACCATAGCAGACACTTAGAAACAACAATTGCGATGACATTGTGGATGGTTGTTGATCACTCGACTACAGGAAAAAATGGAGGATCGCCTATTTGTAGTGAATAACTTGGTTTTGTGGTCAAGTTCGGAACGGACAATTTTTGAGGACGCGCGTCGGTTGCCTCCTAGCTGTTAACTTTTACCAGCTTAATTGCATTTTATAGAACAGTGTGTTGGTGAAGTGGAGCTGAAATGAAAAATTAAACGCAATTCATTAGAGCGGTATTTTTTGGGTGACATTCAGGCCTATCGCGAATAAATTTTCCCGGGAAACTGTTCCCATTGATCAATCTGATTTACATTGCTGGGAACATTTAATCACGATAAACCTGATAGTGATTACGGTTTCGCATCAACAAAACATAGCATGTGGATTGTCAGGGGTGACCAATCAAATTTGGAACCTTCAATTACGATATCTAATGGTGGTTTTTAACCTGATTTCTGAGTTTAAAAAAAAACTGGTTTGCTGTTGATAATTCCTCCAGATGTGGCGAACATAGAAATCTGAAGCAAAGGTAAGAAAACAGTCACAGGTCATACTTGTACATACCTGCACGACCTGTGATGCCACAATAAGTTTCCAAACATGTACCGAATTCCGACAAGAAGATGCATTATGTATAGGAATTCATCAACGGCTGGGCCGATTTGGATCAAATTTTTGTTTAATTGTTCGTAATTGCTAGGAATAAACTCCGAAAAGTCGGGATATTGAAAATTGATTCTTTGTATGGAATTTCGTGTTAAATTGGTCCGGAATTGCTGGAAAAGAAAACTCGGAACGATGAAATTTTGATGATTTTGGACGTAAATATGGAAAATTTATTGTGAAGCTTGCGCTGTGCTGCTATCAATGCCACAAACCGATAGATGACGTTATACGTGGACTGAGGCTGTGCGCAACCTCTCCTTTCCGCATTGTCATTTTCTATTGAGCAAATGTGCTATTTTTCTTTCTGAAATTGATTCCAGTTTTGCGTATTATTACACTGATTCTGCATAGTCCTATATTGCGCATCACATCCGCAAAGGGTACAAGCATTACGATCAATTGAAATTCAATGCGATACTTATCAATTCGATCATTTTTTTCAGAGAATAAGTTTGCGTGTAAAAAGTTAGGTTATCCAATTGGCTTGCGGGTGTTCATTCTTCTTCTTAAGTGGCGCTACATTCCGGGATGTACCTGGGCCTCAACCAACATTCCTCTCCAATTAGCCCGGTCCTTAGCTAACTGCCTCCAGTTGCGCACTCCAAGTTGGTTGAGGTCGGTTTCTACTTGTGCGCGCCATTGGCGAGGTCTTCCTCTACTGCGTCCGATATCTGGCAGGGAAGCGAAGAGTCTGCGAGTCTGCGTATTCTACATGTCCCATCCATCTTAAACGTAAAATGCAGAGCTTTTTGATCAGGTGTATGTCGATGTACAGCTCGTCTAGTTCGTGGTTGAATTTTCCTCTCCATAGCCATTTTCGAAGAATTTTTCTCTCGGATCGACCCAGGATTTCTTCATCCGCTTTTGATACGGTCCATGCTTCAGCGCCGTAGAGCAGGACTGGGATAATCAGGGTCTTATATAGGATCTCCTTAGTAGTTCGAGTGTGGGCTTTACTACTAAATTGCCTCCTTAGCCCGAAGAAACAGCGATTGGCAAGAGTAATTCTTCGTTTGATTTCTGACAAGATGTTGTTGTCAGAGCGGAGCCGAGGTAGGCAAAGTCCCGTACTACCTCAAAGTTATATCTGTCAATGGTGACGTTCTGTCCAATTCGTCGATGTTGTGTGTCCTTTCGTGTTGACAGCATATACTTACTGCTAAACAAACTTTTGCCACTTTGAGTTCACCGATGATGTCAATATCGTCGGCGTATGCTAGTAGTTGCATCGATTTTTGGAACATTGTGCCTCTTGTATTGGCTCGGGAGTTTTGCACAATCCTCTTAAGAATCAAATGAAAGAAATCACATGACAGCGCTTCGCCTTGCCTTAACCATTTTTTGGTATCGAATGTATCGGTTAGGTGGTTTCCGACCTGATGGAGCAACGAGATTTCTCCATCGTCATCCTACACAAACGGACGTCTCTATAACGTCTCTATAACGTTTCTATAAATGCTGTCGTATGCGGCACTGAAATCGATAAATAGGTGGTGGGAATCGATTTGGACTTCTTGGGTTTTTCCAGAATCTGCCGAAGGGTGGAAATTTGATCGGTTGTGGACTTTCCTGGCCTTAAACCACACTGTTAAGGGCCGATCGGATAGTTGTTAAACGGTTGCAGGCATTCACATATTACTGTAGACAGGATCTTTTAGGCGTCTTTACCTGCAGCTTAACCTTGTAGGTCTCGTTCTTGGCTGCGAGCATCTGTCAGCATTCCTTATCAAACCAGAGGTTTCTTGCTGGTAGGCGCGAGAAACCTAGTACATCAGTAGCAGCTGATCGATTGTTGGCATCGTTGCCATTGTTCTTCGATATTCGATGCTGGTGGTATGGTGTTAATCGAGAGATTAACGCGAAGGCCTTGGCGGTCACTTGCGATTGCAGTCTTTCGACATTAAATTTTTTCATAGTATTTCTGATTTCTTGTTGTTGTTATTCTTACCTTGGCTGCAACAAGGTAAGAAGTGGTCCCAGTCGATGTTAGCCCCTCGGAATCTTCGGACATCCAAAAAACTGGATGCGTGCCCCTTGTCTATTGCAATGTGATCAATTTGGTTGACTGTTCGTTGATCTGGAGACTGCCATGTCTCCTTATGGATATCGAGGTGAGGAAACCGTGTGCTGGTTATAGTGGCATTTCGTTCCGTAGCGAAGTCAATTAGCCTAAGTCCGTAACCAGACGTGTTGTCGTGTAGGCTATATTTTCCGAGAATACTGCTAAAGATTTCTACTTTTCCTACCTTTGCCTTAAAATCTCCCAGCACGATTTCAACATCGTACTTCGGTAGTCGCTCATAGGTTTTGTCAATGAGCTCGTAGAAGCAATCCTTAGCTATATCATCTTTTTCTTCCGTTGGAGCGTGAGCGCATACAAGGCTTATGTTGGCGAATTTGGCCTTGATGCGGGTTGTTACTATGCGTTCGCTAATGTCTTGGAAACATAAGACTTCTTGCCTAAGTCTGGCACTTATAACAAATCCGCATCCGAATAGTCGCTGTTCTGCTCACTATTACACTGTCCGTAGTAGATGTCACAGTTTTCCATCCTCTTTTTGCCCGGCCCATCCCATCGTATTTCCTGGATGGCAGTAATGTCTGCTTTGTAGCAGTTTACGGCTTCCGCTAGTTGTTCGCCTGCACCTCTCCTGTTTAATCTTCTCACATTCCAGGTGCAGATACGAACGTCGTTGTCCTTTTTCATGTAGCAGGGTAGTCAACAATAAGATCAGTCCTTTCCGAGGCTATTGGTTGCTTCTTAACAATAGTTTTTTTTTTTCAAGGGTAGGTAGTTAGCCCAAAGCACAACCCCCAACCTGGAGGGCCAGTTCCAATTTATTAGATATCCCTAGGAAACGGGGCCATCAGTATCCACTACGGGATTGAGCGCTGCCGTTGGCCTTTCGGTTCATCCGCCACCATCTCTGTTCAAAGGGCCTGACTTACCCTTGAGATTCCTAGATAATCTGTTGCCGAATATGTCGAAGCAGCTCATCAACGTTCGCCTGGGACGGCAGTCCGGGTATTCGTTCCGTGCCATTTTGACCAGGCTGGTTACAGTGTTGCTATTTTACGTCTTGTTTTATACGCTTTTCAAGTAGTTCATTGTTAGATCTTGGGAAATTCCACCGGCGTTTCTTAGTTACTCTTTAATTTTATGACTTCCTGTTGGAAGCATTTCCGGGTACACAATTTCCAACAGATGTTAAGAGTTAAAATCGATTGCAAAATAAATGACCTCATCCTAGTAATTGCCTGTGCAAAACGTCAAGAATTTTCCAGCAATATACAACAATTCAAGAGCAGAGTCAATAAACATCGTTATGGAGCGTTATGGGTTCATTTCACTTGTGAAAAGTTTATTAAAAAAAATTCTTTGGCAACCCTATTCACCTTCCTCAAACAGATAAACTTTTCTGTGAAAAAAATGCTTTCGAATGAAATTCGTTCGTGATTTCTGATAGTGAAATTCAAAATACAGGAAGTACGAGAATATTTTCTAATCTTTTGCTACCGCTACAATGCATTAAAAGTGCATACATACACAACCGTTCTTAGAAAACGTGCTCTGCTCATCATAAATCATCGATGAGTCAGTCTTGTTGATGTGCTGCATTTTTGGACATTTTTGAAACACATTTTCAAAAAGTATCACACACACAAACCTTATCACATTGTTTGCATGATAATACGTTTTGCTTTATAGCATTTTTTTGTTGTTTTTGAAATGCAAAAAAAAAACAACTTTGTGTGCTATAAAACAGTTCCAAACAATAACGAGTAAACATCATGCGGTCTTGAGTGACTTCACTGACATTCATTGATGAGCTAGAATTGAAGTCACGTTTCAACTATCTCCCACTGGGAAAAGGAAATAGTCGTCTCACTGCCTGTAGGCTTAACAACCCTCTATCGCACGACATAAACCTCGTTAAAGGTCAATGATAACATTTGACTGTTTGACAGCGAACAAAACAGTTTAGACTGACAAAACTACAACAGCGCCGAGAATTGTTGACAAAATTAAATTATTTTTGCAATTGTGGTTGTGTGGAGATGTCAAACACTCATGTTTGATGATATCAGTGAATCGACCGACCCCCATCGGATTAAAACGGTGAATGAACCTGTAATTATGAGTTCTGTCTTTGTGCGCACATAGACAGACACAAGCACGAAGTACTGCTTCGCGAAAGTAATCAGTTTTGTATCTTTATTTCTTTGTTTTGCAAATTTTAATTAAACTGCTTAGATAGCTCGACGTATGACAAGTTATTGAGCTTATCATTGGTTTATCGTTTGGAGTAGATTTCGATATGATTGTACAAGAGCATAGATTTCTTTATGTGCCAATCAATGGGGTTTGCGTCAGTTCATGGATATTTTTAGATCATGTAATGGATTTACTAGCACGTAGGCTTATAATATGACAACTGTTGGATGGAGTCATGCATAACAAAAGCAAATATTTGCGAATATTTTATGTGATATTTGAGGGAAAGCGATAACTCATAGAGCGTCCTCTACCCCGTCATAATAAGGTCCATGTGATCCCACCCTCTACTGGAGGTTAGATCACTTCCTTACTTCTTCCTCAATCGATCATTCAAATATATATATATGCCAAGCCTCAAGCTGTCACCAAAGGCTGCACATATTAGAATGTGGATTCGTCGTGGAAGCCGACTCAGGTCAAGAGTATGTATTTCACCTTAAGCTGGATAGTGATCGCCTAAATGTGATTCACATCAGAGCAACGTTTTGCAGCATTAGGCACATGCCGATACCGATGTGACATAAGACGCTATTAAGGGGGAATTTTACAAACTTCTGCACGGAGCTTAGGGAGCCAGTCCGGAATACGATGGGAAAAATTACTTAGGGACTTCAATGAGTAAATCCGTAAGGCAAACATCTCCGGCGGATTTTTTCCGAAAGCATTGCCCCCACAAAACGACAAGAGATAATGGCTTCCGAATAACTAGTTGACTGTGCTGCAGCATGTAAAGCTTTGATCAGTCGAACTAAGCTTCCACAACTTCGAAAGTAACCCGGTGACCTCCAGTTGGTTGAACCGGCAACCAAATCGATCATGTGCTGATAGATGCGAGGCACACATCCAACACCCGCGATAAACATCAGGTCTGACTTTTTTCCCGACGCAGCCTATTTAAGAGCTCGAGTTTCCAACGAGAAGAAGCTAGAAACGGTGCAATATACTTCTCGTTGGTCGCCTATATACGCCGGAGATCGCCAGAGTCTACTAAGAAGAACTAAGTGAGAGACTTCCACCTGTGCCCTCACCATCCACTAACCCAGTGGATACAACAATGGCAAAGTAGTCACAGACGCGAGTTGATGTATTCCGGCAGCATTTTCATCAGCTGCTAAATGGAAATAATTTCGAGAGAGCGATAGGGCTATAAACCAACTAAGAGGTGAAGCTCTCTCCCAGTATTAAGGAATCTATAAGCTTAAGAACAACAAAGCAGACGGTTGGTTGAGATGGATTACCATCTGAACTATTTAAAGAGAAGATGTCATAGATACAATTCTCAATGCTCGGTGACTGGAATATAAGCTCCATATGTCGCCTCTACAATACCATGTCTTGCACCAGCTACCGAGGCATATCCCTGCTAAATGTCAAATATAAGATCATATCCAACGTAGATACTGTGTGAACGTGTTTACCCTTTGTGCTACACACTTATCAGGACGGTACCAGTGTGGCTTTTGACCATCAAATCGACCATAGACCTAAGGTACTATCTTCAACAAACCCGTCCAGCTACTGGGATACGCAGGCGATATCGACAGAATTGGTCACTCCCATCGTGTCATTGTAGAAACTTTAACAACAAATCACGAACAATGCTGGTCTTGTAGTTAACGAGGAAAAGACAAAGTATATGCTATCAACAAACAAGGTTCTCGTTCGACAGTACAACCAGAACATTAGACAAAATGTTACTCACCCCTATCGAGGTATCCGTTCGAATGAAAATTTTCTCCGATATGTTCGAAATCGGATGATTTTCTACCGTGGTATCCGTTCCGATGAGCATTTCAAACAGATTTTCCGACGAAATGTAACGCACACGATCGACCATCGGTGATATGCGTTAAGTTAACATTTTTTGACAGCTATGAGTTGAATTTCTTCCGAAGTTGTCCAACGAAAAATTGCTGCAGAATCAAACGAACGCGATTTTTATTCTGTTCCGCAAAGCATATTGATTTCGGATTGGAACTGACTTTCATTTCGAAAATAATTTCGAACGTATACCTCGCTAGGGGTGACTACTGATGAAAGCATCTAGTCCATGTACCTCGGAGTCAACATCAACCCCTCGAATAAGACCTTAGTGGAGTAACGATGAAGACTTACCTTAGGAAACCGATGATACTTTGATTTAGCGAAACAAAAGGTATCAATACTCATAACTCCAAAGTCCTAATTTTTGCTAAGGAGTACCAGATTTACTTTATGGAGCCAAGTGTTGGACAATAAGAAGAAAAGCGAAGCAAATATTTTTGTAGGCGAAGAAGAGAAAGTTAGGACAACATACAACCGCGAACTTTATGAGCTAAGATGCATGAAGTGAGCTAATGAACATTTATGCACCAGCCAAAAGAATCTTCGAATCTCAGCCTATAGGTTTGAGACGACAAGGAAGACCGAACCCCCGGTTTAACCATGAAGCCGTCACGGATGCCATAGCGCTTAGACTGATTGTCTGGAAACAACGCTTCCAGGACCGAAGAGGTATAGTCGGTAAGTATAGTTAGTAAGGTTTCAGTATTCATCTGACATTGGTTTTCATTTGCACCTTGTTCTCCACTCGTTCTCTGATCGATTTCTTGCCAGTTCGTTGGACATTTTCATTTTTCTTGACACATTCGTCGCTGCACCAAAAAAGCTGTTAAAAGCTTACTCACACAAACCATAGAGCATTTGTATTCACGCTATTTTTCACATAACAGAGCACAGAGCAGTACGTCTGCCTGATCCACAAAAAAAAAAAAGCGACCCTCTGAACTACGTTAACTACAGAGGCAATGTCTCCTCAACAACGCCGACAAGATCCTATATGCCTTAATATGTGTACGCATGAAACCGTTTACCAACAACCTGATCGTTCCTTCTCAGTTTAACTAAGCCATGGATTGAGTGTCATTGTGAACCATTTATAACAAAAAATGGCTGTTCTTGATAACAAGACGTCAAAGACGTGTAGCACAAGTGGAAATATTATTGGAAATAGTAGTGAATCACCGAAATATAATTGAAACCAAAGGTGTACGTAAAAGAAAAAGCAGCTGCATGGTTGCAAGTAGCAAAAGACTTTAATTGTGTTGCTGTTGCTACTATGCCACTCTGCACCGTTCGATTTTGCAGTTTTTGCCAGTTGCAAGGACGGGGAATATTTCCCGTAGGATCGTCCAACGCAACTACCTGTTTGAATTAGCGAGTTTCTTGTGGTAAATTGCAACTTCTTAAAGCTGGCATCATGTAGCTCCTGCATTGATATCCGCCGTCAGCGACTATGATGTTATTTCCGGATTCACTGCATCCAAAATGTGCTCTTATTCTAGAGAAGTGAATCATGTTTAAGATGGCTAGGACATGTAGAAAAATGGACACCAATGCTCCGGCTCGCTGAGTCTTCGATTCCCAGCCAGACGTCGGACGCAGTAGAGGAAGACCTCGCCTTAAGTGGCGCGCACAAGTAAAAACCGACCTCAACCAACTTGGAGTGCGCAACTGGAGGCAGTTAGCTAAGGACCGGGCTAATTGGAGTGGCATGTTGGTTGAGGCCCAGGTTCACCCCGGACTGTAGCACCACTTATGAAAGAAGAAGAAGAGTTAATCATGTGATGGCCCTGGCCAGTTCGCAACAATGTTCATAATTTTTAAGTCTCTATCGCACAGCGTTTGAACATTGAAAAGTGTGTCGCTTTTTTTTATAATTTTGCATGCTGATGGAACAGAAATACCACTTAAGTCTCCAGCCGATATCACTATCCCTCCACGTGCATAGAATATCAATGCCGACTGAAGCATACATTCTGGAGATGCAGCACTATTCCTAAACAAAATAAAAGGATGCATTTGACGAAATGATAGATTTAATTCGTAGAAATTTATTTCCAAAATTCTCGCTCCGTTTGCTCCTGAACAGCTAATACGCAGTACTATGAATCGATTCATGACCACATTTACGCTTTTTGATAATATTCATCCAAATCGAGTACGTACAGAAGAAGCCATCGATGCTATGGACGTAATTGTGACAGAGGACCAGAATATATCGATCCAACGCTGTTCTCAGCAACACGGACTCTGGCCGTTCACTAATTGGAAATCTTTGAGGAACGATCTTGGCCTACATCCATATAAGACGCAATTGTCGCAAAAATTAAAGCCAGCGGACCATCAATTGCGTCGTGTGTTCGGTGAATGGGTTGAGAATCAACTGGAAGTTGAACCAAATATTTATCGTAATATCATCTTCATCGAGCAGGCACATTTCTGGCTTGACCGGTATGGAAACAAGCAGAATTGTCATTTTTGGAGTGAGCACAATCACTCTTGACACTCCCGAAAGAATCACTGTTTGGTGCGGTTTACATGCTGAAGGGCGTCATCGGGCCATTTGTCTTTAAATCCGAAACCGGTGCCAACATTACCGTGAATGGCGAACGCTACAGGCAAATGTTTCGTGATTTTTTTTTCCTCATTTCATTGAAAATTATTTGGAGGAGAAATAGTTAAAACAAGACGGCGCAACAGCGCGTGCAACCCAGACTTTGTTGAGCCAAACTTTTGGTACCCGAATCATTTCAAGAAATGTACCTGTGAATTGGCCATCTCGTTCGTGCCACTTTTTGACACTTTTGGACTATTTGTGGGGGTGCATCAAATCTCTGGTCGATGGTGATAAACCAGTAACGATTGATCACTTATTGACGAAGTAAGACCGGGTATGCTCGAAAAAGTGGTGCAAAGTTGGGCCGACAGGATGGCGTTTATAAGGCACAGTCGCGGAGGCCATATGCCAGACATTATTTCTGAGCATTAAACGCCATATCTAACTGCACCGACCATTAACTCACAAATTTCGTCAACGGTCGGTTCAGTTAGATATCACACACCATGGTTAGGTTAGATTGGCTGCCGGCGTTCGCTAGCACACTAAGACCACTTTGGTCCGTTGTGATACCACGTGGATCTTGTCCAATCTCCTTGCTATCCGTGGGAAAACCATTTTGAGCTTTTGATGAAGCGGAGGAGGCTTTTCACTTCCGTTTTTGCCAAATCACTGAGACTTTGAAAATAGTAAGCTCCGAGATGTAGCTTCCTTTTGTTTGATAGGGCCGGGCAGTTACAAAGGAGATTAAGAAGCACACCATGTTTGCCATAATTTGGATAAGGGACCCGACATCAGGCGTCAGATATGGTTCCTACAAGATGGTGTCACATGGTAATCGTTTAACCTCTATAAAGGGTCCCCGCTTATGGGATTTAGAGTTTTTTTTTTATTAGAATTCGTTAAGGCGTCGGAACTCGGGCAGAAAATAAAACCGGATATTGTCAATGTCCCAGCCGAAAGATATCGAAGAGTAGTGCAAAACTGTCTCCAAAGAATGATCAATGCAAACAAACTCAAGTTTGACTGGATCTACGTGATATATAAAGTATAATCTTCCAAGGCTTATACTTACTTACTTACTTACTTAAGTGGCGCTACAGTCCAGAATGAACCTGGGCCTCAACCAACATGCCTCTCCAATTAGCCCGGTCCTTAGCTAACTGCCTCCAGTTGCGCACTCCAAGTTGGTTGAGGTCGGTTTCCACTTGTGCGCGCCACTTAAGGCGAGGTCTTCCTCTACTGCGGGGTGGGGGTGCATCAAATCTCTGGTCGATGGTGATAAACCAGTAACGATTGATCACTTATTGACGAAGTAAGACCGGGTATGCTCGAAAAAGTGGTGCAAAGTTGGGCCGACAGGATGGCGTTTATAAGGCACAGTCGCGGAGGCCATATGCCAGACATTATTTCTGAGCATTAAACGCCATATCTAACTGCACCGACCATTAACTCACAAATTTCGTCAACGGTCGGTTCAGTTAGATATCACACACCATGGTTAGGTTAGATTGGCTGCCGGCGTTCGCTAGCACACTAAGACCACTTTGGTCCGTTGTGATACCACGTGGATCTTGTCCAATCTCCTTGCTATCCGTGGGAAAACCATTTTGAGCTTTTGATGAAGCGGAGGAGGCTTTTCACTTCCGTTTTTGCCAAATCACTGAGACTTTGAAAATAGTAAGCTCCGAGATGTAGCTTCCTTTTGTTTGATAGGGCCGGGCAGTTACAAAGGAGATTAAGAAGCACACCATGTTTGCCATAATTTGGATAAGGGACCCGACATCAGGCGTCAGATATGGTTCCTACAAGATGGTGTCACATGGTAATCGTTTAACCTCTATAAAGGGTCCCCGCTTATGGGATTTAGAGTTTTTTTTTTATTAGAATTCGTTAAGGCGTCGGAACTCGGGCAGAAAATAAAACCGGATATTGTCAATGTCCCAGCCGAAAGATATCGAAGAGTAGTGCAAAACTGTCTCCAAAGAATGATCAATGCAAACAAACTCAAGTTTGACTGGATCTACGTGATATATAAAGTATAATCTTCCAAGGCTTATACTTACTTACTTACTTACTTAAGTGGCGCTACAGTCCAGAATGAACCTGGGCCTCAACCAACATGCCTCTCCAATTAGCCCGGTCCTTAGCTAACTGCCTCCAGTTGCGCACTCCAAGTTGGTTGAGGTCGGTTTCCACTTGTGCGCGCCACTTAAGGCGAGGTCTTCCTCTACTGCGTCCGACGTCTGGCTGGGAATCGAAGACTCTGCGAGCCGGAGTATTATTGTCCATTCTTTCTACATGTCCTAGCCATCTTAAACGTCCAATGCGGAGCTTTTTGACCAGGGGCATGTCGCTGTACAGCTCGTATAGTTCTTGGTTGAATCTTCGTCTCCATAGCCCGTCAACGCAAACGGGACCGAAGATTTTCCGAAGAATTTTCCTCTCGAATCTACCAAGGATTTCTTCATCCGCTTTTGATACGGTCCATGCTTCAGCGCCGTAGAGCAGGACTGGGATGATCAGGGTCTTATATAGGATCTCCTTAGTAGTTCGAGTGAGGGCTTTACTACTAAATTGCCTTAGCCCGAAGAAACAGCGGTTGGCAAGAGTAATTCTTCGTTTAATTTCTGACGAGATGTTGTTGTCAGAGTTAATAGCGGAGCCGAGGTAGACAAAGTCCCGTACTACCTCAAAGTTATATCTGTCAATGGTGACGTTCTGTCCAATTCGTCGATGTTGTGTGTCCTTTCGTGTTGACAGCATATACTTAGTCTTACCCTCATTTACTGCTAAACCCATTTTCGCCGCTTCCTTCTCTATACTAGCAAACGTGGCTATGACATTACGTTGAGTCCTACCAATGATGTCAATATCGTCAGCGTATGCTAGTAGTTGCACCGACTTTTGGAAAATTGTGCCTCTGGTGCTGGCTTTGGAGTTTTGCACAATCCTCTCAAGAATCAGATTAAAGAAGTCACATTACAGCGTATCGCCTTGCCTAAATCCTTTTATGGTATCGAATGTGTCGGTGAGGTCGTTTCCGACCCTGATGGAGCAGCGAGAATTCTCTATCGTCATCCTACACAAACGGACGAGTTTGGGCGGTATACCAAAACTAGACATGGCTCTGTACAGTTCGTCTCTATAAATGCTGTCATATGCGGCTTTGAAATCGATGAATAGGTGGTGGGTATCGATTTGGACTTCTTAAGTTTTTTCCAGGATCTGCCGAAGTGTGAAAATTTGATCGGTTGTGGACTTTACTGTCCTAAAACCACACTGATAAGGGTGCGAGCATCTGTCGGCATTCCTCATCAAGCCAGGGGTTTCTTGCTGGTGGGCGCGAGAAACCTAGCACATCAGTTGCGGCTGATCTAATGGCCTGTTGGCATCGTTGCCATTGCTCTTCGACATTCGATGCTGGTGGTATGGTGTTAATCGAGAGGTTAAGGGACACGCGTTGTGCGAAGGTCTTGGCGGTCTCTTGCGATTGCAGTCTTCCGACATTAAATTTTTTCACAGTATTTCTGGATTGTTGTGGCGTGGTGGATATCCGCATTCTTACCTTGGCTGCTACAAGGTAGTGATCCGAGTCGATGTTAGCTCCTCGGAATGTTCGGACATCCAAAATACTGGATGCGTGCCTCTTATCTGTCGCAATGTGATCAATTTTGTTGACCGTTCGTTGATCTGGAGACCGCCATGTCCCCTTATGTATATCGAGGTGAGGAAACCGTGTGCTGGCTATAGTGGCATTTCGTTCCGTCAATTAGCCTAAGTCCGTTACCGGACGTGTTGTCGTGTAGGCTATGTTTTCCGACAATACTTCTAAAGATGTCTTCTCTTCCTACCTTTGCGTTAAAATCTCTCAGCACGATTTTAACATCGTACTTCGGTAGTCGCTCATAGGTTTTGTCAAGGAGCTCGTAGAAGCAATCCTTAGCTATATCATCTTTTTCTTCCGTCGGAGCGTGAGCGCATATAAGGCTTATGTTGGCGAATTTGGCCTTGATGCGGGTTGTTACTATGCGTTCGCTAATGTCTTGGAAACATCAGACTTCTTGCCTAAGTCTGGCACTTATAACAAATCCGCATCCGAATAGTCGCTGTTTCTGCTCACTATTACACGGTCCGTAGTAGATGTCACAGTTTTCCATCCTCTTTTTGCCCGGCCCATCCCATCGTATTTCCTGGATGGCAGTAATGTATGCTTTGTAGCAGTTTATGGCTTCCGCTAGTTGTTCGCCTGCCCCTCTCCTGTTTAATGTTCTCACATTCCAGGTGCAGATACGAACGTCGTTGTCCTTTTTTCGTTTAGCAGGGTCGTCAACAATAAAATCAGTCCTTTCCGAGGCTATTGGTTGCTTCGTAACCATATTTTTTTCTGTGGGTGGGTAGTTAACCCAAAGCACAACCCCCCAACCTGGAGGGCCAGTTCCAATTTATTAGATACCCCTAGGACACGGGCCATCAGTATCCACTATGGGATTGAGCGCTGCCGTTGGCCTTTCGGTTCATCCGCCACCATCTCTGTTCAAGGGGCCTGACTAACCCTTGAAATTCCTTATTCCACAAAATGTCGTTATTGAAAATCCCAAACGCAGGAGAGAAATATTTTCTTTTTTAAATAAAACGGGAACATGTTGTTCCATGTTCCCATGCTCATTAATTCACAATTGGGTATCAAATGTAAATCCAATCACATGGAATACGATTCCTAAGAAAGAGCAACTCTGAGTAGCATTTTATTTAGTACGAATTCAGATCAATTACAAGCGTTGATAAGGAATCTCACACACGACGAGTGCACCCCAATCGAAGTGGCACTGTTTCATTGATTGCAACATCCATTAAACCGTTAGCCTATTATCACAAATCAATTGACGTTTTATAAACCAAACTTAGTCTTAATTTACGACGCCGATAATCACGAAACTATGAAGCTTTTAAGCCGTTTTATACCTTTTTAAAGCAAGCATTTCATTTTATATTCATTCAGTCGTCATCATAAACAGAGAAACTCAAATGTGAATGTGAGTACAAAAACAACGTCTAGATGAGCACTGAAAACAAGCAGAAAACAAGAAACTCTGATAAAAGCCAAAAAGCGATAAGACCTGAACCAATATTAACAAATTTCTCCTCCTGACTCGCACTGCTTCTTCGGTCGGGGGCCGATAATCAACAACTTTTTTGTTTTGTTTTGTTGTTGTCTCTCGTTAGATGAGTAATGTTATGTAAAAAACAAAAAACAGAAACAACACAATAACAAGATATAATACGATTTAGCACCTCAAGGGCGCAGACTGACTATTGCACCCCCGCACTAAGACAAGCTTTAACGGCGCAACATTACATTGGGGAGAGAAAAGTTTTTCCCCGTGTACACCCAAGAAAAACACGAGTGATGGTGCTGGTGCCTCCCCCACAATCCGTCCCCAGCTTTCATCACAAATGGTTGCCCTTCAATTGCCTATTGCTTGCCCGTTGCCCCACGTTTACAACACGATTCCCCATCACCCAACAACACGATTCCCTAAGTATAGCGATTTACGAAAACGTTTTAGAGGTACCTACCATTTTTTTCCACTTGCACAAAAGTTTCACGAAATACTTTTCCTCTCGAATATACACTTTGCACCTTCCGTCAATTGTTATTCAGTTGTTTTCAAACACGAAATTGCAAGTAAAACGCACTTTGCCAACGCTGGGAGGAAAGGAAGGTTTCCAACAAATAAAAAACGAAAAAGAATTGAAAAAAAAATCGCACTAATCGAGTGTTCTTTTGTTCTGATTGTGTTCTTATTTGAATTTTGTTTGTGCTTTCTTTTAATCACATCTATTGCAATGAGAATTTCACATTTTACAGCTAGCTGTTGAATTTATTTTAATGGAAACGAACTGAATATTTCCATTCGATTTTTTTAAACAAAAGAGAAAAATGTTCGACTTTGGTTGGTTTTTTTTTTTTTTAGCCCGAGTTGGAGTGGAAGATGAAAAATTATTTTTTCCTTCCCCGACTGACAGTTCTACCGCACACAGATGTTCGAGACAGAATAGGACGGATAGTGACTTGTTGTTGAATTGTTATTTATTGGTGAAAATAAGGTAGTGTGTTGAAGAGATTTTTGTTTGCTTAACCATCCATATTGGGTAGTAGATTGCTGACTGAATGAAGGGTGTGTTTTCACTTAAAAAACAATTAGGTCTGTTCCCGTACTTTTTCAGTCAAAATAAGTAAATTCTCAAATTTCTTGGAGTGGGGGTAGATTATCTCAGAAAGAGACAAAATTACCAAAAAGTACGGGAACGCGTTTAAGTAAAAACAGTAAAATTATATATTTTGTATGCCCTTTAAAGAACAAATGACATAAATCACCTGTCAAAACAAGCGAGTTGTCACTTTTAGATACCAACTGACAGTTTATTTATTTTTACCAATAGAAATTTCTGCAGTAAATTTTTTTTACAGATTTTTATGGAGGGGTAGTTTTTTGCTCTCTCGTGAGCTTTCTCTTTTACTTATTTTTGCGTACGGGAACGGCAATAAGTAAAAATCAGTAAGAATCAGTAAATCAGCATCGATTCGCAGTCGGTAAATAATTTTATTTGTGATTGGATTTTGTAGAACGAGAGCGAATTCTGGTCGTTGTTAACTTGGCACCGCCCAGTCTTTGTAACTTGACAACACATTAATTGTGTTTTTTTACTGGTACTGCATACTGGTCGCAACCAACCGGATTTGACTTGCTAAACATATAAGTGCGAGTGTTGATAACAAGGCGAAAAACAGCAACCCCCGTATTAATAAAATAATAAACGCTGATTAGCGAATAAATAACTTGGCAGTTTTTCCCCATAAGAATTACTCGCGATAATGTCGAAAGTTAGTCACTGATTAGCTAATCGTGTTTATTAATAAGGGGCAACACCATAAAAAAAAATTGGTCATAATGACTGGCACGGAATATCCGGCCTGCTGTCCTCAGGTGAACACTCCTGGTTCTCCACGTTGGGCGTTTTGCTATGGGTTAACTACCCACTCACATAAAAAACAGCTTGTTACGAACCAACAAATGACTGATTTTATTGCTGTCGACCATGCGACGACCATGCTAAATGACGTTCGTATCTGCAACTGGAATAAGGAAACATTAAGCAGGAGAGGTGCAGCCGAACAACTAGTGGAGGCCCTAATCTGCTTAAAAGTACTGCTTAAAAGTACAACTGCCATTCAGAAAATATAATGGGATGGGTTGTGTAGAAAGAGAATAAAAATTGTATCATCTACTACAGACGTGTTATAGCGAGCGGAAACAGCGACTATTCGGATTTGGATTTGTTATAAGTGCCAGACATAGGCAAGAAGGCTTATGTTTTCAAGACATTAGCGAACGCATTATAACAATTCGCATCAAGACCAAATTCGCCAATATAAGCCGCTCTCCGACGGAGGAAAATTATGATATTGCTAAAGACTGTTTCTACGAGCTCCCATAACATATGAGCGACTACCGAAGTACGATGTTAAAAACGTGCTGGGAGATTTCAACGCAGGGTAGAAAGAGAAGACATCTTTAGCAGTATCGTCAGAAAATACAGCCTACACGACACCACGTCTGGCAACGGACTCAGGCTAATTGACTTCGCAGCGGAACAAAATGCCACTATAGCCAGCACAAGGTTTTCTCACCTCGATATTCATAAAAGGACATGGAGGTCACCAGATCAACGAACGGTCAATCAAATTGATCACATTGCAATAGACAAAAGGTACTCATCCAGTATTTTGGATGTCAGAATATTTCGCGGGGCTTACATTGACTCGGACATTGTTGCAGCCAGGAATGCGGAATTCGGATATCCACCACGGCACAGCAAATACTGTGAACAAACATGTAATGTTCCTTTCCAGAACGCTTATCCCTTAACTCGTCGATAAACACCATACCACCAGCATCTAATGTCGAAGAAGAATGGCAACGATGATCAGCCGCAACTGATGTGCTAGGTTTCTCCTGCAAGAAACCATCAAGAAACCCCTGGTTTGTTGAAGAATGCCGACAGATGCTATCGTAGCTAAAAATGAGGTATGCCAGGCAAAGCTACAGGTGAAGACGAGAGCTGGCATTAAGCTCTATAGGCAACGAAGAAGAAGGAAGAACACCGGATCTTAAGAAAGAAGAAAAAAAGAGCATGAAAAGCTAGCGATCGTAGTCATAGGCAGGTGTCATTCTACGGAAGTGGTTCGTAAGTTTTATAACACGTCAAAGGCAGGGATACAAGGCACGAAGAGAATTCGGCCCAGATTAATATGGAAATATCGTAGTTGAGACACAGTCGATGCTGGGAAGTGCCCTTATAAGCCCTTATCAGTTTGGGTTTGGGTCAGGAAAGTCCGAAACCGATCGAATAGAAACCAATACTTCTGCTTGCAGAGTATTTGATTCCCATCTCAGACATCGGACGCAGTAGAGAAAGACCTCACCATAAGTGGCGATTACAAGTAGAAACCGATCTCAACCAACTTGTAGTGCGCAACGGGAGACAGTTAGCTAAGGACCGGGCTAATTGAGGCAATAATTGAGAAGCATGTTGGTTGAGGCCCAATGGACTTTCCACCAGTTTAGATGAAGAAAAGAGGTAAAATGTGGTTATCCTACTTTGTTCTAGTCAAACGAATTTCTCTTACCAAATACAGCCAACCGAATGGAATCATAATATAGTCGTAACCATCCTTTTTAAAACCAAATTGCTTGTTGCTTGCATTTTGTTTAATAATCTGAACAATGTGCTGTTTTTTCGCCACACCTCAACCCTTGCAATGAGGAATAATCCACGAATAGGTATAGCAAATGTCAAAAATTAGCCATGGGATAAATTAAAGCGTTAAAAATAAGACGTGCGTATACCACACTAAGGTCAAATATTATCCCTGGCTAATATATTAAGTGCCCAGTTATAGCTATCATTGAAAAACATCAGTGGAAATTTTCTTTTACTTCTGGCGGTTTTTTTTATAAATTCAATCATTTGCGAGTTGGTGTCAAAACAAAGCTTATGAATTTTAGAACATGATTATCCAAACATATTTTAATTTTTAATTGTAATTATCGCAGAAAATCCCTTTTTATTTTTCACTGATCATGATTTATTTTGTGAAGTTATGCTTGTCGTTCCACCGAAATGAAAAGAAATTTTCCTACGATTCCTATAAGCAGCTATGGAGGTAAAATTTCAATTCCATCATGTTTTGTGTTCCAATGAAGTTGTTCAATAGGCGTGTTTTTTTTCTCTTCACTCCAAATCTATATAGGCTTAGCAAACAATTCACGTGTAAAATACAACAACATCTTAGCCTATATAGATTTCGCGAAACCTGGATAATTATCCAGTCTTACGCCCTTAGCCTGGATAGAAAACGTGCTACCAAACCAACTCGTAGCTGTTGTTATCGAAGATGGCTAAAGTGATATCCGTTTCTTATTTGGAAACATATTTAACGGCAGCAACATGGCAGAAAAAAGGTAAACAATTCAATAAATAAATTTTATATACAATAATTTATATATTCCAATTTAGTAAACGTAAAATATGGACAAAGGATGAGATTTTAATGTTGTTGATGTGCTACCTTCAAAGGAAAGACGAGTTCCACCACCGCAGAAAAAAAGCTGAAAAAAATTTAAATTTTGAAAAATTTGGCAAAAAAAAGACAAATAAAATACCTACCCTTATGAATAAATATGTTTATTGTTATTTTTATATAAGATACATAGATTTTTCAAATTTTAGATGACAAGGGGTTCGAATACAAATATAACAAATATATGTAACATACATATATGTTTATATAATATTTTGCTCTTGCAAATATCGAAAAAGTGAATCCCTTCTGCTTACACCATAATCTGTTACATCTTCGTCACCGAAATTTTCATCCGACGTAGAATTTAAAGGATCCGATACGTGAGATGAAATCGTCGTGACATATGCAAATGTTGTGCAAAACACAAGCACCCACGATGAGATTCGTAACAGCACTTAAATCTGCAGTTGCAGAATGAATGTTATTGAAATTTCGTTGAGATTCCGTTAGATTTCCACAATCTTTAAATGGTGGCACCAACCAACTTGACGGAGGGTAGGTAGAGTCACCAAGTATAAACGCACCATTGGGACACATAGTTAGCATGGGCTCTTGCATACAAGTTGGATCTCCGTAGTACCCTGTAGTCATGAAGAGATCCCGGCTCCCGCAAGTGATGTTTGTGAACTTTTTGTTAGCATCAACAACAGCTTGTCAAACTAAACTTAACTTAGCATTCTTTGTCTTTTCTTGGTGCTTTTTTAGTGACGTGCGTGCAATCTATTGCTCCAATAATGTTGGGTATTCTTTTCTTTTGAAGAAACGACGCTTGAATTTCAATTGCATCATCTCCTTGTGGCCATTTCACATATTCATGTCCAATTTTTATTAAAAATGCTGTTACTCTGCGGACAACAATCCATGCTGATGACTTCGAAATACCAAACAAATTTCCCAGCTGCCTAAATGTCACGGTGTTGCTGATATACCAGATGTAGATGTATACTGATTTCCTGGGATCTATTCTGGATCTTCCTCCACAAGAATTCAATTGATTTTCACATTCGAATAGTGAATATCTTGCTAAATTGGATGAAAAATAACTATGAAGACAGAATAGTAAATAGAAAAATAAGATTCATACACATAAGGTATTCCAATGTTTGTCGTTGAAATCGCATATGAGATTTGAAATCGTCCTCATTAAATTCATCAATAGTTTCGATAAAATTTTGTACTTTCGGATGTCGCTTCCACTCCAGTTCAGATTCCTCCGAAGTACTGCTGGAACTCGAATCATCAGACCAAAGCGCAAGCACTTCCAGAACATCCTCCACGTCTTTTGTACGGGGCGAGTATGCTGCTTCTGCTGCGGTGTTGTCTGTCAATAAAGAAATTAACTAAAAACAAAATGCATATTGAAGATACACTTTTATGTTAAATATCTAAATTTACCTTTGTGGTTTCTGCATTTATCATTTTGTAATGATTCCCTTTCAAATGGGTAATAGAAATAATTATTCGGCAAAATTGTTTATGAAAAAAAAAAATAAACAACTGAAATTGAGTTGTCAAAGGTCAACAAGAATAGTGCTGCCAAGTCACCGAATGGCGTTTTTTTCTCATGTGAAAATAAGCCTGTATAGATTTAGAAAAAAAAACACGCCTAATGATAACTATAACTGAGCCCTAACGCAACCGGCAAACCGCCGTAAGAACATCTAGAAAAAAGAATTTTGTATCAACCATCTCCTTTATTTCATCAAAATTTCTATTGCTGAACCCATTCAACAGCACCCTATCCTTAATTTCTCTATTCCCCACTAGAGGGTCAGCAAATTGGAATTAAAAACGCACACGTCAACTTTGACACTTCTAGTGAAAATCTTTTTTTTCTTTCTCATGTCATCGTAGAATTTTTCTCTAGCAACACCGAATGAATATTTGAATGAAAAAATAATTAATTTCCATTCCCATCAAAAGAAATGTTCGCGAAAAGTCATATTAATTGCCTAGCAATCCTTGCGGGATTGCTATTCATTCAATGCTCCAACGGTTTGTATGAAGATCAAATCAAAAAGTTCGATTGGTAAGTGTTTCTCAGTTTTTTTTCCGGTCAACCTCAAACCACCCCTATACATATGTATAGCTATCTTTAATTAACAATCAGATACGAAATTCATGATCGTTATACTGAATATGTAAAACATGTCTCAATTCTAGGCGAAATCTTCACATAGGCAAACTTAACACAGGCCACCTAGATCTGAGCTCGCACAATGGCCGTTTGTTGGTCAGCACAGAGGAGAATGTCTTAGCATCGCTGTGTCCTAAATCTGGTGAAATTCAATGGCGACAAATTCTCGAGAAAAGTCCACGTGGTGATATCAAATTGAGCTACCACTTTCATGAGCAATCGCCTAGTACGGCAGCCGCACGTCGAAATTCCAATCATGGCTTCGATATGCTGACCGTACAAGGTGCCGCGCCAGCAGTTATACGCGGATGGAGTGCAGCCAGCGGTAATATTGAGTGGGAATGGTCTCTCATGCCCGTCCAGCCAGAGAAAGCTGAATCGGCGTTTTGGTTCTACTCCCAGACTATGTTGTACCATGTGATTCCGGTGTGGGGCTCACACTTGGAGGTGACGCGGTATTTTGCAACATCAGGGCAATTGGCCGATACAATCACGACAAAGGTAGCAGCGCCATGGATAAGCGATGAAAAATGTCTGCTTACCGGTGCATACTATGTCTGTCTCGAAGGTAGTCAGTTGATTAGCTTGGACTTGTTGACAAGCGATTCGAACATCATTCGGAAACAACTTGCCGCAATTCCTAAGGCCAAACCGCAACCACTTAAGGTGAGATTGGTAGTTTTACGGCTCAGTTTGTTTCTAAGGTGCGCTTCTATTTGCAGGGACAAGATGGAGTTATTGTTATCGATGGCCAGCTTGTTGCTGTTGAGGAGTTAGTCAAAGTCTGTCAACTCGGCAATGGAAAGAGTTTCTTGCAAGCGCAGTATAACCAGGTGCCGGTGCTTATTCAGGCTACCCTTGAAAATCAGGTACATATAGGAGACTCCTTTTGTGGTCAGAAGAAGGTTAACTCTCGTTAACAGGTACTCAATATAAACGCCTTCAACGCAAAAACATGTGAGAAAGTCAAGGAATTGGAAAACACTCTGCCATACCCCAGCCACTATGGTCAACCGGAACTGCAGTCATTCGATTGCAAGACTGTCCGCAGCGATGGCAAGGGATGTGTCTTCATTGTATCTACCAGTGACGAAGCGATTCTCGCCATTCAGCAAAGTAAGGAAGTCAATTGGCACATAACCTCCTGGGTACTGACTCGCATGTTGTACTTTCAGATAAAATTCGGTGGGCCCGTGAAGAGTCTTTGGCGAATATTGAAGCAATTGAGTTCATTGACTTGCCATTGGCCGATGACGAAGGCGCCATCGAGAGTGAGATGAAGAACAAACCTGGTAAGTTCAGTTAGATCTCAAAAACAATTAAAATAATAATACTAGGGACATCGATAGAAGGTCCGAAGGAACCTATCTATTAAGATTTTAGAGGGATAAGTCTTCTTGGATTTTATAGCTTGGTTAGGTTTGTTGAGACTGAAGTGATTCACAGTGCTTTCACTTGCCTGTGGGGGCTCTAAGCGTTGCCGTTTTTTTCTCAATGGGGAATCGGAAACGAAAAGTTTACAATAGGAATCGTTTTGTTGCTGCACTTTGTGACTTTGATTTGAAAAATACTTTCTGTTGAGCATTCATAATTGGAACCCATTCCGTAACACACTTTTCTTGGAGTTCAAACAGCGAGGCCGTCTGATAGGGCAGGCTGATGACCTTCCATTGTTTAGGGTTCGTGAGAGGGTTGCTATTAGGCTCTGCTGTTCTATTTTGTTACGTTTACTTGGTTCTAAGTTTTCAGAGAGAAGTCTTTATAAAGCGACCAGTTAGTTTTTTTTGTGATACATAAAAACCTTCGGGTTTGGGGGATAGTCGTCAAAGTGACAGAAGCATCAAATTCTGTGGTCTGAGAAGGAGTGCTCGACTCTCCAGTTCTTAATCAAATTAAGAAGGCAATCGTTATGCCTAACACTTCTTTCTGAATTCTGGTTATGAAGGTAGGGACGGAGCCCAACTAACCTAGGAGGAGATATGTTTCTAAAATATAACCAACGAGCAACTCACCTCGTTCGTTAATGTCGCAGCTGCCCCATTACTTATTACTTACTTACTCAAGTGGCGCTACAGTCCGGAATGAACCTGGCCCTCAACATACATAAGCATCCATTTAGCCCGGTCCTTAGCTAACTGCCTCCACTTGCGCACTCCAAGTTGGTTGAGGCGCGCCACTTAAGGACAGGTCTTCAGACTAGGAATCGAAGACTCTTGCGAGCCGGGGTATTGGTGTTCATTCGCTGTACATGTCCTAGCCATCTTCAACATCAAATGCAAAATTTTGTTACCAGAGGTATGACACTGTACAGCTCGTATCTTGGCTGAATCTTCGTCTCCATATCCCGACAACGCAAACGGGACCGACGACTTTTCAAAGAAATTTTCCCTCGAATCGACCAAGGATTTCTTCATCCGCTTTTGATACGGTCCAAGCTTCAGCGCCGTAGAGCAGGACTGGGATGATCAGGAATTTGTATAGCATATCCTTAGTAGTTTGAGCGAGGGCTTTAGTACTAAGTTACCTACTTAGACTGAAGAAACAGCTGTTGGCAAGAGTAATTCTTCGTTTAAAATCTGACAAGATGTTCTTGACAGCGTTAAAAGCGGACCCGGGGTAGTCAAAGTCCAATATTGCCTCAATGTTACTCAATGGTGACGTTCCGTACAATTCGTCGATGTTGTGTGTCCTTTCGTGTTGACAGCCTATGCGTGGTATTACCATCAATTACTGCTCAACCCATTTTCCGCTTCCTTCTCTATACTAGCAAACGTAGCTATGACATCACGTTGAGTCCTACTTCGGCGTATGCTAGTAGTTGCACCGATTTTTGGAAAATTGTGCTCTGGTGTTGGCTCGGAAGTTTTGCACAATCCTCTCAAGAATCAAATTAAAGTCACATGACAGCGCATCGCCGTGCCTAAATCCTTTTTTAGTATCGAATGTGTCGGTGAGGTCGTTTCCGACCCTGATGAAGCAGATAGAATTCTTCATCGTCATCCTACACAACGGTATGAGTTTGGGCAGTATACCAAAGGTAGACATGGCTCTGTATAGTTCGTCTCTATAAATGCTGTCGTATGCGGCTTTGAAATCGATAAATACGTGGTGGGTATCGATTTGGACTTCTTGGGGTTTTTCTAGGATCTGCCGAAGTGTGGAAATTTGATCGGTTTTGGACTTTCCTGGTCTAAAACCACACTGATAAGGGCCGATCAGGTTGTTGGTTAACAGTTTCAGGCGTTCACATATTACGTCAGATAGGATCTTGTAAGCGATGTTGAGCCGTTGAGGAGATATATGCCTCTGTAGTTTACGCAGTTCGGAGGGTCTCCTTTTTTGTGGATCGCCAAACGGTGCTGAGGTTCCATTCTTCAGGCAAACATTTATCCGACCAGATTTGGCTTATGAGTTGGTGGATGTTACTTACCAAGTCATCTCCGACAGCTTTATAAAGCTCAGCGGGAAGGCCGTCATTTCCAGCAGCCTTATTGAGTTTAGATATTGCTAACCTCACTTCACTTAGGTCGGGTGGTTTTCAGCTTTTGCTGTCATTGCCAATACTGAAAGATTCGTTCTGCCTGACAGTGGAATGAAGTTCGTCATCGCCGTTTAACAGTCTGCAGAAGTGGTTCTTCCCTATCCTCAGCATCGACTTGTCTCAACTACGATATTTCCTTGTTCATCTCGACATGATTCTGTTCGAGCTATGTATCCTTGCCTTTAACGTTTTACGTTTTGACGTTCCTGGAGTGGCACCTGATTATCCCCAATAGCACGCTGTTCTTGCTCTTTTTTTTGAAAATCCGGTGTTCTTCCCTTCTTCTTTGCTTATAGAGCTAAATGACACCTCTCGTCTTCACCTGCAGCTTAGCCTTGTAGCCCTCGTTCTTGGCATTCACAGTATTTCTGGTTTGTTGTGGCGTGGTGAGTATCCACATTTTTACCTTGGCTTTAACAAGGCAATGGTCCGAGTCGATATTAGCCCCTCGGAATGTTTGAACATCCAAAATACTGGATGCATGTCTCTTGTCTATCGCAATTTGATCAATTTGACCGTTCGTTGATCTGGAGACCGGCATGCCGCCTTATGGATATAGGGATGAGGAAACCGTGTGCTTGCATTTCTTTCCGCAGCCAAGTTAATTAGTCCGATTCCGTTGCTAAACGTGTTGTCATGTAGGCTATATTTTCCAACAATACTGCTAAAGATGTCTTCTCTTCCTACCTCTGCTTTAAAATCTCTCAGCACGAATTAAACATCGTGCTACGATAGTCGCTCATGAGTTTTGTCAAGGAACTCGTATAATCAGTCCTTCGCTATATGTATCATCTTTTTCCTCCTTTGGAGCGTGAGCGCATACAAAGCTTATGTTGGAGAATTTGTCCTTGATGCGAATTGTTATCATGCGTTGGCTAATGTCTTGAAAATATAAGACTTCCTGCTTAAGTCTGGCACTTATTACATCCGAATAGTCACTGTTTCTGCTCACTATAACACGGTCCGTAGTAGATGTCATCCTTTTTTTGCCCGGTTTATTCCATCGTATATCATGGATGGCAGTAATGTCTGCTTTTAAGAAATTTAGGACTTTTTCGCTGCCGCCTGGAATGCATTAGTATGAGTACACGTCTTTCCCCTCTTGCATCAGGAATCGAGACCATATCTACGGTCAAGGTACTAGGCACTCAATGGTCATCACGGGAAGGCTGAGATTCGGACTTAGTAGGCATCAGCTAGGTGAAAACTTAAGGCGGGACAAGCTGAGAATAAAGAAACAGCAAAAAGCAAAACCAAAATCATAAAAAAGAACGAAATATATTTCACTCGCTAACAGTGTCATATATGAACTCATTTTCTTGAAGACGCCCATACAAATTTGGATATCCCTCGATATCAGATTCTTGCAAGTTTCCCATTTTGTAAAATATTTGGAATATCTGAAAAGCAAGGACATAAGCAACACTTTCAACATTGTCCAACCACATACCGCTTCAAATAGATTACTTTCATCAACCAATTGCGAACGATCATTCATTGCGATGATTCGCAAATGTTCCCCTGCATTCGATATGAACGGTGCTTCCCACTTTTCATAGTGTTGCAGTCTTTTCTTGCGTGTTTCGTCCATAGCAGTCCTTGAAAGTGTTTTCTGAATTTTTTCTGTTTTCTTTAAATTTTTAATTGTTTCAGCGAATTTATCGCGTTTTTTGTCAAGTGCCAAGCGCAGATTCTTCGCCAGGTATTCACGATGCTTACTTGCCTGTGTATCAGAATAAACTGATGCCTGGTTTTGTAAATTAAAGAACTGACAATATTCATTGAATTCGCCAGTATTTTCTGCTGGCATTATGCGGCGAAAATCACCTAAATGGCTTTCTTCCCAGGCGATCTGTTGTGCCAATGGACTGAGAGTGGACTCGGGTAACAATAGCTCAAGATTACTATGTGATTGACGTGAAAAAAAATGAAGACTACCTTTATGATTCGACTTCCATAATACTCACCTCTTATCGGTCTTCTCTTCCTTTCTCAAAAGCCGTCTTATAGCCCTCTTACGATCTTCGCGCATAATTTTATGCTTGTCCGCCAAAGTCGTACCGACCAACGTTAACGTGTCTCGTATCAAACTGTTCTTAACGTGATGATCAACAGACTGATTTGTGTGAAAACTGGGCGAATGATTGACCTCGAGAATGTATGGCTTCAACTTTGAATCGACAAGTATATCGAAACCGAGAATTTCAAAGCAAGCCTGAATCTTGTCGTGCGTTTTGAAACAGGCATGATAGTTGTGCCTTAGCATCGGCCAGGCGCTCAAAATTGTCTTTATGATTACATCATCGATATTTTGCCATAATAGGTCGACATCGTAGCCTTTGGATTTGAGGAGCCTGTTTATGGTTTTGAAATTTCGCTTACTGCCCATTTCTTCGCATTTCGAGAAATCTGCAGAATGCTTGTTCACAGCATAGTTTGTCAAATGCATAAACAAATCGGATGTGTTGCATGGACTTGGTTTGTTGAATTTTTTGGTTGCAAATCTAGCCAGACCTTCATTGTAGACAAATATCCTCAGTGGATCGATTGACGTAATGAGGGTGTAAATGCGGAGATCAAACTTGAAGCCATCAATGAGCAGGGGCTGAAAGAAATCAAGTTTTAGCCTGGTGCATATGTTTATTTAAGGAAAGATGTTCCAAACCTCATTTATGTACAACTGACAAATCATTCTATCATTCGGATTGATGGCACTTAGATCGTTTGTCAGCGATATGCCATGACCTTGTGCACAATGATCCGGCTTTAGAATAAAGGTTTTGTGTTTGTGCTTTTTACCAAAGGCTATGGCTGCCCCTAAACTGCAAAATCAGACTTTATTTAAGAAACGATATCTCATATTATAACGGTAAAGGGTTTGCCGATTAGGGCGGGTCTATGTGGAAATCGCTGTGTGCGCGGCATTATCCAAATTCTTTGAAAGGTCCGAACCTAGCTTCTCCCTTTAATTGTGTGTGTGAAGTGCAAGGAAGTGTACCTGCTGATTAATGCCGATTCCGAAAGAAAATTTTAAGAAGTTTCTCCTGACAGTGTTATACAGTTTGATGTTTGTCAGACATTCGCAAGAGGTGGGGCAGGTTATGTTTTGATTTAAACGTATGACCTATGAACGGAAATATAAGTTTTATTCATCCCCAAAGCAGGGAAGATCTCAGACATAAACCGAAAGAGTAGGATGTTAAGGTGATTGCCTACGCAGATGACATGGCAATAGCTGTATCAGGGAAGTACCTTAATGCTCTTAAAGAATTACAAAATGGTCTCTCTATATTCTCTAAATAGGCCGATCCCTAAAAAAAACTGAATTGGCCCTTTGTAGCAGGAAATACAAAGTCCGGCAGATTGACCCTCCAAAACTGAATGGTGTTTGTCTTAAATTCGCAGAATCAGCCAAATCTGTTCTTGGATAGGAAACTGTACTGGAAATCCAATATTCCAAAACGCGTTAAGAAAGCCACCGTAGCCTTATACACATGTAAAAATGCAATCAGAAAGAAAAAGGCTATGCAACCACATATCACTCTTTGGCTTTACGTGTTCATATTTAGTGTGAGTCTGGGGGATGCCTTTGGAAATAGCCTCCAACCGCAAATTACTCGGGAAAGTTCAATGATCAGCTTGCATATGTATTTCCGGATCTCTTAAAACCACCCCCTCCGTAGCCCTAGAGATGTTGTCATACATCTAGTGCAAACAGACCACAGCTTGTGCAGCTGTGAGACTGAGAACCTCGTTGCAATGGACACCCACTCAAGGATACTAAATCACCATAACTCAAGTTTTGAGCTTAGTCAACCATTATCAGTCGCCTCAAATGGGAGTCGTATTTGATTGGAGATAATCAGCCCTATCGTTGGTGCGGGCAATTTTCCGCAACCCATACTTCGTCGGAGGTTCAAATTCCATTCGAGGTATGTTTCATCGAATAAAATTACTACACAGACGCGACTCCACTACAATTCGTATATAAATTCCGCGAAGAATTTTACCCCTATCGAGGTATCCGTTCGGAATACCGAGATATTCGTTCCGATTAGCATTTCGAACAGATCTTCCGACGAAATGTAACGCACATGATCGCGCATCTGGAATATGCGTTAAGTCAACAATTTTTGACAACTATGTGTTGAATTTCCTCTGAAGTTTTCCGACGAAGAATTACTGCGGAATTAATCGACGGCGATGTATGCTCTTTTTTTTTGTTCCGCAACGGATACCTTGAAAGCAAATTGAATTCCGATTGGAATTGACTTTTGTTTCGGAAATTGTTTCGAACATCTCGAATGGCACTTAGCTGTCAAAAATTGCACGAAAATTGCAACTGAACGCACTTCAACGCAATTCGCTGGGATGCATTACAAAATATGTCTGTTCCCGTACAATATTTACTGATTCTTACTGATTTTTACTTATTGCCGTTCCCGTACGCAAAAATAAGTAAAAGAGAGAGCTCACGAGAGAGCAAAAAACTACCCCTCCATAAAAATCTGTAAAAAAATTTACTGCAGAAATTTCTGTTGGTAAAAATCAGTAAACTGTCAGTTGGTATCTAAATGTGACAACTCGCTTGTTTTGACAGGTGTTTTATGTCATTTGTTCTTTTAAAGACATACAAAATATATAATTTTACTGTTTTTTTACTTAAACGCGTTCCCGTACTTTTTGGTAATTTTGTCTCTTTCTGAGATAATTTACCCCCACTCCAAGAAATTTGAGAATTTACTAATTTTTACTGAAAATGTACGGGAACAGACCTAATATCGAAGAAATATTCCAAACAGTTTTCCGGAAGAATACCTCGAAGCAAAAAACCCTCCGAATCGTACAAAATCGAAGAATTTTCCGCTCCGAGGAATACCTCGATAGGGCTGATTAACTCGATTCACATCTACACGGATGAGTCTAGAACAGAATAGGGAGTGGGTGGAGGTATTTTCTCCGCTTCAGATCATTTTAGCGTTTTGCAGGCGGTAATCATGGCAATTAAAGAAGCCATGTTCTGGCTGAGGTGTATTATTAGCATCATCAGTGACAGCTAAGCGGCAGTCACATCCCTGGGATCCATCTTATTTGCATCGAAATCAGCTCACGAATGCTGACAATGTAACCTCTTCTGGGTAACGGGCCCCAGAAATATACCAGTGAACGGTAATACGGATGAGCTTGGCAAACAAGGCACAACCCTTGATGTGCTACCACCAGTATAAACGTTCGGTAGGCCCTTGCTACAGGCAAATCATTAATCAAACTGGATGCGATCAAGAAAGCAAACCGCAGATGTGTCTAATATCCAGGCAACTCAGGCCAAATTATAATCAGAACCGCTCTTTCTGCTTGATAATGCTCAATAGATCAAACTTCAGTACTATCAAACGAATATTAGGAAATGTCGACAGATCCACGTGATACCACAACAGACCTAAGTGTGCATGTGCACCGCGTGAAACCACTTTAACCTAACCTAACCACTAAACTACATATGGAATATAACATCGCTCGAATGTAAGCCTCGGCTTCGCCTGAGTTATGTTGATTTTGAGGCTTAAATCGATCATGCGGAATTCCCGTTGAGGCATTCGCTGCGTGAGAATGGCGATTTGGCATTAGTGACTGAATGAAAGCTACAGATTTGACAGAAGCCGCCAAAACAACAACCGAGGTATCCCTCGGAGTGGACAATTTTTCGATTTATCCTAATCGGACAATTTTGCAGCGAGGTATTCTTCCGAAAAGTTGTTCGAAAGTCGTAACATATCTCCGACAACATGTAACACTGATGTGCATTTTCAAATGACTGTTTTGACAACTCCAGATGTTCTCCGACAAATTTGCTTTGGGGAACCTTTCTACGGGCATTGTCCGATGACTGACAACTCGAATGCTATTTCAGTCTCCGATAGAGTGTACGATGCGAATCGATTATTCGTTCAGCTTAATTTCTTGAACAACACAAGACACAGATATCTGGCTGATTCTACGAATTTGAGAACGGCGTAATTCAGTCTATTGTAACGACATCTGCATCAGTTATTAATACATCATCTGCTTTAAGGTGATTGCAGCATTTTAGATTTGGATTTGGAATAGGGGGAATTGCCAGAAGCTACAAATCTTGGTGTGAATGAGACGTCGAGAAGTGTCCTAATACTTCTACCCGTAAATACATGCTTTATTAACAATCTCAACGAATCAATAACTTGAAGTTCTGAAAGCGCATCAATGATTGCCACTGCTTGTTGTCAAAGGCTCCTTTAATAAAAAGAACAGCAACCATGGTGTTAGTATTTTGAGCTAAGCGACAGTACGTTCGAGTAATTGAGTGTCAACATCGATTCGTCCCTATTAGAAAAACCCTTTACATATCAAAATTAAACATAAACTAGGAATGGCGCAAAACAGGAGACTTCAATGGGTTGTTAAATGCTGCTTCCACATCAAGGCAAGCAACCATGGTGTAGTCTTTTGAGCTTAGTGACGTTACGTTCGAATGATTTAGTATCAATATCGATCCGTCCCTATTGGAAAACGCTTTATATATCAAAATTTAACATAAACAAAAAAATGGAGCCCAACAGAAGATTTAACTGAGTTGTTAAAGGCTTCTTCCATATGAAGAAAATCAACCATGGTGTAGTCTTTTGAACTTAGCGACGGTACGTACGAGTGATTGAGTGTCAACATCGATCCGTCCCTATTGGAAAACACTTTATATATCAAAATTTAACAAAAACTAAGAATGGCGCCCAACAGAAGACTTTAATTATTTTTGTTTGTCATGTTTCTCTACCTGATGTTTGACATTGGATCATAATTGGAGATACTAACATTTCTAGAATATCTATACTTACTCAGCAGGCAAGACCCATGTCCTTGGGAAGATATCATAATCACTCGGATATAGCTTAAGCATTCTATTAAGATTTCTGGATAGCAGATCCTTTCGGCAGATCTCAATCATTCCCGGGAAATGATTAATTTGTTGAAATCGCTTCATGTTCTTGAAAACTTCTGTACCAGGAATCGAGTCGGTCCACAAAATATTACACAATTTCGTATCCCTGACTAGCTTGAATCCCAAAGACTTGGAAACCTTCCGAATGACTGAGTACTTTGTGTTTGCCACACAAATGCTTTGTTTCGTCCTTTAAAGATTGAATGCATGAAGTACGTGAAAACGTGGGTAGACGTATAAGTTTACCTCTTGATATCCTCATTTGGAACGAAAATCGCTTCTTCTTTAGTTTTATCGAAATCTTCTGAATACTTGTCATATCTTTGACTGCAATCGTCCTCAACGGGGAAAAGTGTAACTATGATTGGTTCTGCTTTATTTGCATTGAGACCAGACTTGTTATGAGCTTTTGGAGAAAGATTTTCAATTGATTGCCTTCTATATGCTCGCCGTAGCGATTGAATGTTTTTAATATTCAGGTTGTCTTCTCGGAACATGATTTTAGAAAATAAAAAAAGAAATATGGAACGAATAAAAAAATCCTTGAAGTGTGAAATTATTTTATTTTTCTATTTTCTCAGGTCATTGGTTTTGAAATTTTAAATTTTTATTGACAGTGTTTCAATTTATTTACTTACTATCGAAAGGTTTCTGTTTTGTATAAAAAAAAACTTTCCAAACCAAGGTCTAGAGGTCTAGCAGATGTCTGGTACCTATTTCACATAATTTGAGTTTCGCAGGACAAAATCAGCCTTTCCAAATATTAAAGCGGCACTTGTTGCTTTGAACCTGAGCCAATGAATTCTTTTTACACTTTGTACTACATCCACATCTTGGTACAGCTCGTAAAGTTCACAGTTGTATCTTCTCCTCCATTCTCCTTCCTCTCATACAGGACCAATAATTCGACGAAGAATTTTTCTATCGAAAGTGCCTAATATCTGCTCCGCTTTCCTAGCTTTGTTTATTGTCTAGCTCTCGGCGCCGTAAAGTAGGAGTGGTAGGATTTGGGTTCAGTAATGTAAAAATTTGGACTTTGAAGTTAAGAGTTTTGAAGCCTTAGCATGACAATATGGTCTATGGTCGATCTACAGTTTCTGGCCTAGCCTGATACGTGGTGATTAGTGTGTTGCAGAAAGGCTTAAGACATTCGTACAGTACAAGGCATTGGATCATATATGCGACATTTAGCATGGATAATCCTAGGTGCAAGGCATATGATCGCCTTTTTTGTCGGTTGGATATATGGAGTTGATTGTCCGGTCATCGTCTATCCAGACTTTGCAAATATCATCATACCACGGACATCTTTCGGGGATGGCTGGTAGATTATGGTGGATTCGGCTACTTCTTTTATTTATTTATTTATTTCATCAATTGAGTAGCATCTACTGTTCTCATAAGATTACTTAATACAATAAATACAAAATATCTGCTTAAAATTATTAATTAACTAAACCACAAAGCATAATTAGTTTTAAATTTAGATTAATCTTACATGTAATTCCAAAATTAATTTCTTTTTAAAAGTATCTCTACTGAGATGAAAATCTATGAGATTTCAATAATTATTTGATTCCCTGAGACATCTACAGATTGGTTCATTATAACCATAGTTGACTCTATGGTAAGGTATATAAAATAACATTCGATTTCTAAGAACTCTCGAGGGAGCATAAAATCCAATTAATGACAGGAGAAAAGGGCAGTCAATATGACAATTTATCAAATCACGAACAAATACAACAGAGAAATATTGTCTTCTTACGAAAAGAGGTAAAATTCCAAATAATTTACACCTTGTCGCATAAGAAGGCATTTCTATGTTCCGACGTAATCTATGCATGGCAACCCTAGTTAATCGTTTTTGGATCCTCTCAATCCTAATGGAGTGGACACCATAACATGGATTCCAGACTATGCTACAGTACTCGAGATTAGATCTAACAAATGCAAAAAATAGACATTTAAGAGTATAAGGATCTTGGAAGTCTTTAGAATTCCGTACTATAAATCCTAGCATTGAATTACTTTTGGCTATTAAGTACTCAATATGTTTAATAAATCTAAGTTTGTTGTCGAAAATAACTCCAAGATCTTTTTTGGAGGAGATAATGGACAGTGGGACATTACAGATCAGGTATGTAAAAGGAATTGGAGAAAGGTTACGACAAAAAGTGAGGCTTTGACATTTGGAAACATTCAGATGAAGGTCATTAATATGACACCAATTCGAAAGCCTTTCCAGGTCTTCTTGCAAAAGAGTACAGTCTTGTGTTGAGTTGATTGGTCGAAATACTTTTAAATCGTCAGCAAACATTAGACATTGGGAGTTTAAAAATAATTCAGGAATGTCATTTATAAATAAAAGGAAAAGTAAAGGACCAAGATGACTACCCTGTGGTACTCCAGACGTTACATAAATAGGTACCGATATAATGTCATTAATGCGGACATACTGAATTCGCTCCTTTAGGTAGGAGCTTATCCATTTAAGAAGGTGACTATTAAGTCCAATTAAGTCGATAGTTGGTAACATCATGTCTTGACCCGACTTATAAACTGGTGTTAAGAAGGAATATTTCCACGCTTTCAGAAAATGTCCGTGTTGAAGAGATAAGTTAAATACTAAACAGAGAGGTACAGAAAGCGCAATAGAACACTTTTGTAATATAATTGACAGGATGCCATCGGCACCGGGACTTTTTTTTTTAACACTATCATATCTGTGTCGTAGCGAGCTTAATACAAGCAGCATCTACGAGCAGAGATTTGCCACAGCATATAATATGCATCCACAGGCTCATCATTTAGTGCATTTGTTAGTGGGACAAAACAGAACATAGATGAAACTAAGTTTGAAATCACTAGCAAAATCAATAAACGATTAAATTACAATGAAGCTATATATGTTATTAAACAAAGGACAATTTTAAATATACTTATTACGGCTCTAGAATACAATTTCGCAGTGTTTTTCAAACTACTTTTACTAACATGCAGTTCAACTACGTCGTTATTTTTATTGTAAACTCTACTCATGCTACTAATAGCCTCATGCATGCCATAGTTGTGTTTATGGCTAGGTATATGTAATATATTGAATCTACGCAGGTTGTAGGAACCTCCCCGAGTATTAAAACCAATAGCACTTAAAAGATCAGGAGCATCAATTTGTCCTGATAATAATTGGTGTAAGAAAACCATGTCATTGTTAAGTCTACGTTGAGACAAAGGCAATAGTTGCAGCAGTTTAATTCTGCACATATACGGAGGCAAATTGTGCAGATCATCCCATGGAAGTCCTCTCAAAGCAAATCTTATGAATTTACGTTGGACTGATTCAATTCTATTCGAATGAACTACATAGAAGGGTGTCCAAACTTGTGAAGCATACTCCAAGTGAGGCCGAACTAGACAGTTATAGAGCGAAAGAGTGACGTAAGGGTCATTAAACTCTTTTGACCATCTTTTAATAAATCCTAACATAGAGTTTGATTTAATCACGACAACGTTAATGTGTTTATTAAACTCCATTTTGGGATCAAAATATACACCAAGATCTTTAAAACTGTCTGCACGACAGAGAGTGTGCCCGGACAGAGTATATTTAAAATTACATGGAGCGCGTTTTCGTGAAAATGACATATGCTGGCACTTTGTAGGGTTCAGATTCAAGCCGTTTTTAAGACACCATATGGTAAAACTATTTAAATCGGTTTGTAGTGAAAGCGAATCGTTTAGATCTACTACACATTTGAAAATTTTCATATCATCAGCATATACATCGTTTATTACATCGTTAATTGCAAGTATAAATAAAATTGGTCCTAAATGACTTCCTTGAGGTACTCCAGATCGAGCAACAAAATGGTTTGACTTGGAACCTATAAATTTTACTTGGTATGTTCTCACTCAATAAGAGGTATGATTTAACCTAATTTATGAATCCTGGAGGGAATCCATATGCCTTAAGTTTACAAATTATGATGTTATGTGATAACTGGTCAAAGGCTTTGGAGAAGTCAGTGTATATACAATCGACTTATTTTTTATTTTCCATACTATTGGAGCAATGATGCATGAAAGTTAATAGATTTGTTACAGTGGATCGATGTTTAACAAAGCCATGTTGTTCATCACAGATGATGTTTCGACAAAGGAAGACCAATTAATCACAAATAATATGTTTGAATAACTTGGGAATGCAAGATAGTTTTGAGATAGGTCTATAATTAGAAATATCTCCACGCTCACCTTTTTTAAAAACAGGTGTAATAAATGCATTTTTCCATTGAGTTGGGAATACTCCAGTGGCAAAGGAGCTTTCAAACATATACTTAAGGTATGGCAAAAGAGCATCTTTGCATTGCTTTACGACTACTGGTGGGATTCCATCGGGCCCCGCTGAATAGTCATTATTTAATAAAGAGATATATTTAAGTAGTGTCTCATCGTCAAATATAACGTTGCTGAAACTAACTTGAGGACAGCCATTGAGATAACTGAAATAATGTTCGTCTAAGACAAGAGGGGTGTCAATAAATGATTTACTGAAATTCTCTGCGAATAAGTTCGATAAAATTAGAGAGTCCGATGTTTTTGAATTATTATAAGAGAAATTGGCTGGATATCCATCCGTTTTTCTCTTCGAATTGACAAAGCCCCAAAAGCGTTTAGGGTCATTTTTAAGAGCGTTCTCCATATTGACTATATAGCCATTATATAAACTACTTGACATCGTAGAGAATTCATTAAAATAATTCAGGTATTTACATAGTCGTGATGATTCTGGCTTTTTACAAAATTATTCCAGGCCCGGTTACGTCTATTTCGAAGAGATTTAAGCTCTTTCGTGTACCAAGGATGCTGGGTTTGAGCATTTTTTGAATATTTGACTGGGATTGTTCTATCCATGCAATCTTTTATTAGAAAATAAAATTTTTTAACAGCTTCTTCTAAATTGGAGAAGCTTTCAATATTTACATTCGAAAGAATAATTTCTTCGGATAGCCTTTGAAAATTTGCTTTCCGAAAGTCAAAAGAGTACGAACGATCGTACGAATCAACGTTTTCGTACAGATGTCCGCCTATGTCAATGAAAATATCCAATGGAGGATGATTTTTGTCTATGTTAGTAATGCTGGTACTAGATTTTAATACTGCAGTACTAACAGAGTCAGAAGAAAAAACTAAATCGAGAATTCGATTATTATGATTTTTTATACAGCTTGTTTGCTGTAAGTCAAATGATAAAATTTTGTCAAGTAATAGTAGCTCTTGTTGTGCAGAATCTTCAGATGGTATAAAGTGAGGTTCTCCCTCAGAAAGCACCCAATCTATGTGCGGCAAGTTAAAATCACCCAGTAACAAGATAGTACTGTCACAACAAGATAAGTCAAAGATATATTCTAAAGCCTTTGATAGCTCAGAATACAGAGTGCAAAGACGATATGAGGGAATGTACGCATTTGCAACATAAAGATATTTTTTTCCAAGAGATATCTTAACACAGATTATTTCTATGTTAATTCTATTTTCTCAGAGGTTAGATGACTGCGGACTGCAGTAAGAAAAAAAAAAAAAAAACTAACTTTAATGCGGATAGGGCTAATTTGACTTCAGTCACTGAACACTCAAGGTTACCAACATTTATATAGTTAGAAGACGAGGTTTCAGATGTAACTTCTGAATAGGGGGTACTACAAGTATAGACAGATTGAAAGTGACTAGCGAACATGTTACAAATATTTAAAAGATTGGAAGAAGATGTATTTTCAAGACGCATAGAATTAGGAATACCATTGGGTTGCCTTTTGCTATTGATAAAGCTCCAAAAACATTTGCTATTTGACTTTAACTTAGATTCGACAGACTGGACATATTGCCTGTAAAGGAACTTATTTAAGATATCGAATTGTTTTCTAAGTAATCGATACTGACGCAGTAGTTCTGGATCATTCTTACTTTTACGAAATTGTTTATAGATTTTATTATTTTTATTATTTAGGTTAATGATTTCATTATTAAACCAAATGGGTTTATTGCCTGCTACAGACTTTACTTTTGGTGTAAACATATCGACTGCCATTTTGACTGTTTCAATAAATAAATTATAGGCATCATTTAAATTGTTATTATTAAAAGTAACTTGCCAATCAATCCCATTAATAAAATTAAGCTTACTCAACTTAGCAGTTCGGATTCGGCATAAAACAGGAGGTCCCGCCATCGTGCAAGAAGTACACACGCACACATGAATGGTTGTTTGAAAGCTGAATGTGTGTAGATCCAGAATGTTGAATGCGTGCCTCGCATCCATGAGCACATAACCGAATTTGGCTGACGGTTCTAGCATCTGGAGATAGCCAGGTCGCTTTTTTCGAAGTCGTGCAAGCGTTAGGGGTAGATTTGTAGATTTTAAGCATCAATGGTCATCAAATTAAAATATAATGTAGCTAGCTATGCAGAAGGCATAACACCCCATTCAGTGTGTGCAAGCTAAAGGTCATACAGTTAAACGGCAAGGCGAAGGACAAATTACAGGTTATATGCAGACATTTGTAAGAGGTGGTACAAAACGTGTGTCCGCTCGTTTAGAGCCACTGCACGAGCCCATTTTCTCAACCAGACATTTTCTAGTGAATTTCTGCCACCTACGATGCGTTCCTTTTTAGTCCAACAAACTTACCACTGCTTCCGCAACACCCACACCAACCTACAATTTTTATAAAATAAATATTTTACCAATTGCATACAATTGCATATTATTTGAACAACTTTTTAACAAATTCATTTTCTTAATGCTCACCACCAAACAAACATTTTAAAGAGGAGGTCGGAATCGAGAGTAAGTAAACCATCCGTTAGTAGAGCTTAATTCAACCGTTATGATTTATTTTTTAGTTTGAGTTTGAACTTTATTTAGTTAGTTTGTCATTTGTTTTGTTTTTTTTTTTCTTGTATATTTTTTTAGTTTTTTTGTTGTGTAGATTATATTGTCGTTATAAGTCACGACCGATCTAAGCCCGATTCCGCACGTAATTAGATTTAAGTTCTTCTCTTTAGTTGAATCCAGATTATCTTTATTCACCTTATGAGCACAAAACACACGCCTTATTCTTATTTTTGAATGTGTTCTCCTTTAGGTGACATTGCCGGTGCATTTATGCGTCGCATAACCGGACAGAGTACACTGGTGAAAAATGTAATTCTGCACGTTTTGGGATTGGGTGCCCCACCAACGGACACTCAAAAGGCTGGACTGGTGCGCGACTCCTTTGGCCTACACAAAATGCTGGTCGTCCTAACAAGGAGTGGTAAAATATTCGGTATCGACAACATCAGTAGCAAGAAACACTGGATGCAATACCTACCCACAATGGGGAATTTCGCAAACGATCAAGCCATGCGTTTGATCGTGCAAAGGACATCGAAACATTTCCCTCTGCCACCAATCTGCGCTATTGTTGCCAAAGATGTGGTAAGTTGAATCGGATCCGTTTTGCACTGTTGAGATATAATTTTTGTGTTTTTTTAGGAATCCGGAAACGGTGTGATTTTCTACTTTAATCCTATCACAGGCAAACCCACAAAGGACGGCCTCACCAAACTGGATTACAAAATCAAACAAATGACGTTGTTGCGGGAAACGGACAATGATTTCATCAAGGGACTGCTTCTGATGGACAGTGTCAATGGTGTCCATGCGGTCCCAGAGAGTACCAAACAAATGGTAGGTAACTGATTGAATAATTTTGAGTTCTATTGCGAATAATTGCTTTCTAGGCGGAAGGAATGTTCATTTTCACAGCTGACAAGGCGTCTGCAACTTTGGATGGATTCTTTGTGAAAAAAGTCGATGGCGTAAGTTAATCGGAGGATGTGTTCTGAATTGGAAAAAATTAATAAAATTTCCTTAAATAGAAACTGACGACACAACCGATTTGGAATGTCCGATTGGGTGGTCATGGTAGTGAGCATAAAATCATTGCGATTGCTTCGAAAAATCCAATCGAACGTGTTCACTCACAGGGCAGAGTATTGGGCGATCGTTCTGTTTTGTACAAGTACATCAATCCCAATTTGGTTGCTGTAGTAACACAAGCTCCAGATAGTATTCACAAATGTTAGTAACAGCTGAGGATTATTTGGAAGGGTAGAGATGATTTTTTTCTTTTTTTGCAGATATAATGAATGTGCATCTTGTTGATGTAGTCTCTGGCTCCGTGGTATTCTCAATGACACACAGGAAGGTGCGCGGTCCCCTAAATATCATCCACTCGGAGAATTGGTTGGCCTACAGCTACTACAATGACAAAGTCCGAAGGACCGAGATAAGTAAGTATTCTGTTTTTTTTTTTTTTAATGAAGACAAGATTGCATTGAATGTTGGGATCATATCCTTCCCCCTTTCTGTATCCCTATTGATGCTCCTGTAGGGTGCACTGGTTTGATTTTAAAAAGCATTAGCAAGCCTCTAGATCCAAATCACTTTGTCATTAGGGCAACTCTCATGATGGTAATGCTGATATGTGTGATCGAAGAGGATTGCGTCCTTAACTGAGACGGCACAACCCCCAACCTGTAGGGCCAGGCCCTTGTTTTGACCCTGGGACAGCGGGCTGGAAATACCGATTTTAATAACCCATTTTGAGATATGAGCGCTGTCGTTGACCGATTGAGGGCTTCTCAGCCACCAACTCTTTTCCAACACCCTGGCTTGGTATTGGAAACCACTAGAAATCTGGTGTGCAAATATGTCGAAGCAGCTCATATAGGGATTACACTTACCAGTTCGATCTAACTCGAGCTGTAAGCGCCACCATTGATTCTATCTAGGGAATTCATCCGCTGTCGCCTGAATGTGAGTACCTTAGTTAGAGGACACTCTTCGCCCCTCCTTCGTTCGCTGCCACCAACGACCTTCCACAGGAGTTTGTTAGCCCATCTCCGCGTATTTGTCGAAGAATAATGGCAACGATGTCAACAAGCCATTAAGCCGCAACATTGTCGCTCCCAGCAAGAAACCCTTTAAAAGATCGTAGTTGAGACACAGTCGATGCTGAGGATATGAATGAAAATCTTCTGAAAATTCTTCAATTCCCAGCCAGACGTCGGACGCAGTAGAGGAAGACATCGCCTTAAGTGGCACGAACCAGTAGAAACCGACCTCAACCTACTTGGAGTGCGCAATTGGAGGCAGTTAGCTATGGACGGGGCTAACCAACATGCCTCTCTATGTTGGTTAAGGCCCAAGTTCATCACGGACTGTAGCACCACTTAAGTAAATATGTATACTACAACATTTAGACGAACTATCCAGAGCCATGTCACGATGAGAGAATTCTCGGTGTTCCATCAGGGTCGGAAACGACCTCACTGACACATTCGATACCGAAAAAGGATTTAGACAAGGCGACAATATTGACATCATTGGCCGGAATCAACGTTTGTGGCAGTAAATCCTGATCATCCCATTCCTGCTCGCGCCATATATACAAAAGCGCTCGCATATACAAAAGCGAATGAAGAAATCCTTGGTCGTTTTGAGAGAACAATTCTTCGAAAAATCGTGGGTTCCGTTTGCGTTGACGGGCTATGGTGCTGTACAGCGACATACCCCAAGTCGAAAACCTCCGCATTGGACGTTTGTGATGGCTAGGAAATGTAGAGGGAATAAACCATACTCCAACTTGCAGAGTCTTCGATTCCCAGCCAGTCGTCGGACGAAATAGAGGACGACATCGCCTTTAGTCGCGCTCACAAGTAGAAAGCTAACGACAGGGCTAATTGGAGAGACCTGTTGGTTGAGGCATAGGTTCATTCCAGACTGTAAGGCCACTTCAGTAACTCGATGGAAGCAATTGGCCTGATTTGTATTTATAACAGCATGGGGGCCAGTAGTTGTTCTGTTGCACCATTTCTACTAAGATTAGGTACGAGCGTCGTTGTGTCTTTTTCGCTTACTATGATCGATACTCTAGGTTGCTTCATAGCGTTGGTATTTAACTTGATTGCGTAGGTAATCTAAAGCACAATCACACTCCTGGGGCAGCAGTTATTTAGGCAAAGTATTGATTATAGCGTTTCTGTTTTTCTTTATGTAAGCGAGTCCATTCATCCTACGCTTATCACAGAAAGTTATTAGTCCAATTGATGCGTCATAGTTACAACACTGACATTGCTAAATTGACGCGGATTAGTGTCTACCCTTCCCTCCACTGAATCGCTGTGAAAAGTAGTAACCTCCGTCTTTTTTTCCGAAGGTTTTGGTTCTTTAAACATGAGCCCCAGTCACCGTCTGATCTTCAAGCCGGCAACTTCGCTATCAATTCTGCTCCATATTATTCGTTTGAGTAAGTGAGTTTCTCCGTTACACTCTCAATCTCTCTGCTTTCTGCATGCCTTTTTTTTTTTTGCTTTATTCCGGTACCACACACAAATAAATTTATTTAAGTGCGTTACGGTTAAACATGGCCCCTGGGCCGCCACCGCTGACGGGCAACAAGTTTGGCACGCTCGATCTCGAGCTCCTGTCTGAGCCCAATAATAAAAAAAGAAAAAAAACTACGTATACCCATATGGATCTTAATAAACCTTTCGAAATAAATACAACACCAGACCCTAAATTCATAGTGATATCCTCTAGTGACCAAAACAAGCCCCTCTCTTCCATAAGTATTTTCTTACTAAAAAAAGCTATAGATGGCATAAGTACTGCATATGAAAATATAACAGAACTACGTGATGGCAGTCTACTTCTTCTTGCGAAATCTGAGAAAGTAGCCAAATTATTCTTGTCAAAAAAAACACTCGCCAATCTCTGTCCAATCTCCGTTGAACTTCACTCCAATTTAAATTCATCTAAAGGTATAATTTACGCCCCTTGGCTAATAAACCTTCCCGAAGATGAAATAATCAACGAAATGAAAGCCCACGGAATAACAGAGGTTTATAAGTTCAAAAAACCAAAAACTGATAACCAACTTCGCGCCACTGGCCTCGTTCTCCTTACTTTTGACCGCTTCCGCACTCCAAAAACTGTCATTGTTGGTTGGCATACCATAAAAGTAGAAGAATATTTCCCCAACCCCATGCGTTGCCGAAACTGTCAACTTCTTGGCCACACCACCAAGAGATGCACCAGCGCACCCGTTTGTGAAACTTGCAACCTTCCCCCCCACAAACCACAAATTTGCACACGTGTTTTATGTGCCAATTGTTCAGAAGAGCATCCAGCGTCTTCTAAAACGTGCAAACGATACCTCAATGAAAAAGAAATTATCAAAATAAAAACAATAAAAAAATGTACCATGGCTGACGCAAAGAAAATATTCAGAGAGCAAAATCCTACTCCGTTACTGTCCACAACATATTCCTCAGTTACACAAGGAATCTCTTCTAGCAGCGTACATACACCATCAACAACTCAAAGAACTTCCAACTCCCCCCCAGCAATAAACTCAGTACCCACCACCCCACCAATAAGTAAACCAGCCGAACAAAGCAATACAACAAAACAAGACACACCGTCCATAAGAAATAATAAGGTCCCATCAACTTCCTCCAATAAACAAAACAACAAAATCAACCAAAGTAATAACACAAATTTGACACAAACTGTCCCCTCCATAAATACATCTCAAAGCTTTTCGACAGCATCTACCTCACTCGCACCTACCGAAACAATACAATCGCAAAAACAATCGATCATTTAATCTTCAAACACATATAGAACTGATACTCTTCTCTCAAAAGACAATTTACTCAACCAACAACCAAACACTCTCACTTATTACACTACCACACAATCACCAATCTCAGCTATCACTCAATCACTAATAGAAAATAATAATTACTATATGACGAATAATGATGATGACGACACATCATAATAACAATGATGCTTTCCCCAATACAGACTCTGCACCTCAGAAATTGAGCCATTCGGACTCATTACAGAGTTTGAGAGGCTCAACATCTGGGCTGCAGAGTCAAGTTAATCACCCATATACTTCGATCTCTACAGGTCGGGGTCATTTTTCAAACTCATCGATCTTACCTAACTCAAATCCCATACCAAACAACTCCAATATGAAAATTAAAATCCTTCAATGGAACATGAAAGGTTTCGTTAACAATTATGACGAGTTGTGCATGCTTATAAAAGAAGAATCACCAAGTATTATAGCTATTCAAGAGACTCACTGTGCGTTTGGTTTCACACCATGTACCCCTAAATCTTTCAAAGATTATTTCACTAATTTCTCCTATAACGACACCGCAAAACAAGGCATAGGCATACTTATCAAGAACAACATACCTCATAAGCAATTACCTATTAGTTCCAATATATTAACGTTAGCTTTTGAAATTCAGCTACAGTTAAAATTTACTTTAATCTCCATTTACATTTTGCCTGATCAAACCTTCTCTGCTAGGGATTTAGAAAATATACTAAATCAAACTCAACCTCCGTTTCTAATTGTTGGCGATGTTAATGCCTGGTGTACTTTGTGGGGTTCGCCTACGAATAATACACGGGGTAACATTGTGGAACAGTTTCTATCAAACTCAAACCTCATGGTGTTGAATGACGGTTCCCCTACGCATTTTTCCACACATAGCACATTTACTCACATTGACATCACATGCTGTTCGCCCGAATTATTTGCCAAAATTACTTGGTACATTTTAGAGGATCTATTTAATAGCGACCATTTCCCTATAGTTTCCACTATAGCTATTGGCCCCGCTTACTCGAATACATCGGTGAGTCGCAAATTCAAAACTGATCTCGCTAACTGGCCTTTGTTCAAAAAGACCACTTTAGAATACTTGTCAGATAGAAATCCCTCACCAAATATTAATAAAGAGGCAGCCTTGCTCCTCAAAGCTATTCGTGTTGCTGCCAACAAGTCAATACCTGAAAACTCACCAAAAACCTCCAAACGGAAAGTGCCCTGGTGGAGCCCTATGCTGAAGGCACTCCGCTGCGAGAAAATGCATGCATGGCGAAATTTCAAAAAACATCCCAATCAAGGTAATCTAATAGCATATAAAAAATCAAACGCCAACTTTCGTAGAGAAATGAAAATTAACAAAGAAAAATCCTTAAAAAACTTCACTTCATCTCTAAACCCAAAATTTCTCTCCATACACTATTTGGCATAATATCCGCACTTTGACTGGAAACTACACACCACAACACATAAAATGTATATCTACACCTTCAGGTACAATATCTGCACCCCCAGACATTAGCAATTTCTTTGCGCGCTCTTGGTCGAATTTATCGAAAGATAAGCACTTTTCAGGCAGATTCAAAACTGATAAAGATTCATTTTTAAACTCTGCTCTTGATTCTTCATCAATCCCAGAGTCAGCCAGACATATAGAAAAAGCTATAACAAGTATAGAATTGGAATGTTGTTTAACGAGACTCAAAGGTAAAACACCTAGCAGAGACAGGGTATCTTATCCCATGTTAAAAAATCTCCCAGGCGCAGTAAGCCATAGACTAAGGGAACTATATAATAATATTCTCGATGTAGGAATAATCCCACAAAGCTGGAAGCAAGCAATAATAATACCCATACCCAAACCTAATAAAAACATTAGCGATGTAAACGGCTATCGTCCCATATCGCTTATTCCCTGCATGTCCAAGTTACTAGAGAAGATAGTCGCGAAGAGATTAATGTGGTTCATTGAAACCAGAAAACTAATTAGTCCTAATCAGGTCGCTTTCAAACCAGGTAAAAGCTGTGCGGATGCGCTACTTCACCTGGATCACTACATCTCCAAAGCATTGTCATCTCGCAATCACGTCACAATTCTCTCGCTCGATTTTGTAAGGGCCTTCGATAGGATAGGCATACATTTGGTCTTGTCTAAACTTAAAGCTTGGGGCATTGGCCCCAAAATATATAACTACGTCAAGTCATTTCTCACCAACAGAAAAATTTGTGTTAAAACAAATAACTGTTATTCACCTTCCTTTTCACTTTTTAATGGCATTCCTCAAGGCTCACCATTATCAGTAGTACTTTTCATAATAGCTTTTGATGATCTGAGCAAAATAATTACCAAGCACCACCTTCTAGATCACTGCATATATGCGGATGATATTTACATCTTGTGTAAAAACAGTAATCTAGGTGAGACAAAAAATGTGATATCTAAGGTTGTGAAAGATATACAAAAATGGTCAATCCGATCCGGTGCTAAGCTTTCACTAGAGAAATGCAAATCATTGCACATTTGCCGAAAAACTTCATGTTGTGGTTTGTCCTTTACTTTTAATGATATTAATATAGAAAATGTCGATAATTTAAGAATATTAGGCTTGATGTTTAACAAAAAATATAGTTGGAAACCACACTGTTTAGAACTTAAAAAGAGCCTAACTGCAAGAGCTTGTTAATTATTTATCTAGTAAAAAATGTAACTCTAATATTAACACTCTTTGTGGAATAACTATATGTTTAGTATTAAGTAAAATCGATTACGGGTTACTAATCTACGGCAACTGCCCAAAGTCTACAATCAACACGATAAAGGCACCCTATCATCAAGCAGTGCGTAGAAGTATTAATGCATACCCTACGAGTCCGATAAAAAATATATTGGCCGAAGCCGGGCTCCCATCTCTCGAGGAACGTGTTATTTCAACTAGAGCAAAGTTGCATATAAAGGTAGCGTACTCTAACGGTTCAATTATCGACAAGGACTATCTGTCCGACTTAAATGCAAAAACCATTAGGCGCATACCATCAGCCACCTCTCTTGCTATTGTTACTGCGAAACACTTAGAGCTACCTACTAAACGCATTATACCCTACAAATGCTCATATCCACCATGGTTCATAAAACGTACATCGCTGATTATGGACATATCGCATATAAAAAAAATGAACACGTCCCCTGATATGTTTCGTCGCATGTTTCTCAGCATCTCCTCCAAACTGAAGGATAGCAAATGGATTTTTACATTCACAGACGGATCTAAAACCAACATTAGCACATCATTTGCTGGCACTCATGTAAACGGCGCCATAATAAGCATAGGCATATTACCAACTTATGCATCCATTTTTACTGCTGAAGCCATAGCTATACAAAGAACCATAACCTTAACAGCTAAATTGCGCTGTAAACTATAATTATATCAATCTTAAGGGCAATTATGAATCCTAATCACAACACCATAATTATAAACAAGATCAGAGACTGTCTTATAAAACGATCAGAAAAATTGAAACTCATGTGGGTACCAAGTCACGTAGGGATCCCAGGGAATGAACTCGCTGACACTGCTGCAAATCTCGCGCATAATGCCCCTGTTTACTTTCTTGACACTTACTCTAAGTTGGACCTTCTCAAAATGGCTAACCGCAAACTCAAAGCAAAGGAACTTCTCGACTGGAGCAACTACCATCATCACTACTCATGCATAAATCCAACAAAATCAAAGCCATTATACCCACTCACTACATCCAAAAGCATGAACACAGTTTTCGTAAGATTACGTCTGGGACACACGGCTACTACACACCAGCATCTTCTTAAGGGTGAAAGACCTACCCTGTGCCAATTATGCAACGCTAACATCGACATCAACCATGTTTTAGGTATAGGCGAATGCCCTTCCTTCACAACCGCAAACCGTCTTTTACCTGCAAACACATCAGCCCACGAAATGCTTAGTAACTCTAATCACGATAACATTACTCAAATGTACAACCTTATTCGCAGTTTAAAAATAGAAATATAAACAAATCTACAAATAACCATAGAGCCGAAAGCCCTCGCAGCTAGTGCTCACTAAATAAGTTAGCATATCTATTTTAAATTGTATGTTAATAAATTATAATAATAATAATAATAATAAACATGAGCCCGCTGCTTTGTTACAATCCTTCCTCCTTCCTAATTGCAATACCTAAAGCTCTTGAATCAATGTTTGATGATAAATTTATTTCCAATTCTAGCCACAATTGAACTATACGAGGGTAAATCACAGGCAAACAGCACCGTATGGAGCTCATTAAACGCCCCCACTATGCCTTTAGTTGAGAGGCAATCCTACATCATACCAACTCTGGTGGAAACTCTAAAAGAAACCATTACCGAACGTGGAATCACCAACAAGCATGTCCTTAGTAAGTACATAGGAAGTGAATCAAATTGCCGACTATGCAAAGTGTGGCGAATCACATTCTTGGAAGATTTTTGTTCAAATCATTCCAAACAAAATAAATGGTTATGTGATGACGGTTTTGAGTTTGCTACGTACCACTTTGCACTATCGGTACACACCCCCTTTTTCTATCAAACACTTGTCTAAAATTCACCATCATTAGTTGGCACATCGAGTGGCGCTATTGTCGAAATGCCATGGGTACTCTTGGATCCCCGTCGACCAATAACATCTCCCAATCAGGCCCGAGAAGAAGGTGTCATCCCCTACATTCCAGAACTACCACTACCCACAGAGAACATAATCAACTACAACCAGACTGTCGCTCGCATTAGCAATATTTTCACAGCTCCCAGCGGTTTGGAGAGTACCTGTCTAGTCGTTGCAACCGGTTTGGGTAAGTTTCTTACTAACCACTCCCCTCTCGAACAAAAAAAAACTATTTCAACATTGTGATGCTCCCTTCTAGATTTCTTTGTGACGCGCGTCTCACCGTCCAAGACCTTTGATTTGCTAAAGGACGATTTCGATTACTTCCTCATCACGATTGTGCTGATTGCATTGACGACCGGTTCGCTGGTAGTGAAGCATTTATCTGCGCGAAAAATCCTCAAACAAGCATGGAAATAGTCAAACTAAACAATTTTTTTCTGTTTAGGTTAATTTTAATTAAATAATTTTATTTAATTATTTTGTTTTGTTGTGTTTCTTCATTATTTGTCAGTTGCATTTGAAAGTGAAAAATTAATTTATAGACAAATTAATATCCGACGATGACACAGAAATGGTAGTTAAAGAAAAATAAGTGAAATACTTTGTGAGTATTGTGCGTATGAGTGGTAAAGTAAAGTAAATAAAATTCTTGTAAATGGGGTTGTGTGTGTTTTATTTTGTAATCACATCCACTTTACTGGTCGCTTTCAGTAGATTTAGTATCTTAATTGATTTAATCAAGCAATCGGCTCAAAATTCCAGTCGAAGCTTTGTCTGACAAAAAAAAATTTAGTTGAGCACCTGCGATTCGGAGGATCCTTTGGTGACCAAAATGTAGTGGTGAACACATATTAGAAAAGCGTACAAGTGACGTTCGAATCTGCACCTGGAAAACATCCAATAGGAGAGGTGCAGGCGAACAACAAGCAGAAGCCCTAAGCTGCTACAAAGCAGATATTACTGCCATCCAGGAAATACGATGAGATAGGCCGGGCAAAAAGAGGATGAAAAGCTGTGACATCTACTATGGACCGTGTCATAGTGAGCAGAAACTGCGACTATTCGGATGCGGATTTGTTAAAAGTGCCAAACTTAAGCAAGAAGTCTTATGTTTCCAAATGCGCCAACAAAAGCCTTATATGCCCTCACGCTCCGACGGAGGAAAAATATGATATAACTAAGGATGGCTTCTATGAGCTCCTTGACAAAACCTATGAGCGACTACCAAAGTACGATGTTAAAATCGTGCTGGGAGATTTTAACGCAAAGGTAGGAAGAGAAGACATCTTTAGCAGTATTGTCGGAAAATATAGCCTACACGACAACACTTCTTGTATCGGACTTGGGCTGATTGACTTCGCTACGGAATGAAATGCAACTATAGCCAGCACACGGTTTCTTCACCTCGATATCCATAAGGGGACATGGCGGTCTCCAGATCAACGAACAGTTCTTTGCTCGCAGCCAAGAACGAGGCCTAGAAGGTTAAACTGCAGGTGAAGACGAGAGCTGTCATCGCGCTCTATAGGCAAAGAAGAAGGAAAGAACATCGGCTTTTCAGAAAGACGAAAAAGGAGCAACAAGTGTACGATATAGATAGGTGCGACTCCAGGAATGATGTTCGCAAGCCTTACCGAAGTGTAAAACGTCATAGCCAGGGATACAAGACTCGAACAGAATACTGTCGAGATGAAGTGGCGCTACAGTCCGGAATGAACTTTGGCCTCAACCAACATGCCTCTCTAATTAGCCTGGTCATTAACTAACTGCCTCTAGTTGCGCACTTAAATTTGGTTAAGGTCGATTTCTACTTGTGTGCGGTCTTCCCCGACCGCGTCCGACGTCTGTCTGGAAATCGAAGACTGCGAGCCGGATTATTGGTGTCCATTCGCTCTACATATCCGAGCCATCATAAACGTCCAATACAGAGTTTTTTTTAGTAGGGGTATGTAGCTGTACCGCTCGTATAGTTTGTGGTTGAATCTTCGTATCCATAGCCCTTCAACGCAAACGGGACCGAATATTTGTCGAAGAATTTTTCTCTCAAAACGATCAAAGATTTGTTCATTCAAAATGCTTCAGCGCCGTAGAACAGGACTGGGATGATCGGGGTCTTGTATAGGATATCCTTAGTAGTTCGAGTCAAGGTTTTAAAACTAAATTGCCTCCATAGCCCGAAGAATCAGCGTTTTGCAAGATGAATTCTTCGTTTTATTTCTGAGGAGATGTTGTTGTCAGAGTTAATAGCGGAGCCAGAAGTAACTGAAGGAATTCTTTGTCAAACCACGGTTTTCTTGCTGTTGGCAACGTGAAACTTATAACGTTTTCGATTGGGATACAAAAACCACTCTTTTTTTATCTAGAACACTTTTGATGAATTTCGATTCCAAGTGAGATTTATACCTACATGCACCAACACAAATGGCACACTAACACACTCAAAACCAGATCAACCTCCTTTATGTTCGATTGGGACGGGTAAAAACTGAAATCCCAATCAAAAACGCTATTACTTGCGGCTGATCTAATGGCTTGTTGACATCGTCGCCATTATTCCTCGAATAGATGCTGGTGATATATGGTGTTAATCAAGAGGTTTACGGATACGCTTTCTTGCGATTGCAGTTTTTCGAGATTACAATTTGTTTACAGCAAAATCCAATAAGAATCAGTAAAAAATATATTGTACAGGAACAGACATAAAGAAAAAAATTTATTTGTTGATGTTGGCCCCGTTGTATTGAAACTGGTTGGAATAATATTTTGTGTAGTCAGATACTGGTGTTCGGTGTAGTCCAAGGCAGCTTCTTAGACACTGCCTCTCAAACACCCGTATCTTTTTCAATTAAGATGGGGCGACGTTGACCAACACCGGGCCCCCATGGGCAATCATCGGCCTGATAAGCACCATGTAGCAAATCACCTTTACCCTGCTGTCAAGACGAAAATAAAATACAATTTTTTGGCGCAACACGCTCGTTAGTACCCAGGGCCTAGTTTTCTCACATTCATCGTGTGTACTTCTTTCACGATGGTGGGACCTCCTGTTTTATGCCGACTCCAAACGGCTAAGTTGAGATAAGCTATTCTTGACAATTGATACTACTCGGAAGATTTGTCAGATCATCACGAGAGGAGGGCCAGTGAAAAATCATTTAGGTGTTGCTACGGCTGGGAATCGAACCCAGACCTTCAGCGCGGCAGTTTATCGCACTAACCATCGCGCCACTGAGCCCTCGCTGTCAAGACGACTGCTGTAAAAAAATCGTATTCTCAGGGCAAACGCTCCCCTCGCTCTCAACAGAGCAGCATCTAAATGCCAGATGCCAAGGTACTTTACTACACTTTTACTCGCCAGTGGCTGTTCATTTGGTTCTTTGCTTGCGCCAGTTCTTTCTCGTATCCCTAGAAGCCCTAGACAAAGGTGTCCTTAACAGGATAGTTTCCGATTTTTGAAAGTTGATTTTCAGCTTCTAGTTATCACAATATCTCTGGATTTTGTCGAAGTCTTGCTGCCAGTTGTCAAACGTAATTCGTAAACTTAGTGAGAACATCTTTTTGGTGAAATTGCAAATAAGCTCATTTGAACCCCTGTGAGGACGCATATCGGCATACAACTTCACATTACAAGTTTTGTGAAAATGTCGCGTTTGTCCTCAATGGAAATAAAGACATTGGGCCTCCGAACATGAGATGAGTTTAACTCTGGTGCGAAACTGGTTTCACATCATACTCCAATCGCACACGACATGAATATGCCGGCAGGACAAATTGTATACATGAACCCCTTTTCGCTGTGTTAGTAATTCTATAGAAATTGACATTTGCCTTGAGTACTTTTGACAATTCGCAAGCTCTTAGGTTTGTGTGAGAGTATATGCAATTACATTGATGTTGACTGCTCGACTCACAAAACGCGTATGAGAGCCCAATGACATAAAAAAAATGTCAGACCTTAAATGTTGAAAAATGTGTTTGTATTGGTTTTCAACCTTGTTCCACCGCAAAATCGGTTGAAGATTTTCAACCATTTTCTCTCCGTGTACCTCAGTCCCCTCGCCCATAAAACCGGTTTCTCACCGAAATATTCATCTCATGTGCGGAGGCCCATTCACCCTGTACATCCGTTCTGATTTTCAAAAACAAACAGAACTTTTCAACAAAACTCTCCACTCAGCTGGGTTGTTTGGTGTTTTTGTTTTCAACTCACACCGCAAATGACGTTTCACATGACAGTACTTGTTGACGTATAAAATTCCTAAACATCAAATCAAAAATAAAAATATCATCGCGTAGGTATCGAAATCCGTACGCATCAATCAAAACAAAATCTAATCTCTGCTGCAAAAAAACAAAAAGAAAACAAACGACACTCACCATCCTAAAATAGAACTTGCCATTCGAAAGACATCGAAATGGTCGAACGACAACCACAATTGCGTCCTCGAAACGCTTGTATAATCGTCCTTGGTGACATTGGACGTAGTCCTCGCATGGAATACCATGCGAATAGTCTTCTCGACGAAGGCTTCAACGTCGACATCATTGGTTATGTTGAAACAAAACCGATTGAATCCCTATCAGGACCAAAGTGTACAATTCACGAACTAACAGCCGTGCCGGACACAAATCTAACACCCAAGCTAAAGTACATTTTCAAGACGATTTGGCAAACCTTAAGCCTGTTAATTGCATTAGTGTCCATAAGACGTCCGAATTTTCTTCTAGTCCAGAATCCACCAGCGATACCAACATTAGTTGTCTGCTATTTGTATTGCACAGTGACGCGTACCAAGCTGATCATCGATTGGCACAATTTCACGTACAGTATTCTGGCATTAACTGCCGGCGGTGAGCAGAGTTTAATAGTGAAACTAGCCAAATGGGTTGAGCAAAAATTCGGAGCCAAAGCCAATGCGCACTTTTGTGTGACGAAAGCGATGCGGGATGATCTGAAAATGAATTGGAAAATCAGGTAGGTTTTTGTTGAAATTGGGATTATTTATAAAAAAAAAAGAGGTGAAGGAATAGTTCTTCTTGTCTAACAGAACGTCGATCTTCTACGTCTTTCGTCAACGTTTTGCTATTCCTACTGATTCGCTAAGATTTGTTGATTTTTGACGACACTGGTGTTCTTCAGTCGTTCCAAAATTTTTCGTTAGGTTAAGTGGATATTACATTGTAGATCAAGAATTCGCATTTTAGGGACCGCATCAATGAAGTTTCTACTTGTGCGCGCCACTTAAGGCGAGTCTTCCTCTACTGCGTCCGACGTCTGGCTGGGAATCGAAGACTGCGAGCCGGAGTATTGGATTGGTGTCCATTCGTTTTACATGTCTTAAACGTCCAATGAGGAGTTTTTTTTTACCAGGGGTATGTCGCTGTACAGCTTGTATAGGTAGTTCGTGGTTGAATATTCGTTTAATTTCTGACGAGATGACGTCAGAGTTAATAGCGGAGCCGAGGTAGACAAAAATCCCGTAGTACCTCAAAGTTATATCCGAGGTTATATCTGTCAATGGTGACGTTCTGTCCAATTCGTCGATGTTGTGTGTCCTTTCGTGTTGACAGCATATACTTAGTCTTACGCTTATTTACTGCTAAACCCATTTTTGGCGCTCCTTTCTCTATACTAGCAAACGTGGCTATGACATCACGTTGAGTTTTACCGATGATATCAATATCGTTTTTTTTTTTTGTCAATATCGTCGGCGTATGCTAGTAGTTGCACCGATTTTTGGAAAATTGTGCCTCTGGTGTTGGCTGGGGAGTTTTGCACAATACTCTCAAGAATCAAATTAAAGCCACATGACAGCGCATCGCCTTGCCTAAATCCTCTTTTGGTATCGAATGTGTCGGTGAGGTCGTTTCATCCTACACAAACGGACGGGTTTGGGCGGTATACCAAAACTAGACATGGCTCTGTATAGTTCGTCTCTATAAATGCTGTCGTATTACTTACTTAAGTGGCGCTACAGTCCGGAATGAACCTGGGCCTCAACCAACATGCCGCTCCAATTAGCCCGGTCCTTAGCTAACTTCCTCCAGTTGCGCACTCCAAGTTGGTTGAGGTCGGTTTCCACTTGTGCGCGCCACTTTAGGCGAGGTCTTCCTCTACTGCGTCCGACGTCTGGCTGGGAATCGAAGACTCTGCGAGCCGGAGTATTGGTGTCCATTCGTTCTACATGTCCTAGCCATCTTAAACGTCCAATGCGGAGTTTTTTGACCAGGGGCATGTCACTGTACAGCTCGTATAGTTCTTGGTTGAATCTTCGTCTCCATAGCCCGTCAACGCAAACGGGACCGAAGATTTTTCGAAGAATTTTCCTCTCGAATCTACCAAGGATTTCTTCATCCGCTTTTGATACGGTCCATGCTTCAGCGCCGTAGAGCAGGACTGGGATGATCAGGGTCTTATATAGGGTCTCCTTAGTAGTTCGAGTGAGGGCTTTACTACTAAATTGCCTTCTCAGCCCGAAGAAACAGCGGTTGGCAAGAGTAATTCTTCGTTTAATTTCTGACGAGATGTTGTTGTCAGAGCTAATAGCGGAGCCGAGGTAGACAAAGTCCCGTACTACCTCAAAGTTATATCTGTCAATGGTGACGTTCTGTCCAATTCGTCGATGTTGTGAGTCCTTTCGTGATGACAGCATATACTTAGTCTTACCCTCATTTACTGCTAAACCCATTTTCGCCGCTTCCTTCTCTATACTAGCAAACGTGGCTATGACATCACGTTGAGTCCTACGGATGATGTCAATATCGTCGGCGTATGCTAGTAGTTGCACAGATTTTTGGAAAATTGTGCCTCTGGTGTTGGCTGGGGAGTTTTGCACAATACTCTCAAGAATCTAATTAAAGCCACATGACAGCGCATCGCCTTGCCTAAATCCTCTTTTGGTATCGAATGTGTCGGTGAGGTCGTTTCCGACCCTGATGGAGTAGCGAGAATTCTCCATCGTCATCCTACACAAACGGACGAGTTGGGCGGTATACCAAAACTAGACATGGCTCTGTATAGTTTGTTTCTATATTCGCTGTCGTATACGGCTTCGATGAATAGGTGGTGAGTATAGATTTGGACTTCTTGGGTTTTTTCCAGGATCTGCCGAAGTGTGAAGATTTGATCGATTGTGGAATTTCCTGGCCTAACACCACACTGATAAGGACCGATCAGGTTGTTGGAAAACGGTTTCATGCTTTCACATAATTACGGCAGATAGGATCTTGTAGGCGATGTTGAGGAGACTTATGCCTCTGTAGTTGGCGCAGTTCAGAGGGTCTTCTTTTTTGTGGATCGGGCAAACGATGCTGAGGTTCCATTCTTCAGGCATATTTTTATCCGACCAGATTTGGCTTATGAGTTGGTGGATGTTACTTACCAAGTCATCTCCGCCGGCCTTATAGAGCTCAGCGGGAAGGCCGTCATTTCGGGCGGCCTTAATAAGCCTGTGTTTAGGCATTGCTATCCTCACTTTACTTAGGTCGGGTGGTTGGTAGTATTCACTGTCGTCGACAGTATTGAATGGTTCGTTCTGCCTGACAGCGGAATGTAGTTCGTCATCGCCGTTTAACAGTCTGCAAAAGTGGTTCTTCCATATCCTCAGCATCGACTGTGTCTCAACTACGATATTTCCTTGTTCGTCTCGACAGGATTCTGTTCTAGCCTTGTATCCTTGGCTTTAACGTTTTACACTTTGGTAAAATTTGCCAACATCGTTCCTGGAGTGGCAGCTCTCTATATCCTCGATCGCGCGCTTTTCTTGCTCTTTTTTCTTCTTTCTGAAAAGCCGATTGTCTTCCCTTCTTCTTTGCCTATAGAGCTCAATGGCAGCTCTCGTCTTCACCTGCAGCTTAGCCTTGTAGGCCTCGTTCTTGGCTGCGAGCATCTGTCGGCATTCCTCATCAAACCAGGGGTTTCTTGCTGGTGGGCGCTAGAAACCTAGCACATCAGTTGCGGCTGATCTAATGGCCTGTTGGCATCGTTGCCATTGCTCTTCCACATTCGATGCTGGTGGTATGGTGTTAATCGAGAGGTTAAGGGATACGCGTTGTGCGAAGGTCTTGGCGGTCTCTTGCGATTGCAGTCTTCCGACATTAAATTTTTTGACAGTATTTCTGGATTGTTGTGGCGTGGTGGATATCCGCATTCTTACCTTGGCTGCTACAAGGTAGTGATCCGAGTCGATGTTAGCTCCTCGGAATGTTCGGACATCCAAAATACTGGATGCGTGCCTCTTATCTATCGCAATGTGATCAATTTGGTTGACCGTTCGTTGATCTGGAGACCGCCATCTCCCCTTATGGATATCGAGGTGAGGAAACCGTGTGCTGGCTATAGTGGCATTTCGTTCCGTAGCGAAATCAATTAGCCTAAGTCCGTTACCAGACGTGTTGTCGTGTAGGCTATGTTTTCCGACAATACTTCTAAAGATGTCTTCTCTTCCTACCTTTGCGTTAAAATCTCCCAGCACGATTTTAACATCGTACTTCGGTAGTCGCTCATAGGTTTTGTCGAGGAGCTCGTAGAAGCAATCCTTAGCTATCTCATCTTTTTCTTCCGTCGGAGCGTGAGCGCATATAAGGCTTATGTTGGCGAATTTGGCCTTGATGCGGATTGTTACTATGCGTTCGCTAATGTCTTTAAAACATAAGACTTCTTGCCTAAGTCTGGCACTTATAACAAATCCGCATCCGAATAGTCGCTGTTTCTGCTCACTATAACACGGTCCATAGTAGATATCACTTTTTTTCATCCTCTTTTTGCCCGGCCCATCCCATCGTATTTCCTGGATGGCAGTAATGTCTGCTTTGTAGCAGTTTAGGGCTTCCGCTAGTTGTACGCCTGCACCATGTTTAATGTTCTCACATGCCGGGGGCAGATACGAACGTCGTTGTCCTTTTTTTTTTGGTTTAGCAGGTCAACGATAGCAGGTCAACAAAATGATCAGTCCCGAGGTTATTGGTTGCTTCGTAACATATGGTTTTTTCCATATGCCATCAGTATCCACTACGGGATTAGGCGCTGCCGAGGTTCATCCGCCACCATCTCTGTTCATGGGGCCTGACTTACCCTTGAGATTCATAGATAACCTATTTTCCGAATACGTCGAAGCAGCTCAGGGTGATTATAGTGTTGCTGTTTTTCGTCTTGTTATCAACACTCGCACTTATCACGTAGCAAGTCAAATCCGGTTGGATGTACCACCAGTACCCGATGGTTACCATTTGGAGGTAAAAATAAGAACATTTGATGTGTAGTGAGAGTTACAACCACTAGGCATTGCCAAAATAAAGCCAATCAGAGTCACCCCTTGTTCTACAACACGTGGTGTCCATTGTGATACCACGTGGATATTGTTCATTCTTCTTGTTACCTCTGAGAATACCATTTTGAAATCGCTGTGATTTTGAAAATAGTGATCTCCAAGATGAAGCTTCCTTTGTTTGATAGGGCCGGGCAGTTATAAAGAAGGTAAAGTTCGTCCGTGAAGCTCCTACAAACATCATAGGTCCCCACTCTGTGATCGTATTCTATACTTTCAACCTGCTTATTCTTCATCTACTCCAATCTAGATCAGAAACCGTGTTTAAATAATTTGTTTTCTTCAGCAACGCTACAGTTCTCTATGACCGTCCACCTCCACAATTCCATCCGATAGAGCTGAGTCAAAAGCATGAACTTTTCATGAAGCTATCCAAAGACTATCCACAATTTCTACCGAAAAACTGTCTCGACTTCAAGGAAAGCGGTGTAATTGAATCGACTGCACTTACGCAAAAACTCAATAACGGTACAGTCCTGTATAAACCAAATCGTACGGCAATTCTTATATCCAGTACCAGTTGGACACCGGATGAAGATTTTGAAATACTTCTCAAGGCTTTAGAAGGTAAGTCCATTTTTCTCCTCTCCCAAGTGCACATAATAATCAATGAAAGCCCCATCCTTGCAGAATACGAATCCACAGCAGCTGAGAATAATAGCACATATCCAGAATTGTTGTGTATCATCACCGGTAAGGGTCCACAAAAGGAGCAATATCTAGAAAAGATAAACGAATTCAAATGGCGAAAGGTATCGATAATCACGCCATGGCTGGAGACTGAAGACTATCCAACGGTTGTTGCCTCAGCCGACTTGGGTGTTTGCTTGCACTGGAGCTCATCGGGTTTGGATCTACCAATGAAAGTTGTCGATATGTTTGGCTGCGGTATACCAGTGTGTGCAGTTAATTTCAAATGGTAAGGCGTTGAGCTAAAACAATCTACTAAAAGAAATTAATTTTCAAATCCATCACCTCAACAGTTTAAACGAATTGGTCGTTCACGGTCAGAATGGTTTCGTTTTCGACAATAATAGAGAATTAGCGGATCAGTTAAAGTTTTGGTTTGAGAATTTTCCAAGTAATCCGAGCTTACTCGAATCGAAGGAGACATTTCGACGAAACCTGCAGGACTTTCAATCGTTGAGATGGCGAGAGAACTGGAGGCTGAATGCGTTACCTATTTTTAACTCGTTTACTTAGGATTTTGATACGATTTCGTGTTTTTTTTTTAATTTGATTTCATCCCCAAGAGCAAAGGAATACGATGTAACAAGTTAAAAACAGAGAAACGAATAGACACACACATGTACACGATTCACATATATTTACACAATCAAGAACGAGAGCAAAGACGAAAAAGAGAAATGCAATTATATTTTCTACTTAAGTTTTTTTAAAAGTGAAGAGATGGTTGGTTTTTATTCGCAAATCGATATTTTATTTTATTTTATTTGCTCTCAAAGCAATGGTATGCTGTGCAACTGAGGTTTAGAGAAGCTATTGCAGAGATTATTCGTGGAAACTGGTAAGTTCCACGAACCTGCGTAGAATGAAGAGGGCTTGCACAGCGTCCAAGCTCAATGAGATCGAAGAGTTGCACGATTGTAACATCATCCGGAGGTTTTATAAAAAGGCCAAGCAACTGGCTGCTGGGTACAAAACTAGGAAACCTAGTCAACAAAGCGCAGGGAAGAGTAGATACGTTAAAGCAGCATTTCCAGCAGCTGCTTAATGGGCATGATGTAGAGAGAGTGATAGGGCAAGAAGAGAGCCCACTTTCAGTCAATGAAGAACTAGTTCCACCAACTAGTATAGAAGAAGCTGGCCTAGCTATAAAAAAAAGCTAAAGAACAACAAGGCCCTAGGCTCTGATGGCTTACCAGCGGAGCTTTTTAAATACAGTGGTGATGATTGGATAGGGAGCATGCACCGAATCATCAACCAAGTATGGGTGGAAGAAAACATGCCCGATGACATATATTTTTTCCATGGGTAGTTAACCAAAAGTACAACCCCCAATATGGAGGGCAGCTGCAACTGGCTGCTGGCTACAAAACTAGGAAACCTAGTAAACAAAGCGCAGGGAAGAGTAGATATATTAAAGCAGCATTTCCAGCAGCTGCTTAATGGGCATCATGTAGAGAGAGTGATAGGGCAAGAAGAGAGCCCACTTTCAGTCAATGAAGAACTAGTTCCACCAACTAGTATAGGAGAAGCTGGCCTAGCTATAAAAAAAAGCTAAAGAACAACAAGGCCCTAGGCTCTGATGGCTTACCAGCGGAGCTTTTTAAATACAGTGGTGATGATTGGATAGGGAGCATGCACCGAATCATCAACCAAGTATGGGTGGAAGAAAACATGCCCGATGACATATATTTTTTTCCATAGGTAGTTAACCCGAATCCCAACCCCCAATATGGAGGGCCAGTTCCAATTTATTATATACCCATAGAACACGGGACCATCAGTGTCGACTACGCTGCCTTTTCGGTTGACCTTTCGGTTCATCAGCCACTATCTCTGTTCAAGGGACCTGACTTACCCTTGAGATTCCTAAATAACGTGTTGTCCGAATATGTCCAAGCCACTCATCCAGGTTCGCCTGGGACAGCAGGCCGGGTATTCATTCCGTGCCATTCTGACCAGTTGCTGTTTTTGTTTTTGTCTTGTTATCAACACTCGCACCTATCGTTTAGCAAGTCAAATTCGATTGGATGAAACCAGTACTCGATGGTTACCACTTGGAGGTAAAAATAAGCACATTTGATGTGTAGTCAGAGTTACATTGCCAAGTTTAAGCCAATCAGAGACTACCCTCGTTCAACAACACCCAACACATTGAGCTAAGCCATTCTTCTAATTAATTTAAAATTAATTAAAACAAATAAAGAGTAATTCTACGATGGGCATGAATATTTACTTTCTTGGCAAAAGAAATGCACACCATAATTAAACAGATGCTTGGACACTAATTTTCAAATTCAAAACGCATATTAATGAACAAAGAAAAAAAAAGTATGGAGCTTCGTGAGTCATGCAGTAGAACTTATATAATAATATGTAACTATAATATGTTGTTTAGAATAGATACGTTTCAGCTAGTATTCTTCGTCACTTGAAAAATTCATAATTTCAATATCTTCCCTGCATTGTGAGCACCTCTGGTGATCGTTCCTTATAAGATCTGACAAGCAGTCTCTGTGATAGCGATGTCCACATTTTAGAACCATCGAGGAATGATTTGATTGTACTTTATCAAAGCAAACTGGTCACTTTCCAGTCCTGGAAAGTCTTAAGTAATCAACTTATTTTTTTAGTTTCGGTTAACCTACTCGTAATCCTTGAATTTTTTTTTTCTTTTACGGGTGCTCGATTTATTGTTCACTCTCACATAGGTTTTATTTTCATGTTTTCTATTTGACTTTGTTCTTGAATCATTGTTATGTTGATGATTTTCAATATGCGTATTTTTCTGACATATTATAGCTCCAATCACCACACCAACTAAAAGTGCTCCGCCAACAACAACATATACTGGTACCATAATGCCCCTTATCAAACTCTATTAGAGGTTGAAACACTAAAACCGATCGCTTCTATAGCAGAGAGGTAATAACACCACCATTGATCGTTTCAACAATGAAATGCCGGGTGTTTGCTTAGCACCAGGAGACTACGGTTTCACGACTGCAACTTCTAGAACTACCTGACTCTCTGACTAAGCTTTCACGACTGAGTCTTCTAATTCATTGCAGTTCTAAATGTAAAGGTAACATGTTACTGATATCACTTGAAGTATTCCACTACAGCTACAATACAACAGTCAACTATTGGTGGGTGCATGACTGTGTCGCACATATTTGCTCCTTATGCGTGCCCGACTTTAAAGAACCATTGAATAGAAAGTTTTTATAGTAAGGCTCGCTAACAAGATAATGTATCCAAAATTTCATCTTGCCGAATTTACGGATATTCTTCTTATCGCGAGATTTTTCTATTTCACTGAACTCGAAGGCTACGTTTTAGGCTGATATTCCACAACGTTGCCAGCCAGGCGATCAATAACAGGCTTAAATTATTCTTGTTGACCTAAGTCGGCTCCCCACATCGAATCCGTATCCTAATATGTACAGCATTAGGCGAAAGCTGTAAATAATGTCGCATGTGTTTTTGTTATTTTATTCCTGATCCTGTCGAACGTATTTCCTGAATCGCGGAAATACGTCGTCGCCTTGTACTTCGCGAGGACAGCCTCAAGTTTTTGGACACCCGGTGTTTACAGCGCGCATACGTCCCAGATATATAGCTAGCTATTTTATACGTGGTATGTTAGTTATATTGACGGCACAACACCCAACCGGCCATCTCCAATTTATTAGATACGCCTAGGGTACGGGACATCAGTATTCACTACGTGATAGTTCACTAGCGTTGGCCGTTCGGTTAATCCGCCACCATCTCTGTTCAAGGGGCCAGACTAACCCTTGAAATTTTTTAATAACCTTGTTGTCTGAATATATCGAAGCATCACAATTCGGCTTTTTCCACTTTCTCCATTATAACTGTATACAGTGCCGGTTAGGATAAACAAAGTGAAAAACCGATGTTTCTATCTTGTGAATTCTACCGCTGTCGTATAGGAAATGAACAGGGATTGAGAATCTATCTACCTTCAAAGTACTATGCCACATTACCACGAGAAGTCTGAAAGTCGGAGTTTTCACATTTGCTCTCAGATTTTAGATTTTTCCCGTCTCAATCGAACATAAAAGAGGTTGATCTGGTTTTTTGTGTGTTATAGCGTTTTCGATTGGGATTTTCAGATTTGCTCTCATATTTGAGATTTTACCCGTCCCAATCGAACATAAAAGAGGTTAATCTGGTTTTGTGTGTGTGTTAGTGTACCATTTGACTGCTTATAGTTTATCTTAAGGCCGCAGTTATAGCTATTAGCTATCATTGAAAACCATCATTTGAAATTTTCTTTTACTCATTGCGGTTTTTTTTGAATTCTATCATTGGCGAGTTGGTGTCAAAACAAAGCTTATGAATCTTATGGCGTTTTCCATTGGGAAAAAAATCAATTTTTTTTTTATCTAAAGACCGATTTTGACATTTGAGCGAAAAAATTGATTTTTTTTTGATCAGAGATCAATTTTGCAAATCTGAATTTTTCGGCAGATTTACCAATACCAATACAAATGATAGCTGTCAGTTTGACAAGAGTGATTTTCATTTTGATTTTTTACTTCGGTTGTGAAAAACAAGAGTGCTTTGTGTTTAGATATTAATAATGGATATAGACACAGAAAAGAAAGTTATACGTGAACTATTAAATTGATTGAAAAAAATGTTTGTTATGTTTTTAATGTTGGCAGCTACACCGACGCTAACTTCACAGACACGAAATGACACCAATACAAAAAAACAAATCTGAATTAAGTTCCATTGACACTCAAAAAGATCAAATTTCAGATCAAAATCAAGATTTCCCAATGGAAAACGCCATTAGAACATAATGGTGGTGGCAATCTCGACGCACGCGACGCGACGCACGCGACGCAGACGGTTTCGCATTGAAGTGTCAAAAATGGTGAGGATTTGAGTGGTGGTGGCAATCTCGACGCTCACGACGCGACGCGATGCGATGTCACTTGATTGACAGTTCACCATTAGCCGTCGAAGATTTTGTTTGTTTTTCAATTCTCACAGAAGAAAATTTAATTAGTTGTTAGTCACACAACACAATTATTAATTCAGTACTTTTAATTTATTTTGTTTATTTATAACCTATGAAAGTAATCTCAAGATTCTCACAAACATACCATCTGACAGCTTTCAAACTGACATTCCAATGCGTCGATGCGCAAGAAAGTTGAAGTTGAATCAACTTTTCTGTGTAGCTAACGTCCATTGCGTCGCGTCGGCGTTCAGATTGCCCACTTATACATGTTCCCATAAGCTCGATGAGTTTTTGACATTTCAACGCGAAACCGTCTGCGTCGATACCGTCCGTTGCGTCGAGATTGCCTTGGGGGTAAAACTTCGAAATTCAAACTTCAAACTGACATAAGTCAGATGTCATATGTTTTTGTGTTGGTGCATGTAGATGTAAATGTCACTTGAGAATCGAGATTCATCAAAAGTGCTCTAGATAAAAAAAGAGTGCTTTTTGTATCTCAATCAAAAACGAAAAAAATTATCTAGAGCTAAAAAAGTGCTTTTTGTATTCCAATCAGAAACGCTATCAGATATAAGATACACCAAGTTTTTAAACACAATTTTTGGACTTCTTTGTCAAAGACGATAAAACTCTGGATTTTCCTTTCTTTTTTCTTCATGAAACCAATACATGACCTATAGGGGCTACTATTCGACTACTAAATATGACATGGTGTGTGTATGTCGTGATACCAAATATTTCTGTATAATAGGGGATTTCCCGAAATTTAAGGAATAACGAAAAAAATAAACGAAACTTCTGTTAATATGGTATGTGTGTACTAAATCCATTACAATTTCCCACACAAACGCATTGGTGTGTTCCGGTTATCTTTGCCATTTCATAAATGTTTGTTACGTGCTGTTTTATGACTTTGAGTCGTAACTGGATACTGGAATGCTTTTTCCGACTTCCTGCTCGTTGTGAGACTTGGGCTTTAATGTCATACACGCTTCAAACAAAAAAACTCATGCCAGTCATTCGGCAAATTGGATCTTGAAGATCGAACCATTGCTTCCTCACTTCCTTTTACACTCATTTTCACTTTCAGTAAGTAATCCTTCTCATCCTCCGAATCTTTTTGTTTTGATTTTACTCTTTACGATGGCGGTTTAACGTCGTTTATACTTATAATTTTAAAAGTAATTTATGGACCCCATTTTATTGCTTTTCTGTGGAAAGTGGAACGATCTATAGACCTATTTCCCATAGACGCCAATCCTGCTCATTGCTCGTCAGATAGGTAAGTTAGTGCAGAACTAATGGGGATTTTCAAAAAAAAAATAAATTTCTGTCAAAAGAATTTAACTGAAAGTGATTTTTTGTCAGTTGCACGACTTTCTGACAGCTGTTAAATAATGCCAGTGACTAGTTAATCATTAATTCATCACCATTTTATCTCTGATAATAGGTCTGTTCCCGTACTTTTTCAGTAAAAATTCTCAAATTTCTTGGAGTGGGGGTAAATTATCTCAGACAGAGACAAAATTACCAAAAAGTACGGGAACGCGTTTAAGTAAAAAACAGTAAAATTATATATTTTGTATGCCTTTTAAAGAGCAAATGACATAAATCACCTGTCAAAACAAACAAGTTGTCACTTTTAGATACCAACTGACAGTTTACTGATTTTTACTAACAGAAATTTCTGCAGTAAATTTTTTTTACAGATTTTTATGGAGGGGTAGTTTTTTGCTCTCTCGTGAACTATCTCTTTTACTTATTTTTGCATACGGGAACGGCAATAAGTAAAAATCAGTAAGAATCAGTAAATATTATTTTTTACGAGAACAGACCTTTTATTTTCTCACTAGCCGAAATTCTGCGTGAAGAAAAAAAATTAACAAAAAATGAACAAAACTAAATTTTTTTCTTCGTTCATCTTTTTACAATTTTTCACGTATTTTCCATTGGTAGGTTAGGTTAGAGTGGCTGCCAGCGAGTTCACCAGCACACCATTTTTGGTCCATTGTGGTACCACGTAGATCATGTCCATTCCCCATGTTTTCTGTGAGAAAACCATTCTGGGCTATTAATGGAACAGAGGAGGCTTTTCGCTTTCATTTTTACCAAATCACTGAGATTTTGAAAATAGTAGGCTCCTTTTGTTTTATAGGGCCGGGCGGCGGGCAGTAACAAACGAGATGAAGTATTGTTTATTTTTCCTCTTCGTCCATGCAGGCAGCTCCTACAGCTCCATTGGTAACAAAATCAATCTTTTTTTTATCTAGATCTGTCAAAAGACAGATTTTTTTTAGTTGTGGAACACCACATTGAAATCATTTCGTGTCCGTGAAGTTAGTGTCGCTGTAGCTAGCAAGTTTCCATATACACAGGTTGTTTTTTTTTTTAATATTTCAGTAATAACTGAACGGTTTTATTGATTAACAATAGTTTTTCATAACAGAAATCAAAACGAAAATAACTCTTATCAAACTCTGACGTCTATCATTGTATTGGTATTAATGCAAGAAGGGCTATTTCTGCTATAAATTCCGGATTTGCAAATTTGATTTGAGATCAAAATAAAATAAATTTGTTTGCCCAATAGAGTACGTTGGGCTACTTTCTCCCTAATTACCTACGATATGTAGAAAAACAAAGAGACATTTTATATGGCGGGTGGTGGCGTGAGTAATCCCGAAGTACTCTATGGAACACGACAACAATCAAAATTGATCTTTTGACAGATCTGTCAATGCGTTTAGAGGCATTTTAAGGGGTGCATGACTTTATACACTCATTATAATGCGTTTATGAATAAGGATGATGAAATATAAATTTTAGCTGTCATAAGCAGATCATAAATCTGCATCAGAAATAGAGTGGGTGAGAGAATTGATCCTTGAGGAACCCCTGCGTTTATAGTTACAAAGGAGATGAAGAAGTGTTTCTGTTCCCTCTTCGTCCATGCAGCTCCTACAGGAGTCGTGTGAATGAAGTTCTAGGATTTCTGCACGCCTACCTATTAAACAGTGTGCAGTTATGACACTTAAGGTGGCGCTAATGTATGGTCTATCGAGCGAAATCATTCTATAAGGTGTCCATTAGTAGCTCTAAGGATTCTTTGCTTGAAGTCGTCCAAGTGGTAAAACAGTTCGACTAATGAATAGAATTTTTCGGATTCTAGATGCCTCGGAAGTCTCTTCTATTTTATCGCAGAAGAGTTTCCAGGATGTGCGCTTGGCCTCAGTTCCTTTTTGTATATTGATAGGTCTCTTTGCAGGAGATCCAATAGGGGATTCGATCAAGCTTTTAGCTTTATTGAACACTCCTCCGAGGAGTCCTTAAGGGACGGTGGGTGGGGTTACTTACTTAAGTGGCGCTGCATTCCGGGGTGAACCTAGGTCCAATCCATCCATCCTCTCCCATTAATTGACTCCCGTTAGGCACTCAAGTTGGTTGTGGTCGGTATGTAAACAAATATACGCGTTACCAAAGGCGAGGCCTTCCTATTCTGCGTCTACCGTGTGGATCGGATTTGAAGACTACAAGCCGTAGTATTGATGTCCATTCCCTCCACGTGTCCTAGCCACTTGTTCGTCCAGGCGCAGTTATTGTTGATCAGGTCTATGTCGCTGTACAACTTGTAATGTTTGTGGTTAAATTTTCACCTCGATAGAACGTCAATGCAGCTCCTTCTCATATATAAAGCCCAAGCACGACCAGGTCTCATGTTTAGAGTTCGGCCATACACTGACGTGTAAATCAACTTAAAGACGATTTTTCCCTTTCGTCAAAGCTGCAACAATTGACACAGCGAAGACTTGTACTAGGTCTATCGCTTGATTACAGATACGTTCGGAGGAGCTTACAGAAATCATCCCTTCCCTTGCCGACAAGACAAGGCACAACCGACAAGAAACTCAGTTTCAGCCCATATACAACAATTCAATAGCGGGATCAAAAAACATCTTCAAGCATCATCTCAGGACCTTTTAATATGAAGACATGGTGACAATGCTCACTTTTGTTTCCTCCAAAATATCTCTCTTCACAAGCAGTGTAACACCCAAAGATCCGTTCGAGTTTGACAATAATTTCTTTTAGAATTCATGGCAATCGTCCTTTTCACTCAAAGTTCATGTTTCCTTAAGTCAGATGTCACTAAAAAAAATAAATAAACAACCGTGGTTTAAGAAAAATAATTTTACTTTCCTCATTCTTCCAGACTCTCAAGGGTGCAAAAATCTTACAATACTACAAAAAATTAAATTAAGGCCAATGTGAAGGAGCGGCAGCAGACTTTTCATTCTGTGTGTAGAAGCGTTTAAATTCAAAAAATAATATCAGCCCTGCATTCGGGACAAGTCTTGATGTTCCGCTTGTGCAGCTCCACCATACACGTATTGTGCAACATATGGCCACAGTTAAGCTGCGTCGAATCGGACATGTTCATATCTTCAAGACATATTGTACAGATCTTCCCTCTATTGAAAACGGTAGATCAATTCCAAGACAGTCCTTAATAAATTATTTTATATTTCTGTTGCATTATACTCACTCAGAGAAGGATGATTTTCGTCCTCGTTCGTAATTACGATATTGGTAGTGGTTTTGAGATTGATGCCTTTCCTGATTGAAGATTAACAAACCAATTCCAAGCAATCCGACGAGCAATGGAATACCAATTCCTATTAAATACGGCGGAAATCCCATTGTTTACTAAGTTTTTATTATTATTTATGTAACTTGTTTATGACGTTTTAAAGTAATATTCAGCTGCGAAATAAGCTTTTTATTTTCGCACTCCCGCTTTCACAAACACATTGCAAAAATGCAGCAAAAACTGCATAAACAAGAACAAGAAGCATCCAAAATAAACACACGATGTTAGATTAGATGCTGAAACTGAAATTTCTTCAGTCCAAAATATTAGATGTTGACATCTCTTTTTCTCTTTATAAAGCACTCAGCTGTTTTCATATGCAAAACGAGATTACCCGTATGCATGAAAAAGTTCACACTAGCGCGACGGTTGTTGTTGAGCAGCAATGGGTGACAAATTGGCAATACTGTCATGGGTGGCAAATGTCATTGTGCTGAGTGCGTTTGTAAATACAATAGCTAGGCCGATTTATATGAGAATTTATAGAACAAATATTAGGGGTATTCATGCAACGTCGGAAAGTCTTCGTAAACGTTATAAACGTGATAAAATTACGACGTGATAAATGAACTGTCAAAATTTGTATGGGAAATCTTTTCCAACAGTATCGGAATTTTCTCACAGGAATTAGGTGCGTAAACTGAGATGGTAAACGTTGTAAACTTTTGAAATTCGGGTTACCGCATTTTTTAGTGGTGCAGTTTTAGGGTCGTTCATAAAACGTCGTCGTAAAATTACAATCTTTCGCACGTAATAAAATTATAAGTTGCATGAATACCCTTATTGACGAATGGAAAAGCGCTTCTACATGTGAAGAAAATAACATGTTTTTGTTAAGTTCTATAGAATTAAGGGAAATTTTCATTTATTCAGGATTGCCATAAGAAAACTTGGCATAAATTTACTTTAGCACAAACTCACTTTTTTTTGTTTGACACTTTTGTTTTTTTTTTTTTCTACAGCAGTGGTAAACGCAGTATTGCCATATTAAATTTTGCACTCACCCGACCTCGCACCCAGTCCAAATCCTACAGTGTGCCCAAACAAGGCGTGTAGGGGGGCAGCCAGCATGCCCCACATGGATAGCCTGTTTATTATTTTTAAATTGGACACGCGTAACATGTTTTTTTAAGTGATGATCTGCCCTAACGAGGTAACTGTCGGGGCGGAAAATTTTCCGCAACGGATACTTCGTCGGAGATTCAAATTCCATTCGAGGTATGTTTCATCGCAAAGAAATACCCCAGCCAACAATTTCACTTCGATAAAGCACGATCGAAGCTATTTCCCGTCCAGCAATATTACTTGTAGGGAGTCTTATGGAAAAACATTTGGCGCACTTTTAGGAAGTTATTTACTTCTATAAGACTTCTTGACATACTTCTAATAAGCCTTAAAGAAAAATCTTAGTTTGCTTATAAAAGGCCATACAGAAGCAAAGTATAGGCTTCGCAAAAAGTCATTCCGAAAATATTTGCAAATCTTCTCTTTTTGTTTTCATTTTTTCTTATATTTATATTCGTTACTAGCTGCCCGGCCCCGGCTTCGCCCGGGTACAGTTTCGTTTTAGGGTCCGTAATAGTATTTTAGTGTTAGTAGTATTTATTTTCTCAAAGCTGACCTGAGAGATTTTCTCAATATTTTTTTCCGTAAGAACCTTGTACAGAGTATTAGAAAACTACAAAAAAAAAATCAGCCAAATCGGTCAAGCCGTTTTCATGTTATGTCGTGACAACGGAAAACGGGTTTCATTTTTATATATATAGATTATGAATGTATGAAATTCAATGCAATTTATTATATAAAAAAACTCTAATCTTACTGGGATTCGAACTCGGCTTCTCTCGCACGGTAGTCCAACACGCTATCCACTAGGCAGTACTCTCGAAGATGAAAGACGAGTAAGTACAACGAAGTAAAGGGTGATCCATTTCGAGGTTCCCTACTTTTTTAAAGAAAAAAACACAGAAAATTCAAATTTAATGGAGAATGTTTATTATCATTTGAAAGAACATTCTTTGGCATTTATTTTTTGAAAATTATGTCTATCAAATGTTGGCCGTTGCTACATCGCAGATGGTCCATCCGTTGAGTCCAATTTTCGATCACTCGTTCGAGCATTTCGACTGGTAACTGGCGTATGACACGCGTGATGTTTTTTCCCCACAGGAAAAAGTCTAACGGTGTTATATCACACGATCTTGGTGGCCAATCGACCGGCCCAAAACGTGAAATTATGTGCTCACCGAAATGTTCTCTCAATAAGTCCATTGATGGATGCGATGTGTGGGAAGTGGCGCCGTCTTGCTGAAACCAAATGTCGCCGAGATCACGAGCTTCAATTTCAGGCATCAAATAGTCGGTTATCATGGTCCGAGTTGCTGCGAACGGCGCCGAATCGACTCTCCACGGTCTTCGTGTACACTCTCAGCTACGGCCGCTATATTTTCTTCACAGCGTGCTGGACGTGGTCTATTCGGTCGAATATTATACAATAATGAATGCTGGGTCTCAAAATGGGTGATGGTGTTGCGAATAGTAGGTACGCTCAGTAGGCCGATTATGTTGACCATAAGTTGAGCGAAGTGCACGAAACACATTCCTCACAGAACGTGAATTTTCATAATAAAGTTGAACAATTTGTAAACGTTGTTCACGCGTAAGTCTTTCCATTATGAAATGCCAAACAATACTAAACAAAAATAACATGACAGCATGACACGACTCACACGTGATCTGTCAAAAAAGGCTATTGAAAAAAGTATCTCTACTTGGATCACCCGTTAGTTGAATCGTGTTGACCCATTCTCCGGTAGGTTCCCGATCTTTTCACCTTTTTTTTCCAATCTTTACACCTTGTCCCGATCTTTTCACCTTTTTTCCGCTCTTTTAACCTTAGCTTTTTTAAGCCTTCTTTCGTAAGCTCTATACCTGCTATGCTTCGGATTAACTTGTGCGAAGTTCTACCGAAACATCTTAACTTATGGTACATGTACACACATCTCCGGAAGCTTAAAAACAACCTTTTAGAAGTTTCGCTATCACAATTTCGGGTATGCTTGTGAATTTTCCTGCATAATGTCTTAAACAAGCTACTACCCAAACAATCGACTGCCAAAATGCTTAACCTCCGTGCACAAGTACTATATAAGGCCTATAGAAATAATTGCTTGTGGAAATTACATTTTTGTGCCTTATAGAAGAATAATTGTTAGTTGGGACGATACAAATGCGACGACGAAGCTCGTACTGTTCCTTTGAACTCGCCCTGGAAACACAAATTAAACGATTAGTACGAAAATTACTTAAATATATAGTTTTATATAATTTTGTTACATATTTCTATTACTCCACTTCACTTCGTAAACAAATTCCGCGAAGAATTTGTGTCGGAGGAAATCAGAAAAAGAATTGCACTTAGCTGTCAAAAATTGAACGAAAAATGTACCTGAACGCACTTCAACGCAATTCGCTGGGATGCGTTAGAAAATCGGAGAATTTTCCGCTCCGACGGATACCTCGCTAGGGCCGAATATTTTTATTTGATGTTTTTTTTTTCAACATGGCAATGATGCTACATTGAACTAAATGTGAGCGACACTTTTAAAAAACGGATAAATGATCAGCACGCAAAGACGAATCGTTTAAATTAAAAAAAGTGAAAAACGAAAAGAATTTTTAACACGAAAATGCAAACGCGTTATTCCAAACATTTTACTGTTAGGCAATATACAAGTTGATATGGCATTTAATTGAATAAATAATGGCGGCATTTCATATATTTATGAAATGCTGCTTTAAGCTACTTTTGAGAAATGTCGCTCTTTATTATTTAAAAAGTTATTAAACAATAAAAACTCATAAAATCCCTATTGGAATCAGCAAACTTCGACAGTTCGCACATAGTTGAGTGCTTTATAAGAAGACAAACATTCCAATGTAGAATTGCGAGATGAAAAAATTAATATTACATATTTATGGAACCGCCCTGCTTGGGCAGCTCACTCTTGGATTTGGTGTAGGTGCGAGGTTTGGTGAATGGAATTCGACCACAATAGCATGGGGGTTGCAGGGACATAGTATTCCACCATATATATTCCAACGTTTATGCATTCTTGAATCTTGACTAATTGACAATAGTAACCGAACCAAAACCATTCATTTAATTAACGAAATTCAACATTTCAAAATAGTGTTCCCACCAAAAATTGTTTTTTTTTTCACTAGAACTTCTCTGAAAAATCATCCGAGCAATACCACTGCCAAAGCTTATCTCAACCCAACCGTTCGGATTAAGCATAAAATAGGGGTTATGATAATGGTTTTGAGAAAAGTTAGGCCCTGGGTACTAGCGATCGCATGATAGCCCAAGAAATTGTATTTGTTTTTTTTTTATATGGGATCAAGAAAGCAAATACCAGGCACAACGGGTATCCCGGAAACACCATATCAGCAACAAAATAAGAATCCACAAGACAATTTCAATAGCCCTACTCGCAGATTAAGTCGTGCTACCGAATGATACATATATGCAGAATCTATTTGGATATGAAAAAGCAGGAGAACATGCTTCGAATGTTTATTGATCAAAAGTATTTTTAATGTACTATAACATATGTACATCTCAAAGAGTTTTTTTTAGGCCGTATGCCGATTGCGTTAAAATATTAGCCAGTGGATAATTTTTGAAATTAGTGTGGTGAATAGAGACTACAAAATTTTAACCTGCTCAACAGCTCACTAACATTTATCCAGTGTCTAATTTTTGACATTTGGTATACCTACTGAGGAGTGAGAGTGATGGGAAGCACACCAGTGTTCACATGTATGGGAAAATAGCACATCATTCAGATTAATAAAAAAACAAAGAATAATGTATTTCATATCAGAAAATGTAAACAAAGTTGTAACATAAATTAAAATTGGGTTTTTGAGAATCGATGGTTACTAAAATGGCATGACTACATTTATTTCCGTATATTTTGTATGCGAAAATATGTTTAACTTGAAGAAAGTAAAATAGATATCTTTAATCATGAACACAAATTATACAGAAATTAAGTTTTACAGCCCGATTCTCCCCATCATCACTGACACCTCACAAGTCACAAGAAGAGGTGAAATTGATTTTGTGACTTTTTCGTATTCTCCCCCACAGTCACAACTTGTGAGAGTCACAAAAACAATCGAAATTGTGATCTCCTTCAAAGCAGGTCACAACTAGCAAATTATTTGCAATTTGACATTTTGATTGTTGAGTAGTGTAAAAAATGGAAGTTGAAATGGTTATGGCGCATATTATTGACGAAGTTTCCTCCGTAAATGAAAAGTAAGAATTTTACAAGAGCACATAATTTGTAACAAACTAATAATATTGATAAGATTACAGCGAAGACGGCTTTTAAGAACCTTGAGAGACACCAATGACCCAATGGCTATACAAAACAGCACATTTATAAAGTTTTTTCGATTTCCAAAAACATTGTGCTGGGATCTTATGCAGAGCTTGAAGCCTCATGACAATCAACCAACTTCCTTGCCTTTTGTAATTCGAGTATGTACATATAACATTTTTTTCTTCTCATTGCAGTTGTATTAAATTTGTTTTGAATAGTTTCTTTCAGTGCTATATTTCCTTTCACATGGCTCTTATCAGAAGTGTATAGGAAATAACTATACAATACCTCTCAGCCAAGCCACAGTTTGCAGAAACGTTGCTTATATATGCAAACTTATAGTGCAAGTAAAAGCAAATGTGGTTCGCTTCCCATCAACTAACGAGGAATGTATGGTTAAAAAAATTGGGTACGTTGAAAATTAAAATTGTGTTTTCATCAAAATTTTAACTTTAGGTAAACTATTTGCAGGTTTTTTAACAAATACAACATAAAAGGGACTATTGGAGTTATAGACTGCACCCACATCCCGCTTGTGACTCCGAAAGCTACAGACGAGAGAACTCCAGCACAATTATACATGAACCGCAAGGGATACTACAGTGGTAATGTTGAAGCTGTAAGAACTTTTTCTGGTTCACTTTGATCTCTCATAATCATTTTTCCTTATCTTTTCAGATTTGTGATCATAACTTGCGGTTTATGCATGTAAACGCAAAGTTTCCTGGATCTTGCCATGACTCTGGAATATGGTCAACATCTAACATAAGAATACACCTTATTCAAAGCTATAGTTCATCAAATTCAAAATGGCTTTTGGGGGATTCTGGCTACCCTCTAGAACCGTGGCTATTGACACCTATTAACGCACCAATCACAGAAAAGGAAAAAAAATTCAATGCCAGGCATATTAAAGCCAGAAATGTGATCGAACGGAGTTTTGGCGTTTTAAAATCTCGGTTCAGGTGCCTATCAAATGATCGAAAGCTACATTATGCTCACGATAAAGTTGCATATATAACATATGCATGTGTTATTCTGCATAATATTCTACAAGAAAATAGAATTTTGTATGAAGAAATCTCGGAAGTGGTTCATCAAGAAGCGACTGGCAGTGAGGATTTAAATTCCGGTGAAAATTTCAGCAGTGACTACCAGAGGGAAGGTAAAAGGGTCAGACAAGCCTACATTAACTCTTTGTCAGTTAACATACAATAGGCCCTTAAAAAAAGTTGCTTTATTACATTTGGTTAATGTAGATACATACTGAAACTGATTCATATTTAAGTTATTAAAAGTAAAAGAATTAATTCATATATGTATTCAATTTATAAAAAATAATAAATTCATTAGGTATCTTTAGCATACATAGCTTTCAATCAATCACAATCCTTTTTTTTTAAATTAGCTATTAATTTTTTGGGATTTCAGATAAATTTTTAATTGCTTCAGATAATAATTTAATGCTATCTGCGAGGCTTTTCAATGCCTCAGCCAAGGATTGTTGAACTCTTATGTTTTCTTCACGAGCTATATTGTCCCTGTCCTCTCTAGCTTTGCTCATTTCCAGTAGTTGAATCATCAAATTATAAGATGATTTATTGCCCTTATGGCTTTTTTTCGGGAGATTCGGGGGACTCGAATGATCATCCATTATGATGGACGGTACGATGAACGGCTGAGAATAATTTTGTTGGGTGTTTGATGAACTTGCATGAGTCGGAGAAAGAAAAGTGTCTTCCAGGACTCTGTGTTTTGGTATTCGAATTCCTGCAATATTAGGTAATAAATAATGAATTCAACTCAGTTGAATATAAGTTGTTACCTGTGATGACAATATAGGGGTTTCAGCGACATTTGCCGTCATTTCCAAACCCAACGTTGGAATATCAGGAAGACCATCAATTGCTACAGACCCAAAAGCTTGAAGGGCTCTCTCTTCGAAGTCCTTAAATTTTATTTTTGAAGCAGGACCCCCTCCAGTTATGAGCCTGTCGACTTTGGCCTTTCTTGCCCGGGATCGCAGCTGGTTTTCCCAGTGAGAGAGTGTCTAAAAGATATACAAAATTAAATACTTTCCCTTTTTGTAACAATAACATACTTCCTTCCATTTTGCGGCTGATCTCGTTGGTCCATTCATGGCATTTAAGGCTTCTCCTAGCTGACCCCATAAATTGTTTACCCTGTCCGGATCGGTTGGGTCATTTTTGTTGGCCAGGAGATGCGGGTAGTCAGTCATGAATGCTACGAAGTACTCCAATTGCTCCACCGTAGTCCTCTTACCATTGCGATTTTCTTCTGAAAATATATTAATTTATTTATTTATAACTTCAATTATAAACATTTTCATAAAATGTATCATATTACCTGCTCCAAACATATTGTGCAGCTGAAATACATTTTTTTAATGGCAAATTTGAAATCTTTTAATTATTTTTAAAAGTCAGCTGATGACACTACGATATTCACCTTTGCTGTGTTGAGTTTCGTTGTGACTTTTCTTGTGAGGATTATCGGAGAATTCGACAAATGTTATCGAGTCACAATAATCCTCACAAGGAATAGTCACAAGAGCTTGTGACTTTTGATTCCTCACAAGGGGGAGAATCGGGCTGTAAAGTGAACATTGGTGGTAAATCAAGTTTAATTTGTTGTTTATAAAATTATCATACTTTTAAAATTTATATTTTTCCCAGCTATCAAAAGTTCACATTCAGTTTTGCCGCAAAATAGTCCCGAACATGTTAAAGCGAAAACAAATTTCTCTTGCTTCGTTTGTTGTATTCATGGGATCCGCTTGGAGCTGGTAGCAGAAGACGAAGATTGCAGAAAATTTCTTGATTGATTGATTTTCTCACACGTTTTTTTCCTTCTTCTACTGCTCGAATGTAATCGAATGTATATTCTCCTTCTTAAGAGATTAGAAAATATAGAAAAGTAAAAATACATTACCATGTTTTCAGGTGTTTCTGCAGCTGACATGTCACTTAATATTTTTTTTTTTAATTTCCGCAGCAAAAAATATTTTGTTCTGTCTTTTCTCTGCCTTTCAATTGACAAAACATTCAACACAATGCCAATAAATTTGTTGTGTCAGTTCATGACCAAGTGACGTTTTGTTCCTCAATTTTGCTATTTCCACTTGTGATTCAAATTCGTTGCCAATTATTGACAAGGCCTGACAGTCAATTTAATGACTGTCAATTTTCGGCCATTTCCACTTGTCATTTTTCTGAATGACATAAAAATACGTCGTACGTCAATTAAAAAATAGTTAATCCGATTAACTACTCATTGTTATGCCTGAAACACATGTGCAGAATTCTGCTTGCAAAAAAGATAGAACACACAGTTTTCAATGGGAGCGAATACATGTAAAATCTGCAAGCGTTGCAGTACTGCAAGTTGTCTCTATTTCTAAATCCACTGTAAAAAATCAATGGCACCACAACACAAAAGAAAAAAACCTTAATATTGAGAAATTTGGCATCATTGAATTATAACGTTTAATCCGCATAAAAAAAACAAATAAATGCCATAACAAAACAAATGTATATACATGAAAATGTTTTCCAATTTGAATGACTTGATGAAGGAAGCAATTACTGAACGAATACCTATTCAATCTTATTCGGCCCTAGCGAGGTATCCGTCGGAGCGGAAAATTCTCCGATTTTGTACGATTCCGATGATTTTTGCTTCGAGGTATTCTTCCGGAAAGATGTTCGGAATATTTCTCCGACATTTCGTAACGCATCCCAGCGAATTGCGTTGAAGTGCGTTCAGGAGCATTTTTTGTTCAATTTTTGACAGCTAAGTGCGATTCTTTTTCCGATTTCCTCCGACACAAATTCGTCGCGGAATTTGTTTACGAAGTGAAGTGGAGTAATAGAAAAATGTATGTAATTATATAAAACTATTTATTTAAGTAATTTTCGTACTAATCGTTTGAATTTGTGTTTCCAGGGCGAGCTCAATGGAAAAAACCACCCCTGAACAGTACGAGCTTCGTCGTCGCATTTGTGTAGTATTTCTTTCCGATGTCAAATACCTCGAATGGAATTTGAATCTCCGACGAATTATGCGTTGCGGAAAATTTTCCGCTCCGACGAATACCTCGTTAGGGCAGATTATGACCTAAGAGCATAAAGTAAATCCAGTAAAGTATCAAAGATGAGATTGCTTTTTTCAATGTGTATTTGGAATGAATGCTTCAACCAACTGAAACCCAAGTTCCTACCTTTCAAATAATGATGCACTATGAGGCAATTATATATCACCAAACACCACCACAGTAAGCTGAATGTAATGACAGGAGCCACTGCACTGCATGTATGTCAAACAAAAAAATAATGCACGTGTGTTTTGCTTGCTGCACTGCATGCAGAACCACTGCACGTGTGTTTTAGGCATTAATCGAGTAGATTACCTCAAGTAAACTACTCTGCCATATCTGCTCCTGGGAAAGGTATACAAAATCCTAACTTGGCAGCACTTTTTTTTCTATTCCGCAACTACTTTTATTTCGCTGACAACAAAACATCAGCAGTCAGCTCCTCTTGTGGCGGATTTTATTCAAAAATTTAATTTCAACGCCAACAGATGCAAAGCGTCGTTCTACTTTAGTTATATTATATACATTTATTTGTTTTTCGTTGAATCGCGTTTGCAGTGATAAAATAATTTAAAAAAAAAAAAATCGCTTATATGAAACAATGTTTCACATCAATAATTCATTTGTTAAAAAAAGTAAGAAGTGAATAAAATTCGCGATTTAAAACAACAAAACTGCACCAACAATAAAATGTCTTTAGAAGGCGCTAAATTAACTCGCCTCAACGGTGATGCAGTCTCGCCTCAGGGTGACACAATTCTAGCCCATGGAAACTCATTTAAATTCGGCTATTATATGGATTGTGATGTAATCCTTATGCATCCCGATGCATTGGGAGTGCAATGTTCAATTGATTGTGATGCATTCGGCAGGGTAAGTTTTTGATGACATCCGCCTTGCAAAATATATCCTTCAATGGGAGAGTTGGTGTGTTCTTTGTATTTTCTTAAGGTTACCATCGAAAACCGATGTCCTGAACAATTGATTACGATAAATGGCAGCAAATTAATGAAAAAACGTCCATTGCTGCATAACACGGAGATTTGTATACTAGATAAGAAATTCCTGTGGCAATTCGAGGGTAACACGCAATCTGGTGAATTTCAAATGGAAGATGACAGCGATTTTGCGACGCCGTCTAAAGTCATGAAAAAAGCAGAACAGCCACCAAATTCTGAGCCGTCACGTAGGGTAAGTTTTAGTAAACAGATTTTGTTTCAATAGATTGTTACATCGGGTTTTGTTTGTTTTTTTAATTTTTAGTGGCAGACGCAGTTTCAAAGAAGGCTAACAATTCATAGGTGAGTTGGGTGTAAGGGATTTACGTAATACATTGCGGGGGGTAAACAGAACATAACAAGCCGGGTAGCGGTGGAATGCAAACTCTGGTTTTGTGTAGAGTATTTCTATTTTTATCTCTTGTCTTTGGTGGACGCATTTTCTATTTTAGTAGAGATGTAGTTGTGTCGCATTTTAGTGAATGGTTAAACGTTTTTCGCGTACTAATTAAACATTTTTGCTGTTAAAGTGTTTTGGATTTTGTCCACCCGTCAACCATTTGTTGAATATAATGCAGATGTTGTGTTTTTCACAAATGCACATAATTATCGCGCTCGATAAAGGTTCTCGGTAATCGTTTGTTAAGAGTGATGTGCTTGGAACTCATCAATCCTGTTTTAATTGTGTTCTGAAGTTGCGGAAAATATTGCCAAACAAAATTTTCGGCTGTTGCGAAGTATGTAGGTATGCAACTATCCCTTGCGTGTTTTTTCTTTTTGTTACTGTGTTTTTTCTTTTTGTTACTGTGTCCTCATCACAATGGCGTCGTTTTTCGAGTGTGAACGCATTTGTCTGTATCTCAATTCCTATTGGCATACATTTTGTTATGCTAAGGAATGCTGATGCTATGTTTGATAAGAACTGAAGGGAGTTGAGTGCATTTGCATCATCATTAGCATCGGTGTTTGTCCTTTCAAATGGTGGATTTCGCTACAAAATGGTTTATGGTCAACTTTGATAAGCCAAACTAGAACTAGAAATTCCGAAAACACTGATCCGATCCTTCTGCTCTTAAAGTAGGAGCGGAATCATAAGTGAAGAAATCTAAATTTAAAGAAGCACGACCGCACATCAAGAGGAGTTTACAGAGAAAGAAAGTTTGATATGAAATATAGGTACTGAGTTGCCAGTATTAATTACATTTAGGAGTTGTACTTTCCAATACCCCCCGCTAAAACTAATAAAAACAAAAATAATTGGCAAACTGTAATCCCATGCCCATGCCCATGCACAACAAAAGTAAATTTTCGAGCTGGATACTGCTTTCTTTAAAACGTCCGCTGTCATATTACCAGTGTCGATATGATACAAGATCACGCTTCCATCGCTGACTAGTTCTCTGACGAAATTATGTCGGACGACAGTTAGTCAAATTTAGAGCACTCTGGCTGTCACAAAAGATCGGTAGGGGAAATGTGTCTTCTACGAGCTCTGCTGTACGCGTCGACAGTTAGTCAAATTTAGAGCACTCTGGTTGTCACAAAAGATCGTTAGGGGAAAGGTGTATTCTACGAGCTATGCTATGATGCGCTGTAACCAAATAGATTCCTGATCGCTGCTGACATTGCCATATATACTCAGCTACCGTAGACGACAGTTGCCACTGTTGGTTGCCTCTAAGAGTTCAAAGATAATTCACTGCCTTGTAGTTTATATATGTAGCCTGTAGTTGAACGCCTATCATCATCTTTATCGGTTGCCCAATCTGCATCAGAATAGCATTCTAGATTGGCGTTGCCATCTTTTTTAAACACCAACTTGGCATTATCAATACCCTTTACCTTTAAATCACGGAAAATACGTTTAACTGCATTTCAATGAGGCTTACCAATGTGCTAGCGAGCCTTGTCACTTGAGCAAGAAACATTATGCTGCCCACAGCTTCTTGATTTGGCACATTTGCCATCTCTGCTGCCTTCTTCTCAGTTTGTATGGATTGTATGGGATCCCTAGTTTGGCCGCATGGTCTCTTATTGGCCAGTGCCCCGTGACTTTCGCCGTAATTCTTGCGTTATCTGGGCGGGTTCTAGTTAGTAGATCGGTTGTTCTGTTTTTGTCGCAGGAGGGCCATATCATCCTCGATATGACACAATTTGTTAACATTCTCCATCTGGAGTCGGCCTTTTTTAGGAAGTTTTAGTGCATTTGTCCCTTTACCGCGCCTAGCGGGATACGGATCCTTGCCGCAAGTGAGCCGTGTAGAGCTGAGTCTTGCCTGGACAGCTCATCTGCACGCTCGTTTCCTTCAATGTCACTGTGTCCTAGAACCTAGAAATGTGTGATCCTGAAGCGTTCGCCCAGGTGGGCAAGTTTGTTTGGGCAATCCTTTACCAGTTTGGAGGATAATGGTAGCCGAGTTGATGGCCTTAATGGGTGCTTGACCCAGAAAAGTGTGACCCTGAAGCGTTCGCCCAGGTGGGCAAGTTTGTTCGGGCAATCCTTTACCAGTTCGGAGGAGAATGGTAGCCGAGTTGATGGCCTTAATGGCCGCTTGACTATCCATGAGGATAGCAATATTTAGCTTTTGCGTAGTGTCACGCCCCATTAGTGTGCAAGCCTCTCGTATAGCCAGTAGTTCCGCCTGGAATAAGCTGACTAGTCCGGTGGCGGTATGATACTGATGTTTTCAGTGATTTCGAGTAGACTCCGTACCCCACACCACAGTTCATTTTAGATCCGTCGCTGTAGACGACCGTGTCGAAACCTTCTACTACTTCGTTCCTCTTCCACTGAGCTCTGGTAGGAAATGCTACGTAGAAGCCTTTTTTGAAACTTAGTATAATAGGTGTTATGTAGTCTTTTGAAAACGTACCCACACCGTTTGGTAACGAGTCCAGGATATTACTGTGGCCATACGGCCTTGTAGTCCAGCATCCTGACTCCTTTAGTCTTAGCTGCATAAAGCGGTATCTTTAATGTGTAGGTCGAGAGGCAAGAGATTCAATAGCACAGTAAGGGCATCCGTTGGCGCCGTCTTCAGCGCGACCGTGGTGCTTGCTCTCATTTACTGCTAAACTCATTTTTGCAGCTTCTAAACGTGGCTATGACATCACGTTGACTCCTACCACTGATGTCAATTCGTCGGCGTATGCTAGTAGTTGCACAGATTTTTGGGAGATTGTGCCTCTGGTGTTGGCTCGGAAGTTTTGCACAATCCTCTCAAGAATCAAATTAAAGAAATCACATGACAGCGCATCGCCTTGCCTAAATCCTTTAATTTTTGATATTGAATGTGCCGGTGAGGTCGTTTCCGACCCTGATGGAACAGCTAGAATTCTCCATCGTCACCCTACACAAACGGACGAGTTTGAGCGGTATATCAAAACTAGACATGGCTCTGTATACTTCGTTCTTATAATTGCTATCGTAAGTGGCTTTGAAATCGATGAATAGGAGGTGATTATCGATTTCGACTTCTTGGGTTTTTTTTTCAAGGATCTGCGAAAGTGTGAAGATTTGATCAGTTGTGGACTTTCCTGGACTAAAACAACACTGCTAAGGGCCGATGGATAATGGAAGGCAGGAAACAGAGGGTCGGTTGCAAAGCCTCCCCCTGAATGAGTGCAGTCACCTAATGGTCTCTACAACCAAAATAAGCGCAACCCAAACCTTTTTTCATGTAGGAGTAAATCCCTTTTCCAAATCTCACTTTACTCGATCAAGCGTTCGAGCATATACGTCGGTATCTCGCGGCCTCCAATCGTAGCTGGCTTTTCCACAAACACCTTAGACTTTACATAGACCTTATGGAAGAAGTCTAACGGTGTGATATCGCATGATCTTGCTGCGCAATTCACCGGTCCGAAGCGCGAAATTAATTGTTTACCGAAACGGTCTCTCGCTATGTCCATCGTTTCACGGCCAAATGTTGTCGAGATCTCGGGCTTCAATATCAGGCAAAAAATTGTCCGTGATCATGGCGCGATAATGAGCCCCATTTACAGTAACGTTGACGACAGTCTTTTGAAGAATTACGGGCCGCTGATTCCACCGGCCCAGAAACTACACCAAATGGTTGTTTCGAGTGGATGTAACTGCAGCTCTTGAACCTCTTCCGGTTCCACCAAAATGTGGTCGAAAATGGTGGATCTTTAGCAAGTCTCTCGAGAGCCCATTCACTGGACGATTTGCAAACGTTGTTCGGGTGTAAGTCTATGCATGATGAAATGCCAATGATTACTGAATATAAAAAAACATATGGAAACTGTCAAAAAACCCTTTTGGAAAAATACCCCATGATTGATCACCCGTTACATGGGTACATATCGTCGGCGTACGCTAGTAGTTGCACCGATTCATAGAATTTTTTTATGTTGGCTTGGCACAATCCTCTCAAGAATGATGTTTAAGAAGTCATATCACGGTGCATCACCCTGGCTAAATCCTTATAAATGTTTCATCGAGGTCGTTTCTGACCCTGATGAGCGAGTTTGGGCGCCTCTTCACTCGTCTCTGTAAACGCTCTTGTATGTGGCTTTGAAATCAATGAAATCAATTAGGTGGTGGGTAAAAATTTGAATTTTTTGGATTATTTTGCAGAATCTGCCGGAGCGTGAAGATTTGATCAATTGTCTACTTTCCTACCCTAAAAATCACACTGATCGTGTTGTTGGTGAACAGTTTCACACGTTCACATATTACAGCAGATATAATCTTCTAACGGCGGCTACACACACGCAGGCATGACTGCCCGGCATGCCTGTTAAGGCCGCCTGTTCTGTTACACTGGCGCATTCACACGCTCCGGTAATAATGTGAGGCACGTCAGTTCGTGTGTTTTCGTCGTTCGGTGAACATTTACGGACGACATTTTAAACGAAAACACAGGCGACCTGTGTAAATTTCAATATGAACTGACGGACTTATGCTACACACGCTCCGGTTCTTCTAATTACAGGCGGCCTGAACAGGCAAAACTATTGAATTTTCGATTTTTCTTCGGTCTTCGGTGTGTATGATACCTTCAGGTATAACTGCAAAGGCGGCCTGAACAGGCATACCGGACAGTTAAAACTTCGTGCATGTAGCCACCTTTAGCGATGTTGAGGAGACTTATGCCTCCGTTGTTGGTCTCCTTATATGTCATTTCCATCATCCCGATTGAGCTTATCTTTATATATTGCTATCCTCACTCTCCACTTATGTCAGTTGGGCGTTTTCGTAGCCAATATTAATTTGTTCGTTCTCCCTGACGGCGTATAATTGTCCTCATCGCCGTTTAACAGTCTGCAGAAGTGGTTCTTCCATATTCTTGTTCATCTCGACAGGATTCTGTATGCGCCTCGTATCTCTTGCTTTAACGGTTTTTTGGTAAAAATTTCGCACATCTTTTCAGGAGTGAAACCTCCCTATATCCTCGATAGCGCATTTTCCTCGTTATTTTTTTTCTTCTTTCTGAAATGCCGGTGTTCTTCCCTCCTTTGCCTATAGAGATCAATGGCAGCTGTCGTCTTCATCTGTGGCAAAACCTTGAAAGCCTCGTTTTGGCTGCGAGCATCTGTCGGCATTCTAGCAAGGATTTCCTGCTGGGTGGCGCCCGACATTAGACCCTGGTGGTATGGTGTTAATGGAGCGGTAAAGGGATACGCGTTTTCCGAAGGACTTGCGGTCTCTTGCAATTGCAGTTTTTCGACATTAAGTTTGTTCACAGTATTTCTGATTTGTTGTGGCGTGCTGGATATCCGCATTCTTACCTTGGCTGCAACAGGGTAGTGGTCCGAGTCTTTCGCGATATCATCGTTTTCGTCCATCGGAGCATATAAGTCTTCTGTTGGCGAATTCAGCCTTGATGCTTTCGCTAATGTCTTGAATATATAAGACTTCTTGCCTAAGTCTGGCACACAAATCCACGTCTGAATAGTCACCGTTTCTGCTCACTATAACATGGTCTGTAGTAGATGTCACAGTTTTGCATCCTCTTTGCTAGGCCCATCCCATCATATTTCCTGGAACAGCAATAGCTGCTTAAAAACAGCTTAGGGCTTCTGCTAGTTGTTCGGCTACACCTCTCCTGTTAAATGCGTTCACATTCCAGGTACGAACGTCGTTGTCCGTTTTTCGTTTAGCATGGTCGTCAACAATGAAATCACTCAGTGGTCGTCACAGAAAGGCTTAGAGCCGGAGTTAGAAGGCATCAGCTTGGTGAAAACTTAAGGTTTCGTATAATCGCATTGCCTACCGTTCGACCGCAAAACGTGGTTTAATTCCCATGGGAAGATGCTCGTTTAAGTTTAAGTTTAAGTTTCCAAACAGATCACTGAAAATGGCAATTAACTCCAGACCTGACATTCTCATGAATTTATTACTGAACTGTCTAACGGAAGGGATATTCCAAGACCACTGTTCTGTATTACTTTCATGCCATGTTTGGGATTCCAACTGGGGCCGTTGCCTTCTTGGTTCCAATATTTTTGCACGCCGACAGTAGTCCTCTTGTGTAACTGGTGAAATATCTTCGTTGGAAGTTTCAATTACAACTGGAAAGTACGTCGGTAACCGTTGCGGGAAGGTGTCGTTACGATGTTCCTTAGAGTGGTCAGAGTAAGTATAGGTGATCTATGGCCTCTCATTTTCGTCATAACAATCCTTTATGCAGTTCCACAGTAACTATGCCTGCTTCATCCAACGGCATTTTTTTTTATTCAAATTCCTAGCGGTCTTGAAGGTTGAGTGGAGGTGGGCTTTTGACGTTAGCAGCTACAGCATGTTGTCACCGGTAGTTCTTTCCAATTTTTTATCTTCTGAAGCTGCGTGTTCTCTGTTTTTTTCTTCTTTTGGATTATATTACGCTCCCAAAACCCTCTCATCAATGTTCGGAATGGATCTCATCCGCTCTTTCGACATCATTTCAGATTTAGCTATCCGTTTCTTCTAATTTACCGATTAATCTCTTTTAAAACAAAATTTTCATTTTTTTTCCATTTCACCATGAAGTTTCGCTTATTGCATCAAAGCCGGCGAAAGTCCGAAAGACGTTGAACTCACCACCGACGAGAACAAACCTCTTAACACGTACGAAAAATTAATATCAATTGACGTGGAACAGGCCACTTCTAAATCTCCTCTCCCGGTCACAGCCAATTTGATCGATATAAAAACACCCAACGCTCGGCGAAGGTCTAACGCCGCACCAAAGACCCCGTTAAGTTTCTGCAAACTCTCCGAAACAGTGATAACATCATATTCACCCCGTGAGACTGGTGTTCGTCCAGAGAAATCATTTGCCATTGTCCAATCGCCCGTCTCTACACCGAAAAAGGCGGACGCAAGTATTGGTGTTTTCCAGCATTTGCCATCGCCGCTGACACAGAATCATCGGCCGTCGATGCATTTAATTGATTTGACAACGCCTAAGAAACGTGTTGCTACTGCGGTGTCTCCAGCGAGAACTCTGCTCAAATCGACACTAAAAAAGAACATCCCATCAACACCAACGAATCGGCGGCGACATAGTATCGCTAATACATCCGCCACCAGCATGGAATCTGTATACAGTGTTCCGTCCACGGACGATGAGAGTGTCATCGAACTGTCGGACGGGGGTAGTTGCTCACCGTCGCCGGTACGTAAGACACCACTGCGTAGGACTCCACAATCTCTCATGAAACATGCGATATTAAGCAGCGCTAAGAAAGCAGCCATCACAAAGCGCTTGCAGTTACCAGACAGGCCCACCCCATCCAAAATATTATTTACTCCACCCGCCGCGTCTGGGGTGCGCTTCCAGAGTCAGAGTACACCACAACGCAAATCCCTTGGACGTCTACATTTGCTAGGTGAGAACGATAAGGCATCCCATTCGGTTAAGAAGACCATGGTAACTTCAACTCCATTCAGAGGAGTTGACACCGCAACAAGCCGTCGTTCGATCTTACGCTCACCATCCATATCGTTGAGCTCAAAAAACAAATCCAGACAATCGTTAATGCTTAAGCAGGCGCTGAAAAGTCCACAAACCAGTTCGGCGCAGAAGAGGAAGTCTGTATCGTTCTCAGAGTCAGCTAGGAGCAGTCCGTTGAAAAGTCAAGCGATCAAGGCAAGAAAGTCGGTATCGTTCTTACATCGTATCGAAAGTGAAGACAACAACCAGTCACTTGATTGCAATGAGGAGAAGAAGCCACCGAACACACGAAAGGATGCAACATTTTCACCAGAAAAGGAAGACAGGGCTCTCGATCCAGAAAAGAGCATAAATGAGCAGGAAGCCAAATCTAAGATCAATTTAACTTTCTCACCGCCAAAGGGGGGGAATGCGTCTGTTTTAGTGACACCAGTAGTAAATGAAAGCACAAATACGTTAAGTGGCAAAGGACTGCGCATAAATGTCACTTTTTCGCCAGAGAAAATCGCGGATAGCTCGGTTTTGCCTTTGGAAGTCGATCAGAACGAAGAACCAACTGTGGCAGCGAAACCTAATATAGTATCTGCACCAATACCATCTCATCAGCAAAAGCCTTTAAGATCGAAAATTTCCCAAGCCCCATCGAAAGAGTTGGAACTGAGCGAGGACTTCATTGAAATTGATGAGGAAGTTGAATTGTTACCCTTGAAGGATTCCTCTTGCGACAAGAAAGTTGAATCATTACCCATCGATGATTTATCAGTCGTCGAAGACGAACAAGAAATAGAACCCTTAACTGTCGAGGATTCCCCATCCGTAGAAGACGATAACGACATAGAATCCTTACTAGTCGAGGATTCCCCAGTAGATGACGACGACGTAAAATCGCTACCCGTTCTCGAAGAGGACAACCAAGTAGAATCCTTACTAGTTGTAGATTCCCCAGATGTAGAAGCCGTCGACGATATGAAATCGACATCAGTTAGTGATCTTTCGATCCTAGACGACGTTCCCACAAAGTCCAAAACTTCGCAGAGTCCTCAATCATCAAAACACATCCGAACCTCGGCCGCGATGTCCACACCTTGCGAAAACCGGCGCTCCAATATCAATATCATCGATGACGATGACTTTGAGGGCTTAGACTCGATTTTCAAGACCCCGAAAGCCATGAACATAATGATTCTCGGAACACCAAAAAGCATCGGGCTGCAAAAGCCCACATCAGACTCAGTGGAGCTTGTACATTCAACGGAATTCGACTTAAGTGCAAATCTCGATGATATCTTCAAGACGCCGCAGAGTGAATTAATTTCCAGGCGTGCTGAAGCAGATACTACGTCTACTGGTGTTGAGAACATTGAGTCTTACTCGCCGGAAGAAGCCTTCGACATGCTAGTGGGGCGTCCTATTACCAGAAAAACGTATACCCCTAAGGTAGTTGCTAAACAGAAGGAGTTTTCACCGCTAGATGGACCTCGAGATACTAGCCTTCCCAAAACAGACATCGAGGATTGGATCGATAACGTAAATCAGTCGATACAGTTACTGCAGGACGATGACAGCGATGAGGATGAAATGTCCTATCTCACAGCGAATCAGAGTGAACTTTCTCGAGATCCCCTTATGATGAGCGCCATGTCTGCGGGCAGCATAAACACGACGAATAAAAAGAAACCCATCATCAAGTCAGCCATAGATGAGTCAGCTATGACTATTATGGAGTGTGATGAGGATGAACTGGAGGAGAGTTCAACGAGTACAAAGGATCCTCTTGAGATGAGCACCGGAATTAATCAAATAAAGCCACAATCGCCGAATATAAGCGGCATAGACTTGCTGGATCATACATCTGAGTCGCTCTTCTCGGAGACTCTGGAAGTTTCTGGTGAATCAATGAACAGCAACAAGACGTTGGAATGCGATACGGACGAGAATGCGAAGGAATGTACCAGTGAATTGCATAAGGATATCAATATTTCGCCAGACAAGGCACGCCGTGAAATGGAAGAGGCTTTTAAAAATTTCGAGAAGGAGCGCAAGCTTTTGAACAGCAAGAGAATGGTGTCAACACCCGAACCCAAAAAACCAATTACTAGGATCAGTAGACGGAAGACTTTGGGCAATCAAACAACTTTGGATTTGTACTTCGACGTTAAGGTGCTGAAAAGAGAGCGCGATATGAAGCTGGCATTTGAGAAATTTGAAGAAGATCCACCGAAAGTTGGGGAAAGGATTTGTAAAACACCAGAGCCTACGAAGAGTGTACGAAGAAATGAGCGAAAAACAATGGGCAACCAGGTGGATGGTGTGTTCAACGTGGAGGCAGTAAAAGCGGAGCGAGAAATTGAATTGGCGTTTGGGAACTTAAAAGATGAACCGGAATATAGAGAAAAGAGGTCGGTTCAGACCCCGCAGATAGAGAAAAAAGGAATGAAAGATCATAGAACGACTGTGGGTAACAGTTTGGTGCCTCAAGAGAAAGTGGATCTGGGAGCCGCTAAGGGGCAACTCGAAATGGAATTGGCTTTCGAAAATTTCGAAGAGGATCCAGAAATTCGAGAAAAGCGTGAAGTAAAGACACCGGAACCCAAAAAGTCATCGCTAAAGGATCATAGGAGGACCATGGGTACCAATTTAGTGCCTCAGGAGAAACTTGATCTGAAGGCAGCAAAGGCTCAACTTGAAATGGAGTTAGCATTCGAAAACTTCGAGGAAGAACCAGAAATTTCAAAAAAGCGTGAAGTTAGGACACCAGAACCCAAAAAGTCATCGTTAAAGGATCATAGGAGGACCATGGGTACCAGTTTGGTGCCACAGGAGAAACTTGATCTCAATGCAGCCAAGGCTCAGCGCGAAATGGAGTTAGCCTTTGAAAACTTCGAGGAGGATCCAGAAATTCCAGAAAAGCGTGAAGTTAAGACACCGGAACCCAAAAAGTCATCGCTAAAGGATCACAGGAGGACCATGGGTACCAGTTTAGTGCCTCAGGAGAAACTTGATCTAAAGGCTGCAAAGGCTCAGCTTGAAATGGAGTTAGCATTCGAAAATTTCGAGGAAGAACCAGAAATTTCAAAAAAGCGTGAAGTTAAGACACCTGAACCCAAAAAGTCATCGCTAAAGGATCACAGGAGGACTATGGGTACCAGTTTGGTGCCTCAGCAGAAACTTGATCTCAAGGCAGCCAAGGCTCAGCTTGAAATGGAGTTAGCATTCGAAAACTTCGAGGAAGAACCAGAAATTCCAGAAAAGCGTGAAGTTCAGACACCTGAACCCAAAAAGTCATCGCTAAAGGATCACAGGAGGACTATGGGTACCAGTTTGGTGCCTCTGGAGAAACTTGATCTCAATGCAGCCAAGGCTCAGCGCGAAATGGAGTTAGCCTTTGAAAACTTTGAGGAGGATCCAGAAATTCCAGAAAAACGTGAAGTTCAGACACCTGAACCCAAAAAGTCATCGCTAAAGGATCATAGGAGGACCATGGGTACCAGTTTGGTGCCTCAGGAGAAACTTGATCTCAATGCAGCCAAGGCTCAGCGTGAAATGGAGTTAGCCTTTGAAAACTTTGAGGAGGATCCAGAAATTCCAGAAAAACGTGAAGTTCAGACACCTGAACCCAAAAAGTCATCGCTAAAGGATCATAGGAGGACCATGGGTACCAGTTTGGTGCCTCAGGAGAAACTTGATCTCAATGCAGCCAAGGCTCAGCGTGAAATGGAGTTAGCCTTTGAAAACTTTGAGGAGGATCCAGAAATTCCAGAAAAACGTGAAGTTCAGACACCTGAACCCAAAAAGTCATCGCTAAAGGATCATAGGAGGACCATGGGTACCAGTTTGGTGCCTCAGGAGAAACTTGATCTCAATGCAGCCAAGGCTCAGCGTGAAATGGAGTTAGCCTTTGAAAACTTTGAGGAGGATCCAGAAATTCCAGAAAAGCGTGAAGTTCAGACACCTGAACCCAAAAAGTCATCGCTAAAGGATCACAGGAGGACTATGGGTACCAGTTTGGTGCCTCAGGAGAAACTTGATCTCAAGGCAGCCAAGGCTCAGCTTGAAATGGAGTTAGCCTTTGAAAACTTCGAGGAGGATCCAGAAATACCAGAAAAACGTGAAGTTCAGACACCTGAACCCAAAAAGTCATCGCTAAAGGATCACAGGAGGACCATGGGTACCAGTCTGGTGCCTCAGGAGAAACTTGATCTGAAGGCAGCCAAGGCTCAACTTGAAATGGAGTTAGCATTCGAAAACTTCGAGGAGGATCCAGAAATTCCAGAAAAGCGTGAAGTTCAGACACCTGAACCCAAAAAGTCATCGCTAAAGGATCACAGGAGGACTATGGGTACCAGTTTGGTGCCTCAGGAGAAACTTGATCTCAAGGCAGCCAAGGCTCAGCTTGAAATGGAGTTAGCATTCGAAAACTTCGAGGAAGAACCAGAAATTCCAGAAAAGCGTGAAGTTCAGACACCTGAACCCAAAAAGTCATCGCTAAAGGATCACAGGAGGACTATGGGTACCAGTTTGGTGCCTCAGGAGAAACTTGATCTCAAGGCAGCCAAGGCTCAGCTTGAAATGGAGTTAGCATTCGAAAACTTCGAGGAAGAACCAGAAATTCCAGAAAAGCGTGAAGTTAAGACACCAGAACCCAAAAAGTCATCGCTTAAGGATCACAGGAGGACCATGGGCACCAATTTGGTGCCCCAGGAGAAACTTGATCTGAAGGCAGCCAAGGCTCAGCGTGAAATGGAGTTAGCCTTTGAGAACTTTGAGGAGGATCCAGAAATTCCAGAAAAGCGTGAAGTTCAGACACCTGAACCCAAAAAGTCTTCGCTAAAGGATCACAGGAGGTCTATGGGTACCAGTTTGGTGCCTCAAGAGAAACTTGATCTCAATGCAGCCAAGGCTCAGCGTGAAATGGAGTTAGCCTTTGAAAACTTTGAGGAGGATCCAGAAATTCCAGAAAAGCGTGAAGTTCAGACACCGGAACCCAAAAAGTCTTCGCTAAAGGATCACAGGAGGACTATGGGTACCAGTTTAGTGCCTCAGGAGAAACTTGATCTGAAGGCAGCCAAGGCTCAACTTGAAATGGAGTTAGCATTCGAAAACTTCGAGGAGGATCCAGAAATTCCAGAAAAGCGTGAAGTTCAGACACCTGAACCCAAAAAGACATCGCTAAAGGATCATAGGAGGACCATGGGTACAAGTTTGGTGCCTCAGGAGAAACTTGATCTGAAGGCAGCCAAGGCTCAACTTGAAATGGAGTTAGCATTCGAAAACTTCGAGGAGGATCCAGAAATTCCAGAAAAGCGTGAAGTTCAGACACCTGAACCCAAAAAGTCATCGCTAAAGAATCATAGGAGGACCATGGGTACAAGTTTGGTGCCTCAGGAGAAACTTGATCTAAAGGCAGCCAAGGCTCAACTTGAAATGGAGTTAGCATTCGAAAACTTCGAGGAGGATCCAGAAATTCCAGAAAAGCGTGAAGTTCAGACACCTGAACCCAAAAAGTCATCGCTAAAGGATCATAGGAGGACCATGGGTACAAGTTTGGTGCCTCAGGAGAAACTTGATCTAAAGGCAGCCAAGGCTCAACTTGAAATGGAGTTAGCATTCGAAAACTTCGAGGAGGATCCAGAAATTCCAGAAAAGCGTGAAGTTCAGACACCTGAACCCAAAAAGTCATCGCTAAAGGATCATAGGAGGACCATGGGTACAAGTTTGGTGCCTCAGGAGAAACTTGATCTAAAGGCAGCCAAGGCTCAACTTGAGATGGAGTTAGCATTCGAAAACTTCGAGGAGGATCCAGAAATTCCAGAAAAGCGTGAAGTTCAGACACCTGAACCCAAAAAGTCATCGCTAAAGGATCATAGGAGGACCATGGGTACCAGTTTAGTGCCTCAGGAGAAACTTGATTTGAAGGCAGCAAAGGCTCAACTTGAAATGGAGTTAGCATTCGAAAACTTCGAGGAGGATCCAGAAATTCCAAAAAAGCGTGAAGTTCAGACACCTGAACCCAAAAAGTCAACGCTAAAGGATCATAGGAGGACCATGGGTACAAGTTTGGTGCCTCAGGAGAAACTTGATCTAAAGGCAGCCAAGGCTCAACTTGAGATGGAGTTAGCATTCGAAAACTTCGAGGAGGATCCAGAAATTCCAGAAAAGCGTGAAGTTCAGACACCTGAACCCAAAAAGTCATCGCTAAAGGATCATAGGAGGACCATGGGTACCAGTTTAGTGCCTCAGGAGAAACTTGATTTGAAGGCAGCAAAGGCTCAACTTGAAATGGAGTTAGCATTCGAAAACTTCGAGGAGGATCCAGAAATTCCAGAAAAGCGTGAAGTTCAGACACCTGAACCCAAAAAGTCATCGCTAAAGGATCATAGGAGGACCATGGGTACCAGTTTGGTGCCTCAGGAGAAACTTGATCTTAAAGCAGCCAAGGCTCAACTTGAAATGGAGTTAGCATTCGAAAACTTCGAGGAGGATCCAGAAATTCCAGAAAAGCGTGAAGTTCAGACACCTGAACCCAAAAAGTCATCGCTAAAGGATCATAGGAGGACCATGGGTACAAGTTTGGTGCCTCCGGAGAAACTTGATCTGAAGGCAGCCAAGGCTCAACTTGAAATGGAGTTGGCATTCGAAAACTTCGAGGAAGAACCAGAAATTCTAGAAAAGCGTGAAGTTAAGACACCGGAACCCAAAAAGTCATCGCTAAAGGATCACAGGAGGACCATGGGTACCAGTTTGGTTCCTCAAGCTAAACTTGATGTTAAGGCGGCAAAGGCTGAGCTGGAAAAAGAGTTGGAATTCGCAAACTTCAAAGACGATCCATTGCTTTCCAGAAACAGAGATGTTAAGACTCCAGAACCTAAGAAGCCAGCAAAGTCGAAACGAATATCTCTTGGACACAGGCAGGAAATGGATAAATCGTTCGATCCTTATGCATTGAAGTCTCAACAAGAAAATTTATTGCAATCCAAGCAACTTGCACTTGTTGAGGAGCATAAGACGGATGCTGATGACGAAAATACAAAATCAGTAGCTCGTGAACCTAAAGATGCTACAAAATCGGCCGGCCGAGAAGATGCGATTAAACCAGAATCTGGGGATAATAAAGAAGTTTCATCACAAGCACCTAACAAAGAAGATGTCTCCAAGGCTGATGTAACAAATACCTCTCAACCGAAAACACGAAGAAGACGACAAACCGATGAAGACTCGACTAATGCTCTTGAGATTAAAACTCAACCAAAGCAAGTGAGAACGAAAAGAGGTCGACAAAAGTCAGCTGATGTCTTAATTGATGCAGTTCCACAGGATCTTATAGTTCTTGCAAAGGAAAACACGACATCTCGCAAGCGAATTCCAAGCGAATCACTAGTAGCAGAAGTAGCAACGCAGCCATTACGCAAATTGCGTAAGAAATCAACCAGCGAAGACGACACAGACTTTAAGGAAGACGAGCTAACATCACTCAAAAGGAAGATAACCACTATCACTGTAGCTCCATCGTCGCAACCAGAGGACGGAAATCATCATCACTTGGAGTCCATCGCTGAGGAAGAAAAGAAACTGGTCTCTCAAAAGGCATTGCTTAATCTCAACGCGGAAGCAGACGAAATATCTTCGAGTCCAAATCCATCAAACAATCGCATTCGTGGCCGAAGGGTTCAGTTAAGTGTGGTTCTGGTGGAAAACAAAGACGATCGACGTAATCTCGAGCAAGATGTTGGGGAGAAATCTGTACAAGCAGCCAAGGAGAATAGCGATCCACCAGCAACAAAGAGCGATGGCGACGAAATAATACCATGCACGCCAGCACCGTCAAAAACACGTGGGCGTCGAACGGCGAGGAAAGTGGACTCTGAGCCAGACTCATCTGGAAGTGTTAAACAGGGGGTGGAGTTGAAAGTGGACCAGGTCGAACCATCACATAAAAGTGATCTACAAGTAGAACCTTTGATTGAAAACCCAACTCCTGCTGAAGAAGAAGCCATTGATGAGTCGGTGCCATCTACACCAGTACCAACGAAGACGCGCGGTCGCAGGCGAGCCATTAGAGTGCAGTCAAACAATACACAGGACACATTGCCGACAAATCAAGGTGACGCTGTTGCTGTGAATGAAGATGAAAAAGATGGCATAGCTGGACCACGCAAAATTGGTCGAAGAAAAGCCGTGGAATATTCTGAAATACGGCCAGAGGAAGCCAATCAAAATAAAAAGGACGTTCAAGACGAGGATGAGGTGCAAGGAGATGAGGGTTCTGTAACACAAAAAGAGTCAGCTAATACTGACAATCCGCCTGTGGCTGTTGAGGATCTTTCTGATGTTCAGTACAAGGACATCACTTCCGTTGAAGTCAGTGTGTCTACAGAAACAGGACGAAGGAAGTTATCAGAGACAGTTGTAGAAGATCATTCTACACCGGATGTTGCTAATTCAAATGTAGAAGATGATGGCGAAACGCCATTGGAGAATAGTAAACTTCCAGCTTCGCTGAAGACGGCAGATTCTAAAGCTCATAAAGATGAATCAGCAACCGAAACTGAGACTGAATGCTCAACAGTTGATCAAAGTGGTGATGTTTCAGCCGTAGTTAAAGGGGATTCTATGGCGCCTAAGGCAATCGAAACCCAACCAATGGTGGATTCTGTGACTGCAACTCTAGAGAAGTCTGACGTGGAAGCCAATGTTAATGTTGAGGAAGCTGTTCCACCCAAAGCACGAGGCCGGAGACTAAAATTAGTTGAGAACTCCACTCCCCAATCCTCTGAAGTGCCAAAGGGTAGAGGTAGAAGGGCAGCGCTACAAGCGGCCGAATCATTGACGACCAACTCGATTCCAGAGGACGATATAGAGCCGATTGTGGACAATCCATCCTCAGAAGTCAAAGCTGAAGAAGTAGTGACCGAGAAATCACGCGGCCGCAGAGTTAAACAAGTTGAAAACTCAACTCCCCAATCATCTGAAGTGCCAAATGGTCGCAGTCGAAGGGCGGTGCAAAAAACGGACAAGAAAAACAGTGTGCCAGCTAGAAAAGGAAATCGAAGAGCAGCGCTTGTTGATGAATCTCATGAAAAGGAAGAGCAGCATTCTACTGACCCCGATATTCCTGAGGGTGAAAATATTTTAAATGATGGAGCGGCTCCATGCGATGATGACCTTCAGCAAGGTGAACCCGATTTGGAGAATGTAATTCAATCGGTTCACATGGAAGAAGCATCGGTTACATCAACAGATGCTGCAACTGAATGCTCATTTGTAGATCAAAGTAATCAAGTTGAAGTAGATTCTACGACACCACCATTGACGGCTGTCTCGATTCCAGAAGAAGATGTGCAGCCAATTGTTGACATCCCATCATCAGATATCAATGCTGAGGAACTAGTGACAGAGAAATCACGTGGCCGCAGACTGAAACTGGTTGAGAATTCGACTTCTCAGTCATCTGAAGTACCAAAGGGTCGGGGGCGAAGGGCTGCGCTTAAGACGGAACCAAAAGAGAAAGTCCCAGCTCGAAAGGGCATTCGAAGAGGAGCGAGTGCTGATACATCGCATAAAGAAGATTCGGCGATTACACACAATGAAGCTGCTCAAAACGATGTTGACGGAGAAACCGATTTGAATAGTGAAAGTGTCATTCCAGAAGATAATCCTCCCCCACCCGATGTGGACACCCAAGATGATGTAATTCCATTGACGCCTGCACAGCTAAAAACGCGAGGACGTAGGGCGGTCCCAAACTTGGAAACTGCTGTAGACTCAGTGCCGTCCCGCAATCGAACACGTAACGGAACCGTTGAGGAGGAAGGTGCGGTGGTCAAGCCCACTGCTGATTCATTAAAACCACGCGGACGAAGGGCACATTTGAAAGATGAAGACACTGTTCATCATGATATGGACGCTCAGCGGGAGGAAGTCAATTCCAAAGAAGAACTTTCATCTAAGGTGATGCCTTCAAAAACTCGTGGACGAAGGGCAGCTCCGAAATTGGAACTGACAGAGACTGTGGGTATAAATTCAACTCCCGCCAGCAAAACAACACGAAGGGGTGTGGAAGAGAATGTTGTTGAGGTGCATGACACTGCGGAAGTTGATAAAATCGATGAAGCAGTTCCTTCCACTCCAGTGCCATCAAAAACACGAAAACGCAGGGGGGCATTAAAATCAGAAACAACAGGTTCTACGAATTCAATGTCAGTTAAAAAAGAGGATGTCTCTGGAAATCATGTGAATGTAGACTCTACCCCAGATGATGAAAATGCTCAACAAAAAGAAGATGACATCGAAGAGGTCGTCATGTCGACACCAGAGCCACCAAAACTCCGTGGGCGCAGGCAGATACTTACAGCGGAACCCACCAAGTCAAAGGTCTCAACACCAACGCGAGGTAGAAGCCGAAAAGCTGTTGTTAAAGACGAACCTGAAGTGCATACTGATGTGGTATCAGAACCAGCAGTATCTACCGATGCAAGTTCTCATGCTATACGAAAGCGAGGTCGTAAAGGAGCTGCTGAACAGGAGACAGAGCATCCAATATCTGATAAACCATCAATAGAGGAGACAATTGACCCTACGGCACAAAATGTATCCGCTGGTAGAGGGAAAGGTCGACGAGGGGCTACTGAACAAGATCCCGAGGTTCATACTGAAGACGATGATATTGAAAAAGTGGATCAACCATCCACTGAGAATGTTACAGGTGGTAGGAAGCGGGGTCGACGAGGAGCTGCTGAACAAGCCACGGACATTCATACTGAAGACGATGATGTCGAAAAAGAAATTCCATCTAAACTAAGCAAACAACCAGCGGCCATAAAGTTAGAGTTGATTGAGGCTGAACCACAAGATTCAGATGTCCATACAGATGAAGTCGAAAGAGCAGTGCCACGCAACAAACGCGGACGTGCAGCGGCGATCAAGACAGAGCCAACGGAATCTGCAGCTGAAAGTTCGACACCAGTTCGAAAACGTGGTCGAAGAGGAGCTGCTCAAGAAGATGAATCCACAGCAACAAAGACTGAAATTTCCGACGTTGACGAAGTGCATTCTTCCGCAACAAAGGCATCACGAGCACGAGGACGTCAAGCTAAACTAAAATTGGAATCCACTGCCGAAAGTATAACACCAAAGAATAGGCGGGGCAACAAAGCCATCACCAGTGACCCAGCGAATCAGAGCAATGCGAAAAAGTCCGAAGAAGAGTCGAACGATTCGACTCCCACTCCAAGTAAACCTGAGACGAGTAAACCTCCTCGCAGTCGCAAAGCGTCAGCCAAGGAAATCTCTGCGGAAGAAAAACAGCCGAATAACGATGTGGAAACGAAACCTACTCGTGGTCGTGGAGGTGCACCAAAGAAGGATAAAACCGTCGACAGCACTACTTCCCACACAGAAGAAGAACATGCATCGCCCATCAAGACAACGAGCACTCGCCGAAAACCAACAGCAAAACCTGAACCTGAACAATCTAAACCAACCCGTGGACGAAAAGCCCACACCGTAGAAGAAGTAGCAGTACCCACCGATGATGACATCGAAAAAAATACACCAACAGTTGACGAAGAACCTCCTAAAAAGCCAACTCGTGGCCGCAAAGGTTTGCAAGTAGAGAATATCATTGCAGAGAACAGCCAGCCGACGTCGGCAACAAAAAAGACAACACGTGGTCGAAAGCCTGCAGCAATCGATTCTGATGATGAGAATTCGTCTCAACTCGAGGCGCATACAAAACCCACTCGCACTCGAAAGGTCCAGGAAAAGAACGAGGAAAATCCCGCCGCCGCCGCCGCTCCAAAGCGTACAAATCGACGTCACATTGAAGTTGTAACCGAAGATGAACAATCTACGCCATCGAAACGACTAAGACGCAAGCCGAATAAACTTTTAAACGATGAGTTTGTCCTTTAAAAAGGATCAACAAAGAACCGGCAGTGCCGGATAGATGTACACATGTTGAATTAAGTTAGTTTTTATGTTTACTCACTGTTTTAACTTTTTTTTTCTCTGTTTATCCTTGATATCCTCATAGGACTTGTAATTTGTGTAATATTATATGCATCTGCAAACATGTAAAAAAAATATTTAATAACAACAAAAAAAGAGCGTTTTTTTGGAATATGCGGGATCAATATTTGAGTGACGGCCCTACATCGGGAAGCTGCGAATTGGGTATGAGGGCGAACCCTGATCGGCGTTATCTTGGCAACGCCCAGTCGTTGTAACTTTGACTAAACACCAATTGTTCTTATTTCTCATCCAACCGGATTTTACTTGCTTAACTTGGAAGTGCGCATGTTGCTAGAAAGACGCATAACAGTAACATTATAAAAAGCCCAGAAAGAATGACGCGGAATGCTGTCCTCAGGCGAATACATGAACCTGTTCCTCCAAGTTGGGGTTTGTGCTTTGGTAGTGCGTTTTTTTTTGGTAATCTATCTAGGCTTCGAAAACAATTCAAGTGCAAAATACGTAGGCGATACCAAAATCGTGCTGGGAGATTTTAACAAGAAGATCGGAAGAGAAGACATATTTAGCAGTATTGTCGGAAAACAAAGCCTACACGACACCACCGACTTAGACAGCTCGTCTTGGAATCCATGAGGAAAGCTGGTGGTTTCCATAAGAACGAGGGGCACAAATCGAATCGGAGCACTACTTGTTGTAATCAGCCATGTTAACCTCATGGTTAACCTCTCGATTAATACCATACTACAATCATCTACGTCGAAGAACAATGGCAACGATGTCAACAAGCTATTGGGTCAGCCGAGACACATAGCGCCCACCAGCTATATAACGTTGGTTTGTTGAAAAGTGCCAACAGATGCTCGAAGCCAAGAACAACGCCTACGAGGCCTACAAAACTGCAGATGAAGACGAGAGCTGCCATTGACCTCTACAGGCAAAGAAGAAAGGAAGAACATCGGCTTTTCAGAAAGATGGAAAAATATCAAAGTCATCTGCAGTGAAGGTGAGAAGGGCATGGCTTAGGTCGTCGGACGGGGTAGTTCTTACCCAATCACCACACACCACCTGCTCAACAAACATTTTTTTCGTGTCAAGATATCAAAGAAAGGGAAAAGAAGGAAGGAAGCTACTTTTCTTAGACTGCAGACGGACCAGAAGAGAAAAAAAGAAAGACTACTCATGACTTGTGCCACTATCGGTGAGAACTAGGAAAACACTCCGCGTAGCTAAAAGTCCAAAAAGGAAGATCCGCTTAAGCCCTATCCGTAGTGAATTGTTTTCTGGTATTTCTCACCAAAATGAGGTTCGCTAGTTCCTTCGAGATATGCCTTGTTGTTACAAGAGATGGCCATCCCACGACACTACCTATTGCTATAGTCCATACCAAATCAGTTGGCCAACGGTCGATTTCGCAGAGAGAGGATTTAAGAGAAATTTAAGATATTTTTAAATAAATTTTAAGAGACCTGCGCAGTAGAATGGCTTGGTACGGACTATATCACCCTAGACGTATTTTGGGTGGTAGCCCCTGAAATTTTCTCTCCAGTCAAAACTAGTTAAAATAAGTACTTCCGGTCATGTCTTGTCTGTTAAGTCAGTCGCGTTAGTTGATGTCACTTCATTTCCACCTCGACTTGCAAAAGGACGGACTTCCGTCCGTTTTACCAAAGTATAAAACCGTTAAAGCCAGGTATACAAGGTGCATACAGTCTAGAAGAACAAGGAAATATCGTAGTTATGACACAGACGATGTTGAGAATAGGTCTGTTCCCGTACAAAATAATATTCACTGATTCTTACAGATTTTTACTGGCGTACGGGAATGGCTTTAAGTAAAAATCAGTAAATATTATGTTGAACGGGAACAGACCTTATATGTACGAACCACTTTTGCAGACTGTCAAACGGCGATCCTCTCGGCCGTAATATGTGAACGCGCGAAAACGTTTACCAATAACCTGATCGGCCCTTATCCGTGTGGTTTTATGCCATTCTTCATATTCGATCCAGTCCGGAATGAACCTGGGCCTAAACCAATATGCCTCTCCAATTACCCCGGCCGTTAGCTAACTGCCTACATTTGCGCATACCAAGTTGGTTGAGGTGGGTTTCAACTTGAGCGCGCGACGAGGTCTTCCTCTACTGCGTCCGACGTCTGGGTGGGATTCGAAGACTGCGAGCCGAGGTATTGGTTTCCATTCGTTCTACATGTCCTAGCCATCTTAGATGGCGGAGTTTTTTTTACCAGGGTTATGTCGCTATACAGCTCGTATAGTGACGCTTCCTTCTCTATACTAGCAAACGTGGCTATCACATCACGTATAGTCCTACTAATGATGCAAATATCGTCGGCGTATACTAGTAGTTGCACCGATTTTTAGAAAATTGTGCCTCTTGTGTTGGCTCGAGAGTTTTGCACAATCCTCTCAAGAATCAAATTGAAGTCACATGACAGCGCCTTGCCTAAATCCTTTTTTGGTACCGAATATGTCGGTGAGGTCGTTTCCGATCCTTGTGGAGTAGCGAGAATTCTCCGTGGTCACCCTACACAAACCGACAAGCTTGGGCGGTATATCAAAACTAGACATGGCTCTGTATAGTTCGTCTCTATAATTGCTGTCGTAAGTGGTTTGGAAATCGATGAATAGGTGGTGGGTATTGATTTGGACTTCTTTGTGTGGTTGTGGACTTTCCTAGCCTAAAACCACACTGATAAGGGCCGATCAGGATGTTAGTAAACGATTTCATGCGTCCACATATTACGGCAGATAGGATCTTTAAGGCGATGTTGAGGATATTTATGTCTCTGTAGTTGGCGCAGTCAAAGGGTCTCCTTTTTCTGGATCGGGCAAACGATGCTGAGGTTTTTTTCTTTAGGCATACTTCCATCTGACCAGATTTGGCTTATGAGTTGGTGGATGTAACTTACCAAGTCATCTCCTCCGGCTGTATAAAGCTCAGCGGGAAGGCATTCATTTCCGGCTGTCTTATAAACCTTGAGTTTAGATATCGTCACTTGTTAGTTTTCGCTGTCGTCGCCTGACAGTGGAATGTTGTTCATCATCACCGTTTAACAGGCTGCAGAAATAGTTCTTCCATATCCTCAGCATCGACTATGTCTCAACTACGATATTTCCCTGTTCATCTTCACAGGATTCTGTTCGAGCCTTGTATCCTTGGCTTTGGGGTTTTACACTTTATTACAACTTGCGAACATCGTTCCTGGAATGGCACCTCTCTATATCCTCGATCGCGCGCTTTTCTTGCTCCTATTTCTCTTTCTGAAAAGCGGGTTTTCTTTTCTTCTTATTTGCCTATAGAGCTCAATGGCAGCTCTTGTCTTCATCTGCAGCTTAGCCTTGTAGGCCTCGTTCTTGGCTGCGAGCATCTGTCGGCATTCCTCATCAAACCAGGGGTTTCTTTCTGGTGGCCGCGAGAAACCTAGCACATCAGTTGCGGCTGATCTAATGGTATGTTGGGATCGTTGCCATTGCTCTTCGACTTTAGATGCTGAATTAAATTAATTTTGTTCACACCATTTCTGGTTTCTTGTGGCGTGGTGAATATCCGCATTCTTAACTTGTCTGCAACAAGGTAGTGGTCCGAGTCGATGTTAGCCCCTCGGAATATTCGGACATCTAAAATACTGGATGCGAGTCTCTTGTCTATCTTTGGTTGACTGTTCGTTGATCTGGAGACCGCAATGCCCCCTTACGGATATCATGGTGAGGAAACCGTGAGCTGGCTATAGTGGCATTTCGTTCCGTAGCGAAGTCAATTAGCCTAAGTCCGTTAACATGCTTGTAGCTGAGTAAAAAGTAAAAAAAAACAAGGCAATCCGTAATCGCTTACACAATGTGTATCTTCATGAATCTGTAGCTTAACGTTGAATAGAGGACAACTTCATGCAAGAAATGTACCTCTCTTTTGACAGCGATGCAAGAAACAAGTTACAGATATGCTTTTTGGACAGGTCTTTATCGGAACGAATACCATGAAGCAAAATTCTCCGATTCGTACAACATCAGAGAATTTTTCTTTCGGAAAGGATACCATGATAGGGCCGAGTGTTGTTGTAATTTCAAACATTCAATGTTCCCATAGTTGTAGATTGACCTCGTAACAGAAGAGAAATAACATTTGCAATGCATCACAACTAGCGCCTGCAGATCCATATTAATTAACTAGTTGATTGGTCATAATTGATGAGAAGTGTTTTTGTTGCGGTTAGAGTTCCACACTACACTAGTCGGCATAAGTATTTTGACGAAATAAAAATCGTGCATTTTTGAGTTTAACTTCTAAATGGCTTGACAAGAATTCATGTTTATTTTTTCATTTTTATATATAACTAATACAAACTTAAAAATAGGCAAACAAATATATTTTCATAGAAGTCAAAAAAGATATAAATTAATTTGTAATTTCGTGTGTTGGCATAAGTATTTTGACAAGTACACAACTCTAAGAAAAAAACATTTTAAACTTAACAAAAGTAAATAAATAAAGAAGAATTTAGTAAAATATATAACCTCCTTTGGCTTCAATAACTTTTTGAAGGCGTCTCGGTACTGAATCTACCAAATTTTGAAGAATCTCTGGAGATATCTCTTCCCAAAGGGAAGTGACCTCAGAAATCGTCTCCTCTCTGGTTTTATTTAAAGAATCTGTTCTTTTGCGTTTCAAAAGAGACCAGACGTTTTCTATTATATTTAAATCTGGACTTTGAGGTGGCCAGTCTAAAGTGGCAACACCAACATCCTTCAAAAATTTAGTTATCATCCGGGCTTTGTGGCATGGGGCATTGTCCTGTTGCAGGATAAATGATTCACCAATAAGCCTGCCTCCGGAAGGAAAGGCATTATCATTTAGGGTTCTTAAATATTGACCTTGGTTCATCGAGCCGGTGATAGGAACCAATTCACCCAGGCCATTATACGCAACACATCCCCAGAACATGACAGAGCCTCCACCATGGCTCACTTTTTGACAAACGGGGCGTCTTTTTTGCCTTTCTACCTTTGGCAATCTAACGTAAAATTTGTTTTTTGATGAGTTATACTCAAAGGAGCTTTCACCTGTACATAGAACGCTTCTCCAGTACTCCTTTGGCTTGTGCAGATGTTCCTTTGCGAAAGACAGTCTTTTAAGCTTGTTTACCTTTGATATGTACGGCACGACCTTAGCTTAAAATGTTTTAAAATCTCCTTCCATTAAACGTCGTCGGACAGTGCGCTCACTGATTGGATTCGTTGCCGTCAAATTCCATTGATTTGCAGCAGTTTGAGGCTTCAGGAATATATTTCTTTTAAATTCCCGTAGAAGGGTTCGGTCTTCAGTGGGCGTTGTTTTGCGCTTAGCACCTGATCTCATTAGGTTTGTGATGTCATTATGCTTTTTAAACTTATTGATTTGATAGTGCACAGTTTGACGCGACACATTAAACTCACTTGCTATGTCTTTTACTGCCGTTCCAGCGTTAAACTTCGCTACCATTGAAGATCTGACAACCAAACCCATGGTTTTTAATAAATTTTAATAAATTTTTCTTTTGTTATCAACGTTTAATGTAAATTAAAGTTAACTACACAAGTTTTTTGGTTATCACGTGCTCAAAACTGTTAAAATATTTACACAAAGTTTCCGTCAAAATACTTATGCCACGTAAAAATTCTTTGTCTGCATGCGTTCTTATCAGCAGAAAGAGAATGCAAAAGGTAAACAATACAAAACTTGGCATACTTACTTAAGTGGCGCTACAGTCCGGAATGAACCTGGGCCTCAACCAACATGCCTCTCCAATTAGCCCGGTCCTTAGCTAACTGCCTCCAGTTGCGCACTCCAAGTTGGTTGAGGTCGGTTTCCACTTGTGCGCGCCACTTAAGGCGAGGTCTTCCTCTACTGCGTCCGACGTCTGGCTGGGAATCGAAGACTCTGCGAGCCGGAGTATTGGTGTCCATTCGTTCTACATGTCCTAGCCATCTTAAACGTCCAATGCGGAGTTTTTTGACCAGGGGCATGTCGCTGTACAGCTCGTATAGTTCTTGGTTGAATCTTCGTCTCTATAGCCCGTCAACGCAAACGGGACCGAAGATTTTTCGAAGAATTTTCCTCTCGAATCTACCAAGGATTTCTTCATCCGCTTTTGATACGGTCCATGCTTCAGCGCCGTAGAGCAGGACTGGGATGATCAGGGTCTTATATAGGATCTCCTTAGTAGTTCGAGTGAGGGCTTTACTACTAAATTGCCTTTTTAGCCCGAAGAAACAGCGATTGGCCAGTAATTCTTCGTTTGATTTCTGACGAGATGTTGTCAGAGTTAATAGTCAGAGTTAATATACTTAGTCTTACCCTCATTTACTGCTAAACCCATTTTCGCCGCTTCCTTCTCTATACTAGCAAACGTGGCTATGACATCACGTTGAGTCCTACCAATGATGTCAATATCGTCAGCGTATGCTAGTAGTTGCACCGACTTTTGGAAAATTGTGCCTCTGGTGTTGGCTTTGGAGTTTTGCACAATTCTCTCAAGAATCAGATTAAAGAAGTCACATGACAGCGCATCGCCTTGCCTAAATCCTTTTTTGGTATCGAATGTGTCGGTGAGGTCGTTTCCGACCCTGATGGAGCAGCGAGAATTCTCCATCGTCATCCTACACAAACGGACGAGTTTGGGCGGTATACCAAAACTAGACATGGCTCTGTATAGTTCGTCTATATAAATGCTGTCGTATGCGGCTTTGAAATCGATAAATAGGTGGTGGGTATCGATTTGGACTTCTTGAGTTTTTTCCAGGATCTGCCGAAGTGTGAAAATTTGATCGGTTGTGGACTTTCCTGGCCTAAAACCACACTGATAAGGGCCAATCAGGTTGTTGGTAAACGGTTTCAGGCGTTCACATATTACGGCAGATAGGATCTTGTAGGCGATGTTGAGGAGACTTATGCCTCTGTAGTTGGCGCAGTTCAGAGCGTCTCCTTTTTTGTGGATCGGGCAAATGATGCTGAGGTTCCATTCTTCAGGCATATTTTCATCCGACCAGATTTGGCTTATGAGTTGGTGGATGTTACTTACCAAGTCATCTCCGCCGGCCTTATAGAGCTCAGCGGGAAGGCCGTCATTTCCGGCAGCCTTATTAAGCTTGAGTTTAGATATTGCTATCCTCACTTCATTCAGGTCGGGTGGTTGGCAGTTTTCGCTGTCGTTGCCAATATTGAATGGTTCGTTCTGCCTGACAGCGGAATGTTGTTCGTCATCGCCGTTTAACAGTCTTGGCATGCATAGAGCTAAAAATAGATTCTTTGTTTCGCGCATCATTTTTGCACCGTTGTTTAAACGATACCAAGCAAAGTTAGTCTCAATAGTCACAAAAAGGTTTCGTCAAAATACTTATGCCGACTAGTGTACATTGGGTTTCGAACATCATTGTGTCTTTCAAGATTTTTACCTTAATTACAAAAAAAAAAAAAAAAACACCTGTGCATTCAAAAAAAGACCGAATTTATTTAATATTTTGTTTGTTTATTGCTTTAATAAATTGAGTACACATCTTACTTGAACATTTGTCTCTATAATATATGTATACGTTAATGTAAATGTTTTGCCCCATACAATAAGCAATTCTTCCTGTTATTTAAAAAACTCTTAAATAAATTAAACAAGACTACATTTGTACCGAAATAAGCTTTATAATAAAACAATTTTTTTTTTTAAAATGTGTATACATAGTGAAACAAAATTTTAAATTAAAAAAAAATATAATTAACATTTTTTCTTTTGTTTAAATAAATAATAAAGTTATGAGTAATTTTTAACCATACCCTTTGGACTGTAATATGAATGGAGTGTTACATTATTATTGTTTGTCATGTTATTTGCATGTCCATTGTCCCCACATATCTCCCTCATTTGTTGGTTCACTTAAGAATTATATTCGAATTGAATTCTATTAAATAAATATAAAACGAGATAGCGCTCATGTTCACTTAACTTTTTTTTTTTAAAATGAAACAAAGAAGTAAATTTCTTCTTTTAATAGTACACATTTACATTAATCTAAGCTATTATAATCATATTCACTAAACCTAAACTACTCATATATATATTTATTTAACAAAATATAATAAAAAAAATAACTTTAATTAAATTATAAGAACAAATAAAGTCATATATTGTGTGTGTTTGTTATTAAACAAACGGTTTTTTTTTCTTTTCTTTGTTTGTATGTCTTTTTACCTAAAAAAAACCTACTAAGTACCCATGAGACTAAAGCTAAACATAAATTGTTTTGTATAAATATTTTCATTTACAATAGAAGAGAAAATTCACAAATTTTGTTTGTTTGTATTTTAATGCTAAATATAATTATATATTAAATTAGAGTATAAAATAAAAAATTATTGTTAATTATTTGGTTTGTTCCTTTGTGGAGGGGGTGAGCAAAATGTTCTTTGGAGCGAATATATGCTGGCATTTGTGTTATGGTGCTGATGTACAAAGGAATTTACTTAGATGAAGCTGAATCGCGAAGGAAAATTAAAAAAAAAACCAACGCGTGGCGGATTTTGTGTCATTTTGAAACTTATTCAGGCCTATTACGAATAAATTTTCCCGGGAAACGGTTCCCATTTAGCAATCTAATTTACATTGCTGACAAGGGAATGATTACCGGGAAAATTTATTCGTGATAGGCCTGATTAAGTATTTTCAGTCATTCCTATACGAGTCGCTTATTCATTTAGAACACTTATTTTTCGATTTGGTTCTGACTTAAGGAGCCTATATGCTGAATAACTTAAGGAAGGCAATTGCTGGAAACGCCAATAATCCAAAAAAAAAAAAAACAAAATTTAATCCGAAATTGTTCTAGGTACTCATTCTGAAACTTTGAAAAAAGATTATCGTTCACGATACATTTTTTATATGGATCGGTAAAAAAAATGAAGTCGGTTCTACCCCAAATCCCTACGGTTAATCGATCACATGAACCAAATCTCCCTTCCAAACGATAGAAAAAAACAACAAGTAGCATACACAGAAATAAAATGCGAGAAACAGAGAGAACAAAAATTATAATCGAGACACCAGATTCTGGAAGTGAAACGGAGGTGCCGTAACAGTTCCAAGAATATGAATAAAAATACTGTACCACGCGATCAAACAGATGAAGTTTGGAAGTAACCGAGTGCCTCAGCGAGCATACTTATACGGCCCGATACCTACGCTAACATACGGATGAAAACCACTATCAGGAATATCGGTCAGTAAGTACAAGGTGGCGCAAAAGTAATCCTCCTATCAGAAAATGCTATAAATTTTGCGATTGGCCCCTAATGTCAGTTCTGTTTTGACATTTGTGTAGTAAACACATGCGAAATACACGTTAATAAACAATGTTACGCTACACTGCTCCTGAACGCGGAATATTGGTGACTATTTATTTGAGCAATAATCGGTCGGTGACTTTGGCACAACGTGAATTTCGTCGCAGATTTCCTAGCCGTCCAACGCCTACTGGTGAAACACTGCGACGTTTAGCCGCTCGCCTCGAAGAGACTGGCACAACACGAGATGCTGCCAGGCGTGGCAGACCCCGGAGTAGCCGTTTTGCATAGAATATTGCTGCTGTAGCCGAAGATGTCATGGAAGCGCCGTCGACATCGACCAGACGACGTGCCACGCAAATGGGTATCAGTCGACGGTCTTTACAGCGAATTTTGAAGATGTTTCCGTACAAAGTCCAGACGGTGCATCAGCTGTTAGGTGCTGACCGCCAATCGCGTCTAACATACGCTTAAGCCATCCTTAATCACCACCAAGAGGAAGATGATTTTTCATCAAAAATAATCATGAGTGATGAGGCCCATTTCCATCTTAGCGGGTACGTAAATAAGCAAAATTTAAGCTTCTGGGGCACTGAAAATCCGCGTGTAACCCACGAAGAGCCATTACACCCGCTCAAAGTCACTGTATGGTGTGCTGTTTTCGCTGGAGGAGTCATCGGACCTTTTTTCTTCGAAGACGTCGCGGGCCGGTTACTGTGAATGGTGAGCGCTACAGAGCAATGATCAACGAGATCTTTTTGCCGCAACTTGATGAATTGGGATTGGAAAATATGTGGTTCCAACAGGACGGTGCAATGGCACACACTGCACGTGCCACAACCGATATGCTGAAGGATGCATTTCCCGGGCGCCTAATCTCCCGTTTAGGCGATCGGCCAGCAAGATCGCCTGATTTGACCGCTCCAGACTTCTTTTTGTGGGGCTTTTTGAAGTCGCGGGTTTATGTCAACAAGCCTCAGACTCTTGCAGCTCTTAAAGACAATATCCGTCAAGAATGTGAGGACCTATCGCCGGAAGTTTTGGCCAAAGTGATGGAAAATGCCATAAAAAGGGCTCAAATGACAATCAACTGTAGCGGCGGCCATTTACATGACATCATATTCTCGACTTGATGTAAAAAAAATTAAAAAGACCAAATAAAAATAATCCACAAGAAGAATCAAAGTTTTTCATTTTTTTTTTAAATTACAGCCAAAAAACATCGGAAGGTTATTTTTGCGCCACCTTGTATTAAGAGAGATGCCAACGTCTGATAGTCAGCCCTATCGATGTATCAGTTCGAAGAGTTTCCGAATTGAAAGCCAGTTCCAATCGGAACACGGTTTTCTTACGAGGTATCCATTGCGGAACTAACTAAATGAAGCCTACAATCGCGTTCGATGGATTCCGCAATAATTCTTCGTCGGACAAAGTCTGTATTTCAAGAAAGGCGGATACCAACGTCTGATAGTCAGCCCTATGGAGGTATCAGTTCGAAGAATTTCCGAATTGAAAGCCAGCCCCAATCGGAACTGAGTTTCCTTACAAAGTATCCATTGCGGAACTAACTAAATGAAGCCTACAATCGCGTTCAATGGATTCCGCAACAATTCTTCGTCGGACAAAGCCTGTATTTCAAGAAAGGCGGATACCAACGTCTGATAGTCAGCCCTATCGAGGTATCAGTTCGAAGAATTTCCGAATTGAAAGCCAGTTCCAATCGGAACTCAGTTTCCTTACGAGGTATCCATTGCGGGACTAACTAAATGAATTCTACAATCGCGTTCGATGGATTCCGCAACAATTCTTCGTCGGACAAAGTCAGTATTTCAAGAAAGGCGGGTACCAACGTCTGATAGTCAGCCCAATCGAGGTATCAGTTCGAAGAGTTTCCGAATTGAAAGCCAGTTCCAATCGGAACTCAGTTTCCTTACGAGGTATCCATTGCGGAACTAACTAAATGAAGCCTTCAATCGTGTTCAATGGATTCCGCAACAATTCTTCTTCGGACAAAGTCAGTATTTCAAGAAAGGCGGATACCAACGTCTGATAGTCAGCCCTATCGAGGTATCATTTCGAAGAATTTCCGAATCGAAAGCCAATTCCAATCGGAACTCAGTTTCCTTACGAGGTATCCATTGCGGAACTAACTAAATGAAGCCTACAATCGCGTTCGATGGATTCCGCAACAATTCTTTTTGACTAAACGCATGAAGTGGCCGCGCGTTCATATGCGATAGATCTCTTCAAAAGATCTGTTCCACATGCTAATCAGAACGGAAACCTCGGTAGAATTTTCTTCTATTTCGATCGGATACCTCTGAAGGCCTGAGTGGAAAAATAACTTTTCGGGAAAAATGCTAGAAAGTAAAAACGTCCTAAGGATGTGCCACACTTACTACAAATTAGCGCAGTGCACCCAAGAAAGAAGTGCCTGACGCTCCGAAGATAGTGAAAGCGCAAGACGCCACAACAACATTAACTCAATGAAATCCCAAAGAAGTAAAGAAAGGTCCTGAAACAAAAAAAAAGCGCATGTGCTTTCACTGTTGAGTGAATAGCAACACGCAATATGATCAGCCGATGAAGGCTGTCGATGATGGAAACGGTGGAATATTTTTCCTTGATGCGGCCGGCGGAGGCAAAACGTTCCTGATATCATTTTTAGTAGTAATACTTGCTGAAAGTCGAATTGCGTTAGCTCTCGCATCTTCTGCAACACGGTTTGACGGGGAAAGTACGTCACATTCAGCACTGAAGCTTCCGTTAAACCTGCAAATCAACGAAAATCCTGTTTGCAACATTTCAAAGCAATCAGTAATGGGAAAGGTGTTAAAAAATTACAAATAATTTTTTTTGGCGCAGCAGGCTCGTTAGTACCCAGGGCCTAGCTTTTTCTCACAACCATCCAAGTGTGCGTCCATCCATCGTGCAAGAAATGGCGAGACCTCCTGTTTTATTCAGAATTCAAACGGCGAAGTTGGGATAAGCTTTTTTTGACGATTGATACTACTCGGATGATTTGTCAGATGATCATCAATTCCATTGAGTATGAACATGCGAGTATTCCTGCAAGAGGATAGAACCGCAAAAGTTGTCTCCAAAGAACTGCTGAGAATCGGAAATCACCTGTCATTTACCAATTTACTTCAACGAACGATGAACTCATATCCGAACATTGGTAACAACGATTGGTTGAGCTCAATTTTAGCAGCGAAAAATCTGATGACTTGAACTGGACGATTCAAAATCCAATTCCGGAAGAATTGCATTCATACTAATAGATCGATCGCGTTGAAAACGAAATCGTCAATAATTCTGTGAAATTTCTAAACTCTTTGGATTTTCCTCATCATTTGCTGTGTAATGGCACCCGAATGATTTAACGAAGTTAATGAGAAATGTCATGGTGGAACAGGGACATTCAAGCGAGAAGACTGCCTAGTTCCACGGATTCCCCCGACTTCAACCGATTTGCCGTTGCAGTTCAAACGCATTCAGTTCCCAGTGAAACTTGCATTTGCGATGACCATAAACAAGTCACAAGGGCAGTCGCCCTAGTTCTTGACAGAACTATCGCGGCATATCCCTGCTTAATGTCGCATCCCACGTACTGTGTGAACGTCTAAAACCGTTCTGCAACACACTAATCGGCACGTACCAGTATTGCTTCCGGCCCGTCAGATCGACTATGGACCAAATGTTCACATTGAGACAAATCCTAGAAAATACCAACGAATTTCAAGTTGAAACTCACCACCTATTCATCGACTTCAAAGCCGTGTATGATAGCATACATCACCAGTAGCTCTATATGGCGATGACCGAATTCGGAATCCCGGCAAAACTAATTCAGCTGTGGCGCTGGAAAACACGGCATGCGCTGTCATGTGACTATTTTAATTTGATTCTTGAGATGATTGTGCAAAACTCCCGAGCCAACACCAGTAGTAAATGAGGGTAAGACGAAGTATATGCTGTCAACACGAAATTACACACAACATCGACGAATTGGACAGAACGTCACCATTGACAGATATAACTTTGAGGTAGTACGGGACTTTGTCTTCCTCGGCTCCGCTATTAACTCTGACAACATCTCGTCAGAAATCAAACGAAGAATTACTGGCCAATCGCTGTTTCTTCGGGCTAAAAAGGCAATTTAGTAGTAAAGCCCCCACTCGAACTACTAAGGAGATCCTATATAAGACGCTGATCATCCCAGTACTGCTCTACGGTGAAGAAGCATGGACCGTATCAAAAGCGGTTGTCTAGGACATGTAGAACAAATGGAAACCAATACTTCGGCTCGTAGAGTCTTTGAATCCCAGCCAGACGTCGGAAGCAGACGCCGTTTTAAGTGACGCGCACAAGTAGAAACCGCCCTCAATCAACTTAGCGTGCGCAACTGGAGGCAGTTAGCTAAGGACCGGGCTAATTGGAGAGGCATGTTGGTTGAGATATGTAAACATGCAAAATTGACAAATTCGGAGTAGAGAAAGCCCAGAAGCTTTTGTCAAGACGCCGGTACAACCAATAAAACTCACTGTTTGGTGTGATTTATGGGCAGGTGAAATCATCGGCCCATATTTCTTTAATGACGTTGCTGGACAGAATGTTACCGTCAATGGAGAGCACATGATTTCCAACAGTTGAATGGCATTGATCTGATAGAGCTTTGGTCTCAAGAAGATGGCGCAACATGTCACATGGCGCGCGACTCCATCATATTGCGTAATGGACCTGTGAACTGGCTTCCACGGTCCTGTTATCTCACAACTTTAGATTACATTCTTGGGGAGTATCTCAAGTCCCTAGTCTATGCCGATAAACCAGAGACGTTGGACGGTTTAAAAGTCAACATTCTCCGCGTTATTGCTGTTATACGAGCCCAGTTGGTCGAAAAAGCTGTCGAAAATTGGACTTCACTTCAGTTGTAAGGAAATAATCCCCCAGCACATATTCCTATACCCACCCCCTTCACAAAGAACTGTTTGTTGTGTCCGAAAAAAAAGTAACTGGCTTTATAATTGTCAAGCTTATTTTTTGTTTTAGTTTTCCTTTTTCCTGTTCTACTGTTTGTCTAATAAATATATGGCAACATCGCATATAAAGTTATGAAATATTTTCGTTTTTTTGTTTTGTTTTTACCTTTGCGTGTGTTTTTTTGTTGTCAAGCAAACAATTTTTTGTTTTTTTTTGTTTTTGTCTAGTTACGCGCGGAACTCAACTGGCTGTGAGCGGCTACTATGGATGCGCACGTCTTAGAACATTCCTTGAAATAGCTTGGTTAACAATCAAAACCGTTAGCTTCTACTAGCCGCCCCCGGTTCAGTTTCCGTGCTCGAGTGACGTGACGGCGATGTCAATGTGATTGGTCGAGTGTGATGCATCGGTCGAAGGCTCTTTAGCTGTGTGGTGCCATTAAATCGTACATTCACCTCGCCGACCATACTCAGCGGATGCATTTCTTCAATTTTTATGCCAACTTCTTGATGATTCGACAGCAAAGGAGACTTGAGATTGCCACTGGTGGCAGATGGCGGTGGACTTATGGGTGTACCAACACCGCTGTCAACCTCGATGGGACTCTTGAGATTACTCACCACTCGATCGACATGATTTGGTAACTTTAGATCGTCATAGCGATTTTGTGCGGGCGGCATCTCGGTTGAGGGTGAGCTATCGATTAGACGATTCGGTCGCTGTTGTTGTTGCTGGTAGTTGGTTGTCTGCGTTCGCTGTTGTCGTAACTGTTCGTAGGTGTTGTCGAAAAATTGGTTCTTCTTTTTCACCGGTGAGCCCTCTTCGCGTTCGTTCAGCTCTTCGAGCACTTTCAGGGGTACACCTAAATGACTGTTCACCGAGATGGATTTGCCGATTTTACGCTCGGTGAAGAATGGTTTTCGACGTTGCTTTTCGATGTCTTCCAGTTGCTGGAGAATGCGACGCACATCGCTGGGGAGATCCAGGTCAAGGTTGCGATCGACAATTTGACCGACGAAACGGCCTAGCGTTTGGATAGTCAACTCGAGCGTTTGCACTTGTGACTGGAGTGTTGTGATTTGGTTTTGTTGCGAGGTGCGAGTTTTCTCCAATTGAGCGATACTGGATTGAGCGAACTACAAAGGAGAATCGTTTTTTTAGATGAGAGATGAGAGATGGATAGGTATGGGGTGCTCACCTGTAACTGTGTTTCCAAGTGTTGGCTTTGTGCCTTTTCACGATTAAGCATTTCCAGGTGATGTTTGGTTGTACTGATCTCCTCCTGGAGGACGTTGTATTCAACTTTGTATTCGGTAAGCTGTTTACCGATGTCCATTGTGAAGATCTAGAAAAGTGAACAATTTGGTCAATGGTTCAGATAAAAAAAGAAGCCGTGGTAATCTGAAAAAATGTACACACAAGAAGAAGTCTCCCGTGATGTGGAGGGATGAACGTCTTCAAAGATTTGTAGAAACTCCCCAGTTTGCTCGTATCTTTCATGTAGGAGAGGCAAGTAGTTGGTTGTGCTAGATATATGAAAGCATCACTGAGATCAATCTAAGGAAGGCGACCCAGTTACGACTGCCAGACAATCCCATCTAGATCGATTAATGACAAGAGACGTTTGCAAACGTCCGGAGAAGATTTAAGACTCATCAAGCCATTTCGGGCAGAAAATCATCAGAGATGCTGACGACATCAAATAAGCCCAACCAACGAACTAATATTCAGTGGATTCCAAGTAGGAATACGAATCTATGGACAATAAGCAGACCCATCGGCCAAGCTAAACCAAACCTACCAACACAATACAAATGTACATTTGGAAACAAACAAAATATCGACCTTAACAAGCATATTATCATCACTCACCATTCGCATTATATCCTCCATCGTATCGGCCGTCATTTTGGGCACGACATTCTTCAAGTAATCCATAATCTCCTCGAACCCATCACGTGCTAATAGCTGATCCTTATGCACGCCCAAAAGCGATATGGCAAACTTAAAGATCACCTCCGACGACTCGAGGAACAACAAATCAAATACTCTCGCCACAAAGCCTAAGGGGAATTGTGAGCTGAACACCGTCAATATCCATGGGGCAGCGTACAACGTCGGCGAGACATCGTTCTTGTCAAGCCACTCGTATAAATCGGGCAAGTGGTCTTTTACCAATCGCGACAACTGGTACAGCTGCAGTTGGAATTTCTTCATATCGGGTAAGTACTTTGTGCGCATCTGACGACGGAACATGAGATGTTTCAATAGCTGGAACGCATCTGCTTCATCACACTAAAATTGGAAGCAACAAATAATTCGACTTGCACAAACACCATCTCCACACAACTTACATGCAATAGAAGAACCCCACAAATAAAACCCAGACCCTGGCAATAGCCTAGTTCTGGATCCAAAATCGAATAAGCTTTCAGCAGATTGAACAGTGACAACTGTCCCACGCCCAGTGGGTCCTTGTAGTACTTGTGATTGGGGAAGGTGCGACCCAAGTCAATAAAGATCGCATGCTGATGTTCGGTTAGATTTTTCAGCAGCGTCTGATAGGGCGTATTGAAATTGGGAAATTTCTTTGTATCCACAGGTGCGGTATTCATGGAATGCTGTTCGGCAAGGAAGGTCCAAACGTCGCCGCGTTTCGAACGTGGCACACCGTTTTTAATGGCTTGCATAAGGACGCGTGGATCCTTTTTGTTGGTGATCTTCACCGAGTCCCTCTCGATGATCATCTCCCATCGTTCAATGAGTTGCTTGTCACAGGGCACAATCTCATCGTAGTCCAGTTTGATCTTCTTGATTTCGTTTTCATTTTGGCGGGCTTGCAGCATCGCGTTTTCGGTCTCCATGCGATTGAGTAGAATCGTCTGGCGAATGGCTGTGCGCCAGAGTTCGCGCAGTTCCTCTTTGGTGCGATTGCCACACTGTGGTTCTAAAAAAATGAAACACATTCAGTAGTGGATAGGGATGGGATAAGGGAAAAACTTACGAATCACTCTCATGGGCGACAAGTACTCGGCCTGCGGACCACCCTCCATTCCCTTCGATGGGGTAACGACGCTGTTGAGAATCGCCTGTCGCCATGAGCCCTGATGTGTTGAACTCTCCTTGGGACTGTTGCCAACCTTTATAAAGCTGAAACGAGATACAAAAAGAATGATTTATACCCCAGCGCTGATAAAGGTCGTCCGGTAATACTCACATATCCATCATCGGTGACTTAAGCTGTTCTGCATTGGGCTTATTTGGGCTGAGCGAGCCGAGTGTGTTCGATCGAGAGCGAAAGCCTTCAGGTGGTGATTCACTTGATTCCTCCCGCGCTTCCTTGATCTGAATATCACGCACGTTATGTGGGATATTAATGTCATCCTTGCTCGCCTTTCGTTTTAGCAAATTATCAAACGAACTCGTCAAAGAACGCTTCGCCTTCATAAAGATCGTACTTCCGCCTAAATAGTGATTCAGAAACTCTGACCGATTCTCAGCTGTGTCATGAACGTGTCTCTGTTGTCGTGATTCACAGTGCGCACGCAGCAACATCATCAAAAACTGATTTTGCTCGCCCAAGCTAGAGTTGGTCTTCTCCGAGCCGTAGTACTTGGCCCAAATGGTGTCCTGTTCATCATCACTCAGCGACTCTATCCGCCGAAAGATGGTGTTTTGAGTTTTCTTCTCGCTCAGACCCTCGACATCGGAGCAGAGCTTGTGATACCACAGCATTGGACAGTGTTCGCATGAGAACACTTGACTAGCTTCCTTTTTCTTTTGTTCCGAGCAGGTGATGAACGCTTGCGATATCGCCGCCACAATATCATCACACACATGATCCGATTGACACTTGAATACGTAGCCGATGTAACCATCGTTATTGCCCTCGCGACATATGATGCCAAAGTGATCGGCGTTTTTATTGCCCTGTGCACAGCTGGCCACATCTTTAAAGTCCTTGTAGAGAAGAACTTGCTTGCGATCTGGTGAGATCAGCCGTAGATCGGATCGACCCACGAGGAATACCATTGTACGGTTCTGTTCGACATATGGTGGTATGCAGCCATATGATGCGGAACGATCACGAACTTTGGGGACACTGGAAACGGGTTTTAGAAGGTTATCATCAAGATTTTTAAGGAAAATTTGTTGATCACTATGTCAGGGGGAGGTATAGGGTTCGTGTACTAAATAAGTTAAAGCACGCTAAGCAGGATCACAACAAAAGCCAAGCAGCTATGGGATAATAAACAAAAATAGGAAACTTGCAACAACGCATTTATTCAACTAACCAGTGGTTAGCTGACTAAAATCCGCAAGAAAAGGTCGGGATAGCTCAATAAATATGTTGGTGCAAGTCACACGCTAAGTCGTCAGCTCATTTAAAATGCATATTGGAACTTTTTAATCAGTGACAGGTACGATCCCTTAAAACGATCTGTGTTGTTTGAAAGAGTGTGATCAGAGTTAATGGATTACTTCATTGAGTCCTTTCCAAGTGGTAAACGTTCTTTAGTGACACCACAGTTAAATGCGAGCCTGAACTTTATGAAATGTGGCACTTTAGTCAGCTAAATTCATAAAAGATATATAAGGCTTGTAAATCAAAGATCAATGGCTTCAATGTCACACAAAGTTAAATATATTCGCTCGTCCACCTGGTTAGCATTCGAAATTTCCGTGCGAAACCAGAGCTAAGAGCTGTTCCAACGGCAATGTGGGGAAACCCATTTGCATTGGTTCAATTCAAACACCGTCACTCGACAATTTTATATGAAATAGCGGTAAAAAAAGCTGACGACTCATTCTGTAATTCTATTGCGGCCAAATCAGAAAATCAAAATCAAATAAAAATCGCATGCAAACTGGATAAACCGCACAACAACACTCCATAGTTACTCACGCTTCAAGAGATGAATACTGTGATGTCGATGCCGGAGCTGTTGGTGGAGGCGTTGGAAGCTTATTAACTAATACATTACCACCACCATCAACCTCACCATTACCATTATCACTAGATTTAGTTTTAGAAAGAAATGTTACAAATTTTTCTTTATTTCCCATTGCCCCTTCAAAAACTTACTCTTTCTTAACAGGCAGCACCAGTTGACTGTGACCACGTAATAGCCGCTTCGGTGACTTGTTCTCCTTGTTATCCTCTTCCAATTTCTTCTTCCCATCACTATCCGCACTATCGTCCTCGGCGTCAATGATGATTTTCAATTCTGTACCATCACTCTTTACAGATCCCTCGTCGGAAATTTCTTCCGAGTCTGCTTCACTATTAGTCGTCGTTGTCGTCTCCTCTTTGGTCACCTCAAAGGATCCCTCGTTGCTAGTCAGCGACATCTTTCGGTTGGCGCCTAATTGTACGAGGCGGGATCTTTGAGCATCGTACGCTTTAAATTTGGGTAAAGCATCATCGATAAATGTAAACGGGACACGTTTGTGCGAAACTCGGATCTTGCCAACGTACATAACCTCAAAGAAGTGCGTATGATTGGGAGAGATGTCGCCGAGCAGCGAGAGATTCGCTTGAGCCGATGTGCTTGTTGGAATGTGAACCTATTTGGTGGGAGAATAGGAATTCTTGTGACTTAAGATTTGGTGGATGGTTTTGTGGCTACTTACCGTTCCAGCTGAATTACTCAGGCCGTGTGTATAGCTCTTGGATGAGGTCATCTTTGATGACACTAAATTTGGACTAGAATCATGTTGAGCATTGCGAACAGCTTCAGAGAGTTTGAGATTTGTGGCTGGCGTTGAGTGTAGACCATTTCCAAGTGCCTTTTGAAGGCTTAGATCACCTCCGGAGCCGGAATTTGCGACCAACGTCTGTGGTATACTGCCAACGGAACCGCCCAATGTGTGTGCTGGATCACGCATTTGTTGCATTAGTTCCGCCATCTAAAATTTAAAAAAAAAAACATTGATTGAGGGTTGTAAATAGTTGTCATGACTGGGGAGTCAAATGAATTTTAGGCTTGAAGCAGAAATTTGTTGAAAGCTAGTGATTAGAAATGTTATTTGGGTAGCTGCTTAGTTTTAGATCGATTAACGCGTCCTGCCTTCGATGTTAACAAAGGTTACTCATATCGCATTTATAACTTTTAAAAACAAAATTCAAACCAACAGTACCCAAACGGATTAATCTGTTAAGTGTACGTTCAAAATTTAATGCTTCCAAAACGCAATGCTGTCTTCTGTTTTCCAAGCAAAAATTTACAGCCATTATCCATGAATGGCACTTGCATCCTCGAAACTGAAAACCTCCCATGCTCGGTATGTGTGTAGGCAACAACCTTCGTTGGAACGACCACATATTTGAAATCTCTAAAAATGCAGCGAAATATCTAGGTTTCCTTAACCGATGCAAAAAATATTTCAACCCATCCTCCGCAATATATATAAAGCCTACATACGCCAAAAACTTGAGTTCAAGGCGGCATATGGTCAGGTGCAGCCAAACATCATTGCTCCTACTAGATAGGATACAAAAGCCTGCGATAAAATTGATAAGAGACTCAACCATAGCAAACTCCATAGTTTCGCGCGAACTTTGTAGCAATGTCTCCTGCCTTACACTCTTTAACCGCTATTATAACAACAAACGCTCAAACGAAATAGACGGATGCGTTCCGAGGTTTCCACCCCTTCACAAATTCAACCGTACTACTCGCCTTGCCATGAATGCCAATCAGTTCACCATCAAGCCCATGGATTTTGTCTATGCTCGGAACAAGAATTATACAGGCAACACTTGGCAACAGTCGCTTAACCAATAGAGGAACGCCACAGGGCGGCGTCATTTCTCCTCTACTCTGGCTAATGGTTATGAATAAAATCCTAGCTAAATTAGACGAGGAACGGATCAAAGTTGTCGCACATGCGGATGACGTGGTGATACTAGTGTCAGGAAAATTCCATCCGTGATGAGTGAAATCATGGGGCTGCCCTAGACAAGATTAGCACCTGGGCTGCAAGTTGTGGCCCGAGTAAACCCGAGCAAAATGGAATTGGTGCTATTCACCACTAAAACTAAAATTCCTGAATTCACCCACCCCAGTCTTAATGGCCAACCAATCACACTATCTTCCAGCGATAGGTATTTCGGTATCATGGTTAACCCAAAATTTAACTGGAAACACAACTTCGAACATAGAGTAAGGAAGGCGTGTGTTGCCTTCTTCAGCAAAACCTTTGGAAAGAAGTTGGGACTTCAACCAAAGAAGGCCTTGTGGATGTACACAGCAGTGGTACGTCTATTTCTCATATACGGCTCACTAGTATGGTGGCCCGCATTGAGTAAAGGCTTCAACCTCACAAAACTAAAAAGGCCGCAAAGAACAGCCAGTAGAGGTACTACGGCCGCACTAAGGTCGGCGCCAACGGATGCCCTTACTGTGCTATTGCAGCTCTTGCCTCTCGATCTACGCATTAAAGATACCGCTTTATGCAGCTCAGTAAGACTCAAGGAGTCAGGATGCTGAACTGCAAGGCCGAAAGGCCACAGTAATATTCTACACTCGTTATACCAAACGACATTGTTACGATTCCAACAGACTACATAACATCTATACTAAGCTTCAAGAAAGGCTACGTGGAAGCCTTTCTTGAAGCTTAGTATAGATTTTTCTATAGGTTTTCCTACCAGAGCTCAGTCGAAGAGAAACGAAGTAGTAAGAGATTTCAACACGGTCCTCTTCACCGACGGATCTTAGATGAACTGTGGTTTGTGGTCCAAAGTCTACTCGGAATCACCGAAAATATCAGTTTCATAACGCCTACCGGATTTTGCCAGCGTATTCCAGCCGGAACTACTGGCTATCCGAGAGGCTTGCACGCTACTGGGGCGTGACATAGATAGCGGCTCATAAAGGCCATCAAAACGGCTACCATATCCTCCAAACTGGTACAGGAATGTAGGAATGAACTTGCCTACCTTAGCGAACCCTTCGGGGTCACAATATTCTGGGTTCCAGGGCACAGTGACCTCGAAGGAAACGAGCGTGCAGACGAGCTGGCCAAGCAAGGCTCAGCTCTTCACGACTCACTTGCGGAAAGAGTCCGTATCCCGCTAGGTGCGGTTAAGGGACAAATCCACTCAAACTCCCTGAAGAAGGCCAACTACAAATGGAGTATGTTAACAAATTGCGTCATATCGAGGAAGATATGGCCTTCCTACGACAAGAACAGAACAAACGATCTACTAAATAGAACCCGCTTAGATATCGCAAGAATTACGGCGATAGTAACGTGAACTGGACATTTGTAGACCATGCAGCGAAACTAGGGATCCCAAACAACCCTCAATGCCGCAGTTGCGGGAACACAAATGAGAGAGAAACCCTCTCCCATTTTATCTGCAAATGTCCGGCACTAGCAAGAGCCAGATTGCGTGCATTAGACCAACCATTCTTCGACAACCTTAGCGACATAAGTGCTACTTGGGTTCATGCCGAACGGCCACTTCTACCTACCTACCCAAGCTTCGCCGATACAGTAATCCTCCGTTTGAAACTCGATGCAAGGACATACATTTAGCATCGTAAAAGGATTTAGACAAAGTGACGAGCTGTCTAGTGATTTCTAGCATACTTGAGATGATTCTGTAGAACTCGCAAGTCAACACCAGGGACACTATACAATCTTTCAAAAATCTTTCCGACAACGTGAGTGGAGTGGTCAAGATCCTATCTGCCGTAATATGTGAACGCTTGAAACCGTTTACCAACAACCTGATCGGCCCTTATCAGTGTGGTTTTAGGCCAGGAAAGTCCACAATCGATCAAATTTTCACACCTCGGCAGATCCTGAAAAAAACCCAAGAAGTCCAAATCGATACCCACCACCTATTTATCGATTTTAAAGCCGCATACGACACCATTTATAGAGACGAACTATACAGAGCCATGTCTAGTTTTGGTATACCGCCCAAACTCGTCCGTTTGTGTAGGATGACGATGGAGAATTCTCGCTGCACCATCAGGGTCGAAAACGTCCTCACCGACACATTCGATACCAAAAAAGGATTTAGGCAAGGCGATGCGCTGTCATGTGAATTCTTCAACTTGATTCTTGAGAGGATTGTGCAAAACTCTCGAGCCAACACCAGAGGCACAATTTTCCAAAAATCGGTGCAACTACTAGCATACGCCGACGATATTGACATCATTGGTAGGACTCAACGTGATGCCAAAGCCACGTTTGCTAGTACAGAGAATGAAGCGGCAAAAATGGGTTTAGCAGTAAATGAGGGTAAGACTAAGTATATGCTGTCAACACGAAAGGACACACAACATCAACGAACTGGACAGAACGTCACCATTGACAGATATAACTTTGAGGTAGTACGGGACTTTGTCTACCTCGGCTCCGCTATTAACTCTGACAACATCTCGTCAGAAATCAAACGAAGAATTACTGGCCAATCGCTGTTTCTTCGGGCTAAAAAGGCAATTTAGTAGTAAAGCCCTCACTCGAACTACTAAGGAGATCCTATATAAGACCCTGATCATCCCAGTCCTGCTCTACGGTGCTGAAGCATGGACCGTATCAAAAGCGGATGAAGAAATCCTTGGTCGATTCGAAAGCAAAATTCTTCGGAAAATCTTCGGTCCCGTTTGCGTTGACGGGCTATGGAGACGAAGATTCAACCACGAACTATACGAGCTGTACAGCGACATACCCCTAGTCAAAAAAACTCCGCATTGTACGTTTAAGATGGCTAGGACATGTAGAACGGATGGACACCAATACTCCGGCTCGCAGAGTCTTCGATTCCCAGCCAGACGTCGGACGCAGTAGAGGAAGACCTCGCCTTAAGTGGCGCGCACAAGTAGAAACCGACCTCAACCAACTTGGAGTGCGCAAATGGAGGCAGTTAGCTAAGGACCGGGCTAATTGGAGAGGCTGTTGGTTGAGGCCCAGGTTCATCCCGGACTGTAGCGCCACTTAAGTAAGTAGGATGGAGTGGTCTAGAGGTTAGTGCGTTGAACTACAAAGCAAGGTGTCTCTTGTTCAAATAACACTTACGTTCTTTTCAGTGCTTATATCCTCTTGCGAAAGTCTGACAAATATCAAAGAAACACTGTCATGAGAAGCTTCTCAAAATTGCCGTTCGTATTCGACGTTCCAATAAGATGGAACTACGTCCCCTTACGACTTACTGAAGATTGTCTTCGGCGACCGTATTATTGCTTATTCTGTCCCGTCTATTCGCTGCCTAGACTGTGTGATCTATCAAGTATTTGGTGGAAGACAGCAATGAGTGCGTCAAAGACGAATTACGGCCAAAATCGTGCGAAAAATGGTCAGAAATTGGACCGGCCATATGCAACTAGTTCAGCGAAGCAGAGGTGGCCTTGCAAACTAATGAAACGTCTTATGAGATGACCTCTTACTAAAACAGGTCTCTAATCAAAAACAGTTCGCATTAAACGTGAAACCTTCCAGAGTACGTGTAAACAGTTTTCTAAAAGGAAAACCATTGCATAATTCCGACATCATCGGAATTAATTGCAACTTTTTACACGCAAGGCATTCAACCCCTGCCCGATTAAATAAATTGCACCTCTATTAGAAAATTCTGCATGCCAATCGATTCATGCTAACCCATTCGCTGACATAGTAACATCGGCCACGTTCTAACATTGGCTATGAACAAAGATTCAAATTAACATCACGCTTCATGTTGATGGAAGTGCACGCGTTCTCGATATTTCGCGCACCGCGTTGATGTCGCGATATAGTTGAAGGCAAATCAGCTGTTTACGACGTGTTTCGTGATTTCCTTTCATCAAAAATAGATTATTTTCGAAAATAAAACTTTTTAAAAACTTCTGCCGGCAACACTAGTCAGATTGGATGTTCTATTGATGTTTTGTATCTGTGCCAGCAAAATGAAACTTGTACACATTTTTAGAACGATAAATTGACGCTACACTGTCTGGCTGCGATTTATAGCTTTATGTGTGGTTTTTATTTTAAACTGACCCAATACACGTGGCAATTAGATGGCTGAGAACATCAGGCGTTGGGAAGGTACAAATACTGCATTGCGGTGTAATTTGTGTAATGATTGATGACTGTTGACACTGATGACATTCGAATAAAACAAAACAAAACAAAATGAATACAAAATAGATGCTAACTATGAAAAATGGATACCCGAACGCATATTTGTTTAAATGTCATCAATGTCATGTGTGCAAATATAATTTAGGTAAGGGAAATATTTGCACAAGTTTGCACTGAAACTGTTCAATACAATAGTTATACATATTGCTATTTGAAAACATATAACATATTAAGGATATTCATGCAACGTCGTGATATTACTACGTGCGAAAGATTGTAATTTTACGACGACGTTTCATTAACGACCCTAAAACTGCACCACTAAATAATGCGGTAACCCACTGAATTCAATATCATTTTAGTAATTTATTTATTGATAGAATCTTGTTCCTATTATTCTCTTTCCATTCTCGATAATTTTTTTTTTTCAGTTTAGCGCACACGTTTGATTTGTGAAAGTGACTGATAAAATGTCAAAATATCATTTTAAAAGTTAAAACGTTTACCATCTTAGTTTACACACCCAATTCCTGTACGAAATGTCCGATATTGTTTAAGAAGATTTCTCATACAAATTTTGACAGTTTATTTACCACGTTTACAACGACATTCCGACGTTGCATGAATACCCCTATTAATCATTAACGTGATTCCATAAATAAAAAGAAAAAATATTTTTATAAGGGTTGTTTCCGACAAAATAGTGTTTTCAGATTGCTACTGAGTTTTAGTGTAGGCATGCTTTTGAGCTGTAAATTACAAAATAACATCCTCGATTTCTTTAATAAGCATGTTCCCCTTAAAACAAAACAAATAAAACACCAAGATCGCCCATGGTTTTTGGAAATAATAACAAAATCTCATTTGCCAACTTGATGAAGCGCCGCCGGTGCGTAAGGATAGTGATGCGATTATATGAGGACACAAGCGTTCTCACTCTAGCCTGTCACTATCAACTCCTACTCTCACCTCCAAGCTGGTGACTGGTGGGTGCCTAGTACCTCGACTGGAAATGGTGTATTAAACCCCTGCGGAAGGTCGTTGGTGGCAGCAAACGAGAGAGGGGGGAGGAGTGTCCTCTCATAAGGCACTCACTCTCAGGCGGCAGCGGAGGAATTCCCTAGATGGAGTCAACGGTGGCGCCTACAGCCCCAGTTTGATCGAGCTGGTAGTAAAATCCCTATATGAGCTGCTTCGACATATTTGAACACCACGATGATGAACACCACCCGCTGAGCTTTATAAAGCTGGCGGAGATGACTTGGTAAGCAACATCCACCAACAAATAAGCCAAATCTGGTCGGTTGAAAGCATGCCTGAATAATGGACCAACAACCTGATCGGCCCTTATCAGTGTGGTTTTAGGCCAGGAAAGTCCACAACCGATCAAATTTTCACACTTTGGCAGATCCTGGAAAAAACCCAAGAAGTCCAAATCGATACCCACCACCTATTTATCGATTTCAAAGCCGCATACGACAGCATTTATAGAGACGAACTATACAGAGCCATGTCTAGTTTTGGTATACCGCCCAAACTCGTTCGTTTGTGTAGGATGACGATGGAGAATTCTCGCTGCACCATCAGGGTCGGAAACGACCTCACCGACACATTCGATACCAAAAAAGGATTTAGGCAAGGCGATGCGCTGTCATGTGACTTCTTTAATTTGATTCTTGAGAGGATTGTGCAAAACTCCCGAGACAACACCAGAGGCACAATTCTCCAAAAATCGGTGTAACTACTTGCATACGCCGAAGATATTGACATCATTGGTAGGACTCAACGTGATGTCATAGCCACGTTTGCTAGTATAGAGAAGGAAGCGGAAAATGGGTTTAGCAGTACAACATCGACGAATTGGACAGAACGTCACCATTGACAGATATAACTTTGAGGTACTACGGGACTTTGTCTACCTCGGCTCCGTTATTAACTCTGACAACAACATCTCGTCAGAAATCAAACCAAGAATTACTCTTGCCAATCGCTGTTTCTTCGGGCTAAGAAGGCAATTTAGTAGTAAAGCCCTCACTCGAACTACTAAGGAGATCCTATATAAGACCCTGATCATCCCAGTCCTGCTCTACGGCGCTGAAGCATGGACCGTATCAAAAGCGGATGAAAAATCCTTGGTCGATTCGAGAGAAAAATTCTTCGGAAAATCTTCAACCACAGAAAAGATTCAACCACAAACTATACGAACTGTACAGCGACATACCCCTAGTCAAAAAACTCCGCATTGGACGTTTAAGATGGCTAGGACATGTAGAAAGAATGGACACCAATACTACGGCTCGCAGAGTCTTCGATTCCCAGCCAGGCGTCGGACGCAGTAGAGGAAGACCTCGCCTTAAGTGGCGCGCACAAGTAGAAACCGACCTTGGAGTGCGCAACTGGAGGCAGTTAGCTAAGGACCGGTCTAATTGGAGGGACATGTTGGTTGAGGCCCAGGTTCATCCCGGACTGTAGCGCCACTTAAGAAGAAGAAGAGAGAACTTGATGAAGCTTATAAGCGTTGGAAGCGTTTTCGCCTCGAAGAGCACCACATAGCTTACAATGTTTTACGGAACAAGGTTGTCCATTAAATAAGTAAGTCGAACAAACCTTGTACTCTTCATGGAACATAAGGAACATGAAAGAGATCGGAATATTTAAGATTACTCTTTCGATAGGGATGAGCTAAATAAAAAATGCACATCTGTGTCCACTAATAACCCCACTGACCCATCTATATCCTACTCACTAACACTTTCACTTCATCAAAATGATCACCGCCCCCAAACACCTTCTTTTTTACTGCAACGGACGAAACCAAAGTGCTTGAAAGTTTTCTCAGCACAAATTCTAGTTCGGTTGGGTTTGATGAAATTCATCCGACTTTTTTAAAAGCAATAAATATTGCCTAAAACATATAACATGTCTTAAATTCGGTTCTTTTTTACCGGCGTTTTTCCTCGCGTATGAAAGTTGTCAAAAATGATCCCTATTCTAAAAAAGAGCAGTAAGGATGAGTACAGGCCCATCGTAATCTTACCATTTCTCTCGAACATCTTAGAGAAGATAATGAACTCTCAACTAAGTGAGTATCTTTCAACTAATAAGATGCTTTCCTCCGATCAATCTGGCTTTAAACAGAGCTGCACAGGTAGTACAATCGCGTTTCTGTTCTGGTTTCCAAACACTTCCAAGTATTCGGCAATAGACGTGCTTTTTCTAGTACAAAAAACGAAATGCGTTCGAACGAATGGTTTATATTTACTCCCACGTAGACACAACCATGGATATGACAAGTAAAAAAGAAACGTAACTATAACCAGCGTTGGTTGAAAACTTTACGTTAACCTTACGGTCGTCATTACATTCTACGAAAGCGAATCATTTGTTCTCTGTTTTTTTTTGTTAATTCAAGTTTAGAAAGGACATTTGTTTTGAATTTTTGTTTTCAAATTAAGCTTATAAATTATAAAACAAATTTCTGGAAAACAAAAATTTACAATTAAACTTATTGGGCCTTCCCACAAGAGTATGCGTCAACCGGTTGAACCTCGTGTTTGTGGGTTGGAGGGAGCACAGTTTGAAAACCTGAGAGCAATTTTTCATCCAAAATTAAGTGGTTGAAGTGGTGTAATCTAGCTACACATGGATGTGTTTCTGACAGGAGTGATATTTCATGTAATACAAAAAAATGACGGCGACTAATTCTGTGTCGGACCAATTAAATAACCAGAATTTCAACAAAGAAAATATTTTACAAACAAAATAAATCGGAACCACTCAATTTTAATGATGACAGTACTCATACAAAGAAAACGCAGTCAAACTTTTAACCACTTACCACTTAAATAAACATCCGTCAAGTTTTTACTTATTTTGCTATTAAAAATAAAATCAATTTCGAAATTGTACTCCTTACTTATTTTTTGTTTTCAAGTGTACATATGTGAGAAACTTCTCAGCTTGGCTGCAAGCAAAGCGATTCTTTAGTCTTCAATTTGAATAGAAAGTTTTATCCCTCTTATAACGGGTGGTTTTTAGAGGTATATAACATTAAGTTGGCAACATATTTTAATTGGCGGCCATTTTGTCAGCTGTCAAAGAGTTTAGGCCTGCTCAGAATGCATATCTGTAGCTTGTATCTTGCATCGCTGTCAAAAGGGAGATACATTTCTTGCATGAAGTTGCCCTCTATTCAACTTCAAGCTACAGATTCACGAAGATACATTGCGTAAGCGCTTACGGGTTGCCTTGTTTTTAACTTTTCACTCAGCTACAGATACCAACTACAAATACGCATACTGATCGGCCCTTTAAGTGATTTATTTTTAGTTTGGTTTGGCATTTCAACATGAATAGACTGACGTCTGAACAACGGTTTCAAGTTTTGCAAATTTATTTTGAACCATGGTTCGGTTCGAAATACGTATCGTAGACTACGTCCATTTTACGGTCAACATAATCGTCCATCAGAGCAATTAAGTCGATTAAGTATGGAACGTTTTCGCACCACGTTTACTCTAAATGATAATACGCATCCACAGAGACGCCTAACAGTGCTTACAGAAGAAGTCATTGCTGCTGTAAAGGAAGACCAGAATCAGTCTATTTGCCATAGTGCACAGGAACTGGATATGAGTCCATCCACTTTATGGAAGATTTTGCGGAAAGATCTTCGTTTGCGTGATTACAAAATCCAACTCGTGCAAGAATTAAAGCCACAGGATCACCTAGCAAGACGTAAATTCGGTGGATAGGCCCAAATAAGATTGCCGTTGATGAAGCTCACTTGTTTAGCGATGAAGCTCACTTTTGATTGAATGGGTACGTCAATAAACAAAACTGTCGTATTTGAAGTGATGATAATCCTCAAGTGAATGTTGAGACACCAATACATCCACAAAAACTGACTGTTTGGTGTGCTTTATGGGTTGGTTGAATAATTGGTCCGTCCTTCTTTAAAGACGATATTTGCCAGAAGGTTATAGTCAATGGTGACCACTATAGAGTAATGATAATTGATTTGTTCGTTCATCGATTGAACACCCATGATGTACAGAAGCTGTGGTTTCAACAAGACGGCGCAAGATGTCTCACAGCTCGTGCTACAATTGATTTGTTGAAGGAAACGTTCGGTTAGCGAATCATTTCGCGTTTTGGTCCTGTGAATTGGCCTCCAAGATCGTGCGATTTAACTCCGCTTGACTATTTTCTACGCAAACGCAAAGGTAAGAAGAGAAGACATCTTTAGCAGTACTGTCGGAAAATATAGCCTACACGACAACACGTCTGGTAACGGACTTAGGCTAATTGACTTCGCTACGCAACGAAATGCCTCTATAGCCAGCACACGGTTTCCTCACCTCGATATCCATAAGGGGACATGGCGGTCTCCACATCAACGAACAGTCAACCAAATTGATCACATTGCGATAGACAAGAGGCACGCATCCAGTATTTTGGATGTCCGAACATTCCGAGGGGCTAACATCGACTCGGACCACTACATTGTTGTAGCCAAGGTAAGAATGCGGATATCCACCACGCCACAAAAAAACAGAAATACTGTGAAAAAATTTAATATCGAAAGACTGCAATCGCCAGAGACCGCCAAGACCTTCGCGCAACGCGTATCCCTTAACCTCTCAACTCACAACACGCCACCAGCATCTAATGTCGAAGAACAATGGCAACGATGCCAACAAGCCATCAGCCGCAACTGATGTGCTAGGTTTCTCGCGGCCACCAGCAAGAAACCCCTGGTTTGATGAGAAATGCCGACAGATGCTCGCAGCCAAGAACGAGGCCTAAAAGGCTAAGCTGCAGGTGAAGACGAGAGCTGCCATTGAGCTCTATAGGCAAAGAAGAAGGGAAGAACATCGGCTTTTCAGAAAGAAGAAAAATGAGCAAGAAAAGCGCGCGATCGAGGATATAGAGATGTGCCACTCCAGGAACAATGTTCGCAAGTTTTACCAAAGTGTAAAACGTCAAAGCCAAGGATACAAGGCTCGAACAGAATCCTGTCGAGATGAACAAGGAAATATCGTAGTTGAGACACAGTCGATGCTTAGGATATGGAACAACCACTTCTGCAGACTGTTAAACGGCGATGACGAACAACATTCCGCTGTCAGGCAGAACGAACCAGTTAATATTGGCAACGACAGCGAAAACTGCCAACCACCCGACCTAAGTGAAGTAAGGATAGCTATATCTAAACTCAAGCTTAATAAGGCCGCCGGAAATGACGGCCTTCCCGTTGAGCTTTACAAAGCTGGCGGAGATGCCTTGGTAAGCCACATCCACCAACTCATAAGCCAAATCTGGTCGGTTGAAAGCATGCCTGAAGAATGGAAACTCAGCATCTTAGCAACTCAGTTTGCCCGATCCACAAAAAGGGAGACCATCTGAACTGCGCCAACTACAGAGGCATAAGTCTACACAACATCGCTTACAAGATCATATCTGCCGTAATATGTGAACGCTTGAAACCGTTTACCAACAACCTGATCAGCCCTTATAAGTGTGGTTTTCGGCCAGGAAAGTCCACAATCGATCAAATCTTCACACTTCGGCAGATCCTGGAAAAAACCCAAGAAGTACAAATCGATACCCACCACCTATTTATCGATTTCAAAGCCGCATACGACAGCATTTATATAGACGAACTATACAGAGCCATGTCTAGTTTTGGTATACCGCCCAAACTCGTCCGTTTGTGTAGGATGACGATGGAGAATTCTCGCTGCACCATCAGGGTCGGAAACGACCTCACCGACACATTCGATACCAAAAAAAGATTTAGGCAAGGCGATGCGCTGTCATGTGACTTCAATTTGATTCTTGAGAGGATTGTGCAAAACTCCCGAGCCAACACAAGAGGCACAATTTTCTAAAAATCGGTGCAACTACTAGTATACGCCGACGATATTGACATCAGTGGTAGGACTCATCGTGATGTCATAGCCACCTTTGCTAGTATAGAAAAGGAAACGGCAAAAATGGGTTTAGCAGTAAATGAGGGTAAGACTCAGTATATGCTGTCAACACGAAAGGACACACAACATCGGCGAATTGGACAGAACGTCACCATTGACAGATATAACTTTGAGGTAGTACGGGATTTTGTCTACCTCGGCTCCGCTATTAACTCTGACAACAACATCTCGTCAGAAATCATACGAAGAATTATTCTTGCCAATCGCTGTTTCTTCGGGCTAAGAAGGCAATTTAGTAGTAAAGCCCAAACTCGAACTACTAAGGAGATCCTATATAAGACCCTGATCATCCCAGTCCTGCTCTACGGTGCTGAAGCATGGACCGTATCAAAAGCGGATGAAGAAATCCTTGGTCGATTCAAGAGCAAAATTCTTCGGTCCCGTTTGCGTTGACGGGCTATGGAGACGAAGATTCAACCACGAACTATACGAGCTGTACAGCGACATACCCCTAGTCGTCCAAACTCCGCATTGGACGTTTAAGATGGCTAGGCCATGTAGAAAGAATGGACACCAATACTCCAACTCGCAGAGTTTTCGATTCCCAGCCAGACGTCGGACGCAGTAGAGGAAGACCTCGCCTTAAGTGGAGCGCACAAGTAGAAACCGACCACAACCAACTTGGAGTGCGAAACTGGAGGCAGTTAGCTAAGGACCGGGCTAATTGGAGAGGCATGTTGATTGTGGCCCAGGTTCATCCCGGACTGTAGCGCCACTTAAGTAAGTAAGTAACTATTTTCTATAGGGATATGTGAATTCAGTAGTCTACGCCGATAAGCCCGAAACGATTGACCAATTGGAGGACAACATTCGCCGCGTTATTGCCGCCGTATATCGGCAATACGACAGATGTTGGGAAAAGTAATCCGAGCCAGACGTGGCGGTCATATGGCAGAAATCGTTTTTAAATTTGAATGCCAGGAGATTATCTTTCGAATAAAGTAAATTTCATGTAAATTTTAAAAAAATCTTCTTTGTTTTATTCCATTTCAAAGTTCTATACCTCTAAAAAAAACACCATTTGTGATCTCTCTTTCAAAAATCAGTAAATTTGTGATCAATGTAATCTAGTACACGAAAAAAAGAATTATGTCCACCCATAGTCACCCAGTCCTGCGTAGAAACTCCAATATAATAGAAAATGTGCCGAAAATTGTTTTTTTTTTAGGCTGGCAAGGCCATGATTTAAAGCTAAAAAAATATATATATTAGGAAAAGGAACATGTGATCGCTTAGAAAATTTATCTAAATGATCACCCTTTATTTTAATTGAATGTATAAGCCGAAGTCTATCTTTTTAAACAAATTTCGGCCTTTTATTATAGTTTGTTGTTGTATTTCAGTGCTGAGATTTTTTTTTTTTTTTTTTTTTTTTTTTTTCCGTGGGCTGGTGGAAATCTTCATAGACACGATGAGCACGTGCCCAAAGTAGTGTGAGATTTTTACTCACTAAAACCACCACCCATTTGGTATTTCTATTGCAACTAAGTATTCGACTTATCCAGCAATTTTTTTATCACGATTATATAATATGTTTGGCAGGTAACTTTCCTTTGAGAGTTCCTGCTTTTCCGCAATTATAGCGCGGTTTGTTATTATCGGGCCAAATCTAAGGGTTTAGTTCTTTGAAGACGCCGCAATATATTTGTTTCGTCCAGAATTTGCAGGACTGTTGTGTTAACGTGTCCTAATAAACGTTTTTTATGTTTTCGTGCAAAATTTTTTGTTTCATCTTTAACCGCGGGAATACCCAGATCTCTGCGTAGATCTTCGTTCCTTATGTACCACGGCGCATTGACGAATGATCTTAACATTTTGTTTTCAAAAGTTTGTAAAATGTTTAGATTCGTTTCACTGGTACAACCCCATAGTTGTATACCATATGTCCAAACCGGTTTTAGCACTTGCTTGTATAATAGCAGCTTGTTATCAAGGTTAAGCTTCGAATATTTTCCGAGCAACCAGTACAGTTCTCTGTATTTATTCTTAAGTTCTTCGCATTTCTTTTTTACATGCGACTTCCATTTTAATTTTGCATCGAGTGTCATACCGAGATATTTCGCTTCATTTGCAAACGGGACTCGAACCGTATTTAGAAATACAGGCAAATTGTTTGTCCGTTTATACGAAAAATCTACATGGATCGATTTGCTCTCATTAAGTGCAATCCGCCAGGATTTAGTCCATTCATTAACCTCGTTAAGAGCGTTTTGTAATTTAATATTTGTTTCCTCTATTGTTGTGGCAACTGCTAGTATAGCAGTATCGTCAGCAAACGTTGCAACTATTGTATCGTTTGTTTGTGGGATATCACGAGTGAATATGAGGTACAGGATTGGTCCAAGGACGCTTCCTTGCGGTACACCTGCCATTATTTCTTTGAACTCGGAATATTCGCTTCCAAGTTTCACACGGAAGAGTCTATGCTCAAGATACGACACGAGGATTTTATATAATTGTTCTGGCAAAACTTGAATTAGTTTATAAGTAAGGCCTTTGTGCCACACCTTGTCAAAAGCTTGCGACACGTCAAGAAATACGGCTGAACAAATTTTCTTTTCTTCGAAAGCTTTCTCAATTACATCTGTAATTCGATGTACTTGGTCCACCGTTGAATGTTTACTTCTAAACCCAAATTGATGGTCAGGTAAAAGACGTTTCTGTTCAATTATGGGGTGTAAGCGACCGAGTAATATCCGTTCAAAAACTTTTGAAATGATTGGAAGAAGTGAAATAGGCCTGTAAGATTTTATTTCATTCGGTGATTTTCCTGGTTTTAGAACCATAATCACTTCCGCGACTTTCCACTGTCTTGGTATGTATTCTAATCTGATTGCTGCATTTATAATAAAAAGAAGCTTAGTTAATGCTTTCCGAGGCAACATTTTAAGAAGTTCTCCTGTAATCAGGTCATAACCCGGAGCTTTTTTAGGCTTTAGTTTCTGTATTTCCCGTTTAAGCTCGGCAATACTTGCATATCTTACTATGTTATTATCGGTTGTACTCTCGAATATATTAATGTTTTCATTTTGCGCCGGACCATCAAATGGCTTAAATGTTTCCTCAAGATGTGAGGCAAAAACGTCAGCTTTTTCCTTATCGCTCTTTGCCCAAACGTCTTGAGTTACCCTAATGGGCGGCACAGCGATTTTTGGCCGTTTTATGACTCTAATTGCTTTCCAGAGCGAATAATTCGATTCCTTTCCAGCGGTTAGGCTTTGCAGATAAGTTTCTACTGCATGGTTTTTAAAGTATTTAATCGAATTTGATAGCAAATTACTCAACCGATTGAGATGTGTTTTATCTTGCGGGGCACGAGTTTGGTGCCATCTTTTACGAGCTTTTCTTTTTTGTCTTACTAAATCTTGTATTTCACGGGGGTACTTAATTTTACTATAGCTCACTATTTTGTTCTGTTGAGGAGTATTATCCCATGCTGCTTTTTGGATGGTATTGATAAATGAGTCAACAGCGACTTCGAGTTCCAATGGGGTTCTAAGCGATACACCCAGTCGGATATTATTTTCAATATCGTTTTTGAAACCTTCCCAGTTGGTTTTCGCGTTTGTTAATCTGGGTGGTTTTTCATTTATAATCAGTGACTCGCTCATTGTTAAAATGACTGGAGAATGATCAGAGGAAAGATCAAAGCATTCTTCAACTTTGATTCGATTGGACGGCAGACCTTTTACAATGAAAAAATCGATCAAATCCGGTATTTTTCTAGCATCATTTGGCCAGTAAGTTGGTTTTCCCGTAGAATGAAATTCGGTATTGTACTTTCTACCTATATCATAAAGCATCCTACCTTTCTGTGATATGCATCTAGATCCCCAGAATGTATGTTTTGCATTAAAGTCTCCTCCGATGACAAAACGTTGTCCAAGGGAATTAAGCAAGTTTTCAAAGTCAATTTTCTCAACCTTGCATCGTGGTGGGCAGTAAATAGACGATATCTTCAGAAAGGATTGTCTGCTTTTGACTTGTATAGAGCTAACTTGCATTGTTTCGATTTCTAGTTTAAGATCAATCGAATGTTCGATACACTCTTTTATATATAGTGAGGCTCCACCTCTAGCCTTATTCGATGGATGTAGAGCATGATAGTCGAGGTAACCTTTTATTTTTAAGTTCGAATTACTCTTTGCGTGAGTTTCGGATATTAAACAGATGTCTATATCTTTTTCCTGCATAAATAATTCAAGTTCTCCAAGTTTTTGCCAAAGGCCATTGGCATTCCACGTAAGAATTTTAAGCAATCTATTCATGTTAAAGGTGGGGTACTTCTATTGCGAATACTATTTTCGAGCTTAACGAGCCTGTCAAAAATAAGTTTATTCGTTTTGCTTTGTTCCTCAAGTTTTGAAAGAATAATCGAAAATACATTTGAAACTGGGTCAGGTGAGATATTTTTTTGGGCGTTATTGGATACTGTAGCTTGAGCATACGTTTGTACATTTGGTTTTGGATGTACAAGATCCGAACGGATATCTGATGGCCGCGTAGTTTGTGGACATTTAGGTTCTTCGATTATGGCCTGCTTTTTCTTCGACATATTTTTAATCGGAATTTTAGGCTGTTGCTTGTTTAAATTTAATTTCTGTGAATTAATACTATTAAATTTCGTCCGTCTTTTTTGCAACTCTTTAGCTACTTCGCAGCCGCGATAATTTGCCGGATGATTGCCTTTACAGTTAATGCAGATAGCAAGAGCTTTCTTATCTGACATACAATCTACCGTCAGGTGATTGCCGGCACATTTTACACACCGCGGTTCTTTTTGACAATAGCTTTGCGTATGATTGTATCCTTGGCAGCGCTTGCACTGGGGAACTAGTTTGGAATCCTTACGCATAGGCTCTATTTTTACAACAATATTAAGTATTATTTTTATTTCATAAATTTTGTTCAAACTTTCTGTTTTATCGAAAGTGAGTATAAATAAAGGAAGGCCGCGTTTTATTATATTTCCTTCGCCATCTTTTTGCTTTTGGTCTCGTTTGACAATGTTAACGGCTTCTATGACTTTATATTGCCTGTTTTTCAGATCATTTACAATGTCATCCTTTAAGTGCTGAGATAACGCTTAGTTTAAGTAGACCATTTAAACTTATTTTAACCCAGGAAAGTTGTTGGGTGAACTCATGCTTCTCGAGATAACTCAAGGTTAATCCCTAAGCAGTTAGCTTTTTCCTCTTTTTTCCAATGCCAAAAAAAAAAAATAAATAAATTAAGATTCATCCAATAATCAACAATTTTATGATTGCCACGTCATAGCCCAAGCTAAATGTTTATCATGTCTATCTGTAACTGTCAAATATCACAATTGACTTCCCATTTGAAACAATTATTTACGTCAACGTCACAATTCACATCAAATTGTCATGTCTGCCTCGACCATGCTTTGTGAGTCAGGACGACTACACAACATGCAAGTTTTATGACGTACGAATAACATATTCGAAATTCGAAAGGAAGACCACGCCCCTATGACATTTAATTAAACCCAATCTTAATATTTATTTCATTCAATTGAGTTACATTCGTAGGTTCCAATCGAATGGCACAACGACATTTGGACAGGCGACAAACTGATCGAGCGCGCCAGTACCTAATTGGATGATGATCACTTGGTCATTGAGTGATAATTCAGTGATTCCACCAAGAATGGCATTCACACAAAGTGTGCACACATATGGTGTTAAGTTCTATTTTTGGTTAAAATTTTTGTATCTTTTTTTGTTCTCTAGCAAATTTTTGCTTGTCAGACAAAGAGGTGCACATCCGAAATGTTTAAGTAAACGCTGAACTATCCTGTCATCAAAAAAAAAAAAAGAACTGCAACTCTTCTGTGGAATGATGAGTGAATGTTTTTTTCTATTATTAGATGAAAATCAAGAGTGTGCATTATAAAAGGTGTGCCAAAACATTTTATGGACTATTTGACGAAAGTGCAGTGGGAGAAATACATTTAGATTTATATAATTTGATTGGTATTTTGGCGGTTAAATTTGTCATCGTAAAAGGTCATACGTTAACAAATGACGGATAGATTATGTGATAAACGGAAGTGGCGCAAGAAACTGTGATCACATTTAGATGAATGGGTTTGAAAAGTATGTAAATTTGTAAATAGATTGGGAAAAAATTTAAGTGAAGCTATTATTTGAATGTATATGCTGATTATTAGTCGATAATATACGTTTTGGATATTTATGACACTTTTTCAAATGTTGGTTTGATGTCAGTTAAGATATTCATAGTCGAAGTGATTCCACAAACATTTGACAATTTCGAACACAATAGTTCTGTTCGCTACGTATTTGCAAGCGAGAATTCTAATCTGCATGGAAATCAAATTATGTTAAAAAGCGTTCGTGTACTAAGAAAGTTGTACACAAACCGCATACGTTTACTTTTTTGCAATTTTATTTACTGAGACTTTAGTTTGGTGAGAAAATTAATACTGTTAAACGATGACAGCCAGGACAGAAACCAAGAAATGTTTTCTTTAAGCCGTGTGCCAATTGAGATAAAATGTTAGCTAGTTAATAATTTTTGACATTAGTGAGGTGAAAATTGACTGCAATATGTTAACCTTCTCCGGAGCTTGATAAAAATTATCCTGTGGATAATTTTTGACATTTGGTATACCTACTAACGATTGAGAAAGATGGATACAACAATCGGTAATTATTCCTCATTATATCAAAAAATTTAATGCAAGGTATAAATTAATCTGAAATTGAGTATTTGAAAGAGGATGGTTAAGGCATTTTATTATTACATTTGTTATGCTGTATTTGGTTTTGTTTGTTCTCTTTCCGTTCTCGATCATTTTTTTCAGTTTGGCGCATATGTTTAACGTGGACTGATTCAATGTCAAAAAAATATTTCGGAAGTTTGCAACGTTTACCATCTCAGTATACACACCCAATTCGTGACAGTTGACAGTTCATTTATCACGCCATAAATTTAAAACGCTTACAACGACTTTCCGAAGATGCATGAATACCCATAATAATTAATGTGGAAATTTATATTGTTTCAGGTCTTAAAGCTATTAATGAAAGTCAAATTTTAAGTTTGTGATAATATTTAGATCGTTTGGTGAAGAAAAAAAAAAACCGCGACTAAATAAATTTCATTTCCAAACAGCTATCAATATACAAGGTGGCGCAAAAGTAATCCTCCTATCAGAAAATGCTATAAATTTTTCGATTGGCCCCTAATGTCAGTTCTGTTTTGACATTTGTGTTGTAAGCACATGCGAAATACACGTTAATAAACAATGTTACGCTACACTGCTCCAGAACGCGGAATATTGGTGACTATTTATTTGAGCAATAATCGGTCGGTGACTTTGGCACAACGTGAATTTCGTCGCAGATTTCCTAGCCGTCCAACGCCTACTGGTGAAACACTTCGACGTTTAGCCGCTCGCCTCGAAGAGACTGGCACAACACGAGATGCTGCCAGGCGTGGCAGACCCCGGAGTAGCCGTTCTGCATAGAATATTGCTGCTGTAGCCGAAGATGTCATGGAAGCGCCGTCGACATCGACCAGACGACGTGCTACGCAAATGGGTATCAGTCGACGGTCTTTACAGCGAATTTTGGTACAAGGTTTGAAGATGTTTCCGTACAAAGTCCAGACGGTGCATCAGCTGTCAGCTGCTGACCGCCAATCGCGTCTAACATACGCTCAAGCCATCCTTAATCACCACCAAGAGGAAGATGATTTTTCATCAAAAATAATCATGAGTGATGAGGCCCATTTCCATCTTAGCGGGTACGTAAATAAGCAAAATTTACGCTTCTGGGGCACTGAAAATCCGCGTGTAACCCACGAAGAGCCATTACACCCGCTCAAAGTCACTGTATGGTGTGCTGTTTTTTTAAATACACTAGTCGGCATAAGTATTTTGACGAAATAAAAATCGTGCATTTTTGAGTTTAACTTCTAAATGGCTTGACAAGAATTCATGTTTATTTTTTCATTTTTATATATAACTAATACAAACTTAAAAATAGGCAACCAAATATTTTTTCATAGAAGTCAAAAAAGATATAAATTAATTTGTAATTTCGTGTGTTGGCATAAGTATTTTGACAAGTATATAACTCTAAGAAAAAAGCATTTTAAACTTAACAAAAGTAAATAAATAAAGAAGAATTTAGTAAAATATATAACCTCCTTTGGCTTCAATAACTTTTTGAAGGCGTCTCGGTACTGAATCTACTAAATTTTGAAGAATCTCTGGAGATATCTCTTCCCAAAAGGAAGTGACCTCAGAAATCGTCTCCTCTCTGGTTTTATTTAAAGAAACTGTTCTTTTGCGTTTCAAAAGAGACCAGACGTTTTCTATTATATTTAAATCTGGACTTTGAGGTGGCCAGTCCAAAGTGGCAACACCAACATCCTTCAAAAATTTAGTTATCATCCGGGCTTTGTGGCATGGGGCATTGTCCTGTTGCAGGATAAATGATTCACCAATAAGCCTACCTCCGGAAGGAAAGGCATTATCATTTAGGGTTCTTAAATATTGACCTTGGTTCATCGAGCCGGTGATAGGAACCAATTCACCCAGGCCATTATACGCAACACATCCCCAGAACATGACAGAGCCTCCACCATGGCTCACTTTTTGTAAAACGGGGCGTCTTTTTTGCCTTTCTACCTTTGGCAATCTAACGTTAAATTTGTTTTTTGATGAGTTATACTCAAAGGAGCTTTCATCTGTCCATAGAACGCTTCTCCAGTACTCCTTTGGCTTGTGCAGATGTTCCTTTTAAGCTTGTTTACCTTTGATATGTACGACACGTCCTTAGCTTTAAATGTTTTAAAATCTCCTTCCATTAAACGTCGTCGGACAGTGCGCTCACTGATTGGATTCGTTGCCGTCAAATTCCATTGATTTGCAGCAGTTTGAGGCTTCAGGAATATATTTCTTTTAAATTCCAGTAGAAGGGTTCGGTCTTCAGTGGGCGTTGTTTTGCGCTTAGCACCTGATCTCATTAGGTTTGTGATGTCATTATGCTTTTTAAACTTATTGATTTGATAGTGCACAGTTTGACGCGACACATTAAACTCACTTGCTATGTCTTTTACTGCCGTTCCAGCGTTAAACTTCGCTACCATTGAAGATCTGACAACCAAACTCAACTCAGCCGTTTTACCCATGGTTTTTAATAAATTTTAATAAATTTTTATTTTGTTATCAACGTTTAATGTAAATTAAAGTTAACTACACAAGTTTTTTGGTTATCACGTGCTCAAAACTGTTAAAATATTTACACAAAGTTTCCGTCAAAATACTTATGCCACGTAAAAATTCTTTGTCTGCATGCGTTCTTATCAGCAGAAAGAGAATGCAAAAGGTAAACAATACAAAACTTGGCATGCATAGAGCTAAAAATAGATTCTTTGTTTCGCGCATCATTTTTGCACCGTTGTTTTAACGATACCAAGCAAAGTTAGTCTCAATAGTCACAAAAAGGTTTCGTCAAAATACTTATGCCGACTAGTGTATATAGCGAGCATTAATCTAGGGTTTTTAGAAAACAAGAAGTTACCCTAACATTTATCGTGATCCGCATAGTAGGCTTAAGTAAAGATGAATTACAAACGAACAACAGCAAATACAAAAACTAAAGTTTTCGAAAATTGAATTTTCGGCAGTATGTTTTTGAAACTATTTGTTGTTTTCGTACCAAAAAGGTAAGCCACCAAGTAAAATGTTTCTGTCAGCTGTTTTGTGGGAAGTTTTATCAAAAGGTTTGTTCACTCCAAAAACATTCAACAAACTAACATCCACAAAGCGTTTTTGACAGTTACGTAGTAACCTACAAATTTTCCAAAACAAAAATACTTAATAAAAAACCTGAGTTTTCGATGAAGGTTTAGGGTGCTCTAAAAAAAATTCAGTAATCGATTAGTGTGAAAACCGTATAAATGATATCGGGACAGGAAATAACAGAAGAGTGGTGTCAAAACAAAATGTCAGTTGCTAATGTTTCCAGCTCGGATGTATGAAACATAAATTAAACACATCAGACAGCATGACATCATGAACTTGTATGTTATTTTTTACAGCTCAAAGTATTTCCCGGTTTTGAAAAGCTAAAAACAAGGAATAAATAGAAAAATTTCACTTTTTGTCGGTTAGTACAAAGACCGTCTAATGAAACAGATCGTAATGCTAGCACTCATATATAGCACTGAAGAGAAACTTTAAGAGAACTAAAGCATAAGGTCGGGAATCTTAAACCTAAGAAAGCTCCTGGTTATGATTTGATCACCGAAAAGTCCTCAAAGTTCTACTTTTGGAGCTCTATCGGCAAAGAAGAAGGGAAGAACACCGGCTTTTTAGAAAGAAGAAAAAAAGAAAAGCGCGCGATCGAGGATATAGAGAGGTGCCACTCCAGGAACGATGTTCGCAAATTTTACCAAAGTGTAAAACGTCAAAGCCAAGGATACAAGGCTCGAACAGAATCCTGTCGAGATGAACAAGGAAATATCCTAGATGAGACACAGTATGCTGTCAGGCAGAACGAACCATTTAATATTGGCAACGGCAGCCAAAACTGCCAACCACCCGACCTAAGTGAAGTGAGGATAGCAATATCTAAACTCAGGCTTAACAAGGCCTATGGAAATGACGGCCTTACTGCCGAGATTTATAAAGCCGGCGCGCGGAGATGACTTGGTAAGTAACATAAATCAACTCATAAGCCAAATCTGGTCGGATGAAAGTATGCCTGAAGAATGGAACCTCAACATCGTTTGCCCGATCCACAAAAAAGGAGAGCCTCTGAATTGCGCCAACTACAGAGGCATAAGTCTCCTCAACATCGCCTACAAGATCCCATCTGCCGTAATATGTGAACGCCTGAAACCGTTTACCAACAACCTGATCGGCCCTTATCAGTGTGGTTTTAGGCCAGGAAAGTCGACAATCGATCAAATCTTCACACTTCGGCAGATCCTGGAAAAAAACCAAGAAGTCCAAATCGATACCCACCACCTATTTATCGATTTCAAAGCCGCATAAGACAGCATTTTTAGAGACGAACTATACAGAGCCATGTCTAGTTTTGGTATACCGCCCAAACTAGTCCGTTTGTGTAGAATGACGATGGAGAATTCTCGCTGCACCATCAGGGTCGGAAACGACCTCACCAATATATTCGATACCAAAAAAGGATTTAGGCAAGGCGATGCGCTGTCATGTGACTTCTTTAATCACATTCTTGAGAGAATTGTGCAAAACTCCCGAGCCAACAACAGAGGCACAATTTTCCAAAAATCGGTTCAACTACTAGCATACGCCGACGATATTGACTTCATTGGTAGGACTTAACGTGATGTCATAGCCACGTTTGCTAGTATAGGGAAGGAAGCGGCAAAAATGGGTTTAGCAATAAATGAGGGTATAAGACTAAGTTTATGCTGTCAGCACAAAAGGACATACAAGATCGACGAATTGGACAGAACGTCACCGTTGACAGATATAACTTTTAGGTTGTACGGGACTTTGTCTACCTCGGCTCCGCTATTAACTCTGACAACAACTTCTCGTCAGAAATCAAACGAAGAATTACTCTTGCCAACCGCTGTTTCTTCGGGCTAAGAAGGCAATTTATTAATAAAGCCCTTACTCGAACTAGTAAGTAGATCCTAAATATGACACTGATCATCCCAGTCCTGCTCTACGGCGTGAAGCATGGACCGTATCAAAGCGGTTGAAAAAATCCTTGTCGATTCGAGAGGAAAATTCTACGAAAAATCTTCGGTCCCGTTTGCGTTGACGGGCTATGGAGACGAAGATTCAACCAAGAACTATACGAGCTGTACAGCGACATACCCCTGGTCAAAAAACTCTGCATTGGACGTTTAAGATGGCTGGGACATGTAGAACAAATGGAAACCAATACCTCGGCTCGGAGAGTCTTTGACAACGGACTTAGACATCGATTTAAGTGACGCGCACAAGTAGAAACCGACCTCAACCAAATTGGAGGAGGTCACCGGAGGCAGTTAGCTAAGGACCGGGCTAATCGGAGAGGCATGTTGGTTGAGGCCCAGGTTCATCCCGAACTGTAGCGCCACTTAAGTAAGTAAGTAGTAACCTGCCAAAAGTTTCAAATTCGTGATAGAAATATTGTTTGATAAGATTTATCATAGTTTCAGTAACTAACAATTAATATCGAAGGCTGTTTTTTTTTAGTCAATAAAAATCTGACACTACTGTCTATGGAAGGTTTTTACCTACCTGCAAAAAAAGTCGGGAAAGGCTATTTTAAAGGCAAATAAAATAAAACACGTCTAAATAGAGGGCTTTCATTCTCCTGTGTATTGATAAACGCTGAGTAGGACTAACTTTTGACATTTGCGCGAGTATTAAGGGAAAAACTCTGATGCTAGTCAGAGATTAGGTTATCCGCGTTTATTAATACGTGGGTGACACTTTAGCAATGCTAGAATCTCATTGGTGAGAAAATTGCAAAATTGTGATATTGATTTCGATATGTTTTTCGGAGCTGTCTCTCAGATAACCAAATCTTTTATAATTTTTAAGATAGAATTTTTAGATAGAATAAATACTACGCGGCCGTGTAAATACCTCTTATTTTTAAACCTGTCGAGATTTACTGCATTTTTTATAAAGGCTGAACTATAATAGAAGCTGGTTGCGGACGACCACTTCCGTAACTGTGCGAACACATGCAATTTGTATTATACGACCATAATAGCTTTTCGCTTCGATTCGTTCAGTTTTCGTTCACTTTTGCTCACTTACGAAAAAGCGCATTGATTCGCTCTTTCTCTTTCTTTTGCTCCTTCATCACAAATTTTACATTTCATTTCAACAGCTGTGTACATTTAAATTTGTAAGTTCCTAAGCAACGAAATTTTGTTTTTATTGTTTGCAATTCCATTCTCAAAAGCTTATTATGGGCAACTTGAGTAATTGAGAGTACTGAAGAAAACTTAACTTAGAATTTTGACATTAGCTTCCGATTGCTTCCGCCTATTATAGTTCAGCCTTAAGAATTAAACGTGAAATCTGACACAAATTATGGCGTAATGGATTCCTTGCATCTTTTGACATAAGTACGCCGCAGATATTATATATTATTTTCTATAATGTCAACAAAAAACACGTTTCCATCTTCCATGCCTTTCAATCTGTAGCGATTTTTTGCATTCTTCAATAACCATTAAACGTCAAATCTGACACGAATTGTAGCGTAATGTATTCCTTGCATTTTTTGACAGAAGTACGGTACAGGCGTTAGGTCTGTTCCCGTACAAAATAATAGTTACTGATTTTTACTTATTGTCGTTCCCGTACGCAAAAATATGTAAAAGAGACAGCTCATGGGCAAAAAAACTACCCCTCCATAAAAATCTGTAAAAAAAATTACTGCAGAAATTTTTGTTAGTAAAAATCAGTAAACTGTCAGCTGGTATCTAAAAGTGACAACTCGGTTGTTTTGACAGGTGATTTATGCCATTTGTTCTTTAAAAGGCATACAAAATATATAATTTTACTGTTTTTTACTTAAACGCGTTCCCGTACTTTTTGGTAATTTTGTCTCTTTCTGAGATAATTTACCCCCACTCCAAGAAATTTGAGAATTTACTAATTTTACTGAATATTATATATTTTCGTGTCCATCCTGTCGAAAGCACGTTTCCATTTTCCATGCCCTTTAATCAGTCGCGATTAATTGCAATTTTCAATAAGCATTAAACGTCAAATCTGACATAAATAATGGCGTAATGGATTCCTTGCATCTTTTGACAGAAATACGGTACAGGTATTATAATTATATTTTCCTTTCCATCCTGTCAAAACCACGTTTCCATTTTTATTTAATTTCACTTATTTACCAGTATTGTGTAAAAATATTCCTCGCCAGTATAAGTGACATTTTCACGGCGAAACGTGATTCATTCGTAACAACGACTCCTTCTCCAATTGTCATGTGTGTATTCCCTGTGCACAACAAAACGTGAATTGTCAGTTTGTGTATAGTTTTTCCAACAGGCGGTTGGTGGGGTTTTCACATTTTTATTTTTGTGTGTCTTTTCATTCGGATATTGTGACTCTGCAGGGAATACAAATTGGATTGAGCCAAAGAGATGTTTTCTTTGATTTTTATGCTCGAATTGGGGGTTTCCATTTCATCGTGCGAGTATAGCAGAATTCAAAAGAAACAATTTTTTGAAGAATTTATCTGTTTCGGGCAGAAATATTTCGCAGTAAATTTCCTCTCACTTCATTTTGACAAATAATACTACATAGTAAGACTATACTTTATATTTATGTCTTCAATTATATTTGAGAATGTGAATATCAAATGTATGCTTTGGTGTCAGAGCGCAATGGCGCATGGTTATACATGATAAAACTCCCACGGGGTTGAAAATACTCATACATCATATAGATGAATAAGAATGGAATATGAAATATATTTTTGGAATGAAATGCTAAGATAGAAGGGGGAATGCCTTTTCAGCGCGAGAAACCACAATGCTTTGTTCTGCAAACAAGAAACTCATTTATTTAGCACAGAACTATGAGTGTTTTCGCTTTTTTTAAATATTTTCTTTTCAAATTGAAAAATACAAGCGAAGGTTTGTATGACTAGATGTCTGCGAAAATGTGTCAATATTTTGTTGTGTTTGTTCAAGATGATAATGCTACTTTGAGTATTGTCTGTGCGGTGACTGGAAAGTGTGGTATTGTGCAAACACAATGATGGGTGTGGGTGCTAATAGCTATTGAAACCCAATTTCAAAAGGTTTCAAAAGCAACGCTCAATCGTGAAATGAGATTTTACAATTTTACTACCGAAATGTGATTATTTTTTCGGGAAATTAAAACTTGAATACAATACGAGCATGAAACAGAGTAAAAACTATAGAAGGCAGGCATCTGTCTTGGGTAAATCTGTAACGTTAAAGCCGCACCCTAAGATGCTTGCCGCACCCTAAGATCTCTTGCTGGAGATTGTTCATTGATCGAAATATGGGGTACGCCATATTTTACCTCAGTATGTGAATATTAAATATTTAGCTTAAAAAAAACGATTTCAACATACTTATATGAGGTATTTTTATTCAATTTTGTCCTTAAATAGTTTGAGAAATGATTTGCGTAAACTTTTTTCTTGGCATGACGATTTCCTAATCGGAGGTGATTTGAACTGCAGTCACAGGGATTGGGGTTGTGCGCGAGCTAATACTTGGGGTAATTTGCTTGCTAATCTTTCTGTTTCCTTACCCATTAGCATATTGTTTCCGTGTAGTCCAACGTATGTACCTGCAGGATCACGCGGTTGTCCATCTGTGCTTGATATATTTGTTACTAACTGTCCTAATTATGTAACCAAACCTGTCATTTTTAATGATCTGAATTTAGACCATAACCCAGTATTGTGCAATCTTCTTTTGAATGGAGCAAAACAGTTTCAATATATATGTGATATGAAAAACGCCAACTGGACTCGTTATAGAAGTACTGTAAATCAAAAGCTTCGACATGTTAATACTGAGTTAGATAAAATAACATGTAAGCAAGATGTTGACTCTCTCGTTAACACTTTTACTAATCACATCTTGGATTCTGCTGACGAAAGTATACCAAAGGTAGTTAAAAACAATAATTGTTTCAAGCTCCCATTGTATATTTTAAATCTTATTAAGATAAGAAATATGTATAGGAGAAATTGGCAGAGGTATAGGCAACCCTCTTTTAAAAACCAGATGAAATACCTTAGCAGCGTAATAAATAGTCAAATTTCACAATTGCGAAATGATTCCTGGAGTAAGAAGCTTCAAGATTTAGACAAGAATTCGAAGCCATTTTGGAACATGGTAAAAATAGTCAGAAATAAGAATAGGCATATCCCATTCCTCAAGGAACATTCGAATATTTATTTTACGGACAGTGAAAAAGCCAATGCTCTAGCCTCAACTTTCGAGCGTAATCATTGCATATCGCAAAATTTGGGTGATGCATATACAAACACTGTGGTTGGCAGTTCAGTTGAAAGACTAAGAACAATGAACATAAATACACCTGTAGATGCTTACGTAAACGAAGAAGACATCTTGTTTTTTTATAAATAATCTGGTAATTAGAAAGACTGGAGGATTAGATCATGTAAGAAATATCTACCTTAAGGAACTACCTAAAAAAGGGATCAAAGTGATGGCGTATATTGTTAACGCCTGCCTTAAGATGCAGTACTTTCCAATCAAATGGAAGCTTGCCAAAGTCTCACCCATATTAAAAGCGGGTAAGGCAGCTGTTAATATGGGTAGTTATAGACCAATAAGCCTACTTAGTAGCCTAAGTAAGATTTGTGAAAAAATTCTTAAAGAAAAGATTATGAAATATATTGATGATAATCATATCTTTCCAGATGAGCAGTTCGGTTTTAGACGCTACCACAACACTGCCTTTCAAGTACAAAGAATTTATAATCATGTTAAAAGTAACCGGTCGATAGGAAAATCGACTGGCATGATTTTACTTGATATTGAAAAGGTCTTTTGAGGGTTTTTGGCATAATGGATTGATATATAAAATGATAAATCTACACTTCCCTCCATATCTGTGCAATATAATCTTAAGTTTTCTGTCTGATCGTCGTTTTCAAGTGCATGTCAATAGTGGTGTATCTAATGTAATTTACTTGAAGTCTGGAGTACCTCAAGGTTCCGTATTGGGGCCCATTCTCTATAATTTATATACCTCAGACCTTCCAGATCTGCCTGAATGTGGATTAGCTGTTTTTGCTGATGACACAGCTGTATTTTCATTCCACGATTTTGCTCTTAATATTGAGATCAATCTAAAATATGCGATGGAAATACTAGAAACGTATTTAAATAAATGGAAGATCCAATTAAACAAGGACAAACTACAAGCTATCTTTTTCACTAGAAAAAGAAAAGCTTGTTTTTTGCCTTCCTCTAACTTACAGATTAATGGAACAAATGTTAAGTTTCAGAATTCTGTAAAATATCTAGGTATACATCTTGATTCCAAGTTAACATTCCAGGAACACATCTCACAGACAGTGAATAAGGTTAATATAGCAACGAGAGTCCTTTACCCATTTATCAATAGGAGATCATTACTTTCTCTGTCAAACAAAATAATAATATTTAATGTTATATTTCAAGCTATTCTTCTTTATGGCTGTCCAGTATGGGGAAACTCCGCCCTTTGCCACATAAAAAAACTACAAGTAGCTCAGAATAGAGTTCTAAAGTTAATGTTAAATCTACCATGGGATTATCCTACTCTACACATTCATTAAAGAGTGGGTGTTGAGTTAGTTTCTGAAAGAATATCCAAAATCACTAAAAAGTTTGTGAATTCTTGCGCTTTTGCTGACAATCCCTTAGTTAATATTCTGTTTGCAACAACTAGTCAAAATATATGATTTATTTATTTATTTATTAACTTGTTTGTTTATTTATTTATTTTTTGTTGTTTTTCTTTAATTATTTATATAATTGTTTACTTACTTATTTGTTTATTTATTTATATATTCATTTAGCTATTTATTTATTTGATTGTATTTATTTATTTGTATATATTTATTTATGTTTGCATATTTATTTATTTATTAACTTGTTAGTTTATTTATTTATTAACTTGTTAGTTTATTTATTTATTTTTGTCTTTTTATTTATTTATTTTATTGTTTATTTATCTATATATTTATTTACTTACTTTGTTTTTTTTGATGTATTTGTATTTATTTATTTATTAACTTTCTGTTTTGACTTATATTGAAGGTTTTTGTCGTGTTTCCTTCAAAACTCCTATTCTTCTCTAGTTAATATTTTTATTTTTTTAAATTTTGTAATAACTTCTCAGAAGAAAGATATATTCTGAACATATCAAATCTCTGTAATTAATATTATATTGTGCAATAACAAAGCCATTGTAAAATTATAACGAAATAAAGCTATCTATCTATCTATTTATATGAGGTATTTTTATTCAATTTTGTCCTTAAAAATTTATTTGGATTAGTTTTTAAATACAACACCAATAAAGGGGCCTCCTTTATTGACTAAAGTAAATGGGCCGTTTTTGCTGCATTTTCCATAACTTTTTCGAACATCTCGGGAGGTTTCTATAGCGATGACTTTGGCATGAATGTTTGTCTTGAGCTTGTCAATCACTTGCTGGAATACACTTTACTTTTAAAATAACCCTATAAAAAGAAGACCGGAGGGGTCACATTTAGAGTTCTAGGGTCATATTTGGTAATACCAAATGAACGGCAAGTTAACGATATTGAAGGAATCGATAGGCATGACAAAGAACGCCAAAGAAAAACGAGAAACCAAACAAAAAGAAATGTTTTATTGAATCGCAACCAACTTTACTTCAATTTTTCTTCCTCTGCGGTGAATTTGACAGCTTGTTTGTTTTGCCTTTTCACTTTAAAATATATTCATAAATAATAACAAAACTATCAAGATAATACTTGATACCGTCAATAGCACAAACAACACAAAAAAAGACCCATTTTTCCCCATTCGAAAAAGCTATATGTAAGCAGGAACGAAACCGAAAGCCATACAACAGCACAATGTAAAAAAAACGCGAGTAACATAAAATCTTAAACGATGTTCGTTTTACATAGTCGCCTTTTAACAATGTAGTTTGAACGATAATCGTTTTATGAAATACACGTCCTGCCCAGTCAATGTCGTTATTTTTTACAGCACGAGTCGATGAAATTTTCGTTGCAGAAACTGCATTCCTTGATTTGCAATGTGGCATGGCCCAACGTGTTATTGAACCCAGTAACCGTCCAGACCTTTTTCACACATTGGTGGGCAGACATAATGAGCCAACATTCACCAATATACATAGATTTCCATCGACTGTTACATTTTCTTTGAAAAAAAAATGGCTAAATGGTGGTTTTTCTGCAACCGCCAGATCATGGATCTCGTGTGGATAATACGTTCCCCAAATGCGGAAATTTTGCTTGGTAATGACGAGTGTGCTTGGTAATAATGAGTGTGCAAAAATCACTCTCCAAAATCAGGGTTAGTGGCAACCATTTGGGCTACTGCTTGGCCATATTCCAAGCGACGTGGACGGTCTGTCGGTAATATTTTTCGAGTCAATTGCAATTTTTACAGAAACAAAGCATCCTTCAAAATGCGCCGCAAGGTGGTTCCACTGACTCCAAAATGCTGACAGAAGCAAACTCATTGTAAAAATAATAGCAAACAGGAACCAATACATTCTGACTAATAAACCAGACATCCGGCTATCCAGCCCTTCCAAAACATCCAATTAAATGTACAAAAATTAGAAAGCCTGATAGCTTTGTTTCGTCATTTAAAATACTTGTTCCTGCTGGTCTCATTGAAACGGTATGCAACAGTAACTCATGGCCTTCTAATACAATTGTTAATGAGTTTAAGCCGCGAAAAGTAATCCGCAAAGAAAACAGTCCTACTTCAAAAAACTACAAAGACTGTCCCTCTACTATCAATGTAAGAGGGCTCCAAACAAAAACAAAAACATTTTTTCTAAATTCCCAAGCCTTTTCTCATGACATATTCTCCTTGACTGAAACGTGACTTAACGCCAGTATACTTGACTCGGAACTCTTTAATCACGAGTTCTCAATATATAGGAGTGACCGCCATATAAATGACCTAAAAGCGCTTGGTGGAGGTGTAGAATTTCCATTCCCTCTTAACATAGAAATAATCTGTGTTAAGATATCTCTTGAAAAAAAATATCTTTATGTTGCAAATGCGTACATTCCCTCATACCGTCTTTGCACTCTGTATTCTGAGCTATCAAAGGCTTTAGAATATATCTTACTTATCTTGTTGTGACAGTACTATCTTGTTGCTGGGTGATTTAAACTTGCCGCACATAGACTGGGTGCCTTCTGAGGGAGAACCTCATTTTATACCATCTGAAGTATAAAAAATCATAATAATCGAATATTCGATTTAGTTTTTTCTTCTGACTCTGTTAGTACTGCAGTATTAAAATCTAGTACCAGCATTACTAACATAGACAAAAATCATCCTCCATTGGATATTTTCATTGACATAGGCGGACATCTGTACGAAAACGTAGATTCGTACGATCGTTCGTACTCTTTTGACTTTCGGAAATTATTCTTTCGAATGTGAATATTGACAGCTTCTCCAATTTAGAAGAAGCTGTTAACAAATTTTATTTTCTAATAAAAGATTGCATGGATAGAACAATCCCAGTCAAATATTCAAAAAATGCTCAAACCCAGCATCCTTGGTACACGAAAGAGCTTAAATCTCTTCGAAATAGACGTAACCGGGCCTGGAATAATTTTGTAAAAAGCCAGAATCATTACGACTATGATAAATACCTGAATTATTTTAATGAATTCTCTACGATGTCAAGTAGTTTATATAATGACTATATAGTCAATATGGAGAACGCCCTTAAAAATGACCCTAAACGCTTTTGGGGCTTTGTCAATTCGAAGAGAAAAACGGATGGATATCCAGCCAACTTCTGTTATAATAATTCAAAAACATCGAACTCTCTAATTGTATCTAACGTATTCGCAGAGAATTTCAGTAAATCATTTATTGACACCCCTCTTGTCTGAGACGAACATTATTTCAGTTATCTCAATGACTGTCCTCAAGTTAGTTTCAGCAACGTTATATTTGACGATGAGACACTACTTAAATATATCTCTTTATTAAATAATGACTATTCAGCGGGGCCCGATGGAATCCCACCAGTAGTCGTAAAGCAATGCAAAGATGCTCTTTTGCCATACCTTAAGCATATGTTTGAAAGCTGCTTTGCCACCGGAGTATTCCCAACTCAATGGAAAAATGCATTTATTACACCTGTTTTTAAAAAAGGTGAGTGTGGAGATATTTCTAATTATAGACCTATCTCAAAACCATCTTGCATTCCTAAGTTATTCGAGTATATTATTTGTGATAAATTGGTCTTCCTTTGTCGAAACATCATCTGTGATGAACAACATGGCTTTGTTAAACATCGATCCACTGTAACAATCTATTAACTTTTATGCATCATTGCTCCAATAGTTTGGAAAATAAAAAAGAAGTCGATTGTAACGGGTGATTTTTTAAGAGGTTTAGAACTTTTTTTACAAAAAAAAACACAAAAAAATAATGAAATATTTATTTGAATCGATAGTTTGAACCTTGCAATTTAATGTTTAAAGATAATTTCATGCAAATGTTGACCGCGGCTGCGTCTCAGGTAGCCCATCCGCTGAGTCCAATTTTGGCATACTCTTTCACACATATCGGCCGGTATCTCACGAATGAATGCATGGATGTTGGCTTCCAGTGCGTCAATCGAAGCGGGCTTGTCCCTATAGACATTAGCCTTGACATACCCCCACAAAAAATAATCTAATGGTGTCAAATCGCACGATCTAGGCGGCCAATTGACCGGCCCGAAACGTGAAATTAACTGTTCACCAAACTCGCCTCGCAATTGCGCCATTGTTTCGCGTGCTGTGTGGCATGTGGCACCGTCTTGTTGAAACCACATATCATGCAAGTCAAGAACTTCCATTTCGGGCAAAAAAAAGTTTGTTATCATCGCTCGGTAGCGTTCACCATTGAAAGTAACGCTGCGATTCGCATCATCTTTGAAGAAATATGGCCCAATAATGCCGCCGGCCCATAAACCGCACCAAACAGTTGCTTTTTCGGGATGCATTGGTAGCTGTTGCAATGCTTCTGGCTGATCTTCACTCCAAATGCGGCAATTTTGCTTATTTACGTACCCATTCAACCATCGCTGAACACAATTTTTCGATAAAAAAGCGGATCCTCGGCCAGCTTTCCAAGAGCCCATTCACCAAAAATTCGGCGTTGTGGTAGGTCGGCTGGCTTTAGTTCTTGCACCAGCTGTATCTTAAAAGGCTTTACGCCCAAATCCTTCCGCAAAATTTTCCACGTAGTGCTGTAACAAAGGCCTAACTGCTGGGAACGGCGCCGAATCGACATTTCGCGGTCTTCTGTCACACTAGCTGATACGGCCGCAATATTTTCTTCACTACGGACAGTACGTAAACGTGTTGGTGGTTTAATGTCCAACAAAGTAAATTTGGTGCGAAATTTGGTCACAATCTTCCGAATAGACTGATCAGAAGGTCGAGAATGCCGATCATAAAATGGAAGCAGCGCGCGATGAACATTTCGAACCGAGCACGAATTTTGATAGTAAAATTCAATAATTTGCAAGCGTTGTTCATTTGTAAGACGATCCATGGTTAAATTGCAAACCAAACTGAAGCTGTTTGACAGTGACACAAGGTACTAAACACACGTCAGCTGTCAAAACCAGTGTTGCCAAAACCAAACCAGCTAAAAAATCACCCGTTATATACACTGACTTCTCCAAAGCCTCTGACCAGTTATCACATAACATCATAATTTTTAAACTTAAGGCGTATGGATTCCCTCCAGGATTCATAAATTGGATTAAATCATACCTCTTATTGAGAAATTTAGAGGTTCCAAGTCAAACCATTTTGTTGCTCGATCTGGAGTACCTCAAGGAAGTCATTTAGGACCAATTTTATTTATACTTGCAATTAACGATGTAAAAGCTTGTATTCGAGATAGCAAAATATTGATATATGCTGATGATATTAAAATTTTCAAATGTGTAGGAGATCTAAACGATTCGCTTTCACTACAAACCGATTTAAATAGTTTTACCATATGGTGTCTTAAAAACGGTTTGAATCTGAACCCTACAAAGTGCCAGCATATGTCATTTTCACGAAAACGCAAAAAATAAAATATACAAAGTTTTGGCGCAACAGGCTCGTAAGTACCCAGGGCCTAGCTTTCTCACAACTATTCATGTGTGCGGGCGGATGTACTTCTTGCACGATGGCGGGACCTCCTGTTTTATGCCGACTCCGAACGGCTAAGTTGAGATAAGCTATTCTTGACAATTGATACTACTCGGATGATTTGTCAGATCATCACGAGAGGAGGGCCAGTGAAAAATCATTTAGGTGTTGCTACGGCTGGGAATCGAACCCAGACCTTCTGCGCGGCAGCTCATCGCACTAACCACCGCGCCACTGAGCCCTCTTCACAAAAACGCGCTCCATGTAATTTAAAATATACTCTGTCCGGGCACACTCTCTGTCGTGCAGACAGTTTTAAAGATTTTGGTGTATATTTTGATCACAAAATAGAGTTTAATAAACACATTAACGTTATCGTCAATAAATCAAACTCTATGTTAGGATTTATTAAAAGATTCGCTCTATAACTGTCTAGTTCGGCCTCACTTGGAGTATGCTTCACAAGTTTGGACACCCTTCTATGTAGTTCATTCGAATAGAATTGAATCAGTCCAACGTAAATTCATAAGATTTGCTTTGAGAGGACTTCCATGGGATGATCTGCACAATTTGCCTCCGTATAGGTGCAGAATTAAACTGCTGCAACTATTGCCTTTGTCTCAACGTAGACTTAACAATGACATGGTTTTCTTACACCAATTATTATCAGGACAAATTGATGCTCCTGATCTTTTAAGTGCTATTGGTTTTAATACTCGGGGAGGTTCCTACAACCTGCGTAGATTCAATATATTACATATACCTAGCCATAAACACAACTATGCATGAGGATATTAGTCGCATGAGTAGAGTTTACAATAAAAATAACGATGTAGTTGAACTGCATGTTAGTAAAAGTATTTTGAAAAACACTCTGCGAAATTGTATTCTAGAGCCGTAATAAGTATATTTAAAATTGTCTTTTGCTTAATAATATTATATAGCTTCATTGTAATTTAATCGTTTATTGATTTTGCTAGTGATTTCAAACTTAGTTACATCTATGTTCTGTTTTGTCCCACTAACAAATGCACTAAATGATGAGCATGTTGATGCATATTATATGCTGTGGCAAATCTCTGCTCGTAGATGCTGCTTGTAACGGGTGATCCAAGTAGAGATACTTTTTTCAATAGCCTTTTTTGACAGATCACGTGTGAGTCGTGTCATGCTGTCATGTTATTTTTGTTTAGTATTGTTTGGCATTTCATAATGGAAAGACTTACGCGTGAACAACGTTTACAAATGGTTCAACTTTATTATGAAAATTCACGTTCTGTGAGGAATGTGTTTCGTGCACTTCGCTCAACTTATGGTCAACATAATCGGCCTACTGGATAATATTCGACCGAATAGACCACGTCCAGCAGAAGAAAATATAGCGGCCGTAGCTGAGAGTGTACACGAAGACCGTAGAGAGTCGATTCGGCGCCGTTCGTGCCATGATAACCGACTATTTGATGCCTGAAATTGAAGCTCGTGATCTCTGCGACATTTGGTTTCAGCAAGACGGCGCCACTTCCCACACATCGCATCAAACAATGGACTTAGTGAGAGAACATTTCGGTGAGCACATAATTTCACGTTTTGGGCCAGTCGATTGGCCACCAAGATCGTGTGATATCACACCGTTTGACTTTTTCCTGTGGGGATATGTAAAGTCAAAAGCTTATGCCGACAAACCCGCTTCGATTCAGGCCTTGGAGGAAAACATCACGCGTGTCATTCGCCAGTTACCAGTCGAAATGCTCGAACGAGTGATCGAACATTGGACTCAACGGATGGACCATCTGCGACGTAGCAACGGCCAACATTTGATAGACATAATCTTCAAAAAATAAATGCCAAAGAATGTTCTTTCAAATGATAATAAACATTCTCCATTAAATTTGAATTTTCTGTGTTTTTTTCTTTAAAAAAGTAGGGAACCTCGAAATGGATCACCCTTTATTAAGCTCGCTACGACACAGATCTGATAGTCTTTAAAAAAAATTCCAGGCAGAGTTACCGTAACTTTAGGCCTTGTTTTAAAAGTTTCAATTATTTATTTTTAATACAATAACAATTGTCACTAAATGTATTCATGTAAACCCAGTATTGGGTAAATCCAACTTCTATGTAATGTCAAACATTAATCATGTGAAAAGTTCAATATGTCAAAATATGGAAAATTTGTACTAATTTTCTATAAACTAAGTTTTATAACGTTTTAAAGAAAAACTCTGACCTTTCATTTTCCCATTCCAACAGAGAATACGTCTCATTCTTGAGTGCGATGACAGGAGAAATTCAGTGTGACTATTGTCGCCATTATACAATAGATGATACTTAAAATAAACCAACAAATTGTTAATTCTCTTAAATACGTTTCTGAAAACAAAATTAGCAACTGGTTTCTGTCAACGTCACGCTGATTGAATGCTTAGAAAAAAGCCATAACCTATAACTTCACCGATTAACCACTTTCAGTAGTAATTGCTTAACGTTTGACACTAATGCGACATACGTTCCCAGACACGTGAACGTAACCAATCATTTCCATACGTAGCGACAAATTGCAACTTTCGTAAATGTTGCTTCGCTATTCACACACTCATACTTTGAAAAATTAAGTAACACCCCGTCGAACTTTTAGCCTACCCTCTAAATGGAATAATAATTACATTGTATACCTATATATATTTTCTTTCATTTTGTTTTACTAACTTTCTATAATTGATTGCAAAAAAAAAATAAAATTAATTAATAACAAACACCATAGCGTAAGGTCATTGCTGCATTGCGACCTACTATCACGACTTGCAAGCAGCATTATTTATATCAACACAAAACCGGTCACAGTATCAAAACTGCACACTAATCAACTAGCTAATTAGAGTGTAATTGTGATTTATTTGTGTAACTGTTCGTTGCATGCAACAGCCGACAGCTCTACAATGCAGTCGCCACTTAAAATGGGAAGTGAAACGCTCACTTAAGTGTAAACGCTGCCGAACAAGTCTGTCTCGACTGTCTTTTCTACCTGAATGCAGCGCCGCGCGCCGGTGTGAAAGATGGGATACGGACGACTTATGTAAGGCGATCACAGCAACAAGTGTCAAACTAAAAACGCAGGCAGTGACAGATAAATAAATACAGCGTGAAACTTTAAAGAACGGGGGAAGGGGGCATGGTTGCTTGCTATTAGACCTTGACCGTCAAACAGAGACGGATGATTGTGCGAGATCATAGGTACACAATTTTTTTTTTAAATGCAATAGGTGGTCTTAAATGTTGTTACGAGTATCTGAATGATAAACAAAAATAATTTATTTTAAGGGTCAGCTAAGATTCGGAGTCAACATTTAAATTAACACTTTAATGTGGGCATACTTTTCGACTATTAAGTGTTAATGGATGGGGTGATAATTTTTGACAAACTGCTTACTAAACACATTTTCATTGGTGGGTATGTTTCATTAAGTCACCTTGTCACCCGGTGAAGTGTCATCGCATCATGATCAGAGTTCCTTGAAGTAGTTATCACTACGTTCCGGAATTTATCAGATAGGCTTGTTAAACAAGGATAGGCAAAGTTATAATGTAAATAAAATCTCATACTCTGACACTGGCATTACCGCAAACATGTGAGTTAGTGGGAGCAGTTACCTAGAGGCTAGTTCGTTGAAAATCCAAGCGCGAGGTCCCTGGTTCAAATCCCGAAAGTGACAACACCTGATTATTTTTAATGCTCCACCTCTTGCGAAAAATACTTTTCAAATTTGACATTCGGATTCGGCGTTAAACCGGAGGTCCACTTCTTTGGAGCAAAAATAATAACTCCGCACATACAAATGAAGGGAATGAATGAAATGAATGGATCAAAGCGATGCTTGAAAGTCGGAAAATAACTGCTTCACCAGCAAGGACCTCAGTATCAGTAACAGCCGTTAAAGGCTGCCCTCAGGGAGGAGTAATGCAGGTTTCAATATAATTGGATACGCCGATGACCTAGTCATCATAATAAAGGGCAAAGAACCAAACGAAGTTACAACACGTTTGCAAAACGCCCTTAAGATAGTCATAGACTGGTGTAATAAAGAAAGTCTCTCTATAAACCCCATCAAGGCTATCATCGTCCCTTTTACAAAAAGGAGGAAATTAAATCTTACCCAAATTTCAATTAATGGTATGGATACATTGAGTATTCCAACGAAGAAAAATATCTTGGAGTGATCCTCGATAAAAAACTAAGCTGGAACTCCCACATCAACAACAAAATTCAAAAAGCAACCAAAGCTTTCTGGGCTTGCCGAAGCATGTATGGTAAAACCTGGGGAATCTCTCCAAAGACCACACACTGGATCTACACGATCATGGTCAGGCCCATTATAACATACCCTTCAATAGTATGGTGGAACAAAGTCACCCAAAAAACAACTATAAATAAATTAAACAAGGTACAACGGAGCTATGCGTACCTGTCCCACGGCGGCTATGGAAGCCTTAATAGGACTAACACCCCTCCACATTTATATGAAAAAAGTGGCATTTCGCAGCTCAGCAAGTCTGACACAAGCGGAAGAATTAAACATTAGTGAACATCTAAAACTAATTGAACTTCTATCCGAACTTCCAGAACTTGACTGATCTGTGCGGTTACAGACCGCTTACCAAAGACACTATGCTTCGACAAAAGATTCTCAACGGAGATCACAACCAGAGAAGCATGGTGTAGCAACAACCCTCCAAACTGCCTAAACGGCCTAAAGTGGTATACGGATGGTTCTAAAATGGACTCAGGGGTAGGAGCTGGCATACATCACATACAGGACCTGAACCCTTCTGTGCAATCCCCAAATCAGCCATAAATCTAGTCATAAAAAACTGGGAACAAAACAGATGTGTTTCATACTGGAGAAACATCCCAGGCCTAAGACAGGCCAAAATCAGATGCCAACAAGATACTAAATCTTCGCAGGCACGATATCAAAAACTTAGTAGGCTACCTAACTGGTCATCACGGTCTGCGATATCACCTAAACAAAATGCGTCTAGTCGACTCACCGGAGTGCAGAATATGTCTAGAAGAAGACGAAACAGCCGAGCATATCATATGTGAATGCCCGGCCCTTTACGGTATGAGAAGAGAATCTTTCTTCAGGGAATTCTTAAGTCCCGAAGAATTGAGGAAATCTTCGGCTGAAAGTATTATCAGCCACATTAGGAAAGTAGAAGCGCTACTAACCTAAAAAGCATCTGACGGCAGGCACAATAGATCTTTTAGGTCGATGTGAAGCAGTAATATGCTTAGGCAGGTCAGAATTAAAAAAAAAAAAAAAAATGAAGGGAGAATCTGGGTTTGTAGGGGTCGTTAATGACAGATATTTTTTTGTAAATTAATACTGAAACATGCACCCCCTTATTAATAAACGCTGATTAGCTAATCAGTGACTAACTTTGGACATTTGCGCGAGTATTTCTTATGGGGAAAACTGTCAAGTTAGTCATTAATTAGCTGATCAGCGTTTATTAATACGGAGGTCAGTGTTTGGAATTCACTAAAGTTATCGTCAGATTCGAACATCAAAAAACATCCTGATCCTTACAGAAATACAAATAAACTTAACGACAAAAATATATTAGCTGTCCTTTCTACGAACATATACAGTATACATGTCACTGCTTAATGATGTACATACTGTGTAGGAGGTGTTGTAGATTTCATTCCTACTTCAGATTTAGACTACTACAAGGTGGGCCAAAAGAGACATTGGAAGATGCTCTTATTTTTGCAAATGGCCGCCAATGTCAAATCTGTTTTGACATTTGTGGACTAGATAGATGTAGAATACAAGTGAATAAGCCATGGAGCTCCCCAAAAACGAGGAATAATCGTGCCTATTTTTTTGCGTAAGCTGGTGCTTAAGGATAGTGATGCGATTATATGAGGACACAAGCGTTCTCACTCTAGCCTCTCACTATCAACTCCTACTCTCACCTCCACGCTGGTGACTGGTGGGTGCCTAGTACCTCAACTGGAGATGGCAGCAAACGAGAGGCGGCAGCGGAGGAATTCCCTAGATGGAGTCAACGGTGGCGCCTACAGCTCCAGTTTGATCGAACTGGTAGTGAAATCCCTATATGAGCTGCCTCGACATATTTGAACACCAGGTCTATAGGGATTTCCAATACTGAGCCAGGATATTGGAAAAGAGTTGGTGGCGGAGGAGCCCTCAATGGGTCAACGCCAGCGCTCATATCCCAAAATGGGCTACTGACATCAGTATTTTTTCCGGCCCGCTGTCCTAGGGTCAAAATAAGGGCCTGACCCTCCAGGTTGGGGGTAGTGCTTTGGGTTAACTACCCATCCACGGAAAAGAGATTATGTTACGAAGCAACCAATAGCCTCGGAAAGGACTGATATTATTGTTGACGACCATGCTAAACGAAAAAAGGACAACGACGTTCGTATCTGCACCTGGAATGTGAGAACATTAAACAGGAGAGGTGCAGGCGAAAAATTAGCGGAAGCCCTATACTGCTACAAAGCAGACATTATTGCCATCCAGGAAATACGATGGGATGGGCCGGGCAAAAGGAGGATGAAAAACTGTGACATCTACTATGGACCGTGTTATAGTGAGCAGAAACAGCGACTATTTGGATGCGGATTTGTTATAAGTGCCAGACTTAGGCAAGAAGTCTTATGTTTCCAAGACATTAGCGAACGCATTGTAACAATCCGCATCAAGGCCAAATTCGCCAATATAAGCCTTATATGCGCTCATGCTCCGACGGACTAAGGATTGCTTCTACGAGCTCCTCGACAAAACCTATGAGCGACTACCAAAGTACAATGTTAAAGTCGTGCTGGGAGATTTTAACGCAAAGGTAGGAAGAGAAGACATCTTTAGCAGTACTGTCGGAAAATATAGCCTACACGATAACACGTCAGGTAACGGACTTAGGCTAATTGACTTCGCTACGGAACGAAAAGCCACTATAGCCAGCACACGGTTTCTTCACCTCGACATCCACAAGGGGACATGGCGGTCTCCAGATCAACGAACAGGCAACCAAATTGATCACATTGCGATAGACAAGAGGCACGCATCCAGTATTTTGGATGTCCGAACATTCCGAGGGGCCAACATCGACTCGGACCACTACCTTGTTGTAGCCAAGACCTTCGCGCAACGTGTATCCCTTAACCTCTCGACTCACAACATAGCACCAGCATCTAATGTCGAAGAACAATCGCAACAATGCCAACAAGCCATTAGATCAGCCGCAACTGATGTGCTAGGTTTCTCGCGGCCACCAGCAAGAAACCCCTGGTTTGATGAGGAATGCCGACAGATGCTCGCAGCCAAGAACGAGGCCTACAAGGCTAAGCTGCAGGTGAAGACGAGAGCTGCCATTAAGCTCTATAGGCAAAGAAGAAGGGAAGAACATCGGCTTTTCAGAAAGAAGAAAAATGAGCAAGAAAAGCGCGCGATCGAGGATATAGAGATGTGCCACTCCAGGAACAATGTTCGCAAGTTTTACCAAAGTGTAAAACGTCAAAGCCAAGGATACAAGGCTCGAACAGAATCCTGTCGAGATGAACAAGGAAATATCGTAGTTGAGACACAGTCGATGCTTAGGATATGGAACAACCACTTCTGCAGACTGTTAAACGGCGATGACGAACAACATTCCGCTGTCAGGCAGAACGAACCAGTTAATATTGGCAACGACAGCGAAAACTGCCAACCACCCGACCTAAGTGAAGTGAGGATAGCTATATCTAAACTCAAGCTTAATAAGGCCGCCGGAAATGACGGCCTTCCCGCTGAGCTTTATAAAGCTGGCGGAGATGCCTTGGTAAGCCACATCCACCAACTCATAAGCCAAATCTGGTCGGTTGAAAGCATGCCTGAAGAATGGAAACTCAGCATCGTTTGCCCGATCCACAAAAAATGAGACCCTCTGAACTGCGCCAACTAGAGGCGCATAATTCTACTCAACATCACCTACAAGATCCTATCTGCCGTAATATGTGAACGCCTGAAACCGTTTACCAACAACCTGATCGGCCCTTAACAGTGTGGTTTTCGGCCAGGAAAGTCCACAATCGATCAAATCTTCACATTCGGAAAAAACCGAAGAAGTCCAAATCGATACCCACCACCTATTTATCAATTTCAAAGCCGCATACGACAGCATTTATAGAGACGAACTATACAGAGCCATGTCTAGTTTTGGTATACCGCCCAAACTCGTCCGTTTGTGTAGGATGACGATGGAGAATTCTCGCTGCACCATCAGGGTCGAAAACGACATCACCGTCACATTCGATACCAAAAAATGATTTGGGCAAGGCGATGCGCTGTCATGTGACTTCTTCAATTTGATTCTTGAGAGGATTGTGCAAAACTCCCGAGCCAACACCAGAGGCACAATTCTCCAAAAATCGGTGCAACTACTAGCATACGCCGACGATATTGCCATCATTGGTAGGACTCAACGTGATGTCATAGCCACGTTTGCTAGTATAGAGAATGAAGCGGCAAAAATGGGTTAAGCAGTAAATGAGGGTAAGACAAAGTATATGCTGTCAACACGAAAGGACACACAACACCGACGATTTGGACAGAACGTCACCATTGACAGATATAACTTTGAGGTAGTACGGGACTTTGTCTACCTCGGCTCCGCTATTAACTCTGACAACAACATCTCGTCAGAAATCAAACGAAGAATTACTCTTGCCAATCGCTGTTTCTTCGGGCTAAGAAGGCAATTTAGTAGTAAAGCCCTCACTCGAACTACTAAGGAGATCCTATATAAGACCCTGATGATCCCAGTCCTGCTCTACGGCGCTGAAGCATCAAAAGCGGATGAAGAAATCCTTGGTCGATTCGAGAGCAAAATTCTTCGGAAAATCTTCGGTCCCGTTTACGTTGACGGGCTATGGAGACGAAGATTCAACCACGAACTATACGAGCTTTACAGCGACATACCCCTAGTCGTCCAAACTCCGCATTGGACGTTTAAGATGGCTAGGACATGTAGAAAGAATGGACACCAATACTCCGGCTCGCAGAGTTTTCGATTCCCAGCCAGACGTCGGACGCAGTAGAGGAAGACCTCGCCTTAAGTGGCGCGCACAAGTAGAAACCGACCTCAACCAACTTGGAGTGCGCAACTGGAGGCAGCTAGCTAAGGACCGGGCTACTTGGAGAGGCATGTTGGTTGAGGCCCAGGTTCATCCCGGACTGTAGCGCCACTTAAGTAAGTAAGTTTTTTTGCGTAACAATTCGTCTGTAGTGTTGGCGCTGCGTGAATTCCGTCGCCGATTCCCCGGCCGTCCGACACCGACTGCGCAAACACTGCGCCGTTTGGCCACCAACTTTGAATAGTATGGGACCACACGAGACGAGTTGTCGCCGGAAACATCGACAAGACGCCGTGCCTCGCAATTAGCCATCAGCCGGTCGTCCCTAAGGCCAATTTTGGTCAAACACTTGCGCATGTTCCGGTACAAAGTCCAGACCGTGCATCAGCTGCTGCCTGTCGACCGCCAAACGCGTGTGGTCTAGGTTACACGTTACAAGCCATCCTCTATCTCGAAGACGAAGTGGACGATTTTTCGACCAAAATCATAATGAGCGATGAGGCTCATTTCCACCTCATGGGGACGTGAACAAGCAAAACTATCGCTTCTGGGGCACCGAAAATCCACTAGGAGCCATCACACCCGCTTAAAGTTACTGCATGCTGCGCTTTTCACCCTGGAGGAGTCATCGGGCCATTTTTTTTCGAGAACGCCGCTGTTCAAACGACAATAGTGGACGGTTCGCGCTATAGGGCCATGTTAACCGAGTTTTTACTGCCAACTGTACGAATTCGGACTGGAGGACATGTGGTTCCAACAGGTCGGAGCAACGGCACGCACTGCGCGAGCCACAACCGATATTCTGAAGGGCCAAACAACATCGGATGACTTCTTTTGGCCCTTCTTGTACAAGATGACAATATATTCGCCATTAAGAACCTCGGGTCACAAATTATTCTCAGCGATCCATAATTATACGTTATCACTATCGATGACAAATGAGGAATCGTGTCCCACTAAAAGATTTGTCAGAGATCCCGGAGGGATCCGATAGTCAGAGTCGTTAAAGTTAAAAGGTCCAACATTGGAGAGGCTTTTTTTTTTCAATGTACATACTCATGAATCTTACGTCTGTCAACATTAGGCCCGCACATTAAAAGCATCTTCCACGCCAAACATTCCCAGAGCATCAATATTTGTAGACACAGAAAGCATGTTCACCTTCAGAATCAATCAGCACCCCTCTTTCTAGCTCTTCGGTTTAGAAATTTATAATTCTACATGAATCAAACATGTCTACGTACACCAAACACTTTTCATGGTTCATCAAAGCCCATTCATGAGACCTTGCTCATCGGGCTGTTTACAGTCTGTATTGCATAATATGTTCCAATAACTGATTAATTTATGCGTTTACACAACGAGTTGGCTACTATTTCTGTTTACTTGAGATATTTTCTCGCCATGTAAACTTCGTAAATTATAGATGAGTAGGGTGATCGGTTAGTATCAAACAATTTCGTGGGTAATTTGGGTGCATGCTATTATGACATAAGTGAATGAACTTGAAGTTGCATAGACAAGTGGGCGTTTTGAAGTGTCAACTGTTTGACAAATTGACAGATTGGTTGGGGGCGTTGTTTGAATATTTGTGGGGCATGATTTGTTAAGGCACAAGTCTGTAGGTCAGACATGTCAAATTTTTTTTGTTAGCTCTTATATTTACAGTCTGTAAGTGGAAAAACATATTTTTATAATGAGTGTTGCAAGGATTTTTATTGACTTCTAATGCCTTTTATTTATATATTTTATTTTAGTATTAAGTAATTCATTATTTGGTTACGTATTCCGTTCCTGCTAAATTCAGAAATGCCAATGTCATGATGATATACGACTCAATTTCAAAACAAAAGTCATTGCTCCCCACAGCCACATTTTGTTGATAGTAAAGGATAGCATAACAAATTACTTAAAACAAAAAACAAATTGTTTTCAAAACCAACCACACGCCAATAAATGTTCTACATACATCAATAATTTGTCTTGCGTTTTTGTTCTGAGTTCAAATTCAATTCTTGAAGGACGAACATTTTGTGTTTTGTTTATATAAATTTATTTATAGTATTTTGTTGTCGTTGAATGCGCGTATATTTTTTTCTAAACTTAAAAACAATATGTCATCCTAATATATAAGTAGGACAATAGTATCATTCTCTTGAGAAAAATTTTATTGCGTAGATCATGTGTGTCGTTGTAAATAATAAATTTGACAAAAAATCACACGAAGAAATCGTGGAACACATTTTTTTTATATTTGTTTGCTTTTAAATTAGAATTAGTTGAATAGCACGGGCATGAATATAAATGTCAACATTATCGTACACGTGGAAATCGTATAAATATATTTCAGTATCCAATAACATCAAAGTATTAGCACCCCTAATCACTCTATAAAAATAAGTGCCAAAAGATTTTAAACAAAGTTTCTCAAAACAGTAAAAAGCAACTCCTTACTGGCAGTAGAAGTGAGACAAAAAATACTTGTGTTAAAATTATAACTTAAGCTACGTTCAGACGATTGGAAGATCTTCCAATTTTGTCGTATATGTCAAAGCTGTGAAAAAAAAATCTGCCAATTGCTCACAATTTCCAACTATCTCCTAATTTTTAATTGTCTGTCCAGACGGTTGGCATAATTTGTGCCAATGTCTTCCAATTTTATTGTCCGACAAATTAATTTGAGAAAATATTGTCACCTTCAACTTTGTGGGTTCACACGGTTGGAAGAAATTTGATTACCAAAAAATTGGGAGATCGGTTGACAGGCATTGTCGGACATACAGGGTGGCGCACGAATCGTGCTACAAAAATAAAACGTAATAACTTTTTTTCTGTGTGAGTAATCGGCTTATTTTTTTTTATTTTGTAGGTTACTATTTAGAGTTATAAAAATGGATGCTTGGGATACGGAGAAAAGAATTTGGATAGTGCAACGGTACCATGCTTTGCAGTCCGTCATTTAGGCGGGAGTTTGGCGGTAATCCCCCGAGTAGATGGACCATTATGAGGTTTGTAAACATGTTTGCCGAATCTGGAAGCATCGCACGAAGGCCGTACCATCGAGATGCCAATGTTCGGGTTCAGGATACAATCGCAGCAGTAGCATCTGCAATACAGGCCAATCCGAGCGTTTCGACTCGAAACTTATCGGGGCAAATTGGAGTTAGTAGACGGTCATTACAACGGATACTTCATGACGATTTAAACTTGTTTCCGTACAAAGTCCAAATTACTAGCAAGTTAAACCCTCAGGATTTGCCTGTTCGCCTGGAATTTTGGCAAAAAATTATATCAATGGCCGAAGAAGACAACACATTGATCAATTGCTTGTTCATGTCTGATGAGGTCCATTTTGATCTTAACGGCAATGTAAACAAGCAAAATTGCCGTATATGGAAAGAGTCTAATCCAGAAATGCTCCATGAGACGGAACTGCACCCAGAACGAGTCACTGTGTTGTGCGCAGTTTCATCAAGGTGTATTGTCGGGCCGTACTTCTTTGAAGAAAACGGTGTAACCGTTACTGTCAATGGGGACCGTTATTTAAAGATGTTGAAGGAGTTTTTTTTTACCCAGAACTACGCCGAAGACGTATACCATTCAACAGCGTTTGGTTTCAGCAAGATGGAGCAACTGCACATATAGCCAGACCAGTTATGGCGGAGCTAAACAAAAAATTCGCAAACAAATTAATTTCTAGGAACTCCACTCTTCGCTGGCCCCCAAGGTCACCTGACCTGACTGCACCAGACTTCTTTTTATGGGGTTATGTCAAGCAAGAGGTGTATAAAACGAAGCCCAGGAATTTAACTGAATTAAAGCAGTCCATAACGACAATAATTGAGGCGATCCCAACTTCGACTCTTCAGGCCGCAATGAATAATTTTTTGATCAGGTGCCGCATATGCGTGGGAGAGCGTGGAGGTCATGTGCGATCTATAATCTTTAAAAACAACTAACTATTTAAAATAAAATTTAATTTTCTAACCAATAAAAAAAAAATAAATGAAATACATCGATTAAAAAAAAGTTATTTGAATTTCTTATTGTAGCACAATTGGTGCGCCACCCTGTATTTAAATTTGTATTCGTAGGGCAGTTACATATTATGGTGAACACATTTGTGAAAATAAAATTAAACAAATTAAAAAAATGGAACGAAATATTGCGATTTCTACCATATTAATGGCTTACGTGTTGGAAGACAGCGAGGAGGAAGAATTGTCACAGAAAATCCGAAGTGTTTGGACGAAAAACTGGGTGGCCCACCGACTGCGAGCATATCAGCAGGTGAGCGTCTTACATTGACGTTACTCTATCTCTCTTATACATAGAATATATATTTTCACTGCCCCTGGCGCCACACGTTTAACCTAAAACTCCACGTCCAGACCGACAGATAAACAGAATTGATAGACCCACCTTTTCAGACGCCTCCATGTAATGTCATGTTTGATTAGTTGGAAGACATTTGGAACAATTTTTTTACTGACATATATGACAAAATTGGAAGATCTTCCAATCGTCTGAAAGTAGCTTTAGTACTTAGGCCTTCTTCTGACTGATGGAAAAGTTTTTATCTGTTCGCTGGTGTATAGTCACTAAAACATCTGTCAAGTAACAACTTGTTTTGATTTTCTATAAATCATTATGGAATTCCTAACCAAGGTAAATATTACAACCTCACTGATTTACTTTTCACAAATTTTTTAAGTTTCAAATTCAACAATTTGACAGCTATTATAAATTAAATACTTTTGAAAGCTGTCAAATTGTTCAAAAGTCGTATACTTTTGATAGCTGTCAAATTATAGGTGTTAAGCATCTCAGTTTGGCCGAACAAAAAATGAGATCATTCAGTCGTCAATTCGCTGTAATGTCATACAAAACTAAGTGACATAGATGCCATTTGCAAAGATGGCAGCATTCATCTCCAAAACGTTACATTTTACGAAATTAAAAATTAAAGTAGTGATTACAAGTGAATTGATCATTACAAAACTATTACTTACCAAAGTATCGAGCAATTCTTTATGTTCTTGCCCTCTTTATCGATTTAAGTAAAGCATTTGTTAAGCCAACTCCCGAAAAACTAATCGAAAACCTCAATAAAATTGGTTTTGGGAGGAGTAATATCAAACTAGGTAAACTGCCATTTCATATCGAATACGACAAGCTAAGAAAAATAAAGTTTATGTGGAGTACCACAGGGTACGATACTAAGTCCCATATTGCTAATATTGTACACAAAAGACACATTTCGGAAGGGGTTGATAACTTACGAAAACCTCAAACGAAAACGTTGTTGGTCGCATTGCCATAAGCCTGTACAAATGAGGCCAAGTCAGGATTGACGGCCAGGAAGAATCAGCTGTGTGTTTGGTAGGATTGACAGAGAATTACCTTCTATGAGCTGCTTCCTTATGGCAAAACTCTTAATTCGGACCTGTACTGCCAAGAATTGAACCGTCAGGATGTATGTGTGGAATCGTCCCTTAACCGCACCTAGCGGGATATGGACCCTTGCCACAAGTGAGCCGTTTAAAGCTGAGCCTTGACTGGCCAGCTCGTCTACACACTCGTTTCCTTCAATGTGTCCTTCATTGTGTCCTGGAACCCAGAGAAGTGTAACCCTGAAGCGTTCGCCTAGGTGGGCAAGTTCGTTCCGGCATTCCTGTACCAACTTGGAGGATATGGTAGACATTGCTGTGTACATCCACAAGGTCATCTTTGGTTGAAGTTCCCACATCTTTCCAAAGGTTTTGCTTCAAGCATAGAAGGTAACACACGCCTTCCTTACTCTATGTTCAATGTTTGTGTTTCCAGTTGAGTTTTGGGTCAAGCATGGAAGATAGTATGAGTGGTTGGCTATTAAGACGGGGGATGGTGAAGTCGGGTATTTCGATGTTGGTGGTGAATAGCACCAATTCCGTTTTGCTCGGGTTTACACCGATGCCACAACTGGCAGCCCAAGTGCTAACCTTGTCTAGAGCAGCCCCCATGATTTCACTTATCACGGAGGGGAATTTTCCTGACCTAGTATCACCACGTCATTCGCATACGCGACAACTTTGACCCGTTCCTCGTCTAATTTAGCCATGATCTAACCATTAGTCAGAGTAGAGGAGAGATGACGCCGCCCTGTGGCGTTCCTCTGTGGGCATTTTTTTTTAAATGACTGTTACCAAGTGTTACCTGGATAATTCTTGTTCCTAGCATAGAGGCTATCCATTGGCTAATAGATTCCTCTATACCAAGCTGGATCAGAGATTCAATAGCTACAGTGAGGACGTTGTTAAAAGCTCCCTCTGTATCGAAGAAGGAGGCTAGAGTGCATTTTTTTTATAGTGTATGGATTTTTTGATTGTCCGTACTACCTCGTGGAGAGCCGTTTCCGTGGACCTGCCCATGAGGTAGGCGCGCTATGATTTGAATAGCGAAGATTCTTCTAGAAAACTTCGCATGTGGATGTCCAGAACACGCTCTAAGGTTTTTAGTACAAAGGAGGTTAGACTGATTGGCCTGAAGTCCTTCGCGGTCTCGTGGCCACGTTTGTCTACCTTTGGTATAAACAGCACTCGAGCACGTGTCTCCACGAGTATGGTACGTGGTTTAGTACTAAGCAGCTTCTAAAAATGTACACCAGCCATGACACTGTTAGTTCTTGCGTTCTCTGTATTATAACTGGCAGTAAGCCGTCAGGTCCCGGAGACTTAAACCGATAGAAGCTGTTAATAAATAGCCCAGGAAATCTTTTCCTTGGAAATTATCGAAGTGATATTACTGTATGGTGCAGTGTGTACTTGCAGAGGTCTATTGGGTTCCGTACTAGTATCACTGCATCTGCGAAAGTGTGTGTTGAAAAGGAGTTCCAGGGTCTCCGCGGAGGATTCTGACCACCCCCCATATTAGAGTAACCGTTAAAGGTTAGTTTGATCATGAAATCATTCTGCTTTCACACCGAACTGAAAACTGAATTTCCGCAATAATAACCGAAACATTCATCGAAAACTGAAGTTTTGCTACACATTTTCAGTTTTCGAAAATTAGTAGGTTACACCATAACCATCCGATTCGCCATAACCATTTCGAAACCGATTCGCATTCACAGACGTCATTTTATTGCAAGTTGTTGGAGCGAACACTTCTTTCCATACATTCCGCACCCTCAAAAGGACACAGAAGCTAGTAGCTTCTCGATAACATTTCGATGACATATTTTCAAAAATTCATAAGAAAATATTTTTGTTTAAATTTCATTAAGGTTTAAATGTGATTTAAAAATTAAATAGCTGCGGAAAAAATAATGAAGGCAATGCGTTATTTATCTGTTTTTATTAAACGTTAACAAAACTTGAAGGCGTCAAGTAGTCGTCAAATCGGGTTGTAAACTTGTAAGCATGGGGTTGGGAGCTTAGAGAAGTCTAATATGACAATTTGACTATAAGTTATTTGGTTCATATGTAAAATTTTAATTTAAATAAAATAACACTCGTTATTATATAACAACATCTGTTCTTAAGCATCATTTGCATTACTCGAGAGCTGAAATTTTTGACAGATCATTAAAGCAATCGATGGTTGGGTGTTGTAGAACGAGGGTAGACTCTGATTGGCGTTAACTTGGCAATGCCCAGTGTTGCAACTCTGACTACACACCAAATGTGCTTATCTTTACCTCCAAGTGGTAACCATCGGGTACTGGTTTCATCCAACCGGATTTGACTTGCTAAACGATAAGTGCGAGTGTTGATAACACGACGAAAAACAGCAACACTATAAACACCCTGTTGAGAATGGCACGGATGAATACCCGGCCTGCTGTCCCAGGCGAACCTAGATGAGCTGCTCTGACATATTCGGACAACAGGTTGTCTAGGAATTTCAAGGGTTAGTCAGGCCCCTTGAACAGAGATGGTGGCGGATGAACCGAAAGGCCAACGGCAGCGCTCAATCCCGTAGTGGATACTAACCGTAGCTAACATCGACTCGGATCACTACCTTGTAGCAGCCAAGGTAAGAGTGCGGATATCCACCACGCCAAAACAATCCAGAAATACTGTGAAAAAATTTAATGTCGGAAAACTGCAATCGCAAGAGACCGCCAAGACCTTCGCACAACGCGTATCCCTTAACCTCTCGATTAACACCATACCACCAGCATCGAATGTCGAAGAGCAATGGCAACGATGCCAACAGGCCATTAGATCAGCCGCAACTGATGTGCTAGGTTTCTCGCGCCCACCAGCAAGAAACCCCTGGTTTGATGAGGAATGCCGACAGATGCTCGCAGCCAAGAACGAGGCCTACAAGGCTAAGCTGCAGGTGAAGACGAGAGCTGCCATTGAGCTATATAGGCAAAGAAGAAGGGAAGAACATCGGCTTTTCAGCAAGAAGAAAAAAGAGCAAGAAAAGCGCGCGATCGAGGATATAGAGAGGTGCCACTCCAGGAACGATGTTCGCAAGTTTAACCAAAGTGTAAAACGTCAAAGCCAAGGATACAAGGCTCGAACAGAATCCTGTCGAGATGAACAAGGAAATATTGTAGTTGAGACACAGTCGATGCTGAGGATATGGAAGAACCACTTCTGCAGACTGTTAAACGGCGATGACGAACAACATTCCGCTGTCAGGCAGAACGAACCATTCAATATTGGCAACGACAGCGAAAACTGCCAACCACCCGACCTGAGTGAAGTGAGGATAGCAATATCTAAACTCAAGCTTAATAAGGCTGCCGGAAATGACGGCCTTCCCGCTGAGCTCTATAAGGCCGGCGGAGATGACTTGGTAAGTAACATCCACCAACTCATAAGCCAAATCTGGTCGGATGAAAATATGCCTGAAGAATGGAACCTCAGCATCGTTTGCCCGATCCACAAAAAAGGAGACCCTCTGAACTGCGCCAACTACAGAGGCATAAGTCTCCTCAACATCGCCTACAAGATCCTATCTGCCGTAATATGTGAACGCCTGAAAGCGTTTACCAACAACCTGATTGGCCCTTATCAGTGTGGTTTTAGGCCAGGAAAGTCCACAACCGATCAAATTTTCACACTTCGGCAGATCCTGGAAAAAACTCAAGAAGTCCAAATCGATACCCACCACCTATTCATCGATTTCAAAGCCGCATATGACAGCATTTATAGAGACGAACTGTACAGAGCCATGTCTAGTTTTGGTATACCGCCCAAACTCGTCCGTTTGTGTAGGATGACGATAGAGAATTCTCGCTCCATCCATCATGGTCGGAAACGACCTCACCGACACATTCGATACCAAAAAAGGATTTGGGCAAGGCGATGCGCTGTCATGTGACTTCTTTAATCTGATTCTTGAGAGAATTGTGCAAAACTCCAAAGCCAACACCAGAGGCACAATTTTCCAAAAGTCGGTGCAACTACTAGCATACGCTGACGATATTGACATCATTGGTAGGACTCAACGTGATGTCATAGCCACGTTTGCTAGTATAGAGAAGGAAGCGGCAAAAATGGATTTAGCAGTAAATGAGGGTAAGACTAAGTATATGCTGTCATCACGAAAGGACTCACAACATCGACGAATTGGACAGAATGTCACCATTGACAGATATAATTTTGAGGTAGTACGGGACTTTGTCTACCTCGGCTCCGCTATTAGCTCTGACAACAACATCACGTCAGAAATTAAACGAAGAATTACTCTTGCCAATCGCTGTTTCTTCGGGCTAAGACGGCAATTTAGTAGTAAAGCCCTCACTCGAACTACTAAGGAGATCCTGTATAAGACCCTGATCATCCCAGTCCTGCTCTACGGTGCTGAAGCATGGACCGTATCAAAAGCGGATGAAGAAATCCTTGGTCGATCCGAGAGAAAAATTCTTCGGAAAATCTTCGGTCCCGTTTGCGTTGACGGGCTATGGAGACGAAGATTCAACCACGAACTATACGAGCTGTACAGCGACATACCCCTAGTCAAAAAACTCTGCATTGGACGTTTAAGATGGCTGAGACATGTAGAAAGAATGGACACCAATACTCCGGCTCGCAGAGTCTTCGATTCCCAGCCAGACGTCGGACGCAGTAGAGGAAGACCTCGCCTTAAGTGGCGCGCACAAGTAGAAACCGACCTCAACCAACTTGGAGTGCGCAACTGGAGGCAGTTAGCTAAGGACCGGGCTAATTGGAGAGGCATGTTGGTTGAGGCCCAGGTTCATTCCGGACTGTAGCGCCACTTAAGTAAGTAAGTAAGTATTAAAGCAATCAAATTTGACAATTGCTGTGACACACAAGTTTCTGTTTACATTTCCAATATTTGCTGTTGACACCAAATGATTAAGTAAACAAATTCAATCTTCCAAAACAACAATTCTAAAGTATCACTTAGCTCTGTTATCTAAATGTCAACGAATGGTCAGCCTGTCCCTAGTGGACACGTTTCGTTTTCCCTTTGGAATTTACTTGACATCCTCCACTAATCGAAGGAAAACAAAGTGCATCCAATGTATAAGCTTACCGTGGAAATATTCCATCAACATCTGTTAATTTGTTTATTTTGTTTTATTCATAAACAATCAACAATTTGATTGCATCCAATAAAACGCATATCATCTCATATTTTTGCATTTGTACGTGTACGTGATCCGGCCAAAGACACGTACGAGTACGTAGACTCAATCGATTTTTCAAACAAAATATTTCTTATTTCTCGCTGTTTTTTTTTACTACAAAATATTTAAAATTAATAGTCATACATGACAGATGGATGGTACTTTATTGAATTGGGCCCATTTTTTTATTTTCTGTCTAAATATTTCATATCTTGTACCTCTTCAACGCGCGGGCGGCCAAGTGATAAACAAGAACAAAAAAAAAAAAGAAGAAGTCCCCAAACAGTCGAAGGCTTTCGATATTGACACCAAAGTCAAATAAACACGATATATCTACAGTATTTGTTACGAACAATTCTCTTTACACACGTACCAACATATTTAGTAGATACTTTTATATCTTTTTATATGCTTGTTGTTTTTTTATTGCTCAGTAATTTTACAGAAAATAAAGCAGAGGTCTGTTTTTTATGTGTTTGTTGTTGTTGGTGCATGTTTTGCTCTTTGTGTATAGTTTTTCTTTGCAATGCTATAAATTAAACAGAGCTGACCACAGTCAGGTGGAATCACTACATCGTGAATAACAAATAAATTTTACTAACAAAACAACAGATATTCATTATTTTAACGAGTGCGCACTTTGGGGGGATGTAGGAACACTAATATGCTTTTATGACAATTGCTTTAATTTTGACAGCTCATCTTGAGAGAAGAGAGAGAACAAAATGAACTCATAATTATATATTCATTTTGCTTAAAACTTGTGTTTCAATGAAGATATGACGTCAAAGGAATACGGTCCTTTTTAAAATTTACATCTTTTGAAGATTTTAAGTGCTCATTAGACAGCGTGAACATTTTATTTAGCAAATGGAATCTGCATTTTAGAAAGGCAAAATAAAAAAAGGAAAGGATTGCATTTACCTACAGTTGTATGCGTAAATGTGAGAGTTAAGTGCGAGTTTTAAGGAGAGTAAGTAATGAGCGAATTGCTTGAACATTTTTTAATTGTCAAACACTTTAAACGTGAATATTTATTTCGTGGAACATACCTTTGCTTTATATAGTTTGGCAGCACTTTTCTTTGGAGTAAAAAAAGTGCATCACAAATTTGTGTCAAAATAAATATACTTACTTACTTACCTAAGTGGCGCTACAGTCCGGGATGAACCTGGGCCTCAACCAACATGCCTCTCCAATTAGCCCTGCCTCCAGTTGCGTACTCCAAGTTGGTTGAGGTCGGTTTCTACTTGTGCGCGCCACTTAAGGCGAGGTCTTCCTCTACTGCGTCCGACGTCTGGCTGGGAATCGAAGACTCTTTGAGCCGGAGTATTGGTGCCCATTCTTGCTACATGTCCTAGCCATCTTAAACGTCCAATGCGGAGTTTGGACGACTAGGGGTATGTCGCTGTACAGCTCGTATAGTTCGTGGTTGAATCTTCGTCTCCATAGCCCGTCAACGCAAACGGGACCGAAGATTTTCCGAAGAATTTTTCTCTCGAATCGACCAAGGATCCGCTTTTGATACGGTCCATGCTTCAGCGCAGTAGAGCAGGACTGGGATGATCAGGGTCTTATACAGGATCTCTTTAGTAGTTCGAGTGAGGGCTTTATAGCCCGAAGAAACAGCGGTTGGCAAGAGTAATTCTTCGTTTAATTTCTGACGAGATGTTGTTGTCAGAGCTAATAGCGGAGCCGAGGTAGACAAAGTGACGTTCTGTCCAATTCGTCGATGTTGTGAGTCCTTTCGTGATGACAGCATATATTTAGTCTTACCCTCATTAACTGCTAAACCCATTTTCGCCGCTTCCTTCTCTATACTAGCAAACGTGGCTATGACATCACGTTGAGTCCTACCAATGATGTCAATATCGTCAGCGTATGCTAGTAGTTGCACCGATTTTTGGAGAATTGTGCCTCTGGTGTTGGCTCGGGAGTATTGCACAATCCTCTCAAGAATCAAATTGAAAAAGTCACATGACAGCGCATCGCCTTGCCTAAATCCTTTTTTGGTATCGAATGTGTCGGTGAGGTCGTTTTCGACCCTGATGGTGCAGCGAGAATTCTCCATCGTCATCCTACACAAACGGACGAGTTTGGGCGGTATACCAAAACTAGACATGGCTCGGTATAGTTCGTCCCTATAAATGCTGTCGTATGCGGCTTTGAAATCGATAAATAGGTGGTGGGTATCGATTTGGACTTTTTGGGGTTTTTTCCAGGATCTGCCGAAGTGTGAAGATTTGATCGATTGTGGACTTTCCTGGCCTAAAACCACACTGATATGGGCCGATCAGGTTGTTGGTAAACGGTTTCAGGCGTTCACATATTACGGCAGATAGGATCTTGTAGGTGATGTTGAGTAGACTTATGCCTCTGTAGTTGGCGCAGTTCAGAGGGTCTCCTTTTTTGTGGATCGGGCAAACGATGCTGAGGTTCCATTCTTCAGGCATGCTTTCAACCGACCAGATTTGGCTTATGAGTTGGTGGATGTTGCTTACCAAGTCATCTCCGCCAGCTTTATAAAGCTCAGCGGGAAGGCCGTCATTTCCGGTGGCCTTATTAAGCTTGAGTTTAGATATAGCTATCCTCACTTCACTTGGTTGGCAGTTTTCGCTGTCGTTGCCAATATTAAATGGTTCGTTCTGCCTGACAGCGGAATGTTGTTCGTCATCGCCGTTTAACAGTCTGCAGAAGTGGTTCTTCCATATCCTCATATCCTCAAAATGAATATAGGGTGGTTAAATTTTAAGGGCCGATGTTGAATGTGAACCACACCTAAACGTCAAGTTCTTTTCTGCATTTCATTTGACATTTCTCAATTTTGGACTAACTCCATTTGAACCATGGAAAGATACACAATCGAGCAACGCGTTAAAGTTATTCAGGTTTATTATGAAAATGGGCGTTCGTGCACTTCGTGATTTTTTCGGTCAATTTAATCGTCCAAATGTGAGTAAAATCGGAAAAATCGTGCAAAAATTTGAGCAATCCGGGTCTGTAGGAGATGTGAAAACACCAGTGCATGCTCGTACAGCTCGTACTGCAGAAAATATTGCTGCTGTTCGCGAAAGTGTGGCTTAAGAGCCGTCCACCTCAACTCGTCGTCATGCCCAACAATTGCACCTCTCACGCTCGTCGTTGATGAACATTATGCATAAAGACTTGCATTTACACGCTTACAAGGTGCAATTGACTCAAGAACTAAAGCTTCTTGCCCATTTCAAGCGTCGTCAATGGTCAGAATGGTGACAAGAAATGGCAACAGGGGATGATCAATTTTCGAAGAAAATCCTCTTCAGTGATGAGTGATGAGGTACATTTTCACCTCAGTGGATTCGTCGGATTGTCGAAAAACCAATGGACCCACAAAGAGTGACTGTTCGGTGCGGTTTATGGGCTGGCGGCATCATCGGGCCGTATTTTTTCGAAAATGAGGACGGTCAGGCAGATACTGTGAATGGTGTTCGCTATCGTGAGATGATAACGAACTTTTTATGGCCCGAATTGGAAGGTATGGATGTGGACGATATGTGGTTTTAACAGCACGGTGCCACTTGCCACACAGCTAACGAAACAATGGCTCTTTTGCGCGACGAATTCAATGGCCGTGTTATCTCACGTGGTGTCGATGTCAACCTAAACCAACATGCCTCTGCAAAAAAGTGGCGCTGAACATTAAAAATAGTCGTTCAGTTGTATTGACTCAACGTCCATATCGTTGAAAATATCGTGGCCAATAAGCACCATCTGCCAAAACTATTCGTCGTTTGGAGTCGTATTTTCTTGAGCACGAGGCAGTGGGAGATCGTCGACATGCCGTTCATAAACGCCCAAGACGTTGCAATGAACTGGTTGAAGCGGTAAGAGAGAGCGCGTTATCGAGAACCCACATGTGTCTTATCGTCACCGCTCTCATTATTTTGTCGTCAGTAGAACCACCTTGTGGCGCATTTTGAAAAATGATTTGCATTTGTTTCCGTATAAATTGCCTCAAAGAATATTGCTGACAGACGTCGTGTGCGTCGCTTGGAATACGGCCAAAAAGTCAGTCCCTCAAATGTTTTCCACTGAACCTGATTTTTGGAAGCAAAATGTTGATCAACGAGACCCATTTCGTCGATATTCGCACACCATTTGGCGTCGTAAACAAGCAAAATTGCCGCATTTGGGGAACGGAGAAATCACACGACATGGGCATTTAGATACCCACGAGATACTCAAAAAATGTGATGAAAAACGTATTAAAAGGGACACATGTTGCTTTAGTCAATAAAAGCCCCCACTTGATTGATGATGCGTTCAAAAACTGGTCAAAATAAATTGTAAAATTAAATAAAAATTCCCCATATATGGAAATCGGTTTTTTTTTTCAATATTCACAAACCGATATAAGATGGCGCACCCCATACCAGGACAAGTAAAATTCAACAAATCGTTAAAACTTATACACAAAAGGATGTGTAAGCACTTTGACAAGTGTCATAATGAAATATGACAAGTGGGCAATTATTTAATTTCCTCTTCTCTGTACCAAACGTGTTAGAGTGTCAAGCACTTGGTTAATTTTGGGGTTTTCCCGTTGTGTTATTGTCCCCAGAAATCTGATAATTGATGACATTGAATTTCAATTTATTGGCTTTGAACTTGGATTTACTGCCCACGTCTAAGCGGGTTCACCAAAAAAAAAAAACAGTATCACACTTTCTAGATTTGATTCAACGAGTGGCAGAAAAACTTAAAAAGGAGACATAAGAATGGAGAACTCTCTGGTTTCTCTCAAACATCGTTAAACATTGTTTGATCGCTACTTTAACAACCGATTCTGACATAAAATACCTAGTTGTCCATTTCTTCTATTCAACAATTATTCATGTAGCACTTATATACATAACATATATGTAGAGCCGTTTACCCTTAAGCCTATATTCGGACGAAGATTGAAAAATAAAGATTCGTGTCTAAGACCAACAACACGAGTGTCAAATGATCTACCAAAGATCATGTTTTTGCTGTCAACAAGAAAGGATACACAACAGAACGTCACCATTGACAGTAGTTAGGGACTTTGTCTACGGGCTAAGATTGCAATTTATTAGAAAAAAAAAAAAACCTCTACCGAACTACTAGGGAGATCCTATATAAGGCCCTGATCATCCCAGTCCTGCGAATAAACAAATTATTCAGGCGTTTTCAGAGAAAAATTCTTCGGAACATGTTTAGTCCCGTTTGTGTTGACGAGCTATGGAGACGAAGATTCAACCAGGAACTTTATGAGATTTATAGAGCCCTATTGAGGTATCTGTCGGAGCGGAAAATTTTCCGCAACGCATACTTCGTCGGAGGTTTAAATTTCATTCGAGGTATGTGTCATCGGAAGAAAATACTACACAAATGCGACGGCTTCACTTCACTACAATTGTTAAATAAATTCCGCGAAGAATTTGTGCCGGAGGAAATCGGAAAAAGAATGGCTCTTAGCTGTCAAAAATTGCACCAAAAATGCACCTGAACGCACTTCAACGCAACTCGTTACAAAATGTCGGAGAAATATTCCGAACAGCTTGTCGGAAGAATACCTCGAAGCAAAAATCCTCCGAATCGTACAAAAACGGAGAATTTTCCGCTCCGACGGATACCTCGATAGGGCCGATAGAGCGACATGAGCACAAATATCCTGGATAGCATATTCTTCGATTCCCAGTCAAAAGTCGGATGCAGTAGAAGACCCCTCCTTTTTTATTTTGGGCGCACTCAAGGGGTTATGAATACCCTTTATTTGTTTTAGCACAGTGCGGGCATATGGGAAATTCGGGATAAGGAGAAAGGAGATACCGATGCACATTGGTTTTATATGCCTGTAAGTTATAATGGAAAGGAAAAACAGAGTTTGGTAGAGCATTCCACATTCGAGTTGTTCGGTTTATGTGTGAATCTCTATATTTTAGCGTTTGTCCAAAGATAGGCTTAAGTTCAAACTGATTTGCATTCATAACGTTACGAGTATTGCAGCTGAATTTTTGAATGGGAGGAATGCAGCTGGCTATTTCTTTTCAGCATTGGTTGTCAAAATAGCGATAGAACAATGTAAGGCAGGAGATATTTCGACGATATTCGAGCGAAACTAAATTGTTCGCTATTCGAATGTCTCCTAAAAGTTTTTTCGCATACGTTTGAGTCCTATCGAGAAGGTGCAATTTTTTTTTTGGTGCACCCGACCAGTCGTGGGCGTTGAACTTAAATTTAGGGCGTATAAACGCTTTATATATTGTAGCCTGATAAGAGGGGGTGAAATATTTCTTACATCGATTAGGGAAACCTAGACATTTAGCTGCGTTTTTAACGGTTTGGAAGATGTGGTCGTTCCAACGTAAGTCGTTACTAGCACACATACCTAGCATGGAAAGCTTTTCGGTTTCATCGACGCAAGGGCCATTCATGGATAACGGCTCTAGATTATGGTTTCGCTTTAACGACAGAAGACAGCATTGTGGTTTGGAAGAATTGAATTCTACTCTGTCGGATTTTCCTCATTGTCAAGGTCGGAATTCAATAAGCTTAACATATTTCGACGTCGAAGATGAGGGACGTGGACTTGAAAACAAATATGAGAAGCTGAGAGTACTATCATCAGCGAAGGAATGAATTGGATTAGAAGTTGCAGGCAGGAGATCATTTATAAAAATGAGAAAGAGAGTCGAAGACACAACTGAGCCTTGAAGGACACCAATTATTTGGACACAATTATTTGGTGAGTTGCAGGTTTAAAACCGTCCAAAACAACTTGAATTGAACGTTTCGAAAGATAAGAAGAAGCTTTTCATCGATTTCAAATGCACGCATTTTCGACAAAAGGGCTTGATACCCTTGAAATATCAAGCGCAACAATCTGGCTTTCATCACCACTAACCGATTGATTGGTTCCACTTTTCGGTAAGCTATGTCTTGAGCTTTGGCTTAATGCCAAAACCTGTCAAATGCTTTTGAAATATCAAGCGCAACGATCTTGCTTTCACCACCATGATGGATTGATTGGTTCCACTTTTCAAAAAAAGGAGACCCTCTGAACTGCGCCAACTACAGAGGCATACGTCTCCTCAACATCGCCTACAAGATCCTATCTGTCGTAATATGTGAACGCCTGAAACTGTTTACCAACAACCTGATTGGCCCTTATCAGTGTGGTTTTAGGCCAGGAAAGTACACAACCGATCAAATTTTCACACTTCGGCAGATCCTGGAAAAAACTCAAGAAGTCCAAATCGATACCAGCATTTATAGAGACGAACTGTACAGAGCCATGTCTAGTTTTGGTATACCGCCCAAACTCGTCCGTTTGTGTAGGATGACGATAGAGAATTCTCGCTGCTCCATCAGGGTCGGAAACGACCTCACCGACACATTCGATACCAAAAAAGGATTTAGGCAAGGCGATGCGCTGTCATGTGACTTCTTTAATCGGATTCTTGAGAGGATTGTGCAAAACTCCAAAGCCAACACCAGAGGCACAATTTTCCAAAAGTCGGTGCAACTACTAGCATACGGTAGGACTCAACGTGAAGTCATAGCCACGTTTGCTAGTATAGAGAAGGAAGCGGCGAAAATGGGTTTAGCAGTAAATGAGGGTAAGACTAAGTATATGCTGTCAACACGAAAGGACACACAACATCGACGAATTGGACAGAACGTCACCATTGACAGATATAACTTTGAGGTAGTACGGGACTTTGTCTACCTCGGCTCCGCTATTAACTCTGACAAAAACATCTCGTCAGAAATTAAACGAAGAATTACTCTTGCCAACCGCTGTTTCTTCGGGCTAAGAAGGCAATTTAGTAGTAAAGCCCTCACTCGAACTACTAAGGAGATCCTATATAAGACCCTGATCATCCCAGTCCTGCTCTACGGCGCTGAAGCATGGACCGTATCAAAAGCGGATGAAGAAATTCTTGGTAGATTCGAGAGGAAAATTCTTCGAAAAATCTTCGGTCCCGTTTGCGTTGACGGGCTATGGAGACGAAGATTCAACCAAGAACTATACGAGCTGCACAGCGACATGCCCCTGGTCAAAAAAACTCCGCATTGGACGTTTAAGATGGCTAGGACATGTAGAACGAATGGACGCCAATACTCCGGCCGCAGAGTCTTCGATTCCCAGCCAGACGTCGGACGCAGTAGAGGAAGATCTCGCCTTAAGTGGCGCGCACAAGTGGAAACCGACCTCAACCAACTTGGAGTGCGCAACTGGAGGCAGTTAGCTAAGGACCGGGCTAATTGGAGAGGCATGTTGGTTGAGGCCCAGGTTCATTCCGGACTGTAGCGCCAGTTAAGTAAGTAGTAAGCCTGAAATCTTTAAAAATTCAGTTCGACTTCTGTTTGCAGATGATTTAAAATTTCTTAGATGTATAAAATCGATCGATGATTGTCTCCTTCTACAGGATGACCTTCAAAGGCTAACAGAATGGTGTTGTTAACCAATTATTCTTGAAGTTCTCTAAATGTCAATGTTTTTCGTTTTTTTCGTAACATGTCACCAGTTTTCTTTGATTACAAAATTGAAAACAATGTTCCTGAAAGAGTATCAGAGAAAAAAGACCTCGGTGTAGTCTTTGACCAAAAATTGAACTTTGTGAAACACGTGGAATATATTGTAACTAAAGCAAACTCAATGTTAGGTTTCATTAAACGCAATTCCAAAGACTTTAAGGATCCATTTACTATAAAATATCTATTTAGCTCGTATGTTAGATCAATTTTAGAATACTGCTGTGTGATTTGGAATCCATATTACAACGTTCATTCGAAAAGAATTGAAAATATACAAAAAAAAATCACTAGATTTGCTATATGGAAACTAGGTTGGAACATCGAAACTCCTTCCTACTCTGCTAGATGTCACCTTCTCGACATTCAGTCGCTTGAAAATAGACGGAAAATTTACTCAATTATGTTTGTAAGTGATATTTTATCATACCATATTAAATGCCCTTTTCTATTATTTTTGATTGATCTTTATGCACCATCTCGACAGCTAAGAGAACGTTGTCTGCTCCGCGAAAATGAACATAGGGTTAACTATGCACGAAATGAACCTATAATTCGCTGTGTTAGAGAAACCAACTTAATATCTGACACTATAGATTTTAACTTCCACACAAGTAGACTTACTTTAAAAAACAACTTGTTATTGCACTTCTTTCTACTCTCAGTAACAATGACCAGACCGTGGTAAAATATGAGCGGCGGGGGAAGTCCCCGATTGCAATAGCAGCCATCTATATGCCATACGATACGATGGATGGACCTCCATCTGCCCTAACAGACTCCCTGGTGCAAATGGCCAAATGTAAGAAGTGGGACCTCATAATGGGATGCGATGCCAACTCTCATCACACACAATGGGGCAGTTCAGACACCAACACACGAGGTGAGTCCTTGTTTAAACACATTGTAGACAACAATTTGCTAGTGGCTAACAGGGGTAATGACCCCACCTTTGTCACTAAAAATAGAGAAGAGGTTCTTGACATTACCCTCTTCAACAATTCTGATAGATTCGCTGTGTGCCACTGGAAACTTTCATCAGAAACATCATACTCTGACCACAGAATAATAGAATTTGAAATAGAGGACGATACTAAACTCCCCCTTCAACATCGAAACCCCAAGAAAGCCAACTGGAACAAGTTCGTTGTGGAAGTAGGGAGACACAGTAGCGCCCTTCCACTGCATCTGATGGAAACTCCGTTTGAAATCGATGCTGCAGCGGAACTAATAGGCAATATTTTAGTCAAAGCCTATGAAAGGATCTGCCCTCTAAGGACTATAAAACCACAAAGATCACCGACATGGTGGACGAAAGAGCTTCAAAGCATTAGAAGGGAAACCAGGAAAAACTTAAACGCAGCAAGAAGCTCAAATTCGGAAACCGACTGGGATCTTTATAAGAATAATCAGCGCAAATTCAAAAGTGCGGTCAACAGTGCTAAACGCACCTCCTGGCGTAACTTCTGTTGCAGTGTAGAAAGCACTACTGAATCAGCTAGACTTAGAAAAATAATCGCCAAAGAACCGGCTGTGCCAGGTTACCTCAAGCTCCCCACTGGGGACTGGACACAATCCACCCATGAATCTTTAACACATCTACTGGAAACCCACTTTCCAGGATGTGATTCATACTCCGGTAGGACCCCAGACACAACCGTCTATGATTGCAACCCCATAACAGCAGCAATGGAGGATATGGTTAGTGTTGAAAGAATCAATTGGGCAATTGACTCCTTCTCCCCCTATAAATCTCCAGGAGTCGATGGTATTATCCCGATCATGCTACAAAAATCGAAACACCTCGTAACAGCATTCCTACACAAACTATTTGTTAGTAGTCTAAAATGCGGTGACATCCCTAGGTGCTGGCGGGAAGTAAAGGTAGTCTTTATCCCAAAAGCCGGCAAGCCCAGTCACACGACTGCGAAGGACTTTAGACCAATAAGTCTTACATCCTTCATACTAAAAACCTATGAAAAACTAATGGATATCTACATTCGTGACAAACTCGACCCCCAATACATATCCTCGGCACAGCATGCCTACACGAAAGGTAAGGGAGTCGAAACTGCCCTACATGATATCGTTAGTACAATAGAAAAACCTCTTCACGAGAAGGAATATACACTCGCTGCATTTCTCGACATTGAAGGAGCCTTCAAAAATGTGAAGAAACCTCGCGAAGAACAACGTGGACCAATCTCTAATACATATTATTGGAAGTATGCTCAACCACAGAAATATAAATGCGAATCTGGGAGACACCCATCTCAAAGTAATAGCATCAAGAGGCACACCACAAGGAGGCGTTATCTCACCTCTGTTGTGGAACATAGTCATCAATGAGATACTCATAAAGCTACAGCGAAATGGGGTAAAAGTCATAGCCTACGCAGACGATGTAGCGATACTAGTTAAAGGGAAATTCCTACCCACTATTAGTGAACTACTCGAGCGGGCATTGAAAACTCTCAACGAGTGGACAAAACAATGTGGGCTTGGCATCAACCCCCAGAAAACGGAACTCGTTCTCTTTACGAACAAGAGGAAGATACCAATATTCGACCTACCGGCTATCGATGGGACTACCCTCAAACTAGCCGATAGTGCAAAGTATCTGGGTGTCATTCTTGATAGAAAACTCAACTGGAACCTAAATGTGCGCGAGCGCATTAAAAAGGCCACAGTCGCTTTCTATACGTGTAATCGAATATTCGGAAAAAACTGGGGTCCGAACCCCAAGATCATCCTATGGATGTACACGGCCATTGTGAGACCTTTATTAACATATGGGGGGCTTGTCTGGTGGCAATCCACAAATAAAGTCACCCATCTGAAAAATATGACAAAGGTACAAAGAATAGCATGTGTGGGCGCTACTGGCGCAATGAGAACCACACCAACAGCGGGACAGGAAACCATCCTTAACCTGCTACCGCTAGACCTTTACATGCAAGAATCTGCAGCCAAAAGTGCTCTAAGAATCAGCCAGCTCAGCTGCTGGAAATCGAACTCAGGAGGACATGCCCAAATTCTACACAGATATCTGGGCTCAGCTGTATCCTCTGACTACATGCTGCCTCACCATGACTTTCAAAGACCATTCTCCTGCATCCTCCCAAGCAGAGAGGAGTGGGAGAGGAACGAATTGGGCCCCGAAACCATATCCATCTACACTGATGGTTCAAAAATGGATGTAGGCGTTGGAGCTGGAGTGTTTTCAGAAATACTTAATCTAAACAGCACCTTTCGTCTCCCTGAGCACAGCAGTGTCTTCCAAGCCGAAATATTGGCAGTAGCAGAGGCAGCCAAAGCGACCTCAATGCTGGCGATACCACCAGATGATATCACCATCTTTATTGACAGTCAGGCTGCAATAAAAGCTATCTCTGCTGTCGAAATAAAATCTCGGCTTGTGAAACGTTGTCGTGAAGAGCTAAAGGTTCTTGGCGTCCAACATAATGTAAAGCTCTGCTGGGTACCCGGACACAGAGGCATACAGGGCAATGAAATTGCTGACGAACTGGCAAGAAAAGGATCTGCCTCCAGCATTGACCAAGCAGACCAGTCTGTCAAACCACCACTATGTGACCTCAAATCTCGGGTGGGACGGAAAACACTGATCACTGCCAAAAACAGGTGGAACTCCCTTCCCACCTGTGAAACTTCCAAAAGGATGTGGCCTGAGTATGACAAAGCCAGAACCCATAAACTGCTTCGTAGAAACAGGAAATCTGTCTCTACTTAAGTTGGGATTCTTACTGGACACAACTTACTGAAAAGCCACAAACTGAAAATGCATCTCATAGATGATGACCTCTGTAGAGGCTGCGGTGATGAAGAAATACACGAGGACACCCTCCACTTTCTGTGCCACTGCCCAGGCCTCAGCCAATTAAGAATGAGAACCTTAGGAAAATACTTTTTCCATGACCTCACGGATCTATCCGAAATCCCTCTCCCTAATCTTTTCAGGTTTGTATCAACATCTGGATGGCTAGAAAGAGACTAACAACAATGGACAGTAACGGGACAATGAATGAACCAACCACATAAGTGGACCCCCAACGGGCATCACAATGGGTCTATATTGACCTGAGTGCGATGAGGGAGGACACACACCGTCTGCCTCATCAACCCACCAACCTAACCTAACCTATTGCACTTCTTTATTTAGTAAATTATATTCAATTATACATACATGTACATACATAGGATTATATATGAAGAACTATACATTTATTTTTATTTTTGTTTGAATTGTTAACTTTCTGTAGTCTAAATGTAGATTTAAAAGATCTCGAATTGATGTAAAGAAATAAATAAATAAATAAATAAATAAATCCTGTTCAAAAACATAAAAAGGTTATTTATAAACTCTTAAGTGCAAGGTAATAATAAAAAAAAAGCTATTGGTTCGTCTGTTTGCGGCCATATATCTGGGTTTAAACCTCCTTTTCCATAAATGATTCAAATAAAGCTTCACCGGCATCATTCTATTTTATCTCGTAACAGATTAAGATAAAGTCAAGGTCTCGATGTAACAACCTTCAAGTAGTTAATTCATTCATCAAATACTGGTTACAAATTAATTTCTTTATTGCTCTACAAAAGTAAACTCAACCGCGGTCTACCAAATTAACAAAAATTATAATTAAAACAAGCACTCTATTCATAAATTTAAGAACATTCTGACAGACTTTATGAGCTCCGCCGAAACATTTAATTTAAATAAATACCTAAACGAAGCAAATTAATGTCTTCCGGTTAAAGTATCCAATAGAAAAAACATATCGCCAGCTAGTTTGACCTTTAAAAAATGTCACCCATTGTTGTTTTTTTGAAAAAAATATATTTAACGTCTTCTTTGCTAATGAGGTCAGAAATTCCTGTTTTAACACCCAAACTGGAACGATTATGTGAATGGATATTTTTTTTTAAAATCACTTTCATTTTTGTATATGCGTTTGCTAAATAAATATACGCAGTTGTACATAACCTCTGAAAACAGGATTCTTTTCACCGGTCAGGTGAATACTTTTTGGAAGCTAAGCACATGTCCAACAATTGTTAATTGCAAATTTATGATTATAAGCAAAGTACAAACAGACTAGTCTGACGACAGAAGAATTACTCAAAAAAACGTATTTTTAGCCAAAAAAAAAAATTATATATAAGCATTTTGTTGTTCACTTCTCAGCCACACTTTAGATTAAAAAAAAATCGCCCAAACAAAGAGGAAAAAGTCAGATATACATACGGTCCGGCGATTATAAAGCGTTGATGCATCGCTAAGCGATGTTGTCAGTATTGTGTCCCGATGAAATGGTACTGTAAACATGATTAAAACACTTTTTTCGAAATTAAAATCTTCACAAAGACAATTTTTATCCCAAAAATCTGATTTGAATATTTCCGTTTCTTCCGAGAAGTTCACATAATATGTAGTTGCCCTTCACTGGGGTAGGGACAACTTATGTAACTTGGAATTTTTATTTAAGAATTTTGTAACCTTCACTTTTTTTGAATAAATTTTTCCCGTTTTTTCTTAGATCACTTGTCACTTGGTTATCATAAGAGAATGATTTTTTTTTTAAATAAAATTTTAAACCGACAATCCTTATGCCGCGTGCGATAATTAGAACGTTCTGAGACAAACTGAATGGCGGCTATAATTAAGAAAAAAAAAACATAAAACTTGGTCACTTACACCCGTGGATGATCCCCTCTCTCTACACAGAAACACCCCCTATTTCGAATACACAATCATGAAATACAAAAACAATAAAATAAACCCAACAGAAATCTTGGCAGTAGCTGAATCTAGATACCTACACTTGCGAGATATATATTCCTTGCGATATAATATTTTTTTTTGTAGAATTTTTTTTATTTGTTTATGTTGATTTGATCGTGACTGTTTGGTTGTTGACGATCAGTAGTAGACGAATCAAGATCATCGAAGGAAAATCATTTTCAATATAACCGCCGCCGCGCATACACAAAAACAAAATCCGCGGAAATAATGAAGAGATGTTTTTTTTTATTTTATTTTTTCGATTTGAATTGAAGGACGACAACGAAAAATTAAATTGATCGGAGCGAGTACCGCTCGATCGCACGATCATCAATTGGCGACGATCAGATTGTTTTGTTTATTTTACTTTGGCTTTCACATTTGCGCATCTATGAGATACAATTTTATTTAATTTTGTTAAGGCAAGAAATTTGCGCTTGCGCACGATCGATTTTTAGTTAGTCTTCGCGTGTGCACTTGTAGCGATACTCGAATTGACTAAATGCTCGCCGCTCGGTGTTGAGGTAGCGAAGCGTTGATGGGCAAAAAAATGAAAGAAAAAAAAATCACAAATTAATAGATTTAGATACTTTCTCATTAGTGAGTGGTGAGATTTGTGCTTTTCAGTGTTATGCCGAGAGATCGATTGTTCGAATGGGGGGAATTTCCCAAAGAGAGTCGCACAAAAGAGAGACTGCCACGAACCGACAGTATATATTTATCGTGGGCTTATCATTGTTTTGGATGTGAAACAAAAAAAAGATACATGAAAAAAATAAATAAATTTATTTACGAGAGAGATATTCGTTGACATTCTATAAAATATTCCGTTGATCGTGTTCGTGAATTTAATTTGCCGAGTGGTTAGCTGATGTGATAACATGCATGCATAATGAAATCACGTGCAAGGCAGGTAGATATGCACTGCCGTGAAGGTGGGTTAACTTTTTTTTTTTTTGAGATACGCACGCACATTAGGTTGGCGTGTTATTAGCAGTCCTGGGGTTCAATAATCGATTGATCGGAGTGCTTAGGATGGACGGCCGATTTGGAAATGTTGTTTGTGAGATGGTTGCAATTATATACTTGGTTTGAATATACTAACTGGTGAATTAAACAAGACAAGTACACGACTAAGGAGGGCTGAATTGTGGTTGACATGGTTCAGCGATGTAACCAGGTGAACCAAAAGTTCGAAGGTTTCGACAACCCCACTTATCCTATTGTAACCTTCTGAAAATTTAATGTTTAGGCGAGTTTTCCATCAGTACCGAGGCGGTATCAGGTGAAACGACGAGATGTGATAGGTAGGCACGTCCTATCAAGCCTTCAACGCCGAGGCCACCAAAGGGAGCTTTTAAGCTTAGTCGGTCGAATATATGTAGCTCACCGCAATCTGTGGCTCCAAATAAGAAGACAGGATTCACCGCTCACAAAGTCCGGCCTAGTGAGGAGCATCTGTAAGTAGCGGTGATTGACGCACCACTAATCCCGAGATAATTTTAAGCGGGAAGTAATGACAATGGCGGCTGGTACATAATAATGTACTGCTGTTCCTTAGCAAGCAAGAGAGGATTTTGCAAAACTCCTGAGCCAATCTTCCAAAAAATCGGTGCAACTACTCGCATACGCCGACGATATTGACATCATCGGTATAGGATTCAATGTGATGTTTGACGGTATTGACATCATCGGTATAGGACTCAACGTGATGTTTGCGTTGACGGGCAATGGAGGCGAAGATTCAACCAAGAACTGCACAAGCTGTACAGCGACATGTCCCAAGTCAAACTCCGCATTGGACGTTAAAGATGGCTAGGAACGAATGGACACCAATACTCCAACTCGCTGATTCCTCGATTCCCAGCCAGACGTCGGACGCAGTGGAGGAAGACCTCGCCTTAAGTGGATCGCACAAATAGAAACCGACATCAACCAACTTGGAGTGCGCAGCTGGAGGCAGTTAGTTAAGGATTCCTCGATTCCCAGCCAGACGTCGGACGCAGTGGAGGAAGACCTCGCCTTAAGTGGCTCGCACAAATAGAAACCGACATCAACCAACTTGGAGTGCGCAACTGGAGGCAGTTAGTTAAGGACCGGGATAATAAGAGATGCATGTTGGTTGAGGTCCAAGTTCATTCCGGACTGCAGCGCCACTTAAGTAAGTAAGTAAGTAAGTAAATGTTCTCTAGCACCTTCCTTTCCGACGGTGCGATAAACGCACCTACCTTCAGAAACATGATACTCTATAAAAGCTTTAAAGTCTTAATCTGCAACAGTTACTGACCCTTCAATGACTCAAAAGCCAAGTAGCAAAAAATGGCCAACGTCTGCCCGAGTGACAATCAAATGCTACTGGCGCGCAAGGAGATTCCATCTGCCGCAAAGGCTAGGTTCTTTATAAAGGGTCTTCCGAACTTTGACGGTTGATAGCGGCTATATTGTTGTAGCTACATCTGTCAAATTGGCTGTCATTTATGCCAATTCAACATGTACGGATATAGCGTTCAACAACACGTGCAAGTGATACAATTCTTTTATCAAAATGGTTGTTTTGTTTTGGCAACGTTCCGCACGCTTCCACCATTATACGGTCCTACCGAGAGGACTATTCGCAGAGTAGTGGAAAAATTTGAGTCCCTTCGTTCGTCGACGAAATACAAGATCGCCGCTGTCCGTGAGTGTGCCGGAGAATCCGAGGCTGTCGATTTCGTGCTTCTCCCAAGAACTCGGCCTTTCGCAGACCACAACTTGGCGAATTTTGCGTCGTAACTTGAACCTGAACCCGTTCAAAATTCAACTGAAGCAGGAGCTGAAGTTATACTACCGCAGGCAACGACGTGGGTCCACTGAATAGGTTCTAAAGTAGGTTGGAACTGACCATCATTTTCAACGAAAAATCATCTTCAGCGATGAGGCCCACTTCTGGATTAATGGGTACGTCAACAAACAAAATTTGGGACGGTACCAATCCACATGAGATCCGAGAGCGTCCAATTGATCCCGAGAAAGTCACTGTTTGGTGTGGATTTTGGGCTAGCGGCGCGCGTCATTGGTCTATATTAACGGCGATTACCAACTTCTTTTGGCCTCAATTGGATGATATGGACAACAACGAAATGCTTTTTCAACAGGACGACGTCAAATTAAAAAAAAATGGGCCTAGTGACGCTTAGCCTAATGTCACAACACCGCTCAAGACACATTGGAAATTCTGCACGAGCGATTCGAGGGAATGGTCATCCCAAGTGGAGGTGATGTTAACTGGCCACCGAGATCGTGCGATATGACCCCGTATACCTCAAAACCAACAACATGCCATCGGTCAAATTCAACCTGATTTATGCGCCAGTCATGGAAAATTGGACATTTCGGATGCGCGCCACTCAGAGAAGCCACGGCGGACTTTTGAACGCTGCTAAATTTCATATATAATGGCATGGATAGGCCCTTAAAATGAATAAAAAAATGCCGATGAAATCTTACAAACACTTTACTTTCTTTAAATTTAAAGACAGGAAGCGCTTAATGAAAGACCCTTTACCAGGTTCTGTCATTCCAAAAGAAAGAAAGGTAGGATATACAGGACATCCGCAAGTACCAAACTGTTTCTACCTAGCCAATAATATTTTGAATCAAGAGCAGGTATGTCGGGTATCACGAAGGCTTTTGATTGCGTTCTGCAAAGTGTTGATAAGAAAATTTTCTTAAAAGTAGATCTTTTTAAGTAGTGGTGGACGGATCATCTTCTTATAATTTAATTAAGCCCAAAGAAAAAAAAAACAGTCCACAGGCTTTTCAACAGAAAACAAGTTCACAATTTCAAATACCGAGCTATACGTTCCAAAAAGCATTGCTAACCAATTTTCTGACGAAAAGTATCGCGAATGACCGCGCATCGGGGTAATGCGTTTGACAGTCAATTTCTCACAAACTATTTGGTCAAATTGAATGAAATTCAATTCTTTTACTACTACATATTACTGTTTGCAACAATTCCACAAAATAAGTCTTAGCCCAACTATCCCTGAACGGAATTTTCAGTTTTGGCCAATAACGGAAAATCATTATTATTCACATAGCCACCGATTCCTTCAAAATCCGGAATAAACGCTGGTATGATGACATTTCATTTTCTACTACAAGGCACAGTAACTGCTCCACAACTCTTCAATATCTACATTTCTGATATACTTTGGGAACTCGATAATTCATTAGCATTTGCCGACGACGCTACACTGTATGCAAGCCGGCTCAAAAATTGAAGAGATCCAAATCCAAGTTCAAAGCAAAGTTTGATAGGTTCCAAGCTTTCTGCTCCGAATGGAAGCTTAAAATAAACTAAGGAAATGTGAAACCATACAACAGCAAAGCGTTTTGGGTTTTTATAAATTCAAAACGAAAAACTACGGAAATTCCTATTGGCATTGAATATGAAGGAGTTCGCTCAGATAATGTTCAATCATCTTGCGAACTGTTTGCCTCATATTTTCAAACAGTTTATTTAGGTGACGTTTTTACTTCTGTGGAAAACCAATACGATGATATTTCTCCTATCACCGACTTGGGAATAATTTCCTTAACAGAAGATGAAGTATTGACATCATCTCAAAAACTTGAAGCCAAATTGAATCCGGGATTTGATGGTATACCATCGATATTAATATTAAAATGTAGTTCATCTCTTTCGATTCCACTAACATTAATTTTTTATTTGTCCCTTTCGACAGGCATTTTCCTAAATTGTTGGAAATATTCATTTGTAACGCCTATTTATAAGTCCGGTAGTAGGAATTTGGTAACAAACTATCGTCCAATTTCGAAGATGTCAACGATTCCGAAATTGTTCGAAAGTTTAGTTTAAAGGAATCTTTATCCACCAATCAACATGGATTTATGAAAGGAAGATCCACAGTTACTAATTTAGCTGTATTTATTAATTTTACCTTAACGGCATTAGAAGAAGGTTCACAGGTTGATGTAATCTACAATCGTGGACAAAAGTATTTTGTCACAGCTCATAGCAATATTCTAGCGCGTGTCTCTCTGTACGCGTAAAAGTAACGGGATCCATTCCACTTTCCAGTGAGAGATTCTATTTATAGCTTTCAGAATGCAAAAGATGACACTGATAAGTCAATTCATTGCTTTGCTATGACATGTGATGTGAGAGATTATGCATTTTTTGGTGGACAAAAGTATTAAGACATTGCTTTCATTTAGTTCTCATTTGTTTCGTGAGCATTAAAGACAGCTTTTTGCCATTTGTAAATCCAGAGTATAAATCTTCTACTAGCTTAAAACTTTTTTTTGTTCAATTTCATTAATTTGTTACCGTTATTTCATTAAAATATGGGTAAAACACGAGAGGTAAGCCAAATCCAGCGAAACGAAATGGTAATAAAGTACCACGCAGGTATTTCGGTCCAAAGCCTCAGCAAATTTTATAAAATACCCCGGCAAACAATTTATTATCAAATTAACATGCATAAACTGACAAATTCCACGGATAATTTAGTCAGAGCGGGACGACCACGCAAAACTACGCCAAGACAAGATCGTCTAATCTTAGGAAAATTTAAAGATGATGTATTAATTACACCAAAAGCAGCATCAATGGAAGTAAAAAAAGATTACGATATTTCAATTAGTAGAAAAACAGTTAAAAGACGATTGAAAGAGGCTAACTTTGCTACTTATGTGGCCCGTCCGATACCTTTTATTTCACCTAAAAATAAGTTGAAACGATTAGCATTTGCCAAATCATTTGTTCACAAGCCTCAATCTTTTTGGGAACAGATTTTGTGGACCGATGAGAGTTCTTTTGAGTACCATGGTTCAAAAAATAAAATTTACTGCAGATTACCCACAAATATTCGAAAGAAAATGAGACCCGTATCCCAACGCATACCACATGGTGGCGGCAGTGTGATGTTTTGGGGATGTGTTTGTTTTAACGGGATCGGTGATTTGGTACCCATAAACGTCATCCTGAATGACCATGCATTGCTTGCCGGCGACAGACTTATTGGGCAAGACTTTATCCTGCAACAGGATAATGCTCCATGCCAAAAAGCAAAAATGATTATGAAGTTTTTGAGAGATTTGGAAATAAAATCATTAGATTGGCCACCCCAAAGTCCCGATCTCAACATCATCGAGAATGTGTGAGCTTACATAAAACGCAAGAGAAGTGCAAATTTGACAAGACCGCGTGAGGAGGCAATTGCTGAAGTCGAAGGACTTTGGAAGGAAATTTCCATTGAAACGCTTCAGAACTTAATAAAATCTGTTCCTTCACGTTTGCAAAAGGTGATAGATGCCAAAGGAGGGTTTATTTTTTATTAATTTCTTTTTTGTTTTTAAAAGTTTTGGCAATTCATATCAAATTTGTAGCAAATTCTGTTTTGTCAAAATACTTTTGGCCCCCCACTTTAATGATTTTTTTTTTTATAAGCTAAGTACGCAGCTCGCGCTAAATTTTATCTTTGCTAATCTCCACTTGTTTTCTCCAATCCATAGATAAATGCTCGCTAAATTCGAACACAGCGTATAGATGAGTCAGGGAAATGCCATGCATTCGCAAATGTCAGTAATATTAATATTTTCTTTGTTAATAAAGATGTCGTCTTCCTCGAGAAATTCGTCCATAAAATATTCTTCTTCATTTTCTTCCATTTTGTTTTTATTTTTTATTAAAATTTCGCCGATTTAAATGCCTCGCACATTAATTTCGCGAGATAAATAAGTGGAGACCTTTCATCCGCTGAGTATAACCCTTTTCGTATAACACTTAATATTGTTATACCCTACCTACATTTTGTGTGTCCCATCTTTATGAAGTTAAGAATTTATTTCGCGAGCTGCGTACTGCACTGATAAATTTGCTCGCTAAATTTTATCTCTGTAGAGATTTTTGTATGGGAGATAAAATTTAGCGCGAGCTGCGTACTGGGCTATAAGATTTAATATGAAATTTAATATTTTTTTTGTTTTTTATTACCTTATTCCACTATTGCTATAAATAAATTTCTTTAACATTTTTTGGATAAATAAATTACAGTTTATTACACAAAATGTGGATTTTTATTTATGTCAAAATACTTTTGTCCACGATTGTATACAGTTTTCTTTAAGGCTTTTGATCGGGTAGAGCACAAATTGCTTACAAGAAAATTAGAAGCACTTGGTATCCATTCAATGCTTAACAAATGGATTGCATCCTACCTCAGTAACAGGAAGCAGTTAATTAGAATAGGAAATACTTATTCGAGGCAATTTGAAGCAAAGTCTGGTGTTCCTCAGGGAAGTCATTTAGGACCTTTGTTGTTTGCATTAGTTGTGAACGATATAGATTCAAGGGTGTCTTTCTGTAAGTGTCTGGGGTTTGCAGATGACTGGAAGTTTTTTTGTAGAGTCATATCTGTAGCCGATTGCCATAACCTACAGATTGATATAGACGCAATTACCGATTGGTGTAATTGTAATAATTTGCAACTGAACATGGTTAATCCATAGGTGGACACGGAATAAATAGGGTTGAGGAAATTATAGATTTGGGCGTTACGTTTGATCCGAAATAAAATTTCAATAAACACAGACAGTACAATATCTAAAGCAAATTCCCTTCTTGGGTTTATTAAAAGGAACAGCAAGGATTTTACAGACATACAAACTCTTAAAACCTTGCATTGATCTTTAGTAAGATCTATTTTAGAATACTGTTCTATTATTTGGTCACCAGCTTATCAGGTGCATATTAATCGTATTGAACGTATACAAAAGTCTTTTTCAAGATATTGCCTTCGTCACTTTAATGGCTGAAACACAATCACGCTTTGGTGCGTTGCGTTGTCTGACGCACCTAGTTCAACCATATGAAATCAATGTTACCTATCCCAATTTAGCTTTGCCTGGCGTTGAGTTTCCACCTCAAAATGAAAAAATCTTAACGTAACGTTGCTGTAAAGCGCCGTGGGCAAAGCAAAGGTTGGAAAAAGTGTGAATTGTCAAAATATTTGTTGTTGTTTTCTGGATTATTTTCTGAGAAGGTTGTGGAATACGATATTTTTAGCAAAGATTTTAATCATTTCCTCCATTTTTGTAGCAGAAGTTGAAACTGCAGAGAAAATAAATATGTCAAAGCGTACGCAAAGCAGTTGGGCGTAACGTTGGTAAAGCGAAGCTCCAAAGCGTGATTGTGTTTCAGCCATAATGGGTCAGTAGAAATGCTCAGATTTGAGACGCAACTGGAGAAATCTCAAAATAACGAGCTCAAATGGTCTTCGGATCGAGTCGAGGACCGTGGTAAAATATTTAGGTGTTCATTTGGACAAGTTTCTGTATTACAATGAGCACATAAATATTCAATTAGACAAGGCAAGAGCGGCATTCATGTCGCTAAAAGCCTGTTTTATTCCAACTATCTTAGATCCGATGTGAAGATCATTTGTTACCAAGCATTCGTTCGTCCAATTCTGACTTATGCGAGTCCAGTGTGGTGGAACATTAACCCATCGTATATGGAATGTCTCAGAATGGCGCAAATGTCTCAGAACCTGCACACAGATGTATAGGAGTGCACATTCCGATTATAGGCATTACGTCTCAAACAAAAGACTTCTGGATGCTTCCGGTGTGTCCAGAATTGATAATGTCATTCTAGATCATGTGAGGAATCGCTTTGTTCGTTCGGCAAGTGTTAGAGAAAACGAATTAATCTCTGGAATATTCTATCCAAATGCTGGGTATTTCAGAAATGCCTTGGAAAGTGAAAGAAACATTTCTGTTTCTGGATGCATATGGCTACCTATCGGATTCAACGAACGTTCCAATAATATACCATGCTGCAAGGAGAGCAACAGATAAAAGGATCCTTTATGAGCCTTTTGAGTCGGGGGACGGGAATACTGATCAAATGAGATACTGCATTAGCATACCTGAACGCGATAAAAGAAACACTAACAGGTTAAATGGAGACCGATACTGGTGGCTAGACTGGGCTGAAGCCGATTATTACTTACTTACTTAAGTGGCGCTACAGTCCGGGATGAACCTGGGCCTAAACCAACATGCCTCTCCAATTAGCCCGGTCCTTAGCTAACTGCCTCTAGTTGCGCACTCCAAGTTGGTTGAGGTCGGTTTCTACTTGTGCGCGCCACTTAAGGCGAGGTCTTCCTCTACTGCGTCCGACGTCTGGCTGGGAATCGAAGACTCTGCGAGCGGGAGTATTGGTGTCCATTCTTTCTACATGTAATAGCAATCTTAAACGTCCAATGCGGAGTTTTTTGACTAGGGGTATGTCGCTGTACAGCTCGTATAGTTCGTGGTTGAATCTTCGTCTCCATAGCCCGTCAACGCAAACGGGACCGAAGATTTTCCGAAGAATTTTCCGCTCGAATCGACCAAGGATTTCTTCATCCGCCTTTGATACGGTTCATGCTTCAGCGCCGTAGAGCAGGACTGATGATCAGGGTCTTATATCGGATCTCCTTAGTAGTTCGAGTGAGGGCTTTACTACTAAATTGCCTCCTTAGCCCGAAGAAACAGCGATTGGCAAGAGTAATTCTTCGTTTGATTTCTGACGAGATGTTGTTGTCAGAGTTAATAGCGGAGCCGAGGTAGACAAAGTGCCGTACTACCTCAATGTTATATCTGTCAATGGTGACGTTCTGTCCAATTCGTCGATGTTGTGTGTCCTTTCGTGTTGACAGCATATACTTAGTCTTACCCTCATTTACTGCTAAACCCATTTTTGCCGCTTCCTTCTCAATACTAGCAAACGTGGCATGACATCACGTTGAGTCCTACCAATGATGTCAATATCGTCCGCGTATGCGAGTAGTTGCACCGATTTTTGGAGAATTGTGCCTCTGGTGTCGGCTCGGGAGTTTTGCACAATCCTCTCAAGAATCAGATTGAAAAAGTCACATGACAGCGCATCGCCTTGCCTAAATCTTTTTTTGGTATCGAATGTGTCGGTGAGGTCGTTTCCGACCCTGATGGTGCAGCGAGAATTCTCCATCGTCATCCTACACAAACGGACGAGTTTGGGCGGTATACCAAAACTAGACATGGCTCTGTATAGTTCGTCTCTATAAATGCTGTCGTATGCGGCTTTGAAATCGATAAATAGTTGGTGGGTATCGATTTGGACTTCTTGGGTTTTTTCCAGGATCTGCCGAAGTGTGAAAATTTGATCGATTGTGGACTTTCCTGGCCTAAAACCACACCGATAAGGGCCGATCTGGTTGTTGGTAAACGGTTTCAGGCGTTCACATATTACGGCAGATAGGATCTTGTAGGCGATGTTGAGGAGACTTATGCCTCTGTAGTTGGCGCAGTTCAGAGGGTCTCCTAGCACATCAGTTGCGGCTGATCTAATGGCTTGTTGGCATCGTTGCCATTGTTCTTCGACATTAGATGCTGGCGGTATCTTGTGAGTCGAGAGGTTAAGGGATACGCGTTGGGCGAAGGTCTTGGCGGTCTCTGGCGGTTGCAGTCTTTCGATATTAATTTTTTTCACAGTATTTCTGTTTTTTTGTGGCGTGGTGGATATCCGCATCCTTACCTTGGCTACAACAAGGTAGTGGTCCGAGTCGATGTTAGCCCCTCGGAATGTTCGGACATCCAAAATACTGGATGCGTGTCTCTTGTCTATCGCAATGTGATCAATTTGGTTGACTGTTCGTTGATCTGGAGACCGCCATGTCCCCTTATGGATATCGAGGTGAGGAAACCGTGTGCTGGCTATAGTGGCATTTCGTTCCGTAGCGAAGTCAATTAGCCTAAGTCCGTTATTAGACGCGTTGTCGTGTAGGCTATATTTTCCGACAGTACTGCTAAAGATGTCTCCTCTTCCTACCTTTGCGTTACAATCTTCCAGCACGATTTTAACATCGTACTTTGGTAGTCGCTCATAGGTTTTGTCGAGGAGCTCGTAGAAGCAATCCTTAGTTATATCATCTTTTTCCTCCGTCGGAGCATGAGCGCATATAAGGCTTATGTTGCCGAATTTGGCCTTGATTCGGATTGTTACAATGCGTCTTGAAAACATAAGACTTCTTGCCTAAGTCTGGCACTTATAACAAATCCGCATCCAAAAAGTCGCTGTTTCTGTTCACTATAACACGGACCATAGTAGATGTCACAGTTTTTCATTGTTTTGACCCTAGGACAGCGGGCCGGAAAAAATACCGATGTCAGTATCCCATTTTGGGATATGAGCGCTGCCGTTGACCCATTGAGGGCTCCTCCGCCACCAACTCTTTTCCAATACCCTGGCTCAGTATTGGAAATCCCTATAGACCTGGTGTTCAAATATGTCGAAGCAGCTCATATAGGGATTTCACTACCAGTTCGATCAAACTGGGGCTGTACGCGACACCGTTGACTCCATCTAGGGAATTCCTCCGCTGCCCCCTGAAGAGTGAGTGCCTTAGTGAGATGACACTCACTAATTTAAAATAACTGTTTGCTTGGTATTTTATCGTCTGCCAAAAGCATCTGATCATTTAATCCCAGGGTTAACTCGACGTTAACTCTGGTTTAAATTGACTGAAAAACTACTTTCTCCGGTTAACTCGACTTTTAATCCCGAAACGAGGATGACCTCGCACGTAAAAACCAGACTTTATTCAAATAACGTATTTTTTGTTCGAAAATACTCTTTTTTCAAATATAAGTTATTTTGTTCACCAATAAAAATCCACACCGTATCCTGTTGATTCTGATTTGACATTTCTACATACATTTCATCATGGGCTAAATGTCTAAAACTCATTAATATAATGTAAGCTCAGGATTATAATTGACGGAAAGTCCATTTACGTTTATCGAGTTAAATCAAGTAAAATCACGTGCAAAATCATCCGCACTGGTAAAAAGCCCAACCGCAGAGTTTGGAAATGTCAATTGCCCTTACAAAACAAAAAGATTAACCACTTATGTCAGCTTCACAGAATGACAAATGTAAATAAGATGCTTGATTTGTCTCTTGGATTGACTGTCATTGTACTCGTGTATATTCATTTTTTTTTTTGAAGTTTCTAAAACAGGATTTAAGTTATTATTGCTATAGAAAGCATCAATACATTGCGCAGTTCCGTAAAATTAAATTACTTTTCCGTTTCCAGTCGCGACGTCTCCATAAATATGTATAGCTGTAATTTCCTTTTTGAATAACCTCGTCATTTCTGCAAAGCCCAGTGGCAGCCTATAAAAGACGTTTCACATAAAAATGGAAATCAATGCTATTACTTTTATTGGTTTTCCCTTTCATCGATTCATCTTAAATGAGTTATTTATTTGCTTAGCAGACATCAGCATATCAGCTGACTTTGACAAGTGTATATTTATTTAGATGTTTAAGTGGATTTGTGTTTATAGTGTTACCAGCTTAATGAAACCTGCTCCCATTTATTAGTTTAGACGATTTTCGAGTGGAAACAGCACATGCATATTATATTATGTGGAATTTCCGACAAATTACACCCTGCTTACACCCGTGAAAAAAATTTGTTGTTTTTTTTTCGGAAACTATTGTTTTTCGAGACAATCTGGTGCAATCGATTTCGGCTAATCACCACTTAATTTCAGCGAATATTTAGGGCAGAACCCAATTACACAGGCTAAAACTATACCTACCCACACCAATTACACATTTTAGATGCCGGAAGTATACCCATTTATTACAATCCACCTCCCTGCAGATTCAACCCAGCTGGAGAACCAGTAGCGGGGGCCTTTCTATTTTAGGACACGACAACAATTGATTACCCAGTCAATGAGGACATACCTGGGTATAAATTTTCAACCAACCCCAACAATGTTTATGTGAATGTGTGGTGAGGTGAGGTGAGTTGAGTTCGTCGACGAAATTATTTCGTTTACAGCTATAATGCTTGATTTTCTCATTTAGGTTAAAGCATTTCTTTTTTTCTGGACGGGTGGACTTCTTTTTCAGACAGTTTTGGTATTTATTGCTGCATTTTGGAGTAGAAAACTTTTATAAGAGCCGAAGGAATTAATTGAGTTAATACAAGCTTGTGTAAGCGGTGTTTTTGTTTATTTTATTTGTTTGACAGATACATAAAGGTAAGCACAGAAGATTAAACTGACCATGAAAAAGAGTTGTTCTTACTTTTTCAGGGTAAAAAAAATAATGTCTACAGCTTGCTGGTTTAAAAGTAAAAAAACTGGGATATAGATTTTTAAAGCTCATTGTTAAATATTTCTCAATTTGGTAACAATTTGTAAACAAAAACATAGGATCCACGACCCATGAACATGTAAAAACTCGCTTTGCAATTTAAACAAATGCAAATGTAAACATAAATAATCGTACACCACTTTACGCCTTCACGGGTCATGAATTATTGAACGCATCCATTTCATGTTGACATCTATTTGACATGAGACATTTGTGCAGCATTGGCGGGCTAAGGTTGTTGCGGGGTTTATGTTTTATGGGGTATTTGGTGGGAAGGTTTACTACTTTGTTCGCTCGCCATTTAGGTAAGCTTATGCATTTTGACAGTTCATAGTTAACAGCCACGAAGTATAGAATTGTCGAACATATTTAAGTAAAAATATTCGGGTTAACGTGTTTCTATTTGAAAAATAATTTATCCAAATCAATAATCAATTACTGTGTTAAGTTTTTGTTTTATGTATCCAAATCAATAAGTAATGACAATCCTACAACATGCAATCACAGAAATCATATCGAACCCCGAAAACCGAATGACGACGTGATTCGAAAACTCTGATATATTTTGGGGTCCGTCAGCAAAACACCGGTGCTTAAGGATAGTGTTGCGATTATATGAGGACACAAGCGTTCTCACTCTAGCCTCTCACTATCAACTCCTACTCTCACCTCCACGCTGGTGACTGGTGGGTGCCTAGTACCTCGACTGGAGATGGGGTATTGAACCCCTGTGGAAGGCCGTTGGTGGCAGCAAACGAGAGGCGGCAGCGGAGGAATTCCCTAGATGGAGTCAACGGTGGCGCCTACAGCTCCAGTTTGATCGAACTGGTAGTGAAATCCCTATATGAGCTGCCTCGACATATTTGAACACCAGGTCTATAGGGATTTCCAATACTGAGCCAGGATATTGGAAAAGAGTTGGTGGCGGAGGAGCCTTCAATGGGTCAACGGCAGCGCTCATATCCCAAAATGGGATACTGACATCGGTATTTTTTCCGGCCCGCTGTCCTAGGGTCAAAATAAGGGCCTGGCCCACCAGGTTGGGGGTTGTGCTTTGGGTTAACTACCCATCCATGGAAAAGAGATTATGTTACGAAGCAACCAATAGCCTCGGAACGGACTGATATTATTGTTGACGATCATGCGAAGCGAAAAAAGGACAACGACGTTCGTATCTGCACCTGGAATGTGAGAACATTAAACAGGAGAGGTGCAGGCGAACAATTAGCGGAAGCCCTAAACTGCTACAAAGCAGACATTACTGCCATCAATTCAATACGATGGGATGGGCCGGGCAATAAGAGGATGAAAAACTGTGACATCTACTGTGGACCGTGTTATAGTGAGCCAGAAACAGCGACTATTTTGATGCGGATTTGTAATAAGTGCCAGACTTAGGCAAGAATGTTATGTTTCCAAGACATAAGCGAACGCATTGTAACAATCCGCATCAAGGCCAAATTCGCCAACATAAGCCTTATATGCGCTGATGCTCCGACGGATGAAAAAGATGATATAACTAAGGATTGCTTCCACGAGCTCCTAGACAAAACCTATGAGCGACTACCAAAGTACGATGTTAAAATCGTGCTGGGAGATTTTAACGCAAAGGTAGGAAGAGAAGACATCTTTAGCCGTACTGTCGGAAAATAGAGCCTACACGACAACACGTCTGGTAACGGACTTAGGCTAATTGACTTCGCAATGGAACGAAATGCCACTATAGCCAGTACACGGTTTCCTCACCTCGATATCCATAAGGGGACATGGCGGTCTCCAGATCAACGAACAAGCAACCAAATTGATCACATTGCGATAGACAAGAGACACGCATCCAGTATTTTGGATGTCCGAACATTCCGAGGGGCTACTCGGACCAATACCTTGTTATAGCCAAGGTAAGGATGCGGATATCCACCACGCCACAAAAAAACAGAAATACTGTGAAAAAAATTAATGTCGAAAGACTGCAATCGCCAGAGATCGCCAAGACCTTCGACGCAACGCGTATCCCTTAAACTCTCGACTCACAACTCACAACTCACCACCAGCATCTAATGTCGAAGAACAATGGCAACGATGCCAACAAGCCATTAGATCAGCCGCAACTGATGTGCTAGGTTTATCGCTGCAAGAAACCCCTGGTTTGATGAGGAATGCCGACAGATGCTCGCAGCCAAGAACGAGGCCTACAAGGCTAAGCTGCAGGTGAAGACGAGAGCTGCCATTCAGCTCTATAGGCAAAGAAGAAGATAACAAAACCGGCTTTTCAGAAAGAGAAATAGGAGCAAGAAAAGCGCGCGATCGAGGATATATAGAGGTGCCACTCCAGGAACGATGTTCGCAAGTTTTACCAAAGTGTAAAACGTCAAAGCCAAGGATATAAGGCTCGAACAGAATCCTGTCGAGATGAACAAGGAAATATCGTAGTTGAGACACAGTCGATGCTGAGGATATGTAAGAACCACTTCTGCAGACTGTTAAACGGCGATGACGAACAACATTCCGCTGTCAGGCAGAACGAACCATTTAATATTGGCAACGACAGCGAAAACTGCCAACCCACCGACCTAAGTGAAGTGAGGATAGCTATATCTAAACTCAAGCTTAATAAGGCCGCCGGAAATGACGGCCTTCCCGCTGAGCTTTATAAAGCTGGCGGAGATGACTTGGTAAGCAACATCCACCCACTCATAAGCCAAATCTGGTCGGTTGAAAGCATGCCTGAAGAATGGAACCTCAGCATCGTTTGCCCGATCCACAAAAAAGGAGACACTGCTCCAACTACAGAGGCATAAGTCTGCTCAACATCACCTACAAGATCCTATTTGCCGTAATATGTGAACGCCTGAAACCGTTTACCAACAACCTGATCGGCCCTTATCAGTGTGCATTTAGGCCAGGAAAGTCCACAATCGATCAAATTTTCACACTTCGGCAGATCATGGAAAAAACCAAAGAAGTCCAAATCGATACCCACCATCATTTATCGATTTCAAAGCCGCATACGACAGCATTTATAGAGACGAACTATACAGAGCCATGTCTAGTTTTGGTATACCGCCCAAACTCGTCCGTTTGTGTAGGATGACGATGGAGAATTCTCGCTGCACCATCAGGGTCGGAAATGACCTCACCGACACATTCGATACCAAAAAAGGATTTAGGCAAGGCGATGCGCTGTCATGTGACTTTTTCAATTTGATTCTTGAGAGGATTGTGCAAAACTCCCGAGCCAACATCAGAGGCACAATTCTCCAAAAATCGGTGCAACTACTAGCATACGCTGACGATATTGACATCATTGGTAGGACTCAACGTGATGTCATAGCCACGTTTGCTAGTATAGAGAAGGAAGCGGCAAAAATGGGTTTAGCAGTAAATGAGGGTAAGACTAAGTATATGCTGTCATCACGAAAGGACTCACAACATCGACGAATTGGACAGAACGTCACTATTGACAGATATAACTTTGAGGTAGTACGTCACTTTGTCTACCTCGGCTCCGCTATTAACTCTGACAACAACATCTCGTCAGAAATCAAACGAAGAATTACTCTAGCCAATCGCTGTTTCTTCGGGCTAAGAAGGCAATTTAGTAGTAAAGCCCTCACTCGAACTACTAAGGAGATCCTATATAAGACCCTGATCATCCCAGTCCTGCTCTACGGCGCTGAAGCATGGACCGTATCAAAAGCGGATGAAGAAATCCTTGGTCGATTCAAGAGAAAAATTCTTCGGAAAATCTTCGGTCCCGTTTGCGTTGACGGGCTATACGAGCTGTACAGCGACATACCCCTAGTAAAAAAAACGCCGCATTGGACGTTTATGATGGCTAGGACATGTAGACCGAATGGACACCAATACCCCGGCTCGCAGAGTCTTCAATTCCCAGCCAGACGTAGGACGCAGTAGAGGAAGACCTCGCCTTAAGTGGCGCGCACAAGTAGAAACCGACCTCAACCAACTTGGAGTGCGCAACTGGATGCAGTTAGCTAAGGACCGGGCTAATTGGAGAGGCATGTTGGTTGAGGCCCAGTTTCATCCCGGACTGTAGCGCCACTTAAGAAGAAGAAGTCAGCAAAACCCCACAAGCGACCAGTAAGGATGGAGTATAGTGGAGCAGATTATTATTACGCATACCTAACCTCTTAAAAAAAAATTCTAAGTTCGAAGATATGTAGCACCAAGTTGTCAATGTCAAAAGCGTGAAACAACGGTGTGACAAATCCAATGGAATTCTTTAATTCGAAATTTCTCCATAATACTACTCCACTCCATTCAAGCTAATGTAGAAGAAAGAAAGTAGTAAAACATTTGTATGCACAAGAAAATGCAGCGAGATTCATCTCAACAGTTGTAGTTGCACTGCACATTCCGGACCTTCATCATTCCGACACCTTTCACTTTCTTGTTAAGTAAACCATAATCACTGTCAGTCATTCGTGTCGTCTTCTTTGCTTTTCATAATGCAACTGAACTCGGCTTTAATTGATTAAACAAAACCAACAGCGAAAGGGAATCAGAGAGAGAGGGAGAGAGCTCGCCCTCTTGTGAATCTGCATCAAGTGCTTTACGTTGTAAATTGAGGATGCCCTAATTTGTGACATCTTCTCCAGCAAATGGAGCCCACAATTAACAACGCCAATGTATGTCGGTAGTTATTGTTTGTCATTCAATCGAAGTCAAGGAGTACCAATTGTTATTTATGTCCCTTCGCCTCAATCAATGCACTCACTATCCAGTGCAAACAATAAACTGTCACAAAAGTCGAGTTCGACAAACCCAAATGTCAAATGCATGCTACTCGTAGGAAAGAATTTAAAGGCACTAATAATGAAAAGGACTCTTGCTTTTTGTCTTGTCCGTTGCCCAAAGGAGGACGGTTTTTGTTTTTTTTTTGTGTCATCGAGTGCACGAGGTCGATGAATAACAATCAACAATTTAAAAGAAAATTAGAATTTGTTTCCGTCAAAGTTTCACCCTTGTATGTGTGTTTGTGAGATGTGCTTTGACAGTTGTCAATGGAATAGGTTGTTTTTTGTTGTTATTGTGCATTTCACATCCTTGGATATGAGGGTGTACACTTATAACAGCAAACTTTCAAGTGGTATTTATGAGAAAAAGTTTTGTTTTCGTCTGTTGAGGGGGAACATGATTACCTTCATGGGAAATGTTTGTTTTGGAACTTTTTCAAGTCTTGCAGATATTTGGCACGTAGGAAGTTCGTTTTATTTCTTTTGTGCCCTTAGATGGTGTCATGAATGAGATAAAAAAACTTTTTACATTATTGAGTGCTCATAGAATTTTGCAGAGATTCGCTATTCGATTAGATTGACGCACATGCGTCAATAGTAAGGTGGTGTGTGTAACGTAGGTGACATAAGTTTCGTAAATGTTTGCTTTCACCGAGTGACTGATAACTTGTCGAGCATTTATGCCGAAACGTTATGGATGTTGTTCCAAAGGAAGGATTTTTTCTGGTAGCCCTTCAAAAAGCCATCAATTGAAGTTGTACGTGGGTACTGTCTTGTTTGTCATATTTTAAACGTAACTTCCATTAAAGTTTTTTTTTTGTTATAATTTGCACGCCCTTAAGTGTACCTGTACAGTGTTTTGATACGCTCGTAGATTATTTATTATTTGCCGTGCTATTTCTTAAGCTTAGTGAATGACGTATGTCATGTGATCATATAGATCATGTCCTGTGATCGAATATATCATGTCCTGTGATCGAATATATCCTGTCCAGTGATCGGATAGATCATTCAGAGTTTTGAAAGTTCAGGCTGGTGACTTAAGCGAGGTTCAACAATGTAATGTAAATGTGAGAGTGTTTTGTGAATATTTTTTTTTCTTGTTTTTACACTGCGCGTCATCAGGTTAGCACAGCTTCATCAGCCTAATACGATTGTTTCTGATTTTGTTGTTGTTAACTTGCAGTTACTTTTCTGTTTTCTATTTTTCTCATCTTTGTATGTACTATCATTTGCAAAGAGAACATGCAATAACAATGTACCGTTATATGGTTTTTGCTATTTTCTTTTTGTTTTAATGGAAATATGAGCTTAATTTTTGCGTCATCAGGTTAGCACATGCACCTTGTCTTTCATTTATCTTCGGAATTTGAACACGTATTGGCACCAAATTTTATTTACTGCTCAAGTGATCTATTTTTTTTAATATGGGTAAAGGAAAAATGCTATCGGTTGAAGAGAAAGCAAAAATTTAAGCTTATAAAAAGCTCAGGCTTTCAATAAGTGAAATATCAAAAAAAGTTGGCAGAAGTCGAAAAGTGATATACAATTTTTTACGTTATAAGTCGGGATATGGTCGAAATAATAAAGGCGGTAATAATAAAGTGATTTCCGATCCTGATAAGAGAGCAATTTTGAGAAACGCATCCAACTCTCATGAATCTACCGCAAAGATCAGGGCAAATGTTGGTGTTAAAGCGAGCTTATCTACTGTTCAAAGGGTGATAAAGAATGCTCCACAATTGAAAAGATTAAAACTAAAGAAAAAACCACCACTTAACGATGCTCGAAAAAAAAATGCGATTGAATTTCGCACGAGAGCACATGGCCTGGAAATCTGATTGGCACTATGTTGTCTTTTCGGATGAAAAGAAATTTAATTTGGAAGGACCCGATGGATACAACTATTATTTCCATGATCTTCGGAAGGAGGAACATCAGTTGGATCGACTTCATAGTTGTGTGGGCGGTGTGATGGTGTGGGGAGCTATCTCCTACTATGGTACGTGCGAGCTGCAATTTTTGAACACAAATATGAATGCAAACACTTATAAAAACGTACTGGAAACTGCTTTTCCCCATTTTAAAAATTTATTTGGAAATGTGCCATGGCGTTTCCAACACGACAATGCTCCGATTCACACTGCCCGGCTGATTAGGTCTTGGATTGAAGCACAAAACGTCGATTTATTGAAGTGGCCGCCTTACTCACCGGACATCAATATAATAGAAAACGTATGGGGATGGCTGGCTCGCAAAGTTTACGAATCTGGCAGGCAATAATCTACCAAAGAGGAATTAATTGAAGGCATTAAAAGCGCTTGGTCAGCCATTTCCTTGAATTATATTGGAAAGTTGTATGAATCGCTTCCCAATCGGATCTATGAGATGATTCTCAACAAGGGAGGATCGACTCATTATTAAAATTGTAAAAAAATGTTTAAATTTGTTAATTTATAAGTTTAAAAATAAGTTCTTACCTGAAAAAGTTAAAAAAATTTTAAAAAAAAGTGATGTGTGCTAACCTGATGACCTAATTTAAATTTTTAATTTTTCAGTTGATTTCGAAAATAAATTATAAAAAAATATTGACAAATAGAGAAACACTAATTTTTGTTTTAGTTAGTAGAAAATTGATTTGTTAATAATCGCTAGAATTTTTAGAATTTTAGCTTTCTTACTTTTGTTAGAAATGAGCGAAAACTATTAAAAGCAGGGGTGTGCTAACCTGATGACGCGCAGTGTATGTTTAACATGATTTAATGATTTTTTTTATGTTGTAATCACATGGTGGTCACATCCATATCTTGTAATTTAGGCCCTAAAAACTGGGTTATTATATCACGATAACGAACACCATTAACTGTTACTGCCTGATCAATCACATTTTCGAAAAACAAATGGTCCGATAATGCCTCCAGCCCAAAATCCGCATCAAACAGTCACGCGTTGTAGATGGATTTGTTTCTCAACCAATACACGTGGGCTTTCTGAACTTTAAATGCAACAATTTTGACAATTAACGAAACCATCAAGATGAAAATGAGCATCATCACCGAAGATGATTTTGTCCGAAAAATCAGCATCCACTTGTTGTTGTTCCAAAATCTATTCAACGAACTCTCTTCGCGCTGCATGGTCAGTAGTCTTCAATTCTTGAGTCAAATGAACTTTGTAAGCATGTAGTTTCAAGTCTTTCGTGAGAATCCGCGGTAGAGAGCTTCTCGAAACGCCTAATTTTTGAATACGGTGCCGAATTAATATTCCTGGACTGTCAGCAATAGTCTCGCCAACTGCTTTGATATTTTCTTTTGAACGACTTGTGACAGGACATACGGAGTATCTAAGATCACAAATTGATCCAGTCTCCCTGAATATTTTTAATTATTCCCTTCACAGGGTTTCATATCACTATGACGGCCATATTTTTACGAAAATTGCGGACTGTAGTTGACAAACCATCATTATTTTTAAAGTATTGTTCAACAATGGAAATGCGTTGTCCTTTCGTATAGCGATCCATTTTTTACTAACCCCATATTGTTAGCTGTCACATTGCTTATTTTTTTTCCGTTGGCAACGCATTTTTAATAAATGGCGCAAAATTCAAATTTAGCGTGAATTATCAGGCACCCGTTAGATACTTTTGCGTAACCACTAATAAAATATTGCTCAACAATGGAAATGCGTTGTCCTTTCGCTTAGGGCTCCATTTTTACTAACCCCGAACTGACACATGACGGGCTCAGTTGCACTTAAGTGCGATGAACTGCCGTGCAGAAGGTCTGGATTCGATTCCCAGGCGTAGCAACACCGAAATGATTTTTCACTGTATTTCCAACAGATTGCTTTAGTCGTGAAAAACGACTGCAAAGTTTTCTGCCAATAGACGAGTGCATATAATAGGATTATCGTCAAAGTGGCAATAAGACCAAAGCAGCGCATAAATGACCTAATTTGGATCAATATACCATGCGAGATAAAGCCCTAAATACCATGCAAAAATAAACATATGAGAAGGTTACAATCCACTGTGCGAATAGATGATAAATAGATGATAAATAATAAATTGTCGGAATATATTGCTCAGATAGTTTATTAAAATCGTTTAGATATGGTTCTGCAAAAAAAAAAAACGTTTTTCTCCTGCATATGCTATGGGGTAGGGTATACAAATGTTTTTTATAAGGAAACGCCCCCAAAAAAGTGCAATTATTTTGCATCAAAAGTTATTACGAATTATTTTTAATTTGACCGAAAAATGTTTTTTACTGAAAACGGCTCTAAAAAGTGCGCGTGGCAAAAGACTTTTTTTTTCCGTGGGCTGGTGGAAATCTTCATAGACACGATGAGCACGTGCCCAAAGTAGTGTGAGATTTTTTCTCACTAAAACCACCACCCATTTTGTATTTCTATTGCAACTAAGTATTCGACTTATCTAGCAAATTTTTTATGGCGAGTTTATAAAATGTTTGGCAGGTAACTTTCCTTTGAGAGTTCCAGCTTTTCCGCAATTTATAGCGCGGTTTGTTATTATCGGGCCAAATCTAAGGGTTTAGTTCTTTGAAGACGCCGCAATATATTTGTTTCGTCAAGAATTTGGAGGACTGTTGTGTTAACGTGTCCTAAAAAACGTTTTTTAAGTTTTCGTGCAAATTTTTTTGTTTCATCTTTAACCGCGGGAATACCCATATCTCTGCGTAGATCTTCGTTCCTTACGTACCACGGCGCATTGACGAATGATCTTAACATTTTGTTTTCAAAAGTTTGTAAAATGTTTAGATTCGTTTCACTGGTACAACCCAATAGTTGTATACCATATGTCCAAACCGGTTTTAGCACTTGCTTGTATAATAGCAGCTTGTTATCAAGGTTAAGCTTCGAATATTTTCTGAGCAACCAGTACAGTTCTCTGTATTTATTTTTGCCCAAACGTCTTGAGTTACCCTAATTGGCGGCACAGCGATTTTTGGCCGATTTATGACTCTAATTGCTTTCCAGAGCGAATAATTCGATTCCTTTTCAGCGGTTAGGCTTTGCAGATAAGTTTCAATTATTTTTAATTTGACAGAAAAATGTTTTCTACTGAAAACGGTTCGAAAAAGTGCGCGTGGCAGAAGACTTGATATGAAAGAAATATACTTACTAAGATTTTCTAAATATCTTGCTTTTTCAAAGTTCTTAACCGTTTGAACAAAAATAACGTTTTTCTAAAAAGTGGGCGTGACTGTTTGCGGACTTTGAAAATGTTTACACTTGTTCGACCAGCACGTACACCGAATTTCATTATCTTAGCTCAAAATTGAAGGCATAAAAACCGGTGACCTACAGACAGACGGACGGACAGACAGACATGGCTAAATCGACTCATCTAGAGATTCTAAGTCGATCCATATACTTTTAGGTATATCTAGCTAAATTATTTATCTATGTTACAAACTATGTATCAAAAATAATATACCCCTATGGGATAGGATATAAATATTAGATTTATTTTTCTACACCTATATCAAACTGCGTAGCCCTTTGAGTCTAGCCTTATCTAGCTAAGATACTTACTTACTTACTTAAGTGGCGCTATAGTCCGGGATGAAACTGGGCCTCAACCTACATGCCTCTCCAATTAGCCCGGCCCTTAGCTAACTGCCTCCAGTTGCGCACTCCAAGTTGGTTGAGGTCGGTTTCTACTTGTGCGCGCCACTTAAGGCGAGGTCTTCCTCTACTGCGTCCGATGTCTGGCTGGGAATCGAAGACTCTGCGAGCCGGGGTATTGGTATCCATCCGGTCTACATGTCCTAGCCATCTTAAACGTCCAATGCGGAGTTTTTTTTGACTAGGGGTATGTCGCTGTACAGCTCGTATATAGTTCGTGGTTGAATCTTCGTCTCCATAGCCTGTCAACGCAAACGGGACCGAAGATTTTCCGAAGAATTTTTCTCTCGAATCGACCAAGGATTTCTTCATCCGCTTTTGATACGGTCCATGCTTCAGTGCCGTATAGCAGGACTGGGATGATCAGGGTCTTATATAGGATCTCCTTAGTAGTTCGAGTGAGGGCTTTACTACTAAATTGCCTTCTTAGCCCGAAGAAACAGCGATTGGCAAGAGTAATTCTTCGTTTGATTTCTGACGAGATGTTGTCCGTACTACCTCAATGTTATATCTGTCAATGGTGACGTTCTGACCAATTCGTCGATGTTGTGTGTCCTTTCGTGTTGACAGCATATAGGTACTTAGTCTTACCCTCATTTACTGCTAAACCCATTTTTGCCGCTTCCTTCTCTATACTAGCAAACGTGGCTATGACATCACGTTGAGTCCTACCAATGATGTCAATATCGTCGGCGTATGCTAGTAATTGCACCGATTTTTGGAGAATTGTGCCTCTGGTGTTGGCTCGTGAGTTTTGCACAATCCTCTCAAGAATCAAATTGAAGAAGTCACATGACTGCGCATCGCCTTGCCTAAATCCTTTTTTTGGTATCGAATGTGTCGGTTAGGTCGTTTCCGACCCTGATGGTGCAGCGAGAATTCACCATCGTCATCCTACACAAACGGACGAGTTTGGGCGGTATACCAAAACTAGACATGGCTCTGTATAGTTAGTCTCTATAAATGCTGTCGTATGCGGTTTTGAACTCGATAAATAGGTGGTGGGTATCGATTTGGACTTCTTGGGTTTTTTCCAGGATCTGCCGAAGTGTGAAAATTTGATCGATTGTGGACTTTCCTGGCCTAAAACCACACTGATAAGGGCCGTTGTTGGTAAACGGTTTCAGGCGTTCACATATTACGGCAAATAGGATCTTGAAGGTGATGTTGAGTAGACTTATGCCTCTGTAGTTGGCGCAGTTTAATAGTCTGCAGAAGTGGTTCTTCCATATCCTCAGCATCGACTGTGTCTCAACTACGATATTTCCTTGTTCATCTCGACAGGATTCTGTTCGAGCCTTGTATCCTTGGCTTTGACGTTTTACACTTTGGTAAAACTTGATAACATCGTTCCTGGAGTGGCACCTCTCTATATCCCCGATCGCGCGCTTTTCTTGCTCTTTTTTCTTCTTTCTGAAAAGCCGATGTTCTTCCCTTCTTCTTTGCCTATATAGCTCAATGGCAGCTCTCGTCTTCACCTGCAGCTTAGCTTTAAAGGCCTCGTTCTTGGCTGCGAGCATCTGTCGGCATTCCTCATCAAACCAGGGGTTTCTTTCTGGTGGCCGCGAGAAACCTAGCACATCAGTTGCGGCTGATCTAATGGCTTTTTGGCATCGTTGCCATTGTTCTTCGACATTAGATGCTGGCGGTATCTTGTGAGTCGAGAGGTTAAGGGATACGCGTTGGGCGAAGGTCTTGGCGGTCTCTGGCGATTGCAGTCTTTCGATATTAAATTTTTTCACAGTATTTCTGTTTTTTTGTGGCGTAGTGGATATCCGCATCCTAACCGTGGCTACAACAAGGTAGTGGTCCGAGTCGTTGTTAGCCCCTCGGAATGTTCGGACATCCAAAATACTGGATGCGTGCCTCTTGTCTATCGCAATGTGATCAATTTGGTTGACTGTTCGTTGATCTGGAGACCGCCATGTCCCCTTATGGATATCGAGGTGAGGAAACCGTGTGATGGCTATAGTGGCATTTCGCTCCGTAGCGAAGTCAATTAGCCGAAGTCCGTTACTAGACGTGTTGTCGTGTAGGCTATATTTTCCGACAGTACTGCTAAAGATGTCTTCTCTTCCTACCTTTGCGTTAAAATCTCCCAGCACGATTTTAACATCGTACTTTGGTAGTCGCTCAAAGGTTTTGTCGAGGAGCTCGTAGAAGCAATCCTTAGTTATATCATCTTTTTCCTCCGTCGGAGCATGAGCGCATATAAGGCTTATGTTGGCTTACAATGCGTTCGCTAATGTCTTGAAAACATAAGACTTCTTGCCTAAGTCTGGCACCTATAACAAATCCGCATCCAAATAGTCGATGTTTCTGCTCACTATAACACGGTCCATAGTAGATGTCACAGTTTTTCATCCTCTTTTTGCCCGGCCCATCCCATCGTATTTCCTGGATGGCAGTAATGTCTGCTTTGTAGCAGTTTAGGGCTTCCGCTAGTTGTTCGCCTGCACCTCTCCTGTTTAATGTTCTCACATTCGAGGTGCAGATACGAACGTCGTTGTCCTTTTTTCGTTTAGCATGGTCGTCAACAATAATATCAGTCCTTTTCGAGGCTATTGGTTGCTTCGTAACAATAGGTATTTCGGTGAATGGGTAGTTAACCCAAAGCACAACCCCCAACCTGGATGGCCAGGCCCTTGTTTTGACCCTAGGACAGCGGGCCGGAAAAAATACTCAGTAGTCCATTTTGGGATATGAACGCTGCCGTTGACCCATTGAGGGCTCCTCCGCCACCAACTCTTTTCCAATACCCTGGGTCAGTATTGGAAATCCCTATAGACCTGGTGTTCAAATATGTCGAAGCAGCTCATATAGGGATTTAACTACCAGTTCGATCAAACTGCATAGCTCTTTGAGTCTAGCCTTATCTAGCTATGATGCTTTCCCTTAAAGAGCATTTTGATACATTGCTGGGGTTTTAGTTGGGCTCTGCACTAAGGTTACAGTGAGCTTATCAAGACATTCTATCAACGTTTGATTTTTTTAGCCAACTTAATAGGGTTATCACTTAAATGTTCTACAACGTTGAATCACCTCTCCCTCTGAAACCCTTGTTTTTCGCAGCAGCTCTGGAATTGTGTTTTGTTTTTTGTTCCAACTTACATGGCGATGGGACAATGGCGGAAAAACTGCAGCAATTATTTAATCTGCGACCAGCGCTTTTTAGTTGTTGTCATGGGGTAGTTAGTGATCTTATCATCGCATAGACAAACAAATTGTGATGCTGCTTTGTCTGAGGACGAGCTTTTTATGACGAATTTTATTACAAAACCGACACGCAAATTTCCTTGTCGCAGTCAAAGTGACATTTAGACAAAAGTAACGTCGTCACCACGTGAGTGCTCTGTGGTTAGTACGATACATTGCCTTTGCCTAGCAAAGCGGTTGGGTTCAATTTTAAACGTAGTTACAGTAAATCTTTGAAGTAGAATATAGTTCCATTAAAAGTCTACTAAACTCAGCCCTTTGCATTCGGCACAAATCTGCAGGTCCCAACATCATGGGGCAGTCTGGCACGCGTACTCAAATTTTTGTCAGAAAAAGCCACGGCAATGGACGCAAACGAACTATGTACGCATCGCAAACATTTTTTTTTTCAGAAAAACCTTAAATTGCGAATTTCAAATCAAGGATTTTTGATTAATTTTTTTCAGAAATTAGACAGCCCTTATGAATTGACCTGATTGGTTGGACAAATACTTGCCACCAAATTAAAAAGAAAAAAATCCACCAGAACAATTTGTACTCCCCAGTGCAAATAAAATGAAATTACACATTTGCATTACTCTCGGGGGGTGGCAATTAACCCCATTGAAAAATAAAACAAATTTTAAACACATTATTCGACGTCATTCGGTAGTGCTCAGCATAAATTGTAGACACGCATATGCTAAATAAAAAAAAAAGAAACACTTCAATTCAATCATGGTCGGTGGGTGGTTCCTCCCCTTGAAATCATACACACCCACAAAACTTGGAAAGTTGCATGCAACATGAGCGTTAATATTACGAAGAGTTTTTGAAAAAAGAAATGATGGCGGCGCGGCGTCGAAAAGGGAAATGTGTCAATGTCCTAAATGTCTTTGATGTGAGTATGCGATTCTATACGCGGTGACCCAATTTCTGTCTAATGACGACGAAAATCCTTTCATGCTCTAATTGTAGTTCTAAACATTCGAAATGTCTGCTGAAGTATACAAAATTGGAATCAGTATCAGTACCTGGTTCTAATTTGTGCTGAACCGGAAGAGGGGTTGCCAAAATGGGGCCAACTATATGCAGGGAAAAACATAAAAGTTAATGTTTTGGAGGTATTCGAGTTATGAAGCCGTATAACGTTGGTCCTTTAAATTTTTGGGGTGTTTTCAGCGATTGAGATCTGTAAAGTCGTGAACTGTGGATTTTAAAATGAATATGTTTGACCTTGGCTGTACACTTGCATATGCTTACTATAATGTAAGGCTAATGAAAACACCCCCAAAAAATGGGCGTGGCAAAAAAAGTTGTTTAGACAAAATATAGGTATTGAAATTGTCTTCATATGTCGTTCAGACCTTTTTCCAAAATTTCGTTCTGTTTGGCCAAAAACAACGTTTTTCTGAAAAGTGAGCGTGGCAGTGGGCGGATTCTAAAAATGTTTACACTTGTTCTGCTTCGTTGGACAGAGAGTCTATATACCAAATTTCACCACTCTACCTCAAAATTTAAGGCCCAAAAATCGGTGAGACACAGACGGACAGACCGACGGACGGACATATAGACAGACATGGCTAGATCCACTCAGCTAGCGATTCTGAGTTGATCCAAATACTTTGAGGTTTATCTACCGAAATTATTTCTCTTTGTTACAAATTTAATGTCAAAACTAATTTACCCCTATGGGATAGGGTATAAAAAAACTCTGTGAGTTATAAACGGGTGGTCAAATGGTAGGCAATGCCAACTCCGAATCTCAGCCTTCACGTAGCGACCGCTGAGTGCCTAATACCTTGATCGAACATATTCTATTTTCAGGCGGCCGGCAGCGGGAGAACTCTCAAGATGGAGTCAACAGTCGTTTACAGTCCTAGCTAGGATCGCCAAAAGTGAAATACCTTGATGAATTGCTTCGACATATTCGGACAACAGGTCATTTAGGAGTCTCATGGGTAAGTCAAGTTGAACAGAGATGATTGCGGATGAGCCGAAAGGCCAACGGCAACGCTCAATCCCGTAGTAGATACTGATGACCCCTTGTCCTAGGGGCATCTAAGAAATTGGAAACGGCCCTCCAGGTTGGGGGTTATACCTTGGGGTAACCCACTCACGGAAGCCTTGGAAAGTACTGATCTTAAGATGACGACCATGCAAAACGAAAAAAGGATAACGATGTTCGTATCTGCATCTGCAATGTGGGAGCATTAAACAGAAGAGGTCCAAGCGAACAACTAGCGAAAGCCCTAGGTTGCTACAAAGCAGCCATCCAGGAAATAGGGGATGAAAAACTGACATCTACTACGGGCAGTGTTATAGTAAGCAGAAACAGCGACTATTCGGAGTCTTTGCTTTCAACAGAAGAACAAAATAATGTAAGGTAAGACTGTTTCTACGAGCTCCTTGACAAAACTTTTGAGCGCATACACAAATACGCAACCCTATCGAGGTATCCGTTCGAGATATCCGTTAAAATTAGCATTTCGGATAGATCTTCCGAAGAAATGTAAAGCACATGATCGCGCATTGGCGTTTAGTCGGATATTTTTGACATTTATGCGTTCAATTTCTGCCGAAGTTGTCCGACGAAGAATTGCTGCTGAATCAAACGGACGCGATTGTATACGTCGAAAGCAAATTGAGTTCCGATTGATTGTTCCGAACGGATACCTCGATAGGGATGACGATGTGAAAATCGTGTTGGAAGGTTTAAACGCAAAGGTTTAAAGAGAAAGAGAAATACAGCCTACACGACACCACGTCGGGCAACGAAGTTAAGATAATTGAGTTTGCTGCGGAACGAAATGCCACTAGGTATAGACAGGACACAGTTTTCTCACCTCGATATTCATAGGGGTACAGGGCGATAGACAAGAGACATGCATCCAGTATATTGGATGTCCTTACATTCCGAGGGGCTAACATCGAGTCGGACATTAAATTTTGTGGAAAAAATTTAATATCGAAAGACTGCAAGCAAGAGACCGCCAAGGCCTTCGCGGAACGCGTATAGCTCGATTAACACCATAACACCAGCATTGAATGTCGAAGAATAATGGCAACGATTCCAACAATCCATTATATCAGCCACAAATGATGTGCTAGGATTCTCCACCAGCAAGAAACCCCTGGTATGATGAGGAATGCCGACAGATGCTCGCAGCCAAGATGGAGGCTAAGCTGCAGGTGAAACCGAGAGCTTCTATTGAGCTCTATAGGCAGAGAAGAAGGGAAGAACACCGGCTTTCCAGAAAGAAGAAAAAAGAGCAAGAAAAGCGCGCGGGTATAGAGAGGTGCCACTCCAGGAACAAAGATCGCAAGTTTTACCAAAGTGTAAAACGTCAAAGCCAAGGATATCGTAGTTGAGACACAGTCGATGCTGAGGATATGAAAGAACCACTTCTGTAGACTGTTAAACGGTGATGACAAACAACATTCCGCTGTCAGGCAGAACGAACCATTTAATATTGGCAACGGCAGCGAAAACTGCCAACCACCCGACCTAAGTGAAGTGAGGATAGCAATATCAAAACTCAGGCTTAACAAGGCCGATGGAAATGACGGCCTTCCTGCCGAGATTTTTAAAACCGGCGCGCGGAGATGACTTAGTAAGTAACATCCACCAATTCATAAGCCAAATCTGGTCGGATGAAAGTATATGCCTGATGAATGGAACCTCAGAACCACCGTTTGCCCGATCCACAAAAAAGGAGACCCTCTGAACTGCGCCAACTACAGAGCCATAAGTCTCCTCAACATCGCCTACAAGATCCTGCCGTAATATGTGAACGCCTGAAACCGTTTACTAACAACCAGATCGGCCCTTATTAGTGTGGTTTTAGGCCAGGAAAGTCCACAACTGATCAAATCTTCACACTTTGGCAGATCCTGGAAATAACCAAGAAGTCCAAATTGATAACCACCACCTATACATTGATTTCAAAGCCGCATACGAGCATTTATAGAGACGAACTATACAGAGCCATGTATAGTTTTGGTATACCGCCCAAACTCATTCGTTTGTGTAGGATGACGATGGAGAATTCTCGCTGCTCCATCAGGGTCAAAAACGACCTCACCGACACATTCAATACCAAAAAAAGGATTAAGGCAAGGCGATGCGCTGATGTGACTTTTTTAATTTGATTCTTGACAGGATTGTGCAAAACTCCCGAGCCAACACCAGAGGCACAATTCTCCAAAAATCGGCGCAACTACTAGCATACGCCGACGATATTGACACATTGGTAGGGCTCAACGTGATGTCATAGCCGCGTTTGCTAGTATAGAGAAGGAAGCGGCAAAAATGGGTTTAGCAGTCAATGAGGGTAAGACCAAGTATATGCTGTCAATTCGAAAGGACACATAACATCGACGAATTGGATAGAACGTCACCATTGACAGATATAACTTTGAGGTAGTACGGGACATTGTCTACTTCCTCACTCTGACAACAACATCTCGTCAGAAATTAAACGAAGAATTACTCTTACCAATCGCTGTTTCTTCGGGCTAAGAAGGCAATTTAGTAGTAGAGCCCTCACTCGAACTACTAAGAGGATCCTATATAAGGCCCTGATCATTCCAGTCCTGCTCTACAACGCTGAAGCATGGACCGTATCAGACGTGGAGGAAGAAATCTTTTGTTGATTCGAGAGGAGAATTCTTCGGTCCCGTTGAAGGGCTATGGAGACGAAGATTGAAACCAAGAACTATACGAGCTGTACAGCGACATGACCCTAGTCAAAAAAAACTCCGCATTTGACGTTTAAGACGACGTTTTAAAAACATGTCTTCTTGGGTACAGTCAACCGGTTGATGAATGTCAAAGTTAGTCAATAAAATATTTAATGTGGCGAATCGGTTGAATACTGGCGTGAAGGACTATCTTCACAGGGTTTCCTTTCTGATAGATGTGCTTTGATTTATAGAGACGTTTGCATCTAAGGTTGAACGGAAGCTGTATAGGAAGCAGGGAGGTCGAGAGTTCTCCAAGTGCTAGTAAATTTGATAGATTGCTTGAGAATACGTGCACTTTGGCAATAGCCCTTCGCTTACATTATTTTTTTTTATAAAACTTAAACAACCGACATTAATCGGCGTTTACACTTTTACTGCATTAAGCTATCAACGGAAACGGTACACTCAACAAAAAAAAAATGAATACCACGTGAAGCGCAGACAAGCCTCCTGTTTACCGTGATACTCGAAAACATCAGGACCGCAATCCCTTCGATATTTATTCATGATGCCAGTTGGGCATACCCACAACTGCTCCTTAAAACTCTTTTCATATACAAAAACAATTACTCACCTCATCGACGGATTCACATTCGAATAAGTAAATATGTAAAAGTGGATCTCTTGGATCCTTCATCAGGTAAACAAGTCCTGTCAGAGGACCATTGAATTCCATAACAGCTGTACTCTTAACAGCGCCACCGCCATTGCAGTCAGTTGAAGCATTAGGTCCACCTCCGGACACATTGCCTGTAGCAGCACTCGAGCCACCCGTTGTGGATGACAGCGACGAGGCGGATGACAATGACGACGATGATGATGACGACGATGACGACAATGATGCTGCACTACTCAAAGCGCTTTTAATGCCATTTGTGTGCTGTTTGACTTGCGAGTATCCACTCCGTCCGTTCCGATGTATGATGCGGCACATGCCAACAATATGCTTCAACGGATGACCGAACTGAAGTTCAAAGTCTGAATTGTATGACTCGAGGACACCGTTTTCAACGCCAACCGAGAGCTGCAAAGAGAAACGAGTATTGGGGGGTTAAAACTTAAAATATAAACGCCAACAAGGATGTACAAAATAAATTTAAATAAAAAAAAATATAAAACTCACGACGACAATATGCCAAGGACATGATGTACGTTGGGGCCTTCTTCTGGTGAGTGCACACTCACAACAAATACCTACCAACAAACGAGTAAGGAATATGAAACTGGGGGAGGCACAAGGACTCGTCGCAAAGACATTTTCATGGTCGGTTTCATGTGAATGATTAATTTGAGAGCTGGCTGGTGGAGTATGGGTTATGGTGGTCCGAATTGCACTTACATAAACGTACCCGAGGTTAATGAATAATTAAACGCAAAATAACACATAATTGCCGCAAGGATATCTCTGCAAATAATAATTCTTTAGTCGAAGTGTTGTGGCTGAAATGAGCTAGGAAATTACCACCGACCGACATACTGTATGACGCAGGATACGCAGGTAAACAACGGTTATAGGTTTTGGCATTTGGATAGGTAGTTTATGGACACGTACGTCAAAATTAGATGTTAATTTGTTTCGAGGATAATGCGAAGGAAAACAATTTACGACTTGGATTCAAGGAGTCGTTACGAAATTGATGGCATTATCTGCAAAGTAAACAATTATAAGGACATGCTCACTGGGTACATGTGTGTGGGGTTTATTGGTTTTGCTCCTTAATGGAGGTCTAGGTGGGTACTTTTTATTTTGTGCAGACTTCGGTTTATTGACAGTTGCGTAATGAACACGGGGAAGGGTGTGCCCCAGGAGATTATTTATTTACAATGCCAAGCGACGAGGAGCCAGACCAACCAATTGGAAGAGTGCCTTTTGCGATTTTAATGGAACTGAGTCCACGAGTATTGGAAGTTATAAAATTGAGTTGGCGAAAGCAATGATAAGTGGGATGTAGACTAATGTACTTCGGTGAGAGCTTGAGCTATTGACCGGAGTACGCGTGTATAGAATGAATGTATTAGCTTTCAGAGAGATATGTACGATAATGAAACGTATCCCAAATAAGATTAAGCTTCCATTCGGAATCACCGAAGGGTTCCCTCTGAAAAAAAAAATCCAAAGCACGAACGAACATCCATTACAGCAAAAGTCATAAGGTACACGCCATTTACGCCGGAGGTTCACCGGTTCAAAATTTTTCGAGGACGCTGTGGTTAGATAATCCATAACACGATTATTGAGACTGCTTCAGGCAGATCCAGAAGTTGTTATTACCGCGAATTGATGAATTGGGACTGGGGGACATGTGGTTACAACAGGACGGTACAAGTGCACACACAGCTAGCGATGCAATAGACATTTTCAACCCGAAAACTCATCCGTTTTTGAGTTGTCCAATGTCCACTTTTAAGGATTAACACTGGTTGGCCAAGTACAACCGCTCCAGACTTCCTTCTTTTTGTATGTCATAGTTCTATGAGAATGCGTAACAGACTTGACTACTTGGCGTAGTGGCGTTACAGTCCAGAATGAACCGGGGCATCAACCAACATGCCTCTCCAATCAGCACCATCCTTAGCAACCTGCCGCCAGTTGCGCACTCCAAGTTGGTTGAGGTCGGCTTCTACTTGTGCGCGCCACTTTAGGCAAGGTCTTCCTCTACTGCGTCCGACGTCTGACTGGGAATGAAGACTATACATGTCCTAGCCATCTTAAGTTAGTTAGTTAGTTAGTTAGATTGGCTGTTCGTACAAGACGAAACACAATTAGCGCTGAGGTGCGCCGTTTTGATGCCAAAAACTCGTGCGGTTAAATGTTATGTCTTGTTGTTGTTGTTGGCGTGTACTAAATCCAACCAGTGGCATTAAGGAAGGCGAAAAGTTCTTTGATGTGTTTATCAGAGAGGTCGCGGATATTGTCAAAGAAAGGTTTGCCTAGGGTTCGTTGTCTTGCTCTTGACAGAGCCGGGCATTTGCACAGAAAGTGAGTTAAAGTTTCCTTCTCCCCCACCTCCTTGCAACTGCGACAGTTGGTGTTGTTGGGTATACCCATTCTAACAGCATGGTCACCGATGGGCCAGTGTCCAGTGGTAATTGCTATCACCCTGGAGACTTCCTTACGGGATCTGCTTAAGAGGTCCCGAGTTTTAGTCTTGTTGTAGCGAGGCCACATATCTCTTGAAATGGCGCACCCACTGAGGTTACGCCACCTATGTTCTGCTGTTTTAAGAGAGTGTGTGTTGATATTGTTCATGATAGTTTTTAAAGGAGTGAGAATGCCGATTGCACGTGAGCTGGGAAGGGACGAGCCCAACCTGGCTAGGGCATCAGCCTGTTCATTTCCATCTATGTCACTGTGGCCTGGAACCCATATGAGAGTGATACTGTATCGACTCCCAATGGAGGCCAGTTCGTTTTGGCATTGAAGTACTAGTTTTGATGACGTCGATACAGAAATAATCGCCTTAATAGCGGCTTGACTGTCGACAAAAATAGCGATATTTTGCTTGGGAGTACTATCGTGTTTAATCGCGTGACATGCCTCCCTAATAGCCAACAATTCCGCTTGGAATACGCTGGAGGAATCAGGGAGGCGAAACGATTTTTTTATTTTTAGTGTGTCCGAGTAGACACCTGCGCCCACTCCGCAGTCCATTTTGGAGCCGTCGGTGTATATAAGTGTGTCAAAATCTTTTTCAACCAATGCGTTTTTCCAATCCTCTCTAGTTGGAAAGCCGGCGGTGTAGTGATTGTGGAAGTTCAGTTTGGGTATCATGTAGTCGGTATGATGGTCAGCTAGACCTGCTGGCAAAGAATCTAGGATATTGCTGTGCCCATAGGGCTTATTGAACCAGCAGCCAGATTCTTTGAGCCTGACTGCACTACACATTGCAATATCTTTGATATGGATATCTAGAGGGAGAAGGTGGAGAAGAACCGTTAAGGCATCAGTGGGACAAGATCTCATGGCCCCAGTTGTGCCGATACAAGCAGTTCTTTGTACCCTCTTAAGTTTGTCAATGATATACCCTTTACTCACAGAAGGCCACCAGACTAGTGCCCCATAGGTGAGTATCGGCCGAACAACAGCAGTGTACATCCAAAGTGTCATCTTTGGTTGTAGGCCCCATCTTTTGCCGAATGTTTTTCTACAGGCATAGATCAAGTCGGACTTACAGTTTGTTCATAACAATAAGCCACAGCAGAGTCAGCATATCGCGTTAAGCTGCTGTTGCCTAGTGTTGATTGAATGATTCTAGACCTTAGCATGGATATAATCCATTGGCTAAAATGCTCCTCTACACCAGTTACGGTTAGGGCTTCTAGTATGCTGTCAGTTTGTACATTATTGAAAGCCCCTTCTATATCAAGGAAAGTGGCTAGGGTGTATTCTTTGTAGTAGAGGGACTTTTCGATGGTCCCAATCACCTCATGCAGAGCGGTTTCAGTCGATCTGCCTTTGAGATATGCGTATTGTGATGTGGATAGCGGTGATTCATTAAGAATGCTTCGCACATGGATGTCAAGGATCCGCTCCAGGGTCTTTAGTATAAAGGAAGCAAGGCTGATGGGCCTAAAATCTTTTGCAGATTCATGTCCACGTCTGCCTGCCATTGGTATAAAAACTACCCTGACACGTCTCCATGAGCCATCTTAAACGTGCAGAGTTTTTTTTTTTGACTAGGGGCATTTCGCTGTACAGCTCGTATAGTTCTTGGTAGAATCTTCGTCTCCATAGACCGTAAACGCAAACGGGACCGAAAATGTTTAGTATCGAATCGGCCAAGGATTTCTTTATCCACTTTTCATACCGTCAATGCATTATCGCTGTAGAGCAGAACTGGGATGATCAGGGTCTTATATAGGATCACCTTAGTAGTTCGACTGAGGGCTTTACTACTAAATTGCCTTCTTAGCCCGAAGAAACAGCGATTGGTAAGAGTAATTCTTCGTTTAATTTCTGACGAGATGTTGTTGTCAGAGTTAATAGCGGAGCCGAGGTAGGCAAAGTCCCGTACTACCCCAAAGTTATCTGTCAATGGTGACGTTCTGTCCAATTCGTCGATGTTGTATGTCCTTTCGTGTTGACAGCATATACTTGGTCTTACCCTCATTTACAGCTAAACCCACTCGTGCCGCTTCCTTCTCTATACTAGCAAACATGGCTATGACGTTGTATGCTATGCACTATGCACTGGTGTTGGCCCTGGAGTTTTGCACAATCCTCTCAAGAATCAAATGAAAGAAATCACATAACAGCGCATCGCCTTGCCTTCATCCTTTTTTGGTAACGAATGTGTCGAATAGGTCGGGTGGTTGGGTCTTTCATTGCGACTTAACAACTTCAAACTTTCAGTGTAAACGCACCCTTAAACCGATTATCGAACTGCCAATATCAAAATATTCAGTAAAATCAATCATGGTGAAGTACACGAAGGAACAACGTTTACAAATAATTAAAATTTACTACCTAGTCGATGGTCGCAACTTTAAGAGCGTTAACGCCAATTTTCGGCCGTAATTCTCTTCCCAGTATTCATAGTCCAGTGAAAAGTCATAATATCGCTGCTTGATGTTGCCGTGCCAGGGAGACTACGTTTTGCCCGAAGTGTGAAGAATATTGCTGCCATAGAGGCGTACTTCGCAACTGAGCTAAATAAGTCAATTTCACGGCGTTATCAAGAATTAAACCTCACCCAGATCAATTAAGTTAAATTTTGCGTAAAAATCTTGGCCGACACCCTTACAAGATCAAGATGACTCATGAACTAAAGCCACTTGATCATATGAAGCGACATACGTACTCTGGACATAATGGAAGAAAATGAAGAATTTTATCGCAAAATCATCTTCAGAGATGAAGCACAAGTTGGTTAACCGGCTTTTCGTCAATAAGCAAAATATGTTAGGTGAGAACCCTCATGTAATTCATGAAACAGCACTTCATCGGCAAAAAGTCACTGTTTGGTGCGGCTTTCACGACGCGACGGTGTCGGCATTGGGCAGTCTTGTTTTCGTCGATGAAAATGACCGTCACGTAACGGTAAATGGTATTCAATACAGAGACCTATTGGAAGGTTTTTTCCTAGAGCAATTGCATGAATTGGACATCACTGACATGTGGTTCCAACAAGCCGGTACCACAACCACAAGCCTCACAAAGTCACAACGGGTGCAACAATCGAGTTATTGAAGTCTAAGTTCGATGGTCGTCCACAGACCCGTCCATTGGCCACAGACCCGTCCATTGGCCGCCGAGATCGAGTGATTTAACGCTTCTCCACTTTTTTTTATGAGGCTACATTACCTCATCGGTCTATGCCTATGGGACACGTGGAGCATATGGACACCAGAGCCCCAGCCCTCAGCAGAGGAAGACCCCATCTCAGGTGGCGTCAACAATTGGAGAGAAATGGGGGCAGCTTGCTATTGACCGAGCTGGCTAGGGACTGAGTAATCATAAGAAAAAGAAATAAACATACATACTGGCAAAACAGGCTCTTTTGGAGTGAGAGTGTGCCTGTGTATTTCTTGCACGATTAAGGGAATAGGTCCAGGGAGGGACCTATTCCATGTCCGAATGGCAGAGTTGTGATAAGGCTTTCTTGACAGTTGATACTACATACTAAATGATTTGCCAAATCATAGCGAGAGGAGTCCAAGTGAAAAAAAATTGAAAACAGAACTTCTGTTTAGCGCAGCGGTTCATCGTGCCACTTTTTTTTTTGAAAATGCTATAAAAAAAAACTACTGAATATTTTCTCAAATTTCTTTTTTTATTTGAAAGTACAATCCTTCCGGTTGATAATGGAAAATAATTTCATTCAAATATCTGCCTCGGCTGGCCATAGTAGCCTACACGATCGGTCCAATTTTTAAGCACATTATCGATTGTGTGCAGCTGTATTTCACCAATGGCTTCACGAATATTGTCCTTTAAAGCGTCAATTGTCTCTGACTTGTCGGCGTAACACTTATCTTTTACGGCACCCCACAAATAATAGTCCAACGGTGTCAAATCGCAGCTCCGAGGTGGCCAAACGACATCAGCTCTGCGGCTGATAATGCGATCTTCAAAAACAGGGCGCAAAACATCGAGTGTAGCTTCGGCTGTGTGGCACGTAGCGCCGTCCCGTTGAAACCAAATGTTGCCAATATACTCCTCTTCAATTTTTGTGAACAAAAATTCGTTCAACATGGCCCGATAACTATCGCCATTGACTGTAACGACCACTCCTTGCTCATTTTCGAAGAAAAATTGCCCAATTATGCCTCTGGACCAAAACCCGCACCAAATAGTGACTCGTTTTGGGTGTATCGGCTTTTCAATGTATGCGTGCGGGTTTTCTGTGCCCCAAATGCGACAATTTTGCTTGTTTACATGCCCGCCAAGATCAAAATGAGCTTCATCTGAAAAGATGATTTTTTTTTTTGCAAAATCGGCATCTTCTCTAAGTCGATCGCAGGCCCACTTAGCGAAGCGAAAACGCATTGGATGGTCAGTTGGCTTCAACTCCTGAACCAATTGGACTTTGTATGGCGTCATACCAAGGTCTTTATGAAAAATTCGTCTCAATGATGTCTCCGAAATGTTCAATTGTTGAGAACGACGGTGAATGATGTTGATGGCGCTTCACGTACACTTTCTGCCACAGCAGCAATATTCTCGGGTGTACGCACTGTTTTTGGCTTTTCACGCTTTGGTTTATCGATGAGGATGCCAGTTTCTTTCACATTTTTCACAAGATAACGAACATACGGAGCTGACGGTGATTCTCTTCTTCCAAAATCCGTACGCAATTTTCGCACACATTCTGCAACATTACCATGATTTTCAAAGTAATGTCGCAATATTTCCCAGCGTTGTTCAAGCGTATACACAACCATATTCAGCGGAAGTATAAAACTAATTATCTGTCAAATCAGACATGAGCTAAGTGTTACCATTCATGAAATAAGCACTAGTTGAAAAAAAATCGTTATATGGCGGACCCGTTACTAAGTAATTAGCAACATTTGGACACCCCTTAACTGCCCCAGCCTGAAAACTCTTTCGCTGTAGTTTTTGGTTAGAACAATCTACAACTGATGAATCTTCCACAGATCCTTGAAAAAAATCAATACGAATGGCCTCATAGATTGAAAAGACGCATAGGACAACACTTAAAAGAGACCAATTTCCGACCAATTCCGACCCATTTCTGGCCAAATCTAACTCATAATTGGAATATATCACTTTAAGCGCCGCGGATAAATATAAAACGCCTTTAACCAATTTGCAGCTGGACGCATTTAACTTATGTCCAGTCTACCTAGAACCTGGACCTCAAATGTCATACTATTTGAGGTCCAGGTTCAACCCAAACTGTAAGTAACGGGTGTCCCATAATTCACGCAAAAAATTGAATTTTCCGCCATTTAATAGTAGATACTGAGTTGTCAACGGGAAAAAAAGATAACGCTGACAGTTCAGGGTTAGAAAAATGGAGCGTCATACGAAAGAACAACGCATTTTCATTGGTGAGCAATATTTTATTAGTGGTTTCGCAAAAGTATCTAACGGGTGTCCGATAATTCACGCAAAATTTGAATTCTGCTCCATTTAAAAGGACTGCATTACCAACGGAAAAAATGATAGCAATGTGACAGCTGACAGTTCGGTGTTAGTAAACAAAAATGGAGCGCTTTCATTGTTCAGAAATAATTTAAAAATAATGAAGACTTGTCACATACAGTCCTCAATTTTCGTACAAATTATGGCCGTCATAGTGATTTAATAAAATTCTCAGCTTTGAAGAGAATAGTTTGAAAAAATTCAGGGAGACTGGATCAATTTGTGATCTTAGACACTCTGTCACAAGCCGTTCAACAGAAAACATCAAAGCAGTTCGCGAGAGTATTGCTGACAGTCCAGGAACTTCAATTCGGCACCGTAGTCAAAAATTGGGCATTTCGAAAAGCTCTCTAGCGGATTCTAACGAAAGACTTGAAACTGAAGACCACTGAGACTGACCATGTAGCGCGAAGAGAGTTCGTTGAATGGATTTTGGAACAACAACAAAACGAAGTGATGAAGCTCATTTTCATCTTGATGGCTTCGTTAATTGTCAAAATTGTTGCATTTGGGGTTCAGAAAACCCAGGAGTAACTGTTGAGAAATAAATGCATCCACAACGAATGACTTTTGATGCAGATTTTGGGCTGTTGGCAAACCATTCTTCGTCGAAAATGCGGCTGGTCAGGCAGTAACAATTAATTGTGTTCGTTATTGAGACATGTTACCAAGTTTCTAGTCCCTGAATTGCAAGATATGGATGTCACCAGCATGTGGTTTCAACAAGACGATGTCACATGCAATACAACAAAAAGATCGAACTCAATCACTGCATTCGTTATTTCCATATCGTGTAAACGGGATCAGAATTGGCCATCCAGGTCTTGCGATTTAACGCCATTGGACTTATTTTTTTAAGGGTTTTTGGGAGTTTTTTTTAAAGTCAAACGCTTTCAAATAGGAATTTTTGGGGTGTATTAATGAAATTCAGCCATATTTATACGAAACTGTCATAGAAAATTTTAAGAATGCGAAATTGGCGTGAATTATGGTATACCTTTTAGAAACTGCCCTTAACCAATTTGCAACTGGAGGCAATTAACTAATGTACAGTCTACCTAAAATGTATGTCATTTGAGGCCCAGATTCAACCCGAAATGTAAGTAAAGGGTTTTTCAACAGGGACGCTACAAAAGTAGAGCGACCGGGACAGCAAACGACGCCATATTTCTTGCCGCTGTTTTGACATTTCTCTTCAGTAAAGTTTGCCATTTCATGATGGAAAGATATACGAGCCAACAACGAGTCGAAATTATTAAAATTTAGTACCGAAATTAGAAGTCAGTGGCCTCAACGCTAAGAGCGCTACGACCAATTTATGGTCGTCGTAATCGTCCTACCAGATCAACAATTGAGCGTCTAGTGGAAAAATTTGAATCCACAGGCACAGTACAAAATGTTCCCGTGCCAGTGAGACAAAGAAGTGCCCGTAGTGTCGAGAATATTGCTGCCGCTGAGGCTTCAGTTGAAGAAAGCCCAAATGTGTCTCTCACACGTCGTTCTCAAGCGTTGGGCATCTCTGTGACGTCGTTGTGGCGAATTTTGCGAAAAGATCTTGGCCTACATCCTTACAAGATTAAATTGACGCAAGAACTGAAGCCGCTTGACCACCAGAAGCGTCGTATGTTCGTGAATTGGGCTGAGCAACGACTTGAAAATGATTCGGATTTTCATCGAAAAATCATCATGAGGCTCATTTCTGGCTGAATGGCTTCGTCAATAAACAAAATATGCGGTATTGGTCAGGCAGCAATCCAAACGTACTCCATGAGTCATCATTGCATCCCGAAAAAATTACGGTTTGGTGTGGTTTATGAGCCGGCGGCGTCATTGGGCCGTACTTCTTCCGTGATGATCAAGACCGGCACGTTTCTGTGAATGTGAATTGCTACCGTTAAATGATAACCGAATATTTTTGGCCCCAATTGGATGATATGGACTTGGAGGACATGTCGTTCCAACAGGACGGCGCCACAAGCCACACAGCGAATGTCACAATCAATTTATTGGAAACCAAGTTTGGAGAACGTGTTATCTCACGAAATGGTCCAGTCGCTTGGCCGCCTCGGTCACGCGATTTGACGCCGTTAGAATATTTCCTGTGGGGCTACGTCAAGTCTGTGGCCAATGCCAACAAGCCAGCGACGATTCATGAACTTCGTACGAATATCGAACGTGAAATTGCAGCAGTATCGGCCAATTTATGCTTGAAAACCGTCGAAAATTGGGTTCAGCGTCTGGACTTCTGCAAGCGTGCCCGCGGTGGCCATGCAAAAGAAATCGAGTTCCATACATAATGGCATCGAACGTACTTTCACAGGAATAAAGAATTTCATTGATATCCAAAACCGTTTTTGTTTTATTTAAAAAAAACTTTTGTAGCGCTCTTATTGAAAAACCCGATATCACTAGGACCCTAATAAAAAAATTCAATTCACATAGAATCTTGAGCACTCAGTCAGTGGAACTGCCATAAGACATCCTTACAATTTTTTTTTGTGAATACGAACAGAACATTGAAACAAATTGTCATTTGAAATCGCAAATAGGTTTCTTTGGATGTCGATACAATACACTCTGCCAATAAAAAATATGTAAATGTCCATGTGGATGTACATTTCGATGGTGCTCTGTCATTGGGTTTCTTACATAAAACCATTTTCTCATTTTTTTAATATAGTCCCTCACTTTCACCACCTACTGTAAATTTATTGTCCACTGTTATATTGAACATAAAAACCCACTGCCAATATAAATAAATAAGTAACATCATAAGCCAGCAAATAAAAAAAAATCAAGGATTCAGTATGCAAACGAAATCCCACAATACCCACCCATGTTGGCCGTACGCCTACTCCAGGACATTCAGCACAGTTTCATGTAAAAAAAAAGGCTAAGAAAAACCAGTCAAACAAAACGACAATTTTTACTTTGGCGTGCCAACAGGCCAATAGCTATTGATTTAACATTCTCTTGGGCCATTTTGGTCCTCGGAAAATTATGCGAAAAGTTTTATTTTAAGGTTAGATGGACACACTTTAACCCTCTCTCTCTCTCGAGTCGTTTATACGTCTTTCACTTATATAAATGGTTCCACATAAATTACTCACAATTTTCATAAGGACTTGAAGGTAACAAGGAAAAGTAAAAGAAGAAGAAACGTCTTGGTCCTGAATAGGTAAATAGCATTCGGGCATGTCTTAGTCATAAGGAATGTGAATGACGCGCAAAACCTTTTTCATTTATCGATTTGAATTTTTTTTTGTCCTCGGAGAATGAGGATGAACACGAAATGGTAGAACATTCATTAACCAGCACGGTTTTGGCCCACCCTCAAAATTAAGGTGCAGATTGGTTTTAAATTGACTTTCTGTCTGCGTGGCTTTGGTGTGTGGTTTCATGTTTTCGCAACAAATGCATTGCGAAGTTTGACAGTTCATTGGTCGATGAGAGGTGAACAAATTTGAAGGTTTTATTAAGGCGCGGTGGGTGGATGACTTTTTAAGAATCCTTGGAAAATTTAAAGAACGCAGAAGTTGCCAGTAAATGATAGGTGTATTCATAAACGTAATACCAGCATACGCATTGCCGGGTTAATTCAGATTTTCTATTCAGATGTAAACTGCAGTACCTAATGTTCATAAACATCGAGGCTTAAGATATCTTGCACTTTCGTAAACTAGGACGTCAAATCTAACTTTTTTATTTAGTGAACCCACTCACCTCTTTTTTATTGAAATTTGCCATTTGTAATCGAGTACAATGCGGGTCTGTGTTTGTAGGTCGAATAGCTTTCATTTCCTTTCCAAATTTGACATCTTTTGTGAGAATTTTTTTGACTATGACGAATAATTTATGAAACATTTCCACCAAAGCCTATTTGACCCTAATAAGTTATCTATATCCTTTAGCGTTGTACAGTAGAGTGTTCTATACAGGATCTCTATTTCACATAATAATTATGCGCCCCACACACTATACATGGTTGCACGTGTAGAATAGTCTTTGAGCATTCAAACTGAAAGTATATGGTGGTGACTGTCTGATTGCATATTCCCGAGTGATTTCAAAAATGTTTGAAATTTTCTTGGGCTGTGCATGCATGAATGTGTAGTGTGTTTGAGAAATTGCGCAGTTACGGTGATCGAAAATAGCGAATTACGCATTCGTGCGTCAGTCAGCATGAATAAGTCATTCGCAGTTTGCATTAATAGTGTGGAGGGAGGTTGTTTGTGCATGATTGTGATTGTACATGATGGCATGAGTGGCCAATGGGTCCTATTATAGTGGTTGACACTTTGATAATGTACACATTTGACGTACATTTACTGTGTTTCTCATCGATTGGTATAAACTAATTTTAGTCAGAAGGTCTCATTATAAAAAAAGAGAACATGCATATCGGTCCCGATTACTCCATTCGCTAAAAAATGGGACATGACCACAAGGATTTTAACTGGCCAATCATCCGGTGCTTAAGGATAGTGATGCGATTATATGAGGACACAAGCGTTCTCACTCTAGCCTCTCACTATCAACTCTTACTCTCACCTCCACGCTGGTGACTGGTGGGTGCCTAGTACCTCGACTGGAGATGGGGAATTAAACCCCTGTGGAAGGTCGTTAGTGGCAGCAAACGAGAGAGGGGGAGGAGTGTCCTCTCACTAAGGCACTCACTCTTCAGGCGGCAGCGGAGGAATTCCCTAGATGGAGTCAACGGTGGCGCCTACTGCCCCAGTTTGATCGAACTGGTAGTGAAATCCCTATATGAGCTGCTTCGACATATTTGAACACCAGGTCTATAGGGATTTCCAATACTGAGCCAGGGTATTGGAAAAGAGTTGGTGGCGGAGGAGCCCTCAATGGGTCTACAGCAGCGCTCATATCCCAAAATAGGCTACTGACATCGGTATTTTTTCCGGCCCGCTGTCCTAGGGTTAAAACAAGGGCCTGGCCCTCCAGGTTGGGGGTTGTGCTTTGGGTTAACTACACATCCACGGAAAAGAGATTATGTTACGAAGCAACCAATAGCCTCGGAAAGGACTGATATTATTGTTGACGACCATGCTAAACGAAAAAAGGACAACGACGTTCGTATCTGCACCTGGAATGTGAGAACATTAAACAGGAGAGGTGCAGGCGAACAACAAGCGGAAGCCCGGGCAAAAAGATGATGAAAAACTGTGACATCTTCTATGGACCGTGTTGCAAGAAGTCTTATGTTTTCAAGACATTAGCGAACTCATTGTAACAATCCGCATCAAGGCAAAATTCGCCAACATAAGCCTTATATGCGCTCACGCTCCGACGGAGGAAAAAGATGATATAACTAAGGATTGCTTCTACGAGCTCCTCGACAAAACCTATGAGCGACTACCAAAGTACGATGTTAAAATCGTGCTGGGAGATTTTAACGCAAAGGTAGGAAGAGAAGACATCTTTAGCCGTACTGTCGGAAAATATAGCCTACACGACAACACGTCTGGTAACGGACTTAGGCTAATTGACTTCGCTACGGAACGAAATGCCACTATAGCCAGCACACGGTTTCCTCACCTCGATATCCATAAGGGGACATGGCGGTCTCCAGATCAACGAACAGTCAACCAAATTGATCACATTGCGATAGACAAGAGTCACGCATCCAGTATTTTGGATGTCCGAACATTCCGAGGGGCTAACATTGACTCGGACCACTAACTTGTTGTAGCCAAGCTGATGATGCGGATATCCACCACGCCACAAAAAAAAAAAACAGAAATACTGTGAAAAAATTTAATGTCGAAAGACTGCAATCGCCAGAGATCGCCAAGACCTTCGCGCAACGCGTATCCCTTAACCTCTTGACTCACAACACACCACCAGCATTTAATGTCGAAGAACAAGGGCAACGATGACAACAGGCCATTAGATCAGCCGCAACTTATGTGCTAGGTTTCTCTCGGCCACAAGCAAGAAACCCCTGGTTTGATGAGGAATGCCGACAGATGCTCGCAGCCAAGAAAGAGGCCTACAAGGCTAAGCTGCAGGTAAGACGAGAGCTGCCATTGAGCTCTATAGGCAAAGAAGAAGGGAAGAAAATCGGCTTTTCAAAAAGAAGAAAAAAGAGCAAGAAAAGCACGCGATCGAGGATGTAGAGAGGTGCCACTCCAGGAACGATGTTCGTAAGTTTTACCAAAGTGTAAAACGTCAAAGCCAAGGATACAAGGCTCGAACAGAATCCTGTCGAGATGAACAAGGAAATATCGTAGTTGAGACACAGTCGATGCTGAGGATATGGAAGAACCACTTCTGCAGACTGTTAAACGGCGATGACGAACAACATTCCGCTGTCAGGCAGAACGAACCATTTAATATTGGCACCGACAGCAAAAAGTGCCAACCACCCGACCTAAGTGAAGTGAGGATAGCTATATCTAAACTCAAGCTTAATAAGGCCGCAACATCCACCAACTCATAAGCCAAATCTGGTCGGTTGAAAGCATGGCTGAAGAATGGAACCTCAGCATCGTGTGCCCGATCCACAAAAAAGGAGACCCTCTGAACTGCGCCAACTACAGAGGCATAAGTCTCCTCAACATCGCCTACAAGATCCTATCTGCCGTAATATGTGAACGCCTGAAACCGTTTACCAACAACCTGATCGGCCCTTATCGGTGCGGTTTTAGGCCAGGAAAGTCCACAATCGATCAAATTTTCACACTTCGGCAGATCATGGAAAAAACCCAAGAAGTCAAAATCGATACCCACCACCTATTTATCGATTTCAAAGCCGCATACGACAGCATTTATAGAGACGAACTATACAGAGCCATGTCTAGTTTTGGTATACCGTCCAAACTCGTCCGTTTGTGTAGGATGACGATGGAGAATTCTCGCTGCTAGTATAGAGAAGGAAGCGGCAAAAATGGGTTTAGCAGTAAATTAGGGTAAGACATAAGACTAAGTATATGCTGTCAACACGAAAGGATACACAACATCGACGAATTGGACAGAACGTCACCATTGACAGATATAACTTTGAGGTAGTACGGGACTTTGTCTACCCCGGCCCCGCTATTAACTCTGACAACAACATCTCGTCAGAAATTAAACGAAGAATTACTCTTGCCAACCGCTGTTTCTTCGGGCTAAGAAGGCAATTTAGTAGTAAAGCCCTCACTCGAACTACTAAGGAGATCCTATATAAGACCCTGATCATCCCAGTCCTGCTCTACGGCGCTGAAGCAAGGACCGTATCAAAAGCGGATGAAGAAATCCTTGGTCGATTCGAGAGAAAAATTATTCGGTCCCGTTTGCGTTGACCGGCTATGGAGACGAAGATTCAACCACGAACTATACGAGCTGTACAGCGACATATACTAGTCAAAAAAAAACTCCGCATTGGACGTTTAAGATGGCTAGGACATGTAGACATGTAGAAGTCTTCGCAGAGTCTTCGATTCCCATCCAGACGTCGGACTCAGTAGAGAAAGACCTCGCCTTAAGTGGCGCGCACAAGTAGAAACCGACCTTAATCAACTTGGAGTGCGCAACTCGAGGCAGTTAGCTAAGGACCGGGCTAATTGGAGAGGCATGTTGGTTGAGGCCCAGGTTCATCCCGGACTGTAGCGCCACTTAAGTCAGTAATGGTTCATGCAGGATAGCGCCCTATACCACACAAACAATGCCACAATTGATCTTTTGCGCACCAAATTCCCAAATCGTACTATCAGCCGTCTTGTCGATGTCAATTGGCTGCCTCGGAGCTGCGATTTGACCATTTTAGATTTGTTATGTCGGGAATCGTAAAGGACCGATCTTATGCCAACAATTGGAAAACGATTCAAGCACTTAATGCTAATATCATCCAATCAAGCCGTTAGCTACAGCTACAGCCATCAACAAGGTCTTGGAGTGACATAATATGCTACTGCGAAGCAGCCACTTGAATGTCGTTGTGTTCCATAATTAATGGGAATGTTTGTATTTGGCCCAGCCGTTATATTATAAATATTTGGCAGGTAACTTTCCTTTGAGAGTTCTTGCTTTTCCCGCAATTTATTTCTGTGGCCCTTTCCAAGTTCACTTTCGTCGCCGTGGGACGTCGCCAGTAAAAACTTACGTCGCAGTCTTTGTATGTTTTGTTACGAAAGCCGTTCATCTTGAACTAGTGGAGGACCTGACTACAACAAGCTTCCTTACTGCCTTAAAGCGATTTGTCGGCCGTCGTGGTTTATGTTCGATTATCCACAGCGACAATGCAACGAACTTCATTGGAGCTCGAAATGAATTGCATGAATTGTACCAGATGTTCCTAAAGCATGAAAATAGGGACGCTATTATCAATGCATGTGCAGCGGATGGTATTCAATGGAAAACCATACCTCCCAGATCTCCCCACTTTGGCGGTTTGTGGGAGGCTGCTGTCAAGAGCGCCAAATTTCATATGAAGCGAATTCTGCAAAATACTTCGCTTACATATCCTGAGCCAAACACATTAATAATACAAATTGAATCAATTTTAAATTCCAGGCCAATCACTCCAATGTCCGAAAGCCCTGATGACATCCAGGCTCTCACACCTGGACACTTTATCATTGGAACAGCACACAATGCATTAGTTGAACCTGGAATCGATAACATCACTAAAATCAGCTCACTCAATCGGTATCAGCAACTTCAATGGTACTTCCAACAGTTTTGGTCGAGATGGTCCCGAGAGTACTTGCAGAATCTTCAACTTCGTACTAAGTGGTTGAAAGCAGGAACGCTCATATCGGTCGGAGATATCGTTGTGATCCAGGACGAAAATCTACCGCCTCTGAAATGGAGGCTAGGATGAGTTGTTGGAGTGCATCCTGGTAAGGACGGCGTCGTCGGATGGTTACTCTAAAGACAATCAGCGGTGAGACTCAACGAGCTACAGCCAAGATCCGACGTCTTCCAATTGAAGGATCTCAGTTCCTTCAAGGGAGGGAGGATGTTCAGTCCAAATTGCATTAAATATTAATCTACTACAATTATATAAATTATGAATTGAACACCCTGTATAAAATTATCAGAAATGTTATATTACAAATGAATTGTCATTTTGCTTTAAGCTTTTCCGGTTGTCGAAATATGTTAACCTTCTTCTCAAATATACTGTCAAGCTGTTCAGATCGTATCTTGAACAAAATCTTTTTATTAGCTAGCATCAGGTAAAATCGTATTTTACTTCGATACATAATTAACAGGGAAACAAAAACGCTTCGCTTTCTCTCAACAGCGCGGTTTGTGGTTATCGGGCTAAATGCAAGGGTTAAGTTTTTTTAAAGGCGCCGCAATATACTTGCAAGTGATTTGTTAGCTTGAAATCATTTTTGACAGTTGAAGATTTATAGTATACCTTGTCGTATTTTTAAAACTTACTTGACAGCGAAGTCAATTGAACGACTTTCATGTACTTAGTAAATCCACTCGACTGCAAATAATCTACTTACGGAACTCCCTAAGAGTCCTTCGCAATCAATTCCATTGCTTCATCTCTGAATTCAACCAAATGGTCGATTCCAACATGACAACTTCACAAGTGGGAATTAGTAGCAGATAAGGGCCGAGAATTGCCCACCCCTTCTTCACCTAAGATGATGCCCTGAGGTGCACTTTATGTTTCCACTTTTTTCTAACTACAGGAATCCTAGAATAAAGCGGTAAATTAATTGGGTCGTCATTGCGTTAGATCACAACTGAGGTGTGCAAAATTCCCTCATGCAATCCCGCATAATGTACTGCGCCTTAAACATATTCTGGCCAAGGATACCAGAAGGATTCTTATTCACCACAGATTCGCACAAATCATTCCCTCTCATGTGAATTGTTACATGAAAGGAGAGAATCATTTCTTGTTAAACCTTGGAACACAAATCAAAATGAAAGATTGCCTTGAGTGGTATAGAGTGGTATACAGGTGGTTCGTGAGTGGGCTTACATTAACTTTTTTTTTTTTTGAGATTAGAGTGGGCTGTTCGAAAATTGATTGGGTGCAAGATGATGGTAGGCTCATAATTGCGAAGGATTTTATTATTCACAATTAATTAATTAAGGCCATAAATTAAGATGTATAAGCTGGGCATACATCTGGTCGCTGAAGACGATAAGAGGAAGGCCTTGTCTATTATTTATGGTTATGGCGTTTTAAGCATAGGTTCCACAGGTTCAAGTGTAATGGTATTCCGGGAGGGCAATTTAAGTGGTGGGATTAAATTGAATGGTGTATAGCTTCGTAATACATTACAAAGGGACTTTGTCGAAAATCGGAGCCGTTGGGAGGACTTATGAGCATCATAACCTCAAACTTAGATTACAAGTTCAAATGGGAGGCATTAACCATTTGGAAATAGATGAAATGGAGGATTATATAATCATTGAAAGTGATGGATTTATGAAAGAGGTTGAATGTGAAATTGAATTCTCCTTTAAAAATATACCCTTGTGGTTGTGGGTATCATCGGATATTTTCAATTTATTGTTTTAAGACAAGGAGTCTAATCAGATCTAATCAGATGCCATCCAGGAAATACGATGGGATGGGCCGGGCAAAAAGAGGATGAAAAACTGTGACATCTACTACGGACCGTGTTATAGTGAGCAGAAACAGCGACTATTAGGATGCGGATTTGTTATAAGTGCCAGACTTAGGCAAGAAGTCTTATGTTTCCAAGACATTAGCGAACGCATAGTAACAATCCGCATCAAGGCCAAATTCGCCAACATAAACCTTATATGCGCTCACACTCCGACGGAAGCAAAAATGATATAGCTAAGGATTGCTTCTACGAGCTCCTCGACAAAACCTATGAGCGACTACCAAAGTACGATGTTAAAGTCGTGCTGGGAGATTTTAACGCAAAGGTAGGAAGAGAAGACATCTTTAGCAGTACTTTCGGAAAACATAGCCTACACGACAACACGTCTGGTAACGGACTTAGGCTAATTGACTTCGCAATGGAAGGAAATGCCACTATAGCCAGCACACGGTTTCCTCACCTCGATATCCATAAGGGGACATGGCGGTCTCCAGATCAACGAACGGTCAACCAAATTGATCACATTACGATAGATAGGAGGCACGCATCCAGTATTTTGGATGTCCGAACATTCCGAGGAGCTAACATCGACTCGGATCACTACCTTGTAGCAGCCAAGGTAAGAATGCGGATATCCACCACGCCACAACAATCCAGAAATACTGTGAAAAAATTTAATGTCGGAAGACTGCAATCGCAAGAGACCGCCAAGACCTTCGCACAACGCGTATCCCTTAACCTCTCGATTAACACCATACCACCAGCATCGAATGTCGAAGAGCAATGGCAACGATGCCAACAAGCCATTAGATCAGCCGCTACTGATGTGCTAGGTTTCTCGCGCCCACCAGCAAGAAACCCCTGGTTTGATGAGGAATGCCGACAGGCTAAGCTGCAGGTGAAGACGAGAGCTGCCATTTAGCTCTATAGGCAAAGAAGAAGGGAAGAACATCCGCTTTTCAGCAAGAAGAAAAAGAAAAAGAAGCAAGAAAAGCGCGCGATCGAGGATATAGAGAGGTGCCACTCCAGGAACGATGTTCGCAAGTTTTACCAAAGTGTAAAACGTCAAAGCCAAGGATACAATGCTTGAACAGATGACTGTCGAGATGAACAAGGAAATATCGTAATTGAGACACAGTTGATGCTGAGGATATGGAAGAAACACTTCTGCAGACTGTTAAAGGGCGATGACGAACAACATTCCGCTGTCAGGCAGAACTAATTCAATATTGGCGACGACAGCGAAAACACCATCCACCCGACATAAGTAAAGTGAGGATAGCAAAACCTAAACCCAAGTTTAATAAGGCTGCCGGAAATGATAGCCTTCCCGCTGAGTTTTAAAACGCCGGGGGAGATGACTTGGAAAGTAACATTCACCAACTCATAAGCCAAATCTGATCAGATGAAAGTACGCCTGAAGAATGGAACATCTGCACATGTCCGATCCACAAAAAAGGAGACCCTCTGAACTGTGCCAACTACAGAGGCATGAGACAAAGATTCAACCAAGAACTATACGAGCTGTACAGCGACACGTAACCCTGGTCAAAAAAAACTCCGCATTGGAAGTTTAAGATGGCTATGGTATGTAGAACTAATGGATACCAATAGTCCGGCTCGCAGAGTCTTCGATTCCCAGCCAGCCGTCGGAAGCAGTAGAGAAAGACCTTGCCCTTAGTGGCGCGAAAAAGTAAAAAATGACCTCAACCAACTAGTTGTGCGCTACTTGAGGCAGTAAGCTAATTGGAGAGGTATATTGGTTGAGGCCCAGGTTCATTCCGGACTGTAGCGCCACTTCAGTAAGTAAGTATTCTCTCTGCAAGTGTCCCGATTCACATTGTGATTTGAAACGTGGTAATGATTTAAATTAGATAATTAGTTCATGCAACCTATGGCGAAGAGTAAACACCAAAAGGGACAACAGAAAAAAATTGAATGGCGTCAGTTTCTCCACCCCCCATTTTTTTCAAAAACTACTTGATGTTTAAAACTAGTCTTCAAAAAAATGTTCAAGGTGAAAAAAAAACGGTAAGCCCTCATTCATAAACAAAAAAAATGCAACATTTTAATTTCTGCAAGGTAGTCCTTGCACTCTCAACCTAATTATATGCACTCATATCTGAAGCAATAATTTCTATCACATTCCACTTTGTCAAACCTCCCTTATTTGTAACTTGCTAGTAATGAACTCTAAACTATAAAAAGCACAGCAATGTATGAATATGCTCTACCGAGTACCTGCTGGTAGGTACTTATATTTCCATGTCGAGTGCCTATTTAATTACCCCCCCATAAAAGCAGTGAACAGATAAAACAGTGAACGAACTTAAATCCCTTCCTTAACCTAAAACCAAAGGGGTTTGGCATAATTACCTGACGCCACATATCCTTCTATGACTTGAATAACCTGATATAGAGGGTATACACTGTTACGATAAAGGGCGAATGCGGTACATGGGATCCTATTAAACTACCTTGGTCACCGACGTCAGAACCAGGGGGTCTAGGAAAATCAATAGTTCAAATGTATACTCTCCTATTAGAAGACGAAACCGAGCAAACCGACATGACGTAAGGACATTTTTCAATTAACATGGCTATTTTACAATATTATTGGACACGTAGATATCTGAAACTGAGTTCAGAGTGACATGTGATATGTGTGTGTGTGTTAAGCCAGTCACTGCAATAGATTAGAAGTCAAATAGGCTGAATTTCAAATGAAAAAAAGGACAATGGTGTATGAAAATCCAAGGAGAAGGTATAAATAAATTTAAATAAGTAGGAGTATAGGTTTTGAAAGCAGTGGGTTGGAGAAAAAAAGGGAATGGAAGGGAGTCATTTTGAAAGGTAATGTCATTTGCAAGGTTTGGTTATGTTAAGGTGGCTGCAGAGAGTAGTGAGAGTACATTTGGACTAGGAAGATTCGTTGAGATAGCAGAACGATCTATCATCCTTTTTCATTTCGTCTGATTATGTGAAGCATTTCGAGCTTTCTATATGAAACGTTACCTAGGTTCGGGAGCAACGGTATAGAAAACTTCTACAGTCGTAGTTTCTTACGAGGTTTTGTCTTTTTTTGTGTGTACGGTTATGGACAGACATGCCAAAAGTTGCGCACCTCAACGTGGTTCAAACCGGTTTCTAAAGGGTGTTTTTTTTTTATGTATAGATCTTCCGATAGGGATAACAGCCAAACTAGCTGTCATACTAATGACGTGTGTTTGACTTTCAGTAAACTTTGGCAAATCACCATGAAAAGGCTAATTGCACACACATCGATTTTGAACTGCCAGTATAAGATCGGACGACATTTTCCCGGAGCAGGGTGCTAGCACTCTCACCGGATTTTTACCGGTATAACAATCAGTTGCTTTGTTGTCGTGATCATGACACTCTGAATGAAGCGGGAGCAGTCGAATGGAATACTTACTTACTTACTTAAGTGGCGCTACAGTCCGGGATGAACCTGGGCCTCAACCAACATGCCTCTCCAATTAGCCCGGTCCTTAGCTAACTGCCTCCAGTTGCGCATTCCAAGTTGGTTGAGGTCGGTTTCTACTTGTGCGCGCCAGAATTTTTCTCTCGAATCGACCAAGGATTTCTTCATCCGCTTTTGATACGTCCATGCTTCAGCGCCGTAGAGCAGGACTGGGATGATCAGGGTCTTATATTGGATCGCCTTAGTAGTTCGAGTGAGGGCTTTACTACTAAATTCCCGAAGAAACAGCGATTGGCAAGAGTAATTCTTCGTTTGATTTCTGACGAGATGTTGTTGTCAGAGTTAATAGCGGAGCCGAGGTAGACAATGTCCCGTACTACCTCAAAGTTATATCTGTCAATGGTGACGTTCTGTCCAATTCGTCGATGTTGTGTGTCCTTGACAGCATATACTTAGTCTTACCCTCATTTACTGCTAAACCCATTTTTTCCACTTCCTCCTCTATACTAGCAAACGTGGCTATGACATCACGTTGAGTCCTACCAATGATGTCAATATCGTCGGTGTATGCTAGTATTTGCCCGATTTTTGGAAAATTGTGCCTCTGGTGTTGGCTCGGGAGTTTTGCACAATCCTCTCAAGAATCAAATTGAAAAAGTCACATGACAGCGCATCGCCTTGCCTAAATCCTTTTTGGTATCGAATGTGTCGGTGAGGTCGTTTCCGACCCTGATGGCGCAGCGAGAATTCTCCATCGTCATCCTACACAAACGGACGAGTTTGGGCGGTATACCAAAACTAGACATGGCTCTGTATAGTTCGTCTCTATAAATGCTGTCGTATGCGGCTTTGAAATCGATAAATAGGTGGTGGGTGTGAAAATTTGATCGATTGTGGACTTTCCTGGCCTAAAACCACACTGATAAGGGCTGATCAGGTTGTTGGTATACGGCTTCAGGCGTTCATATATTACGGCAGATAGGATCTTGTAGGCGATGTTGAGACTTATGCCTCTGTAGTTGGCGCAGTTCAGAGGGTCTCCTTTTTTGTGGATCGGGCAAACAATGCTGAGGTTCCATTCTTCAGGCATTTCCGGCGGCCTTATTAAGCTTGAGTTTAGATATAGCTATCCTCACTTCACTTAGGCCGGTGCTTAAGGATAGTGATGGGATTATATGAGGACACAAGTGTCCTAGGGTCAAAACAAGGGCCTGGTCCTCCAGGTTGGGGGTTGTGCTTTAGGAAAAGAGATTATGTTACGAAGCAACCAGTAGCCTCGGAAAGTCGAATGGAATGGTCGGCGAAAAATCGGTGCGTGTGCAAGCGTGTATTTAATCAAGTACGACACTACTTCCCGATACTGCCGACGATACAGTGGCAGTGGACGGCTGCTCACCGACATTTTTCCGGCACCGATCAGCGGTCGGCGTGTGTGATAGGTCCCGTTCCCACATGTGGTTCACTATTGGAATTTGGACAGCCGGTATAAAATCGGCTTCGGCGCCGTAAAGTAAGAATGGTAGAATTAGGGTTCAATGGAATAGATTCAAAAAACAATGCATATAGGCCTGTCTGGTTTTAAAACGGTTTACAACAGGGGGCGGTGAACTCCCCGATATTGTTTAACTCTTATACAAATGATCGTGTGGTTCAATGTAGCACCAGTCTACAGGGAAAATATACGGCTTAGGATTGTACCGAAAGCTGGACTCCGAGTACGTAAAATATTATCGCAACGAGGTCCTATACAATGGGGCTCAACTGTACAGAATTGACAATTTACTTATTAGAGCACTCTTAAGGGCGATCGCCAGCGACAACAGCCTGATCTTCGGGGCATACTACCCCAATGACATATACATGGAGATCACGCTTATCTCAGACTTTATTCCTCCAGAGGCATTCGTTTATATCGATGCGTTAAGGTTAATTCAAGAAAGGAACGCTATCCCGGTATTATACCACCGTTATCGTTATGAGCGGGACAAGCGGCTAATCCGCGACGGGTACGTCGACAATGCTCTGGAGCTCCTCCGCTTTAGCACGGTGATATCAGATCGCGATAGAACGGATGCTGAAAAACAGCGCACCGAATTCTGGTGGCTAAATGAGGGAAGTATTACTGCACTTCCTCAGGATTTGGGGACTTTCCGTCCTCTTCTTACTGGAAAATGACTCGATCCATTTTTATACCGATGGCTCCAAAGCAAATGACGGAGTGGGTGCTGGTGTCTTCTCCGACAGGCTAAGCCTCAGTCTATCTTTCCGTCTTCCTGATCATTGGCGTGTTCTAGGCGAACCTCATGGAGATCAAGGAAGCCTTATCTTGGCTGGAAGAGAATGTAATTTCTGCCAAGGATATAAGCATCTTCTCGGACAGCCAAGCAACCATCCCTGGAATCAGTCTCATTAAATTCAAAGACAACCCTAGATTGGCGCTCATCTCTTCAAAAGATGGCAGAGCAGTTTAACATTCACCTATGCTGGGTGCCTGGCAATAGAGATATTTCAGGGAACTGTAAGGCTGATGAAATCGCCAGACATGGGACTAAATTAACAGTCGTACCCGACACGGGTGCACTAGGTTAGGTTAGGTTGGTGGGTTGATGAGGCAGACGGTGTGTGTCCTCCCTCCTCCCTCCACTCAGGTCAATATAGACCCATTGTGATGCCCGTTGGGGGTCCACTTATGTGGTTGGTTCATTCATCGTCCCGTTACTGTCCATTGTTGTTAGCCTCTTTCAAGCCATCCAGATGTTGATGCAAACCTGAAAAGATTAGGGAGAGGGATATCGGATAGATCCGTGAGGTCATGAAAAAAGTATTTTCCTAAGGTTCTCATTCTTAATTGGCTGAGGCCTGGGCAGTGGCACAGAAAGTGGAGGGTGTCCTCGTGTATTTCTTCATCACCGCAGCCTCTACAGAGGTCATCATCTATGAGATGCATTTTCAGTTTGTGGCTTTTTAGTAAGTTGTGTCCAGTAAGAATCCCAACTAAAGTAGAGACAGATTTCCTGTTTCTACGAAGTAGTTTATGGGTTCTGGCTTTGTCATACTCAGGCCACATCCTTTTGGAAGTTTCACAGGTGGGAAAGGAGTTCCACCTGTTTTTGGCAGCGATCAGTGTTTTCTGTGCCACCTGAGATTTGAGGTCGCATAGTGGTGGTTTGACAGACTGGTCTGCTTGGTCAATGCTGGAGGCAGATCCTTTTCTCGCCAGTTCGTCAGCAATTTCATTGCCCTGTATGCCTCTGTGTCCGGGTACCCAGCAGAGCTTTACATTATGTTGGACGCCAAGAACCTTTAGCTCTTCACGACAACGTTTCACAAGCCGAGATTTTATTTCGACAGCAGAGATAGCTTTTATTGCAGCCTGACTGTCAATAAAGATGGTGATATCATCTGGTGGTATCGCCAGCATTGAGGTCGCTTTGGCTGCCTCTGCTACTGCCAATATTTCGGCTTGGAAGACACTGCTGTGCTCAGGGAGACGAAAGGTGCTGTTTAGTTTAAGTGTTTCTGAAAACACTCCAGCTCCAACGCCTACATCCATTTTTGAACCATCAGTGTAGATGGATATGGTTTCGGGGCCCAATTCGTTCCTCTCCCACTCCTCTCTGCCTGGGAGGATGCAGGAGAATGGTCTTTGAAAGTCATGGTGAGGCAGCATGTAGTCAGAGGATACAGCTGAGCCCAGATATCTGTGTAGAATTTGGGCATGTCCTCCTGAGTTCGATTTCCAGCAGTTGAGCTGGCTGATTCTTAGAGCACTTTTGGCTGCAGATTCTTGCACGTAAAGGTCTAGCGGTAGCAGGTTAAGGATACACGGGTGCACTAAGTAATCCTTTCGCTACATGCAAAAGCTTATTATCGCAGCATGCTGACAGCAAATCAAATCTCAGATGGAGTCTTGGCACGGCGCGTCAAATAACCAAACAAATTTGGACAAAGCTGGATTTAGGAAGATCCAAGGGACTGATTTCGCTAGCTAGACCATACATTACCGCCACCTTAGGTGTTATCTCTAGACATTGTTTAAAAGGTAGGCTACGCCTTCATTCGAACGACTTCTGCAGGAACTGTATGAAGGAAGAGGAAGAACAAACAATACTTCATCTTCTTTGTAACTGGCCGGCCCCTATGGAATTTTTTACTTTCAAAATCTCAGCGATTTGACAAAAATGGTTCATTTACAGCTCAGAATGGTTATATCACAGATAACAAGGAGAATGGACAATATCCACGTGGTATCACAATGGACTAAAAACTAGTCTAAGTGTGCTGGCGAACTCGCTGGCGGCCACTCTAACCTAACCTAACACCTAATCGGTCTTTTTTTCTGTGCGATATATTGACCACACATGTGAAATGTATCAAAATGTGTGTTTCCTCGAACAACCATCAAAAAAATGACATTTGCGGAGCGGAAATGAGACGGTTACGTTGTATGTTTTCAAAAACTGATATGGAAAAACTTTAGCATTCGAGGGGACTGCCCCCAAAGATATTTGCTCAAATATGCAACATTTCTACCTTAACAATGGGTTTTTGTTTATATTCAACTTCTCCCCCTCCTCCTTCTTCGTGCCCATGCAACTTTGGCAAAGGAAACCAAAACGTTTTTCATATCCATTTAGGAAGCACGGAAGGATTGCATCTGCTTATTTTAAAACAAACATTTCCTGTTGTCTTGTTTCAGCCTTTCCTTTCATCATTACATTTACCTACCTATTGTCCTCAACCCCATGCAGCATGGGTAATTCACAGCTTACAAAGCTACCTAACTCGGGTAATTCCGCATCTTTGTGAATAACTTTACCTTGCAACAAGAAAACCTTTCGCTTTGCTGCAACTACACAACTACTACTGGTCTACGTACTGCAACAATAAACGATATACGTCGTATTAGATGGAAAACGACAATGCCATTGTTCTATCATTTTTTTGCTTGTTCCTAGCCCCATCCATCCTTATCCTAGATACATCTTCACGACACGGGGGAGAGATGACTCAATTTAAAAAAAAAATCGATTTTCTGCTTTCTGTGTGTGCTTTTGCCCTCTTACTTCAAACCAAGCTGTACCTGGGGGTGTTCTTCTTAAGATCACAACAAGCGCTTCATGCGAGTGAAATGTCATCAGCGCCGGAAAAGTCGTAATTATATGGAACAAGGTCAGGATATTTTAATCCGCACAGAGTCGTTGTTTATATGTAAATTTGCTTGGTCCTACAATGTCAATTTGTTTTATTTTTCTTTTGAAGTCAAGTTGGGTACAGAACGATGGCAGGGCGTGCCTTTTGATTCTATGGCGGATGGATGGTCGGTATTTGTCATCCCTAGTTGTTAGTTCATTTGACTCAATCAGCAGCAATAAAGTGCATTCCGATGATTAAGATCTACATCTGTAGATAGTTTTGCAAGTTACATTTGTCGTTCTACTGGACCGTTAGTGTATTATTGGGCGATACCTGTAGGCAAGCAAACGATTTACGTCAAACGAACTATGTGACGTTAGATTGCAATTGCTTTCGGCACCAGTACGAATACGAGTATCTCTGGGATACAATTGTGTGAACTTGTATTCATAAAGATCTATTGAATTGTGGCGCTGTTTAGTGTTACTGATTTTATTGTTCTCGTCGAGACAACGTTGTTATATAATGTGCGGATATGAACGTGAGAAACATGAAGTACAGAGATAGAAAGCATTTGCATACAGTTTTATTGTACAAAAGATACTTTTTTTTTCAAATTATGGTAGAGTGCAAAATGTTTCAATCAGCCTTACCGTGTGAGGGGTGAAAAATTGCCAGATGCGTGGAATTGTATTTTCTGATCGATATTGTGCAACTAACAGACAACGGAACTATATTCGTCACAAAATCTTCAATTAGATTGAAAACACAATTTTCTATTAATTTGAAAAAAAAAATCAAAAAATTTCTACACCATTGAAAGAATGGATAAATTCAGTATCATCAAAGAACACAACACGTAACTGCTACCTCATTCCTATTGAAAACTCTGGAAAGACTACTAGATATTCAAATACGTTAATAACTTGAATCCAGGCCATCTATCCCCAAACCAGGATGCTTATATCAAAGGCAAATCGGTAGAAACTGCCCTGCATGAGGTAGTTCAAACAATTGAAAAATCGTTATATCAGAAAGAATACACACTAGCAGCCTTCCATAGATATAGAAGGCGCCTGTAACAACGTAAAAACGGAAGCCATCGAGAAGGCACTTGAAAAAGCAGGAATAGATACGCAATAGATTAGCAACTGGATCATAACCACGCTGAGAAAGCGCATCATTTCATCCTCGTTGGGCGATTGTACCAAAAGAATAACAACGAGAAGAGGTACTCCACAGGGGGGGGGTCTTCTTTCTCCGCTTCTTTGGCTACTGTTAGTCAATGAAGTATTAAAGAGACTGGACTTACTTAATAGCGGAGCCGAGGTAGACAAAGTGCCGTACTACCTCAAAGTTATAACGGGTGATCCAAGTAGAGATACTTTTTTCAATATCCTTTTTTGACAGATCACGTGTGAGTCGTGTCATGCTGTCATGTTATTTTTGTTTAGTATTGTTTGGCATTTCATAATGGAAAGACTTACGCGTGAACAACGTTTACAAATTGTTCAACTTTATTATGAAAATTCACGTTCTGTGAGGAATGTGTTTCGTGCACTTCGCTCAACTTATGGTCAACATAATCGGCCTACTGAGCGTACTATTCGCAACACACACCATCATCCATTTTGAGAACCAGCATTCATTGTTGGATAATATTCAACCGAATAGACCACGTCCAGCACGCTGTGAAGAAAATATAGCGGCCGTAGCTGAGAGTGTACACGAAGACCGTAGAGAGTCGATTCGGCGCCATTCGCAGCAACTCGGACTGACGTATGGAACGACTTGGCGCATTTTACGTCAAGATCTTAAATTGAAAGCGTGCAAAATACAGCTTGTGCAACAACTGAAGCCGCTCGACCTTCCCAAGCGACATCGCTTCGCTCTATGGGCTCTTGAAAAGTTCCAAGAAGATCCGACGTTTTTGAGGCAAATTTTGTTTAGCGATGAGGCCCATTTCTGGCTCAATGGGTATGTAAACAAACAAAATTGCCGTATTTGGGACGAAGAGCAACCTGAAGAGATTGAAGAACTGCCACTTCATCCAGAAAAAACAACGGTTTGGTGTGGTTTGTGGGCCGGTGGAGTCATCGGTCCATATTTCTTTAAAAATTATGCCGGTGCGAAGGTAACCGTCAATGCCGACCGTTATCCTGCCATGATAACCGACTATTTGATGCCTGAAATTGATGCTCGTGATCTCGGCGACATTTGGTTTCAGCAAGACGGCGCCACTTCCCACACATCGCATCAATCAATGGACTTATTGAGAGAACATTTCGGTGAGCACATAATTTCACGTTTTGGGCCACCAAGATCGTGTGATATCACACCGTTAGACTTTTTCCTGTGTGGACATGTAAAGTCAAAAGCTTATGCCGACAAACCCGCTTCGATTCAGGCCTTGGAGGAAAACATCACGCGTGTCATTCGCAGTTACCAGTCGAAATGTTCGAACGAGTGATCGAAAATTGGACTCAACGGATGGACCATCTGCGACGTAGCAACGGCCAACATTTGATAGACATAATCTTCAAAAAATAAATGCCAAAGAATTTTCTTTCAAATGATAATAAACATTTTCCATTAAATTTGAATTTTCTCTGTTTTTTTCTTTAAAAAAGTAGGGAACCTCGAAATGTATCACCCATTAGTTGAACCGATTTTTGGAAAATTGTCCCTCTGGTGTTGGCTCGAGAGTTTTGCACAATCCTCTCAAGAATCAAATTGAAAAAGTCACATGACAGCGCATCGCCTTGCCTAAATCCTTTTTTGGTATCGAATGTGTCGGTGAGGTCGTTTCCGACCCTGATGGTGCAGCGAGAATTCTCCATCGTCATCCTACACAAACGGACGAGTTTGGACGGTATACCAAAACTAGACATGGCTCTGTATAGTTCGTCTCTATAAATGCTGTCGTATGCGGCTTTGAAATCGATAAATAGGTGGTGGGTATCGATTTGGACTTCTTAGGTTTTTTCCAGGACCTGCCGAAGTGTGAAGATTTGATCGATTGTGGACTTTCCTGGCCTAAAACACTGATAAGGGCCGATCAGGTTGTTGGTAAACGGTTTCAGGCGTTCACATATTACGGCAGATAGGATCTTGTAGGCGATGTTGAGCAGACTTATGCCTCTGTAGTTGGCGCAGTTCAGAGGGTCTCCTTTCTTGTGGATCGGGCAAACGATGCTGAGGTTCCATTCTTTCAACCGACCAGATTTGGCATATGAGTTGGTGGATGTTACTTACCAAGTCATCTCCGCCAGCTTTATAAAGCTCAGCGGGAAGGCCGTCATTTCCGGCGGCCTTATTATGCTTGAGTTTAGATATTGCTATCCTCACTTCACTTAGGTCGGGTGGTTGGCAGTTTTCGCTGTCGTTGCCAATATTAATTGTTTCGTTCTGCCTGACAGCGGAATGTTGTTCGTCATCGCCGTTTAACAGTTTGCAGAAGTGGTTCTTCCATATCCTCAGCATCGACTGTGTCTCGACTACGATATTTCCTTGTTCATCTCGACAGGATTCTGTTCGAGCCTTGTATCCTTGGCTTTTACGTTTTACACTTTGGTAAAAATTACGAACATCGTTCCTGGAGTGGCACCTCTCTATATCCTCGATCGCTCGCTTTTCTTGCTCTTTTTTCTTCTGTCTGAAAAGCCGATGTTCTTCCCTTCTTCTTTGCCTATAGAGCTCAATGGCAGCTCTCGTCTTCACCTGCAGCTTAGCCTTGTAGGCCTCGTTCTTGGCTGACTGGAAATCACCGCTACAAAAACATTGGCTTATGCAGACGATATTGTTCTCATGGCATGTGGGGAATTCCCATCGACTCTAAGCTCAATCATGCAAAATAGCCTAAACCTATTCAGTAGATGGTCAGAACCATGCGGCCTAGATGTAAATCCGAAGAAAACTGAATTAGTACTTCTCACTAACAAAGATCAGTCTTAGATTTTGTGGCACCGACTTTGGGAGCGACCACTCTCTCATTGTCCGCAAGTACCAAATACTTTGGGGTGATACTTCATAGCAAGCTAACATTGCACTTTATAGCTGCAATAGAATCTGTGGTAAGAAATGGAACCCCTTCCCGAAGGTCGCGGAATGGCTGTTGTCAGACGAATTCTTACCTTGGTAGCTTCTACTACGAGCTAGCAACGAAACCTAAAGCGCAGATTGTCCGTTTCTGCTGCAATTCGGGATGGAGCAAACATCTGTTCGAAGCGGATGGAATAACGCAGATCACAACATAAGTATCACGCTCACTATATTTTAAACAATCTTTTCAGGTCTTTTAACAAAGGGTATTGCTATGGCCCCACGTAGGCCTAAGCGAGTTTGACGACTCACCTGAGTGTCAACAGCCCATTAAACCTAACCTAGTGCTACCAAAGAGTATAGAACTACATAAAATACGCATCTCATACAACGAAAATTTACTATGCGCGCTTGAGGTTTTCTGTCACACGATTATTCTACCCTGTATGCCTACTTTAAGATTTCAAGCGCAACAAACAAGCCATGGTACAACACTTCCCACGAAATCCATTATAATATTAACAAGATCTCTATTCAAAGTCACTAGTGCGATCCTAAGATTTTATTGGCTTGAATAACTATCGAAACATTTACCAATGGAACTCGACTTCGTTTATATGTCCACCACAGGAACGTATGCAGCGGTCGATACGTTAAACCCAATTTTCTATGAGTCGGCCACACATTTCGACCGATACGGCCGCTTTTTTTCGTTCAATATTAGCTCTGAGATCCTCTAACGTCTTCGGCTTCGAAAATTCGGAGTTATTGAACATTGCTTGTGAAATAAAGCCGAATACAGAGAGGGGGTTGTTTGCCAGTTTGGGAGTATGCAAGGTTAAATTATGTGCAAATTTTGAATATGTTTGAATATGCTGCCCCTTGCAACCTCCCTGCTTGGACTCCTGTTGTATTTATATTGCGTTCGAGGTTGGATGTATGCCAACTTTGAATATGTTTGCAACCCTCCCGCTAGCGGCTGGGATCTGTGTTGGCGGGGGTTGTTTTTCAATACGTCCAACCTCGCACGCAACCCAAATCCAACGGTGAGCCCAAGCAGAGAGGTTACACGGGGATAACATGCCCCCAAACGTATTCAAAGTTTGCATATACACAAACTTGCACTCGGATGTATGCAAAGTATGAACCCCTCTGCTTGGCTTCATTGTTGGATTTGGGATGGGTGCGAAATTGGATGTATGCAAAGTGAAATAAGGCCGACTCGGCTTTATTTCAAAGTTATTTCGCTCGGCGTTGCTTCTCGGCACAAAGAAAACGGCCCAATGACGTCGGCATGAAAACCGCACCAAACAGTGACTTTTTGCGGATAAAGTATCTATTAACTGTTTCATGAAGCACATGAGGCTTCTCACCTGTCCAGTAACGCAAATTTTGCTTATTGAAGACGCCGTGAACTAAAAATGAGCTTCATCGCTGAAGATGATTTTGCGATGATATTCTTCATTTTCTTCCATCATGTCCAGAGCCCAATTCGAGAACGTATGTTGCTTCATATGATCAAGTGGCTTTAGTTCTTGAGTCAGCTTGATCCTGTTAGGGTGTAGGTAGGCCAAGATACTTACACAAAATTCGCCATAATGTGGTATGGGAGATGCTCAATTATTGAGAACGCAGTAAAATTGACTGATTTGGCTCGTTTGCGATGGACCCTGCATTGGGTTAACACCCTAATGCAGGACACATTACATTGGTACAAGTTTAAAAATCATGTGTAAGGAATGACCTTTACCCTTGCAAACGACCAAGGTCCATCTAACACCTCTTGTATTTTCAAGTCTTATACTCTATAGACCTCAAAATACCATACGTTCCCGGGAAGTCGGCTAGCCAAAACCGCCATGATACTCCCAAAAGAGGGCCAACCTCATAATCAGGCTAAGCAATGCAGTCCGTGGATTACCTGACTAAGGGGCTCCTGATTTCAGTGGTACCAGAATTTGGTCAAGCTCCGCACGATCATCTTTATGAGTAACTTACAACCCAGTCGAGATTCTCTATGTTACTCAGCACCACTACTAACCGAGGATAGTGATCAACAGCAGCACTAAGAAACTTTTTCAACTTCATGAGCACATTGGTTTGATGAAAAGTGCCGACAGATGCTCGCAACCAAAAACGAGGCCTACAAGGCAGAGATGGAGGTGAAGACGAGAGCTGCCATTGAGCTCTTTATTCAAAGAAGAAGGGAAGAACACCGGCTTGTCAGTGCGATCGGTGATATATAGAGGTGCCCTTCCCAGGAAAGATGTTTGCAAGTTTAAAAAGTGTAAAACGTCAAAGACAGCGATACAAGGCGCGAACAGAATCTTGTGGAGATGAACAAGAAAAATCTTAGTTGAGTCGATATTGAGAATGTGTAAGATCCACTACTGTAGAATTGTAAACGGCGATGACGAAAAATCCCCCACTATCACTTTACGACAGCGAACAGCATCAGCCACCCGACCTAAATGAAGTGAGATTCAGCCCGTACAGGGTCTCAAACCTAGTTTGTGTGTACGGAGTTTTATTTTTGCCGCAAACAATGGCACTGTTAAATGCCGCCTCCAAACGGCAAATTTTAGAAGCTTCTCATGACAGAATTATACTCTTGGACGTCAGAGTTAACTTTGAGGTAATAAGGGACATTGTCTACCACGGCTCAACTATGAACTCTGACAACGACAACCCGTCAGAAATAAAATGAATGCCGACCGATGTTTCTTCGGGCTAAGAAGGCAATTTAGTAGTAAAGCCCTCGCTCGAATTGCTAAGGAGATCCTAACAAGACCCTGATCATGCTAGTCCTACTTTACGGTACTGAAGCATGGACCGTATCAAAAGCGGATGAAGAAATCCTTGGCTTTTTTGAGAAATTCTTTGAATAATCGTCGGTCTTGCGTTGACGGAGTATCGGAGACAAAGATTCAACCACGACATAGCCCTAGTAAAAAAAAAACTCCGTACTAGGCTAGGACATGAAGAGCGAATGGACACCAATGCTCCGGTTCGCAGAGTCTTGGATTCCCCGCCAGACGTCGGACGGAGTAGACAAAGATCTCGCCTTAAGTGGCGATCACAAGTACAATCCGAACTCAACCAACTTGACGTCCGCAACAGCGTTGCATTTAGCTAGGGACCAGGCTAATTGAAAAGGAATGTTAGTTGCCTCAGGATTGCAGTAACCTAGACAACGGGCTAAGATGCATGTTGGTTCAGTCCCGGTTAATTCCAACTGTAGCGCCACATGAGTAAGTAAGTAAAAGAACATCGAAGAACTCCAAACCTAGATGTGGATAGGAAATTCTTAAAACGCGGTAAAGGTCCCCTAATTCCTGGACAGATCGGCGTCATTTCCAAATAACTCCGAAGGAATTTACAGCACAGTTTGCCTTTGCGATAACTGAAACAGAACGTACTTCCAACTTTCCAAGTCTACATACCTACATCATACTACAGCAAGTTGTTCACCAACAAGGTCTCATTTACTTATCTCTTCTTGCCCCATACTGGTCCAGCGGCTGATAGGATTAAGCAGTCTCGCTTAACCCCTGGCATTTAGTCACTCGTTTTCAGAGTGTGAATACATCTTATGCCCTTTCCACTCAACCAACGCTCTACAAACGACGATGACTCAGAGCTTCCAATTAGAATCGCTTTACCCGAAGGGAATCTGCCTATACATCTCGAAATGGTATATAGCAAGGTACTCCACAACTCATTGACATTCACACTCCAATTGGAAGCAAAGTAAAATTTTACTGCGACTCCCTTCGCAATGACATCATTTTTTATGTTTCGGCAACGTCGTCGAGTTGGCTCAAAAAAAAAATAAAAAAAAAAAATGTCTTCAAGGATTACAACCTACACCAGCTACAAGCCGTAGGGCAAAGTTAACTTCTTCCGAGAATCGACTTACCCGAGTATAGTTCTCCATGGAGCGTATGTCATTTATTGTCCACGGCAACATTGCTGCCGAATAACGAGGATCCACCGAAGCGGTGCCCCGATAGTTTAAGGATATTAGTCGGGTTTTCATGGTTCCTTTGTATGGAGTTGAATGTCACTAGGATGTCTCAAACAAAGATTATTTCGGTTTCACTGCGACACTAATTCTGCCAAGATGCACTTACATTTTCACTTGTGCACGCGCGGAGGGAAAACAGTTTTTCTTTGTTAGGTAAATCGCTGTCAGCGAGGGAATAAATTAAGAATTACCGAGGTGCGGCAGTGATTCTATTTGGAACACACAAAACTAAAGCACTATCCCCTGGAAAAAGGACACAAAACCCCGTTCACAAATCAAAGAAACACGCAAAATCGATAAAAGGAACGGCAAACAACTTGATTTTGTTTTTTTTTGTTTTTGAATTCCTCGTTCAGCAAATGCGAATGTCGTCTCAATTTACATTTCGCGAAACTATTGGCGTAAGCGTCCTTCTCCACAAGGAAACAAGAAAATCGATAGAATTTTCACAGGCAGGACAATAATCTGCTGAAGCCAAAGATTCTTTTATGTTGGCTCTGGCTCGCGTCACGACGAATGGGGCACTTTTCGTTTGCACGCGCAATTCTCTCGCAATTCTTTTGCACAATTTCACACAATTTAATGGGTGCTGGATGCTGGTGCCGCTGCTGAATGGGAATTAGATTTTTCACTGAAAATTGTTTGGGAAAATCCGTGAAACTACTCGTGAACGCGTCCAATTCGATCGACAGAAGGATGACAATGAAATGTTGGTGGACGATGGACTGCTTCCGCACGTTGGTGAAAGAATGCGGTCCAGTGCGGCGGTGCAATGGTTGTTGTTGCTGTCGCTCTGTTGGTGGTTTTTTTCTGGTGTGAAATGTGAAAAAGAAGTGGCGCGGCGGTTTGTTTTGGTTGCTGGAATTTGAATGAATGTTGCCAGCTGTGGTGGTGGTTTTTTTTGTTTGTTGCGGCGTCAGGTGGTTGCGATTACGTGCGATGGTAGAAACTGGTTTTGACAGTTGTCAGTTGTAGATGGTGGTGGCGGCATCTGGTGAGAAATAGTGGTGGTTTGTGTCGGGGATAGATGGATGAGGTGGTTATTTTTTTGAATTTGAAATTTCATTGAGTGAGGATTCCATGAGAAAATATGCTGAGCGAAAGTGTTCTGCTTTTTGTTTCAGGACCCTGAGTTGGAAAATCTAGTAGACTATGTTTTTCTTGACCTACTTTTGAATAGAAACAGAAAAGTTTCAAGTGTCAATGTTTAATTGTCAGTTTCGCTGTTTCAGTTGTATTTTGTTTTAAAAAAAATGTTTAACATTTGAGAGTTTTGGAAAAAGAAGTCTCCACCAGGGCAAATAATAACGTTATTCTAACGACGATATGTAAATCACAAATCATATGCATTCTAAAAATAGGTAAATTTCATTTGATATTTAAAAAAATAAAATAAAAAATTAAATCAATGTCAGAGTAAAAAGACGTGTTTCTTGTATTCTCCGGTATAATATCCATTCATAGTTGTTCTTCTTCGTTTAAATTCCAAAAACATCATAGGTGTGCAAGGCCTATGTTTCACAGTGCTTTTTCACATATTCAAAAGTGAATGTGAAAAAAGGACAATCAAAATAATAAATAATATTAAAATATTAATACCACCACCGCAGCTGTTTTTCTTTGCTTCTCTCCGTATTCTCCTATAATTCATTTTATGTTATTTTATGTTATGAGCATGAATTCTGCCGCTCTTGAGTTTAAAAACACCCGTTCTTGTCATGAAAAAAAATGGAAACACACCAACCACTGGTTCCCCAGCCAGCGTTACCAGATTTAGCAGTTTCCTGCGATTTTAGCAGTTTTTATACCCTATCCCATAGGGGTATATTAGTTTTGATACTTAGTTTGTAACATAGAGAAAAAATTTAGCTACATATACCTCAAAGTATATGGATCGACCCAGAATCGCTAGCTGAGTCGAATTAGCCATGTCTGTCTGCCCGTCCGTCCGTCCGTCTGTCTGTTCGTCACCGATTTTTGGGCCTTAAATTTTGAGCTAGGATAATGAAATTTGGTATATAGGTTCCTCGTCCGTGCCACCAGAACAAGTGTAAACATTTTTGAAATCCGCCCACTGCCACGCCCCCTTTTTAGGAAAACGTATTTTTTGGCCAAACCGTAAGGAATTTAAAAAAAAATGTCTTACTTACTTACTTAAGTGGCGCTACAGTCCGGAATGAACCTGGGCCTCAACCAACATGCCTCTCCAATTAGCCCGGTCCTTAGCTAACTGCCTCCAGTTGCGCACTCCAAGTTGGTTGAGGTCGGTTTCCACTTGTGCGCGCCACTTAAGGCGAGGTCTTCCTCTACTGCGTCCGACGTCTGGCTGGGAATCGAAAAAAAATGTCTGAGCAGCATATTTAGAGAATCGTAATATCTATATTTCGTCAGTATAAAGTTTTTTGCCACGCCCACTTTTTGGGGCGTTTTTTATAAAAAACCTTTTCTGGTCAAATTATAAAATTTTCAAAAAAAAAATTTGATGCACAATCATTGGTAGTATTAAAATGAACATTTCGTCTATAGATCATTTTAACCCACGCCCACTTTTTGGGGGCTTTTTCTTACAAAAGAACATTTGTATGCCCTACCCCAAGGCATATGCAATAGAAAAACGTTGTTTTTCGTCGAACCATAAAAGAATTTGATGAATCTGTTGTGACAACGCCATTTTCAATACTTTAAGACCATAAAGACCACATTTTGGATCCAAAGTTACCTCAAATGTAGGAAACAATGCGTTAAAATTAGCAATATTTTATCAAGGTACATAAATGTATCGTCGGGTGTTCCACAGGGTAGCCATCTTGGTCCTCTTTTATTTAATATATTCATAAATGAAATCCCCTCTTTGTTGAAATATACTAAATGTTTAATGTATGCAGATGATATAAAGCTATTTTGTAGAGTGAAAAACGTTTTTGACTGTACTAAAATTCAAAGTGATCTTAATGTCGTCGTCAATTGGTGTAAAAATAATGGTTTGAAATTGAATACAAATAAGTGTTATGTCTTTACTGCAAACCGTCTATTAACTCCAACAATTTTTATCTATAATATTGCAGATATAATGTTAAAACGAAAAAATGATGTTAAGGACCTTGGAATAATTTTTGACACCAAATTTACATTTTCCATTCATATGGACTATATTATAGCAAAAGCTAATTCTATGTTTGGTTTCGTAAAACGTAATTGTTCTGATTTCACCAATATGTATGCCCTTAAATCTGTTTATATGTCTCTGGTACGTTCTTTACTTGAATATTGTTCTATTATATGGTACCCCTCCCATTATAATGCTATAACTCGAATAGAAAAAGTTCAAAAATCATTCACTCGTTTTGTTATAAGAAAACTAAGCCCTAATATTGAAAAAATGCCTTCATATTTAGAAAGATGCGCCATTATAGGGCTTGAAACTTTAGAAATGAGACGGTGTGTTCAATGTATAATGTTTGTACATGATGTATTCTCGAGTCGTGTGAAATGTCCAGATATCCTTGAGTTATTTGATATATATGTACCCGAAATGAATTTGCGTCAGCGTCATTTTTTGAAAGCTCAGAGGCATAAATATAATTATGGATGCAACGAACCCATAACAAGATGTATTAAACTTTTTAATGAATTACCTTTGCTAATTCCAAATGAAATAGATTTAACACTAAATAGAATGAATTTTAAATATTTAATACTGAAATTATTACACATACCATAAGTTATTACAATATTGTTAGTAATCTGTTAGAGTTAAGCTCAGTAGATGAAATAAATAAATAAATACTATTATAAATACTATTTTGGGGATATTAATTTTAAGGATGGGATGGGATAGGGTATTAAACGATCCGCACAGCGGATTGTAGCCTTCTCATATGTTTGATCATAAAAATGACCTGCAGCAGTTTTTTTTAGCATTTTCTTAAATTTTAGTAGTTTTTGGCAGTTTTCAAAAAAAAAATGTATACATGTTTTTAATTGTTTGGACGACAATAAACACGAATACACGATTGTCTTCAAGAAAAATGATTCCAAAGAAGATATACGCAGAGTTAGGGTCAGAAAGCAAACAAAGTGAGCACAGCTGTTTATGGGTGGTGTCGGTGTGGTAGATACCTATTGATGTAACTGTGTAGCATTTCCAAATGGAAAGGGTGCAGATAGTTATTATAATACATATTTACATAGGCATTGCTTGGACAACGACACTCAATCCAAATTGTGTATTTATTAAATGCGTACGTCACTCGGTTGCTCTAGCTGTCAGTCATGCCAGTAAGAAATTGCCAAGATCCATTGAGCAATTGATGAAATCGTACTTTTCTCAAAGTAGTAAAAGCCAACGAGACTTTTTAGAATTCCAAGAGTTTTTTTGAAACAGAAAAGCATAGGATTTTGCGCCACTAAGACATTAGATGGCTATCGCTACATGCTCGCGTCAATCAAATTATAGAACAATGGAGTGCATTAAAACTGTATTTCCAAGGTGAATATTTAACAACAAATTCTGTCCCAAACGAATTTATTTTTAATAGTTTGAATGACAGTATAAAAATACTATTTATGCTATGGATTACATTTTCCTATGGTAAACGAACTCAACCTTATATTTCAAAGCGATTATGCCAATATTCACTATTTTGATAAAACTAAATAAAAGGAAATGTCAATAAACAACAATAAGTATCCAACAATAAATAAATTTGCAATATTTATGCTTACTGACATCTAATACTGCTTGTGAAACAATATTTTCGCAGGTAAATTCGTTAAAAACTAAAAACCGTAATCGCTTCAGTAAAGAAAATATTGCTTTGCAAGTAAAGCAGGGGGTTTCTTAAGGTGAAGGCTGTTATAACTTTATTCCAACAAATAAAATGGGAACTTTAATAAATTCAAAAATTCTCTATAAAGATTCCAAACGATTTAATTTAATAACTTTGTATATATATAAATTTAAAAATTTTCATCTTTTATAAACTATCATCTTATATAACAACAAATGTAACTGTATGTGTATTTTTTGAACTATAAAAAACGTATTTCTCATGGAAAAATCGATCGCAGTTTTTTTTATCATTTTTTTAAATTTTCGTCTAGCAGGTTTTGCAGTTTTTCGACCTAGCTTTAGCAGGTTTAAAAAAATTTATCTGGTAACGCTGTCCCCAGCTTCAATACAAAGGCGCAACGCACATCCAAGAATGCACCAACTGATGATTCCCCAGCACCTACAACGAAGCCCCCAGCCAAATCCAAATATTCATCAGAACCTACACTAGTCGGCATAAGTATTTTGACGAAACCTTTTTGTGACTATTGGGCCTGCGCACACGAGTATGCTTCAACCGCAGTCATTATGGTTACTTTCCAAACACACGGGAATATGTTCAACCGGTTGAATTCTGTGTAATATACCAAACTTTATATGTATGTGTAATTCGATTAACACCGAACTAGCCGCCGTATTTTTTTTTAATACCACAACTGTCAGAAACGCATGCATGTGTTGGTAGATTCAACCTCTTCAACCACTTAATTTTTGGTGAAAAGTTGCTCTCCAATGCCTCTCAAACTGTGCTCCCTCCTCACCCGTCCCACCAACAAACATGACGTTCAACCGGTTGAAGCATACTCGTGTGCGCAGGCCCATTGAGACTAACTTTGCTTGGTATCGTTAAAACAACGGTGCAAAAATGATGCGCGAAACAAAGAATCTATTTTTAGCTCTATGCATGCCAAGTTTTGTATTGTTTACCTTTTGCATTCTCTTTCTGCTGATAAGAACGCATGCAGACAAAGAATTTTTACGTGGCATAAGTATTTTGACGGAAACTTTGTGTAAATATTTTAACAGTTTTGAGCACGTGATAACCAAAAAACTTGTGTAGTTAACTTTAATTTACATTAAACGTTGATAACAAAATAAAAATTTATTAAAATTTATTAAAAACCATGGGTAAAACGGCTGAGTTGAGTTTGGTTGTCAGATCTTCAATGGTAGCGAAGTTTAACGCTGGAACGGCAGTAAAAGACATAGCAAGTGAGTTTAATGTGTCGCGTCAAACTGTGCACTATCAAATCAATAAGTTTAAAAAGCATAATGACATCACAAACCTAATGAGATCAGGTGCTAAGCGCAAAACAACGCCCACTGAAGACCGAACCCTTCTACGGGAATTTAAAAGAAATATATTCCTGAAGCCTCAAACTGCTGCAAATCAATGGAATTTGACGGCAACGAATCCAATCAGTGAGCGCACTGTCCGACGACGTTTAATGGAAGGAGATTTTAAAACATATAAAGCTAAGGACGTGCCGTACATATCAAAGGTAAACAAGCTAAAAAGACTGTCTTTCGCAAAGGAACATCTGCACAAGCCAAAGGAGTACTGGAGAAGCGTTCTATGGACAAATGAAAGCTCCTTTGAGTATAACTCATCAAAAAACAAATTTTACGTTAGATTGCCAAAGGTAGAAAGGCAAAAAAGACGTCCCGTTTGTCAAAAAGTGAGCCATGGTGGAGGCTCTGTCATGTTCTGGGGATGTGTTGCGTATAATGGCCTGCGTGAATTGGTTCCTATCACTGGCTCGATGAACCAAGGTCAATATTTAAGAACCCTAAATGATAATGCCTTTCCTTCCGGAGGTAGGCTTATTGGTGAATCATTTATCCTGCAACAGGACAATGCCCCATGCCACAAAGCCCGGATGATAACTAAATTTTTGAAGGATGTTGGTGTTGCCACTTTGGACTGGCCACCTCAAAGTCCAGATTTAAATATAATAGAAAACGTCTGGTCTCTTTTGAAACGCAAAAGAACAGTTTCTTTAAATAAAACCAGAGAGGAGACGATTTCTGAGGTCACTTCCCTTTGGGAAGAGATATCTCCAGAGATTCTTCAAAATTTAGTAGATTCAGTACCGAGACGCCTTCAAAAAGTTATTGAAGCCAAAGGAGGTTATATATTTTACTAAATTCTTCTTTATTTATTTACTTTTGTTAAGTTTAAAATGTTTTTTCTTAGAGTTATATACTTGTCAAAATACTTATGCCAACACACGAAATTACAAATTAATTTATATCTTTTTTGACTTCTATGAAAAAATATTTGTTTGCCTATTTTTAAGTTTGTATTAGTTATATATAAAAATGAAAAAATAAACATGAATTCTTGTCAAGCCATTTAGAAGTTAAACTCAAAAATGCACGATTTTTATTTCGTCAAAATACTTATGCCGACTAGTGTATAGTGCGTACCAAATCAGTTGGCCAACGGTCGATTGCGCAGAGAGAGGATTTAAGGGAAATTTAAGATATTTTACAATAAATTTTAAGAGTCCTGCGCAGTAGAATGCCCAACTGGTTTGGTTTGCACTAGTTTGCCAACGGTCGAATGCGCAGAGAGAGGATTTAAGAGCAATTTAAGATATTGTAAAATAAATTTTAAGAGACCTGCGCAGGAGATTGGCCAACTGATTTGGTACGGACTATACAAAAAATTGTATTGAAATTGTACTGGTTGATTTCCATCATCGTTTGGTGTTTTGATAAGCTAATTATTTTATACAGTTATAGGTACAGTGTACAGATTTGGTGAAAATATGTTTTTTTTTAAGAAAATAACTACAATTTTTCACGTTTTATAGCTGGAAATAATAACCGAGGCATAATTGTAATTTTTACAGGAATTACGACATAATAAAAATCATTAAAAGCAGGTATTTAATTTCTCTTAAAAGGAAAAAACCTCCATCTCACTTAGTTTTGTTTTTCAATGCACATAATGGCCGTATCCGTCACTACTTATGATAATTTTTTTTTCCATTTATCGCCATTTTTTTGTCAGCTTTTAGTCATATGATCATTTAACGAAAAAAAACAAGCGAAAGCTTGTAATATTTCTGTTTTGAGCTATCAAGAGCTTGTCAGGATCAGCATTGCTTACATTTTTAAAATCGTTGCTTGAAACAGTCATCAAGATTTGGTTTTTTCTATTTCGTCATTTACAAAAAAAAGAGTTAAAGTTTTTAGTGTCAAGGCGTTCACAAATGGAGTACGATTCTATGGATGCAAAAAATATAAAGATGGCTACAGAATTTATTGGCTTAAAATTAAGTCGTTAAAATTCCAAAAGTACGTTTGAGGCCCAGTTTTTCAGTGCGAGATCATCCTAGTTTCGGGAGCTTACTCGAATTAACTTGAGAAAGCAGTTTTTCAGGCGATTTGAATCTAGAGTTAACTTCGAGTTAACCCAGCAAGTTTACTGAGTTAACACCGGGATTAAATGGTCAGATGTTTTTGACAGATGATGTAATACCAGGCAAACAATTTTTTCAATTCCAATTTGAACTTTTATTATGCAGATCTCAGCGACTTGAAATTGTTTTAAATATTGTTTTAAGAAGAAGCCTTGTAAGTTTGTGACAAAAGCATTTTCATTTGTTTGGGGAAAAGGAAACCAAACAGCTGATAAAGTGATAACTGAGCAAAATCGATAAATCATGAGTGCTTCCAAATTAAATCATCATACACGGAGTCAAATTTAATTCTGTACTGAAAAACTGCTTCATGAGTAAACTCTAGCTTAAATTAATTCCGGAGTTATTAAACTCTGTGTTAACTCAGCACTGAAAAACCGGCCCAATATGGCTAGGACATGTAGAACTGTAGCTCCACTAAACGAAAGAACGAAAAATAGTTTCAACTATAAAAAATATAGCTGTTTGGGATATTTCCTGCGGTACCTAAACCCATTTACCAGGGTAAGTTACTCATATCAAAACAAAAATTAATTGATTTGGTGAAACTTTCCGAAAGAGCTTGGGCCATGTATAAGGGTCTTCCAACCCATTATCTTTAAGATGCAGAGCGCTTGCCGGAACCTGATCAACATGAGAGTGACTTAATATTCGAAACGAAAGTGTTTTGGTTAAAAACCGAACTATCAAACAGCTGATAAACTGTATTCAGGCAGAAAAATGGCGCGAATATAGAAAAAAAGTGATTGTGAATTGAAAATTGGCACATACTTTCAGTGGTATTTATATAAATTCGAACAGATTTTTGGTAGCAAAACAAATTATGTGATGTTTTCGTTTTTTAAAATATATTTTGATGATAAATACCTATTAAAATAGCTGCAGCACAAATTGTATCGGATTTTATAAAAGTGTATTTGTGTACTGAAGCTAGGGCGATTGTATCGAAAACAGTAAAATTGTATCGACTTTTGCAACCCTGTGGCCAACTGATTTGGTACGCCATTCTACTGCGCAGGTCTCAACGATATGGAGAAGCGAGTAGAAACAATTGAAGAGCACAGCAAATCTACTTTCAACGGTTGAAAGTAGATTTAAGGTTTTCGTTTTCAACCTCCTGTGTCACACCATCGATTGCCAGCCTCTATACTCTGTCCAAGAATAAATGTCAGTACAGGGAAGATAGGACATTTGCCTCTTTGTCTGGTTGCAGTAACATGTATAAATGTGTCCCTCTTTAAAGCTCTCGTAGGGTTGCCATGGTGTATATTATGAATCACCACAAAGAGAGATACATTTCGCTTAGGGCTGCCATCTGCCCATTTTAGTTTGTTTTAAAAAAAAAACATTTTTTTCGAAAACAGAAATAAGAACTAAAAAAAATATGTATTATCATTTATTCATGATAAATATAGTAAACAAAAATATAATTCATAATAAATATAGTAAAGTATAATGTTAAAACATATTCTGCGGTCATTAGCTGAGTACCAGAAAAGAGAGAAAAAACCGGTTTGTCTTCGTAACATTGGCTTGTATTCGGACAAAATCATTTATCTAAATGAGAGCCTTACGAAAAAAAATCTTTCTCTTCTTAAGCAACACCACAACTGAAAAACAAAAAGAAGATCTATTCAGCATTTACAAGGAATGGGACTGTTTTGATTAAAGAGCGCAAAAACGGAAAAAATATCATCATAGACGACGAAGAGACTTTGAATGCGATTACCCTGGGAAGCCAGGCGGCAGACGAAGCGAAGGACGATGAAATTCCGAACTGAAGCGATGAAACAATTATGTAATATTCTTCTATTAGCCCTTTCATACATCTTCTTTCCTTTAATTTTTCTTTATTATTTTAAATGCCCTTGCCGGCTCTAACGTCAGGGGGGAATCAATAGTCGAATGCAATGTCTTGGTTGATATTTTATGCAAGCAAAAGAAAGGCATCAATATTTGCCATTTAAATGCCCAAAGTATAAAAAATAAAATAGACGATCTGCGTATACTTTTTTATAATACCAAGGTTGATATCATATGTTTATCTGAAACCTGGTTGAAGCCGGTTATGTGTGACGATCTTTTCAAATTAAACAATTTTAAACTTGTACGCGCGGATAGATGTACTAAACTGGGAGGAGGTACAGCTATTTATATTAAGAATTCGTATAAATCTCACATCATAAAAAAATCCTCATCAAATGAATCAATAGAATACTTATTCATTGAAATAGCGAGTGAATGTGGAACTTTTTTAGTTGGTTGCATTTATATGGCGCCAGATGTAGCTCATTTTACCCTAGCAAGAAACCTTTTCGAGGAGCTAGTTCCTCTATACACAGACATTTTGATTTGCGAAGACCTCAATCTTTATTTATTAGATAATAAAAACAAAAATTTTATCGATATTGTAGATTCTTTTGACTTAAGTTTTATTAATACCAAGCAACCCACACATTTTAAACCTTCCCTGTTAAATGTCTTACTTACTTACTTAAGTGGCGCTACAGTCCGGAATGAACCTGGGCCTCAACCAACATGCCTCTCCAATTAGCCCGGTCCTTAGCTAACTGCCTCCAGTTGCGCACTCCAAGTTGGTTGAGGTCGGATTCCACTTGTGCGCGCCACTTAAGGCGAGGTCTTCCTCTACTGCGTCCGACGTCTGGCTGGGAATTGAAGACTCTGCGAGCCGGAGTATTGGTGTCCATTCGTTCTACATGTCCTAGCCATCTTAAACGTCCAATGCGGAGTTTTTTGACCAGGGGCATGTCGCTGTACAGCTCGTATAGTTCTTGGTTGAATCTTCGTCTCCATAGCCCGTCAACGCAAACGGGACCGAAGATTTTTCGAAGAATTTTCCTCTCGAATCTACCAAGGATTTCTTCATCCGCTTTTGATACGGTCCATGCTTCAGCGCCGTAGAGCAGGACTGGGATGATCAGGGTCTTATACAGGGTCTCCTTATTAGTTCGAGTGAGGGCTTTACTACTAAATTGCCTTCTTAGCCCGAAGAAACAGCGGTTGGCAAGAGTAATTCTTCGTTTAGTTTCTGACGAGATGTTGTTGTCAGAGCTAATAGCGGAGCCGAGGTAGACAAAGTCCCGTACTATCTCAAAATTATATCTGTCAGTGGTGACGTTTGGTCCAATTCGTCGATGTTGTGTGTCCTTTCGTGTTGACAGCATATACTTAGTCTTACCCTCATTTACTGCTAAACCCATTTTCGCCGCTTCCTTCTCTATACTAGCAAACGTGGCTATGACATCACGTTGAGTCCTACCAATGATGTCAATATCGTCAGCGTATGCTAGTAGTTGCACCGACTTTTGGAAAATTGTGCCTCTGGTGTTGGCTTTGGAGTTTTGCACAATCCTCTCAAGAATCAGATTAAAGAAGTCACATGACAGCGCATCGCCTTGCCTAAATCCTTTTTTGGTATCGAATGTGTCGGTGAGGTCGTTTCCGACCCTGATGGAGCAGCGAGAATTCTCTATCGTCATCCTACACAAACGGACGAGTTTGTGCGGTATACCAAAACTAGACATGGCTCTGTACAGTTCGTCTCTATAAATGCTGTCATATGCGGCTTTGAAATCGATGAATAGGTGATGGGTATCGATTTGGACTTCTTGAGTTTTTCCAGGATCTGCCGAAGTGTGAAAATTTGATCGGTTGTGGACTTTCCTGGCCTAAAACCACACTGATAAGGGCCAATCAGGTTGTTGGTAAACGGTTTCAGGCGTTTCACATATTACGGCAGATAGGATCTTGTAGGCGATGTTGAGGAGACTTATGCCTCTGTAGTTGGCGCAGTTCAGAGGGTCTCCTTTTTTGTGGATGTTAAATGTCTTTATAGTCTCAAATTATAATTTAGTTTTGCATTATGATAAACATCTAGCGTCCGCTTTCTCACATCACGATTTACTTTTCATGACACTTAACGCGCTTTTTACACATACAGTGGAGACTTCTACATTATAAAGGGTCCATCAAATAACTATAATGCTATAAAAAAAACTACTGAATATTTTCTCAAATTTCTTTTTTTATTTGAAAGTACAATCCTTGCGGTTAATAATGGAAAATAATTTCTTTCAAATGGCTGCCTCGGCTGGCCATGCAGTAGCCTACACAATCGGTCCAATTTTTAAGCACATTATCGATTGAGTGCAGCTGTATTTCACCAATGGCTTCACGAATATTGTCCTTTAAAGCGTCAATTGTCTCTGGCTTGTCGGCGTAACACTTATCTTTTACGGCACCCCAACGGTGTCAAATCGCAGCTCCGAGGTGGCGGCCAAACGACATCAGCTCTGCGGCTGATAATGCTATCTTCAAAAACAGGTCGCAAAACATCGAGTGTAGCTTCGGCTGTGTGGCAAGTAGCGACGTCCTGTTGAAACCAAATGTTGCCAATATCCTCCTCTTCAATTTTTGTGAACAAAAATTCGTTCAAAATGGCCCGATAACGATCGCCATTGACTGTAACGGCGACTCCTTGCTCATTTTCGAAGAAAAATGGCCCAATTATGCCTCTGGACCAAAATCCGCACCAAACAGTGACTCGTTTTGGGTGTATCGGCTTTTCAATGTATGCGTGTGGGTTTTCTGTGCCCCAAATGCGACAATTTTGCTTGTTTACATACCCGCCAAGATCAAAATGAGCTTCACCTGAAAAGATGATTTTTTTTGGCAAAATCGGCATCTTCTCTAAGTCGATCGCAGGCCCACTTAGCGAAGCGAAAACGCATTGGCTGGTCAGTTGGCTTCAACTCCTGAACCAATTGGACTTTTTATGGCGTCATACCAAGGTATTTATGCAAAATTCGTCTCAATGATGTCTCCGAAATGTTCAATTGTTGAGAACGACGGTGAATTGATGTTGATGGCGCTTCACGCACACTTTCTGCCACAGCAGCAATATTCTCGGGTGTACGCACTGGTTTTGGCTTTTCACGCTTTGGTTTATCGATGAGGATTCCAGTTTTTTTCACTTTTTTAACAAGATAACGAACATACGGAGCTGGCGGTGCTTCTCTTCTTCCAAAATCCGTACGCAATTTTCGCAGACATTCTGCAGCTTTACCATGATTTTCAAAGTAATGTCGCAATATTTCCCAGCTCTGTTCAATCGTATACACAACCATATTTATATACCTTTTCGCTTTCTTGTGTTGACATAACGGCGGTTGGCAATGCAATCTTAAAAATTAAATCAAAAGCTATTGGCTCTGATTATATACAACCAGAATTTACAAAGATTCTTCTACCCGTCGTGCTGCTCCAAATAACACATATTTTCAATACGATTTTGACCACTTCCGTTTTTCCCGATCTCTGGGAAGTTGCAAAAGTATTGCCATTGCCGAAACCATCCCTTCCAAACAAAAATGAATACCGCCCAATTGCTATTTGACCATTTTTGAGCAAAGTTCTCGAAACAATTATGAGTAATCAGATCAAAGTTTTTCTGGAGAGTAAGAAACTAATTGCTAACCACCAATCTGGTTTCCGCGCTAAACACAATTGCACCACTTCTCTAATCAAGGTGTCTGAAGATATACGCACAGGGTTCGACAGTGAAATGGTTGGATTAATTGTGTTCTTGGATTTCTCCAAGGAATTCGACAGCGTAGATCATAGCATACTGTTAAATAAACTCAAAGCTCAATTCTCGTTTGAGAACTCGTCATGCAAGATGATCACATCATATCTTTTCAATAGGTCTCAATATGTGTTTCACGAAAATAAGTGTTCAAGTAGCTTAAAGGTTCCTGTGGGTGTTCCACAAGGATCTGTGTTGGGACCACTTCTATTTTCCTGTTTCATAATCGACATTATAGATGTTTTTTTCAGATTGCGAATATCACATCTACGCAGGAGTTGTGTAAAATTTCAACTTGGACGGTAAAAAATGAGCTGAACCTTAATCCAACAAAAACAACAGCTATGATCCTAAGCAGAAGCAAATGTAAGGAATACTTTCCTACACTTTTTCTCAACCAGATCCCAGTAGAATATGTAGAAAATATAAAGAACCAAAATATTTTTTTGATCAAATCAAGTTTGTTCGAAGTAATCGAACATTAAAAATAATTCTACCCAGACATAAATACCTTGTGACATCAAGGCAATTTTTTATTCACGCCATTCAACTTTGGAACCAACTTCCCCTCAGTATTAAGTCAGTTAGCAACACAAACACTTTCGGGAAAAAGACTTTTCAATTGTTTGCCCAAAATTTCTAAAATAATTTCTTTTCTTCTGTTTACATCTTTTCTTTCGTCTGTTTTCTTTCCCCTTTTTTCTATTTTTGTTTTCATTTTTCAAAAACTGAATTTACTGTATAATTTTGAAATGTATAAACTTAAATCTAACTCTGAAACATAAAACAAGCATGTGCAACTACAAATGATGTATAATTTATATCTTATATGTACAATGAATATTAAATAAAATAAATACTAAATATCATTTAAGATTTGACATACTTCAATGTAGAAACATAATATGTCCGTTCGACAACGGACGGTTTCCAATCTATCAATTTGCCAAATTTCATTCTAATCTATAAAGCGGTTTACGAGTTATAAGGATTTGAAAAAAAAAATTCAGAATTTCTATGGAAAAAGTGTTGGACAAAATTTAATTTTGATGAACAGGAAAAATCCGTTGGCCTTGAAGTAAATGAGGACAAGACTAAGTAAATGCTATCAACAAACAAACAAGCATCTGTCCACCGCCTAGGTCAAAACGTCACTATTGATACCAGCTAAACATAGAGTCCACAAATGACACCCTCCAGTAGGGTGATCCGGTGAAGTATTACCCTAGAAAACCTTCGGTTTGGCGAAACAACTGGGTTCAAAACTTCTAACCCGAAGGACGAAATGTGTGCTTTACAAAATCCTTATCCTGCCAGTTCTGCTTTATGGCGCCGAGTGCTGGACGATAAGCAAGAAGTGAAAGCTGACACTGGGCTCCTTTGAAAGAAAAATACTTCAGCGGATTTTTTGTCCTATTCGCGAGAAGGGCGAATGGAGGAGAAGATACAACCGCGAACTCTATGAGCTGTACCAATATGTGGATGTAGTCCAAAAAGCCAAAACACGTCGACTACATTGGCTCGGCCACATCGAGCGAATGGACACTAATGCTCCAGCTAAGAGGATCTTCGAATCCCAGCCCCTAGGTTCGAAAAGGCAAGGAAGACCGAACCTCCGTTTCAAAGACCAAGCCATCGCGGATGCCAGAGCGCTTGGTATAGACAACTGGAAGCAGCGAGCCCGGGATCGTATAGGATGGAAGGCTGCAGTGTCTCAGGCAGAGAGTCTACACTGGTCTGGAGCCCAATAAGAAAAAAGAAGAAGAAGAGCAAAGCCGCTTCAAATATATTTCGGAAGTGTACTGGTGAACTGTCAAAGAAAACAGTACAACCGCTGTCTGCATTGTTTGTGTCAGTGCATTTTGGGTGGATTTTGAAATGAGACCCAAAACTAAATTTTTCTTCTGCGAATAGTCAATTTATATTTATTCGCTGTCAATGGACCGATTTCAAAAGAGTTTTTTCGATTCCGGACGCTTCCTAAAGCTTTATATTAAAATCGAAAAGCCCAGTACATTCTGACACATCTCAAAAGTAAATTTTGCTTTCAGATTTCGTTTACGAATGCCATAAGTTTTGATAGTTCCTTCGATAACTGGTTTTCTATCAATTGATAAAGTCATAAATAAATAAATATGAATTTCATTCAATGGTAGCAAGTTATTAGGCGTGTTTTTTTTTCTAAATCTATACAGGCTTATTTTCACATGAGAAAAAAAACGCCATTCGGTGACTTGGCAGCACTATTCTTGTTGACATTTGACAACTCAATTTCAGTTGTTTAATTTTTTTTTTTTTCATAAACAATTTTGCACCGAATAATTATTTCTATTCCCCATTTGAAAATGAATCATTACAAAATGATAAATGCAGAAACCACAAAGGTAAATTTAGATATTTAACATAAAAGTGTATCTTCAATATGCATTTTGTTTTTAGTTAATTTCTTTATTGACAGACAACACCGCAGCAGAAGCAGCATACTCGCGCCGTACAAAAGACGTGGAGGATGTTCTGGAAGTGCTTGCGCTTTGGTCTGATGATTCGAGTTCCAGCAGTACTTCGGAGGAATCTGAACTGGAGTGGAAGCGACATCCGAAAGTAAAAAATTTTATTCAAACTATTGATGAATTTAATGAGGACGATTTCAAATCTCATATGCGATTTCGACGACAAACATTGGAATACCTTATGTGTATGAATCTTATTTTTCTATTCACTATTCGAATGTGAAAATCAATTGAATTCTTGTGGAGGAAGATCCAGAATAGATCCCAGGAAATCAGTATACATCTACATCTGGTATATCAGCAACACCGTGACATTTAGGCAGCTGGGAAATTTGTTTGGTATTTCGAAGTCATCAGCATGGATTGTTGTCCGCAGAGTAACAGCATTTTTAATAAAAATTGGACATGAATATGTGAAATGGCCACAAGGAGATGATGCAATCGAAATTCAAGCGTCGTTTCTTCAAAAGAAAAGAATACCCAACATTACATTATTGGAGCAATAGATTGCACGCACGTCACTAAAAAAGCACCAAGAAAAGACAAAGAATGCTAAGTTAAGTTTAGTTTTACAAGCTGTTGTTGATGCTAACAAAAAGTTCACAAACATCACTTGCGGGGAGCCGGGATCTCTTCATGACTACAGGGTACTACGGAGATCCAACTTGTATGCAAGAGCCCATGCTAACTATGTGTCCCAATGGTGCGTTTATACTTGGTGACTCTACCTACCCTCCGTCAAGTTGGTTGGTGCCACCATTTAAAGATTGTGGAAATCTAACGGAATCTCAACGACATTTCAACAACATTCATTCTGCAACTAGAATTGTTGTGGAAAATGCTTTTGGGTTGCTCAAGGGACGATTTAGGAGATTGATAAACAGACAGATTTAAGTGCTGTTACGAATCTCATCGTGGGTGCTTGTGTTTTGCACAACATTTGCATATGTCACGACGATTTTATCTCACGTATCGGATCCTTTAAATTCTACGTCGGATGAAAATTTCGGTGACGAAGATGTAGCAGATTATGGTGTAAGCAGAAGGGATTCACTTTTTCGATATTTGCAAGAGCAAAATATTATATAAACATATATGTATGTTACATATATTTGTTATATTTGTATACGAACCCCTTGTCATCTAAAATATAAAAAAAATCTATGTATCTTAAATAAAAATAACAATAAACATATGTATTCATAAGGGTACGTATTTTATTTGTCTTTTTTTTTGCCAAATTTTTCAAAATTTTAATTTTTTTTCTTCAGCTTTTTTTCTGCGGTGGTGGAACTCGTCTTTCCTTTGAAGGTAGCACATCAACAACATTAAAATCTCATCCTTTGTCCATATTTTACGTTTACTAAATTGGAATATATAAATTATTGTATATAAAATTTATTTATTGAATTGTTTACCTTTTTTCTGCCATGTTGCTGCCGTTAAATATGTTTCCAAATAAGAAACGGATGTCACTTTAGCCATCTTCGATAACATTTCTCGATAACAACAGCAATGAGTTGGTTTGGTAGCACGTTTTCTATCCAGGCTAAGGGCGTAAGACTGGATAATTATCCAGGTTTCGCGAAATCTATATAGGCTAAGGAGTTGTTGTATTTTACACGTGAATTGTTTGCTAAGCCTATATAGATTTGGAGTGAAGAGAAAAAAAACACGCCTATTATTACAACTATGCAGTATATATTTATTTGTCCAGCTCCGTTCATTATACGTTAACTAACTAATGCCGGTATTTAAATTTAATTAATAACAACACGCATCATGTATAACTAGTTCAGACCGACATCAATAACCATATACTACAACCATTCACATAAGAAAAAAAGTAAATTACAACTGTCATGACCATAACTAATTGCAATTTAAGTTCGCATAAGACCATCAATGAACGAATGCCATAAATATCTCACCTCATTAACCTCATTAACCTCATTAATCCCATTTTTCTTCATTTGAAAATGTAACAAGCACTCTTGGGTTAACTGGCAAGCCCTTCCAAATCAGTCATGCCAAAGCGCATGATCACCCAGATACAAGCCCGATGAACGGCCATGTATTGACAAATTCTCTACCATTGCTTTTGAATGTGTCACCTTAATTTCATTCAAATGACAGCTACATCCAGTTGGCCGGTGATCGTTTTGTCACAAGCCGCAAGCAATGCAAGGTCGTTAAGGGGTCTCCTCCTAATGACCGTTTAATAGTCGATTCAATGCGCCTTTAGAGGCAGTGCAGCATGTGAGTCTGTGTGTGTTTTTTAGACTTTGTTTCCTATACATCCGATTAATTTGCATTATTTGCCGTGTGCCATTGTTTGGTTTCACAAACTCATTACTCATGCTGCACTTGCTGTGTAATCTTAACATGGCTGGTGCATGCAATGCGCTATGCATGTGCCTTCCGCGAGGTAGACCGTAGACGTCTCAGTAAATCGAGTATAAAATTATAGAAATTATGCGAAGAACAGGTTTTCATAGATAAACGTTGTGGAAGGGTGCTATTTGGTTTACAAATTTACTCGTTAATTGCAATTCTTTGATATAATCTAGGTGTTGGTTAAGTGGTTCTTAATGCTGCCGTGGCTTTAAAAGGATTTTAAGAATAGATTTGATAATAGTTAGTGGAAGTTTTGGATCAAGAGAAAAAAAGGAAATGTCAGGACAGCGATTTTATGACTTTATTATTGGAAATCTGCAATTGAAACTAAACTACAGGATGCACCATCTTTTATGTCAGTATGCAAACATTGAAAAACTTTGACATTTATCAACCAATTGACTTCATTAGGCATATGTTTTGAAATGTCAATTCAATACAATTAGTACAATAACGATGAATTGCTTCAAACCGAAACATAGTGACTGTGACAGACGAATAGTGGCAGTTCATTGAATAAAGGCCTTCAGTTTTGTTTACTCAACGTGCATATCATCGAAAATATTGTGACCATCTTGTACCATCTGACATCACCATTCATCGTAGTGCCAGTGGAACCACCTTGCCGCGCATTTTGAAGGAGTGTTTGCATTTGTTTCTGTATAAAGTGGTTTTGACTCAAAAAATATTGCTGACAGACCGTCCGCGTCGCGTCGGTCGCCTGGTATACGGGCAAACTCGAATGGTTGACACAGAACCTGATTTTTTGAAGCAAATTTTGATGAGAAATATTTTACTTTCAGTAGCACCGTTAACAAGCGAAATTGTCGCATTTGGGGAAAGAGATCCATGATACATCATTGCATGACCAAAAAGCATTTTTTCTGGGCAATTTTTCTTGAGAGATGAACAGTCGATGGGAACCGATATCGGTGGACGTTGGTTCATTATGGTTCACTTGTATCAACAAGCAGTTTCTGCAACGAATGTTCCCTGGACGTGTGCTGTAAATACATGGCGACATTGACTGGCCACCCAGATCTTGAGATTTTACCTCTTCGTAATTTTTTTTTGGGTTATTTGAAAAGCACAGTGTACGCAAGCCTCAGCTCAAAAAAAACATTCGTGCCGAAATCTGATTGGCTTTAACTTGGCAATGGTGGTTGTAACTCTTACTACACATCAAATGTGCTTATTTTTACCTCCAAGTGGTAACCATCCGCTACTGGTCTCATCCAACCGGATTTGACTTGCTAAACGATAAGTGCGAGTGTTGATAACAAGACGAAAAACAGCAACACTACAAACAGCATGGTCAAAATGGCACGGAATGAATACTCGGCCTACCGTCCCAGGCGAACCTAGATGAGCTGCTTCGAAATATTAGGAAAACAGGTTATCTAGGAATCTCAAGGGTAAGGCCCCTTGAACAGAGATGGTGGCGGATGAACCGAAAATTCAACGGCAGCTCTCAAGCCCGTAGTGGATACTGATGGCCTCGTGTCCTAAAGGTATCAAATAAAATGGAATTGGCCCTCCAGGTTGGTGGTTGTTCTTTGGGTTAACTACTCATGCATGGAAATAACCATTGTTACGAAGCAACCAATAGCCTCGGGAAGGACTGATATTATTGTTGAAGACCCTGCTAAACGAAAAAAGGACAACGACGTTCGTATCTGCACCTGGAATGTGAGAACATCAAACAGAAGAGGTGTGGGCGAACAATTAGCGGAAGCCCTAAACTGCTACAAAGCAGACTTTACTGCCATCCAGGAAATACGATGGGATGGGCCGGGTTAAAAGAGGATGAAAAACAGTGACATCTACTATGGACCGTGTTATAGTGAGCAGAAACAGCGACTATTCAGATGCGGATTTGTTATAAGTGCCAGGCTTAGACAAGAAGTCTTATGTTTCCAAGACATTAGCGAATGCATTGTAACAATCCGAATCAAGGCTAAATTCGCCAAAATAAGCCGTATATGCGCTCACGCTCCGAAGGAGGAATGTTATGGCGAAAAACGAGCTCCTTGACGAAAACTATGAGCGAATACCAAAGTACGATTTTAAAATCGTGCTGGGAGATTTTAACGCCAAGGTAGGAAGAGGAGACGTTTTCAGCGGTATTGTCGGAAAACATAGCCTAAACGACAACACGTCTGGTAACGGACTTAGGCAAATTGACGTCGCTACGGAGCGAAATGCCACTATAGCCAGCATACGGTTTCCTCACCACAATATCCATAAGGGACAGATCAACGAAAAGTCAACCAAATTGATCACATTGCTGTAGACAAGAGGCACGCATCCAGTATTTTGGATGTCCGAACATTCCGAGGACCTAACATCGACATATTGCAACCAAGGTAAGAATGCGGATATCCACCAAGCCACAACAAACCAGAAATACTGTGAACAACTTTAATGTCGAAAGACTGCAATCGCAAGAGACCGCCAAGGCCTTCGCGCAACCTCTCGATTCACACCATATGTCGAAGAACAATGGCAACGATGCCAACAAGCCATTAGATCAGCCGCAACTGATGTGATAGGTTTCTCGCACCCACTAGCAAGAAACCCCTGGTTTGATGAGGAATTCCGACAGATGCTCGAAGCCAAGAACGAGGCTTACAAGGCTAAGCTGCAGGTGAAGACGAGAGCTGCCATTGAGCTCTATATAGGCAGAGAAGAAGGGAAGAACATTGCCTTTTCAGAAAGAAGAAAAAAGAGCATATAGAGAGGTGCAAGGAACGATGTTCGCAAGTTTTACCAAAGTGTAATAGGTCGAGGCCAAGGATACAAGGCTCGAACAGAATCCTGTCGAGATGAACAAGGAAATATCGTAGTTGAGACACAGTCGATGCTGAGGATACGGAAGAACCATTTCTGCAGACTGTTAAACGGCGATGACGAACATTCCGCTGTCAGGCAGAACGAACTATGATAATACCGATGATGGTCCTGTTATGTGATCTTTTAAGCTTTATCAAAGAGAGAGACCATTCGCTGGATAATTGATTGATTTCTTGGTCGCATCCAGTCCAGTTTTGGTAAGCAATAGGTTTGTTAGGTTACAGAGCCTGCCTTTTCTCACAACAATTCATCTGTACTTATTGCACGATTGCGTGAGCTCTTCTTTTATGCCAAATCTTAATGGCATTTTCGACAAGTATATTCGTGATAATTGATAAGGGCCAGTGAAACATGATTTTAGTTTTGCCATAGTTGGGAATCGAGTTCACTTATCAATGCACCACATTGAACCCTCTGAGTTTAATTAACTGTTTACATAGTTTACCTTTTCATATATCTTGAGGCATAGCTGTCTCTTTTACTTTTGGTATAATTTCCCCGGTTTCGCTAAGTCTAGCAAGCTCATTAGAGTTTCCTCTAGGTGTAGCGATACTCAGAAAAGTAAAATTGCTCTGCAATCTTGTTTAAGTGATTGTTGGGATTCTTGTGTTATTTTTTTTTCATATTAATAAGATATATCCCAGATAAAGATACAGACATACTTCGTGGATATCACGTTACACTTCACCCGGGGCAAGGCTTCTTAAATTCTCATGGAGAATGCTTCAAAAAATAGAAAGGCAAAGTGATATGCTCAAGTTATCCACTCTGTTTTGGACTCATCCATGTAGGTGTGAACAGAGTTGCCATTAACAACTGAGCTTGATTCTCACTCGAGACGACTGAAAATGTCAGTCTGAACGTTAGGCTTGAAATAAAGTTGCTAAGTGGTGTGGTTGGTGTTCTCTGAAATGTTAAGGTGATGTAGGATCTTTCTGTACCCACCCTGAGTGGGTTTTTATTTAAATTAGGCTCTCAATCTCCCACCTGAACAAGCCCCGGTCTGCTTGCCAAATTGCTAAGGGTAAACGAGGGAGGATAGCATATAGGGCTCTTCTAATGCATATGCAAGATGATTTTCGTACTTACCCCACAAGGATGCGGCCTAAGGCTATATTTAGAGTGTCGATAACACCATAATCAATGTATTTAGGCAGTCGCTCTTATGAAATTTTGTAGTGGAGCTTGTAGAAATGGTCCTTAGGAATTTGATTCCCTGAAAGACTTATCTTGACTTATTTAGCCTAGATGCGCATTGTCACAATACTTCGACTGATGACAGGAGTTGGTCCTATTGATGGCCATGTAAAGGCAGAACGAGGTAAGGTTGCATGTCTAATTTCTGTCCGAATGTATGTTTACGTACTTAACACCGCGTCTCCACCAGCAATATTTAGTAGCTTACTATCTGTCACATTTCATAGAAAGAAATAACGATAGAACGCTATGAAATGTAGGGTGGGCATTTCCATTGCTTACTTTCTCATTAAAAACACAAATGTCAAACAGAAACGACAGCCCATAGAATACTATCCATAGCAAGCAATGGACTGAGCAATAAATAGAAAGAAATTTTTCATAGAATATTTGAGGTCTCCACAAGCAATTTTCATAGAATGACACATTGCATGCTATGAAATATTGCTCGTGGAGACCGCGGGTAAGATAGATGTAATCGATGTTCGAGTTCTACTGGGCTAACTAGAGGAGGTGGTGTACTGATTGCTGTTCGATCGCAGTTTATGAGTAGGCAAATAACTCTAACAAATTGTTCAGGTTTAATTGAACAAATTTGTGTACATTTAGTTTTGCCAATATGTAATAATGCAAATCAATCAAATGACATAAACATTTATTTTTTCGTTTCGTATATTCCTCCGAATTCCGAATTCGATATTTACAATCAGCATATAAACAATATTCAAATGTTTGCAACTGAATTAGATAATAATTCATATGTTATGGTATTAGGAGATTTCAATCTTAGTAATGTTAAATGGCTTTTTTCTGAGGATGATAAAAAATTACTTCCATTCAATGTTGCTAAAGATAATGAAATGATTGTATTGGACACTATGTCGGCACTAAATTTAATACAACAGAATAATGTAGTAAACTCAATTGGTAGAATATTAGATTTGGTTTTTGTAAATGAAGATTTAGATGTGGTTATATCGGAAGAAGAATTCCCACTTTTAAGTAATAGCATACATCATAAAGCATTAGGTATATTAATTAATTGTAATATGTTTGATATAATTAATAGTAATTGTTCTTTTGTGAATTATAGTTATGATTTTATTAAGGCCGATTATAATTTCATCAATAACTATTTATGCTCAATAGATTGGGATGTACTTTTAAGTCATACCGATTTATTATCAAATTATTGTTCATTTAAAAGCAAAATAGAAGACATATTTTCAAAATTTGTTCCTTTAAAGCGGGTAAAGCAAAATAACAAACCAGTTTGATTCACCAAAAGTCTATCGCGCTTAAAAACTGCAATGACCAGATTAGGTGGTAAGAGCAAGGTTGATTCAACTTATCGTAGTGAATATTGTCGTTTACGAAAAGAATATGTATATTTAAAAAACTTTACGCATAAGCAATATCTATGGTCATTAGAATCTAGAATTAAAAATGATGCAAAGGCCTTTTGGCAGCATATGAATGTTAAAAGGAAATCATTTGGGATTCCTGCTAATATGTCGTATGAAACTAAAGCTAGTAGCGATCTTTCTAATATATGTAACATGTTTGCATCGTTCTTTCAATCAAACTTTACTTTGGATTCTTTAAAGTCGATAAATGCATTGAATGTCTCTAAAATTGTTGACATTGGTTCAATAAGATTAACAAAAGATGAAATTCTCAATGAACTAGTTAACTTAGACACCAATCTTAGCATTGCACCAGATAACATTCCAGCAATGTTCGAAAAGATGTGTAGGTTTAATCTATTAAAACCTCTTGAACAAATTTTTAATGCGTCTCTGGGATATTTTTAGATTGTTGGAAGTTTTCATTCATAACGCCCATACATAAATCAGGATCCAAGCAATGTATAGAAAACTACAGACCCATTGCCAAACTACAATTGATCCCAAAGGTCTTTGAATCACTTGTCAAAAAAAGATTATATATTATGGTTCGAAATCACATTTCAATAGTTCAGCATGGGTTTATGAGTGGAAGATCCACTTCCACAAATCTATCCCTGTTGACAAATTTTTGCACTAATAGCATGGAAAATAGGAAACAAGTAGATGTTATATTTACGGATTTTTCAAAAGCTTTTGACAGAGTAAACCACTCAATTTTAGTTCAAAAACTTAAAATGCTAGGTTTTCATTCTAATTTATTAAAGTGGATTGATTGTTACTTAACAAATAGAGTTCAGTTTGTTAAAATTGGTTCAAGCAAATCTAGAAAAATATTTAATTTTTCCGGTGTACCTCAAGGTAGCCACCTGGGACCTCTCTTATTTCTTCTTTTTATAAATGACTTACCCTCACAAATAACTTCTTCAAAGTGTCTAATATTTGCCGACGATGTTAAAATATATAAAATGGTAAGTTCCTTGTCGGATTGTATCGCCCTACATAAAAGATATTAGTAACTTATCAAATTGGTGTGATATAAACAAATTGCGATTTAATATATCTAAGTGTTCTGTCCTTACGGTCACAAGATGTTATTGTCCTATTATCTTTGATTACACGATCTCAAACACTGCTCTTAAAAGAGTTTTTAATCAAACAGATTTAGGAGTAATTTTAGATTCAAAATTAGATTTTAAAATGCATTTTGATTACATTATTTCCAAAGGAAATTCTATGCTTGGGTTCCTTTTTCGAAATTCAAATGATTTTCGCTGCCCATACACATTGAAATCGCTTTTTATTAGTTTTGTTAGACCTATACTCGAATATTGCTGCGTAGTTTGGTGTCCATGCTATAATAATAGCATGATTCGTATTGAAAAAATTCAAAAAAGATTTACTCGGTTTGTTCTTCGTAAGTTAAATTGGTCTCTGCCTTTGCCACCTTATGTAAATAGATGCGCTCTTATAAAATTACAACCTCTTTATACAAGAAGGAAATTCTTCTCTATTTCACTTGCAAGGGATGTTGTTACGGGTCATATTGATTGCATCCCCTTACTATCTTTGTTTAATGTTTATGTTCCAGCACGTCCACTTAGACCTAGGCTGCAGTGTTATTTTGCCATACCAAGACATGAAACGATGGTTGGGTGTTGTAGAACGAGGGTAGACTCTGATTGGCGTTAACTTGGCAATGCCCAGTGTTGCAACTCTTACTACACATCAAATGTGCTTATCTTTACCTCCAAGTGGTAACCATCGGGTACTGGTCTCATCCAACCGGATTTGACTTGCTAAACGATAAGTGCGAGTGTTGATAACATGACGAAAAACAGCAACACTATAAACACCCTGGTGAGAATGGCACGGATGAATACCCGGCCTGCTGTCCCAGGCGAACCTAGATGAGCTGCTCTGACATATTCGGACAACAGGTTGTCTAGGAATTTCAAGGGTTAGTCAGGCCCCTTGAACAGAGATGGTGGCGGATGAACCGAAAGGCCAACGGCAGCGCTCAATCCCGTAGTGGATACTGATGGCCCCGTGTCCTAGGGGTATCTAATAAATTGGAACTGGCCCTCCAGGTTGGGGGTTGTGCTTTGGGTTAACTACCCACCCACAGAAAAAAAACATAGTTACGAAGCAACCAATAGCCTCGGAAAGGACTGATTTTATTGTTGACGACCCTGCTAAACGAAAAAAGGACAACGACGTTCGTATCTGCACCTGGAATGTGAGAACATTAAACAGGAGAGGTGCAGGCGAACAACTAGCGGAAGCCCTAAACTGCTACAAAGCAGACATTACTGCCATCCAGGAAATACGATGGGATGGGCCGGGCAAAAAGAGGATGAAAAACTGTGACATATACTACGGACCGTGTTATAGTGAGCAGAAACAGCGACTATTCGGATGCGGATTTGTTATAAGTGCAAGACTTAGGCAAGAAGTCTTATGTTTCCAAGACATTAGCGAACGCATAGTAACAATCCGCATCAAGGCCAAATTCGCCAACATAAGCCTTATATGCGCTCACGCTCCGACGGAAGAAAAAGATGATACAACTAAGGATTGCTTCTACGAGCTCCTCGACAAAACCTATGAGCGACTACCGAAGTACGATGTTAAAATCGTGCTGGGAGATTTTAACGCAAAGGTAGGAAGAGAAGACATCTTTAGAAGTATTGTCGGAAAACATAGCCTACACGACAACACGTCTGGTAACGGACTTAGGCTAATTGATTTCGCTACGGAACGAAATGCCACTATAGCCAGCACACGGTTTCCTCACCTCGATATCCATAAGGGGACATGGCGGTCTCCAGATCAACGAACGGTCAACCAAATTGATCACATTGCGATAGATAAGAGGCACGCATCCAGTATTTTGGATGTCCGAACATTCCGAGGAGCTAACATCGACTCGGATCACTACCTTGTAGCAGCCAAGGTAAGAATGCGGATATCCACCACGCCACAACAATCCAGAAATACTGTGAAAAAATTTAATGTCGGAAGACTGCAATCGCAAGAGACCGCCAAGACCTTCGCACAACGCGTATCCCTTAACCTCTCGATTAACACCATACCACCAGCATCGAATGTCGAAGAGCAATGGCAACGATGCCAACAGGCCATTAGATCAGCCGCAACTGAAGTGCTAGGTTTCTCGCGCCCACCAGCAAGAAACCCCTGGTTTGATGAGGAATGCCGACAGATGCTCGCAGCCAAGAACGAGGCCTACAAGGCTAAGCTGCAGGTGAAGACGAGAGCTGCCATTGAGCTCTATAGGCAAAGAAGAAGGGAAGAACATCGGCTTTTCAGCAAGAAGAAAAAAGAGCAAGAAAAGCGCGCGATCGAGGATATAGAGAGGTGCCACTCCAGGAACGATGTTCGCAAGTTTTACCAAAGTGTAAAACGTCAAAGCCAAGGATACAAGGCTCGAACAGAATCCTGTCGAGATGAACAAGGAAATATTGTAGTTGAGACACAGTCGATGCTGAGGATATGGAAGAACCACTTCTGCAGACTGTTAAACGGCGATGACGAACAACATTCCGCTGTCAGGCAGACCGAACCATTCAATATTGGCAACGACAGCGAAGACTGCCAACCACCCGACCTGAGTGAAGTGAGGATAGCAATATCTAAACTCAAGCTTAATAAGGCTGCCGGAAATGACGGCCTTCCCGCTGAGCTCTATAAGGCCGGCGGAGATGACTTGGTAAGTAACATCCACCAACTCATAAGCCAAATCTGGTCGGATGAAAATATGCCTGAAGAATGGAACCTCAGCATCGTTTGCCCGATCCACAAAAAAGGAGACCCTCTGAACTGCGCCAACTACAGAGGCATAAGTCTCCTCAACATCGCCTACAAGATCCTATCTGCCGTAATATGTGAACGCCTGAAACCGTTTACCAACAACCTGATTGGCCCTTATCAGTGTGGTTTTAGGCCAGGAAAGTCCACAACCGATCAAATTTTCACACTTCGGCAGATCCTGGAAAAAACTCAAGAAGTCCAAATCGATACCCACCACCTATTCATCGATTTCAAAGCCGCATATGACAGCATTTATAGAGACGAACTGTATAGAGCCATGTCTAGTTTTGGTATACCGCCCAAACTCGTCCGTTTGTGTAGGATGACGATGGAGAATTCTCGCTGCTCCATCAGGGTCGGAAACGACCTCACCGACACATTCGATACCAAAAAAGGATTTAGGCAAGGCGATGCGCTGTCATGTGACTTCTTTAATCTGATTCTTGAGAGAATTGTGCAAAACTCCAAAGCCAACACCAGAGGCACAATTTTCCAAAAGTCGGTGCAACTATTAGCATACGCTGACGATATTGACATCATTGGCAGGACTCAACGTGATGTCATAGCCACGTTTGCTAGTATAGAGAAGGAAGCGGCGAAAATGGGTTTAGCAGTAAATGAGGGTAAGACTAAGTATATGCTGTCATCACGAAAGGACTCACAACATCGACGAATTGGACAGAACGTCACCATTGACAGATATAACTTTGAGGTAGTACGGGACTTTGTCTACCTCGGCTCCGCTATTAGCTCTGACAACAATATCTCGTCAGAAATTAAACGAAGAATTACTCTTGCCAACCGCTGTTTCTTCGGGCTAAGAAGGCAATTTAGTAGTAAAGCCCTCACTCGAACTACTAAGGAAACCCTATATAAGACCCTGATCATCCCAGTCCTGCTCTACGGCGCTGAAGCATGGACTGTATCAAAAGCGGATGAAGAAATCCTTGGTAGATTCGAGAGGAAAATTCTTCGAAAAATCTTCGGTCCCGTTTGCGTTGACGGGCTATGGAGACGAAGATTCAACCAAGAACTATACGAGCTGTACAGCGACATGCCCCTGGTCAAAAAACTCCGCATTGGACGTTTAAGATGGCTAGGACATGTAGAACGAATGGACACCAATACTCCGGCTCGCAGAGTCTTCGATTCCCAGCCAGGCGTCGGACGCAGTAGAGGAAGACCTCGCCTTAAGTGGCGCGCACAAGTGGAAACCGACCTCAACCAACTTGGAGTGCGCAACTGGAGGCAGTTAGCTAAGGACCGGGCTAATTGGAGAGGCATGTTGGTTGAGGCCCAGGTTCATTCCGGACTGTAGCGCCACTTAAGTAAGTAGTAAGACATGAAACAAATTATGGTCGTAATGAACCTGTCACAAACGCATGTCTTTATTTTAATCAATATGCAAATGCAATCGACCTTAATTTGAGCAGAAATGCTTTTAAGATTAAGATTTTCGAAGCAATTAAATAATAAAGATTATGTATTACTTAATTTTATATATAATATTACTATATCATTCTAGTCTAAGAAAGTTAAATGTACTTATAGATGAAATAAATAAATAAATAAAAGAGGCTACTGTTGCTTCTTTTAAAGGTTAATGAATCTTATGGTTTTCAAGTTCAATTTCTTGTCCAAAAACCCCTATACTGGACTGGCTCTATAATTTTGATACTCACGCCATTAAGTTTCGGGACTTTGTACATGTTGGGCCAAAAGAAGTCATCCGATGTTGTTTGGCTCTCATTTTTTTTTCTAAATGAAACGGCAGTGTTTTCCGTTCTGTTGGAACCACATGTCCTCGTGGATTTTCGGTGCCCCAGAAGCGATAGTTTTGCTTGTTCACGTATCCGCTGAGGTGGATATGAGCCTCATCGCTAATTATGATTTTCGTCGAAAAATCGTCCACTTCGTCCTCGAGATTGAGGATGGCTTGGGCGTAGGTTACACGCGTTTAGCGGTCGACAGGCAGCAGCTGATGCACGGACTGGCACTGGACTTTGTACGGGAACATACGCAAGTCTTTGACCAAAATTCGCCTTTGGGACGACCGGCTGATGGCTAATTGCGAGGCACGGTGTCTGGTCGATGTTTCCGGCGACATCTCGACATCCTCGGCAACAGTGGCGATATTCTCGGCACAACGGGCGCTCTGGGTCCGGCCACTCTTGGCAACGTCTCGTGTGGTCCCATACTCTTCAAGGTTGATGGCCAAACAGCGCAGTGTTTGCGCAGTCGGTGTCGGACGTCCGGGGAATCGGCGACGGAATTCACCGATTCGCGCCAACACTACAGACGAATTGTTACGCAAAAAAAATAGACAATAGGGAGTATATCGCTCTATGACTTGTTCACTTGTATTCTACATCTGTCTTGTCCACAAATGTCAAAACAGATTTGACATTGGCGGCCATTTGTAAAAATAGGAGCATCTTCCAATAGGGTGATCTCTTTTGGTCCACCTTGTATTTCCTGATAAAAAGGATCAGTTTGGGTTTAAGAGGGTTCACGCCAAGTCCATAGCTTGTAGCCCTTTTGTAGAGCAATGAAAGGAAATTTTGTAGTAGAACTTTAGGATTCTTTACTTACTGACCTTATACAGCTATATTGCCAAAGTCTTCTGCGTAGGCAATCATTTTGCAACCTACTCTTTCAATGGTAATCAGTAGCTCGTTTCGGCCAGATTAGAGGAGATATAGGAAACATTCTTGCGGGGTACCACAGCTGATGGACCTTCATGCGAAGGAGATCCCGAGGTTAGGGTGAACAAATCTTACCCTCGAGTATCACGTATGTAGCTCTGAAAGGGCATCGATGGCTGCATCTTGTTTGAGACCATTGAGACCATTCTTTAACAGTCTAAAATAAGACGCATCGATGCCCTTTCAGAGCTTCTTGATACCCGACGGTAAAATTTGTGCTTTGAAAGCAACATATCAAGAAAATCAGTGAATGCAACTCTGTTATAACTGATTTCCTAGGCTAGCTTCAGAGGTATCTTAATTTAGTTACAGGTAACCATGTTGATAAAAACGTCAACGAACTCGTCTCGGTGTTTAAGAATGCTTTTTCAAAAGCGTGCCCACTAAGTTACAAAAAAGAAAAAGAAACAAAGCCACTGGTGGTCTGGGGAACTGGCCAGACAACACAGCGGAACGAGAGAACTCTTCAAAATAGCAAAAAGATCAAACGCAGAAGCAGACTGGCACTCTTACAGAACCAGCCTCTGTAAATTCAAAAAAGAGACCAGAACGGCCAAAAGAAAGGCTTGGAAAGAATTCTGCAGCAATATCGAGGATAACAATGAATCTGCCAGATTGAGGAAGATACTATCGAAAGAAGCAAGCAGCCCAGGTTTTCTGATACCCTAAACCTTCTTTTAAACACACACTTTCCGAACTGCAAAACGGTAGAGGAAAATGTCATCGTAAATACAATAACAGACCACACAGCGGACAACATGGGTGACAACTCTCTCTCTCTCATTAATACGATAGTGTGCAAGGAAAAAATTGCATGGGCCATTAATTCATTCAAGCCCCATAAATCAGCCGGCCCTGACGGCATAACCCCTATCATGCTACAAAAAAACTGCTAAGCTAATAATGCCAACACTGCTCACTATCTTCCGTGCATGTCTAAAACTAAACCACATACCACAAGTGTGGCGTGAAGTTAAAGTTATATTCATACCGAAGGCAGGTAAATGCAGCCACACCGTAGCGAAGGATTTCAGACCCATAAGCCTGTCCTCCTTCCTACTGAAAACGATGGAACGATTACTCGACATCCATATACGTAGCAACCTGATTCCAGGTTACCTATCGGTAAGCCAACACGCCTATACAAAGGGTAAATCGGTGGAAACGGCTCTACACGAAGTAGTTCGCACAGTAGAAAATTCACTGCACTACAAAGAATATACGCTAGCAGCCTTTCTAGATATAGAAGGAGCCTTCAACAACGTCACAACTGAAGCAATTGCTGAGGCACTTACCAAAGCTGAAATAGGTACGGTTTCTAGCAATTGGATCTTAACCATGCTCAATAACCGGATCATTTCGTCAACACTAGGCGATTGTACCAAAAGGATCACAACGTCAAGAGGTACCACCCAGGGAGGCGTACTATCCCCACTCCTCTGGCTATTAGTAGTCAACGAGGCACTTAAGAAGCTAGATATCACTGTAATAAAAACAGTGGCATACGCTGATGACGTAGTCCTCATGGCGTGCGGTAAATTCCCACCGACACTGAGTGAAATTATGCAAAGTAGTCTCAATATACTCAGCAAGTGGGCAAAGTCCTGCGGGCTGGGTGTAAATCCAAACAAAACAGAACTGGTTCTCTTTACTAACAGGAGATCGATCCCAGCATTTCCGGCACCGTCTTTGGAAGATTCGACTCTCTCATTGTCAGCAAGCACGAAATATCTGGGGGTGATACTCGATAGTAAACTGAACTGGAATCTAAACATTGAAGAAAGAGTAAGGAAAGCAAATATTGCCCTCTATAGCTGCAACAGAATCTGCGGCAAAAAATGGGGCCCATCCCCGAAGGTCACAAAATGGCTATACACAGCCATTGTCAGACCAATCCTAACATACGGTTGCTTGGTCTGGTGGAATGCTATGAAAAAAGCAAAACATATGACCAAGCTTACGAAAGTTCAAAGGACAGCATGCATACTCACGACAGGAGCCATGCGCACTTACAAATCAATGACACAGCAGCAAAAAGCGCAGTAAGACTCAAAGAAACGGGCAATCTACTTACGAAGCCTTTTGGCCATAGCTCAATATTAAACTCAATGGCATATGAGGATGTAGCATCTGACTACATGATCCCATATCACGACTTTGATACTAATTACTCCATTAGAATACCAAGCAGAGACGAATGGTCTTCAAACAATGTGTTATCTAACACAGAAAAAGCAATCTATACCGACGGATCCAAAATGGAAGTCGGAGTGGGCTCTGGACTCTGAAAAAATCGGGCTAGCTACATCCTTAAGATTAGCAAACTCGTGTAGTGTATTCCAAGCTGAGATCCTGGCCATACTCGAAGCTTCCGAATCGGCTAGGGTATTGGACATATCACATGAGGATATCTCCATCTACGTGGATAGTCAAGCGGCCATTAAAGCTCTGGCATCCAATATAGTAAAATCACGGGTAGTTGGACGCTGCCGCGAAGAGCTGAAGGCTCTTTGTAACCAGAACAAAGTCCAAATTATCTGGGTGCCAGGACATAATGACATTTTAGGGAATGAGAAAGCAGACGAACTAGCCAGACTAGGATCGTCCAGCTGCATTTCCCTAGCTGATAAAAGGGTCAATCCCCCGCTAGCATCTAAAAAACTTGAATTAACTAAGCACACTCTAAAAGCAACCATAACAAGATGGCAAAATACAATAACTTGTACACACACAAAAGCTCTCTGGCCAGAATTAAGCGGCAGCAAATCAAGCAAGCTATTAGCTTTGATTAGAGCTTCCATTTCTATAGCGGTGAGAGTGATAACAGGTCACAACCTGTTGGGTAAGCACTCTAATAAGATAAAACTGAATGGTGCGAACCAACTTTGCAGGAAAGGCAGCGACCCCGACGTCGAAGAAGATGTCTCACACCTACTATGCAGTCGATTTAAATTACTAGGCAGCCTTTACTTCGAGGATCTTAGTGACCTAACGACTATCCCAATAGCGCTGATAGTCCGTTTTTGTTGCAGATCAGGATGGAGCAACTACCTCTTTGAGGCCGAAGGAGCAACACAGACCAGCACCGCATAAGTATCACAAGCGAACTTAACCAGGTATCCTCTTTCTCTTTTTCAGCATCAAAACAAGCAGCTGAACGATCAAGATAATAAATTAATCAAACTGCCTATCTACGAAATATCTACTCCAACAGTAACTTTCCGCTCATAGATACTAACAATCTACCTGCAAACATATAAATAGAATGAATGTCGAACTTCCGCTGTAATATCTATTCAATTAGCTGAAGTGTTGAAAGTGAAAAAAGATACTTATGTATCTGTATTAGCTTTGTATTAATGTTGTGGCATGAACCAAAGTGTGAGTTAAATTTATTATAACACCATCGACGTCAAACCGTCTTGGTTGCTTACATGCCTCAATATAGTTTGGCCCTCTTTGCTTATACGCCTGCTGTTTCGAACTTCCCAAGGTCGCTTGGATTATCGCAGAGATAAATAAACTTTTTTTTGGTGAGTTAACGAAAGTGTTTTGTTTTTATTTGTTTCAGTTTCAGCCTTTTGGACTGAAGTGTGTTCGTGCACTTGGAATGAATGTATTTTTAAAACAGAGGCGCCTTAAAATCTGTTTAGCGAATCTATGCGAAGAGATTTCCGACTCCCCCAACAGATTGAAACGTCATCAGATATAAGAAACTTATACAGCCTCCTTGTTTCAAATGCAACATGTTTCCGGCTTCCGCCATCATTTGCACAAAGGAAACAATAAAACTCCATAAAATATCCCAAGGGAGATGCCAAGTCTACCACACAGAATGTGTGTATCTTCTGAGGGAGCGGCGTTAGTTTATACGAATTCTTCTCGTACACATTCAGGAGCAGAGAATCAGATTGCATATGACACCTGCTGCATTCATCCACTCCAAACTCCATAAGACACTCAATACACCCAAGGGCTGACGTGCACTTGTAGTCGAGGAGAACATTGAACCTCGGGCGGGACAGGCACCATACAAACGTGAGAAATGTGTACAATTGCCTGGCACACATTTCTCGAAATAAATCGCGACAATGGAATTCCTCCATCAGACAGCTGTTGATATGTGTATGGAATTTAGTGAAAAAAGGTCATCCTTACATGGAATTACACCGGTACAGCGTATAGAGCGAGGGTGTGAGGAAGTATCTATAATCGTTATCCTTCGTATATCTTTCAAACAGGTACCTTACAGAGTTGAAGAGCTGTATAGGATTTTTTTTTTGTTCATATGAAATCCATTCGACGCCAGTGATGATCTTTCAATTCATCCCATAATCGGAGGGCATCCATATACGACATCATACGAATGCATGAGTTGAATTTTAAATTTATTTTCCTCATTTGTGAGGATCAAGTGATTTTTTTTTTTGTGCCAAGATGTAGGTGAAAAATGGAATAACGTTACAAAGATATTTTATTGATTTTTGATTACAGATAGTTTTTTTTTTAGTTGCATAAAACAGGGAAGTTGTATTATACTTGTTGGTATAGTTTACGAATGGTAAAACTCGAAACACCTCTAAAAAAAACTCCTAAGCGGCAGAAGCCTGTCTAGGACGAAATTAAAAAAAAAACTAATTTATTTGATTTTCTTAATTTCCTTAAAAAAAGGAAGTTTTACTTTTTTTCTGGAGCTCAGACTATTTAATGATGGATTCCTTTCATAAAACGTCAAAAAACCAATGAGAAGATAAATCCAACAACTTTTACTTACTTACTTACTTAAGTGGCGCTACAGTCCGGGATGAACCTGGGCCTCAACCAACATGCCTCTCACATTAGCCCGGTCCTTAGCTAACTGCCTCCAGTTGCGCACTCCAAGTTGGTTGAGGTCGGTTTCTACTTGTGCGCGCCACTTAAGGCGAGGTCTTCCTCTACTGCGTCCGACGTCTGGCTGGGAATCGAAGACTCTGCGAGCCGGAGTATTGGTGTCCATTCTTTCTACATGTCCTAGCCATCTTAAACGTCCAATGCGGAATTTTTTGAGTAGTGGTATATCGCTGTACAGCTCGTATAGGTCGTGGTTGAATCTTCGTCTCCATAGCCCGTCAACGCAAACGGGACCGAAGATTTTCCGAAGAATTTTCCGCTCGAATCGACCAAGGATTTCTTCATCCGCTTTTGATACGGTCCATGCTTCAGCGCCGTAGAGCAGGACTGGGATGATCAGGGTCTTATATAGGATCTTCGTAGTAGTTCGAGTGAGAGCTTTACTACTAAATTGCCTTCTTAGCCCGAAGAAACAGCGATTGGCAAGAGTAATTCTTCGTTTGATTTCTGACGAGATGTTGTTGTCAGAGTTAATAGCGGAGCCGAGGTAGACAAAGTCTCTTACTACCTCACAGTTATATCTGTCAATGCTGACGTTCTGTCCAATTCGTCGATGTTGTGTGTCCTTTCGTGTTGACAGCAAATACTTTGTCTTACCCTCATTTACTGCTAAACCCATTTTTGTCGCTTCCTTCTCTATACTAGCAAACGTGGCTATGACATCACGTTGAGTCCTACCAATGATGTCAATATCGTCGGCGTATGCTAGTAGTTGCACCGATTTTTTGGAAATTGTGCCTCTGGTTTTGCACAATCCTCTCAAGAATCAAATTGAAAAAGTCACATGACAGCGCATCGCCTTGCCTAAATCCATTTTTGGTATCGAATGTGTCGGTGAGGTCGTTTCCGACCCTGCTGGTGCAGCGAGAATTCTCCATCGTCATCGTACACAAACGGACGAGTTTGGGCAGTATACCAAAACTAGACATGGCTCTGTATAGCTCGTCTCTATAAATGCTGTCGTATGCGGATTTGAAATCGATAAATAGGTGGTGGGTATCGATTTGTGAAAATTTGATCGATTGTGGACTTTCCTGGCCTAAAACCACACTGATAAGGGCCGATCAGGTTGTTGGTAAACGGTTTCAAGCGTTCACATTTTACGGCAGATAGGATCTTATAAGCGATGTTGAGTACACTTATGCCTCTGTAGTTGGCGCAGTTCAGAGGGTCTCCTTTTTTGTGGATCGGGCAAACGATGCTGAGGTTCCATTCTTCAGGCATTCTTTCAACCGACCAGATTTGGCTAATGAGTTGGTGGATGTTGCTTACTAAGTCATCTCCGCCAGCTTTATAAAGCTCAGCGGGAAGGCCGTCATTTCCGGCGGCCTTATTAAGCTTGAGTTTAGATATAGCTATCCTCCCTTCACTTAGGTCGGGTGGTTGGCAGTTTTCGCTGTCGTTGCCAATATTGAATGGACCGTTCTGCCTGACAGCGGAATGTTGTTCGTCATCGCCGTTTAACAGTCTGCAGAAGTGGTTCTTCCATTTCCACAGCATCGACTGTGTCTCAACTACGATATTTCCTTGTCCATCTCGACAGGATTCTGTTCGAGCCTTGTAGCCTTGGCTTTGACGTTTTACACTTTGGTAAAACTTGCGAACATCGTTCCTGGAGTGGCACCTCTCTATATCCTCGATCGCGCGCTTTTCTGGCTCTTTTTTCTTCTTTCTGAAAAGCAGATTTTCTTTCCTTCTTCTTTGCCTATAGAGCTCAATGGCAGCTCTCGTCTTCACCTGCAGCTTAGCCTTGTAGGCCTCGTTCTTGGCTGCGAGCATCTGTCGGCATTCCACATCAAACCAGGGGTTTCTTGCTGGTGGCCGCGAGAAACCTAGCACATCAGTTGCGGCTGATCTAATGGCCTGTTGGCATCGTTGCCATTGTTCTTCGACATTAGATGCTGCTGGTATATTGTGAGTCGAGAGGTTAAGGGATAGGCGTTGCGCGAAGGTCTTGGCGGTCTCTGGCGATTGCAGTCTTTCGACATTAAATTTTTTCACAGTATTTCTGCCGCAAAAAATACCGATGTCAGTAGCCCATTTTTGGGGTATGAGCGCTGCTGTTGACCCATTGAGGGCTCCTCCGCCACCAACTCTTTTCCAATACCCTGGCTCAATATTGGAAATCCCTATAGACCTAGTGTTCAAATATGTCGAAGCAGCTCCTATAGGGATTTCACTACCAGTTCGATCAAACTGGAGCTGTAGGCGCCACCGTCGACTCCATCTAGGGAATTCTCCGCTGCCCCTGAGAGTGAGTGCCTTAGTGAGACGACACTCCTCCCCCCTCTCTCGTTTGCTGCCACCAACGACCTTCCACAGGGGTTCAATACCCCATCTCCAGTCGAGGTACTAGGCACCCACCAGTCACCAGCGTGGAGGTGAGAGTAGGAGTTGATAGTGAGAGGCTAGAGTGAGAACGCATCACTATCCTTAAGCACCGGCGCAACAACTTTTAATCTCAGCAAATTGAAAAAGTCTCCGTTTGTCAGTTAAGTGGAAGGTTTCGCGTTTAGTTCATAATTTCCCCTTAATTATGTATTAGCTGAGAAGGTCAATATACTTTGGAGTGAAACAGTTATCAAACATAACGGTGAATATTTGAGCTAAATCGGATTATTGTTTCATACTTACTTAATTGAGTGTCGCTACTGTCCGGAATGAATTTGGGCCTCAACCAACATACCACTCCAATTAGCCCGTGTTGCGTGTTGCCTACAGTTGCGTGTTGCGAGGTCTTCCTCTACCTCGCCGAACGTCTGGCTGGAAATCTAAGACTCTCTGCAAACCGTACTATTGGTGTCCATTTGCTCTTTATGTCCTTGACATCTTAAACGTCCAATGCGGAGTTTTTTGTGTTGGGGTATGTCACCGTACAGCTCGTATAGCTTGTCATAGTCCATCAACGCAAACGAGACCGACAAATTTTCGAAGCAATTTTTTCTCAAAGCGATCAAGGATTTCTTTATCCGATTTTGATATCTTCTCTACAGTAGCAAACGTGGCTATGGGATCACTCTGAGTCTGACAATATTGACGTAGACGTATGCAAGTAGTTGTACCTACCGATTTTTGGAAGATTATGCCTCTAGTGTTGACTCTGGAGTTTTGCGCAACATTCTTAAGAATGATGTAAAATAAGTCACATGACAGTGCGTCACCTTCTCTAAATCCTTATTTTTTTGTATCGGATGTTCCGGTGAGGTCTTTTCCGACCCCGATGGAGCAACGAGAATTATCCATCGTTATCCTGCAAAGACGGACGAGTTTGGGCGGTACACTAAAACTGGACATGGGTCTGTATAGTTCATCTCAATAAATAAATGCGGCTGTGAAATCGATGAATAGGTGGTGGACATCGATTTGGATTACTTGGAATTTTTTTCAGGATCTTCCGAAGTGTGAAGAATTGATCAGTTGTGAACCACAGTGATAAGGGCCGATCAGGTTGTTGGTAAAAGGTTTCAGGCATTCACATATTATATACGGCTGATCTTGTAGGCGATGTTGAGGAGACTTACGCCTCTGTAGTTAGTGCAGTTCAGAGATTCACCTTTTTCATGGATCGGAACAGCTATGCTGAGGTTCTATTCCTCAGGCACACTTTCATCCGACCAAATTTTGCATATGAGTTGGCGAATGTTACTTATCAAATCATTTCCACAGGCTTTATAAAGCTCGGCAGCTATGCTTATGTTTTGATATTGCTATCCTCGGATCATTCCAATTAAATTTGCTAAATAAAGCCTGATGCAAAAGCAATAATTGAGGTTAAATTGAGTTAATGTATCAATACCCTATATTTTGTTGATTATTATTAGTTATGAGAAGACCAGGCAATGCTCAATTGGAATTTCAAAATAAGGAATATTTCTGTCAGGATTCATAGAAAAAATAAAAAAAAACTTAAGGCCTCTGTCACAGAGGATTAAATATTTTAATTTATTTTATTATTTTAAAAATTTATTTGATTTTCTTTGCCTTTGCACCTTTACACCAAGGACTGGTGTACCCTATTTATTTCGAAAAACGACAAACATCGAAATAATACCCAAGTGTCGAACATTAAATAAAGGCACTTACCTAGAGCCCACCCAACATGCATCTATAGCCCGGTCCTAACTAACGGCCTGCAGTTGTCTACAACATTATAAATTGGAATTCTTCTTTAACTGACATTGTCAGCAGCTTTACCTTACCTGAGGAGAAACGTTTCAGCTTTACATATGTTAAGAATCAAGAAAATGATCGTGGGCATCATGATCATTCCTAACAAGAACAACAAGTTTTTGAAAGAAAAAAAATATTTTTATTTAACTTTTTGCCAATCACAGCCATTTTTGACATCTTTAATATTTGTTACAAAATATTACATTTCTTATTTTTTGGTTGACGTCTGTGACTTTTTTGATCGATAGCACGAACAGCATCTTCAAAGACTGCACTAAGATTGGACTTTTTCAATGCCGAGCACTCAACCAAGGAGTAGGCGTGAATTTCGTCTCGCAACCAAAAGCCTTGACCTTGCGTGACAAATTTCTCTGAATCATCAATTCTCAAGTCCAACTTATTTCCGACCAGAACGACGGGGATATTTTTAAAAAAATTCCTTAACTTCAGGTAACAATTGGCTCTTTATATTTGCAAAAGATGTATGACTGCCAATTGAGTAGAAAAGTAGAAAACAGTCGATTTAAAAAAAAAACAAAATTGATTACCTGGAAAATATATAACGGTATTGTTTAATGTATGTTTAAACTTTAACTTTTACTTTTGAGTAAATAAGGTGTCGAATTCTTTCATAATCATGTGTTCCCATAGTGTCCCAAAGTAATAAATCGTAGTTCTTAGCATTGACCACTATATTTCACTCATGAATGTCAACAATTGGAAACTTTTCCTGAGTTTAGCTGGTTGAGAGGGTTGTCTTTCCAACCAAACTATCGCCAATAGCTACAATTTTCATCGGTCTAGCGGGTTCCATAAAAAAACAACATTTTTCGGTACAATTTTAGGAAAACTCGATCATTTTAACCCATTTTAATGTTCCAATATTTACTATTTGCGACACTCGACCGAATAGACCTCGTCACGTGCGTAGTGTTTAAAGTATAGTGGCTGTAGCTGACAGTGTAGGTCGCGATAAATCGATTCGGCGCCGTTCTGAACAACTTGGCCTGCCATATTTAACAACGAAAAGATCTTGGTTTCAAGGCATACAAAATTAAGCTGACTCAAGAATTGAAGCCGCCTGAGTGAATGGACTCTAGAGAGATTTGTTGAAGTTCCACTGTTTTCGACCAACATTTTGTTCAGCGATGATGGCCATTTCTGGCTCAATGGATAAGTTTTTTTTTTTTTTTTTTGTGGGGTTCGCTGGAAGGAAAAATCATCGAAAGACATTGCAGAGGTTTTATCGCGAGGGAACCTTCTGCAATAGTGAGGGACTTTAACCCGATCTAAAAAACCTCCCGAAGACTGACTTTTGTATGTCTTCAAGGAATCGCACCTAGTCGTTAGACTAATCAGCAATTTATTTTTCACATGTATTATATTTTATAAAAATATAAAATTTAAAAGAAATTCCGATGTTGGTCGGATTTCTATGAGTTTTGTTTGAAATTGTACCTAAGTTTCAGTATTTCTTGTTTTATTTTCTTTTTTTTTTAAATTATATATATCTTTAGCTACATAGATCAAGGGGTTTAACCCGTCTTAATCTCCTGACTATATTGTCGGTTCTTAAAAGCTGTGCTATTTCTAAATTAACATGGCTGAGAAGCCTATCTCTGTGTCTTAGAGCTACTTTTTTAGCTTCATCTTCAACCTATGTAGATCGGTGTTACGTATGTACCACGGTGCGTTAACTATGCTCCGTAGTACTTTGTTTTGGAAGGTTTGTATTCTTTGTAAGTTTGTCTTGCATGTGCATGCCCACAGCTGGAGCCCATAGGTCCATACTGGTTTAAGAATTTGCTTATATAGCAATAATTTATTGTAGTTGGATAAGGGTGAGTATCTCCCAATAAGCCAATACATTTTACTATAGCGGATGTTTAACTCATCTCTTTTTTTCTTTACATGGGCTTTCCAGCGCAGTTTGGCGTCTAGAGTCATCCCTAAATATTTAGCAGTATTTGAATATTCCACTACATTACTATTTATGTATACTGGAATGTGTGGTACAGTTTTTAACGTAAAATTTATATGAACTGACTTCAGGTCATTTAATCTGATCTGCCAATTTTTAGTCCATTCTGAGATATTGTTTACTGCCTTTTGAAGCTTTTTTGTAGCTATTTCGACAGTTTCTCCTACAGAAAGTATAGCAGTATCGTCTGCAAAGGTAGCTAGAGTGATTTCGTCACTTTCTGGTAGATCACTAGTGAATAGGAGATATAGTACTGGACCTAAAACACTGCCTTGAGGTACACCAGCCTTAATTTCTCTTAATGTTGAGTATGTTGTTTCTTGTTTAATTCTGAAAAATCGCTATAGAATATACGACTCCAGTATTTTTGAATACTGCTTCGGCAGTTGCTTTTGTAATTTATGGATCAATCCTTTGTGCCATACTTTGTCGAAAGCTTGTGATATATCAAGAAATACTGTAGAGCATACTTTTTTCTCTTCCAAAGCATTTTCAATTTTATCAGTGATTCTATGCACTTGGTCAATTGTTGAGTGTTTATTCCTGAACCCAAATTGATGGCTCGGTACTAGCGATTTGTCTACAATAATATTTTGCAGGCGTTTTACCAGCATCTTTTCGAATAGCTTGGACAACATTGGTAGTATCGATATTGGCCTATATGAGGTTACTTCGCTAGGTGGTTTACCTGGTTTTGGAATCATTATAACCTCCGCGACCTTACATATGCTTGGTACATATCTTAATCTAAATACAGCGTTTATGATCTGCGCTAGATGTTTCATTATTTTTTTTGAGAATTGTTTTAAAATTTCCCCCGTTATTAAATCAAACCCTGGGGCCTTTTTTATGTTTATACCTTCTTTTATTTCTTTGGCAAGTTCTTTAGACGTAACCGGTCGAATTGGTACATCTTCCTGGCACGTTTCTTCCATTCCTTGATAGTCTTTATCTTCGTATGGTTGGAAGACGCCTTCAAGATGCTCAGCAAAAGTATTTGCTTTTTCTTGACTGCTTTTTGCCCAGTTTCCTTCTCTGGTTTTCACTGGTGGGATGTGAGCTGTTGGCCTGTTCATTTTCTTTGTTGCCTTCCAGAGCGAGTAATCAGTACTAGCATCATTTGTTAGGCCTGTAAGGTATTTTTTTAGTGACTCATTTCTGAATTCAATTATTGATTTTCTGAGTTTACTATTTAGCCTGTTTAGTTTGTTTTTGTCAATTGGCGCCCTTGTTTGTTGCCAACGTTTTCTAGCTTTTCTCTTTTCTGCAATAATTTCACATATTACAGGAGGGTATGAATTTTGTTTTATTTTGTTTTTTATTTTTGGAGTTGCAGCCCATGCAGCTTTTTGTATATTGAGTGTAAATAATTGCACTGCTTTTTCTATTTGGTCTTCTGTTTCAATAGCTATCATTTGGGTATTTTCTTCTAACTTCTCTCTGAAGTAGCTCCAGTCAGTTAGCTTATTAACTAGTGTTGGACTTTGTTCTTTCATTATTATTTTATCGCCAAGTGTGAAAAGTATTGAAGAGTGATCTGACTGTAGGTCTGGCCCTTCTTCCACATTTATATTATTTGAGGAGATATTTTTTGTTATAAAGAAGTCGACAAGATCTGGGGTTTTATTCCTATCTGTTGGCCAGTAGGTAGGTTTTCCCGCCGAATGATATTTACTGCCACATTCTTTAATTGATTCAAGTAAAGCTCTTCCTCTAGTATTCGTTAGTCTAGATCCCCAATACTTATTTTTGGCATTAAAATCTCCTCCCGCAATGAATCTATTGTGAAATATATCTAAGGATAAGTCAATAAGCAAAATTGCCGTATATCGACCGATGAACAACCGGGAGAGGTTCGAGAGCTATAGTAACATTACAACCCTGTGGTGTGGTTTATGGGCCGGTGGAATTATCGGTCCGCGTATTTTTTTTAAAAATGAGGCTGGTGCCAACGATACAATAAATTGGGTTCCTTATGATAACGGACTATTTTTTCCCTGAAATTGAAGACCGAGATATCGACAACATTCGGTTCCAACAAGACGGCGCTACTTGCCACACAACCAATAAAACAATGCACATATTGAGAGACCGCTTGGGTGGTCTACGGGACTTTGTCTACCTCGGCTCCGCTATTAACTCTGACAACATCTCGTCCGAAATTGAACGAAGAATTACTTTTTCCAACCGCTGTTTCTTCGGGCTAAGAAGGCAATTTGGTAGTAAAACCCTCAGTCGAACTACTATCCTATATAAGACCCTGATCAGACCGTGTCAAAAGTGGATGAAGAAATCCTTGGTCAATGGAAAATTCTTCGAAAAATCATCCCGCTTACGTTAACGGGCTATGGCGACGAAGATTCAACCAAGAACTATACGAGCTGTACACTGTACAGCGACATACCCCTGGTCAAAAAACTCCGAATTGGACGTTTGAGATGGCTAGGACATGTAGAACAAATGGACAACAATACTCCGGCTCGCAGAGTCTTCGATTCCCAGCCAGACGTCGAACGCAGTAGGGGAAGACCTTGCTTTAAGTGGCGCGTACAAGAAGAAACCGACATCAACCAACTTGGAGTGCGCAACTGGAGGCAGTTAGCTTAAGGACCGGGCTAATTGGAGAGGCATGTTGGTTGGTTACTTAAATAAGTAAGTAAAGTATACTCCAGGAAGCCTCAGACCATTGACGAGCTCAAGGTTAACATTCGTGCTGAAATCATTGCTGTACCGACCAAATGCTTGAAAAAGTGGTGCGTAAAACGCAGAAAACAGGGCAAATTTAGCTTTGGTCAATAGATGCGGCCACTTGACTGATAACGCATTGAAAGACTAGCTGTATAAATTGAACGGAATTAATAAAATGAACACACCTCATATATGGACATCGTTTGTTTGTTTTTAAAGTTATTCATTACGCACATACCGACATAAAATATGGCGCATCATATATCAGGGGAGAATTAAGAGTCATCCGAACTTAACTCTTATAGCAGATTCGGTGATATACAAATACAAATACAAATACAAATTTTTGGCGCAACAGGCTCGTTAGTACCCAGGGCCTAGCTTTCTCACAACCATTGTGTGCGTGTGTACTTCTTGCGTGTGTACTTCTTGCACGATGGCGGGACCTCCTGTTTTATGCCGACTCCGAACGGCTAAGTTGAGATAAGCTATTCTTGACAATTGATACTACTCGGATGATTTGTCAGATCATCACGAGAGGAGGGCCAGTGAAAAATCATTTAGGTGTTGCTACGGCTGAGAATCGAACCCAGACCTCCTGCGCGGCAGTTCATCGCACTAACCATCGCGCCACTGAGCCCCCGATTTTGTGATATAGGTTTGCTTAACCTGGAGAAGATCAACAACGGGTCCTTTTTCATCACCTCTTTCACATATTATAATCATGATGTCTTAGGGGTAATGTACACCGGCATGTTTTCTTACTGTATGGATTTCTGCATTATGCAGCCTTTTGGTAGCTTATTGAGGTTCTTGATTCTCTAAGTCTTTCGTTTCATACCGATTAGTATGACCATCTAACTCAGGCTAGGCGTCATCACGTTCTTTGTTCACTAAATGACGTATTTTTATATGCATTTTGGCAAAATCCATTGGGGAATTACAAAATTAAATAAATTGGTTGCGCATTTCTTTTAGAAATGACGTTGAAAAAAAACCACCAACCCTTATAAACGTTTTATCAGTAAAAGGCATTTAAAAGCGTCATTTAAACATTATTAAGTGACCAACATGACTACTTAACGATATTTATAAAATAGTTCGTGTTTTGTAAGCCATCGGGAACTCCGAATGTACTCCACTCTGGAAAATTGTTAAAATTGTTCAGATGCTAATTTTATAAAAATATGCACTTTCGATTTTTTACGTCAAGTGAAAAGGACGACTTTATGTATTCCTACCTAGTCTTGTAGTTTAACAAGTTGGCTAATTATAAGAAGGCATACCAATAATCTAACAATTACAAGTAATACAAACTGCATTAAGAGCCACTTAAACAAAAAAAAACATCCATCATCTAATCACAGGTTTTTTTCTCCACCACAATCGTTGAATCATAACAGTAGGTAGTTGCAGAGATACACTTCAATTCAATTAGATTCGAATTAAGAAAACGCGCAGCTTCTGCGTAACATCAAGTACCACATACCCAACCATATACAACAAGATGACGTAGAGAAATTATATAAAAATAAAGGTACAGATACATTTTTATCTTCGCAGAGCCATACACAATAAAAACCGAAAGTCTGACTCATTACCGTCATCGGACATTTTTCTTGGAAATTTACTTGAGTAGTCAGTACACAACTCACATAAACGTAAAAATAATTTTATCACTCGGTTTTACAATGTTTGGTTAATATTTTTCGCAAAGATAAACAAATTCAACAGTTTTTGTGAGTTGGTATGGAATTGAGGAACCAAAGTGTCGGATTCTAAAATTAGCGTGCTAAAACTGCAACTATGGGAAATAAACAGATTTTTCAAACCTCCTATACACCTTGCGGGGTAAATTGGTTGTATTGACTTAGGTTTGTTAGTATTTCTGTGTAAGAAATGTACTAGCGGTGAGATTAAGCAGACTACAGTGAGACTAGAAGCTGATTTTCTGTGATTTTTTTTAAAGCAAGAAACATTTAAAATAGCTGTTAGGCGCAAGTCTTAGTGGGTGGGTCATCTATTTGTTTCCTTAAAAACAAAACTCAATTACTTAAGTAATGCCACAGTCCGGAATGAACCTGGGCCTCAACCAAAATGCCTCTCCAATTTTTTTTCTGTGATTTTTTTAAAGCAAGAAACATTTAAAATAGCTGTTAGGCGCAAGTCTTAGTGGGTGGGTCATCTATTTGTTTCCTTAAAAACAAAACTTAATTACTTAAGTAACGCTACAGTCCGGGATGAACCTGGGCCTCAACCAACATGCCTCTCCAATTAGCCCGGTCCTTAGCTAACTGCCTCCAGTTGCGCACTACAAGTTGGTTGAGGTCGGTTTCTACTTGTGCGCGCCACTTTAGGCGAGGTCTTCCTCTACTGCGTCCGATGCACATCTGCCTTGGAATCGAAGACTCTGCGTGCCGGAGTATTGGTGTCCATTCGTTCTACATGTCCTAGCCATCTTAAACATCCAATGTGGAGTTTTTTTTGACTAGGGGTATGTCGCTGTACAGCTCGTGGTTGAATCTTCGTCTCCATAGCCCATCAACGCAAACGGGACCGAAGATTTTTCGAAGAATTTTCCTATCAAATCGACTAAGGATTTCCCGTAGAGCAGGACTGGGATAAAACGGGTCTTATATAGGATCTCCTTTGTAGTTCGAGTGACAGCTTTACTACTAAATTGTCTTCTTAGCCCGAAGTAACATCGGTTGGCAAGAATATTCTTCGTTTGATTTCTGACGAGATGTTGTTGTCAGAGTTAATAGCGGAGCCGAGGTAGACAAAGTCCCGTACTACCTCAAAGTTATATCTGTCAATGGTAACGTTCTGTCCAATTCGTCGATGTTGTGTGTCCTTTGACAGCATATACTTATTCTTACCCTCATTTACTGCTAAACCCATTTTTGCCGCTTCCTTCTCTATACATACTAGCAAACGTGGCTATGACATCACGTTGAGTCCTCCCAATAATGTCAATACCGTTGGCGTATGCTAGTAGTTGAAGCGATTTTCGGAGGATTGTGCCTCTGGTGTTGGCTCGGGAGTTTTGAACAAACCTCTTAAGAATCAAACTGAAGAAGTCACATGACAGCGCATCGCCTTGCCTAGATCATTTTTTGGTATCGAATGTGTCGACGAGGTCGTTTCCGTCATCCTACACAAACGGACGAGTTTGGACGGTATACCAAAACTGGACATGGCATCAACATAAATGGTGTCGCATGCGGCTTTGAAATCGATAAATAGTTGGTGGTGGGTATCGATTTGGACTTCTTGGGTTTTTTCCAGGATCTGCCGAAGTGCGAAAATTTGATCGGTTGTGGACTTTCCTGGATCAGGATGTTGGTAAACGGTTTCAGGCGTTCACATTTTACGCCAGATAGGATCTTGTAGGCGATGTTGAGGAGACTTATACCTCTGCAGTTGGCGCAGTTTAGAGGGTCTTCTTTTTTTGTGGATTGGGCAAACGATGCTGAAGTTCCATCCTTCCGACATACTTTCATCCGACCAGATTTGGCTTATGAATTGGTGGATATTACTTACCAAGTCATCTCCGCCGGCTTTATAAAGCTTGACGGGAAGGCCATCATTTCCGGCAGCATTATTAAGCTTGAGTTTAGATATTGCTATCCTCACTTCACTTAGATCGGGTGGTTGGCATATTGAATGGTTTGTTCTGCCTGACAGCGGAATGTTGTTCGTCATCGCCGTGGTTCTGAAAAAGTGGTTCTCCTGCTCATCTCGGCAGGATTCTGTTCGAGTCTTGTATCCTTAGCTTTTTACACTTTGGTAAAGCTCTCGTCTTCACCTGCAACTTAGCCTTGCAGGCCTCGTTCTTTGCTGCGAGCAATGAGCATCTGTCGGCATTCCTTATCAAACCAAGTGTTTCTTGCTGGTGACCTCGAGAAACCTAGCACATCAGTTGCGGTTGATCTCATGGCTTGTTGGCATCGTTGCCATTCTTCTTCGAAATTAAATGCTGGTGGTATGGTGTGAATCGAAAAGGTTAAGGGATACTCGTTGCATTAAATTTTCTCGCAATATTTCTGGTTTGTTGTGGCCCTCGGAATGTTCGGACATCCAACATACTGGATGCGTGCCTCTTCTCTATCGCAATGTGATCAATTTGGTTGACTGTTCGTTGATCTGGAGACCGCCATGTCCCTTAATGGATATCGAGGTTACTAAACCGTATGCTGGCTATAGTTGCAGGAACGAAGTCAATTTGCCTAAGTCCGTTACCAGACGTGTTGTCTTGTAGGCTGTGTTTTCGACATTACTGCTGAAGACGTCTCCTCTTCATACCTTTGAGTTAAAATCTTCCAGCATGACTTTAACATCGTACTTTGGTAGGCGCTCATAGGTTTTGTCAAGGAGCTCGTCAAAGCAATCTTTCGCTATATCATCTCTTTCCTCCGTCGGGCGTGAGCGCATATACGGCTTATTTTGGCGAATTTGGCCTTGATTCGGATTGTTACAATGCGTTCGCTAATGTCTTGGAAACATAAGACTTCTTGTCTAAGCCTGGCACTTATAACAAATCCGCATCCGAATAGTTACTGTTTCTGCTCACTATAACACGGTCCATATAGTAGATGTCACAGCTTTTCATCCTCTTTTTTCCCGTGCCATCCCATCGTATTTTTTGGGTGGCAGTAATGTCTGCTTTGTAGCAGTTTAGGGCTTTCGGTTGACGATATGAAGTTGAAATTTTAGAGGTTTTTATCAAACTTGGTCTAAGAAAATAATTGGATGTAATAGGAAAGGATGAAGAAAAAAATATGAAAGGAACTGTTAGATAGTATGAGGGTACTGTTTTGTTGTGAAAGTTTTAATTCGCAGAATCTAGTTTGAAATAACTGAGTATGTACCAAACCAATTATTCATCGACATTTTATTCTCACTCATATAAAATAATTGGATATTACACGCTTTAATTCATCATCCATTGAATTAGTCATACGTTAGCAGGTACTTGCCCCATCCGGTCTCCTCTGTGGCTATTACGTACCCATCTCATGCTAACGCCCTACGGACCTAAAAGCCATAATAAAGCGCCCAATCATCGCTCTAAAAAGGTAGGTATTTCCATATTAACCACTGAAACGATTTGACGAATTTCCGAAATACGTCATAAAAATCATAAATCCTAGCCCATTCGCAAATAATAAAACTAAAATATATCTTGTAATCAAATAAAATAGAACCATGTGACATAAATCTCTGAAACGTTAGAATAAATAAACGTCAAGCCACTTATCGCAAAAGTGAAGAAAATAAACCCCAATTAGAAAAAAGCGAACGCACACACTTAATCAAGTCATGATATCATTAGCATGCTAGCTTCTCTGTACAGACTCTCCTCTTTCTAGTTAGCTTGTGCCTAGCGCGAGTGCGACTACAATAAAATAGATTCACCCACAACTATCCATTCAATGGAAACTAGTACATGAGTCGATATGAGCGCACGAATCCCAGACCCAGTCCCAATCCCACTCGGTGTGGCCAGATATGAGAAATCTATATTTGAGTGACATTTTAATAGAGGCGATCTTGTCACCCCACTCAAAAGCCACTTTTATCTAATCAACAAGTGCCCTGTTGACACATACGTTTTTCGTACTCATAGGACGTATCGTATCCATATCCAAGTAAATACAATTCCACCAGCGCTTCCACTTTAGTATTTTGACATTAGGTTTTGGAATGTGGTACAATCTCGAGGTAATCTCGACGCAGATAGTGTAGCATGAGGTGCATGAATTGGGAAAACTCCGGTAAGTTTTGTGAGTGAAAAAAGGACGCAAGCTTTAAGGAAAGTTACTTTAAGTAAAGAATTAAGAAAAAAGTTTGAAGAGGTACTAAGAAAAAGATGCTTTGCATGGCGACAGGAAGAAATTTGAAGACTTGTAGAAGCCATTACGTCAAAGACCATATTTTAAGAAACATGTTGCGCAATATGCTTAGGTGTTAGATAGAAAGAGGGTCTCGAGAACGCCAAAAGCTGGCGGCCTATGAACAACGAGACTCAGTTAAAAATAAAAGCATTAAGAACGAAAAAAAAACGACGTAATAACTTTGACGTAGTACCGGACTTTGTCTACTTCGGCTCCGTTATTAACTCTGACAACAACATATTCGGCCCTAGCGAGGTATCCGTCGGAGCGGAAAATTCTCCGATTTTGTACGATTCCGGTGATTTTTGCTTCGAGGTATTCTTCCGAAAAACTGTTCGGAATATTTCTCCGACATTTCGTAACGCATCCCAGCGAATTGCGTTGAAGTGCGTTCAGGAGCATTTTTTGTTCAATTTTTGACAGCTAAGTGCAATTCTTTTTCCGATTTCCTCCGACACAAATTCGTCGCGGAATTTGTTTACGAAGTGAAGTGGAGTAATAGAAAAATGTATGTAATTATATAAAACTATTTATTTAAGTAATTTTTGTACCTACTAATCGTTTGAATTTGTGTTTCCAGGGCGAGCTCAATGGAAAAAACCACCCCTGAACAGTACGAGCTTCGTCGTCGCATTTGTGTAGTATTTCTTTCCGCTGGCAAATACCTAGAATGGAATTTGAATCTCCGACGAATACCTCGCTAGGGCAGATTGTCCGAAATAAAACGAAAATGACTCTTGCCAACAGCTGTTTTTTCCGGCTAAGAAGGCAATTTAGTAGTAAACCCTGCTCATCCCAGTCCTGTTTTACGGCGCAGAAGCATGAACCGTATCAAAAGCGGATGAAGAAACCCTTGCTCGTTTTGAACGAAAAATTCTTCGAAAAATCTTCGGTCCTGTTCGAGTAAAACGGTTTGAAAGTTTATAATTTACTAATGCATTTGACACACTGGTGGGATTAATACTGTGGTATACGGATGTACCACCTATTTGTCAGGAAATACCACGCGAGCAGCATTTCCTTGGCTTAATAAAGGGTGTTTTTTTAGAGGTATAGAACTTCGAATTGAAATAAAACACAAGAAAATCGTTTTATTGTCCACCAATTTAGCTTTATTGTAAGAATAATTTTATGCCATTAATTTGTAAATATGATTTCGGGCATGTGGCCGCCGCGGCTGGTTCGAATAAAGCCAAGCTTAGATGTCCAATATGTCAGCAATAACGCCACGAATGTTGATTTCCAATTCCCCTAACGTTTCTGTTTTTTTTGGCGTAGACGAGCGACTTCACATGTCCCCAAAGAAAATAATCCAATGTTGTCAAATCACACGATCTTGGTGGCCAATTGACAGGTCAATTCCTCGAAATTATGCGCTCATCGAATGTTTCCTTCAATAAATCGATTGTGACGTGCGCTGTGTGGCATGTAGCGTCGTCTTGTTGGAACCCCATCTCATCCACACTCATGCCATCCAATTTGGGAACAAAATAGTAGGTTATCATGGCTCTATACCGGTCTCCATTAAGGGTAACTGACTCTCCAGCATCATTTCGGAAGAAGTATGGCCCAATGAATCCATCAGCCTAAAGAGCACACCAAACAGTCAGTTTTTTGTAGATGTAATGGCGTCTCAAGGGTATCATGTGGATTCTCTTCCCTCCAAATGCGGAAATTTTGCTCGTTGACGTAGCCAATCAACCAAAAATGAGCCTCGTCACTGAACAGAATTTTGCGATGAAAATCAGCATCAAGATCAATCTCATTTTCGGCCCATACACCAAAATCACGACGCATTGCATGGTCTCGTGGCTTTATTTCTTGCACAAGCTGGATCTTGTAAGATGTAAGGTCGTAAGCGAAGATTACTCTTCAACACTTTGCTCTACAGCGAGAATTGTTTCTTCGGTGCGCACTGTTCGACGTCTCAGCGGATGCCTATTATCACATCGAGTAATCGTAGTGTGAAATCGATCCACGCTTAACCGAATTAATTGCTCTGATGGACGGTTATGTCGACCATAAAATGGACGGAGATTGCGGTGAACTTCGCGAACTGAACCATTATTTTCGAAATAAATTTGCACGATTTGCAAGCGTTGGTATTATACACTAGAACTAGAGTGTATATACGTAGTGCGAAAACGATTCATCGTGGTCCGAATAACTTGCTCAGGTGGACCATTATGTCGACCATAAAATGGACGTAGCGAACGATAATTTTGGCGAACCAAACGATGTTTTTTTTTTAAATGAGTTTACATAATTTGCATGCGTTGTTTTAGCGTTAATATATTCATTGAAAAATAGCAAAATTTACTATCCGCAAATCAACTTTCAACTGTCAAACTGACAATCTGTAGAAACAGTGCAGCCAGTTTAAAAACCTCTAAAAAATATATCAGCTGTAAAACAGTCTTTTGTTGCTTTGGTTGGCAACACTTTACCACTTGGACGAAAATTCAAATTTTGCCTGAATTGTAGGAAAACATTTATTTATTTTAGGGATTACCTAATTATATAGTTTTGGACGGTTAAATTTTGGTTGGTTTGGTTTGGTCATAACCATTAGTGGAAACACGAAAATACTCAATTTTACTCTCTATTTCACTCAATTGCTTTTGTGTATTGTGCGAGCAATCGAGCATCACTTGATTCTCATTGTCACCATCAGAATTGACTTTTTGTTATAGTGCTTACACACCGAATCATAAACTGAGTTTTCGCAAAAACACCTGAAACCTTCATCGAAAACCGAGTTTTCCCATACACTGCATTTCTCAAAACCTAGTAGGTTACGACGTAACCTTCTCAAAACCACTTCGCAGACGTCATCTCGTTGCAGGTTGTTGGAAAAAACACACCTTTTCATACATTCTACACGTGTTCCACACGTCCCACAAAACAGCTGATGAACTCGCTGTCAAAACAAATGTTTTTTTTTCAGAAATTTACACACCAGATGAAATAAAAACAAAACAAGCAGCGGGCTTGAGAGTCAAAAACTGTTGTCAAAATCTTTAGATTTGTTTCATTTTGAACTTCAAATGCTAATATTAGTTTGATTATATTAGAATTCATTTATTTTTCAATTACAATATTTTCACACATAAATGTTGCAGCTAGTATCACAATTCACAGCTGATTGAAATGTCAAAAAACCTGGTCAGAGTCGGTGTGAAAGCATCCAGTGGTTTACGTAAACTTTTTGCCAAAAACTCAGTTTATGATTCGGTGTTTAAGCACTATTAACCTTACCCGAAATGAGTCAAGCTCCACCTTAAAAACCAAACCTCTACAATTCTTGATTTTTAAAGTGGGAACTCTGACCTGAGTACCTTTTCAGTTTTCCACTCGTTTTCTTTGAGTGAGTTTCGAAAGACTACAACAAATCTCAGCACCCGCTCATGAGTTCGTCTCGTATAGTCGTATTCATGATTAAATTAGTATCTGAGTATCTTGCTGGCCGTACGCTCGATCGGTTGTGTGTCGTGTACAAATAATATAAATATATACCTTCAAAGTGAGGCAAAATAAAAACTTGTTCATCTATCCAACCTTGCGTGTTGGCTTCCAATGAAAAGCAATACAATAAAAACAAAATACGTTGTTTAACTTGTTTTCGATACAAGTTACGTAAATTTGTTCACTTCAAATCGAAAACAACAATAAAAATACCTAGTTCGCGAAATCAGTTAACGAAAAATACCGACAAATAAACGACGATCATTGCGCCAACACCCTATTGCGCGCATGACGTTTCGTATTTTGTTGCGGAGTTGGAGAACGATAATTAAAAAAAAAATTAACAAAATAATATAACACTTAAATATAGTATCTAGCTACAAAGACCATCCAACAACAAATCGTGTGGAATAACCTGTACACACGAGCTACAGTGATTATTCGTTTATGTATGTTTTTCTCACTACCTACGTGATCGCGTGTGTTTTATGATCGCGCACTTAGAAGGTGTTCTTGTGTGTTGCACTTAGATACTTTTGTCATATTTTTTTTTTTTTTAAATTAAATATCTACAACCCACTGCCGATTAGTATCTAGCTGTTGTGTGTTTTTTTTCTTGGTCACACGACTGCAATTTTCCGTTGGAGTTCAAAACATTAAGTGGATCAAATTTCTTACATGTGTTGTGACTTGTGAATGAAAAACTTCAACTTCAACAAAACAAAAAAAAATTGTAAAATTGTCGCTTAGTTGTGAAAAAAGGGAGGAAGTGGTTTATCTGCTCGACTGCAACCAACCAACAAGAGTAAAAAAAAAAGAAAAAGTGTTGTGACATGATAAAGTTGTTTCCCCCGGTTTTCTTAAATTTATTTGAATGAAGAAAGATTCATGGTGCTTCTACGTTAAAGAGGAAAACCCCATTCAAAAGCAAGTGTAACGGATTAACACTCAAACAGGCGAGATGTAAGTTAATCATCTAAAAATGTAAATTACAGTGGGGGACATAGATGTAGGCTTAGTTGGTTTTAATAAAGAATTAGTTTGGAGTCGAGTTTTGGATAAATCTGAGAGTGACTGCGGAAAAAATAAAAAAAAAATAAATAAATTAACATTTAGTACGACCATTAATAATAATAAAAAAGCAATCAAACCAGAAAAGTGGCAGTTTGGAATTAATGTCATTTTGGTATTAGAGACATTTGACAGACACGAAGGGCGATATAAATCATTTTTTGTGAATCACCTACAATTTTTTCGCCGATTTTTCTAAATATTTCCATTAAGACATCAGAAATAACCTTTTCCGCTCAAGCACAAGGTTTTTTAACCGGCTTCCAATGCTTTTTGTGTGCTACGTTACATTATTGATTTGTTTCATTTGTTTCATTGTCAAATTTGAAAAAAAAACTTCTTATGACACTTAACTCCCTTATTACGCTGATTAGCTAATCAGTTACTAACTTTGGACCTTTGATCGATTATTTGTTATGGGGAGAGCTGTCAAGTTAACCATTGATTAGCAAATCATCGTTTATTAATACGGGGGTAATAATTGTTTCTGTGACTTGAATGGGGTGGGGAAGTTAACAAAGTCGAGGTGTTGTTAACGACGGATTAACTCGGTCAGTAACGCAACGAACTAAACAATCAGCCACTGCTAGACCGTAATTAGATCAAATTTACATGCGAAATCAAGAATGGCTATCGAAAGATCTAAATTTCAGACAGTTCTTATCCCATAGAACAAAAAAAAAAACAAAAAAGGTCTGTTCCCGTACTTTTGGAGTACAAATTAGTAAATTCTTAAATTCCTTCCAGTTGGTGAAAGTTCTCTTAGAAAGAGACAAATTATAGGAAAAGCACGGGAGCGCGTTTAAATAAATTAGAGTAAAATCATTCGTGACCTTTACAGAACAAATGACATAATGACACACATCAGAACAAATCAATTGTCACTTTCTGATACCAACTGACAGTTTACTGATTCTTCCCAACAGACATTTTCTGCAGTAAATTATTTTACAAATGTTTATTCTCCTTTTTCTAATTTTTGAATACGGAAACGGCAATATGGTAAAATCATTAAAATTCAGTAAGAATCTATCAGTACAAATAATATTGTACGGGAACAGGCTTAACTTTTGGAATTCCATTAAAAAAGGTATTCGGTTTATGTGATATAAGAGATCTAATTTTTTTTGAGAACAGAGGCGCTAGGATTCATTGTGCTTTATAGGTGTTTGGATAGTTTCGGAATAAAGAAGCCGTATTAGGTGGCTACTGTTCGTACGGGATGACTTGCATTGTCCATCTATAGTTGCAATTTGTCTTACTTGTAAATAGTTACTTGCAGTCACGATTTATAAAGAATGACTAATTACAAAAAAACCCTTACCGCTGCCGAAAACAATTTTTTTCAAACATGAATTGTAATCAATAATACCCAAGCGAAACTTTTCAAACCCCTAAAATCATCACCTTTTGAAAAATAAAATCGAAAATACACAGTCACTTCCTGCTGGTGATAAAAGATTTTTATTTGGGCATATTGGTTTTGGGGATTTTAGTTTTGGAGTTATCGCACACAATTCTTTCGATCAGCAGATGACATTTGCGCATGGCCTTCAGTGATACATTCAAATTAAGTAGGTACTAGATGGGAATGGATTCCGATTCTATAAACGTCAACATTTTTAATGATTGCTTTGCAGGCTAAAATGTTTTTATGACACAATACATTATCAGTAAATATTTTCTCATACAAAATTTCCACATAAGCTATATTTTACTAGTGGGAAATATGAACTGTTATGGTTTACCAACACGACAAACGAAGTAAATATTTACCTTTTCTAGGACAGTAAATAAAAAAGACGCATAAACTTTTTTGGATATAATGCTAAGAGACCGGTCCTATTTTTTATCATTGTCCGGTTGTAACTTTAAAGATGAGAAAAAATCATGTCTGTCAAACATCAACTGCAGTGTATAGTATATATAGTGGCGCATGCTGCAATATTAATAATTTGTACCTTAAATTTACTAAGGAAGTCAACAAAATGTAAATATCCGCTTCATATAATTATTTTTCAAATTGCCTTATTCATAAACACAATGGTTCGTTCCTCTTTTACTTGCCATGTACATTGCACATTGAGGCTACCGACAGCTTCTCATGATCTTGTACACAAGTAAATGTAGCTTAAAAGCGTTCATTGAACGCATTCAGTTCACTCACTTTTATCGGTAATCAGAAAAGGAGCTCGCCTATTATAAGCAGTGTAAAAAAATGCGCACTCATTAAAATACCTCTAAACGCAAAGGCCTTATTCATAAAACTTATACAAGGTGGCGCAAAAATAACCTTCCGATGTTTTTTGGCTGTAATTTAAAAAAAAATGAAAAACTTTGATTCTTCTTGTGGATTATTTTTATTTGGTAGTGTAGCGTAACATTGTTTATTAACGTCTATTTCGCATGTGTTTACTACACAAATGTCAAAACAGAACTGACATTAGGGGCCAATCGCAAAATTTATAGCATTTTCTGATAGGAGGATTACATTTGCGCCACCTATTATAACGTTAAATAGATGCTGCAAAAGCTAAACGCGCTTGATAGTTGAGTAATGGCTATAAAGGGGTTTTTATAAGTATCAAAGTGTATTTTCCCTCTGCTTTTCACAAATGGCTGAGTTTCAAGTTTATCGATGACAAATTTATAAAGTCATCGAAACTATCGGCAGAGATAAAATGGGTTTCCTTGTATATCTGTTTCTGGCGATAAATGTTTGCGAATCTAATAACAATTTGAATCTACTGTGCAAATAGTGTAAACGATGTTATTCGTTGTCCCCAAAATGCTATAAAAAGTAGAAAACGTATATTTAAAAGAAAAAACTCGTTGCTATAAGTTTCGAAGTAAAAATATTGCATGGTAACTCTGCTGAGTTGCCATCCAGGAAATACGATGGGATGGGCCGGGCAAAAAGAGGATGAAAAACTGTGACATATACTACGGACCGTGTTATAGTGAGCAGAAACAGCGACTATTCGGATGCGGATTTGTTATAAGTGCCAGACTTAGGCAAGAAGTCTTATGTTTCCAAGACATTAGCGAACGCATAGTAACAATCCGCATCAAGGCCAAGTTCGCCAACATAAGCCTTATATGCGCTCACGCTCCGACGGAAGAAAAAGATGATATAGCTAAGGATTGCTTCTACGAGCTCCTCGACAAAACCTATGAGCGACTACCGAAGTACGATGTTAAAATCGTGCTGGGAGATTTTAACGCAAAGGTAGGAAGAGAAGACATCTTTAGAAGTATTGTCGGAAAACAAAGCCTACACGACAACACGTCTGGTAACGGACTTAGGCTAATTGATTTCGCTACGGAACGAAACGCCACTATAGCCAGCACACGGTTTCCTCACCTCGATATCCATAAGGGGACATGGCGGTCTCCAGATCAACGAACGGTCAACCAAATTGATCACATTGCGATAGATAAGAGGCACGCATCCAGTATTTTGGATGTCCGAACATTCCGAGGAGCTAACATCGACTCACTACCTTGTAGCAGCCAAGGTAAGAATGCGGATATCCACCACGCCACAACAATCCAGAAATACTGTGAAAAAATTTAATGTCGGAAGACTGCAATCGTAAGAGACCGTCAAGACCTTCGCACAACGCGTATCCCTTAACCTCTCGATTAACACCATACCACCAGCATCGAATGTCGAAGAGCAATGGCAACGATGCCGACAGGCCATTAGATCAGCCGCAACTGATGTGCTAGGTTTCTCGCGCCCACCAGCAAGAAACCCCTGGTTTGATGAGGAATGCCGACAGATGCTCGCAGCCAAGAACGAGGCCTACAAGGCTAAGCTGCAGGTGAAGACGAGAGCCGCCATTGAGCTCTATAGGCAAAGAAGAAGGGAAGAACATCGGCTTTTCAGCAAGAAGAAAAAAGAGCAAGAAAAGCGCGCGATCGAGGATATAGAGAGGTGCCACTCCAGGAACGATGTTCGCAAGTTTTACCAAAGTGTAAAACGTCAAAGCCAAGGATACAAGGCTCGAACAGAATCCTGTCGAGATGAACAAGGAAATATTGTAGTTGAGACACAGTCGATGCTGAGGAAATGGAAGAACCACTTCTGCAGACTTTTAAACGGCGATGACGAACAACATTCCGCTGTCAGGCAGAACGAACGAATATTGCCAACGACAGCGAAAACTGCCAACCACCCGACCTAAATGAAGTGAGGATAGCTATATCTAAACTCAAGCTTAATAAAGCCGCCGGAAATGACGGCCTTCCCGCTGAGCTTTATAAAGCTGGCGGAGATGACTTGGTAAGCAACATCCACCAACTCATAAGCCAAATCTGGTCGGTTGAAAGCATGCCTGAAGAATGGAACCTCAGCATCGTTTGCCCGATCCACAAAAAGGAGACCCTCTGAACTGCGCCAACTACAGAGGCATAAGTGTACTCAACATCGCTTATAAGATCCTATCTGCCGTAATATGTGAACCCTTGAAACCGTTTACCAACAACCTGATCGGCCCTTATCAGTGTGGTTTTAGGCCAGGAAAGTCCACAATCGATCAAATTTTCACACTTCGGCAGATCCTGGAAAAAACCCAAGAAGTCCAAATCGATACCCACCACCTATTCATCGATTTCAAAGCCGCATATGACAGCATTTATAGAGACGAACTGTACAGAGCCATGTCTAGTTTTGGTATACCGCCCAGACTCGTCCGTTTGTGTAGGATGACGATAGAGAATTCTCGCTGCTCCATCAGGGTCGGAAACGACCTCACTGACACATTCGATACCAAAAAAGGATTTAGGCAAGGCGATGCGCTGTCATGTGACTTCTTTAATCTGATTCTTGAGAGAATTGTGCAAAACTCCAAAGCCAACACCAGAGGCACAATTTTCCAAAAGTCGGTGCAACTACTAGCATACGCTGACGATATTGACATCATTGGTAGAACTCAACGTGATGTCATTGCCACGTTTGCTAGTATAGAGAAGGAAGCAGCGAAAATGGGTTTAGCAGTAAATGAGTAACTCTGCTGAGTTGTGTTTATTTAGTTCAACATCCTATTTGTAATAGATTTCCCTCTTGTTGGTACTTTATTTGGCACAAGTCGTGTATAACTAAAATGGATCCGGATTGTTTATTATTGATAGGGATTTGTGCGACTTTAAAAAAAGGTTCCATAAAAATGTATGCGGCATTGTATTCTACCATCTAATCATCTGATTATGTAAATAAATGAATTGCTGCAAGTAAGCCATAGTTAATAGATCTGTTCCCGTACAAAATAATATTTACTGATTTTTACTGCGGAAAAATATTTGCATGCAAAACTTGCGTACGGGAACGGTTTTAAGTAAAAATCAGTAAAAATCAGTAAGAATCAGTAAATATTATTTTGTACGGGAACAGACCTAATGATGTGGTAAAGCGCTATATTCAATCTCATTTAAGTAATTTTGTTCCTATTGTTGTCCTTCGGTTTTCGATAATTTCTTAATTTACCGCATATGTTTGATTTGTTGATGCGAGTATGCGACCCATTAATGTCACAATAGCGTTTCAAAATTGTACGACTTTAATCATCACAGTTTACCCACCAAATTCATGTGCTAAGAGTCCGATATTGTTGTAAAAGATTTCTCATACAAATTTTGACAGTTTGACATTTATCACGTCGTATATTTACCACGTTTACAACGTTTACGTCGACTTTCCGACGTTGTATGTCGGAAATGTTTCGCTTCTGCTTAAAGAAATCCAAAAGCGAAATTTCTTTCTGAGAATTTTCAGAACATAGGTATGTTTCGACAGTTCTCAGATGCTTCCGATAAGAATCTATTTCTTTTCAATGGAAAACATCATTATACCACCATAATACAAATGGCGTTTTTGATTGGTAAAAAAAATATGTTATTGGAAGTGTTTTTCTTTTCTGAAATGAAATTTAACATCGAAATTCCTTTTCGAATTCCTGTTAGAATGTACGTTTGACAGTTTTCAGATGATTCCAATAATACGTCAATACATTAAAATAGGTTGTAATGGGTCTGGATGTTTACTCTTAATCGATATTTATTATGAGTTCCATAAACTCAGTTGTAAACAGAAAAAAATCACAGATCGTTACAAAAATCTGTAAACAAGCAACAAAACGAATCTTCGCTATTTTGTTGAAGAAAATTAAACAGTTTTGAATTTTATGCACAGGTATTAGATTTTGTTTATTCATAGAATGGTTATCATGTTTTAGCGTTATGTTTGATTTTATGATGTATTTTGTGAACTTACATTTTGTAGGTAGGTACCGGCTTTTAAAATAAAAATAATTCCAGTAAATGGTCTTTACAAAAGTCCGCAACTAAGCTCAATTCATACAAAGACGTCAAAATGTGCATTACTCTGATATTCGCTTCGAAAGTTAGGTATACTAATTAATAATTATTATTATTTCGAGTTCAAAATAAATCATATATTCGAATAACTAAATACTGAAAATTCGAAAACTTACTATTGAAATCAAAAGTCAGTTTGTGTCCAGTTAATTGTAGTAGAATAATCATAAAAATGTTTGTTTTGTGTATTACTTAATATGTATGTCATGTGTGGACCACTAAATACACCAAATTTTTACCAAATGATGCCCATTCTTAGTCAGCAAACAGAAGCGATTAATAAAAGAAAAAATTAAGTATTCCCTGGCCAAATACGGCAAAATTCCAGGTGATTCATTCACAATCAAACCCAATCCATAGTTAAATCTGAACGGAAATACGCGTCTATTTCTAAGAATCTAAGAATGAAGCGCATACAATTTAAATTTCATTAAGTCACCCGAAATGTCATAAACTCATAACCGTAAGCATCTGAATCATCTGTCCAAACACATGTGCCGTAGCTTCTTTGTATTGACAGTGTGCTACCTACACCACAACTGTATTTGTTCACGTCAAAATGATCTGCGTACTATAAACCAGTTCACCTGTCACAGTTCGGCGGCTGCTGGGGCTGGCATTAAAGTCAAGTTCAATTGCTGCGTGACATAGACAAGTTGTCCGCCGTTCTCCTTCGAAGCAGTGCAGCATGAAAGTACAGCGCGTCACCATTAACAAAAACCACTCCTCTAAAGATTGTCGTCTCGTGTGTGTGGTATGTGTGGCGTTTTAAGTGTCAAGATTCAAAGAGTGCGATATGTGTTTGCCTAAAAGGAAGCGGAAGAGAACATCTTTTGTTTCCTTTCAAAGTGGCATTCTTTTCGTTTATGACGGTTCTTATTTGATCACAGTCTACTGATTATGACTTGTGATTTGTTTGTTTGCTGTTAGCAAACACAATGATGTGATGCTTTTGTATGTGAATCTATCGGTAGCCTTAAAAAAGAGATAGTACACAATGGTTAACAACGTGTTGCAGATTGGAATTTAGATTGGACTGAAAACAAGTTCCATGGGTTTGTTCTTTTTTTGCGAGGAATGTGAGAGCAAATCAATTTGAATGGCCTCCATAGAGGCGCGCACAGGAAAAACGTAAACGTGCTGCGAATACAAATCTCAGAGAAATTGAGATAAATATGTACCTTTGTGTGGCAAGTAGGTACCTATCCAAATATGTACTCTATTTGTATTTTGTTGTTGCTTTGATGTATATAGTGGTCTAAGAATAGGTCTGCAATTTCATAAATCGGGAAAAAAATTTTGAAATATAATTGTAACTTATTTTGACATCTGTCAATGTGGATATGTGGAATATTTGGTGAAATATTCTAAAATTTAGTTCATCTGTCAATATAGGAATATTAGTAGACGCAGGTACTCAAACTCATATAAAACCGCTTGTCAAAAACCTACTTTCCCACTGAAACGAAATGTATTATTGCACGACCCATCTAGTTTCATTTAAGTGACTACCAGAATACAATTATTGCAAATGTCAAAACAGACTTTCTTTTATTCTGTGTAAGTACAATTATAAGGACTTTTTTGTACAGATACTTTATTTGTTTGCTTGTCTGAATGCTGAAAATAGTCTCATTTGACTGTTGAATCATTTGGACTGCGCTTCTTCAAAACGTCAAATTTATGAATGTGGAAATTAAAGGTATGGTGAAATGGCTCTTTTATTATTTTTTGGTAAGATACTATAAGAGAAAAATGACATCTAGGAAATTGTACAATCTACATGAACCTAGCAACACATTTGACGACTTAAAACTGGTCCGCAATTCAGTAGATACACATATCAGAGGTTTGACACAACTATAGGCCGGACATCATCTTAAATGTATCAGAAATGAGAAATCTGAAGAAACCACAGAAAACACGAAATACGGACCGGTAAGGATGGTGTTAAGTGGTAAGCTTAAGAATAAATTTGTCACAAAGGGGGCTGAAAAGCAAAGTGACGTTGTGGTGCAAATTTCGTCACTCAAAAAAGACACTTAGCAACCAATGTAAACATTCTACAAAATTTCAATTAGGTTTTGAATAGATTGGAGTATCGATTGATGTCCGACTGCAGCTAATATGTATATTTAGAACTCTACCACCTTAGGGCCAGCAAAACAGTCTTCTAATTTGATACGGATCCATTGCGCAAACTTTAAAAATTTGGAATATTCCTTAAGAACTCTTTTAAAAAAATAATCGATCGTAAATACAATGGTTTCAGTCCAACGTCAATTTGCTCATAAACGTCAATTTTGTCAGGTGGTTCCGCAATTACGTAAATCCTGCACTCCTGGCCACTAATCACAAGAAGGCAGCAGATAGTGCCCAGGTAGCTGGCCACTAATCACAAGAAGGTAGCAGATAGTGCCCAGATCAGTAGTTAAATTAATTATATCTGTACGCGGGTTTCACATGTCCAAGAGAACATCAAACAGATAAGCCGATGTATAAGGTGCAAACAGAACGTCAGATTTTGCTCATTGCGCATAGCACCTAAATCAAGTAATTACCTCAATATTTAAAGATATAAGTAAACGACTCATATATTCCGAAAATGTTGTCGACAAAAATTTAAAACAGAAGCAGTTTCTTTCTAGTGCAACATGTACTACCAGCGCAGTGGGTCGATGCAGCCGCACACTTACCAATAGCACCAGTAATAATTGTAAAGAAAGGCTTTACTGGCCGATTGATCCCTCGTCTTTCTGATTTTGAATTTCCTTTATTAAACATTTTTAATTTGGGTTTTTTGAGGTTTTTACTAATTTGTACTGAAGAAGTACGTAAAGACACCTATTATCGTAATGAATTTATAAAAACAAATTACAGTTTCAAAGTAAATTAATGAACGAAAATTAAATATAAAACTGTCAAATCTTTTATGTGTTCAATACTGTTCAATACTATCAAATTCTCTTCCTCCCAAAAAGAGGATTGATCGTGTGTCAAATGTGACATGACAACATGACATATAGTAGAGATCTCACGCCTCATTCGTCAGAGTCAGTATATCAGATAAAATTTCTTGAAAACGCTCACTTGCAACACCATCATTGTGCATTGAAGTATGTATTCGTCAATATTAATGACCTAACTATGACAATATGGCTTGAGAAATTCACAATCTGTCAAATACTATCAATATGGCTTCACTTATTGGAAATCTTATTTAAATGCATTTAATTAACAAACAAATTAATGTAAGTAGATACGGATTACGGAGAATTAATGCGACTTTATGTTCCTACAACACCTTAATATTAAATTTCACAATGAAAAATTTTATCGATCGAATTGCAATCGATCATTGCATTCAACAACATAAATACTTTTCACAATATTAGTCATAATGTAAAATGATCAACATTTATGTTTATTACGGAATTCACAAAATAAGGTCAATGTACCAAGCCTCCTTTGGTGACTCTGGGAAAAGCAAACACTCTCGTTTTACTTCTTTGTTGAAAAAAAAAACTTTCGTTGTTGACACGAACCATTATTCATGACTCCATATTTTTGCGATGAATCATAGCTGAAGTCTTTTGTCATAAATGAGTGAAATAACTTCGGAAGTAGCAAGTGTGTAAATCGGAAGCTGGTATTTTAGGAAATTAGGCATTAGTGTCGACTAATTATGTTTCAATGAATAATGAATTGAGGTTATGAATTTCCAAACGTGTATTTATGAGTTTGTTATTACCAGGAAAGATTAAGTAAATGTGTAAAGTATGTTTTCATTAGGACCCAATGACCTCATTTTCAAAATTCACAGTTGGTCTGCTTACTTCTGGGTACATTCCTTAATTTGCTTTGACAGCTTGATATTTACATTGTACATTGTAAAATGCAAAGGCCCATAAGCAATATTGTTTAACTAGCTCTTGCTGTCATGTCTAAATGGAAGATTCGAGTCTAACATCAAAAATGGCAGAATATTTGTTAACACGGACAAACGCCAGAAAAAGCCATTACGCATTTTCTTGTGAGTGAAGGATTTTTCGAATAAATTACAAATATTAGTTCTGTTCCCGTACTTTTTCAGTAAAAATTAGTAAATTCTCAAATTTCTTGGAGTGGGGGTAAATTATCTCAGAAAGAGACAAAATTACCAAAAAGTACGGGAACGCGTTTAAGTAAAAAACAGTAAAATTTTATATTTTGTATGCCTTTTAAAGAACAAATGACATAAATCAGCTGTCAAAACAAGCGAGTTGTCACTTTTAGATACCAACTGACAGTTTACTGATTTTTACCAACAAAAATTTCTGCAGTAAATTTTTTTACAGATTTCTATGGAGGGGTAGTTTTTTGCTCTCTCGTGAGCTGTCTCTTTTACTTATTTTTGCGTACGGGAACGGCAATAAGTAAAAATCAGTAAAAATCAGTAAGAATCAGTAAATATTATTTTGTACGGGAACAGACCTTTTATCAAACAACAAAAATGTGAGCCATTTAATATCGAGAGAAACAGATAAAAAAAACGTGACAGTTAGGTGCGTAATCTAAATGAGTTTGTTTTAACCTCTACCGCCATTTAAATCAAAGAAAAGCAAACAATTTGTTCACAAATGTGCATCTGAATCTGACTGTCATCATATGAATTGTAATTGTAGTAGAACTGAGTGTAAGCAGGAGTTTAACAAAACACAGCCTGAAAAAGTATACGAATAGCAGGTGAGCCTTTTTACCTAACTAAGCAAAGACTATGGACTAGTATGTGATGACTTTTGCTAAATATTTATGAATATGCCCTAAAATTCAGGATTGGTGGAAAAAAATTATGTGTGACGGGTGGGCATAGTGCTATTTACATGAAACATTTGACAGCAATTTACAGCTCCCCTGGGGACCAGCAATCTAAATAATCTTTCAATTTTGATGAATAAAGTCGCACAATCAAACTTAGCGTAGTATTTCATGATACTAATCAACAATTGAGGATCGGTAGCGATACACGGGGGTGTATTGTATAGATAAGACATTTGACCACCCATCACATCGTCCCATTATGACCAGCACACTAACCCCCGTATTAATATAAACGCTGAGTAGCTTATCAGTGTCTAACTTTTGACATTTGCGCGAGTATTTCTTATGAGAAAAACTGTAATGATAGTCATTGATTAGCTAATCAGGGTTTTCAATTTCAAATTGAAGCCATATGAATAGTGCATAGGTGGTCCACCACATCTGTGCTTCGAATATTTACCCCTGTCGCGCTATCGTCTAAAGGCCTGCTCAGAATGCATATCTGTAGCTGGTATCTTGCATCGCTGTCAAAAGGGAGATACATTTCTTGCATGAAGTTGCCCTCTATTCAACTTCAAGCTACAGATTCACGAAGATACACATTGTTTATGCGCTTATGGGTTGCCTTGTTTTTAACTTTTCACTCAGCTACATATATGCATTCTGAGCAGGCCTTAAGTGACTTATCTTTATTTTTTAGCTAATCGCAGACAATCCCCAATTGCAATTTTGCGTTGGAGATGGTAAATCGAATTCAATTCAGATTTGTTCGATTGTTTAACCGATCGTAGGAATAAGGTATTAATTCTTAAAAGCAGTACTCCTGCATTTCTGTTTAATCAAGCATTTCAAAACTCAAAGGGATGACTATGATGCAATTCATACTTTTCAAAAAAAAAAAAAAAAACAACGTTTTGTGAATGCGTCAACTTCGCAAACTAAATCAACATGATCATCGTGAATGATTATGATGCAATACAAATGGAAACCAGTGCGAAAGTTATCCATAATACCTTTGACACACTGGTGGTATAAATACCATGGCATTGGTACCATTGTATCGGCAAACCTAAGGTGGTGACACACGCTTAATGTAGTATGAGTTGAGAAATGGCACTACACAATTTAGTTCTTCAACGTACCACTTAGGAAGAATGGCGCTGCGATCAGTAGAATTCTATGTATACCACGGTGAAAATGCTAATATTAGGCCATGAAGATATCATATTGCTCGTGTGGCATTAGCGTGGTATTTCATGACACATATGTGGAACATCCGTATACTAAAGTATTGATACCACCAGTGTGTCAAAGGTATAACCTGGCATCAGAAAGGCAGTGTGCATTCACAATTTTCCATTTTCATTTACAAATGCAAAAGAAATAAATTTATTTACCCTAATTAAAACGTAACCTAACTCTTTTCAATTTCCAGAATTGATTTGCTTTAAAAAGAAGTGTCATCTACTCTTCGGGTAACATTATGTACCTATTTATACACATCATCAGATATGATTAAAGAAAAACATGCAACACATTATCAAATACTTACATAAATAACCACAACCCATTTAGTTCCAGAAAACACTGACCCAATAAAAATGTCGCTTACTATGATCCAATTTAAAAAAATAGCTTCTCAGTTTCCTTGTTTAACTTTCACATTGTGTAGGAGAAACAATGAGTTCGTATCTATATAACACAATAATTTGCTGATAAGACGCACAAAGATACTCTGTCCATTTTCCCCGAGGACTGTCAAAGCAGCACATTTCAACTTCCATTGACCCACAGTTGACGTATGGCATAAAGTATGATATGACAGCTCAACGCACCAGAATACCAACTATCAATCACATATTATGATATTCGATTGAATGAAATCCTTTTTGTATCAGTTTGTACCAGATTAAAAGACTGCCAACGATCGATTCATTCTTAAAGATAGAAATGAAGTCTGATTTTCTTTGATGCGCATGAACTGTAGTTGACCTGAAATTCAGAAGAGCTCAGAGTCCCGTTCTTCAGTCATATCGATAGGAAAAAGTAAAAAACTTTCCTTTTTTCTAAAGTGAATAATTTATGGCGCCTAGAGTTCAAGTTATAAATACAAAAATGTCTTGAGATGATAAGATACAGTGGACACAGTTTATGGGTTGATTTGAATTGAAATTTATTTTTGAATAATCTATTAAACATTAACAGATGCGTGTAATAAGAAGTAATTAACAAGAATGTTATCAATTTATTGGTAATTTGTTTTAATCCGTTACATGTGTATATAGGTTTCAGTTAACAAGAAAAGTGAGAGCTGATAGGCTTTGAGCACTTTGACCGACCGTTTTGGGGGAAATAGATGGCGTGGGATCGAGCTAAGCTTTGACATTTTGAGAAAAAGTAGGTCGAAGTCGAATTAATGACTTTTTGGGTGATGCGATGGAATGCGTTTAAGATAGATAACGTTTGTGTATGCAACATCGACTTTTATTGCGGGATACGAATGCATATTTAACGTCTCTGATGAACTGAAAAATCACTGCTTCGGTCATGAAACTGACATTTCTAGGTTAAATTTTTACAATCTAATTGAGTCTAAAAGAGTATTGAAGATTCCTTCGATCTGGACTGGCATTATGCAGTTTTGCTATACTCCACTTTCCTATCTGGATAGACGTTAACTCGATATCGAGTTGAAATTCACACATCTGGACTTGCGCATACTGAGCTAAGGAGTTGTGATGAAATTGGATTGAAATATTCAAACTTTGTGTATATTTGCATTCTTTTTTTTTTGCCTGTAGACTGGACTTTGGTAGTACTGAAATGATTTTGGCGAACGATGGATATGGTTTCCCACACACGTTTTGACAGTTGACCAAGTCGTAATTTTACCAGGCTTACAACGTTTACGACGATTTCAAAACATTGTATGGAAACCTCTTATATTTGTTATCTTTAATTTATTCTATCAAAAAGGACGTGAAAGAGATAAAAATGTTCTCAATTAGAATGAGATTTAGGCAATTTAAATGGTTCATAAACGATTTACCAATATGCTCCTTAGATTTGATTGATAGTTTACAAATAGAGGCAAATCATGTCGCTCTACTTGTGAATTTTTGCTCATGAACGATATTTGAGGGTCAATCACATCGTCTACTTTAAGGAAGCTTTCAATTCAACACTGATATCATGGATTTGGTACATCGCCCGCACTCTATTGCAACTGTCAAAAATATTTAAATTTAATATTTGTAGTCAGGTTTCACATTTTTCGCAATGACTTTAATTTCCCTAACGCTGATGTCATACACAAACAGCCATAGGAATGATCATTGGTGAGTTGGTTTTCAAACGAAGCCTGTGGGTTTTTGAATAATATTTAAATTTTTAATTCACATCTTGATTTTTAAAGATTTTTCTGAAATAATGACTGTCATTCCATTCAAATGAAATACATTCATTCCAATGATGTGTGTACACTTTTTCGTTTGTTTCAGTCATAAATCTTGTGTATGATCATCGATAATCTCAAGAATGATTGTTTCCTCACGGTGGTGTTTTAAATGATACATTTTTCCAGTTACTGCTGTAACCATCATGCCAAATAAAATGTCAGTTACATCATGTTTTCTGTTCCAATGATGCTTTTCATTGATAGTTTTAATGAAAGCTTTAAATGGGGCCTTACACATGAACAGCCGTATTTATAAAGAAATTTTAGACGTTGTTTAACTTTAAAACACCTCTAAGTATCACTTAAATGCAAAACCGGTATCTATTTTCACATTTAAGCAATTTTGCTTAGAGGTCCTTTATTTAAACATGATCGACCGCGTTATGGGTTGTTTAGAGCCATTTTAAAATGAATTTTGACAGATCAGAGAATTTTCATCGAAATATTTTATTATTTTTATTTTGAGTTTCTGTGTTGAAACGTGAAAGCAAATTAATAAAAATGGACTCAAGATACATTTATTTTGTAAGTGATTTAAATGTAGTGAACGTGATACAGATACAAACAGTCAAACAGCTACTTACTTACTTACTTAAGTGGCGCTACAGTCCGGGATGAACCTGGGCCTCAACCAACATGCCTCTCCAATTAGCCCGGTCCTTAGCTAACTGCCTCCAGTTGCGCACTCCAAGTTGGCTGAGGTCGGTTTCTACTTGTGCGCGCAATTTAAGACGAGGTCTTCCTCTACTGCGTCCGACGTCTGACTGGGAATCGAAGACTCTGCGCGCCGGAGTATTGGTGTCCATTCTTTATACATGTCCTATCCATCTTAAACGTCCAATGCGGAGTTTTTTGACTATGGGTATGTCGCTGTACAGCTCGTATAGTTCGTGGTTGAATCTTCGTCTCCATAGCCCGTCAACGCAAACGGGACCGAAGATTTTCCGAAGAATTTTTCGCTCGAAACGACCAAGGATTTCTTCATCCGCTTTTGATACGGCCCATGCTTCAGCGCCGTAGAGCAGGACTGGGATGATCAGGGTCTTATATATGATCTCCTTAGTAGTTCGAGTGAGGGCTTTACTACTAAATTGCCTTCTTAGCCCAAAGAAACAGCGATTGGCAAGAGTCATTCTTCGGTTGATTTCTGACGAGATGTTGTTGTCAGAGTTAATAGCGGAGCCGAGGTAGACAAAGTCCCGTACTACCTCAAAGTTATATCTGTCAATGGTGACGCTCTGTCACCTGCGGGCTCAGTGGCGCCATGGTTTGTGCGATGAACTGCCGCGCAGAAGGTGGGTTCGATTCCCAGCCGTAGCAACACCTAAATGATTTTTCACTGGCCCTCCTCTCGTGATGATCTGACAAATCATCCGAGTAGTATCAATTGTCAAGAATAGCTTATCTCAACTTAGCCGTTCGGAGTCGGCATTAAACAGGAGGTCCCGCCATCGTGCAAGAAGTATACACGCACACATGAATGGTTGTGAGAAAGCTAGGCCTTGGGTACTAACGAGCCTGTTGCGCCAAAAATTTGTATTTGTTTTTGGTGACGTTCTGTCCAATTCGTCGATGTTGTGTGTCCTTTCGTGTTGACAGCATATACTTTGTCTTACCCTAATTTACTGCTAAACCTATTTCTGCCTGGCTATGACATCACGATGAGTCCTACCAATGATGTCAATATCGTCGGCGTATGCTAGTAGTTGCACCGATTTTTGGGAAATTGTGCCTCTGGTGTTGGCTCGGGAGTTTTGCACAATCCTCTCAAGAATCAAATTGAAAAAGTCACATGACAGCGCATCGCCTTGCCTAAATCCTTTTTTGGTATCGAATGTGTCGGTGAGGTCGTTTCCGACCCTGATGGTGCAGCGAGAATTCTCCATCGTCATCCTACACAAACGGACGAGTTTGGGCGGTATACCAAAACTAGACATGGCTCTGTATAGTTCGTCTCTATAAATGCTGTCGTATGCGGATTTGAAATCGATAAATAAGTGGTGGGTATCGATTTGGATTTCTTGGGTTTTTTCCAGGATCTGCGGAAGTGTGAAAATTTGATCGATTGTGGACTTTCCTGGCCTAAAACCACACTGATAAGGGCCGATCAGGTTGTTGGTAAAAGGTTTCAAGCGTTCACATATTACAGCAGATAGGATCTTATAAGCGATGTTGAGTACACTTATGCCTCTGTAGTTGGCGCAGTTCAGAGGGTCTCCTTTTTTGTGGATCGGGCAAACGATGGTCAGGTTCCATTCTTCAGGCATGCTTTCAACCGACCAGATTTGGCTTATGAGTTGGTGGATGTTGCTTACTAAGTCATCTCCGCCAGCTTTATAAAGCTCAGCGGGAAGGCCGTCATTTCCGGCGGCCTTATTAAGCTTGAATTTAGATATAGCTATCCTCACTTCACTTAGGTCGGGTGGTTGGCAGTTTTCGCTGTCGTTGCCAATATTGAATGGATCGCTCTGGCGGACAGCGGAATGTTGTTCGTCATCGCCGTTTAACAGTCTGCAGAAGTGGTTCTTCCATATCCTCAGCATCGACTGTGTCTCAACTACGATATTTCCTTGTTCATCTCAACAGGATTCTGTTCGAGCCTTGTAGCCTTGGCTTTGACGTTTTACACTTTGGTAAAACTTGCGAACATCGTTCCTGGAGTGGCACCTCTCTATATCCTCGATCGCGCGCTTTTCTTGCTCTTTTTTCTTCTTTCTGAAAAGCCGATGTTCTTCCCTTCTTCTTTGCCTATAGAGCTCAATGGCAGCTCTCGTCTTCACCTGCAGCTTAGCCTTGTAGGCCTCGTTCTTGGCTGTGAGCATCTGTCGGCATTCCTCATCAAACCAGGGGTTTCTTGCTGGGGGCCGCGAGAAACCTAGCACATCAGTTGCGGCTGATCTAATGGCTTGTTGACATCGTTGCCATTGTTCTTCGACATTAGATGCTGGTGTTGTGTTGTGAGTCGAGAGGTTAAGGGATACGCGTTGCGCGAAGGTCTTGGCGGTCTCTGGCGATTGCAGTCTTTCGACATTAAATTTTTTCACAGTATTTCTGTCAAACAGCTACGAGACCAAAAATGCACAAACCGAAAATTAACTTAATCGGATTTCAAGACAAATATATTCGGCAAAAGTAGATATCGATTTTCTAAGCCCAGTATAGAAAAGCTTTTCAACCTTTTGAGATACGGTCTTGAAGGATCAAATAGGGGTGGTCACATTTCTGCTTATCTTCAACTGATGGTTGGTATAAAATATTGGGGTCGAAATGGGGTATATTATATAATCTACTGTCTCCCACAAAATAATTCCTTAAACATTCCATTATACCCTTTTTAGATGCAATATAACGGAGCTAATATTCACAGATTTGTCACAGGCTTATAAAGGCATTTTCCTCAAAGAGATCGCTGTCAAAAAACTACCTTAGAACATAAAGTAGTGTAAACAAAAGCGACCATAGGACATAAATTTGTATAGAATTTCACTTTTTTGTACTAGATTTGTAGATTTTATTAGGTTTTGAAAAAAATCATCGTTTAGTTAAGCAGTAATGAAAAATCGATTAATGATAACAATTTAAGCAACGTTGCTTAGAGACAATTTAATTATTTAAGCATGCTTACCTAAACAACCTCTGAGACACATTTTAAGAAAATCTAATAAATACGACTGGAAATGTGCTGAAATGTAATATAATCGTGTCTCTGGTACCTATATTGTGGTCTTCAGTTGTAGATAGCAAATATGATTTTTGAAAGATGAAGTGATTTAGAAATGAAACATTCATGCCAATAACGAGCACTTATTTTGAAATGGATTTTCGGTGCAATCTTTGCTTTTTGGCCGAGTTTTTGGCTCACATCAAATGGTCTTATCTCATAAGATATTGTTGTAAACCGTAGCTAACTTCGTTGATGGAGAGGAAATCGCTCGAATTAACACGTCGGAGGGTAGGGAGTAGTTCATGCCATCTCCCCGAATATCTTAGTTCAACAAATTTTGTATGTTTCGTCAAATGATTAATTTTTAGAAACACGTAATTACCTCAATGTCAATTTAAGGCTGTGTTCCAGAATGTGCTTCCTTAGTTCACTTTTTTCGAATAATCATCCCTTGCTATAACATTAAGCGTCAGAATACATTCCGAGTCAAGTAGGTACTTGAATTGATAAAAAAACATATGAGAGGCTACAATCCGCTATGCGAATCGTTGAATACCCTATCCCATCCCATCCTTTAAATTAATATCCTCAAAATATAGGCCTTATGGCGATGAAATACAGAAAATGACATTGTCACAATATATTGCTCAGACAGTTTATCAAAATCTTTTGTGGTTCGACAAAAAACAACGTATTTCTATTGCTAATGCCTTGGGATGGGGTATACAAATGATTTTTGTAAGAAAACGCCCCCAAAATGTGGGCGTAGGTGAAAATGATCTATAGACAAAATGTTTATATTACCATTGCGGAAGTATTTGCATCAAAAATTTTTTCGAAAGTTTTAAAATTTGGACGAAAAGCGTTTTTTGCTAAAAACGCCCCCAAAAAGTGGGCGTGGCAAAAAACTTTGTATGGACGAAATATAGATATTAGGATTGTCTAAATAACCTGCTCAGACACTTTTTCGAAATTCCTTACGGTTTGGCCAAAAAATAAGTTTTTCTAAAAAGGGGGCGTGGCAGTGGGCGGATTTCAAAAATTTTTACACTTGTTCTGGTGACTCGGACAAGGATCCTATATACCAAATTTCATTATCCTAGCTCAAAATTAAAGGCCCAAAAATCGGTGACGAACAGACAGACGGACGGACGGACGGACGGACGGACGGACGGACGGACGGACAGACAGACATGGCTAATTCGACTCAGCTAGCGATTCTGAGTCGATCCATATACTTTGAGGTATATGTAGCAAAATTATTTCTCTATGTTACAAACTAAGTATCAAAACTAATATACCCCCCTATGGGATAGGGTATAAAAACATCTGGCATTAATGGCCAATGCAGGGCCTCAAACCCAGTTTTTTCATTCATTTGTGTTTGTGAAGTTATAGTTTTGCAACAATAAATGAAACCTCCAGTTTAACGCCGATTCTGAACGCCAAATTTAAGAAGCTTCTCATGACAGTTTTTTACTCTTCGAGTTTGCCACAATAAATGGAACCTCCAGTTTACAACCGATATTTTGAACGCCAAATTTATGAAGCTTCTGATGACAGTTTTATACAAGAGATGGGATAGTAAAAAACTTAAATATTGTAACTTGCGGGTTCATCGAAAATTCTCTGGATCAACTAAATAAGCACCAATCCACTGCAGTCACATTTTTCATTGTTGTTGTAAATTTTTTTTTGACTTTTGACTTGAAGGTGTTCGAACCAGTATGAGGTTGGCTGCTGAACTTACGAGAAAAGATACTCTGACCTTGAGTAAGCATTTAATACACTAACGGGTGATCCAAGTAGAGATACTTTTTTCAATAGCCTTTTTTGACAGATCACGTGTGAGTCGTGTCATGCTGTCATGTTATTTTTGTTTAGTATTGTTTGGCATTTCATAATGGAAAGACTTACGCGTGAACAACGTTTACAAATTGTTCAACTTTATTATGAAAATTCACGTTCTGTGAGGAATGTGTTTCGTGCACTTCGCTCAACTTATGGTCAACTTAATCGGCCTACTGAGCGTACTATTCGCAACACCATCACCCATTTTGAGACCCAGCATTCATTATTGGATAATATTCGACCGAATAGACCACGTCCAGCACGCTGTGAAGAAAATATAGCGGCCGTAGCTGAGAGTGTACACGAAGACCGTAGAGAGTCTATTCGGCGCTGTTCGCAGCGTTATCGTGCCATGATAACCGACTATTTGATGGCTGAAATTGAAGCTCGTGATCTCGGCGACATTTGGTTTCAGCAAGACGGCGCCACTTCCCACACATCGCATCAATCAATGGACTTATTGAGAGAACATTTCGGTGAGCACATAATTTCACGTTTTGGGCCGGTCGATTGGCCACCAAGATCGTGTGATATCACACCGTTAGACTTTTTCCTGTGGGGATATGTAAAGTCAAAAGCTTATGCCGACAAACCCGCTTCGATTCAGGCCTTGGAGGAAAACATAACGCGTGTCATTCGCCAGTTACCATTCGAAATGCTCGAACGAGTGATCGAAAATTGGACTCAACGGATGGACCATCTGCGACGTAGCAACGGCCAACATTGGATAGACATAATCTTCAAAAAATAAATGCCAAAGAATGTTCTTTCAAATGATAATAAACATTCTCCATTAAATTTGAATTTTCTGTGTTTTTTTCTTTAAAAAAGTAGGGAACCTCGAAATGGATCACCCTTTATTTGGTCAAAAGAAAATACAAATTTTTATTGTATTCTGAAAATACGAACACTGCTTTAGTTTTCAAGAATACCACTAGAGGTTTAATTTAATTTAATTTTATTTCATTTAATTTTAAGATAATAAGCGTTTTTTTTATTTTACCCAGATGGGAAACAACCGCTGTACATGAACCAGATAATTTTCTGGATCACGATCATGATCTAAAATGTAACAGATGATCGCAGTTGTTTTATTTTCCTCGCTGATCTATATTGCTCATGGGGTATATAAAAATAGTACGCCTAATGCGGTCAAAAGTGAACCATTTTCTAAATATCAATCAGTTTCTGGCTTCTGGTTAAAGTTCAATATAATCTGACCACATTTCTATTTCGTTTTTCGCTTCTATCAAGAACTCGAACATTCTAAACGCAAATTTACTTTGGAAATTTCAAGATAAAGATAAGTTAGACATTTGGCTTGGTGTGTGTTTATTTACTAAGTTACCTAATAAAACAGAGTAAACACCGATAGCAATCTACCCCAATCAACTGATAAATTCACTCAAAGTTGAGTGCAAAAAATGTACGTGGGTATTTTATTTTGTACTGTTTTCTTGTTTTCATCTACCACTTCCATTTTAACGACATACATGTATCATTAAATCGAATAACAAAAACCCAACTCCACTTGGCATTGCCCAAGCCATTTAAGGCGAAGTCAACTCAATTTCACAAAACGCATACACCCGAATGAATATTTCTTTGCTGGTTAATTAGGAATTTGTATAAATGTCAGTGACAGGCTATTATACTCAGATTTGTGATAAGTGTTAAATAGAAACCACAATTTGTCATAAACGAATGTGCAATGCGACTCTCAGACAGACTATAGAATTACATACAATGAAGAGTCCGCTTTGTGCATTTCAACAACACCCGCAGAGACGAATATACCAACTCATCGACATAATTGCATTAAATTGAAAAAAAAAATCAAAGTTTAAGAATATGGTTGTAAACGGATTCCAATTGAATTATCAAATTGAGATATGTATTTTCATTTTGACACTGAGAAGTCTAAAATCTCTATTACGTACCCAAAACGCAATTATCTCGAATTTTTTCACATTACTCATGTGATAATCTCTTCATGAATATAAACTAACGAAAAAAAAATACACAGTTATAATTTATTTTGCAGTAAATAATTATCTTAAGAAATTGTTTACTTTAGTTTTACCTCTACGCGCTCGTTTTATTCAGGATTTTAGCTTTTTTTCAAGAAAAAAGATAAATTTCGTAGAATGTTTTGAATATATTGTAGATATATACCTACCTTCTCGTGGAGATAAATTCTTTTGAGTGAGTAATTAAATTCACACTCGTAATGAGGCAATCGAAAATTGTATAGGTAAAATAATTTTCTTTAAAATTCTTGGAAAATCTTAATGAAATCAAGGAATTCTGCACGCAATTGTTTAAAAATGTGCAGACATGCATTCCGATTCCGAATCTACGATAAAATTTTGAATTTGTTTAATATTATTGTAGGTTAGGTTAGGTTTACGGGTTGGTGGAGTAGAGGATTCTCTATTCCGCCACACTTAGGTCCATGTGGACCCATTGTGATACCCTTGGTGGGATTACGTCCTTCCTTATCGTTACTATGGGTTACTCCACTCTATCCAGCCATCCTGATGTTCGTAGGAACCTGTAAAGATAGGTTAATGGAATATCGGATAGCTCTTGGATGTCTTGGAAGTAGTAGCTTCCAAGTGTTCTGTTCCTCAGGTGACAGAGACTCGGGCAGTGACAGAGGAAGTGAGGTGTATCCTCTTGTGTTTCCTCATCGCCGCAGCCTCTACAGATATCGTCATCCTTGAGATTTAATTTCATTGTATGGGTTTTGAGAAAGTTGTGACCAGTTAGAGCCCCTACCAGTTTAGATAAGGAGCTTCTGTCGTACCGCAAAAGTTTTTTGGTTCGGTTTCCGTTGTATTCTGGCCAGAGCTTCCGAGATATTTCGCAGGTGGTCAATGACTTCTGGTATTGGCTTTCATTCGGGTTTTGTATTCCACTCTTTCTCTGAGGTTACAGAGTGGTGGTTCGACCGTTTGTAGTGCCTGATCATGATCTGTAGCAGATCCATTTCTTGCCAGTTCGTCGGCCATCTCGTTGCCGTCTATGTCCCTGTGACCAGGAACCCAGCAGAGATCAGCATTATGCTGTGAGCAGAGAACCTTGAGCTCTTCGCGACAGCGGCGAACTAGCTTTGATTTAATTTCGATAGCAGATACTGCTTTTATAGCCGCTTGGCTGTCAATGAATATGGTGATATCACTGTGTGGTATTTCCATTAATGACACCAAATGAGCCGCTTCAGCGATTGCTAGCACCTCAGCCTGGAACACACTACTATGATCAGGAAGCCTGATTGATTTGTGTATTACTAATTCCTCTGAGAATATGCCAGCACCTGTTCCACAGTCCATCTTTGATCCATCTGTGAAGATGAATATCGATTTCCTTTTTGTGGGTTCATTCTTGTCCCATTCGTCTCTGCTCGGAAACGAGCAGGTGAAGGGTCGATCGAAGTCTAGATAGGGAGATAGATAGTCAGAGTTTACTACGCTCCCTAAGTATTTCTTTAGGACCTGCGCATGCCCAGCGAGGCTCGGGATCCAGCTGTTTGTTTGGCTGATCCTCGAGGAGCTTTTGGCAGCTGATTCCTGCATGTATAGATCCAAGGGCAGCAGATTCAGAATCACCTCCAATCCAGAGGTTGGGGTTGTTCTCATCGCACTGGTTGTCCCTATACACGCTAGTCTTTGTATTTTTGTCATTTGCTTCAAGTTGGTTGCTCTGTCTGTGGCCTGCCACCAGACTATACTGCTATATGTAAGTATTGGTCGCACGATAGCCGTATATATCCACAGAATTATTTTGGGGCTAGGTCCCCACTTTCTGCCGAATATTCAGTTACATGCGTAGAAAGCATTAGCTGCTTTCTTAACTCTTTCATTGACATTAAGTTTCCAATTGAGCTTCTTGTCTAGAATTATTCCCAGATATTTCGCACTTTCAGCTATTTTAAGGGGTATTCCTTCTATAGCTGGTGGTTCGAAGTGTGGTATTGTTCTTCTATTTGTGAACAGCACAAGCTCGGTTTTTTGGGGGTTGACCCCAAGGCCGCATTGCTTTGCCCACGTGTTGAGTGTCCGGAGCGAGTTTTCTAACAGCTCACTTATGGTTGGTAAGAATTTGCCTGTCGCAAGCAATACTACATCGTCTGCGTACGCAATTACTTTAACCCCCCTGTTTTTGAATTTCATTAGTATTTCATTAACGACAAGAACCCATTGTAGAGGGGAGATGACTCCTCCTTGTGGTGTGCCCCTTGAGGCGTTTACTTTTAGTTTAGTGTCGCCCAGTTTTGCCTTGATATTCCTTTCTTTGAGAAGACTTACAATCACGTTAGTGAGTGCCTGGTCAACGTTGGAATTCGGCAATGCCCTTTCCACTGCGCATGTTTTGACATTGTTGAAAGCTCCTTCAATATCTAGAAATGCTGCGAGTGTGTATTCCTTGTCTTTTAGAGACTTTTCTATAGCACTGACAACGTCATGCAGTGCTGTTTCAACCCCTTTGCCCTTTGTATAAGCATGTTGGGCTGGGGAGATATCATTGTAATTAAGTTTTTCACGAATGTATATGTTCATTAGTTTTTCAAAAGTCTTCAGAATGAAGGACGTAAGACTTATAGGCCTAAAATCTTTTGCAGTTGTATGGCTAGATTTACCTGCTTTGGGAATGAAAACGACCTTTACTTCTCGCCAAGCCCTTGGAATGTAGCCACACATTATACTGTGAGGACTGGTATGATCAGGGTTTTTGTCTTTTGGAGCATAATTGGAAATATTCCATCGCTTCCTGGGGATTTGAAGGGAGAGAATGTACCAATAGCCCAGTTTATTTTTCCTTCAGTTATGACTTCTTCTGGAGCTGTGAGAGTCGTTGAAGGGTTAAGGGTCACCTGATTACTGTTAATATTTATGTAAGGCTACCTTAACGGATCGTACCTATAGAATCTTCATCACGTCGCGTTGACGTATCCAACTGACAACTCAATTACCTCTACTTATTCCGGGGTTTAGTTTTGCGAGTAAAAATTATTATTTCGGTAGGTAATGTGTTAGTTTTGTGAGTGTATGTACAATTTCCAATTTCTGGGGTTAGAGGCGCTAACTGCTGGCATGAAATTACCTGTTATTACAATTCAAGTGTCATACCCCGGTGTTAAATTACTAAAAAGTGACAGATATACGATAATCGCAGAATGTACTAGTGTAAAAGGAAAACACACAAAATCAAGTTTGCTTTCATCGAAGTTGTTGTCGACCTATCCGTTATTCTGACATTCAGCTTATAAAGATTCAGTTCGCGAGTAATGGGCCGATCAGAATACGTATCTGAAGCTGGTATCTGTAGCTGAGTGAAAAGTTAAAAACAAGGCAACCCGTAGGCGCATACACAATGTGTATCTTCGTGAATCTGTAGCTTGAAGTTGAATAGAGGGCAACTTCATGCAAGAAATGTATCTGTCTTTTGACAGCGAAGCAAGATACCAGCTACAGATATACATTCTGAGCAGGCTTTAAGAGCTCTTGTGTACAGATACACTAAAACATAAATATTGGGAAAGGTTATTTTTATTCTCGCAAATTGAAACCCAGGGTATGTATGACGTTAACCCTAGAAAGCAAATGCTCGTCAAATCCAATGTTCTGTGTTTTTATTAATAAATGTTGGAATACCTTCCAAAAAGTAAAAAATATTCTTTTAGAATGATCAACAAAATTAAAATTAGCACAATTATTTGAAACCACCATGTCCGCGTGTCATTTGCTTTAAAATGAAGGTTACATTTTTTTATCTGTCTAATTTTTGACGTTTACAGAGGGGCGAATAAAATTTAACATTTTTGCTATATCAGTTTGGTTAGATGTTTTTTTTAAAGTTATTTCATAATAATTCCTACTCCTCCTGTCGATATGAATGGAAAAAGTACGCCATTGTGGTCATGTTATGAAATGTATTTAAATCAATCACCCCTATCGAGGTATCTGTTCGGAAAAAAATTTCCCCGAATTGTTCGAAATCGGAGAATTTTCTATCGAGGTATCCGTTCCGATTAGCATTTCGGACATATCTTCCGACGAAATGTAATGTACTTGATCGCATATTGGCTATATGCGTTAAGTCGACAATTTTTGACAGCTATGCGTTGAATTTCTTCCCAAGTTGTCCGACGAAGAATTGCTGCGGAATCAAACGAACGCGATTGTATATATTTTTTTATTTTGCTCCGCAACGGATACCTCGAAAGCAAATTGAGTTCCGATTTGATCTGACTTTCGATTCGGAGATTGTTCCGAACGGATACCTCGATAGGGGTGAATATGTTACAAGGAGCATAATTGATTCTTAAAGTGACCGAGTTCAAATAGAATTTTAAATTAAAAAAAAATGTTGACGCAACAGGCTCGTTAATACGTGTGTGTTCTTCTTGCATAATGGCGGTACCTCCTGTTTTATGCCGAATCTAAAAGTCTGAGTTCAAGTATGCTTTTCTGGACAGTGTATACTACTCGCATGATTTGGCAGATCATCGCGAGTGAAGGGCTTGTGAAAATCAGGTTTTGCTACGCCTGGGTATCGAACTCAGACATTCTAAGAGGCAGTCCATCGTACTTATCATCGAACAACTGAGTTCTGAGTCCGAAAAAATAGCTATTATACGAAAATCACGACAGGTACATACCTAATTAGGGCTTTTAAAGAGGACTTTCTCAAGAAAATGCCACAAATTTTGTTTGACTGTAATTTATTGTCCACTTAATAATAGGAAAATAGAACTTATTTATCTTTTTAGTATTCTTTTTCGTCACTTCATTAAAATTGCGTCAAATCTTTTTTTCTACTGACATCTCTCGGAAAACGTCTATAACGGGTGATTTTTTTAAGCGTATTTTTTTTTTTAAAAATGTAATAAAACACATTAAAATTTGCATCAAAATTTTGAAATTTATTTTAATCGATAAATAGGCCTTTGCCATTTAAGTTTTAAAGACAACTTCATGTAAATGCTGTCCGCGGCTCCGTTTCAAATGGTCCATTCGGAAGGTCCAATTTTGCGCCACTTTTTCGAGTATTTCGGCCTGTATACCACGAATTACGCGTGTTATGTTATCCTGTAAGGCTTTTATCGTGTTCGGTTTTTCCACATAGACTAACGACTTTACATAACCCCACCAGAGATAATCAACTCACAGGGCCATTTTGAGAGATAAGCTGTTCACCAAATTCATCCTTCAACATTTGCATTGTTTCACGAGCTGTGTGGTATGTAGCACCGTCTTGATGAAACCACATGTCAACCAAGTTCAACTCAGCCAACTGGGACAAAAAAAAATTGCATAACATGGCTCGATATCGTTCGCCGTTGACGCTAACGTTTCTTCCACTTTCGGCTTTGAAAAAAAAAAATGAACCACCAGCCCATAAACCACACCAAACTGTCGTTTTTTCGGGATGCATCGGTAATTCTTGTATGGCATGTGGCTGTTCAACACTCCAAATGCGACAGTTTTGCTTATTTACGTATCCGTTGAGCCAGAAATGAGCCTCATTGCTGAACACGGAGCTGTTCTAAGGCCCATTCACCAAAAATTAGACGTTGTGGTAGGTCATGCGGCTTCAATTCTTGCACAAGTTTAATTTTTTAGTCTTTCAAACCCAAATCGACACGTAAAATTTTCCATGTCGTTTAGTAACACATGCCCAATTACTGAGGACGGCGACCAATTGATATTTTACGATCTTCATTAACAATGGACGCTACGACTGCAATATTCTCTTCGTTACGTACTCTACACATGCGAGTTAAATGTCACTTTGACTTACGAAACCACCCGTTACTTGCCAATTGCCGTCTTCTTAAATTGTTGGGATCATTTTTGAGAATTCACCGATTGCTGCAGTGACCTGGCAGCATTGCGTGATTAATAGGGTTTCATAGTTCCCTTTCATTTTCCTTCTTGCTGATAACAACTCAAAATTAATGTTGTCCAGCTCCTTCCCGTCGAATTTCAGTTCAACTGAAGGCAATTACTTGAGTTCCCATGACTTTTTTAAAAGACACACTGACAAAGAAATTCCCCGCATTGTCACCTTCTGTTATTTTGTATTGCCCCCTTTCAACATGTCAATTAGGACTTTCAAAATGTGTGGCGATCTGAAGTGACTAAGAACAAATGTTGATCATGTTGTCCGTAGTTCAGTATCATTCGCGGTTTTAAATCTGTTTTAAGCGTTTCTCTCCAATTTTGTTTCTTTCAGGTCTGATTCGATCCAATACTGTCTTCTACATGCACAACACCTTTAGAGCTTTTTTGTATTCTGCAAACATGCTTCCAATAATCGGGAATAAAATCCTTATCCATTCACAACTTTTTTAAGGGCTCGATCTTAAGAGAGCTTTCATAAAACACAATCTGTCAGAAAAAAAAAACAGATGTCCAGCATTGGCCGTGTTCCGAATTTTAGATTTTGTATGATATCTTATATGAAGCTCCGTTCGCATTGGTCAATCGAAAAATTCAAATTCAATTCAATTCAATTCAATTTTATTGATTTTTCATAAAATATTACAAATTTAAATTTAAATCTGCAAAGCCTAATTGGCTTGTCTGCAGAAGACTGTTTACAAAAATGATTTTATATAATTTCAAGTGAGTTTTAAAATAGTCTCTTCAAAATTTGTTATTATTTTTTTTTTTATTTTACATCATTATTTTAGTAAAAGGATTTAGCTTTTTTAATTAATGCTGGTTTTGTTAAGTTCCTTATTTCTATTGGAAGCTCGTTCAAAATTGTAGGGATTGTAACCTCATATTTCCTGCGGCCGTATTCATTCCAGTATCTCGGGATTGTGAGTTGATTTTGTTGTCTTCTCCTGGTGTTATATGCTTGTTGAGTTTGAAGTTTGTATGTATCGTCGTTGTGAAAGTTTGATATTATTTCAAGTTTGTGCAGTTGTGTGATATCTAGCAGTCTTATATCTTCGTCGATGAGTCGTCTGTCGTAGTGTTTTCCTAATTTCGATTGGTATACAATCTTTTGAAGTTTCCGGTGTATATTTTCAAGACTGGACATTTGGGGAGCCTTACCCCACGCGAGAATGCCATTTTTTTTTTTTTTTTTTTTTAAATTCATTTTTATTTTTCTTTATCTTATAACTAACTTACATGCTAGACAAAAATTAATAAAAACTAGCCTACTTATCTACTAACTTAACTAACTTACTTATCCTCTGCGGATATCCTAAATTAAACAATAACAACTTAAAAACTAATGCCTTTCGGCCTAAAATCTAATTTAATTATTTTACAATAAATTTATCTTTTTTCTTGACCAAGAAACATTTTTTTTAAAAAACTTGGTGTCATGTGTTTTTTTTTTTATTTTTATTTAAACTTACTTACTAATTAAAACTACTTATGAACTAACTAAAACTACTTAGAGCTAATTAAAACTACTTAAAAATAACTTAAAACTAGAACAGCCACAGCAAGCATTTTTTATTTTTTATTTATTTTTTTTTGTATTTTTTTTTAATTTTTTTTTATATTTTTTTGTATTTTTTTGTATTTTTTTTTTTTTTATTTTTAGTTTTTTTTTTTTTTTGTGCCACCACGACTGTTTTTCTTAACCTAACCTTAAGTGAAACCTTAGATATATGAAAGTCGGCCATACTTCAAAATGAAAGTCAAGAGTCAACTACCTATGACTAATCTTGCAGCCACCACAACAGGTTCTCCTGTTGCAACCTACTCCGACGGTCCCAATCGGACACACTCCTGCTGAACCGCAGGCGCTCTCCTCCGCCCTGAGCAACTACGTCTCGGTCGTACAGGAGCCGCCTATCCACAGTTCGTCGGAAGACGTGGTAGATTAGCGGAACCGCCGATCTGTCCTGTATCAGCCCTCGACTATCCAAACATAGGAAAGCTTCAGGCGGAATAAAGCCGCTTAAACGCGCACTTTCAAAATATTCATCTTTGGGGTAGAAGGCCCCAAAGATGAGACTATTGCTCGAGGTCATCGCTCTTGCCGCGTGAAACCGAATGAGTTTCACCAGAAAATTGTCTATCCTGTTTATGTTGGCCCCGTTGTATAGGACCTGGTTGGAATAATATTTTGTGTAGTCAGATACTGGTGTTCTGTGAAGTCCAAGGCAGCTTCTCAGACACTGCCTCTCAAACACCCGTATCTTTTCCATTTGAGATGGGGCAACGTTGAACCACACCGGGCACCCATAGGCAATCATCGGTCTGATAAGAGACATGTAGCAAATCACCTTCACCCTGCTGTCAAGACGGCTGCTATAAAACAATCGTCTTGTCAGGGCAAATGCTCCCCTAGCTCTCGCCAGAGCAGTATCTACATGTCTTCCGAAATATAGATACTGATCCAGCCAGATGCCAAGGTACTTTACTACACTTTTACTCGCCAGTGGATGTCCGTTTGGTCCAACGATCACCAGCTTGCGCCAGTTCTTTCTCGTATCCCTAGAGGCCTTAGACAACGGTGTCCTAAACAGGATAGTTTCCGATTTCTGAAAGTTGATTTTCAACTTCCAGTCATCACAATATCTCTGGATCTTATCGAAGTCCCGCTGCAAAAGAATTCGGATGACCTCGACAGTAGGTGCTGATCTGTACGCGATAAGATCGTCCGCATACGCAATTGCCTGAGTAAGACTACCTATCATATCGCTGGTGTAAATGCTGAAGAGAATCGGCGAGTTCACCGCTCCCTGTTGCAGACCATTTTTAATGAAAAATTCGGTGGTAGAAGTTACATTGCCACTTTTGACAACAAACGTTCTACCAGTCAACATGTCATGAAGCATATATAGTAGAGGTTTACTTATGCCAAGTCTGGTCAGCTTTAGATAGAGGCCCTCTAACCATACGGTGTCGAAAGCCTTCTCCAAATCAACCAGACATGCACCCGTGCACTGTTTTTTCGCTTTGTTCCATTGTATATCAGAGACGAGTTTGGAGGCAGCATGAATACAGTCATGTCCGGCCTTGAAACCAAACTGGTTCTCTGGTATAATATTGTTGTCCTCAGACCACTTGAACAGAGCCCGATTGAGAATCTTTTCGAATACCTTGCTGATACTCGGAAGGAGACTTATCGACCGGAAATTTGCCGGATTGGAGTTGTCCTTTCCCTTTTTCGGGAGAGGATGAACCACCGCCGTCTTCCAACGCACTGGATAATATGCATTATTCAGCGCGTTGTTGAACAGCGTGGCGTAAATGTCCACAGCTTCAGGGGGTAAGTGTCGCAGTACAATGTTGGATATACCATCGACTCCCGCTGACTTCTTTTTCTTTATGGAATCGAAGATGGTCTGGAGTTCCACCTTCGAAATTAACAGGGGACTAGACCCACTTCGCTCGGCGACTATGGCGTTTGCCAAGTTTTCGTCATCGAACCGCGTGAAACCGTGGTTCTCAGATCGCCATTGCGTTATGTCATTTACGCGAGAATGCCATATCTTATATGTGATTCCGCTAGTCCAAAGTAACACTGTCTTAGAACATTTGCTGGACAATGGTAGCTGAGGTGAAACAAAGCATATGCACTATGTCTTAATTTGTTTGTTTAAGTGGGTACTCCATTTTAAGTTGTAGTCTAGAGTGATACCGAGGTATTTGTATATTGATACATTTCCTATCATCTCCGAACAGTTGTCATTGTTATCCAGATTGAAGTAATCTTCTGCTGCATGAATACATTTAGCTTTTTGTATTTTTATTTTTATTTTGTGTTTTAAAATATGTGGTGGTCGAATGTGCATGACTTTAGTCTTTTTTGCATTGATAATTAAACCGTGGTCATGGCACCACCCCGTTACTGCATCAAATTCCTTTTGCATTATTGCCTCTGCTGTCTCAATATGTCTATGGCTCACTATAATTGCCGTATCGTCGGTATATGTATATCCTTTACTGTTTTTTAGTACTGATAGCAAATCATTTACATATATGATAAATAAAAGCGGACCCAGTTTTGATCCTTGTGGAACTCCATAGATTGAGTTCTCATGTTCGCTGTAATGTTCGCCGATTTTTACACTGAATTTTCTTTCTTTTGATAGCTTTCAAACCAATTCAAAATTGGTCCTCGTACACCGACTTTTTCTAGTTGCCTTAAAATGTTTGTGTGGCTCAGGGTATCAAAAGCCTTTTTAAAATCTATAAACAGTACAGTTTTGGTTTTTATCCAAGCTACAATATAACCTATTCGTGAAATCTCCTAGCAATCTGTTTATGCTTTTATTTTTTCGGAATCCAAATTGATTTCGCTCTAGTAGTTTGTACTTTTCTAAATAAGTATATAGCCTCCTCGTGACAATTTCTTCAAGTACTTTGTCTATCGCTGGCAAAATGGAAATTGGTCTATAGTTCAGTATATCATTTTTTTTGCCACCTTTGTGTATTGGGCGCACAACTGATGTCTTTAGCGAAGATGGAACTATTGACTGTTCGAGGCTCTTTCTTACTATTTCAGTTATAACCTGGCATAGTTTGCTGGCATATGCCATCTATTCCTGCCGATTTTTGTTCGTTAAGTGAACTTAGCACATTTTCAACTTCTCGCATGGTAACTTCTTCTATAAATATAGAATGTTGCGAGCTGTTTATTGGACCACGAAAACTTGTTAAAGGCCCAACTATAATAGTCGGAATGGTACGTACGGCACCGTACGTAACTAAGCGAATACATACATTTCATACTGTGAACCTATAATGTCGGACTGCTTCGATTCGTCCAGTTTTCTTTCACTTTTTGTTACGTACGGAAAGTGCGACCAGTTTCGCAGCAGTCGAAAGAAAACTGCAACTGACAATAATAATATTTTTAAAATGGATTTTTAATCTTGAAGGGTTCTCATAATTTGTTTATTTGATTGTTTATTCATTTTTGGTTGGAAAAACAAAAACTTTTTTCACAAAATAACCACAGACAGACAGACAAAATTTGACATTTGCTTCCGTACGGGCAAGACTATTATGGGTACTTTTCAAAATGACAGATCGGAAAGAATCGATTCGTTCAGTTTTGACATAAGCTTTCGATTGCTTCCGACTATTATAGTTGGGCCTTAAGTCACATTCATGTACTGTGTTGGTTATTTCTGAGGTAAGTCTTGTTGCAAACATGTTTACAAGTTCACCCAGATTTCCTGTGTTTGCGAAGTTTTTTTGTAGTGTTTCATCTAGATTGCTTATCTTTTTCCCTAGAATTGAGTTTACTATTTTCCAGGTTTCTCTAGGATTAGTTTTTGCTTCACTGAATTTATTTTTATAGTATCTGGTCTTGATGTAGTTAATTTTTTTGTTTAACTCATTTCGGTATTTTTTGTATTCTTTTTCGTAGTCCTGATTTCTTTTGTTGTTTTTGAATCTTCTGTATAGCCTATCTCTTTCTCTGCATGCAATTTGTATTTCGATGGTCACGCAGACATGTTCAGTTTTTCTTTTCTTTTTTTCGATTGTTACCGTTGATAAGTCAACGGCGTTATTAAATTTTTGTATAAAGTTCTTGTAAAAATCATTTACTTCACCGAAATTGTAAAGTTCATCACAATTTTGTTTAGCAATCTCATTTTGACCAATGAGAACAGAGTTTCATCGAAGATATCTTACTAAATCTGTAATCCGGAATGCTGCCATTTTTCGTAGTACATTTGAGTACAACTGTCAGATAACGCCACCTACTGCAAACAAAGGAATATGAATCATCTGTCATCGTTCAGGTGACGAACTTTCAAATCAACTAAAGTATTAAACGAATGATTACCTAACCCACTTAACATAACAAAAACGAAACTGTAAACAATAAATTTCATAAAAATAAAATCAACACAACAAATAATGTACAAAGTCATACAAAAAATAATAAAATAAAAATTGCCCACTCCAATAACGCCTCGAACTCATACAATCTTGTCGTCTGAAATCGCAGATAGATTAGATAAGCTCGATTATTAATTTCGCTAAATGCGATAGCAATCACATTTTATTTGCCGGTATATTCCGCACCCAAACTCACTCACCTCGATCAGAATAAGGCATGTGCCTGTGTTTGTGGCTCGATTAGCGATTAGCATTGCCAAATGTGTGATAACAAAATATATCAATTGCCAAGGAGAACTTTAGCCATCAGCAATTTAGTACAATTTGGCACAAACAAAAAATATATATTATCTCCGGAAATATTGTTGCTCGTTTTAATTAAATTATACTACATGGCTTGCATAAGCGTCTAATTTATTTCGATTTATTAATTATTGGTATTCGTGCGTTTTTATTCGTTTTGGTTAGCTCGATGAGGGAGTTTGAATGCCAAGGTAACTAAATTGGTAACAGAGTCTCATCATCATAATTGAATTTGACATTTTGAAGACAGTTTTTTTTTTATTTAGCTGTCATTGACAATGTTTTATAGTTTTATGGACGTTTTAATTAATGGAACGTGATGTATGGGGAACAAAAATCGAGTTCATGGCAATATTATTATTGCTGGCTAGTTCGCGTTATTCCAAATATAGTTGTCAAGAATATTGGTCGTTTGTTGACACCTACACACATTTAATTCGATTTGCAATGAAACGTGTTTATCGCTGTTTACATTTCTGACATTTGGGTGAACAGTCTTTTAAAAGGCTAAATAAAGGAACTTACGTTATCATTTGTCATGATAACACATATCACATCTCATAATTTTGGTAGACTAATCTAATCAGAGAGTGAGGTTAGGAATTTTAAACCTTTTTGCAAAACAAATTATTATGACAGGTTCGTAAAAGCAAAATTAAACGACATAATCTTAGAAAATACGACTTAAGCCATTTTCCATGGTCGAGAGAATAACAATTGCATAAATGGACTTGTTAGTGATGACTCAAGAATTGTATATGTTCTTCTGGTGTTTTGTCTATGATGGTGATGTCATTTCATGTAGCTTTATATACATAATGCGAATGATAGATACGCTTTTTAATTTGACTTTTAAATTATTCATGTTTTGCTGCTAACTCAGAAGATGTTAGTATAATGTGTTGACCCTGCGACTATCGATATTTTTATAAAATGCTTTTTTTTATTGATTGGTTATTACAAGGGCTAGGATTTTCATCCAAATGCATATTTTACGTCCATATTTATCATTTTCAGGATTTAAAGCGCAATATTCCGTTTTTAATTGCATGCAAATCTAATGCTTTGTTCTAACATACAAATAGCGATATTGAAATATTTATGCATCCCCAACCACATCTTAATTCTTTTTATTCATTGAATTTAAAAAATACGAAAAGTATTTTTGTTTAATGTCTAAACCAATGAATATTTTTTTTTTTTTACTGACCTGCCTAAGCAGTAATATACACATCGACCTAAAAGATCTATTGTGCTTGCCGTCAGATGCTTTTTAGGTTAGTAGCGCTTCTACTTTCCTGATGTGGCTTATAATACTTTCAGCCGAAGATTTCCTCAATTCTTCGGGACTTAAGAATTCCCTGAAGAAAGATTCTCTTCTCATACCGTAAAGGGCCGGGCATTCACATATGATATGCTCGGCTGTTTCGTCTTCTTCTAGACATAGTCTGCACTCCGGTTAGTCGACTAGACGCATTTTGTTTAGGTGATATCGCAGACCGTGATGACCAGTTAGGTAGCCTACTAAGTTTTTGATATCGTGCCTGCGAAGATTTAGTATCTTGTTGGCATCTGATTTGAAGGGCTGAATAGCTCTTTTAGCCTGTCTTAGGCCTGGGATGTTTCCCCAGTATGAAACACATCTGTTTTGTTCCCAGTTTTTTATGACTAGATTTATGGCTGATTTGGGGATTGCACAGAAGGGTTCAGGTCCAATGAAGGGGGTTTCCGAACCTTTTCTGGCTAGTTCATCAGCTTTTTCGTTACCTTCAACTCCCTTATGTCCGGGGACCCACCATAGTTTGGTTTTGTTCCTGGAACTGAGTGTTTGGAGGGAGTTGAAGCAGTGTAGTACTGATTTGGAGTCAATGATGTGTGAGCTAAGGGCTTTTATAGCTGCTTGACTGTCCGTGAATATATGGATGTTTGCGCCTTTAATACCTGAGTTGTGTATTAGGTTTGCGCATTCTTTTATGACATGGAGCTCAGCTTGGAATACACTAGGGTTTTTTTCCCATAGGTATTGAGATGTTTTTATTTGGTCCATGTATGCCAGCTCCTACCCCTGAGTCCATTTTAGAACCATCCGTATACCACTTTAGGCCGTTTAGGCAGTTTGGAGGGTTGTTGCTACACCATGCTTCTCTGGTTGTGATCTCCGTTGAGAATCTTTTGTCGAAGCATAGTGTCTTTGGTAAGCGGTCTGTAACCGCACAGATCATGTCAAGTTCTGGAAGTTCGGATAGAAGTTCAATTAGTTTTAGATGTTCACTTATGTTTAATTCTTCCGCTTGTGTCAAACTTGCTGAGCTGCGAATTGCCACTTTTTTTTTATAAATGTGGAGGGGTGTTAGTCCTATTAAGGCTTCCATAGCCGCCGTGGGACAGGTACGCATAGCTCCGGTAATGCCCAGACAGGCAAGCCGTTGTACCTTGTTTAATTTATTTATAGTTGTTTTTTGGGTGACTTTGTTCCACCATACTATTGAAGCGTATGTTATAATGGGCCTGACCATGATCGTGTAGATCCAGTGTGTGGTCTTTGGAGAGATTCCCCAGGTTTTACCATACATGCTTCGGCAAGCCCAGAAAGCTTTGGTTGCTTTTTGAATTTTGTTGTTGATGTGGGAGTTCCAGCTTAGTTTTTTATCGAGGATCACTCCAAGATATTTTACTTCGTTGGAATACTCAATGTATGTACCATTGATTGAAATTTGGGTAAGATTTAATTTCCTCCTTTTTGTAAAAGGGACGATGATAGCCTTGCTGGGGTTTATAGAGAGACTTTCCTTATTACACCAGTCTATGACTATCTTAAGGGCGTTTTGCAAATGTGTTGTAACTTCGTTTGGTTCTTTGCCCTTTATTATGATGACTAGGTCATCGGCGTATCCAATTATATTGAAACCTGCATTACTTAGGTCTTGAAGTAGGTTACCGATAACCAGAGACCATAGTAGGGGTGAGAGTACTCCTCCCTGAGGGCAGCCTTTAACGGCTGTTACTGATACTGAGGTCTGTGCTGATGAAGCTGTTATTTTCCGACTTTCAAGCATCGCTTTGATCCATTTGATGGTGGGATGATCTATTCTTCTATGAGTCAAAGCATTTGATATGGAGTCATATCCAGTGTTGTCAAAAGCGGAAGGCACATAAAGCTACTTCTTTGTTTTCGTATGCACTTTTTATTTGTGATGTTAAACTTAGAAGTGCTCCTTCCGTGGATTTACCTTTTTGGTAGGCGAATTGACATGGGTGCAGAGGAGTGCTTTCATTTAAGCACTCTCTAATGTGTACGTCAAGTATTCTTTCCATTGTTTTCAGGAAAAACGATGTTAAGCTTATTGGACGGTATGATTTAGGTAGTTCTATTGGTTTGCCTGGTTTGGGGATAAATACCACGTTTACCTCCCTCCAGGTTTGTGGTATGTAGCCCCAATTGAAACTAAACCTAAATAAGGCTACCATAGTGGGTAGGAAAAAGTCCAAGCCCTTTTGTATAAGAAAACCAATGAATAACAAAACAAATTACACAAAAGTACATTTCTCATCTCGCATTTCTCAGCATAAAATCGTGATGTGATATCCAACAACCCCCATATTTCTTTTTTTCTCAAACTATAGGCCTCTTTTTTTCTAATTAAAAATTCAGGCGATTCGCAATTGTCACATTTGCTATAATAAAATCTAGTACAATAAATCATTCTCAACAAAACTATGTTATACGTCTTGATAATGTTTGCATGTGGAAGGAAGATTTCATCTCTATTGTCTCTTTTTTTTATTTATTAAAACAACAACATCACCAAAGCGTGATTAACCTGTCAATCTGTTCATTTTGTTTTACTTCTTACTCGCTTTTTTTGTTGTCTTTTAGAATGGTCAACAAAATTAAAATTAGCACAATTATTTGAAACCACCATGTCCGTGTGTCATTTGCTTTAAAATGAAGGTTACATTCTATTAACTGTCTAATTTTTGACGTTTACAGAGGGGCGAATAAAATTTAACATTTTTGCTGTATCAGTTTGGTTATACATCACCAAAGCGTGATTAACCTGTCAATCTGTTCATTTTATTTACTTCTTACTCGCTCTTTTTGTTGTCAAGCTGTCCATTTTTTTTACTTCTTACTCGCTCCTTTTATTGATGAATGAAAAATTCCCTTAGAATTCTAGTACAAATCTTATTTTCTCAATAAAGGAATCCAGTTCTACTTAAGAACTTCTAGCCCAGAAGAGTTTCAATAACAAAAACTCTCAACTCTATATTTTTTTTTTTAAATTTGCGCGCACTCAAGGGGTTATGAATACCCTTTATATGTTTTAGCACAGTGCGGGCGTTAAGGAAATTCGGGATAAGAAGAAAGGAGGTACCGATGCACATTGATTTTAAATGCCTGAAGGTTATAATGGAAAGGGAAAACAGAGTTTGGTAGAGCATTCCACATTCGTGTTGTTCGGTTTATGTACGAATCTCTATATTTCAGCGTTCGTCCGAAGATAGGCTTAAGGGTAAACTCATAAACTGATTTGCATTCATAGCGTAACGAGTATTGCGGCTGAATTGTTGAATGGGGGGGAATGCAGCTGGCTATTTCATTTGAGCATTTGTTGTTAAGATAGCGATAAAACAGTGTAAGGCAGGAGATATTTCGACGATGTTCTAGCGAAACTAAAGAGTTCGCTATTCTAATGTCTCCTATAAGTTTTTTCGCACGCGTTTGAATCCTATCTAGGAGGTGCAATGTTGTTTTTGGTGCACCCGACCAGACGTGGGCCTTGAACTCAAGTTTAGGGCGTATAAACGCTTTCTATATTGTGGCCAGATCAGAAGGGGTGAAATATTTCTTACATCGGTTAAGGAAACCTAGACATTTCGCTGCGTTTTTAGCGATTTGAAATATGTGGTCGTTCCAACATAAGTCGTTACTAACACACATACCTAGCATGGAAAGTTTTTCGGAATTCAATGAGCTTAACATATTTTGTCGTTTGGTGTCCACGTTCGAAGATGAGGGACGTGAACCTGAAAACGAGTATGAGAAGCTGAGAGTACTGTCATCAGCGAAGGAATGAATTGGATTAGAAGTTGCAGACAGGAGATCATTTATAAAAATGAGAAAGAGAGTCGGAGACAAAACTGAGCCTTGAGGGACACCAGCATTTATTTGGTGAGTTGCAGACTTGAAACTATCCAAGACAACTTGAATTGAACGTTTCGAAAGATAATGTCTAATCCATAGAAGAAGTTTTTCGTCGATTCCAAATGCACGCATTTTCGACAAAAGGGCTTGGTGTCAAACCCTGTCAAATGCCTTTGAAATATAAAGCGCAACAATCTTGCTTTCGCCACCATGGTGGATTGATTGGTTCCACTTTTCGGTGAGATATGTCATCAAATCACCAGTAGACCTGTTGCTGCGAAAACCATACTGCCGGTCATTGAGAAGTTTTCGTGTTTCGAGATATTTCATAAGCTGACGATTTATCAGCGTTTCCATGACCTTGGAAAGAAGGGACGTAAGCGCAATTGGTCGGTAGTTGGAGAGAGCCTAGTCTCTTCATATCAGCACGAAAACAATGTACCTTCTCTCATATCTAAAAGCATTTCTTATTCAAACTAATTTTATCTTGATTTTCATTAACTTATCAAGCTTCAAATCTCTTCCTGAAGATTTCTGTCTGTCAGTAATAATACCATCATGAAGTGTCACCATAAACAAACAAATTAATCATATAATCCACAAGTGCCACTCGGCATGCGCATTCACAAGTCAACGATTTCCGGTTATATGTTACTTGCAAAATTCGTCTTGCAAAATACTTTCGTACTAAAAAAGGAGAACATACAAAAAATTGATATGGAGAAAAAAATGGAACATAACCCTTAAGGCCCATATGTTGGTTGTGGGTATTTGTCATGTTTGTTTCTTTATTTCTTTGCTTCGGTGACGTACACTCCCTCGGGAAACACCCAGATAAAGTTATCATGAGAAATTCTGTTGCGATATGTGAATATTATAAGCAGGGTAATTCCCGCCGCTTATCAGGGATCATCCTAAAAGTGGCGGCTGTGCCTCTTTTTCGTATGATTTACATTTTGGTGGGCGCATTTTTTTTTCATCCATAAAATTTTTGGGAAAAATGGGTGCGTACTGGTGTCAAAAATTATCGAAATAATGACATGAGGTTAGATATGCGTTATGTGCAAAATAAATGTTAAAATGTCTTATTAAATTAAATATCATGATAATGACACTTAGATATTGAAAGAAAATGGAAAGGGGTTAAATTGATGTACTGTTCAAAATACGGGTAATTACCATCAAAGGGTGTATCAAGAAGAACACATTCTAACAAAATGTCATTAGTAAATCACACTTAACCCTAATGTCATGATTGTCATGCTATCTTAATAAACTTCATGGCGCTTTCAATTGTAATATGTCAGACGTTTCATTACCGACGATACATTGCTTCTAATTTGACATTCTTGTAACTGTGTAACACATGCAATAGGTTAAGTAATATCTTCAATTGGGGTTAATTAACGCGTTGAATGTATGTGGTTACTTTTTGCTATAACAAGCTAATTTTGATGTTGCTTGAAGTTATTCTGATTAAAACAAATTAAGGTGACAGGAGAAAGTGTTGGTATTTTAAAATACAAAACTGATTTGGGTGGTGGGAATGAACTTCCTCGTTTTTAGTTGCATGCTGAAAGTTATTTCAATATTTCGATATGACACGCACATTGCTTCAATTCTATTCAGCTCGGTTTGGGTCTTAGAAGAACGGTCATTGACATGAGGTCTAAGAATGCGCATATTCAAAAACAGATATTGTCGAAGTGTAGAAGTGGTTAATTAAACGAGAATTCCTTTTTTTATGTACAAGTTCCTAGTTTAGCTTGCCTATGCTATGTAGGAGCCCCAATAAGTCTCTCTTCGAAATAAAATTATTTAAAACGTGCATATTTGCAAGGTACTAACTATTATTAAGTAGACAGTAACAGGAGTAGAGGTTGTATTCATCCCCAAAGCAGGAAAGAGTTCTCATATAAATCCGAAGGATCTTCGTCCGATCAGTCTATCTTCTTTTCTGCTTAAAACCATGGAAAGATTAATTGATCTGCACCTCCGGACTAGTATTGAATCGACTGCACTCTCCAACTCCCAACATGCATGCTGCAAGGGTTAGTCGGTTGTAACAGCACTTCACTCACTGATACGCTTCATTGGAAATTCACTAAGAGTAAAGGAGTATACTATCGTTGCCTTTCTTGATATAGAAGGAGCTTTTAATAATGTGCAGAAGCAATCACTAATGCACTCTCGGATTTAAATGTAGACGACTCGCTTGGAGTGTTAATAAATCAGCAACTCATAGGCAGAATTATTAACACAAATCTTGGCATCTCATCCGCGCGCAGATCCGTTAGCTGTGGCACCCCACAAGGGGGCGTCCTGTCTCCTCTGCTCTGAAATCTAGTGGTCAACAAGCAACTAGTAAATGGCGTAGCAATATCTGTATCAGGGAAATAGCTTAATACCCTTAGAGATCAATTACAAAATGGTCACTCAGTACTCTCTAGTTGGGCAGAAAATTGTGGACTCGGCGTGAACCCTCAAAAAACCGAATTGCTCCTTTTCAACAGGAAATACAAAATTCCGCACATTCATCCTCCCAAACTAAATGGTGTCAGTCTCAAGTTCACAGATTCAGCCAAATACCTAGGTCTACTTACTTACTTAAGTGGCGCTACAGTCCGGAATGAACCTGGGCCTCAATCAACATGCCTCTCCAATTAGCCCGGTCCTTAGCTAACTGCCTCCAGTTGCGCACTCCAAGTTGGTTGAGGTCGGTTTCCACTTGTGCGCGCCACTTAAGGCGAGGTCTTCCTCTACTGCGTCCGACGTCTGGCTGGGAATCGAAGACTCTGCGAGCCGGAATATTGGTGTCCATTCGTTCTACATGTCCTAGCCATCTTAAACTCCAATGCGGAGTTTTTTGACCAGGGGCATGTCGCTGTACAGCTCGTATAGTTCTTGGTTGAATCTTCGTCTCCATAGCCCGTCAACGCAAACGGGACCGAAGATTTTTCGAAGAATTTTCCTCTCGAATCTACCAAGGATTTCTTCATCCGCTTTTGATACGGTCCATGCTTCAGCGCCGTAGAGCAGGACTGGGATGATCAGGGTCTTATATAGGGTTTCCTTAGTAGTTCGAGTGAGGGCTTTACTACTAAATTGCCTTCTTAGCCCGAAGAAACAGCGGTTGGCAAGAGTAATTCTTCGTTTAATTTTTGACGAGATGTTGTTGTCAGAGCTAATAGCGGAGCCGAGGTAGACAAAGTCCCGTACTACCTCAAAGTTATATCTGTCAATGGTGACGTTCTGTCCAATTCGTCGATGTTGTGAGTTCTTTCGTGATGACAGCATATACTTAGTCTTACCCTCATTTACTGCTAAACCCATTTTCGCCGCTTCCTTCTCTATACTAGCAAACGAGGCTATGACATCACGTTGAGTCCTACCAATGATGTCAATATCGTCAGCGTATGCTAGTAGTTGCACCGACTTTTGGAAAATTGTGCCTCTGGTGTTGGCTTTGGAGTTTTGCACAATCCTCTCAAGAATCAGATTAAAGAAGTCACATGACAGCGCATCGCCTTGCCTAAATCCTTTTTTGGTATCGAATGTGTCGGTGAGGTCGTTTCCGACCCTGATGGAGCAGCGAGAATTCTGTATCGTCATCCTACACAAACGGACGAGTTTGGGCGGTATACCAAAACTAGACATGGCTCTGTACAGTTCGTCTCTATAAATGCTGTCATATGCGGCTTTGAAATCGATGAATAGGTGGTGGGTATCGATTTGGACTTCTTGAGTTTTTTCCAGGATCTGCCGAAGTGTGAAAATTTGATCGGTTGTGGACTTTCCTGGCCTAAAACCACACTGATAAGGGCCAATCAGGTTGTTGGTAAACGGTTTCAGGCGTTCACATATTACGGGAGATAGGATCTTGTAGGCGATGTTGAGGAGACTTATGCCTCTGTAGTTGGCGCAGTTCAGAGGGTCTCCTTTTTTGTGGAATACCTAGGTCTGGTTTTGGATAAAAAAAACTGAACTGAAAAGCCAACATCCAAGAACGCGTTAAGAAAGCCACCGTAGCCTTATACTCTTGATAAAAAGCAATCGGAAAGAAAAGGGGCATGCAACCACATTACTCTTTCTGGCTCTACGTGTCCATTATTAGACCCATACTGATGTATGGAGTCCTAGTATGTTGGACGGCTTTAGAAACAGCCTCCAACCGCAACCTACTAGGTAAAGTTCAAAGATCAGCCTGCATTTGCATTAGCGGAGCTCTTAGAACAACCCCCTCCGCAGCCCTTGATGCTATCCTAAATCTAGTGCCCCTAGATATCTACCGCAAGCAGACCGCAGCTTGTGCAGCTGTAAGACTGGACACCCAATCAGGGTGAACACACAATGATTCTGAATCACCTTAACACTACAGAAAACACCGACCATATTATTATACCCAACTCAGTTTTGAGCATGACTTCAGGACAAATATCCTCGATCGAAACCAATAACTCGATTCACATCTTCACGGATGGGTCTTAAACAGAATCTCGAGTGGGTGGAGGTGTTTTCTTCGAGATGCTTAACCCAAGCTAATCCTTTCGCCTTCCCAAATATTGTAGCGTTTTAAAGGCGGAAATCATGGCAATCAAAGAATCCTTGTCCTGGCTCAAAAGGAATGTAATATCCACGATGAATATTAGCATCATCAGCGACAGTCAAGCGGCAATCAAATCCCTGGAAGCAATCTCGTTCAATTCAAAATCAGCCCACGAATGCCGACTGTCTCTTAACAAGATGGGGGAGCATTTTACCATTCACTTCTTTTGGGTGCTGGGCCACAGAGACATATTAGGGAATTGCAAGGCAGATGAGCTTCTCAGACAGGGCACTACCATTGACATTCTACCACCAGTGGACATGTTAGGTATGCCCCTTGCTACATGTAAATTACTGATCAAGCAAGATGCGATCAAGAAAGCAAACCGCAAATGGATAAGTGGCACAACGTGCCAAATATCCAAGCATCTCTGGCCTAGCTTTAACCAGAAGCGCTCCATCTGCTTAATAATGCTGAACAGATCATACAACAGCACAATAATCGGTGTCCTCACAGGACACTGTCCTATAGGCCCACATGCAAAAAAACTAGGCCTTTTCAGCAATGACTTCTGTAGAAGCTGCCTGGACGAGGAAGAGGGGAGAGCGTATTACTCACCTTCTTTGCTCTTGTCCAGCTCTCTTAGTAAAAATGAAACTTCATCTGGGAGAATACTTCTTCGAGGATCTAGGTGATCTGGCTAATATTAGTGTCAGAAACCTCCTACGCTACATAGTTAGCTCTGAATGGATCAATTAGGCCTACGAATATAGGGTAGTCGAAAGATCAACGTGGTACCACAATGGACCTTTTTGGTCTAAGTGTGTACGCGCATCGCGTGCAGCCACTTCAACCTAACCTAACTATTATTAAAAACACACTACTTGTAGTCTACTACTTGCACGAACTCATTTTTCTACAAATCAGTGGTTAGCTCACATAAATCCATCACAAAATGCCTGGATTGTCACTTGAATCAATGCGGTCGGACATGTCTCACTTCAACATGCTTTCATTAGGCCTGTTCCCGTACAATATTATTTTTAATGATTCATACTTTATTTTAGATTTCATTTTCTGCAATAAAGAATCAGTAAGCTATCAGTTGGTATCAGAAATTGGCCGTGTTCCGGATTTCAGATTTAGTAAGATATCTTACTCAGTTCTCATTGGTCAAAATAGTGGATTGAGTAATGAGCACCGATCTTCATATAAGACATCATAATAAATCTGAAATCCGGAATACGGCCATTGACAAGTCGTTTACTTTGACATGTATTTGATGTCATTTGTTCTTTAAAAGCCACACGAAACGAATGATTTTACTGCGCTTTTTCCTATACTTTTCAGAAAATTTGTCTCTTTTTGAGAGGATTCACCCCTACTCCAAGGAATATTAGAATTTACTTAACTCTTCTGCAAAAGTACGGGAACATGCCTATTGCCTAAATGTATTTTCACATTTCAATGGCTCGCTGTCATCGTGGCGTCCATTACATATAATGGATTCACCACTTGAAAGAAATATTTAAAAACATTTTTTTCTGAAAACTATTTTCCTAAATGCAATTTTGGTGTCAGTACTTTTAAATAGGCGTGTTCTGTACTTTCTCAAAACAGTATAACATTTGAAAATTTATTTTCTTTTTAAACGGCACAGACCAAATATCTCAGGTTAGGGTATTTTTTGATTAGGGGACTTTCACTAGTGTCTGCTTACAAAATAACGTTAATGCTAGCATATAACTTATACCTAATACACTTCGATATATTTTATTAATTATTAACATTTTCTCTCTTTTTCAGAAATCCTGCAAACAATTTTAATACAAAATAAACACATTCGAACAATATGGCGTCCATTAGACCGTTAAAAATCACAATTGTTGGCGATGGTATGGTTGGAAAAACCTGCCTTCTAATCACCTATACCCAAAATGAATTCCCCGATGAGTATATCCCTACGGTTTTCGACAATCATGCTTGCAACATAGTTGTAGATGATAAGGATTACAATTTAACACTTTGGGATACTGCCGGACAGGAAGATTACGAAAGACTGAGGCCTCTTAGCTATCCAAATGTATGTATTATTATTTTTGAAAAGTTCCTCCTTCATCCTTACTAACAGTTGCCTCTTTTTTTTTTAATTAAAGACTGACTGTTTCTTACTGTGCTACTCAATTAGTAGTCGTACATCATTTGAAAATATCAAAAGCAAATGGTGGCCTGAAATTCGTCATTTTTCAAATAATGTTCCCGTTGTTCTGGTCGGCACTAAATTGGACCTCAGAATTCCCCATTCAGAGAAATTCGTCACACATGTTGAAGGTCGTCGGCTGCGAAAGGAAATTCACGCTCATACCTTGGTCGAATGTTCGGCAAAGAAAAAGTCCAATCTTAGTGCAGTGTTTGAAGATGCCGTCCGTGCTGTCGAAAAGAAGCCCAGACATCGACCAAGGCAATGTACTATTCTATAAGTTGGATCATTAAAACATAAAAATATGCTTTTATTGAAAAAAAAAATAACCTTGTACTATGTTTTTTCTTTGTAATTAAATTATAGTTAAGAATTAACTTTTGAAGAGATAAAGTCCTAATTATTATTGTTATTTATTTTTGTTGAACAATTTAATTTAAAAAAAAATTAATTATTTTATTTTTTTTTTTGGCTGCCATAATGTGTTAAGCAAAAAGGCCAATAGATGGTTAACAACAAACAAAATTGTTTAAATATAAAAATTGGAAATTGTTTTGGAACTAAAATTTTAGTTGAATAAATCTAAATATTTTTATAAATTAGAGCATACCAAAGTGAATGAGGTTATTAAATTAAAATGAAGGAAAAAACAAATACAATAAATTCCAAAAAAAAAACACATTTTATACGATCTATTCGTTATTACGAGTTTTATATATTTTGTAAGCTTTTTAGTGAAGCGGAAATATTTAATAAATAAACTGTGCATATAATACGTACAACATTATAAATATGTTAGAAACATTGTAAAAATTATATATATAATTTTTTTTTGTATATTTTACACTAGTCATAAATAAATTCAATACATTTTCGAATGTAGAGAAGTTACGTCAATCGTTATTTGAGAGGGGGTTTTGATCTACAGCAATTCGTTCTATATACGGATCGTAAAATTATTTACGATGTGGTAAAACGATTGTTTTGTTTTAAATGAAGTCATCGTTGAAATGAATGCCGTTCGTGTTAAATGTTTGAAATTAGATTTATATCAATCCATACTGGTGCTGTTGCTACTAAATATAATATTAAAACTTGTTATCTGCTTTGCAAGGCACTTAAGTCAAGTAACCCCGATTCCTATTGTGAGTGTCGATTGGCAATCGATATTTTCCAATTGATTTCGGTTTTGGTATTGTGTAAACCACTCGAGAAAGGTTTCGATTAATGTATAAAAACACTTGCATAGGACGATCATTTCATTTATCCTACTAGGAATTTAAAGTTCCGCAGTCCGTAAAATTAATCTTTATTCAGTCTATAATAACTAAAACATCTCAGGCTTGACTTCTTTTGGATAGGATTATTTTCCTTTATAGCTCGCAAAGTTCGTCGTTGTAACGCAAACAGAACCTGAGATGTTTCGAGAAATTTTGCTTTCGAAACACCAGAGGATTTCTTCATATTTATAGGTCTCGGTTTTAGCCCCGATTGTGATGATAAGGCCTTTTCCAGTGGGTTCGTAGAATTCGGTTGAATCTTTACTAACGGGTGATCCAAGTAGAGATACTTTTTTCAATAGCCTTTTTTGACAGATAACGTGTGAGTCGTGTCATGCTGTCATGTTATTTTTGTTTAGTATTGTTTGGCATTTCACAATGGAAAGACTTACGCGTGAACAACGTTTACAAATTGTTCAACTTTATTATGAAAATTCACGTTCTGTGAGGAATGTGTTTCGTGCACTTCGCTCAACTTATGGTCAACATAATCGGCCTACTGAGCGTACTATTCGCAACACCATCATCCATTTTGAGACCCAGCATTCATTATTGGATAATATTCGACCGAATAGACCACGTCCAGCACGCTGTGAAGAAAATATAGCGGCCGTAGCTGAGAGTGTACACGAAGACCGTAGAGAGTCGATTCGGCGCCGTTCGCAGCATCTCGGACTGACGTATGGAACGACTTGGCGCATTTTACGTCAAGATCTTAAATTGAAAGCGTACAAAATACAGCTTGTGCAACAACTGAAGCCGCTCGACCTTCCCAAGCGACATCGCTTCGCTCTATGGGCTCTTGAATAGTTCCAAGAAGATCCGACGTTTTCGAGGCCAATTTTGTTTAGCGATGAGGCCCATTTCTGGCTCAATGGGTATGTAAACAAACAAAATTGCCGCATTTGGGACGAAGAGCAACCTGAAGAGATTGAAGAACTTCCACTTCATCCAGAAAAAACAACGGTTTGGTGTGGTTTGTGGGCCGGTGGAATCATCGGTCCATATTTCTTTAAAAATTATGCCGGTGCGAACGTAACCGTCAATGGCGACCGTTGTCGTGCCATGATAACCGACTATTTGATGCCTGAAATTGAAGCTCGTGATCTCGGCGACATTTGGTTTCAGCAAGACGGCGCCATTTCCCACACATCGCATCAATCAATGGACTTATTGAGAGAACATTTCGGTGAGCACATAATTTCACGTTTTGGGCCGGTCGATTGGCCACCAAGATCGTGTGATATCACACCGTTAGACTTTTTCCTGTGGGGATATGTAAAGTCAAAAGCTTATGCCGACAAACCCGCTTCGATTCAGGCCTTGGAGGAAAACATCACGCGTGTCATTCGCCAGTTACCAGTCGAAATGCTCGAACGAGTGTTCGAAAATTGGACTCAACGGATGGACCATCTGCGACGTAGCAACGGCCAACATTTGATAGACATAATCTTCAAAAAATAAATGCCAATGAATGTTCTTTCAAATGATAATAAACATTCTCCGTTAAATTTGAATTTTCTGTGTTTTTTTCTTTAAAAAAGTAGGGAACCTCGAAATGGATCACCCTTTAGGTACTTAAACCGAAATTGGGAAGTTTAATTCGAAGTTTGATTTATGAGATGACGTTGTGAGGATTTATACCAAAACTGAGTTTTTCAAAAATGAAAAATGCCAAATCTCCAATATCAAGAAAGAATTCATTCATTTCAACGAAAAGTACCCGTAAGGTTTCGCAAAGAAAAATAAAAAACGTACAATTTTGACGTATGTTGAAGAGACGACAAACAAAAACATCCCTTCACCTAAAGCCAATGTTTCAGTGCTAGATCATCCTAGTTTCAGGATTAATCTCGAATTAACTCGAGAAAGCAGTTTTTCAGTTGATTTAAATCTAGAGTTAACATCGAGTTAACCCAACAAGTTTGCTGAGTTAACCTCGGGATTAAATGAACAGGAGGGTCATTCCCTAACTTTGAAAACGATTATCACTCAGACGGTTGTCGATACCGAATGAGCAATCGCTCAATAATCGTCTGTGTTTTGACGATTATTGCAAGAACAACTATTGATCTTACGTGATGCAAGGTGTACCATCGAAATGCTATCGTCAAACGATAATCACTTTACGGAATGAGGGCCCAAATGTTTTTGACAGATGATAAAATACCAGGCAACCAAATTCTGTGGTCATTATACCCTATCCCATAGGGGTATATTAGTTTTGATACTAAGTTTGTAACATAGAGAAATAATTTTGCTACATATACCTCAAAGTATATGGATCGACTCAGAATCGCTAGCTGAGTCGATTAAGCCATGTCTGTCTGTCCGTCCGTCCGTCCGTCCGTCCGTCTGTACGTCACCGATTTTTAGGCCTTAAATTTTGAGCTAGGATAATGAAATTTGGTATATAGGATCCTCGTCTCTGCCTACAGAACAAGTGTAAAAATTTTTGAAATCCGCCCACTGCCACGCCCCCTTTTAAGAAAAACTCAGTTTTTGACCAAACCGTAAGAAATTTTAAAAAAGTTTCTGAACAACTTATTTAGACAATATTAATATCTATATTTCGTCCATATAAAGTTTTTTGCCACGCCCACTTTTTGGGGGCGTTTTCAATTAAAAACTGTTTTCGGTCAAATTTTTAATTTTTCGAAAAAAATTTTGATGCAGAATCATTAACATTATTAATATGAACATTTCGTCTATATACCATTTTAACCCACACCCACTTTTTGGGGGCGTTTTTATATAAAAACCATTTTTATACACTACCCCATAACATATGCAGGAGAAAACCTTGTCTTTTGTAGAACCGTAAAATTGCTTTGTAAGCAGTCCGAAGAATTTGTTGTCACTAGCTATATCATTTTTTCTATTTTATCCACATCGTGTTTTTAGCCATGCCCACTTTTTTGGGGATTTTAGTATTATGGATAGGATGGGATAGGGTATTCAACGATCCGCACAGCGGATTGTAGCCTTCTCATATGTTTTTATTTAACTTTAAGAAACTAAATGCAGATCACAGCGTCTTGGAATTGTTTTAAATATTGAGTTTGACTACTACAAAAGCATTGTCATTTATTTGAGGAAAAGGAAACCAAAGAGCTAATAATGTGATAACTGCGAAAAATCGGTAACTCATGAGTGCTGCCAAATTAAATCACCACACACAGAGTCAAATTGAATCGTGCACTGAAACACTGCTTCATTAGTTAACTCCAGATTAAATTTATTCAGGGGCTAGTCGACTCTGGGTTTACTCAGAGACAACTCAGCACTGAAAAACCAGGCCTAAGTGGTTTACTTTAAAACCTTCGAAGATTGTTTTTAGGATTTTTATTTTATTTTATGCAACTATCATTGAAAAGCCTTATTTGCAATTTTCTTTTACTTCTTGCGGCTTTTTTAAAAATTCCATCACTTGAGAGGTAGTGTGAAAACAAAGATTATGAATTTTTAAACAAGATTATCCAAATTAATTCAAGTTTTTGCAGAAAAATCACTTTTTGTTTTTCAATGATCATGATTTATTTTTCTGAAGTAATGTTCAACCCAAATGAAACACAATTTTCCAATGATTCCTATAACCATCTACCTAAGTAAAATTTCAACTCTGCATCATGTTGTGTGTTTCAATGAAGACCCTAACTAGACATTAAATCTACAAAACGAACATTTCTGGGTATATTTGGAATAAAAGGAAAAAATTGCCAACGAAATAATGGCCATGCTCCGTAATTCAGATTTAGTAAGATATCTTATTTTCATTGGTCAATTGAATATTTTGACTAATGAGAAAAAGCTTCATATAAGATATCTTAATAATTCTGAAATCCGCATAACGGCCATTATTTCGTTGGTTTCTGTCACACTCCTGGGTTGTCATCCTTTGACAGTTTTCATTTTTTCAGCAGCCGAAATTCTGCGTGAGAAAAAATGAACGAAACTGAATTTCTTTTTAAAGTTTTCTTAATACGAATTTTATTCAAATTTACTCTCGAGCATGAGTACCCTTCGTGCAACGCGTATCCCTTAACCTCTCGATTCACACCATACCACCAGCATCTAATGTCGAAGAACAATGGCAACGAGCCAACGCCCACCAACAAGAAACCCCTGGTTTGATGATGAATGCCGACAGATGCTCGCAGCCAAGAACGAGGCCTACAAGGTTAAGCTGCAGGTGAAGTCGAGAGCTGCCATTAAGCTCTATAGGCGAAGAAGATGGGAAGAACACCGGCTTTCAGAAAGAAGAAAAAGAGCAAGAAATGCACTTGGGAACATCGTTCCACTCCAGGAACGATGTTCGCAAGTGTAAAACGTCAAAGCCAAGGACACAAGGCTCGAACAGAATCCTGTGGAAATGAACAAGGAAATATCGTAGTTGAGACACATTCGATGCAGAGGATATGGAAGAAGCACTTCTGCAGACTTTTAAACGGCGATGACGAACTACATTCCGATGTCAGGCAGAACGAACCATTCAATATTGGCAACGACAGCGAAAACTGCCAACCACCCGACCTAAGTGAAGTGAGGATAGCAATATCTAAACTCAAGCTTAATAGGGCCGCCGTAAATGACGGCCTTCCCGCTGAACTTTATTAAGCTGGCGGAGCTGACTTGGTAAGTAACATCCACCAACTCATAAGCCAAATCTGGTCGGATGAAATTATGCCTGAAGAATGGAACCTCTCAGCATCGTTTGTCCGATCCACAAAAAAGGAGACCCTCTGAACTGCGCCAACTACAAGTCTCCTCAACATCGCCTACAAGACCCTATCTGCCGTTATATTTAAACGCCTGAAACCGTTAACCAACAACCTGATCAACCCTTATCAAAGTTTATTTTTAGGCCAGGAAAGCCCACAACCGATCAAATTTTCACACTTCGGCAGATCCTGGAAAAATACCCAAGAAGTCCAAATCGATACCTACCACCTATTTATCGATTTCAAAGCCGCATACGACAGCATTTATAGAGAAGAACTATACAGAGCCATATCTAAACGACCTCACCAACACATAAGAGGTTTGTGCAAAACTCCCGAGTCAACACCAGAGGCACAATTTTCCAAAAATCGGTGCAACTAGCATACGCCGACGATATTGACCTTATTGGTAAAACTCAACGTGATGTCATAGCCGCGTTTGCTAGTATAGAAAAGGAAGCTGCAAAAATGGGTTTAGCAGTAAATGAGGGTAAGATTAAGTATATGCTGTCAACATGAAAGGACACACAACATCGACGAATTGGACTGAATGTCACAGATATAACTTTGAGTAGGTACGGGACTTTGTTTAACTCGGCTCCGCTATTAACTCTGACAACTATATCTCGTCAGAAATGAAACGAAGAATTACTCTTGCCAACCGATGTTTCTTCGGGCTAAGAAGGCAATTTAGTAGTAAAGCCCTCACTCGAACTACTAAGGAGATCCTATATAATACCCTGATCATCCCAGTCCTGCTCTACGGCATGAAGCTTGGACCGTATCAAAAGCGGATGAAGAAGTCCTTGGTCGATTCGAGAGAAAATTTTTTCGAAATATCTTCGGTCCCGTTTGCGTTGACGGGCTATGGAGACAAAAATTCAACCACGAACTATACGACCTGTACAGCGATATATCCCCTGGTCAATAACCTCTGCATTGGACGTTTGGAGGATATGTAGAACGAATGGACACGAATACTCCGGCTCGCAGAGTCTTCGATTCCCAGCCAGACGTCGGAATGTTTGGATATTATTGTGAATAAAAATTGATTATTTCGAATGCAAAAATGACATGATTTTGTGATATTTTTCATTCATCATCCCTGAATGGTGATTATTATAATTATTATGTCATTTAACAATGTGTTAAATAATTATCAAAAGTAAGTTATGCTTAGTTGTGGTTTGACGAAAAAGAAAATAGGAAGCAGACAACAAGTGTTTTTAATCCTTACGAGTTGGAGTTGCACTCTAAATCCGATATATTTTGTACATGTCGATATTTTGAAAATAATTTTTTATTGTTAAATAAAAAAAAGCTATTTGGACCAAAAAAATGTTTTTGAATAAAATTCAACTAGTCGACGGGGAAAACATGAACTACAACAACGAGTGTGAAATCACGAAATACACAATATCACACACACACAACGACTATCGATAAATCTCGATTGTCGATCGATGATCAATTCTTCAAACCTCCTAAAAGCACAAGCATTACACTTCAACAAATATATAAAACGGAGCTCACAATTTGTACCAACTAATTCTAATTGGTATCCTGTAATCGTCCAAAGGACACCCAACATTATTAATTTTCGTTTAGTTTATTAAAGTTGTGTAGTAATTTCTTATAAGAATAATTTCCACAAAACTGCATCTCACTCCATGACACTACGGGTAGATGGCGCTTTAATTTCAATATGGATATAATTCACAGAATTTTATTTGCTGTTGTTACGAACTACACCGATATGTAAGCACTCACATTCGTTCTTGCTTCGGCAGAACATATACTAAAATTGGAACGATACAGAGAAGATTAGCATGGCCCCTGCGCAAGGATGACACGCAAAATCGTGAAGCGTTCCACATTTTTTTGGTTTTCTTATTTTGATATTTTGCGGTTTAGTACCTTTACAACAAAACCTGTATATGAACATTATAATCGGCTGTGCAAATCATAAATCATACCATATCCAAGCCGACTTTTAGTATAATACAAGCTGGCCCGTCAAACGTTGTTTTGCCATTATCAAATGGAATGACCGCCTACAGCGCCACCTTTTTTTTTTCCTAAACCTTCGCGGAGCAATTACGAACAAATCCGCAGAAGGAAGTATCCAATTTGGTCCAGTCGTTTTCGAGTTTTAAGCATCCAAACAAACCAAGATCCATTTTTATATATATAGATATGGATCGACTCAGAATCGATAGCTGAGTCGATTTAGCCATGTCTGTCCGTCCGTCCGTCCGTCCGTCACCAGTTTTTGGGCCTTAAATTTTGAGCTAGAAGGATGAAATTTGGTACACGTGCTCTTTGTTGCTCCCAGCAGAACAAGTGTAAACATTTTTGAAATCCGCCCACTGCCACGCCCCCTTTTTAGAAAAACGTATTTTTTGGCCAAACCATAAGGAATTTTGAACAACATATTTAGACAATCTAAATATCTGTATTTCGTTCATATAAAGTTTTTTTGCCATTCCCACTTTTTGGGGGCGTTTTTAATAAAAAACGTTTTTCGGTCAAATTTTAAAATTTTCGAAAAAAATTTTGATGCAGAATCATTAGCAATATAAATATGAACATTTCGTCCATAGACTATTTCAACCCAGGCCCACTTTTTGGGGGCGTTTTTATATAAAAACCATTTTTATACCCTACCCCATAACATATGCAGGAGAAAACCTTGTCTTTTGTAGAACCGTAAAAGTTTTTTATAAGCAGTCTGATGAATTTGTTGTCACCATGACATTTTCTTTATTTTATCCACATCGTGTGCTTAGCCATGTCCACTTTTTGGGGATTTTAGTTTTACAGATAGGATGGGATAGGGTATTCAACGATCCGCACAGTGGATTGTAGCCTTCTCATATGTTTTTACTGTCTAATTGTGGTCCATTTATGTTCTACGCCAAAAAGTGGTTATTATTAGAAATTTGTATACAGCCAAATAAAACTTTATGAAACAAATATATGTTTGTTGTTATGAGGGGGGCATTCATTTTGTTTGCCATCTAACGGGTGTTTATACCCTATCCCATAGGGGTATATTAGTTTTGATACATAGTTTGTAACATAGAAAAATAATTTTGTTACATATACCTCAAAGTATATGGATCGACTCAGAATCGCTAGCTGAGTCGATTTAGCCATGTCTGTCTGTCCGTCCGTCCGTACGTCTGTCTGTTCGTCACCGATTTTTGGGCCTTAAATTTTGAGCTAGGATAATGAAATTTGGTATATATGATCCTTGTCCGAGTCACCAAAACAAGTGTAAAAATTTTTGAAATCCGCCCACTGCCACGCCCCTTTTTAGGAAAACGTATTTTTTGGCCAAACCGTAATGAATTTTAAAAAAAGTGTTTGAGCAGGATATTTAGAGAATGGTAATATCTATATTTCGTCAATATAAAGTTTTTTGCCACGCCCACTTTTTAGGGGCGTTTTTTTTTATAAAAAAACGTTTTTCGGTCAAATTTTAAAATTTTCGAAAAAAGTTTTGATGCACTATCATTGGTAGTATTAATGTGAACATTTCGTCAATATACCATTTTAACCCACGCCCACTTTTTGGGGCGTTTTCTTACAAAAACCATTTGTATGCCCTACCCCAAGGCATATGCAATAGAAAAACGTTGTTTTTTGTAGAACCATAAAAGAATTTCTGAACATTATGTTGTGACAACGTCATTTATAAGACTTTATGCCCATAAAGACCACATTTTTGGGAAAATTAATTTAAGGATGGGATGGGATAGGGTATTAAACGATCCGCACAGCGGATTGTAGCCTTCTCATATGTTTTTTTCTTTGCAACCATATATAACTACAAGTTTTCTGGAAACAAAATTTAACTCAAATTCATATGTTTTTAATTTTTAGTGATATCAGAGCCTCATAATATATATTAATATTAATAGCGCAACTCCACACTAGTAATCAGGTAGGTACTTTAAATTAAAAGTTTGCTTTAACTTATTTTCAATAATAGACACATGTTTAACGTGGCGCTAATTAGTGTATGCTAATGAACATTCCTCTAAGAACACTAAGTCAAACTCACCTAAAAAGTGACATAACGCTAACTCTTTATTAAATTTTCAAAGTGAGGTTTCGGTCTTTTTAACTTTAATGTAGAGTGACAATGCTAAAGTACACTTTTTGACGATTATAATTATCAAAACGCGTTAGTACTTCATTAAATAATTTTAAAGTGTACTCTAACAGACTATAAATTTGCGGCATTAATAACATGTCGTGTACCAAGGACTTTAAAATATATCATATACAAACCAACGTCTACTACATTCTCCAGTAATCATCCATGTACATGAACCCAAAAGAAAACCCATCTGTTTCTCTGGTAAATTTTTTTTCAGAAGCCATTTTTTTGTTCCGTCAAATTTTGACAACAGTGTGAAAATATTTAATATATCATCACAAATGCCAAAATATGGCGTCGGAAAAGGAGAAAACTGAGAAAAAAATAAACAACCAAGTAAAACATGTTCCCAAAGATGCTCAAGTGGTAATGTCCATCTTAAAGGAGCTTAACGTAACCGAATACGAACCAAGAGTTATTAACCAATTGCTTGAATTTACCTATCGTAAGTATTCTCATCAGAGATGTGGACTTGCCAATGCTAATCCAATCTTCTATTTACGTTCCAGGCTATGTGACCTGCATTTTGGATGATGCAAAGATATTCGCGAATCACGCTCGCAAGAAAACCATTGATCTGGACGATGTAAAACTTGCATCTGAAGTTGTGTTAGACAAAGCGTTCACCTGCCCTCCACCGCGTCATGTTCTTGCAAAGCTAGCAGAAGTCCGCAACTCAATGCCCTTGCCACCAATCAAGCCACATTGTGGACTGCGTCTGCCTCCAGATCGTTATTGTCTATCCGCGTGCAACTACAAACTCCGTGCTGCAAGTCAACCCAGAAAGATGACCAAATCAGCACTGGAATCGCGTTCTACCATCAAGACATCAATAAAATCCAGTTCTGGAGGTGGTGCCAAACGACAGTCAGCGGCAACACCCAAGATGCAAATGGTGACTATCCCAAAACCGGTGTTTAAATTCACAACAACTGCAAAGACGGTTCCAGTGGACAAAACGCAAACTTCGAGCGCTGATTCTCCAGCGACTGATAATACAAAAATGGAAGTCGACCAGGAGGCGTCTACGAATGCGAGTGCAATTGGTAGCATTGGTGGTGGGCTCAAACGGGAGCGAGAGGAGGATGATTTTGAAGTTGTAACATAGAAACACTTGTTGCTCTAGTAATAACGAATATATTTGGAATTTAAGGAAAGTAAATGATTTGTTTCATTTCTGAAGAGCAATTATTGTGGCACAGCCTAGATCCATAATTTGTAAATACTCAGACCCGCCATCCTGCAGGCGGTACGAAGTCTCTCCCAGTTTGTCACATATGATGGCCTTCTGTTTGTTGGACAACTCTTTCGAGCGTATGATGTGGTCGTTTAGCTGCTCCATCATCTGTCCCACACTGTAGGCATCATATGTTAAGCTGCGGACATAGTCTTCCAGTTTGGCATAGTTGCCCGAACGGCATACCTGCAAAAACTCTTCCAAGTACTTTTCTGGTATAATACCAGATATCTCCAGCAAATCAAGAGTAGTTATCGCGACACTGCCACCTTTCAGACGATAGCAAGACTGCAGTGTGGTGATGGCCCGTCGCATGTCACCCCCCGAAATGTCAACAATGGATTTGTATGCATCCTCGTCGATCTGAACACCTTCCAAGGAGCAAATGTGACGCAATCGTTCAATAATCTAAGAATCGCAATCTGTTAGTCAATGAAACGAATTAGAACCCTTCACCTTACCTTTTCCTCACCAAGTGACTTGAACCGGAATTTTGTACAACGCGAGGTAATCGGATCGATGATTCTAGAGACGTAGTTGCACACCAAACAAAATCGCGTAGTGCGACTCTGCTTCTCCATAGTGCGACGCAGAGCTGCCTGTGCAGCATGTGTCATTGAATCTGCCTCATCGAGAATTATGATTTTGAATGGAGGACATGGTTTTCCATCAGGACGAACCGCACTTGCCGTCAGCTGGGCAAAGTTTTTGATTTTGGTGCGAACAACATTTATACCCCTCTCATCGGATGCATTAAGTTCCAGAATACGTTCTTTGAACATATCGCCGAAAATTTGTCGAGCTGCAGCAAGGATTGTACTGGTTTTACCAGTTCCTGGTGGGCCGTACAGGAGCATATTGGGTAGATCAGCACCGTCGACGCATTTCCGAAGTACAGCGACTACTTCGCCTTGTTCGACGACTTCATCGACACGTTTTGGCCGACTATCAAGGAGAATTCTTGTTGAATCAGTCACAATGTAAAGCACGCCAAAACTTACTATTTTTCAACCCACGGTGCGGGTACCTTCCGCTTTTCTGTTGGCTGTGCGGGTCCATTTGAAGTGCCGGGTGTACTTGTTGTTGCTTTATCAAGACTGGTTGTTTTCCCGGTTCTTAGAAAGGCTTGCATTTCAACAACTCACTTAAAACATAAATTAAAATAAAAATAAATAACGAAAGTTCCTGACGCCACCTTTTGAACCGCTTTTTGAAATAATTTTGACAACCAATGCCGGCACATGGGTAGAGTACAGGCGCCAAATCAAAGTGTCAATTATGTATTGGAAGAGTTCAAAGATAAATTGTGATAACATGTGCGAATGTAATAGACTTGGTTGCGAAGGGAAAAAGGCAAAAACTTACAGAACCCTCATGGTGGTGGCAATCTCGACGCACGCGACGAACGCGACGCAGACGGTTTCGCATTGAAGTGTCAAAAATGGTGAGGACTTGAGTGGTGGTGGCAATCTCGACGCTCACGACGCGACGCGATGCGATGTCACTTGATTGACAGTTCACCATTAGCCGTCGAAGATTTTGTTTGTTTTTCAATTCTCACAGAAGAAAACTTAATTAGTTGTTAAATATTAATTCAGTACTTTTAATTTATTTTGTTTATTTATAATCTATGAAAGTAATCTCAAGATTCTCACAAACATACCATCTGACAGCTTTCAAACTGACATTCCAATGCGTCGATGCGCAAGAAAGTTGAAGTTGAATCAACTTTTCTGTGTAGCTAACGTCCATTGCGTCGCGTCGGCGTTCAGATTGCCCACTTATACATGTTCCCATAAGCTTGATGAGTTTTTGACATTTCAACGCGAAACCGTCTGCGTCGATACCGTCCGTTGCGTCGAGATTGCCTTGGGGGTCAGCCTCACCGCTATTATTAACGAAAATATATTCTCAGAATAGCACTTTATTTTGGTAGAAAGCAAAGTAGGATTATGGTAAGTTTCTCCGGGAGGCAGCATCCAGAAACACAAGATTTTATGGCCGCTTGACTATATAGATGGAAATATATTTTTATGATACCCTAGCCCATTAGACAGCTAGATATCGAGTAGATATTGTTAGATTAACTGCTTGAACTACACGAGGCTTCTAGTTTAAGGATGTGGCTAGCCCGACCCTTTCAGAGTCAACCCCGGAGCCTACCCCAATTTCAATTTTTGACGACGATTCGGTCCTTCTTCTTCTGCTGTATATCTGATTTCAAAATCGTGGTAAGAGATGATATAGTCAGACATTTCTTCATCATAAGCCGCTGATTTCAGTATCGTCCCGTGCACAAAAGGTGCTCGGCTTCTCTGAGTCCTGGGGGGTCATTCCGTAACTTTGAAAACGATTATCACTCAGACGGTAGTCGAGAACTCTTGAATAATAATCGTCTATGATTTGATGCTTATTGTTTTAAATGAAGCAAATAAAGTGATATCGACGACAGCAAAAACGACTATTGGTCTTACGTCATGCAAGATGTACCGTCGAATTGTGATCGTTAAACGATAATCACTTTACGGAATGAGGGCCCTTGTGTTAGGTCAATTATATGAAGATCTATTGTTTTTTTGCCTCTAAACTCTACACAGAAAGAACTACCATGCTGAGCCTGAGGCCCTAATTGCTATTGGGAGGCAACGATTTTTGATTATGGACCTGAGAAGGTTTGCTTAAAAAGTAGTTGACAGAAATGTGTTCATTGCGTGAGGTACCGGATCAAATTGTTAACGCAAATCATGGAAAATTTAGCATTTAATCAAGTGTAGCTTATGAGACTATTTTTGTAGATTGATGTGGACTTTTGCGGACCGTTCCATCTCACCTTAAAGCTTAGTACGCTGCTCTAGCGAAATTAAATTTTAGCTGCTCTCCATTATTTCTCTCCAAACACTAGCTAAAATCCTCGCCAAATTTCGACATAGAGTGCTTTGTAGATAAGTATCACAACAAACAGCTGTTCTTTGAAAAATAAGTTTATTTCAACAACTCAAAAGCACAACAGAAAAAAACAATACGATGTGTCAAAATTTAGCTTGAGAAAATGTCCCGAACTATTAATGGGCGCGCTAAATTGTGACATATACATACAGTGCAGTCTGAAATGAAAGTTTGATTTTTTAGCTGAAGCAGCGTACGGCTCTTCTAAATGGATTCGCTTTAATTTAGCTCAGCTAATTTTTGGAGAGAATTTTGTATGGGAGCTAAAATTTAGCTCGAGCAGCGTACTAAGCTTAAGGCAGCATACATAGCTGTTACTGTTTGCTTTGCTCACGAGGTCTCGACTACCGTCTGAGTGATAATATTGCGATATATATTGTGATATATATTGCGATTAAGGTACGAACTTCGTGAACACATGAAATGAGGAGTTTGTATAAAAATTTTTGGAGCAACAGACGGCCTCGAAGAGCACCACATTTGGAGGCCTCTGGCAAGCAAAACTCCCGAGCCAACACCAAAGGCACAGTTTTCCAAAAATCGGTGCAACTACTAGCATACGCCGGCGATATTGACATCATTGGTAGGACTGAACGTGATGTCATAGCCACGTTTGCTAGTATAGAGAAGGAAGCGGCAAAAATGGGTTTAGCAGTAAATGAGGGTAAAACTAAGTATATGCTATCAACATGAAATGATACACAACATCGACGAATTGGACAGAACGTCACCATTGACAGATATAACTTTGAGGTAGTACGGGACTTTGTCTATCTCGGCTCCGCTATTAACTCTGACAACATCTCGTCAGAAATCAAACGAAGAATTACTCTTGCCAATCGCTGTTTCTTCGGGCTAAGAAGGGAATTTAGTAGTAAAGCCCTTAATCGAACTACTAAGGAGATCCTTGAAGAAATAATTGGTCGATTCGAGAGAAAAATTCTTCGGAAAATCTTCGGTCCCGTTTGCGTTGACGGGCTATGGAGACGAAGATTCAACCACGAACTATACGAGCTCCGCATTGGACGTTTAAGATGGCTAGGACATGTAGAAAAATGGACACCAATACTCCGGCTCGCTGAGTCTTCGATTCCCAGCCAGACGTCGGACGCAGTAGAGGAAGACCTCGCCTTAAGTGGCGCGCACAAGTAGAAACCGACCTCAACCTACTTGGAGTGCGCAACTGGAGGCAGTTAGCTAAGGACCGGGCTAATTGGAGAGTCATGTTGGTTGACGCCCAGGTTCATCCCGGACTGTAGCGCCACTTAAGCAAGTAAGTAGGGAAGCAGCCGTCAAATCTAAAAAAATCTTTTCTTCAGAATTGTTGGGCAAGTCTATTTGACGTTTAAAAGTATTTCGATGGCAGTAGCGGCGATGTCAAGTGATCCCAGTGACGCCGAGGCAGGGTTGATCCCAGGACACTTTTCGGTTAGCGGTCCCTTATCTTCTATCACAGAACCATTCTTACCTCTACTTGAAGGTGGGTGATCATCAGGATTAAATCAGTGGCGTCGTCTCTTCGAAATCGAAGAACGTTTTTTAGAATACCAACTGGAGCTACAGAAGAGAGCGAAGTAGAAATCATAGGCAGAAATTGTCAAATGGAATATTTTCTTCTGATTTTAAGACTCGCATATACATTATACAGGTCTTAAAATCAAATGTACATCCTTTATTTAGTATATCTAAATTAAATTCTTTAAAAAGTTATTTAAAATTGAGGATTAATACTAATTTAAAAAATTAAAATCGTTTGTATTGTTTTATAATAATTTATTTACCTCACGAATTGTATAATTACCCAAATCCAAATGTGTGTATAAAAATCTGCAAAATGCGAATTAAAGTATCGGTCTCGCAGTGCTATAAACATTCTATCAATGGGACCGAAAGCCGAATAGCTACATTTAAAAGGAAATGAAATCTGAAGATCTTCCCGTGGTATAGTTGTTTCCAATTAAGACTGTGAAAATTTCAATTAAAGTCTTAAGTTTGTTCTATTCATAAAATCAATCATCGTTGAAAATTTATATTTCATTCCTGAAAACTCTCAGCAAACACTCGTCCTGAATTTTGCAGTGGATTTAGGAAAAGAGACACATTGCTGAACTGCAACGCATGCTGATTTTACATTTGTTGACGTCTATTGCAACCTGTGTGTTGATTTTTTTTTCTGCAGAAAAAAACGTTAGAATATGTATTTTGGGCTTACTCATCGTTTGTCAAAAATTGTGTGCTTGTCATATCTCACAAGAAAATCAAAATGATAGCAACAGACCAACAACTCCTTGTTCAACGATAAAAAGATAACAATGTGACAGCTGACAGTTCGTGGTTAGTAAAAATTTAGCGCTATTCGAAAGAACAACGCATTTTCATTGTTGAGCAATATTTTAAAAATAATGAAGGTTTGTCAGATACAGTCTGTAATTTTCGTACAAAATATGGCCGTAGTAGCGATTTAAACCCATCAGCAGTGAAGAGAATAATTGATGAATTCAGAGAACCTGGATCAATTAGTGATATATGACAATCTGGATGTTCTGTCACAAGTCTTTCAACAGAATACATCGAAGCGAGTCTATTGCTGGCAGCCCAAAAACATTAATACGGCACCGTAGTCAAGAATAGGGTATTTCAAGAAGTTTTCTGCAGCGAATTCTCAGGAAAGACTTAAAACTTCATGCGTTCGTTGAAATTAGTTCGTTAAAGAGAGTTCGTCGAGTGAATTTTGGAACAGCAACAAGTGGATGCTGATTTTTTTCGAACAAAATCATCTTCAGTGATGAGGCTCATTTCCATCTTAATGTCATATGTCAAAATTGTCGCGTTAGGGGTAAAGAAAACCCACGAGTAATTGCTGAGATACAAATTCATCCACAACGCGTGACTATTTGGTGCGGATTTTGGGCTGGAGGCATTACCGGACCATTCTTCTTGGAAAATGCACGACCATCATCGATTTGAAAGAGGAAATTTGGGGGTGTGTGAATCAAATTCAGACACATTTATACGAAACGGTCATAGACAATTTCAAAGAGTAAGTACTTGCAGAATTTCTAGTAATAAGTTTTGGCGACGAGACACTTTTAGTTTTATTATGCTTTATATGGAAACATGATGCTTTTTTTTTACTTCACCACAATTGTAAATAAAGAAGCTTTAGATAAATTTTAATATTAAATATCAAATAGAAAGGGAAATTACTTCTCGAAGTCAAGCTTTTATAGTTACAGTTTCATTCATAATTTCATATCTTATCAACACTTGCACTTACCCCCCCCTTGCCTGATGGGTATAGTAATATTGTTAAAATTTCCCAGCTTTGAGCTGGGGTTTTTGATATTAGCAATGTGTGACTTTGTTTAAAAACTAAAATACTAAGTCATCAGTATCGTTCTTTCGCAAGGTTTTGTGGACCAGTACGGAGTGTTGATTGTATCCCTAAATTTTGTTTAATTTATTAGAGTGAATCCGTGATTTTTTTTTAATTCTACTCAAGTTCTATCGATTGAATATATTAAACTGTTAATGGTGAGTGGTGGCTGATAACTCTGATATAATTTTATGTGTTCAAGTGCTGCACGATGATCAATCAAGACGTATTTTTTTCAAATGCGAAACAACACAAAAAATTCAAATGTTTGGTGAAATCTTTATTATTAATCTAAACAACCATTCTTAGCATACACATTTAAAGATGCGCCGTAGCTCGCCCATAAGTCAATTTTCAATGACGCATATTAGTCGGTATTTCGCGAATAACACGGGTAATGTTGGCCTCCAATGCTTCAATCATAGCTGGCTTATCCACAAACACCTTAGACTTTACGTAGCCCCAAATGAAAAAGTCTCACGGTGTGATATCGCATGATCTTGCTGGCCAATTCACTGGACCGAAGTGAAAAATTCATTGTTCACAGAAGTGGTCTCTCAATATGTCCATTGTTCACGGGCTGTGTGGCAAGTAGCGCCGTCTTGTTGGAACCAAATGTTGTCGAGGTCTCAGGCTCCAATTTCAGGGAAAAAACAGTCCGTTATCATAACAAGTCCAATTTAAAGTAAAGTTGGCACTAGCCTCATTTTTGAAGAAATACGCGGACCGATGATTCCACCGGCCCATAAACCACACCACACGGTTGTTTTGTGTGGATGTAACTACAGCTTTGACCAATCCATTGAGCCAGAAACGGGCCTCATCGCAGAACAAAATGTTGGTCGAATACAGTGGATTTTTAGCAAGTCTCTCGAGAGTCCATTCACTGAAACGATGACGCATTTGAAGGTCGGCCCTCTTCGATTCTTGCTACAACTGAATTTTCTATGCCTTCAAACCAAAATCTTTGCTTAGAACTGTTCCATGTTATTCCATATGACATGCCAAGTTGTTCAGTATAGCGCTGAACCGATTCCTCGCAATTTTCGCCTACACTGTCAGCTACGGCCAAATCCAAGAGCTTAGTTCTTTGAAGACGCTGCAATAAATTTGTTTCTTCAAGAATTTGGAGGACCGTTTTCTAAACGTGTCCTAATAAACGTTTTTTTATGTTTTCGTGCAAAATTTTTCGTTTCATCTTTAAACGCGGGAATACCTGATCTCTGCGTAGATCCTCGTTCCTTATGTACCACGGCGCATTGACGAATGGTCTTAACATTTTGTTTTCAAAAGTTTGTAAAATGTTTAAATTCGTTTCACTGGTATAGCCCCATAGTTGTATACCATATGTCCAAACCGGTTTTAGCACTTGCTTGTACAAGGTGGCGCAAAAGTTGTCACCCGTCGCAAAAGTTGTCACCCGATGTTTTTTGGCCGCCATTTTTTAAAGTGTTTTGCAAAAAATCGAAACAATTATTATAGGTGGCGCATAAGACATGAATCATGGAATAATTTTGTCTACTTTTTTTGCTGAAGAATTTAAATATTTGCAACCAAAAAACATCGGGTGACAGCTTTTGTGACGGGTGACAACTTTTGCGCCACCTTGTATAATAGCAGCACATACCAGCTTGTTATCAAGGTTAAGCTTCGAATATTTTCCGAGCAACCAGTACAGTTCTCTGTATTTATTTTTAAGTTCGCATTTCTTTTTTACATGCGACTTCCATTTTAATTTTACATCAAGTGTCATACCGAGATATTTCGCTTCATTTGCAACTTACTCTCGTTAAGTGCAATCCGCCAGGATTTTGTCCATTCATTAACCTCGTTAAGAGCGTTTTGTAGTTTCATATTTGTTTCCTCTATTGTTGTGTCAACTGCTAGTATAGCAGTATCGTCAGCAAACGTTGCAACCATTGTATCGTTTGTTTGTGGGATGTCACGTGTAAATAGGAGGTACAAGAGTGGTCCAAGGACGTTTCCTTGGGGTACTCCTGCCATTATTTCTTTGAACTCTGAATATTCGTTTCCAAGTTTGAAGAGTCTATGCTCAAGATACGACACGAGGATTATATATAATTTTTCAGGCCTCTATGCCAAACCTTGTCAAAAGCATGCTACACGTCAAGAAATACGGCTGAGCAAATTTCTTTCCTTCGAAAGCCTTCTCAATTACATCTGTAATTCGATGTACTTGGTCCACAGTCGAATGTTTACTTCTAAACCCAAATTGATGGTCAGGTAAAAGGCGTTTCTGATCAATAATGGGGTGTAAGCGCCCGAGTAATACCCTTTCAAAAACTTTTGAAATTATTGGAGGAAGTGAAATAGGTTTGTAAGATTTCATTTCATTCGGTGATTTTCATTTTTTTAAAACCACATCCACTGTCTTGGTATGTACTCTAATCTAATTGGCGCATCTGTAATGTAGAGAAGCTTAGTTAATGCTTTTCGAGGCAACATTTTAAGAAGTTCCCCCGTATCAAGTCATAACCTGGATAATTTTTAGGCTTTAGTTTATGTATTTCCCGTTCAAGCCTGGCAATACTTTCATATCTTACTATATTATTTTTGGTTATAGTGTCGAATACATTAATGTTTTGATTTTGGGGTAGACCATCAAAGGACTTAAATGTTTCCTCAAGATGAAACCCAAGAATCTTGAGTTACCCTTATTGGTGGCACAGCGTTTGGCCGTTTTATCACTTTAATTACTTTTTAAAGTGAATAATTCGATTCTTTTCCAGCGGTTAGGCTTTGCAGATAAGTTTCTACTGCATGGTTTTGAAGATTTTAATTTTTTTTCTTGACCGTTTGGCCAAAAACAACGTTTTACTGAAATGGGTCGTGGCAGTGGGCGGACTTTAAACATTTTTATACTTTTTCTGCTTTGTCCGAAAGAGAGTCTATATACCATATATCATCGCTCTATCTAAAATTTTAAGGCCCAAAAATCGGCGGCACACAGACGGATAGACGGACTGACAGACAGAAATGGCTATATCGACTCAATTTAAGTTCAAAACTTAATACATATCTATGGGATAGATATATCACGCGCCATCTCTCAAAAAACTCATTTTAAAAAAAAATCCACTTCATTGATCACCCGTTATAATGAAATTTATATCAAATTTTATTTATTTTATATAAAAATGTTTTTCCTCTTTCTTTCAGAACTACTATTAGAAATAACAAATCAAGATAAATATATGACAACAAAATGGAATCAGCTAGACCAATGAAAATTGTGGCTATTGGCGATAGTTTGGTTGGAAAGACAACCCTCTTAACCAGCTACACTCAGGAAAAGTTTCCAATTGTTGACATTCATGAGTGCAATATAGTTGTGGATGCTAAGAACTACGATTTAATACTTTGGGACACTATGGGAACTCATGATTATGAAAGAATTAGACACCTAATTTACCCAAAAGTAAAAGTTAAAGTTTAAACAAACATTAAACAGTAGCCATATGCAATTTCCAGGTAATCAATTTTTGTTTTGTTTAGGTCGACTGTTTTCTACTTTGCTACTCAATTGGCAGTCATTCATCTTTTGCAAATATAAAAAGCCAATGGATACCTGAAGTTAAGGAATTTTTTAAAAATATACCCGTCGTTCTGGTCGGAAATAAATTGGACTTGAGAATTGATGATTCAGAGAAATTTGTCACGCAAGGTCAAGGCTTTTGGTTGCGAGACGAAATTCACGCTTACTCCTTGGTTGAGTGCTCGGCATTGAAAAAGTCCAATCTTAGTGCAGTCTTTGAAGATGCTGTTCGTGCTATCGAACAAAAAAGTCACAGACGTCAACCAAAAAAAAAGAAATGTAATATTTTGTAACATATATTAAAGATGTCCAAAAAAAATATAGTGGATGGCTGTGATTGGCAAAAAGTTAAATAAAAATAATACAAATATAAAATGAAAAAAAAAAAAAGGAATGATCATGATGCCCACGATCATTTTTTTGATTCTTGATTCTTAACAAATGTAAAGCTGAAACGTTTGTCCTCAGGTAAGGTAAAGCTGCTGACAACGTCAGTTCAAGTAAAATTCCAATTTATAACGTTGTAGATAACTGCAAACAAAAAGGGGGACCCTCTGAACTGCGCCAACTACAGAGGCATAAGTCTCCTCAACATCGCCTACAAGATCCTATATGCCGTAACATGTGAACGTCTGAAACCGTTTACCAACAACCTTATCAGTGCGGTTTAGGCCAGGAAAGTCCACAAGAAAGTCCAAAGAAGTCCAAATCGATACCCACCACCTATTTATCGATTTCAAAGCCGCATACGACAGCATTTATAGAGACGAACTATACAGAGCCATGTCTAGTTTTGGTATACCGCCCAAACTCTTCCGTTTGTGTAGGATGACGATGGATAATTCTCGCTGCTCCATTAGGGTCGGAAACGACCTCACCGATACATTCGATACCAAAAAAGGATTTAGGCAAGGCGATGCGCTGTCATATGACTTCTTTAACATCGTTCTTGAGAAGATTTTGCAAAACTCAAATGCCATCACTAGAGGCACAATCTTCTTTAAATCGGTGCAACTATTAGCATACGCCGACGATATTGGCATCATTGGTAGGACTCAACGTGATGTCATAGCCACGTTTGCTAGTATAGAGAAGGAAGCGGCATCGACTGTGTCTCAACTACGATATTTACTTGTTCATCTCGACAGGATTCTGTTCGAGCCTTGTATCCTTGGCTTTGACGTTTTACACTTTGGTAAAACTTGCGAACATCGTTCCTGGAGTGGCACCTCTCTATATCCTCGATCGCGCGCTTTTCTTGCTCTTTTTTCTTCTTTCTGAAAAGCCGATGTTCTTCCCTTCTTCTTTGCCTATAGAGCTCAATGGCGGCTCTCGTCTTCACCTGCAGCTTAGCCTTGTAGGCCTCGTTCTTGGCTGCGAGCATCTGTCGGCATTCCTCATCAAACCAGGGGTTTCTTGCTGGTGGCCGCTAGAAACGTAGCACATCAGTTGCGGCTGATCTAATGGCTTGTTGGCATCTTTGCCATTGTTCTTCGACATTAGATGCTGGTGGCGTGTTGTGAGTCGAGAGGTTAAGGGATACGCGTCGCGCGAAGGTCTTGGCGGTCTCTGGCGATTGCAGTCTTTCGACATTAAATTTTTTCACAGTATTTATGGTTTTTTTTTTGTGGCGTGGTGGATATCCGCATCCTTACCTTGGCTACAACAAGGTAGTGGTCCGAGTTGATGTTAGCCCCTCGGAATGTTCGGACATCCAAAATACTGGATGCGTGCCTCTTGTCTATCGCAATGTGATCAATTTGGTGGACTGTTCGTTGATCTGGAGACCGCCATGTCCCCTTATGGATATCGAGGTGAGGAAACCGTGTGCTGGCTATAGTGGCATTTCGTTGCGTAGCGAAGTCAATTAGCCTAAGTCCGTTACCAGACGTGTTGTCGTGTAGGCTATATTTTCCGGCACTACTGCTAAAGATGTCTTCTCTTCCTACCTTTGCGTTAAAATCTCCCAGCACGATTTTTACATCGTACTTTGGTAGTCGCCCATAGGTTTTGTCGAGGAGCTCGTAGAAGCAATCCTTAGTTATATCATCTTTTTCCTCCGTCGGAGCATGAGCGCATATAAGGCTTATGTTGGCGAATTTGGCCTTGATGCGGATTGTTACAATGCGTTCGCTAATGTCTTGAAAACATAAGACTTCTTGCCTGGCACTTATAACAAATCCGCATCCAAATAGTCGCTGTTTCTGCTCACTATAACATGGTCCATAGTAGATGTCACAGTTTTTCATCCTCTTTTTGCCCGGCCCATCCCATCGTATTTCCTGGATGGCAGTAATGTCTGCTTTGTAGCAGTAAAGGGCTTCCGCTAGTTGTTCGCCTGCACCTCTCCTGTTTAATGCTCTCACATTCCAGGTGCAGTTACGAACGTCGTTGTCCTTTTTTCGTCGTCAACAATAATATCAGTCCTTTCCGAGGCTATTGGTTGCTTCGTAACATAGCCTTTTTTCCGTGGATGGGTAGTTAACCCAAAGCACTACCCCCAACCTGGAGGGCCAGGCCCTTGTTTTGACCCTAGGACAGCGGGCCGGGAAAAATACCGATGTCAGTAGCCCATTTTGGGATATGAGCGCTGCCGTTGACCTATTGAGGGCTCCTCCGCCACCAACTCTTTTCCAATACCCTGGCTCAGTATTGGAAATCCCTATAGACCTGGTGTTCAAATATGTCGAAGCAGCTCATATAGGGATTTCACTACCAGTTCGATCAAACTGGAGCTGTAGGCGCCACCGTTGACTCCATCTAGGGAATTCCTCCGCTGCCGCCTGAGAGTGAGTGCCTTAGTGAGAGGACACTCCTCCCCTTTCTCTTGTTTGCTGCCACCAACGACCTTCCACGACCACAGGGGTTTAATATCCCATCTCCAGTCGAGGTACTAGGCACCCACCAGTCATCAGCGTGGAGGTGAGAGTAGGAGTTGATAGTGAGAGGCTAGAGTGAGAACGCTTGTGTCCTCATATAATCGCATCACTATCCTTAAGCACCAGCCACACCTACTTCGCAGCTTATAAATGATAAATTCCTTTTATGATATATAAATACCAATCAGCAGAATTTTTTGTAACAGAAAGCTGAGGAGCGAGTGCAAAAAAGTTAAGTCTCAGCTTATTGCAGAAAATCTCTTTTTTTTTTTGCAAGTGAGGAATCATGTTCCACTTACAGAGTTTTAGGACACCTCGGACTCTCGGAGGGATCCATAAGAGAAACGCGCTTAATGACTAATGACGTTTTCCATTGGGAAAAAAATCAATTTTTTTTTATCTGAAGCTGTCAAAAGACCGATTTTGACAGTTGTTGTGTTCTGTTGGGCAAACATTTTTTTTTATTAGATCAATTTTGCAAATATGTATTTTTCGTCAGATTTACCAATACAAATGATGGCTGTCAGTTTGACTAGAGTGATTTTCATTTTAATTTATTACTTTGGTTGTGAAAAACAAAAGTGCCGTCAACTTAGGTAACTTTGACCGGTGGTATAACTTTGACCGAAAATCAAAAAGTAATTCCAATGTATTTTACTGCCTTCTTTTGAAAGATAGACTAACTCTGATGATATTTTTAGAAGCTCTATTCATTAACAGATGGCAGAAAAGAGTTAGAGAGAAATAATTTAATTTTCATAGCTGTCAAATCTAATTTTTGAGAGGTACGTTTTAGCGGTTTTTTTGAGTGCTCTAAACTTTATATATTTAGCGACATAAAGTGAACAAATATCCACATAAATTTTATTCTGGTAAGGACTTCAATCAATTACCTTTATGGAAATTCTACTTTGCAGTAGAATTTCTTTATGTTTAATATTTTATAGAAGAAATAAAAAAGTGTGCCATCATTCCATGTAAAACGGCTAACATTGACCGATGTCAGTTTAACATTGACCGGGTGGTCAAAGTTAGACATAAAGTATGGCAAAGATTGACCACGATATTTCCCGCGCTTTTATATAATTTTACACCTGTTTATACTTAGCAAAAATAAACATGCCGCCAAAGACTATTCAAAATCAAAAAAGACGGTACAACAGCATCACCGACAAATGCATGGAAAAGGCTCTGGACCTTATTCGAACGAAACAGAGATCCATCAATCAATGCTCAAAAGATTTTAACATTGCCAAAAGGACGCTCATCAACCGCTTAAAAAATGATCACGTAAAGGGCATTGGTAGACCTACGGTCCTTTCAAATGACGAAGAGAAGGCAATAGCTAATGCTCTTCTGACAGTTAGCAATTGGGGATTTCCATTCGACTTTCGAATGATAAGATTACTGGCCAAAAATTATCTTGATTTCGCAGGAAGAAAAGTGAATCGATTTGGCGAAAGCAATATGCCGGGAGTTGATTGGGTTAGATCCTTTCTATTGCGAAATTCGTCAATCTTGACATTGAGGAATTGCCAAAACATTAAGACCTCTAAGGCTCAGACACGGTCAGATGATATTAACAAATACTTTGACCATTTGCAAGAAACCTTAAAATCATCTAATGGGGAATGGATTCCTGCAGAGAGGTAAACACATCTAAATAAATGACTTATTAGGTAGGTACCTAAAGATCTTTTTTTGAAATCACTTTTATTATAGAATTTTTAATTTTGATGAAACCAACTTGTGTGATGACCCTGGGACAAGGAAGTACATTTTTAAAAAAGGTGTTAAATACCCAGAGCGCGTGATGGATAGCACGAAAAGTAGTATATCTGTTATGTTTTCTGGATCTGCGAGTGGAAAATTGTTGCCACCTTATGTTGTATATAAAGCCACCCACTTGTGGGAATCATGGGTTTCAAGGTGGGCCACCTAGAACTCGTTTTAACCGCAGCAAATCAGGGTGGTTTGATGCGACAATATTTAAGGACTGGTTCCTTCATTCTTTTATTCCAGAGACAAGGCATTTTAAGAAAGAGGTTGTTGTTAAGGCAAGCCATTTCTCCGTGGAGGTAATTGAAGCAGCTATGGCGAATAACATCAAATTTGTGTGCCTCCCCACTAACTCAACTCACATTTGTCAACCTTTGGGTGTGGCATTCTTTGCCCCCTTAAAGCGAAAGTGGAGGTGCATTTTAGAAAACTGGAAGAACTCCAAAAGAAAAAACGCCCAAAATTTAACAAAGGAAGTTTTTCCACGCTTGCTAAAGCAGTTATTAGCTTCGTTTATCAATGAGCATGGTATATCGGATAATCTTGCATCTGGATTCAAGAAATGCGGCATTTTTCCGTTTAATCCATCAGAAGTCCTGACGATCCTCAGGAAGTAAAGGACAGCGAACAAAATGATGAGGATATGTCAGTGGATGAAATATTTTCCATCTTATGCTTTTTTTGTTATTTTTATGCTCACAAAGGAATACATAATCACGTTTAATTTTTTTAAGAATAATAATACTATGGTCGTAAATATCTATGTTCTTTTTTCTTTATTATTTTGAATTCATTTGTATTTATTTATTGTTAATTAATGAAATAAAAAGGTTAAGAAGCGATATCTAAATAGATTCCTACGTCCATTTTGAAGTCAAAAATAGTACGCGGTCAAAGTTAGACTTAGCCTAGGGAAACATTGACCACCCAGTTTTTGAACAAAATCTACCCAAAAATAATTTAAAAAAAAAATTTTGCCTTTAAAATATAATAGCTAATAAAGCCCCTAATATAAAAAAGAAAAGTATAGGAAAATATAATTTGACAAACTTTGACATGCATTAATAGTTTGGAATCGGTCAATGTAATGACACAGACACAGAAAATAAAGTTATACGTGGACTATTAAATTCATCTAGTTCGACTTCGTCTTCGGAAAGTGATAAAGATAATTTCTGTATTTTCAAATTTTTGTTATGTTTTAAAATTTGGCAGACACGAAATGACACCAATACAATGACAAAAAAAAATTAAATCTGAATCGTGTTCCATTGACACTCAAAAAGATCATATTTCAGATCAAAATCTAGATTTCCCAATGGAAAACGCCATAAAATTAGAATTTGGTACGTTATAAAACGTTTCACTGCATTCCTTCTGCTCTTTTTTGTAGATCAAGCCCTAGTTAATATTCTAAAAGTGGTATAGTAACATTTACTCCACACTGTATGCCCCCAAATTGCTCCTAATTGAAATATAACTAGTGTCAAGGTAACCACAACCATAATGAACTTGTTTTTATGCTCAATGATATTCGCAAGGCTACCTACCCTTCAGAGCTCAACATAATGGCTTCATGCTCTTAGCACTGAGAGTCTTTAATCTTTATCGTCGCACAGATGAGAAATCGAGCTTTCAATCGTCTATCTCTCACCGAATTCGAATCAAAACAATCTCAACACGCAAGTGTCATGCTTGCTAATAACTCGACTCCTTATATCACTCAACTCCGATGCTCTCAATAAAGGCCTACGATTCTACGAACACACTTTCAGTTTCTAGACTGTTACAATTTATTCGTTCCTTTTCTATTTGTATAACTCACAGAGCCACAGACGCCTATATATCTCAATTTGATGCCTCATCGCTTTGCCCCCTTCTCCAACACTTGCCACTGGGTATAACAAAAGTTTTCACAATTTTCCAGCTTTTCAAGGGGTGCTTTCGACACTGGCACTGGTCTTGTTTCAAAACTGGAGATACTAGGTCACCAGTTTCGTTTCTTCGCATAAGCTCGAGGTTGTTCCGAAATAGGTTCTGTGAACAAGTGCGGATTTTTGTTCTTTTCCCCCCAAAACAATTTTTATTCATTTAAATCGTGTAAATCCGTGAGTTTTATTCAATTCGTCACTAGTTCCAGCGTCAATTGTGTGGAAAGTGCTCACCAAGGTTAGTGTTTGTCTTTATGGATGAGTGCTTGACTATTCTGTTGAAAGTTGAAGCGAAGAGTTTTGTGTATCTTATGGATTGATTTCGCATCATCGATATGTCGATCTAATATTTATAAGAATCCCTTATTCATAAATAATTAATTGCATGGATTTATGTATGACGTGATGTGATGTAATCCTCGTACACTAAAGTGCGTCTGTGAGGTTTTTGTTCCTCCTTAACATAAACGACTATAAATAAAGTGAAAATAAATAAGAAGGAAAATAAGTTTTTAAAAAAATACTATTATTATAATAAAAGCTTCTGTATCGCGTTAGCACTCTTGATTATATTATGTTCTTGGTATAAAAATGTGTTTATGCTCTTCAGGCCCCGTGCCAAGGTCGGTGCTGGAAGTTCTTTTGTCATTTCCAACGTGGTGATGATAGTGGGGGAACCTGTTTGGTGACGTATAGTTCTTGAGTTAGTTGGCTGTTAAAGAGTGTTAAGATTGTTTGTGGTTTAATTATTCATGGTAATGATGATGAGCTAATGGATTTTGTTTTAGGTACCTTGACAAGGTTTTAGCATAAACAGAGGCCATTTAAATACATTTTATGATTAAAATCTTATTTTTATGACGCGACTTGCACCAACTATCAAAGCATTATCTGACGTGTGTTACAAACCCCTTAGTTGTACAAATGCGATGGTTCTGGTGGTCCTTCAAGGAATACATACTATATAGCAAAATTGTGCTACAGTACGCACTTATCTTTAAAAAAAACAGTGCTCCCGGCAATGAAAGGTAGGCATACGAAAAAAGATGAAATCTCTTTTATTCTACAATGGTCCAACAAGTTGTTACGATGCTTTTGATGAATTATTTAGTAGAGCTTTGACTTTAATTGAAACTGTGTACCAACGATGATACCGTTGTCGGAATCCCTGAAGGCGTCGCTAATAGCACATGTTAACAAATACTGTCACTTGAATCACGTAAACGCCATTGGGTATGTTCTGTTGAGGTGTAGGGACACGACGATGTGTATCCTTATTTCATTACAGATTTGTGTATGATAAATGGTATTATTGGAGTTGTAAGATTTGTGTACTGCTTCGCTTTAGATGTTGGTGGACATTTGTATGAACAATGTTTGTGCATTTACATTCAAATGCTTATTTACACATTGTTTGCGGCAAGCTGGTGAAAATAGCGTACATTTTAATTAAAACCACCTTACTATTAATGGACGTGTAAAAATTTGCTCATTCATTTAAATGTTTTTTTATACAATTTTTAATTCAAGCATCCATGCCTAAGATGATGGATGCTTGCAGATGTTTATTGATTCGGCTCTTGAATTTTTGAATTAAAAATTCTTTTGGGACGGTGGGAATTGGATTTTATGAAACATAAAAACATCACTATGACGGTGGTTTGATCCGGTCCTCCCCATCCACGTACTAACCACACCCGGCCCTGCGTGTTGTTGGTTTACTAGGTTTGTTTAAAGTGAAACTTATTTTTGGACGGCTGTAATTGTGCTTGTTTGATCGTGTGTAATGAAAGGATGTATGGACTTGTATCTCAGACAACACGTACGTTGGTACTTTGTGTGCAAAAAAAAGCGATGGTTTCTTGTTGGCATGTTGGTTGGAGAAAGGACGTTGGTGGACCAGTATGCACCGAGGAAGTGTGTTGTCTGTCAATAAGTAAATTTGGGTAAGTGGGATAATGTGTGAGCAAGATCAAATTATTAAAACTTATCGATGATCCCAGGAAAGCTATATCCATTGTTCTAAGAAATCAAACGAAAGTTGCTACATATATGGATGCGACATTTGGTAACATGCAGGTGGCCAAAATGGTTATTTCCCTCTGGATGTTGAAATGACAGCTGATTTTGGTGTTTTAGCGAGGGTGAGTATCTGACGTCCGGAGTTTGTAATTGAAGCTTGAATCCAAACAGGTAGATTTGATTGAGTTTTTGATGTGTATATGATATATAATGATAATGAAGATGTATTTTTGGAATTGGAGTGTTGCCTTCAGGAAGGTCGGTGTTTTTCATATGACGAAATGGTAGATATTATTATAATTATTATTTCTTTCTTTATTTTTATTTATAAACATTACATAGCGTGGCGAAAAGCCGTCTGCCGGTTTGGGGATTAAAGTTTACATCTTAATTTTAAGAGAGAATTTTAATTTAAGCGAATTTTAGACTTTTATGCCCGGTTTCACAGTGGGAGCTTAATCCGTTGCTTAGCTAAGCAAAAAGCAGAGCTTAAATTTGGTCTTAAGTTTTTTGGGTTTCACAGTCATCAAAAAAGTGTGGTTTAGCTAAGCCAAGTATAACAAGTAATTGTGAATGGTTCGTAGGTAATTTATTAGTTACGCGCCTAGAACTATACACCAAACGGGAATATTCTGCGAATATGTATGGAATTTAGTATGGACATCACCCATTGAGTAATTCTCTACTACATCCAACAACCAATCAAAATTTCCTATGACAGAAGTTAATCCAACACTTAAGCCACCAACATCGGGGGCTTAAGTTTTATCAACATTTAAGTGTGGTTACCTCTTAAGCCGGCACTGTGAAACACAAAGTTATGTTAAACCGCAGGTTAAGCTCCACGTGAGGCTTAAGCTCTCACTGTGAAACTGGGCATTAGATTAGTTAAATCATAAAAATGTTGAAAAACATATATTAGTATTAATAATTTCTAGATTTATATAAATATCTTGGTTTTTATGTAATTATTCGAAGTGCAATATTTCATATAAATTACTAAAAGGGCTTTTAGTTTAGTTAAAACAAAACACAAGAGTGGAACCTGTTTCAATGAGAATCTAGCAAATTTTTATTTATATCAGTCAATAATCGTTTCCCGATAAAGATATCGCGAAGCCTCTTACGTTTGTGGGTATAAATACAAATTGCGGTACTTTGAAAAGGACAGATTGGACGAGAGAAGCTGCAAGATGAATATGAAAATTGGTATATGTTTATCGGGTGAGATATTTTTTACTAAGATTGCTTTTTGAATGTTTGGCGGTTTTATCGATATGTAGGAGTCTTCCCGAAAGGTGGATTGTTGGATATTAGTTGGATTTTATGCTTAAATTGAAAAGAGAATATCTTCATACAGCAGATCTTGCAGAAGGGACTAATGGCGATATTTGTATGTTTCTCTTTTTGAAGTGAAACGGTGTGAATTTGTCTTAAGGGCCGATGTTGAATGTGAACCACACCTAAACGTCAAGTTTTTTCTGCATTTCATTTGACATTTCTCAATTTCAGACTAACTCAATTTGAACTATGAAAATATACACAGTCGAGCAACGCGTTAAAGTTATTCAGGCTTATTATGAAAATGGGCGTTCAAATTAAAATGCATATCGCGCACTTCGTGATTTTTTCGGTCAATTTAACTGTCCAAATGTGCGAACAATCGGAAAAATCGTACAACAATTTACATTTTACATAAAGACGCTAACAAGGTGCAATTGATGCAAGAACCAAAGCCTCTTGACCATTTCAAGCGTCGTCAATGATCAGAATGGTGGCAAGAAATGGCAACAGTGGATGATCAATTTTCGAAGAAAATCATCTTCAGTGATGAGGCACATTTTCACCTCAGTGGATTCGTCAATAAGCAGAATTGCCGCATTTGGGCGAATAATAATCCAAGAGTGATTGTCGAAAAACCAATGCACCCACAAAGAGTGACTGTTTGGTGCGGTTTATGGGCTGGCGGCAACAAAAATGAGGCCTGTCAGGCAGTTACTGTGAATGGCGTTCTCTATCGTGAGATGATTACCACAAAGAAATCATGAATGTGGTTCTCGACAAGGTTCATCTTGTTGAATGAGATCACTGGACGACCGAAAGTATCTAGGTAGGTATAGTGTAGGCTGTCGGTCATACGATTTACGGATCACTTAATGTTAGTCGAGCCTTCTGGCAGGATAACTTTTACAACAACCTCATCGACAACCATATTATCGTAGATGTGGTCAATAATGCGCATTCTGTTCGGAATTGAAGAGGTATTCAAAAGATGGGACTTTGTATTCCAAGTCCTTAATCCTCCGAACAGTGGGAAACGTGGCCTTAGATAAAGAATCGCGCAACACCTTCATGTTTGAGGTTGAAATGATTCCGTACGTGTCGCGATAGTAGTTATATACTAGTGGCAGATGCTGGTAGCATTGTTTTGAATGCCTGCCCACAGCGAGCGTCTTTTTGAAATTCGTAGTTGGAAAATGAACCCTTCAATTCAGCTCCAGTACGAACCATGTTGATGATCTCGATCACGGCAATGTTTCCCCAATGAAGCACTTCCAAAGTACGCTTAAGGCATGGCACAGTTAGAAATGAACACTGAGTTGTGCCGGGTTCAGGGCATTAATGTTCGAAAACAGCCACCGGTTTTATTCGCTTGTACCTACTACCAAAGATTATGAGTTCTATACAGATGACGCATTGAGAACAAAAAACAGAAACTATTACTAAGTAGCTTCAAGGTACGGGCGGACGGTGTGCATGAAAACACATGAAAAACAAGAACAAAAACGTATGGTCGTGCCAGCACGATCCGCCATAGAACAATTTTTCTTATATGGAGTGCGTCAACTGTATAGAATTCATAATCTTTGCTACTACTCAATGCTTTGAGAGCTCAAATGGCCGTCGTCTTCTGCTTGGGTATAGAGAAGTGGAAGTTTCCCAAACCTCTACAACTGCTTTTCAGATTGTGTAATTTTCACAGGATGAGGGGTCAACGCCTTAGTTGACACGGTCTCGACGTAAACCACTGGCCTTTGTTCAGTATTGTAAAGGCCAAAAGAAACTCTATAGCATCACCGGTCTCGCTTTCGACGAATTTGAGATCCTTTTCGACCTTAATGAAAGCTAAATATGGTCGTTCATTGGTTATAAGTGGTGATACCCACTTTGGCTAAATGTTATAGATTGTATATTCGTAGAAATAAGTTTTTAGGAAGTTCGTTAAATTATTTGGTTTATTCTGTAACAAGAAGAGTTTTGGCGTTGCGATGGACTTTGTGCCTTGGTATTATAGGGAAATCAAAGTATATTCTGCGCATTTGCGGAGCTTCACCGGCCATTTTTATACTCTATCCCATAGGAGTGTATTAGTTTTGATACATAGTTTGTAACATAGAAAAATAGTTTAGATAGATATACCTTAATGTATATGGATCGACTCAGAATCGCTAACTGAGTCGATTTAGCTATATCTGTCCATTCGTACGTCACCAGTTTTTGGGCATTAAATTTTGAGCTGGAATGATGAAATTTGATACAAGTTCTCTTTGTTGCTACCAGCAGAACAATCCGCCCCCACGGCCCCTTTTAAGAAAAACGTAGTTTTTGGCTAAACCTTAAGTAATTTTGAAAAACTTTCTAAACAAGATATTTATACAATCTGAATATCTATATTTCGTTCATATAAAGTTTTTTTCCACGCCCACTTTTTGTGGGCGTTTCCTACAAAAACCATTTGTATACGTAGCGTTGTTTTTGTCGAACCATAAAAGAATTTGATAAACTGTCTGAACAATATCTTGTGACAATATAACTTCCCTATATTTCATCTGCATAAAGCCCATATTTTGAGGATACTAATTTTAAGGATGGGATGGGATATATGTTTAAGCCACAAATTGAGCTTAATGCATGTTAATAAGTAAAAGTGGTTAAAGGGCTCCATTACATTTTGGCAAAACATCGGTTCGGTGTGGTTTATATGAACTGGTCGAATACTAATACTTTTCTTTAAAAATGTGACCAACTAGAACATAACTAGGAGAGAGTGCGCTTCTTGGACTTGTTTTTTTTTTTTTGCATGATCCGCCGAATTATGAAGATTCGAACAGTTGTGGACTTTCATGGCCTAAGTGTCGATCAGGTTGGTAAATGGTTGGCGTTCGCATATTACGACAGATAGGATCTTATCGGTTATGTTGAGGAGAATTATGCCTCTTTAGTTAGCGCAGTTCAGATGATCTCCTTTTTTTTTGTAGATCAGACAAAAGATGCTGACGTTCCATTCCATAGGCATACTTTCATCCGTCTAAATTTTGCATATGAGTTGGTGAATATTAATTATTGACGGAAGGCCGTCAGCCTTAAGTTTATATATTGCAATCCCACACTTGAATTCTACTGCGAAAATTATAGGCAGTAGGATAATGTACAGATTTACATACATAATCCTACTTTACTTCACTCCGATGTGACAAAAATCTGGGAAAATGTTCCAAAAAAAATATTGCAAAGCAGCTTAAGCGATGACGTGTACCATATCGGCTTACGCACCCACCAATTCGTGTGTTAATTTCCCCATGTGGTGTCCTCTATATGGCGACTTTCTGTACAAGATTTATCGTTCAAATGTAGGCGACCCTGTACACATTAACGGCAACGAAAGATTGTGAAATCGATCCTATCGAACACAGCTTCCCTCAGGGTTTATATTGTCCTTTGATACCAGCGGAATTTATGTCATGGTATTAGTTTTGTGAGTACAAGTGCAACATTCAAATGGTGGTAGGATCTAACTGCTGGTATTTAACTACCTTACATTACAATTTAAATGTCATACCCCGATTATAATTCACTGAAAAGTGACAGATATACCTACGATAATCGCAGAATACCAACACTACTGCAAAAAAGAAAACAATACTCAAAACAAAATTTACTTTCACACCAGTTGTTGCCTACTCGCTTGCAAAAAAAAACCTTTGACATTAGGGATGCTAGTAAGAGCACTCGTGTAAAGCTATACACATTCATTAGAATTCACTTGAACACATCTAAACGGTTGTACATGTAGTTATACAGTGCATAAGTATTAATACAGCCTTTATTCAGGGTCACAATAATTCTTATTCATAAAATATTTCCGCACCCATAATAGTTATACAGGGTTTGTATTAAATAAATTACCAAAAAGAGGGGAGTCTGTTACAATTGGCTGTTCTAAGTACGGCAGAGTTGGCATGTGATATTTTTTGTGGTTGCGAAACTCACGGCGACAACTTTATTTCCAACACTTTTGTTGACTTATGTTGATTCAATAACATCAATTACAATATTGAGTCTGAAGAATTACCATGTAAATAAATTAAACCGTGAAACATAACTGCTAAAATACAAAAATACCCTGTACGATTTTTACAACTTACAATTGAACCTTTGGTAACCCTGATGCTCAGCCGTCTGTGTATACAGAAAAAAATAAAATACCCTTGCACAGGCACTATTCAACCATCAGATACGCAACCTCCTTTCAACGTTGTATGAGTTTTATGAATAAGGTTTTTACGTTTAGAGACATTATAAGGGATGCATAACTTCACACACTCCTTATAATGAGTTTATGAATAAAGCCTATAGTATCAAGCGACAATATAAACCTCCGGTCGTACACAACCCCAAACTTCACAATCTAAATTGGTAAAAAAATACCAAGCTTCACAATCGACGATCGGCTAATGGATCTTTTAGAGACCTATTTTGACAGTTGTTCTGTTCCATTGGGCAAAAATATTGATTTATTTCTTTGATCTCAGATCAATTTTGCTGATCTGGATTTTTCGGCAGATTTATCCCATATCTTGCACTAATACCAATGCAATTAATAGCCGTTTTGATTAAATAAAAATTATTCCGATTGTAAAAAACTATTGTTAAACATTAAAAAAATGTTTAAACATATTAAATAAAAAAATAAAAACAACAATTTGTTTTACAGGAAATTTGGCAGCTATACCGCACCGACATTAACATCTACTTACTTACTTAAGTGGCGCTACAGTCCGGGATGAACCTGGGCCTCAACCAACATGCCTCTCCAACTAGCACGGTCCTTAGCTAACTCCCTCCAGTTGCGCACTCCAAGTTGGTTGAGGTCGGTTTCTACTTGTGCGCGCCACTTAAGGCGAGGTCTTCCTCTACTGCGTCCGACGTCTGGCTGGAAATCTAAGACTCTGCGAGCCGGAGTATTGGTGTCCATTCGTTCTACATGTCCTAGCCATCTTAAACGTCCAATGCGGAGTTTTTTTGACTAGGGGTACGTCGCTGTACAGCTCGTATAGTTCTTGGTTGAATCTTCGTCTCCATATCCCGTCAACGCAAACGGGACCGAAGATTATTCGAAGAATTTTTCTCTCGAATCGACCAAGGATTTCTTCATCCGCTTTTGATACGGTCCTTGCTTCAGGGCCGTAGACCAGGACTGGGATGATCAGGGTCTTATATAGGATCTCCTTAGTAGTTCGAGTGAGGGCTTTACTACTAAATTAATTCTTAGCCCGAAGAAACAGCGATTGGCAAGAGTAATTCTTCGTTTGATTTCTGACGAGATGTTGTTGTCAGAGTTAATAGCGGAGCCGAGGTGTCGTACTACCTCAAAGTTATATCTGTCGATGGTGACGTTCTGTCCAATTCGTCGATGTTGTGTGTCCTTTCGTGTTGACAGCATATACTTTGTCTTACTTTCATTCACTGCTAAACCCATTTTTGCCGCTTCCTTTTCTATACTAGCAAACGTGGCTATGACATCACGCTGAGTCCTACCAATGATGTCAATATCGACGGCGTATGCTAGTAGTTGCACCGAATTTTGGAAAATTGTGCCTCTCCAGAGTAAAATTGAAGAAGTCACATGACAGCGCATCGCCTTGCCTAAATCCTTTTTTGGTATCGAATGTGTCGGTGAGGTCGTTTCCGACCCTGATGGTGCAGCGAGAATTCTCCATCGTCATCCTACACAAACGGACAAGTTTGGGCGGTATACCAAAACTAGACATGGCTCTGTATAGTTCGTCTCTATAAATGCTGTCGTATGCGGCTTTGAAATCGATAAATAGGTGGTGGGTATCGATTTGGACTTCTTGTGTTTTTTTTCCAGGATCTGCCGAAGTGTGAAAATTTGATCGATTGTGGACTTTCCTGGCCTAAAACTGATAAGGGCCGATCAGGTTGTTGGTAAACGGTTTCAGGGGTTCACATATTACGGCAGATAGGATCTTGTAGGCGATGTTAAGCAGACTTATGCCGCTGTAGTTGGCGCAGTTCAGAGAGTCTCCTTTTTTGTGGATCGGACATACGATGCTGAGGTTCCATTCTTGGGCATGCTTTCATACGACCAGATTTGGCTTATGAGTTGGTGGATGTTACTTACCAAGTCATCTCCGCCAGCTTTATAAAGCTCAGCGGGAAGGCCGTCATTTTCGGCGGCCTTATTAAGCTTGAGTTTAGATGTTGCTATCCTCACTTCACTTAAGTCGGGTGGTTGGCAGTTTTCGCTGTCGTTGACAATATTAAATGGTTCATTCCGCCTGACAGCGGAATGTTGTTCGTCATCGCCGTTTAACAGTCTGCAGAAGTGGTTATCCATATCCCCAGCATCGACTGTGTCTCAACTACGATATTTCCTTATTCATCTCGACAGGATTCTGTTCGAGCCTTGTATCCTTGGCTTTGACGTTTTACACTTTGGTAAAACTTGCGAACATCGTTCCTGGAATGGCACCTCTCTATATCCTCGATCGCGAGCATTTCTTGCTCTTCTTTCTTCTTTCTGAAAAGCCGATGTTCTTCCCTTCTTCTTTGCCTATAGAGCTCAATGGCAGCTCTCGTCTTCACCTGCAGCTTAGCCTTGTAGGCCTCGTTCTTGTCTGCGAGCATCTGTCGGTATACCTCATCAAACCAGGGGTTTCTTGCTGGTGGCCGCGAGAAACCTAGCACATCAGTTGCGGCTGATCTAATGGCTTGTTGGCATCGTTGCCATTGTTCTTCGATATTAGATGCTGGTGGTGTGATGTGAATCGAGAGGTTAAGGGATACGCGTTGCGCAAAGGTCTTTGCGGTCTCTGGCGATTGCAGTCTTTCGACATTAAAGTTTTTCACAGTATTTCTGGTTTGTTGTGGCGTGGTTGATATCCGCATCCTTACCTTGGCTACAACAAGGTAGTGGTCCGAGTCGATGTCGATGTTCGGAATGGATGCGTGCCTCTTGTCTATAGCAATGTGATCAATTTAGTTGACTGTTCGTTGACCTGGAGACCGCCATGTCCCCTTATTGATCGAGGTGAGGAAACCGTGTGCTGGCTATAGTGGCATTTCGTTCCGTAGCGAAGTCAATTAGCCCAATCAGACGTGTTGTCGTGTAGGCTATATTTTCCGACAGTACTGCTAAAGATGTCTTCTCTTCCTACCTTTGCGTTTGAATCTGCCAGCACGATTTTAACATCGTACTTCGGCAGTCGCTCATAGGTTTTGTCGAGGAGCTTGTAGAAGCAATCCTTAGTTATATCATCTTTTTCCTCCGTCGAAGCATGAGCGAATATAAGGCTTATGTTGGCGAATTCTTCCTTGATGCGGATTGTTATGCGTTCGCTAATGTCTTGGAAACATAAGACTTCTTGCCTAAGTCTGGCACTTATAACAAATCCGCATCCGAATAGTTGCTGTTTCTGCTCACTATAACACGGTCCATAGTAAATGTCACAGACATTAACATCACGGACACGAAATCACACCAACTCAATGACATAAGAAATCAATCTGAAATCGTGTTCCATTGGCAACAGAAAATACCAATTTTCAAAAAAAAAAATCTGAAATTATAGAAAACACCATAAACCGGCCAATGCAGCGTTTTTCATGAATTTTACACACTTTTTCCATTTTGGGTTTTTTATTGTGATTTTCAAGATTTTGGACATTTTAAATTTAAATCAGTCGAACTAACGTCATCATCATCAAAAAATTAAAATCTGTTCGAATTTTACATGCACCACTGTGTGATTCACCTGCACCTCTATACTATAGTTGAGGGCATTTTCCACTATTATGAAGATTTTATAAAGCTTTTTTGTGAGTAAAGATTTTCTTTTCGTTTGAGTGCAATATGCCTTTTTCTGTTTTTCACTCTACATTTAGGGAACAGCAACAGCAACACAGCTGTATTTGAGCAAAACAATTGAGTGATAAGTATACACAAATTTCGAGTTGCTTTTGCTATAACGTCACGCTCACGATGAGGATGAACGTTTTCTTCTACCAGAAAACCACTCAGTTCAGTACAGCAGCCCACCAAACCAAGTTGCCTCCTAAACATTTAGTTAACTCTCAACTCTCGGCGGCACTGGTTTCGAGTGCCAAGTCCAACTTGCAGTTCGCGTCTCGCCTTAGCCGGTAAAATTATTTTACGTAGTAAAACTACTCCCACTACTCGATAGTGTTGTTGTTACCCATTCGCTGAGGCTGACCTATTAAAAGACTCTTCCGTAACAAATCCTAAAGGAAATCGATTTCCGTTCACATAACACGTCAGGTTTACCTGAAAGTCGGCGTTTTTGTTTACGTACACAGTGCAGTGCAGTGTGTTCTGGTGCGTTTTTTTCGAAATTTGTGTAAAAAAGTAAATAAATCCATTGAATGAAATTAATTACCCCGAGTGTAAAAATAGAAAAGTGAATTGAAGAGTAGAAACGTGTATTTTTTTTTTATTTTTCTCATACACACCCTGAAAAACTAACTGAAGCGGCGTGAAAATGAGGTGAGGCCTGAGTGGAAAATTGCAGTTTTTACTTTTTATTTTCAGAAAATAAATATTTTTCTACGAAATGCACATTTATTTACTTAATTGTAAGAAAAATTATATTTTTGCTGGTAAACATGATAAACAGATGTGATAGAGATAGGCTAGGCCATTGAATTTTATTTTGCTATGAAGGTGACTCTGAAGCTCGGCTTAAGTGGAATGTTTTGCCGGCGTTTTGTTGTTTTCGATGACAATGGTGTTGCTATGAGTGAGTGGATAGAGTTAGCAATCAATACGCAGCTGGAGATGCTATGTGTTACTTTTTATGGAATTTCACTTTATAGAAGTGACATCATATTTTTCTGTTAGTTCTCCTGGGGTGCTAGATAAATGGTTCTAATTGTGTGAATCGATTGGATGAAAGGAAAACATCTTTGTGGAGTCGAATCACGTAGTCTGGCTTGATTGCCTTGGAATGGCAAGTTAATGACATCATACACGAAATCTGGGACAGGGGAATGCGATATCATCAGCAGGAATGTTTTTGTTTTCAACTTTATTATGGGCTGTAACATTATATTCGTTTTAATTTTAAGAATAGGGACTAGCCTAGTAATTATAAGGCATAGGTAGGTCGTACCATGAAATCGTCGAGAATAGGTTTGCGTTGATGAATTTTAAATGGTATATTTACATGCATCTCAAGTCATGCCACTCATAAATGACACTTATCGTTAGTGTTTTGGAACCACAAAAAACGAGTGGTGGGTGCACGACTGGGTCGTACGCAACTTTTTCTTTCACAGCGAGTTCGCCGTTAGATCAAATAGTGCGCATTTTGATTATTAATGCTAAAAATTATATAAAATGTCGAAATTTGATTATACGAATGTTTACTCCGAAATTTGAAGGAATCGGTGTCTATGTGAAAAATAATTAATTTTCGTTATTGGCCATACTGAAAATTCCGTTAAGTGATAGTTGGGCTAAAACTAATTATGTGGAATTGTTTATTTTTATTTATTTATTTGATCTACCATATTCGTATATATTCACAGATTATTTTGACTTAATAATAAAAATAGTTTAATCCTGAAAATAAAGATTAATTAAACTTAAAAAAAACTTCAAAATAGAGAAAAAATAAAAAAAAAAACCTTTTCTAAGAGTATAGACTTAGCGAAGGATTGTTAGTATTTGGGATGTGAAATTGTTAAGTTAGTGAAAAGATATGGAAAGATCTTTTTTAAATGCTAATCTACTTTTTGAAAATTCGCATTCGTCAGAACTACACATTTCGTTGAAATATGTGATGCATCTTGATATTGGTTCATTTTGGCAATAAGCTGTTCTGTGCCTATTTGCTATGAACATATCTTTTGGGCGAAGGTGTCTCACAGGTGCATAAATATTAAGACAAGCTAGCAATTCGGATGAATTTATCCGAGAACATATAATATCCCTAATGAACATAACACCTGTAAGCTTCCTTCGAGTAGAAAGAGTTTGCAAGCCCAGTAATAAGCATCGAGCTTTATAATCAGGTAATTCATCATACCAGTTTAATTTTTTGATAGCATACCTGGTAAAGTTTTTCTGTACCCGCTCGATTCTATCTATATGCGTTTGATGGTAAGGAGACCAAACAACCGAAGCATATTCCATAAATGATCTAACTAGAGAACAATAAATTGATTTTAATATAAAAGGGTCTTTGAAATCAAAGGAATTTCTTTTCAAAAAACCTAATAATGAATTTGCCCTTGATATTGTTACATCGTAATGTGAAGTAAATGTAAATTTTTTATCAAATCGAATGCCGAGATCGGTTATTTCATTAACTCGTTCTAAAACAGTTTCATTGCCTGCGTAAGTGAACATAATATCATCTAGCTGACGTGAAGCTGTAAACGTTTTGCACTTCTCTACGTTCAAAGTTAAAGAATTTTTATTACACCAGCGAAATAAATTTCGAAAATCAGATTGAAGATTTTCACAGTCGCTAACAGATTTTATTTGATTGTAAAGCTTCCAATCATCGGCATATCCTAAGCATTTCGAATGTTTAATAAAAGAAGGTATGTCATTAGTGAACAAAATAAAGAGAAGAGGACCCAAATGACTTCCTTGAGGTACACCACTGTTTACACTGAAGGGTAGAGATGTTGAATTACCCAGTTTGACTATTTGTTTCCGATTTGCCAAATAAGAGGACAACCACTTATTGAGTCTTGAGTGAATACCTAAAGCATTCAATTTTTCCACAAGTTTTTTGTGATCCAACCTATCGAATGCTTTAGAGAAATCAGTATAAATAACATCAATTTGTGTACCGGCCTCAAGACTCTCAAGGGTATATTTAGTAAACAGTGTTAGATTCGTAGTCGTAGATCTACCAGTAACAAACCCATGTTGAAGATGACTAATACCATTTTGGACGTAAAAGTAAATTTTGTCTTTAACTATTTTTTCCAGAAGTTTTGGTATAACTGAAATCTTTGAGATAGGTCTATAATTTGTTACTTTGTTTCGAGATCCAGATTTAAAAATTGGAGTGATATAATCAATCAATCTTCCACTCATCGAGAAATATGCCCGATTTAAGAGAGAGATTGAATACCTTAAGCAATGGACTAAATAATGCAGTGCATTTTTTTTTATTATAATAGGGGGAATACCATCAACCCCAAAACCTACCTACAAAAACTACCTACTACTTGTGGTAGCAATTGCGATCTCTCCCGCAAGTGTAACCATCGACACTCAATTGACCAACAAAACACCCGACAACCGAACACATATTTTTCTTTAAACATTTTACAATGGAACATTAATGGTTTCATGAACAACTATGATGAACTGAATTTAATAATTAAAAATAGAAAATATGATATTATCTCTATACAAGAAACTCATCTGGCTTATAAAGTAGACCCTATTAAACCGAAGTCATATCTTGGATATTTCATCAATTTACCTGGTAATTTAACATCTATACAAGGAGTTGGAATACTGATCAAAGACAATATCCCACACATACACAAGCCAATCAATTCAAATATTTTATCCACTGCTGTTCAAATTGATATTGGTACTAAGGTTACCATTATCTGTGTATACATTCTTCCTGGACAGTTTTTCACTCGATCTGATTTAGAAAATATCATTCGGCAAGTGCAACCACCATACATATTTACAGGTGATGTCAACTCCTGGAGCGAACTTTGGGGTTCCCCTAAGACCAACAAAAGGGGCTTAGTTATTGAAGAATTCATAACTAAATCTGACTTAACCATACTTAACGATGGTTCTCCCACACATTTCTCAACTCACAACTCGCTCACCCACATTGACATAACATGTTGTTCGTCAATACTTTTTCCAAAAATATCCTGGAATATCTCTGACATTTTGCATAATAGCGATCATTTTCCAATATCCATATCTCTAATGCTAAAACCTAGACACGAAAACATCAAACACATCCCAAGATATAAAACAGATCAGGCAAACTGGAACGTATTTAAAACTAAATTTGCATCATACCCATCAGAAGTAAACACAACCCGCTCTAGTATAAACAGGGAAGCCGCCATTCTGCTCAAATCCATTCGAAACGCTGCAAATCAGTCCATACCCCAATCATCTCCAGTAACATCTTAACGAACCGTGCCCTGGTGGAACCTAGATCTGGCTAAATTAAGGACAGATAAGATTACAACTTGGAGGACTTTCAGGAAAAATCCTACTCAAGTTAATTTATTAGCCTACAAAAAAGCTAACGCTCATTTTAGAAGATTGCTTAAAATCAGCAAGTTGAATAGCTTTAAAGAGTTTACAGGTAATATAAACCCAAACTCATCCACAACCACAGTTTGGCAACGAATAAGGACTTTGACAGGTAGCTCGACGCATAAAAATATCGTTTGTATAACCACACCAACTGAATCGGTAACTGACCCTGCCGAAATCTGCAATCTATTTGCTCAAACTTGGTCATCCAATTCAGATAACTCAAACTTTTCACCAGCTTTCAACATCAAGAAAATAGAAAGTCTCAGTATGACTCCACAACCCGCAATGAATGCTGCAGCACAACGCATTGAAACTCATATCACGTTACTTGAGTTTGAAAGTTGCCTAAGTAAATTACAAGGGAAAACACCAGGGCGGGACAGGATATCCTACCCTATGATCAAAAACCTTCCAGTTCCAGTCAAACAACGGCTAATAACACTGTACAATAATGTCTTCAGCAAAGGTATCATACCACAAAGCTGGAAAATTGCCACCATTATCCCCATACCTAAGCCTAAGAAAGACATTGCAAGTGTTAATGGATATCGCCCCATCTCATTGCTACCCTGTCTAGCAAAAGTTCTTGAAAAAATAATTTCCAACAGGATTTTATGGCTTACAGAATTCAAGAAGATGCTAAGTCCCAATCAAGTCGCCTTTAGGCCAAGAAGAGGGTGTATAGATGCCCTACTTCACATTGACTATGTTATCACAAACGCCCTCTCAGCCCGTAACCATATCACAATGCTGGCCTTAGATTTTGAAAAGGCTTTCGACCGCGTTGGCACCCACCTTATCCTTAATAAATTAAGGGAATGGGGAGTCGGTCCAAATATTTTTGGATATTTCAAATCATTCCTAACCAACAGAAAATGCTTCATAAAAATTCGTAATATGTTTTCAAAACTGATGCCACTCGAAAACGGTATTCCGCAGGGATCACCTCTTTCGGTCATCTGTTTTTTAATAGCTTTTAACCAACTTAGTGAAATTATATCTAAATATAAAGATCTTGATCACTGTATCTATGCAGATGATGCATATATATTATGTAAATACAATGACCTAGATAAAACGAAATCTTTATTTTCTCTCGTCCTCAACGAAATTTATGAATGGTCCTATACCTCTGGTTCCAAACTTTCTTTGGACAAATGTAAATTAATCCACATCTGCAGGAAAAAAAATTGTTCAAACATAGAATTAGTGATTAATAATACTAAAGTAGAAACAGTTACTAACCTTAATGTTTTAGGACTAATAATAAATAATAGATATAATTGGAAACCTCACTGTATAAACCTTAAGAAATCATTAGCAGCAAGGCTCAATATCATTAAGTATTTATCATCAAGAAAAAGTAATGTTCATGTTAATACACTCTGTAATATCTCAAGGTTGTTAGTTTTAAGTAAATTGGATTACGCTTTGGCCATCTATGGTTCCTGCCCAAAATCAACCAAAAATATAATAACACCTACATATCACCAAGCAGCGAGGAGAAGCCTAGGCGCTTTCCCAACCACACGGATCAAAAATTTACTCGCTGAGGCCGGGCTCCCGTCATTAGAAGAGCGTTACCTTGAAATCATTGCAAGTCTCAATGTTAAGCTTTACTTCCAAACAGGATCGGTAATAGATAAAGATGCTAATAAAGCTTTTGCCCACACACGCGTCAGAAGGATTCCTTCCGCAATTCATATCATCCTGGAATCTGGTAATAAGCTAAATATACCTTCCAAAAAAATAGCCAAATACACCCCGTCTCACCCACCATGGGCAATCCATATAGATTCAGTGGTCCTCCAATTACAAGAGTTTCGCAAGGACATTACCTGTAATGCAAGGTATCAATCACGATTCCTCGAAATCTCAACGGACTTAAAAGGTAAAGGCTGGAACTTCATATACACAGATGGCTCGAAAACAACTACAAACACAGCTTTTGCAGTTGTAAAGCAAGATGGTTCTCTAATTACGCAAGGAGTCCTACCAAATATTGCATCCATTTACACAACTGAAGCACTGGCTATACTGGAAGCAGCAAAGAGAAGCTCTCAAATACCCGGTAAATGGGTCATCTGCTCTGATAGTCTGTCTGTACTGAAAGGCATCATTAATCCCAATAATAACACATATATCATAGCCAAAATTAGGGATATCTTAAATAAATCAAGACTAAAGATAAAATTGATGTGGACACCAGGTCACGTTGGAATTAAAGGCAACGAGTTCGCAGATGCTGCAGCAAACTCCGTGCTTCAGGCTCCCACCTTCACCTGCTACACCTTCTCACGTCTAGATTTAAAGAAACACATACACCAAGAATGTCACAAAAAACAGCTACTGCAATGGGAACATTATGCACACCACTATAAAACAGTCAACCCAAACAGAGTCCAGCCGAAGTTCCCAACAGATATCCCCACAACTAACTTAAAGAGGTTTATCCGACTCCGCCTTGGTCACACTGCATACACCCATCAGCACCTGCTCAAAAAGGAATCCCCACCAACCTGCCCTACCTGCTTCACGCCGATAACGGTAACGCATCTACTCAGCTCATGTTTCTTATCATCGCATCTATCACCCTTAAACAACTATAGTTCAAATCAAAATCTATTGGACCTACTCAGAGAACCAACTCAAAGCAATATTCTTAAGATAATAGACATTTTAGAACAACTTAAAATCGATATATAAATATTATTAATACCAAGAGCCGAAAGCCGTTGCTGCTAGTTTGCTCTTTCTAATATATTTGTAACAATTTTAAATTGTATATTAATATTTTAATAATAATAATAATAATAATAAAAATTGGAGTGATATAATCAATCTTCCACTCATCGAGAAATATGCCCGATTTAAGAGAGAGATTGAATACCTTAAGCAATGGACTAACTAATGCAGTACATTTTTTTATTATAATAGGGGGAATACCATCAACCCCAAAACTGCATTTACTTTCGAGGGTTTTAATTAATTCATTATTCCAATCTACGGATAAGAAGTATGAATTTAGAGATGAAAAATTAGATTTTAAAAAGTTAAAAGAATTTTATGGCGAACTAGTTTGAGGTGAAAAAGTATAAAAACTAAGCGAAAATTCAAGTGCTTTATGATAAATGGTATTAGGCAAAAATGGAGTTAAAACTTCCATGGGGCATGTGTATTTTACATTGTTGTTAACAAATACCAAATCTAAAACATTGTTAAATTGATTTTCAATTAAATTAAGTTGAAACAACTCATGGGCGTAAAGTGAATCGACAACAGCGATTTCACATGAGCTGGTAACATTTTGTGGAATAAGGGTTTTTGTTTCTTCATCCTTGCGCCAGTGAATATTATTTAAATTAAAATCGCCTGCAATACAGGGATGTTGATAAGATTTTAGATTTGAAAGAAGATGTTCTATATTCTCCATATGAAGTTTATAAACTTCTAAATTTGGTTTGCGAATATAGCTTAGGCAAAAACAAATTTTGTTATTCAGTCCAGGTCCACCGACTAAAACAGATATTTGTTCTACTAAATAATTTGTGCTGTTTAATAATTGCACTTCTCTTGACAAAAGATCATTTCTTACGGCTATTAAAACGCCACCTCCCCGCCGCATACCAGTTGCAGCGGATCTTTTTAAAACTATTATAGTAGTATATATATTAAATTTCATTCAATTTGACATAGTAGTTTGCGAGAAATTAACAATTTTCTTTATATGGCCTGAATGACAAAATCCGTTATATGGATTTTCTCGAAAAAACTGGGTATGCAGTTTTGTTGGAACTAATATGCTTATAGTATGTATAAAGTTTAATCAAAATCGTTAGAGCCGTTTTCGAGAAAATTGAGGTTATGTGTAATTTTTATATGGCAGGTACCGTTAATAACATGGCTAAAAGCAAACAAAAAAATCGGTCAAGCCGTTTAGGCTGGGGAGACCATTACGGACAGACGGACCGACGGACAGAATTCGAAAAACCACTTTTTTAGGCTCCGCTATCATCGTAATGTTAGAATCAATCAAAATCTCGAGGTCGAAAATTTTCACGAAAACAATATCTTTCTCTTTGTAAGAGAAAGTTAAAAAGGGAATCGCTACCGTAATTTGCAAAATTTGGCAAAATATTTGATTTTGCAACATTGTTTTAGTCCCGTTCATGGATGTTATTAGCAAATCACTGCAGTGGTCACGACGAATAGCACTTTGTAGTAAAAGGCGACTAAGGCCCGGTTTTTCAGTGGTGATTTAACCTCAATTCGACTAACCCTGGATTAAATTTAATCGAGAGTTAACTCATGAAGCATATTTTCTGTGCAGGATTTAATTTGACTCCATGAGTGGTGTTTCAATATGGTATCACTGATAATTTATCGATTTTTCTGTTAAAAAATTATCGAAATATCTCGAATCTGCAACAGCTCAGTTGCCAGGTGTTTGGTTTCCTTTTTCCAAATAAATGGAAATAGTTTGGTCTCGATCTTATAGGCCTTTTCCTTCTGAAAACTGTCATCCTCGTGTTAATAAAAGCTGATTGCGTAATCAATGACTAACCTTACAGATTTTACCAAAAAAATATTCCTGCGAATACCTATAAAACATTAGTCACTGATTAGCTAATCAGCGTTTAGTCACTGAGATCTGAATATGAATATTTCGTACACGTATTAATTCTGTTTAAAAATAAGATCCTCCCTCTTCCAAAAATCGTAAACGTGATTTTTTAAGAGTTAAGTTTTTCAGATTGGCACCACTGGTTAGTAATGGCGTCCTGACGTCATCTGTCAAAGTGAAAAGTTTTAGTATACTCTGCCATTTAATCATGGAAAGACTTACAAACGAGCAACGATTGCAAATTATTGAAATTTATTATCAAAATTTGTGATCTGTGAAATATGTGAAAATCCGCTCAGCGATGAGTATCATTTCTGGCTCAACGGATACGTAAATAAGCAAAACTGTAGCATCTGGAGTGATGAACAGCCACATGCCATACCAGAATTACCAATGCATACCGAAAAAACGACAGTTTGGTGTGGTTTCTGTGCTGGTGGCATCATCGGTCCATTTTTCTTCAAAGACGACCGTGGAAGAAACGTTACCGTCAACGGCGGACGATATGGAACCATGATACGCGATTTTTTTTTTGCCCCAGTTGGCTGAGATGAACTTGGTTGGCATGTGGTTTCATCAAGACGGTGCCACGTGCCACAGCCACACTGCTCGTGAAACAATTGAAATGTTGAAGGATGAATTTGGTGAGCAGCTTATCTCTCGAAATGGCCCTGTGAGCTGGCCACCGAGATCATGCCATTTAACGCCTCTTGATTATATCTTGTGGGGTTATGTAAAGTCGGTAGTCTATGTGGACAAGCCGAACACGATTGAAGCTTTACAGGATAACATGATACATAAATCGTGGAATACAGGCCGAAACACGCAGCCTTGATAAGCTTTACAGGATAACATGATACATAAATCGTGGAATACAGGCCGAAATGCTCGAAAATGTGACGCAAAATTAGACCTTCCGAATGAACCATTTGAAACGGAGCCGCGGACAACGTTTACATGAAGTTGTCTTTGAAACGTAAATGCCAAAGGCCTATTTATCGATTACAATAAAAATTTTGAATATATGATGCAAATTTGAGTGTTTTATTCAATTTAAAAAAAAAAAACTACACTTAAAAAATCACCCGTTATTAGTTTATCTAAATGCGTGATCGCAACGAATCCGAGGGTCACGGTATGTCAATTAGTAGCCTCTAATTTTAATGAACTCAGTCGGAGCGATTCTCGGTAGCTGGCCGCGCCTTGTGCATGCGAGAGTTTTACAAAATCGGTGATTCGACGACTGTAGCGCGAAGCACATTCTGCAATATTCCAAGTTTTCGCCACTTAAATGATGCTACAAGCATAGCTCTTTTTATAAAATGGTAATGTGGTATAACACTGGAATACCCAAAATAATTAAAGCCCCCGATGCCAGTCAGGGGGTTGAATTCGTAAACCAGGTTAAAAAACACCATTTCTTGTTGAAACTCATCTTAATGGATACGTGATTAAGCAGAACTGTCAATTCTGGAGTACAACGAATCCCAAATACAAGCATCAGAAACCCCTTCATTCGCCTTAAGTGACAGTTTAGGATGCGATTTCGGCGCGAGGAATTATCGGGACTTATTTTTTCGAAGATGAGGACATGCAGTTACAGTTAGCACCTTATGCAAAACTTACCTGACGGTTTCAGCATGACGGAGCAAGGTAAAATTTTCCCTGGTAAATTGATCTCCAGAAGAGGTGATTTTTTCGTTTGGGGCTATCTCAAATCTAAAGTTTACGCTAATAAACCGTCTATCTGTTGAGTCTGGTGCCGTGACAGAAAGTCGAGCGAAATTACACCGAATTCCGAAAGTCGGCGTTATTTCGCTTTCATAAAGTGAAATAACGCCGAATTTCCATGTTCGGTCTTATTTCAATTTGCTAATGTGAAATAAAGCCCAGTCGGCCTTATTTCACTTCCAATTCCGAACACATCCCAAATCCAACAGTGAGCCCAAGCAGGGGGGTTCATACTTTGCAAACATCCGAGTGCCAGTTTGGGTGTATGCAAACTTTAAAAACGTGTAGGGGGCTTGGGCTCACTGTTGGACTTGGATTGCGTAGGTTGGATATATGGAATAACAAGTCCCCACCAACAGAGGGATTGCATACATATTCTTACGACTTTATAAGAAACTCTCTGTTCGACTTAATAGGGGCGGCGAACGCGAGAGTTTACATTTGGATGAAATTATTATTTTTATGAAAATTAATACACAAAATGTGTATTTTAATAATTAAAAGTATTAATAAGGATGTCATATTGAATGGATGATCTGTCGACTAACTAGTTTGTAAATGAGCAATTAAGTACATTTATAAAATTTTCTATTAATAAGATGTTCCGGGAACAATTTCAAAAACGGATATATAAGTGGGAACCCTGCACTGAATTGCCCTACGAAATGACGGTTCCTCTTATAAATTTGTTGCCTATTCTAACTTTTTACGTGCCAAAAAGTTGCTTGGTTGTGTTTTGAGATAGACTCACAACCAAACGATGAGTTACTCCACACTTAAACTACCCTTACTACGGGTTTTGTTAGTCCAAGTCGAAAATGTGTAATTATGAGGAGTTTTGCTTATCTACTACTAGAATAAACGCTACTCCTAGAATAAATGTTATTAATACTGATTACGGAGGCTAGAGTAAGAGAGGGAAGAGACAAATACCTACATGTATGAAAAAGTAAAACACATTTCGAAACATACGGTTTGATGGGATCAGTACGATAACTAAAGGATTATAGTAAAGAGAGTTTTAATACAAGGACTTTCAACTATTGGAAAAGTGGTCTGTTTCGCCCGTTTAGGTGGCATTCTTAAAATGATTCAAAAAATTACTCAAACCCATTCAATTTATTCAACACATTCAATTTAGTTAGTATATTTTTTTAAAAGCCAGAAATCTGTTTTTAAAATATGCTATTTCCAGTAACTGGCATGTATGGCCTTAAAGACCTCAACCCAAGAGGACCTCCTGCTTAGCGTCTAATCTGAACCGTAAATTTGAGAAGCTTCTAATACATGTTACTCTTGGATGCTTGTCGGACTTTCGCAAAGAGATGGAGCAGTACAAAAACTTAGATGTTGTCACTTTCGGGATTTGAGCCAGGGGCCACGCGCTTAGTAGTCCAAAGTACAAATCGATTGCAACCACTTCAATTCATAGTTCTCGAAAAAAAAAACAAAAAAAAAATACTTTTAATCTATTTTTTTAGAAACAAATCAATTTTTATTCCATGTTAAGAATATCTTTGAAAAATGTCTCCCCCTGTCAAAATGAGATAGACGTCAAGTGCTTGTATTTAGACCCTCAATAAAATTTGATTATTATAATGCGGTTCTAAGTTATCGTATTCTACCCGATTTGACACTTGACACTGGTTCTTACTAACATGTTTGTAGTAAATTATTTTACGGATTTATTTAGTTGTCGATTTAACTACTTTCTAAGTCAAATTCAGTAAGAATAAGTAAAAATAATTTAGTACGCGAACAGAGCTATTATTTGCTGCGAACTTTTAACAATGTTGTTTGACAGATATATTGTTACATATAGAATAGATTTCCCCCGTGCCCAGAATGTTGTTCCACATTCCACTTAATCAAAAGACCTCAGCTGACGCTGGGGAAGAAAAATTGTGCAGATACATATCATAATTGAGAAAAAATAAATCAGGAGTAGGTACATAGGTATGAATAATATATTATTTCAATTTCTGTAAATATAGGTAATGAAAGTGGAACCTCATACATTATAAAGTAGACATAGAAGGTAAACGTCAATTAGGTTCAATGGCTGACCTCCATTCTGTGTCAAATATGTATCCTCGGCACACTTGATTCCCTCTGCAGAATGTTTTCATTGTTTCACTTTAGTGCAGTTATTCCCCTTTTATATTATCAGCTTCGGCAGGTGCAGTGGAGAAGACCAGTTTATGTAATGCTCAAATTCGAGTATGTATTTGTATAACCACCTGTTTTCGAATGATTCAGTCGGGGATGCTTTTTATTTTTTTTTTAATATTGAATTTTCACGATCCAGTGTTGCCATAAATTAAAAAAAAAAAAATTGAAAGGTAAACGGGTCGGTTGCATCATTCGACTTTCAGCAGCGCTCAATAACCTCTGCTTTCGATATTTTTAAGGAGGTCATTAAACTGTAGAAAGTGTCATTCAACTTGAAATTACATTTTTTGTGCTCATATCCACTAATAAAAACAGACATGGGATGACTAGAATTCAGTGAACAAATCGTTTACTACCCCATTTCATTCCATTTTCTTTAATTTATGATGAAACCAATGTCTGAATATGTTGTTCAGAAAGTGAATTGCATTTGCTTAAGTTAGACACAAATAAGCAAACAATTTATCTAGGGCCATTCATTGTCAAAATATGTTGATCATACATTTCTTCGAAATTTTAAGATATTTTTTAAGAAAATTAAAATTTAAGAACTTTTTTCTAAAATTTCCTTAAATTTCTTCTATTTCTTTTTTTACTAAAACTAGTTTTTGTAATGACCTCCAAAAATCGAGTAGCTCAGATAATATTTGGAAAATAATTGGTGGGCACGTTTTTTTCTTACATGTTTCTTTTAAGAAATGCGATAAAATGAACAAAATTACATTTTTTTCATGTAAATGGTCCGCCAAATAACTTTTTCTTTTTGAAAATGCTATAAAAAAAAACTACTGAATATTTTCTCAAATTTTTTTTTTATTTGAAAGTACAATACTTCCGGTTAATAATGGAAAATAATTTCATTCAAATGGCTGCCTCGGCTGGCCATGCCTACACGATAGGTCCAATTTTTAAGCACATTATCGATTGTGTGCAGCTGTATTTCACCAATGGCTTCACGAATATTGTCCTTTAAAGCGTCAATTGTCTCTGGCTTGTCGGCGTAACACTTATCTTTTACGGCACCCCACAAATAATAGGCCAACGGTGTCAAATCGCAGCTCCGAGGTGGCCAAACGACATAAGCTCTGCGGCTGATAATGCGATCTTCAAAAACAGGGTGCAAAACATCGAGTCCTGTTGAAATCAAATGTTGCCAATATCCTCCTCTTCAATTTTTGTGAACAAAAATTCGTTCAACATGACCCGATAACGATCGCCATTGACTGTAACGGCCACTCCTTGCTCATTTTCGAAGAAAAATGGCCCAATTATGCCTCTGGACCAAAATCCGAACCAAACAGTGACTCGTTTTGGGTGAATCGGCATTTCAATGTATGCGTGCGGGTTTCCTGTGCCCCAAATGCGTCAATTTTGCTTGAGTACATACCCAAGATCAAAATGAGCTTCATCTTAAAAGATGATTTTTTTTTGGCAAAATCGGCATCTTCTCTAAGTCGATCGCAGGCCCACTTAGCGAAGCGAAAACGCATTGGATGGTCAGTTGGCTTCAACTCCTGAACCAATTGGACTTTGTATGGCGTCATACCAAAGTCTTATGCAAAATTCGTCTCTATGATGTCTCCGAAATGTTCAATTGTTGAGAACGACGGTGAATTGATATTGATGGCGCTTCACGCATGGCATGGCGCACCATCCTGCATGAATCAGAGGCCTTCCAAATTCATGTCTTTGATTTCAGTAAAAAAAAGTTCGTTAACATGGCTCTGTAACGCCTACCTTTGACCGCAACTTTGTTCCCAGACTCAATTTCCAAAGAAAAATGGTCCAATGATGCCACCACTCCACAATCCGCACCAAACTGTCACTTCTATGTGGATGCATCGGCTTCTCGACAATAATGGGGTTTTCCGAGCCTCAGATGCGGCAATTTAGTTTGTTGATGTTTTTTCGCCCAAAATCGTTGTCCAATTCAAGCTGCTCTAAGGCCCAAACTGCGAAACGATATCGAAGCAGGTGGTCATGCACCTTCAATTGCTGAGTCTACTGGACCTTGTAAGCGAATAAAGGCCTAAAGGCATGCACTATATTTTCGCAGTCCCGCGTGTGTTATTGTATTTTGAAGATGGTGTCAGTGGAAAAGCTCTTGGAAATTATAAAAAATATCCAATTTTGCATACTCTCCCGCATCTTTCCCATGCGATATTCGCTATCGCTCTCGCGTTTAGCGTTGGTTTGAGCAGGCCTTAATTCGAGATCTTTGTGCAAAATTCTCCTCAGGCTAGTGCGTGAAATGTTGAGCTGTTGAGATCGATGACGAGTTGATTTACTTGAAATGGATCTCACACTCTCGTCTACAGCTGCCAAATTCTCGTCTGTGCGTACCGTGCGACGACGGGGACCATGAGTGTTGTCCACTAGCATACCAGTCTCACGAACTTTTTGTACAAACAAACTGTCAAGATTTCGATCAGAAAACAGCTGTCATTGACCTATGATTTAAAAAGAAACCACTAGATTGGCCTGCATGTAGATAATAGCTAAGCATTTACGGATCCATCCGAAATCTCCATAACATGGAACGGTATATTTACTGAAACGAATATCCACTCCGACATACATTTTTTAAATTTGCTTTTGCATTATTTCATTGTTTGCAATACTAAGCCCATGTTTCGGGCCCTAACTTAATACACAAGTACAGTAATCCAAGCCTGTCCTTAACTGTGTCTTTGGCTTTTTTAAGGCGCCCCAAAATTATTATGGATACTTACAGAGGGATACAACCATTTTGTACTTAAGTCCAAAAAAATTGTGTTGTTTATGTCTACGAGGATGTGGATATAGCTGTTCCTTTGGCATATAATTTGTTGCATCTCCCCACTCTTTCTGCTAAGAGTACAGTTGGTTATTTTGGACGTTTCATAAAAGGAATTCATAATGGCAATTTGATTGACAGATGAAGCTGCTTTTTGTGGAGTATTTTGTTTATCTTATTCAAAAAACACTAGCTAAACTAGTTGAGGAAATTCTCTTAGGTGAAACTAGCCGTATGACATTGTCTATATAGACGTTTAGATATTTTTTTAAATTTCTTTACGGTTTGAGCAAAAATTTAATTTTTTTATAAAAATGGCCGGGCAAGTGAACGATCTCTGAAAATGTTCACATTCGAGCTGCTTCGTTTAAACAAAATGTTTTCATATTAATTTTACTGACCAAGTTTAAAATTTGTAAAAATTAAATATTTAACATTAACGTGTATGGAACATTTATGTGTATTTTAAGTTAAGTTATTTTGTTGCCACTAAGAATGGAACCTCTTGTTTAACGCCGATAACGAATGGCAAATTTAAGAACCTTCTAATGTCAGACTGTCACAATAGGTGGGCCAGCGAATAAACCAAAAATTATATAGAACTACATATAGTGCACATCTCATACAACGAAAATTTACTATGTGGGGTATTGATATTGATACCCCAGTGTTCACATTTCTACCCCGACATCAAACAACAGCATAGCTGATGCATACGAACGACGAAAATTCCCATTAGTTCCCATTCCCAATATTTTAGCTGTGATGTGTACTTTATGTAGTTCTATACTCTTTGATAAAACACATGTGTTGTTACTTTCAAGATTTGAACCAAGGACTCCGTGCTTACTAGTCCAACGGTTACCACTAGGCCACTGAACCCAAAAATTAAGTCCAAAAATCGGTGACATCCACAAAGATGGACATATAGGCGGAAGCACAGACAATGGCTTAATCAACTCAGTAAAACGTATGCACCAGCTGGCAGGAATTGAACGCTCTCTGTATAAACGAGCCTAGTTAAACATTTATAAATGTTTAGATTCGATTACAAATGATAGGGGTAGTGTGGTTAGGTGACAAGATCCGCACCTTGGTTTTCGTATATTTTTTGTTTAGTAAACATTTTTTTAAGACATTTCAAATTAATTGGATTGTTAGCCGAGTTCTACATACGAAGCCTTCAAAGATTGCCCTCCGTCACCTCAGCTGTGGCAATTTTCTGATTCTTTTGCTGTGTTCATCGCTAATAAGTGCTGCGAAGTAAAACATTATTGAAACCAGACAAACAATTTGTTTGGCCAATAAAGTTCGCCTCTGCTGAAAATATTGTTCCACATAATTAATTTAGCTGAGGTAGTAGAGGAAAATCTTTTAAGAATCCATAAGCGGAACTCGGGTATAGGATAGATGTGTTTTTTTCTGCTTTGTCGCCTTAAAGACAATTTTTTTATTAGTTGTCACTGTTGATGAGGAATGCCGACAGATGCTCGCAGCCAAGAACGAGGCCTACAAGGCTAAGCTGCAGGTGAAGACGAGAGCTGCCATTGAGCTCTATAGGCAAAGAAGAAGGGAAGAACATCGGCTTTTCAGCAAGAAGAAACAAGAGCAAGAAATGCGCGCGATCGAGGATATAGAGAGGTGCCACTCCAGGAACGATGTTCGCAAGTTTTACCAAAGTGTAAAACGTCAAAGCCAAGTATACAAGGCTCGAACAGAATCCTGTCGAGATGAACAAGGAAATATTGTAGTTGAGACACAGTCGATGCTGAGGATATGGAAAAACCACTTCTGCAGACTGTTAAACGGCGATGACGAACAACATTCCGCTGTCAGGCAGAACGAACCATTCAATATTGGCAACGACAGCGAAAACTGCCAACCACCCGACCTGAGTGAAGTGAGGATAGCAATATCTAAACTCAAGCTTAATAAGGCTGCCGGAAATGACGGCCTTCCCGCTGAGCTTTATAAGGCCGGCGGAGATCCACCAACTCATAAGCCAAATCTGGTCGGATGAAAATATGCCTGAAGAATGGAACCTCAGCATCGTTTGCCCGATCCACAAAAATGAAGACCCTCTGAACTGCGCCAACTACAGAGGCATAAGTGTCCTCAACATCGCCTACAAGATCCTATCTGCCGTAATATGTGAACGCCTGAAACCGTTTACCAACAACCTGATCGGCCCTTATCAGTGTGGTTTTAATCCAGGAAAGTCCACAACCGATCAAATTTTCACACTTCGGCAGATCCTGGAAAAAACTCAAGAAGTCCAAATCGATACCCACCACCTATTCATCGATTTCAAAGCCGCATATGACAGCATTTATAGAGACGAACTGTACAGAGCCATGTCTAGTTTTGGTATACCGCCCAAACTCGTCCGTTTGTGTAGGAAGACGATAGAGAATTTTCGCTGCTCCATCAGGGTCGGAAACGACCTCACCGACACATTCGATACCAAAAAAGGATTTAGGCAAGGCGATGCGCTGTCATGTGACTTCTTTAATCTTATTCTTGAGAGAATTGTGCAAAACTCCAAAGCCAACACCAGAGGCACAATTTTCCAAAAGTCGGTGCAACTACTAGCATACGCTGACGATATTGACATCATTGGTAGGACTCAACGTGATGTCATAGCCACGTTTGCTAGTATAGAGAAGGAAGCGGCGAAAATGGGTTTAGCAGTAAATGAGGGTAAGACTAAGTATATGCTGTCATCGTGAAAGGACTCACAACATCGACGAATTGGACAGAACGTCACCACTGACAGATATAACTTTGAGGTAGTACGGGACTTTGTCTACCTCGGCTCCGCTATTAACTCTGACAACAACATCTCGTCAGAAATTAAACGAAGAATTACTCTTGCCAACCGCTGTTTCTTCGGGCTAAGAAGGCAATTTAGTAGTAAAGTGGATGAAGAAATCCTTGGTAGATTCGAGAGGAAAATTCTTCGAAAAATCTTCGGTCCCGTTTGCGTTGACGGGCTATGGAGACGAAGATTCAACCAAGAAATATACGAGCTGTACAGCGACATGCCCCTGGTCAAAAAACTCCGCATTGGACGTTTAAGATGGCTAGGACATGTAGAACTAATGGACACCAATACTCCGGCTCGCAGAGTCTTCGATTCCCAGCCAGACATCGGACGCAGTAGAGGAAGACCTCGCCTTAAGTGGCGCGCACAAGTGGAAACCGACCTCAACCAACTTGGAGTGCGCAACTGGAGGCAGTTAGCTAAGGACCGGTCTAATTGGAGAGGCATGTTGGTTGAGGCCCAGGTTCATTCCGGACTGTAGCGCCACTTAAGTAAGTAAGTAAGTGGTGATATTCTTAACCTGTCCCTGATGGTGCACTGAATATTTAATAAAATATTAAATAAATTTCAATTTTATGTCAACACATTCATATGACCCTACATGTTATACTTAAAAAATTCACAACTTATAGATTTGATTATTAACAAATCCAATAAAAATTAGCAAAAGAACGGGCTAGTGAGGTCACATTAAATGTCGAAACCTAATCTCTGCACTCTTACAAATACCAAAAAAAAAAAAAAAACAATTATTCTAGAATTGAAGGATTTTGACAAAGCACGGAATATTGAAGCTAGAGAACGCAAGAAATTATGGCATCTAAAAATATCTATGATTTTAAAATTAAAACAAAAATAGACATTAAATCCCAAATTGTTTAAGTTTCCTCTGTTGCAATACACACCGCAATGTGTACATTCATGTATTCGATTAACAAAGAATGAAAAAAAAAAAGGTCTGGCGCCTTGGTGTTCCACTTTAAATGTAAATTGTGTGTGTTTTTTTAATTCTTTACTCGATGAAAGGAAACAATGATATGCACATGCGAAGGATATAGGATATATCCTACACTATGCTAAAGATGATAAGGTATAATATGCTGTAGTTTTATTCCAATACAAGATTTCCACTTGAATTTAACTCCATTGACATAAGAAGTATTTTGGGTAAATTTACAAAAAGACCAAAATGTTGATCCCTTTGCATTAATAAACACTCTGGAGAAATACACAAAAATACTTTAATTACAAACGAAATTCACTTTGTCTTTAACGGACAGAGATTTTTTTTAAATATTGAGTTGATTTTTATCAATTCAAATACACGAAAGTGACAGCTTCATTTGTATTCTTTAAGGTTTTTAATTTTTATTGTTTTGAGAATATTAAAAAAAATCATTGTCATCGGTTGGTGAAGGCATCGGATACAAAAAGAAAAAATGGAGTCAATTCGAATAATCAGAATGGATTGAACACCTACACCTGAGATATCCTGAATACTACCATCAGTTATTTAACACATTTTCACCGTCAATATTTTAGCTGATCCAATTGACTGCCGAACGAAATTTGTTTTTCCATGATTTCACAATTTTTTAAAGAAACGACTTTAAGTCATACGCGTATTCGCTTTAAGAAAAAAAACGTTGGATATATGTTTTACGATTTCAAGATCAAAGAAAAAGTTTTTATCGCTTTCTACTATTTACCGCATATAGTGACTGCAGCGCCAACTCCGCGCAAATCATCACCACACATAAAGCAAGAGTAACTAAAAACATATGGGAAGGCTACAATCCCTATCCCATCCCATTTGTAAAACTAATATCCCGAAAATGTGGATATAGATATTGGAATGGCTTAAAACACGATGAGGATTAAATATAGAAAATGGCAATGTCACAACAAATTGTACGGTTCTACAAAAGACAAGAGGGGTATTCATGCAACGTCGTAATTTTATTACGTGCGAAAGATTGTAATTTTACGACGACGTTTCATGAACGACCCTAAAATGCACCAATAAATAATGCGGTAGCCCACTGAATTCAATCTCATTTTATTTATTGATAAAATCTTGTTCATATTGTTCTCCTTCCGTTCTCGACAATTTTTTTCAGCTTAGCGCATACGTTTATTGTGTGAAAGTGGCTGATTAAATGTCAAAATAACATTTCAAAAGTTTACAACGTTTACCATCTCAGTTTACGCACCTAATTCCTGTGAGAAAATTCCGATATTGTTAGAAAAGATTTCCCATACAAATTTTGACAGTTCATATATCACGTCGTAATTTTATCACGTTTACAACGTTTACGACGACTTTCCGAAGTTGCATGAATACCCCTAAGGTTTTTCTCCTGCATATGTTATGGGGTAGTGTATAAAAATGGTTTTTAGATAAAAACGCCCCCTAAAAGTCGGCGTGGGTTAAAATGGTATACAAACGAAATGTTCATATTAATATTACTAATGATTCTGCATCAAAAGTTTTTTCGAAAATTTTAAAATTTGACCAAAAAACGTTTTTTATTACGCTTCTCAGACACTTTTTTTAAAATTCCTTACGGTTTGGCCAAAAACTACGGTTTTCTAAAAAGGGTGCGTGGCAGTGGGCGAATTTAAAAAAATTTTAAACTTGTTCTGCTGGGAGCAACAAAGACCACGTATACCAAATTTCATCATTCTAGCTCAAAATTTAAGGCCCAAAAACGGACAGACATGGCTAAATCGACTCAGCTATCGATTCTTAGTCGATCCATATACTTTGAGGTATATGTACAAGGTGGCGCAAAAGTAATCCTCCTATCAGAAAATGCTATAAATTTTGCGATTGGCCCCTAATGTCAGTTCTGTTTTGACATTTGTGTAGAAAACACATGCGAAATACACGTTAATAAACAATGTTACGCTACACTGCTCCAGAACGCGGAATATTGGTTACTATTTATTTGAGCAATAATCGGTCGGTGACTTTGGCACAACGTGAATTTCGTCGCAGATTTCCTAGCCGTCCAACGCATACTGGTGAAACACTGCGACGTTTAGCCGCTCGCCTCGAAGAGACTGGCACAACACGAGATGCTACCAGGCGTGGCAGACCCCGGAGTAGCCGTTCTGCAGAGAATATTGCTGCTGTAGCCGAAGATGTCATGGAAGCGCCGTCGACATCGACCAGACGACGTGCCACGCAAATGGGTATCAGTCGACGGTCTTTACAGCGAATTTTGGTGCAAGATTTGAAGATATTTCCGTACAAAGTCCAGACGGTGCATCAGCTGTTAGCTGCTGACCGCCAATCGCGTCTAACATACGCCCAAGCCATCCTTAATCACCACCAAGAGGAAGACGATTTTTCATCAAAAATAATAATGAGTGATGAGGCCCATTTCCATCTTAGCGGGTACGAAAATAAGCAAAATTTACGCATCTGGGGCACTGAAAATCCGCGTGTAACCCACGAAGAGCCATTACACCCGCTCAAAGTCACTGTATGGTGTGCTGTTTTCGCTGGAGGAGTCATCGGACCTTTTTTCTTCGAAGACGTCGCGGGCCAAACGGTTACTGTGAATGGTGAGCGCTACAGAGCAATGATCAACGAGTTCTTTTTGCCGCAACTTGATGAATTGGGATTGGAAAACATGTGGTTCCAACAGGACGGTGCAACGGCACACACTGCACGTGCCACAACCGATATGCTGATGGATGCATTTCCCGGGCGCCTAATCTCCCGTTTTGGCGATTTGCACTGGCCAGCAATATCGCCTGATTTGACCGCTCCAGACTTCTTTTTGTGGGGCTTTTTGAAGTCGCGGGTTTATGTCAACAAGCCTCAGACTCTTGCATCTCTTAAAGACAATATCCGTCAAGAATGTGAGGACCTATCGCCGGAAGTTTTGGCCAAAGTGATGGAAAATGCCATAAAAAGGGCTCAAATGACAATCAACTGTGGCGGCGGCCATTTACATGACATCATATTCTCGACTTGATGTAAAAAAAAATTAAAAGACCAAATAAAAATAATCCACAAGAAGAATCAAAATTTTTCATTTTTTTTTAAATTACAGCCAAAAAACATCGGAAGGTTATTTTTGCGCCACCTTGTAGCTAAATTATTTCTCTATGTTACAAACTATGTATCAAAACTAATAAACCCCTATGGGATAGGGTATACAAATTAAAAACAAAAACGATTTAGATTCAGCATATATCAAAGTTATTTAAACACAAATTGAACTACAATTTTTTTTAAATTATCTCAGCACAAAAATCCACTGACGCCTTTGACAGTTGTGGATATAACTTCATTGACAATGACAATGCCCGTCACTCCCGAAACGACAGTGCATGTGATCGTTGAATTGACAGAGTTATCTTTCAAAATGGCCGTGTTCCGGGTTCTAGTTTTACCAAGTTAACTTTGCCAAAGCACTGTTCTCATTGGTCAATAGACCATAATAGTCACGTGACATTAGAGGGGAAATAACTGTCGAAACAAATTGAAAATTTACACTTGGGAACTCAGATATGTTTAGCAAGATGTTGCGTTCCACGTTTCCTTACCTTATTTTTCATTTGTAATCTGAAATCCGGAACACGGCCAATGTTTTGGTCTTTAAACGTCAAATGGTTTTATATCATACAGACAGAAATGGAAATGAACTGACGCTTAAAAGACCAGTGGAAACCTAGCAATTGTTCTGCCAATAATTCAAATTTTCAGTTTTCATCGGATTTTTAGATTTTTTTTCCATTTTGAGTGTACATTTTGAGATCAGATATTTGTAGACATTTACAAAATCCGCCCACCACAACGACCATTAAAAAATGGTCCCTATAATCCCTATGGTTTGAAAACTCCATAGGGAACCAAAGCAATGTCATGTCATCAGAATGTGGATTGGCAGCCGTTTTTTTAGAAATATTTTTCAAAATATTTTCCACAATTATTGTCGACATTAAAGCTTAGTACGCTGCTCGAGCGAAACTAAATTTTAGCTGCTCTCCATTATTTCTCTCCAAACACTAGCTAAAATCCTCGCCGCTAAATTTTGATATAGAGTGCTTTGTGGATAAGTGTCATAACAAACAGCTGTTCTTTGAAAAATAAGTTTATTTCAACAACTCAAAAGCACAACAGAAGAAAACAATACGATGTGTCAAAATTTAGCTTGAGAAAATGTCCCGAACTATTAATGGGCGCGCTAAATTGTGACAGATACATCCAGTACAGTCTGAAATGAATGTTTGATTTTTTAGCTGAAGCAGCGTACCGCTCGGCTAAATGGATTCGCTTAAATTTAGCTCAGCTGATTTTTGGAGAGAATTTTGTATGGGAGCTAAAATTAAGCTCGAGCAGCGTACTAAGCTTAAGTTGAAAAAATGGTATCGTTCAAATTAACAAGTTCTGAGTTGATGCACATTTGTGCTCGTTTTAAAGCATTTGGAATTTGTTGAACCCAAAAGACCAAGATCGACCAAGATCGACCAAGGATTGCTTCATCTACTTTTGATACGGTCCATGCTCCAGCGCCGTAGAGGAGGATTGGGATGATCAGGGTCTTATATAGGATCTCCGTATTCGTTCGGGTGAGGGCTTTACTGCTGAATTCCCTTCTTATAGAGCAACACCGGTTGGCAAGAGTAATTCTTCGTTTAATTTCTGACGAGATGTTGCTGTCAGAGTTAATAGCGGAGCCGAGGTAGACAAAGTCCCGTACTACCTCAAAGTTATATCTGTCAATGGTGACGTTCTGTCCAATTCGTCGATGTTGTGTGTCCTTTCGTGTTAACAGCATAATCTTAGTCTTCCTCATTTACTGCTAAACCCACTTTTGCCGTTTCCTTCTCTATATCTACTAGCAAACGTTGCTATGACATCCCGATGTGGTTGAGTCCTATCATTGATGTCAATATCGTCGGCGTATGCTACTAGCTGCACCAATTTTTGGAAAATTGTGCCTCTGGTGTTGGCTCGGGAGTTTTGCACAGTCCTCTCAAGAATCAAATTGAAAAAGTCACAGCGCATTGCCTTGCCTAAATCCTTTTTTGGTATCAAATGTGTCGGTGAGGTCGTTTCCGACCCTGATGGAGCAGCGAGAATTCTCCATCGTCATCCTACACAAACGGACGAGTTTGGGCGGTATACCAAAACTAGATATGGCTCTGTATGGTCTCTATAAATTCTGTCGTATGCGGCTTCGAAATCAATAAAGAGGTGCTGGGTATCAATTTGGACTTCTTGGGTTTCTTCCAGGATCTGCCGAAGTGTGAAAATTTGATCGGTTGTGGACTTTCCTGGCCTAAAACCACACTGATAAGGGCCGATCAGGTTGTTGGTTAACGGTTTCAGGCGTTCACATATTACGGCAGATAGGATCTTGTAGGCGATGTTGAGGAGACTTATGCCTCTGTAGTTGGCACAGTTCAGAGGGTCTTATTTTTTGTAGATCGGGCAAACGATGCTGAGGTTCCATTCTTCAGGCGTATTTTCATCCGACCAGATTTGGCTTATGAGTTGGTAAATGTTACTTACGCATTCATCTCCGCCGGCTTTTTAAACTCAGCGGGAAGGCTATTATTTCCGGCAGCTTTATTAAGCTTGAGTTTAGATATTGCTATCCTCACTTCACTTAGGTCTGGTGGTTTTCAGTTTTCACTGTCGTTGCCAATATTGAATGGTTCATTCTGCCTGACAATGAAATTTTGTTCGTCATCGGCGAAGTGGATCTTCAATACCCGCAGCATCGACTGTGTCTCAACTACGATATTTCCTTGTTCATCTCGATAGGATTCTGTTCAAGCCTTGTATCCTTGGCTTTGATTTTTACATTTTGGTATAGAGCTCAATGGCAGCTCTCGTCATCACCTGCAGCTTAGCGTTGTAGGCCTCCTTCTTTGCTGCGAGCATCTGTCGTCATTTCTCATCAAACCAGGGGTTTCTTGCTGGTGGGCGCGAGCAACCTAGCTCATCAGTTGCGGCTGATCTAATGGCATGTTGGTATCGTTGCTCAGCACGATTTTATCATCGTACTTCGGTAGTAGCTCATAGGTTTCGTCAAGGAGCTCGTGGAAGCAATCCTAAGTTATATCATCTTTTCCCTCCGTCGGGGCGTGAGCGCATATAAGGTTTATGTTGGCGAATTTACCCTTGATGCGTATTGTTACAATGCGTTCGCTAATGTCTTGGAAACATAGGACTTCTTGCCTAAGTTTGACACTTATAACAAATCCGCGTCCGAATAGTCGCTGTTTCTGCTCACTATGACACTGTCCATAGTAGATGTCACAGTTTTTCATCCTCTTTTTGCCCGGCCCATCCCATCGTATTTCCTGTATGGCAGTAATGTCTGCTTTGTAGCAGTTTAGGGCTTCCGCTAAGTGTCGCCGAGCAGAATTTGGTTTCGTTTTACAACATCCAACCATCAATAACGAACAAATACTTAAAGAATGGCAAAAACGTTGGTTTACCATTAAAATGTGTCATTGATAGCTCTGACCCGTCAATGTGTGACAAGCAGACCCAAAAATAATTTGATACTTAAAACATCCTTCTACGCCCACTATTCAACCATCAAACGCGTTTAGCTAATGTAGATTCTTGTTTAAGTATTATGAATAATGATATACTCTTCTAAGCTTAAATAAGAGTGTATAATGCGTTTATGAATAGAACTGTCAATGAAAACACACATATTCCATCATACGCATACTCCATCAAAACATTTTCGTTAACCTGAATCATAAACGAATGATGTGACATACATCTTATACCAATTGACTTTTGATTTCTGTGTTCAGTAATAATTTAGAGAATTACTTCTGTCAAAAATCCAACAACAACTCCAACTAAAAAAAAAAACAAATTATTCGTAGAAATATTCAGATGAACAATATGACAAAAGAATCGTTATACAAAGTATCAAGTGACTAATTTTATTCCTTATATTCATTAAACTTAAAAAGTATCTAAAGACTTTTTCTTGAAAATTACGAATCTCATTTCTGAAAACCAAACCTCTGACTCATCTAGTATCTGCTCTCAACAAGTGCACCAACTAAGAAAAAAAACAAGATTTCTCCAAAAAACGATCAATGATATCACACGTCTGTATCTCATTGCCAAAGTATTTCTATCTATCTGTGCTAATTATAAACAAACTAAATAGACACAACAAACAAACATTTAATCACTATTTCTGTTGCTTACTCATTTCAGTGCATTGGAAGAGCTCGATCCGACTCCAGCAACTGAGCCCACGGAAACATTCGGCACTGAGGCTACAGAGGATACTGAGGCCACAGAGTCTAGTGCAGCTACAGAGGCAACTGAAATTGACAAAATGGTTGCTCCCAGCAAGGAGGTAGATCCTGAAAAGATGGCAATTTCCACCGCTGAGGAGGGTATCTTTTCCCTCATCTATGCGGTGACAAAGAAGATCGCTGTTGTCGGTGCAATCTATTTGGTCGGCTATATGGGCTGGTCGGTAGCATGGCTTATTGCTCCAGTTATCTTATCAGCTGCCCGAGAACAATTCCGCAAAACAACAGACAAGAAGCGCAGCATTGCCAAAGCTTCGGCAATGGCATCTGAAAAGGAAGTGATTTTGGCAAGAATCGATGAGTTGCCAGCTTGGGTAAATAATAAAAAAAATGGTTTTGCACGTTAGCTCATTAAGTCGGGAAGGGTTGATATGGGGTATAATTTATGAATAGCGAAGAGCGATTTTTTTAACAGGAAAAGGCTATTACATGTTGCGTTATCAGTAAAGTGAGCAATTTGAAGGTTATAAATTAGTCATTACCCGTACGAGACTATGAATATAATGTTTGCTTTATTTTATATCCGGCAATTAGAAGTTGAGATTGTGTTAGATGTTATTTTAGGTGAGGAAGTCAGAAAGAATTTGGAGCCAGCTAGTGATTAGCATCAGCGGTAGTGTTGGCGCAATTTGTCGGCAACCAAAAACCACAGATATATGCTAACCTCAACGAGCGTACATCAAAAAAGTGGTCTAGTTACAAAACCTATGTAAATTTTATTTGAAGTTCACGTAAACTTCATATCTCTGTATATATACAAATTTGGCCTTAAAATGTTTGTCGCCGAATCACGCCTTAACGCATTAACCGATTTTAGCCAAACTTTCACACATTGTTCTATATTGGTCTTTATATGTTTTTTGTGAAGTAGTTTTGCCACGCCCACTTTTTGAGGGCGTTATTTGTAAAAAAAATGTTTTCGGCACAATTTAAAGTAAATTTAAAAAAAAACATATGAGAAGGCTACAATCCGCTGTGCGGATCGTTGAATACCCTATCCCATCCTATCCATAAAACTAAAATCCCCAAAAAAGGGGACATGGCTAAAAACACGATGTGGATAAATAGAAAAAATGATATAGTGACAACAAATTCTTCAGACTGCTTACAAAACACTTTAACGGTTCTACATAAGACAAGGTTTTCTCTTGCATATGTTATGGGGTAGTGTATAAAAATGGTTTTTATATAAAACCGCCCCCAAAAAGTGGGCGTGGGTTAAAATGGTATATAGACGAAATGTTCATATTAATAATATTAATGATTCTGCATAAAAATTTTTTTCGAAAAATTTAAAATTTGACCGAAAACAGTTTTTTATTGAAAACGCCCCCAAAAAGTGGGCGTGGCAAAAAACTTTATATGGACGAAATATAGATATTAATATTGTCTAAATATGTTGTTCAGAAACTTTTTTAAAATTCCTTACGGTTTGGTCAAAAACTGAATTTTTCTTAAAAGGGGGCGTGGCAGTGGGCGGATTTCAAAAATTTTTACACTTGTTCTGTAGGCAGAGACGAGGATCCTATATACCAAATTTCATTATCCTAGCTCAAAATTTAAGGCCTAAAAATCGGTGACGTACAGACGGACGGACGGACGGACGGACAGACAGACAGACATGGCTTAATCGACTCAGCTAGCGATTCTGAGTCGATCCATATACTTTGAGGTATATGTAGCAAAATTATTTCTCTATGTTACAAACTAAGTATCAAAACTAATATACCCCTATGGGATAGGGTATAAAAACGTTCGATGAAAGTATTTTTACAATAATACCATGAACATTTTGTTCTGTAGATCATTTTAACCCACTCCCATTTTTTGGAGGCGTTTTTCCTAAAAAAGCGACCGCATTATGCTGGCAGTTTCGGCTGGACAAGGTATAACTGGCAAAACATTTCTCATTTCGCTAATTCTCGCCGAAATAAAGGGTGATCCATTTCGAGGTTCCCTACTTTTTTAAAGAAAAAAACACAGAAAATTCAAATTTAATGGAGAATGTTTATTATCATTTGAAAGAACATTCTTTGGCATTTATTTTTTGAAGATTATGTCTATCAAATGTTGGCCGTTGCTACGTCGCAGATGGTCCATCCGTTGAGTCCAATTTTCGATCACTCGTTCGAGCATTTCGACTGGTAACTGGCGAATGACACGCGTGATGTTTTCCTCCAAGGCCGGAATCGAAGCAGGTTTGTCGGCATAAGCTTTTGACTTTACGTATCCCCACAGGAAAAAGTCTAACGGTGTGATATCACACGATCTTGGTGGCCAATCGACCGGCCCAAAACGTGAAATTATGTGCTCACCGAAATGTTCTCTCAATAAGTCCATTGATTGATGCGATGTGTGGGAAAAGGCGCCGTCTTGCTGAAACCAAATGTCGCCGAGATCACGAGCTTCAATTTCAGGCATAAAATAGGCGGTTATCATGGTCCGAGTTGCTGCGAACGGCGCCGAATCGACTCTCCACGGTCTTCGTGTACACTCTCAGCTACGGCCGCTATATTTTCTTCACAGCGTGCTGGACACGTGGTCTATTCGGTCGAATATTATCCAATAATGAATGCTGGGTCTCAAAATGGGTGATGGTGTTGCGAATAGTACGCTCAGTAGGCCGATTATGTTGACCATAAGTTGAGCGAAGTGCACGAAACACATTCCTCACAGAACGTGAATTTTCATAATAAAGTTGAACAATTTGTAAACGTTGTTCACGCGTAAGTATTTCCATTATGAAATGCCAAACAATACTAAACAAAAAACATATGAGAAGGCTACAATCCGCTGTGCGGATCGTTGAATACCCTATCCCATCCTATCCATAAAACTAAAATCCCCAAAAATGGGGGCATGGCTAAAAACACGATGTGGATAAAATAGAAAAAATGATATAGTGACAACAAATTCTTCAGACTGCTTACAAAACAATTTTACGGTTCTACAAAAGACAAGGTTTTCTCCTGCATATGTTATGGGGTAGAGTATAAAAATGGTTTTTATATAAAAACGCCCCCAAAAAGTAGGCGTGGGTTAAAATGGTATATAGACGAAATGTTCATATTAATAATGTTAATGATTCTGCATCAAATTTTTTTTCGAAAAATTTAAAATTTGACCAAAAACAGATTTTAATCGAAAACGCCCCCAAAAAGTGGGCGTGGCAAAAAACTTTATATGGACGGAATATAGATATTAATATTGTCTAAATATGTTGTTCAGAAACTTTTTTAAAATTCCTTACGGTTTGGTCAAAAACTGAGTTTTTCTTAAAAGGGGGCGTGGCAGTGGGCGGATTTCAAAAATGTTTACACTTGTTCTGTAGGCAGAGACGAGGATCCTATATACCAAATTTCATTATCCTAGCTCAAAATTTAAGGCCTAAAAATCGGTGACGTACAGACGGACGGACGGACGGACGGACGGACGGACAGACAGACATGGCTTAATCGACTCAGCTAGCGATTCTGAGTCGATCCATATACTTTGAGGTATATGTAGCTAAATTATTTCTCTATGTTACAAACTAAGTATCAAAACTAATATACCCCTATGGGATAGGGTATAATAACATGACAGCATGACACGACTCACACGTGATCTGTCAAAAAAGGCTATTGGAAAAAGTATCTCTACTTGGATCACCCGTTACAATCAAATAATGGCATCGCATTGGCCGTTACATCATCTGTAATTGCAGCTTTATTGGATGGAGCAAGAACAGCTCATTCAATATTTCAGTTGACTCTGAATATTCGAATATTGAATATTGAAAACCATTGTCGATGGTCAAAGTGCTGAAAAATGCATACTCATCATCTGAGATGAATGCGCTAGGTCACACAAACATTCTCTTGATGCACTGAACAGAACATTCAATGATATAAAAAAAAAACAACGACAAACTATTCGGCAGTACTCAAGTGATTTTATACGAACACTTTCCGACATTCTTCGTCCAACGGTGTTGAAAAAAAAAAAAAATAAACATGCTCGTAAAAATGCTACAAGATCCATCCGCTGACACATGCTCGAAACAATTGGTAGATATCGGCGATGGAAAGGTTGTTATCCATAAAAATATTGGTTGCATACAATTGGCCACCGATTACTGCACAATCATTGATACGCAAAATGTTCTCATTGGCCGCATATTCCCCGATATACGCCCACAGTAAGACAGAAAGAGCCATTTTAGCACCAAATTTTGCGATGCCAGCAGAGTTTTTGAACTCACTGGATATGCCAGACATGCCACCACACCTTTTACGAAATTTGAAAAGTTGGATCGCCGGTTATTTTACTTCGGAATTCGAACCCACCACGGGTTCATGGGCAATGGCACATTGGTCATTAAAAAATTAATAAAAAAACATATGAGAAGGCTACAAACCACTGTGCGGATCGTTGATTATACTATCCCATCCCATACTTAAAATGTATATCCCCGAAATGTGGGCTTTATGGCGATAAAAGATAGAAAATGACGTTGTCACAGACAGTTAATAAAAATCTTCTATGGTTCGACAAAAAACAACGCATTTCTCCTGCATATGCTATGGAGTAGGGTATATACAAATGTTTTTTGTAGGAAACGTGGATGTATGTTAAATTGATCTAAGGACGAAATGTTATTCATATTATCATAACCAATGATCTTGTATCGAATGTTTTTTCAAATATTTTAAAAAATGTACCAAAAAATCAAAATTGTTTTTCTATGTTACAAACTTAATGTCAAAACTAATAGGTATACCCCTATGGGATAGGGTATAAAAATTATCGAAGCCACCATTTTGAATAGTAAATTCCGAGCCGAAAAGACAATTATACGTAGCACGGCGGTCAATATCTCAGGCGCACAATTCCTCTTTCTGTCCTATCGAACCATAACCATTTGACCTTCATCCAAGAATGGATCTTGATCATACTCTGGCTAGGGAAGACACTTCCCCACGGCGCGGCGCAACGCCAACTACGGTCAACCTTCACGAATATCTACGTGAAATCTAATCTCAACGGCTAATAAGTTGTGTCAACTGTCATCGTACTTGAGGGTACAGCTGGATTCCAAATTGGTCCCAGGAAATTATTAGATCAGAACTGCGACACACAACAACAGCTCACTTTCAGTTTCAAATTTAATATATCACTTTTAATTTATGTATACTTACTTTCGATTTCTTTAAGATCGATAAACGATCATTCTATTTTGTCGATCACATTCGATCTATTTTATCGATCCTTAAAACATTCAAACACATTGACAATACATTCTTTATTATACCCTATCCCAAAACATGGAGAAATAATTTAGCTAGATATACCTTTAAGTATATGGATCGACTCAAAATCGTAAGCTGATTCAATTTAGCTATGTATGTCCGGCCGTCTGTACGTCACCAGTTTTTGAGCCTTAAATTTTGAGTTAGAATGTTGAAATCTGGTACACGTACTCTTCGTTGCTCCCAACAGAACAAGTGTACACATTTTTAAAATCCGCTCACTGACACGCCCACTTTTCACAAAAACGTTGTTTTTGGCCGAACTTTGAAAAAGTGTCTGAATAACATAATATTTCGTTTACATAAAGTTTTTGTCACGCCCACTTTTTGGGATGTTTTTATTAAAAAAACGATTTTCAGTCAAATTTAAAAAAAATCGAAAAAAAATTTCGACGCAAAAACATTGGTTATATTGATGGCTACGTTAAGACCGTGAACTATATTTGGTCCGGCACTAAATAATTAAGTCTCAGAAATTTTCAGTTTACATCGTACATGACTAAATGTTTTTTTCCCAAGATCAGCCCAAATGGACTGATAACCTATTATAACAGTTAGTATACCACTTCGTATGAATTTATGATGACAAGGTAGTATAAACAGTTTAAATAAGTGGGCTGACCTAAACAATTTAGAACTTGTTCGAGGTGTTTACACCGATGGGACTTACACCAAATGTAGGCTTAGTCCCGGTTATTGTCCACGGTGTAAACGTAGCCTTTGACAGATGTCAACCCAAAGGAAAGAAACTATCTATACACAGGGATGCATTGCTCACTTTCGAGTGAGGGATGTGTTAACACCCCCCTCTGGTAGTTCTTTCCGTGGGTTCGCATCTTCATCTCGAGGCCATACTTCGAGGACTGACAACTTTGTAGCGGTCCTAACATATTAAACTCCCAAACTTTGTTTATACCGATGCGCTGCGTACCTGGCCATCTGTGGATTTCCGGGTCTGGACTACTATCTCATTTGGCCAACAATTCCTGGGGTTATTGCGGTTCACAATTAGGACAATGTCGCATACCTTAATTGGCTTAACTGGAATGAAAAATTTGGACCGTCGAGTTATAGTCGGCAGTAAGCCAGTTTCTTTTAAGCACCCTAGTGTCATCGTCAAATACTGCGAGTGGTTAATTACCATTTGAGGATCAAAACAGGAGGTGATTTGAGATTAATGCTTCCTCAATCTCTTCGTCTCCTGGAATGTAAGTCAAAGGACGGGAGTTCTTTTGACGATATTCTCCACTTCGATAAGCATGCTCCTTAGAACTTCGTCAGAAGGATTTCTCGTTGGTGTTATGGCATAGAGAACGGTTCTTTTCAGATCGCACTAATCTTTCCCAACTGCCACCCATATGCGGTGATACGGGTGGGATGAACTTTCATTTGGTAAACGTGGATGTAAGTGTTTCTATTACTTTATAGTTGTTGACGAATTATAAAGCCTGTTGTAATTCTTTTCTGGTCTAAATAGATGAGATGAACTAAAAAGTATAGCCTTTTGGATTTTATGACAAAATATGCTGTATGAAAGTTTACTGCTTTTTGTTTCATGAGCCTGAGTTGGACAATCAAGAACACATTTTTCTGCACCTAAAATTGAGTAGATACACAGTTTGAAATGTCAGTTTCTAGTTGTCAGTTTGGCTTTTTCGATTTTGTTATTTTTATAATGCTTAGCATTTAAGAGCTTTGGAATTTGCAATGTTTACTCTTAAGGAAAATCAGTCTCTACCAGGGCAAATAGTAACGTTACATACATGCTAGAGTTATAAAAAAAGCGTATTTTAATCAGAAACTATGCCTATTGACAAATAGCTTAATGTCATATTTCACTTAGGATTTGACACACTTCAATGTAGAAGCTGGTCAGAACCTGTACTTTTCAGTCCTGACAGTTTTAATTACCTGTGCTGTTCTGTTCTAAGTTGATCTTCATTAAATAGAACTATTTGCTACTGGAAAATTTTGTCTGCGCACCCTGGTGGTAATCTTGGAAAGGAACCACTCAAGTAGACATCTGTTAAATATCCAATTGTTTTTCCATTTTAAAAATAATTATGGAATAACACTCTAAAGTATTTAAGTTAGATCTCACACTTATTGGTCCCAAAAAAGCGGTATTTCAGTCCTTTATAGGCCATACTAAGGCGATTTCCATTCTTAAATGTGTTATCGATAGAATCTGAGAATTGCCAAAATGTACATTCATACAGCGACCATTCTCAGAAGGGAACCTGACTTCTGATTATCATGTTATGTCATTTTCCATTAGCAAATATAATGTTATCGGAACCATCTTGAGAATAATTTGTAAACAATTCTCAGAAGATAATTTTTCTTTTTGATTTCATTTTAAAAGAAGTATTATAGAATGCTTGCGATAACAAATTGTAACACCCACGTATATTTATTCTTTTGAAATATTTTTTAACAAACAATGTGAATGGAATTAATTATAAAAAACCAAAATATGAATTGTATAAAAAATGTAAACTTGGCAGCACTTAAATTAAGTAAGCATTTGAAAACCACTGATACTCTTGTCAGACATTAATAAAAAACATTTTGGAAGCTATGCTTCAGTTTAGTATAACGGGTGATTTTTTAAGAGGTTTAGAACTTTTTTTAAAAAAAAACACAAAAAATTCGAAAAAATGAATAAAATATTTATTTGAATCGATAGTTAGAACCTTGCAATTTAATGTTTAAAGATAATTTGATGTTGACCGCGGCTGCGTCTCAGGTAGCCCATCCGCTGAGTCCAATTTTGGCATACTCTTTCACACATATCGGCCGGTATCTCACGAATTAATGCATGGATGTTGGCTTCCAGTGCGTCAATCGAAGCGGGCTTGTCCCTATAGACATTAGCCTTGACATACCCCGACAAAAAATAATCTAATGGTGTCAAATCGCACGATCTAGGCGGCCAATTGACCGGCCCGAAACGTGAAATTAACTGTTCACCAAACTCGCCTCGCAATTGCGCCATTTTTCGCGTGCTGTGTGGCATGTGGCACCGTCTTGTTGAAACCACATATCATGCAAGTCAAGAACTTCCATTTCGGGCAAAAAAAAGTTTGTTATCATCGCTCGGTAGCGTTCACCATTGACAGTAACGCTGCGATTCGCATCATCTTTGAAGAAATATGGCCCAATAATGCCGCCGGCCCATAAACCGCACCAAACAGTGGCTTTTTCGGGATGCATTGGTAGCTGTTGCAATGCTTCTGGCTGATCTTCACTCCAAATGCGGCAATTTTGCTTATTTACGTACCCATTCAACCAAAAATGAGCCTCATCGCTGAACACAATTTTTCGATAAAAAAGCGGATCCTCGGCCAGCTTTCCAAGAGCCCATTCACCAAAAATTCGGCGTTGTGGTAGGTCGGCTGGCTTTAGTTCTTGCACCAGCTGTATCTTAAAAGGCTTTACGCCCAAATCCTTCCGCAAAATTTTCCACGTAGTGCTGTAACAAAGGCCTAACTGCTGGGAACGGCGCCGAATCGACATTTCGCGGTCTTCTGTCACACTAGCTGATACGGCCGCAATATTTTCTTCACTACGCACAGTACGTAAACGTGTTGGTGGTTTAATGTCCAACAAAGTAAATTTGGTGCGAAATTTGGTCACAATCTTCCGAATAGACTGCTCAGAAGGTCGAAAATGCCGATCATAAAATGGAAGTAGCGCGCGATGAACATTTCGAACCGAGCACGAATTTTGATAATAAAATTCAATAATTTGCAAGCGTTGTTCATTTGTAAGACGATCCATGGTTAAATTGCAAACCAAACTGAAGCTGTTTGACAGTGACACAAGGTACTAAACACACGTCAGCTGTCAAAACCAGTGTTGCCAAAACCAAACCAGCTAAAAAATCACCCGTTAAAAGGATGGCGCCCCACGTTGGGCGCCAATTGTAATGGGCGACGAATTTTAAATTTTTTATACAATTCATATTTTGTTTTTTTTTATAATTAATTCTATTCACATTGCTTGTTTCAAAAGAATAAATATATGTGGGTGTTACATTCTCCCCCTCTGGCGTAGAGATCGTCAGAATGAATCGAAGTCTCATAATATTTCGTTGGTGAAGAAACGCCGATTTTGCGTTTGGATGTGATGTTCTTTGTTGTATTGCTGAGAACATGGGAGGTTACTAAGATTTGGTCACACAAGTCAAGCGTAGGTTGCGGTCGTCGTTTTTTGTCAACGTAAAGTTTGTTATGGTCTTGTCTCTTTTCAGTGGCTTCTTTAGCGTTTTTCATTGTTTCAGCTAGACTCAGGAGTCTTGGAGTAATCTGAGGTATGAAGTTTTCTGATTATATTATAGAGCGTAGATCATGATTAACGTCATCGATGGTTCTAAGTTCACGACCAAATATAAGGTATGCTGCGGTATAGCCGGTGCTTTGGCAGTATTCATGGCAAATCGTAAAGAATGTAAGTTCTCGTTCCAAGTCGTATGATTGTTGCCTACCATGATAGCAAGTTGCGTTTTCATATCTCGGTTTTTACGTTCTACCGGATTGGCTTCCGGATGATAGACTGGAGTTAATGTTTGCTGTATTCCAAGGCAATGTGTGAGTTGTTGCATTAACGCTGAAATGAACTGTGAGCATTTATCACTCTGCAATCGTCGGGGTATTCCGTAACGAAGGAACACTTCATTAAGTAGCGTCAGCGCACAATTCTCTGCGGTTGCATCTTCAGCAATGAGAATCCATTGATATCCATCTTGAGTAGTTGGGAGTGGTCCAAATAGGTCAACTGCTACAACTTCAAACCTTTTGTTACTGGAAACGGTTTGCAGTAATCCTACTGGTTTCATATTACTCGGTTTGTATCTCAAACAAGCAAGAAAATTACCTTTGTGCTTAGTAATGTCATTTCTCATACCTTGCCAATAGTATCTGGCAGAAATTGTGGAAATCGTGCGGTCAATTCCGTAGTGTCCTGCTTCATTGTCATGGTAATGACGCAGAACTGTTTCTCGTTCGTTAGTCGGTATGACTAGTTGTGTATTTTCAGAGTCGGATTCAGATGAGTACTTGTATAGAATATCATCGTTTAATAGACATCCGCGGGATGTGAATTGAGTTAAATTTGTCATTGTTTTCGAATGATTCAATGATAGACTTTAATTGAACATCTTGAAGCTGTGCTTCTCGAATATCGTTTGGTCTTCTCGAATGAAACTTCACGTATAGTTTCAGAGTGTTCGTTGTTTAAACACGGTGGTCTTGATAGCATATCCGCTATGACGTTCGTCCGCCCTGGAGTGTATTCGATTTTAAAGTTGTAGGGCTGCAATTGTAGAGCCATCGAGCTAGTCTGCCGGTTGGTGATTTAAGGCTCATAAGCCATTTCAAAGGTTGGTGATCCATTATAAAAGTAACTTCTTCTCCTTCAATGTATCCTCGAAATTTATTCACCGCCCATACTATGGCAAGAGCTTCTCGCTCTGTGGTCGAATAATTGCGTTCAGCTGCAGTCAGAAGTCCTGAGGCATATTTAATTGGGTGTTCGTCCTCCCTCTCCCCCTGGATTAAAACTGCGCTGATAGCATAATTGCTGGCATCTGTCTTTAGATAAAATGGTTTACCATCGCACGCTTGTTGAAGAATAGGTGTGGTAGTAAGTCGAGTTTTTGAGAACAAATGACTTCTGTTCTTCACTACCCCAATTCCATGTGGAATTCTTCTTGGTGAGTTGGCTAAGAGGTTTGGACACGTTTGCAAAATTTTGAATGAAACGCCGGTACCATGAACAGGTACCGATCGAAGAGTCTGATATAAAAGACGTCCAAATTCGTCGCCCATTACAATATTTAATATAAACGATTCCGACAACATATTTTCTTACAATTGCAAGTGCCATTATAATGACTTTAGGTCTGTACGGAAAATTTTTGTATGAAGAAAAATGGAAAATGTTAAATATCGAACGGAAATTTACTCATTTCAACGAAAAGTAAAATGTTTTAAGTATTATAAAAGAGAGGACAAAAATCATCCCTCCAGTTGAGTGTTTTGCCAATGAAATCTTCGAAAATTATGGTTTCTGTCAAACTCCTGGGCTGTCACCCCCTGACAGTTTTGCATTTCTCACCGAAAAAAATGAAAAATGAACGAAACCAAATTATTTTGTTCGTTCATTTCTTAAAAACTTTCGGGTACGGTTTTGTGACGTTTTTCAATCCATGTTTAACAAATTCACTCTTACGCATGGGTACGCGCTTTGCGGCTCTTTATAGTGTTTTTTATTAGTAGTTTCCAAAATGTCATTCTTAGAATAGTCAGAATTACTTCGACAGTCCTAAGATGATTTGGATATTAGATAATATATTATTACCAATAGGAAACGCATTAATCTACAAAATAACTAGTAATAGGTCACAATAGAAAATTTTATACGAACATGGTTGCCATTGTGATTTTGTAAAAGCTAGCAATCAAAAATTATTAGTACCGAGCAAGAAATCAACTTAATTGGTGTTCGGTTTACAGTAAAAAGGATGAACTCTTAATTTATTTTTTTTGAGTGGTGGTAAATTGTTTCAAAAAGAAACAAATTTATGAAAAACTACTCACTATTAAAACGCAATTATGTAAAAAACAATAAAGTTGTCAGTTCTTCCGCTTTTAAAAAAATAAATGACAGAAAACACATGCCAAAACAAACGACATCAAATTTGTTCGCCATTTGACACTTTACACTAGAGATGAGCTTAGGGGTGATTTTTAATTCACAGGTATAACTGTGATTGTGATTTTCAATTCACTGTGATTTTAATCTGTGATCGTGAATTGTGATTTCTTACAGAATTGGTGCACGAAACAATAAAAAATAAATTTCAATTCATTTCGTATTAGGTTTTTGCATACATATGAAAGCATTGTAAGATAAAATTGGGTTTTGACGCTTTGTAATTGTATTTATGAATTAAAACGAAAATCTCAAGTGATAATACGGGTGAAAAGCAAACTCAAGAAACATAAACATGAAACATGAAATGTTTGAAAGGAAATAAAAATAAAAATCTAAAAAAATAACAAAAAGGAATAAAGGTATGATTTCATGCTAGGAAAATAGATTTCTTTACTATCTTATAATAAGACAAGTTAGGAGCACTTTCTACATTCAAATTGCAGTTCAGAAATAGGAGCTCTTTTGTTTTTGTTGCACTAAGTCTGCTTCGCCTGTCCGAAATAATTTGACCCGCCTTTGAAAAGACCCTTTCACAAGGCACTGATGTGGCGATTGCACTAAGCCTTTCTTGAGCCACTAATGCAAGATTTGGGAACATATATTTATTTTCGCTCCACCACTTAAGAGGATCTTCTGTTCTCTTAAGCCTGTCATAATCAACAAAGATCTGAACTTCTGCAGTTGTCTTGCTATTTATATTTCCAACTGGTTGATATAGAGCAGCTTCTATGTCGAATTCAGCCCAAATGTCATCATCATCAATAATATATTCGGTATTCGATGTTGAATTAGACGTCATTGGATCCATTTGAATACAATTATTTTCTTGTTCTGAAAACTTTTCAGCCACAAGAGATATTAATCTTTTCTTTGCATTTTCAGCATTTTTCTTCTCTCGAAAAGCTATTTGTTTAAACCTTGGATCTAAATATGCTGCTAATGAGAGAATACTATTCTTTCAATTTTCTTCCAATCCATTTAACCTTGTGCACATTGCTTTATGAATTTCCTCAACGGTAGATTTTATGCAGGTCTTGAATGGTTTCTTCAAAAATCCCCTATACACTGCTTCGAGTCCATTAGCGAGAGGAATAACAAGAGAAGCCGTTAAATATTTTTCTCCAGAAATACTTTTTGTAATTTTTTCGAATGGTTTTAAAATTTCAAAGAGCTATCGAACTGTTATCCAATCGTCTGCTGAGAGGTAGCTGCTCGCATCCATATTGCTTAAGGCCATTGTTGATTTCACTGCTTCTTCGAGCTGAATAAACCTTTCCAGCATATAAAAGGTGGAGTTCCAACGAGTGGACACGTCCTGCAGTAGTTTTAGTGGGTTTCCGACGCCTTGATTCCGTTGATAGGCCAAAAGTCTTGATGTGGCAATGTAGCTTCTTTTAAAGTGACCAAGAATATGCTTAACTTTTGAAAGGATTATGGTTACTTCCTCTACTTTCAAACCATCATTTGCAACGAGGTTTACAGTGTGGGCAAAGCAACCAAAGTGTTCCCATTTCAGCTCACTAAGAACCGCTGATTTGATATTAGCTGCGTTATCGGATACAACCATCAAAAGCTTTTCTTTTACATTCCATTCGGAAACAACTCTCTCTAGTTCAAGAGCAAGGTTTTTTGCTGTATGGCGGTCTGGTAAGTTCGCACATTCCAAAAGGAGGGAAACTAAATTAAAATTCTTAGTAAGAAAATGGACCGTGACTTTCCATATTTACAGACGTCCAGCAATCGCTTGTAACACATAATTTCATAGCAGTTTTTAATATATCCCGAGTTTCATTTAGATACTGCTCATATAATGCAGGAATGAGAGTCCTGGAAATTGCATGTCGATTGGGTAGCTCATAGGATGGATTTAGATCGACCACAAATTGGCGAAATGCAGTTTCCTCGACAATTCGAAACGGCTGAAAATTGACAGTAAAAAGTCGAATCAGTTTTTTGTCGATGTTTTGCTTGGATTTTGGGGTAACTCGCTTCTGTATATGCGAAGCCAGATGTGTTTGGCGAGGCCGAGAAGCAGCAGTAACTGGAGGATCATTTTGGGAATTGTTGGTAACCATCGATAATATCGGTCGCAAGTCGTCTTTGTTCAGCACTTCGGATGAATTTATATTTGCAGTGTTACATCGATTCGAGGAACGTCCTTCTGCATTGCTACTAATTGTAGAGGCTTGTAGCAGAGCATCCTCGCAGAATCGCAGGTTGCGATTGAAAGAGTGAGTGTGAATGAAACTGTGAAAAGAGCAAGGAGTTGATCTTAATCACACTTTAGGAATACACAGTTTATTTGCAAATCGTTCACAGGTTGTGATTGTGATTTTTCATTCACAGTACATATTTCACAGGTCGTTCTTTTTTGCTCTTCTCTACTTTACAGTTGTATGCTTTTTAACCAACAGACCATTCTGTAGAGTGAATTTTGACAGATTTTTATGTAGGGGTAGTTTCATTCACTTTCAAGTTTAAGAAAATTAACGTATTTAACGTATACAGACCTTATATAATGCTTATGCAATTTCTTACCTAGGTATACTTCCCTGATGTTGAACGCTGTGAATGGGTCAATAAAGTAAGTACGCGAACCTTTAAAAAATTAAAAACTCAAAACAACTATGTCTTCCTTTAAGATCCTCAAACAAGTGTGGCCAAATGCAAATTACTTTGCCCGAAAACTGGTTAAGGAGACAATTGAGCCAAATGTTGCTGCGGCCCTATCCAAATACAAAATGAACGGATTCCGTTTCGACAGAATTATTTTAGGCACAATCCCTCCTCGCATTGGTGGGGTTAAGGTCTACGATAAGAATGTAGATCGTAATGAAATCATCATGGATTTGGATCTGTTCTACGCCAGTGATTGTGATATTAATTTCTATTTGGGTGGCGTGAAAGGTGGTATCAAGGATTTCCAAATTCACGGATGGGTCCGCGTTGTTATGAAACCTCTTATCCGTTCGATGCCATTAGTAGGTGGCTTGCAAATTTTCTTCCTCAATAATCCAAATGTGGACTTTAATTTGGTTGGTGCCATTGATTTCTTGGATATGCCGGGATTAAGTGATTTGTTGAGGCGAATTATTGTGGAGCAGATTGGAGCAATAATGGTGTTGCCTAATAAGCTACCAATTACGTTGAGTGATGAAGTACCAGCTGTGGCTCTTAAAATGCCAGAACCTGAAGTGAGTTTATGCTTATAAAGAGATTATGATTGAAATCGAATCTGAATATATGATGATGAATTGCTGAATATTCATACTGTCCTCCATTTAATTTTAGGGCATTCTAAGAATACATGTCGTAGAGGCAAAGGACTTGATGAAAAAGGATATCAGTGTGTTGGGTAAGGGTAAATCGGATCCATATGCCATCATCAACGTCGGTGCACAAGAGTTTAAAACGCACACAATTGATAACACTGTCAATCCCAAATGGGACTTCTGGTGTGAGGTGAGTTTAAGAAGAAGAAGTTTTATTTATTTTTCTTTTTTTTACAAAAATGTTATAAAAATTGAAAGCATATTAAGGGCAAAGCATTTCGTTTGATGCACAGGATTTTAATGAATATGTAATTTGATTTTTGCAAGCTAACACAGAATGTTCTCAATATTTTTTAATTGCGATATTTTTTTTCCAAATTTTCAAAAGATTTCCATGCAAATTTAGTTTCTTTTCTTGCATGACCTGTCAAGTTTTCAAGAAAATAAAAAATAAAATTCCTAGCGTCATACTAAAATAGAAAATCCACACATACTTACACCTTACATACATTAAACCAAACATTTAAAACATAAGGTAATCCGAAACAAATACAAATCAACTCTGGTTTACAAAATTTTTGAATGCTTTAATAGTGGTTGGTGAGATTGAATTTAATTTTAATTACAAAAGGATTCAATTTTTATTAAATTTTAAATATTCAAAAGATTATTTTCAAAATGAGGGGTTGAGATGTGCTACCGATAGATAGACCTATTGCAGGGTATATGGGACGAATCAGAATTGAAAGCTTAGTCGACATAGCCATGTCTGTCTGTCCGTGTGTCAACAATTGTTGGGTCTTAAATTTTGTGCTCCACTAATGAAATGAGGTACACGAAACATTTGCTGCTCCCACCTGAAAACAGGATCATATTCCACAAACTGCCAGGCCAACTATGCGAAACATTTGTTGCTCTCAGCTGAAAACAGGATCATATTCCACAAACTGCCAGGCCCACTATGCGGAATTTGGAAAAAATATCTAAATAAGATATTAGAGAATATCATTGTCTGCATTTTTTTTCATATATTTTGAATACCTTTTAGGGCAGTTTTCTACAAAGAATAGCATGTGTGGGCGCTACTGGCGCAATGAGAACCACGCCAACCGCGGGACTGGAAACCATCCTTAACCTGCTACCGCTAGACTTTTACATGCAAGAATCTGCAGCCAAAAGTGCTCTAAGAATCAGCCAGCTCAACTGCTGGAAATCGAACTCAGGAGGACATGCCCAAATTCTACACAGATATCTGGGCTCAGCTGTATCCTCTGACTACATGCTGCCTCACCATGACTTTCAAAGACCATTCTCCTGCATCCTCCCAAGCAGAGAGGAGTGGGAGAGGAACGAATTGGGCCCCGAAACCATATCCATCTACACTGATGGTTCAAAAATGGATGTAGGCGTTGGAGCTGGAGTGTTTTCAGAAACACTTAAGCTAAACAGCACCTTTCGTCTCCCTGAGCACAGCAGTGTCTTCCAAGCCGAAATATTGGCAGTAGCAGAGGCAGCCAAAGCGACCTCAATGCTGGCGATACCACCAGATGATATCACCATCTTTATTGACAGTCAGGCTGCAATAAAAGCTATCTCTGCTGTCGAAATAAAATCTCGGCTTGTGAAACGTTGTCGTGAAGAGCTAAAGGTTCTTGGCGTCCAACATAATGTTAAGCTCTGCTGGGTCCCCGGACACAGAGGCATACAGGGCAATGAAATTGCTGACGAACTGGCAAGAAAAGGATCTGCCTCCAGCACTGACCAAGCAGACCAGTCTGTCAAACCACCACTATGCGACCTCAAATCTCAGGTGGGACAGAAAACACTGATCGCTGCCAAAAACAGGTGGAACTCCCTTCCCACCTGTGAAACTTCCAAAAGGATGTGGCCTGAGTATGACAAAGCCAGAACCCATAAACTGCTTCGTAGAAACAGGAAATCTGTCTCTACTTTAGTTGGGATTCTTACTGGACACAACTTACTAAAAAGCCACAAACTGAAAATGCATCTCATAGATGATGAGCTCTGTAGAGGCTGCGGTGATGAAGAAATACACGAGGACACCCTCCACTTTCTGTGCCACTGCCCAGGCCTCAGCCAATTAAGAATGAGAACCTTAGGAAAATACTTTTTCCATGACCTCACGGATCTATCCAAAATCCCTCTCCCTAATCTTTTCAGGTTTGCATCAACATCTGGATGGCTAGAAAGAGACTAACAACAATAGACAGTAACGGGACAATGAATGAACCAACCACATAAGTGGACCCCCAACGGGCATCACAATGGGTCTATATTGACCTGAGTGCGATGAGGGAGGACACACACCGTCTGCCTCATCAACCCACCAACCTAACCTAACCTAGGGTAGTTTTCTTAAAAAAAAAACTATGTTTCCAGTACAAGAGTTAAGCTTTTTAAAATCCGCCCACTTTTCGAAGACGATTGTTAAACCATAAGCAAGTTTACAGAAGTAAGTGCACAAGATATAAAGGGATTATCTATAGTTCATCTATATATCTACATTTTTTAGCTACAGCCACTTTTTGGAGGCGTTTCCTTAAATTTTGGTACAAGTTTAAAAAAATTCTAAAAAACCTTCAAATAGAAAACATAGCCAACTATGCACATTTCTTCTGTAAAACATCCGTAATACATTTCAAAAAAACACATAATAAGGATGAGATAGGATAGGATATGACGACTCAATCCTTTTCGTTACTTTTCAAAAAAAAAAATTAAAAATGTAAAGTAAGATCAATTATTTCATAGATTAGGGATTAAAAAAGTAAACAAACGTTTTTTATGTATGATTTGGAAACATGACATAAACACTGCAAGAGGAGTCACACAAAAAAAGCGTTTGCTATAGCGACAAAAAAGCATAAAGATACAAAATTCGCGAGTTGGCTCACTCTATAACTCTTGACGCTTGTATGGGAATAGATTTCCTTTTTTGTTGTCGTTTTTTTCTAAGATTTTTAAATGATAGAACAGATTTTAATGTCAGTCGAAGTCGCATATTAATTTGAATGAAACTGAAACTGAAATTTGCGAGACAGCTAAAACTTATCCATATCCTTCCAGATTATACCGATTCATGCCCTACGAAATCTCTGTATGAGATTATTAAGACTGTTTTCACATTTGAAAATTTGTTTTGCATTCAAAAGCACTAAAAATAGGGTAGCATATGTGCGCATATCACTGGAAAAAAAACCTGCGCGATTTTAAACAGGCAATACCTGGTTTTCGAAGATTTTCGTAGATTTAACAGATTTAAGAGAAATTTCGCAAACTTGAGTTTAGTAATCTGCGTTAAAATGTATAGGACCCACTCATGGTGTCAAAAATGTAGGGTGTTTTTTTAGCTGCATGGTTTTTTTTTTAAAAATAAAACACAACACATTCAATGGAATGACCAAGATTTTGGTTTTATTAGCTCACTTTTAGCTCAATTAGCTGAATAAGCTCAATTTCATGGCACTTAATATTTACAAATAATTTCGGGCATATGGCCTCCGCGTCTGCGCCTTATGAACGCCATCCTTTCGGTTCAATTTTGCACCGCATTTTCGAGCATACCCGGTCTTATTTCGTCAATAGTTCGTCGAATATTTTATGATAGACCAGCAATTTGACGTAACCCCACAAAAAGTAGTCCAAAGGTGTCAAAGGAGTTCAAAGGTGGCCAATTCACAGGTCCATTTCTCGATATGGTTGAGATGATTCGGTCACCAAACGTTTGGCTCAACAAAGTCAGCACGCGCTGTAATGATTTCCAAGGACATGAGGAATAAAACAAATCACGAATCATTTGCCGTAGCATTCGCCATTCACCAATTGGCACCGGTTTCGGATTTAAAGGCAAATGCGCCGATGACGCCTTCAGCATGATAACCGCACCGAACACTGATTTTATCGGGATGTAATGGAGAGAGTCTCATGAGGATTGTACTCAAGGACAATTCTACTTGTTAACATAACCGTCAAGCCAGAAATGGGCCCCATCGCTGAAGATGCTTTAATGATAAAAATTTGAATTTTCAGTTCATTGTCAGCCCATCACGAACACACGACGCAATTGATGGTTCGCTGGGTTTAATTCTTGCACTTACTTACTTACTTAAGTTGCGCTACAGTCCGATATGAACCTGGGCCTCAACTAGCATGCCTATCCAATAAGCTAGGTCCCTAACTGCCTCCAGTTGCACATTCCAAATTGGTTGAGATCGGTTTCTATACTTGTGCGCGCCACTTATTTCGAGGTCTTCCTCTACTGCTTCCGACGTCTGGCTGGGAATAGAAGTCGGAGTATTGGTGTCCATTCGTTCTATATGTCCTAGCCGTTTAGCATGGCGCTGGGACCGAAGATTTTTCGAAGAATTATCCCCTCAAATCGACCAAGGATTTCCTCATTCACTTTTGACACGGTCCATGCTTCAGCGCCGTATAGCAGGACTAGGATGATCAGGGTCTTATAGTAGTAGTTCAAGTGAGGGCTTTACTACTTTATTGCCCTCTTTCCCCGAAGAAACAGCGGTTGGCAAGAGTAATTCTTTGTTTAATTTCTGACGAGATGTTGCTGTCAGAGCGTAGCCGAGGTAGATACAGTCCCGTACTACCTCAATGTTAATGGTGACGTTCTGTCCAAATCGTCTATGTTGTGTATCTATTCGTGTTGACAGCATGTACTTAGTCTTTTCCTCATTTACTGCTAAACCCATTTTTTGCAGCTTCATTCTCTATAATAGCAAATGTGGCTATGACATCACGTTGAGTCCTACAAATGAGGTCAATATTATCGGCGCGGCGAAGTACGCTAGTACAACGTGGGGCAAAAGAGAACACCCTATTGGAAGATGCTCTCATTTTTGCAAATGGCCGCCAATGTCAAATCTGTTTTGGCATTTGTGGACTAGACAGATGTAGAATACAAGTGAACACTCCCCAAGAACGCAAAATAATCGTGTCTATTTTTTTTGCGTAACGCAGTGTTGACGCAGCGCGAATTCCGTCGCCGATTCTCCGGCCGTCCGACACCGACTGCGGATACGGAACAAGCAAAACTATCGCTTCTGGGGCACTGAAAATCCACGAGTAATGCACGAGGAGCCATTACACCCGCTCAAAGTTACTGCATTGTGCGCTGTTCACGCTTTTTCGAGAACGCCGCTGGTCAAATGACAACAGTGGACGTTGCGCGCTATAGGGCCATGTTAACCGATTTTTTTCTGCCGCAATTGGACGAACTAGGACTGGATGATATGTGGTTCCAACAGGACGGAGATACGGCACACACTGCGCGAGCCACAACCGAAATTCCGAGAGCCAAACAACATTGGAAGACTTCTTTTGTCCCACCTTGTAGTTGCACCGATTTATGGAAGATTGTGCCTCCGAGCTTTGCACAATCCTCTCAAGAATCAAATTAAAAAAGTCACATGACAGAGCATCACCTTGCCTAAATCCTTTTTTGGTATCGAATGTGTCGGTGAGGGCGTTTCCGACCCTGATGGAGCAGCGAGAATTCTCTATCGTCATCCTACACAAACGGACGAGTTTGGGCGGTATACCAAAACTAGGCATGGCTCTGTACAGTTCGTCTCTATAAATGCTGTCATATGCGGCTTTGAAATCGATGAATAGGTGGTGGGTATCGATTTGGACCTCTTGAGTTTTTTCCAGGATCTGCCGAAGTGTGAAAATTTGATCGGTTGTGGACTTTCCTGGCCTAAAACCACACTGATAAGGGCCAATCAGGTTGTTGGTAAATGGATTCAATCGTTCACATATTACGGCAGATAGGATCTTGTAGGCGATGTTGAGGAGACTTATGCCTCTGTAGTTGGCGCATTTCAGAGGGTCTCCTTTTTTGTGGATCGGGCAAACGATGCTGAGGTTACATTCTTCAGGCATATTTTCATCCGACCAGATTTGGCTTATGAGTTGGTGGATGTTACTTACCAAGTCATCTCCGCCGGCCTTATAGAGCTCAGCGGGAAGGCCGTCATTTCCGGCAGCCTTGTTAAGCTTGAGTTAAGATATTGCTATCCTCACTTCACTCAGGTCGGGTGGTTGGCAGTTTTCGCTGTCGTTGCCAATATTGAATGGTTCGTTCTGCCTGACAGCGGAATGTTGTTCGTCATCGCCGTTTAACAGTCTGCAGAAGTGGTTCTTCCATATCCTCAGCATCGACTGTGTATCAACTACAATATTTCCTTGTTCATCTCGACAGGATTCTGTTCGAGCCTGGTATCCTTTACACTTTGGTAAAACTTGCGAACATCGTTTTTGGAGTGGCACCTCTCTATATCCTCGATCGCGCGCTTTTCTTGCTCTTTTTTCTTCTTTCTGAAAAGCCGATGTTCTTCCCTTCTTCTTTGCCTATAGAGCTCAATGGCAGCTCTCGTCTTCACCTGCAGCTTAGCCTTGTAGGCCTCGTTCTTGACTGCGAGCATCTGTCGGCATTCCTCATCAAAGCAGGGGTTTCTTGCTGGTGGGCGCGAAAAACCTAGCACATCAGTTGCGGCTGATCTAATGGCCTTTAGACATCGTTGCCATTGCTCTTCGACATTCGATGCTGGTGGTATGGTGTTAATCGAGAGGTTAAGGGATACGCGTTGTGCGAAGGTCTTGGCGGTCTCTTGCGATTGCAGTCTTCCGACATTTAATTTTTTCACAGTTTTTCTGGATTGTTGTGGCGTGTTGGATATCCGCATTCTTACCTTGGCTGCTACAAGGTAGTGATCCGAGTCGATGTTAGCTCCTCGGAATGTTCGGACATCCAAAATACTGGATGCGTGCCTCTTATCTATCGCAATGTGATCAATTTGGTTGACCGTTCGTTGATCTGGAGACCGCCATGTCCCCTTATGGATATCGAGGTTAGGAAACCGTGTGCTGGCTATAGTGGCATTTCGTTCCGTGGCGAAATCAATTAGCCTAAGTCCGTTACCAGACGTGTTGTCGTGTAGGCTATGTTTTCCGACAATACTTCTAAAGATGTCTTCTCTTCCTACCTTTGCGTTAAAATCACGATTTTAACATCGTACTTCGGTAGTCGCTCATAGGTTTTGTCGAGGAGCTCGTAGAAGCAATCCTTAGCTATATCATCTTTTTCTTCCGTCGGAGCGTGAGCGCATATAAGGCTTATGTTGGCGAATTTGGCCTTGATACGGATTGTTACTATGCGTTCGCTAATGTCTTGGAAACATAAGACTTCTTGCCTAAGTCTGGCACTTATAACAAATCCGCATCCGAATAGTCGCTGTTTCTGCTCACTATAACACGGTCCGTAGTATATGTCACAGTTTTTCATCCTCTTTTTGCCCGGCCCATCCCATCGTATTTCCTGGATGGCAGTAATGTCTGCTTTGTAGCAGTTTAGGGCTTCCGCTAGTTGTTCGCCTGCACCTCTCCTGTTTAATGTTCTCACATTCCAGGTGCAGATACGAACGTCGTTGTCCTTTTTTCGTTTAGCAGGGTCGTCAACAATAAAATCAGTCCTTTCCGAGGCTATTGGTTGCTTCGTAACCATGTGTTTTTCTGTAGGTGGGTAGTTAACCCAAAGCACAACCCCCAACCTGGAGGGCCAGTTCCAATTTATTAGATACCCCTAGGACACGGGGCCATCAGTATCCACTACGGGATTGAGCGCTGCCGTTGGCCTTTCGGTTTCCGCCACCATCTCTGTTCAAGTGGCCTGACTAACCCTTGAAATTCCTAGACAACCTGTTGTCCGAATATGTCAGAGCAGCTCATCTAGGTTCGCCTGGGACAGCAGGCCGGGTATTCATCCGTGCCATTCTCACCAGGGTGTTTATAGTGTTGCTGTTTTCGTCGTGTTATCAACACTCGCATTTATCGTTTAGCAAGTCAAATCCGGTTGGATGAGACCAGTACTCGATGGTTACCACTTGGAGGTAAAGATAAGCACATTTGATGTGTAGTCAGAGTTGCAAAACTGGGCATTGCCAAGTTAACGCCAATCAGAGTCTACCCTCGTTCTACAACACCCAACCATCAAATCAAATAAAATTTGGCATTCCGCTGAAATGCTATTCCAAACGAGGACCAACCGAGTTATGTCAAATCAAACATTACTTTTACTACCATAAATGTCATTTTATCTCCTATAAACGTTAAATTGCTCTGTAAATGTTTGTTTAACAATGAATTCTTTTAAATTTATGAAATTCAAAATACTTTTAATTAATGAACATTCGAAGCAAGTTCTCCTGCTTTTTCATGTCCAAAGAGCTTTTGCAACATTGGTAGCACGGCCTAATCTGCGAGTAGGCCTATTGAAAAGTGTCGTGTTAGGATACTTATATTAGTGCTGATATGGTATTTTCGGGATAACCGTTGTGCCTGGTATTTGCTTTCTTGATCCCATACAAAACAAACAAAAAAAAATGAATACAATTTTATTGGGGTAACACGATCGTTAGTACCCAGAAACTAGCTTTTCTCAAAACCATTCATAAGTCCTATTTTATGCCGAATCCGAACGGTTGAGTTGAGATAAACTTTTCTTGGCAGTGGTTTGTACTGAGATGATTTGGCAGAGAAGGTCCAGTGACAAAGAAGGTTTTTGACAGTTGGAATGCGTTGGCTTTCGTTAATGAAATGACGAGTTTCGGTTCGGTGGAAACGTACTATACGTCTTTCCATGGTGATTTGCCAAAGTATACTGAAATTGATAAAGTCAAACATAGTATGACAGCTAGTTTGACAGTTATCTCTATCGGAAGTTCTATACCTTTAAAAATAACACCCTTTATATCATCGAACACACAAATTAACAGAGAAGCTACTGTATGAGCTGTTAATAACAATTTTGTTATTTTTTTATAGGTTTTTTTTTTTAAATAAAAAAAAATATTTTATAAAAATTCCAAAATTCAATCTCACCTACCACGATTCCTTGTAAAACTTTTTTCATGTTTTTACGTTTTTTTTATTTTTGTTTTCTTGCTATTCATTTACCCAAAAATTAAACAAACCATCCAAAAATAGGGAAAAGTGTTTTACGAAAACGGACAATATTTAGACATCACACTTTTCGATTCCGATGATACGAGTGACGACGAGAAGTTGGGAAGGTAAGTTTTTGTGAGAGGTTCCTTTTACTCTATCACTACTTTTTTTTTTATTATAAATCCATTTCCCTTAATTTTTATTTTCTACCAAAAAAATTGAAATCAAAGAAAAAAAAATGTCTCTATGTAATTTGTAAATAATTCAAGTCCCTAGCCCGCGCCCCCTAATTAGTATTTAAATGGTAGGTGATCGGCAAGTGAGTAGATGAGATGCTTTTTCTGCTTTTACAAAAAATATTTTTTCTTTGCTCGAAAATGTAAATTACACATTTACTTGCTTAATATGCATCTAGCATGATGTAAAAGTAAATTACTACGTAATAGCACTGATATTGGTTTTATTTAATTTTACTTTTTTCTTTGCAAAACTTTTTGTATATTTTTATTTAGGCTGTGGTTAGTTCACATTTATGCCAAGAGGTATTTTTCAAATTATGGGACTGCGATGCAGGATTACCCGGCATACAACAAGATGATTCTTTGGGAAGGTTATGATCTGTTTTGAGTTTGCTGTTTTATTTTTCGTTTGAATGTATTCAAATATTTGCATGAATAACTTTAAATTTGAAATGAGTTTTTGGGTTTATTTTTGTTGCAAGCTTTTTACTTAGGCTTATCACTAAATTTTGTATTCTTATGTAATAAAAAATCACCATAAAAGTTGTACGTACATTTTGCTCTATTTCCATAACAATACCGCTACGTATAAAAAAAAACCGCTAAAAACAGGCCGTTGTGGAAGTAACTCAGCTCAGTATCCTTGTACTGAGACTCTTCGATTGGGATCGGACCGGGGATGATGAATCGCTCGGCAGGTTGGCTTATAGTTGTTTGAAAAGAATATGTCGTCTTGTAGTTTAGTTGATCATATGATTTGGTTATGTAACATGTTGTAGAAATGGAATGATTTATTTTTATAGTTTGTAGTAGATTATTGAAATGTTAATGTAGTAGTTGATATTTTTGTATGATCTGTGGACGCCTGAATTTGAAATAGATCGCTCTGAATATATCATTTATGTCACTATGGTTATGCATGAAGAAAAATTCACAAAGCAACATCAACACTAAAAGTAGTGATAACTATGTTGGTAAAATATTACAATATTTTTCTTCCAGTGTAAAAACAATTTTTTATATTATTTGATGAAACAAAACATAATAATGTGAGTCCAAAAAAAGTTTGAGATTTCAAAACCTTACAAACGCATCCGCAATATTGGTCACATTCTTATACCTTTTTCATTGCAAATTTACAAACAAAATACGGTCCCATTTATAATTTACGTATCTTGTTTGCCATTTTCCAAATAGTGCTGACATCTTTATTTAAACAAAAAAAACGAAACAATTATATTAAACTGCATAATTTCTCCTAAAAATGCGGTTTATCTTTCGTTAAAATGTCAAACAAATTTGTTTTTCTTTGAATTAAAATTAAATTCAATGTTAAAATAAAAACAAAGAAAAACTATGCAAAATCATCAATAGTAGTCCGTTTTTGCTAGCTTCCACATTATTTTCTTAATATTTATTTGACACTGACACTGACTGATACTAACGATTTGACCTAATTTACAATCACATTTTGTAGGTAGCTGTTTCGAAATTTGAATATTTTTGGAAAATAAGGTAGATACATTTTTATCGTATTTGAAAATGAGGATTAAAAATGTTGATGTCGATGTTGTAAATGTATTTACACTATACAAAACGCATAACACAAACTATGAAAAATGTCCTGTTGATGTCCAAATGGATGTCGTAACAGTGTAAATGTGGTTAAGGCATAAAACATTTTTCATTGAATTTTACAGGGTCTGAATTAGGCCTATACTGAATAATAATCAACTTTTTATATTGCAAATTTTATGTTTATAGAAATTATAATGGTGTTCTATTTAACTATTATATGAAAAGACAGATTTCTGCATCATACGGTCGAGGCCGGCGTATCCATTTCGAAATCACATTTATAAATCTAATTCCGTTTTTGATTGGGGATTTAAGATATTGTATTTTGGTGTATTAGCTTGTGTATTGTTTCTTTGCGATTTTCACTTCTGGATATATTCGTAAATAATGACGAAACTGTTAACTAAATCCCATTGTTCAATAGCTTTGTTTAATGATCCTAAAATGCACAAAAAATGTCAGCTTTTTGTATTTCATGAGTCTGATCTAGAACACGTGTTTCCTTACCTTTTTTAAACACAAAAGTTTTAAACGGCAAAGCTAAGTTGTCAGTTTTATTGTTTGTAATTTTGTTATAAGTAAAAATAATGTTCAAGCTAGAATTATAATTTCACGAAACTGAAATGAAAAGTGAGAGATATAGTGACAATCTTATATGTTAGAGCTGACTAGTTTTCTCACTGTTGACAGTTCATAAACAGTCAGTCAGCCAGATAACTGTTACATACATAGAGTGTGCTATACGCCAATTTAAAAATGTAGTTTTGTGTTATCTGATTGCTTATCTGGTGATTGAAAAATCGGTCTAAGACACATCTCAACGGTTGTTTAGTTATACAGTGCATAAGTATTTATACAGCTTTTTTTTAAGGGTCACACAAAATCTTATTCAGAAAATATTTCCCCACCCATGATAGTTACACAGGGTTTGTGAGGGGAATCTCTTGTAATGTTCCACAGCACGGAATAGTTGCCAAGGGATAAATTTTGTGGTCACGAAACTCACGGCGACAACTTTGTTTCAAACACTTTTATAACATTTTGTTGACTTATGTTGACTCAATAACATCATTTACAATGTTCAGACTCGACAAATTATCATTTGAATAAATTAAACCGTGAAACACAACTGCTAGAATACAAAAATGCCATGGACGATATTTTACTACCTACAATTGAACCTTTGGTAAATACCCTTATACAGGCACTATTCAACCAACAGACACATTTAGGATATGCAACCGCAACGTATTTTCAAAGTTGTATAAGTTGTATGAATAAGGTTTTTGCGTTTAGAGGCATTATAAGAGCTGCATAACTTTATACCCTACCGCCCTAATTCATTAGATTGCACTAAAACACAACACATGGTTGTGTAGTTAATAGTTATACAGTGCAAAAGTATTTATACAGCCTTTATTCAGGGTCGCACAATTTCTTATTCATAACATATTTTCCCACCAATAATAGTTATACAGGGTCTGTGTCAAATAAATTACCAAAAAGCTCGGCAGAGTTGCCGAGTGATTATTTTTCTGATTGTGAAACATGGTGACAACTTAGTTTTCTACACTTTTATAAAATTTTAGTGACTCAATAGGGGTATTCATGCAACATCGGAAAGTCGTCGTAAACGTTGTAAACGTGATAAAATTTCGACGTGATAAATGAACTGTCAAATTTTGTATGGGAAATATTTTCTAACAACATCGGAATTTTCTCACAGGAATTGGGTGCGTAAACTGAGGTGGTAAATGTTGTAAACTTTTGAATTGCTATTTTGACATATAATCAGTCACTATCACACAACAAAAGTATGCGCTAAACTGAAACAAATTATCGAGAACGGAAAGACAACAATAAAAACAAAATTCTATCAATAAATAAATTACTAAAATGAGATTAAATTCAGTGGGTTACCGCATTTTTTAGTGATGATGTTTAAGGGTCGTTCATGAAACGTCGTCGTAAAGTTATAATCTTTCGCACGTAATAAAATTACGATGTTGCATGAATACCCTTAATAACTTTTTACGTTTATAATGTCGAGTCTGTAAGCAGTGAAACACAACTTCTAAAATACAAAAATACCCTGGATGATTTCTTTCAACTTACAATTGAACCTTTGTCTGTGTATGCAGAAATAAAAAATATATATACCCTTCTGCATGCACTATTCAACCATCAGCGTTTAGGATGTGCAGCCTCTATTCAACGTTGTATTAGTTTTATGAATAAGGTTTTTGCGTTTAGAGGAATTTTAAGGAGTGCATAACTTTATACACTCCTTATAATGAGTTTATGAATAAGGCTGTTTATGAATAAGGTTTTTTGTGTTTAGTGTGATTTATGGAGTACATAACTTTATGCACTTCTTATAATGAGTTTATGAATAAGGCTGTACTTGTAATGAGTTTATGAATAAGGTTGTACTTATAATGAGTTTATGAATAAGGCTGAATGTGTTTTGAAATTTGACACAGGTACGTCAATGTAGAAATAAAATACCTTGTCAGAGATCTAAACTTTTCTCTTCTGGCAGTTTTTACCTAATTGGGCTGTTCTATGTTTATATTCATTAAACAAAGCTTATTGGGGTATTCATGCAACGTCGAAAAATCAAAATCTTTTTGGGAAATTTCCCCCAACAATTGTGTGTGTAAACTAAGGTGGTAGATAAACTTCGTAAACTTTTGAAACGCTATTTTGACATTTTAAGTCACTTTCTAACATCACACATCACATCATCTAAAATGAAATATATCGACAACGGATAGAGAACAAAAGAACAACTTTCTAATAATTACAAAATTACTAAAAATTAGATTGAATGCACAGTGGTTTACCGCATAATTTCTTTAATAACTGTTACTTTATTATCTGACATATATTATCACAACTTGTATGTTGTTGTTTATTTACTCAGTTTTTGTTCGTACTTGGCTTCAAGCCGATTACTGGTGATAGTTTCACTTTTTTGTTTTTATCTATAAATACTTTTAAATACCGCTTCTATAGCGCTCCGAGATTTAGGCAACTATTTTTAAAGTCTAGAATTTGTTAAATATACAAAGTTAAGACCTGTTCAACATACAGATATTTTTACACTCAAAAATGTTGAAGTTTAGTCTCATCCTTTCGTTTTAAGGTATTCAAACATTTTTGCATCTATGGCAAATACTCCATAAGTTAGGATTAGATCTTATGCCAAAATGCTTAATGCATAAATTTTCCATTTTTAAGATTTAGTCAGGAAACAAACACTTACAATTATTGGGAGCGTACGTGTACTTTTGTGTGAAGAAAAATTAAAAGTGTCAAATCCAAAATACACAGAGAAATTTTAGGTACTTATTTAAACGAAAATACCAGTACCCTATTGCAAAGAAAAATCAAAAACAATAAGTATTTTGAAAAACACTTCAGTGTCTTGCCTATGAAACCATTAAAAAGTATTTTTTCGAACTCAAATATTAAAATAAATTTACAAATCATACACATTACTGTCAAATTCCTGTGCTGTCAGCCTTTGCTTGAAAATTGTGTAAAAGTGCAAAATAAGAAAAGAACAAATTATTAACGAATTTAGAGTTGTTATTGTTTGTGAAAATAAGAACATAATAGTTTTTACTACACGAAAACTTTTCAACTTCGTTTGCAATCGCATTAATGTTCATACTTTGCAGTAACACAGACTCTTAGTATTGTTGTGTAGGTATTTATAATTTCTGGTTCACTTTGAACAACTTATATGTTCATATTTCCAAGTAAATAATCCAAAAATCAAATCAAAATCAAAAAATCAAAATGTTCTTCCAAGACATTTTGACGTTTTAATGAAAGAGACAATGCACTTATGTGGGAGATAGTTCCTTGAAGTAGACTATTGTCATGAATTACCTCTGTAAACTATTACATATGAATACCATGCAAAATGTAATCTATATATAGCGTTATTAATAATAATTTCCAATCATCGAATTCAATATATTGTAGGTCGCAATATTACATTTAAGTTTTGAAGTTTAATATCAAAATGTTTGACATTTTAAATTTGTTGTATCTAAACTGTCAAAAAAAAACAATAGTATGGCGCAGCATATTTAATGCAGGTATAAAAAAAATGCAAGTTAAACGTAACATTTTAAAAATTAATGAAACTATTTGATTGCTGTGTTTAACAAAATGGCAAAAAACATTTCTTTTTTGTTTTAATTTATACAATATACTACATCAAATAGAAAATAGATAGAATAACCTTTTAAAACAATACATTTATTGTGGCATATTGACGTAATTTTTATCATTTATATTTATATCTTTGTACGAAAAATGTGCACAGATTGCATGTATATTAAAATTGCACAATAATTGCATGAGTCATCATTAGCAAATTTGTCTGGCTTTACGAAATTATTTATTTATGATTTGGCAGCTATTAAACTATATCTACATTCCAATGTCAGATACAGACAATATTAATATATTTAAATGTTTTATACGATTTTTTTTTTAAATAAATTTACAAAAAAAACGCATAAATTTCACAGTAAAATAGTTTGAAAAATTTCCCCAATTCAAAGAATAGGGTGAAATATATCGAAACTTTCGATATTCTTCTATCTTTGAAAATATAAGTCTCACATACATCGAAGCACATCTCCTGACGGCAGATATGATTTAAAAAAAAATGTTATTTCAATAAATACTAATGAGATAATATCCCGCAATGCGTGTATTAATTTATGGGTGCTTATATCTACGTACACATACATTTAGCTTCCCAATTATGCTGTCAAAATAAAGAATTAGCTAATTTTTCTAATATTCCTTGAATAAATAAATAATTTACAAAACTGTTTGATGAAATGTATATATAATTCTTATAAAATGAACAAAATGGGCGGCTTTCCAAGAAATTACAATAAATAGTGTCTGCGAAATTGTCTGACACGTCATCAATGCTATAATTTTTGTTATGTTATTCGTGCTAGATACTTTGCAAAAAATATTTTAAACCATCCAGATCGGCAAAATTGATCTGAGATGCAAAAAAAAAAATAATTAATTTTTTTGACAGATCTAGATCAAAAAATAAAAAAGATTGATTATTTTAAAAATGAAAAACGCTATTAGAAAAGGTGGAGATCTCTAGGCAAAATATTTTGTTAAGGAAGAATATTCGTGTTCCAACACAAGTTGTTTGTCTCATTAAAAACTTAAAAAAAAAAACCGAGTTTAAGAGGCCAACCAAATGTTTAAATGACGATATTTGTATGTAAAGAATCCATATATACAATATAATCAACATAAAGTCCGTTAAGATATAATTCCCTTAATATTCCAGCTAAATGGACCTTATTCAAAGTCTAACAAGAATGAGTTTCAAAATAAATTTAACGTTTATCCACTAGATGGCGCTTTAATTTGTATTGCAATATAATTCACAGAATCTTTTTCAACTAAATGAATTATATAAGCTAATCCAAACAACCCAACCTTGTTCTTGCTTCGGCAGAACATATACTAAAATTGGAACGATACAGAGAAGATTAGCATGGCCCCTGCGCAAGGATGACACGCAAAATCGTGAAGCGTTCCACATTTTTTGGTTACAATTGCTTTGTTATTTTTTTCACAGCCATTTGCTTTTTTTATTTGTTGAGTGTTTAGAATCTGTAATTGTCTATAGAATTAGTGTGGTTTTACTCCAACATAATTGTGCTATTTTAGGTTACAAAGGAGACATTTTATATTAGTTGTTGTTTTTATTTTATTTTTTTTTTAATTAATAACTCCACTTTGTTTAAAACCTTTTATTAATATAATTGTTTGTGTATTCCTTTAGAGCATCCGTGGAGATTGCAAGCGTTGTTAAGAAAGGAATTTTGGACACGGTAGGCATTTTTTTTACAATGTTTGTTTACTTCAACTAACATGACAAATTTTAATAGTGGCTTACCCTTGAAGAAGCTAAACATGGTCTTCTACATGTTCGTCTCTCCTGGTACAAACTGACATCTGACCCACAAGATCTACAGGCGGCTCTTTTGGAAACCCAACTGCTTCGTGTGACATCGATGAGTACCGCCATGCTTATTGTTTTTATCGATTCTGCCAAAAACTTACCAGTAAGTTTCCTCTTAAGATGAATGTACCAGTTTTTTTTTATGAATATCTACATTTTTAGCATGCACGATCAGCATCAAATCCAGATCCCTACCTCGTCATCTCTGTAGGTAAGCAAAACGAACAGACTCCGGTGCAATTGCGCAACGACTCTCCCGTTTGGGAGCTAGGTTTTACCTTCCTCGTTGGCAACCCTGACAACGACACACTTCAGATGAAGATCATCGATCAGAAAACAGGAAACGAGATCGGTCGATTCACCTATATTCTCAGTAACCTGTTATCAAAGAAGAATATGGAAATTGTCTCTCAACCGTACCAATTGCAAAAGTCTGGACCGGAATCGAAGATCCTTATGTCATTGGCGTTGAGAATTCTGAAGCGAGCTGATTCCACAGACGATAGCATCTCGGTGGATCGCTTTTCAATGTCTGATGCTCCACTAACTCGTACCAGCTCTGTAAAGAGTGCTAGTCAAGTTGAAGGTGCCACTATTTCTACAAAATCAAAGGTATGTCACATTTTAGCTGTCTTTAAAGAAGACTGAGGATTTTTTTTTGGTATAGGACCTTCTATCCTCTTCATTGGACAACTCAATTGTAGAAGAGGAAGCTGTCAAGTCGACAGCATCATCAATTTCGGCCACACCACCCAGAAGTCCTAAAGTAAATTCTGATTCCGTCCTTACCCATCGATTCCCCGATGCCATACACACATCAGGAGAACACAAACTTGGACGTATTCAGCTCTCCATCCACTATAGTGTCACACGTCAAAAGTTAACAGTTACCATTCACAAAATTATGCATATTCCCCTGACTGATCCCACAAACATCCCCGACCCTTACGTCAAGCTGTATCTGCTCCCGGGACGGGCAAAGGATTCTAAACGAAAGACAAACACAATCAAGGATAATTGCAATCCCGTGTATGATGCAACATTTGAATACATCATCTCTTCCGCTGAGCTAATGCAGACAGATCTTGAGGTTACGGTTTGTACCCAAAAGGGTTTCCTGTATGGTGGCAGTCCTGTCATTGGCATGGTAAGTTCTACAACTCTTTAACTTCTTGCCATACATACTGATCAAATCATTTGCAGTTGAAAATCGCTCTGGCTGAGCCAGACATCTCCAACCAAGGACTATCTTCATGGTTCGACCTGCAACCAGAATCAAAGCATGAATAAATTTATCTAAGAAACTTTATTTATTTTTATAACTGCAAATCTCTCTTTTTTATAAACGAACTATTCTCAGGCTATTAGTTATAATTTTCGGTCAATTTTATACACACACAAGTCGAAATACTTTATTAAGCTGTGAACCTCTAATAACCCCAACTATTATATGGACATGATTTTCTTTATAAAAAAAAAACACGATATCTTCTTTAAGTGGAAAAGTTTTGTAGTCTTTTCTTATAGTGCCTTTCTCTTAAACAGAAGCACAATCAAATATATCAATGAAATACTTTTTAGTGAACATGAGCTTAAAACTAAAATATTTTCTAAAAATAAAAAAAAAATAAAAATTTATTAGTACGCCAAATTTATTGTTATTGTAAAGCTTAACAGTTTTAAAGCATTTTATGTGTGTACATATAGAAAATTACTTATTACGAAGGTAACAAACAAAAATTTAAATTGTGAAGTGCATGTCAAATAAATTTAGTTAAATTAATCTTTTATCGAAAGTGTTTTACTTACAATACCTTGGAAGCAAAAATATTAAAACAGATTCATGAATCTGGACCTGGACTTAGGTAGGTAGGTAGAAGTGGCGCTTTGGCATGGACCTAAGTAGCACTTATGTGGCTTTTTGTTACCACGACTCGTGTGACCTTTAGGTTAGGTTAGAGTGGCTGCCGGCGTTCGCCAGTACACTTAGACCACTTTGGTCCGTTGTGATACCACGTGGATCTTTTTTACAAGCCGCAGTTCTGTAAAATAAAGTCCGAAACAAAATTAAAACACGACACGTTCTTGTAAGTTACAAATTAGGAAGAAGGTTTTATTGGTGATACCAAATTAAGTTTTTCTTAAATAAAATGCTGCCAAATAACATCCCCACTAAAACTTATATTGTAGCAACCCTAAGGTTTTCATCAAGCTGCTAGTCCTGGGAGATGGTAAAGATTTTGTTAATAAATCTGCTGCCATATTTTCGGAAGAGATGTGTCTTAAATTCATTTTTCTCTCCGCAATAACATCACGAATAAAATGGTGACGAATGTCAATGTGCTTCGTTCTTGGATGGTAACTTTCATTTGACGCAAGATGAACTGCACTCTGACTGTCACAAAATAGTTGTATAGTTGCATTTATTCCCGTCAGCTCATACTGGATACCTTGCAACCAAAGCGCTTCTTGAACAGCTGCTCCGATTGATATGTATTCGGCCTCTGTAGTAGACAAGGCAACTGTAGCCTATTTTCTCGAACCCCAGGATATTGCCCCACCTTGAGAAAGAAATACATATCCGCTTATGGATTTCCTTTCATCTAAATCGTTGGCATAATCAGCGTCGCAATACCCGATCCATTTTCCATCTCGGCTAAAACACAGCTTAGTATTTTACGTCCCTTTCAAATACCTGACCCTTTTGGCTGCTACCCAATGTTCCTTACCAGGATTATTGTTAAATCTGCTTAAGAAATTAACAGCGTAACATATGTCTGGACGGCTAATCTGAGCCGCAAAGAGTAGGCTACCAATTAATTCTTGATAGGGCACTTTACTCATTTGGCATCTTTGTTCATCTGATTTTGGACAATTATCCTTACTAAGCTTAACATTGGCATCCATTGGAGTAGTAACCGGATTACAATCGTCCATTCCAAAACGATTCAACATCTTTAAAATATATTGTTGTTGATCTATTCTATACATAGTTTTCCAGATTCTCGATTGTGGTCCAAACTCATACCCAGAAATGAGTTTACCGTGGAAATCTCTTTCATATAAAATTTCGATTTCAAATATTTTTTTAATTTCTTAGATACTTTTAAGTCTCTTGATAAAATAAGTATATCATCGACATATACCGCCAGTATCAAGAACGAATTATTAATATTATTATTGTTAAAATATATACATGGATCATATCTCGACTGTTTTAAGTTAAAATCCTTAAGAGATTCATTAAGTTTTGTATTCCATGTTCTTGAGGATTGTTTCAATCCATAAATTGATTTCTTTAACTTTAAAACTTTATGCTTAGGAATATTCAACCCTTTAGGGGGATTTATAAAAATTTCTTGAGATAACTCACCTTGAAGGAATGCCGTGACAGCATCCATTTGCTCAATATGCAAGTCCAATTTCACCGCAAGTGACAGAAGATAACGCAATGAACTGTATTTAATGACTGGAGAATACACTTCATCGAAATCAATACCTTTACGCTGAGCGCAACCTTTTGCAACTAATCTTGCTTTGTATCGCATTTCTTCACCATCGATTCCATTCTTTGTCTTGAAAACCCACATCGAATTCAAAGCCTTCTTTCCAGCCGGTAGCTCAACGACGTCCCACGTACTATTCTTCATCAATGAATCATATTCTTCGCTGATCGCCTTTTTCCAACATACCGCATCGGATCTCGAAACCGCTTCATCAAACGTGGAACGATCATCCGCATTATTTTCGTTAACAAATGTTACATAGTTATCGAAGTTCTTCGGCTTAGGTTCTCTATTAGATCGCCGCACAGGTCCAACGATGACTTCCCCACTTAAACGTGATGGTACAAAATCTGAGCCTGAAGGCTCCTCAGATTCAACAGTAGTCATCTCAGCATCAGTGTAACTTGTATCAGAGTCAGAGTCCACCATCGTTATTTCATAAACATCGTTGTTCATACTAACGGGTGATTTTTTAAGAGGTTTAGAACTTTTTTTAAAAAAAAAACACAAAAAATTCGAAAAAATGAATGAAATATTTATTTGAATCGATAGTTTGAACCTTGCAATTTAATGTTTAAAGATAATTTCATGCAAATGTTGACCGCGGCTGCGTCTCAGGTAGCCCATCCGCTGAGTCCAATTTTGGCATACTCTTTCACACATATGAATGCATGGATGTTGGCTTCCAGTGCGTCAATCGAAGCGGGCTTGTCCCTATAGACATTAGCCTTGACATACCCCCACAAAAAATAATCTAATGGTGTCAAATCGCACGATCTAGGCGGCCAATTGACCGGCCCGAAACGTGAAATTAACTGTTCACCAAACTCGCCTCGCAATTGCGCCATTGTTTCGCGTGCTGTGTGGCATGTGGCACCGTCTTGTTGAAACCACATATCATGCAAGTCAAGAACTTCCATTTCGGGCAAAAAAAAGCAGCGCGCGATGAACATTTCGAACCGAGCACGAATTTTGATAGTAAAATTCAATAATTTGCAAGCGTTGTTCATTTGTAAGACGATCCATGGTTAAATTGCAAACCAAACTGAAGCTGTTTGACAGTGACACAAGGTACTAAACACACGTCAGCTGTCAAAACCAGTGTTGCCAAAACCAAACCAGCTAAAAAATCACCCGTTAGTTGGAAACTCAGCAACCACATCATCAATGTATGAATTCGCATTAGCAACACCGCCATCAGCACACACATATTCATTAACGACGTTTGGATTAACATTTTCATACGCAGCACCATCAACAGTACACACATTTCCAACAGCATCGTTATCAGGATTTCTACTTAAACTCCCCACTAAATTCTGATCTGGGCATGCATCAAAGGAATTTGTATTGTTATTACGGACAGTTACCTCTTTGTCATAAAAACGCTGATCTTCAAAAAATGTCACTTCTCTAGATATTTGCATTTTCTTCTCTCGTGGGTTGTACATCCTATAACCCTTAGAAGTCTCTGAATAACCAATCATAATGCACTTGACAGACTTAGCATCCCATTTAGATCGCTTCTGCTTTGGAACCAGCACCATACCAACTGCACCAAAAATTCGCAAATGAGATAAATCTGGCTTTTTACCAGACCACACCTCTTCAGGACAACGGTTTTTCAAACTATTAATCGGAGTTCGGTTAATCAAATAAGCCGCCGTATTAACTGCCTCTGCCCAGTACCTACTCCTTATCCAAATGACCGTCAAACAAAAGGCAACGTGCCTTCTCGAACAGTGAACGGTTCATCCGTTCAGATTTTCCATTCTGTTCTGGACAGTATGGAGTAGATGTCTGATGAATTATTCCCGATGCCTTTAAACACTGCTGCATTGTTCCATTCACGAACTCTGTGCCATTATCAGACCTAAAGATTTTAATCTTTCTTTTTGTTTGATTTTCTACCATGTTTTTAAAATCCAAAAAATGTTTTGCAACTTCCTTTTTATTTTGCATGGCATATACAAACACCTTTTTTCCATCCATCATCCAAAAATAAAACATAATACCTCGATCCACCCAACGATGTTTTCTCCATCGGCCCGCAAACGTCTGAATGAATGAAAATTTGAAGATGCGTCTGCACTGCTTGCCCTCTCCACGTAATGCAATCTTTATTTGTTTCACTTATGCCATCAGTGATTCCAAGACTTCCAGCTTTTTCCAACTCCCTCAACACTTCTGGATTTGGATGTCCCATTCTCCTGTGCCACGTTTTCTTATTTGCAGCAATACATGCAATGTTTTTGGCTGCCCATATTCAACTGAAACACCTTATCAACTTCTGTAGCAGAAGCAAATACCGTTCGAGACTTGTCGAGAATACTGCAACCTCCAGAATAAAAACTAATCGTATTTCCATTTTTAATTACCTGACTTTTCGACATCAAGTTGACATTTATCCGTGGAACGTGTAGTACATCACGCATGAGAACTTCGTTGATTTGTTCTCCATTGCATACCATGATGGAAACATCTCCTCTTCCCAAAACATCTAACCTTGACCCATCTGCTAAAACAACGTAATCGTTCACATGCGAGTAGTTCTCAAACAATTCCCTCTGTTTGGACATATGGTTATGTTGACCCTCTTGCACAGAATACGATGACGCAAACACAGCATATTTACTTTTGCCCCCAAATGAAGATCTTTTGGGACAGTTCATTTTTATGTGTCCAAATTCACCACATCCAAAACATTTCACCCCCTTGTCTTTCATTTTGCCTTTTGCTTTAAATGTCGCCATTGCCTGAACTTCAGCAGTACTACTACCAGACGATTTGCTATTATAATTGTCGTAATCCTGCAGCAATTTGGATTTAATAGCATCAGCAGTAATTGGAATGCCACTGCTTTCAATGGCCATGATCATCGGATGAAATTTCTGCGGCAATCCACACAACAACAAACTTCCAACCCACTCGTCGTCTACTTTCATTTTTATAGAGTTGAGCAGTGCTGTCGAACGTACTGCAAAAGCAATACTTGTATTGCTTTTGCGTGCTGCGTATTGCCGTATTGCTCACCTCTGTTTTGTACTGCATTTTATTTTTTGTATTGCCTTTTGTGTTTCTTTTTTGTTATATGTGTACACAAGTAATTACATCGCTGATCACTCTTCATATTTTTTGATGTAGGTGTACACTTCCAGGATCCATGCTACATTTCCAGATGTAGATGATTTTTTTGTTCCAGACTTCCAGTTGTGCAGCGAACACAAATACACAATTTGAAATGGCTATAGTTGTATCGGTATGTAATTTCGTTTCGCTAGCGGTCTATCAGAAAAAGTTTTTCCAAACATTTGTAACAAAATAATTTCATATCGCCGTGCCTTCGTATTGTTAAAGACTTAAAAAAGGAGATATAAAATAATCGAAATAGACGATAATATAAAAATTTCCACAAGTGTCAGCCTCAGTGTAGGTAGTTTTATTTGTTTTGATTGCTCTACTGGTGCTTATATATACGTGCAGTTTCTGTTAAATCTGTTTGCTGGGTGTTGGTGGTTGCTCCATTTTTATTTTGAATCGAAATATTGGAAAAAGCTGTAAAAACGATGGACAGGTATATTAGTAGATTTTTAATAGATATAATATGTAGGTGTCTTGAACAAGCATTTTTAATAGGTGGCTTCTGAAATGTGGAACAAACGTCATCGAATTCTCTAAACGCTATAGAGCAGGAAGGGAGGGGTGAAGATGAAATGAAATCTAATTGCGAAGAATGTCTTTCCTCGGATAATTTAAATACTGAATAGGCTATAGAAAAGATTTTTTGATGTTCAAATTTTTATAAATAATTGCATTTAGATCTTTGGCAAAGCGCAAAAAAAGCGATCATTCTCCACCCTCAACATCAAAGTCATTATCAAGTGAGAAAGGCATTAATCCACCAACATGTCGGCGAAAGCAGAAGATACGCCAGATATGGTTACAACAATATTCGTGGTTAGAAAAAAAAACATCGCAATGGGGCCAAGACAAACTATTTTGTAAGTGTTGTGCAAAATTTTTAACAACAAACATAGGAAATATAAAACGGCACAATGAATCCGAAGTGCATAAGAACTCAATGCAATCGCTGAAGCAACAACCACCTATTTTCCAAAGTGATGAAGAAGATTTGTTTAAAACAAAAAAAAATAAATTAAAGTCGGCAGAGCTTAAAATAATTTTATTTCTTCTTGAGTTCAATTTGCCCTTTTCTTTAATAACTCCCCTAATTTTACTATTAAAAGCAATTGCTCCAGACTCCGACATTATAAAAGATTTGAAATGTGGTAAAACAAAGGCCACAGAAACAACAAACCAGTTATTTTAAAGTGAAGGCCAAGAACTGATAGCTAGTGTACTAAGATCACAAAAATGTTCCATCATAATAGATGAAACAACAGATGTTAGTAACATGATAGGATTTGCATCTGACAATGCATCCGTCATGATGGGGGAAAAGGGTGGTGTTAAGGCACTTTTTAAAAATATTCAACAGGATTTATTTGTTATGGGATGTACATGTCACTCGTTACATTTGTGTTCAATTGCGGCTTCGAAAAAAATACCAGCTAATATCGAAAAACTAGCGAGAAATATTTACCTTTTTTTTTCTCACAGCTCTAAACGACAAACAGAATTTAGCGAATTTCAAGAATATTTCAACATAAAGGCTCATAAGATATTAAAAACATCTTCCACTAGGTGGCTTTCGCTTGAAAATGTTGTGTCCCGAATCTTAGAGCAGTGGGTTCCTTTGAATCACTATTTCATCTCCTATCAGCTGGAAGAGAATGCTGACTTAGCTAATAGCATCTATGCGAATATGACTAATGAAATAAAATTATACTTCTATTTTTTACAATATATTTTAAAATTAACGAACAAAATTAATATAGAGTACTAGTCAGAAGAACCCCGTTTCACGTCTTGCTTTCAACTGTAAAAATGTATTTTAAAACTATATTGTCAAACTTCATTAAAAGTGAATTTATCGATGACACCTCTCTAAATTCAATAGACTTTTGCAATGCAAATTGCTTTTTAGATTTAAAAGAAATCTACCTTGGGGCACAAGCTAACCTTCTGATTTGTAATGGTAGCTTAGCAGATAACGATATCCGAAATGTAAAAGAGAAGTGTAGAGATTACTACATTGAATTATGTTCGCATATTAGAAAAAGAGTAAACTTTCAAGACAAAGTTTTAGAAGCTGTACAAATAATAGATCCGCAAAAGAAATCCCCAAGCCTTACCCCACTTATACAATTGTTCCCAAATTTAATTGAAGAAGAACTTGTCGATGAGCTAGATGACGAATGGAGAGCCCTTTCACATCAAAATGTTATCAATAAGGATTTGAGTTTTGAAGATTTTTGGAGCGCCACATTTAATTTAAAAAATGCATTAAATGCTCCAATGTTTCCTCTTTTAAAAATATTTGTAGGTTCTATTTTATGCTTTCCGCATAGCAGCGCAAGTGCTGAGCGCATATTTTCCCAAGTAGCATTAATAAAAGACAAGAAAAGAAACTGTTTGCTCACATCTACAGTAAATGCAATATTAATGGCAAAAGAAATAATAAGGCATAGTAGCGCCATTGAGTGGACTCCGTCTAAAGAATTTTTATCCAAATACTATAAATAATGTAAAATGCACCTAATGTAAAACTCAATAAATATTAATAAATGTTGAACTATTATTATTATTATTATACTGTAATAAAGGAAGATTGAAAACAAATTTTTTTTTTATTATATGCGTATTGCCTTTTTCCCAAAATTATGCAAAAAAAGTTTGGACGTATTGCTCTGGTCATTTCTAAAACGACAGCACTGGAGTTGAGCTTATGAGCGGTACCTATAATTTTGTTGACATACTCAGATTTGCCTGAACAATCATCCAACCGAGTAGTGGTTAATTCTCGCAGCAGACCCTTCGTGTGAGTCCTGTGTCATCGAACGTAGCTGCCAACTTGTCCCAGACGTCTTTCGCCATAGTTGCTTCCCTAATATGCACATACAGCGAGGGGTCGATAAGCAAGATTATTTTTGCTTTTGCTTGTGCCAATTTCTCGGGTTTTATGTCGGTGCCTAGTACAGATGACCACAAATCATCAATGAAGAGATAATTCTCCACCGCAAATCGCCACGTGTCAAAATTTTCTCGCCCTTTCAGGCGTTCAATGGCCGGCAAATTACTCATCCTTTCTTTTTTTAGGAAATCCACCGAACAAACTTGAAATTTTACTCGGAACCGTATTTATACCCTATCCCATAGGGGGGTATATTAGTTTTGATACTTAGTTTGTAACATAGAGAAATAATTTTGCTACATATACCTCAAGGTATATGGATCGACTCAGAATCGCTAGCTGAGTCGAATGAGCCATGTCTGTCTGTCCGTCCGTCCGTCCGTCACCGATTTTTGGGCCTTAAATTTTGAGCTAGGATAATGAAATTTGGTATATAGGATCCTCGTCCGTGCCAGCAGAACAAGTGTAAAAATTTTTGAAATCCGCCCACTGCCACGCCCCCTTTTTAGGAAAACTTATTTTTTGGCCAAACCGTAAGGAATTTCAAAAAAGTGTCTGAGCAGCATATTTAGACAATCCTAATATCTATATTTCGTTCATACAAAGTTTTTTGCCACGCCCACTTTTTGGGGGCGTTTTTGGTAAAAAACGCTTTTGTCCAAATTTTAAAACTTTCGAAAAAATTTTTGATGCAAATACTTCCGCAATGGTAATATAGACATTTTGTCCACAGATCATTTTCACCTACGCCCACATTTTGGGGGCGTTTTCTTACAAAAACCATTTACAAAATTTACCAAATCCCATTTGGGATGGGATAGGGTATTCAACGATCCGCATAGCGGATTGTAGCCTCTAATATGTTTTAAATTCTATTTGCGAATTAATTTAGTTATTTTCTGGGCCCATAACCTTTTGCAAGCCGCAGTTCTGTAAAATAAAGTCCGAAACAAAATTAAAACACGACACGTTCTTGTAAGTTACAAATTAGGAAGAAGGTTTTATTGGTGATACCAAATTAAGTTTTTCTTAAATATAATGCTGCCAAATAACAATCTCCTTACTATCCATGGGCAAACCATTTTGGGCTTTTAATGAAGCGGCGGAGGCTTTTCACTTCCGTTTTTGCCAAATCACTGTGCCTTTGAAAATAGTAAGCTCCGAGATGTAGCTTCCTTTTTTTTTTGATAGGGCCGGGCAGTTACAAAGGAGATGGAGTATTGTTTCCTCCTCCTCCTCGTCCATGCAGCTCCTACAGAAGTCGTTTGAGAAGAGGCCTAGCCTTTCTGCGTGCCTACATATTAAGCAGTGTCCCGTGATGACACCTATGGTATTGCAAATATGCGGTCTATCGAGCGAAATCAGTCCCTTTGAACTTCTCAAATCTAGCTTTGGCCAAATTTGTTTGGTTGTTTGACACGTCGTGCCAAGACTCCATCTGAGGTTTGATTTGCTGTTAGCATGTTGTGCTAATAAGCTTTTGCATGTAGCGATAGGAATACCTAGTGCACCCGTGTCGGGAACAATTGGTAATTTGGTTCCGTTTCTGGCGAGTTCATCAGCCTTACAGTTCCCTGGAATGTCACTATGCCCAGGCACCCAGCATAGGTGAATGTTAAAATGCTTTGACATCTCCTGCAGAGATGATCGGCAATCTAGGGTTGTCTTTGAATTTGTTGAGACTGATTCCAGGGATTTGATTGCCGCTTGGCTGTCCGAGAAAATGCTAATATCCTTGGCATATATTACATTCTCTTTCAACCAGGATAAGGCTTCTTCGAACGCCATGATTTCCGCCTGGAACACGCTGCAATTATCAGGAAGTCGGAAAGATACGCTGAGATTTAGCCTGTCGGAGAAGACATCAGCACCCACTCCGTCATTTGTTTTGGAACCATCGGTGTAGAAGTGGATTGAGTCATGTAGCACAGTTTCGTTGCTCTCCCATGACGTTTTGTTTGGGATTGTGACCCGGAAACTCTTATCAGAGTTTAATCTGGTGAGGGTGTAATCGGTGTTTTCAGGAACATTTGTATATTCGTTTATAATTTTTGAGTGGCCATATTTAATATTTGACCACTGCTGGATGGCTTTCTTTATACTAAAGACCCTGGAGCGGATCCTTGACATCCATGTGCGAAGCATTCTTAATGAATCACCGCTATCCACATCACAACACGCATATCTCAAAGGCAGATCGACTGAAACCGCTCTGCATGAGGTGATTGGGACCATCGAAAAGTCCCTCTACTACAAAGAGTACACCCTAGCCACTTTCCTTGATATAGAAGGGGCTTTCAATAATGTACAAACTGACAGCATACTAGAAGCCCTAACCGTAACTGGTGTAGAGGAGCATTTTAGCCAATGGATTATATCCATGCTAAGGTCTAGAATCATTCAATCAACACTAGGCAACAGCAGCTTAACGCGATATGGTGACAGAGGTACACCACAGGGCGGTGTGATATCTCCTCTGCTGTGGCTTATTGTTATGAACAAACTGTTAGTCCGACTTGATCGGGATAGGATTAAGGCAGTGGCATACGCGGACGACGTGGTGATCCTAGTGTCAGGAAAGTTTCTCCCAGTGATTAGCGAAATCATGGAGTACGCTCTGGGTTCTGTGAGCACGTGGGCTACAAGCTGTGGCCTGGGTGTTAATCCGAGCAAAACGGAAATGATGCTTTTCACCACGAAGACCAAAATACCAGCCTTTAACCTCCCCCGACTTAATGGACAAGCGCTCTCACTCTCATCCAATGCCAAATATCTAGGGACTATCCTAGATACTAAGCTTAATTGGAAAACCAACATAGAACAAAGGGTCAAGAAAGCATGTATAGCTTTCTATGCCTATAGAAAAACATTCGGCAAAAGAGGGGGCCTACAACCAAAGATGACACTTTGGATGTACACTGCTGTTGTTCGGCCAAAACTCACCTATGGGGCACTAGTCTGGTGGCCTTCTGTGAGTAAAGGGTATATCATTGACAAACTTAAGAGGGTACAAAGAACTGCTTGTATCGGCACAACTGGGGCCATGAGATCTTGTCCCACTGATGCCTTAACGGTTCTTCTCCACCTTCTCCCTCTAGATATCCATATCAAAGATATTGCAATGTGTAGTGCAGTCAGGCTCAAAGAATCTGGCTGCTGGTTCAATAAGCCCTATGGGCACAGCAATATCCTAGATTCATTGCCAGCAGGTCTAGCTGACCATCATACCGACTACATGATACCCAAACTGAACTTCCACAATCACTTCACCGCTGGCTTTCCAAGTAGAGAGGATTGGAAAAACGCATTGGTTGAAAAAGATTTTGACACACTTATTTACACCGACGGCTCCAAAATGGACTGCGGAGTGGGCGCCGGTGTCTACTCGGACACACTAAAAATAAAAAAATCGTTTCGCCTCCCTGATTCCTCCAGCGTATTCCAAGCGGAATTGTTGGCTATTAGGGAGGCATGTCACGCGATTAAACACGATAGTACTCCCAAGCAAAATATCGCTATTTTTGTCGACAGTCAAGCCGCTATTAAGGCGATTATTTCGGTATCGACGTCATCAAAACTAGTACTTCAATGCCAAAACGAACTGGCCTCCATTGGGAGTCGATACAGTATCACTCTCATATGGGTTCCAGGCCACAGTGACATAGATGGAAATGAACAGGCTGATGCCCTAGCCAGGTTGGGCTCGTCCCTTCCCAGCTCACGTGCAATTGGCATTCTCACTCCTTTAAAAACTATCATTTCAAGAGATATGTGGCCTCGCTACAACAAGACTAAAACACGGGACCTCTTAAGCAGATCCCGTAAGGAAGTCTCCAGGGTGATAGCAATTACCACTGGACAATGGCCCATCGGTGACCATGCTGTTAGAATGGGTATACCCCACAACACCAATTGTCGCAGTTGCAAGGAGGTGGGGGAGAAGAAAACTTTAACTCACTTTCTGTGCAAATGCCCGTCTCTGTCAAGAGCAAGACAACGAACCCTAGGCAAACCTTTCTTTGACAATATCCGCGACCTCTCTGATAAACACATCAAAGAACGGATCGCCTTCCTAATGCCACTAGTTGGATTTAGTACCAACTAGCCCACTAACAACAAGATATAACATTTAACCGCACGAGTTTTTGGCATCAAAACGGCGCACCTCAGCGCTAATTGTGTTTCGTCTTGTACGAACAGCCAATCTAACTAACTAACTAACTAACTGGATGGCTTTAAGACGTATGGCTGAGTTAGCTGCCATTTGTTCGCCGAAAATATCTAGGGGTGTAGGTGAAAAAGAATGTCTAATGCCGCTGAGGGAGTCGTACGGAGTGCTCCACCAATGCACAGACACGCAGTTATCTGCACTTTGGCTAGTTTTTTTTGCTGTTTAAAGCTATTTCTAGTGCTGTCCACTATACTACTACTCCATAAAGAAGTATCGGTCTTATAACCGATATATAGAGCCAATGCATGACACGAGGTTTCAATCCCCATTTCAAGCTATCGTCGCTTTTTTTACTCTTTCTGTTATGTTTAGCTTCCAGTTAAGCTTCCTGTCCATAATAAGTCCCAGATATTTTGCTTTGTCTGAGAAGACTAGTTCGGTTCCGTTTAGTGACGGGGGGTCAATGTGGGTGTGACCTTTATTATAATGATTGTTGTGGATGTGATACTGGTGGTCTCTAGATCCAGCCTGTGGGGTTTGAAAAACGGATACAAACTTGAATCCTTTTACCCGAGATGTCGCGAAAGTTGTCGAAGAATGGTTGGTCTAACGCACGGACATTTGCAGATGAAATGGGAGAGGGTTTCTCTCTCATTTGTGTTCTCGCAATTGCGTCATTGAGGGTTGTATGGGATCCCTAGTTTGGCCAGTTCCCCGTGACTATCGACGTATTTCTTGTGATACTTTTTAGTAGATCGTTTGATCTGTTCTTGTAGTAGAAAGGCCATATCTTCCTCGAATTGACGCAATTTGATAACATTCTCCTTTTGGAGTCGGCCTTCTCCAGGAAGTATGAGTGGAATTGTCCCTTAACCGCACCTAGCGGGAAACAGACCCTTGCCGCAAGTGAGCCGTGAGGAGCTGATCCTTGCTAGGCCAGGGGCCATATTTTATAAAACGAATATCGTTGAAATCACTTCGTTCTCGTTGAAATTCGATTACATAAAACGAGTATCGTTCTTGATTTTACGATACTCGTAATTTCTTACGACTGGCATTGGGCTTTGGGCAGTCGTATAGCTTTCGTTTTCGTTGAGCTGTCATAAATTTCTTGTTTTACACAATCGCCCGTTGTCGTGACTATCGTTTACTTCTGTTTCGTTTACTTGCCGTTCGTTTCGTTTTATGTAAAAGAGCCCCAGCGCGCTCGTTTCCTTCAATGTCACTGTAACCTGGGACCCAGAGAAGTGTGACCCTGAAGCGTTCGCCAAGGTGGGCAAGTTCGTTCCGGCATACCTGTACCAGTTTGTAGGATATGGTAGCCGAGTTGATTGCCTTTATGGTAGCTTGGCTATCTATGAGAATAGCAATATTTTGCTTTAACGTAGTGTCACGCCCCAATAGCGTGCAAGCCTCTCGAATAGCCAGTAGTTCCGCCTGGAATACGCTAGCAAAATCCGGTAGGGGGTATGAAACTTATATTTTCGGTGATTTCGAGTAGACTCCGGGCCCACACCAGAGTTCATCTTAGATCCGTGCGTCGTTGTAGACGACCGTGTCGAAATCTCTTACTACTTCGTTTCTCTTCCACTGAGCTCTGGTAGGAAAGCCTACGTGCAAGCCTTTCTTGAAACTTAGGTGTAGTCTGTTAAAAACGTGACCCTGCCGTTTGGTAATGGTTCCGGGGGCTCTTTTACATAAAACGAAACGAATGGCAAGTAAACGAAACAGAAGTAAACGATAGTCACTACAAAGCGCGATTGTGTAAAACTAGAAATTTATGACAGCTCAACGAAAACGAAAGCTATACGACTGCCCAAAGCCTAATGCCAGTCGTAAGAAATAACGAGTATCGTAATATAAAGAACGATACTTGTTTTATGTAATCGAATTTCAACGAAAACGAAGTGATTTCGACGATATTCGTTTTTTAAAATATGGCCCCAGGATATTACTGTGGCCATACGGCCTTGCATTCCTCCTTGATTCTTACTGAGCTGCATAAAGCAGTATCTTTAATGTGTAGGTCGAGAGGTAAGAGATGCAATAGCACAGTAAGGGCATCCGTTGGCGTCGACCTCAGTGCGCCCGTGGTGCCTTTACTGGCTGTTCTTTGTAGCCTTTTTTAGTTTTTTGAGGTTGTAGCCTCTAATAAACCCGGCTTACCATACTAGTGAGCCATATGTGATAATTGAACGAACTACAGCTGTTTGCATCCACAAGGTCATCTTTGGTTGAAGTCCCCACTTCTTTCCAAAGGTTTTGCTGCAAGCATAGAAGGCAATACACGCCTTACTTACTCTATGTTCGATGTTTTGTTTCCCTTAAAGTTTTGGGTCAAGCATGATACCCAAATACCTAGCGCTGGAAGATAGTGTGAGTGGTAGGCCATTAAGACGGACGGAGGGAGGATGGTTTTGGTGGTGAATAGCACCAACTCCAGGTGCTAACCTTGTCTAGAACAGCCCTCATGATTTCACTTATCAAGGAGGGGAATTTTCCTGACACTAGTATCACCACGTCATACTAATTCTAAAATCCAATTTAACTAGAATTTTATTAATAACCATTAGCCAGAGTAGAGGAGAGATGACGCCGCCCTGTTGCGTTCCTCTATGAGCCAAGTTGGTTAAATGACTGTTACCAAGTGTTGCCTGGATAATTCTATTTCCGAGCATAGAATGGCTTATAGATTCCTCTTTACCTAGCTCGAGCAGAGATTCAAGAATAGCTCCAGTGGGGACGTTGTTGAAAGCTCCCTCTATATCTAAGAAGGAGGCTGGAGTGTATTCCTTATAGTGTAAGCATTTTTCGATTGTCCGCACTACCTCGTGGAGAGCTGTGGATCTGCCAATTTATCACAAATAACATGTTCGAATATGTTAGGAATGCAAGATAGTTTTGATATCGGTCTATAATTAGAGATGTCTCATCGCTCGATCATTTTTTAAAAACAGGCGTTATAAATGCATTTTTCTATTGAGTTGGGGATATTCCTGTTGCAATGGAGCTTTTAAACATATATCTAAGGTATGACAAAGAGTATCTTGGCATTGCTTTACGAAAATTTGGGATTCCATCGGGCTCCGCAGAATAATACATTATTTAAGTAGGGTCTCATCGTCAAATGTAACATTGCTGAAACTAACTTGAGGACAGTCATTGAGATCATTGAAATAATGTTCGTCTAAGGCTAGAGGTGTATCAATAAATGATTTACTGAAATTCTCTGCGAATAAGTTTGATAAAATAAGAGAGCCTGATGTTTTTGAATTATTATAAGAGAAGTTGGCTGGATATCCGTCCGTTTTCCTCTTCGAATTGAACAATCCCCAAAAGCATTTAGGGTCATTCTTAAGAGCGTTCTCCATATTGACTGTATATCGCAGACATTTCAATTCAAATACCTACTTATCACGGTCGTAATGATTCTGGCTTTTTACAAAATTATTCCAGGCCCGGTTACGTCTATTTCGTAGAGATTTAATCTCTTTCGTGTACCAAAGATGCTGAATTTGAGCATTTTTTAGAATGCTTGACTGGAATAGTTCTATCCATGTCAATCTTTTATTCGAAGATAAACATTTTTAACAGCTTCTTCTAAATTGGAGAAGCAGTCAATATTCACATTCGAAGGAATAATTTCTTCGGATAGCCTTTGAAAGTTAGCTTTTCGAAGGTCAGAATAGTACGAACGATCATACGAGTCGGAATTTTCGTACAGATTTCCGCTTATGTCAATGAAAATATCCAGTGGAGGATGATTTTTGTCCATGTTAGTAATAGTGGTACTAGATTCCAGTACTGCAGCACTAACAGAGTCAGAAAGAAAAACTAAATCGCGAAATCGATTACTATGATTTTTTTACACCTTGTTTGCTGTAAGTCAAATGATAAAATGTTGTCAAGTTAAAATAGCTCTTGTTGTGCAGATGGTTTAAAATAAGGTTCTCCCTCGGAAGGCACCTAGTCTATGTGTGGCAAGCTAAAATCGCGCAGCAACAAAATAGTGTTGTCACAACAAGATAAGTCAAAGATGTATGGAAAGACGATACGAAGGGATGTAGGCGTTTACAACATAATGTTTTTTTTTCAAAAGTTATCTTAACATAGATTATTTCAATGATAAGAGAGAATGGGAATTCTATTTTCTCAGAGGTAAAATGACTGCGGACTGCAGTAAGAACACCCCCACGAGAAGGAGATTTGTTGATACAAAGTGATTTTAACATCGTCAACCGAAGTGCTTGGTTTCAACCGTGAAATAAAAATCGATTTCGGTTTAGGAATCGATTCAATCGTCTATATATTTTCAGAAACTGTCCGAATTAGATCAGATGATGGGGAAACGGTAACAGCTTTTAAATAAGGGGTCTATCATCAAAATCGGTTCAACCGTTTACGCTAAAATCGGTTCATAAGTAACAAAAGACGTCCAAAGGGATTTTCAAAAATAATGCAAGGGGCAATTATAAAAATTTTGACGCCAAAAATAGATTTATTTTTAAACGTTTTTATCGATTATATTTTGGATGCAGATTTTAAATGCGTATAGGAAATAAAACAAAACTCAATCGGATGTTGCAAATATATTTTTGGCGTGTTTTGGCAACAAATAAAGAGAAACTGATATAAACAAATTGACACGAATGTCTCGAAATATGTAGTTTTAGTAACGTCTCGTATTTTATATTATAACTAGACATCTTCAGCTTTGGAATAAGAGGTCCATCATCGAAATCTGTTCAATCGTTTACGCGGAAATCACAAACTAAACTGGGCTTTCAAAATGAAACTACATAATGGAAAATTATGGATCACATAATCTCGCTACAGGGGCTCTATAACATAAAACCAAAGAGTTTACAACTACATAGAGTGCGCATCTCATATAAGGAAAATTTACTATGTCGGGTACTGATATTGATACCCCAGTGTTCACATTGCCATGCCAGCATCAAGCAACAGCATAGCCGATGCATACGAACGACGAAAACTCCTTTTCGCACTTACCGGCCGCGTCTAAAACGGCTACAACATTGCCAGCTGTAATGCGTACTCTATGTAGTTCTATACTTCTTCGGTAAAACGAAACGAGCGGAAAGTAAACCGTGCGGAAGGAAGTTAAAGATAATCACTATAGTCAAGTGCGAATGTGTAAAACGAGAATTATTTATGACAGATCAACGAAAAGGAAAGCTGTATGACTTCCGAATTTCATTCGTAAGAAACCTAGAACGATACTCGTTTTAAGTAATTAAATTTCAACGTGAATGAAGTGATTTCAACGATATTTGTTTTATTAAATATGGCCCTAGTTTGTTTTAACTTACCCATTAAACTTAAAGACCTCTCCTCAATATTTTCCTTAAGTAAATCAAAAGTTACTTATTTAAGTGGCGTTACAGTCCGGGATGAACCTGGGCCTCAACCAACATGCCTCACTAATTAGCCCGGTCTTTAGTTAGCTGCCTCCAGTTGCGCACTCCAAGTTGGTTAAGGTCGGTCTCTACTTGTGCGCGCCACTTAAGGCGAGGTCTTCCTCTACTGCGTCCGACGTCTGGCTGGGAATCGAAGACTCTGCGAGCCTGGGGCTATATTTTATAAAACGAATATCGTTGAAATCACTTCGTTCTCGTTGAAATACGATTACATAAAACGAGTATCGTACGAATATCGTTGAAATCACTTCGTTCTCGTTGAAATTTGATTACATAAAACGAGTATCGATCTAGGCTTTACGATACTCGTTATTTCTTACGACTGACATTTGGCAGGGGCTATATTTTATAAAACGAATATCGTTGAAATCACTTCGTTCTCGTTGAAATACGATTACATAAAACGAGTATCGTACGAATATCGTTGAAATCACTTGGTTCTCGTTGAAATTTGATTACATAAAACGAGTATCGATCTAGGCTTTACGATACTCGTTATTTCTTACGACTGACATTTGGCAGTCGTATAGCTTTCGTTTTCGTATTGTTTTGTCTGCAAGTGATTGTCCTCAGCTGTTAAAATGTAAGCAAAAACAAATAGAAAAAAATTTTATAATTTATAAATTTATTTTAAATTTTTATAATTTATAAAATTAATAGGCCACCAACACAAACAAAGCAAATGGATTTGCTCATTGCGTTCATGGAACTCAATCCAGATCTCGCCAAAAATTATTTGCCAAATAGCCAAGCAATCATCACTATCCAAAAATAAATCGCAATGAAAAAACATTTTTACAGAATTTAATTATTCCCGATTTCACGACTTTTTGTTTACGTTATTCAATTTTTGACAGTCCAAAAAAGGATTGAAGTTGGTTGCGCTTCAAAAATATATGTTTTTTTTCGTTTTCATTTGGCAACACTTTTCTTACGCCTTTTTCGTTTTACACGATCGCACTTATCGTGACTATCGTTTACTTCTTTATCGTTTACTTGCCGTTCGTTTCGTTTTATGAAATAGAGCCCCTGAGTATTGGTGTCCATTCTTTCTACATGTCCTAGCCATCTTAAACGTCCAATGCGGGGTTTTTTGACTAGGGGTATGTCGCTGTATAGCTCGTATAGTTCGTGGTTGAATCTTCGTCTCCATAGCCCGTCAACGTAAAGGGGACCGAAGATTTTCGAAGAATTTTTCGCTCGAATCGACCAAGGATTTCTTCATCCGCTTTTAATACGGTCCATGCTTCGGTGCCGTAGAGCAGGACTGGGATAATCAGGGTTTATATAGGATCTCCTTAGTAGTTCGAGTGAGGGCTTTACTACTAAATTGTCTTCTTAGCCCGAAGAAACAGCGATTGGCAAGAGTAATTCTTCGTTTGATTTCTGACGAGATGTTGTTGTCAGAGTTAATAGCGGAGTCGAGGTAGACAAAGTCCCGTACTACCTCAAAGTTATATCTGTCAATGGTGACGTTCTGTCCAATTCGTCGATGTTGTGTGTCATTTCGTGTTGAAAGCATATACTTAGTCTTACCCTCTTATACTGCTTAACCGTTTTTTGCCGCTTCCTTTTCTATACTAGCAAACGTGGCTATGACATCATGTTGACTCCTACCAATGATGTCAATATCGTCGGTGTATGCTAATAGTTGCACCGATTTTTAGAAAATTGTGCCTCTGGTGTTGGCTCGGGAGTTTTGCACAATCCTCTCAAGAATCAAATTGAAAAAGTCACATTACAGCGCCTTGCCTAAATCCTTTTTGGTATCGAATGTGTCGGTGAGGTCGTTTCCGACCCTGATGGTGTAGCGAGAATTCTCCATCGTCATCCTACACAAACGGACGAGTTTGGGCGGTATACCAAAACTAGACATGGCTCTGTATAGTTCGTCTCCAGGATCTGCCGAAGTGTGAAAATTTGATCGATTGTGGACTTTCTTGGCCTAAAACCACACTGATAAGGGCCGATCAGGTTGCTGGTAAACGGGGTTTCAGGCGTTCACATATTACGGCAGATAGGATCTTGTAGGCGATGTTAAGCAGACTTATGCCTCTGTAGTTGGCGCAGTTCAGAGGGTCTCCTTTTTTGTTGATTGGGCAAACGATGCTGAGGTTCCATTCCTCAGGCATACTTTCATCCGACCAGATTTGGCTTATGAGTTGGTGGATGTTACTTACCAAGTCATCTCCGCCAGCTTTATAAAGCTCAGTGGGAAGGCCGTCATTTCCGGCGGGCTTTTTAAGCTTGAGTTTAGATATTGCTATCTTCACATCATTTAGATTGTGTTGTTGGTAGTTTTCGCTGTCGTCGCCATTATTTTATGGTTCGTTCGGAATATTCGTCATCGCCGTTCAACAGTCTGCAGAAGCTATTCTTCCATCCTCAGCATCGACTATGTCTCAACTACGATATTTCCTTGTTCATCTCGACAGAATTCTGTTCGAGCCTTGCATTGACTTTGCAACTTTGATAAAACTTGCGAACATCATTTCTGGAGTGGCACCTCTCTATATCCTCTCACTTAGGTCGGGTGGTGGCAGTTTTCGCTGTCGTTGCCAATATTAAAGGTGAATCCAAAGGGTGTCCCATAATTGACGCAACATTTGAATTTTGCGCCATTTATTAGTACTGCGTTGCCAATTGAAAAAAAGCATAACAATGTGACAGCTGACAGTTCCAGGTTAGTAAAAATAGAGCGCTATACGAATGAACAACGGATTTTCATTGTTGAGCAATATTTTACAATAATGGACCATTCTTCTACGACAATGCGAATGGTCAGGCAGTAACAATTAATGGTGTTTATTCTAGTGCCATGATAACCCAGTTTTTAGTGCCTAAATTACAAGATATGAATGTGACCAATATGTGGTTTCAACAAGACAGTGCAACATGTCATACAGCCAGAGAAACAATTCAATTACTAGTTAGTTAGTTCGTTAGTTAAATCGACTATTTTTATTTCTTTCATATTTCATATTTCATACAATCTTAGTCTCTATGGTTTGGCTTTTGAGCCGTCTACCAGTATGACATTATTTACTAAGATATTTATTTATTTTGTTTAATTTTAGATTTTACACATATAAATTAGGAAAAACAAAGACAATTCTTGATGTGCTGAAGTTAAAAGCTTTCATCTATTATACAATTTCTGTACCGCATTGCGTTTACTGTATAGTTGTACAGAAGGTCCCAACCTCTTTCGCCATTAAGGATACTCATTGATTCGTCTAAATCAAGCACCTGTACACCAAAGAAAATGAAGCGAAATTCTTTTAGGACGGGACATCTCGCGATGAAGTGGAAAACATCCTCACGCTCCTTTAGGTTGCACAGGTTGCATAAAATTGGTAGTTCGGGACGGTGTGGTATAAAATTTAGATTAAGAATTTCTCCTCTTATTTTAAAGATTGTGCTTATCTTATCAGTGGAATTGCTGATCAAAGAATATGTCCTAGTCTGTAAATGATGCTCCAATCGACTTTGGTAAGCTCTATATTGCGATGACTGTGCTTCGTTTACAAAAGTATCGTAGATTCGTCGGCCCGTTTTCTCCAATAAGTCGTTAAATTTTTGTTTTAGTAGACTCGACTTTTCGTTTGGTCTAACTGAAAAGTCATAACCGCATTCCAATCCTAGAACTTGCCACTCTTGAACACATTTGACTTTGTATCGTAGCATTGAAGAAATCACTATTCTGGACAGGCGCTCTGGATTCATTGCCATGACTTTTATGATATAATCGAAATGGAATTTGAGTGTATCCAGAAAAAGTGGTTCCAAGTATATCATGTAGTTAGGGCAGCTACTCGGTAATCTCAAAATTTTCCTGATAAAAAACCGTAAAAATTTTTCTACGACTTCAAATGAGCAGTATCCCCAAACTTGTGATGCATATAACCGGTGATTTTTTAGCTGGTTTGGTTTTGGCAACACTGGTTTTGACAGCTGACGTGTGTTTAGTACCTTGTGTCACTGTCAAACAGCTTCAGTTTGGTTTGCAATTTAATCGTCTTACAAATGAACAACGCTTGCAAATTATTGAATTTTACTATCAAAATTCGTGCTCGGTTCGAAATGTTCATCGTGCGCTGCTTCCATTTTATGATCGGCATTCTCGACCTTCTGAGCAGTCTATTCGGAAGATTGTGACCAAATTTCGCACCAAATTTACTTTGTTGGACATTAAACCACCAACACGTTTACGTACTGTGCGTAGTGAAGAAAATATTGCGGCCGTATCAGCTAGTGTGACAGAAGACCGCGAAATGTCGATTCGGCGCCGTTCCCAGCAGTTAGGCCTTTGTTACAGCACTACGTGGAAAATTTTGCGGAAGGATTTGGGCGTAAAGCCTTTTAAGGTACAGCTGGTGCAAGAACTAAAGCCAGCCGACCTACCACAACGCCGAATTTTTGGTGAATGGGCTCTTGGAAAGCTGGCCGAGGATCCGCTTTTTTATCGTAAAATTGTGTTCAGCGATGAGGCTCATTTTTGGTTGAATGGGTACGTAAATAAGCAAAATTGCCGCATTTGGAGTGAAGATCAGCCAGAAGCATTGCAACAGCTACCAATGCATCCCGAAAAAGCCACTGTTTGGTGCGGTTTATGGGCCGGCGGCATTATTGGGCCATATTTCTTCAAAGATGATGCGAATTGCAGCGTTACTGGCAATGGTGAACGCTACCGAGCGATGATAACAAACTTTTTTTTGCCCGAAATGGAAGTTCTTGACTTGCATGATATGTGGTTTCAACAAGACGGTGCCACATGCCACACAGCACGCGAAACAACGGCGCAATTGCGAGGCGAGTTTGGTGAACAGTTAATTTCACGTTTCGGGCCGGTCAATTGGCCGCCTAGATCGTGCGATTTGACACCATTAGATTATTTTTTGTGGGGGTATGTCAAGGCTAATGTCTATAGGGACAAGCCCGCTTCGATTGACGCACTGGAAGCCAACATCCATGCATTCATTCGTGAGATACCGGCCGATATGTGTGAAAGAGTATGCCAAAATTGGACTCAGCGGATGGGCTACCTGAGACGCAGCCGCGGTCAACATTTGCATGAAATTATCTTTAAACATTAAATTGCAAGGTTCAAACTATCGATTCAAATAAATATTTCATTCATTTTTTCGAATTTTTTGTGTTTTTTTTTTAAAAAAAAGTTCTAAACCTCTTAAAAAATCACCCTTAGGATCGAAGTTGCTGTAGCCCGAAATATTTTCTGTTTAGATATGTGCGAGATATTTTTAGTATTAATATACTTTCCCCAAACCGCACAAATTGCCTTGTTTGACACCCATTGTTGTCTCAAATTCTTCCGACAAATGGCTCTTATCACGTTTATCACCTTGGATGAGACTTTATATTTATAGAGCTTGTAGAAAAGCATTTCACGTGGAATCGAATCAAAAGCAGCTCGAAAATCTACAAAAAACGCGTAAAGCTTTTTTTTCTTCTTTTTATAAATTTCGCTTATGTTGATCAGCGAAAATATTTGGTCAACCGTTGAATAATTTCTCCTGAAACCCGCTTGAAACTCCAAGAGAATCTTCTTATTTTCCACCCAGTCGGTAATTCTACTAAAAAGTAAACTGGCAAACAGCTTGGCAGATGTGTTAAGAAATGAAATCCCCCTATAGTTTGCTGGGTCGTCGTAGTTTCCTATTTTATGAAGTGGAAAAATAATCGCTTTCTGGAAAGCCATTGCCACATCAGCTGTTTCGAAAATTCGGTTGAATTCCATGGTAAGAGCTGATCGGAATTCCAATGTGGAATTCTTATAGAATTCAAAAGGAATGCGATCATTTCCTGGTGCTTTATTATCCTTGGAGTTCCCAATAACGAAATCCACTTCAGCCACCGTAAACGGTTCATCCAAAAAAACATCAACTATCATGGGTGCAGCATATTGTGGGGATGGAGATATCTGTGCTGAGTTGAGAAGAGTTTTAAAATGGTCTTTACTGCTCTGCTTCCAATCCTAGTGCTAATCGGTTCGTTTTGCCAATAATAGTTTTAACAGCTTTCCAAAAGTCGGCTGATGATCTTGATCGGTTAATCAAGGCAATTTGTTATAGATCGAATGAAATCTTTTTTGTATAGCAAAGTTGTTTGTACTTCTAATTTTCTTCCGTATAGAGAGCCTTGAACGTGGAACTATTGTAAATTCTTATCAATTTTAAAAATGAAAATGATCTGCTCCTCGCTAACATACATTCCTTATCAAACCACTTTTTTGGTTGATTTTGCCGTTTGCGCTCGTGGGAGTGTTTGGTGGTGCAGCCTTTTTAACCATCTCCGTTAAGTCATCGATTCCAGGAAGAATATTCAACTCATGCAATTTGCGGAGTTCTATGTTAAGGTTGTGTTGGTATGCGTCCCTATAATTGTGTCTCCAAAGCAACTTCGGCAGAAGAGCAATACGGGTTGTGGCTTCTTGAGTGGTCTCGCTGGAAACCTTGAGCAAAACTTCTAAAACTTCAATTACTACATGAGTCATTTCCTAATCGTGTAATCGGTCGTTTTCGCGATCAGAATTGGCCATCCAGAAATTGCAATACAACGCCGTTAGACTTTTTTCTTTGGGGTTTTTTAAGGCAAAGGTCTATGCAAACAAGCCCACGACCACCAAGGACTTGAAAGAGGAAATTGGTCGGTGTATTAATAAAATTTAGCCACATTTATACGAAGCGGTCCTAGAAAATTTCAATAAGACAGTTCGTTAAGTACCTTCCCGCAAATTATAGGAAAAACTTTATATTACGGTGTACAAAATAAATAAAACACATCTCGTTTGTTTTGCTTTTGTTGTTTCTTTATTCCTCTCAATCCTCAGATTAAATACTATGTATACTATGTATAAGTATATAATATATATTTGTATTTGTATACATCGCTAATTAGTTTCTTTTTCCTGCTTTTCGTATTTTTTTTAAATATTTAATTTGTTTGTTTACTAACACAGTTTTGTTACAATAATTTTTTATTTGTTTGATGAATGACATTTAGATGATCCACCATATCCTAAAAAAAAACAGTATAACTACATTTATAGGAAAAATCAGTTTCCTATAAATGTATTTATATTGTATATCTGGACAAACTTTTACACATTTAATTATAGTTTCCCATTGTTAAAATATTTAATTTGTTTGATTTATTACATATATATGCACAGTTATGGTTGATTTCATATAACAACACTTTTTTTTAAATATGTTTTAAAGGCAAATTTAACATTTAAATTTTGTATTAATTTTTATTTTGTCAATATCATTAATAATTTTTTTTTGTTTTAAATTATGTGTTTTGTTTTAACACAGAATTTTTTATATTTAATGTAATTGAGGTAGCCATTGTGGTTTATCGACGATATATTTATGCATTTGTTATACATAAGTTTTATTTTACGTCTATTTAAAGCACATTTATTATTTATATATATTTTTTATGAAATCGTGGTATAGTTTTTGTTTCGGTTTGGTCATTCGATAAAAATGTGTTTCCGTTTTAATAATTGAAAATTTTGTTAATATTTAATGAATTTGTGAACAATGCCAATAATGGGATGAATAAAAGTGTATTTTTTTTATGATGTTACTTTTGTTTTAGACCACTTTTTTACTCTTGTACTTTATTGTTAAATTATAGAAAAATATATATATTATATGATTTTCTTCTATCAAATGTTTTATGTAATTCTTTGTTAAGTTTCTACAATAAAATAATTGATACTTGTATTTTGTTTAAATTTGCAATAAATTTTAACATTTCGTTCAATTTTGTATTTTTTTTACAATCACGCTATTTACTGCGTTATAAATGTTTTTTTTGTTATGATTAATGTGTATGGTACAAATATTAAAAACTTAACAACTATTTATATTTTGATTTTCAAAAAAAGTAGCAAACTTCTTATAATTAAAACAAATAATAATAAAAAAAAAAAACTATAGAAAACAGAAAAGCTTGTTTTTCTTAAATTAAATATCACGAACAAAGGGATGTGCAGAAATTATAAATTTCATTCAATTTATTTGAATTTTTACAAGTATAGTACATATATAATAATTATTTATTATATGAGAAAATGGTAGATATTTTAGTTGCCTATGTATATAGAAATTATTTATGAATTTTTGATGATGTTTTATTATTAAAAAATTATTCACGTAATCCTAGCTATAAATTTCAGTTTCCATGGTTTAAGTTAAACTTTAATCACTTGTGGTTTGGTTTTGTATATCTTTTACCAGCTTAAATTTATTTTTGTTGTTGTTACATATAATAGACATATGCCTTGTCTGAGATTTATAAAAGAAGGAAAAAGAAACTTTTTTAATTAAATGAAAGTGATAAAAGGTAACAATTAGATCAAAAAAAAAATATAAATAAGAAAAAAAAATTATTTTGATATTTTCTGAACACACCATGTTTCCAATCGAGGTACTTAAACGTGCTCCATACTAACTTTGATTTGATGAGAATCGAATAGATTTAAAAATGTTAAAAAATATGGTTAAACATAAAACATTATATTTTTATTATTCCAATTTAAAAAATAATAATAGTAATAAAATAATTTATAGAAAAAATACATTTTTTGAATTCATTTTACTTTATATACCTTTGCATATCTGTTCCGAAAACAAAACATACTCCGAAAAATATTAAAATATTTTAATTTTAATTTAATTTTTTCGTCAATGTCGTCAATTGGATTGTCATTTTTAGCTGTTAGTGAAACGTCTTTAACACTCTAGTAATTGGTCTGTATAAAATAATATTTTTGATTCTTACTGATTTTTACTTATTGCCGTTCCCGTACGCAAAAATAAGAGAGCTCACGAGAGAGCAAAAAAACAGGAAAATGCAGAAATTTCTGTTGGTAAAAAACAGTAAACTGTCAGTTGGTACAGCGTTACCAGATTTAGCAGTTTCCTGCGATTTTAGCAGTTTTTGATCATGAAAATGACCTGCAGCAGTTTTGTTTTAGCATTTTCCTAAATTTTAGCAGTTTTCAAACAAAAAAAAATTTATACATGTTTCTAATTGTTTGGGCTACAGTAAATCCGAATACACGACCATCTTCAAGAAAAATGATCCCAAAGAAAAAATGCAAATACGCAGAGTTAGGGTCAGAAAGCAAAAACAACTGTTTATGGGTAGTGTCGGTGTGGTGGATACCTATTGATGTAACTGCGTAGCATTTCCAAAAGGAAAGGGTGCAGATAGTTATTATATTATTTACATAGGCATTGTTTGGACAACGACACTCAATCCAAATTGTGTATTTATTATGCGTATGTCACTCGGTTGCTCTAGCTGTCAGTCATGACAGTAAGAAATTGCCAAGATCCATTGAGCAATTGGTCAAAGATGTCTAATCATACTTTTCTCAAAGTAGTAAAAGGCAAAGAGAATTTTTAGAATTCCAAGAGTTTTTTTGGAACAGAAAAGCATAGGATTTTGCGCCACTAAGACATTAGATGGCCATCGCTACATGCCTGCGTCAATCAAATTATAGAACAATGGAGTGCATTAAAACTGCATTTCCAAGTTGAATATTTAACAACAAATTCTGTCCCAAACGAATTTATTTTGAATAGTTTGAATGACAGTATAATAATACTTTTTATGCAATGGATTACATTTTACCTATGGTAAACAAATTCAACATTATATTTCAAAGTTAAAAACTAAAAACCGTAATCGCTTCAGTAACGAAAATGTTGCTTTGCAAGTAAAGCCGGGGGTTTCTTAAGGTGAAGGCTGTTATAACTTTGTTCCAACAAATAAAATGGTAACTTTAATAAATTCAAAGATTCTCTATAAAGATTCCGAACGATGTAATTTAATAACTTTGTAAATATTTAAATTTAAAAATTATCATCTTTTATAAATTATCATCTTATATAATAACAAATGTAACTGTTTATGTATTTTTTGAACTAAAAAAAACTGATTTCTCAAGGAAAAATCGATCGCAGTTTTTTTTAGCATTTTTTTACACTTCTGTCTAGCAGGTTTTGCAGTTTTTCGTCCTACCTTTAGCAGGTTTAAAAAAATTTATCTGGTAACGCTGAGTTGGTATCTAAAAGTGACAACTCGCTTGTTTTTACAGGTGTTTTGTGTAATTTGTTCTTTCAATGACATACAAAATATATAATTTTACTGTTTTTTCTTACTTAAACGCGTTCCCGTACTTTTAGGTAATTTTGTCTCTTTCTGAGATAATTTACCCCCACTCCAAGAAATTTGAGCATTAACTAATTTTTACTGCAAAAGTACGCGAACAGACCTAATAGTTCGTAAGCATACGCACAAGGAACTGAGCAGGACTGCTGTATTATAAATTTATTAATAAATAAAAATATAATGGCTGGACGACAAAAAAAAACAAAGCGTATGATGAACTTGGCTTTTAATTGATCAAGTTCAATAATAAGCATGCCCTGGTGCAATAATTGCAAAAAAATCTTTTAAGCACAGCTGAAGCTCGCCTCAGAGCACACAGGTAATAATTTTGTGCGTATTTTTATGATTCTTTATTCATCTATAACTATAAAGGTATAACTTCGTCATCGAAGTAGTATACAACCGGTGCATCAACAACAGTCGATAAATCTGCATTATTGGTTTCATTTTTTTTTATTTGAAACTTTACGCACATTTCTAGTGTAAAGTTTCAAATAAAAAAAATGAAACCAAAAATGCAGATTTATCGACTGTTGTTGATGCACCGGTTGTATACTACTTAGATGACGAAGTTATACTTTTAGATTTTTAATCTGATGGCCTTGCTCTGGATGTCAGTGTTAGTTTTTGATGCAATAAAATTTAATAAAATATTCACTGGTCTTCTTTAGATGGAAAGTAGTTCGATTGCAGCCAACAATAAGGAACAGAAGAACGTTCTGGCATTTTCTAAAAACACGGAAACAAACAACTTCGATTCTATTTCCTAATCGAAACCGAGCTCGGCAATATCAAGTTATAGCAGCGGCTCATCATTGCCATTACTGACTTCATTTGCTTAACAAAATAAAAACATATGAGAAGGCTACAATCCGCTGTGTGGATCTTTGAATACCCTATCCCATCCCATCCTTAAAATTAATATCCTCAAAATGTAGGCTTGATGGCGATGAAATACAGAAAATGACATTGTCCCAACATATTGCTCAGACAGTTTATGTTTGTTTTATCATTACGGATGTATTTAAATCAAAAGTTTTTTTCGAACTTTTTTTTAAATTTGGACAATAGGCGTTTATTACTAAAAACGCCCCCAAAAAGTGGGCGTGGCAAAAAACTTGGTATAGGCGAAATATTGATATTAAAATTGTCTAAATATGCTTTTCAGACACTTTTTTAAAACTCCTTATAGTTTGGCTAAAAACTAGGTTTTTCTAAAAAGGGGGCGTGGCAGTAAGCGGATTTCAATTTTTTTTACACTTGTTCTGCTTCGTCGGCCGGAGAGTCTATATACCAAATTTCAACACTCTTGCTCAAAATTTAAGGCCCAAAAATCGGTGACACACAGACGGACTGAGGGACGGACAGACAGACATGGCTTAATCGAGGCTTAATCGACTCAGCTAGCGATTCTGAATCGATCCATTTACTTTGAGGTATATGAATCGAAATTATTTCTGTATGCTACAAAGTTAATGTCAAGACTAATATACCCCTATGGGATAGGGTTATAAACAGGAAGCGTTCATTATCATAACCAACTGCCAACTCAAACTCTGGCTTTGTTGACATATTATCAGAAGATGAAGAAGCTTTTTCAATGAATCTCTGGCTCAATTTTTCTTTGGATGCAATATTCCATTAAGTGTTGTAGAATCTCTGTTTATTTTAAAAACTTCATAGAAAAATTAATACCAGCATATGCAGACAAAATTCCTGGAAGAATGGTGTTATAGTCCATACCAAATCAGTTGGCCAATGGTCGATTGCGCAGAGAGGATTTAAGAGAAATTTAAGATATTTTAAAATAAATTTTAAGAGACCTGCGCAGTAGAACGGCCAACTGATTTGGTCAACCAAACAGATGGAAAATGTATATGGAAAACGTTTATCTTCATCCAGGGCTACGATGAGTTGCTATTCCGTTTTATTCATTGATGGTTGGAAGAATCCCTCTAGTAATAGTAAAACTGTTTCCATGTTGCATAACGCTAATGGTGAACAGGCATTCTTAGAAGCTTGGGATCTTACAGGCCAAAGGGAGATGCGATGCGTATATTTGCTTGATCGAATATGCTCAATTTATGAAGGTGATTGCAGCTAATTCAAAAATTAAGCAAAGTATTGTTGCATTGCTTTTTGATTCAAAGTGCATGGTTTATTGTTTATTGGATCCGATTGGTAATTTAATTAATAAATGCCAATCATCAAGTTTTTCTGCAGCAGAAGCAGTCGAAATGTGGCTCAATCTTCAGTTGCCTGATGCATTTTTTGAAAAGCTCAAATCAAGGCAGGAATTGGCTTTGAATAAATATGCTTAAGAGCCATTTTACACATAGCCGGCAGCCGGCTGACCGGTACCGGCTAGTCGGTCGTTGGAAATACATTATTATGGGCGCGTTCACACCTGCAAACCGAAACCATCGCCGGTTAACCGGTAGCCGGCTGCCGGAATGTTGCCGGCTATGCTCACTGCCACAGCCGGCTGCCGGAACCGGGTAAACAGTTCTCAATTTAGAAGTGGATACATAAAATCAAATTGCGCCTTCACACATAACCGGTTGCCGTAACCGGTTTTCAGTTTTCCAACCGCTGTGGGCATGATAATAGTTTGTTGATTTTTTTGTGTAAATTAATTTCTTTTGCTGAATTTTGTTATAAATACTTTTTTAAATGGTTATTGAAATTGAACAATTGATCAGCTTGGTTGAAGCAACCCGTTATTTGGGACAAAAGCTTACACAAAAAATGCGTGAAAAGAAATCTTTAAATAATTAAATAATGATCGACCGGCTTAAGGATATGAAATCTGAAAAAATACTGTCGATCGCAACGATAGGAACAAAATTCACAATTCATAACTTGCTGTCTGCCGGCTGCCGGATGTGTGTGAACACATATTTATTTTTGGAGAAAACCGGCTAACCGGTAGCCGGTTAAGTGTGAAATGGCTCTTAACAGCTTTTTATTTCAATCCATTCTTAGATAACACAAAACTAAAAAGCCAACATAATGACATTTCTATTTAAAAGTCTGAATGCAACTGGTATTGAAGAGTGGTATAGCTTTCGAAATAAATTTGGTTTCCTCAAAATGCTATATGAAAAAGGTATAATAAAACGTCTCGTTTTCTGAAGCATGACAGAGATGAAATACCCAACTTTAGCAAAACTAGCAAGAAAATTGTTGCAGATACCTGCTTCATCTGCTCAAATTTGGCTCATGTTCATTCTCCTATAAGAAATCGTCTTTCATTTGAAAGATCAAAGAAGTTTTTGCACACATATTATTCGCTCAGAATCAAAGACGAATTTATCGAAGAAGAAAAGGATTTTGAATAATTGATTTTTAAAATAAAACGAATTTTGTACCCCTTAGAAATACAGTGAACATTGGAAAACGTGAACCCCCCCAAAACGTGAACTACCCCAAAACGTGAACACTGTATTTTTTACATTGACTGCTCTAAAACGTGAACAAATCTAAAAGCTCTAAAACGTGAACAGAAATTTTTTCAACATTTCTACGTAAAAATGCACTGAATTATTTAATTCGGGGAATCCCATAATATTGACTATGCGTAGTATGTATGTATTTGGTGCCACACGTGCGTGTGCGTATTGCATAGCTATCATCCCTCATTCGGTTGCGGTTTTTTGCTTGCATCAACGTCTTATTTTCTGTTTAAAAATGTGTTCAAAGAAAGTTAAGGTTTTTAGCATTAAACGAAAAAGCAGACATTTTGGAAAGCTTTAAAAAAGGAGTAAGCGTGACAAACTTATCAAAAAGATATGGTGTCGCTAAGTCAACAATATGTAGTATTAAAAAGAAAAAAGATTTAATTTTGAAGTGTGTTAGTAATATATACTCTGGACCGGGAAAAAGAAAGACACTAAGATCATCAGAGCTTCCAAAAATGGAAAAATCCAAAAATGGAAAATATCTCAAGTGGTTCGTTCGAATGCGAAATAAAAATTGGCCTGTGAACGGACTAATGCTGAAAGAAAAAGCTAAAGAGTTACATTAAAAAATAAAGGAAAGTGAAGGTGGTTTTTTGGCAAGTGATGGATGGTTAAGTGGTTTTAAAAAAACGATATGGCATTCGACTTCTAAAAATAACTGGTGAGAAGCTATCATCGCAGCCTCACTTAGTTGATCCGTTTAAATTAAAACTAAAAGAAAAAATTGAAGAAATGGGACTGTGTAAAGATCAGTTATACAATGCAGATGAGTCTGGCTTGTTCTGGAAACTTTTGCCCGAGAAAACCTACGTTTCAGCATTAGAGAAATCTGCTCCAGGCGCAAAGACAGAGAAGCAGCGATTTACTTTCTTGTGTTGCGCAAATGCTTCAGGCACACAAAGGCTTAAGTTGTTGGTTATAGGAAAGGCGAAAAACTCACGCTGCTTCAAAAACTTTGCTTGTCCGACAGAATACAAAAGCTCCAAATCATCTTGGATGACTACTTCAATTTTCATGGAGTGGTTCCACCAGTCCTTTGTACCATAGGTAAACATTTTACTTATCCAATTGAAACATTATGTAAATGTTTTTAAAATTTTGACTTTAGGTTAAAGCTTTTCTGAGTCAAAAAAACTTGCCACATAAGGCTCTTCTATTATTAGATAACGCACCATCTCATCCTAGTGAACGTGATCTAAAATCGGAAGATGGGAATATAATCGCCATGTTCATGCCGCCTAATGTAACTCCGCTGATCCAACCTATGGATCAGAATGCCATAAAAATAACGAAACTGTACTACAGAAACAGTTTGCTAGCATCGATCGCAGCAAAGGACTCAAATCTTATTGAGTGCATGAAACGCTTGACCTTGAAAGAAGCTGTTATTCTCTTAGAAGACTCATGGAATAGAGTCAGCGCAGAGACTTTAGCTAAATGCTGGGCCAATGTTCTAAGTTTTTTAGTAAATGAGAAGGATGATGAGGACAATATTCCATTGAGTGTTTTGAAGGAAAAGTGGGACTCAGAGCTTAAGCCATTGATAACATCTACAATACTACTTCTTCAAAGTTTGAATCCTCAGGTTTGTTATAGATTTGATTAAACTTTAATCAAATTACCAGCTTCAAATTTAACTGCAGATTGACTATCTGTTATCAGTTGTTGAGGAATGGAATGAAGACATTTTTGAATTTGATCCGTCTCAGAACCATGAACATGAACAGGAGGAAGACGACGATGCCTATGTTGAGAAAGAAGATGTTCAAAGAGTAAGCGCAACTGAAGCAGTTGAAATATTTAACAAGGCTTTGGAATGCTGTGCAGAGGAAGGTGTTGACCAAAGCGACATAAACGTACTTAGACGCCTAAGAGAAAATGCAGTTGTCAAATGTTGGGAAATATACAACAGAAAAAAATTACAGAATTTTTTTGTTAAATAAACCTTTTATGTATTTTTAAAACGTTCAAATGTAAAAAAAATCCAATAAATTTTGTTAATGAGCCGTACCAGTATGTGTAAATATGTAAAAAATATTCATGAATCTATACTAATACAAGTAAAAAGAAGATAAAATGGAAGAAAATGTGTTTTATTTTAAGAGCAGAATCATAAAATGTTACATTCCAAAACATGAACAATCTCGAAAACATGAACACCCTCAGTTTTAATTAGTTCACGTTTTCCAATGTTCACTGTATGTAAAATAAAAAGGTATATTTCAAATTACAACTGCTTCGCTTGATTGAACTATTGTCGACATGCCGTGTCGTCAGTTTTGAATTAACGATATGTAATGACGACGCGTCGACAATTGATTAGCCTACATGGTGTAGTCTACGCGGTACAACACTGGTGTCGAGTATCAAATGTTGGTATTCTGTCATCAGTGATCGGGCATAATAGTTGATGTGGATCATTTTTGTAAGAGAAAATGTAATATATTTTCATTTTGTCATTTTCATATTCTTTTTAATAAACAAGAATGCATTCTTTTTTACTCTCAACAATTTAAGTTATAAAATATGTTTCAAGAAAATTAAAATTTCATTTTTGTAAAGATAAGGGATTGCTTCTGTCTCTTAAACGATTTCTTTCAATTGACTCACAGTTTCTATCTTCTGACTCGGAAGATGAAAAATACAGCTAAATACACCAAAACATTTTCAAAACATTCGCAGAAAAACAATACATTTGACATTTGTCAGCAATCAAATATGAATGTAGCAGAATTTTACAAGTAAAATTGGTATAATTTTAAATGTTCATTCGTTACGTGACCATTTGTATGTGATCATCATAATGAAGGTACTCGATCATACGATAACGTATGCATTTCAATCACTCGATAACTGATGTGGTAATTCAAGGCCAAGCAGAATCTGGAAAAAATAATCGGCCCTATCGAGGTATCCGTCAGAGTGGAAATTTCTCCGATTTTGTAAGATTCGGAGGATTTTTGCTTCGAGGTATTCTTCCGAAAAGCTGTTCAGAATATTTCTCCGACATTTTATTACGCATCCCAGTGAATTGCGTTGAAGTGCGTTCAAGTGCATTTTTAGTGCAATTTTTGACAGCTAGGTGTCATTCTTTTTCCGATTTCCTCCGACACAAATTTTTCGCGAAATTTATTTACGAATTGTAGTGAAGTGAAGCAGTTGCCTTTGTGTAGTATTTTTTTCCGATGAAACATACTTCGAATGGAATTTAAAGCTCCAACGAAGTATGCGTTGCCGAAAATTGTCCGCCCCGACGGATACCTCGATAGGGCTGAATGAAGTCCCAATATCCATCAATTTTGAAGGCTTGTACGATAGCGGTTATAGGGTCGAACTATAAAGAGCCATCTTGTTGTGGTATATGAGGAATTTTCACTGCTCCATTAACGCCAGGTTCTTCAGTGCGATTTTAACTCAGAGCTAAACCAGTTAATTTAATTTAGAGTTATCACTTCAAAACTGTTGCGTTAACTCTAGGCTAACTCATGTTTCTCGAGTTAACTCGATCTTTATCCTAAAACTAGAATGATCTCGCACTGGCCCAAATGTTGGCAAAAAATTCACAGAAAAATTCGAAACCAAATAAAAAACCAAGTAAATCACATGTCATGTGATTTCTTCAATATTGTTCTTGAGTGTTGAAAAACTACCTAGCTAACACCAGGTGCACTACCTTCACTAATCTTTCAACTAGATGGTGACGATATTGACATTATTGTTCAAACTATAGAGATCTCACCCCCGCATTTCGCGAATATATGCAATAAAGAGTTAAAAATGGCTTTTAGCATTAAATGAGACCAGGAGCAAACTTATGTGCCAACAAGAATGGAGGCACAGAATCGAAGAACTGGAAAGAATTTTACAATCGGCAGCTATAACTTTAAGATATAGGTTAGGTAAGAGTGGCTGCCATGTGATATCACATGGATTTCATCCATTCTCATGGTAACCAGTGAGAAAACCAATCTGGGCTCTCAATGAAACGAAGGAGACTTCTCACTTTCGTTATTTTCAAGTCGCTGAGATTTTGAAAGAAGTAAGCTCCAAGATGAAGCTACCTTTTGTGTAATAGGGTCGTTTGAGTGAAGGCCTAGCCTTTCTGCATGTCTAAATACAAATACAAATTTTTGGCGCAACAGGCTTGTTAGTACCCAGGGCCTAGCTTTCTCACAACCATTCATGTGTGCGTGTGTACTTCTTGCACGATGGCGGGACCTCCTGTTTTATGCCGACTCCGAACGGCTAAGTTGAGATAAGCTATTCTTGACAATTGATACTACTCGGATGATTTGTCAGATCATCACGAGAGGAGGGCCAGTGAAAAATCATTTAGGTGTTGCAACGGCTGGGAATTGAACCCAGACCTCCTGAGCGGCAGTTCATCGCACTAACCATCGCGCCACTGAGCCCCCCTTTCTGCATGTCTACCTATTAGACAATGTCCAGTGATGACGCCTATGGTGGCACTAATGTGCGGTCTAGTGGGCGAAATCAGACACTTAATTCTTAAATCCAGCTTGGGCCAGAATTTGTTTGGTTATTTGACACGTCGGACTAAGACTTTGATATATAGTGCGACAGGGAAGGATTTAATTATAAGAAACAGATTTAACGAGCACACGCACTTCAAAAATTTACGAGATGACCAGAGGATTTTTTGGAGACCTGCGCATTAGAAATGCCAAGTAATTTGGTTCACACAATAGTAAGGGACTTTGTTTACCCCGCCTCACTATTATTTCTAACAACGATACCTCATCAGAAATTATAGAAGAATCACTCCAACCAATCGCTGTTTTCTCGAGCTAAGAAGAATTAGGTAATAAAGCCATATAAGACCTTTCATCATCCAATTTCTGCATTATGGCGATGAAGCATAAAAAAAAAACAAATTTTTGTCGAAGGGCGAAGCTTTCTTACAACCATTTATATGTGCGTGTGTACTTCTTGCATGATGGCGGAATCTCCAGTTTTATGACGAATCCGAACGCCTAAGCTAAGATAATCTTTTCTTGACGTAGTTCGTCGAACTAACCATCGCGCCACTGTGCCCTTAAGGATGAAGCATGGATCGTATAAAAAGCACATAAAACTATCCTTGGTCGTTTAGATAGAACAATTTTTTGATCCAGTTTGCGTTGACGAGATATGGAGACAGAGATTCAAGCACAACCTTTACGAGTTTTTAAGCGATATAGACATGTTCAAAAAATTACTCATTGCATGTAAATGAAGTCTAGGACACGCAGAGCGAATGCACACCAAGCTCAGCTCCGAGCTAAATAGAAAAAGCATAAGACGCAGAAATCGCTTTAAGTGGCGCCCAGAAGTAGAAACCGATCTTAACAAACTTGATTTGGGCGACTAAAGGCAGCTAGCTAAGGGCCATGTATAGCGAGTAGAGACCAATGATGCAAAACTAAAGGTATTTGATTCCAAATAGAAGAAGGATAAGAGGAAAACCTCGCTTTAAATGGCGCCCATAAGGAGGCACTCATCTCAACAATCTTAAAGGCGGGGAGCTAGTTATTGGTAAGCGGTTTTAACACTACTTGCCTACATATGTACTATGCTCAGGAAGGCAGAAAGCAATTGAATTGAAAATCCTAATGTTGAAGGACCTGCCTTTTCAGTATTAATACAAAAAAACTGTTTCCATTTTCGCGAGCAGAGGAGGAGGTCAATATATTTTCCCTCATTGTCTCCGTTTTACTACCACCATGTGGTGCGACTTTCTTATGAGGATCATGGCATCAATTTGTTTGGTATGTTCCATTGCAGAATTTTAAAAGAGGTAGATGTATGAAGACCTATATAGATATAGGACTAAAAATATTGCTGGTCTCTTAAAAAAATATTGTGAAAGCGACATATTTTGAGATTGCGGATTCGGAAAAATGTAACCACAAAGCTGGAGGCTGTTTAATTTTAGGAATTTGGTTTTATTTTTTTTTATAATTAGCACGCGATAGAGGGTTTATGAAGGAAATTGAGAAGAAGAAAAGAAGAGATACCGTTGTGCGTTGGTTTTAAATTTCTGTAAATTGTAATGAGGAGGAAATACTGAGTTCGGTTTAAGAATGAATCTCCATATATCATAGTACGTCCGAAGATAGGCTGGAGGGTTAATTGATTACCATTCATGGTACGGCGAGTATTACGGTTGAATATTTGAAGGGGCGGAATTCAACTGGCTTTTTCGGGTGTTAGGCAGGAGAAATTCCCACGATGTTCAAGCGAGACTACACAGTTCACTACATGAGTCTCCTATCAGTTTTATTGCTTGCTTCTGTATCCTATACGTTAGGTGCAATGATATTTTTGCTGCACCTGATCAGATGTGGGCGTTGAACTCAATTTTTATATATAAAGCCGAGATCTGGGCCCTATTTCACCAACTTACAAATTTGTAATTACAAGTGTCAAGACGTATGTAATGTTTGATACAAATTTGTAAAAATCATATTTAGAGTGATTAAAATTTTTAAAATGGTCTTACGCCTAAGGCAGAGTAGTAGCGTAAGCTATTATTAAGTGATAATGATTTTATTTTTGTGAACCGCAGAAGAAGAAGAAGAGTCTATCGTCCGCGGATAAATTTTACTATTTCCGAGTGTTTTTATTTTAATGAGCGTTTTCGTGTGGGTTTCTGCAAGGTGGAAGAAATTATTTTGCTTATTGGAGGACGGATAAGCCACAGAACGGACAAAAATGTTGCATTATCTCCAAGGCAGCACTTATTAACTACCTTGCAATGGATTGGAATTGGTGGGCAGAATCATTGAGTTTTTTTTTTTGTATCTCAAAATCCACAGTGTTAATCGGGTTTGCACAGCGATTGGGGATTTATTTTTTGAAGACATTGTACGATGGCCCGATGAGGTGGATGCCATTGCAGGTAGATTTCTTAAGTTCAGAATTTATTTAGCAAATAGAATATTTTATTTTGAAAGGCATGCCTTGTGAATGTGGATGTTTTGATGAGACTTCAATCAATATAGATGCACCTCATGAATTCGAACCTTCATATGTCGATAGACATGGAAAGCATTCAATAAATTGTATGCTTGTGTGTGGTCCAGACTTATAGTTTTTTAGGTAATGCTTACGTAAAATGGCCCGGGAGTATGTGTATGATTCAAGAGTACTAAGAAGAAGTCCACTTTACACTCTTTTTGAAAGTGGTTTTCGTCCTTTTCCTCACTATATACTGCTTGGAGATACCGGGTATCCTTCTAAGGATTGGTTAGCTACACCGATATTAAGACCTACAAATATTAAAATGGAACGACGCTACCGATCCCATAAATCAACTCGTAGACTTATTGAAAATTCACGTAAAGCAGTAAAAATCATTAAATGCTGCATTATTTGGTATAATATTTCACGACAACCGGAAGACAACGACATTGAAATATCTTCTTGAATCTCCTGCACATTAGGTGACTCTTTGCCAATGATATCAATGACTATATTATCGAGATCACTAAGGATACATTTTGATCCTCCAGCAGATCTAGTCTTTTCGGCGTTGTCTAGTTTTATCTGTTAGGATAGTAATGTATAGTAAGAATTTTTGTTAAGTTTTCTTTAATTTTTTGTACCATAGTTCCTCGCTTGAAATACTGACAATACAACCCTTATTCCCAAGTATCCCTTTGGAATCTAGCTTGCCCAAAATGTTTTTCCATTCTGTCAATTTTTGTTGGTGGGTCACAGTATCGCTGAGTTTCCCAAGACAAAATAGCTTTCTTTTCCCGCTCTAGAGAAGCAAAACAAAGTTTTGTCCAGTTTCGATCTTACTTTAACATGCAGAGCGAATGCACACCAATGATGCAGAACTAGTATTCAGCTCCGAGCCAAATAGAAAAAGCATAAGACGCAGAAATCGCTTTAAGTGGCGCCCAGAAGTAGAAACCGATCTTAACAAACTTGATTTGGGCGACTAAAGGCAGCTAGCTAAGGGCCATGTATAGCGAATAGAGACCAATGATGCAAACCTAAAGGTATTTGATTCCAAATAGAAGAAGGATAGGAGGAAAACCTCGCTTTAAATGTCGCCCATAAGGAGGCACTCATCTCAACAATCTTAAAGGCAGGGAGCTAGTTATTGCTAAGCGGTTTTAACACTACTTGCCTACATATGTACTATTCTCAGGAAGGCAGAAAGCAATTGAATTGAAAATCCTAATGTTGAAGGACCTGCCTTTTCAGTATTAACACAAAAAACTGTTTCCATTTTCGCGAGCAGAGGAGGAGGATGTTAGTAGTTACTCGCTTGAAATTCTGACATACTTCCAACCCTTATTCCCAAGTATCCCTTTGGAATCTTGCTTGCCCAAAATGTTTTTCCATTCTGTCAATTTTTGTTGGTGGGTCACAGTATCGCTGAGTTTCCCAAGACAAAATAGCTTTCTTTTCCCGCTCTAGAGAAGCAAAACAAAGTTTTGTCCAATTTCGATCTTACTTTAACTAGATTTACAAGTTTGAGAAAAAATTGTTGTTTACAAGAAAAAAATTATTGGTGAAACGATAATTCTACAAACTTGTTGTTTTCAAAAGTTAGTTGTCATTTTTTCCAATAATCACAAATTTGTGAAACAGAATTCCACATGTACTTGTGATCTACAAGTTACAAATTTGTGCTTGTAACTTGTAGTTGGTGAAATAGGGCCCAGAAGGGGTGAAATAGTTTTTGCATGGGTTAAGGAAACCTATATATTTCGCTGGGTTTTAGCGACTTCGAATATGTGTTCGTTCTAACGAAGGTCCTGTGTGTTATTTAAAAAATAAGTTGTCAAATCCTTAATGAAAGACCCTTTAGAGACGCACCCCAAGAATAGAGCCAACACTTCTGTGCGTGAGTCGCACATTCGCTTAGCTTACACTGGTTACGGATTCCATGTGTGTTGATGCAAAGCAGCCCTTTAACCAAAAGAAGACGCGAAAATAGGCAAAAACTCTTGCTGAAGACAGAATGATTGCAAATGCAGATTCGTGAATAAGAGTTTTCGAAAATTGCCATCGCTTGTGAGTCAAATATTTGTTCTGAATCATTTTATGGGAGCCCTTGAGTATGCATTTGTTACCTGGCCCAATTTCGCACGCTCGCAAAGGTTTTCGAAAATGTCCCTCGCTCGTGAGTCAAATATTTGTTCTGAATCCTTTCATGGGAGTCCGTGAGTATGTATTTGTTACCTGACATACTTTCGGATGCTCACATGAATTTATGAAATATTCAACTACTCGTGAATCAAATAAGAGCTTGTGAGCAGCACTTTTGTCCGGGTTGTCCTTAGCATGAACGATAAGGTCCACTACTTTAGTAATATGTGCGTTACCATCAATTTTATTTTGTTACGTTTTTAATAATTGTCTGACCGCCCAACTTTCTAAATGGGCGGTCAGTTGTGGACTGGGTTGTCAACCCACATAAGACTGGGGCTCTATTACATAAAACGAAACGAACGGCAAGTAAACGATAGTCACGACAAAGCGCGATTGTGTAAAACGAGAAATTTATGACAGCTCAACGAAAACGAAAGCTATACGACTGCCCAATGCCAGTCGTAAGAAATAACGAGTATCGTAAAATCAAGAACGATACTCGTTTTAGGTAATCGAATTTCATCGAGAACGAGTGATGTTAACGATATTCGTTTTATAAAATATGGCCCCTGAACTGGTCCTATTCACTAGGAAATATAAAATTCCTCACATTGACCCCTCGTCACTAAACGGAACCGAATTAGTCTACTCAGACAAAGCCAAATATCTGGGACTTATTATGGACAGGAAGCTTAACTGGAAGCTTAACAGAAAGAGTAAAGAAAGCGACGGTAGCATTTTATTCCTGCAAGAAAGCCATAGGCTTGAAATGGGGAATGAAACCTCGTATCACGCATTGGCTCTATATATCGGTTATAAGACCGCTACTTCTTTATGGATTAGTAGTATAGTGGACAGCACTAGAAATAGCTTTAAACAGCAAAAAACTAGCCAAAGTGCAGACAACTGCATGTCTGTGCATTGGTGGAGCGCTCCGTACGACACCCTCAGCGGCATTAGACATTCTTTTTCACCTAGTACCCCTAGATATTTGCGGCGAACAAATGGCAGCTAACTCAGCCATACGTCTTAAAGCCATCCAACAGTGGCCAAATATTAAATATGGCCACTCAAAAATTCTAAACGAATATACAAATGTTCCTAAAAACACCGATTACACCCTCACCAGATTAAACTTTGATAAAAGTTTCCGGGTCACAATCCCATACAGAACGTCATGGGAGAGCAACGAACCTGTGCTAAATGACTCGATCCACTTCTACACCGATGGTTCCAAAACAAATGACGGAGTGGGTGCTGGTGTCTTCTCCGACAGGCTAAATCTCAGCCTATCTTTCCGACTTCCTGATCATTGCAGCGTGTTCCAGGCGGAAATCATGGCGTTCAAAGAAGCCTTATCCTGGTTGAAAGAGAATGTAATATATGCCAAGGATATTAGCATATTCTCGGACAGCCAAGCGGCAATCAAATCCCTGGAATCAGTCTCAACAAATTCAAAGACAACCCTAGATTGCCGATCATCTCTGCAGGAGATGTCAAAGCATTTTAACATTCACCTATGCTGGGTGACTGGGCATAGTGACATTCCAGGGAACTGTAAGGCTGATGAACTCGCCAGAAACGGAACCAAATTACCAATTGTACCCGACACGGGTGCACTAGGTATTCCTATCGCTACATGCAAAAGCTTATTAGCGCAACATGCTAACAGCAAATCAAACCTCAGATGGAGTCTTGGCACGACGTGTCAAACAACCAAACAAATTTGGCCAAAGCTAGATTTGAGAAGATCAAAGGGACTGATTTCGCTCGATAGACCGCATATTTGCGATACCATAGGTGTCATCACGGGACACTGCTTAATAGGTAGTCACGCAGAAAGGCTAGGCCTTTTCTCAAACGACTTCTGTAGGAGCTGCATGGACGAGGAGGAGGAGGAAACAATACTCCATCTCCTTTGTAACTGCCCGGCCCTATCAAACAAAAGGAAGCTACATCTCGGAGCTTACTATTTTCAAAGTCTCAGTGATTTGGCAAAAACGGAAGTGAGAAGCCTCCTCCGCTTCATCAAAAGCTCAAAATGGTTTCCCATGGATAGTAAGGAGATTGGACAAGATCCACGTGGTATCACAACGGACCAAAGTGGTCTAAGTGTGCTGGCGAACGCCGGCAGTCACTCTACCCTAACCTAACCTAATAGTTGTCTGTGCGAATGAAATATCTTTAAGGGATGATACAGGCCCTCAAACCTAGGTTCAGCATTCATAAGCATGTGCGAAGTAATGTTTTTGGCTTGAAGTTATATTTTTGACTCGAAGTTATATTTTTGTCTGTGTAAAGGAAATTTTTAAACTGTAGCCATATTCTATAAAACGAATGTCGTTAAAATCACTTCGTTCCCATTGAAATTCAATAACATAAAACGAGTATCGTTCTTGATTTTACGATACTCGTATTTTCTTACGACTGGCATTGGGCAGTCGTATAGCTTTCGTTTTCGTTGAGCTGTCATAAATTTCTCGTTTCGTGACTATCGTTTAATTCTGTTTCGTTTACTTGCAGCTCGATTCGTTATGTAATAGAGCCCCTGGTGGTAGATGAAGGACCTTACAAAGAGGGACGAGTGGAATGTCTATGTGGGAAGAATAATGTATTTGGTTAGCAAACATTGTGCACGTTAAGATAAGTCAAGCACTTAGATTTTGACTGAATAAATGTTGCCGATTGCCTTTAAATCCCCTGTCGTTATTCTGACTTTTTGACTCAAATGTGGACTCCCAAGCCTAAGTGTTTCTTGCTTGCCGATATATCTGCGGAATTTTGAAATGTGGGGATATTTAGCAGGGAGGTATAGATATCTCAATTTAAAAGTGATGCTTCTCCGAGACGATTAGACTAGCAAGCATAAATGTTTTTGTATTTTATGATCAGGTTACCGTACTTACTTACTAAAATGGCCCTTTTATCCGGGATGATAAAAGCCTTAGCAAAATACTTTCGTTATAAAACTTAAAATTAGGTTTAAATATAAATACAAAATATTGCAAATAACTTGCAAAAAAGTTTTTATAAGAATTTTCAACACTTATTCACTATTAAAAAAAAAATCTACCCATTCCCATCAAATTTTAGAAGCACATATTTCTTTTAAAAACAGCAATCCTTCAAGCCATTTAATTTTTTTTTTTAAATTTAGCCTTAATACGAAAAATATAGAAATGTAACAATAAATATCACATTATTGTGTTTTTGAAATAAAATCAGGCCATAGTTTTTGCAATGTATTTTTTTTGTATTCATACTTTGTTTCACTAAAAGTATTTTTTAAATTCTCAAAAAGTTGAGTAAACAATAAAATAGGTACTCGAAAAAGAAATTAGCAAACCAAAAAAGAGCTACAAGTTGTCTCCCCTAAAAAAGCAAAAAAAAAAAATGTGAAAACAAAAGAACAACCAACTAAAAAAGGAAAAATAAAATAAAACAAAAGAAACGTTTTAGTTTGTATCTCTGAAACCCTTCATTGTTTTTCATCATAACTTATTACGTACGTGTATCGTATGCATATAATAATAGAGTATAGATATAATAATAACATTTATAAGTAAAAATATATATGTATGTATATATATGTGTAGGTTTGTATTTTAATTTATATTTACAGGATATATAGAGCTCCAAAATAACATTTATAGTATTTGATGTTTTTTTTTATTTAGTTATATTAATTTTTTTTTTTTTCAATGCATTATTTTAATAATTAGGTAAAAAATATATATGAAATATTTATATGCGAATATAAATGTTTATAAACATAGAAGATCACTTAAATTCGAATTTTATATATTTAGGTTTTTTTATTTAATTACGCAGTTCGTACAACATTTTAACATATCACTTTAGAGAAAAATTAAATTAAATAAATTTAATGCATCACGCAATGTTAAAAGGATTTTTTTTTCCAAATAATTAACTTTTTGCATTTTATCGGTATTTTTTTCTCGAGTGTAATCCCAGTAGAAATTATAAAATATAACACAGAACCAAAGCTCTAGGCTTTTTTTTTGTTTGTTTCTTGTTTTTTTTTTTGTATAAGAATATATTATTTATATGTGTTTACTTATATTCAACAACGATTTAAGAAAATATATTTATTTTCATATTAATAGATTAAAATAATAAAAATAAGCAAAAAACTTAAAAAATATTTGGCTGCAAACTTGAAAATAATTATTCAACGATATTAATTTTTTTTTATATAAATAAAATCATATATGTACAAATATTTATATGCAATCTGGGTTTGTCATATATATAAGGTTGATTTGGGGAGATAGATTGGGTTTTAAAATTAATTTTTGTAGGTTGAGGGATTGAAGGAGAATATATGTCTTAAGTGGTGTTTGTATTTCCAATGCGTTCATTTTATTTATGACAAAGTTTTCGCAGAAGCTCACTAAGCAAAGTTTAAAAACGATTTTCATTAAATGCGTCTTAAAAATGGTTTACACACTTTTTAGTATTTTTGTGTAATGACGCGGAGTTATGTAAGTTGTGGATACCTCTTCTTCTTTTTGGACAATGGGAATCCATGTTCGGAATTAGGCACAAAGGTCTATAAACATCGAAAAGCGATTTTGTTACGTATACCGTAGAGCCAACCGCAGCTGGACAAATTCACCAGTGAGCATGATTTTGCTATGCGATTTAAGTCTTTAAAGGATACAGAGATATGTACTCTAAAATACAAAGGTTTATGTCCTGGTGTCGATTGTTGATGCTGATAATCTATGCAATTCTCCAAGTACTGCTGTTTTATTCACAAATATAGGGATAGTAACAAAACAGATCATAAATAGGAGTGTGGTAATTGCTTTTCGATTTTTTTAAAAAAAAAGGTAACCTCGGTTTTTAAAAAAAAAAAAAGGTATCATCAGTTTGTAAACCCAAATCGTGGCTTTTGCCGCTTTAATGGGCACAAAAAGTACCCATAACGACATCAAAAGATCAAAAGACATTTTAAGATCCCCATTAAGTTTAAGGCCACGCTCACTTTTTGGAGATTAATTTTAAGGATCGAATGGGTAATAATGATAATAATAAACAGCGGATTATAGCCTTCTCATATAGTTATTAATTTTTTAAGCAAATTTTGTATTTTTTGACTATTTTTCAAGATTTAAAAGACGCCCAGAAAAGGTTCTAGAGACGTGCACAGTAGAATTAATCAATCAATCCCATGATATGTCTATCAATCTTCAATCTGTTAACTGGGAGGAACGGGGCTGTTTTGATTTTCAAGGCAAGGTACAAACCAAATCACTCAAATCAAAATATCCCCGTTCCTCCCAGTTAACAGATTGAAGATTGATAGACATATCATGGGATTGATTGACGATTCGCCTTCAAAAACATTTATTATTTTAGAAGAAATCACCTTTTTTTCGGCATTCCTTAATTTTTTCACGAGGTCTGAAATTTAAATTATTTTGTCAGTTATTGGATTCCCGACAAATAAGCCTTCTCATCGGAAAGCCAGTAATGATTTATCAAACTTACAATTGGTAAATTCGAAGGAGATTTTAGGCGCTTTTTATTTTAGGCCATGATCTATATAAAAGGATCATCCAATATCCTTCAGATCACGATCCTGATTTTAACTAGTTGTAAAATGATCAATTAATACGGATCAAGCAACACCCTTCAGATCACGATCATGATTAAAACCAGTTGTAGACTGATTAATTTATACGGATCATGCAATATTCGACAGATCACGATCATGATTATAACCAGTTGTAGAATGACCAATTTATACGGGTCATGCAATACTCTCCAGATCAAGATCATGATCATGATTATAACCGGTTGTAGAATGATCAATTTATACGGATCATGCAATACTCTTCAGATAACGATCATGACCTTGATTATAACCGGTTGAGTTTATACGGATCATGCAATACTCTTCAGATCACGATCATGATCTTGATTATACGGATCATGCAATACTCTTCAGATCACGATCATGATCTTGATTATACGGATCATGCAACACCCTACAGATCACGATCATGATCATGATTATAACCGGTTGTAGAATGATCAATTTATACTGATCATGCAATACTAATGATCATGATCTTTAGAGATCATGTGGGTAAAATAAGAACGCCTTTCAATTGAATGGGTACGACAAGCGATGAAGAATTTTTATACCGCAGATAACATCACGGATAAGTTTTTAAGTCGATTTGATACATCCAACTTTGGGAACGGGCAATAGCTTCTTTTTCAAAACCAATTAACATCAGCGACAGCAGGCAAGTGTTGACTCTTGAATCAAGAGGGAATATAAAAACGTGCCCATGCATTGCAAAAATTAAAAAAATTAGCCTGCAGCTTATTTTGAATGCAAAGCCTGTCTCTGTGCTCTAAGACCAATTGTTTTTTTTTTCACACGAAAGGCAGTCAAAAAACTAGTTGGATCGGTTGGTAAAAACTACTCCAACCGTAGTGATAAAGCGAGCAAACATAAATAGTCCCATATGTGCAGATTATTTGACGGGATTCAACAGCATATTCGACACTCATTACAATCCATTGTCGAATGACATGTTTTAGCGATTGCGGAATTTTCATCGGAATAGATGTTTCGAATTCATATCTGCAAATGCAAAAGGTGGCGAAGGCAATCAAATTCTAATCGTCAACATGGATAATAAGCATTATATGAAGGAAAATCATCAATCAATCGCATGATATGTGCTTCAAATTTCATTTTGTTAACTAGAAGGGGCAGGGTTGTTTGGATTTTCGAGATATGGAACGAACCAAATCACTTGGTCATTCTACAGAGTTGTTCGGGACAACGTCAGTGTCAATGACAAACTGACAGCATCTGTAGGAAAACAAACACATTTGACATTTGTATGATGGCAAATTCATTGGCAAGAGACAGGGGTTGTTTTTTGAACATTTTTAAAATTGCTTGAAAATTGTGTAAAAGTGCTAAATGAGAACCGAACAATTTATAAACAAAATAAAAATATTCAGAGTTGTTGTTGTTTGTGAAAATCTTATATATAAAATTCTCATGTTGCGGTGTTAGTCATTACACTCCTCCGAAATGGCTCGACCGATTTTCGTGAAATTTTATGTACATATCCGTTAGGCCTGAGAATCGGACAACATCTATTTTTCATCCCCCTAAATGTTAAGGGTGGCAAAACAACGTTTGCCGGGTTAGCTAGCAAGAACATAATAATCTTTACTACACGAAAACTAATCAACTTCGTTTGCACTCGGATTTATGTTCACGCTTTGCAATGGCACTGGTTATAAATTTCACTCTTTTTATTTCTATTTTACAATTATACACACTCTCTTAGTATCGTTATGTATTTATAATTTGAGTTTCACTTTGAAAAACTTATATTTTCATATTTCAAAGCAAATTATCCAAAAATTAGTACTCCCGCCATATAAAATATCACATTATTTTCCTCCAAGCGATTTTGACGTTTAAAAAAAAAGAGACAACGCACTTGGGAGGGAGATAGTCTCATGAACAACTCTACAGACAGGTCTTTCCTATCCCGAAAATTTTACACCCATCAGTGAAAACCCGAATACCGGTAGGAAGTAGTGAGGCTGAGTAACTTTCCTATTCCAAGAAATTTACACTCAGCAAAGCAAACCTTAATACCACCAGAAAGAAGTGAGTTTTTGACGGTAGGATTAGGGGAGTTTAAAGCACTTTGTTGAAAGGTGATTACTAGACAAACGATAATGAGAAGTTCATGCCACAGTCGTTCAAAAACCACCGCCAAAGTCATGAGATGATAAATGTTTTTAGAACTCGCTTTTCGAGGATTTACCAGAAAATCTAAAGAATCTAAAAAAAACCTCTCAATATTTTGTTTGATCTGAAACCGTCTAAAGTTCGAACCTAAACAGGCCACTAAAAGCTGGCGCATTGCAAAAATAGAATCAATCAATGGACTTTTGAAAGATTTCACATTTTGCATGCCAGAAATCATAGCTGGAATTCATTGTCACATCATAGTTGATCCTTGTACTATTTTTTCACGATGCCGACGAATCACACCTGAAGGTTTTGGATACAACAGTCCTAAGCTTCATCTTAATTTTTTCTTTAATACATGTGGATTGTGTGGTTCGATAGATTGATTGCCTAAAGCGTTTCATACTGAACATAGAAGAAAAATGGCTGCCATTTAAATAAAAATTATAGAGCGACAAATAAATTAAATAAAATAATAGAACCACGTTATTTCATTCTCATTTGCTATACATTTTTGCTGTGCCCCTATTTATGAGTAGACCAGGTATCATAACATTTGCGGAGTTTCATTAACTCAACAGAATAGGACATGAAAACAAAAAAATTCAAAAATACCAACGAAGCTCACCAAATTCTTGAACACAGTTCCGTGTTTCGACTTAATTTTACTAAAATGTAGTCGGATACTTTCAGTGATTTCAAAGCCAAACAAAAGTCGAAAGAATCTATTTTACTATATGATGGGGTTGTAAAAAAAAAACTTGATCACACCATTTATTTTTATTTTCAAAATTGACTCTAGTCAACCTCAAAGATCGCAAAGGATTCGAACACGGTGATCACGACTTGATCGCAGAATTTATTTTGCTCTTCAAAAAAGACTCCAGACAACCTCAAAGATCGCAAAGGATTCGATCACTTTATTAACCTCGATCGTTATTATCGTTTAGGTTAACAGGCCTCCAACCTTGACCAAATATGGAATCGGCCAAATTCTCCAACATTGACTAAATATGGAAATTGATTATGAATACGAATTTTGCAATTAAGTTCTACTTAGAGGAAGGTATTTTTAAAAATCCATGTGGTACATAAAATTTCTTAACGAATACTTTAAATGTAAAGCAGGACCTATGTAGGACATTATGAAGCTAAAGTCGCAACACGGTGATCACGACTTGATCGCAGAATTTATTTTGCTCTTCAAAAAAGACTCCAGACAACCTTAAAGATCGCAAATGATTCGATCACGTTATTAACCTCGATCGTTATTATCGTTTAGGTTAACAGGCCTCCAACCTTGACCAAATATGGAATCAGCCAAATTCTCCAACATTGACTAAATATAGAAATTGATTATGAATACGAATTTCTCAATTAAATTCTACTTAGAGGCAGGTATTTTTAAAAATCCATGTGGTACATAAAATTTCTTAACGAATACTTTAAATGTAAAGCAGGACCTATGTAGGACATTATGAAATATTGACATCTGCCGAAAAGCCCAAATGGGTGTGAGTAGTGTGAGTTTCAAAAACATTGATATTTATATTAAAAAATATCCGGGATGTAATAACTTTGTTGGTATGTAACGATTTCTGGTAACAACTCAGTTAGATGTATAAAATTTATTTGCGATTGTTTGTAACACGTTTTCAACTCATATTACACGTTTGCATTGAAATATACCGAGGGTACACTATTTCGACAGAAATGAATGTAATTAGTTTGTATTTAACGCTATTTTGGTATCGTTTCCGTTACATATACATAAAATCCCAAACCTCTCTGATACTTTAAATGATTTTCGAATATTTTGCAGGCGGCGAAAGAAATTGTTGTCTTCAGTTTACAATCATGTTATAGGGCGACATCGAAATTCAATATGGAAAATGGTTGGTCCTGAAGTCAGTCGTATATATTTATATCGTACAATATAGAAGGAGTTTAGGGGCGATAAAAATCTGGCCAGCCGTGGACTACAAGGAACCTGAGTGCCATCAGTGGCGCGTGATTTCAAATGAGAAGGAAATCGATGCGAAAAAAAAAAACAAATCTTCTCAAGGGAGGTCAAAATATCTTTAAAAAAATCGGGTCCTCCATTATAAAACATGGTTGGGACTGGGGTAATATAAAGGGAACACTCATTCGCATATAAAATTAAAAAAAAACGGGCTCGTTACGACCCATGGCTTAGCTTTTCTTGCTATCATTCATTATTGCACGATGTTGCAACCTCCATTATATATGACAAACTGGAAGAAACTTCTAACCGCCTGCAAGATGGAGGTTGGAGTGTTAACATTCTATGGATTATTCCATAGAAATGTGGTTTTAATTTCCTTAAATTTGAAATATATTCGTTATTACGGAGCAAACGATGTTTCTATGGCCAAAACCAAGCAGCTGAGTATGTAGGCTTATCTTGACTCAAATTGCTACTCGTAGGATTTGTCAGATCACTTTGAGATGTTGGAAGTCGTTATAGTCGAATTAATTTACATGTAACATCGAATGCTCAGTGGATTGTCGTTGCTATGACTAGAAATCGTCACAGTCAAATTAAATTACATGTGATATCGAATACGAAGAACGCCGATCGACGATTACTGTTCGTTGGTAATACATTCTTCATTGCTTAGGAATCAATAAACAGCACGATTGATGTATGATCGGTCATATAAAGAGCCGGGAAAACTCAATCCAGGATTCGAAAATGCCCTCTTTACCACGCCAGTAATGGTAACACTATCATAGGGCACGATTGTTCCATATGGAACTATGATTTTGGGAAAGGAATTGAAACATTATGCAAGAGCTGTTTGGAAGGACTTTGTAAATTCATTAAGTTAAGCTAATATTGGACATTTCAACAAAAGTCCGCTCCAGTTGTGTGTCCACACAACGTTTTCGAATTTACGAACGGTCATCTAAAGAGCCGGCAAAACTCAATCCGGGAGTCGAAAATGCCCTCTTTACCACACCAGTAATGGTAACACTATCATGGGGCATGATTGTTCCATATGGAACCATGATTTTGGGAAAGGAACTGAAGCATTATGCAAGAGCTGTTTGGAAGGACTTTGTAAATTCATTAAGTTAAGCTAATATTGGACATTTCAACAAAAGTCCGCTCCAGTTGATTAACGTGGACACACAATGTTTTCGAATTTACGAACGGTCATCTAAAGAGCCGTCAAAACTCAAGCCGGGAGTCGAAAATACCCTCTTTACCACACCAGTAATGGTAACACTATCATGGGGCATGATTGTCCCATATGGAACAATGATTTTGGGAAAGGAATTGAAGCATTATGCAAGAGCTGTTTGGAAGGACTTTGTAAATTCATTAAGTTAAGCTAATATTGGACATTTCAACAAAAGTCCGCTCCAGTTGATTAACGTGGACACACAACGTTTTCGAATTTACGAACGGTCATCTAAAGAGCCGTCAAAACTCAAGCCGGGAGTCGAAAATACCCTCTTTACCACACCAGTAATGGTAACACTATCATGGGGCATGATTGTTCCATATGGAATAATGATTTTGGGAAAGGAATTGAAGCATTATGCAAGAGCTGTTTGTAAATTCATTAAGTTAAGCTAATATTGGACATTTCAACAAAAGTCCGCTGCAGTTGATTAACGTGGACACACAACGTTTTCGAAATTACGAACGGTCATCTAAAGAGCCGTCAAAACTCAAGCCGGGAGTCGAAAATACCCTCTTTACCACACCAGTAATGGTAACACTACCATGAGACATGATTGTCCCATATGGAACAATGATTTTGGGAAAGGAATTGAAGCATTATGCAAGAGCTGTTTGGAAGGACTTTGTAAATTCATTAAGTTATGCTAATATTGGACATTTCAACAAAATTCCGCTCCAGTGGACACACAACGTTTTCGAATTTATATGACTGGATGACTGTCGAGGTGGAAGTCCATAAATCGACCTTTTAAATTATAAGATGAGGTCCGTTTGAGAGTACGGATTTGTACAGCTCTACTTGAAAGGGAAACATTTAGTTTTTAAAGCCCTTTCTCCAGTACCCATGCATGTGGATTATGTACTTCGATAGATTTATTACCTAAAGCGGGACATACTGGACCTAGAAGCAAAATGGCTGCAATTCAAAAAAATATATAGAGGGACCAAATTGACAAAATAAAATATTTTATTTTTATATTTCTATTTCCAGTCACTCTGGACATGTTTACGACTTTAATAAATAATTTAAATTAAATTTAAATTTTTAATAAATAAGTAGAAACACGTTATTTCATTCTCATTAATTGAAACCAAATGTTGCTTATGCCAGTTTTTGGGGGTAGACCAGGTTTCATACCATTTGCGGAGTTTAATTACCTCAACAAAGTTTGGACTGTTATTAATTCCAAATGGAATATTGATAGTGACCGGGTGAATGGGTGCACATTCAATAAAAAAAGGACGCATTAGTAAACATTAGAAACTCCATTGTACGTTTAACTTAACAAGAATCGTGTCATCATTTAAAATCTCCAGTGTTGAATAATTAAATAAAATCGACCATCTAGCCGATGAGTCTTTAGAAACCGCTCAACCTACAAATTGATCCCCTTGTTCATTTCTTTAACTGAAAATCCTGAATTTTAATAAAATACAGCCGAAGCTCTTCAATTTCAGCAAACATTATCATATAACACACAACAAAAAGTGCATCATCCAAGGAACAACTCGTGTTCGCAAGCACCTTTAAAAAAATCTATAAAACCCTAGCAATCTCTCCAACGACCTTCCATCGCAAATTAGATAAAAAAAAACATTAAAGTTAAAAACAAAACGATTAAAAATAAAATTCATTTCTTATACCCTAATCTTAACAAACCTTGTAAAATAAAACAAAGAAAACTATAACCTTATCGTAATTATCTTAAAAATTAACAGGTAAAACGGGTAGCTCATAAAGTTTTTTTTTTTTTTTTTTGTTTTAATTTTGTGAGAGTTTCAAATAATTTTTTTTTAACGATTTTCATTTTTTTTTACGCTTCTACATATCTTTTCTCTCTTTCCATTCCCTACTCAATACAAGTATAAATGTAGATTTTAAAACAGAAACAAAATAATAAAATCTAAAAACTATTAAAGCCACAAAATAAAAAAATAAAAATTTAAAAAAATATGTATACATGTGTATAACTGTATATATAATATATTAGACTGTTGTATTCTATTCATGCGTATGTGGGTGTATGTGTATATACATAATGTTGCCTTTTAAATATAAATTATGTTATAGAATTCACCATTTTCTGCATTTGATTTGTTGAAATTCCTTTTGTTTCGTAAATCTCTATGTACACAGCACTCATCGTTGAATTAATTTTCAACGTTGTCGTCATTTCTAGGGATTACGTAAATCCTCAAGACCACCATTCGAAATACCTTTCTTCACATTGTCCAAGACATTGTTGACAAAGTCGGTAGTGCCACCGGCAATTCTTAGCCCTGCTGGAAATACATAACAATCAGCGCGTTGAAAGAACACACAAATATCCAATTAGTATCACGTGTAAACAATGGTGATGATGGTAAATGTTGTTGTTATAGAATTTTTTTTTGTATCACAAAGAGAGAAATAAAATTTAAATTCAAATTGATTATCACTTACTTATGGCGGCACCGTAGATTTGTTCGATTTGTTCGTCCAATTTGTCGGTTGGTTCGCCTTGATTTTGATATTTAATGGCAAGCGCTTGCTTGATCTCGTTGATGCCATTCAAAAGTCTCTCTGTGAAGAGTGAGAAATAGGATAGGAATTAGTTTATCAGGTTAATAAAATTACTATTACTAATTATTATATCGGTCGTCCGATAATTTACGAAAAATTTGAATTTTGCGCCATTTAATAGGAGCGCTATATGAAACAACAACGCATTTTCTTTTAACGGGTGATTTTTTAAGAGGTTTAGAACTTTTAAAAAAAAAAAAACATTTTGAATCGATAGTTTGAACCTTGCAATTTAATGTTTAAAGATAATTTCATGCAAATGTTGACCGCGGCTGCGTCTCAGGTAGCCCATCCGCTGAGTCCAATTTTGGCATACTCTTTCACACATATCGGCCGGTATCTCACGAATGAATGCATGGATGTTGGCTTCCAGTGCGTCAATCGAAGCGGGCTTGTCCCTATAGACATGAGCCTTGACATACCCCCACAAAAAATAATCTAATGGTGTCAAATCGCACGATCTAGGCGGCCAATTGACCGGCCCGAAACGTGAAATTAACTGTTCACCAAACTCGCCTCGCAATTGCGCCATTGTTTCGCGTGCTGTGTGGCATGTGGCACCGTCTTGTTGAAACCACATATCATGCAAGTCAAGAACTTCCATTTCGGGCAAAAAAAAATTTGGTTTCCTTGCTCGGTAGCGTTCACCATTGACAGTAACGCTGCGATTCGCATCATCTTTGAAGAAATATGGCCCAATAATGCCGCCGGCCCATAAACCGCACCAAACAGTGGCTTTTTCGGGATGCATTGGTAGCTGTTGCAATGCTTCTGGCTGATCTTCACTCCAAATGCGGCAATTTTGCTTATTTACGTACCCATTCAACCAAAAATGAGCCTAATCGCTGAACACAATTTTTCGATAAAAAAGCGGATCCTCGGCCAACTTTCCAAGAGCCCATTCACCAAAAATTCGGCGTTGTGGTAGGTCGGCTGGCTTTAGTTCTTGCACCAGCTGTATCTTAAAAGGCTTTACGCCCAAATCCTTCCGCAAAATTTTCCACGTAGTGCTGTAACAAAGGCCTAACTGCTGGGAACGGCGCCGAATCGACATTTCGCGGTCTTCTGTCACACTAGCTGATACGGCCGCAATATTTTCTTCACTACGCACAGTACGTAAACGTGTTGGTGGTTTTATGTCCAACAAAGTAAATTTGGTGCGAAATTTGGTCACAATCTTCCGAATAGACTGCTCAGAAGGTCGAGAATGCCGATCATAAAATGGAAGCAGCGCGCGATGAACATTTCGAACCGAGCACGAATTTTGATAGTAAAATTCAATAATTTGCAAGCGTTGTTCATTTGTAAGACGATCCATGGTTAAATTGCAAACCAAACTGAAGCTGTTTGACAGTGACACAAGGTACTAAACACACGTCAGCTGTCAAAACCAGTGTTGCCAAAACCAAACCAGCTAAAAAATCACCCGTTAGTAGGAGAGCCGTTGGGTTGGGTGTTGTAGAACGTTGGTAGACTCTGATTGGCTATAACTTGGCAATGCCCAGTGTTGTAACTCTGACTACACATCAAATGTGCTTATTTTTACCTCCAAGAGGTAACCATCGGGTACTGGTCTCATCCAACCGGATTTGACTTGCTAAACGATAAGTGCGAGTGTTGATAACACGACGAAAAACAGCAACACAAACACCCTGGTGAGAATGGCACGGATGAATACCCGGCCTGCTGTCCCAGGCGAACCTAGATGAGCTGCTCTGACATATTCGGACAACAGGTTGTCTAGGAATTTCAAGGGTTAGTCAGGCCCCTTGAACAGAGATGGTGACGGATGAACCGAAAGGCCAACGGCAGCGTTCAATCCCGTAGTGGATACTGATGGCCCCATGTCCTAGGGGTATCTAATAAATTAGAACTGGCCCTCCAGGTTGGGGGTTGTGCTTTGGGTTAACTACCCACCCACAGAAAAATATATTGTTACGAAGCAACCAAAAGCCTCGGAAAGGACTGATTTTATTGTTGACGACCATGCTAAACGAAAACAACGACGTTCGTATCTGCACCTGGAATGTGAGATCATTAAACAGGAGAGGTGCAGGCGAACAACTAGCGGAAGCCCTAAACTGCTACAAAGCAGACAATACTGCCATCCAGGAAATACGATGGGATGGGCCGGGCAAAAAGATGATGAAAAACTGTGACATCTACTACGGACCGTGTTATAGTGAGCAGAAACAGCGACTATTCGGATGCGGATTTGTTATAAGTGCCAGACTTAGGCAAGAAGTCTTATGTTTCCAAGACATTAACGAACGCATAGTAACAATCCGCATCAAGGCCAAATTCGCCAACATAAGCCTTATATGCGCTCACGCTCCGACGGAAGAAAAAGATGATATAGCTAAGGATTGCTTCTACGAGCTCCTCGACAAAACCTATGAGCAACTACCGAAGTACGATGTTAAAATCGTGCTGGGAGATTTTAACGCAAAGGTAGGAAGAGAAGACATCTTTAGCAGTACTTGCGAAAAATATAGCCTACACGACAACAGGTCTGGTAACGGAATTAGGCTAATTGATTTCGCTACGGAACGACATGCCACTATAGCCAGCACACGGTTTCCTCACCTCGATATTCATAAGGGGACATGGCGGTCTCCAGATCAACGAACGGTCAACCAAATTGATCACATTGCGATAGATAAGAGGCACGCATCCAGTATTTTGGATGTCCGAACATTCCGAGGAGCTAACATCGACTCGGATCACTACCTTGTAGCAGCCAAGGTAAGAATGCGGATATCCACCACGCCACAACAATCCAGAAATACTGTGAAAAAATTTAATGTCGGAAGACTGCAATCGCAAGAGACCGCCAAGACCTTCGCACAACGCGTATCCCTTAACCTCTCGATTAACACCATAACACCAGCATCGAATGTCGAAGAGCAATGGCAACGATGCCAACAGGCCATTAGATCAACCGCAACTGATGTGCTAGGTTTCTCGCGCCCACCAGCAAGAAACCCCTGGTTTGATGAGGAATGCCGACAGATGCTCGCAGCCAAGAACGAGGCCTACAAGGCTAAGCTGCAGGTGAAGACGAGAGCTGCCATTGAGCTCTATAGGCAAAGAAGAAGGGAAGAACATCGGCTTTTCAGAAAGAAGAAAAAAGAGCAAGAAAAGCGCGCGATCGGGGATATAGAGAGGTGCCACTCCAGGAACGATGTTCGCAAGTTTTACCAAAGTGTAAAACGTCAAAGCCAAGGCTACAAGTCTCGAACAGAATCCTGTCGAGATGAACAAGGAAATATTGTAGTTGAGACACAGTCGATGCTGAGGATATGGAAGAACCACTTCTGCAGACTGTTAAACGGCGATGGCGAACAACATTCCGCTGTCAGGCAGAACGAACCATTCAATATTGGCAACGACAGCGAGAACTGCCAACCACCCGACCTAAGGCCGCCGGAAATGACGGCCTTCCTGCTGAGCTTTATGAAGCTGGCGGAGATGATTTGGTAAGTAACATCCACCAACTCATACGCCAAATCTGGTCGGTTGAAAGCATGCCTGCAGAATGGAACCTCAGCATCGTTTGCCCGATCCACAAAAAAGGAGACCCTCTGAACTGCGCCAACTACAGAGGCATAAGTCTACTCAACATCGCTTACAAGATCATATCTGCCGTAATATGTGAACGCTTGAAACCGTTTACCAACAACCTGATCGGCCCTTAGCAGTGTGGTTTTAGGCCAGGAAAGTCCACAATCGATCAAATCTTCACACTTCGGCAGATCCTGGAAAAAAACCCAAGAAGTCCAAATCGATACCCACCACCTATTTATCGATTTCAAAGCCGCATACGACAGACGAACTATACAGAGCCATGTCTAGTTTTAGTATACCGCCCAAACTCGTCCGTTTGTGTAGGATGACGATGGCGAATTCTCGCTGCACCATCAGGGTCGGAAACGACCTCACCGACACATTCGATACCAAAAAAGGATTTAGGCAAGGCGATGCGCTGTCATGTGACTTTTTCAATTTGATTCTTGAGAGGATTGTGCAAAACTCCCGAGCCAACACCAGAGGCACAATTCTCCAAACATCGGTGCAACTACTAGCATACGCCGACGATTTGCTAGTATAGGGAAGGAAGTGGCAAAAATGGGTTTAGCAGTAAATGAGGGTAAGACTAAGTATATGCTGTCAACACGAAAGGACACACAACATCGACGAATTGGACAGAACGTAATCATTGACCTATATAACTTTGAGGTAGTACGGGACTTTGTCTACCTCGGCTCCGCTATTAACTCTGACAACAACATCTCGTCAGAAATCAAACGAAGAACTATTCTTGCCAATCGCTGTTTCTTCGGGCTAAGAAGGCAATTTAGTAGTAAAGCCGTCACTCGAACTTCTAAGGAGATCCTATATAAGACCCTGATTATCCCAGTCCTGCTCTACTGCGCTGAAGCATGGACCGTATCAAAAGCGGATGAAGAAATCCTTGGTCGATTCGAGAGAAAAATTCTTCGGAAAATCTTCGGTCCCGTTTGCGTTGACGGGCTATGGAGACGAATATTCAACCACGAACTATACGAGCTGTACAGCGACATACCCCTAGTCAAAAAACTCCGCATTGGACGTTTAAGATGGCTAGGACATGTATAAAGAATGGACACCAATACTCCGACGCAGTAGAGGAAGACCTCGCCTTAAGTGGCGCGCACAAGTAGAAACCGACCTCAACCAACTTGGAGTGCGCAACTCTATGCAGTTAGCTAAGGACCGGGCTAGTGGGAGAGGCATGTTGGTTGAGGCCCAGGTTCATCCCGGACTGTAGCGCCACTTAAGTAAGTATTTTACGGGTGTAAAATTTGAATTTCGCGCCATTTAATAGTACTGCGTTCCAACGGAAAAAAAATAACAATGTGACAGCTGACTATTCGGAGTTAGTAAAAAATGGAGCGCTAGACGAAAGAACAACGCATTTCCATTGTTAAGCAATGTTTTAAACAGTGAAGGTTTTTCAGCTATACTCCGGAATTTTCGTACAAAATATGGCCGTCACGTCGTAGTGATTTAAAGCCATCAACTGTGAAGAGAGTTATTGAAAAATTCAGGGAGACTGGATCAATTAGTGATCCTAGACACTCTGAGCATCCTGTCACAGGCCGTTCAACAGGAAACATCGAATCAGTTCGAGAGTAGTATTACTGACAGTCCAGGAACATCAATTCGGCATCGTAGTCCATAATTGGTCACTTCGAGAAGCTCTCTACAGCGAATTCTCAAGAAAGACGTGAAACTTCATGGTTACAATGTTCAGTGGACTCAAAATCTGAAGACTACTGACCAGTGACCATGCAGTGAGAAGAGAGTTTGTTGAATGATTTTTGGAACAATAACAATTTAATGCTGATTTTTCGAACAAAATCATCTTCAGTGAAGAAGCTCATTTTCATCTTGATGGCTTCGTTAATCGTCAAAATGTTCACATTTTTGGTTCTGAAAACCCACGAGTAATTGTTGAGGAACAAATACACCCACAACGTGTGAGTGTTTGGTGCGGATTTTGGGCTGGAGGCATTATCGCACCATTCTTTTTCGAAAATGTGATTGATCAGTAGCAGTTAACGGTGTTCGTTATCGTGACATGATAACCCAGTTTTTAGTGTCTAAATTACAAGATAAGGATGTGACTAACATATGGTTTTAACAAGAGGGTGCCACATGCCATTCAGCCAGAGAAACAATTCACCTAGCTTATGCCTACCAACTAAAACTCTGAGATTTCCAGTGGCGATCGCTGAGTGCATAGCGACTGAGTGCCTTGACCGTAGATGGGTTCCCAAAGTCTTTTTGGCAGCAGGTGAGACCAGGGGAAAGTCGTGTTTTGAGTACACGACTCAAATGCACATATTCTATTCCAGGAAGCAGCGCAAGGATAGAGTCAACAATGGTGTCTAGAGTCCCAGTTAGGATGGACAAAGTGAATAACCTAAATGAGCTGATTCGACATATTCGGACAACAGATCATCTAAGAATCTTAAGGGTAAGTCAGGCCCCTTGAAAAGAGATTATGGCGGATGTGGGGATCCCGTAGTGGATAATCAGTATCCCCGTGTCCATGGGGTATCTAATAATTTGGAACTGACCCTCCAGGGGGTTGTGGCTTGAGTTAACTATCCACCCACTCCACCCACTGTTGTTACGAAGCAACCAATAGCCTCGGAAAGGACTGATTTTATTGTTGACGATCCTGCTAAACGATAAACGGACAACGACGTTCCTATCTGCACTTGGAATGTGAAAACATCAAATAGGAGAGCTGCAGCCGAAGTAGCCAAAGTAGAAGTAATAGCGGAAGCCCTAAGCTGCTTCAAAGCAGACATTTCTACCATCCAGGAAATACGAGGATAAAAAACTGTTACATCTACTACGGACCGTGTTGTAGTGAGCAGAAACAGCGACAATTCGGATGCGGATTTGTTATAACCTTGCCTGACTTAGGCAAGAAGTCTTATGTTTGCAAGACATTAGCGAACGCATTGTAACAATTTGTATCAAGGCCAAATTCGCAAATATAAGCTTTGCGCCCAGGCCCCGACCGACGCAGGAAAAGGATGATATTGCGAAAAACTGCTTCTACGAGCTGCTCGACAAAACTCATGAACGACTACAGAAGTAGGATGTTGAAATGATGAGGAATGCCGGGAGATTATCGCAGCCAAGTACGAGGCCTACAAGGTTAAGCTACAGAGAGCTGTGATTGAGGTCCATAGGCAAAGAAAAAGGGAAGAACATCGGCTTTTCAGAAAGAAGAAAAAAGTCCAAGAAAAGCGCGCTATCGAGGATATAGAGAGGTGCCACTCCAGAAATGATGTTCGCAAGTTTCATCAAAGTTGCAAAGTCAATGCAAGCCTCGAACAGAATTCTGTTGAGATGAACAAGGAAATATCGTAGTTGAGATATAGTCGATGCTGAGGATGGAAGAATAACTTCTGCAGACTGTTAAACGGCGATGACGAATATTCCGAACGAACCATAAAATAATGGCGACGACAGCGAAAACTACCAACCACACAATCTAAATGATGTGAAGATAGCAATGTCTAAATAAGGCTGCCGGAAATGACGGCCTTTCCGCTGAGCTCTATAAAGCCTGCGGTGATGACTTGGTAAGTAACATTCACCCACTCATCAGCCAAATCTGGTCGGATGAAAGTATGCCTAAAGAATTGAACCCTAGCATCGTTTGCCGATCCAGAAAAAGGAGACCCTCTGAACTGCGCCAACTACAGAGCCATAAGTCCCCTCAACATTGCCTACACAATCCTATCTTTCGTAATACGTGAACGCCTGAAACCGTTTACCAACAACCTGATCGGCACAACTGATCAAATCTTCACACTTCGGTAGATCCTGGAAAAACCCAAAGAAGTCCAAATCGATACCCACCACCTATTAATCGATTCCAATGCTGGATTTACAGAAACAAACTATACAGAGCCAGGATTGTGCAAAACTCCCGAGCCGACACCAGAGGCGCAATCTTCCATAAAGCGGTGCAACTACTAGCATACGCCGACGATATTGACATAATTGGTCGGACTCAACGTGATATCATAGCACGCGCACAAGTAGAAACTGACCTCAACCTACTTGAAGTGCGCAATTGGAGGCAGTAAGCTAAGGACCGGGCTAATTGGAGAGCCATGGTGGCTCATGACCAGTTTGATTCCAAACAGTAACGCTACTTAAGTAAGTAACAGCGTGTCATAGATACTCCTCTTTGCCTTTCCCATTCGCCTAAGTGAACACGAATTGGAAGCAGCTTCGCAATATCATTGAAAAACTAATCAAATGCTGACTAGGCAAGTAGCAGAAGGATGTGACGGAAGAGTCATATGTAACCCACAATAAGGGAGGAGATCAAATACTAGCAAGAATAGAACGCAGCTGGGGAAAATCAAAAAGTTTCGGGAAGAGTGTCTGGTAATACAGCCAAGCAATTAGCTGCTCCTGAAAAGCAGGCTAAAAAAAACATAGAAGGAACGAAATGGGCATAACAATAAGAGAGTGTAGCAAGAAGACATACATTAAGTAAATAAAGTTAGAACCCCCACCAAGTATAGAGTCAACGAAACCATTAAAATCGTCGTCAAGGACAACAAGGCCATCGCATCGTTTTTGATGGACTGCGACCAAAACTCTTCATGTTGATTTCTTTGGATACATAGACAAATTCATCCACCAAGTAGGGGAAGATGATAGAATAATCATGCCTACATCAGTTCAAGAAAGCCGTCCCAATATATAGCCTCTATATGACTGAAGCCATGCTTGTTTAGGAATACTCGCCGAACTCGTTTGTCTGTACAGTAATACGATGGGGAATCCTCGCTGTTTTAACACCTTTCCGAGATATTCAACTACGACTTTATAATGGACAAGTTCTGCAAATATTACCGCTGAATTTTCAATGGAAGGGGCTCGAAAAAATCCAGCGATTCAAAAAGATTGTGACACATGGACTTCTTTAAAATGGACTGCGGGTGATCGGTGATCATGCTGTACGACTGGGTATACCGTATAATCCACAGCACCAACTAAGAATGACTGAGAAACTCAAACTCACTTGCTTTGCAAATAATCATCCGAGTAAAGATCAAGGTAGACCATTCTTGGGTAACCTTCGAGAGCATTCTTTCTGTAATGAAAATATATCACTGGAAGGATTGAAGACACTCCGACTCACAAAGCATGATACAACAGCCGAAACACAAGTATTCCATATCACAATTTGAGGTCTGACCTGGGCTGTTTCTTTACACAAAAACTTATGAGTTCCAATCGGAAACTCATACCTCAACGCATAGCTATCAAAATGGTTGACTTAACGCATATCACCGATGCGCGGTCATGTTCGTTACGTTTTATCGGAAGATCTGTACGAAATGCTAATCGCAATTGAAACCTCGGCAGAAAATTCTCCGATTTCGAAAATATCGGAGAAAATTTTCTACCGAACGGATACCTCGATAGGTATCGAGGCCTACTGACCTATCAATTACGAGTTTTCGAAGATGTACATACAATCCCCGTAATACCTAATTGGGACAATATTTCTTCCATACCCTGTCCAACACTAAATATTCCCATTCCCATGCTTATAAGCAACCACATTCAATATCCAACTCACTGTGCTCAATTTCCAGTCCATGCAGTTTGATTTTGTTAGCCTCATGCTGTGCCTTCTTCTTGAGTCGACACGCTCTAGACGCCAGCTTGTTCTTCTCCTTTCTTGACTTGGGTCGCACATTGAATGGCAACTCGCTGACTGGTGTCATATCGTTTATCGTTCGACTTAGCTTGTCCAATTCCTTGCCAATACTGTGTAACTTCCTTGGATTTGGTGTCAAATCATTTCCATCACCTTTACGTGCCTTGCCACTATGCTGTAAAAAAAAACGATAATTAGTCGAATCCATCTTAAGGGTAATCAGCTTCAAATTAAATTGTCGCCACATGATTTGGTTGTATTTACTTTAAATACCTTGATTCCCCGCACTGAACAGTTGGGGCTGAACACAGGATCTGTCACCTCGTTCAGTACATGAGGATCCTCCAATTTCGATTGGAATACCAAGCGTTTACCTTTGGGACCCTTTGCCTGTACATTGTACTGCCAAAAGAATCGTTCTTTGCCCTTGCTGCTAGAAAGCTGGCTGGGTGTTGAGGTGCGGTTGTCGTCTTCGTTGTCGGAACCTTTAAGAAGATACAAACACACACACGCACTTAGTATATGGTTAGAGATGAGATTTTCTTTGACCTACCATTTTCACTTGAATCATAGTCCTCGTAGTGTTCGCTGTCATCGTCGGAATATCCTTCGTCGTCCTGTGAGAAATCATTGGCTTCTGGGCTTAGTACACTTCCTGTGCTAATGGACGAGAATGAGTCTGCTTCGACCAGCGATCCGGTTGATAATAAATGCTGTCGTGGTTCACGTCGTACCCAGATTTGTTCCAAGCCCAACTGTGTCAAATGGGTCGGTGCAGATGATGAGAGACGTGAAGAGGAGGTATCACTGGTGATTGACTTGCGACCAGTACTACCGAAACCACTGCTGCTGGGGCTAAGAGCTGTACCGGAGAGAAGAATGTGCGATGGCGATGGTGCTGGAACTGATTGGCCAAGTATGCTGCTGCTGTTGTTGCGATCTGGTGACATGGAGAATTCCTTCTTGAGCATTTGGACATTACGAGATTTGACCATGTTTTGTTGGTATTGTGAACGATTGGCATGCGGTGGTGGTGGGGGTGTGACTGAGTTAATGAGTAATGGGGAATTTGGACTCGCCTGAAAAATTGGACATCATTAGAGGATTACTTCAAAGTCTTTGGAGAGTTTTTTTTTTTTTTTATTTAAAATGAAAGCTTTCGATTTTTTATAAAAGTTTTGGAGAGCTTTTTTTGCTTTTAAAATAAAAGCTTTCGATCGTATATGATGATGATTTTGAGAGCTTTTTTACTTTTAAAAGCAAAGGTTTCGATTTTATAAAGGCTTTTGAGAGCTTTTTTTACTTCAAAAATAAAAGCTTTCGATCGTATAGAAATATAAGTCGAAAATTTGCAATGCGTTGTTTGAGAAGAAGGAATTTTTAACAGTTTAGTTCTTGTTAATTTAAATTATATCAAGGCTTTTACTGAATCAATGCTAAAGCTTTTCGTAATTTTTACTTTTATACTTGTTTTCTTTTTGAAGGAGTATATTGCTTTTATATGAATGAGGATTTAAGGTTTTTCGATATCTTGAAAAAGAATTTGCAAAATGTTCAATGTTATCAAAAGCTTTTAAAGCTCGATGAGTGCCATTCAAACAAGCGTTTTCATGGTTGAGGTTTACCGAATACAAAACAATGTTGGTCTAGTTCAGTTGTGCAACAGTATGTTTTGAAAGCTTTGCTATGGTTTGTCAATGATTTCTAAGTTTTTATAAACTTTTTTATGTCGAATCAAGAAAGGAATTATTCAGAATATATTTCAGTACTTAGATTCAAAGTTAACAACTGATTTTTGTCTTCACCTGCATTAGCATCGAGAGTTCGCAAGCTTTTCAAAGCTTTCAAGGACGTTTAAAGTTTATTTAGCTTTAATGCCCCTGGATCCTTTCAGTTCTTTAGGGCATTAGAGATCGATTTTTTCGCGTATAACATTTAGCAGTTAAATATTTTTCAAGAGCTTTTTGCAGAATAAAAAAAGCTTATTTATGTTCATTTTCAATTTACGTATTTAAGTTCCAAAGAACCGCATTTTGTAATGCTGTTTATGCTGTTAGATTGTTAGAAATTTTCGAAACTAGACCAAGTCAAAGCTTTTCATGAAAGCTTTTTGCCAATTTTATACAAATTTTGAATTAAGTAGCGCAACACCAAAATCATGCTTATACACAGACCACTTATCTTTTTCGAAAAGTGCCTCAAAAGTTCTCTTTGCAAAAAAAGCTTTCATTTCCATTATTTAAAAAAAAATCCATAATAATTCACCTGACTTCCTGGCGAGAATGCTGTACTTGAATTCATCTGCTTATTTGGAGTGCTATGGTAGATTTCATAAGGACTAGAGGAACCATGATGTCTGGTTGTGCTATGACGATGTTCATCGAAACTATTATGATGCAGATGCATGTTCAGCGAATGCTGCTGTTGTAGCCTTTGGTGGTGATGAATTTGCGGTTGCTGTTGCTGTTGTTGTTGCTGCGGTTGTTGTTGTTGCTGCAGCGGTTGTTGTTGCTGTTGATGTTGTTGCTGCTGCTGTTGTTCCAACAATTGCTGTGGTGGTCCTGCTGGCGATGCCTGTGGACTATGCAATTGTGTCGTGGTCTGCAACTGATGGAATCCACTGACATTTGGCGAGAGCAAATAATTCGCCTGATTTGATGGTATCAAGTCTTCGATATTCAGCTCGCCCAATATATTCTCATCGTAAAGCTCTGGGAAGCTAGTACCCTGAATCTCTGCCTTATCAATTGGAAATATATAGTCGTCTTCTGTTGAAAACGGTTCATTTTTAGTCGAAATAATCGCACTACCAATATCGCTCCACATCGCATTCGAGTTTGGAGTTGCCTGATGGCCTTCGTATCCAATCGAGTTCGTGGTGTTACCAGCATTACTATTCACATTACCAATGCCACCACCATTACTGCTGGAATTGCTCAGTGGTGACAACTCACTGGGGTACAACATATTTCCATTCGAATTCGAATGGTGTGAGCTCAATGCCGATGCACTCAAGCTGACATCTTGTAACAAAGTCGCCGACAATGAGGATGCGTCTCCAAGCGCCTCCAAGCAAATATCTGTTAGATCTGCCATTATTCTCGGCTGATGAAAGTGATGCTGATGCAGTGGATGATGATAGAACTGATCGTGGTGTGTATTATTGCTGCTGCGCGGTATCGATATGGCGTGCGTTAGCATTAAATTTTCGCCGAGGTTATTACCGTTGTAGGTCTGACTCGGTGATGTGTTGTTGTTGTTGTTGGACGTTGATGGTGGTGGACTTAGGGTCAAGTGACTATTGCTGCCACAACCGCCACCCAGGCACAGTGCACTGTTGCTGTTACTGTTGAGGGAATACAAATCGAACTTCAGCGTATTGCTGCTGTTCGATGAGGTATCAAAGAAATCTGCCGACATGGAGTAGATTTGATTCTCAGTCATAGTTCATTGGTGTGGAAGCGATAAACTTGCTCCACACTGTTGCGAGATTTAGTTAGTTCGTGGACTCTTCTTCTTAAGGAAATGCGATCCAGAAGAAAAAATTATGCCACGTATGGCTGTTTTATCTGGAAAGAAAGAAAAGAAAAGTAGATTGATAAGAGAATGATTTAGAAGGAGGGAGAAGATATATACGTCTAAAAGGGGCGTATCTGTCTGACGTGCATACGCTTGGATTTGTTTATAACAGCACGCTGTCGTAAATTAAGTTAAATTGTTAAAAAAAAATAATCACAATGATTAAATCATTTTTGGTTGGTCACGAACATGAGGTTGGTACATTATAGTCGCGACCGTAATTAGTACAACAAGTTGGGATAATATTATAATGTCATGTCAAATGAGTGAATTGGCTGCCATTTTGGTAGTTATGAAAAATCTGGGCTTTTTGGAAGATATAAAAGGTGAGTATTGCTCCATTATTTATGGTCAACCTAATTTACAACATAGCTGTCAAAGCAAAATGACATATGAGGCCATTAGCAAACATTTCTGAACATTCGCATTAGGTGTGTTCCCGTACAATATTATTTTTACTTATTGGTATTCCCGTATGCAAATATTATAACAGAGAGAGAACAAACTATCACACCTTAAAAATCAGTAAAATAATTGTCTGCAGAAATCTTTGCTGGTAAAAATCAGTAAACTGTCAGCTGTTATCCGAATAATTTTACGGAGCTTTACATAAACACGTTCCTGTACTTTTTCGTAAATTTGTCTCTCTCTGAGAGATTTAGTAAATTTTTTAAATTGCTTGGAGTGGAACCAAGCAATTTAAAAATTTACTAATTTTTTTCTGAAAAATTATGAGAACAGACCTTTTAAATGACTTTTGAACAACCTTTTAATTCCTAATCATGATCCATGAGCTATATCGAAAATAGTAAAACGGTACAAAATAAAGGGTAAAAAGGTGTCCGCAAGCGCTATTCAATTTATAAGGTTTTTGACGATTGTCTGCAGTCAATATTCGAACTCACCCATCCTAAAAAGTTTCAAAAAATTAGCACGGAATGGAATGAATTCATAAACCGAACGTCTTGGGTACCCACTTGCGACTTTTGCCGAGAGCCGAGCAATAAGACAGAAAAACATTGTAAATGTAATTGGGAAAGTTAATTCTTTGAAGTAACGCCTTATAATATAACTTTGTACAGACTTTAGCGCCATGCTGACAGAAAGTCGAAAGAGCTAGATATTTTAATTTTTTAGACGTTTGACATTTCAATAACTCACAAAGTAAGTAATTGCAGCACATTGACCAACAGACTAACTAACAACGACACAAACAAATAAATGGTAAAACTCTGAAAATGAAACAATGAATCGAATTTAGACAATATGTTGACCAATGAATAATCTCCAACAGGCTTAATAAGCATCTGAAAAAATGTCCGGGAGAGAACAAGAACAAATGTTCGACATATATCGCTAGTTTTTTCTGGTATGATTCTAATCTAGAGAATCCATTCAACTATATCCTGTGACCGACCCACCAAACTGCCTAAACGGCCTATTGTGGTATACGGATGGTTCTAAAATGGACTCAGGGGTAGGAGCTGGCATACATGGACCAAATAAAAACATCTCAATACCTATGGGAAAAAGCCCTAGTGTATTCCAAGCTGAGCTCCATGCCATAAAAGAATGCGCAAACCTAATACACAACTCAGGTACTAAAGGCGCAAACATTCATATATTCACGGACAGTCAAGCAGCTATAAAAGCCCTTAGCTCACACATCATTGACTCCAATCAGTACTACACTGCTTCAACTCCCTCCAAACACTCATTTCTAGGAACAAAACCAAACTATGATGGGTCCCCGGACATAAGGGAGTTGAAGGTAACGAAAAAGCTGATGAACTAGCCAGAAAAGGTTCGGAAACCCCTTCATTGGACCTGAACCCTTCTGTGCAATCCCCAAATCAGCCATAAATCTAGTCATAAAAAACTGGGAACAAAACAGATGTGTTTCATACTGGGGAAAGGCCTAAGACAGGCCAAAAGAGCTATTCAGCCCTTCAAATCAGATGCCAACAAGATACTAAATCTTCGCAGGCACGATATCAAAAACTTAGTAGGCTACCTAACTGGTCATCACGGTCTGCGATATCACCTAAACAAAATGCGTCTAGTCGACTCACCGGAGTGCAGACTATGTCTAGAAGAAGACGAAACAGCCGAGCATATCATATGTGAATGCCCGGTCCTTTACGGTAGGAGAAGGGAATCTTTCTTCAGGGAAAGTCCCGAAGAACTGAGGAAATCTTCGGCTGAAAGTATTATCAGCTACATTAGGAAAGTAGAAGCGCTACTAGCACAATAGATCTTTTAGGTCGATGTGTATTTTACTGCTTAGGCAGGTCAGAATTTAAAAAAAAAATATCCTGTGAAGTTCATCGACCAAAATCCATGTGACCACTCACTCATTTAAAAATTTAAATTTGAAGTTAATGGCGATTTATGACGTTTACATTGACCGTGTTCCGGGTTTCAGATTACAACTGAAAAATAAGGTGAGGTAATGTGGAACGCAAATATAAATGTCAAACTATTCCAACTCTTATTTTGCAATTTATTTTTTTTCATATTTAAAGGTGTTTGTTAAATTTTGTTCAGAATAATACCTCTTCATCAGAAAAGTAAAATAAACCTATAATATGGGTAATTTTACTGAAATCAAAAACATCTTCATGACAGGTCGAAGGAAATCAGCTGTTTGATTCATATCTGCGTAAATTTTCAACCCATGCGTAAATTTTCAACTTGTTCGGTCAGTCATTTTCCCTCATATGTCATGCAACTAAAATGGCAGATTGACCAATGAGAACAGTGCATCGGTAAAGTTAACTTGGTAAATCTAAAACCCGGAACACGGAAACGTTTTTCTTTTCTGAAATAAAATCCAGAAGAAAAATTCTAAGAGTTGTCGAATGTACATTTTGACAGTTTTAGATGAATGCGGTGGAAAATGCTTTTGCATCGTAGCAAATATGCTATCTTTGAGTTATCAGAAGAGTTTTACAACTTCTGAAATTAGATCTGAATCGAAATTCACTTATGAAAGTTGACAGATTGTACATGTTGACATACTAAACGCCATCATTTTGATTATGAAATTTTAAAAGTGTGGTTTATCTTTATAAGAAGAGCCGGCAATAGCCGTGTTTTTTTTTTCCTTTACTCCAAATCTATATAGGCTTAGCAAACAATTTACGTGTTAAATAAAACAACACCTTAGTCTATATAGATTTCACGAAACCTGGATAATAATCTATTCTTACACCCTAGTCTGGATAGAAAAGGTGCTACCAAACCTATTTTTTGCAATGGTTATCGGAAAACGTTGTCGGAAATTCTAAAATGCTAAAATGCTGCAAAATAGGTGTGAAATTAATGTTTTATGAAATAACAAGCTGGCCCGTCAAACGTTGTTTTGCCATTTTCAAATGGAATGACCGCCTACAGCGCCACCTGTTGAGAATTTTTCAATTTTTCTTTTTTCCTAAACCTTCGCGGAGCAATTAAGAACAAATCCGCAGAAGGAAGTATCCAATTTGGTCCAGTCGTTTTCGAGTTTTAAGCATCCGAACAAACCAAGATCCATTTTTATATATATAGATACAAGCTGGCCCGTCAAACGTTGTTTTGCCATTATCAAATGGAATGACCGCCTACAGCGCCACCTGTTGAGAATTTTTCAATTTTTCTTTTTTCCTAAACCTTTGCGGAGCAATTACGAACAAATCCGCAGAAGGAAGTATCCAATTTGGTCCAGTCGTTTTCTAGTTTTAAGCATCCGAACAAACCAAGATCCATTTTTATATATATAGATAAGATAAGATAGATAGATTCACAAGATTCAATGTGAAAATATTGTTATCTTTGCTTTGAATATTGAATCAAAACACTACAATAGGTGTAAAAGTGGATAAAGTAAAAAAATTGATTTTAATTGAAAAAAAAAAATAAAGACACAGTAAAAATTGAAACTCCAAAACGCCATCTGTTGGGTGGCGGATACGTGCTTTTTTAATCTGTCGTAAGACTATTAACAATTACAAATAACAGGATTTTCAATAGTAACATAACAACGCACCCTTGCATTTTTGTTTATGAACTGTCACTTTATCTTTGAAAGTTTTTTTTATTAGGGAGACAACGCATGCCACGAAGTATCGAAAATATAGCAGTTGTAAGGGCTTTAGTTCAAAATGAGCCAAATAAGTCGGTTCTCTGACGTCTCTTAGTCCATATTGTGGTGAATTTTGCGTAAAAATTATACAATACAATTCATCCTTACAAGATTAAATCAAATCAGGAACTGAAAATGGAATCTGAGCTCTCAGGGGCCGAATTCCGCAAGCGTGAGTTTGGCTGTGTACACTGTCAAGTACAATGGATTGGCTTCGGCTCTGTTCATAGCTCAATCTTGAAATAAAAAACGAAAGTAAGCATCAGATGCCTCCGTTTCTCGTTTAGTATGTTTGAAATTGTGGTAAACATAAGGCAATGTAAACGGCTGTCAATTGTATTTCAAAAACAATATAAATTATGTCCACCGAGGGCGCCACATACTTTGCCATCAAAAGGTTAATGAAAATGCTATGGTTAAGATTTCAAAAGGTGTGTTTGTTTCAACGAACTAGGGATTACAATCAGATTTCAAGAAGACTTATATAGTCCGTACCAAATCAGTTGGCCAATCTACTGCGCAGGTCTCTTAAAATTTATTTTAAAATATCTTAAATTGCTCTTAAATCCTCTCTCTGCGCATTCGACCGTTGGCAAACTAGTGCAAACCAAACCAGTTGGGCATTCTACTGCGCAGGTCTCTTAAAATTTATTGTAAAATATCTTAAATTTCCCTTAAATCCTCTCTCTGTGCATTCGACCGTTGGCCAACTGATTTGGTACGCACTATACTACGTTCTCACTGGGGTTCATATGATATTCTTTCCAAATTTACCAAAAAGGTGTTCTCACTGAGTTTTCGAATTACGTTTGAAAACAGAGGAAGCGGGATATGCAAAGACTTCGGTTCCGGATTCAAATGTTATGACTTTGAAATTAAAATGGAAAACTCCGAGGAGGTTCTGGACGAAATAATAGCAGCAAATACAGAGCAATAAATGTACCATCAATTGTTGTATGAATAACAAACTGAAAAAATACATTTTTCTGGAGAAAGTTTCCAATGTTTACATTTTTACAATCAACCCTTCCAATGACATTTTAGCTGTTCCATTCCAATGAAAAAAGGTTTGTTCGTTTGTTTGACCTCTTATGTTTTCATATTAGAAACCACATTTCCCACAAATGTGATGGTAATCGGCCCTAGCGAGGTATCCGTCGGAGCGGAAAATTCTCCGATTTTGTACGATTCCGATGATTTTTGCTTCGAGGTATTCTTCCGAAAAGCTGTTCGGAATATTTCTCCGACATTTTGTAACGCATCCCAGCGAATAGCGTTGAAGTGCGTTCAGGTGCATTTTTCGTTCAATTTTTGACAGCGAAGTGAAATTCTTTTTCCGATTTCCTCCGACACAAATTCTTCGCGGAATTAGTTTACGAAGTGAAATGGAGTAATAGAAAAATTTATGTAATTATATAAGACTATATATTTCAGTAATTTTCGTACTGATCGTTTGAATTTGTGTATCCAATGCGAGCTCAAAGGAAAAAACAGTACGAGCTTCGTCGTCGCATTTGTGTAGTATTTCTTTCCGATGACACATACCTCGAATGGAATTTGAATCTCCGACGAAGTATGCGCTGCGAAAAATTGTCCGCTCCGACGGATACCTCGCTAGGGCAGATTATCACATTACGGAAATTTGATTTTGTATGGGAAATTTAATCGTATTTGCAAATTGATTTCCGAAATGAGCTTTTTTGCTCAGTGAGAACGTAGGATTATACAAGAACTACCAAAAACTAATTATATTAATAAGGTACACATTACTTTTTAGTAAGGATTAATTGTTTTCCCGATTTTGTTTGTTTTTCCTAGAATGCGGTAAAAATTTGGTCAATGGGATTTCCTATTTTACAAAATAAATAAGAGCTCTATTGCTCTTAATTTAAAGTTTTTGAAGCGATACAAACACAGAATAACTTTCTAATTTAAACATGTCCCCCCTTATTAATAAACGCTGATTAGCAAATTAGTGACTAACTTTTGACATTTGCGCCAGTATTTCTTATGGGGAAAACTGTCAAATTAGTTATTGATTAGCTAATCAGCTTTTATTAATACGGAGGGTCGTGTATAAAATATAATCAGAAGAAAGGAATATTATTCCACACAATTGTTTTTCCTACTAGGTAGGTACATATTAATATGATAAACACAACACAACTATTATATAATCTGTTGCATTCATCATCTGGCAATTATTGTGTAATTCGAAAAGCGTGATATACCTCACTACCCACCACTGTAACATTTTACAGATATATCACGATCATTCCATTGATCGGGCAATCATCATGGCTAACAACATCAGACACAATCATTTAATTGATGACTATAAATGCACTGAACAATTTGTTTACACTTACAACTTTAGAAAAAGTCAACTTTTACAGAAAAAAAGCGCGGGAAAAACCCACACACCACTTACAATAACAATCAAATAAAATAAATTCAATTCAATTCAAAATAATGCACATTTCCCCGTGCTCGTGTCGCCAATCTAAATCCCTAGATACAAACAAACCTACAAATCGTTGAGGCTGAGGGCTGGCTGCAATTTGACACGACCAAAGGGGGTGAGGCAATCGTGCAGGCGCGTCCAGTTCGCACGTTGTTTGACGTTGTTGCACATTTCAACGGAAAACAGAAATAAACAATTCAAGCTCGTGCCACAACCGCTCCACAAGTGCAAAACAAAACAAACACACCGTTGCACCAACCAACAACAAGCGGAAAACTGTATTCTTGTTAACGCAAATTTATTATACAAAACACGAAAAGTGTGGGAAAGTTCACGAGACAGAGGAGCGGACGTATGTTCGTTTCGCTTACCGATTGGAATGTAAGCGTTCTTCTCGAACCCATCGGAATGCAATACAAAGTGCATACAACGTGCGCTATGCTAGTAAATTGTGTGCAAACCACACCAGAGGGCATTAATTCAAAACTAGCGCCACGTTTAAAAATCAAAACAAAAACAAAATGAGCGAAGGTGATGACCGGGATTTTGTTGTTTGCATTTTGTTGTGTTTGCAGTTGGACAATGCTGTTGATTGAGCATGAAACTGAATATGATTTTCGAGCTCAGGGATGTTATGGGAAATGTTAAGGTTATGGTCGTCTGATTAGGTGACAATGTGACAAATGTAATGATTTGTCAAATTGAATTGTTAAATATTGAAAAACCATATTGAAATGCATACATTCTGGGTAACATTTGAAAGTCCATAGTTCATTCATTTTGTTTGGGAAGCGTTTAAGAATTTTATGATTTCATTTAAGGCTTATTCATTATAATTTGCGAAAAGTCCTTAAACGCTTGTAACAATGTATAAATATTTATGAAGTAAACAATTTTAAAGTTTTGCTCACCTAAATAACTGGATAAATAAATCACCTAAATAGCACTTGTATCAGTTCAAGTAACAAAAAGAGGTCAATATATTACAATTAGCTGTTAAAACTGATAAACACAACTCATCAGTGCTAACGGTAGGTATTTCTATGTCAGCGAAACTCATGGCGACATTTTTCAAAGAAAATAGCGTCTTTTTCGCTTTACAACATTTTGGCGTCTGTTATTGGCAATAATAACTTTGTTCAGACAGTCGATTCAGAAAATATATGCATTATTATATAAATTTATCGGGAATAATCTGGAACATATTAAAAGCACCCTGGGCGACTGTATCTGACTTAAAAATTGTTTTCAAACCACATTTAAGGTTTAACATAATCGGAGATAAAACGTTTGACAGAGTGGAGCGTAACCATGAAGCTTCATTTTAAAAACAAATTATTCCTAAAATTGACCGTTAAGGTGCTGCAAATTAACAACAATTTAATGTTTAAAGATAATTTCATGCAAATGTTGACCGCGGCTGCGTCTCAGGTAGCCCATCCGCTGAGTCCAATTTTGGCATACTCTTTCACACATATCGGCCGGTATCTCACGAATGAATGCATGGATGTTGGCTTCCAGTGCGTCAATCGAAGCGGGCTTGTCCCTATAGACATTAGCCTTGACATACCCCCACAAAAAATAATCTAATGGTGTCAAATCGCACCAAACAGTGGCTTTTTCGGGATGCATTGGTAGCTGTTGCAATGCTTCTGGCTGATCTTCACTCCAAATGCGGCAATTTTGCTTATTTACGTACCCATTCAACCAAAAATGAGCCTCATCGCTGAACACAATTTTTCGATAAAAAAGCGGATCCTCGGCCAGCTTTCCAAGAGCCCATTCACCAAAAATTCGGCGTTGTGGTAGGTCGGCTGGCTTTAGTTCTTGCACCAGCTGTATCTTAAAAGGCTTTACGCCCAAATCCTTCCGCAAAATTTTCCACGTAGTGCTGTAACAAAGGCCTAACTGCTGGGAACGGCGCCGAATCGACATTTCGCGGTCTTCTGTCACACTAGCTGATACGGCCGCAATATTTTCTTCACTACGCACAGTACGTAAACGTGTTGGTGGTTTAATGTCCAACAAAGTAAATTTGGTGCGAAATTTGGTCACAATCTTCCGAATAGACTGCTCAGAAGGTCGAGAATGCCGATCATAAAATGGAAGCAGCGCGCGATGAACATTTCGAACCGAGCACGAATTTTGATAGTAAAATTCAATAATTTGCAAGCGTTGTTCATTTGTAAGACGATCCATGGTTAAATTGCAAACCAAACTGAAGCTGTTTGACAGTGACACAAGGTACTAAACACACGTCAGCTGTCAAAACCAGTGTTGCCAAAACCAAACCAGCTAAAAAATCACCCGTTAGAAAGTGTCAGGAAATAAGTGTAGATACAAGTGAAGATACAACTTATGACACCGTAACTGTGAAACTTCATTTTTAAACGAACTTGTTACTAATGGGGTTTTCCATTGGTAAATCTGTATTTTGATCTGAATTTTGATCTTTTTCGGTGCCAATGGAACACTATCTCAGATTGATTTTTTTTGTGTTTGTATTGTATCTGTGAATTTAGTATCGGTGTAGCTGTCAAGTTTCAAGTCACACAGATTGTTTGTTTTTTTATTTAATTTATATTTCACTTAGAACTGCTACAATTTTATTGATTGATATATAATTGTTTTTTCACAACCAAAATAATAATAATCAAAACGGAAATCACTCTAGTCAAACTGACAGTTATCATGTGTATTAGTGTTAGTGCAAGGAGGGGTAAATCTGCCGAAAAATACAGAAGGGCAAAATTGACCTGAGATAAAAAAATATAACAATTTTTTTGCCCAAGGGAACGCAACAACTGTCAAAAGCGGTCATTTGACAGACCTATAAAAAGAATGGAAAACGCCATAAAATTGACTGTTAGGGTGCTGCAAACTTGAGAAAAGAGTGTTTAATTACAAATTGTATTGGTAGTTATAAGGATGATTTAGAAACATGTTTTGTTTAAATTAAATAAAAGAAAAATACAAATAAATCGGGTAAACGAACAGTGCTATTTATCAGATTTTCTAAAAAGGTGTCTCAGAGGTTATATTTAGTTAAGCATGCATAAGTTTGATGAAATAGTTACCCAATTAATAAATGCTTACATTTTTTTTATAATCGATTTTTCGGAAAATAGAATTTACAAAGCTAGTATGAAAATGTGAATATGGTTGTTTTTGACATATAATTAACATTTTTATCTACTCTATCTATTTTGCATGATCTTGTAGTTTTGACGCAACAGTTCTCAGACCATATGCCTATCGTTGTCGAGTTTGGTACTTCACCGACAGAAAGAGAAGATACAAGAACGATACAACTACCCCATAAGCTAATGTGGAAACAATCAAATGCATCTGAGTATAGACGAAAACTCGACCTCAACTTGCAGACAACTGTTCAACTCGATATAATGGATATCGACAATTTAATAAAAATGTCCTACACGCCAAAAATACATGCTCATCAAAAAAGAAACATTTTTAAACAAAAATGGTTTGACACCGAGTGTGAAACAGCGAGAAGAATATCTTTCGGATGGCTAAAACTTTTTCGAAAAGTTGGAGATCAGTTCTTTAAAACAATGTACTGCCAAACAAATACAGCTTTTAAGCAATTATGCATAAAGAAAAAGAAAAGATTTTTTGAAAACGAAGCTCTGAAATTGGTGAACTGTAAAGATACAAAGGAGTTCTGGTGTGCAATTAAAAAATTCAACTGTAGAGCACCCCAAATTGGCACTTACCTAGACGCAAGTACACTGATGAACCACTTTCAAACGCTATTGAACCCACCAAGTAGCATTCAGCCGTTTCACTACGCAATGCCATTAATTGAAAATGAAATTTTAGATGCACCTATTACACAGGGAGAAATATGTAACGTTCTAAAAAAAACTTCAAGATGGAAAGGCACCTGGCGCTGATCGGATACCCGTTGAATTTTTTAAGTATGCGACAGTTAATTTTATCGACAAAATAGTCGTGATTTTCAATGGAATGTTGGAGACAGGCAACCTACCGCCACAGTTCAAACAAGCCATAATATATCCGATCCACAAAAAAGGTAATATCGCCGATCCCGCAAATTATCGTGGAATATCATTCCTAAACTCATCTTACAAGCTGTTCACCAAACTTTTAAATGAGCGTATGTCAATTTGGATCGAAAACAACAATTTGATCAAAGAATTCCAAGCTGGTTTTCGGAATGGTTATTCAACCGTAGACAACATTTTCATACTGCAAAATATAGCTGGGACATTCATAGAACAAAAAAAAAGAAATTATTCGCCTTTTTCGTTGATTTTAAGGCAGCCTTCGACAATATCGATCGAAAAGCCTTAATATTCAAACTTTATAACGCTGGAATGAGCCAAAAGTTCGGGAAGGTTATCGAAAATATATATGAGGAGAACCAATCGAGTGTCTGGAGCGGGACCGAAACATCAGAATGGTTTGAAACAACTATGGGAGTAAGACAGGGATGTACACTAAGCCCATATCTTTTTGCTTTGTACATCGATGACCTCACCGACTTTTTACCTGGAGGAATAGAGTTTGCAGGACATTTAATAAAGGCACTTCTATTTGCAGACGATGTGGTTCTATTTGCATACTCGCCAGAGTCCTTACAATTAATGATTAACCGTCTTGATTTGTACTGCCAATTATGGAATCTTACGGTTAACCTTACAAAATCAAAAATTATGATTTTTAAGAAGGGAGCAGGTAGAGAGTGCAGAAATGAAAAATGGCATCTCAACGGACAGCCCATTGAAATTGTGAAAACCTATAGATACCTCGGGGTGACAATAGCTAGTAATCTTAGTATGGAACCGCATCTAAAGGAAAGACTAATAAAAGCTAAAAGTGCTATATCGGCTACATGGAAAAAATGTTTTTCAAATCAACTAATTGACCACAGCGTAAAATACAAGGTCTTTCAAGCTGTATCAGAATCTGTTATGATGTACGCAGCGCAGTCTTGGGGATATTGCCAATATGAAACAGTAGAGAAACTCCTTAAATACTACATAAAACGATGCTTTAACTTACCAAGCACAACACCAAACTATATGATCAATATCGAAACAGGACTATCACCGCTTTTCATTAAATCATTAAAATTGCATGTTGATTATGTAATTAAAGTCTTAGAACTGTCGGACGATAGACTTCCAAAAATAATTGCAAAGAAGGTAGTAGAAAGAAATACGCTCTGGTATAAAAAACTCGAAGAGCTAGCAACCTACTGTAGTTTCGAATGCAATTTAGCTTATGGAAATGAAAGATACCGTAAAGATGTGCTTGGCAATCTTATTGCCAAAGTAGATGAACAATACAGAGCTGATTGCGTAAATATGGCTTCATCATCCGTTCACCGAGCTACATACAGCGTTTTAAAACACAATCTGTCTGAAAAAAATTATTTCCACAATGACAACACCAAAGAACTAATTTCGGCTCTTTTTAAGATGAGAGGCGAACTAATACGCCTGAATTATATCCCACATCGTCCAGACCTACCAATTTATTGCAGTCTTTGCAACTTATCCGAGAGAGAAGACGTTTTACATTTCATCGGAAGATGCCCCATCCTCAAAGAAATAAGAAGATATTTTCTAGGAAACGACGTAAAATCTAAGGAAGAAATTATAACCTACCTAAACTGCGAAAGCGATGTAGATAAAACAACTTTTTTATTTCTATAAAGCTGCAATTAATTACCGTACTAAAATTATTACTGAGAACTTTTAACTTTGTAAAAAAAAAAAAAAATTTATTATGTCAACTACTTTTATGTTTTGCTTTTTTACATATCTTTAAATCGTTTTAACTTCAAGAATATAATATACATTAAAACAACTTGTTATTTGTTTAATCTCATGTCAATCAGGCAGACGGCAAAGCCATGCTTAATGATTTTTGTAAAATAAATTTGTATTATAAACAAGAAAACAATAAAAATCTAATCTTATCTAAATCTATCTATTTTGCAAATCAACTTGTGCCGAAAAGATATAAGTGAGGTATAGAAATTAAATATCATCTTTAAAATAAATATCATCTTTAAAATAAATGTCTCTGCTTTAAATACAACAAACATACATATCGAATGGTTTTTTTATTGTCGTTTTTCTGTTTATTAGAGGACATCTTGTTTGTATGTATGTGATACACAATCACAATTTTTATAGGCCTCGCAAACATATACATTTATCTCTTTGAAAATCGCTGTAACCAACTTCTAAATAAACGGGATCTAGAAATCGATTATAGATACCTATTTTGCACTTAAGTGATACTTGAGAATAAGAGATATCATTCTCTGTGTACCATGGATTTATGCCTGAAAAACATTGACACCCCAAAATCCATAACTCTATCGACATTAATAGCACGATTTTTTATGGACAGAGTTTATTGTATGGCACACTACACATAAAACGTTGGCAAATTCACAATTCGTAAATAAAAAATATTAATGTCGAAAAGTGAGTCAATGTATTTCAGGCATTAAAGGGGAAACTCTCCCCCTCATCACATACCCCAATTAGGAGCAACTTTGTAAGTGGTAATGTGCTCGCCTCTTGAGTGGAAAGTTATGCCTTTAATGCCAGCCAAAATCGATAGAGATAATAGCCTAAAGGCCATTTTCGAAAATGATTCTGCAAATTTGTTGAAAAGAAAAGACTCCCTGAAGTTCAATCGGGCACCAGCCGTGGAGTAAGTCTCGACTACACTCAGCAACTTTCCCATCTCTCTTTGCCTAAATCTTCTTTTGAAATGCCCGCGCTGTGCTTACACCATACAAAGGCATAAAATAATATCATTTTGTTTAGAGTTTTCAGAAGCTTAGTCACTTGCTTAATTTTTTCAGAAGTATTTTTAAAATCAATTACATTATTGGTGTACAAAAATAGTTATGACAACCAATGAAGCTTTGTACTTTTAATTAGACCCTCGTCAAACAACCCTGAAAAAACATTTTTACAATTCACATTTAAGGTCGTTAAAAGGGTAATTAAATACAATAGGTCCGCCTAATTTACACGTTGACAATTAATTATTCCATCTTAATGTTGATCCACCGTAATTGACGAATAAAACCATTCAAAGTACATAATAACAAGTTATTATAATCGAAAATTGTTCTAGACTTATTTTATTTGACAGGTGTGTACTTATTCGAAGAGTTCAACTCTCCTGTCAAGAGTATAAAAACAAAAACAGTTTGTATTCAGTTGGTCACTACTCACAATGGAGTGTTGCCATGTTTTTTTTCATTGCATACAAGTATTGCACGTTTAAGATGTCTATGGGCCGATTTTTCAATCACCAGACAAGCAATCAGATAACACTTAACAGTCATATAACACAAAAATACATTTTTCAATAGGCGTATAGCACACTCTAGGTATATAACAGTTATCTGGCGAATGAAATTATCTGCTCCTCAGTGAGCCGGGTAAACTTTAACTGACTGTTTATGAACTGTCAACAGTGAGAAAACTAGTCTGCTAGCTCTAACATATAAGATTGTCACTATATCTCTCTCTTTTTATTTCAGTTTCGTGAAGTTAGACCCAATTGAGTTTGACAAAATCGTTCAGTTACAATCTAGGAGTTATTCAATGATTAAAAAACCAACACCTACTTAGCTAGTAGATAAAGAATAGATATACAAGGTGGCGCAAAAGTAATCCTCCTATCAGAAAATCCTATAAATTTTGCGATTGGCCCCTAATGTCAGTTCTGTTTTGACATTTGTGTAGTAAACGCTACACTGCTCCAGAACGCGGAATATTGGTGACTATTTATTTGAGCAATAATCGGTCGGTGACTTTGGCACAACGTGAATTTCGTCGCAGATTTCCTAGCCGTCCAACGCCTACTGGTGAAACACTGCGACGTTTAGCCGCTCGCCTCGAAGAGACTGGTACAACACGAGATGCTGCCAGGCGTGGCAGACCCCGGAGTAGTCGTTCTGCAGAGAATATTGCTGCTGTAGCCGAAGATGTCATGGAAGCGCCGTCGACATCGACCAGACGACGTGCCACGCAAATGGGTATCAGTCGACGGTCTTTACAGCGAATTTTGGTACAACATTTGAAGATGTTTCCGTACAAAGTCCAGACGGTGCATCAGCTGTTAGCTGCTGACCGCCAATCGCGTCTAACATACGCTTAAGCCATCCTTAATCACCACCAAGAGGAAGATGATTTTTCATCAAAAATAATCATGAGTGATGAGGCGGGTACGTTAATAAGCAAAATTTACGCTTCTGGGGCACTGAAAATCCGCGTGTAACCAACGAAGAGCCATTACACCCGCTCAAAGTCACTGTATGGTGTGCTGTTTTCACTGGAGGAGTCATCGGACCTTTTTTCTTCGAAGACGTCGCGGGCCAAACGGTTTCTGTGAATGGTGAGCGCTACAGAGCAATGATCAACGAGTTCTTTTTGCAGCAACTTGATGAATTGGGATTGGAAAACATGTGGTTCCAACAGGACGGTGCAACGGCACACACTGCACGTGCCACAACCGATATGGTGAAGGATGCATTTCCCGGGCGCCTTATCTCCCGTTTTGGCGATTTGCACTGGCCAGCAAGATCGCCTGATTTGACCGCTCCAGACTTCTTTTTGTGGGGCGAAATTTATCATCCTAGATCAAAATAAAAGGCCAACAAATCGTTGACATAGTGACGGGCTGACAAACATGGTTAGATATACTCAACTTTCGATTGAGATTCGATCCACATACCTACAATATGTAACGGGTGATCCAAGTAGAGATACTTTTTTCAATAGCCTTTTTTGACAGATCACGTGTGAGTCGTGTCATGCTGTCATGTTATTTTTGTTTAGTATTGTTTGGCATTTCATAATGGAAAGACTTACGCGTGAACAACGTTTACAAATTGTTCAACTTTATTATGAAAATTCACGTTCTGTGAGGAATGTGTCTCGTGCACTTCGCTCAACTTATGGTCAACATAATCGGCCTACTGAGCGTACTATTCGCAACACCATCACCCATTTTGAGACCCATCATTCATTATTGGATAATATTCGACCGAATAGACCACGTCCAGCACGCGGTGAAGAAAATATAGCGGCCGTAGCTGAGAGTGTACAGAGAAGACCGTAGAGAGTCGATTCGGCGCCGTTCGCAGCAACTCGGACTGACGTATGGAACGACTTGGCGCATTTTACGTCAAGATCTTAAATTGAAAGCGTACAAAATACAGTTTGTGCAACAACTGAAGCCGCTCGACCTTCCCAAGCGACATCGCTTCGCTCTATGGGCTCTTGAAAAGTTCCAAGAAGATCCGACGTTTTCGAGGCAAATTTTGTTTAGCGATGAGGCCCATTTCTGGCTCAATGGGTATGTAAACAAATAAAATTGCCGCATTTGGGACGAAGAGCAACCTGAAGAGATTGAAGAACTGCCACTTCATCCAGAAAAAACAACGGTTTGGTGTGGTTTGTGGGCCGGTGGAATCATCGGTCCATATTTCATAAAAAATTATGCCGGTGCGAATGTAACCGTCAATGGCGACCGTTATCGTGCCATGATAACCGACTATTTGATGCCTGAAATTGAAGCTCGTGATCTCGGCGACATTTGGTTTCAGCAAGACGGCGCCACTTCCCACACATCGCATCAATCAATGGACTTATTGAGAGAACATTTCGGTGAGCACATAATTTCACGTTTTGGGCCGGTCGATTGGCCACCAAGATCGTGTGATATCACACCGTTAGACTTTTTCCTGTGGGGATATGTAAAGTCAAAAGCTTATGCCGACAAACCCGCTTCGATTCAGGCCTTGGAGGAAAACATCACGCGTGTCAACATTTGATAGACATAATCTTCAAAAAATAAATGCCAAAGTATGTTCTTTCAAATGATAATAAACATTCTCCATTAAATTTGAATTTTCTGCGTTTTTTTCTTTAAAAAAGTAGGGAACCTCGAAATGGATCACCCTTTATAATGTATATTCATAGACGGGGAAGAACCGACGATAGATCCAAGCTTTCTCTATATCAATTGCAATTGGTGAACAAAATTAGCTCGATCACGGGTTTGTACCTCTCCTAATGAAGAATGCAAAGATTAGATTAACATTTCAGTAATAAAAACTGTATTTTACGATCAACAAATTAACAATTAATGGTTTTCGAATAATTAAAACATCATATGTCATTATTAACATGGGAACAGATCTACAAAGCTTATTTAAATAGTCATCTTAGTTAAACAAACCAAATAACCCATTCTATCATTAACTTGAGTCACATTGTTATGGTAATCAAACATAGTTTTTATATATAGCAATCTTTAGTTTATCAACAACTACATATATCATTTACTACCGGCACCAACTGTCAAGGCTAAAAATGCTCAAATCAACACCAGTAACCTTGATAAAACCACAAATTCCCCACTCCTAACTTTAACGGAAATATATATGCCGCAGTAGACTATCTGTTTGTCAAAAATAATAAACTATTCCATAGGCACAAACGTACATACTTAGAACAGAATAGGTATCTAGAACTAAGTAAGAACACAAGACAAGCATGTTGTTGATTTTGAAAACAAAAATTCATGTCTACCTACCTATCCAGCTTTGAAAGCGAAACTTAAATGGTTATCCTGTTGTTTTTTTTTCTACCCGGCAGAAATGCTAATCAACCTCGTTTTCTGTTCACTTAGTATGTTTTCTTATCGAACGCATTTTCATGTTTCCTTTCATTCGAAAACAAATCATTATTTCGTTTTCCTATTGTTTATCATTTTTTACGATGTCGTTTGTTGACCTTGTTATTAGAAATTCGGTCAACCCGAGTTAACGAACACACCCCTTTCAATATCAAACCTAAGAAAATAAAAATAAACTTCAAAATAACATATTTTTCTCCTAATTAATTTGTTTTGTAACGTCATAACGCTTGTCATCTTCAAGGTCTCCTGAAGGAACCCCAAAATTAAATTTATGAATTGTCATGCTGACAGCTGGGAATATCATGTGAGTCACTGTATTACATTTTTTTTTATTTTTTGCTCACCCCCCCAATTACATTACATGACACTTCGAACACCACAATGACAGTTTATCAGCGCGACAGTCAGTCAATATTCGCACATTTTCAGGCACCACATTCAGCGAAAACGTGTCAAAATGTGTGGGGAATAGCAAAAACAAAGAAAAATTCTTTAAAATTTTGTTACACTTTGTGTGAACAGAACAGCGGAGCAAGTAAAGTGCAAAAAAAAAAGAATAAAAATAAAATACAAAGCAAAACAAACAAAAGCCACGCGGAGAAAGAAGATAGTGATAGATAAGTACAAACAAGAGGATAAAGTCCGAAATCGAGAAAAAAAAGCTCACAAAAATACAGCGGCTCGCCTGTGGGTGTGTGTGAGTGAGTTGATTGACTACGAATCGGGTGGGTAAGGAAAGGAAGACGGGCTTTCACTGTGTTTGTTAGATCAAGGTCAGCGATGTTTATTTTTCAAATTTTGTTTTGACGACAGTGTTTATCCACCATTATTCTTTGGACGGAGCTTTTCGACTTTTTTTTTATAACCACTTATTTGTGGGTGTGTGTGTAGATTGTTGTTCTTTGGTTAAGCTTGTTTTTTTCGTAATTATTGTGTTGTTACTTTGTGCGCATGTATTATGGAATGGTATTTCACCACAATTCATTGACATGATTATAGCGTATGTATTTGTCGATAGAAAATCGGATGAGCAGGAGAACGGCGAGTGTGTGCTGTACACACATATTTACAATCGTTTCATTCTATTGATTAAATTTGTGTTTTTGTTTTGTTGTACTAAAGAGGTGCCTATTTGTTATTGTTATTGTTTTGGTTTTGCAAAGTGAAAGAAAAACTTGTCATCATATCGATATAGATCGTGTTTAACATGTATGACATATTCCATATGAAAGTCATTACTTTGCAAACTCACATGTTGTGAAATTGATTGACATGACAGTTGAGGACTTTGTTGTCTTGTTTGTCATTTTGAGCCGTTTTAAGAGGTTTGCTTATGTTATTTATAAATAGAATTAATTGCCCATAAAGAGCCTATATCCTAGCGAAGTTATAAGTTTTCTATAAAGAATGGCAACTCGCCGTTTAACGCCGATTCCAAATGGCAAATTTAAGAAGCTTTTCTTGAATGTTTTATAGTGCTTACACACCGAATCATAAACTGAGTTTTCGCAAAAACACCTGAAACCTTCATCGAAAACCGAGTTTTCCCATACATTGTCAGTTCTCAAAACCTAGTAGGTTACGACGTAACCTTCTCATAACCACTTCGCAGACGTCATCACGTTGCAGGTTGTTGGAAAGAACACACCTTTTCATACATTCTACACGTGTTCCACACGTCCCACAAAACAGCTGATGAACTCGCTGTCAAAACAAATGTTTTTTTTTTTCAGAAATTTACACAGATAAATAAAAACATAACAAGCGGCGGGCTTGAGAGTCAAAAACTGTTGTCAAAATCTTTAGATTTGTTTAATTTTGAACTTCAAATGCTAATATTAGTTTGATTATATTAGAATTCATTTATTATTCAATTACAATATTTTCACAAACAAATGTTGCAGCTAGTATCACAATTCACAGCTGATTGAAATGTCAAACAAAACCTGGTCAGAGTCGGTGTGAAAGCATCCAGTGGTTTACGTAAACTTTTTGCCAAAAACTCAGTTTAAGATTCGGTGTGTAAGTACTATTATACTCTTTGTCCGACTTTTGAAAAATAGGGCAGTGACATTGGAACCAGGGACCCCACGCTTAGTAGCCCAACGCTCTAACCACTAGGCATCGCAACCATGTTATTTATAGGTTTCAACATAATAGGTCTGTTCCCACACATACTAATATTTACTGATTTTTTACTTATTGCCGTTCCCGTACGCAACAATAAGTAAAAGAGACAGCTCACGAGAGAGCAAAAAACTACCCCTCCATAAAAATCTGTAAAAAAAATTTACTGCAGAAATTTCTGTTGGTAAATATCAGCAATATGTCAGTTGGTATCTAAAAGTGACAACTCACTTGTTTTGACAGGTGATTTATGTCATTTGTTCTTTAAAAGGCATACAAAATATATAATTTTACTGGGTTTTACTTATACGCGCTCCCGTACTTTTTGGTAATTTTGTCTCTTTCTGAGATAATTTACCCCCACTCCAAGAAATTTGAGAATTTACTATTTTTTACTGAAAAAGTACGGGAACAGACCTAGTGACGTTGAACATTGTTAAATTCAAACATGTCAAAACTGACACATTTTATACGAACAACTTAGTAGCTGAATTTTGTTTTAGAACTAATGCGATGCTAATGCGACACTGAATTGTCAACCATCGATAGACCGATCCTATTGATTCAATTTAAAATTGAAAAAAAGTACGGGAACAGACCTAATGACGTTGACCATTGTTAAATTCAAATATGTCAAAACTGACACATTTTATACGAACAACTTAGTAAAGCTGAATTTTGTTTTAGAATTAATGCGATGCTAACGCGACACTGAATTGTCAACCATCGATAGACCGACCCTATTGATTCAATTTAAAATTGAAAGGATATTTCTATCTAGAAATAGAAATCCCACCACACTCGATTTGTCTCTAATCCTCAATTGACTGCTACCTGATAGTAATCTTTGAACAAATTGACAAGTAACAAGACATTATTGCTGCATGTATTAAGTTCTACCAAAGCTAAATGTGCCATTTAAGAATAGTTCAACTTCAAAGCCTTTCTGTATCGCACTAAGGCTTACTGACTTTTGAAGTTTGGGAAAGTATGCATACGCTATTGTGGCAAAATCGTATGGACACGTCATTGCTATCTCAAATATTGCAAACATGTGAAAGCTTTATTCGACCACCAATCAGAAGGCTTCAATTTCAAATATAAGCCTCATCGCCATGGGGCGCTGCGATCGACTGTCAAATGGCTTATGTATAGTGTACTAATAATATGTACACTATACTGGACTGGAGGCAATCAAGTGTGGCGCCATGGGTGGACTCGTGTCCTCAATTGGATTTTGTCAAAGATTGTATGCGATACGGTCGTGATTAGCGAAACTATATAGATATGACATTTCGATACCGAAAAATGTCAGAAAACGGTGTCACATGTTTTAAACAAACGTGAAAACTGAAATTGTATTTTTGTATTTTGAAAAACTGAAATCAACTCAATAAAGTTCAACGAAATTTAAGACAAAAATCATCACTTTTAACAATCGACTTCCAGGGCGCCTATTAAAGCATTCATCACCTACAGGTAAACTGACGATCTCCGGTTTTAAGAACTCGCTATATGATTTTCATGACCAATTGTCATACTACTCGCATGATTTGCAAAAGCATCCCGAGCGGAAGATCAATGAAAAACATTTATAGTGTTGCCACGACTTGGCTATTTTGCAATGTATACCCAAGCACATGAATGGTTCTAAAACCAAAAGCTAGGCGCAGGGTCTTTACGAGACTCCACAATTTGTATCGGCATTTTGTTTACCTGCGCTACAATGTGATTTATTAATCTCTTGCTGGAACACATAGTGTGTGGGGCAGTTGTCAAGAATACTTTCTTCAATCAATCAATTCGACAATGCTGATGATATAGATATTATTGGTTGCTCCCAATGTCCCAAGCGGATTCCACCATTACATATCACAAAATAGCACTCACAAGTCGAGATATTATATAAACATTTAACAGCAAAGGTCCAACAAATTGATTGTAATGCCCTACCAACAATGTCTCTTACAGGCAGATAGTGACTCCAACATTGGGCCCATTTTCACAACTTCGGTGCAAAGGCTTGTCAACAAACGAATTGGGCTACAAAAGACAACCTGATGTAGGTATACATGAATATAAATAGTGTGCTACGTAACAGTGCTAATTCAAACGAGGCGATGAATTTCCTCCAACATACCCAACATCTCTTAGATGTGATAATTTATATATAAAAAATGAATCCTTCAATGGGCTCCGTTTGCACAATGTTGTTGTAGATGAGGGTCAGCAACGCCAATTTTAATACCTTTTGTTACATAACAAAAAAATAATCAATAATTTTCGAAAACATCGAAATTTGCCGCAGCGCCATGTTACACAAAAAGTGCATTCCCAACGTTGGGAGCCATTTTAAAAATATTCAACAAGGCCAACAATTCCATCACTTTTCAAATTAAAGCAGTCCTTTAATTTTCCACCAGTATTAACCACATTTCCAATCAATATTAAAATGTAAAAAAAAACCGCCAACTCTAAGTTTAAACATATTCCACTAAATGAAATTCAACTCACCCACATTTGAGAGCGTAGACACAACAAAAATGACATTGCACTTTTTTTTCGCTGTTACATCTAGATGCATATGCGTTTAGCTGCACCAGACACCCATTACTTGGGCCTCACAATCATAAAGTAAACAAAAACATCACCAGGAGCACCATTTTATCGCATTACCTAATCAGGTGCGGTGGTACGAAGGGGTAATCGGTCTGCTGTGTCTGTTTTGTTTTCTGAACGGACTTTATAGAAAGGTGAATTCTAAAAAAAACTCAACTATCTATAAAAATAACCGTTCGTCAATTGTGTATCTACAACAAATACAAATGTATAAATAAAAAAATCAACAACAACAACACAAATACCTGACAAGAAAAACAACTAAATAATTACATACATTGACGTTTTAACACACCATTGCAATGTGTGGTAATTTCCTAGTATGTGGGGTGTGAACGCCGACTAAGAATAATGGTGTGGCGCCTCTTTGTCGCATTTCCTGTGAATAATCGATTTGAAATGTTTTTTTTTTTTCTTTACAACAGCAAAAGAGAGTATCCACGTAACATTACAACTGGTAGTTTCTGTAATGTTTGCTTTTTTTTTTTTTTGCAAATTCTTAGAAGTTTAATGGTTTGTTTACATTTCATTTCTTTGGTTCACTTTTTAAGGTACGAGAACATTTTTAAAATTGGAATTTATTTATTGGATATCATCCAAAAAAATTAAAATATTCGCGAACATTTAGACAGTTGGATAGTTTTTGTTTTCAAAAAAAAATAAAAATTAATAAAATGGAATAGCCCTGACCTAGAAAATGTCTGAAGTAAAATTAGAACATTTTTTGGTGTTATGTCAAAATGGAAGGTTGATACATAAATGTCGAAATTGAAATATGTCATTAAGGAATTCGGAAACGTAACGAGTTGAAAGGTATTGTCAATTTCTGTGTTTGCTAATTTTTATAGGCTTAAAAAACAATTAACGTGCATAATGCAACAGGTACTTATTTTATATAAATTTCGTCAAGCAATGATTTGTTCGAAAATAAATTTCGAAAAATAAAAGAACCGGATATGATATTCAGTTGTCGAACTTAAACTAGAAAAGTGCTGCCATATCATCAATTTGCGTTTTTTATTGTCATTTTTTTGTTATTATTGTTGACGTGTAGGTATACTTCACAAATGCCAAAGTAAATTTTACATTTGCTGGCCTCTGCAAAAATGTTAGCATTTTACGATAGGGTGATGACTTTTGCTTATACTACGTTCTCACCTGGAGTTCAAGTGAGCTCATTTGCAAATTCATCAAAAATGTTTTCTCACAAAGTTTTCGCATTACGTTTGACAATTGCCTATATTCTCGAATTTGCTGTGACAGTTGACATTTAAATATTGTTAACAAAAAAAAAAAATAGTCCAATATTTCTAAATCGTTTAAAACTTTATTTGTGGTCAGATCAATCGGATTATTTCTTTTCAAACAGTGATTATCGAATTGTTAAAAAAGTTGGCAAGTATATGGAAAATTGTATCAATTATAAGATTTATCGGCATAAGCAGAGGAAGCGGAATATGCAAAGACTTTGGTTGCGGATTTATATGTTGTTGACATTCAAATGGAATACTTCGAGGAGATTCTGGACGAAGGTATTCATATACGCAAATTCATAGCCGCAAAGGCAGAGCAATGAATGCTTTATTTGTTGTGTAATTTGCAGACTCAAAAAATAATTTGTTTGGGTTAAAGAATTGCTAAAATCTTTTAAAATTTTATTACCTTTTCAGTTTTAAAGTTTCCAATGTTTGCGTTTTCACATTTAAGTGACGCCAAGTGTTGCCAGAGCGTTTTTCTGAATTAGATTGTGTGACTCATTAATCGAACAGTTAGAGGTAGGGAATTCCACACTTCAATAACATGAATTAAAAATTGGAGTTGGAAACTAAATAAGTTCAGCGTGTCGGAGTTAGTTTTATAGTTATTAACACCGCGTCTCCACGAGCAATATTTGATAGCTTACTATCTGTCACTTTTCATAGAAAGAAATAATGATAGAAATGTAGGATGCTATGAAAAGTAGGGTGGTGGGCATTTCCATGTGGCATTCCAAGGAACGTGAGAAACTTACAAGGCTAAGTAAATAAAGTGGTTGACGGGTTTCTATAACATTATGCAACAGAGCAATAGTCCTAAATTTTATAAGGTTATCCAGAGTTATGCCGTATATTGATATAGAGAAAGCGGAGATGTGGTCATATCTTCTACGTCCATAAATGTATCGTGCGATGCTCTTGTAAGCAACATTAATCTTACGCTCGAGCTCGTATTTGAAGTAACCAAAAATCTCGAGTAGAGTTTTAGCTTTATTATTTTTCTTGTTGCTACAGGTGTTATGTTCCAGGATGCCCAGAGAATCCTTAGAACCCCGTACATCCTACCAAGACGTATGTGACAGTCCCATATATGGTTACACATAGATTTCTTGCGGTATTAACATACACAATTTTGGTAGCTCGTTAATGTATAGGGAAAATAAGAGCGGTCCCAGGATAGAGCGCTGTGGAATGCCTCTGATTAAGGGAAGAAAATATGACATATTGTCGTTACCGACGACTGCTTGTGATCACCTCTTAATTAGGATAAAACCAAATTCGCTTCTGATATTGAAAAATTAAACTGTTCTACAAGTTTGCTACGTATATCGTGGTTAACAGAAATCTAAGAGAAATCTAGCAGAGTAAGAAATGTTTGTTTGTTTTCATCAACGGCCTGCCTTATATCTTCCACTACTTTTAATAAATCCCTTTACCTCTCGATTAACACCATACCACCAGCATCGAATGTCGAAGAGCAATGGCAACGATGCCAACAGGCCATTAGATCAGCCGCAACTGATGTGCTAGGTTTCTCGCGCCCACCAGCAAGAAACCCCTGGTTTGATGAGGAATGCCGACAGATGCTCGCAGCCAAGAACGACGCCTACAAGGCTAAGCTGCAGGTGAAGACGAGAGCTGCCATTGAGCTCTAGAAAAAAGAGCAAGAAAAGCGCGCGATCGAGGATATAGAGAGGTGCCACTCCAGGAACGATGTTCGCAAGTTTTACCAAAGTGTAAAACGTCAAAGCCAAGGATACAAGGCTCGAACAGAATCCTGTCGAGATGAACAAGGAAATATTGTAGTTGAGACACAGTCGATGCTGAGGATATGAAAGAACCACTTCTGCAGACTGTTAAACGGCGATGACGAACAACATTCCGCTGTCAGGCAGAACGAACCATTTAATATTAGCAACGACAGCGAAAACTGCCAACCACCCGACCTGAGTGAAGTGAGGATAGCTATATCTAAACTCAAGCTTAATAAGGCCGCCGCAAATGACGGCCTTCCCGCAGAGCTTTATAAAGCTGGCGGAGATGACTTGGTAAGCAACATCCACCAACTTATAAGCCAAATCTGGTCGGTTGAAAGCATGCCTGAAGAATGGAACCTCAGCATCGTTTGCCCGATCCACAAAAAAGAGACCCTCTGAACTGCGCCAACTACAGATGCATGCATGCAACATCGCTAACAAGATCCTATCTGCCGTAATATGTGAACGCCTGAAACCGTTTACCAACAACCTGATGGCCCTTATCAGTGTGGTTTTAGGCCAGGAAAGTCCACAACCGATCAAAGTTTCACACTTCGGCAGATCCTGGAAAAAAACTCAAGAAGTCCAAATCGATACCCACCACCTATTCATCGATTTCAAAGCCGCATATGACAGCATTTATAGAGACTAACTGTACAGAGCCATGTCTAGTTTTGGTATACCGCCCAAACTCGTCCGTTTGTGTAGGATGACGATAGAGAATTCTCGCTGCTCCATCAGGGTCGGAAACGACCTCACCGACACATTCGATACCAAAAAAGGATTTAGGCAAGGCGATGCGCTGTCATGTGACTTCTTTAATCTGATTCTTGAGAGAATTGTGCAAAACTCCAAAGCCAACACCAGAGGCACAATTTTCCAAAAGTCGGTGCAACTACTAGCCTACGCTGACGAAATTGACATCATTGGTAGGACTCAACGTGATGTCATAGCCACGTTTGCTACTATAGAGAAGGAAGCACGGCGAAAATGGGTTTAGCAGTAAATGAGGGTAAGACTAAGTGTATGCTGTCATCACGAAAGGACTCACAACATCGACGAATTGGACAGATCGTCACCATTGACAGATATAACTTTGAGGTAGTACGGGACTTTGTCTACCTCGGCTCCGCTATTAACTCTGACAACAACATCTCGTCAGAAATTAAACGAAGAATTACTCTTGCCAACCGCTGTTTCTTCGGGCTAAGAAGGCAATTTAGTAGTAAAGCCCTCACTCGAACTACTAAGGAGATCCTATATAAGACCCTGATCATCCCAGTCCTGCTCTACGGCGCTGAAGCATGGACCGTATCAAAAGCGGATGAAGAAATCCTTGGTAGATTCGAGAGGAAAATTCTTCGAAAAATCTTCGGTCCCGTTTGCGTTGACGGGCTATGGAGACGAAGATTCAACCAAGAACGAGCTGTACAGCGACATGCCCCTTGTCAAAAAACTCCGCATTGGACGTTTAAGATGGCTAGGACATGTAGAACGAATGGACGCCAATACTCCGGCTCGCAGAGTCTTCGATTCCCAGCCAGACGTCGGACGCAGTAGAGGAAGATCTCGCCTTAAGTGGCGCGCACAAGTGGAAACCGACCTCAACCAACTTGGAGTGCGCTACTGGAGGCAGTTAGCTAAGGACCGGGCTAATTGGAGAGGCATGTTGGTTGAGGCCCAGGTTCATTCCGGACTGTAGCGCCACTTAAGTAAGTAAGTGTTTCAAACTCAACAATTTTGGCTGCAGTGAATTTTTCTAACACAGTTCCGGTAATATTAAGCATGACATGTGCTAATAAAATTGAAGCTTGCTTGAAGAGATCGTATTTTTTTTAGAGATTAAGAAGCTTTCCATATATATACGTGAAGATAACACAGCATGTGCCAATTTTTAGAGACATTTCACCTCAAAATCGATTCCCAGAAAGCAATAGAGAAATTATGATTCAAAATACTAACCGGTGAAGGAGTTAATCAAAGAATTTCCAGTTTTCCAAAAGATCACAACCGACCAACACTCTGATATGATTCCAAATAAAAGCATAATCACGACATTGACAGGAAATCGATCACTGTCACCAAAATCATTCTGCCAACAGAGATCAAGTTCATCAATACACATCATAAATCACAAAACTCCACCGAGAATGCTTGAGCTTGACATATTATAATAATTAAGCCTGTCAATATGGTGACGTTTAATCATTTTCTTCATAATCTTTGCAGCATTTCTTAATTTTTTCCTATTACTCCGATTCTTAAGCAGTACAAATATACACATCGTACGACGATAACGTGATCTTGACTCACAATGAATAAATATCATGTGTTTGATGTCAAACTCATCGTCTCATTCCCGCTTTTTGAAATCTCGAAACAAGGAAAAATATCGCCCTCGCATTTGGCATGCGAAATTTACTTCATTTATCATTTTATTTGCAAATATTTGCATTTATAAACTAAATTTAGGTTAACAATATTCTCGCAATTCTCACACGCGATATGTCGCCTCAACCAATTACGATCATTCCATCTCATATGGAATGTAATGAACAGGCCCATTCATTAAATTGATTAGCAAATAAATAGTTTATAAGTGATTTAGTCTTATCTTATCAAAAAAGGAACGAACAGCGAAAAAACACAGATTAGCTGCATTAAATGTGCAGCATGTATGAAAGATGGAACATGAAGCATGTAATCGTGAATTTTATATAAATTTGTTGTTGCAATTATTTAATCGTTTTGTACTACATTCTCAAGGCAGCGACGCGTGCGACTCAAAAACTCTCACGATAGAGGAAGCGCACACGCTGCTAGGCCTCTTTTGTTTGAAAAAAAAAAAAACCGATAGAAAGAGAGTGATAAGAAAGTTAGTTCTGCGATTGTTGCTTCATTTTGACGATAAGATTCATCATTTTATTCGTGCTCCAAATCTTTTTCTATGAACTATGGGGAATATTGATAATTAAAAACCTAACCCTCCATCGCGTAGATAAGATTTGATTTGTCTTTGTATTTGAACGGACGACAGTGGCCTATGGCTTTTAAGAGAAAATGTGTTAAAATACGACGCTGTAGTTTTTTGCCTAGACTAATTAAATTAGACGTAATTATTTGTAGACAAATATTTCTAAGACGAACATCATTTTTTTTATTATTTATTTTTATGCTAACTTGGCATCACTTGTCATTGAAATTTAATTAATACCAATAAAACTCAACATAAGTTATTGTTAACAATGTAGTAAGTCAATAATTGACAGATAAATTGACGCATAGCCATTCCTGTTATTAAATTCAACCAAACGATTGCATTAGTGCAATTGATTGACGTTTGTATTCTTCCTGTATTCGTTTCATGAGTGACTTTTAGTGTTAGTTTGACATGACGTATAATTTGTTTATGGTATGAAGATCGGTTTATGACATACAAGTATTTATGACCTTGGTAAGTTTGGATTTTATTATATGTTCATTCCAAGTGCATTTGTCCATTAATTTGACATTCTAGTGTCAGTTCTTATTTATGTATTTGCAAACTTCAACACACTTCATAAAATAATGCGATTCTTGGAAGAGATACCTGGATTAAATGATTTTCGCAGATGAGGGCCACTTTTTTTTAAAACATTTGACAGTTCATTAACATTTTCAGAACAGTCAACATTAAATTTGTTATAACATTCAATCAAGGAAAGATTCTGACATAACTATATTTGAGGCTAGTTTTCATAATTGTTTTTGCCATCCCTATGGTTTTTTATGATAGATTTAACAAGCGTCTTAATATATTTTTAAACAAAAAAAGTTAAAAAAAAAACATGAATTAATACGATCGATAATCAACTTCAACTAATTAACGGGTGATTTTTTAAGAGGTTTAGAACTTTTTTTTAAAAAAAAAAACACAAAAAATTCGAAAAAATGAATGAAGTATTTATTTGAATCGATAGTTTGAACCTTGCAATTTAATGTTTAAAGATAATTTCATGCAAATGTTGACCGCGGCTGCGTCTCAGGTAGCCCATCCGCTGAGTCCAATTTTGGCATACTCTTTCACACATATCGGCCGGTATCTCACGAATGAATGCATGGATGTTGGCTTCCAGTGCGTCAATCGAAGCGGGCTTGTCCCTATAGATATTAGCCTTGACATACCCCCACAAAAAATAATCTAATGGTGTCAAATCGCACGATCTAGGCGGCCAATTGACCGGCCCGAAACGTGAAATTAACTGTTCACCAAACTCGCCTCGCAATTGCGCCATTGTTTCGCGTGCTGTGTGGCATGTGGCACCGTCTTGTTGAAACCACATATTATGCAAGTCAAGAACTTTCATTTCGGGCAAAAAAAAGTTTGTTATCATCGCTCGGTAGCGTTCACCATTGACAGTAACGCTGCGATTGAAGAAATATGGCCCAATAATGCCGCCGGCCCATAAACCGCACCAAACAGTGGCTTTTTCGGGATGCATTGGTAGCTGTTGCAATGCTTCTGGCTGATCTTAACTCCAAATGCGGCAATTTTGCTTATTTACGTACCCATTCAACCAAAAATGAGCCTCATCGCTGAACACAATTTTTCGATAAAAAAGCGGATCCTCGGCCAGCTTTCCAAGAGCCCATTCACCAAAAATTCGGCGTTGTGGTAGGTCGGCTGGCTTTAGTTCTTGCACCAGCTGTATCTTAAAAGGCTTTACGCCCAAATCCTTCCGCAAAATTTTCCACGTAGTGCTGTAACAAAGGCCTAACTGCTGGGAACGGCGCCGAATCGACATTTCGCGGTCTTCTGTCACACTAGATGATACGGCCGCAATATTTTCTTCACTACGCACAGTACGTAAACGTGTTGGTGGTTTAATGTCTAACAAAGTAAATTTGGTGCGAAATTTGGTCACAATCTTCCGAATAGACTGCTCAGAAGGTCGAGAATGCCGATCATAAAATGGAAGCAGCGCGCGATGAACATTTCGAACCGAGCACGAATTTTGATAGTAAAATTCAATAATTTGCAAGCGTTGTTCATTTGTAAGACGATCCATGGTTAAATTGCAAACCAAACTGAAGCTGTTTGACAGTGACACAAGGTACTAAACACACGTCAGCTGTCAAAACCAGTGTTGCCAAAACCAAACCAGCTAAAAAATCACCCGTTATTTATCCTGCCTTATATCACACACGCCTTCAACACGATATTAGTGACAGGTTTATTTCCTACCCTTTGGCAACTAGCAAAAGTTCTACCTATCCCAAAAAATTCGATTGGGAATGAATTCAGACCAATTTCTGTGCTCCCTTTTCTGTCTAAAGTATTCGAGAGGGTTGTGCAAAAACAGCTGAATGTCCATCTTAGAGTGCAAAATATCCTTTCCCCCAAAGCAGTCAGGGTTTCGCCAAAAAAACAGTTGCACCATTGCCATTTTAAACTTTGTCGAAGATATAAGGCTTACATTGGATGATGACCATGTTATTTGTACTTCTTGACTTTTCCAAAGAATTCGACACGGTGGACCGTGCTAATTTATGCCGCAAACTCTCAGTAAATTAGGTTTCTCATCTTCGGCAGTGCGTTTGTTGTCATCCTATCTTCGGGATAGAAAACAAGCAGTCCCTGTTGGCAACACAATTTCTAGAGGAGTCCCTCACGGCTCGATTTTAGGACCTTTTCTTTTTTCCTTATATATAAATGAAATCCCAAATAGGATTATACAGTCAACATTAAAATTGTTATAACATTCAATCAAGGAAAGATTCTGACATAACTATAATTGAGGCTAGTTTTCATAATTGTTTTTACCATCCTTATGGTCTTTTATGATAGATTTAACTAGCGTCTTAATATATTTTTACACAAAAAAAGTTTTTAAAAAAAAAAAAACATTAACTAATGCGATCGATAATCAGCTTCAACTAATTATTTGCCCAATCAATAAAGATCTAATAGCAAACATATGTTGACAAGCTACTTTTGCAAACTAAAAAAAATGTTAATCAATCCGTTGATTACTCGTCCGTTCGGTGTGCCATTAGACTTAAAAGGCCACCGTCCGTTGGCGGCCATCGCACACAAACTATCTAATTTAAATTTAATGGATCTTAATGAAATCGGTTAGTATATCACATATTTATATTTGCATGCGTATGTTCTCCTTGATGTCACGCACCCGTACGACGAGCCGATGAGTGGTGTGCGCTTTGATTGGTTGCATATTACGAGTATTTATCTATTTTGCTTTTCTGCTCTTCTTCTGAATCGATCGTTTTTTTTAGTAGAAAAACCTACTCGATCACGTGCGTACTTTTGCTTCTTTTGAGGTTAAGTAATTTGGATTTTCGATAAATAGCACAAAATACATAAACAAATATAGACATTGTAGTGGAGAAATATATTTCATTCGAGCCCGTAGTCGATATTGGTAAAGAGTGGACTCAGTAAAAAAAACTGCAACCAACTTCAGGTATGTGCTGAATGCTGATATTAAAAAAAGATGTAAGACAGATGTCACAGAAAAAATCGAGGTAATTTATTAAAATTATATGAATGGAAGAATAATTAAAGATTCCTTAATGAAAAATATATGTTGATCATATCGGAGTGTCCTCTCACTAAGGCACTCACTCTCAGGCGGCAACGGAGGTATTCCCTAGATGGAGTCAACGGTGGCGCCTACAGCTCCAGTTTGATCGAACTGGTAGTGAAATCCCTATATGAGCTGCTTCGACATATTTGAACACCAGGTCTATAGGGACTTCCAATACTGCGCCAGGGTATTGGAAAAGAGTTGGTGGCGGAGGAGCCCTCAATGGGTCAACGGCAGCGCTCATACCCCAAAATAGGATACTGACATCGGTATTTTTTCCGGCCCGCTGTCCTAGGGCCAAAACAAGGGCCTGGTCCTCCAAGTTGGGGGTTGTGCTTTGGGTTAACTACCCATCCACGGAAAAAAGACTATGTTACGAAGCAACCAATAGCCTCGGAAAGGACTGATATTATTGTTGACGACGAAAAAAGGACAACGACGTTCGTAACTGCACCTGGAATGTGAGAGCATTAAACAGGAGAGGTGCAGGCGAACATTAGCGGAAGCCCTTAACTGCTGCAAAGCAGACATTTCTGCCATCCAGGAAATACAATGGGATGGGCCGGGCAAAAAGAGGATGAAAAACTGTGACATCTACTATGTTCCATGTTATAGTGAGCAGAATCAGCGACTATTTGGATGCGGATTTGTTATAAGTGCCAGGCAAGAAGTCTTATGTTTTCAAGACTTTAGCGAACGCATTGTAACAATCCGCATCAAGGCCAAATTCGCCAACATAAGCCTTATATGCGCTCACGCTCCGACGGAGGGTAAAGATGATATAACTAAGGATTGCTTCTACGAGCTCCTCGACAAAACCTATGAGCGACTACCAAAGTACGATGTTAAAATCGTGCTGGGAGATTTTAACGCAAAGGTAGGAAGAGAAGACATCTTTAGCAGTACTTGCGAAAAATATAGCCTACACGACAACAGGTCTGGTAACGGAATTAGGCTAATTGATTTCGCTACGGAACGACATGCCACTATAGCCAGCACACGGTTTCCCCACCTCGATATTCATAAGGGGACATGGCGGTCTCCAGATCAACGAACGGTCAACCAAATTGATCACATTGCGATAGATAAGAGGCACGCATCCAGTATTTTGGATGTCCGAACATTCTGGGGGGCTAACGTCGACTCGGACCACTACCTTGTTGTGATGATGCGGATATCCACCACGCCACAAAAAAAACAGAAATACTGTGAAAAAATTTAATGTCGAAAGACTGCAATCGCCAGAGATCGCCAAGACCTTCGCGCAACGCGTATCCCTTAACCTCTCGACTCACAACACACCACCAGCATTTAATGTCGAAGAACAAGGGCAACGATGACAACAGGCCATTAGATCAGCCGCAACTGATGTTCTAGGTTTCTCCCGACCACCAGCAAGAAACCCCTGGTTTGATGAGGAATATCGACAAATGTTCGCAGCCAAGAACGAGGCTTACAATGCTAAGCTGCAGGTGAAGACGAGAGCTGCCATTAAGTTTTATAGGCAAAGAAGAGGGGAAGAATACGGGCTTTTCAGAAAGAAGATGTTAGCAAATTTTAACAAAGTATAAGACGTCAAAGCCAAGAATACAAGGAGGAAAAAAGGCTCGAACAGAATCCTGACGAGATGAACAAGGAAATATCGTAGAAGAAGTACTTTTGCAGACTGTTAAACGGCGATGACGAACAACATTCCGCTGTCAGGCAGAATGAACCATTTAATATTGGCAACGACAGCTAAAACTGCCAACCACCCGACCTAAGTGAAGTGAGGATAGCTATATCTAAACTCAAGCTAAATAAGGCCGCCGGATATGACGGCCTTCCCGCTGAGTTTATAAAGCTGGCGGAGATGACTTGGTAAGTAACATTCACCAACTCATAAGCCAAATCTGGTCGGATGAAAATATGCCTGAAGAATGGAACCTCAGCATCGTTTGCCCGATCCACAAAAAAGGAGACCCTCTGAACTGCGCCAACTACAGAGGCATAAGTCTCCTCAACATCGCCTACAAGATCCTATCTGCCGTAATATGTGAACGCCTGAAACCGTTTACCAACAACCTGATTGGCCCTTATCAGTGTGGTTTTAGGCCAGGAAAGTCCACAACCGATCAAATTTTCACACTTCGGCAGATCCTGGAAAAAACTCAAGAAGTCCAAATCGATACCCACCACCTATTCATCGATTTCAAAGCCGCATATGACAGCATTTATAGAGACGAACTGTACAGAGCCATGTCTAGTTTTGGTATACCGCCCAAACTCGTCCGTTTGTGTAGGATGACGATGGAGAATTCTCGGTGCTCCATCAGGGTCGGAAACGACCTCACCGACACATTCGATACCAAAAAAGGATTTAGGCAAGGCGATGCGCTGTCATGTGACTTCTTTAATCTGATTCTTGAGAGAATTGTGCAAAACTCCAAAGCCAACACCAGAGGCACAATTTTCCAAAAGTCGGTGCAACTACTAGCATACGCTGACGATATTGACATCATTGGTAGGACTCAACGTGATGTCATAGCCACGTTTGCTAGTATAGAGAAGGAAGCGGCGAAAATGGGTTTAGCAGTAAATGAGGGTAAGACTAAGTATATGCTGTCAACACGAAAGGACACACAACATCGACGAATTGGACAGAACGTCACCATTGACAGATATATCTAACTTTGAGGTAGTACGGGACTTTGTCTATCTCGGCTCCGCTATTAACTCTGACAACAACATCTCGTCAGAAATCAAACGAAGAATTAATCTTGCCAATCGCTGTTTCTTCGGGCTAAGAAGGCAATTAAGTAGTAAAGCCCTCACTCGAACTACTAAGGAGATCCTATATAAGAACCTGATCATCCCAGTCCTGCTCTACGGCGCTGAAGCATGGACCGTATCAAAAGCGGATGAAGAAATCCTAGGTCGATTCGAGAGAAAAATTCTTCGGGAAATCTTCGGTCCCGTTTGCGTTGACGGGCTATGGAGACGAACATTCAATCACGAACTATACGAGCTGTACAGCGACATACCCCTAGTCAAAAAAAACTCCGCATTGGACGTTTAAGGTGGCTAGGACATGTGAAAGAATGGACGCCAATACTCCGGCTCACTCTGCGAGCGATTCCCAGCCAGACGTCGGACGCAGTAGAGGAAGACCTCGCCTTAAGTGGCGCGCACAAGTAGAAACCGACCTCAACCAACTTGGAGTGCGCAACTGGGGGCAGTTAGCTAAGGACCGGGCTAATTGGTTTTATATATATTAAATGCAAAATCATTTTAAATACCGGGACTTGAACGTTATAATAGTCTGTAACGTTTAAAAACACACAAAAGGCTATTGATAACATTAAAAATAATGAAATACGCTCTAGTTGTTTTTACAAGATGCAAATTGTTGCAACACGATATCTCATTAGCAATCGCCCAATAATCGTCTACAAATTGACGATTATTGATTTACGCGAAGCAAATATCGCGATATCTTCGAAAGCAAAAGAGATTATTGATGTTATGTGATACAAGACTAATGTCGAAACAATATCGTAAACGATAATCACTTTACGGAAAGAGGACCCATTATTGTTTTCTCCTTCCAACGTTCCACAGGTGATTTTATGGATTAGTGTGGTAAATAAAATAAAAGCGCTCCATTCACCATTATAAAAATACATGCTTTTACAATAAAACTAAATGGTCCTTCTTTTGTTTTTTATGTCAAAGAAAACGATTTTCTCGCATAAACGCATCTGCATAAAACAAAGAAAATATTGAACTTTTCCTAAGCGTTCCTCCTCGCGTTATTCTTATTCATAAAACTTACATTTGGCTCTTTGTCTCATTTTCCTAGAACCATTTGATCATATGAATTGGAACAGTCATCCCACTTCCTACATAATAAATAAACGCATTCCTACAAAAACTATAAAGTGTGCACACCCAAAATGCATTAAAATTCTTTTTGACGTTTCCCAATTGTAGGCGATTTGCGCAAAAATTAAATTTAATGCCAACATTTTGAAACTTTGTACTTGATTTCATTTAATTGAAACAAAAAAAATATTTTCCCAAATTAGAAATAATTGCCAATCGAAGACAAAGAAATTACGAGAAAAGAAAATAAAACAACAAAACTCAGAATCAATGGAAGAATTCAACAAGTTTTCGATGTTGAGTGTCTGTGTGTGTGTGTGTGTGCTGCCAAGCGCGCGTATGACGTCAAATTCGTTCAATTATAATATTTTGCCATGATGCAATACTGTCAATGATTTGTCTCACTTTTTCGTGTTTGGGGACGGGAAACAAATTCAATCGTGTGCACGGTTATCGATCTGTTTTTGTCGGACTGTTTGTTTGTTTTTAAGAGTTCTGTTTATGTTTGACATCTATTAATATTTCATTGTCAACTAAGAAGTTTTGTTAAGCACATGGGGATCAAAATGAAATGCAGGAATGTTAAATAGAAATATGATCTTTGGAAATGTGTTGAATTAACATTAAAATTAGTAAGAAAATAAAAAAAACGTGTAGGTCTACTAATTTTGCTGCTGTGGTCAATAATAAAATAGAATTCGATCATTAAAAACAATAATGGGATCTAAACGTTAATTGCTTTGTTTATTTTCTTAAATCCATGATCATTGCGGTGTTGATAGATTATTGCCATGCAAGATCAAGTGAACACAAGTGGTTTGAGGACATTTAATTTTAGGGTTATACGAGTTGGGATGGAGGTGTTTACTTGATTTTTTTAGGAAAGTTGTTTTATAAAAAATGTCAATGTTGCGATTCGCCATGATGGGTTTTGTTCCAGTGGAGATTTGAATGAAAATTTGACGAAAAAGTAATTTTGAGCAAGAGTTAAAGACCTATAACCTTATTCATAAACTCATTGTAAGGAGTGTATAAAGTTATGCTCTCTGATTCATAAAACTTGTACAGTGGAAGTCGCTTATAACGACCTCGAGCAAGAAGCTCAAATTCGGAAACCGACTGGGATCTTTATAAGAACAATCAGCGCAAATTCAAAAGTGCGGTCAACAGTGCTAAACGCACCTCCTGGCGTAACTTCTGTTGCAGTGTAGAAAGCACTACTGAATCAGCTAGACTTAGAAAAATAATCGCCAAAGAACCGGCTGTGCCAGGTTACCTCAAGCTCCCCAATGGGGACTGGACACAATCCACCCATGAATCTTTAACACATCTACTGGAAACCCACTTTCCAGGATGTGATTCATACTCCGGTAGGACCCCAGACACAACCGTCTATGATTGCAACCCCATAACAGCAGCAATGGAGGATATGGTTAGTGTAGAAAGAATCAATTGGGCAATTGACTCCTTCTCCCCCTATAAATTTCCAGGAGTCGATGGTTTTATCCCGATCATGCTACAAAAATCGAAACACCTCTTAACAGCATTCCTACATAAACTGTTTGTTAGTAGTCTAAAATGCGGTTACATCCCTAGGTGCTGGCGGGATGTAAAGGTAGTCTTTATCCCAAAAGCCGGCAAGCCCAGTCACACGACCGCGAAGGACTTTAGACCAATAAGTCTTACATCCTTCATACTAAAAACATATGAAAAACCAATGGATATCTACATTCGTGACAAACTCGACCCCCAATACATATCCTCGGCACAGCATGCCTACACGAAAGGTAAGGGAGTCGAAACTGCCCTACATGATATCGTTAGTACAATAGAAAAACCTCTTCACGAGAAGGAATATACACTCGCTGCATTTCTCGACATTGAAGGAGCCTTCAATAATGTGAACACAAACGCAGTCGAAAGAAATCTCGCGAAGAACAACGTGGACCAACCTCTAATACATATTATTGGAACTATGCTCAACCACAGAAATATAAATGCGAATCTGGGAGACACCCATCTCAAAGTAATAGCATCAAGAGGCACACCACAAGGAAGCGTTATCTCACCTCTGTTGTGGAACATAGTCATCAATGAGATACTCCTAAAGCTAGAGCGAAATGGTGTAAAAGTCATAGCCTACGCAGACGATGTAGCGATACTAGTTAAAGGGAAATTCCTACCCACTATTAGTGAACTACTCGAGCGGGCATTGAAAACTCTCAACGAGTGGACAAAACAATGTGGGCTTGGCATCAACCCCCAGAAAATGGAACTCGTTCTCTTTACGAACAAGAGGAAGATACCAATATTCGACCTACCGGCTATCGATGGGACTACCCTCAAACTAGCCGATAGTGCAAAGTATCTGGGTGTCATTCTTGATAGAAAACTCAACTGGAACCTAAATGTGCGCGAGCGCATTAAAAAGGCCACAGTCGCTTTCTATACGTGTAATCGAATATTCGGAAAAAACTGGGGTCCGAACCCCAAGATCATCCTATGGATGTACACGGCCATTGTGAGACCTATATTAACATATGGGGGGCTTGTCTGGTGGCAATCCACAAATAAAGTCACCCATCTGAAAAATATGACAAAGGTACAAAGAATAGCATGTGTGGGCGCTACTGGCGCAATGAGAACCACGCCAACAGCGGGACTAGAAACCATCCTTAACCTGCTACCGCTAGACCTTTACATGCAAGAATCTGCAGCCAAAAGTGCTCTTAGAATCAGCCAGCTCAACTGCTGGAAATCGAACTCAGGAGGACATGCCCAAATTCTACACAGATATCTGGGCTCAGCTGTATCCTCTGACTACATGCTGTGAGGCAGAGGATGACTTTCAAAGACCATTCTCCTGCATCCTCCCAAGCAGAGAGGAGTGGGAGAGGAACGAATTGGGCCCCGAAACCATATCCATCTACACTGATGGTTCAAAAATGGATGTAGGCGCTGGAGCTGGAGTGTTTTCAGAAACACTTAAGCTAAACAGCACCTTTCGTCTCCCTGAGCACAGCAGTGTCTTCCAAGCCGAAATATTGGCAATAGCAGAGGCAGCCAAAGCGACCTCAATGCTGGCGATACCACCAGATGATATCACCATCTTTATTGACAGTCAGGCTGCAATAAAAGCTATCTCTGCTGTCGAAATAAAATCTCGGCTTGTGAAACGTTGTCGTGAAGAGCTAAAGGTTCTTGGCGTCCAACATAATGTTAAGCTCTGCTGGGTCCCCGGACACAGAGGCATACAGGGCAATGAAATTGCTGACGAACTGGCAAGAAAAGGATCTGCCTCCAGCACTGACCAAGCAGACCAGTCTGTCAAACCACCACTATGCGACCTCAAATCTCAGGTGGGACAGAAAACACTAATCGCTGCCAAAAACAGGTGGAACTCCCTTCCCACCTGTGAAACTTCCAAAAGGATGTGGCCTGAGTATGACAAAGCCAGAACCCATAAACTGCTTCGTAGAAACAGGAAATCTGTCTCTACTTTAGTTGGGATTCTTACTGGACACAACTTACTGAAAAGCCACAAACTGAAAATGCATCTCATAGATGATGACCTCTGTAGAGGCTGCGGTGATGAAGAAATACACGAGGACACCCTCCACTTTCTGTGCCACTGCCCAGGCCTCAGCCAATTAAGAATGAGAACCTTAGGAAAATACTTTTTCCATGACCTCACGGATCTATCCGAAATCCCTCTCCCTAATCTTTTCAGGTTTGCATCAACATCTGGATGGCTAGAAAGAGACTAACAACAATGGACAGTAACGGGACAATGAATGAACCAACCACATAAGTGGTTGAACCAAATGTAGAGTAACGGTTGTGGTTGCTTGCAATATGATCCCGTCATAAAAAGAAAACTTTTGGTGATAGGAAAATCGAAATCCCCTCATTGCTTCAAAAATGTTAAGTCCTTACCGGTCTTTTATGAAGCAAATAAAACTGCATGGATGACGTCAAATATTTTTGCTCATTACCTTCATAAATGGGATAAGGAGTTAAAGCGACAAAACAAGAAAATTATTTTGACTGTAGATAATTGTCCTAGTCATCCAAACGTGGAAAGCTTACAATCCATAAAACTGATATTTCTTCCTGCAAACACAACATCCGTTTTGCAACCTTTGGACCAAGGAATAATAAAGAATTTAAAAGTGCACTTCCGTAAATTATTTGTTCTGAAAATGATTGATTCAGATATTTCTTTTAATCCTTCTATCCTGGATGCTGTGCTCATGATATCCAAGTCTTGGAGTGAAGTCACGCAGAAGACCATGGCAAATTGCTGAAAGCATGCTGGTTTTCTATCATTTGCGCCTCTGATTGCAGACTTGGATTTCACTGAAGAAGACGATATTCCATTGAGCGAACTAGCGATTAGAATTATAAACGGAGTGGTAACAGCTGAAGAATGGGAGCAGTATGTTAATATTGACGACAATGTTTTGACGTCATCGATGGAAACTGACGACGATATTGTACGGCAGGTAGCTCGTCAAGGAGAAGATGAAGAAAGTGAAGATGATGATGAGCTAGAATATAACGTAACTCCTCCTACAGCCTTGGAAGCATTAAAAGCTATTGAATTGTTGCGGACTTTTGTTTGTTATAATGAATTTGGGGAGAACACAATTAATACCCTTTCTGTTTTAGAAGCAGATTTTAACTCTGCCTATTTAAATTGCCTCTATCAAAAGCAAACCAAAATTCATGATTTTTTTCTTAAACTTTGAAATGTAAAACAAAATTTAATTTCCTCTTGAATAATTTCAAAATAAAATGAATTATTTTTGTTTTAAAATGTTTTAATTTTTTTTTCTGATTTCTTGTGGCGGGCAGTCGGATATACCGACCGCCGGTTATAACAACCGCCTCGGTCCCTACACCGACGTTATAAGCGACTTCCACTGTACAACGTTGAATAGAGGCTGCCAAACATTAACGCGTCTGATGGTTGAATAGTGTTTTTATAAGGGTGTTTTAAGTTTTTATCTCTGTTTTTCACGAACTGCTGAGCTTAAGGGTTAGCAATGACACAATTTGAAGTCGCAAAAAAAATCCTATAGAGGTGAAAGAGGGTCATTTTTATATTTTAGCAGTTGTGTTTCACGGTTTAATTTATTGAAATGCTTATTCTTATTTACCAACAGACCCAACATTGTCAACGAAGTATGAGTCAACATAAGTCACCAAAATGTTAATGGTTTGCAACTCTGCGAACTGTGGCTAATACAAGGTGGCGCAAAAATAACCTTTCGATGTTTTTTGGCTGTAATTTCAAAAAAAAAAAAATGAAAAACTTTGATTCTTCTTGTGGATTATTTTTATTTGATCTTTTAATTTTTTTTAAATCAAGTCGAGAATATGATGTCTTGTAAATGGCTGCCGCCACAGTTGATTGTCATTTGAGCTCTTTTTATGGCATTTTCCATCACTTTGGCCAAAACTTCCGGCGATAGGTCCTCACATTCTTGACGGATATTGTCTTTAAGAGCTGCAAGAGTCTGAGGCTTGTTGACATAAACCCGCACCTTCAAAAAGCCCCACAAAAAGAAGTCTGGAGCGGTCAAATCAGGCGATCTTGCTGGCCAGTGCAAATCGCCAAAACGGGCGATTAGGCGCCCGGGAAATGCATCCTTCAGCATATCGGTTGTGGCACGTGCAGTGTGTGCCGTTGCACCGTCCTGTTGGAACCACATGTTTTCCAATCCCAATTCATCAAGTTGCGACAAAAAGAACTCGTTGATCATTGCTCTGTAGCGCTCACCATTCACAGTAACCGTTTGGCCCGCGACGTCTTCGAAGAAAAAAGGTCCGATGACTCCTCCAGCGAAAACAGCACACCATACAGTGACTTTGAGCGGGTGTAATGGCTCTTCGTGGGTTACACGCGGATTTTCAGTGCCCCAGAAGCGTAAATGTAGCTTATTTACGTACCCGCTAAGATGGAAATGGGCCCCATCACTCATGATTATTTTTGATGAAAAATCATCTTCCTCTTGGTGGTGATTAAGGATGGCTTGAGCGTATGTTAGACGCGATTGGCGGTCAGCAGCTAACAGCTGATGCACCGTCTGGACTTTGTACATCTTCAAATCTTGTAAAGACCGTCGACTGATACCCATTTGCGTGGCACGTCGTCTGGTCGATGTCGACGGCGCTTCCATGACATCTTCGGCTACAGCAGCAATATTCTCTGCAGAACGGCTACTCCGGGGTCTGCCACGCCTGGCAGCATCTCGAGTTGTGCCAGTCTCTTCGAGGCGAGCGGCTAAACGTCGCAGTGTTTCACCAGTAGGCGTTGGACGGCTAGGAAATCTGCGACGAAATTCACGTTGTGCCAAAGTCACCGACCGATTATTGCTCAAATAAATAGTCACCAATATTCCGCGTTCTGGAGCAGTGTAGCGTAACATTGTTTATTAACGTGTATTTCGCATGTGTTTACTACACAAATGTCAAAACAGAACTGACATTAGGGGCCAATCGCAGAATTTATAGCATTTTCTGATAGGAGGATTACTTTTGCGTCACCTTGTAGTAATGGATTTCGCTCTTTTTGGTACTTTATTTGACACAAAACTATTATGGATGGGGAATTATTTTATGAATAAGAATTTGTGCGACCCTGAATAAAGGCTGCATAAATAGTCTGAATAATTATACAACCGTTGGGATGTGTTTACTGTTGCTTGACAGTTAAATATTTGTTGCATTTCCTTCAAACTTTGTGGATTCGATTCGTTTTCTGTTACGTTACTTTGCGTTTCTTTCTTTTTAGATGGCTAGTTTGACTTTTTCGTAGCTAAGATGTTTTTACATCACAATTAAACGTGATGTTTAATTTTGATACGTAACTAATAAATTTCCATCATAAACATTACAAGTTTCTTAAACATAAACTTCGACGAAGACATGTGTTGTTTATGGATATGACTATTAGACCCTTTTTCTGATTTTAATGCCTGAAGCACTAAGTATGCAAAGCGGAGGATATATCCACGAGCAAGTTGTCAGTCAGGCGGCATTTAATGAGCAAGCTTTTGAATGGTGACAACCATAAACCTCTTGTTTTATATTGTATACAGACACGCTGATATAATAAGATACTGCCAATGTTGACAATAACTAAGACTTGCCCATGACACTAAAAACATCATCTATTTTCTTACATAAAGGATGTGCCATGTTTTTGAAAAACTGTTTTTTTTTACATTGAAAGCTTTTATGACCTCAGCAAATTTAGAGAATCCCAGTTTAATATTTCAGCGGTACGAAATGGAACGATTTAAGCTTGACCAACGTTGGGAAATTTTGGATAGTAACTTCCATCCTGACGAATTATCCTCAAAACAGTACGAGTTTTGAAAGTAAATTTTGGTAGAAATAATACAGTGTTCGCCAATTTGTGAGGAAAGTTCGAAAAACTGCAAATGAGTATATTTTCGCAAAGATTTTAGAAAAACAACTTCAGTTGCACTAGCCTGAGGAAAATGTTACATAAAGGTCTCGAATTATTCGCATACAATGTTCAATTGCATCAAGCATTGATGACCACCAGCTTCACATTTTCATTTTGACGCCTTTATGGCCAACCAGAAATGGCGTATTTGTCACACATAGGTATAGAGAGGGCAACGCATCCTGAACTTGTTTTTGTAGTTGCGGCGTTTTGGCCCATTTTTCTTCCGAGATGAGGATTTCGGCAAATGCCGAAATCATCGCCGCTATCCGTGAGAGTGTGCACAAGAACTCCGCATTTCGCAGACCACAACTTGACGAATTTTGCGTCGTCGACTTGATTCTGTACCCGTACAAAATTCAACAGACTCAGGAGCTGAAGGTAAACGACCATAGACACAACGACGTGTGCTGAATAGGTTGTAGAGCAGTTGGGAACCTAATTTTGACCCTATTTTTATACCCTATCCCATAGGGGTATACTAGTTTTCATACATAGTTTGTAACATAGAGAAATAATTTAGCTACATATACCTCAAAGTATATGGATCGACTCAGAATCGCTAGCTGAGTCGATCTAGCCATGTCTGTCCGTCCGTCCGTACGTCATTTTAAGGATGGGATGGGATAGGGTATTCAACGATCCGCACAGCGGATTGTAGCCTTCTCAAATGTTTTTTTCGAAAAATCATCTTCAACGATGAAGTCCATTTCTGGATGAAAGGGTACGTCAACAAACAAAATTGTCGAATATGGTATGCTACCAATTCACATGAGATCTAAGAGCGTCCAATGCATCCCGAAAAAGTCACTGAATATGGTTGTGTATACGCTTGAACAACGCTGGGAAATATTGCGACATTACTTTGAAAATCATGGTAATGTTGCAGAATGTGTGCGATAACCGCGTACGGATTTTGGAAGAAGAGAAGCACTGTCAGTTCCGTATGTTCGTCATCTTGTGAAAAAAGTGAAAGAAACTGGCATCCTCATTGATAAATCAAAGCGTGAAAAGCCAAAAACATTGCTTACACCCGAGAATATTGCTGCTGTGGCAGAAAGTGCGCGTGAAGCGCCATCAATATCAATTCACCGTCGTTCTCAACAATTGAACATTTCGGAGACATCATTGAGACGAATTTTGCATAAAGACTTGGTATGACGCCATACAAAGTCCAATTGGTTCAGGAGTTGAAGCCAACTGACCATCCAATGCGTTTTCGCTTCGCTAAGATGCCGATTTTGCCAAAAAAAAAATCATCTTTTCAGATGAAGCTCATTTTGAGCTTGGCGGGTATGTAAACAAGCAAAATTGTCGCATTTGGGGCACAGAAAACCCGCGCGCATACATTGAAAAGCCGATACACCCAAAACGAGTCACTGTTTGGTGCGGAGGTCCAGAGGCATAATTTTGCCATTTTTCTTCGAAAATGAGCAAGGAGTGGCCGTTACAGTCAATGGCGATCGTTATCGTGCCATGTTGAATGAATTTTTCTTCACAAAAATTGAAGAGGAGGATATTGGCAACATTTGGTTTCAACAGGACGGCGCTACGTGCCACACAGCCGAAGCTGCACTCGATGTTTTGCGCCCTGTTTTTGAAGATCGCATTATCAGCCGCAGAGCTGATGTCGTTTGGCCACCTCGGAGCTGCGATTTGACACCGTTGGCCTATTATTTGAGGGGTGCCGTAAAAGATAAGTGTTACGCCGACAAGCCAGAGACAATTGACGCTTTAAAGGACAATATTCGTGAAGCCATTGGTGAAATACAGCTGCACACAATCGATAATGTGCTTAAAAATTGGACCGATCGTGTAGGCTACTGCATGGCCAGCCATTTGAATGAAATTATTTTCCATTATTAACCGGAAGGATTGTACTTTCAAATAAAAAGAAATTTGAGAAAATATTCAGTATTTTTTTATAGCATTTTCAAAAAAAAAAAAAGTTATTTGGCGGACCCTTTTTTTATGTTAACGTCGACAGAAAAGTCCTTAACATTGCAAACATTGAAAATATCTACGTTTCTTCCAAATTGATTATAGAAAGAAAGACCAGAAGATGCTTTTGAATTGCTTACTGCGCCTTCAACACTCTGATTTTTAATAATTTTAATGAATTGTTAGGCAAGGACTCGACCTTCAAGACTAGTAATGGATTTTTATTTACTCCTTCTGTCTACAGAGTTGTTTACATTGGGAGTGTATCGGAATCCCGCTTCTTTTAATTCCGTTTTTTTTTTTGTAAATCAAGAAAAAGAGGTTTTAAAATCTCGTTTTCTAAAATACCACTTTTTGAAATCCCGCCTATTCAATATCCCAAAACTATAATCCTGCTTTTTAAAATCCCGTCTTAAAAATAGCGCTATTTTTTTAAAATTAGACAAATGGGTTTAATTGCAAAAGCGGGATAGTAACAAACGGGATGATAAAAAAACGGGGTAGTAAGAAACGGGATTATAAAATGCGGGAAAGCCAACTGGGAAGCTCTAAACGGTTTCTTTAAGAATTTTAACTGGTCATTATGCTTCCTCGATAATGACGTGGATGCTACGGCTGATGCGATAACTAACACCATTCTCCTGGGTATGAAATCCTGTATCCCTCACCGGATAGAGAGTATCAAACCGAAGGTAAACGGGTGGTATGACTTGAGCTGTAAAGAGGTTGTTAGGGTGAAAGAGTTATGTCTTCGGTCATATAAAGCCAACCCAACTGAGGAAAACCGTTTAAAATTCAAACGAGCCAGATTTGACTGCAATGCCCACATTAAGCGTGTCAAATTCTTCCACGACCAAAAGTTGAGGCAAAAAATTCTACTATGTCCCAAAGGTAGTAAAAACTTTTGGTCGTTTGTAAAAAACATTAAGAATTCGACATCATCTTCCATCCCAACGCTCATTTACAATGACATTCCAGCTGTCACCTCTCTAGACAAAGCCAATCTGCTCGCTGCTCATTTTGCAGCCAATTCAACGCTGCCAGATTGTGCCCAGTCTCCCCCTGTACTAGAGAACGTAGAACATTCTATGGGACCAATTCGTACTCGTACAGTCGCAAGAGTATTAATCGATCTTGACATACACAAATCGTCTGGTCCAGATGGTATCTCCCCCATAATTCTGAAGAGGTGTTCTTCAACGCTGGCAAAACCACTGCGTAAGCTTTTCCATCTGTCCGATTTATCAGGACTCTTTCCGAGTCGATGAAAAACTGCATTTGTCCAGCCGGTCCCCAAAAAAGGCGAAGGCTCTCTCCAACTACCGACCAATTGCACTTACATCCTTTTTTTCTAAGGTCATGGAAACGCTGATAAACCGTCAGCTTATGAAATATCTTGAATCACGAAAACTCCTCAATGACCGACAATATGGTTTTCGTAGCAACAGGTCCACTGGTGATTTGATGTCATATCTCACCGAAAAGTGGAACCAATCAATCCACCTTGGTGGCGAAAACAAGATCGTTGCACTTGATATTTCAAAGGCATTTGACAGGGTTTGGCATCAAGCCCTTTTTTCGAAAATGCGTGCTTTAGGTATCGATGATACTCTTCTTCAATAGATTAGAAACTACCTCTCGAAACGTTCAATTCAAGTAGTTTTGGACGGTTTCAAGTCTGCTACTCACCAAATAAATGCTGGTGTTCCCCAAGGCTCAGCTTTGTCTCCGACACTCTTCCTCATTTTTATTAATGACCTATTGTCTGCTACTTCTAATCCAATCCATTCCTTCGCTGATGACAGTACCCTCAGCTTTTCATATTCGTTCTCGAATTCACGCCCCTCACCTTCGGATGTGGAAGAAAAACGACAAAATATGTTAAGTTCATTAAGTTCCGACCTTGACAGCATAATTAAATGGGGTAAATCTAATAGAGTGGAATTTAATGCTTCCAAAACGCAATGCTGTCTTCTGTCATCCAAGCGAAACCAAACTTTACAGCCACTATCCATGAGTGGCACTTGCATCGTCGAAACCGAAAAACTTTCCATGCTCGGTATGTGTGTTAGTAACGACCTTCGTTGGAACGACCACATATTCGAAATCGCCAAAAATGCAGCAAAATGTCTAGGTTTCCTCAATCGATGTAAGAAATACTTCACCCCTTCTGATCTGGCCTCAATATATAAAGCGTACATACGCCCCAAACTTGAGTTCAACGCCCACATATGGTCAGGTGCAGCCAAAACATCATTGCACCTACTAGATAGGATACAAAAGCGTGCGATAAAATTGATAGGAGATCCAACCATAGCGAACTCCATAGTTTCGCTCGAACATCGTAGGAATGTCTCATGCCTTACACTCTTTTACCGCTATTACAACAACAAATGCTCTAACGAAATAGCCAGCTGCATTCCGCCCCTTCAACAATTCAACCGTAATACTCGCCGTACCACGAATGCTAATCAGTTCACCCTAAAGCCTATCTTCGGACGTACTATGAAATATAGAGATTCATTCCTTAACCGAACAACACGAATGTGGAATGCTTTACCAAACTCAGTTTTTCCTCTCCATTACAATTTACAGAAATTCATCGCACATCGGTTTCTCCTCTTCTCTACTCCTCTATTTCCTTAATGCCCGCGCTGTGCTTAAACACCATAAGGGTATTAATAATCCCTTTAGCGCGCAAAAAAAAAAACAAATACAAATTTTTGGCGCAACAGGCTCGTTAGTACCCAGGGCCAAGCTTTCTCACAACCATTCATTTGTGCGTGTGTACTTCTTGCACGATGGCGGGACCTCCTGTTTTATGCCGACTCCGAACGGCTAAGTTGAGATAAGCTATTCTTGACAATTGATACTACTCGGATGATTTGTCAGATCATCACGAGAGGAGGGCCAGTGAAAAATCATTAAGGTGTTGCTACGGCTGGGTATCGAACCCAGACCTCCTGCGCGGCAGTTCATCGCACTAACCATCGCGCCACTGAGCCCCTCCCTTTAGCGCGCGCCAATTATAAAAAAAAAAAAATTATAAAGCGGGCTTTTAAAAATCAGGACTATTAAAGCGGGACTGAACAGTCGGTATTTTAAAGATGGGATTATAAAAAGCCTGAAATCGGACCCAACCCGTTTACATTATTTTTATCGACAGCGTAAATTTTGTCACTGTAGTATCTATTGCATTGAATTTAAATTCATATGGTGGCGTATACGTAACATTTTTATTGTTTAAATCACTTTTCTACAAACATATTAGTGAAACATTTGTTGTTGCATTGTTACTTATTGGATCCATCTGCATTAATTATATATAAATTTATCCATAAAAATAGTTTCTCTATGAATAATTAATACCTACTTTTGTATTAGCAATCGTCGGTTGATGTCCAGGTTCACCCCGAACTAAACGTCGAAAAAAGAGGAACCTAAACAACAAGAAAACAAAACAAAACAACAACAACAACAACAAAAAAACAAATTGAATTTTTGACCATTTTTATGAGTGGTCATCAAGACTTAGCTAAAGGGATACCTAAAACTGCGCAAAAAGGAAAAAATTATATTGTGCGCCGGACTGGAAGCAGCAGTTGAAGGAGTTCCAAAATCAAAACTTGAAAATTGTTGTCTATGCCATACTCGGCAATACATTAGCACCGACATTACTTTCGTAACCCCCATTGGGAAGGAGACAACGATGTAATATTGATGGAACTGATGTGCTTCTTATGTTTCTTAGAAAACATACTGAGTTCAGCATCATCAGGAAACATTCTTTGATGGCACTGAACTGCTGCACAAAGCTAAGAAAAATCAATTTTACAAATTGTCGATGTTATTTGTTTGGGAACACTTACTTATTTTCAATTCAAGTGGGTTGCTTTTATCTCTGAAACAAATCCTTCGAATTTTAGTATTAGGTCCTTCTTCATCATCCTCACTTTCCGACTCAAAGAACATCATTTTTTTTTTTAACTTGGAATATGATTTACGAATTTAAAATTCAAAAATACTCATTCGACACTTCACATATAGTTCACAATGACATTTTTAAGTAAGGGATGTTTTTTCAGAGGTAGAGGTAGAACTTTGAAATGGAATAAAACAAAGATGATTTTTTTTAAATTGATATGAAATTTACTTTATTCGAAAGACAATCATCTGGCATTATAATTTAAATATGATTTCTGGCATTTTCGATGACTTTTTCCAACATTTTTTTTCAACATTCGTGTGGGCAATCGTTTCAGGTTTATCGGCTACACATATCCCCACAGAAAATAGTCAAGCGGTGTGAAAACGCACGATCTTGGAGGCCAATTCACAGGACCAAAACGCGAAATCACGCGATCACCGAACGTTTCCTTCAACAAGTCAATTGTGACAAGAGCTGTGTGACATTTTGCGCCGTCTTGTTGAAACCATAGCTCCTGCATATCATGGTTGTTTAATTGATCAACGAAAAAAGGCATTAATCATGGCTCTATAGCGGTCACCATTGACACGTTGCAGTCAATTGCAGCCTCGTTCTTAAAGAAGTACGGATCAACCAACCAAACAGTCAGTTTTTGTGGATGTAACTGTGTTTCAAAATACACTTAAGGATTATCATCACTCTAAATACGGCAGTTTTGTCTATTGACGAATCCATTCAACCAAAAGTGAGCTTAATCGCTAAACAAAATTCGCGTATGAATATTGGGATCAACGGCAATCTTGTTTTGGGCCCTTTTACCGATTCTACGATTTGCTAGGTGATCCTGTGGCTTCAATTCTTGCACGAGTTGGATTTTGTTAGCACGCCAACCAAGATCTTTCCGCAAAATCTTCCATAAAGTGGATGGACAAATATCCAAATCCTGTGCACGATGCGGATAGACTGATTCGGGTCTTCCTCTACGCTACGTTCTACAGCAGAAATGACTTCTTCTATACGCACTGTACGACGGCGACGTCTCTGTGGATGCGTATTATCATTTAGAGTAAACGTGGTGCGAAAACGTTCCATACTTAATCGAATTGATTGCTCTAATGTACGATTATGTTCACCGTAAAATGGACATTGTGCGCGAAACGTATTTCGAACAGAACCATGATTTTCAAAATAAATTTGCACAATTTGGAAGCGTTGTTCAGACGTCAATCTATTCATGTTGTAATGCCAAACCAAGCTAAAAAAAAAACATATGAGAAGGCTACAATCCACTGTGCGGATCGTTGAATACCCTATCCGATCCTATCCTATCTTTAAAACTAATATCCGCAAAAAGTGGGCGTGGCTAAAAACTTTATGGGGATAAATTTTAGAACGACGTTTTTCTATTGAATATACGTTAGCAGCCTTTCTAGATATAGAAGGAGCCTTCAACAACTTCAACAATTGCTGAGGCACTTACCAAAGCTGAAATAGGTACGGTTTCTAGCAATTGGATCTTAACCATGCTTAATAACCGGATCATTTCGTCAACACTAGGCGATTGTACTAAAAAGATCAAAACGTCAAGAGGTACCCCCCAGGGAGGCGTACTATCCCCACTCCTCTGGCTATTAGTAGTCAACGAGGCACTTAAGAAGCTAGATATCACTGCAATAAAATCAGTGGCATACAGTGATGACGTAGTCCTTATGGCGTGCGGAAAATTCCCACCGACACAGAGTGAAATTATGCAAAGAAGTCTCAATATACTCAGCAAGTGGGCAAAGTCTTGCGGGCTGGGTGTAAATCCAAACAAAACAGAACTGATTCTCTTTACTAACAGCATTTCCGGCACCGTCTTTGGAAGATTCGACTCTCTCATTGTCAGCAAGCGCGAAATATCTGGGGGTGAAACTTGATAGTAAGCTGAACTGGAATCTAAACGTTGAAGAAAGAGTAAAGAAAGCAAATATTGCCCTCTATAGCTGCAACAGAATCTGCGGCAAAAAATGGGGCCTATCCCCGAAGTTCACAAAATGGCTATACACAGCCATTGTCAGACTGCCGAATCGGCTAGGGTATTGGACAAATCACATGAGGATATCTCCATCTACGTGAATAGTCAAGCGGCCATTAAAGCTCTGGCATCCAATATAGTAAAATCATGGGTAGTTGGACGCTGCCGCGAAGAGCTGAAGGCTCTTTGTAACCAGAACAAAGTCCAAATTATCTGGGTGCCAGGACATAATGACATTATAGGAAATGAGAAAGCAGACGAACTAGCCAGACTAGGATCGTCCAGTTGCATTTCCCTAGCTGATAAAAGGGTCAATCGCCCGATAGCATCTAAAAAACATGAAATAACTTAGCACACTCAAAAAGCAACCATACCAAGATGGCAAAATACAATAACTTGTACACGCACAATATCTCTCTGGCCAGAATTAAGCGGCAGCAAATCAAACAAGCTATTAGCTTTGAAAAGAGCTTCCATTTCTATAGCGGTGAGAGTGATAACAGGTCACAACCTGTTGGGTAAGCACTCTAATAAGATAAAACTGACTGGTGCGAACCAACTTTGCAGGAAATGCAGCGACCCTGACGTCGAAGAAGATGTTTCACACCTGCTATTCCACTGCCCTGCGATCAGTGGCAGTCGTTTTAAAATACTAGGCAGCCTTTACTTCGATGACCTAAGTGACCTAACGACTATCCCAATAGAGCTGATAATCCGTTTTTGTAGCAGATCAGGATGGAGCAACTACCTCTTTGAGGCTCGCTGAAGGAGCAACACAGACCAGCACCGCATAAGTATCACTAGCGAACTTAACCAGGTATCCTCTTTCTCTATTTCAGGATACTTCTTCGAAGGGTATCGCTATGGGCCCACGTAGGCCTATGCGAGTTTGACGACTCACCCGAGCGTCAACAGCCCATCTAACCTAACCTAACCTATTGCTTATGCTATGGGGTATAATATAAAAATAGTTTCGTTAAGAAAACGCCTCCAGAAAGTGGGCGTGGGATAAAATGATCTAAAGACGAAATATTCATGTTAATATGACATCTGATTTTGCATCAAAAGCTTTTTCAAATATTTTAAAATTTGACTGGAAATGTTTTTTAACGCCACAAAAAGTGGGCGTGCCAAAAACAACTCTGCATAGACACAATATAGGTATTGGGATTGACCAAAAACAACGTTTTTCTGCAAAGTGAGCTTGGCAGTGGGCTGATTTTGAAAATTTTTACACTTCTTCTGCTTCGTGGGACAGAGAGTCTATACTCCAAATTTCATCACTTTAGCTCAAAATCGAAGGCCTAAAAAGACGGACAGACAGACATGGCTAGATCGACTCAGCTTGCGATTCTGAGTTGATCCATATACTTTGAGGTATATCTATCGAAATTATTTCCCTATGTTACAAACTTAATGTCAAAACTAATATACCCATATGGGATAGGGTATAATAAATCACTTGACAGCTGACAAAATGGCCGCCAGTTACAATATGTTGCCAAATTAGAACTTTAAAAAAAAACACACTTTTTAAATAACAATCAAGCTCGTTCCAAGTTACGTGCTGCCAAGAAACATTTGTTTCGAGTTGCAGGTCGATCAACAATCCTTGGTTGTATCAAGTTGCGTGCTGGCACCCCAGGACTAAAATACAAGGTGGCGCAAAAGTAATCCTCCTATCAGAAAATGCTATAAATTTTGCGATTGGCCCCTAATGTCAGTTCTGTTTTGACATTTGTGTAGTAAACACATGCGAAATACACGTTAATAAACAATGTTACTCTACACTGCTCCACAACGCGGAATATTGGTGACTATTTATTTGAGCAATAATCGGTCGGTGACTTTGGCACAACGTGAATTTCGTCGCAGATTTCCTAGCCGTCCAACTCCTACTGGTGAAATACTGCGACGTTTAGCCACTCGCCTCGAAGAGACTGGCACAACACGAGATGCTGCCAGGCGTGGCAGACCCCGAAGTAGCCGTTCTGCAGAGAATATTGCTGCTGTAGCCGAAGATGTCATGGAAGCGCCGTCGACATCGACCAGACGAAGTGCCACGCAAATGGGTATCAGTCGACGGTCTTTACAGCGAATTTTGGTACTGGATTTGAAGATGTTTCCGTACAAAGTCCAGACGGTGCAACAGCTGTTAGCTGCTGACCGCCAATCGCGTCTAACATACGCTCAAGCCATCCTTAATCACCACCAAGAGGAAGATGATTTTTCATCAAAAATAATCATGAGTGATGAGGCCCATTTCCATCTTAGCGGGTACGTAAATAAGCAAAATTTACGCTTCTGGGGCACTGAAAATCCGCGTGTAACCCACGAAGAGCCATTACACCCGCTCAAAGTCACTGTATGGTGTGCTGTTTTCGCTGGAGGAGTCATCGGACATTTTTTTCTTCGAAGACGTCGCGGGCCAAACGGTTACTGTGAATGGTGAGCGCTACAGAGCAATGATCAACGAGTTCTTTTTGCCGCAACTTGATGAATTGGGATTGGAAAACATGTGGTTCCAACAGGACGGTGCAACGGCACACACTGCACGTGCCACAACCGATATGCTGAAGGATGCATTTCCCGGGCGCCTAATCTCCCGTTTTGGCGATTTGCACTGGCCAGCAAGATCGCCTGATTTGAGCGCTCCAGACTTCTTTTTGTGGGGCTTTTTGAAGTCGCGGGTTTATGTCAACAAGACTCAGACTCTTGCAGCTCTTAAAGACAATATCCGTCAAGAATGCGAGGACATATCGCCGGAAGTTTTAGCCAAAGTGATGGAAAATGCCATAAAAAGGGTTCAAATGACAATCAACTGTGGCGGCGGCCATTTACATGACATCATATTCTCGACTTGATGTAAAAAAAATTAAAAGACCAAATAAAAATAATCCACAAGAAGAATCAAAGTTTTTCATTTTTTTTTAAATTACAGCCAAAAAACATCGGAAGGTTATTTTTGCGCCACCTTGTATATAAAATAAACAATTTAATATTTTGACTATTGAAATTCGGCAAGATAGTCAAACATCCAGTGGAATCGCTCGACAGACACGCTGCTTTTTTCTTTAAAAAGTTTCCATTCAAATCACTGTTTTTTTAACGAACTACCACCAAAATAGAAAAAAAGTGTTAATAAAACTTTTCAATATCTAAATTTATACTGGCTAAACGATTATGTGCACCTTTATATGCATACCCAATTCAGTAATGCTAATTAGTCAGAATAAATATGACACTTAAGTGCTAAATATTTCGCTAATGATTATTAAAAGTAGTAGCAGGCCGGTTTTTTTTAACAAATATACAGAAACTTATAAAAAAAAATTTAACAGTGTTTGGTTGGGTTAATAATTTTGAGCACAGTCCGTGATCATCATCTCAACCAAATGTCAAAAGTAGACATTAATATTAAAATTTATTAAAAAACGATTTCGTTAATGACTTTTCTGATCTTTCAAGGTTCAAACAGAACTTTAGGCTTCTTCCACGAACGCATTTATTCAAATAACCTGTAGGTTGCACAACTATTTAGGCACTTTCTGGTGGAATAAATGAGTTCGTACATCTACAATCAGTTGGAATTGATCTCAGAACGGTTTCAATTGGAAGGAAGAAATTCTTAAGATCCATATGGCATTAGTGACAAAAGCCTGGCAACTACCAAAAGCTCACTTAACCACACAATATTGTGACTAATTTCCTATACAAAAATATCATTTTTATTAGTTTTATATTCCACACATCCAATATTGACTAAAACTAAACAAATTACAATAACTAAGAATATAAAACTAGTTAAGTGGTGATTTTTTGAATTAACTTTATTCGGTCTTAGCACCCATACAACAATAAACTGAATTCTGGACTTAGTGTCCTAAGAAAATGCTGCCAGCCAACACAGTTCATTAACTAATTAAAATGCCATTAATTTTATGTATTATTCCGTCAGCTGGAAGAACAGCAGAATAAAAAACAAAATATTTCTAGATGGCAATCAAAATATTTATGAACGACCTTGAGGAAACACTCTGTTTAATGACTTGAACTTGAATCCCACAGACAGTTGGAATTAAAAATTAAACAAATAATGAAGCAGCCAGTATTTTGTTTTCATTTGTTTAAGAAATTATACAAAATAAATTATGTACTTGAATCTACATGAAAAATTATCAGAAACAAGGAAAAGATCAAAAAGATTGTCTTCAACAAACAATGGTCGTCAACAAACAATGGAATGGTCATAACTTGTTTGATAAAAATCAAAATTCAAACTTTTTAATATTATTCAAAATAAAAAAAAGGAGACCCTCTGAACTGCGCCAACTACAGAGGCATAAGTCTCCTCAACATCGCCTACAAGATCCTATCTGCCGTAATATGTGAACGCCTGAAACCGTTTACTAACAACCTGATTGGCCCTTATCAGTGTGGTTTTAGGCCAGGAAAGTCCACAACCGATCAAATTTTCACACTTCGGTAGATCCTGGAAAAAACTCAAGAAGTCCAAATCGATACCCACCACCTATTCATCGATTTCAAAGCCGCATATGACAGCATTTATAGAGACGAACTGTACAGAGCCATGTCTAGTTTTGGTATACCGCCCAAACTCGTGCGTTTGTGTAGGATGACGATAGAGAATTCTCGCTGCTCCATCAGGGTCCGAAACGACCTCACCGACACATTCGATACCAAAAAAGGATTTAGGCAAGGCGATGCGCTGTCATGTGACTTCTTTAATCTGATTCTTGAGAGAATTGTGCAAAACTCCAAAGCCAACACCAGAGGCACAATTTTCCAAAAGTCGGTGCAACTACTAGCATACGCTGACGATATTGACATCATTGGTAGGACTCAACGTGATGTCATAGCCACGTTTGCTAGTATAGAGAAGGAAGCGGCGAAAATGGGTTTAGCAGTAAATGAGGGTAAGACTAAGTATATGCTGTCATCACGAAAGGACTCACAACATCGACGAATTGGACAGAACGTCACCATTGACAGATATAACTTTGAGGTAGTACGGGACTTTGTCTACCTCGGCTCCGCTATTAGCTCTAACAACATCTCGTCAGAAATTAAACGAAGAATTACTCTTGCCAACCGCTGTTTCTTCGGGCTAAGAAGGCAATTTAGTAGTAAAGCCCTCACTCGAACTACTAAGGAGACCCTATATAAGACCCTGATCATCCCAGTCCTGCTCTACGGCGCTGAAGCATGGACCGTATCAAAAGCGGATGAAGAAATCCTTGGTAGATTCGAGAGGAAAATTCTTCGAAAAATCTTCGGTCCCGTTTGCGTTGACGGGCTATGGAGACGAAGATTCAACCAAGAGCTATACGAGCTGTACAGTGACATGCCCCTGGTCAAAAAACTCCGCATTGGACGTTTAAGATGGCTAGGATATGTAGAACGAATGGACGCCAATACTCCGGCTCGCAGAGTCTTCGATTCCCAGCCAGACGTCGGACGCAGTAGAGGAAGATCTCGCCTTAAGTGGCGCGCACAAGTGGAAACCGACCTCAACCAACTTGGAGTGCGCAACTGGAGGCAGTTAGCTAAGGACCGGGCTAATTGGAGAGGCATGTTGGTTGAGGCCCAGGTTCATTCCGGACTGTAGCGCCACTTAAGTAAGTAAGTAAGTAATATATAATTTTTAACATTAGGAAAATGCGGTGCATCTAAGCCAGACTTCAACTTAGGGAGACCCCTTAGAGAGAAGAAAACTTCATCTGTCAAACAACGAAAATACAAATACAATTTTTTGGCGCAACAGGCTCGTTAGGGCCCAACTTTCTCACAACCATTCATCGTGTATTTCCAAAATTCGCGCTCTGTTCGACAAACTTATGGAGCACTTCGTCAAGTTTACGGTGCGCATAATCGTCCACCTGAACAGCTCATCTAGTACGCAATACTATGGATGACCATATTCACTCTTTTTGATAATATTCATCCGAAACGAGCCTGTACCGTGATTACAGAAGAAGCCATCGCCGCTGTAGACATGAGTGTGACAGAAGACCCGAATTCATCGATCCGACCGATTACGCACAGTGTGTCGAATCGCTGACTTAGCGGAATTTAATTCAAAAAATTGCCTGCACAGAAGTAAACAAAAATCGGTTTATCTTACAGCTTAAGCCTCCTACGTAAGTACTGTGCAATTTTTTTTTGGTTCCAGCTTAGTGCAACAACAAAAAAAAAATTATCGCAAAGTAAAAATTGCGACACCCATACTAAAATTTTCGTTTTTAGGATGTGAACCGGAATCACGAAAAATTAAAATCTTTGGTATTTGGATTTCTAAAGTCAAAATTAAGCGCTTAGATGTTGTTTTTAAATTTCTCTTACAAAGAGAAAGATATTCGGCCATATCGAGGTGTCCGTCGGATCGGAAAATTCTCCGATTTTGTACGATTCGGACGATTTTTGCTTCGAGGTATTCTTCCGAAAAGCTGTTCGGAATATTTCTCCGACATTTTGTAATGCATCCCAGCGAATTGCGTTGAAGTGCATTCAGGTGCATTTTTCGTGCAATTTTTGACAGCTAAGTGGCATTCTTCTTCTGACACAAATTCTTCGCGGAATTTATTTACGAATTGTTGTGAAGTAAAGTCTGGGTAGTCTTTTTTTTTCGATGACACATAACTCAAATGGAATTTGCACCTCCTACGAAGTATGCGCTGCGGAAAATTGTCCGCTCCAAAGGATACCTCGATAGGGCTGATTGTTTTCGTGAAAAAAATTCGACCTCAAGAATTTTGATTGAGGGAAGTGTACGAATGGTCTACAGAAAAAAATGTCGACTGGAGAAATAAAAACTTCATCGACTTTTAAAATGTCGACTGAAGTTTGAACGACAAAAAAAAATTGACAGTTTAAAATCCAGACCAATAAAATGTCGATTTAAAAATTGTCGGTAAAAATGATGACTTTTATCTAAAATAACACAGGAATGTTCTCTTTGAATGATTAAAATGCGGCGCCGCATGCATGTGAACATCATTTACTTTGCCACTATCGACCTTTTACGAGTCGATATTTTCAAAACCGACTTTATTAGAGTCGACATTTTGACCAGTCGGTATTTTTACCAATCGACTTTTTAAATCGACAAAACGACCTCACCGACACATTCAATACCAAAAAAGGATTTAGGCAAGGCGATGCGCTGTCATGTGACTTCTTCAATTTGATTCTTGAGAGGATTGTGCAAAACTCCCGAGCCAACACCAGAGGCACAATTCTCTAAAAATCGGTGCAACTACTAGCATACGCCGACGATATTGACATCATTGGTAGGACCCAACGTGATGTCATCGCCACGTTTGCTAGTATAGAGAAGGAAGCGGCAAAAATGGGTTAAGCAGTAAATGAGGGTAAGACTAAGTATATGCTGTCAACACGAAAGGACACAGAACATCGACGAATTGGACAGAACGTCACCATTGATAGATATAAATTTGAGGTAGTACGGGACTTTGTCTACCTCGGCTCCGCTATTAACTCTGACAACAACATCTCGTCAGAAATCAAACGAAGAATTACTCTTGCCAATCGCTGTTTCTTCGGGCTAAGAAGGCAAATTAGTAGTAAAGCCCTCACTCGAACTACTAAGGAGACCCTATATAAGACCCTGATCATTCCAGTCCTGCTCTACGGCGCTGAAGTAAAAAAATTCTTCGGAAAATCTTCGGTCCCGTTTGCGTTGACGGGCTATGGAGACGAAGATTTAACCACGAACTATACGAGCTGTACAGCGACATACCCCTAGTCAAAGAACTCCGCATTGGACGTTTAAGACGGCTAGGACATGTAGAAAGAATGGACACCAATACTCCGGCTCGCAGAGTCTTCGATTCCCAGCCAGACGTCGGACGCAGTAGAGGAAGACCTCGCCTTAAGTGGCGCGCACAAGTAGAAACCGACCTCAACCAACTTGGAGTGCGCAACTGGAGGCAGTTAGCTAAGGACCGGGCTAATTGGAGAGGCATGTTGGTAACATATATCCCAACTAACAATTTCGCAACCTGGGATCCCGGACTGTAGAGCCACTTAAGTAAGTAAGTGCTTTATCGAAGCGAAATTGTTAGTTGGGATATATGTTAGACAAGATATATTGTGACGAGTTGATATTTTTGCCTGCTTCCAACAATTTTTTCAAAAGCTGTATACGCTGAATATTTGTTTTATAAATAGACGTCATGTAAAAAATTGTCATCTTTGAAATGGCCGCTTTATTTTTTCAGAGAGTCTTTAAGCGACCTCCTCAGTGGACTGGCCAGGTGAGTTGGTTCAGGTTATAACTCATAGCATTCACTACAAATTTTGTTATACTAAACTACAAAAAATCGATTTAACAGTTTGTAAATATCAATTAAGATTTGTAAACATCAATTAAAAAGAAACGCTCTCAGCAGCTGCAATCTTACATTGATTAGTCGGGGACTCTTGAAAGTTGAAAGTTTACTTCCCTGAACGTGCTATTGACAAGTTGAGTTATAAACAAAGAAAAACTCTACATGTATCTTGAATCTTATTAGATATTTCTATTAATGACTCACTTGTATGTCTATCCAACCGATATATCGGTTACGAAATGTTAACTTTGCTTTAATTGTTTTTCTCTTATCTCATATTTTCTATGGCAGTAGTAAATCCGAATCAATATCGAAGCGGATGTAATTTGTTGCAAGAGCAAATGTGTGCTGGTAAATTTTTTTTCCCGGTGTTATCGAAAATGTCAAAAACAATTAGTCGATATTAAGTATTTTGATGAATACTGAAGAATGATGTGAATGATGCATTTTTTTTTAATTTTTGGGTTATAAAATTGTTCAATAATTCCAATCTGCCTTAAGTGCAATGGCATTTTATTATATTTATTGTGTTTAATAATCTGACATAGAAAACGGGGATGTGATAATCATTTTTCAACTCAAGGCATATAAAACAGGCAATTGACACTTTTGAAAACAAAATTATCATGAACTTCGAAATTATCTCAAATGAACTGAAGTCTTGTGTAATTTTTTGTTTATTTCATCATCCCGAGTAAGGAATTTAGGCTCACAACAACCTCACAAGGACACAATTGACTGCGATTTGCATTATGAAAAATAAGCTTAATATTACATCATGCCATGTGGGAGTTAGCGGGAAGTATGTCACGGATGGGTCTAAAACAGAATCTGGAGTGGGTGGAGGTGTTTTCTCCGAGATGCTTAACCTAAGCATATCCTTTCGCCTTCCCAATCATTGTAGCGTTTTTGAGGAGGAAATCATGGCAATCAAAGAAGCCTTGACCTGGCTGAAAAGGAATATAATATCCACGAAGCATATTAGCATCTTCAGCGACAGCCAAGCGGCAATCACATCCCTGGAAGCAATCTCGTTCAATTCGAAATCAGCCCACGAATGCCTCTCTTAACGAGATGGCGGATCATTTTACCATTCTCCTCTTTTGGGTGCCGGACCACATAGACATACCAGGGAATTACAAGGCAGATGAGCAAGACAGAGCACAACCCTTGATATTCTACCGCCAATAGATATGATAGGCATGCCCATCGCTACATGTAAACTACAGATCAAACTGGATGCGATCAAGAAAGCAAACCGCAAATGGATAAACGGCACAACGTGTCAAATATCCAGGCAACCCTGGCCTAACTTTAAGCAGAAGCGCTCCATCTGCTTGAGTATGCTGAACAGATCAAACATCAGCACCATAATCGGTGTCCTTACAGGACACTATCCTATTGGCCTACATGCCTTAGGCCTCTTCAGCAACGACTTCTGTAGAAGCTGGAGGAAAGTATTACTCACTTTCTATGCTTTTGTCCAGCTCTCTCAGTAAAAAGGAAGCTTCATCTGGAGGAGTACTTCTTCGATAATCTAGGCGAATATCAATTAGGCGGACGAACATAGGAAAGTCGACAAATCCACGTGGTACCACAATGGACCTTCATGGTCTAAGTGTGCACGCGCATCGGGTCAGCAGTTAACAACATGTTTTCACCAGGAAGATTTAGAGTCGCCTTAGGTTCATGCAGTAGGGCATTCTGCAGCCCCAAAATCATTCTTTGGTTATACATCAGTGAATCATGAATAATGAATCTCTGTGCTTCCTCCCCTGTAAATTTCGAAGGTAGAACTCCAGATCATCTTCGATTCCAAAAAGAAAAAGAGGTCAGCGGGAGTCGATGGTATATACAACATTGTCTTGCGACACTTACCCCCTGAAGCTGTGGACATTTACGCCACGCTGTTCAACAACGCGCTGAATAATGCATATTATCCAGTACGTTGGAAGACGGCGCGCAGTGGTTCATCCTCTCCCGAAAAAGGGAAAGGACAACTCCAATCCGGCAAATTTCGGTCGATAAGTCTCCTTCCGAGTATCAGCAAGGTATTCGAAATGATTCTCAATCGGGCTCTGTTCAAGTGGTCAGAGGACAACAATATTATACCAGACAACCAGTTTGGTTTCAAGGCGGGACATGACTGTATTCATGGCGCCTCTAAACTCGTCTCTGATATACCATGGAACAAAGTTAAAAAATAGTACACGGGTGCATGTCATGTTGATTTGGAGAAGGCTTTCGACACCGTACGGTTAGAGGGCCTCTATCTAAAGCTGACCAGACTTGGCATAAGTAAACCACTGCTATATATGCTTCATGACATGTTGACTGGTAGAACGTTTGTTGTCAAAAGTGGCAATGTAACTTCTACCACCGAATTTTTCATTAAAAATGGTCTGCAACAGGGAGCGGTGAACTCGCCGATTCTCTTCAGCTTTTACACCAGCGATATGATAGATAGTCTTACTCAGGCAATTGCGTATGCGGACGATCTTATCGCTTACAGAACAACACCTACTGTCGAGGTCATCCGAACTCTTTTGCAGCGGGACTTCGACAAGATTCAGAGATATTGTGATGACTGGAAGTTGAAAATCAACTTTCAGAAATCGGAAACTATCCTGTTTAGGACACCGTTGTCTAGGGCCTCTAGGGATACGAGAAAGAACTGGTGCAAGCTGGTGATCGTTGGACCAAACGGACATCCATTGGCGAGTAAAAGTGTAGTAAAGTACCTTGGCATCTGGCTGGATCAGTATCTATATTTCGGAAGACATGTAGATGCTGCTCTGGCGAGAGCTAGGGGAGCGTTTACCCTGACAAGACGATTGTTTTATAGCAGCCGTCTTGACAGCATCGTGAAGGTGATTTGCTACATGACCCTTATCAGGCCGATGATTGCCTATGGGTGCCCGGTGTGGCTCAACGTTGCCCCATCTCAAATGGAACAGATTCGGGTGTTTGAGAGGCAGTGTTTGAGAAGCTGCCTTGGACTTCACAGAACACCAGTATCTGACTACACAAAATATTTTTCCAACCAGGTCCTATACAACGGGACCAACATAAACAGGATAGACAATTCTCTGGTGAAACTCATTCGGTTTCACGCGGCAAGAGCGATGACCTCGAGCAATAGTCTCATCTTTGGGGCCTTCTACCCCAATGATGAATATTTACGCGTTTAAGAGGCTTTATTTCGACTAAGGTTTCCTATTTTTGTGATAGTCGAGGGCTGATACAGGATATATCGGCGGTTCCGCTAATCTACCACGTCTTCCGACGAACTGTGGATAGGCGACCTAGACGTCGTCGCTCAGGGCGGAGGAGAGCGCCTGCTGTTCAGCATAAGTGTGTCCGATTGGGACCGTCGGAGTAGATGGCAACAGGAGAACCTGTTGTGGTGGCTAAGTTAGTTCTTAGTTGGATTACAATAAAAAATGAATTTAAACAAAAAAAATCTTTGTGATTCCCATGATTTTGTAGAAATAGGAGATCCCGACCGTCTCTAATAGGTTTAATCACTGGTAACTGGTCACCGGTCACATTTATGAATGTGTATTCAAACTTCATTTGCAGAGGCAACTTTCAAAATAATTCTCAATTCAACCGTCCTCCTACGATTCTATGATGACGAAGAGGTGCATCAGAACGCACCACACTCTTATGTCCTAGTAGCCGTATCTAACAATTTATGATTCTACTTTTTCCATGATTTAAAAGATTTCAGCAAGTCTGTACTGTAATGGTTAGAAATCCCTTGGGTACTACCGAGTCTGTTGAGCCAATAATTTGCATAATTTTATTTTGTATAAAATTGTAAATTTATTTAGTCCAAAATTTTTTCGATCTCTTACAATTTTATGTCAACCGGAAGTTAAGAAGTTATTTCAAGGAATACCGCATAAAATGTCGTGCTTTTAGAATATTTTGTCAACAGGAAGGCAAGGAATTTTGTTAAGGAAGAACCCAGAAAACGTCAAACGTAAAAGGCAGACTTCAGATCTGGTTTTACTTATCCGAGACGTCACCTTATTGGTGTCACAAAAAATTAGCTTACTCCTAGTTTATTATAAAAGTTTTTATGAACCAGCCAGGGGCCTAGGGTAGTTCAGAGAACAAAAAGGTAATATGGATCTATATATAAGGGATTCACGCACTTCGAGACCATCGCAATAGATCTGCATTGACATAAGTTAAACTGAGAGAGACTAATAGTGCATTCACACCGAACCATAAACTGAGTTTTCGCAAAAACACCTGAAACCTTCATCGAAAACCGAGTTTTCCCATACATTGTCAGTTCTCAAAACCTAGTAGGTTACGACGTAACCTTCTCATAATCACTTCGCAGACGTCATCTCGTTGCAGGTTGTTGGAAAGAACACACCTTTTCATACATTCTACACGTGTTCCACACGTCCCACAAAACAGCTGATGAACTCGCTGTCAAAACAAAACAAGCGGAGGGCTTGAGAGTCAAAAACTGTTGTCAAAATCTTTAGATTTGTTTAATTTTGAACTTCAAATGCTCATATAAGTTTGATTATATTAGAATTCATTTATTATTCAATTACAATATTTTCACACACAAATGTTGCAGCTAGTATCACAATTCACAGCTGATTGAAATGTCAAACAAAACCTGGTCAGAGTCCGTGTGAAAGCATCCAGTGGTTTACGTAAACTTTTTGCCAAAAACTCAGTTTATGATTCGGTGTGTAAGCACTATAATACTACGTTCTCACTGGGGTTCAAATGATATTATTTCCAATTTCACCAAAAAGGTGTTCTCACTGAGTTTTTCGCATTACGATTGACAACTGGCCTTTCAAAACAGAGGTAGCAGGATATGCAAAGTCTTCGGTTCCGGATTCAAATGTAGGAGGTTCTGGACGAAATTATAGCAGCAAATATAGGGCAATAAATGTACCATCAATTGTTGTATAAATAACAAAAACTGAAAAATACATTTTTCGGGAGAAAGTTTCCAATGTTTACATTTTTACAATCAACCCTTCCTTTTTTTGTCACATGAATCCCATCCAATTTGACATTTTAGCTGTTTAGCTGAAAAAAGGTTTGTTCGTTTGTTTGACCTCTTATTTTTTCATATTAGAAACCACATTTCCCACAAATGTGATGGTATTATCACATTACGGAAATTTGATTTTGTATGGGAAATTTAATCGTATTTGCAAATTGATTTCCGAAATGAACCTTTTGCTCAGTGAGAACGTAGTATAAGCCTCTTCACATGACATTGATGAATTTTCTTGTGAAGAGGCTTATAAGAACTTAATTGTTGGAAAACATAAAATAAAATACAGCTGTCAAAATATACAAACTAAAAATGCATATGAATGACTACACATCAAATGTGCTTATATTTACCTCCAAGTGGTAACCATCGGGTACTGGGAATTTCAAGGGTTAGTCAGGCCCCTTGAACAGAGATGGTGGCGGATGAACCGAAAGGCCAACGGCAGCGCTCAATCCCGTAGTGGATACTGATGGCCCCGTGTCCTAGGGGTATCTAATAAATTGGAACTGGCCCTCCAGGTTGGGGGTTGTGCTTTGGGTTAACTACCCACCCACAGAATAAAAACATGGTTACGAAGCAACCAATAGCCTCGGAAAGGACTGATTTTATTGACGACCCTGCTAAACGAAAAAAGGACAACGACGTTCGTATCTGCACCTGGAATGTGAGAACATTAAACAGGAGAGGTGCAGGCGAACAACTAGCGGAAGCCCTAAACTGCTACAAAGCAGACATTACTGCCATCCAGGAAATACGATGGGATGGGCCGGGCAAAAAGAGGATGAAAAACTGTGACATATACTACGGACCGTGTTATAGTGAGCAGAAACAGCGACTATTCGGATGCGGATTTGTTATAAGTGCCAGACTTAGGCAAGAAGTCTTATGTTTCCAAGACATTAGCGAACGCATAGTAACAATCCGCATCAAGGCCAAATTCGCCAACATAAGCCTTATATGCGCTCACGCTCCGACGGAGGAAAAAGATGATATAACTAAGGATTGCTTCTACGAGCTCCTCGACAAAACCTATGAGCGACTACCGAAGTACGATGTTAAAATCGTGCTGGGAGATTTTAACGCAAAGGTAGGAAGAGAAGACATCTTTAGAAGTATTGTCGGAAAACATAGCCTACACGACAACACGTCTGGTAACGGACTTAGGCTAATTGATTTCGCTACGGAACGAAATGCCACTATAGCCAGCACACGGTTTCCTCACCTCGATATCCATAAGGGGACATGGCGGTCTCCAGATCAACGAACGGTCAACCAAATTGATCACATTGCGATAGATAAGAGGCACGCATCCAGTATTTTGGATGTCCGAACATTCCGAGGAGCTAACATCGACTCGGATCACTACCTTGTAGCAGCCAAGGTAAGAATGCGGATATCCACCACGCCACAACAATCCAGAAATACTGTGAAAAAATTTAATGTCGGAAGACTGCAATCGCAAGAGACCGCCAAGACCTTCGCACAACGCGTATCCCTTAACCTCTCGATTAACACCATACCACCAGCATCGAATGTCGAAGAGCAATGGCAACGATGCCAACAGGCCATTAGATCAGCCGCAACTGATGTGCTAGGTTTCTCGCGCCCACCAGCAAGAAACCCATGGTTTGATGAGGAATGCCGACAGATGCTCGCAGCCAAGAACGAGGCCTACAAGGCTAAGCTGCAGGTGAAGACGAGAGCTGCCATTGAGCTCTATAGGCAAAGAAGAAGGGAAGAACATCGGCTTTTCAGCAAGAAGAAAAAAGAGCAAGAAAAGCGCGCGATCGAGGATATAGAGAGGTGCCACTCCAGGAACGATGTTCGCAAGTTTTACCAAAGTGTAAAACGTCAAAGCCAAGGATACAAGGCTCGAACAGAATCCTGTCGAGATGAACAAGGAAATATTGTAGTCGATGCTGAGGATATGGAAGAACCACTTCTGCAGACTGTTAAACGGCGATCACGAACAACATTCCGCTGTCAGGCAGAACGAACCATTCAATACTGGCGACGACAGCGAAAACTGCCAACCACCCGACCTGAGTGAAGTGAGGATAGCAATATCTAAACTCAAGCTTAATAAGGCTGCCGGAAATGACGGCCTTCCCGCTGAGCTTTATAAGGCCGGCGGAGATGACTTGGTAAGTAACATCCACCAACTCATAAGCCAAATCTGGTCGGATGAAAATATGCCTGAAGAATGGAACCTCAGCATCGTTTGCCCGATCCAAAAAAAGGAGACCCTCTGAACTGCGCCAACTACAGAGGCATAAGTCTCCTCAACATCGCCTACAAGATCCTATCTGCCGTAATATGTGAACGCCTGAAACCGTTTACCAACAACCTGATTGGCCCTTATCAGTGTGGTTTTAGGCCAGGTAAGTCCACAATCGATCAAATTTTCACACTTCGGCAGATCCTGGAAAAAACTCAAGAGTCCAAATCGATACCCACCACCTATTCATCGATTTCAAAGCCGCATATGACAGCATTTATAGAGACGAACTGTACAGAGCCATGTCTAGTTTTGGTATACCGCCCAAACTCGTCCGTTTGTGTAGGATGACGATAGAGAATTCTCGCTGCTCCATCAGGGTCGGAAACGACCTCACCGACACATTCAATACCAAAAAAGGATTTAGGCAAGGCGATGCGCTGTCATGTGACTTCTTTAATCTGATTCTGGAGAGAATTGTGCAAAACTCCAAAGCCAACACCAGAGGCACAATTTTCCAAAAGTCGGTGCAACTACTAGCATACGCTGACGATATTGACATCATTGGTAGGACTCAACGTGATGTCATAGCCACGTTTGCTAGTATAAGGAAGAAGAAGGAAGCGGAAATGGGTTTAGCAGTAAATGAGGGTGAGACTAAGTATATGCTGTCGTCACGAAAGGACTCACAACATCGACGAATTGGACAGAACGTCACCATTGACAGATATAACTTTGAGGTAGTACGGGACTTTGTCCACCTCGGCTCCGCCTATTTACTCTGACAACAACATCTCGTCAGAAATTAAACGAAGAATTACTCTTGCCAACCGCTGTTTCTTCGGGCTAAGAAGGCAATTTAGTAGTAAAGCCCTCACTCAAACTACTAAGGAGATCCTATATAAGACCCTGATCATCCCAGTCCTGCTCTACGGCACTGAAGCATGGACCGTATCAAAAGCGGATGAAGAAATCCTTGGTAGATTCGAGAGGAAAATTCTTCGAAGAATCTTCGGTCCCGTTTGCGTTGACGGGCTATGGAGACGAAGATTCAACCAAGAACTAAACGAGCTGTACAGCGACATGCCCCTGGTCAAAAAACTCCGCATTGGACGTTTAAGATGGCTAGGACATGTAGAACGAATGGACACCAATACTCCGGCTCGCAGTCTTCGATTCCCAGCCAGACGTCGGACGCAGTAGAGGAAGACCTCGCCTTAAGTGGCGCGCACAAGTGGAAAGCGACCTCAACCAACTTGGAGTGCACAACTGGAGGCAGTTAGCTAAGGACCGGGCTAATTGGAGAGGCATGTTGGTTGAGACCCAGGTTCATTCCGGACTGAAGCGCCACTTAAGTAAGTAAAAATGCACATATTTTTGCGTGCATTAGCAAAGAATAAGGGAATTCTTATCATACCAAACTTCACAAATAATTAAATTCATAAATAAATACATGTGACTTGTAAAAATTACTTAGACAGCAAATTACCTAAATATTTAAAAAAAGTAAGCTTATAATTTATAAAATCAAATGCCGTCAAATATAAATGCCGATGCCGATGCCATATTTATTTAATTTATCAGCACTTTTTTTTAAATTTGAAAATAAAACAATTTCTCGACTTCCGGCGGTTGACATAAAGTTGTCAATTGAAAAAACAATTGTACCAATCAACAAAATAAAATTATACAAATTTTGGCTCGACAGGGTCATTACTCATTAGTATCCAGGAGATAGCTTTATTCTCAAATAAAATCTACAGAAAATAAAATAATCCTAAGGAGATTACATCTTCTTTTGTAAACACTTTAATAAAAAAAATCCCCCCGCTCTTAAAAAATAATGCTCAGCAGACGTGTGAATTACAAAGTAAAGTCTGTTAACAAAAATTAAACAAACCATGTTAATAAATATTTTATTCAATATTATTACACTGTGAGTATATTTAAACTAATTTGTTTAAAAATTTAATTTGTTTGCATTTATTAGACAGGGTAACAAGAGCAGGGTTACCATCAAAAAAAAGAAAAAAATAACTACGAGAAGTTTAGAAATTAACAGCCGTATTTATTAGATTTTCTTAAAATGTGTCTCAGATGTTTTTAAGTTGAGCATGCTTATATATTTAAATTGTCTCTGAGCAATGTTGCTAAAATTTTTATCTAACGGGTCCGCCATCTAACATTTTTTTTTCAACTAGTGCTTATTTTGTGAATAGTAACACTTAGCTCATGTCTGATTTGACAGATAATTAGTTTTATCCTTCCGCTGAACGAATATGGTTGTGTATACCTTGAACAACGCTGGGAAATATTGCGGCATAACTTTGAAAATCATAGTAATGTTGCAGAATGTGTGCGAAAATTGCGTACGGATTTTGGAAGAATAGAAGCACTGTCAGCTCCGTATGTTCGTTATCTTGTGAAAAAAGTGGAAGAAACTGGCATCCTCATCGATAAACCAAAGCGTGAAAAGCCAAAAACAGCAGCAATATTCCTGGGTGTACGAGAATATTGCTGCTGTGCAGAAAGTGTGCGTGAAGCGCCATCAACATCAATTCACCGTAGTTCTCAACAATTGAACATTTCGGAGATCATTGAGACGAATTTTGCATAAAGACCTTGGTAGTACGCCATACAAAGTCCAATTGGTTCAGGAGTTGAAGCCAACTGACCATCCAATGCGTTTTCGCTTCGCTAAGTCGGCCTGCGATCGACTTAGAGAAGATTCCGATTTTGCCAAAAAAAATCATCTTTTCAGATGAATCTCATTTTGATCTTGGCGGGTATGTAAACAAGCAAAATTGTCGCATTTGGGGCACTGAAAACCCGCACGCATACATTGTAAAGCTGATACACCCAAAACGAGTCACTGTTTGGTGCGGATTTTGGTCCAGAGGCATAATTGGGCCATTTTTTTTTTCGAAAATGAGCAAGGAGTGGCCGTTACAGATAATGGCGATCGTTATCGGGCCATGTTGAACGAACTTTTGTTCAAAAAAAATTTAAGAGGAGGATATTGGCAACATTTGGTTTCAACAGGACGGCGCTACGTGCCACACAGCCGAAGCTACACTCGATGTTTTGCGCCCTGTTTTTGAAGATCGCATTATCAGCCGCAGAGCTGATGTCGTTTGGCCACCTCGGAGCTGCGATTTGACACCGTTGGACTATTATTTGTCGCCGACAAGCCAGAGACAATTGACGCTTTAAGGGACAATATTCGGGAAGCCATTGGTGAAATACAGCTGCACACAATCGATAATGTGCTTAAAAATTGGACCGATCGTGTAGGCTACTGCATGGCCAGCCGAGGCAGCCATTTGAATGAAATTACTTTCCATTATTAACCGGAAGGATTGTACTTTCAAAGAAAGAAAGAAATTTGAGAAAATATTCAGTAGTTTTTTTATAGCATTTTCAACAAAAAAAAAGTTATTTGGCGGACCCTTTATAATCGATTTTCCATTGCTGCTTAACTAAACGATGAATACAATTTGCAAATCTAGTACAAAAAAAGGCAAATTCTATACAAGTTTATGTCCTAGTGACCACACTTTTTCTACTCTACTTTATGTTTTAATGTAGTTTTTTTGACAGCGATCTCTTTGAGGCAAATGCATTTGCAACCGTCTGACAAATAACACACGTAGATAGACTAAATCATTGAATATAAGCTCCGCCATCTTGCATTTCAAAAGGCTATAATGGAATCTTTAAAGAGCAGCCATCAGTTGGAGATGAGCCGAAATGTGACCACCCTTATTTGATCCTTCAAGATCGGTGGGCACAAGGTTGATAAGCACGCGATGCGCGTGCACACTTACACCAAAAAGGTCCGTGTTAATCCTTCGACTACCCTATATTCGTACGAATAATTGAACTTTCTAGATTAGTTGCTTGTTGACCACTAGATTCCAGAGAAGAGAAGACAGGACGCCCCCTTGTGGGGTGCCACAGCTAACGGATCTGCGAGCGGATGAGATGCCAAGATTTGTGTTAGTAATTCTGCCTATGAGTAGCTGATTTATTAACACTCCCAGCGAGTCGTCTACATTTAAATCCAAGAGCGCATTAGTGATTGCTTCTGCTTTGACTTTGTTATAAGCTCCTTCTTTATCAAGAAAGGCAACCAGTATAATCCTTTACTCTTAGTGAGTTTTCAATGAAGCGTACCAGTGAGTGAAGCGCTGTTTCAACCGAGTTCCCTCGCAGTATGCATGTTGGGAGTTGGAGTGTTCAATACTAATACGAAGGTGTAGATCAATTAATCTTTCCAAGGTTTTAGGCAGAAAAGAAGATAGACTGATCGGACGGAGATCCTTCGGATTTATATGAGAACTCTTTCCTGGCTTGGGGATGAATACAACCTCTACTTCTGTCCGTGTCTTGGATATGGATATGTACAGCTGGTCATGATGGTTAGTAGCCATTGTAGCAGGATTTCAAGGTTGTATTGTAGTTCCGCAGGTATGATACCATCTGGTCCAGGGGATTTAAATGGTTTGAAGCTCTTAACGGCCCAAAGAAGTTTTTCTTTGGTGATGATAATATTATTATGTGGAATGGATTTACCGAAAAGCTCTGGTTCGGTATCCATGGGGTTGAGGAGCTACCAGAAAAGTGGGTGTCCAGAAGTAAGTCAATGGTTTCCATGCTGGAGGTTGTCCATTGGTTTGAGTAGATAGCTACATATAGGTGGATTGGTGGAGAGGATTTTGCGGAGTCTAGAAGCCCCTATCGGTTTGTACATTTTTGGTCTCGTAGCTGTTGGTCTGTTTGTATTTATCACATTCACTACATTTAAATCATTTACAAAAGAATTGTATCTTGAGTCCGTTTTTTTTTATTAATTTGCTTTCACTTTTGAACACAGAAACTCAAAATAAATATAAAAAAATATTTAGATGGAAATTCTCTGATCTGTCAAACTTCATTTGAAAATGGCTCTAAAAAACCTCAAAACGCGGTCGATCGTGTTTAAATAAAGCGACCTCTAAGCAACGTTGCTTGAATGTGAACATCGATTATAACGGGTGGTTAAATTTTAAGGGCCGATGTTGAATGTGAACCACACCTTAACGTCAAGTTTTTTTCTGCAGTTCATTTGACATTTCTCAATTTCAGACTAACTAACAATTTGAATCATGGAAAGATACACAATCAAGCAACGCGTTAAAGTTATTCAGACTTATTATGAAAATGGGCGTTCAAATCAAAATACATATCGTTCTCTTCGTGATTTTTTCGGTCAATTTAATCGTCCAAATGTGCGTACAATCGGAAAAATCGTGCAAAAATTTGAGCAAACCGGGTCTGTAGGAGATGTGAAAACACAAGTGCATGCTCGTACAGCTCGTACTGCTGCTATTCGCGATAGTGTGGCTGAAGGGCCGTCCACCTCAACTCGTCGTCCTGCTAAACAATTGCACCTCTCACGCTCGTCGTTGATTAACATTATGCATAAAGACTTGCATTTACACGTTTATAAGGTGCAATTGACTAAAGAACTAAAGCCTCTTGACCCTTTCAAGCGTCGTCAACGGTCAGAATGGTGGCAAGAAATGGCAACAGTGGATGATCACTTTTCATCTTCAGTGATGAGGTACATTTTCACCTCAGTGGATTCGTCAATAAGAGTGATTGTCGAAAAACCAATGCACCCACAAAGATTGACTGTTTGGTGCGGTTTATTGGCTGGCGGCATCATCGGGCCGTATTTTTTTTCCAAAATGAGGACGGTCAGGCAGTTACTGTGAATGATGTTCGCTATCGTGAGATGATAACGAACTTTTTATGGCCCGAATATGGACGTGTACGATATGTGGTTTCAACAGGACGATGCCAATTGCCACAGAGCTAACGAACCAATGGCTCCTTTGCGCGACAAATTCAATGGGCGTGTTATCTCACGTGGTGGCGATGTCAATTGGCCGCCAAGATCATGTGATTTGGCACAGTTGGACTTCTTTCTTTTGGGTTATTTGAAAGAAATGCCACTATAGCCAGCACACGGTTTCCTAACCTCGATATTCATAAGGGGACATGATGGTCTCCAGATCAACGAACAGTCAACCAAATTGATCACATTGCGATAGACAAGAGGCATACATCCATTATTTTGGATGTCCGAATATTCCGAGGGGCTAACATCGACTCGGACCACTACCTTGTTGTAGCCAAGGTAAGGATGCGGATATCCACCACGCCAAATTTAATGTCGAAAGACTGCAATCGCCAGAGACCGCCAAGACCTTCGCGCAACGCGTATCCCCTAACCTCTCGCCTCATAACACACCACCAGCATCTAATGTCGAAGAACAATGGCAACGATGCTAACAAGCCATTAGATCAGCCGCAACTGATGTGCTAGATTTCTCCCGACCACCAGCAAGAAACCCCTGGTTTGATGAGGAATTTCGACAAATGTTCGCAGCCAAGAACGAGGCTTACAAGGCTAAGCTGCAGGTGAAGACGAGAGCTGCCATTGAGCTCTATAGGCAAAGAAAACGGGAAGAACATCGGCTTTTCAGAAAGAAGAAAAAAGAGCAAGAAAAGCGCGCGATCGAGGATATAGAGAGGTGCCACTCCAGGAACGATGTTCGCAAGTTTTACCAAAGTGTAAAACGTCAAAGCCAAAGATACAAGGCTCAAACAGAATCCTGTCGAGATGAACAAGGAAATATTGTAGTTGAGACACAGTCGATGCGGAGGATATGGAAGAACGACTTCTGCAGACTGTTAAACGGCGATGACGAACAACATTCCGCTGTCAGGCAGAACGAACCATTTAATATTAGCAACGACAGCGAAAACTGCCAACCACCCGACCTGAGTGAAGTGAGGATAGCTATAGCTAAACTCAAGCTTAATAAGGCGCCGGAAATGACGGCCTTCCCGCTGAGCTTTATAAAGCTGGCGGAGATGACTTGGTAAGCAACATCCACCAACTTATAAGCCAAATCTGGTTGGTTGAAAGCATGCCTGAAGAATGGAACCTCAGCATCGTTTGCCCGATCCACAAAAAAAGATACCCTCTGAACTGCGCCAACTACAGATGCATAAGTCTACTCAACATCGCTTACAAGATCCTATCTGCCGTAATATGTGAACGCCTGAAACCGTTTACCAACAACCTGATCGGCCCTTATCAGTGTGCTTCAAGGCCAAAAAAAGTGCACAATCGATCAAATCTTCAAACTTCGGCAGATCCTGGAAAAAACCCAAGAAGTCCAAATAGATACCCACCACCTATTTATCGATTTCAAAGCCGCATACGACAGCATTTATAGAGACGAACTATACAGAGCCATGTCTAGTTTTGGTATACCGTCCAAACTCGTCCGTTTGTGTAGGATGACGATGGAGAATTCTCGCTGCATCATCAGAGTCGGAAACGACCACACCGACACATTCGATACCAAAAAAGGATTTAGGCAAGGAGGTGCGCTGTCATGTGACTTTTTCAATTTGATTCTTGAGAGGATTGGGCAAAACTCCCGAGCCAACACCAGAGGCACAATTCTCCAAAAATCGGTGCAACTACTAGCATACGCCGACGATATTGACATCATTGGTAGGACTCAACGTGATGTCATAGCCACGTTTGCTAGTATAGAGAAGGAAGCGGCAAAATGGGTTTAGCAATAAATGAGGGTAAGACAAAGTATATGCTGTCAACACGAAAGGACACACAACATCGACGAAATGGACAGAACGTCACCATTGACAGATATAACTTTGAGGTAGTACGGGACATTGTCTACCTCGGCTCCGCTATTAACTCTGACAACAACATCTCGTCAGAAATCAAACGAAGAATTACTCTTGCCAATCGCTGTTTCTTTGGGCTAAGAAGGCAATTTAGTAGTAAAGCCCTCACTCGAACTACTAAGGAGATCCTATATAAGACCCTGATCATCCCAGTCCTGCTCTAATCCCTGACAACAACATCTCGTCAGAAATCAAACGAAGAATTACTCTTCCCAATCGCTGTTTCTTCGGGCTAAGAAGGCAATTTAGTAGTAAAGCCCTCACTCCAACTACTAAGGAGATCCTATATAAGACCCTGATCATCCCAGTCCTGCTCTAATCCCTGACAACAACATCTCGTCAGAAATCAAACGAAGAATTACTCTTCCCAATCGCTGTTTCTTCGGGCTAAGAAGGCAATTTAGTAGTAAAGCCCTCACTCCAACTACTAAGGAGATCCTATATAAGACCCTGATCATCCTAGTCCTGCTCTAATCCTTGGTCGATTCGAGAGAAAAATTCTTTGGAAAATCTCCGGTCCCGTTTGCGTTGACGGGCTATGGAGACGAAGATTCAACCACAAACTATACGAGCTGTACAGCGACATACCCCTAGTCAAAAAACTCCGCATTGGACGTTAAAGATGGCTAGGACATGTAGAAAGAATGGACACCAATACTCCAGCTCGCAGAGTCTTCGATTCCCAGCCAGACGTCGGACGCAGTAGAGGAAGACCCCGCACAAGAAGAAACCGACCTCAACCAACTTGGAGTGCGCAACTGGAGGCAGTTAGCCAAGGACCGGGCTAATTGGAGAGGTATGTTGGTTGAGGCCCAGGTTAATCCCGGACTGTAGCGCCACTTAACTAAGTAAGTTAGTAATAAGTTAGTGATTCCAAGTCAACATACTTTGACAAATTGTATAACATTGTGAACTTCTACATCTCATTATAAATAATTTTGTTTAAAGATTCGATATCAAGACATTATTACATCTTTAGAGAATTAAAGTCAGACTAAGAATACAATTTGAAATAAATATTCCTTAAGGCCTGCTCAGAATGCATATCTGTAGCTGGTATATTGCATCGCTGTCAAAAGGGAGATACATTTCTTGCATGAAGTTGCCCTCTATTCAACTTCAAGCTACAGATTCACGAAGATACACATTGTGTAAGCGCTTACGGGTTGCCTTGTTTTTAACTTTTCACTCGGCTACAGATATGCATTCTGAGCAGGCCTTTACACTGTGACTAAATCTGTGAATTCATCGTAAACACAGTTGAATTCCCTTTGAGTCACCATAACACAGAATTGATTAATCGTGATCTAACCATCCAGATATCTATATGAATACATAGGTACATGTGATAAACTAAAATTAATTCCAGCATCACTTCCCCCCAAGATTTCTTCCTACATTAACAACCTACCCACTCATTCTCATCAGCTGATGATGACGAATTATGAAATAATTCCAATAAAAGAGCAAAATCATGACACGACATTTACGATTTAATTACTGTCCACTCACTAGAAGATAACCAACCTTATTCGTCCTTCTTCCTTTGACACTTGCCACCTCGTTTCTCCTGCCGTCTAATTGGTGCTTTTTATTTTTTTGTTCACACAGTAAATAATCCACATTAACAAACGAACAGAAAATATTCCACGTCAAAATAACACCAAAACAGTCCCGCCGCCGACGACGACGATGATAATGACGATCAAATGAATAAACAAAACGTCTAAATGACGTTTCTTCGTCCCGATTCCTGCCAACACAACAACACTTGTTGTTCTTCTTCCTTCTTCCTCGATTTTGGATGTCCGTGTATATCTATTACTGATTTCTTGTTTTGCTTCTCTGATTTATTTAATGTCTTTCACTTAATTTTAATACTTTTTTTGGATTAGCAAAATGTAATTCAAAAAAACGAACAAAACACGATTTAAAAAAAGCAAAAAATAAACACTCACGAAGGAGCCACCAATAACAAGAAAAACAAAACACTTTAAAAAATTATTGTATGGATTATTATTATTGCTATTTTCAGTTGAATTGAAAAACAAAAACACATGTATAACTAGATGTGTGTGTGTGTGTATCTATAGAAAGAACACTGGCGGAAAAAAAATTTAACAACAAATTTGTTGTTTTGCTTTTTGTTTAACTAAACTTGTTTTTCTTTTTCTCCTCACAGCACACACAGACACTCACTTAATCATATAACACGAGATATAATTTTTTTTTTGTATTTTCTTTCGTACTCTGTTTCTTGATGGTTTGCAAAATTAAACAATTCACCGCAAGAATTTAATTTTTTTTTTTTGTTGATTTTATTTAAATTTTTTTTTCTTGTTGTTGTTGTTCGAAATTTTATTTTTTCCCCCTCTTTTTGATGGTGTTTTGGGGCAAAACAACCCTCTCACCTATCGTATTTGAGGATTTCACAAAATTACTTAATACCAAGTGCAAAATAACAATTTGTTTCACACTCTGTTAGAACACTATTTTTCACAAAAACACATTAAGCTTAACAAACAAAAAGCTTGTCTCCCTGTTATGTAAAAAAAAAAAAAAAAAATTAAAATAGAGTAGGGATGGAAAAAACACGCGACAAGAAACTTCAATCTCTCACATATGTTTCGCGGAATTCACTCACTACTTTGTTTTGATCGAGTTCAACTTAAAATCTAGTTCTTGACAGTTGAAATCTACTTTGATTTTGAAACTCTTGGAAAACACTTTTGTTTTTCACAGTTTCTTCTTTCAATGTTTATTCGTCGTCGTTGTTGTTGTTATTTTTTTCTTTATTTTTGAAAAAGTTGTGATTTTGAAACATTTTTGTTTCCACTTTGAGCGGAGGAATTTTCAAATCGCGTTTAACACTGACAAACGTTCTTGACCGATTGATAAAAACTTTTCAATTCGCGTACTTACATTGTGGTTGATTGGAGGTAGCTTTTTTTTTGCTTGCTCTCTTTCTCTCTCTCGTCTCTCTGTAGTCATATTCTTCTCGGCTGACGAGTTTTTATATATTTTTGTGTTCAAGTGTTTTCTCGTATTCACATTCGCTCATTCTACTTTGGGGGGTTCTTATTGCTTTTCTGGGTGGTTGGGTTGGTTTACGTTTTTTATGTATTGGAGCAAAAAGCTTTGCGTTTCTTGGTTTCTCTTTTGTTATCAATTTTCTTGTGGGTATATTTTTGTTGGCGTTTCGTTTTGATGGTACAGTTCGCGTTATGATTGTTTTTGTCTAGTGGCGAGTGGGCGAGATGGGGTGGCGGATGGATGGATGGAAGAAGATTAGAACATTGTTGTGAGTGAGGTGACATATACATTTGGATGACGCGAAGAGGGTGGTTTTTGTGTTATTTATTTTGATTTGGGGGTAGGGTTGTTTTGGATTCTGGTACAGTTGGTCAGTAGTTAAATTTTGTTGAATTTTTCTCCATTAGCGAGCTCAAAACAGTGCAACGGAATTTATAGATTCGTGTTTATACCCTATCCCATAGGGGTATATTAGTTTTGATACATAGTTTGTAACATAGAGAAATAATTTAGCTACATATACCTCAAAGTATATGGATCGACTCAGAATCGATAGCTGAGTCGATTTAGCCATGTCTGTCCGTCCGTCCGTCCGTCCGTACGTCACCAGTTTTTGGGCCTTAAATTTTGAGCTAGAAGGATGAAATTTGGTACACGTGCTCTTTGTTGCTCCCAGCAGAACAAGTGTAAACATTTTTGAAATCCGCCCACTGCCACGCCCCCTTTTTAGAAAAACGTGTTTTTTGGCCAAACCATAAGGAATTTTGAAAAACTTTCTGAACAACATATTTAGACAATATAAATATCTGTATTTCGTTCATATAGTTTTTTGCCACGCCCACTTTTTGGGGGCGTTTTTAATAAAAAAACCTTTTTTCGGTCAAATTTTAAAATTTTCTAAAAAACTTTTGATGCAGAATCATTAGTAATATAAATATGAACATTTCGTCAATAGACCATTTCAACCCACGCCCACTTTTTGGGGGTGTTTTTATATAAAAACCATTTTTATACCCTACCCCATAACATAATATGCAGGAGAAAACCTTGTCTTTTGTAGAACCGTAAAAGTTTTTTGTAAGCAGTCTGAAGAATTTGTTGTCACCATGTCATTTTCTTTATTTGATCCACATCGTGTTTTTAGCCATGGGGGATAGGGTATTCAATGATCCGCACAGTGGATTGTAGCCTTCTCATATGTTTTTGGGAACAAATTGTAATCACAAGAAAAGAGCTATTTCTGAGTATAGTATCAATAGATATGATATCAATAATAGATATAATAATAGATATCAATAGTCTATGGCTTTGCTTTATGGTTTCAAATTTCCCCAACAGTAGCCCATGAGTTACAACGTTTTGAAAGATCCATACTAAGAAAATGCATGATGAAATTTAGAAGACCTTCTGGGAAATGGTTTAGAAATAAGGTCATATATGAGAACTCTGGTGTTGTACCACTATTATCCTACCTTACAAACTTAGCAAAATCAAGACTTCCCAACCTTAGACATCGCAATAATAACATTATCCAAGATATCTATAATGATAGCATTCGTTTTTCGATACTTGACAGATACTATATTTCCCCGATGAACGGTCCACACCTCTCTTCGAGATGGATGATGACCGTCATTTCTTACCCAACTTCTACAAGAAAAGTAGTGTCCTAACCTATAGAGGATGAAACCCTCATTTCGCAAAAGGATAACTAAAAAGTTTAAGATCACATTTAAATAACACCCAAACCAATAACCTACTTTAAACTAACTTTTATATAAATAATGTAAACTAGAGTAAAAGGTATTAAATACATTTAAATTATTTAGTAATGTAAGCTTATCTTTAAATTTTATATCTTTTTAAATAATTGTCATAATCCAGAAATGTATTTTATTTTATTTTGTTATATTTTCTTTAAAAGCTTATATATGCTATTATACTATTAATAAATCATATCCTAATTTCTATCCATACCCCTACATTGTAAATGGATTCCTAATACTTTCTTTTATCACCTCTATAAATAATAACTATCCAATAGCATTTGCAAAATTATTTATTAATTATTTTATTATATTCATTAAGCATTAGTTCTTTAAAACATAAATCTTCTGTTTCACCTTTCATGCAGTTTGGTAGCACAGATTTTTTATTTATTTTTTTTTTATTTTTTTTTTCTCTGTTAAATTGTTACCTAGTTCTAAGTTCTAAGTACCATACGACCTGTCATGTTTCTATTGAGCGAACATGTTTAACTTCATTGAACACTGTCTAGTTTTATTACCTATCTTTATCGTCAAACCATGTCAAATTTGAAATCTCTCTGTGACAGCCAGACCAATTCCAAGTCGGCTTTATAAATAATAATTTATGTAAGACAAAAATATTTATTGTAAAAATCTTGAAGTCTCAATAAATCTACTACTACTACTATCAATAGAGTTGTTCAGGACAACGTCAGTGTCAATGACAAACTGACAGCATCTGTAGGAAAACAAACAGATTTGACATTTGTATGAAGGCAAATTCATTGGCAAGGGACAGGGGTTGTTTTTTGAACATTTTTAAAATTGCTTGAAAATTGTGTAAAAGTGCTAAATGAGAACAGAACAATTTATAAACAAAATAAAAATATTCAGAGTTGTTGTTGTTTGTTAAAACATGAACATAATTATCTTTACTACACGAAAACTAATCAACTTCGTTTGCACTCGGATTTATGTTCACGCTTTGCAATGGCACTGGTAATCAATTTCACTCTTTTTATTTCTATTTTATAATTATACACACTCTCTGAGTATCGTTCTGTGTTTATAATGTGAGTTTCACTTTGAACAACTTATATTTTCATATTTCAAAGCAAATTATCCAAAAATTAGTACTCCTGCCATATAAAATATCACATTATTTTCCTCCAAGCGATTTTGACGTTTTAAAAAAAGAGACAACGCACTTGGGAGGGAGATAGTCTCATGAACAACTCTATCAACCTGCGAGAAGGTTCATTTTTCAAACCAGCAACTGGATGATGTAAATATAATATCGCATGACAATATAATATCGGAATACATACATCATTTTGTAGCTTGATTTTGTAATGAACATCTAGGTAACAAATAAATATTTTGCTGACTTGGCAGCACTGATTGGTGATAACTAAGCCCTGTATTAACGGGTGATTTTTTAAGCGTAGTTTTTTTAAAAATCGAATAAAACACTCAAATTTGCATCAAATACTAATTTTTTTTATTGTAATCGATAAATAGGCCTTTGCCATTTATGTTTTAAAGACAACTTCATGTAAATGTTGTCCGCGGCTCCGTTTCAAATGGTCCATTCGGAAGGTCCAATTTTGCGTCACTTTTTCTAGCATTTCGGCCTGTATTCCACGAATACGAGTGTTATGTTATCCTGTAAGGCTTCAATTGTGTTCGGCTTGTCCACATAGACTAACGACTTTACATAACCCCACAAGAAATAATCAAGAGGCGTTAAATCGCTTGATCTTGGCGGCCAACTCACAGGGCCATTTCGAGAGATAAGCTGCTCACCAAATTCATCCTTCAATATTTCATTGCTGTGTGGCATGTGGCACCGTCTTGATGAAACCACATGTCAACCAAGTTCAACTCAGCCAACTGGGACAAAAAAAAGTCGCGTATCATGGCTCGGTATCGTTCGCCGTTGACGGTAACGTTTCTTCCACTGTCGTCTTTGAAGAAAAATGGAGCGATGATGCCACCAGCCCAAAAGCCATACCAAACTGTCGTTTTTTTCGGGATGCATCGGTAATTCTTGTATGGCATGTGGCTGATCATTACACCAGATGCGAGAGTTTTTCTTATTTTCGTATCCGTTGAGCCAGAAATGAGCCTCATCGCTGAACACAATTTTTCAATAAAACCGCGGATTTTCATGGAGCTGTTCTAAGGCCCATTCACCAAAAATTTGACGTTGTGGTAGGTCATTCGGTTTCAATCAAGTTGAATTTTATTCGCTTTCAAACCCAAATCGACACGTAAAATTTGTCATGTGGTTGAGTAACACGTGCTGAGAACGGCGACGAATTGACATTTCACGATCTTCATTAACATTGGACGCTACGACTGCAATATTCTCTTCGGTACGCACTGTACGCATGCGAGTCGATGGTTTAATGTACAAAAAAGTAAATTTGGTGCGAAATTTGGTGATAACAGCACGAATTGTTGATTCACCAAGTCGATTATGACGACCATAATATGGTCGTAACAAACGGTGCACATTTTTAACAGAGCGCGAATTTTGTTAATAAATTTAAATAATTTGCAATCTTTGCTCGTTTGTAAGTCTTTCCATGATTAAATGGCAGAGGATACTGTAAACTTTTCACTTTGACAGATGACATTTGGACACCATTACTAACCAGTGCTGCCAACCTGAAAAACTTAACTCTTAAAAAATCACCCGTTAAGAAAGTCCTACTCGATGGATGATCTTTGGACAAGTACAACTTAGTGCTGTTATAAGTTTTCCTAACAATAAGATATTCCGGGAACAATCTTAAAAACTGGTAAGAAAGTAAGGACCCTGGACTAACTAGTACAACTTAGTGCTGTAATAACATTTTTTAAAAAGATATTCCGGGAATAATCTTAAAAACTGGTACGAAAGTAAGGACCATGCTCTGAGTTTCTCTACAAAATGACACTGGGTCTTCGTATGTATTTGTTCCCCATCGGTACTTTCTACCTGTACAAAACTATTTGTTTTAATTTTGTTGTGAGATATAATGACAAGCTAACGATTTTTGACAATGATTGAGTTACACCACACTTAAACTACCGTGACCCCAGGATTTGTTTGTCCACTTTTACGCCATGTCGAAAACTGATTATAAATAAGAAAATTGCTTAACGAGAAAACATTTTCGTTATTCATAGAGGGAAATGTGTCCGAAATCTTTTTTGACATCTAAAAATGTGTAAAACATAAAAGTCAGCGGACGAAAATAAGAGATAATGGAATATGATGTGACGTGACTTACAAGACAACCTGGCAGCATTGATCTAAAGAGAGGATATAGGAGTAGACTTTAATGTTTAAACCAAGGAGATTGACCAACTTATATCTATAAGACATCACCTATGTAGCATCATCTAGGCAGACATTTATTCATATTCATTTTTTTGCTATATCTATATCTCGAATAAAGGAAAACCTAGCTCGGATACCAATAGTGCTTACACACCGAAACGAAAACTGAGTTTTCGGAAAAAAGTTTACGAAAATCACTTGACGCTTTCACACCGAACTCTGACCGGGTTTCGTTTGACATTTCAATCATTTCCATGTTCAACAATTTCATGTGTTGTTGTTACGAAGATATGACATTTGCAAAAGCTATTTGAAAAGAAAAAGCAATAGGACATCATATGATTGTTCATTTTTGTTAAATTTAAATTTGTTTTCTGAAAGATTTTTCTAAAACAAATTACAGAGCAATTTGACGTTTCTAGGAGAAAAAAAAAAGTTTTTTTGTAGGGGAAAAAGTAATGTTTGATTTGACATAACTCGGTTGGAGGTCATTTGAAATAGCATTTCAGCGGAATGCCGAATTTTAGAATGTGAAATTATATGGCGGAATGCTTCACATTTTGGCTGAAATGACGCATTTCGACTCGGTGGAAACGTACTAATAGGGTGCAGTTATAGCTATCATTCAAAATCATCATTTGAAATTTTCTTTTACTCATTGCGGGTTTTTTTTATAAATTCAACCATTGGCGAGTTGGTGTCAAAACATGGTTATCAAAAAATATTTTAATTTTTAATTATAATTATCGCAGAAAATCTCTTTTTATTTTTCACTGATCAAGGTTTATTTTTGTGAAATAATGTTTGTCGTTCCACCGAATGAAAGGGAATTTTCCAATAATTCCTATAAGCAGCAAAAAAGGTTTCCTCGCGATAACAAGGATTTTTCCTTGCAGTAAACCTCCATTTTAAAATCGGTTTTAAGGCTTCATAAGCGATAAATCACCAGAAATGATCGTTAGTCGTAGCAAAAAAGAAGCTCCTTAATTCGACCATGTCCATCGTGGTCATACCTTACACAGGCGCAGTAGCATCACTGTATCATAAACGAAAATATCCATATTCGTTTGTAAATGCAGTAACCTAGTGGTCCTTTGGACAGATAATCTCAGATCCCCTCGTTCAAATTATGGAGGTAATAATCCCAATTTGCGGTAATCTCATAAACATAACATCCAAGAGGATTCTCTCAAACTTTGACTTTGGAATCGGCCATAAACTATAGGTCCCATTCAAAAATATAATTTTGCACACAAATAAATGGACGAGCTGGGTTTTAGGCCCTGTTAGTGAATAATGCAATGTGGGCCAAAAGCAATGTCATCATGTGAATTTCCCATATTTTTTTTGCAAATGTCATTGGCATTCTGCTTTGATATTTATCCGTTGACAGATAGATTATGCTATTAACAAGCAATGGAATGATACACACTTATCTAGATACAAACTTAGCCATTTTAACGCGAAAATATTGTTTTGCCACACTTTGTCCGTCTGAGATCGCAGTGGATCGGTGAGTTCGATGAGCTGTCAATCAGAATGTCAAGATTCCGATTTCCGAACCGGGGTTTATATTGATATCAACATAAACCCGGGGAGTCGAAGCAACTCCAAAATATTTTTCCAAAGCTCTTCTCACTCGACACGAAATTTTTTTTTTCGAATCTTCTTAAAGTGATCGTGCCAAACAACTTTATATAGACGAAATGTAGATAGATATTGAGAATGTCTAATGATCTTGCTCAGGCACTTTTCAAAATTCCTTACGGATGGCGTAACTGTGGACGGATTTTGAAAAAGTTTACCCTTGTTCGGCTTCGTTAAAATGTAAGGCCCTAAAATCGACGACACACTGACGGACGGACAGCCATACATGATTCAGTCGACTTAGCTAGTGATTCTGAGTCAATCCATATACTTTAACGCATATCTACCTAAATTATTTCTCTGTGTTACAAACTCAATGTCAAAACTAATATACCTGTATGGGATAGGGAGCAAAGATTATGTCATTCAATCAGGTCCTCCCATCATACAAATCTCCACAAGAATGGTTGTGAGAAAAATACTACGCCCTTTGTCCTTATGAAACTGTTGCACCAAGATTTTTTTTTCTGTATGATACGGCTAGGAAATATAAAGTAATGGACCTCAATATTCCGGACCACATATTCATCGATTGGCAAAATGTTCGACGCAGTAGAACCAGAGCACGATTTAAGTGGCGCCCAGAAGTAGAAAACTTTGAGCGTGAAACATGAGGTACACATCGAAGCATTAGCAGGGGAATGTTTGTGAAGTCGCAGGTTCACTGTAAACTAAGGACCTTAAAAGAGATTTTACTACAACAAGGAAAAACTAATAAAATCTAAAGTTAAACAAAACAATACAAATTATCGTTTACTCTAATGAATCCATAAGATCTCATACGCCCGGTGATGTCAACAAAGTTAGAGAAATTCCACAAAAGATCAATTCAACAGAGTTCTAGGCTTGGGGATATTTACAATTTATCAACTACGCAACAAGTTTCACATTCTAGGAAACCTCAACCCAAAATAATCTCAAAGTTGAATACAAAACAAATAACGGCCCACTTGAAGCTCAAAGCAATCTCTTCTGTTTGGATTCCCAAGACCTATTTCCTAAACCCAACACTTGAACCATACAGAGGGTTGGATATTATTAATAACAACCTCAGTATCACCTCTCTATGGGTAAATTCCAATTCCAGCCACCCACCTACTAACCCATTTCTGTTTACAGGTGGCTTACGGTTGTACAAGTGCTTAGAAAATGCGTTCCACCCTCAATTCAAAGAATGGGCAAAAAATCAAAACGTAAACATATCGATTTTTTACCACCCAAACATCATAATCTATATCCTCTGGGTACAGAAAAAAAAAACGCTAGCAAGGGATGATGATGGGGTGCACTCTCCCCCAACGCCTACACGCATCTGTATTTTGGTTTTAATTTTGTTTTTATTCTTGGTATTCATAACAAAACTACAACGAACGATGGAGGCAGCAACACGAGCAGCAGGTTGCAGAGAGGGTTGTTTTCAATTTCCAAGTGTATATATGTACTTCCTACTGACATGCGCCGTAGTGATGCCGCTAAAGCTTTTTCCACCCTGCGCTACTATGGGAAAGGTCAAGGGATTTGTTTGGGAGGCTGTTGCTGCTCAGTGTGAGGCACTTTTATGAGAGTGTAGGCGGACGGAGGGTTTCAGTATTCCGATCAAATTAAATTCGACTATTTTTATCCATTAGACCACAAACTGTGTAGGGACATCAAAATGATGACATAAACCAACAAAAAACATCTTCAGAACTCGTCCCATCACAATGCGTACGCACCCGTATCTCGAGTACACACATCAGCGAGGACCTAGGGTTTTCTCAATGAATTTGTGTGTCACTGGAGTCCTATGTATTTGTCCGAAAGTAAAAGTGAAATACACACAGATACACATGAGTATTGTACTTATCGATAAAAAAAAAAGATTTCCTTTCGAAAAGTGTTTGTTTATGTATCTCGCGTATTTCAAGGCCGACCAAGCTGAGTTGTTTGCGAGATAACAATGGGCAAATTATTTGTTTACCTAATTGATTTGTTTTTCTGGAAAATCTGAGGAATTAATTGGGAGCTCACCCCAAGGAGATGGGTTTGTTCCCGGAGCTAGCGAATGGCCTTGAAGGTGTAATTAGACCAACCTCACACACGCACAGAGTCCGATGGGGCTTTGCATACCAAATGAAATGTAAATATTTTGATTGAATTGGTTAAACAGACGTGCAAAGGACCTTTCGAAAAGCTTCAGTGTGAAATGAAATGTTTACCAGCTCTTTAAGTGAATAACAGCTACTGCCTGGGTACCATATTAGGAATGGAGGCGGTTTTATCGTGCTTACATCCTGTACCGGTGTAAAGGGTTAGTAATGTTAATAAATATCAGGGCTTTTCTTGGCGACAACGCACTGGAAATCAGCTACCACCTATCCTACATCAACATTTAGTTAAACAAAAACTTTTCCTCAATCCAAGATTGAACAGCATATGACGGCTGATGCTTGGCTACGAAAGAGTTTAGACCTTGGTACGGGAAGAATATATGAACACTGTGAGTACCATTGGATTTGTGATGGCCTTGCTACTTTCAAGGGATCTTATCCTGGAGGTAGGTTCGCAACAAGGCGCGGGTGGTGGATTGGATTGGCAATAATGCAAGACTCGAGAAATCGTACAATTCTTATCCGCGGTAATTGAGGTAAAAGCAGTAAAAGTCCATCGGGAATCAACTCAAATTTCTAATTTCATAGACAAAGATAAATCCTCTCTATAGCGGTAGGTGTGGACTTATAAAATTGGACTGATTTCACTTCATGCCAGACCTCGGGTGGTAAGGAGTCGATCTTGAAGTGAACCCAGTGATTGCAAAGTCACCAGATGCTTTATACTGGTATCAAGATGACAGGAGCGCCAAAGACATGACTAGTCTTCAGACTCCTTGACTCAGGCTGTTTATGAGGTGGGCCCTTTAGTGGGACTATCGTAGTAATTGTAATTACCCAACATCGTGGGAACGTTTAGCACCTTAAAGAGCGTTAGAACTTAGAGTAAAACAGCTGTTGGAACTCGAAGCTCGGTATTCAAAAAGAATGGTGATCATGCTTTATCAGGATCACCGATTGTAACGGTCTAGTTTGCCCCCATCATGTGGAGTCAACCAACACTAATATTTTGGGTAGGACCACCGCAAAATAAGAGCTGTAATGGACAGGTGTTCACGTAAAGTTTAACGTGTTAATAACGGTCATTAAGCGCTTTCTTATTTGAACACAGTGTGTGTGAGATATAGAATATAAATGTCCGCTGCAGCCTTTCTGGATGGCCCGCATCCGAAATGTCCAATTTTCTATGAATCAACCGAATAAATCAGGTTGAATTTGACCGACGGCATGGGCTATGTTGGCTTTAAGGGCGGCTGTGGTTTGTGGTTTATTTGCATAGACCTGTGACTTCAGAAAATCCCACAAAAAAAAGTCAAACGGGGTCAAATCTCACGATCTCCATGCCCTCCAGTTGCTCGTGCAGAATATTAAATGTGCCGTAAGCTGTGTGGCACGTAGCGCCGTCCTGTTGAAACCACATATCGTTGGTGTCGATATCATCCAATTCAGACCAAAAGAAGTTGGTAATCAACGACCTATATCGCTCGTCGTTGACGATGATGGCTTAGCCAACGTCGTTCTCAAAGAAATATGGACCTATGACGCCACCAGCCCGAAATTCACACCAAACAGTGATGCATTGGACGTTCTTGGATCCCATGTGGATTGGTATCGTCCCAAATTCGATTGATTGTTGACGTACCCATTTATCCAGAAATGGGCCTCATCGCTGAAGAAAGTTAGGGACAGAGCCCATTCAGCGAACACACGTCATTGTCTATGGTCGTTTACCTTCAGCTCCTGTGTTAATTGGATTTTGTACGGGTGCAGGCTCAATTCGTGGTATATTGGCTAGTAAAACAACAGGTTGAGCTAACAGATAGAGTCTAAGGTCTAAATTTGGGCAGACTTTCTAAAATCAATGGGCTCTCAAATTGTTGACGTAGACCTTAATTTTCCAATAACCCAAAAACTAGAAGTCTTCTTCAGTTCTACTTTGACGAGGATGCAATCGGAATTGATGGATCCCGACACAGCCATCGCACCACTTAACTGTGGTTCTTACGGCGCGGGTGATCTCGAGTCCCCCATCTAAGTACTCACTGAGCTGTGATGAGAATCCAACAAACTTAAAAGTTCTTTTAGAAGAGTTTTGAGCCTTTGTTTACAAGACACGATTTGCATACTTATCCGACCGTTTTTTCGGACCGACCATTTTATCCGCCGCAGTTTCCTTTCGGACCGACATACATTTCTACTCACGAGAATGCCTTCCTCACCGACTCTTCTCCGTACTCAACCAAGACAAGTTTGTGGCTGGTTGTAACTTCGAGATTACAAATAAAACCCAAAAGAAGATGTCTAGCGACGACGATGCATCAAAACAACAGACCTGAAATTGGTCAGATAAGTTGTAAAATTTATTCCGTAATGCTAAAGGACCATAAATATTTTTTTAAGAACTAAGCCGGATACTGAAAGTTCTTCACTATGGCGCGATGGGAGCGATCGATGATGTCGACATCGTCTGCGTACCCTAGAAACTGAACGAAAAGCATGCTAGTGCTCCTCCTTGTCGGAATGCGTTACATATTTGGAAAAGGTCAGATGAGCAGTTTTCAAACTTTACGTGTCCTTCAGTGTTAGCCAACACATATTTATCTGTTTTGATGGTTTCCCGAATCCCTCCATTGCTCTATAAAGCTCTAGGCGATGGATCCTATAATTGCTTCCTTGAAGTTGATGAAAAGGTGATGTGTCTCGACTTGAAATTTGGTCTTTTCCAAGATTTCGCTTGGTGTGAAAATTTGGTCTATGCTCGATCTGCCGGTCCGAAGCACACTTGTAACTGCCGATAACTATTCCAGAAAGGCGTATAACTTATATGCTACTCTTAGAAGTAATGTGCCGCAGTGGCAAGTGTAAGACGTAGGATCGTTTTTTTTTTGTAGATGGGACATATGGGGGTGACATTCCAGTCATCGGGAATGCTCTCACCCATCCTTTGGTGATAGTTTGGTGCATGCACACCTCAGAACCGGCTGTCTTGTGCAGTCAGTTTTTTTATGGTTGCACTAAATGCTTTAATATTGGGAGAGGGTTACCACTTAATTGACTCAAGGTGTGTCGCTTTCTTGTCCTATCATTGACTCAAGGTGTGCCACTTTCTTGTCCTATCATTCTCTCAATGTTATGCCATCTAAGCAGCTGCTGGAAAAGCTGCTTGAACACTTCTACAATACCCTGCGTGTCAGTGACTAGATTGCCATTGTTATTTCGTAGAGCCTGTGTTCTTACTTTGAAGTCAGTTGCCAGTTGTTTTCCTTTTTTCATTGTAGAATAGACGGATGTTGTGACTGTCGCGAGACTCTTTGATTTCTTTGAGGTAGTAGACTGCGTTTTCTCTTCTCTTTCCTTAATGCTCGATACACTTCCTGCACGAGTCGCGTGCTTTGCGTTGTAGTGCCTTGATATGTGCGTCTTCGGTTGGTACTGTTGGTACTTGCCAAACCATCATACCACGGGCATTTTTTCGGGCTTGGCCTCTTTGATGATATTCGGCCCTATCGAGGTATCCGTCGGAGCGGAAAATTCTCCGATTTCGTACGATTCGGAGGATTTTTGCTTCGAGGTATTCCTCCGAAAAGCTGTTCGGAATATTTCTCCGACATTTTGTAATGCACCCCGGCGAATTGCGTTGAGGTGCATTTTTCATGCGATTTTTGACAGCTAAGTGCCATTCTTTCTCCGATTTCCTCCGACACAAATTCTTCGCGGAATTTATTTACGAATTGTAGTGAAGTGAACCCGTCGCATTTGGGAAGATTTTTTTCCGATGACACATACCTCGAATGGAATTTTAACCTCCGACGAAGTATGCGTTGCGGAAAATTGTCCGCTCCGACGGATACCTCGATAGGGCTGATTGTATCTATTATGTGTTTGTATTTATGGAGGAGGGCTTAGTGGCGCGTTAGTGCGATGAACTGCCGCGCAGAAGGTCTGGGTTCGATTCCCAGCCGTAGCAACACACTTAATGATTTTTCACTGGCCCTCCTCTCGTGATGAACTGACAAATCATCCGAGTAGTATCAATTGTCAAGAATAGCTTATCTCAAGTTAGCCGTTCGGAGTCGGCATAAAACAGGAGGTCCCGCCATCGTGCAAGAAGTACACACGCACACATGAATGGTTGTGAGAAAGCTAGGCCCTGGGTACTAACGAGCCTGTTGCGCCAAAAATAAAAAAAATAAAAAATTTATGAAGCATAATTGGTAGTCTCTTATTCAGTTCATAATTGTAGACTCTGGCAATCTCTGACTCACCAAGGCAATGAACGTAAAGTCTAATTTTTGTCACCATCTGTAACTTTTCCTTGTTATTCCCAAATTTCCGGTTTTTAAATAACTTTTATGTCATCTCATTGTTGACATTAACACAATGCAATAACAAAACATTTCCATTGCTACTTCTTCTTTCCACATTCTGTGTGTAATACAAAAATGAGTATTACCCAGTCAAAAAGAAAAAAAAAACACCCAATAAATATTTGAGTAAGCACTCGTGATTGTTTACAAACATTTTACGGAAATAACAATCAAATTATAATGACACATTACAACTAACCTCTAAAGTGTCAGTGCAAATTACAAACCACATACAACGATCTAAATAAACGTCAGATTGGATGGTAATCATAATGAAAGATGTTAGTGGAACTTCCCTCCTCTTTTATGTAGATATTCACATAAATGTGTTGAAACTTCAAACACAAGTTAATAAATAACTTACATTCATATAATTATACTGTTAGTTAAGCTGATTACCACACCTTGTTATAAAAAAAAACAGCATAAGTACCCACCACCACCACCCTGTATTTCAATATTGATAGTTGCGCTCGCAACTTGCCCGCTTGAGTGTTTATACTAAATGACAGCCAAGAGCCTTGTCATAAACCTGACACAGGTTTATTAGCATTTTCTCCCTGAATCGCGGCGTTTGCATATGAAATTAGTTTTCCATACAATTCGATTGAAACCTACTAAATATGAGAGCTGTGAATGTTATTATTTTTATTTTTTATTTTTGCGGCAAAATAAACAAATTTGTCATTCTTTAAATTACCCCGTCGAATTTGCTAAATTAAATCAATAAAATGCAGCTGTTGTTGTTGAGATACTTGTCTTTCATTTTCGACATCCATTCGGTGTTAATTCGAACATTTACGTCAGTCAGTAGAGAGAGAGTGTGCTTCTGATTAATTATGACAATTTATCGAACAAAACAAGTGGACGACGACAACGACGCCCGCGTTGCCGACGCCGACGTTGCGATGAAGGGAAGCTGGCGATGTCCTTGAATTGAATGCTCAGACTAACGTTTATTTGCTAACAGCAACCTGTTTGAAGGAATATTCGAATAGTTTATGAATGGAAGTAGAGGTTGGAGTAGTTCGCTGCATGCAAACAAACAAACCGACCTTGATGGCCGACAATTGTTGAGAGAAAAATTGATTCTTGGGAATTGTAAGCAAGTGCGTCCGTCCGTACTTGTACGATTTGTTTGACTAATCAGCAGCCAATTAAGATTATAGGCTTCTATGTAAAACACAATTAAAAGGCGGAATTGCATCAGCGCGTGACACACCCTGGAATCACATTTACATGACAAGTAGTTCGAGATTACAGTATACGCACCAACGCCAGCTTGGTGATTAAGGTTTTGTCTGATTAAGTGTCGGATTCCGCAACTATGAGTCTTGTCATAATATTACAAAATTAATTTTATTTTATTGAAATCACGCATTTTTTTTAAATTGACAGTCAATTTTTGAGGATCATCATCACCATTTTATGACAGCACATGTACAGGACAGCAAATTACAGGAAATTTTCGTTGCAGGAACTGCGTTGTTTGATTTGAAGTGTGGCATGGCGCAACGTATTGTTGTAACCGTCCAGAGATCAATATTCATGGACTGTTTTGCTTTCTCTGAAGAAAAATGGCATAATGATGGTTGGTCATTCAATGGTCTTTCATGGATCTTGTGTGGATTTTCCGTTCTATAAATGCAATTTTGCTTATAATGGCGCCAGTGTTGCCAGAAAATTTTCAGCAATTTTCCCTAGATGAACGTCAAAAAATCCCTAGATATCCCTAGTTAGTTAGATTGGCTGTTCGTACAAGACGAAACACAATTAGCGCTGGAGTGCGCCGTTTTGATGCCAAATACTCGTGCGGTTAAATGTTATTTCTTGTTGTTAGTTGGCGTGTCCCAGGGGGGTTGGGCCCCTACTGGGCGCGTCCTCAGGTGGTGGATAGAGGTAGCCGCAGGAAAGCTAGTTTCGTTAATTCGTTACTTAGCGATCTGCGGTGAATGTGGTCATAGCAGTTTACTGTGAAAGCCCATCGTGAACCAATCCAAGCCCACTTCATGTTGATGCACAACCATTTGGCTGCTATAAATCGCCGTAAGGACATTCTTTATTCGGTAACCGAATAAAGTTATGTCCGAAAAGGCGAGGCAGTCAAAGCCCTTTTTGTTGAATGAACAGACGTGTGTTCAATGAACAACTAGTGTAAAGGTGCATGAAGTGGGAAAGTTACTTGTTGTTGCCACTAATTACTGCCTGATTAGTGGTGGACTTAGTAACTTCGAGACCGGACTGGGCGGTTATGGAGCCCATAAGGAATCGGTGTGGAGTCTCACCATTGACTATAGAATGGTACCACGGGAATCAGAGCCCCTAGGACTTGTCCTAGCTGATTTTGAGGTAGGCCTTCTTGTGGGAGTATCGTGGTGGCTGTTGGTTATCAGAAGTTCGTTGAAGCACATGGCAGTCTAAAGAGGAGCTTTAGAATGCAAGAGGTGCAGATAGGCCTCGTCTCCTCAGCAAGTTTGAAGTTCGTGCCCTAACACATGATTTTCGAATTGCTACCAATGGAGTGCGGCCTGCGTTGGGGTGCTGACCACACTTTAACATGGTTGCGATATGTGGGTAGGCCCACCGTGAGATAAGAGCCATAAAGGCTAGGTGCTCACGTTAAGCCATCTTACATTATCTTGTTAGTTGGCGTGTACTAAATCCAACCAGTGACATTAAGGTAGGCGATCAGTTCTTTGATGTGTTTATCAGAGAGGTCGCGGATATTGTCAAAGAAAGGTTTGCCTAGAGTTCGTTGTCTTGCTCTTGACAGAGCCGGGCATTTGCACAGAAAGTGAGTTAAAGTTTCCTTCTCCCCCACCTCCTTGCAACTGCGACAATTGGTGTTGTGGGGTATACCCATTCTAACAGCATGGTCACCGATGGGCCAGTGTCCAGTGGTAATTGCTATCACCCTGGAGATTTCCTTACGGGATCTGCTTAAGAGGTCCCGTGTTTTAGTCTTGTTGTAGCGAGGCCACATATCTCTTGAAATGGCGCACCCACTGAGGTTACGCCACCTATTTTCTGCTGTTTTAAGAGAGTGTGTGTTGATATTATTCATGATAGTTTTTAAAGGAGTGAGAATGCCGATTGCACGTGAGCTGGGAAGGGACGAGCCCAACCTGGCTAGGGCATCAGCCTGTTCATTTCCATCTATGTCACTGTGGCCTGGAACCCATATGAGAGTGATACTGTATCGACTCCCAATGGAGGCCAGTTCGTTTTGGCATTGAAGTACTAGTTTGGATGACGTCGATACCGAAATAATCGCCTTAATAGCGGCTTGACTGTCGACAAAAATAGCGATATTTTGCTTGGGAGTACTATCGTGTTTAATCGCGTGACATGCCTCCCTTATAGCCAACAATTCCGCCTGGAATACGCTGGAGGAATCAGGTAGGCGAAACGATTTTTTTTATTTTTAGTGTGTCCGAGTAGACACCTGCGCACACTCCGCAGTTCATTTTGGAGCCGTCGGTGTATATAAGTGTGTCAAAATCTTTTTCAACCACTGCGTTTTTCCAATCCTCTCTAGTTGGAAACCCAGCGGTGAAGTGTTTGTGGAAGGTCAGTTTGGGTATCATGTAGTCGGTATGATGGTCAGCTAGACCTGCTGGCATTGAATCTAGGATATTGCTGTGCCCATAGGGCTTATTGAAACCAGCAGCCAGATTCTCTGAGCCCGACTGCACTGCACATTGCAATGTCTTTGATATGGATATCTAGAGGGAGAAGGTGGAGAAGAACCGTTAAGGCATCAAGATCGCATGGCCCCAGTTGTGCCGATACAAGCTGTTCTTTGTACCCTCTTAAGTTTTTCAATGATATACCCTTTACTCACAGAAGGCCACCAGACTAGTGCACCATAGGTGAGTATCGGCCGAACAACAGCAGTGTACATCCAAAGTGTCATCTTTGGTTGTAGGCCCCATCTTTTGCCAAATGTTTTTCTACAGGCATAGAAAGCTATACATGCTTTCTTGACCCTTTGTTCTATGTTGGTTTTCCAATTAAGCTTAGTATCTAGGATAGTCCCTAGGTATTTGGCATTGGATGAGAGTGAGAGCGCTTGTCCATTAAGTCGGGGGAGATTAAAGGATGGTATTTTGGTCTTCGTGGTGAAAAGCATCATTTCCGTTTTGCTCGGATTAACACCAAGGCCACAGCTTGTAGCCCACATGCTCACAGAACCCAGAGCGTACTCCATGATTTCGCTAATCACTGGGAGAAACTTTCCTGACACTAGGATCACCATGTCGTCCGCGTATGCCACTGCCTTAATCCTATCCCGATCAAGTCGGACTAACAGTTTGTTCATAACAATAAGCCACAGCAGAGGAGATATCACACCACCCTGTGGTGTACCTCTGTCAGCATATCGCGTTAAGCTGCTGCTGCCTAGTGTTGATTGAATGATTCTAGACCTTAGCATGGATATAATCTATTGGCTAAAATGCTCCTCTACACCGGTTACGGTTAGGGCTTCTAGTATACTGTCAGTTTGTACATTATTGAAAGCCCCTTCTATATCAAGGAAGGTGGCTAGGGTGTAATCTTTGTAGTAGAGGGACTTTTGCTGGTCCCAATCACCTCATGCAGAGCGGTTTCAGTCGATCTGCCTTTGAGATATGCGTGTTGTGATGTGGTTAGCGGTGATTCATTAAGAATGCTTCGCACATGGATGTCAAGGATCCGCTCCAGGGAAGCAAGGCTGATGGGCCTAAAACCGTTTGCAGATTCATGTCCACGTCTGCCTGCCTTTGGTATAAAAACTACCCTGACACGTCTCCATGAGTGTGGAATAAAGTTTAATAAAATACAACTTCTATAAATTGGCAACAACCACGGTAATACAGTGTCCTGTAAGTTTTGTAGCATGATCGGCAAGATGCCATCAAGGCCAGGTGATTTATAGGGTGAGAAGCTATTTATTGCCCAGGATGTCTTTTCTTTGGTTATGATGGATTTGATATTTTCCCAAGTTGCATGGTCAGCGGGCCGAGAGTCAGCAGATGCTGGCGGCACCTCTTTACAACCCGGGAAGTGTGTTAATTAGGATAGACAGAGATTCGGATGAGGTCTCTGCCCAGCTACCATCCGACTTTCTTATTAAGGACGGGTTTGAATGGTCCTTCGCTAAGATTTTGCTCAGTCTGGAAGAGTCTTTAAGGGTATTAATGGATTCGCAGTATTCCTGCCAAGATTCTTTCTTGGCGCTACGAATAGCCGCTTTGTATATTCTGAGGCAATCTTTATAGGGCTGCCAAAAATTGTATTTATAAGTTTACTAAGGTCCTCACTCCACCAGGGAGGTAGTTTTTTCTTACCGAAACTGGCTGGCTAGATATCCCTAGTGTAAACAAAATTTTGACAAACACGACTGGAAAGTGCAAGTATCAAATTAAATGTGCGTTTGCACTTGGTACGGATGGTTGCGCTTGTAGTTGGCAATTGTTTGGTACAAAGTGAGCCAAAAGAGATCACCCTATTGGAAGATGCTCTTATTTTTGCAAGTGGCCGCCAATGTCAAATCTGTTTTGACATTTGTGGACCAGACAGATGTAGAATACAAGTGAACAAGCCATGGAGCGATACACTCGTAACAATTCGTCTGTACTGTTGGCGCAGCGCGAATTCCGTCGCCGATTCGCCGGCCGTCCGACACCGATTGCGCAAACACTGCGCCGTTTGGCCACCAACCTTAGAGTATGGGACCACACGAGACATTGCCAAGAGTGGCCGGCCCCGGATTGCCCGTTGTGCCGAGAATATCGCCGCTGTTGCCGAGGATGTCGAGCAGTCGCCGGAAACATCGACCAGACGCCGTGCCTCGCAATTAGCCATCAGCCGGTCGTCCCTAAGGCGAATTTTGGTCAAAGATTTGCGCATGTTCCCGTACAAAGTCCAGTACGTGCATTACCTGCTATCTGTCGACCGCCAAACGCGTGTAACCTACGCCCAAGCCATCCTCAATCTCGAGGGCGAAGTGGACGATTTTTCGACCAAAACCATAATGAGCGATGAGGCTCATTTCCACCTCAGCGGGTACGTGAACAAGCAAAACTATCGCTTCTGGGACACCGAGTAATGCACGAAGAGCCATTACACCCGCTCAAAATTACTACATGGTGCGATGTTCACGCTGGAGCCATTTTTTTCAAGAACGCCGCTGGTCAAACGACAACAGTGGACGGTGTGCGCTATGGGGCCATATTAACCGAGTTTTCTCTGCCGCAATTGGACGAATTAGGACTGGAGGACATGTAGTCCGAACAGGACGGAGCAACGACACACACTGCGCGAGCCACAACCGATATTCTGAAGGGCCAAACAACATCGGATGACTTCTTTTGGCCCACCTTGTATATTCTAAAACGAACATTTTAATTTTGAATGGTAGCCAAATAAGTGGTGTTTTTTAGAGGTACAGAACTTATGTTGGCAACACTATTTCAACTGGCGGTTATTTTGTCAGCTGTCAAGTGATTTATTTTTAGTTTGGTTTTGCATTTCAACATGAATAGACTGACGTTTGAACAACGCTTCCAAAATTTATTTTGAAAATCATGGTTCTGTTCGAAATACGTATAATACGTCAATTTTACGGTCAACATAATCGTCCATCAGAGCAATTAATTCGATTAAGTATGGAACGTTTTCGCACCACGTTTACTCTAAATGATAAGACGCATCCACAGAAAAAGTCATTGCTGCTGTAGAGTGTAGGGTAAAGGAAGACCCGAATCAGTCTATCCGCCATCGCGTGCACATGAATTAAATATGTGTTCATCCACTTTATGGATGATTTTACGGAATGATCTTGGTTTGCGTGTTTACGAAATCCAACTCATGCAAGAATTGAAGCCACAGGATCACCTAGCAAGCCGTTTAACGATGAAGCTCACTTTTGGTTGAATGGATACGTCAATATAAACAAAACTGCCGTATTTGGAGTGATGATAATCCTCGAGTGTATGTTGAGACACCGTTACATCCATGGGTTTTATGGGTTTTTTGAAATAATTGGTCCGTACTTCTTTAAAAACGAAGTGGCCAGAACGTTACAGTCAATGGTGACCGCTTAAGAGCCATGATTACTGACTTTTTCGTTCATTAATTGAACAGCCATGATGTGCAGAAGCTCTGGTTTCAACAAGACGGCGCAACTTGTCAAACAGCTCCTGGCACAATTGATTTGTTAAAGGAAAAGTTCGGTGAGCGCATAATTTCGCATTTTGGTCCTGTGAATCGGCCTCCAAGATCATGCGATTTAACGCCGCTTGAATATTTTCTGTGGGGATATGTGAAGTCGGTAGTCTACGCCTATAATCCCGAAACGATTGACCACTTCGTTTCAGGCTTATCGGCCGACATGTGTCCAACATACGGAGACAAATGTTGGAAAAAGTCATCGAAAATTGGATCTCCAGATTAGACTACGTCCGAGCCAGACGTGGCCAGAAATCCTATTTAAATTATAAATGCCAGATGATTATCTTTCGAATAAAGTATATTGCATGTCAATTTTAAAAAATCATCTTTGTTTTATTCCATTTCAAAGTTCTATACACCTAAAAAAAAATAAAAACCCTTTAGAAAGAAGTTTTATCACATTCACTGACTCACTGCCTAAAGCCTATAAATACCCTATAAATCGTACGAATTTTACGTACGATACAAATTCGTATCCAATGTGCGACTGGCCTTATAACGGTTGATCCAAGTAGAGATATGAATATCAATAGCCTTTTTTGACAGATCACGTGTGAGTCGTGTCATGCTGTCATGTTATTTTTGTTTAGTATTGTTTGGCATTTCATAATGGAAAGACTTACGCGTGAACAACGTTTACAATTTGTTCAACTTTATTATGAAAATTCACGTTCTGTGAGGAATGTGTTTCGTGCACTTCGCTCAACTTATGGTCAACATAATCGGCCTACTGAGCGTACTATTCGCAACACCATCACCCATTTTGAGACCCAGCATTCATTATTGGATAATATTCGACCGAATAGACCACGTCCAGCACGCTGTGAAGAAAATATAGCGGCCGTAGCTGAGAGTGTACACGAAGACCGTGGAGACTCGATTCGGCGCCGTTCGCAGCAACTCGGACCATGATAACCGACTATTTGATGCCTGAAATTGAAGCTCGTGATCTCGGCGACATTTGGTTTCAGCAAGACTTCCCACACATCGCATCAATCAATGGACTTATTGAGAGAACATTTCGGTGAGCACATAATTTCACGTTTTGGGCCGGTCGATTGGCCACCAAGATCGTGTCATATCACACCGTTAGACTTTTTCCTGTGGGGATATGTAAAGTCAAAAGCTTATGCCGACAAACCCGCTTCGATTCAGGCCTTGGAGGAAAACATCACGCGTGTCATTCGCCAGTTACCAGTCGAAATGCTCGAACGAGTGATCGAAAATTGGACTCAACGGATGGACCATCTGCGACGTAGCAACGGCCAACATTTGATAGACATAATCTTCAAAAAATAAATGCCAAAGAATGTTCTTTCAAATGATAATAAACATTCTCCATTAAATTTGAATTTTCTCGAAATGGATCACCCTTTAGTTGTCTCTTTTCGTTACACTTTTTCGTTAGGTACACTTTTTCGTTTCATAAAATCCAACTTACACCTTTCCAAAAGAAAATTTACAAAAAAAAAACGAACATAAAACGCACCCTGTATTGAATCCTTAACCAATTTTTCTAATCTTTAAGGCCCAATGCACACGGAGCAACTGAAAAAAAAAACAAATGATCACATTTAAACCTTAACGTCATATAAACAAAACAGATACTGGAATGTTCCCGAGAAACAAATTAATTTGTTTTGATAGTTAGTACGTCAGATGTACTGTGGAATGTATGGAATGAATCAAAAGATGTGTTCGCCCACCCACCCACATCCACCCATGGGGCTTGTCGTACGTAACCTACAAAAATAGTATCAGCGTTCAATGCTTTGGTTTTTTTTTTTTATTTTTATTTTAGAAAACTCAATTTTTGGTTGGGTATGGAAGCCGCATATATAAAATTTTATAAACTAAAAAAAAAATGATAAATAGCCCGCCTGCTTTACCCTGCACTTTAAAACTTTATCAATGGCTGCGGAAGTCAATTTTGTTCATCCAACCCAACCTGCGTGGCACACCAACGCACGAAATGTTTAGAGATGAAGTATCTCACCCGAGAATTCCGAACAAAAACAGCCTCATTTTCCGCAATGGACGGAAATTTTCGTAATTCAGCTTATAGTGGGTGTATTGACTCTCAAGACATTCCACTTTTTTAATGGCTTATTTACTTATTCTCTTGTTGACTTTTGCTAAAAGTATTTTCGTATCTTTCGGGTCTGGGAATAGACAAAAGTTGATTGTCCCCTGCTGTTTAATCATCAAAGGAAAGGAAAAATTAAATCACCTGTCAATTTTGAAATCTGTTCAGTTTTTGTAAACAATAACCGGTTCTTTTTTTTTTTTAAATTAATGAAATTAAAAAAAGATTTTTCATTATTTTTTAACAAATTAAAAGCAGAAATGTACGAAATGAAAATAAATTTAAATTTCCAAAATATTCTCAATAAATTTTTTATTATTGTTGATTTTGATTTTTTTTGCTGTTTTTTGGGCTACGATTTATTTTAAAACAAAAAAAAAACCACTCCATTATTTGGAAATAAATACCGAAGGTACACATATCATCACAACAACTGACAGTTACTGGTTCTTTCATAATCCTGATGATATGTTTCGTCAGTCTGCAGATAGATCAACGGATCGTTTATAGAACAAGATACAACACGAATAAATGATTACGAAAAAAAAAGCTAATCAGTTGTTGATTCGCTATGCTTGATGAAGTAGATTACATTTTTGGTACAAAAAAAAATAAATAAACGAAGCGGTTATGCCCACGATATAACCAAGAGATTAACGATGTTTAATTGCTTCAAATGGGACAGCAGATTCTTTATGACGGTAATTTCGGCAATGACTTAGGTATTTTTTTTTTTGAAATTTTTGCGTGTATGCATAATGTTTTTGTTTAAGTGAATTTTTTTTGGGGACTTAATTGAGATTGTACTATAGAGCACAAGTTGTGGATATAAACTCGCCTTCGAATACAGCCGAATGGGTTCTAATTTATTAAACCTGATATCGCACAATGGTAGTGGGTACTCAACTAATCTGGGCCAACGACACTTATAGGTCGTTACACTTTGTTGGACGATCGTATACAGACATAGACAAGGCCATTGGAAACATTCTTGGCGTTTGAAGTCACAACCGAAATACAATCTAAATTTATGCATTTAGTCTGCTTTCCGGTTTCGTATTTGCTATTGAAGTTGGAGGACGCTTTGAGAGGGTGAAGCGGTTGGTTTTGCGAGTCGATTTTGCTGGAAACATTTTGATCACTTTTTTATCTGGAAGATCGGCAGATGATAGACGTTGCTTTTGTGTTATAAAACAAATAGATCGCGTACTGATTGACACTTCTTACAAGTGCATGTTTTTCTGGACATGCGTCATTCATGTTTGGAGATACGGTATGAATATGAGTAAAACTTATCGATAATAGCTTTGTTTAACGTGCCGAGAATAGCACTATAGGGTGACGACATGACACGATCATACAGAGTCGTCTTCTGAGGATTGAAGGGAACACTTCTACAACGACCTATACTTAACGCCAAACGGTGTAGTGTCTATTCCGATGTGAGATCTCAATACGAGGGTAGACCACAAAAGCTATGATCTTAGACATGTGGATTGGGAAATACCCCATCGGTGATAGAGACGACAATGATGAACATCAACAGCTTAGTCGAAAGAGATAACATGTATGAACTCATGGCCTGCAAGTGTGTCAACGACCTACCGCGCTTATGGCCACCAAGTAAGTCAATTTGGCATAAACTGACCAGCAACAATCTTCACATCAAAATGATCATCTGGCGATCAGTCTTCATGCGTGTCTTCAAACTAAGAAGTGTTTCTATTTTTCAAGAAGTCGTGTCGCGTCGTCATAAGAATTATTCCTCAGATGGAGTCAACGCATGACGTCTAAAGTCCCAGTTAGGATGAACGCAGTAATCGACCCATATAAGCTTACTTACTTCCTTCCGTGGCGATGCAGTCCGGAATGATCCTGGGCCTTAACTTATATTTCTCTCCAATTAGCTTGGGTCTATTTAACTGCCTTCAGTTGTGCACTTCAAGTTGGTAAAGTTCGGTTTCTACTGGTGAGCGCCACTTCAGCTGGCTGGGAATCAAAGACTCTGCGAGCAGGAGTGGTGGTGTCCATTCGCGCTACATGTCCTAGGCAGCTTATAGGTTCAATGAGGAGTTTTTGTGGACCAGATATGTCGCTGTACAGATCGTAAGGTTCATGGTTAAATTTTCGTCTCCATAGCCCGTCAATTCAAACGGGGCCGAAGATTTTCCAAAGAATTTATCGGTCAAAACGACCAAGGATTTCTTCATCCGCTGTTCATACGGTCCATGATTCGGCATAGCATAACTGGGATGGTTGGGATCTTTTATAGGATCTCCTTAGGAGTTCGAGTGAGGGGTTCACTACTAACCATACAACTACGATCTATATGAGCTGCTCAGATATATTCATACGACAGTACATCTAGCAATCTGAAGGGTAAGTCAGGCTTCTTATACGGAGTTGGTTGAAGCTAAGCCGAAAGGGCAACGGGAGCCCCCGATTGTAATTGGCTCTCCAGGTTGGGATTTTGCTGTCAGGGTAACATCCTTCCCACGTGAAATACAGTTGAGGGAGAAAACAACCTTATAACCGATTCCCTCAAATGCAACCACACCCGGAATGATCATGAACTACGACTTACGATTATGCACTATCAAAGTACGATCATTGCACACCGCGGTTTCTACTCAAAAACTTGAATGTGTCCCTCAGCGGTACGGAGCAGATATTAAAGCGATTCAGGAAATACGATGGGAAGGATCAGAAATACAAACATGAAAATCATGCCGCCAAAGGCTGCGCAGTTTTTTAAAGAGTTGACTTAGGTTATGTCGTCGGTATAGTTGAGTTTATACCATCAGCTGCTGATCAACTGGCTGTGATCCGCATCAGCCTTATACGTACACACGCCCCTTCCGATAAGACTGAAGCCATATCACGGAGGAATTTTACGACTTCCTGGTCCAGAATACGATTTGAAAATAGTACTTGGGCATTTCAGTGCGAAAATCGAGAAGGACAACAACTAGGCACAGATTCTGCCTAACTAACTGTGCAGCAGCTTGTAAGACTGTGATCAGCACCACTAAAAAATACAAATTTTTGACCCAACAGACTAGTAAGTACCCAGGGCCTAGCTTTCTTACAGCCATTCATGTGTGCGTGTTTTCTTCTTGCACGATGGCGGGACTTCCTCTTTTATGCCGACTCCGGACGACTAAGTTGAGATAAGATGTTCTTGACAACTTTAACGATACGGATGATTAGTTAGATCATCACGGGGGAGGGCCAGTGAAAAATCATTTAGGTGTTGCTTCGGCTGGGGATCGAATACAGGCCTTTTGCGTGGCAGTTTATCGCACTAAGAAAGGGAAGAACACGAACTCTATACACCGATGGGTAAATCGGTAATCTTACTGGGCACCAATGAATATGAATCGCATTAACTTGAGGCAATTTCTGAAATGATAGAAGCACCATCACCACAACCTCCAGTACAACAGGAAATTCCATAAAAGTTGGTGCCTGGAAATGCCGTCAAAATACCACAGCAGCAACTAAAAAAGGTTCAAAACCAGGTAGTGACAACGCCTAAGTTTTTTCACTAATCCATCTCTTGCGAAAATCCGACAAACATGTCGTTCGAATACGGCGTTAGACAGGAGGTACTTTTCTTTTTGGCAAAAAATAATAACTTCGCACACACAAATGGAAGAATTTAATGCTAAATATTTAATTTTTTTTAATGAACAATCAGCCGACAATGCTTCCACTCATGGACGATCAATTGCCGGTGTTTCCGACATTATAGCCGCTATCATCACACGTTTTTGACGCTACTATTGAACATTTTCCAATTCGATTACCCTACGATTCAACACAGTTATTAGAAAGCACAGCCTCTACGACGAAACGACCAAATATAATGGCTTGGAGATCAGCATCACCAGATTTTCATTCTAAAGATGGTCGAACTGCCAACCAAATCCACCATGTATTCATAAATGGGAAGCACACATCTGACATCTTGAAAGTACAAACGTACAGAGTAACAAACCATACGATTCAAAAATGTTATTAGCAGAGCATCCAACTGGACCATATCAAGAGGCTTACCCCTGTGGTCATTTTTTGATAGGAAGTCATTGGATTTTTAAATTAAAGGAAATTAATCCAAAAGATGAGAGAATAATTTTGGAGTAGATGGGAAGAGGAGTACCTCTCAAAATTCCAGTAAAAACCAAAATGGACCCAAACCGAAGAAAATCTAAAGATGACCTAAAAAGACGAATCAAATCATCCACCTAGATGGCCAATTGGAAAATAAGTCGTAACACATCTGGCTCGAAGGACCAAATCTACACGAGTTTGGCCGACAATACACGCGTTTTCGATGAGTACCCAAACCGAAGAAAATCTAAAGATGACCAAAAAAGACGAATCAAATCGTCCACCTAGATGACCAATTGGAAAATAATTCGTAACACATCTGGCTCAAAGGACCAAATCTACCCAAACAGTAGAAAATCTAAATATGACTTAAAAAGACGAATCAAATCATCCACCTAGATGGCCAATTGGAAAATAAGTCGTAACACATCTGGCTCGAAGGACCAAATCTACACGAGTTTGGCCGACAATACACGCGTTTTCGATAAGTACCCAAACCGAAGAAAATCTAAAGATGACCTAAAAAGACGAATCAAATCGTCCACCTAGATGACCAATTGGAAAATAAGTCGTAACACATCTGGCTCAAAGGACCAAATCTCTCCAAACCGAAGAAAATCTAAAGATGACCTTAAAAGACGAATCAAATCGTCCACCTAGATGACCAATTGGAAAATAAGTCGTAACACATCTGGCTCAAAGGGCCAAATCTACACGAGTTTGACCGACAATACACGCGTTTTCAATGAGTACCCAAACCGAAGAAAATCTAAAGATGACCTAAAAAGACGAATCAAATCGTCCACCTAGATGACCAATTGGAAAATAAGTCGTAACACATCTGGCTCAAAGGACCAAATCTACCCAAACAGTAGAAAATCTAAATATGACTTAAAAAGACGAATCAAATCATCCACCTAGATGGCCAATTGGAAAATAAGTCGTAACACATCTGGCTCGAAGGACCAAATCTACACGAGTTTGGCCGACAATACACGCGTTTTCGATAAGTACCCAAACCGAAGAAAATCTAAAGATGACCTAAAAAGGCGAATCAAATCATCCACCTAGATGGCCAATTGGAAAATAAGTCGTAACACATCTGGCTCGAAGGACAAAATCTACACGAGTTTGGCCGACAATACACGCGTTTTCGATAAGTACCCAAACCGAAGAAAATCTAAAGATGACCTAAAAAGACGAATCAAATCATCCACCTAGATGGCCAATTGGAAAATAAGTCGTAACACATCTGGCTCGAAGGACCAAATCTACACGAGTTTGGCCGACAATAGACGCGTTTTCGATGAGTACCCAAACCGAAGAAAATCTAAATATGACCTAAAAAGACGAATCAAATCGTCCACCTAGATGACCAATTGGAAAATAATTCGTAACACATCTGGCTCAAAGGACCAAATCTACCCAAACAGTAGAAAATCTAAATATGACTTAAAAAGACCAATCAAATCATCCACCTGGATGGCCAATTGGAAAATAAGTCGTAACACATCTGGCTCAAAGGACCAAATCTACCCAAACAGCAGAAAATCTAAATATGACTTAAAAAGACGAATCAAATCATCCACCTAGATGGCCAATTGGAAAATAATTTGTAGCACATCTGACTCGAAGGACCAAATCTACACGAGTTTGGGCGACAGTACACGCGTTTTCGATGAGTATCTTACAAATTCTCATCGAGTACGCTTAATTTGTCTTACAACCTCATGTACAGGAAGAATATTTTGCCATCATAAAACGTATTTGAGTTGTTTTCCACATTTGTTTTTAAATTATTTATAGGGGGCAACATTTAACCTAAAAACATTTAAATTATTAAAAATACCACGTTTTTTTCAATGATCTAGAAATAAGCGATTGTCATTTCAAGTTTATCAGGCTTCTTTAAATGGCATGCGTTCACCTCTTTGATAGTTCAAAATTTTTGTTTAATCAATTCCAACCTAAAATTTGATTCTTCCCTCACTGTGGTGAATATAATGAATGACAGATTATTTCAATATTTTCTGTAACTATCGTGACAAAAAAAAGCTCATGAGGCTTTAAATGATTACTAGTACCGGGACATTTAACAGGTTGCACGGAGGCAATAACTTTTTTATTTTTAATAAAATGAACTTACCACTGACTAGTTGTTCGTCAATTCACAATCTGCAAAGAGAAAGGGAAATTTTAATAAACACAAACGAACGCCTCATTGCACCCACTCGCCAGAGTCTCTGAGTGTAGGTAATCATTAAGAACACACAAAAAAAAACACAAACAAAACCGATCCTCAAATATAGAATAAATAATTCTCAGAAAATTGTCATTACCACATTTATTTAAGGAAATTTCCCACCGCACATTTATAAAAATGTACTTAAATTTTGTTTTACAAAATACGCATATATCTCACGGGTAATTTCCTCCTTCTCAAGAAAGATGCGGCAAAGTAAGTCAGTAAAAAGCTGCGGCCAGCAATTATTGACTTTTATAAGAAAAAAAAAATTTTTTTTAATTAAACTTTTACATCAACTCACCTATTTTTCTGCGAAAAATGTCATAAACACACAAACAATCGAGAAAAAAAAACTTAACAAGAAAAAAACAAAAATCCCAAACAATTAACAAAGAAAACGAATAAAAAGAAGAAAAACAAACGCGAACGCGAAAACAAGAAACGGCGATGACGAAAAGCGAAGAAAAAACACGATTAGAGGAACCCTGCGACCTAACACACACCCGACTTCCCCGAATTGCACTCAATGACTGTGGATGAATCCGCGACGCGCTGGTAACCTAGTTTTTTCTTGAATCCACCATCTCTACATGTGCAGAAGCAACAACAAACCATTCAAATCAACCACCAACATCCCTCGGCTATAGCGGAATTTTTCTGCCATCAAAATTAACGCGCGGGGTGAGACTCTGACTATCGAAATCTGTAGCTTAACCGCGGCGCGCGAAGCTATTCCATGCGCTGAGATTCAGATGAATTCAGGAGCGCAACAACCCCTTGGTGTGTAAAAATCAGAAATAGGGTAAAACTAGTACACAACACACTCCCCTGGTTTAAGTGAGTCATATACAGCACACAACTAGACTCGTTATAAATCTTGGTGGACATAAAAAAAAATCGCTCTTATCCTTTACGCATACACATCCTTCGAGGAGGAGACAATGGTACATATTTCTTTTTATGTTTGCCCGAAGAAATAAACATAAAGGATCGCGGCACACAAGAAAAAAAAATAATAAAACAAAATTTTTATTATTGGAAATTATCAAGGAACGATTTTTGTAATGTCGTTCGGGAGAACAAAAGGATCGACACGAAGGAAGTGCTTCTCGTTCTTTCCGCTGAGTGGTTATCTCTTCTTACTCCTGGGGATGGTGGTATTGTTTTTAATTCGCGATTTGAATCGCGTTTTCGTGGATTTTAGTTTCTTTTCTGGGTAAAATATGGGGTGCTCCTGGTTTATGTTTTTGTTTCTCAGTGAATTCCTTTTTTAAGGATTTGAAGGCATTATTTATGGGGATTGATTTGCGTACGGTGGAAAGTTGTTCAGGGTTTTCTTTTGTTGTTAGTTGCATTGGAAGGGGATGCAATGTAATTATTCCTGTGGCATTGTAACCTACAAACCTTGTAGAGTTTTTTTTTATTTCTGAGGTCCTTTGTACATCCAAGGAGGTGAAGGTAGATTTTTTTTTAATAAATTATCGCTTTCGTATTTAAATGAGTTCAGATTTCAGGATGGTGATTGAGGAGCATTTGACATTGTTACGGTTAATTGTTATGAAGATGATAAGTGCATACTATTAGCATTTTGTTTGGGTTGCTGTGCTTCCATGTGACGGGTAGGGAGTATTTTGTGATGTGGTAGGGTTGTCGTTAAGTGGGGCTGTAGATGGTGCAGGTTTCGATTTACAATCATGGTAACATCATTGAATGTTTTTTTTTAATAGACCACCTTTTATCATGATTCTTGCAAAATTATCCGGAAAGTATGAACAATTGACTATTTGTTCAGATTCTGTATAAAAATAAATGGAAAGGATCATCGTGCCAAACAAAAAAGCAAGGACTCAAATGAGCTTGCTATCTACCTCTTTGAATGTTTTGTAGTGACAGTTTTTCGATTAAATTATGGAACCAATGTCTATGAAAAGTCATAAAATATCCATTTTTCCATTTTTTTTAAATTTCGAACACCAATGTCTTGTGGGAAGCGGTATAAGATTGATTTCATATCCCATTTTTTGATGGTTGGGTGTTGTAGAACGAGGGTAGGCTCTGATTGGCTTTAACTTGACGATGGCCAGTGGTTCTAACTCTGACTACACATTCAATGTGCTTATTTTTACCTTCAATTGGTAACCATCGGGATTTGACTTGCTAAACGATTAATGCGAGTGTTGTTAACAAGACGAAAAACAGCAACACTATAAACAGCCTGGTCAGGCTAGTACAGAATACCCGCACTCTACTGTGCCAGGCGAACCTAGATGAGCTGCTTCGACATATTAGGACAACAGGTTATCTAGGAATCTCAAGGATAAGTCAGGCCTCTGAACAGAGATGGTGGCGGTTGAACCGAAAGGCCAACGGCAGCGCTCAATCCCGTAGTGGATACTGATGGCCCAGTGTCCTAGAGGTATCTAATAAATTGGAACTGGCCCTCCAGGTTTAGGGTGGTGCTTTGGGTTAAAGACCCACCCATAGAAAAATTGCAAATAATAGAGTACTGATTTTATTGTTGACTACCCTGCTTAACGAAAAAAGGATAACCAAGTTCGTATTCGCATGGAATGTGAGAACATTAAACAGGAGATGTGCAAGCGAACACCTAGCGGAAGCCCTTAGCTGCTACAAAGCAGACATTACTGCCATCCATGAAATACAATGGTATGGACCGGACAAAATGAGGATAAAAAACTGTGGCCTACGGACCGTGTTATAGTATTGCAGAAACAGCGGCTATTCGGATGCGGATTTGTTATAAGTGCCAGACTTAGGCAAGAAATCGTATGTTTGCACGACATAAGCGAATGGATTGTAACAATTCGCATCAAGGCCAATTGATTGACTTGATGCAAATTATATGCTTCGACGAGCTCCTTGACAAAACCTATGAGCGACTACCGAAGTACGATGTTAAAATCGTACTGGGAAATTTTAACGCAAAGGTAGGAAGAGAAGACATCTTTAGCAGTGTTGTCGAAAAAAATATAGCCTTCACGACGTACATCTGGTAACGGACTTAGGCTAATTGACTTCGCTACGGAACGAAATGCAATTATAGCCAGCACACGGTTCTCTCACCACGATAAGGCGACATGGCGGTCTCCAGATCAACGAACGGTCAACCAAAATGATCACATTGCGATAGACAAGAGGCACGCATCCAGTATTTTGGATGTTCGTACATTCGGAGGACTAACATCGACTCGGAGCACTACCTTGTTGCAGCTAAGGTAAGAATTCGGATATCCACCACGCCACAACAAACCAGAAACACTGTGAAAAAAATTAACGTCGAACGACTACAATCGCAAGAGACCGCCAAGGCCTTCGCGCAACGCGTATCCCTTAACCTCTTTATTTACACCATACCACCAGCAACGTATATCGAACAACAATGGCAACGATGCCAACAAGCCAATAGATCAGCCGCAACTCATGTACTTGGTTTCTGGCGGCCACCAGCAATACACCCCTGGTCAGATGAGGAATGCCGACAGATGCTCGCAGCCAAGAACGAGGCCTACAAGGTTAAGCTGCAGGTGAAGACGAGAGCTGCCATTGAGCTCTATAGGCAAGGAAGAATGGAAGAACACCGGCTTTTCAGAAAAAAGAAAAAAGGGAAATAGAAGCGCGAGATCGAGGATATAGTTTTATCAAAGTGTAAAATGTCAAAGCCAAGTATACAAGGCTCGAACAGAATCCTGTCGTAGTTGAGACACAGTCGATGCTGAGGATATGGAAGAACCACTTCTGCAGACTGTTAAACGGCGATGACGAACAACATTCCGCTGTCTGGCAGAACAATATTGGCGACGACAGCGAAAACTAACAACCACCCGACCTAAGTGAAGTGAGGATAGCAATATCTAAACTCAAGCTTAACAAGGCAGCCGGAAATGTCGCCGTCCCGCCGAGATGACTTGGGAAGTAACATCCACCAACTCATAAGCCAAATGTGGTCGGATGAATGTATGCCTGAAGAAAGGAACTCAGCATTGTTTGTCCGATCCACAAAATATGAGAACCTCTGAAGTGCGCCAGCTACAGAGGCATAAGTCTCCTCAACATCGCCTACAAGATCCCATCTACCGTAATATGTGAACGCCTGAAACCGTTTACCAACAACCGATCGGCCCTTATCAGTGTGGTTTTAGGCTAGAAAAGTCCACAAATGATCAAACCTTGACATTTGAGCAGATCCTGGATAAAAACCCAAGAATTCCAAATCGATACCCACCACCTATTCATCGATTTAAAAGCCGCAGAGACGAACTATACAGAGCCATGTCTAGTTTTGGTATACCGCCTAAACTCATCAGTCTGTACAGGATGATGATGATGAAGAATTATCGCTGCTCCATCAGGGTCGGAAACAACATCACCGACACCTTCGATACCAAAAAAAGGATTTAGGCAAGGCGAGGCGCTGTCATGTGACTTCTTTAATTTGATTCATGAGAGGATTGTGCAAAACTCCCGAGTCAACACAAAAATCGGTTCAACTACTAGCATACGCCGACGATATTGACAACATTGGTCGGAATCAACGAAAAGTCATAGCCTCGTTTTCTACTATAGAGAAGGAAGCGGCAAAAATGGGTTTAGCAGTAAATGAGGGTAAGACCATGTTTATGCTGTCAAAACGAAAGACACACAACATCGACGAATTGGACAGAACGTCACCATTGACAGATATAACTTTGAGGTAGTACGGGACTTTGTTTACCTCGGCTCCGCTAGTAACAACATCTCGACAGAAATTAATCGAAGAATTGCTCTTGCCAACCGCTGTTTCTTCGGGCTATGAAGGCAATTCAGTAGTAAAGCCCTCACTCGAACTACTAAGGAGATAATATATATGACCCTGATCATCCCAGTCCTGCTCTAAGGCGCTGAAGCATGGACCGTTTCAAAAGCGGATGAAGAAATACTTGGTCGATTCGAGAGAAAAATTCTTCGAAAAATCTTCGGTCCCGTTTGTGTTGACGGGCTATGGAGACGAAGATTCAACCAAGAACTATACGAGCTGTACAGCGACATGCCCCTAGTAAAAATACTTCAAGAACGAATAGACACCAATACTCCGGCTCGCAGAGTCTTCGATTCCCAGCCAGACGTGGGACGCAGTAGAGGAAGACCTCGCCTTAAGTGGCGCACACAAGAAGAAACCGACCTCAACCAACTAAAAGTGCGCAACTTGAGGCAGTAAGCTAAGTACCGGGCTAATTGGAGAGGCATGTTGTTTGAGGCCCAGGTTCATTCCAGACTGTAGCGCCACTTAAGTAAGTTAGTTAGTAAGTGCATATAGTTCAAATATCTATGATTAATCATCAATCAGGAATCAAACTTTGTTGACAACATTAATCATCATAACAAGTGAAGGGGAAAGTTCCACTGAAAACTGCCCAGAACCTGAAAAAAAAGATCTGCCCTATGAGCGATAATGAATGAAGATAACCGCTGAGATGAACATTCTTCGGGTCATAGAGGTGGGTCACATGAGAGCCTTAACAAATGGTGCAAGACAGCTTCAATTAATTCAATCGAGAGATCCTAATTACCTTCCCGAAGAGGCATTATCAATCAAAGCCCCCATTCAATAAGAGGAGAGTTACAATCCTCCAAAACTCCTAGATCACATAAATGCAACAACAACAGCATTTGATTGTCCTAGTTGACAAAGTGTCAATCAGGCGAAGTGCTTACCTTATGATTCCTCTTATCTAACTTAACTGACGAAAAACAACATGAATTGGACAGAACGTAACCATTGACAGATATAACTTTGAGGTAGTCGGCCCTATCGAGGTATCCGTCGGAGCGGATTCGGAGGATTTTTGCTTCGAGGTATTCTTCCGAAAAGCTGTTCGGAATATTTCTCCGACATTTTGTAACGCATCCCGGCGAATTGCGTTCAGGTGAATTTTTCGTGAAATTTTTGACAGCTAAGTGACATTCTTTTTCCGATTTCCTCCGACACAAATTCTTCGCGGAATTTATTTACGAATTGTAGTGAAGTGAAACCGTCACATTTGTGTAGAATTTTTTTCCGATGACACATACCGCTCCGCTAGTAACTCTTACAACAACATCTCGACAGAAATGACTCTCAGTCGTCAACAATTGGCAAGAGTTATTCTTTAGTTGAATTCAGGTGCGATGTCTTTGTCAGCATAATTGATAGCGGGCGATGTAGACGCTGTCCGTAACCACTAAAGGTTGTAACTGCCTAATAACCTTCGCTCCCATTCGTCGAAGAGTTACTGTGCAGCCGCTTCTTGACTCATACTTGCAAAAGATTGCCACAGATTAATGGCAGATATATTGGGTCAGCTGTTTTTGATAGTCCTTTTCTAAAACTGTCTAAAAATATGTCGTTGTTGTCAATTGTCTCCGTGAAGTTGTTCCCGACCGATTTATTTAAATTGGATCCCTTCAACGTGCGTTCATCACCCGTGAAGAACCATAAATCTTTGTACCCTTTCATCAAACCGAAGCTCGTTAGAAGTTCAACGTTCATGACATACTTCAAGGACCCAATAACACACCCAAAGAACCCCGAAAAGAATGAATAAGCGTTTCTAGCCCAGCTCTATCCTGATACCTATTTGGTTAAAATGTATCACATAACCTCTAAACTTTTGTTGCCTTAGTGTCGCCAATTTGATGCTCATTAATGTGACCGCCTACCTAGATACTTTCTTTCAATGGAACGAATTACAAGTATCCTTAGAAATGATTATGTTCCGTCAACCCACAACGGATGTTATTAGAAATTTTGTTCCGACATTTCCCCTTGAACCCACCTACCTGAACACCCGAAAAGAAGGAGGAAGTTGTAGCAAAACCTTATGTAATCAGCCTAGACACAGAATTACACAGACATACCCATTCTTATACCGACTCCCATGGGCTTGTTATGGCCACGTCCTTGTTATCCCTCCATTAAGGACTACGTCGTCATATGTGTACAACTTGTTTACAAACATTGTGGAACGCTTTGTTTTGGTATGGAAAGATGTGTGGCGTCCTTTTTTTTTTTGAGCCTCTTTGTAGCGCATGCCCCCCAACAGGAACGCCAAAGCATCTTACATTATAAGATACCGAAAAAGTGCTCGGTAAATAAGGATGGCGTGCATCCACTCACCCACGCTTAGTACATGGCTTTTCGTATACAAACATCGACCTGGGCGTCTTCTTGGAGTTTTTTTTGTTTTGATGTGCTTTCTCTGGCGTCGGTTGTCGGCAGCGGTGGCGGCTGCTACCGTGGCCATGACATCGTCGTGGGTTGATGGGTTAAGCCAGTCATCTTGTATCTGGATAACTTTTGCTGCTTTTTATCGATTTTTTTTCCACTTTCACTTTTGGTATTCTTGCGAAGCGTGTGGGAGTATCCACTGTTCGTTGAATGCTTAGAAGGAAAGAAAATATCGAGTTGATGCGTCAGTCATAGTGGGGCGGGTTTTATGGTTGTGAGTTTCAGGGGGGGCGATCAAGTGACAGATAAATAAAACAAATGTCAACGAAATATTTCGTTTGACTGACATAAACGACTGACAAGTGGTTTGGCTTGGGTGACGTGTCGGAATGAATGAAATCTCAATTAATGCTACAAGTTGAGTTGATTATAAGGGCAGATTATCTGCAACATTTCTGATAAATTCTTTAATATTATTTAGGCAGATACATGGTTTTCGATAGGGATGAAGCTAAGTTTGCACTTGTCAATTTGTTTGTATTAATGACAAATGTCATATTTAAAAAATACGTATGGCAATTCTACAATCCAATTTTGTGAATATCCTATCATATTCCATAATTAAATTAAACATCCCCAAAGAGTTGGGCGTGGGTAGAAATTTGTTGGTATACATAGAAAATGTCATTCGACGTTTTAATAATCATTTTTATCAACAACTTAAACGTTAATCTCCATACTTTTCAAAAATCCTTTCCCAATAAATGTATTTACATCCCAGACTAGGTTGCTATTTTATGAACAGAAAGTAATGAACTCATGAGGTTAGGGTGGCTGCCAGTATTTCGCCAGCACCCAGTTTTTTGGTCGATTGTGATACCACGTGGAGCTTGTGCTTTCTCCTAATTAGCTGTAGGAAAACCAATCTGTGCTTTTAACGGAGGAGACTTCTCAATTCCTTCTTCTTCTTCTTAAGTGGCGCTACAGTCCGGGATGAACCTGGGCCTCAACCAACATGCCTCTACAATTAGCCCGGTCCTTAGCTAGCTGCCTCCAGTTGGTCGGTTTCTACTTTTGCGCGCCACTTAAGACAAGGTTTTCCTCTACTTTTCCTCGTTTGATTTCTGACGAGATGTTGTTGTCAGAGCTAATAACAAACGTGGCTATGACAGCACGTTGAGTCCTACCAAGTTGAGTCAATAACGTCGGCGTATGCTAGTAGTTTCAACGTTCTGCACAATCTTTGCAAGAATCAAATTTTTTGGTATCGAATGTGTCGGTGAGGTCGTTTTCGACCCTGATGGAGCATCGAGAATTCACCATCTTCATCCTACACAATCGGACTAGACATGGCTATGTATAGCTCGTCTCTATAAATGCTGTCGAATGCGGCTTGGAAATCGATAAATAGGTGGTGGATATAGATTTGGACTTCCTGGGCTTTTTCCAGGATCTGCAAAAGTGTGAATATTTGATCAGTTGTGGACTTTCCTGGCCTAATACCACACTGCTAAGGGCCGATTAGGTTGTTGGTGAACGGTTTCAGGCGCTCCAATATTACGGCAGATGGGATCTTGTAAGCGATGTTGAGAGGAGACTCATGCCTCTGTAGTTGGCGAAGTTCAGAGGGTCTCCTTTTTTGTGGATTGGGCAAACGATGATGAAGTACACATTAGAGAGTGCTTTAATGAAAGCACTCCTCTACACCCCTGTCAATTCGCCTACCAAAAAGGTAAATCTACGGAAGGAACACTTCTAAGATTAACATCACAAATAAAAAGTGCATACGAAAACAAAGATGTAGCATTATGTGCCTTTCTTGACATATAGGGTGCTTTTGACAACACTGGATATGACTCCATATCAAATGCTTTGACTCATAGAAGAATAGATCACCCCACCATCAAATGGATCAAAGCGATGCTTGAAAGTCGGAAAATAACTGCTTCATCAGCACTGACCTCAGTATCAGTAACAGCCGTTAAAGGCTGCCCCCTCAGGGAGGAGTACTTATCGATAAACTACTTCAAGACCTAAGTAATGCAGGTTTCAATATAACTGGTTACGCCAATGACCTAGTCATCATAATAAGGGGCAAAGAACCAAAGGGGTTACAACACGTTTGCAAAACGCCCTTAAGATAGGCATAGACTGGTGTAGTAAAGAAAGTCTTTCTATAAATCCCAGCAAGGCTATCATCGTCCCTTTTACAAAAAGGAGAATATTAAATCTTAACCAAATTTCAATCAATGGTACATACATTGAGTATTCCAACGAAGTAAAATATCTTGGAGTGATCCTCGACAAAAAACTAAGCTGGAACTCCCACATTAACAACAAAATTCAAAAAGCAACCACAACTTTCTGGGCTTGCCGAAACATGTATGGTAAAACCTTGGGAATCTCTCCAAAGACCACACACTGGATCTACACGATCATGGTCAGGCCCACTATAACATACGCTTCAATAGTATGATGGAACAAAGTCACCCAAAAAACAACAAGGTACAACGGCTTGCCCGTCTGGGCATTACCAGAGCTATGCGTACCTGTCCCACAGCGGCTATAGAAGCCTTAATAGGACTAACGCCCCTCCACATTTATATAAAAAAGTGGCAATTCGCAGCTCAGCAAGTTTGACACAAGCGGAAGAGTTAAACATTAGCGAACACCTAAAACTAATTGAACTTCTATCCGAACTTCCAGAACTTGATATGATCTGTGCGGTTACAGACCGCTTACCAAAGACACTACGCTTCGACAAAAGATTTTCAACCAGAGAAGCATGGTTTAGCAATAACCCACCAAACTGCCAAAACGGCCTAAAGTGGTATACGGATATAAAATGGACTCAGGGGTAGGAGCTGGCATACATGGACCAAACAGAATCATCTTTCAATACCTATGGGAAAAAACCCTAGTGTATTCCAAACTGAGCTCCATGCCATAAAAGAATGCGCAAAACTAATACACAACTCAGGTATTAAAGGCGCAAACATCCATATATTCACGGACCTTTACCTTAGCTTAGATATTATTGACTCCAAATCAGTACTACACTGCTTCAAGTCTCTCCAAACACTCAGTTCCAGCAACAAAACCAGACTATGATGGGTCCCGGGACATAAGGGGATTGAAGGTAACGAAAAGGTGATGAACTAGCCAGAAAAGGTTCGGAAACCCCCTTCATTGGACCTGAACCCTTCTGTGCAATCATCAAATCAATAAATCTGGTTATAAAAAAACTGGGAACAAAACAAATGTAAGTCATACTGGGAAAACATTCCAGGCCTAAGACAGGCCAAAAGAGCTATTCAGCCCTTCAAAGCAGATGCCAATAAGATACAAAATCTTCGCAGGCACGATATCAAAAACTTAGTAGGCTACCTAACTGGTCATCACGGTCTGCGGTATCACCTAAATAAAATGCATCTACTCGACTCACCGGAGTGCAGACTATGTCTAGAAGAAGGCGAAACAGCCGAGCATTATCATATGTGAATACCCGGCCCTTTACGATAGGAGAAGAGAATCTTTCTTCTTAAGTCCCGAAGAACTGAGGAAATCTTCGGCAAGCACAATATATCTTTTAGGTCGATGTGTATCTTACTGCTTAGGCAAGTCAGAATTAAAAAAAAAAAGATGATGATTCATCTCCGCCGGCTTTATAAAGCTCGGCGGACATTTCCGGCTGCCTTGTTAAGCTTGAGTTTAAATATTGGTATCCTCACTTCACTTAGGTTGGGTGGTTGGTAGTTTTCATTGTCGTCGCCAATATTGTTCTGCCAGACAGCGGAATGTTGTTCGTCATCGCCGTTTAACAGTCTGCAGAAGTGGTTCTTCCATATCCTCAGCATCGACTGTGTCTCAACTACGATATTTCTTTGTTCATTTCGACACGATTCTGTTCAAGCCTTGTATTGTTGGCTTTGAAGTTTCAACACTTTGGTAAAACTTGCGAACATCGTTCCTGGAGTGGCACCTGTCTTTATCCTCAATCGCGCGCTTTTCTTGCTCTTTTTTCTTCTTGCTGAAAAGCCGATGTTCTTCCCTTCTTCTTTGCCTATAGAGCTCAATGGCAGCTCTCGTCTTCACCTGCGGCTTAGCCTTGTAGGCCTCGTTCTTGGCTGCGAGCATCTGTCGGCATTCCTCATCAAACCAGGGGTTTCTTGCTGGTGGGCGCGAGAAATCTAGCACATCAGTTGCGGCTGATCTAATGGCCTGTTGGCATCGTTGCCATTGCTCTTCGACATTCGATGCTGTTGGTATGGTGTTAATCGAGAGGTTAAGGGATACGCGTTGTGCGAAGGTCTTGGCTGTCTCTTGCGATTGCAGTCTTCCGACATTAAATTTTTTCACATTATTTCTGGATTGTTGTGGCGTGGTGGATATCCGCATTCTTAGCTTGGCTGCTACAAGGTAGTGATCCGAGTCGATGTTAGCTCTTCGGAATGTTCGGACATCCAAAATACTGGATGCGTGCCTCTTATCTATCGCAATGTGTTCAATTTCGTTGACTGTTCGTTGATCTTGAGACCGCCATGTCCCCTTATGGGTATCGAGGTGAGGAAACCGTGTGCTGGCTATAACGGACTTATTAACTTAAGTCCGTTACCAGACTTGTTTTTGTGTAGGCTATGTTTTCCGACAATACTGCTAAAGATATCTTGTATTCCTGCCTTTGCGTTAAAATCTCCCGGCACTATTTTAACATCGTTTACGGAGGTGGTGGTTATTAGAACTCCGCTTATGCATATGCAAGCTGATATTTGAATTTTCCCCAGAAGGTTGCGGTTTGAGGCTGTTTCTAGAGCCATCAAGCAGCCTAACACACCATTCAAGAGTACGGTTCTAATGATGGACACGTAAAGCCGGGGGGTGATAACATGTGTATAGTGCTACGATGGCTTTCCATACGCGTTCTTAAATATTGTCTTCCCAGTTCAGTTTCTTATCAAAGACCAGACCCCGGTACTTGGCTGATTATACGAACTTAAGACTAACGCCATTAAGTGTTGCAGGGCCAACGTGCAGGACTTTGTATTTGATGCTAAAAAGGACCTAAAAAGTTTTTTCGAGGGTTCGCGCTGAGCCACAGTTATCCTTACATAAAAATCTGTAAAAAAAACTCCAGAAATGTCTTTGGGCAAAAAGCCGTATACTGTCAACTATGTTGTACCAAACAAGTGACAATTGACAATTAACTTAGATGTCATTTGTTTTGACATCTGTTTTATGTCATTCATTATTTAAAAGGTAAGAAAACTGATGTCTTTATTGCCTTTTGCCTCGACGCGATCTTGTAGTTTCATTTCCTGAAAAGTGTCTCTCTCCCTTCTTCACATTCACCACCTCCTAATGTTGTTTTATGAATACCAACCTAAATGTCAATCCTCTCAGGGATATATTATTTTCTTGTCATTACAAATTCTAGAAACCTCATTTCCTTTGTCATGGTCGAGCGAGTAATGTATGTCTTCGTGATTTTCCAAATTCGGTTCACGCTTCTTCTTTGTGCCATTTCGAAGCAATCATTTAATTTGCCCCTAGAATACATTTTGACTGTGTTTAGTTATTTCTCTAATTATATGATTGGCTGATGTGGTAAATCACCTACTGCTGGGGAAAACAAAACTCAAATTCGGACAAACGAACGCAAAAGACCTTGAAAACCCAAACGAACATATGATTTCATTTCCTCGGCACATGACTCTCGCTGTGATGTCTGATTTTTGTGTTTACAAATAGATGCCGACCGACCGCAGCGCCCCTCTGACACCATGATTGTGCCCCAAACATCATTAGTGCCGTCAATTGCCCTTACCCCCAGTCTAATTTTTTTTTGTGTTGCTCTTCGAAATTATTTATATGAATTCCATTCTCGGCCATTTTCGTCGACTCGATCGATTGCCTTCTTTAGATTTTGTACTTCTTTTCAGCATTTTTATAGACTGTTTCTGGCGATTTGTCTATTATTTAACCCTGTCGACATTGGGAGTACATTAACCCGTTTCCGCGTCAGCTAACGAAAGCGCGAAACTCAGAACACTAACACAGATACTAGGATGATTTTGATGGGGAATTGACAAAGAAAATAACAACAAATATGCAAAGGAAATAGACGAAAAGCTTAAAATCAGCTGCTGAATACAGTGACAGCCACGACACACAAAGAAAAAAACTATCTAACCGCATTTTTTTTAACGTGGCATTTAGTACACATTTTTAGTACTTAAAAAAGAAACAACGAAAGCTTAAACAAATTGTCTGTCTACTCTGTTTGACTGTTGTCTAGGGGAAGGAGAACTTAACCCAAACGTCATTCACCTTGACAATAAACTTTTATCAGCATGTAACGTAACCTTCAATTGTTTGTTTCCATTTTGTTTTCGCTGTCATTACCTCTTTTTTGTTGGTTAATTTTATTTTCTTCTTATCATTAGGTGATTGTGTCTGTTTTTGTTTTGTTTTTGGCTGGCATTCTCATCAGTCATCGCATTAAGGTGCAACGTTGTCATTTTATTGTGGGAAGAACATATTGTTTGACAAGCACTGTGGGTCGAAATTGGTGTACATGGTTACTTGTGATATGGTGATCCATCTGCTGTTTACATGCATAATGACGTTAATTCGTTCACTTTTGAACGTTGTGTTTAGAGAGAGAAAGGCAAGTTCAACGTTCGGCGACAGTTTAAATGAGGAAAAAAAAATGACTCTGACATGTCTGTCTGTTTTGCCTAATGGATTTGAAAGCCATTTTGTAGAAAATGTCGTGCAAAATCTCATCGTTTTGACATTGAACCAAATGGATATTGGTCATGCAAAAACTGTACTCAAAACTCAAAACACATTTTTTCAATAGAAGATTTTACGAAGTGCTGACAGCTTTATTCATAAACCCATAACAAGGAGTGTATAAAGTTATACACTTCTCAAAATGCCTCTGATCGCAAATCCATATTTATAAAACTTATGCAAGGTTGAATAGAGGCTGTATAAGCTAAATACGGCTGAATAGTTCATGTATAAGGATATTTTTAGCATATTGTCTCTGTTTGTCACAAATTGTAGAGTTTCAGGGTTACCAACGACACATAAGAATCCCCCCAGAGGATAGAGAGAGTATTTATTGTTTTATTTTTATAGCGAACTGAAACCCGAAATGTTCCCATACATTCTCAGTTTTCTAAAACTGTCCAAACGAACACACCATTTGATGTAGTCGAATGTATGTTCTATTCGTGTCACAAAGTATCTGACAGACTAGTTGTCAAAACAAATAATTTTGTTCTGGCTTAGTTTGTCTATATTACCTTAAAGTGAGCTTCCAAGTTTTTTTTATAACTTGCATGCACTCAACTTACTTAACTTACTTATGTGGCGCTACAGTCCGGAATGAACCTGGGCCTCAACCAACATGCCTCTCCAATTAGCCCGGTCCTTAGCTAACTGCCTCCAGTTGCGCACTCCAAGTTGGTTGAGGTCGGTTTCCACTTGTGCGCGCCACTTAAGGCGAGGTCTTCCTCTACTGCGTCCGACGTCTGGCTGGGAATCGAAGACTCTGCGAGCCGGAGTATTGGTGTCCATTCGTTCTACATGTCCTAGCCATCTTAAACGTCCAATGCGGAGTTTTTTGACCAGGGGCATGTCGCTGTACAACTCGTATAGTTCTTGGTTGAATCTTCGTCTCCATAGCCCGTCAACGCAAACGGGACCGAAGATTTTTCGAAGAATTTTCCTCTCGAATCTACCAAGGATTTCTTCATCCGCTTTTGATACGGTCCATGCTTCAGCGCCGTAGAGCAGGACTGGGATGATCAGGGTCTTATATAGGATCTCCTTAGTAATTCGAGTGAGGGCTTTACTACTAAATTGCCTTCTTAGCCCAAAGAAACAGCGGTTGGCAAGAGTAATTCTTCGTTTAATTTCTGACGAGATGTTGTTGTCAGAGTTAATAGCGGAGCCGAGGTAGACAAAGTCCCGTACTACCTCAAAGTTATATCTGTCAATGGTGACGTTCTGTCCAATTCGTCGATGTTGTGTGTCCTTTCGTGTTGACAGCATATACTTAGTCTTACCCTCATTTACTGCTAAACCCATTTTCGCCGCTTCCTTCTCTATACTAGCAAACGTGGCTATGACATCACGTTGAGTCCTACCAATGATGTCAATATCGTCAGCGTATGCTAGTAGTTGCACCGACTTTTGGAAAATTGTGCCTCTGGTGTTGGCTTTGGAGTTTTGCACAATTCTCTCAAGAATCAGATTAAAGAAGTCACATGACAGCGCATCGCCTTGCCTAAATCCTTTTTTGGTATCGAATGTGTCGGTGAGGTCGTTTCCGACCCTGATGGAGCAGCGAGAATTCTCCATCGTCATCCTACACAAACGGACGAGTTTGGGCGGTATACCAAAACTAGACATGGCTCTGTACAGTTCGTCTCTATAAATGCTGTCATATGCGGCTTTGAAATCGATGAATAGGTGGTGGGTATCGATTTGGACTTCTTGAGTTTTTTCCAGGATCTGCCGAAGTGTGAAAATTTGATCGGTTGTGGACTTTCCTGGCCTAAAACCACACTGATAAGGGCCAATCAGGTTGTTAGTAAACGGTTTCAGGCGTTCACATATTACGACAGATAGGATCTTGTAGGCGATGTTGAGGAGACTTATGCCTCTGTAGTTGGCGCAGTTCAGAGGGTCTCCTTTTTTGTGGATCGGGCAAACGATGCTGAGGTTCCATTCTTCAGGCATATTTTCATCCGACCAGATTTGGCTTATGAGTTGGTGGATGTTACTTACCAAGTCATCTCCGCCGGCCTTATAGAGCTCAGCGGGAAGGCCGTCATTTCCGGCAGCCTTATTAAGCTTGAGTTTAGATATTGCTATCCTCACTTCACTCAGGTCGGGTGGTTGGCAGTTTTCGCTGTCGTTGCCAATATTGAATGGTTCGTTCTGCCTGACAGCGGAATGTTGTTCGTCATCGCCGTTTAACAGTCTGCAGAAATGGTTCTTCCATATCCTCAGCATCGACTGTGTCTCAACTACAATATTTCCTTGTTCATCTCGACAGGATTCTGTTCGAGCCTTGTATCCTTGGCTTTGACGTTTTACACTTTGGTAAAACTTGCGAACATCGTTCCTGGAGTGGCACCTCTCTATATCCTCGATCGCGCGCTTTTCTTGCTCTTTTTTCTTCTTGCTGAAAAGCCGATGTTCTTCCCTTCTTCTTTGCCTATAGAGCTCAATGGCAGCTCTCGTCTTCACCTGCAGCTTAGCCTTGTAGGCCTCGTTCTTGGCTGCGAGCATCTGTCGGCATTCCTCATCAAACCAGGGGTTTCTTGCTGGTGGGCGCGAGAAACCTAGCACATCAGTTGCGGCTGATCTAATGGCCTGTTGGCATCGTTGCCATTGCTCTTCGATATTCGATGCTGGTGGTATGGTGTTAATCGAGAGGTTAAGGGATACGCGTTGTGCGAAGGTCTTGGCGGTCTCTTGCGATTGCAGTCTTCCGACATTAAATTTTTTCACAGTATTTCTGGATTGTTGTGGCGTGGTGGATATCCGCATTCTTACCTTGGCTGCTACAAGGTAGTGATCCGAGTCGATGTTAGCTCCTCGGAATGTTCGGACATCCAAAATACTGGATGCGTGCCTCTTATCTATCGCAATGTGATCAATTTGGTTGACCGTTCGTTGATCTGGAGACCGCCATGTCCCCTTATGGATATCGAGGTGAGGAAACCGTGTGCTGGCTATAGTGGCATTTCGTTCCGTAGCGAAATCAATTAGCATAAGTCCGTTACCAGACGTGTTGTCGTGTAGGCTATGTTTTCCGACAATACTTCTAAAGATGTCTTCTCTTCCTACCTTTGCGTTAAAATCTCCCAGCACGATTTTAACATCGTACTTCGGTAGTCGCTCATAGGTTTTGTCGAGGAGCTCGTAGAAGCAATCCTTAGCTATATCATCTTTTTCTTCCGTCGGAGCGTGAGCGCATATAAGGCTTATGTTGGCGAATTTGGCCTTGATGCGGATTGTTACTATGCGTTCGCTAATGTCTTGGAAACATAAGACTTCTTGCCTAAGTCTGGCACTTATAACAAATCCGCATCCGAATAGTCGCTGTTTCTGCTCACTATAACACGGTCCGTAGTATATGTCACAGTTTTTCATCCTCTTTTTGCCCGGCCCATCCCATCGTATTTCCTGGATGGCAGTAATGTCTGCTTTGTAGCAGTTTAGGGCTTCCGCTAGTTGTTCGCCTGCACCTCTCCTGTTTAATGTTCTCACATTCCAGGTGCAGATACGAACGTCGTTGTCCTTTTTTCGTTTAGCAGGGTCGTCAACAATAAAATCCGTCCTTTCCGAGGCTATTGGTTGCTTCGTAACCATGTTTTTTTTCTGTGGGTGGGTAGTTAGCCCAAAGCACAACCCCCAACCTGGAGGGCCAGTTCCAATTTATTAGATACCCCTAGGACACGGGGCCATCAGTATCCACTACGGGATTGAGCGCTGCCGTTGGCCTTTCGGTTCATCCGCCACCATCTCTGTTCAAGGGGCCTGACTAACCCTTGAAATTCCTAGACAACCTGTTGTCCGAATATGTCAGAGCAGCTCATCTAGGTTCGCCTGGGACAGCAGGCCGGGTATTCATCCGTGCCATTCTCACCAGGGTGTTTATAGTGTTGCTGTTTTTCGTCGTGTTATCAACACTCGCACTTATCGTTTAGCAAGTCAAATCCGGTTGGATGAGACCAGTACCCGATGGTTACCACTTGGAGGTAGAGATAAGCACATTTGATGTGTAGACTAGTTGTCAAAACAAATAATTTTGTTCTGGCTTAGTTTGTCTAAATTACCTTAAAGTGAGCTTCCAAGTTTTTTTTATAACTTGCATGCACTCAACTTACTTAACTTACTTAAGTGGCGCTACAGTCCGGAATGAACCTGGGCCTCAACCAACATGCCTCTCCAATTAGCCCGGTCCTTAGCTAACTGCCTCCAGTTGCGCACTCCAAGTTGGTTGAGGTCGTTTTCCACTTGTGCGCGCCACTTAAGGCGAGGTCTTCCTCTACTGCGTCCGACGTCTGGCTGGGAATCGAAGACTCTGCGAGCCGGAGTATTGGTGTCCATTCGTTCTACATGTCCTAGCCATCTTAAACGTCCAATGCGGAGTTTTTTGACCAGGGGCATGTCGCTGTACAGCTCGTATAGTTCTTGGTTGAATCTTCGTCTCCATAGCCCGTCAACGCAAACGGGACCGAATATTTTTCGAAGAATTTTCCTCTCGAATCTACCTAGGATTTCTTCATTCGCTTTTGATACGGTCCATGCTTCAGCGCCGTAGAGCAGGACTGGGATGATCAGGGTCTTATATAGGATCTCCTTAGTAGTTCGAGTGAGGGCTTTACTACTAAATTGCCTTCTTAGCCCGAAGAAACAGCGGTTGGCAAGAGTAATTCTTCGTTTAATTTCTGACGAGATGTTGTTGTCAGAGTTAATAGCGGAGCCGAGGTAGACAAAGTCCCGTACTACCTCAAAGTTATATCTGTCAATGGTGACGTTCTGTCCAATTCGTCGATGTTGTGAGTCCTTTCGTGATGACAGCATATTATACTTAGTCTTACCCTCATTTACTGCTAAACCCATTTTTGCCGCTTCCTTCTCTATACTAGCAAACGTGGCTATGACATCACGTTGAGTCCTACCAATGATGTCAATATCGTCAGCGTATGCTAGTAGTTGCACCGACTTTTGGAAAATTGTGCCTCTGGTGTTGGCTTTGGAGTTTTGCACAATTCTCTCAAGAATCAGATTAAAGAAGTCACATGACAAGTTACTTACCAAGTCATCTCCGCCGGCCTTATGAAGCTCAGCGGGAAGGCCGTCATTTCCGGCAGCCTTATTAAGCTTGAGTTTAGATATTGCTATCCTCACTTCACTCAGGTCGGGTGGTTGGCAGTTTTTTTTTGCACTCAAGGCGTTCATAAATACCCTTTAAATGCTTTACTACAGTTCGGGCGTTCGATAAGAAGAGAGTGATAGGAAAGATGTAAGTAACAATAGGTAAGTAAGTCTCCACTACATCCAAGTGGAGACTTACTCCATGCACCATTAAATCGAAAAGATCTCCGCATACATAAATGTGCATCAGCTAGGTGCATGGATTTTGTTGTTTGTTAACGCTATTTAACGAAATTTGATCAGTGCTGCTTGTAAACGCATCTTACGTACTTAATGGGCTATCGACCCGTTGAGGGTATCTGCCTGAAAGAAGCCACCTTTAGATTCCTCTTCGATCCTGGGCACTTTGCTTCCAGTTATGGCTTGATCATCTGATTGCATATTCTCCTCCGTTCGTTCCTCTCGCAAACAGAACCAATAGTTCGATGGAGAATTTTTCTTTCGAATGTTGCCATCTGAAAAACATGACAAAGGTACAAAGAATAGCATGTGTGGGCGCTACTAGAGGAATGAGAACCACAATGATAGTGGGGCTGGAAAACATCCACCAGCTACCCCTAGACCTTCGCATTGTAAAAATTAGCCACCTCAACTGTTGGAAAATGAATTCGGAAGGGGAAGCTCAAATTCTAAACAGATACCTCAGCTGTATCTTCTAAATACATGCTGAACTTGACTTACCAAGACCATTCTCCTATCAAGTAGAGAGGAGTGGGAGAGTAACGAACTGGGCACCTAAACTATATCCATCTATACTGATGGTAAAAATGGACTTGGGCGTTACAGCGCGAGTGTTTTTTAAAACACTAAAGCTAAACAGCACTTCTTCGTATCCCTGAGTACAGCAGTGTCTTCCAGGCGGAGATATTGGCTGTACCAGAGGCAGAGGCAGCCAAAACGACCTCAATTGTAGCGATACCAGCAAATGATTTCACCATCTTAATTGATAGTCAGGCTGCTGTCTATGTCTATGCTGTCGAAATAAAGTCCAAGCTTGTAAACCGTTGAAGTGAAGAGCTGAAGGTTCTTGGCGTCCAAAATAATGTTAAGCTCTTCTGGTTCCACGGACACAGAGGCATACAGGGCAATGAAATTGCTGATAAACTACGGAGGAAAGGATCTGTGACCAGTCATGGGTGGTTCAGAAAAACCAGGATATCGCCAAAAACAGGTGGAACTCCCTCCACACCTATGAAACATCCAAGAGGATGTGATCCGAGTATGACAAAGCTATAACCAACAATTTTTTTCGACTACACATCAGATGTGCTTATTTTTGGTAACCATCAGGTACTGGTCTCATCGAACCGGATTTGACTTCCAAAACGATAAGTACGAGTGTGACGAAAAGCCGCACAACTAAACAGCCTACGTACGAAACAGTACGAAATACCAGTCCTTTTGTCCCAGGCGAACCTAGATGAGCTGCTTCGACATATTCAGACAACAGGTTATTTAGGAATCTCAAGGGTAAGGCAGGCCCCTTGAACAGAGATGGTGGCGGATGAACCGAAAGGCCAACACCAGCTCTCATACTGATGGCCCCGTATCCTAGGGGTATCTAATAAATTGGAACTGGCCCTCCAGGTTGGGGGTTGTGCTTTGGGTTAACTACCCACCCATGGTAAAAACCAATTGTTACGAAGCAAACAATAGAGGACTGATTTTATTGTTGACGACCCTACTAAACGAAAAAAGGACAAAAACGTTCGTATTTGCACCTGAACTGTGAGAACATAAAACAGGAGAGGTTATGGACCATGTAATAGTGAGCGACTATTCGAATGCGGATTTTTTATAAGTGCCAGACTTAGGCAAGAAGTCTTATGTGTCCAAGACATTAGCGAACGCCTTGTACTAATCCGCATGAAGGCCAAATTCGCTAACATAAGCCTTATATGCGCTCACGCTCCGACGGACGAAAATGATGAAATAACTAAGGATTGCTTCTACGAGCTCCTTGTTATTTTAAAATAGTGCTGGGAGATTTTAACGCAAAGGTAGGAAGAGAAGACATCTTTAGCAGTATTGTCGGAAAATATAGCCTACACGACAACACGTCTGGTAACGGACTTAGGCTAATTGACTTCGCTACGGAACGAAATGCAACTTTAGCCAGCACACAGTTTCCTCACCTCGATATCCATAAGGGGATATGGCGGTCTTCAGATCAACGAACGGTCAACCAAATTATCACATTGCGAAAGAGAAGGGGCACACATCCAGTATTTTGGATGTCCGAACATTCTGAGGGGCTAACATCGACTCGGACCACTACCTTGTTGCAGCCAATGTATGTGGATGCTACAACAAACCAAAAATACTGTGAACAAATTTAATGTCGAAAGACTGCAATCGCAAGAGACCTACAAGATCTTCGTGCAACGCGTATCCCTTAAACTCTCGATTCACACCATACCACCAGCATAGATCGTCGAAGAACAATGGCAACGATGCCAACAAGCCATTACATCTCGCGCCCACCAGCAAGAAACCATGATGAGGAATGCCGACGGATGCTCGCAGCCAAGAACCATTGCGCCCTATAGGCAAAGAAGAAGGAAAGAACACCGGCTTTTCAGAAAGAAGAAAAAATAGAAAGAAAAGCGCGCTTTCGAGGATATAGAGAGGTGCCACTCCAATAACGATGTTCGCCAGTTTTACCAAAGTGTTGAAACGTCAAAGCCAACAATATAAGGCTTGAACAGAATCGTGTCGAAATGAACAAAGAAATATCGTAGTTGAGACACAGTCGATGCTGAGGATATGGAAGAACCACTTCCGCAGACTGTTAAACGGCGATGACGAACAACATTCCGCTGTCAGGCAGGACGAACCATTCAATACTGGCGACGACTGCGAAAACTACCAACCACCAGACGTAAGTGAAGTAAGGATAGCAATATCTAAATTCAAGCTTAGCAAGGCTGCCGGAAATGACAGCCTTTTCAAACCCGGCGGAGATGACTTGTTAAGTAACATCCACAAACTCATAAGCCAAATGTGGTCGGATGAAGGTATGCCCTAAGAGTACGGAACCTCATCATTTTTTCACTTATGACACAGTCATATGACAGAGTAAAAAGTCTCCTCAACGTCGCCTACAAAATCCTATCTGCCGTGATATGTGAACGCCTGAAACCGTTTACCAACAACCTGGTCGGTCCTTATCAGTACGGGTTTAGGCAAGTCCATCAAATTTTCACACTTCGGCAGATCCTGAAAAAAAAACCCAAAAAGTCCAAATCGATACCCACCACCTATTCATCGATTTCAAAGCCGCATACGACAGCATTTATAGAGACGAACTATACAGAGACATGTCTAGTTTTGGTATTCCGCCCAAAATCATCCGTCTGTGCTGGATGACAAAGGATTTAGGCAAGGCGATGCGCTGTCATGTGACTTCTTCAATTTGATTCTTGAAAGGATTGTGCAAATCTCCCGAGCCAACACCAGAGGCACAATCTTCCAAAAATCGGTGCAACCACTGGCATACGCCGACGATATTGACATCATGGACGGTATCAAATGGCCTAATTCTCAAACTTACGGGCTATATCTAGTGGTTACTTTTGAAATCATAGTTTATTTTGACACTGACAGCTGTTTCGGAATCTTGACAGAAAGTCAGTTTCATAACTCCGCGGAACGAAATGAGTCACTTTACGATTGAACAACGTTGGGAAATATTGAAAACTTATTTCAAAATTAAGTGCTGTGTAGCCCAAACAATGCGTTATTTGAAAAGACGTTTTGGCCGAAATGAAGCACCCACGCGCGCCTGCTATGCTCGTGAAACTGATATCCTAGTGGACAACACTCATGGTCCCCGTCGTCGTACGATGCGATGACAGACGAGAATTTGGATGCTGTAGCCGAGAGTGTGAGACTCAATTCACGACATCAATCTCAACAGCTCAACGTTTGACGCACTAGCCTGAGGAGGATTCTGCACAAAGATCTCGAATTATTCGCTTACAAGGTCAAATTGGCTCAGCCATTAAAGGCGCACGACCATCCACTTCGTTATTGCTTCGCAGTTTGGGCCGAAAAATCATCTTTTCTGACGAGGCGCATCTTCATCTCGGCGGCTACGTTAATAAACAAAATTTCCGCATCTGGGGCTCCGAAAACCCGCACGTTATTGTCGAGAATCCGATGCATCGACAGAGAGTGACAGTTTGGTGCGAATTGTGGAGTGGTGGCATCATTAGACCATTTTTCATCGAAAATGAGGCTGAGAACAACGTTTCGGTCATCGGTGGGCGTTACAGAGCCATGTTAACTGACTTTTTTTTACTGAAATTGAAGATATGAATTTGGACGACCTATGGTTCATATCCAAATCGTTTTATCAGCCGTTTTAGCAATGTCAATTAGCCGCCTCGGTGCTGCGATTTGATCCCTTTGGATTTTTTTTATGAAACCATGAAGGACCGATGTTTTGCCAATAATCCGAAAACGATTTAAGCTCTTAAGGCCAGTATCATCCAAGCAAGCCGTGAGCTACTGCCCGAAATCATCAACAAGGTCTTGGAATATTGGAGTGACAGAATGCGCGACTACGAAGCCATCCTAGGCAGCAACTTAAATGGCGTTGTGTTCCATAATTAATGTTTGCTCTTACCAATAACGCCATAATACATGGAACAAATATAATTTTGTTCTTTATTGCATTTTTAAAAAGAAACTTGTATTTGATCCGTTAGATAAATTTTATAAAAATGTCCACGATTTCCAAGTCTAACTCATCATCGTTTCATCCACTCTAAGGCTCACAACAATGGGACAGCAATGGGAATCCGGAAGCTAACGGGTGATTTTTTAAGAGGTTTAGAACTTTTTTTAAAAAAAAAACACAAAAAATTCGAAAAAATGAATGAAATATTTATTTGAATCGATGGTTTGAACCTTGCAATTTAATGTTTAAAGATAATTTCATGCAAATGTTGACCGCGGCTGCGTCTCAGGTAGCCCATCCGCTGAGTCCAATTTTGGCATACTCTTTCACACATATCGGCCGGTATCTCACGAATGAATGCATGGATGTTGGCTTCCAGTGCGTCAATCGAAGCGGGCTTGTCCCTATAGACATTAGCTTTTTCGGGATGCATTGGTAGCTGTTGCAATGCTTCTGGCTGATCTTCACTCCAAATGCGGCAATTTTGCTTATTTACGTACCCATTCAACCAAAAATGAGCCTCATCGCTGAACACAATTTTTCGATAAAAAAGCGGATCCTCGGCCAGCTTTCCAAGAGCCCATTCACCAAAAATTCGGCGTTGTGGTAGGTCGGCTGGCTTTAGTTCTTGCACCAGCTGTATCTTAAAAGGCTTTACGCCCAAATCCTTCCGCAAAATTTTCCACGTAGTGCTGTAACAAAGGCCTAACTGCTGGGAACGGCGCCGAATCGACATTTCGCGGTCTTCTGTCACACTAGCTGATACGGCCGCAATATTTTCTTCACTACGCACAGTACGTAAACGTGTTGGTGGTTTAATGTCCAACAAAGTAAATTTGGTGCGAAATTTGGTCACAATCTTCCGAATAGACTGCTCAGAAGGTCGAGAATGCCGATCATAAAATGGAAGCAGCGCGCGGTGAACATTTCGAACCGAGCACGAATTTTGATAGTAAAATTCAATAATTTGCAAGCGTTGTTCATTTGTAAGACGATCCATGGTTAAATTGCAAACCAAACTGAAGCTGTTTGACAGTGACACAAGGTACTAAACACACGTCAGCTGTCAAAACCAGTGTTGCCAAAACCAAACCAGCTAAAAAATCACCCGTTAGTTAAAAGTTACAACGATGCACTCATTTATACAGCTCAGTACAAGGCTATTCAAGATCGGAAAGAAATAGTCCCAGTAAGCATAGCTCTCCCTCAATTTAAACAGCTTTGCTGCTTACTTCAAATTCAGTGCAACTGTCAGTCAAGATGATGTTTTCCAGATAAAGACAGTTCGAAACGTTGTCAAACCTCATTTCAGCAATGTGAAGTCTATGGAAAGTCAATCAAGCGGCAGGAGATTTAGTTTTGTGTATTGTCTCCAGGCTTTTACATTTTGGTTCTGACTCTTCTGGTGTAGATCCGAAACGAATACAACCTGCTACCGTTAGCGTGGTCATGATGTTTTAGATAAGACTCCATTTTACATTGATTCCAATGGAGTGTCATAAGGACTACATCGCTTAACCCCACGGCACACCGTATCATACGTCTAAGCTTCTGATAACTTATCGCTGTGCGCAGAGCACGAGACATTGCACCTTCGTACCCAAGCCTTTGAAAAACCCTCTCTTGTGATATTCAAAAGTTATTGCGTTCAAGGCATTCCTACTTCAAAATACAGCCATTTGATGAAGACCCAATTTCGCATTGGGCTTTGGGCAATCGCACCGTAGCACAAGACCGTCCTGATGGCATACCTTAATGCTCAGTAAAATCTACAAGAAGGAAAATGTTAAGAACCACGAACAACATTCAACCCCCTTCGTGTATATGCATTTGAGGAAATAAATACCTCCACACTGGGGGTTGAAAATGCTTCTAAGAAATTCCCCTAAATTGTCGATTTCGCAATCGTCCTTTTTTTGGTACAGTTTAACCCACCGGAATATATAATCGAACGAACGTATGTACCTACTGTCATGGTAATTCACCCAAGGAGATCTTCTTGAGCACGTGTGCTCTATAAAACTAGGATTCTCGCGGTGTGATGGGAACTTCTTTCAGCGGGGTTCCTTGATTCGAAACCCCCTTTCCCTATACATCAGTTTTATATTCGCTTAACAATTCTGTTATTAAGGGTGCGGCATATAGCGTCCTTCATTCCTGCCTTCCATATAGCTTAACTGACATTGCACTGGATAATTATTGCGCTAGGGGTGAATAGCTTTCTTAGCAGAAAAGAGGGTAACGCACATAATGAAATAAGGGTGGCGAATTTCCATCAGGTTTTGCGACTTTCACTACATTTCAACAAGTTTAATGTCCTTTTCCGTAGTCCGTATACCAATACAAAAGGATACATCACACGGAGCTCGATGAAAGTCGAACGGGTTTTATCGTCTCTTATTATTTCAACAGAAAAGTCGGACAAGGAGAAAACCGAGAAAAAAAAATAGAAAAAGCTGAAAAACTAGAAGAACAAGAACAATAGAGATTGATGGATAATCCCCATTGTCTTGTCATAAGCGAAAGGTGACAAAGGGACCATACAACACCCGAAGAATAAACTCGAAAACACAGGGGAAGCGCACACAAGAACAAGGGAAATATTATAAATAACCGTAATTTAAATACAATCGATCAAAGTCTCATTTTTTCTAGTTATGAAGATGACGAGAAAGGATATGATATGGCGAAGGATAATGCAATTAGCATGTTGCCACCTTTTCAAGTGGTACATCATACAAGGCGCACACACAGAGCAAAGGTAGCAGTGCTCTAATTTTAGGTCATTCCATCAAACGGAAGACACTTGAAGGTCGATTTTTCATTTCCTCCTAGAAATCGAAAGGTTAAACGTAAGATTTCACTTATAATGGGGAAAAAAAGAAGTCGGAGATGCAGATACAATTTAGCTTTGTCTGTTAACAGGGAAGTCACCGAAGTTTGCTTTGATTGCGATTAATGAAACTTTAATACCAAGAGACACTTGAGAAATTTCCTTTGTCTTTGAAATACTTTGAGCCGATCAATTTATCATTTTGACAGATTAGTTAATATAAACATCCAAATAATGGGTGATGTGACAGATTCAATGAAGGATGTGTCATGCCCCCTTGGGTGTGAATTTAAGATGAAAGTTGTCACGCATGCAAACTAAAACTCATTAGTATCGATACTGCAGCTAGTTTGACAGATCATTCAGAGTGTCATCAACTTAATTCATAGATGATGCATAGAAATATTAGAATCACACTTTTATTCTCACAATTATTCATAAAATGGTGGGACCTACAAGTTTATACCGAATCGAAAAGATAGATAGGATAGGACCATTTCTAAGATAATCCCTTTCTAGATATAAACGGTGTCCAATAATTCACACAAAATTTTGAATTTTGCGACATTTATTAACGGAAAAAGAAGATATCAATGTGACAGTTCAAATACAGAAAAAAATGTTTGGCGCAACAGGCGCGTTAGTACCCTGGGCGTCTAGATTCCTCACAACCATGCAAGTGTGCGTGTGTACTTCTTGCACGGTGGCGGGACCTCCTGTTTTATGCCAAATCCGAACGGCTAGGGTGAGATAAGCTTTTCTTGACAATCGGTACTACTCGTGTTGCTACGGCTGGGAATCGAACCCACATCTTCTACGCGGCAGTTCATCACAAGGAACTACCCTTGATATTCTACTGTAGGAGAAATGTTAGGTAAGCCTCTAGCTACACGTAAATTACAGATCAAACTGAATGCGATCAAAAAAGTTAACCGCAGATGGATAAACGGCACAACGTGTCTAATACCCAGGCAACTCTGATGAAACTATAACCAAGGCCCTATTCCACAAAACTTTCATCAACTTTGCACTTGTCAAATTCCTTTTTTTTTTTGGCAAAGTAACGTGTTTCTGTTCCACAATATTCTTTGCAAACCTCATTTTGCACTAGCAAATTTTTGCAAAGTCTTTGCGCTCTCCTGCAAAGTGAGTGTGCAAAGTGTTCCACAAAGCATTTAATCATCTTTGCATTTCTGTCATATCCCGTTTCACTTTGCATATACAAGTTGTTAAAATGAGCCGCAAAATAAAAATGGAAAAAAAAAACAAAAAAACAATATTATTTGTTAGCTTCCAAAATAATAAAATAAATAAAATAGATAAACAGGCTGCCTGGGAGGAAGTTTTAAAAAAAGCCCAATCTTTGCAACTGGCTTCGGCCCAAAAAACATGGACATATGAGAGGGACAGTTTGTTTGGGCTCTGGAAGAGTCGGACATTGGTAAGTAAAACAATTTATTGCCTACAAATAGCAAATAATTATATTTGCATCATTTGTTTTTATTGGAATCTCTATTTATTTCAATATTGTGCAGTGCTAATAAGTAACAAGCATCTTGTATACAACAACAACACAAACCATATTTGCATAGACAGTGTTGTTGTGAGTTAACAGTGCACTCAACGAGACAAATGATAGAAGAACCGGTTTACGCACAATATATATATATTTTTTTTTTTAATTCTGACCTGCCTAAGCAGTAATATACACATCGACCTAAAAGATCTATTGTGCTTGCCGTCAGATGCGTTTTAGGTTAGTAGCACTTCTACTTTCCTAATGTAGCTGATAATACTTTCAGCCGAAGATTTCCTCAATTCTTCGGGACTTAAGAATTCCCTGAAGAAAGATTCTCTTCTCATACCGTAAAGGGCCGGGCATTCACATATGATATGCTCGGCTGTTTCGTCTTCTTCTAGACATAGTCTGCACTCCGGTGAGTCGACTAGACGCATTTTGTTTAGGTGATATCGCAGACCGTGATGACCAGTTAGGTAGCCTACTAAGTTTTTGATATCGTGCCTGCGAAGATTTAGTATCTTGTCGGCATCTGATTTGAAGGGCTGAATAGCTCTTTTGGCCTGTCTTAGGCCTGGGATGTTTCCCCAGTATGAAACACATCTGTTTTGTTCCCAGTTTTTTATGAATAGATTTATGGCTGATTTGGGGATTGCACAGAAGGGTTCAGGTCCAATGAAGGGGGTTTCGGAACCTTTTCTGGCTAGTTCATCAGCTTTTTCGTTACCTTCAACTCCCTTATGTCCGGGGACCCACCATAGTTTGGTTTTGTTCCTGGAACTGAGTGTTTGGAGGGAGTTGAAGCAGTGTAGTACTGATTTGGAGTCAATGATGTGTGAGCTAAGGGCTTTTATAGCTGCTTGACTGTCCGTGAATATATGGATGTTTGCGCCTTTAATACCTGAGTTGTGTATTAGGTTTGCGCATTCTTTTATGGCATGGAGCTCAGCTTGGAATACACTAGGGTTTTTTCCCATAGGTATTGAAAGATGATTCTGTTTGGTCCATGTATGCCAGCTCCTACCCCTGAGTCCATTTTAGAACCATCCGTATACCACTTTAGGCCGTTTAGGCAGTTTGGAGGGTTGTTGCTACACCATGCTTCTCTGGTTGTGATCTCCGTTGAGAATCTTTTGTCGAAGCATAGTGTCTTTGGTAAGCGGTCTGTAACCGCACAGATCATGTCAAGTTCTGGAAGTTCGGATAGAAGTTCAATTAGTTTTAGATGTTCACTAATGTTTAATTCTTCCGCTTGTGTCAAACTTGCTGAGCTGCGAATTGCCACTTTTTTTATATAAATGTGGAGAGGTGTTAGTCCTATTATGGCTTCCATAGCCGCCGTGGGACAGGTACGCATAGCTCCGGTAATGCCCAGACAGGCAAGCCGCTGTACCTTGTTTAATTTATTTATAGTTGTTTTTTGGGTGACTTTGTTCCACCATACTATTGAAGCGTATGTTATAATGGGCCTGACCATGATCGTGTAGATCCAGTGTGTGGTCTTTGGAGAGATTCCCCAGGTTTTACCATACATGCTTCGGCCATACTTTGGAGAGATTCCCCAGGTTTTACCATACATGCTTCGGCCATACCATACAATATAATTACTTGCTATGTTTCAATTTCATTTAGATTTACCCATGAATTTAATTTTGTTAATTGTCAGAGTAAAAAGGATAACGCCCGAAAAACTGGGTCCGGAGGTGGGAAGAACAGCGTTATGGATGAAGCTGACTTGGCCACCCTCGATATTCTGGAATCAGACTCAGCTGTGGTAGATGGACTGAATTTGCCAGAAAGTTATGGAAAATCAACTGAGTGTGATTCCATAATATCGATGACAAAGGAAAGACCTACCCATCCACCTCCAAACCCAAGGAAGAGGAATAGCTCTACCAAGTTTCCATGTTACACTTTGGATAGAGAGAAGAAATGGCGGCTGGAGCTTCTGGAGGTTGAAGTTTACCATAGGAAACTTCAATGCCTGAAATTGGAGAGGGAGCTGAAACTTTCTGCCTCTGCCATAACACGGGAAATTGCAGCGGCAGAAACTGCAAATACACCACAAACCCCGAGGAGTCTGTTGCTTGAGGAGTTTTAAGTTTTTTTTATGATTTATTAGTTTTATTTATTATTGTTTTTATGTTAATTTTTTTATAACCAAATAAACAATAAGTGAATTACATATTTTTACGTCTTATATTATTTACACTTTGAGTATTTAATCTAAAACCCCAAAAATGCCTTTAAAAGAAACAACGCTTTTACAGTGGAAAAAGGTCATAGCCAAAAAAAATAATTTTATTTCAAAAAAATACTATAACAGTCGGCATTAGGAAAAGCACAGTAGCACTTGATTTTCAGCCGACAAAGCATGATTGCGCTGTGTATTGTGCTCTAATTTTTCTCCAACTTTATTTAAGAGGAAATCAACTTGAATTTGATTTAAACGAAAGCACTCTTTAAAATTAAAGTTTTGTAATCCCGAAAAATTAATTCGGTCTCTGTAATTTCTTTTAATAACCGCGTCTTCACTATCGTTGAACAAAAACTCACGTCTTAACATTTTGAAAGCTTCACTAGTTATGACAATATGAATTTGTAAAGCGATCGTTTACCTTGCAAACTTTTGACAAAATTATCAAAATTTGCTTTGCAAAAATAGAGTTTACAGTTTTTGTGGAACGAAACAGCATAATTATTTGCAAAGTCTTTGCAAATTACACTTTTTAATATTAACTTTGCAGGACTTTCCCTGCTCTTGTCCAGCTCTCTCTCACAAAAGGAAACTCCATCTAGGAGACTACTTCTTTGGCAATCTGGCTAATATTAATGTCAGATAAGTCCCCCGCTTCTTAGTTAACTTGGAATGATTTAATTAGGCAAACCACAACGGACATTTTCTGGTCTAAGTGTGCAGCCACTAAAACCTAACCTAGCCCTAGATAATGTTGAGAGGAGGGGACTAAAGACAGTCATTAGTGTTGCTGAGATTGGGGATCGAACCCATTAACAACTGAACCAAACTTGGAAGCGTCTTAAACGATTTAGCAAAGTATACTTCATGTTCTTGGTATCCATCATGAAGTCAATTTCAAGACTACAAAGATATGACGCTCAACGAATTAGTTAGGAACCTGCTGACAATCCTGTTAAAGTCTGATCTTATAATATCATACAAGGGATGGAAAACAAGAAAATCGACTATGCTGCTTGCATACACCAATAAAGTCTTATAAAGAAGTAGTAAATCCCTAACGTATCTTGTGGGTGTAACCACTGACCAAACTATGTTCGATTATTATACTAGGAAACTACATCTTCATTCAAACGCCCTCATCAAAGGCTGTGGCAGCGCAAAATGCATCATAAAGCACCACCATCACAATTCCAATGTCACTATCCCAATCCCAGGAGAATACTTCTTCCAGATATGATTCAGAGAGAGAACTACGGGCATGGTTGCACAAAGCTCAATAATTTGTTCCAATTCTGCTAATATCCTTTCGGTTCTATTCCTAAAGCCGACAAACTTCTTTCCAAACTCATATTCTCCGGAAGTTCAAGATCATAAATTGGCGAAACGGGACGATGTGCACCATAGGGTCGGAAACGACCTCACCGACACATTCGATACCAAAAAAGGATTTAGGCAAGGCGATGCGCTGTCATGTGACTTCTTTAATCTGATTCTTGAGAGAATTGTGCAAAACTCCAAAAACTCCAATTTTCCAAAAGTCGGTGCAACTACTAGCATACGCTGACGATATTGACATCATAGGTAGGTAGGACTCAACGTGATGTCATAGCCACGTTTGCTAGTATAGAGAAGGAAGCGGCGAAAATGGGTTTAGCAGTAAATGAGGGTAAGACTAAGTATATGCTGTCAACACGAAAGGACACACAACATCGACGAATTGGACAGAACGTCACCATTGACAGATATAACTTTGAGGTAGTACGGGACTTTGTCTACCTCGGCTCCGCTATTAACTCTGACAACAACATCTCGTCAGAAATTAAACGAAGAATTACTCTTGCCAACCGCTGTTTCTTCGGGCTAAGAAGGCAATTTAGTAGTAAAGCCCTCACTCGAACTACTAAGGAGATCCTATATAAGACCCAGATCATCCCAGTCCTGCTCTACGGCGCTGAAGCATGGACCGTATCAAAAGCGGATGAAGAAATCCTTGGTAGATTCAAGAGGAAAATTCTTCGAAAAATCTTCGGTCCCGTTTGCGTTGACGGGCTATGGAGACGAAGATTCAACCAAGAACTATACGAGCTGTACAGCGACATGCCCCTGGTCAAAAAACTCCGCATTGGACGTTTAAGATGGCTAGGACATGTAGAACGAATGGACACCAATACTCCGGCTCGCAGAGTCTTCGATTCCCAGCCAGACGTCGGACGCAGTAGAGGAAGACCTCGCCTTAAGTGGCGCGCACAAGTGGAAACCGACCTCAACCAACTTGGAGTGCGCAACTGGAGGCAGTTAGCTAAGGACCGGGCTAATTGGAGAGGCATGTTGGTTGAGGCCCAGGTTCATTCCGGACTGTAGCGCCACTTAAGTAAGTAAGTATTTGCTGTAAGTCAAATGATAAAATGTTATCAAGTAATAATAGCTCTTGCTGTGCAGAAACTTCTGATGGTATAAAATGAGGTTCTCCCTCTGAAGGCACCCATTCAATGTGTGGTAAGTTGAAATCGCCCAGCAACAAAATAGTACTGTCACAACAAGATAAGTCAAAGATGTATTCTAAAGCCTTCGATAGCTCAGAATACAGAATGCATAGACGATATGAAGGAATGTACGCATTTGCAACATAAAGATATTTATTTCCAATTGTTATCTTAACACAGATTATTTCAATGTTAAGAGGAAATGGAAATTCTATTTTCTCAGAGGTAAGATGACTGCGAACTGCAGTAAGAACACCTCCACCAAGCGCTTTTAGGTCATTTATATGGCGGTCACTCCTATATACAGAGAACTCATGATTAAAGAGTTCCGAGTCAAGTATACTGGCGTTAAGCCACGTTTCTGTCAAGGAGAATATATCATGAGAAAAGGCTTGGGAATTAAGAAAAAATGTTTTAGTTTTTGTTCGGAGCCCTCTTACATTTTGGTAGTAGAGGGACAGTCGGTAGAGTTCTTTGATGCTGAGTTAACTCCGCGTTTAGCTCTACGTGGCCTAAACTCATTGACAATAGTGTTTAAAGGCCATGAGTCAGTGTCGCATTTCTCACAACCATACAAGTGTGCGTGTGTACTTCTTGCACGGTGGCGGGACCTCCTGTTTTATGCCAAATCCGAACGGCTAGGGTGAGATAAGCTCTTCTTAATAATCGATACTACTCGGATGATTTGTCAGATCACCACGATCTCTGTGGCAAGCCACAGACAGAGCAACCAACTTGAAGCAAATGACAAAAATACAAAGACTAGCGTGTATAGGGACAACCAGTGCGATGAGAACAACCCCAACCTCTGGATTGGTGGTGATTCTGAATCTGCTACCCTTGGATCTATACATGCAGGAATCAGCTGCCAAAAGCTCCTCGAGGATCAGCCAAACAAACAGCTGGATCCCGAGCCTCGCTGGGCATGCGCAGGTCCTAAAAAAATACGTAGGGAGCGTAGTAAACTCTGATTATCTATCTCCCTATCTAGACTTCGATCGACCCTTCACCTGCTCGTTTCCGAGCAGAGACGAATGGGACAAGAATGAACCCACAAAAAGGAAATCGATATTCATCTTCACAGATGGATCAAAGATGGACTGTGGAACAGGTGCTGGCATATTCTCAGAGGAATTAGCAATACACAAATCGATCAGGCTTCCTGATCATAGTAGTGTGTTCCAGGCTGAGGTGCTAGCAATCGCTGAAGCGGCTCATTTGGTGTCAATAATGGAAATACCACACAGTGATATCACCATATTCATTGACAGCCAAGCGGCCATAAAAGCAGTATCTGCTATAGAGATTAAATCAAAGCTAGTTCGCCGCTGTCGCGAAGAACTCAAAGTTCTCTGCTCACAGCATAATGCTGATCTCTGCTGGGTTCCTGGTCACAGGGACATAGACGGCAACGAGATGGCCGACGAACTGGCAAGAAATGGATCTGCTACAGATCATGATCAGGCACTACAAACGGTCGAACCACCACTCTGTAACCTCAGAGAAAGGGTGGAATACAAAACCCGAATGAAAGCCAATACCAGGTGGAAGTCATTGACTACCTGCGAAATATCTCGGAAGCTCTGGCCAGAATATAACGGAAACCGAACCAAAAAACTTTTGCGGTACGACAGAAGCTCCTTATCTAAACTGGTAGGGGCTCTAACTGGTCACAACTTTCTCAGAACCCATACAATGAAATTAAATCTCAAGGATGACGATATCTGTAGAGGCTGCGGCGATGAGGAAACACACGAGGATACACCTCACTTCCTCTGTCACTGCCCGAGTCTCTGTCGCCTGAGGAACAGAACACTTGGAAGCTACTACTTCCAAGACATCCAAGAGCTTTCCGATATTCCACTACCCTATCTTTGCAGGTTCCTACGAACATCAAGATGGCTGGATAGAGTGGAGTAACCCATAGTAACGATAAGGAAGGACGTAATCCCACCAAGGGTATCACAATGGGTCCACATGGACCTAAGTGTGGCGGAATAGAGAATTCTTTACTCCACCAACCTGTAAACCTAACCTAACCTAGATCATCACGAGAGGAGGGCCAGTGAAAAATCATTTAGTCATTAAGGTGTTGCTAAGGCTCAGTGGCGCGATGGTTAGTGCGATGAACTGCCGCGCAGAAGGTCTGGGTTCGATTCCCAGCCGTAGCAACACCTAAATGATTTTTCACTGGCCCTCCTCTCGTGATGAACTGACAAATCATCCGAGTAGTATCAATTGTCAAGAATAGCTTATCTCAACATAGCCGTTCGGAGTCGGCATAAAACAGGAGGTCCCGCCATCGTGCAAGAAGTACACACGCACACATGAATGGTTGTGAGAAAGCTAGGCCCTGGGTACTAACGAGCCTGTTGCGCCAAATATATATATATATGTATGTTGCTACGGCTGGGAATCGAACCCACATCTTCTACGCGGAAGTTCATCACAAGGAACTACCCTTGATATTCCACTGTAGGAGAAATGTTAGGTAGGCCTCTAGCTACACGTAAATTACAGATCAAACTTAATGCGATCAAAAAAGCAAACCGCAGATGGATAAACCGCACAACGTGTCTAATACCCAGGCAACTCTGATTAAACTATAACCAGCTCTCTGTTTGATAATGCTGAACAGATCAATCATCAGTACCATCATCGGAGTCCTTACAGGACACTTTCCTATAGGCCTACATTGAAAAAGACTGCTTGGGCGAGGACTTTCCCTGCTCTTGTCCAGCTCTCTCCCACAAAAGGAAACTCCATCTAGGAGACTACTTCTTTGGCAATCTAGCTAATATTAATGTCAGATAAGTCCCCGCTTCTTAGTTAACTTGGAACGATTCAATTAGGCAAACCACAACGGACATTTTCTGGTCTAAGTGTGCAGCCACTAAAAGCTAACCTAGCACTAGATAATTTTGGGAGGAGGGGGACTAAAGAGAGTAATTAGTGTTGCTGAGATTAAGGATCGAACCCATTAACAACTGACCCAAACTTCGAAGCGTCTTAAACGATTTAGCAAAGTATACTTCATGTTCTTGGTATCCATCATGAAGTCAATTTCAAGACTACAAAGATATGACGCTCAACGAATTAGTTAGGAACCTGCTGACAATCCTGTTAAAGTCTGATCTTATAATATCATACAAGGGATGGAAAACAAGAAAATCGACTATGCTGCTTGCATTTACAATGCCTCCACCAATAAAATCTTATAAAGAAGTAGTAAATCCGTAACGTATCTTGTGGGTGTAACCACTGACAAAACTATGTTCGATTACCATACTGGGAAATTACATCTTCATTGAAACGCCCTCATCAAAGGCTGTGGCAACGAAAAATGCATCATAAAGCACCACCATCACAATTCCAATGTCAATGTCCCAATCCCAGGAGAATACTTCTTCCAGATATGATTCAGAGAGAGAACTACGGGCATGGTTGCACAAAGCTCAATAATTTGTTCCAATTCTGCTAATATTCTTTCGGTTCTATTCCTAAAGCCGACAAACTTCTTTCCAAACTCACATTCTCCGGATGTTCAAGATCATAAATTGGCGAAACGGGACGATGTGCACCATATTTTGTACACAGACTGAGAGTTCGTAATGACTAATGACAAATAATATACAGGGTGCTCTATCTTTTATGTCGCTATGTAAACGTCAGTTCAGTTTCGCTTCAGTTCCGCAATCAAACGCGCAGAAAAAAGTGACGCTGTACATTAAAATAGTCTTTTAGCTGTGTTAACTAAACGTCCATGTCGTCGAAAATATCATGGCTTACAAGCACAAGCACAACACTATCGTCGTTTGGTGTCGAATTTTGTTGACCACGGGACAGTGGGACATCGTTTACATGCCTTTCATCAACGCTTAAGACGTTCCTATAACCCGGTTGAAACGGTAAAAGAGAGTGGTGCCGAGAACCCACATGTGTTGTATTTTCAGCGCGCTCATAATTTTGGATCCAGGTGAACCACAATGCGGCGCATTGACCAGTTGTATTTGTTTCCGTACACATAGTGCAATTGCCTCAACCGTCCACGTCACTTGGAATACGGCCAAGCAGCAGGTTGACACTGAACCTGATTTTTGGAAGCAAATTTTCATGACAAATTTTGCACACTATCTGGCGATGTTAACAAGGAAAATTTCCACATTTTGGGAATGGACGAGATCAATGAAACACCCTTGTATCACTAAAAAGTGACTGTTTGGGCCGGCGCCCCACAACAAATCAGAAATACTGTAAAAAAAATATTTAATGTCGAAAGACTGCAACCGGAAAATACCACCAAGGCCATCGCGGAACTCTATCTAATGTCGAAGAACAATGGCAACGATGCCAAGAAACCATTACATCAGCCAAAACTGCTAGGTTTCTCGCGCCCACCAGCAATTAACCCCTGGTTTGATGAGGAATGCAGATACACATGCTCGCAGTCAAGAACGAGGCCTACAAGACTAAGTTGCAGGTGAAGACGAGAGCTGCCATTGAGCGCTATAGGCAGAGAAGAAGGGAAGAACACCGGCTTTTCAGAAAGAAGAAAAACGAGGAAGAAAAGCGCGCGGTCGAGAATATAGAGAGGTGCCACTCCAGGAATGATAATCGCAAGTTTTACCAAAGTGTAAAACGTCAAAGCCAAGGATTCAAGGCTCGAACAGAATCCTCTCGAGATGAACAAGGAAATATCGTAGTCGATGCTGAGGATATGGAAGAACTACTTCTGCAGACTATTAAACGGCGATGACGAACAACATTCCGCTGTCAGGCAGAACGAACCTTTCAATATTGGCGACAACAGCGAAAACTACCATCCACCCGACCTAAGTGAAGTGAGGATAGCAATATCTAATCTTAAGCTTACCAAGGCTGCCGGAAATGCCGGAGATGACAAAACTGTTCGCATGAAAGTATGCCAAAAGAATGAAACCTCAGCATCGTTTGCCCGATCCACAAAAAAAGAGACCCTCTGAACTGCGCCCACTACAGAGGCATACGTCTCCTCAACATCGCCTACAAGATCCCATCTGTGAACGCTTGAAAGCGTTTACCAACAACCTGATCGGCCCTTAGCAGTGTTGTTTTAGCCCGGGAAAGTCCACATCTGATCAAATATTCACACTTCGACAAATCCTGGAAAATCCCAGGAAGTCCAAATTGATACCCACATACCAAATTCATCGATTTCAGAGCTGCATTGGCCAGCATTTATATAGACGAGCTATACAGAGTCATGTCTATTGGTATATCGCCGGATGATGATAGAGAATTCTCGCTGCTCCATCAGGGTCGGAAACGACGTCACTGACACACAAAAAAAGTATTTAGGCAAGGCGATGCACTGTATCCACTTCTGTGACTTCGTTAATCTCATTCTTGAGAGGATTGTCCAAAACTCGCGAGCCAACGCAGAGAGGCACAATCTTCCATAAATCGGTGCAAATACTAGCATACGCCGACGATATTGACATCATTGGTCGGACTCAACGTGATGTCATAGCCACGTTTGCTAGTGTAGAGAATGAACTGGCAAAAATGGGTTTAGCAGTAAATAAGGGGAAAGACTATGTATATGCTGTCAACACAAAAGGACACACAACATCGACGAATTGGACAGAACGCCACCATCGACAGATATAACTTTGAGGTAGTACGGGACTTTATCTACCTCTGGCAACAACATTTCGTCAGAAATTAAACGAAGAATTACTCTGGCTTAGCAGTAATGCTATCACTCTAACTTCTAAGGAAATCGTATACAAGACCCTGGTCATCCTAGTCCAGGCGCTGAAACATGAAGAAATCCTCGGTCGTTTTGAGCAAAAAATTCTTCGAAAAGTCTTTGGTCTCATTTGCTTCGACGGGCTATGGAGACAATGATTCATCCACGAACTATACGAGCTGTACAGCGACATTGATTTGGTAAAAAAAAAAACTGCACATTGGATGTTTAAGATGGGTGGGACATCAAAAGCGAATGAACACCAATACTACCTCTCGCAGAGTCTTCGACTCCCAGCCAGACGTCGAACGCAATAGAGGAAGATCTTGACTTAAGTGGCGCGCACAAGTAGAAACCTACCTCAACCAAATTAAATTGCGCAATTGGAGGACCGTACTAATTAGAGATCTATGTTGGTTGAGGTTCAGGTTGATGGCGGACTGTAGCTCCAAATTCGAGGTAGTAAAGTAAAGTAAGCATCATCAGCGTCATAATGCCAGTGACGCGTTACAGAATTTACCTGGTGTCACAATCGACCGCTATAACCTTCAGGTAGCAACTTAAATCCTGGGTGTCACAGTCCTACTTCAATGCGCTTAAACGTTTTGAGTGCAACATTACTCGTTTTGTGTGGACGGGCCTAGAGAATTCCTGAGTGGGAAAACAAATTTTGATGCATTAGTGAACTAGGTACAGGACGAGTTGATTTGCTGTCTTCCAAGAGTACTTTCAAATTGGTTGTTGTGGGAAGTCAGCATTTCACCGATGATATAATGCTGTCATCATCGATGTTACTGATTGCAAATGATCCGTTAAAAGACAGACTGCACTGTCCATAGTGTCCCTACACTCGATTTCGTTACAGAATGGCATCCGTTCCATACCCATTCGAACTCAATTGTAGGGAACAACTACGGATGGCACTCTGACAACCTTGAAATCATTATCCGTAGCTGTAATTGGCGATCTGGAAAATCGACACGAAAAACGGAGAACATGAACAAAATTGGAATTACGAAAATTATGGATCAAATTTTGGGTTTGTTTGTGGAGTGTATGGGATGGTTGGGTGCTGTAGAACGAGGGTAGACTCTGATTGGCGTTAACTTGGCAATGCCCAGTGTTGCAACTCTGACTACACATCAAATGTGCTTATCTCTACCTCCAAGTGGTAACCATCGGGTACTGGTCTCATCCAACCGGATTTGACTTGCTAAACGATAAGTGCGAGTGTTGATAACACGACGAAAAACAGCAACACTATAAACACCCTGGTGAGAATGGCACGGATGAATACCCGGCCTGCTGTCCCAGGCGAACCTAGATGATCTGCTCTGACATATTCGGACAACAGGTTGTCTAGGAATTTCAAGGGTTAGTCAGGCCCCTTGAACAGAGATGGTGGCGGATGAACCGAAAGGCCAACGGCAGCGCTCAATCCCGTAGTGGATACTGATGGCCCCGTGTCCTAGGGGTATCTAATAAATTGGAACTGGCCCTCCAGGTTGGGGGTTGTGCTTTGGGCTAACTACCCACCCACAGAAAAAAAACATGGTTACGAAGCAACCAATAGCCTCGGAAAGGACGGATTTTATTGTTGACGACCCTGCTAAACGAAAAAAGGACAACGACGTTCGTATCTGCACCTGGAATGTGAGAACATTAAACGGGAGAGGTGCAGGCGAACAACTAGCGGAAGCCCTAAACTGCTACAAAGCAGACATTACTGCCATCCAGGAAATACGATGGGATGGGCCGGGCAAAAAGAGGATGAAAAACTGTGACATATACTACGGACCGTGTTATAGTGAGCAGAAACAGCGACTATTCGGATGCGGATTTGTTATAAGTGCCAGACTTAGGCAAGAAGTCTTATGTTTCCAAGACATTAGCGAACGCATAGTAACAATCCGCATCAAGGCCAAATTCGCCAACATAAGCCTTATATGCGCTCACGCTCCGACGGAAGAAAAAGATGATATAGCTAAGGACTGCTTCTACGAGCTCCTCGACAAAACCTATGAGCGACTACCGAAGTACGATGTTAAAATCGTGCTGGGAGATTTTAACGCAAAGGTAGGAAGAGAAGACATCTTTAGAAGTATTGTCGGAAAACATAGCCTACACGACAACACGTCTGCTAACGGACTTAGGCTAATTGATTTCGCTACGGAACGAAATGCCACTATAGCCAGCACACGGTTTCCTCACCTCGATATCCATAAGGGGACATGGCGGTCTCCAGATCAACGAACGGTCAACCAAATTGATCACATTGCGATAGATAAGAGGCACGCATCCAGTATTTTGGATGTCCGAACATTCCGAGGAGCTAACATCGACTCGGATCACTACCTTGTAGCAGCCAAGGTAAGAATGCGGATATCCACCACGCCACAACAATCCAGAAATACTGTGAAAAAATTTAATGTCGGAAGACTGCAATCGCAAGAGACCGCCAAGACCTTCGCATAACGCGTATCCCTTAACCTCTCGATTAACACCATACCACCAGCATCGAATGTCGAAGAGCAATGGCAACGATGCCAACAGGCCATTAGATCAGCCGCAACTGATTTGCTAGGTTTCTCGCGCCCACCAGCAAGAAACCCCTGGTTTGATGAGGAATGCCGACAGATGCTCGCAGCCAAGAACGAGGCCTACAAGGCTAAGCTGCAGGTGAAGACGAGAGCTGCCATTGAGCTCTATAGGCAAAGAAGAAGGGAAGAACATCGGCTTTTCAGCAAGAAGAAAAAAGAGCAAGAAAAGCGCGCGATCGAGGATATAGAGAGGTGCCACTCCAGGAACGATGTTCGCAAGTTTTACCAAAGTGTAAAACGTCAAAACCAAGGATACAAGGCTCGAACAGAATCCTGTCGAGATGAACAAGGAAATATCGTAATTGAGACCCAGTCGATGCTGAGGATATGGAAGAACCACTTCTGCAGACTGTTAAACGGCGATGACGAACAACATTCCGCTGTCAGGCAGAACGAACCTTTCAATATTGGCAACGACAGCGAAAACTGCCAACCACCCGACCTGAGTGAAGTGAGGATAGCAATATCTAAACTCAAGCTTAATAAGGCTGCCGGAAATGACGGCCTTCCCGCTGAGCTTTATAAGGCCGGCGGAGATGACTTGGTAAGTAACATCCACCAACTCATAAGCCAAATCTGGTCGGATGAAAGCATGCCGAAGAATGTAACTTCAGCATCGTTTGCCCGATCCACAAAAAAGGAGACCCTCTGAACTGCGCCAACTACAGAGGCATAAGTCTCCTCAACATCGCCTACAAGATCCTATCTGCAGTAATATGTGAACGCCTGAAACCGTTTACCAACAACCTGATTGGCCCTTATCAGTGTGGTTTTAGGCCAGGTAAGTCCACAACCGATCAAATTTTCACACTTCGGCAGATCCTGGAAAAAACTCAAGAAGTCCAAATCGATACCCACCACCTATTCATCGATTTCAAAGCCGCATATGACAGCATTTATAGAGACGAACTGTACAGAGCCATGTCTAGGTTTGGTATACCGCCCAAACTCGTCCGTTTGTGTAGGATGACGATAGAGAATTCTCGCTGCTCCATCAGGGTTGGAAACGACCTCACCGACACATTCGATACCAAAAAAGGATTTAGGCAAGGCGATGCGCTGTCATGTGACTTCTTTAATCTGATTCTTGAGAGAATTGTGCAAAACTCCAAAGCCAACACCAGAGGCACAATTTTCCAAAAGTCGGTGCAACTACTAGCATACGCTGACGATATTGACATCATTGGTAGGACTCAACGTGATGTCATAGCCACGTTTGCTAGTATAGAGAAGGAAGCGGCGAAAATGGGTTTAGCAGTAAATGAGGGTAGGTAAGACCATGTTTATGCTGTCAAAACGAAAGACACACAACATCGACGAATTGGACAGAACGTCACCATTGACAGATATAACTTTGAGGTAGTACGGGACTTTGTCTACCTCGGCTCCGCTATTAGCTCTGACAACAACATCTCGTCAGAAATTAAACGAACAATTACTCTTACCAACCTCTGTTTCTTCGGGCTAAGAAGGCAATTTAGTAGTAAAGCCCTCACTCGAACTACTAAGGAGATCCTATATAAGACCCTGAACATCCCAGTCCTGCTCTACGGCGCTGAAGCATGGACCGTATCAAAAGCGGATGAAGAAATCCTTGGTAGATTCGAGAGGAAAATTCTTCGAAAAATCTTCGGTCCCGTTTGCGTTGACGGGCTATGGAGACGAAGATTCAACCAAGAACTATACGAGCTGTACAGCGACATGCCCCTGGTCAAAAAACTCCGCATTGGACGTTTAAGATGGCTAGGACATGTAGAACGAATGGACACCAATACTCCGGCTCGCAGAGTCTTCGATTCCCAGCCAGACGTCGGACGCAGTAGAGGAAGACCTCGCCTTAAGTGGCGCGCACAAGTGGAAACCGACCTCAACCAACTTGGAGTGCGCAACTGGAGGCAGTTAGCTAAGGACCGGGCTAATTGGAGAGGCATGTTGGTTGAGGCCCAGGTTCATTCCGGACTGTAGCGCCACTTAAGTAAGTAAGTAAGTAAGTAAGTCCCCCGCTTCTTAGTTAACTTGGAATGATTCAATTAGGAAAACCACAACAGACATTTTCTGGTCTAAGTGTGCAGCCACTATAACCTAACCTAGCCTTATATAATGTTGAGAGGAGGGGACTAAAGACAATCATTAGTGTTGCTGAGATTAGGGATCGAACCCATTAACAACTGAAGCGTCTTAAACGATTTAGCAAAGTATACTTCATGTTCTTGGCATCCATCATGAAGTCAATTTCAGGACTACAAAGATGTGACGCTCAACGAATTAGTTAGGAACCTGCTGACAATCCTTTTAAAGTCTGATCTTATAATATCATACAAGGGATGGAAAACAAGAAAATCGACTATGCTGCTTGCATTTACAATGCCTCCACCAATAAAATCTTATAAAGAAGTAGTAAATCCCTAACGTATCTTGTGGGTGTAACCACTGACCAAACTATGTTCGATTACCATACTGGGAAACTACATCTTCATTCAAACGCCCTCATAAAAGGCTGTGGCAACGAAAAATGCATCTTAAAACACCACCATCACAATTCCAATGTCACTGTCCCAATCCCAGGAGAATACTTCTTCCAGATATGATTCAGAGAGAGAACTACGGGCATGGTTGTACAAAGCTCAATAATTTGTTCCAATTCTGCTAATATCCTTTCGGTTCTGTTCCTAAAGCCGACAAACTTCTTTCCAAACTCACATTCTCCGGAAGTTCAAGATCATAAATTGGCGAAACGGGACGATGTGCACCATATTTTGTACACAGAGTGAGAGTTCGTAATGACAAATAATATACAGGGTGCTCTATTTTTTATGTCGCTATGTAAACTTCAGTTCAGTTTCGCTTCAGTTCCGCAATCAAACGCGCAGAAAAAAGTGACGCTGTACATTAAAATAGTCTTTTAGCTGTGTTAACTAAACGTCCATGTCGTCGAAAATATCATGGCTTACAAGCACAAGCACAACGCTATCGTCGTTTGGTGTCGAATTTTGTTGACCACGGGACAGTGGGACATCGTTTACATGCCTTTCATCAACGCTTAAGACGTTCCTATAACCCGGTTTAAACGGTAAAAGAGAGTGGTGCCGAGAACCCACATGTGTTGTATTGTCACCGCGCTCATAATTTTGGATCCAGGTGAACCACAATGCGGCGCATTGACCAGTTGTATTTGTTTCCCTACACATAGTGCAATTGCCTCAAAGAAAATTGCCGACAGACCGTCCACGTCACTTGGAATACGGCCAAGCAGTCGCAGGTTGACACTGAACCTGATTTTTGGAAGCAAATTTTCATGACAAATTTTGCACACTATCTGGCGATGTTAACAAGGAAAATTTCCACATTTTGGGAATGGACGAGATCAATGAAACACCCTTGTATCACTAAAAAGTGACTGTTTGGGCCGGCGCCCCACAACAAATCAGAAATACTGTAAAAAAATATTTAATGTCGAAAGACTGCAACCGGAAAATACCACCAAGGCCATCGCGGAACGCCATCTTATGTCGAAGAACAATGGCAACGTTGCCAAGAAACCATTACATCAGCCAAAACTGATAGGTTTCTCGCGCCCACCAGCAATAACCCCCTGGTTTGATGAGGAATGCAGATACACATGCTCGCAGTCAAGAACGTGGCCTACAAGACTTAGTTGCAGGTGAAGACGAGAGCTGCCATTGAGCGCTATAGGCAGAGAAGAAGGGAAGAACACCGGCTTTTCAGAAAGAAGAAAAACGAGGAAGAAAAGCACGCGATCGAGGATATAGAGAGGTGCCACTCCAGGAATGATGTTCGCAAGTTTTACCAAAGTGTAAAACGTCAAAGCCAAGGATTCAGGGCTCGAACAGAATCCTGTCGAGATGAACAAGGAAATATCGTAGTCGATGCTGAGGATATGGAAGAACTACTTCTGCAGACTATTAAACGACGATGACGAACAACATTCCGCTGTCAGGCAGAACGAACCTTTCAATATTGGCGACAACAGCGAAAACTACCATCCACCCGACCTAAGTGAAGTGTGGATAGCAATATCTAATCTCAAGCTTACCAAGGCTGCCGGAAATGCCGGAGATGACAAAACTGGTCGCATGAAAGTATGCCAAAAGAATGAAACCTCAGCATCGTTTGCCTCTGAACTGCGCCCACTACAGAGGCATACGTCTCCTCAACATCGCCTACAAGATCCCATCTGCCGTAATATGTGAACGCCTGAAACCGTTCAACAACAACCTGATCGGCCCTTAGCAGTGTGGTTTTAGGCCAGGATATCCACAAATGATCAAATATTCAGACTTCGGCAGATCCTGGAAAATCCCAGGAAGTCCAAATTGATACCCACATACCAATTTCATCGATTTCCGAGCTGCATTGGCCAGCATTTATATAGACGAGCTATACAGAGTCATGTCTATTTTTGGTATACCGCCGGATGATGATAGAGAATTCTCGCTGCTCCATCAGGGTCGGAAACGACGTCCTGACACACAAAAAAAAAGTATTTAGGCAAGGCGATGCACTGTATCCACTTCTGTGACTTCGTTAATCTCATTCTTAAGAGGATTGTCCAAAACTCGCGAGCCAACGCAGAGAGGCACAATCTTCCATAAATCGGTGCAAATACTAGCATATGCCGACGATATTGACATCATTGGTCGGACGTGATGTCATAGCCACGTTTGCTAGTGTAGAGAATGAACTGGCAAAAATGGATTTAGCAGTAAATAAGGGGAAAGACTATGTATATGCTGTCAACACAAAAGGACACACAACATCGACGAATTGGACAGAACGCCACCATCGACTGATATAACTTTGAGGTAGTACGGGACTTTGTCTACCTCGGCTCCGCTATTAACTCTGACAACAACATTTCGTAAGAAATTAAACGAAGAATTACTCTTGCTTAGGAGTAATGCTATCACTCGAACTTCTAAGGAGGTCGTATACTAGACCCTGGTCATCCTAGTCCAGGCGCTGAAACATGAAGAAATCCTCGGTCGTTTTGAGCAAAAAATTCTTCCAAAAGTCTTTGGTCTCATTTGCTTCGACGGGCTATGGAGACAATGATTCATCCACGACCTATACGAGCTGTACAGCGACATAGATTTGGTAAAAAAAAACTTCACATTGGATGTTTAAGATGGGTGGGACATCAAAAGCGAATGAACACCAATACTTCCTCTCGCAGAGTCTTCGACTCCCAGCCAGACGTCGAACGCAGTAGAGGAAGACCTTGACTTAAGTGGCGCGCACAAGTAGAGACCTACCTCAACCAAATTAAATCGCGCAATTGGAGGACCGTACTAATTAGAGATCTATGTTGGTTGAGGTTCAGGTTGATGGCGGATTGTAGCTCCAAATTCGAGGTAGTAAAGTAAAGTAAGCATCATCAGCGTCATAATGCCAGTGACGCGTTACAGAATTTACCTGGTGTCACAATCGACCGCTATAACCTTCAGGTAGCAACTAAAATCCTGGGTATCACAGTCCTACTTCAATGCGCTTAAACGTTTTGAGTGCAACATTACTCGTTTTGTGTTGACTGGCCTAGAGAATTCCTGAGTGGGAAAACAAATTTTGATGCATTAGTGAACTAGGTACAGGACGAGTTGATTTGCTGTCTTCCAAGAGTACTTTCAAATTGGTTGTTGTGGGAACTCAGTATTTCACCGATGAGATAATGCTGTCATCACCGATGTTACTGATTGCAAATGATCCTTTAAAAGACAGACTGCACTGTCCATAGTGTCCATACACCCGATTTCGTTAGAGAATGGCATCCATCCCATACCCATTCGAACTCAATTGTAGGAAACAACTACGGATGGAACTCTGACAACCTTGAAATCATTATCCGTAGCTGCAATTGATCGGGAAAATCGACACGGAAAACGGAGAACATGAACAAAATTGGAATTACGAAAATGATGAATCAAATTTTGGGTTTGTTTGTGGAGTGTAGAGATGTTACAACAATGTCGGCAAACTCATCAAAACATTTCATGGCCCGAAAACCCCAACACCCAACAAAGATAACCATTACTGCTTAAGAATAAGCATCGCCCCCCGCATATAGTTTTACCGAGTTCGATGTGCTCAAAACGTGCGTTAGGTAAGCGATCTAATTTTGGAAGAGGACTGTCTCAAAGAGTAGAGATCACATGCATAAACTGCTGAGAGATCAATCACTTTTCAGAATTCGATCAAAGTGACACCCAAACGTAGTAGCAGGGTTTTCTATTTCATTTATTTCTCTAAGTCACTCCTTCCGCCCCTAATGGAGACGTTCTTCTGTTTATATGTACATCCCGCAGCAGGCCTCCCTTTACTTCAATCAGAGTAATTCGCCGTTGCGTAATAGAACTTTAGCAACTTCGCAGGTATGCAATCATGTCCAGCAATGATGTCGGCTGTAAAGGCATTGATTTCTGAAAACTTTGGCGACCAATACCAAATTGTTGTATCTGGTTCATAGTTCGTTCTTTTTGTATAGCTTCCACCGTATGTTCGAACGCGGACAAACAAGTCCATGTAGTACGTCCAAAATAACAGAATCATATACCATCAACAAAAAAAAATAATATCAACCCATCAAACACCAATTAAACAGTTATTCACATTTATTGTAAAAAAAATCGTGTCAACACATACACCTTGCAAACCTACATATCCTCTGTGCTGTACTTGTACGCCTCGTCGGCTAGCGCCTTCTTTTGATTCTGCACATCGAACCATTTCCGTTCGTAGCCATTGGAACGATCCACACCATCCCATCGATAGCCGGGAGGAATGCCAAATCTATTCTCGGGGTACGATCCTTTGTACTTGGGCATCACTGGAATATTGGCCGCCTTCATTTGGTCCTTCTTCTTGTTGCGCATGTACGCCAACATTGGATCATCATCTCGCTCTTGGTGTCGCAGCATCTCATCCAAATCTGCGTCATTGGAGTACCTAGCCAACGGCTTACTGCTTTCATACTGATCGTCAGACAACTTCGCCTTGTGAGCTTCAATCTGCTTCAGACCCTTGTTCCAGCGGTCATACAATTCTTTCTTTTGTTGCTCGTGTTCTGCCTTTTTGCGTTGCACCTCTGGGTCTTCTTCGAGATCTTTGCGACGTCGACGATACGACGAGCTCTGTCGCACTTGTACCTCAGCATCCCGGCCCGAGATGTCACTGGACATCTTGTTAAACAGTTTATCTTCTTGACGGCGACGTTCTTCGGTTTCGAGTTTCAGTGTTCTTGCATCTTGGAGTCCAGCACGTTTGCCGTCGAGGGTTTTGGACATTTTGGCGGACGGTTTATGGGTGGGTGGCGGTGATTCGGAAACGCGTTCTCTATTAATGCGAACGGGTGATTGGTCAGAGTCTCGACGGGGTCTATGTCTTTGGGTAGATCTGTCCGGAGATGGTCTCTCTACTTTTATAGAAGATCTGAATGGATTATCATTGTTACGGCGACGGGGTGGCGATTGGTCAGAAGATTTCTCCCTTTTTATTCGCACGGGAGAGAGATCCGCGTCGTCCGTAAGGGCTGGTACCTGCTTACTCGATCTGGATTGATCAGAGTCCCATCTTGAGCGGCCTGGTGATCGTTTTCGTCGGATGTGTTGCTCCGTATCCCCCTTTGAAGATTCTGGAGAGCGTCTTCTAGGAGGGGATGGATCAGAATCTTTCCTTTTACGACCCGGTGAACGTCGTCTAGGTGGGGATTGATCGGAATCCCTCTTTGAATGGGTAGGAGATCGCCTTCTTGGAGGAGATTGATCAGTGTTCTTCTTTGTGTGATCTGGTGATTGATCGAAATCTCTCTTGGAATGTGCTGGTGAGCGCCTTCTAGGAGGTGTCTGATCAGAGTTTTTCCTTGTCCGACCTGGTGATCGTCTTCTTGGTGGAGATCGATGGGAATCGCGATAAGAATGAGCCGGAGATCTTCTTCGAGCAGGTGATTTGTCAATGTTCTTTCTCATACGCGCTGGTGACCTTCTTCTTGGCGGTGATTGGTCTGAATTCCTTCTTATCTTACCTGGCGACCGCTTTCTTGGTGGCGACTGATCTCCACGGGCATTCGAACGTTTTCTAGGTGGAGATTGATCAGATATTCGCCTTACTTTGCCAATATCCTTTGGTCTCATCGGGGGCGATTGTTCAAATGCTTTTCTATTTCGATCTGGTGACATTTTTCTCATTGGACTTGTTGCTTTCTTACCCCACAGGTCATCGTCAGCTTCTGACTTCACCTCTGGCCCAGTACACCCAATACTTTTCCACTTTTTACTTTCGCCATTTTCACCAGTTACATCAATGACTCCAACTATTTGTGGTGCGTCTTCACCTGTTAAAAGCAGTTCCTCGTCGATTTCCAAATGATTACCCCCATGCTCGTCATCGTCAATGATTTTCACAGTGGTTGTTCGGCTTTTAGCTTTTTTATCTTTTTTCTTTTTCTTCTTATCACTGCCACCCGATAGATATTTCTTTAAATATTCTTTTTGACTCATTTTTGTGGCCATTTTATAGAAAAATAATTGAAAATTTAACCGAACTCTGAGGAATACACAATTTTAAGCAGAAAATAATAAACGTACAGCAACGAGTTCAATTGTCAAAGTGTGACATTTCGGAGATTTCGATAAAGACATGGGAAAAATGTGTTATCGATAGTATTGCCAGGTAAAATTGTTGTGCACAAATATTTATATTTTATGTAGACTTTTTTTCTTATACGACATTTATTATTATATTTTATGTAGAATTTTTTTTCTTATACGATATTTACAGATATTTTATGTAGACTTTTTTTCTTATACGATATTTAAATCCCGTATAAGAAATTTCTATATTTGTCATATAAATTTAGAATATATAGTTTGTATGTTTATTTTACAGTTTCCATCTATAAAAGCAAAGTCAATTCCGACCCTTTTTTGTGTGTGGCTGCGTTGTTAATTGGAATTATAGTCATAAACGTGTAGACAGGCACTAACAGTATTTTTATCAGATGAATCAAACATAAATTTGATCCGTTTTGATGGGATGATGAGCGTAAGGAGGCCAGTTAAAAAATTACTCACCCAACGCTTTTAGGCATGGGGATGCTTTTCATAACAAAGAATGTGACACTTCCAAGTAGAGATACTTTTATCAATAGCCTGTTTTGACAGATCACGTGTGAGTCGTGTCATGCTGTCATGTTATTTTTGTTTAGTATTGTTTGGCATTTCATAATGGAAAGACTTACGCGTGAACAACGTTTACAAATAGTTCAACTTTATTATGAAAATTCACGTTCTGTGAGGAATGTGTTTCGTGCACTTCGCTCAACTTATGGTCAACATAATCGGCCTACTGAGCGTACTATTCGCAACACCATCACCCATTTTGAGACCCAGCATTCATTATTGGATAATATTCGACCGAATAGACCACGTCCAGCACGCTGTGAAGAAAATATAGCGGCCGTAGCTGAGTGTACACGAAGACCGTGGAGAGTCGATTCGGCGCCGTTCGCAGCAACACGGACCATGATAACCGACTATTTGATGCCTGAAATTGAAGCTCGTGATCTCGGCGACATTTGGTTTCAGCAAGACGGCGACACTTCCCACACATCGCATCAATCAATGGACTTATTGAGAGAACATTTCGGTGAGCACATAATTTCACGTTTTGGGCCGGTCGATTGGCCACCAAGATCGTGTGATATCACACCGTTAGACTTTTTCCTGTGGGGATATGTAAAGTCAAAAGCTTATGCCGACAAACCCGCTTCGATTCAGGCCTTGGAGGAAAACATCACGCGTGTCATTCGCCAGTTACCAGTCGAAAAGCTCGAACGATTGATCGAAAATTGGACTCAACGGATGGACCATCTGCACGTAGCAACGGCCAACATTTGATAGACATAATCTTCAAAAAATAAATGCCAAAGAATGTTCTTTCAAACGATAGTAAACATTCTCCATTAAATTTTAATTTTCTGTGTTTTTTTTCTTTAAAAAAGTAGGGAACCTCGAAATGGATCACCCTTTAGTTTATCTTATTTACTACGAGTAGTTAATCGAGTAGATTGCCTCACGTAAACTACTCTGCCAACCCTCTTTCCAGCAACAGGCTCACATACAGTGCCGCTCACTTGAATAGCACCCCCCTTTGCTGTGAGTTTTAAGCTTAATATCTTCAAAAATAATTATGGTAATGACTTGTTTTCTAATGAAAGTTTATTAAATTCTGTAAATAAAACAGAAGGAATGGAATTCATATTTACAGTGGTAATTTTTTTTTATAGATTTTGAAGCGATATGACTCAAAATATACACATCACATTTTGGCTCACTTGAATAGCACTCCCCACTTCTTAATTGTGTTTCTAATAAATTTTTAAGTCCAACAGTGTGAAAACATTTTTAAATAATTTTTTTATGAGGGGGTGCTATTCAAGTGAGCCAAAATGTGATGTGTATATTTTGAGTCATATCGCTTCAAAATCTATAAAAAAAAATTACCACTGTAAATATGAATTCTATTCCTTCTGTTTTATTTACAGAATTTAATAAACTTTCATTAGAAAAAAAACAAGTCATTACCATAATTATTTTTGAAGATATTAAGCTTAAAACTCACATCAAAGGGGGGTGCTATTCAAGTGAGCGGCACTGTAAATACTTCGTATAGCTAGGCACTTGCATTTTTTTCTCATTGAAGCTCTTTTTTTAATTAAATACATTTACCAAAATAATTTTACCAACCATGGTTACATATGGCAATACTGTTCGATAACATCGACGACACATCACTTTGCTCTCCTCCCTTTGCCTATCATTTTATTTACGCTTCTGTTTTGATTATGCATACAGAGGGAAATTTCATAAAAACGTGAAATTCTTGAATACACACCTCCGCGCGCGCAAACAAAGAACTTTTAGCAAAAAGCATGCAAAACCAAAAAGAAACAACAAAAATGCAAGCAAACTGTACACGAAAATCCCCCAATTCGAATTTGGACGCGAAGCATACACAAACAGAACATGACAATCAATTTGTTTGAAAAATGGTGGAATCCAATTTAGACAATTAGCACACAGACTTACCTAGAACGATTTTCTTATTACTTCTCAATGCGATGTTTTCATCTTCGAAACCTGTTTTGTTTTGTTGGCAAAATAGAAGCCAACTGGCTGCACATGCTTCGAATATTTTTACTTTATCTCCGATTTTGTTGTTTTTCTAAACTTCACTTCAATGGCAGTATGGCACACACAAAACACAAACAAATGTAACGATTTCAAGTTGTATATTATATCGGTTAGTAATAGTATATATTTAGTGAAATGATTTGATAAGATTCTATTTCGTTAGCTCACCACTATTTCACGAACAAAAAACTAAGCAAAACCAGTATAGTCACTGGGTTGACACTGACAGTGTAATCAAAAATTAATTTCAATTAAAATAAAACTTATAGCCACTTGGAGTTTAAATATTTATGTTTACATCACTAAAACAAAAAGACACCATTCCTATTTCGATTTGTTTTCTAATTGGCTTCCACATCCTCATCGTTGTCATAAATTTTTCTTGTTTTGAACTTTGAAACCGAAGCAGCTGTTGAATAAAAGCTTTTTGTTGTCTTTGTTTTGTTTCTTTTTCCATTTTGGTTTATTTTTTTTTCTGTAGAAAGGTGGGGAATGCACGGAAGTTTGATAACTGGTGTGGTGGAATGAGGTGTATTTGGTTATCGATAACTTGAGAGCACAGTATTTGGCGGTTGAGGTTTGTAAGTCATTAATAAGGCTTCACATCAGTAAGGATAGTTATTTTCTTTTTAACAAGTGAAGACATTTCGGGAAAGAGTGAACCACGCAGTGCAGCAAGCAAAATACCTACATGATAGAAATTTTGTTTGACATATTATATGCAGTGGCTTAACAAATTGCACATTTGTAAACGTATGGCTTTAGCTTGAGGTGAATATTTGTTCGTATGGTTGTAGTCCCGGCTTTTGCAGTGTATTAGGAAAAAGAGACAACCCCCCTTATTCATTAGAATTTACTAACCCACATCTCAACGATTGTATAGTTATACAGTGCATAACCCCCAAGGCAATCTCGACGCAACGGACGGTATCGACGCAGGGTTGCAAAAGTCGATACAATTGTACTGTTTTCGATACAATCGACCTTGCTTCAGTACACAAATACACTTTATATAAAATTCGATACAATTTGTGCTGCAGCTATTTTAATAGGTAAATATTAAAATATGTTTTAAAAAACCAAAACATCATATAATTTACTTTTCTATCAAAAATCCGTTCGAATTTATATGAATACCACTGAAAGTACCAATTTTCAATTCAATTTTCTTGCCATTTTTTTGCCTGTATACAGTTTATCAGCTGTTTGATGACTCTTTTTGGACCATCCAACTGTCTTCTTATTTTCTCGGATCTTAAAGTAGAAAAATGTCTTTGTACAAATGGACATATCGTCGGTTCAAAGGTGAAAGTCATTAACTAACAAAATATACAATAAGGAGATAATTCAATTTAAAGACATTTTGGGTTTTAAAGTTACAATTATGCTGATAAAAAATGATTTTTGTTTTTAGCTTGTTATTTGTTTTTGATGCCATACTTTCTTTAAGCAAACAAACAGTTAATTCACATGATTTTAAGAGAAATGTAATTAATGATTTTTACCTGTAAGGGATTTCGAACATTATTGTACTGTACACAAAATTATTTTTTAGGGTATGTATTTCAAATAATTAAAACATTTTAGTTTCGTATTTTAAATCACTCTCACTTCATCAGGTTCCGGCAAGTGCTCTGCATCTTTAAGACAATGGGTTGGAAAGCCCTTATATTTGCACAAGCTCTTTTGGAAAGTTTGACCAAATCCATTAATTTTTTTTTTGATATGGGTAACTTACCCTGGTAAATGGGTGTAAGTGCCACAGGAGATCCCCCAAACAGATATATTTTAATAGTTGAAATTACTTTTCGTTCGTTCGTTAAGTGGCGCTACAGTTTTACATGTCCTAGCCATCTTAGGGCCGGTTTTTCAGTGCTGAGTTAGCACAGCGCTTACTAACTCCGAAATAAATTTAATCTAGAGTTAACTCATGAAGCAGTTTTTCAGTACAGAATTAAATTTGACTCCGTGTGTGGTGATTTCATTTGGTAGCATTCATGATTTATCGATTTTGCTCAGTTATCACTTTATCAGCTGTTTGGTTTTCTTTTCCCCAAACAAATGAAAATGCTTTTGTCGCAAAGTTGCAAGTCTTTATTTTCTTAAAACACTTAAACTCAATATTTGATACAATTTCAAGTCGCTAAGATCTGCATTTAGTTTCTCAAAATTAAATTAAATATCCAATTAAATGGTATAGAAAAAAATGTTTGTCTGGTATTTTATCGTCTGTCAAAAACATCTGATCATTTAATCCCGGGGTTAGCTCTAGATATAAATCGACTGAAAACTGCTTTCTCGAGATAACTCGACTTTAATCCCGAAACTAGGATGATCTCGCACTTAAAACTGGGCCTTAAAAGTCCTTTTCAAATTTTAACGACTTAATTTTAAGACAAGAAATTTTGTAGCCATCTTCATATTTTTTTGCATCCATAGAATCTCACTCCATTTGGGAACGCCTTGACTCTAAAAAATTTAACTCTATTTTAAGTAAATGACGAAATAGAAAAAACGAAATCTTTATAACTGCTGTAAGCAACGATTTTAAAAATTTAAACATAATACTGATCCTAACAAGCTATCAAGAGAGTTTACTCAAAACAGAAATATTACACGATTTCGCAAAAATAATGAAGTTTTTTTTCGTTAAATGATCCATATGACTAAAAGCTGGCAAAAGAGTGCCGATAAAAGGAAGAAATGATCAAAGTTTATCAATTTTTTAAAATATCTGCATTGAAAAACAAAACTAAGTGAGATAGAGATTTTTTTCTTTTAAGTGAAATTAAATGCATGCACTTAATGATTTTTATAATTTCGTAATTCCTGTATAAAATACAATTATGCCTCGGTTATTATTTCCAGCTATAAAACGTGAAAAATCATAGTTATTTTGTTAAAAAAAACATATTTTCACCAATTTCGTACCTACTTTTAACTTTGAACTGACGATATTATAATTGTATAAAATAAATAGCTTATCAAAACACCAAACAATGATCAAAATCAACCAGTACAGTTTCAATACAATTTTTTTTAAACTTTCAATACAATGCTGAAAAGCCAATTTTCATCCCTGTATCGACGCAGACGGTTTCGCGTTGAAATGTCAAAAACTCATCGAGCTTATGGGAACATGTATAAGTGGGCAATCTGAACGCCGACGCGACGCAATGGACGTTAGCTACACAGAAAAGTTGATTCAACTTCAACTTTCTTGCGCATCGACGCATTGGAATGTCAGTTTGAAAGCTGTCAGATGGTATGTTTGTGAGAATCTTGAGATTACTTTCATAGGTTATAAATAAACAAAATAAATTAAAAGTACTGAATTAATAATTGTGTTGTGTGACTAACAACTAATTATATTTTCTTCTGTGAGAATTGAAAAACAAACAAAATCTTCGACGGCTAATGGTGAACTGTCTATCAAGTGACATCGCATCGCGTCGCGTCGTGAGCGTCGAGATTGCCACCACCACTCAAATCCTCACCATTTTTGACACTTCAATGCGAAACCGTCTGCGTCGCGTTCGTCGCGTGCGTCGAGATTGCCTCCACCATAAGGATTTGTACCAGCGCACATAGGAGTAATTAACACGATAACTTGGCCAAAATTATTTTTTGCTTCTTAACGATTCTAAACGCAATTAAATAAATATCACCATGCTGTAAAATAAGTCAGTGAGGTTTTAGGTGATTAAAAAACATTATTTCTTAAAAAATAATATGTTTTATTCAACTTTTAATCGTATATATAAAAAAGATTTATGCTTTTGATGCTGTCCACTTTTCGTCTATGAAGATTCCTCATGTGGAACATATGCAGCTTCCGTGATAAGCATATCTAGAGCATCTCTATTAAAGTTTTTTGCATATTTCTTTTGGGTGGATCTCATACTTGTAATAAGTGGATCAGAGGTTAATAGTAATCTGTTAAGTACATCCATGTTACAATCCGTTCGTGAAAATTTTCTGGCATAATTCAACCGGTATAAACGAAAATGTTTATTTCTGGCTTCCGCTGCCTCTTCGGATAATTGGCCTATGGGCAGTAAGGCCTTTTTGACTATAATAGGGCCATGAATTAAAATTTTATGAAGAGTGGGGGTCATTGGATGCCACCCATACAAATTCACATACAGTCTTGCTGTATCCATCGTATACGTCTCAAATTTTTCAAGATTAATTTGAAATCCACTTGATATAACTTCTAAAATTGTTCTAAGTCTATTGATAAGCCGAATATCTATACCTGTTATTTCAGCTGCTAATTCAGTATCATTAAAAAATCTACGACTAGTGTTGCCGTCATTTGTGTTACCAAAACCAGCTTTCGGAACATCCACGTTAAGGCTCATTTTATGTTTAAATTCATCCTGAATTAATTGTTTTCTTTCCTTTACAATATCCTTATCAGCTTGAGTTCGAATCTGCCACTTTTTGATAGGTAACTTGTATGACAGATGGAGTATACTCTCAAAAAATCGAATACGTGCATGTAAAATAGATAATCCGAAACGTAAAGTACTTTCATCAACATTATTTGTTTTTGTTAGATCGTTAAAATCTTTCGAGGTTGCACCACATACGTAACATCTCATTGTTGATAGAGTATCACTTGCGGCATTACAGACTTTGCCGTCAACCATTGCCATAGTTAAAATGTGTCTTACCTGTACGGATAGATATTTGTCTGACTTTGTTGGATTGAGTGAATTAATTTGGGTCTCGATATAATTTATCTCATTTTTTATAATATCCATAGATTCCTTTGTAAATACTATTCTTATCGGGCGACAATATCTTGGAGATGATGGTAAAGGATTTTGCCAAATAACTTTTTTGTTGCCTATGCCACAAACTAGTCGCAAAGGGACTAAAGAACTTTGAAAGACATTGGTATCTGAATCTGTCCTGTTAACGAATTTTTGTTTATACTGAGCTTGCTGCGAGCCATCACATCCCCATTTTGATATTAACTCCAAAGAATTGCACTCATCGTCACTAAGAGTCCCGACTACTTCGTCCAAATAAATTAGTAATCTTTGAGTTGTATGGTCTATTAGATGTTGGAGATTTACTTCAGCTATATTCTCAGTCACAGTATAAGCTTCAGGAATAGGATAGCAGTCTTTTTTTGCTCTCTGTAAGAAACTATAGCAAGGGTACTTTTTGTCGTTAGCACTAATTATCTCATACTGTCTTCTAGATAAGTTTGCCTCGACAAATATAGATAGAGCTTTTAATGTTGACATACGATCATTTTCTTCTAGAAGACTATGGGAATATGCATTTTTATATTTTCGTGCTTTTGTCGGAGAATTCGTAATATCTTCCAGAATGCCGCTTCATTTTTTCCTGAAGCTCGAAGTTTCATAGTGGTTGCATGTGTTAACATTTCGGTATCCATTTCTGCACGAACACTTTGCGTCTTACGCCTTTTACTTCGCAGGCTTGATTCTTGAAAGAATTTAATTGGTCGTCCAGGTCTTTTTGTTACAACTGGCAAATCAAACGTTTTTTGGAGCCAGCTATCATTTTTTTTGTAGGAAAACATTATATTTTCTATGTGCCTTTTCCCACCTGCTTTTGAATTCAAACTTCAAGTTACGAATTTGGATCTTTAATTGTATTTCTTGATTTTCAGAAAATTGGTCTCTCGAGAGCAAATATTTTTCTATTAATTCCAACTTTTCTTTCATATTACAACCTTCTTTTGTTTGCACGATGTCAAATAATTGTTTTCTTGTGAGTACATTCAACCCAGAGGTCTCTAATAACAAAATACAAAAAAAAAGGAACTTTTAATGATACGAACACTATTTAAAACTTGACACGTAAAACAGCTATCCGCAAAAATCCGCAAACTTTTTTTTACACAATAAATTGGGACAATTTATACTTTCAAACTGTATAAGTAAAACTTCCAAATATCATCTATAAGTACAACAAAATCACTAGAAATACTCTAAATCAATAATAAAAATTAGACATTTATGTAAACTTTCACCACACAGTGTTACACATGAATTTTGTCAATTTAAATTATATAAACCACTTCTTGAATAATCCATTATTAATAAAAGAACAACAATTATTACCAAAATTGAAAACGTTTTGTTTGGCGGAAGTACAAACAATGGTAGCGGAAAGTATGTTTTTCACGTTTTTATCTGACCTTCACCTTCAAACTGTCTTCGCTCCTTGTACTCTCTCTAAAATAGAAAATAAATACAGTCCAGTGTATGCCGTTTAGTAAGCTTAAGTACGGTACATTTATCATGTGACTGAGCGTAACTTTTAAAAATGTACTTTTGGCTGAGTTTGCGGGTTAAATACTCCTATGTGCAGCGTTACCAAATATTTTTTTTTAAACCTGCTAAAGGTAGGACGAAAAACTGCAAAACCTGCTAGACAGAAGTGTTAAAAAAATGCTAAAAATGTTTTTCCTTGAGAAATACGTTTTTTTTTAGTTCAAAAAATACATAAACAGTTACATTTGTTATTAAACAAGGTGGCGCAAAAATAACCTTCCGATGTTTTTTGGCTGTAATTTAAAAAAAAATGAAAAACTTTGATACTTCTTGTGGATTATTTTTATTTGGTCTTTTAATTTTTTTACATCAAGTCGAGAATATGATGTCATGTAAATGGCCGCCGCCACAGTTGATTGTCATTTGAGCCCTTTTTATGGCATTTTCCATCACTTTGGCCAAAACTTCCGGCGATAGGTCCTCACATTCTTGACGGATATTGTCTTTAAGAGCTGCAAGAGTCTGAGGCTTGTTGACATAAACCCGCGACTTCAAAAAGCCCCACAAACAGAAGTCTGGAGCGGTCAAATCAGGCGATCTTGCTGGCCAGTGCAAATCGCCAAAACGGGAGATTAGGCGCCGCCCGGGAAATGCATCCTTCAGCATATCGGTTGTGGCACGTGCAGTGTGTGCCGTTGCACCGTCCTGTTGGAACCACATGTTTTCCAATCCCAATTCATCAAGTTGCGGCAAAAAGAACTCGTTGATCATTGCTCTGTAGCGCTCACCATTCACAGTAACCGTTTGGCCCTCCAGCGAAAACAGCACACCATACAATGACTTTTTGAGCGGGTGTAATGGCTCTTCGTGGGTTACACGCGGATTTTCAGTGCCCCAGAAGCGTAAATTTTGCTTATTTACGTACCCGCTAAGATGGAAATGGGCCTCATCACTCATGATTATTTTTGATGAAAAATCATCTTCCTCTTGGTGGTGATTAAGGATGGCTTGAGCGTATGTTAGACGCGATTAGCGGTCAGCAGCTAACAGCTGATGCACCGTCTGGACTTTGTACGGAAACATCTTCAAATCTTGTACCAAAATTCGCTGTAAAGACCGTCGACTGATACCCATTTGCGTGGCACGTCGTCTGGTCGATGTCGAAGGCGCTTCCATGACATCTTCGGCTACAGCAGCAATATTCTCTGCAGAACGGCTACTCCGGGGTCTGCCACGCCTGGCAGCATCTCGTGTTGTCGCAGTGTTTCACCAGTAGGCGTTGGACGGCTAGGAAATCTGCGACGAAATTCACGTTGTGCCAAAGTCACCGACCGATTATTGCTCAAATAAATAGTCACCAATATTCCGCGTTCTGGAGCAGTGTAGCGTAACATTGTTTATTAACGTGTATTTTGCATGTGTTTACTACACAAATGTCAAAACAGAACTGACATAAGGGGCCAATCGCAAAATTTTTAGCATTTTCTGATAGGAGGATTACTTTTGCGCCACCTTGTATAAGATGATAATTTTTAAATTTAAATATGTACAAAGTTATTAGGGGTATTCATGCAACGTCGGAACGTCGTCGTAAACGTTGTAAACGTGATAAAATTACGACGTGATAAATGAATTGTCAAAATTTGTATGGGAAATCTTTTCCAACGATATCGGAATTTTCTCACAGGAATTGGGTGCGTAAACTGAGATGGTAAACGTTGTAAACTTTTCAAATGCTATTTTGACATTTAATCAGTCACTTTCACACATCAAACATATGCGTTAAACTGAAGAAAATTATCGAGAACGGAAAGAGAACAATAAGAACAAAATTCTATCAATAAATAAATTACTAAAATGAGATTTAATTCAGTGGGTTCCCGTATTATTTAGTGGTGCAGTCTTAGGGTCGTTCATGAAACGTCGTCGTAAAATTATAATCTTTCGCACGTAATAAAATTACGACGTTGCGTGAATACCCTTATTAAATTAAATTGTTCGGAATCTTAATAGAGAATCTTTGAATTTATTGAAGTTACCATTTTATTTGTCGGTAAGCATAAATATTGCAAATTTAGTTATTGTTGGATAATTATTGTTGTTTACTGACATTTCCTTTTATTTTTTTTGTATCAAAATAGTGAATATTGGCATAATCGCTTTCAAATATAATGTTGAATTTGTTTAAAATGCAATCCATAAGTATTATTATACTGTCATTCAAACTATTGAAAATAAATTCGTTTGGGACAGAATTTGTTGTTAAATATTCACTTTGGAAATACAGTTTTAATGCACTCCATTGTTCTATAATTTGATTGACGCAAGCGATAGCCATCTAATGTTGTAGTGGCGCAAAATCCTATGATTTTCTGTTTCAAAAAACTCTTGGAATTCTAAAAATTCTCGTTGTCTTCTACTACTTTGAGAAAAGTATGACTAGACATCTTTGACCAATTACTCAATGGATCTTGGCAATTTCTTACTGGCATGACTGACAGCTAGAGCAACCGAGTGACGTACGCATTTAATAAATACACAATTTGGATTGAGTGTCGTTGTCCAAACAATGCCTATGTAAATAATATAATAACTATCTGCACCCTTTCCTTTTGGAAATGCTACGCAGTTACATCAATAGGTATCCACCACACCAACACTACCCACAATCAGCTGTGTTTACTTTGTTTGCTTTCTGACCCTAACTCTGCGTATTTGCATTTCTTCTTTGGGATCATTTTTCAACTTCGTACTTCCTGTCGTGTATTCGTGTTTCCTGTCGCCCAAACAATTAAAAACATGTATAAATTTTTTTTTGTTTGAAAACTGCTAAAATTTAAGAAAATGCTAAAAAAAATGCTGCAGGTCATTTTCATGATCAAAAACTGCTAAAATCGCAGGAAACTGCTAAATCTGGTAACGCTGATTTGTACAGCCTTTATTCAGGGTCGCAAAAATTCTAATTTATAAAAAATGGTCGCGCCTATAAAAGTTTTACAGGGTTTGTGTCAAGTAAAGTACCGACAAGAGGGAAATCTATTACAATTAGCTGCTTCACAGCTCGGCAGAGTTACCACCGTCTAGTTTTTTAAGGTTCGTTTTGATTAGTTATATTGACTTAATAACATCGTCTACAATGTTGGCTCCGTAGATAAAAAAAAAATTATCATTTGATTAAATAAAACTGCAAAAATACCTCTCTTTTCCTTCTGAATGATTTTTTGACTTAAAATTGTAACCCTGAATGTCAGACGTTTGGAACAAACAGAGACAAAATAATAAAAACACCATTATACAGATACTATTCAACCATCAGACGCGTTTTGGTTATACAGCCACTATTCAACTTTGCTTAGGTTTTATGAATAAGGTTTTTGCTTTTAGAGGCATTTTAAAGAGTGCAGAACTTTATACACTACTTATCATGAGTTTATGAATACGTCCAACCGACGTCTGGCTGGGAATCGAAGACTCTGCGAGCCGGAGTATTGGTGTACATTCGTTCTACAAGTCCTTATCATCATAAACGTCCAATAGGAGGTTTTTTTTACTAGGGGCACATCGCTGTACAGTTCTTGGTTGAGTCTTCCTCTCCATAGCCCCTCAACGCCAACGTGACCGAAGATTTTCGAAGATTTTTTCCTCAAATCGACCAAGGATTTCTTCATCCACTTTTGATACCGTCCATGCTATAGCGCCATAGAGCAGGACTGGGATGATCAGGGTTTAAATAGGATCTCCTTAATATTCGAGTGAGGGCTTCACTAACTTGCCTTCTTAGCATGAAGAAACAGCGATTGGCAAGAGTAATTCTTCGTTTCTTTCTGTCCAGATGTTGTTGTCAGAGTTAATAGCGGAGCCGAGGTAGCCAAAGTCCGGACTTCCTCAATGTTATACAAAATCAAACAAAAAAACTAGACCTGGCTCTGTATAGTTCGTCTCTATAAATGCTGTCGTCTGCGGCTTTGAAATCGAAGGATAAGTGGTTGGTATCGGTTTGGACTTGGGTTTTTTCTAGGATTTGCCGAAGTGTGAAGATTTGACCAGTTGTGGACTTTCCTGGCCTGAAACCACACTGATAAGGGCCGATCAAGTTGTTGGTAAACGGTTTTAGGCGTTCACATATTACTGCAGATATGATCTTGTAGGCGATGTTGAGAAGACTTATGCCTCTGCAGTTGGCGCGGATCAGTTTCCTTTTTTGTGAATCGGACAAACGATGCTGAGGTTCCATTCTTACTTACCAAGTCATCTCCGCAGGCTTTATAAAGCATTAAGCTTGAGTATAGTTATTGCTATTCTCCCTTCACTTAGGTCGGGTGGTTGTTATTTTTCTCTGTCGTCGCCAGTATTGAATGGTTCATTCTGCCTGACAGCGGAATGTTGTTGGTGATCGCCGTTTAACAGTCTGCAGAAGTGGTTCTTCCATATCCTCAACATCGACTGCGTCTCAACTACGATATTTCCTTGTAATATCGATAGAATTCTGTTCAAGCCTTGTATCCTTGGCTTTCTGGTTTTACACTTTGGCAAAACTCGCGAACATCATACCTGCAGTGGCTATATCCTCGATCGCACGCTTTTCTTGCTGTTTGTTCTTCTTTCTGAAGAGCCGCTGTTATTCCCTCCATCTGTGCCTATAGAGCTCAATGGCAGTTCTCGTCTTTACCTGCAGCTTAGAGACTTGTAGGCCCCGGCTGCGAGAATCTGTCGGTATTCCTCAAAAAGGGTTTCTTGCTGATGGGCGTGAGAAACTTGGCACATCAGTTGCGGCTAATCTAATGGCTTGTTGGCATCGTTTCCATTGTTATTCAACCTTCGATGCTGGTGGTATGGTGTTAATCGAGTGGTTAAGGGATATCCTCAAGCGAAGGCCTTGGCGGTCTCTTGCGATTGCTGTTTTTCGACATTAAATTTGTTCACAGTATTTCTGGTTTGCTGTGGCATCCGCATTCTTACCTTGGCTGCAACAAGGTAGTGCTCCGAGTCGATGTTCGGACGTCCGAACCGTTCGTTGATATGAAGATCACCATGTGGATATCGAGGTTAGGTGTCTATACTGGCGTTTCGTTCCATAGCGAAGTTAATTAGTCCGTTGCCAGGCGTATTGCCGTGTAGTCTGTGTTTTCCGACAATACTGCTAAACATGTTTTCTCTTCCTACCTTTGGGTAAAATATACCAGCACAATTTTAACTAGGTACTTCAGATCCACAAAAAAAGGAGACCCTCTGAACTGCGCCAACTACAGAGGCATAAGTCTCCTCAACATCGCCTACAAGATCCTATCTGCCGTAATATGTGAACGCCTGAAACCGTTTACCAACAACCTGATTGGCCCTTATCAGTGTGGTTTTAGGCCAGGAAAGTCCACAACCGATCAAATTTTCACACTTCGGCAGATCCTGGAAAAAACTCAAGAAGTCCAAATCGATACCCACCACCTATTCATCGATTTCAAAGCCGCATATGACAGCATTTATAGAGACGAACTGTACAGAGCCATGTCTAGTTTTGGTATACCGCCCAAACTCGTCCGTTTGTGTAGGATGACGATGGAGAATTCTCGCTGCTCCATCAGGGTCGGAAACGACCTCACCGACACATTCGATACCAAAAAAGGATTTAGGCAAGGCGATGCGCTGTCATGTGACTTCTTTAATCTGATTCTTGAGAGAATTGTGCAAAACTCCAAAGCCAACACCAGAGGCACAATTTTCCAAAAGTCGGTGCAACAACTAGCATACGCTGACGATATTGACATCATTGGTAGGACTCAACGTGATGTCATAGCCACGTTTGCTAGTATAGAGAAGGAAGCGGCGAAAATGGGTTTAGCAGTAAATGAGGGTAAGACTAAGTATATGCTGTCAACACGAAAGGACACACAACATCGACGAACTGGACAGAACGTCACCATTGACAGATATAACTTTGAGGTAGTACGGGACTTTGTCTACCTCGGCTCCGCTATTAACTCTGACAACAACATCTCGTCAGAAATTAAACGAAGAATTACTCTTGCCAACCGCTGTTTCTTCGGGCTAAGAAGGCAATTTAGTAGTAAAGCCCTCACTCGAACTACTAAGGAGATCCTATATAAGACCCTGATCATCCCAGTCCTGCTCTACGGCGCTGAAGCATGGACCGTATCAAAAGCGGATGAAGAAATCCTTGGTAGATTCGAGAGGAAAATTCTTCGAAAAATCTTCGGTCCCGTTTGCGTTGACGGGCTATGGAGACGAAGATTCAACCAAGAACTATACGAGCTGTACAGCGACATGCCCCTGGTCAAAAAACTCCGCATTGGACGTTTAAGATGGCTAGGACATGTAGAACGAATGGACACCAATACTCCGGCTCGCAGAGTCTTCGATTCCCAGCCAGACGTTGGACGCAGTAGAGGAAGACCTCGCCTTAAGTGGCGCGCACAAGTGGAAACCGACCTCAACCAACTTGGAGTGCGCAACTGGAGGCAGTTAGCCAAGGACCGGGCTAATTGGAGAGGCATGTTGGTTGAGGCCCAGGTTCATTCCGGACTGTAGCGCCACTTAAGTAAGTAAGTAAGTAAGTAGTACTTCAGTAGTCGCTCATAGGTTTTGTCAAGGAGCTCGTAGAAGCAGTCTTTTGCTACATCGTCTTTTTACTCCGTCGGGGCGTCAACGCATATAAGGCTTATGTTGGCGAATTTGCCCTTTATGAGAAGTATTACAATACTTTCGTTAATGTCTTGAAAACATAAGACTTCTTGCCTAAGTCTGGCACTTATAACAAATCTGCATCCAAGTAGTCGCTGTTTCTGCTCACTATAACACGGTCCATAGTAGATGTCACAGTTTTTCATTCTCTTATTGCCCGGTCATCCCATCGTATTTTCTGGATGGCAGTAATGTCTGCTTTGTAGCAGTTTGGGGCTTCCGCTAGTTGTTCGCCTGCACCTCTCCTGTTTAATGTTCTCACATTTCAGGTGCAGATATGAACTTTGTTGTTCTTTTTTCATTTAGTGGGATCGTCAACAATAAAATCAGTTCTTTGCGAGGCTATTGGTTGCTTCGTAGCAAATACTTTTTTCATCGATGGGTAGTTAACCCAAAGCATAACCCCCAACCTGGAGGGCCTGTTGCAATTTATATTAGTGTGATATTTTTACTCACTAAAACCACCACCGTTTTTGTACTTGTATTGCAACTATGTGACTTGCCTAGAATTTATTTTCATCTCGTTACCTACCCAAACAAATATTAGGAAAGTAACTTTCCGATGCATTTCAGCTTTTTCCACATCTTCGTTGCTGGGTTTATGATTGTCGGGCTAAACCCAAGATTTTAGTTCCTTGAAGACGCCAAAATAGCTTGTCAAGAACTTAGAGGACCATGATGTAAACGTATTTATTTATTTCGTTACATTTTTTACCGTGGGAATAAGTTACTTACTTTTGCCAATCAGAATCCTTTATCAATTTATAAATGTTAAATTTTTTTTATAAGATAAACAAAAAAAACAACGGCCAGTTAAATTGTTTCCATTATTTATTTAATTTTGATACAATTAAAATAAAAATAATACATAACATTAACCAATATATTTATCATCTTTATATTTTAGTTCATACAAATGCATTTTACCATTTTCTTTGCTTCTTATTTATTTATATAATTTTTCAGCAATTAAACTTTATATACAACAAAAAAATAAAACGTGTTATATAGTCATCTCTTCAATTTATTTAATTTAAAGAGCAAAAGTATTCAGTTAAATTGCCGTTTCCTTTATTTATGTGTGTAACATCATTTAGCAGAAATTTTTTTTTATATTTATTACTACGATTTTATTTAACACAAATGGTTTATATTGACTTTGATAAGTAACTCTAAATTAGAAATAATTTTTTTTTATTACGTGACTAGAGCTTAAGACAATTTTGTTTGTATTGATTTAATTGTTATGTTGCTTTCTAGGGAATTTTGTTATAAAATAAAAAACAAATTAAAAGTTGTTAGTAAATATTATAATACACAAATTAACTCTGAATATTTTTTTAATTTTTGTAGAAAAAGGTTTTTTTTTAACAACCGATGTGTGAAGTGTATGGACCAGCGCCTACTATTTTTGTAATCATAAACGCCTCGTAAATTGAACACTAATAGCAAACAGATGTCACGCAACAAGAATAAACCACTTGGTTTACCTTGAACAATACATAATGCAACATAATGCATTATCCTAATATAGTCGGGTTACAGGGTATTCTTGTACAAGGTACTAAAATAGATAAGGGAAGAAAATCCTATCTTTGTGTCTGGTGCGTAGTATTCAGTATGCGATGCATAGACAATAATTTGACCAGTCATCACATAACACCATAATTTTTAAACTTAAGGCGTATGGATTCCCTCCAGGTTTCATAAATTGGGTTAAATCATATCTCTCATTGAGAACATACCAAGTAAAATTTAGAGGTTACAAGTCCAACCCTTTTGTTGCTCAATCTGGAGTACCTCAAGGAAGACATTTGGGACCAATTTTATTTATATTTGCAATTAACGATGTAAAAGCTTTGTTGGTGATTGATAAAATCACCATGAAGGTCTTTCTTTTATTTGTTGCAAATAAATAATCAACAAATTAATCATCATGGAACATTTAATTCAGCACATAAAAGTTGCTATAAAACAATGGATGCATCCATTAAGGATGGCAGATGTAGTTTGTTTACATTTTGTATAAAGCGCCAAAGAATGTTACAAACCGCCAAAAAATTGATGATTAACTCGAATAAATGTATTAATTCCTTTGTGCTCGAAAAAAGAGGTTGTGTTTCATTGAACTATTCTATTTCAAAAAGACGGAAAAACAAGTTTGTATTCGAGATAGCAAAATATTGATATATGCTGATGATATGAAAATGTTCAAATGTGTAGGAGATTTAAACGATTCGCTTTCACTACAAACCGACTTAAATAGTTTTACCATATGGTGTCTTCAAAACGGTTTGAATCTGAACCCTACACAGAGCCAGCATATGTCATTTTCACGAAAACGCGCTCCATGTAATTTTAAATATAAGTTAACAACAGAAACATTCCATTCTCAGCTAACAACAGAAACATTCCATTCCCACATACTTTCTGCTGACGCTATGTCTGGATGCATCGGATTGCATCATGCTCTCGTGGGAAACACTGAACACGAGCAACAAACAGGAAACCACGTATCCGTCGCATGGGCATACGGTGCAGGTGAAGCTTATGTTCTAGGTATTTTTGAATTGTTAAGTTAGTTCTCGTTTAGCATTAGAGCATGAAAGGTGCTAATAAATTTTTTTTTTAACAAAAGACAATTTAAAGTCTTTTTAACTGGCGCCCGAGCAGGGACCTTAAGGGCCGCATAAGTAAAATATAATAATTTTGTTTTTGCGCGAAATTCGTTGTACGTGGATAAAATTCGAAAAGCCCCCAAGTGGTGCAAAGATAACTTTCCGTACTGCGCGAGTAAAAGTGTTTCGAAAAAAAAAAGTAGTGAAACGTGCACTTTTATCCTAGGTCCTGAACCCACAGGACATAACAGACAAAGTGATAGTGCTATCTCTGTAGAGCATAGGACGCAGCAAGAAAAGTACGTGAGCGGATCCCAAGTAACCAACTGGAGGAAAAGGAATACATCCAACCCGTCGTTGCAGATAAGTGTAATATTTAAGTACCTAGTAAAATTAAGTTAGCTATCAAGAAATTTTTTGAATAAAGTGAACTCAGTAAAGTCTTTTAACTTATACTCTGTCCGGGCACACTCTCTGTCGTGTAGACAGTTTTAAAGATCTTGGTGTTTATTTTGATCCCAAAATGGAGTTTAATAAACACATTAACGTTATCGTCAATAAATCCAACTCTATGTTAGGATTTATAAAAAGGTGGTCAAAAGAGTTTAATGACCCGTATGTCACTCTTTCACTCTATAATTGTCTAGTTCGCCCTCACTTGGAGTATGCCTCACAGGTTTGGACACCCTTCTATGTAGTTCATTCGAATAGAATTGAATCAGTCCAACTTAACTTCATAAGATTTGCTTTGAGAGGACTTCCATGGGATGATCTACACAATTTGCCTTCCTATAGGTGTCGAATTAAACTGCTGCAACTATTGCCTTTGTCTCAACATCGACTTAACAATGACATGGTTTTCTTACACCAATTATTATCAGGACAAATTGATGCTCCTGATCTTTTGAGTGCCATTGGTTTTAATACCCGGGGAGGTTCCTACAACCTGCGTAGATTAAATATATTACATATACCTAATCATAAACAGAACTATGGTATGCATGAGGCCATTTGTCGTATGAGTAGGGTATACAATAAAAATAACGAAGTAGTTGAACTACATGTTAGTAAATGTAGTTTAAAAAATACTCTGCGAAATTGTATGCTAGAGTCGTAATAAGTCGTAATTGTAATTTCATCGTTTACTGATTTTGTTAGTAATGTCAAACTTAATAACTTCTATGTTCTGTTATGTCCCACTAACAAATGCACGAAATGATGAGCCTGTGGATGCAAGTTAACACATTGAACCACTTGAAGTAGATACGTGACCCTCAACGCACCCATGAAATAACCCTACCATCTGGAAACAATAAAACCATAGGCTATCACCGAAATTCGAGCATTGGAATGCAATAAAAAACATGTGCCATCCAGAAACCAAACATCCCTCATCCACGCCAAACACAATAGGACTAGTGGATATAAATACTACGGTCAGCAGCACACACGAGTCAGACGTTTCAATGCTGGAGTACCGCAAGGATCGAGGCTTGGGCCTATTCTCTTCAACATTTACACTGCAGACCAGCCTCTAAATGCAGCCAGGTGTAAGACACTACTTTACGCTGATGATTCCATTACATACGCTTGCTCACTTTCACCAGAGATAGCAGCTCGCAGAGTTGAATGTCATATAAGAAGCCTTTGGGAATATTACCTTAAGTGGGGACTTAAGATAAACAGCAGCAAAACGGAACTCATATGCTTCAGGAATCCAGTAACTATGACCAGAGGACGTAGAACTTTTGCAACAAGATGCAGCAACATAAAAATAACCCTTCCGGACAACAGTGTTGTAACTACGAACAAGTCCACTAAATACCTGGGAATAAACTTTAGTGAGAGATTCAGGTTCAACCCTCACGGAAACACCATTCTGAAGCGAGCGAACTTTGCACTACATCTTATAAATAAAGTTTTTTTTATGTCAATAACGTAAAGAAATTAATTTGCATATTATATGCTGTGGCAAATCTCTGCTCGTAGATGCTGCTTGTATTAAGCTCGCTACGACACAGATCTGATAGTGTAAAATAAAAAAATATTAAGGGTATTCATGAAACGTCGTAATTTTATTACGTGTGAAAGATTATAATTTTACGACGACGTTTCATGAACGACCCTAAAACTGCACCACTAAATAATGCGGCAACCCACTAAATTCCATTTCATTTTATTAATTAATTTATTGATAGAATTTTGTTCTCATTGTTCTCTTTCCGTTCTCGATAATCTTGTTCATTTTAGCGCATACGTTTGATGTGTGAAAGTGACTGATTAAATGTCAAAATAGCATTTCTAAAGTTTACAACATTTACCACCTCAGTTTACGCACCCAATTCTTGTGAGAAAATTCCGATATTGTTAGAAAAGATTTCCCATACAAATTTTGACAGTTCATTTATCACGTCGTAATTTTATCACGTTTACAACGTTTACGACGACTTTCCAACGTTGCATGAATACCCCTAATAATATAGATAATAATTTAGTATATAAGAACATACTTTTTGGAATAAAGATTAGATTCATTCTGAAACTCAAACTGAGTGTTTCTCTCTATATCCTGACAGCCACCTATTTGACGTCCTACAGAGGTCTTTAGCTTTTGGATAAACGCTTGAAGCTATTCGCTTGCGAGTCAAAGGGGGTTATGGCTGAAACACAATCACGCTTTGGTGCGTTGCGTTGGCTGACGAACCTAGTTCAACCATATGAAATCAATGTTACCTATCCCAATTTAGCTCTGCCTGGCGTTGAGTTTCCACCTCAAAATGAAAAACGTAAAATCTTAACGTAACGTTGCTATAAAGCGCCATTGGCAAAGCAAAGGTTTTAAAAAGTGTGAATTGTCAAAATATTTGTTGTTGTTTTCTGGATTATTTTCTGAGAAGGTTGTGGAATACGATATTTTTAGCAAAGATTTAAATCATTTCCCCCATTTTTGTAGCAGAAGTTGAAACCGCTGAGAAAATAAATATTTCAAAGCGTGCGCAAAGCAGTTGGACGTAACGTTGGTAAAGCGAAGCTCCTAACGTGAAGTTGTTCAACTTACTATTACAGCACACATTACATGGCGATCTTGCCAGATTTTACCTAGGATCTGATTATCAAAAAGCAACGAAGACCAACATATGTAACTAAGAAATGAACATAATAGTGATGAACAGTTCCTGAAATTAAAATTACTGAAGACTCAACAAAAATTCAACAAACAGTAAACAGTTTACCTAGAAGATATCTGATACATATCTTGTCCGAAGAACTACTCAGTTTGTTATCACGATGGTGTATAGAAGAAAAAATATTGCCGATCGTCGTGGCTTGACTTATATGACTCCAAAGAAATTCAAGTCTTTTTATGATTCATTTTTCGACAATTTGAAGCAAGAAGTCGAAGATGCCAAACACAGGAAGGATCATATCGAATATGGTTTTCGTCACATAGAAGAACATTTTACAAATCTGCAACACCGAAACTGCCGCAGACCTCGCAGGAAAATATTGGGCGTACAAAAATAAATGAAGAAATAAAAATTATAAATCATATTAAGCATTAAAAAAAAAAAATTAAAAATATACACTGAGTAATATGTCATAGTTTTCAACTCTATATTTAAAAAAAAATATTTCTGTAGTAATTTACATGGTTATGTTTGAAACTTTGTATGTTTTGTTTAAAATGGGTCGATTTTTTCCAAAATGGAAGAAGTTATTATTAATAATAATGGTCCATAGGAGCATTAGAAAACTCTCATAAGGTTTTAGGATCATATCTCAGAAGCTACGTTTCAGAAAAGCATTCCGATTGGAGCAATTGGTTACCATATTATGTTTTCTGCTACAACACGTCTGTACACTCAGTAACAGGATTTACACCTTTTGAATTAGTTTTTGGAAGACAGTGTAATTTGCCTTCATATATAACTAGGAATGTAGATCCAGTATACAAATATGAGGATTACATTTTTGATTTAAAACATAAATTACAAGTTGCCCATAGAGATGCTCAAGAAACCTTAATAAAGAAGATAAATGCTAGGAAAGATAGATATGACACTGACTTTGGGACGAAAGTTTCAAATTTTGAAATAGAAAGTTTGGTATTACTTGTGGGAAACCCTGAAAAAGTAGACCCACTCGATAACTAAATAATAATAAAAAAAACCAAAACCGGTCCTAATTCGCTCAGTTACAAAAAAAAAAGAGAGAACAAAAAAAGAGAGGGGTTCCGGTCCATCAAGAACAAAAGATCGGCCTGTTTTATTCAAAACGTGAAGCGAGTCGGACACGCGGGTAAGAGTCAAAGTCGAACACAAAAAAAAGAATAAAATCGCGCGGATAGTAATTCGTACTCGAATTACTATAAAAGAGGAACGAAGTGATAAAGTAAAAAAAGAACAAATAATTTCGAATAATCCGCGAAAATTCAATAAAAGATTTACAAGAAGTGTCCTTCGCCACCGCTCCCTGTTCGCACGCGGTAAAATTAGACTTGGTACATCCATAAAGTGTCATCTTGTAGTTTACCCGCAAAAACAATAAAAATTAAAATATAAAAAAAACCCTCCCGCAGTTAAAATATAAAAAATTAACCCTCCCGCAAAGGACTTATAAAAAATAACTTCCCGCTTAGAAACTATACAAAAAAAAGAAAATCGAAAAACTATATAAAAAGAAAGGTATAGTCCGTACCAAATCAGTTGGCCAACGGTCGATTGCGCAGAGAGAGGATTTAAGGGAAATTTAAGATATTTGTCAATAAATTTTAAGAGACCTGCGCAGTAGATTGGCCAACTGATTTGATACGGACTATAAAAAATTTCACGGTGTAAGCGCGGTTACTTGCAAGAAATTTTCACGGTGTAAAATCGCCGGGAAAACCGCTCCCTAAAAGTGGAAAAAAATCATCGATCTCCGGATAGTAAGAGTGCGGTGTCAGCGCTACATCGACGTGATAAATATAGAAAAAAAAATCACCCTTAACTCCCTCCCCCGCGTTTGTATATTGACTGTGTCAAAAAGTGCAACAAAAAAACACACAAATAGTGAACAAAAAACGACATATAATTTTCATATATATGTATATCATATACGCAATTTTAACGCCTCGCAAGCGAACGTCAAATTTTGTCAATGCGCGTATTAAATTCCCCCCCTACCGCCCCCCTACGATCAGCTTTGAGAAACCGATTACGCGACAAGTCGGGTGTAGCACCCCACTGTGACACGTAATAATAACACCTCGTGTTTTTTTCTTTATATCTTTTTTTTTCGGACCAGGCATGTAAAAATTATATGTAACCCCGTCCAGGTCTTGTGGTAAGAATCCACTCCCGCCGACGAGCTAGCGAGCGGAGGATCATGCCTGGCCGCAAGATGGCTGGACACCCCTCCTATAAATCTGCCCGGACTGGCCTAAGGGTCCTGTTACCTTGGGTCATAAGGGTGGAGGAAGTTGATAGGAGGTTCAACCCCTAGCGTGAGTCTCGCGCCAAGTGAGAGATGATGAGAAGTGAGCGTTGGGGACTAGCCACTTCCTAGTTCAACATCTGCTCACTAGATGTCACTCTCTATGCGAGACGAGCGTTAGGGTTACGTTACATACTGAGAAATGAGGCTAGAAAAAAACTAGATCCAGTATTTAAACAGTATAAAAACATCAGCCAAAATAGGGGAAATTTGTTGTGTCATCACAAAGTTATGGTTTTCCACCACAAAGTTATGGTTTTCCACCACAAAGTTACGGTTTTCGATCTGCGCATGCGCAAGTGAGTGCATCCGACAAAAATATTATGAACTCAGAAACTCGTTCAGCAAACACTTCGCATCTGTAGAGAATCGTTAAAACCTTTAACCAATATTAAATTTTTTTACATTCGGAAAAATTAGAGGAAATTCTTGAATAAATTGCAAAAATAATAAAAGAGAAATCAGTATTCTCCGGTGTTTATATTCGATATTTTTAAAATTATTTTATTATTTTAATTATTGTAAGAAAAAAACATGTTTTCTAAATAAATACAAATTAAACCGTTGAACTGATTTAAACAAATTACACGTAAACTACATTATACAACTTTTAAATGCGTTTATTTTTTAACATATTTTATCAGAGCTATAAACAAATGTAATTTGCACCGACTAATTCATCTCTATAATTCAGAAAAATAATTTACTTATCGAAATGAATATTTCAAACTGACATAAGGAAGCAAGTAAGTGGTGTAAGTAGGTAGGAAATCGAGATTTTCCAAAGTGATCTAGATCAAAATAAAATCAATTTTATTTCCAATGGAAATGAAAACTTATGTCCCAATCGAAATAGCTTACAGTCGTGTTTCCCACGCAGGGGGATTCTAAATATTTTAAAAATGTTCACTTCCAATTCAATACAGAAAGACAATTACACTTTATTAACTCTTAACCAATACAATTACGTTGTTTACGCGAGATTAACCACATAAAGAGAGAGCGAGAGAGTAATCCTCGGTTTTAAAAAAAAATTCTTATAATCCTCTAATTCACAAGTTATCCAATCTGTTGTGTTATAATATGAGATGATTTCAGTATGTAATGTAAATTCACTGAACACATTCATTGCTACGCACGAAATGCAGTCATTTAAGATACCTAATTGTAAGACGTCATTTCCGCTCTATGTAAGTGCATGTACATGTAGTCAGTTGAATATTACGATCGGATGTGTATAGTTGATTAGTGGAAATATAAAACTGAATTTGCAAAGCTTAAAGTGTGTATTATTTTACTAACTTGTACATGGTGTCAGAAGTGAAACCTTTTTTATATTAAAACAAATATATTCAACAAGATGTCTAAAGTGGAAATAAAAGCTCCTGAACAACTTAATTTTGATGACGCTGGCAAAGAGTGGTCAATTTGGAAACAAAAATTCAAGATTTATCTTGTTGCGTCTGGAAAATCAAGCGAGAATGACAAAACAAAAATTTCTCTATTTCTTACGTTCATTGGAGAGAAGGGGATAGAGATATACAATACTCTTTTCGATGTACCGTTTGATCCAGACAGTGATGATGAGTTCAAGGATGCAGTGGAAATTGAACAAGTAGACGAACAAGCAAAACCGAAAATTTCCCTAAAGATGGTCCTTAGTAAATTCGAAGAATATTGTCTTCCAAAGAAAAATGTCCTAATGGAGTCACATAAATTTAATATGATTGTTCAAAAGGAGAACCAATCCTTCACAGAGTACATAACTGAACTTCGTACACAGATGAAGTACTGTGATTACAGTTGCACAAAGTGTAAGGAATCTTATACAGACCGTATGCTGAGAGAACGACTGATCCTGGGGCTGTTTGATAAAAACCTACAATTGAAATTGCTGGAGGATGCAAATCTGTCATTAAGTGATATAATTAATAAGTGCAAGATTGCAGAAGCTGTTATTGCAAATAAAAAATTGCTGTCCCAAGTGGAAAAGATTTGCACAATTGATACGTCGCAAAAGGAAGATCAAAAGAAGAGGTTCCTGAGATACCCGAACACACCAAAATGTGATCGTTGTGGTGGATTTTCAACGGGCCAACACCAAAAATATTGTCCAGCTGCAAAGGAAGGAGTAACTTGTAACAAGTGTGGAAAACCAGGCCATTTCGGAAGAGTTTGTCGCTCACGTCAACAGGAGGAAAAGCCAAAAGGAAACAAGCTGCAGCTCTATAGAGGACCAAGGCAGAATCGTGTCAACGAACTAAGATATGGATCTAGTTCTGAAGAAGGTAACCAATTATGTCAGAATAATAATTTAGTTTTAAAAAAATTTGTATTTAGAATAAACACTGATGCTAAGGGTTGGTTCAAAATATTGAATGTGGGTGGTGCTGAAGTACAATTTAAATTAGATACTGGAGCTGATATCAGTTGTCTCCCAATAAAATACATTGAGCAGACCAACAACCAAGATAAAATTAAAAAGTCTAACAACCAATTGTTTGCTTATAATAATTGTAAGATTGAGACATTTGGAAAAATAGATTTAATTTGTGTTGACTGTGATACACAGTTAAAAAAAGTTGTTTCATTTGAAATCGTTGGTGACAAATTTCAGCCTATATTAAGCAGAGATGCATGCGTTGAACTTAATTTGCTAAATAGAACTAATGTATTCAATATATCCATAGATTCAAACGAAAAGTTTATTGAGCAAAATATGGAAGTATTTGATGGTATTGGTACAATTCCTGGGGAATGTAGTATTATGCTTAAGGAAAATTCTGTCCCAACACTTAAGTATAAAAAACGTATCCCTGAAAGTTTACATAAGAGATTGAAACTTACGTTAGAAGATATGCAGGAACACGGCATCATTACACCTGTTGATTACCCTACAGATTGGGTCAATAATTTAGAAATTGTTGAAAAACCAAACGGCTCATTAAGGATATGCCTTGATCCAATACCATTAAATAAATGTATTCGTAGGGAACATTTTTTGATTCCAACAGTGGAAGAAATAATAAGTAGACTGTCAAATAAATCATTTTTTACAGTGTTAGATCTAAAGCAAGGATTTTGGCAACTATCACTTGATAAAAAAAGTTCAGAATTAACAACCTTCATGACTCCATTTGGTCGTTTTCGATGGAATAGGGTTCCTTTTGGAATAAGTAGTGCTCCGGAAATGTTCATGAAGAAAATGGTTGCAATATTTGGAAATATAACAAATGTAGAAGTTTATTTCGATGATATTTTCATTTCTGGTAGAACAAAAAAAGAACACGATGAAACTTTAGAGTTAGTAATGACAAAAGCAAAACAAAATGGGATAAAATTTAATAAAGAAAAGTTACAGTTGTGTCAAAAGAGGGTCAAATTTATGGGACAAATAATACAAGAAAATAGAGTAGAACCAGATAACAAATATGTGGAAGCTATTAAAAATATTAATACACCAACAAATAAGAAAGACATTTTAAGAATACTAGGTATGTTCAAATATCTTGCAAGGTTTATTCCAAATTTGACAAAGAAATCAGCAAATTTAAGAAACTTAACACGATTAGAAACAGAGTGGAAATGGTTAGATGTACATCAACGCGAACTGGAGGATTTGAAGGAAATCCTGTGCAAAGGCACTTCTCTAAGAATTTTTGATCCCAAACTTCCTTTAATAATGCAAACAGATGCATCTAAGAATGGCTTGGGTTGTGTTTTAATGCAAAATGACCAACCAATTGCATTTGCTTCCAGAAGTCTTACTATAACAGAACAAAAGTGGAGTACAATGGAAAAGGAATTACTGGCCATTGTATTTGCTTGTGAAAAATTCCACCATTTCATTTATGGTCGTGAGGTAATGGTTCAATCAGACCATAAGCCTCTCGAACAATTAATTAAAAAAGAGTTAGATGATGTTACTGTAAGACTTCAAAGAATGTTCTTAATACTATTAAGATACCCTGGTCTGCAAATAAAATACACACCTGGGAGTAAAGTAGTCATAGCTGACTGTCTTTCAAGGGCTCCATTAAAGGAAACGGGTTCCGAGAATGAGGAATTGAAATACGTGATTCATTTAGTAAAAAGAAAAGTTTGCTTATCAGCAAATAATTATGAAATTTATGTTGAGGCAACAAGAAATGATTCTGAACTAGCTAAAATAGTAGATCATCTTCAAACAGAATGGCCAGAATATAAACGTTTATCCGAGGTTGGAAAACGTTTTCATAAGATAAAAGACCAACTTAAGTTTGAGGAAGGATTATTATTTTTGGATGATAAATTAATCATTCCGCATTTGTTGAGAATGTCATTACTTAGAATTCTACATGAACCACACCTGGGGATTGAAAAAACTCTCGCTAGGGCTCGTAAATTATTTTATTGGCCAGGAATAACAGGTGATATTAAAGCGATGATTAAAGATTGTCGTGTATGTGAAAAATATATGAGAAATAATTGTTCGGAACCACTCATTCAAGAGGAAAATCCGCAATATCCATGGCATAAAACTTCAATGGATATTTATGAATATGCAGGCAAATTTTATATAGCATTTGTTGATGCATATTCTGGTTGGATTTGTTCTGATAGACTTAAAGATAAGTCGATTACAAGTGTTATTACCTTCTTGGAAAATATATTTAATCATTTTGGTAGCCCAACAGAAATCAGAACTGATAACAGTCCATTTAATTCGAAACAACTTCTACAATATGCTAGTATTAATAATATTACATTAAAATTTTCAAGCCCCAATTACCCTCAAAGTAATGGGTTAGCTGAAAAAGCAGTTGGAATTGCTAAACAGATAATAAAAAAGGCAATTAATGAGGACAAAGAAAAAGAAATTGGGTATAGAATTTTAGAATACAATACAACACCAATAACTAGTATGGGTTTATCCCCTACAGAATTATTTTTGGGACGAATGGTTAAAACAAAACTACCAGTTAATATGAAGAGACTCGTTAGGACATTTATAGCTGAAGAACAAATTCAAAGGAAAATAACAGAAAAAAAGAATAAACAAAAACAGTATTATGATATGCATACGAAATTATTGAGCGAATTACGGATAGGAGATAAAGTTATGTTTAAAAAAAATGAAACTGACTGGGTCTATGGAGAGATTGTACAGCAATTGAATGAGAGGTCATACAATATTAAATGTAGTTCAGGAAAAATATTCAGGAGAAACAGAAAATTTATAGTTAAAACAAATAATTCAGATGAAAAAAAGGTTGATGATTATGACTTCTTGGATCATGGTATGTTCGATGAGGATAATAGTGTTGATAGAGAAGTATCTCATGATGAACAGTCAAGTTCAATACCAGACACAGCAGCACCCACGGTAAATGTTGAAAACGAGCCTTTACTTCAGGGAACAGAAAAGAATGGTGTAACAACCCATAGTGGGCGCATTTCTAGGCCACCTGTTAGACTAGGTGATTGGGATTTTGATTGAAACTACTGACATAGTTGGTTGCATAAGATATTATTTATTTATTATTTATTTATTATTTATTTACTATTTATTTACTAACTTAATTATATTATTATTATTCAGTAAGTAGTTGTTTAAAAAAAAAAAAAAAAAAAAAAAAAAAAAAAAAAAAAAAAAAAAAAAAAAAAAAAAAATTATATTTTAACTTTAATTCTAATTAAAAAAAAAAAAATAGCATGTTATAATATGAGATGATTTCAGTATGTAATGTAAATTCACTGAACACATTCATTGCTACGCACGAAATGCAGTCATTTAAGATACCTAATTGTAAGACGTCATTTCCGCTCTATGTAAGTGCATGTACATGTAGTCAGTTGAATATTACGATCGGATGTGTATAGTTGATTAGTGGAAATATAAAACTGAATTTGCAAAGCTTAAAGTGTGTATTATTTTACTAACTTGTACATGTTGAACAACCGAAAATTGGACACAAAGTGGGAAAGTATGTGCAAAATAGTTTCCAAAAAATAAAGATAGTAAATAAATAAAACTTCTCATAAAATTAATTGCTGGAACTGTGTGCCTTAAATGTCTCATTTATACCTATACTTTACTTAACAAAAAAAACAAAACTAAAATTCCAATTGACATCATCTTTTCGCCAAATTTCAATTTAATTCCTAGTTAATTCATTTGATGTTAAAAAATAAAAAATAAATTATAATTAATTTGGTACAAAACACCTTTATACAATTACACCCTGATTCATTAGAATTCCCTAAAAGATATGCATCCTCTCATATTCATTGCATAAGTTTTATAAGGTTTTTGCGTTTAGAGGCATTTTAAGACGTGTTAAGATACACAACAACAAAGAATTTGTAGAGAATATATTATCCTCAAAATCTTTTGTATAAAATTAAGCAACATGTATTAATGGTCTACAAATACCCGTAGGCGATTATAAAATTAATAAATACTCTTGGAATTCATTTTGGTAATTATAGATAATCATATATGTTAAAGCGAAAAGTGGTAGCACTGTCGTGCACAATAAAGACACTTCCCAATGTTCACGCAGTGCGGAACAAATGGAAATGGAGCATTTTGTGTCTGTGCACGCCACCACCATTTCGCTCATTTCTTTCGCATTTTGACCACCGCGCCAACCACATCGAACAAGCAACGCAAACAGAACAAAACCAAAATTATAAAACACATTACGAAAAACCACATTGTAAAACGACAAACACAAGTAACAATACTTATACATTAAAATACAAAAAAACAGAAAACAAAGTGTTTAATTTGGAATTCGAACCAGCGGAATCGTCCACCTTAAACATTTGGTCCTTCGAGCCGGATATATATACATATAGCATACATCACAGAAGCGGACAAGCACGGGGAAAAAGCAAATTCAAACACACAGCAAAGCAAGCTAGCGGACAAAAACCACAGCACAAAATTGTAAAACGGACAAACACTGTACAAATAAAATAAGTTACAAAAAATACAAAAACACAGAAAACGAAAGTTTTTCATTTGAACCAGCGGAATCATCCACCCCTTAAATAATATATATATAAATAGTTTGTTTTACGTTCTAACCGAAGAGTTGAATACATTCAATTTATTTTATTTGAAAAAAAAATATTTACTTTACTGAATACGTTCATAACCATTTGTTTATATTCACCAAATTCTGAATCTGTCACTTTCTATTTGAATGTAAACAAACATTTTTACTTTTGTTTATTTTGTGAATCCATCTAAAATTATTTCTTAAAGTGTCACTGTGTTATGACTGGAAAAAGTATTAACTATAAGACTAACTATTCAATTCAATCTTTCTGTTTTGTTTCTTTTTGTTTTTTTTTTCGCCTCCACCGCTACCACCATTTTTCTGTGTGATTTTAAAATTTCCACAATTGCGAAAAAATATTATCCCAATTGAAATGTCAAAAGAAAAATAAATCCACCACACTACTAAACAGCTGTTAATGAAAATGTCCAAACCCAAAATTTTTCGTCTGCTGAATTCTTTCAGTCGGATATACATGCATTCACAGACATCGTGCATTGGTGGTGGATTACAACAAAAACAACCAACTTTTGCGGGGTTTCAGGGTGAGAGAGGTAGAAGTTTGGTATCTCTTTACTTCCCTTATCTCTGCACAATAGGACTAGTAGATATAAATACTACGGTCAGCAGCACACACGAGTCAATCGTTCCACAGCGGTAGATCGACACACTGTCTTTTTTCGATGTATTAGTTTAAGTTTTTTATTTTATAAAAAAAGTTTTTCTTTATGTCAATAACGTAAAGAAATTAATTTGCATTATCCTAATATAGTCAGGTTACAGGGTATTCTTGTTCAAAGTACTAAAATAGATAAGGGATCTCTGTGTGTCGCGTACTATTCAGAATGCGATGCATAGACAATAATATAGATAATAATTTAGTATATAAGAACATACTTTTTGGAATAAAGATTAGATTCATTCTGAAACTCAAACTGTGTTTTTCTCTCTATATCCTGGCACCCACCCATCTAACGTCCTACAGAGCTCTTTAGCTTTTGGATAAACGCTTGAAGCTATTCGCTTGCGAGTCAAAGGGGGTTAAAGGTTTTTAACGGGAAGTAACTTACTATTACAGCACACATTACAGATGTGTTACATGTGAAAATTTTAAATATTAGGGTTACACATCCGAAGAAGTCGATGTTGCTGACAACACAATCAATGACACTTTAAAATGTCAAAGAAAACTGAATTACAATTATGACAACCACGTCAGCCAACATTAAAAAAAATAATATATGGTGACAGATGGCAGAATAGTAGTATTATAAGATTCATGAGCGCTTCAATAAAATTAAAAGTAAAAAAGGAAAACTGTCAAAAACAAAAGAGGATATCATGGATTTTTTATCGTAAAAAGCAAACCATTATCTAAAAGTGAAAATAAAAACTGGTTTTTTTTTTTAAACAAAACCAAAAAAATAAAATTTATCTTATGAAGTCGACCTTCTTTTTGGAAAAGCTTAATTAAGAAAGGTTAAATGTTTAGAAAACATGGGTTTTGTGTGTGGGTGTACTGAGTAGCACAGGCGGCGGAGTTTATGACGGTTTCTGGTTTGAGGCGATAAGACTGACATGTGGTAGATGGTTTTGTAGTTATCATGAGGGTAATTAAATTCTGTTCTTGAAAAAAGGGACAATGAAAATCCTATGAATGGAAATTTCCATTGTACGCATGGGCAGCAACACATGGTGTTAGATTAACGCTGCACACATATGGGTGCCAGACATTTATCAGTTGTTTGCTCAGTATCGCAGGGATTAGATTACACACAAGGAATTACTTGTCATGCGCTGATTGGCTGATTTATCGATAAGGAAAATTGTTAGAAGGAATAAGAATTAATGAAGACAATGTTTGTCTCTTTTATTTAGTTAAGGTATTAGATCGTAAGAAATAATTATGAAAATGAAAAATCAGTGTCTTACAAACATTCAAAGTGTTCGGGCGTTTTATTCCGGAACATAGTGGTCCTTCGAGCCGGATTTGTACCAGCGACCTATGGATAACATTCTTGAAATTCATGGGTTTGCTGATGCATCGGGCAAAGCATTTGCTGCTGTGGTATACACCAAAATAAATGGAACCATAACACTGTTAGCAGCAAAATCGAAGGTCAATCCAAGCTATGCGCGGCGCATCTACTATCAAAGCTGATATGAAGCATATTAAAAGTTATTCAACGTGATGTCAAAATATATGCTTGGAGTGATTCTACAATAGCATTGGCATGGATCAGAAACTTAGGAAATGTTAAAGACAAGTTCATTTGAGTGAAAGTGAAGGAAATAAATAACAATCTCCCTTCAGCGACTTGGAAGCATGTGAGATCTCAAGACAATCCAGCAGACGCGGCGTCGAGAGGGTTGAAATCAGAACAATTGACGGTACATTCATTATGGTGGTGCGGTCCGTCCTGGCTGTGTGATGAAACAAAATGGCCATCAACGGAAGATACATCAACGTGTGCAGTTCTATGTATTAAATCATCACGGAGTGTTATCCACGATCTTATAGAAAGGAGTTCTGATATAAATAAGCTACTGCGCATAGTGGCGTACATCTGCAGATTTGCTAGAAGGCTTAAAGGAGAAAAGTTTCCTTCATGGATCACGAGTAAATAAGTAATTGAAGCAAAGAAGAAGGTGATTCGGCATTCACAACTTGGTTTCCCAGACGAAATGAAATTTTTACAACATAATGAGGAATTAACAACGTCAAACAAATTATCCAGTCTCTATCCATTTTTGGATGACGATGGCATCTTGCGAGTTGGAGGGCGGTTAAAAAATGCAGCATTGAGTTATGAGAGAAAGCATCCGGTGCTGTTACCTAAATGTCACTTGACTATGTTGCTGGTACGTAATCTTCACAAGGTGACATTGCATGGAGGAGTTAAGGTAATGGAGAACCTGCTGAAGAGAGAATATTGGGTAATTCGTGTTAAACCTCTCTTGAAAAACGTGGTCAGGCAATGTGCAAAATGTGCTGGATTCAGAAGAGAGACGTCACTACAATTAATGGGAAATCTGCCAGAGAATAGAGTTTCAGTATCAAATCCTTTTGAGCACACAGGAGAATATTACGCCGGTCCAATTATAATAAGAGTATCGAAGGGAAGGGGACAAAAATCATACAAAGGCTACTTTGCTATTTTTGTGTGCATGGCAACGAAGGCAGTTCACTTAGTCTGCTTTCACACGTAGACTCACGACTCACGACTCACATGAGTGCAAAAGAGAAAGAAAATTCGAAAAGTTGAGAGGAAAAATATTTTGCCCTGTGAGTCGTGGGCAAAATTTTCAGCGACTCTTTTTGACGTTTTCTTTTCTCTTCCTTCTTTTTATCATCATGTTGCTTCATATAATTTCGTTGCTTGGAGAGTCAGTTTCTGCTACTTGCGTAGATTTGTTCGGTTGCTGCTGTTTTTTTTTTCAAGCAGAATAAAAGAGGAATGTCAAATTTGAGTCAATAGAAAAAGTCGTTGTGTAAAAGCGCGAGACTCACGAAAGAAAATTAACAAAGAGAACTTCGAAAAAAGTCTTGACTCAACAGTCAACGTGTGAAAGCAGACTTAGAAGCTGTAAGTGACTTAAGCAGTGAGGCGTTTTTGGCAGCTCTACGACGATTTTTTGCCAGAAGAGGCAAAAGCTCACATATGTACTCCGACAACGGCACAAACTTTGTTGGCGCAGCTCGGATAATAGATGAGGAGTATAAAAAGGCGATTCGTAATAACGTATCGCTTGCTGAAATTTTTGCGTCTGAGCAAATAACTTGGCATTTTTTGCCCCGCGAGCTCCTCACTTCGGAGGAATTTGGGAGGCAGCGGTAAAGTCGGTGAAACATCATTTAAGGCGAGTAATTGGAGAGGTGCAACTGACATTTGAAGAAATGGCAACGTTACTTACGCAGATTGAAGCAGTTTTAAACTCTCGTCCGTTGTATGATCAGGGAAGTGATGTGGACAGTATTGATGTTTTACCTCCCGGCCATTTTTTAATTGGTAAGCCGTTACTTGAGGTTCCAGAGCAGGTACCAGAAAATATTCGAGTCGCTTCGTTGAACCGATGAAAATTGGTTCAGAAGCTGCGTTCAGATTTTTGGAAGAAATGGAAGGAAGAGTATCTAAGCAGCTTGCAGCATAGAAGAAAATGGAAGCATTCAGCACCAAATGTGGGAAAAACACCAGGTTGTACTCGTCAAAGATGATAGTACTTCACCAGCAAGATGGCCTTTGGGTAGAGTTCTCCAAACACATTATGGGTCTGACGGTAAGGTTCGAGTCGTCAGTGTTAAAACGCAGGCTGGTATTCGGGCAAGGCGTTCATTGTGGACAGCAAACTGGTAATAAAGACTCAGAATCCACTAATATCTACCAGATTTTCTAATATTTTCAAGGTTATACCGGTTCCGGTATAACCTTGTCACGTGGTGGCATCAATACCCAGGCCATACCTCATATACAGTCATGAGGGAGATGTATATCACTTGATGTCGGAGTTAGAGTTCCATCGATGCAAAGAAGGTGGCGAGCGGCAAATACATCTGCGAGAGTCAGTGGGCCTGGCAGGATGCTAATGACAATATGTGTGAAGTATCTCCGTTGAAACCGCACAAGGACCTATATTGTCAATTTGTGGAAGCCACCAGCAGAAATATGTGGGTTAATCTGGCAAATCAACGCAAATGGCTCTTCAAAACGACGTTGGACTCCACGTTACATGTATTTTGTGATCACAAACGCCAAGACTTAATGCAGTTGCCAAAGCAGGGAGTTCTGACACTTTCTCAGGGATGCTCAGGCCAGATCGGCAAAACAAAAAAATCATGCAGTCTTCGGTCGAGGGAGTCTTTGGGACATATTTGACCAATGAAATCAAAGACAATAATGATTCTATCAAGCCGCTGGGGGCAACCGTCATTGATCATATGGGCGAGATTACAGAAATCAAAAAGCGTCTGCACAAGCTACAGGAAACAGACTTGCATCTGAAAGGTTTGCATTTTCATCATGCATCTGGACATGCTGCATTTATTTTAGTTTTTATTGTAATTAGATTTGGCGTTATATATTTTGTTCGAAAATGTATTTTGAAAATAAGGGCAGATGCTATTATAATGTTTCGTGGACCAAATTGTGTATAAAAAGTTATTGTTAAGATAAAATAAGGTTATGATCAGCCATCAGCATTTGGTATGAGTTTCTTCTGCATTAGGCCGGGGAAAATGTTTAGAAAACATGGGTTTTGTGCGTGGGTGTACTAAGTAGCACAGGCGACGGACAGGCGGCGGAGTTTATGATGGTTTCTGGTTTGCGGCGATAAGACTGACATGTGGTAGATGGTTTTGTAGTTATCAAGAGGGTAATTAAATTCTGTTCTTGAAAAAAGGGACAATGAAAATCCTATGACTGGAAATTTCCATTGTACGCATGTGCAACACATGGTGTTTGATTAACGCTGCACACATATGGGTGACAGACATTTATCAGTTGTTTGCTCAGTATCGCAGGGATTAGATTACACACAAGGAATTACTTGTCATGCGCTGATTGGCTGATTTATCGACAAGGAAAATTGTTAGAAGGAATAAGAATTAATGAAGACAATGTTTGTCTCTTTTATTTAGTTAAGGTATTAGATCGTAAGAAATAATTATGAAAATAAAAAATCAGTGTCTTACAAACATTCAAAGTGTTCGGGCGTTTTATTCCGGAACATTTAACTTTCTATATGATAAACCAAACTGAATAAAGTGCTAAAATTAAGCATTTCAGAAATATTTTAATAATTTCGATTGAATCGACCATGAGCACACTTTTTCGTGAAATAGATATTGTTGTGCATGCATACCTGATCAACAAAGAACAATTGAAAAAAAAACTAGCACATGAATGTAAACAATTCGAACACATTGTGTCATCGTTTGTGTCTAATTGATTTTCGTTGAGGATCATATTGCTCATTGGTTGTGTGTATATCACCTGGCAAATACACTGCATCAAACAATTGTCCGTACGCTTATTTATACCGGAACGAACTATCCATATTTCGAAAAATACGACTCCTAAGATTTAACTTTTTCTTTTTAATATGTACTCATACATTCTTGTATCTGTACACGTTATGACTTATGTGATATGCATTACAATAACAACAACAACAAAAGAAAGAACGAAGTAAAGAGAAAAACCTAGCAAAAAAATTGTCCGTACGACGCAAATTTTGTCCGTTATCCTGTTACATTTTCTTTGTTGGTTACTGTCAGATGACAAACATTAGTAGTTTGCAGTCGCCTCAGTGTGTTGTTGAGAATATCTTTCGATTATATAGTCAAAGTTGCGGTTTATTAATTTTTTTTTTGAAAAATGTCCTTTGCACACCAAAAAATACCAATTCCGGTAAAAGAAATAATGGTAAAATTGAAGCAAGAAGGTAAATCACTTTCGGAAATAGCCAAAATTACTGGGAAACCCAAATCGTCGGTGCAATACGTGGTTTACAACTTTCAAAGGACAAACAGTTTGGAAATCACGCCTGGGAGATGTCGACCTAAGCTGTTGAATGAGCATCTAGAACGCAAAATCGAACGGCAAATAAAAAAAAATCCCAAGTGCTCCCGAAATTGCTGCGGAACTCTCAGAGATAGAAAACTTAACCGTAAGTCCCCAAACCATAAGAAATTTTTTGCATAGGAAGGGATATTCAGGGCGAGTTGCACGCAAGAAGCCGATGATATCAGACAAAAATGTTAAGAAGAGGTTGCAGTTTGCCCGGGATCATGTTGACAAGTCCGATGCATTCTGGGAAAGTGTTATCTTCACAGACGAAAGCAAATTCAACATATGTATTTGGTTCAGATGGAAAGAGATTTGTGTGGCGTCGGGCTAATACTGAGCTGGAGAAAAAAAATCTAAAGCCTACAGTCAAGCACGGCGGACGGAGTTGGAAAATTGGAATTTATTGAAACAACAATGGACAAATTCAAATATTTAGAAATTTTAAAAACAAATTTGAAGGTAACGGCGACTCAATTAGGCTTGATAAACGACTTCTCATTTCTTCAGGATAACGATCCAAAGCATTCTTCATTACTTGTTAGGGAATGGCTTCTTTATAATGTTAAACACACACTCCCCCACCCTCCGCAATCACCAGATCTTAACCCAATTGAACATTTATGGGATGTTTTAGAGAAAAAAATCAGGGCCCATAAGATTACAACAAAAAACCAGCTGAAAACTGTAATAAGAGAAGAATGGGAAAAAATACCTCCAGAAACAACAAAAAAACTGGCGTTATCTATGCAAAAAAGGCTTAAAGCAGTGATATTAGCAAAAGGGCTACATACACGGTACTAAGCACCATCCCAAAAGTCGTACGGACAATTATTTTTTTAATTATTAATTATTATTATTATTATTAACAATTATTAATTATTTTTCTTTTTTCTTGTTTTTACTATTCTTGTAAATATTGTTTTAGTAAATGAATCGATAAAACCGTTTTTATTTTTTTGTTAAGTACTATGATATATCACGCTGTTGAAATAAATGTTAACTTTTTTATTTGATACTAAGAAAATCTGTTTTTTACTTGATTATATAAAAATTTATAGGTGTACGGACAATTGTTTGACACAGCGTAACTATGACTATGAATATGAATCAACATCGACAAGGGTCAGGCGATATGAATAATGTAATGCAATGCGACACTTGACAATATAGATTTGTAAGGACATAGATTTAAGTAGAACATAATATAGTCGTAAGAGTATATAGGGAAGTAGTTTATAGAAATAAAATCAGTCTTGAACAATCTTGACTCATGTGTTCATCCCGGGATTCTTGTCCTTTATTGAATAGCGGCTAAAGAGCTTAGTAATACTAATCCGTGCATTTTAATTTGCTCGTTTAAATGCGGCTGGAGAGCTAAGATAGTGTTCAACTTTAGGGACCACAATCGGCGTTACTAATAATCAAACGCAAATGTTGACATTAATTAGTCACCAGGTTAACTTTTAATGCACAGCTTTATTGAAACTCTACCAATAATCAAAACACATCACTAACTAAGTAAAGTCGACTAATCGATTAAATCTACTACAATTTCTATCTATGAACTGTCAAAACAATTTTCTTTCAATTTCTGTTGTCAAAACAAAATTATTTCTTTAAACGCGCAAACGAAAAAATAGAACTTTGAAAAACAAAAAATGAACTCCTTTGATGAAGAAATACTGTCGCAGCAACGTCATAGATGTAGAAAACAATTCTATTCCATGAATGTTCAGGTATGTATGGATACCTTATTTTGTTGTGTTCAACAGTGTTATAGTCGGCCCTATCGAGGTATCCGTCGGAGCGGACAATTTTCCGCAACGCATATTTCGTCGGAGGTTCAAATTCCATTCGAGGTATGTGTCATCGAAAAAATACTATACAGACGCGACAGCTTCACTTCACTACAATTCGTAAATAAATTCCGCGAAGAATTTGTGTCGGAGGAAATCGGAAAACGAGTGCCACTTAGCTGTCAAAAATTGCACGAAAAATGCACCTGAACGCACTTTAACGCAATTAGCCGGGATGAGTTACAAAATGTCGGAGAAATATTCCGAACAGCTTTTCGGAAGAATACCTCAAAGCAAAAATCGTCCGAATCGTACAAAATCGGAGAATTTTCCGCTCCGACGGATACATCGATGGGGCCGAGTATGTATTACACTGTTACCCAAATACATAACTTAACATTTTATTTTTATTTGATAATATGTAGGTTGTTTGCGATGCAAAATATAAAATTATGGATATTGTTGCCCGTTGGAGAGGATCAGCACATGACTCTCGGGTATGGAGAGAGTCAAGTATAGCAAATCAAAAATTTTGAGTGCCCGCGCCAGGCAATATCTTTTATTTCACTTTTAAAGTGAGAACAAATTCCACCGGGCAATCGGCCATTTTACAAGAAGGAATGTCAGGAGTTTCCAGCATTTCTCTATCAATCAAAATAAATCTGAAACAGAAAAAAATCGCCTGAAGAAGGGCTGACGAAGAAGAGAAGATCCAGTTGCAGACCGAGACCATTGCTGATGACAATTCCCAGCACCTGAAAGAATAAAAAAAAGGAGCGTCCGCATCTATATCTGTATATGACGTCAGCGCATCGACATCATCACACCGTATCCTGTTCGCACAAGAAAGAAAAAAATTACCAGTCGTGTACTACAACGGGTGAGTCTTTTGAGTTTTTGATTTGGGGTTTTGTAGTGTGTTAGGAATTAAAAGTGAGACGTGAGGTAGGCCGCAAACGTGAAACTTTACGAATTAGACAAAAGATATCTCTTTAAGGCTTTCTTGACATCATGCCACCAAAAACCAGGAGAAAGGAACAGGCGACGATAGTGATTATGACATCGAAAGCGACGACCAGGACGACCTCAATAAAACACTTCGTGAGGTGGAAATAGGGGAAGGTACGGCAGGGTCTGCTCTGGAACACAGGTTAACTGAAATGATGAAGCAAATAAAAAATCTACAAGCCGAAGTGGCAAAAAATAATAGGGCTGCTGCACAAACACCAATGCAGTCAATCGGTAGTGTCAAGTATAGCAAATCAAAAATGTTGAGTGCCCGCGCCAGGCAATATCCCAATATCCCATACTTGATGGTAGACTTGAGTCGAACCTTGTCAGCACCAAGGGGCGAACACACTCCGAAGCTTTACGACCTTCCCGAATTTGATGGCACTCCAGAGGTTTGACCAAGATTTAAAGAAGCCTTTCGTATGACAACCGAGCAGTATCATTGTAACGATTCTGGCAGAGATGGATCGCCGAATATCTTCCCGATCTATGCCGAAGAACAAAGTGGTACCAAACAGTTGATCCATTTACAGATGGTGACGTTGTGCTGGTGTGCGACAGTGCCGAATGGGCGAATGGGTCGGGTGATACGTACATTTCCCGGAAAAGACCTTCAGGTAAGAGCAGCGGAAGTGCAAACCAAATCGGGATTCATCAAGCGACCATCATGCATACTGGCGAGGCTAGACGTAGGTGAATCTCGAACGTCAGAGATTCACGGGTCCTCGATGTTGCAGAAAGAAAATAAATGTACCTAATGTGAACAAGTGTGATTCCACCCTAAGGAAAAAATTATAGTTCAGTACAATTGTTCTCTTGCCAAGTGAAAAGAACGACACCCGGCATTCATTTTTAATCTAAGACTAGTTAATGGCGCATTGGAACTGGGTAACAAACAAAAGTGTAAGTATAAAAAAAAACATCCAATGTAATCCAAATTAAATAATTTCATTTATGAAAAATAATAGGAAATAAAATTCCACAAAAAAACTACAAACAGTTATGTTAAATCAGCAGTCCACAATGGAAGATCAACATTCAACGATAAATAACAGCACCCACATTATTGATGGCAATGCAACAAAGAAATCACCCAACGAAAACAAACAAAACTCCACACAAGAAGATGATGATAGAACAATAAACATCAGCATCATTGATGACAATGCAACAAAGAAATCACCCAATGAAAACAATCAATATTGAGACTTATGTATAGGTTACAGTGGAGTACAATTCTTTTCTTTTTAATGACATTTGTGAATGATTAAAAAAACTGTATTGCCTGCTCTTTCTTGTTACAAATTTGAATGCCTCATGGCTGTCAGTTAGATAGTATAGATTGCTCTTGCTCAGGAGCAGTGTTTCATTTACGGGTGTGTACATGGTCACGATACAATATACAAATATACATATATACATACTTAAATCTAAAGATTGAGGGGGACGAGTATACACAGTATACTTCGCTATCTCCTCTAAGGAACGAGAACACCAGTTGGTGGATTTATAATTATTTGAGAACATTTTTGATTATCTTTTATCTTATTCATGGTTAGAGCGAGAATGCTCTATTTGGAAGTTATCGTAATTATTTTGTTTGATTAGTTAAAAAAAAGAGATTTTTTTATTTCATACGTTAAATGTGTGTGTTGGTAGATTTTGTAAATTACTCTTAGATTAAAAAGATTACAAATATTTGTATTGCTAGATTTACTTTTTTAAGAATTTTGAAATTTGAGGTGTTAAATCTTGATGAGATGTTACACACAAGAAGATGATGATAGAACAATAAACATCAGCATCATTGATGACAATGCAACAAAGAAATCACCCAATGAAAACAATCAGCACTCCACACAAGAAGATGCTGACAGAACAATAAACATCAGCAACACTGTAGACAACCAATCTAAGCGACCAGTCGAAGCCACCATCTACAAGCAGATCTAATCGAGATTTCAAACCTAACAGACGTCTTTCAATACGTCTTACAAAATTCTGATTAATAAAGAAAGCTTTTGAATATTAGTCGTTTTTTTATTTTTTAAATGAATAGAAATATTCATACATATTTCGCCGGGCCATAGCTAAATGAATAGAAATATTCATACATATTTCGCCAGGCAATACCACCCTAAGTGTAAGTATAACAAAAATCCCTTGTAATCGAAATTAAATATTTTTAATTTATAAAAAAATTAATAGGATATAAAATTCCCCAAAACTCGACGAATAAAAGGTGTGGGGAACCTTTATTAAAAAATATATATATATATAAGTTATAACTGTAACAGAAGATAAACGAATATTTTAACTCATGTTTTTATCAGAGAAGTCAGATATCATTACGGTGACCATCCGTCCCGTATTTCCCGGGACAGTCCCGTATTTGAATAGCTTGTCCCGGTTTTTTTTTTTAAGAATTACGGTTCGTACAAACGTCCCGGATTTAATTTTTAGTTCCGTATTTGTCCCGTATTTGCATATTATTTTTTTTAAATTATTTTATTTCATTTTATTATTTTACAAAACTCACAATTTCATAACAAGAAGAAAGTGGAAATATGCCCTTAACAACCACTAAGGAATCTACTACTACAATTATAGTAATACATCTATTTCTATTACAATCGTGCTTGCATACCCGCTGAACGCACTGTCAACATTTCAAAGTTTCACGGCCTGTCGCTGTCACTGTCAACTTTAAAATGAAGTTTTTTTTTAGAACAAAAATAATTTCTAATTTATATTAGTACCCCAACCATGCCACCAAAAAGGAAGTGTAATTTCAATGATTATCATAAAAAGGAATTTAATTTCATAAAGAAGTCGGATAAACAGAACGAATTAAAATGTAGCAAATTCATGTCAATATTTTCCATAGCTAGTGGCGGAAAGTATGACATTGAGCAACACATCAAAACGAAGAAACACAAAGACGCTGACATTGCTGCCTCTTCGAGCCAAACTCTGCACAACTTTCTCAACTCAACAAACTTTCAAGGAGCTGCAAAAAAATGCGATAAACGAAGGCACCTGGGCTTACCACACAATTCAACACAATCATTCATTCAGATCTAATGATTGTACCTCTAAACTGATTAAAAATTGTTTTGACGAGATGTATTCCTGCGCACGTACAAAATGTGAAGCAATTGTGTTTAATGTATTGGCACCAAACTCCGTCATGGAAACTAAAACCGCTCTGCGCACAGTTAATTTCGTGACAATTTATACTGATTGTTACAATCATGGCAGCATAATGCCTGAAACACACGTGCAGTGGTTCTGCATGCAGTGCGGCACGCAGTGCAGCAAGCAAAACACACGTGCATTAATTTTATGTTTGACATACATGCAGTGCAGTGGCTCCTGTCATTCACATTCATCCACATTCAGCTTACTGTGGTGGTGTTTGGTGATATATAATTGCCTCATAGTGCTTCATTATATGAAATAAATAAAAAAAATATGCATATGGTAGGAACTTGGGTTTCAGTTGGTTGAAGCATTCATTCCAAATACACATTGAAAAAAGCAATCTCATCTTTGATACTTTACTGGATTTACTTTATGCTCTTAGGTCACAATAAGATTGAATAGGTATTCGTTCAGTAATTGCTTCCTTCATCAAGCCATTCAAATTGGAAAACATTTTCATGTATATACATTTGTTTTGTTATGGCATTTATTTGTTTGTTTTTTTATGCGGATTAAACGTCATAATTCAATGATGCCAAATATCTTAATATTACGTTTTTTTGCTTATGTGTTGTGGTGCCATTGAATTTTTGCAGTGGATTTAGAAATAGAGACAACTTGCAGTACTGCGACGCTTGCAGATTTTACATGTGTTCGCTCCCATTGAAAACTGTGTGTTCTATCTTTTCTGCAAGGAGAATTCTGCACATGTGTTTCAGGCATAAAGGTATGTCCAATATAAGTGCGATATTTTACGCCACAAAAAGGAGTTATTGTAAAAATATTGGAGAGTAAGGACCTACCAGGAGAATCATCTGACATAATATCAAAGTACGTGCAGGATACACTGGAAGATTTTGTAATAAATGAGAAATTGCTTGCAATTTGCGCTGACAACACAAATTGCAATTTCGGTGGGGCAGCGAGGAGAGGTAAAAACAACGTTTTAAGCAAACTACAGATATCTACTGGGAAAGTACTGATTGGAGTGAACTGCGCTGCTCACGTTCTAAACAAATGCATTCAGACAGGAATAGAGTGCCTTCCCGTAGATATAGAAATTGTCGTTGTTAAAATTTATTCCTTTTTTTATATTTATACTGTCCGGGTCGAAAAGTTCAAAGAAATTTGTGATAATTCAGAAATTGAATACCGTAAGCTAGTTGGATACAGCAAAACGAGATGGCTAACTTTAAAACCCGCAATAGAGAGAATTTTAAAACTTTTCAAACCCTTAAAAGAATATTTCCTATCACAAGATAAATATTAATATTTAAAAAGAATTTTTTACCAACCCCTGCTCTGAAGTCCTATTATTTTTCATCCACTCTGAATCCTCAATATTTCACAACAACATTGCTTTAATAGAGTCTCAAGATGTATGCATGTCTGAGGTCTCATTGATTATGAAAGATCTTAAGCTAAAACTAATGCAACGAAGGGATGAACATTTTTTAAAAAAAATGATAACTGAACTAATCGAAAAAAGTTGCATTGACGAAAATATGTACTTAATTTCTATAATACTTGCTATGAATATTTAAGTCAATGGGATGCATCTTTTCAAGAAGTTGAAATTTTAAGTTGGGTAATTCTTCGTAATGTACCTTCCTGGCCAGATGTTGAAGCAAGCTTAGCTTGTGTGAAACAAATTGAGAATATTATTGACCGGTGCGGTGAATAATATTCTAATTCAACTAAGGGGTTTCGAAGCGCGCCTAAAGACGCTCAAAGAGAGTCCCAGGCAGAGTGCCGCGGTCGTCATCGACTCAGACCTACCTGTGGAACTCTGCGGCCCTAGGACCGAAGAGGACCTAAAAGACATCAGCAAACTTCCGGATTGCGTGAAGGAACTCCAAGTATTTGAAGGAAACCCCACAAAAACAGTAAGTAAAAAATGGGTAGAAATTTTTACCAATTTCTCAGAAAAAAAACATTTCTTTCGCCAACCTTTTACAAATTGTGGAGTTCAGCTTGTGTCTGCCAGGCTCAAATGCTCCCACGGAAAGAGTGTTCTCCATAATGAACAATGTATGGACGAGCGAAAAATCCCAGCTAAATGTAAAAACTCTTAAAGCTATATTGATTGTTAAGTGCAATTACAATTTAAGTTGTCGTGAATTCAAAAATTATTTAAAAGAAAACGAAAAGATTGTGAAACAGATTTGCTCAGCCAACAAATATTGAGGAAGAAATTATGTTCGGCAAATTGTTTTTTAATACCATGGACTTAAAAGTGTATTACAGAATGAAGGCTGTTTATTTTTTATTTAATTTTTGTTTTTGAATGAATGTTTTAACACTCATTAATTATTATTTAAAGAGTTGTTAGTTTTGTTACTTACTGAAGGCTGATTTATTATACTTTTTTATTAAAATGTAAGCTATAAGTTTTTAAGTTTTGATTTTGTTACGTCACGAAGACACTATTATTGTTTATTGTTCTTTTCTATCTTTAAGTAATTATTTTTGTTCAATAGGTACCTTGTTTTCTTCCTTCTAATAAATCATTTATGAAATAATCTATTACAAGAATTTTGTTTTTTTTGTTATTTGTGCGGTGTTATAATTTGATGTCCCGGGTTTCGTCCCTAAAAATATGGCCACCGTCATATCATATTCATATAATATCTGACTCACATCCTATCTATCAGAGAAGCCACCTACTTAATTAAAATATAACGATAAGACGATCAATAAATGCACGTCGACAGAAATTATGAATAAAGATAAACGCTCTGAATAATCATTTTTAAAAAGTGTTTAGTTAAAAAGCATTTTAAATTTATATATATATATAAAAAAGAATATTTATATATCTTGTAACGACTCTTTCAAATTTCAACTGCTAGAAAAAGGAAAAATGGCGACCGTGTTCGAATGTTTGTTGCTGCTGCTTGTGGATGGTGCGCTTACACACCAACAATAGGGCAAGCGACGAGATCGACAGAATTTTGAAAAGTGGAAAAATACTCAATAGAGCGGAAAGAAATAAACAAATCGAAATTCCCGAAAACGCGAATAAATTATTATCCGAAGAGTATATTCCTGAAACATTAGAGAAATACATACCGACCCCAATCACCGCCGGACCAAAAGCAATCTCAATTGAAGAGTACAGAAGACGAGAAGAGAAGCAAAAAACATTAACAAGGCAAATAAGAGAACAGGCTGCAGATCAACAAAAAAGGCGAAATAGGAAACGTGGAGGAAGACAAGTTGGGACAAGAAAGGAAATTGCTGATCTTCATTGGATCATCACACTAAAAACCGACAAGATAATCAAACAAAAACTGATTAGCAAATTATAGGCAACCTCAAGGCAAATTTAAACTAAAGGGCATATTATGGAAAAAAAAACCCAGAGCAAGCTATCGGCAACAGTCGTTAACAACAACATCCAGGAACAAATAAGGAAATATCCTTAAAAATGGTCTGAACGACAACTTAAAACAACTATCTTTGCATCTCAACCTAAATCACTAATGGAAGCATCAAACCTCGCAACAGAATTAGAAAAGACAAATACTAATACAGTAATGTACTACAGGAACAACTCGCAAAATGTAAACAGACCAAACAGGCAAAATTCTAATCAAGAAGGCAATGACCGTAACATATTTGAAAGAAACATGAACCAACATCGATACAACAACTACAATTAAAATCCCCGAAACAATAATTTCAACCGAAATAACAACTGGAACAATAATCGAACCCAAAATCAGAGATCAAGTAAGGAAGAGCTAGGGAACTTTCGTACGTCTTCCCCTTCATCACCCGATTTCTTACGTGTCGCTTTTACGTAGTTACGTTCTTCAAAACCCTATCGGTGTATACATGTGAGCGGCCATCTTGTAAAAACAAGAACAATTTCATGATGGCCGCCCATGTAAACAAATACGCGAGGTGAATTTCGTTGACATTTCAATTTCATATTGTGCGGTCGTGAATTTTGCAATTTGCAAAATTGTTTTACAAATTCGGTTTCATTGCTAATTACGGGAGCAAGTTTAAAGATGTAAGAAACTTATTTATTATTTTAATTTTTCTTTTTTTTTTGCCATTGGGTTATATGTATTTTTTTTTTTAAAGTAATGACACGGATATGCTTGCTGTGGTGCGGTGGCGAGTGGAAGTATTTGCTGCGATGTTTCTTTCGATAACATCCAGTGAGCGAACGAATAAATGCTGGACGATGGAATAGGGCTGTCACTTTTTTTCTAATGAGCTAGGGACCTTTGAACGAAACCCATAAGACGCATGCGTTAGAGCGAGAGGCAGCGAAATGGAATGATTGGCGATTCGCGATGGGGTTTTTTCGGCAGCGTGGAGATCGGCAGTTACGTTTGAAACAGCACGAGAACCAGACGTCAGTCGCTATACGTCTTTTTTTTTTCTTTTTGATTTTTGAAAAGTCCGCAATTTTTTTTTTTATATGTATGATCATGAGGATTTTTAAGTTTTTATTAAGTGCATGCATTTGCTTTTCTTCTTGGTGACATATTAAATTTTATTTTGCTCGGAAGCCCGATGGTGACAGTAGCAACCACGAACGTTGGTGGTAAAATTATACCGCATATACATTGCTGCAATCGGAATTGGTCGAAAACCAAACTATCCGTTCTACGAAAGTGGGCTAAACGATCGTGCGCATAGAAAAGCTACGCCATTCAATACATCCCACAAGGTTACCGCCGTGCATTCGCTTAAGTGTGCACCATGGTGAATATCACAGAACTGCAGTGTTACTTACTTACTTACTTACTTAAGTGGCGCTACAGTCCGGAATGAACCTGGGCCTCAACCAACATGCCTCTCCAATTAGCCCGGTCCTTAGCTAACTGCCTCCAGTTGCGCACTCCAAGTTGGTTGAGGTCGGTTTCCACTTGTGCGCGCCACTTAAGGCGAGGTCTTCCTCTACTGCGTCCGACGTCTGGCTGGGAATCGAAGACTCTGCGAGCCGGAGTATTGGTGTCCATTCGTTCTACATGTCCTAGCCATCTTAAACGTCCAATGCGGAGTTTTTTGACCAGGGGCATGTCGCTGTACAGCTCGTATAGTTCTTGGTTGAATCTTCGTCTCCATAGCCCGTCAACGCAAACGGGACCGAAGATTTTTCGAAGAATTTTCCTCTCGAATCTACCAAGGATTTCTTCATCCGCTTTTGATACGGTCCATGCTTCAGCGCCGTAGAGCAGGACTGGGATGATCAGGGTCTTATATAGGGTTTCCTTAGTAGTTCGAGTGAGGGCTTTACTACTAAATTGCCTTCTTAGCCCGAAGAAACAGCGGTTGGCAAGAGTAATTCTTCGTTTAATTTCTGACGAGATGTTGTTGTCAGAGTTAATAGCGGAGCCGAGGTAGACAAAGTCCCGTACTACCTCAAAGTTATATCTGTCAATGGTGACGTTCTGTCCAATTCGTCGATGTTGTGAGTCCTTTCGTGATGACAGCATATACTTAGTCTTACCCTCATTTACTGCTAAACCCATTTTCGCCGCTTCCTTCTCTATACTAGCAAACGTGGCTATGACATCACGTTGAGTCCTGCCAATGATGTCAATATCGTCAGCGTATGCTAGTAGTTGCACCGACTTTTGGAAAATTGTGCCTCTGGTGTTGGCTTTGGAGTTTTGCACAATTCTCTCAAGAATCAGATTAAAGAAGTCACATGACAGCGCATCGCCTTGCCTAAATCCTTTTTTGGTATCGAATGTGTCGGTGAGGTCGTTTCCGACCCTAATGGAGCAGCGAGAATTCTCCATCGTCATCCTACACAAACGGACGAGTTTGGGCGGTATACCAAAACTAGACATGGCTCTATACAGTTCGTCTCTATAAATGCTGTCATATGCGGCTTTGAAATCGATGAATAGGTGGTGGGTATCGATTTGGACTTCTTGAGTTTTTTCCAGGATCTGCCGAAGTGTGAAAATTTGATCGGTTGTGGACTTTCCTGGCCTAAAACCACACTGATAAGGGCCAATCAGGTTGTTGGTAAACGGTTTCAGGCGTTCACATATTACGGCAGATAGGATCTTGTAGGCGATGTTGAGGAGACTTATGCCTCTGTAGTTGGCGCAGTTCAGAGGGTCTCCTTTTTTGTGGATCGGGCAAACGATGCTGAGGTTCCATTCTTCAGGCATATTTTCATCCGACCAGATTTGGCTTATGAGTTGGTGGATGTTACTTACCAAGTCATCTCCGCCGGCCTTATAGAGCTCAGCGGGAAGGCCGTCATTTCCGGCAGCCTTATTAAGCTTGAGTTTAGATATTGCTATCCTCACTTCACTCAGGTCGGGTGGTTGGCAGAACTGCAGTGTAACCATCGTAAAACCAAAAGCAAATGGGAAAGAAAATAAAACCAACCACCCACACAACGAAAATCGCCGAGCTCATCATTTCAATAATTGCCGGAATTGCTAGGCGAAACTGCCTCATTCGCCTCCGCAGAACTCGCCACTACGCCCAATCGCAGCTCTGAACCTCATAAGGATATCTGCCATCGCAGCCCCGAACCCCAACGGAAAGTCTCCATATTCGCCACCGCAGAATTGAGAACATCGCAATAGCAGATCACAGACCCAAACCACGTGACCTTCAACTATCAGCTCCTAGGGACGCTAAAAATAATTCAAAGGGGAAGTAGTTACCATTCAAAAAACTATCTTTGTAAACTATTTTTGTTCAAGTGATTTACCTTTATCTTTACAATTAATTTAGCTATTTCAAGAAAATACACGTGTCGCAAAAAAAGTGCGCTTCATCAGAAACTCAAGGAAGGAATGCGGTGCACCTCATCCCCGTCACCTTGAAGAGCGGGTAGGACGTTTGTTAGAAATCCATAAAGGGGTAAGTCTTGTAAAAGATATATTGGTGAATCGCATTGAACAGCTATTAGTAACTTTGTTTTGCGTTGAATCGACGGGTAACTACTATAATATGATTTATAATATAACAGGTATAGCATACTATGCCACTATTTTCAATTCGTAGAGCCCTAGCAATTATAGTAATACATATTTGAAGTAAGTTTGTATTTGCAAACTGTGTGAATTAAAGAAAATTTAAATAAGTACTTTAGTATCTCCTCGTTAAAGATACTTTGTCTTTCAAGATTAGTCACGTGCGTTTGAGATAATTAAGTAGAAAAAAAAAATATTTATAATACATAATACGCCTGATTATAATTACATAATAGTCGATTACTAATAAAATAAAAATTGTAACGAATCGGAAAAAAAGAACCTATATTGTGTTTGTCTGAGCATCTGGAAGGCTAAATGCACATTAGTATCTCAATATATTTTTTGTTTAATTCCGCTGTTCGCGATGAGTAGCTTGTAAGAAGCTGGTGAGGATGTGCTAGATCGCTGGATTCGTGGCAGTTAGAGGAGTGAGGAAGTAAGACCAGGGGTATGTAACCAATATGGTTAGATACTCCTTTTTAAATTAGGGGCTGTCGCTAATGGAGCATCGCGATAGCCATGGATAAGAATGCCGAACTTTGTTTTGGTTTTTTTTTAGGGGTGGGTTCGCTCACGGAGAGAATTCCATCGTAAACTCTCCGTCCTTTTCTCACTACAGGAAACATTTCAGTTTTATTATAGCGACTTAAACTGAAGCAAAATTTGGGCCTTGCTGGTTTAGTAGTTTTTAGTTGGTTACCAGTGCGATGGTTTAAAATCTTTTTTTCGCTATTTTTCATTTTTCAGGCATTTAAATAAAAATGTAACCCCGGTCCAGATCATGTGGCAAGAACCCATGCGCACCGTTGAGCTAGCGAGCAGATGAATATGCCTGAGCCACATGATGGCTGGACACCCGTTTTACTAGTCTGCCCGGACTGGCCCAAGGGTCCTGTGACTTTGGGTCATAAGGGTGGATAGAGTTAGTAGAAGGGATGGTGCTTTCGAATTTCGACACGATGAGAGCATGCGACGATGAGTGGACTAGGCCTTCTCCAGTACGGGTGATAGTGCCGGAAGAGGTCTAGGTTCTTCGGATGTAACATCCAGGTCAGACATGCCACTCGCTCTTCATCGCGGGGTTCGGGGTACGTTACAAAGATTATAATTTTTTCGGCATAGTGAACACTTATAAAGCATTTTGCCATTGAAAATCCAGACTCCTCTCACAGTGCAATGTAAAAATTTCTAAACAAAATTCCTGTCAGTGACACGGATTTTCTATCGACGAAGTCAATTGATTTTTGTGCGCTCCTTTTACATTGCAAACAGTCGTGTATAGTTAATAACATCGCTAAAATTGGTGACAAAATTATAAAACTATTACGAGGCTGATCTCTTGGGCCCAGCGCAAACAGTAAACCCCGACTTTACCTGATCTCTGCCCAAAATGCTCAAAGAAACTGTCGTAAAATAAATAACAAATGAATTACAAAACAAACAGAATGTAAACGTCTTCTCGAGTCAACTAGCAAACAGGTCTAAATCTGACATTATGCAAACCACGTGCCCTTGCACTTTTCAACAAAAAGTAGAACGCCATTTTGCTGTTGACTCGAGAAGAGGTAAGATTGGATGCCAAAAGGTTCGTAAATTGTAATACGTATTAATAAAATTCAAATGTATCAAATATATTCAACTTTCAGTGAATAAACTTACTTACTCATTTACATATACCAAACATCTCGAGTCGACGACAGAAACAATAACCCAGTTCATCATCAAAACCAATCCAGAAATACGAGACAACAAATACGATTAATACAGAATAAACGACAAGAGGGAAACGAATGCTGCCAGGAGTACTCGAATATTCCAGACAGCCAAAACTAAAAGTGTATAAATTATAAAATATCGGATATCATAACGAGGCACAACAACAAAAATATGACTTTTTTAATAGATACGGGTGCAGACATATCGATCTGCAAAATAACAAGTAAACTAGAGAATGAAGATTACTCCCCAGAAAAATGCAAACTTACAGGTACAGTATTTAACGGATATAAGAAAACTCCATATAAGAAAAAAAACGCTTATAAGAAACGCATACGAAATTCCGTGCCCCTTCAAATATTCTTCTATGCAAAATGAAACCCTTCTAAGAAAAACGCTTATGAGAAAAAAACTGATATAAGAAACTTTTTTGTAATACCAAAATCTATAAGCCAATACAAAAAAAACGGTTAAAAGAAATTCGTTCTCATGTAAATAATTTGTCTTCAAACTGTACAGAACTCATCATTTTAAATGTGCGCGAAGCTTAAAGAAATTGACATTTCGAACTAAAATGACAGCCTATGACATAAAGAAAACAAGTTTCATTTGCTACGGTAATTTTTTGATTTGCTTATTCAAATATTGAATTTTTCCTTGAAAATGTCGAAAAACCAGTCGAGAAACGCAGTTTCGGTTAAAACAAAAAATAGAAATTTTAGAAGAAGTGAAGTGTGGAAAACCCCAAAAAGAAATTTACAGTAAATTTAAAATTTCTCAAAGCACTCTCTCCAAAATTATTAAAAATTCTGAGAGTATTGAAAAACTAAAATATTCGTGCAAAAATTTGAATAGAAAAAGAGACAGAAAAGGAAAATATGAAATACTTAACCAAACGATGGCTAAATGGTTCGAACAAATGGTTGAAAAAGATGCGAAAATCACTGGTCCGATTCTTCTCGAGAAAGCGCAACAGTTCGCCGTGCAGTTGGATATACCGGACTTTCAAGCCAATTTAGGATGGCTCCAACGTTGGAAAAAAAACCAAAACATCTGCTTTAAAAGAGTGCATGGAGAAGCCTGCTCCGCCGATAAAGAAGCTGCAGAAAATTTCAAAGAGTACGTTCTGCCAGGATTTTTGGAAAGGTATGATGGTGAAGACATATATAACGCCGACGAAACTGGCTTACTCTATAAGGCTCTTCCTAGTGGAACATATGCCCCGAAAAATAAAGAAATAAGTGGCCAAAAAAAAAACAGAAAGACAGAATAACACTTCTGTTTATTTGTAATTCTAATGGTTCGGATAAATATGTGTTTTCGATTGGAAAATTTAAAAAACCAAGATGTTTCCAGTGGAAAAGCATTCCTATTCCCTACAAGTACAATAAAAAAGGATGGATGACGATTTCACTGTGGGGGGAAATAATAAAGCAACTTGATGATGAAATGAGGAAAAAAAAGAAAAAAATATTACTCTTTATCGATAATGCCTCGTGCCACAAAATAGATTTCAAACCTATTAACATTGAAATATGTTTTTTTCCTGCAAACACTACAAGCATCATACAACCCTTGGATCAGGGTTGGAAGCTAATTTAGTTAATGCACAGCAGTTAATTACATATTTCCCTTTTGTTTTGTCTTTGCAGGGATCATTCGTTCGTTTAAGGCTCATTATGGGAAATGTTTGGTCCGCAAACAAATTCTGGCAATAGAAGGCAATCGTATGTCGTGCTTTCTTCGTGAAATTAATATGCTTTGCGCCTTAAATATCATAAAACGATCTTGGTGGTTGGTGACTCCACAAACTATTCAAAATTGTTTTCGAAAGGCAGGAGTTTTTAAAAGTAACGAAGCAGTGGAAGATCTGGATATAATTTATAATGAGTTCGACGAATATGAAGCTGATGGGGGATTAGATGAAGAAGAAAATCAAGAATGTTTTGGGGAAATAGACGAAACAGAACTTGTGAATAATATGCCAGCTGACGAGAAAGAGGACGACGAAGAGGAAGGCTATGAGATAGCCGAAAGAGACCAAGGAATTAATAGAAATAAAGCAATAAATGCGTTCTTTTTATTAAAGCAATATTTGGAAAGTGACGAATATTGCTTACACGCTGTTGAAGAAGTTCTTTTTAAAAGGCGAGAAGAATCCTATGTTCAAAAGAAAATAGATGAATATTTTTCTTCAACAACTTAATATGTACCTACTTATATACTTATAAATTCGTTTGTATCTTCTTACTCATCCTGTGAACTGTTGTTTGTTTGTTTTTGTTGGTTTTATTAAATAATTAATTTAAATGTACAGCCTTTTATTTGTCTGCAACTTTTAGATTGGTTATAAGAATTTTTGTTTTTATATAAGACATTTTTTTCTTATATCCGTGTGGGATATCGAGGTCCCGTAACGCGATCACGCCATCCCTAGTAAACTCTCACCAATACTATTAGCTCCTTCATTTTCGCACACATCTGCACATCTGCATTTTTGTTCGTTCTCCATTTCCTCCGTAAAGTAGGGAGTTTCGTTTGTACAGCCGAGCAGGCAAGACGTTCGACCAGTGCGTGTGCTATTTTTTGTAAACCTTTTTTAACTATTTTTCTCATTTAATAATAATTAATTAACTAAAAACCACTTTGTTTTAATTAAATCCCACATCCGTTTTTCTCATATAAGAAAAAAAAAACGGATATAAGAAAATTTTTATCGGATTTTTTTGTATTTTCTTATAACCGTATAATACTGTATAACTAATGAGGAAATAAATTCCTTAGGAACCATGGATCATAATCTTCAATTATGTGAAACTATCTATCTACACTAATTTCAACTAGTAGATGAAATAGAAACAGATGGTACAGATCCACAGCGGTAGATCGACATACTGTCTTTTTTCCATGTATTAGTTTAAGTTTTTTTTATTTAGTTTAAGTTTTTTATTTTATAAATAAAGTTTATTTATGTCAATAACGTAAAGAAATTAATTTGCATAATCGGCGCGAGTTAAGTTCAACGCAACGCACCAACAATCCAAATCCACACAAAGAATGTCACATCAAAATATTAATGACCAAAATCAACTAAGAACTGATTGGTCCAAATAAAAAATTGATTACTTAATATTTATAATCAAAAGCTTTTAAACAACGATTAATCCAAATAGTGCTTAGGTCGTAAATCGATCGCTCAATAGTTGACCATAAATATTGTATGCATTGTCCTAAGTATACAAAATTGGTCCCTTCCCTTTTAGAAAAAGGGAAAGTAATGAAACGCACTCTTAAAACGCCTACTGAGACTGGTAGGTTGACCCAAGAAAACTCAGACAATAATAAAATTAATTACTACTAAAAATGGAACATCAAGTCGATTGCTTTTGAACGCAACAGCGGAACAAAAAGAACTCCTGCAGCAGCAACAACTTTTGCATCTACAGAACTAAAACATGAATATCAACGGAACTTGCGTTCGAGAGTTCAGGGATCGATGTACGATGGATAGAGAAATGGACAAGAAAAAAATAAATACTTTATGATATAATAAAAGAATTGTATTCATTGTATTGTGTTTTATTTATTATTTACCAAAATACCATCACCAATAAGCTGAACGAGTCAGGGTGTTTTGTACCGGTAAACTTTACATGGCGATTTTCTAGGAGCACTTCAACTAATAAATTACCAGGAGGCCCTCGATCGGCAAAACGCATTAACGAAGCAAAAGCACTGCTGAAGAAGAACAAAGTGTAACTAGCAGACAAAGATGCTGGCCCCCGTCCTCTGTCTATTGAAGAATAATGAAGACGCACGAAACAGACAACCACTGTAAATGCAGCACCCACGGAGACAACACCAGGCAAGCGGGGAGCGGCAACCATTTTTGATGATTGGCGGAACCACTTATTTGACTTTAAAGACCATTGAATGCCGTCAAGGGTATGAATATGATGAGGATAATCGTGATCATGATGAAGAAAATCGCGAACAGGCTCAGAATAATCCCAAACACGACGATCGCTAATACATCGAATTCGATGAAAAAGTTTTTTTCATTAGAACTCGAAGAATAAGAGACATTTTATAAGTGAATATTTGAGAATTCAAGAAAATTTACTTAATAGAATAGAAGCAGAATCTCTAGACTCAGAATTCCATTCAAACCGAAACAAGTTTGAAGATTGGCGGAACCACTTATTTGACTTTAAAGACCATTGAATACCGTCATAGATATGAATATGATGAGGATAATCGTGATCATGATGAAGAAAATCGCGAACAGGCTGAGAATAATCCCAAACACGATGATCGCTAATACATCGAATTCGATGAAAAAGTTTTTTTCATTAGAACTCGAAGAATAAGAGACATTTTATAAGTGAATATTTGAGAATTCAAGAAAATTTACTTAATAGAATAGAAGCAGAATCTCTAGACTCAGAATTCCATTCAAACCGAAACAAGTTTGAAGATTGGCGGAACCACTTATTTGACTTTAAAGACCATTGAATACCGTCATAGATATGAATATGATGAGGATAATCGTGATCATGATGAAGAAAATCGCGAACAGGCTGAGAATAATCCCAAACACGATGATCGCTAATACATCGAATTCGATGAAAAAGTTTTTTTCATTAGAACTCGAAGAATAAGAGACATTTTATAAGTGAATATTTGAGAATTCAAGAAAATTTCCTTAATAGAATAGAAGCAGAATCTCTAGACTCAGAATTCCATTCAAACCGAAACAAGTTTGAAGATTGGCGGAACCACTTATTTGACTTTAAAGACCAATGAATACCGTCATAGATATGAATATGATGAGGATAATCGTGATCATGATGAAGAAAATCGCGAACAGGCTGAGAATAATCCCAAACACGATGATCGCTAATACATCGAATTCGATGAAAAAGTTTTTTTCATTAGAACTCGAAGAATAAGAGACATTTTATAAGTGAATATTTGAGAATTCAAGAAAATTTCCTTAATAGAATAGAAGCAGAATCTCTAGACTCAGAATTCCATTCAAACCGAAACAAGTTTGAAGATTGGCGGAACCACTTATTTGACTTTAAAGACCAATGAATACCGTCATAGATATGAATATGATGAGGATAATCGTGATCATGATGAAGAAAATCGCGAACAGGCTGAGAATAATCCCAAACACGATGATCGCTAATACATCGAATTCGATGAAGAAGTTTTTTTCATTAGAACTCGAAGAATAAGAGACATTTTATAAGTGAATATTTGAGAATTCAAGAAAATTTACTTAATAGAATAGAAGCAGAATCTCTAGACTCAGAATTCCATTCAAACCGAAACAAGTTTGAAGATTGGCGGAACCACTTATTTGACTTTAAAGACCAATGAATACCGTCATAGATATGAATATGATGAGGATAATCGTGATCATGATGAAGAAAATCGCGAACAGGCTGAGAATAATCCCAAACACGATGATCGCTAATACATCGAATTCGATGAAGAAGTTTTTTTCATTAGAACTCGAAGAATAAGAGACATTTTATAAGTGAATATTTGAGAATTCAAGAAAATTTCCTTAATAGAATAGAAGCAGAATCTCTAGACTCAGAATTCCATTCAAACCGAAACAAGTTTGAAGATTGGCGGAACCACTTATTTGACTTTAAAGACCAATGAATACCGTCATAGATATGAATATGATGAGGATAATCGTGATCATGATGAAGAAAATCGCGAACAGGCTGAGAATAATCCCAAACACGATGATCGCTAATACATCGAATTCGATGAAGAAGTTTTTTTCATTAGAACTCGAAGAATAAGAGACATTTTATAAGTGAATATTTGAGAATTCAAGAAAATTTCCTTAATAGAATAGAAGCAGAATCTCTAGACTCAGAATTCCATTCAAACCGAAACAAGTTTGAAGATTGGCGGAACCACTTATTTGACTTTAAAGACCAATGAATACCGTCATAGATATGAATATGATGAGGATAATCGTGATCATGATGAAGAAAATCGCGAACAGGCTCAGAATAATCCCAAACACGATGATCGCTAATACATCGAATTCGATGAAAAAGTTTTTTTCATTAGAACTCGAAGAATAAGAGACATTTTATAAGTGAATATTTGAGAATTCAAGAAAATTTCCTTAATAGAATAGAAGCAGAATCTCTAGACTCAGAATTCCATTCAAACCGAAACAAGTTTGAAGATTAGCGGAACCACTTATTTGACTTTAAAGACCAATGAATACCGTCATAGATATGAATATGATGAGGATAATCGTGATCATGATGAAGAAAATCGCGAACAGGCTCAGAATAATCCCAAACACGATGATCGCTAATACATCGAATTCGATGAAAAAGTTTTTTTCATTAGAACTCGAAGAATAAGAGACATTTTATAAGTGAATATTTGAGAATTCAAGAAAATTTCCTTAATAGAATAGAAGCAGAATCTCTAGACTCAGAATTCCATTCAAACCGAAACAAGTTTGAAGATTGGCGGAACCACTTATTTGACTTTAAAGACCAATGAATACCGTCATAGATATGAATATGATGAGGATAATCGTGATCATGATGAAGAAAATCGCGAACAGGCTGAGAATAATCCCAAACACGATGATCGCTAATACATCGAATTCGATGAAAAAGTTTTTTTCATTAGAACTCGAAGAATAAGAGACATTTTATAAGTGAATATTTGAGAATTCAAGAAAATTTCCTTAATAGAATAGAAGCAGAATCTCTAGACTCAGAATTCCATTCAAACCGAAACAAGTTTGAAGATTGGCGGAACCACTTATTTGACTTTAAAGACCAATGAATACCGTCATAGATATGAATATGATGAGGATAATCGTGATCATGATGAAGAAAATCGCGAACAGGCTCAGAATAATCCCAAACACGATGATCGCTAATACATCGAATTCGATGAAAAAGTTTTTTTCATTAGAACTCGAAGAATAAGAGACATTTTATAAGTGAATATTTGAGAATTCAAGAAAATTTCCTTAATAGAATAGAAGCAGAATCTCTAGACTCAGAATTCCATTCAAACCGAAACAAGTTTGAAGATTGGCGGAACCACTTATTTGACTTTAAAGACCAATGAATACCGTCATAGATATGAATATGATGAGGATAATCGTGATCATGATGAAGAAAATCGCGAACAGGCTGAGAATAATCCCAAACACGATGATCGCTAATACATCGAATTCGATGAAAAAGTTTTTTTCATTAGAACTCGAAGAATAAGAGACATTTTATAAGTGAATATTTGAGAATTCAAGAAAATTTCCTTAATAGAATAGAAGCAGAATCTCTAGACTCAGAATTCCATTCAAACCGAAACAAGTTTGAAGATTGGCGGAACCACTTATTTGACTTTAAAGACCAATGAATACCGTCATAGATATGAATATGATGAGGATAATCGTGATCATGATGAAGAAAATCGCGAACAGGCTGAGAATAATCCCAAACACGATGATCGCTAATACATCGAATTCGATGAAAAAGTTTTTTTCATTAGAACTCGAAGAATAAGAGACATTTTATAAGTGAATATTTGAGAATTCAAGAAAATTTCCTTAATAGAATAGAAGCAGAATCTCTAGACTCAGAATTCCATTCAAACCGAAACAAGTTTGAAGATTGGCGGAACCACTTATTTGACTTTAAAGACCAATGAATACCGTCATAGATATGAATATGATGAGGATAATCGTGATCATGATGAAGAAAATCGCGAACAGGCTGAGAATAATCCCAAACACGATGATCGCTAATACATCGAATTCGATGAAGAAGTTTTTTTCATTAGAACTCGAAGAATAAGAGACATTTTATAAGTGAATATTTGAGAATTCAAGAAAATTTACTTAATAGAATAGAAGCAGAATCTCTAGACTCAGAATTCCATTCAAACCGAAACAAGTTTGAAGATTGGCGGAACCACTTATTTGACTTTAAAGACCAATGAATACCGTCATAGATATGAATATGATGAGGATAATCGTGATCATGATGAAGAAAATCGCGAACAGGCTGAGAATAATCCCAAACACGATGATCGCTAATACATCGAATTCGATGAAGAAGTTTTTTTCATTAGAACTCGAAGAATAAGAGACATTTTATAAGTGAATATTTGAGAATTCAAGAAAATTTCCTTAATAGAATAGAAGCAGAATCTCTAGACTCAGAATTCCATTCAAACCGAAACAAGTTTGAAGATTGGCGGAACCACTTATTTGACTTTAAAGACCAATGAATACCGTCATAGATATGAATATGATGAGGATAATCGTGATCATGATGAAGAAAATCGCGAACAGGCTGAGAATAATCCCAAACACGATGATCGCTAATACATCGAATTCGATGAAGAAGTTTTTTTCATTAGAACTCGAAGAATAAGAGACATTTTATAAGTGAATATTTGAGAATTCAAGAAAATTTCCTTAATAGAATAGAAGCAGAATCTCTAGACTCAGAATTCCATTCAAACCGAAACAAGTTTGAAGATTGGCGGAACCACTTATTTGACTTTAAAGACCAATGAATACCGTCATAGATATGAATATGATGAGGATAATCGTGATCATGATGAAGAAAATCGCGAACAGGCTCAGAATAATCCCAAACACGATGATCGCTAATACATCGAATTCGATGAAAAAGTTTTTTTCATTAGAACTCGAAGAATAAGAGACATTTTATAAGTGAATATTTGAGAATTCAAGAAAATTTCCTTAATAGAATAGAAGCAGAATCTCTAGACTCAGAATTCCATTCAAACCGAAACAAGTTTGAAGATTAGCGGAACCACTTATTTGACTTTAAAGACCAATGAATACCGTCATAGATATGAATATGATGAGGATAATCGTGATCATGATGAAGAAAATCGCGAACAGGCTCAGAATAATCCCAAACACGATGATCGCTAATACATCGAATTCGATGAAAAAGTTTTTTTCATTAGAACTCGAAGAATAAGAGACATTTTATAAGTGAATATTTGAGAATTCAAGAAAATTTCCTTAATAGAATAGAAGCAGAATCTCTAGACTCAGAATTCCATTCAAACCGAAACAAGTTTGAAGATTGGCGGAACCACTTATTTGACTTTAAAGACCAATGAATACCGTCATAGATATGAATATGATGAGGATAATCGTGATCATGATGAAGAAAATCGCGAACAGGCTGAGAATAATCCCAAACACGATGATCGCTAATACATCGAATTCGATGAAAAAGTTTTTTTCATTAGAACTCGAAGAATAAGAGACATTTTATAAGTGAATATTTGAGAATTCAAGAAAATTTCCTTAATAGAATAGAAGCAGAATCTCTAGACTCAGAATTCCATTCAAACCGAAACAAGTTTGAAGATTGGCGGAACCACTTATTTGACTTTAAAGACCAATGAATACCGTCATAGATATGAATATGATGAGGATAATCGTGATCATGATGAAGAAAATCGCGAACAGGCTCAGAATAATCCCAAACACGATGATCGCTAATACATCGAATTCGATGAAAAAGTTTTTTTCATTAGAACTCGAAGAATAAGAGACATTTTATAAGTGAATATTTGAGAATTCAAGAAAATTTCCTTAATAGAATAGAAGCAGAATCTCTAGACTCAGAATTCCATTCAAACCGAAACAAGTTTGAAGATTGGCGGAACCACTTATTTGACTTTAAAGACCAATGAATACCGTCATAGATATGAATATGATGAGGATAATCGTGATCATGATGAAGAAAATCGCGAACAGGCTGAGAATAATCCCAAACACGATGATCGCTAATACATCGAATTCGATGAAAAAGTTTTTTTCATTAGAACTCGAAGAATAAGAGACATTTTATAAGTGAATATTTGAGAATTCAAGAAAATTTCCTTAATAGAATAGAAGCAGAATCTCTAGACTCAGAATTCCATTCAAACCGAAACAAGTTTGAAGATTGGCGGAACCACTTATTTGACTTTAAAGACCAATGAATACCGTCATAGATATGAATATGATGAGGATAATCGTGATCATGATGAAGAAAATCGCGAACAGGCTCAGAATAATCCCAAACACGATGATCGCTAATACATCGAATTCGATGAAAAAGTTTTTTTCATTAGAACTCGAAGAATAAGAGACATTTTATAAGTGAATATTTGAGAATTCAAGAAAATTTCCTTAATAGAATAGAAGCAGAATCTCTAGACTCAGAATTCCATTCAAACCGAAACAAGTTTGAAGATTGGCGGAACCACTTATTTGACTTTAAAGACCAATGAATACCGTCATAGATATGAATATGATGAGGATAATCGTGATCATGATGAAGAAAATCGCGAACAGGCTCAGAATAATCCCAAACACGATGATCGCTAATACATCGAATTCGATGAAAAAGTTTTTTTCATTAGAACTCGAAGAATAAGAGACATTTTATAAGTGAATATTTGAGAATTCAAGAAAATTTCCTTAATAGAATAGAAGCAGAATCTCTAGACTCAGAATTCCATTCAAACCGAAACAAGTTTGAAGATTGGCGGAACCACTTATTTGACTTTAAAGACCAATGAATACCGTCATAGATATGAATATGATGAGGATAATCGTGATCATGATGAAGAAAATCGCGAACAGGCTCAGAATAATCCCAAACACGATGATCGCTAATACATCGAATTCGATGAAAAAGTTTTTTTCATTAGAACTCGAAGAATAAGAAACATTTTATAAGTGAATATTTGAGAATTCAAGAAAATTTCCTTAATAGAATAGAAGCAGAATCTCTAGACTCAGAATTCCATTCAAACCGAAACAAGTTTGAAGATTGGCGGAACCACTTATTTGACTTTAAAGACCATTGAATACCGTCATAGATATGAATATGATGAGGATAATCGTGATCATGATGAAGAAAATCGCGAACAGGCTGAGAATAATCCCAAACACGATGATCGCTAATACATCGAATTCGATGAAAAAGTTTTTTTCATTAGAACTCGAAGAATAAGAAACATTTTATAAGTGAATATTTGAGAATTCAAGAAAATTTCCTTAATAGAATAGAAGCAGAATCTCTAGACTCAGAATTCCATTCAAACCGAAACAAGTTTGAAGATTGGCGGAACCACTTATTTGACTTTAAAGACCAATGAATACCGTCATAGATATGAATATGATGAGGATAATCGTGATCATGATGAAGAAAATCGCGAACAGGCTCAGAATAATCCCAAACACGATGATCGCTAATACATCGAATTCGATGAAAAAGTTTTTTTCATTAGAACTCGAAGAATAAGAGACATTTTATAAGTGAATATTTGAGAATTCAAGAAAATTTCCTTAATAGAATAGAAGCAGAATCTCTAGACTCAGAATTCCATTCAAACCGAAACAAGTTTGAAGATTAGCGGAACCACTTATTTGACTTTAAAGACCAATGAATACCGTCATAGATATGAATATGATGAGGATAATCGTGATCATGATGAAGAAAATCGCGAACAGGCTCAGAATAATCCCAAACACGATGATCGCTAATACATCGAATTCGATGAAAAAGTTTTTTTCATTAGAACTCGAAGAATAAGAGACATTTTATAAGTGAATATTTGAGAATTCAAGAAAATTTCCTTAATAGAATAGAAGCAGAATCTCTAGACTCAGAATTCCATTCAAACCGAAACAAGTTTGAAGATTGGCGGAACCACTTATTTGACTTTAAAGACCAATGAATACCGTCATAGATATGAATATGATGAGGATAATCGTGATCATGATGAAGAAAATCGCGAACAGGCTGAGAATAATCCCAAACACGATGATCGCTAATACATCGAATTCGATGAAAAAGTTTTTTTCATTAGAACTCGAAGAATAAGAGACATTTTATAAGTGAATATTTGAGAATTCAAGAAAATTTCCTTAATAGAATAGAAGCAGAATCTCTAGACTCAGAATTCCATTCAAACCGAAACAAGTTTGAAGATTGGCGGAACCACTTATTTGACTTTAAAGACCAATGAATACCGTCATAGATATGAATATGATGAGGATAATCGTGATCATGATGAAGAAAATCGCGAACAGGCTCAGAATAATCCCAAACACGATGATCGCTAATACATCGAATTCGATGAAAAAGTTTTTTTCATTAGAACTCGAAGAATAAGAGACATTTTATAAGTGAATATTTGAGAATTCAAGAAAATTTACTTAATAGAATAGAAGCAGAATCTCTAGACTCAGAATTCCATTCAAACCGGAACACCTTAAATGATTGGCGGAACCACTTATTTGACTTTAAAGACCATTGAATACCGTCATGGATATGAATATGATGAGGATAATCGTGATCATGATGAGGATAATCGCGAACATGATGAGGATAATCCCAAACACGATGATCGCTAATACATCGAATTCGATGAATGTTGGTTCCCAACACAAAACAACCAAAGAAACACAAGTAACATCGGGGAACAACAATCACCAGAACTATTATGCACTACAGAAAATGTAAACATTATACATTTGACACTTCATGTGGTGGATTAGATGCCGGCACATTGAACTAATCATCGGGATATGGATGTATACAAATAATATTGACACATATCTCAGATGATTAGTTTTAATATAACCGGCATAAATAAATTATTCGAGCGCGCACTTTTCCAGACTTTATCGAGGTAAAATCCGAGCAAAACGCGAGGCGAACGAATCAAACACGTACCCGACCACGATCAACACAAAACTAAGTGTCAAATGTTTAATGTATAAGAGCAATACAATGCACTCTCTCTTTCTAATGCGAGGTCAATTATAAATCAGTTGTCGCACAACTAACAGAAAAGCAGTTAAAATAATAAAAAGAGAAGTTGCATTGTATGATTATTGCCTCTAACCCTTATGATACATATGGGGCATTATTAGATAAATGTAAAACACGCACACACATGTAAGCACAACAGTTCTCATGAAGCAGCAAAAAAATTGTAAATACCACCTGAAATTCAAGGTGAAGGTTCACTAACCGGGAACGTTACAAAAATATGGAACACAGTATGGTGAAACTACAGTAGCGTTTGACGGCAAGGCTTCATGGGAACTAATGTGAAGAAACTGTTTTCACTTCCATGTAGAAATTCAAACCGATAGCATCAATAAAATTATAACGAAGTACAACGTCGAGTTTTTATCGCAAATAACTTGCAAATTTATTTCTGAATTCAATCAATTCAGAACAATGAAAAAGTTTTTTTCATTAGAACTCGAAGAATAAGAGACATTTTATAAGTGAATATTTGAGAATTCAAAAAAATTTCCTTCATAAAATAGAAGCAGAAGTGTTAGAATCAGAATACCATTAATACCGGAACATGTTTGATGATTGGCGGCACTTGTGAAGTGTATTGTTGGGTACCACCCTAACTAAATAATAAATAATTATATTAATGAATACACCCTCACAATATAAACAACTTATGTAATTAGAATCCCTTATTTAACTATTTATTATTAAGTGTTGTGTAAACGTTGTGTGCTTTGCCGCTAGCTACCGGGAACATAGATCCTCAATGTGAGAACTTTGATTTATGTTTTATATGTAATAATAAAATTAAAATTTTATATAAATAAAAAATTTAATTTTGAAATTTTATATAAATATAAATAAACATTAAATAAAATATATTTAGTTAATTTTATTTAATATTATTAAAATTTTATAAATATGAATTTAAAAGACAATTCTGTCACTAATTATATAAATGAAAATTATAATCTTATTAATATTTTAAATTCTATTAGTTTAAGTAAAGAAATTACAACAGAACAACAGAAAATTTTTCTATAAAATTTTATAAAAATCAAAAAAATAAATATCGTGTTATGTTTTGTAATTATAAAAATGATCTTTTTCAACTTTTGTAAAATTAACGCGAGATTAAATTTTTCACATTATGAAGGAAAAAATCTTTATATGTATTTAAATAATTTTAGTGAAATTTCTCCAATGTTAAAAGAATTATTAAATATAAATGCACAGATTGTTCAAAATTTACATAATAATAATTATAATGAGGCTATCCTCATCATAATCGCGACATGATGAGGATAATCCGGAACATGATGATCGCTGATACATCGAATTTGATGAAAAAGTTTTTTTCATTAGAACTCGCATAGTAAGAGACATTTTATAAGTGAATATTTGAGAATTCAAAAAAATTTACTTAAAAGAATAGAAGCAGAAGCCTTAGACTCAGAATTCCATTCATACCGCAACATTTTTGATGATTGGCGGCGCTTGTGAAGTGTATTGTTGGGTACCACCCGAACTAAATATTAAATAATTAGCTAGTTAACACGATCGTCCAATGTCCAGAGCGAAAAGTATTACGGCTAATCATTATGATTAGCTGTGTCATCATTTTCATGTCTCTACCTGTTGCCACACTCCCAGTGCATTAGGATCATATTGCACATAGTGCCGTTGCCACCGGATGCGTGTGCGAAGGTATATTTGACGAGTCGGCTATTCGCATCGTGGGACTGCCGTTGCCACCGGATATGGTGCAAAGGCATATTGGACGAATCAGCAATTCGGATCGTAGGACCAGCGTTTTGCCCAACGGGAAAGATCGATGAAAGGAGTAGTCTTAAGTTTGACTTGTAACGAGTAGGACGGAATTGTGAATATAATTATTATTATAACGTAGATAAACGGGTGTTTGATTTGTAAGTCGAATAGTGGGCGAGCCTTCGGGCTCGCATTCGCGTTTTTTTTATATGTCCCCGGAAGGACATCTTTAACTGGCGCCCGAGCAGGGACCCTCTCAAAACATATCCTTTTTTCCTGGTGATTCGTTTTAAGTCCCTAAACGGACCGTGGTTCAGAACGTCCCATAGGGCGGAGATAACTGTTCCCATAAGATCACAGCTATTATTCTGACACGAAAAACAACTTCCCTCGTACCCATGAGAACACGTTGGCAATCACAGAAGGATTAAAGGATATGTGTGAAGCAAACCGTACCTTAGTAGGTTGCCTTCGACTATTAAAGTTGGCGACCAAAAAGGATAACGCGGTCCTTCCGAAAAGAGGGTTCCCAATAACTAATCGTGATTTTTTTCCCCTCTAACAGCCACTTTGATTACCATTTCACTACACCGAAACCTACGTGGTACTAAAATGCACAATCCAGTGTTCCTGTGAGTTAATAAAAAATTGTGAAGAAGGATTTTACAATCATTTAAAAACGTATTCTTAAGCGATAAAAAATTGTGAAGTAAAATCCCAAAATAATCCAAAATTTATTCTTTAGTGACAAAAAATTGTGAAGTAAAAATCCCACAATCATCCAAAGTTATTGTTTGTAATGTACTTTTATATATTGTAGTAGATGGTCGTCGTGTGGATTCTCTTCTCTAGCGATACTATATGTTGTGGATTGTGGGCTGAACATGTTCCTCCCTTACTGTTGTGGGATGTATGTGTGTCTCCCTTCGGGAAATGACAGATTGGTAGATTGTTCGAGAAGCGACGCCATTACAAAAGAAGGACGCCGAATAGACTAGACGAGAAAATAAAGTGTTTAAATGCTCTTAAGTGATAAGAAATTGTGAAGAAAAATTCCACAATCATTAAAAAATATTGTTCATTGTCAAAAAATTTGTGAAAAAGAATTCCACAGCCACTCTATTTAATTAAATAATTAAAAAGTATTGAATTGTGAAAACCCACGCAGTATGTATCTTGGATACATATGGTGGAGAGTATACTCTCGGACTTTGAAATTGTAAAGTCGAAACCAATATATCGTGCGATCCTGCAGAATATCCGACAAAAAATAAGGGGCAGCGCTGATGCAGCGCTAGTCTCTTACAATATATTTGACCACGATAAGCCAACTATTAAAAAGTGCCTATCCCTACACTATGCCGATAAACGAGATATGCGCACTCTGGAGCACCAGCTCAACCAACTTTCCCAGGGGGGTTCTAAATTAGACGAGTTTTACGCTCAGGTTAATCACCAATCATCATTGATGATTAACAAAATCAAAATCAGAGACCTACTCGCAAGAAATCGTTGATGCCCTCGTTGGCACGTATCGGAACAGAGCCTTGGATGTGTTCATTCGCGGCCTTAACGGCGACTTATCGCGAATGCTCAAAATAAAATCGAAACCCTGCCCTATGAGAACGAAATCCAGGCAATAGAATATGGAAAACCTTCCATATTCTAGGTCATGCAACCTGTACTTATCATACCAATGGTGACAAGATTGTTGAATTGGTTAAGGATGATACCCTTTTCGTAACCAACTTCGAGGGGAAGCTGATTTCAAAGAATTCTTCCAGTTTTTTGAATGGTACATATGTCATTCAATTGAACAACGAAACCATTCAATTGGATGACGAGATATTCTCGAACTTGCAAGTTCTCCCACCGGTACTGAGAGGGGTAATAACGAAGAAAGACAAGGTTGATGTAGGATATATCCACGGTCTCAGCTTAACCAATATTAAGCGACTCAAGGAAATAACCCAGACGCTATGGATCTCTTTTAGTGCGAGCGCCCTAATCTTCATTGTTCACGGAACATGAGATAGTAATAAGTATATGTATATTAAACTCAATAAGGTGATAAGAATACAATTAGTGATGGGCGCATTCGAATGAAAGAATCGATTATAATCGATTATGAGAATATCTCGTGATGTCTCGATGTTTCACCAAAAATCATTCAAATGATTTCGTTTATAATTTTTCAAACATGCTGTGCTTGTGTGTTGTGTGTATATAGATCTCTTGCCTTGTGAGTTGTGAGTGTGACTTGAGTTCTCTTTCTCCTTCAACTGTACTGGCGGAGAGCGCCATACATTATTTTCGTATATATGTTTCATTCGTCATTCATATCTCATGTTTCATATCTCATATCTCATGTCTTAAATGCATATCTCGAATGATTTGAATCAAATGAATGGAGAGAACAATGAGTGAGAGCTTTTCGAGAGCTCGATATTACTAATTGTATATCAGCTAATATCTCGATTCTCGTGTAGATAACTAGATACCTGTACTGTTAACTTTTTAATTTGCCGTATGCATTGTGTTACCAACTATTTTCTTCGAAGAGAAACAAATAGAAATTAATAAATTTAAATAGTGTCGAACGTAGTTAACTCTTTATCAGTGCTTTGAGAAATACTCCTTTGAGTCAGTGACATCGGGCTTATTTTTATCTGGATTCGATTCGGGATGCCAATTCGCTGAGCACAGACCTCGTGTTTTTCCACAAACTGGAAACCTTTAATCAAATGCAAACACTCATCGACTGACCGACAAACTGGCAGACCGTTAACCGAGTACTGACGCAAAACACCATTGGCGTCAATTATGAATGTACCTCGCAATGCGATGTCATCGTTCTCCAAAAGCACTCCATAGCCGGATGATATTTTTTTGTGATATCCGAGAGTAGTGGATAGATCATTTTTCCCAATCCACCAGCCTTGCGTTCAGTATTGCACCAAGCCATGTGACTTAAGTGTGAGTCGACAGAAACACCAACAACTTCAGTGTTGAGATCCTTGAACTCCCTAATACGATCACTAAATGCGATGATTTCAGTTGGGCAGACAAATGTGAAATCCAATGGGGAGAAGAACAGCAACAAGTACTTGCCCTGGTAGTCGGAAAGTTTGACTTCTTTAAAGTCATCATTAAGCCATTAACGACAGCTAGACCTTTAAAGTCGGGTGCTGGTTGTTGAACTTTAGGAGCACATTGGGAAAACGATTTGTGGAACAGCCTTTGGCTGAGTTTTGTTTGTCCATGGAACTTCTTTAGGAAGAGGGGAGCATTACGGGCTAGTGTGCGACCAATAAACGACATGTTATGGTTTATTTTAAACTTTTTTGTCCTGTAAAAAAACTTGAATGTAATATTAGCTATTTATTGGAATGCCGGCTATCAGCAGTGTAGTCTTCAAGTCCAAAAATCGCACTGTAATTCTAATCGTAATGCAATTACTGTGATTATTCGATTATACAGATCACTCGAGTACTAATGTCTCGATTCTTTAAATAAATCGATTATGCCCATCACTAAATACAATCTTATCACACATTGAGAATATGGGTTCTTGTGTGAGGATAAGGATTTTATGACGGTCTGCTATATGCGCTTATCTCATATTATGTATAATAAAACTCTTATCCCTGGCGAGCATAGCAGATCCCTTTTCCCACACATCATTTTAGCATGTAAATGTAGATTAAGAATATTGTATAAATAGATGTAGTTTATAATAAAAATAACCAGTGTCTTACAACCACTCAATCGTGGACGTCTTTTAATTCGTAGTCATTCGCCGTGTCGCGAATTAGAATTGTACAATAATCGCGAACATGATGAAGATAATCCCGAACATGATGATCGCTAATACATCGAATTTGATGAAAAAGTTTCTTCATCAGAATTCGCATAATAAGAGACATTTTCTAAGTGAAGATTTAAGAATTCAAGAAAATTTACTTAATAGAATAGAAGCAGAAGTCTTAGAATCAGAATACCATTAATACCGGAACATGTTTGATGATTGGCGGCACTTGTGAAGTGTATTGTTGGGTACCACCCTAACTAAATATTAAATAATTATATAAATGAATACACCCTCACAATATAAACAACTTATGTAATTAGAATCCCTTATTTAACTATTTATTATTAAGTGTTGTGTAAACGTTGTGTACTTTGCCGCTAGCTACCGGGAACATAGATCCTCAATGTGAGAACTTTGATTTATGTTTTATATGTAATAATAAAATTAAAATTTTATATAAATAAAAAATTTAATTTTGAAATTTTATATAAATATAAATAAACATTATATAAAATATATTTAGTTAATTTTATTTAATATTATTAAAATTTTATAAATATGAATTTAAAAGACAATTCTGTCACTAATTATATAAATGAAAATTATAATCTTATTAATATTTTAAATTCTATTAGTTTAAGTAAAGAAATTACAACAGAACAACAGAAAATTTTTCTATAAAATTTTATAAAAATCAAAAAAATAAATATCGTGTTATGTTTTGTAATTATAAAAATGATCTTTTTCAACTTTTGTAAAATTAACGCGAGATTAAATTTTTCACATTATGAAGGAAAAAATCTTTATATGTATTTAAATAATTTTAGTGAAATTTCTCCAATGTTAAAAGAATTATTAAATATAAATGCACAGATTGTTCAAAATTTACATAATAATAATTATAATGAGGCTATCCTCATCATAATCGCGACATGATGAGGATAATCCAGAACATGATGATCGCTGATACATCGAATTTGATGAAAAAGTTTTTTTCATTAGAACTCGCATAGTAAGAGACATTTTATAAGTGAATATTTGAGAATTCAAAAAAATTTACTTAAAAGAATAGAAGCAGAAGCCTTAGACTCAGAATTCCATTCATACCGCAACATTTTTGATGATTGGCGGCGCTTGTGAAGTGTATTGTTGGGTACCACCCGAACTAAATATTAAATAATTAGCTAGTTAACACGATCGTCCAATGTCCAGAGCGAAAAGTATTACGGCTAATCATTATGATTAGCTGTGTCATCATTTTCATGTCTCTACCTGTTGCCACACTCCCAGTGCATTAGGATCATATTGCACATAGTGCCGTTGCCACCGGATGCGTGTGCGAAGGTATATTTGACGAGTCGGCTATTCGCATCGTGGGACTGCCGTTGCCACCGGATATGGTGCAAAGGCATATTGGACGAATCAGCAATTCGGATCGTAGGACCAGCGTTTTGCCCAACGGGAAAGATCGATGAAAGGAGTAGTCTTAAGTTTGACTTGTAACGAGTAGGACGGAATTGTGAATATAATTATTATTATAACGTAGATAAACGGGTGTTTGATTTGTAAGTCGAATAGTGGGCGAGCCTTCGGGCTCGCATTCGCGTTTTTTTTATATGTCCCCGGAAGGACATCTTTAACTGGCGCCCGAGCAGGGACCCTCTCAAAACATATCCTTTTTTCCTGGTGATTCGTTTTAAGTCCCTAAACGGACCGTGGTTCAGAACGTCCCATAGGGCGGAGATAACTGTTCCCATAAGATCACAGCTATTATTCTGACACGAAAAACAACTTCCCTCGTACCCATGAGAACACGTTGGCAATCACAGAAGGATTAAAGGATATGTGTGAAGCAAACCGTACCTTAGTAGGTTGCCTTCGACTATTAAAGTTGGCGACCAAAAAGGATAACGCGGTCCTTCCGAAAAGAGGGTTCCCAATAACTAATCGTGTTTTTTTTTCCCCTCTAACAGCCACTTTGATTACCATTTCACTGCACCAAAACCTACGTGGTACTAAAATGCACAATCCAGTGTTCCTGTGAGTTAATAAAACTTAAAAAACGTATTCTTAAGCGATAAAAAATTGTGAAGTAAAATCCCAAAATAATCCAAAATTTATTCTTTAGTGATAAAAAATTGTGAAGTAAAAATCCCACAATCATCCAAAGTTATTGTTTGTAATGTACTTTTATATATTGTAATAGATGGTCGTCGTGTGGATTCTCTTCTCTAGCGATACTATATGTTGTGGATTGTGGGCTGAACATGTTCCTCCCTTACTGTTGTGGGATGTAAGTTATCACCCCATAACTTGTGTTGCCATATGTAAGGCAATGCCCCCACATCCAGCACAGTTCACACGCCAACAAATCAACCCAGACGCTGACGCTGCATTTCGCACGATCAACATTTATCCACACGACACCAAATCAACCCAGACGCTGTCGCTGCATTTCGCACGATCAACATTTGTCAACTCTGCATTAAAAACTTATAAATGTACCTGTTCTATAGATCTAAGCTTGAGTTCTAATTTTGCACTAATAAAGTGGACATCGGTCCAAATAAAAATATAAAAATTGTTTTTTTTTTATATCCTATAACGCACGCGAACCTAATTTGTATGTGTGTCTCCCTTCGGGAAATGACAGATTGGTAGATTGTTCGAGAAGCGACGCCATTACAAAATAGGACGCCGAATAGACTAGACGAGAAAATAAAGTGTTTAAATGTTCTTAAGTGATAAGAAATTGTGAAGAAAAATTCCACAATCATTAAAAAATATTGTTCATTGTCAAAAAATTTGTGAAGAAGAATTCCACAGCCACTCTATTTAATTAAATAATTAAAAAGTATTGAAATGTGAAAACCCACGCAGTATGTATCTTGGATACATATGGTGGAGAGTATACTCTCCGACTTTGAAATAGTAAAGTCGAAACCAATATATCGTGCGATCCTGCAGAATATCCGACAAAAAATAAGGGGCAGCGCTGATGCAGCGCTAGTCTCTTACAATATATTTGACCACGATTAGCCAACTATTAAAAAGTACCTATCCCTACACTATGCCGATAAACGAGACATGCGCACTCTGGAGCACCAGCTCAACCAACTTTCCCAGGGGGGTTCTAAATTAGACGAGTTTTACGCTCAGGTTAATCACCAATTATCATTGATGATTAACAAAATCAAAACAGACACCTACTCGCAAGAAACCGTTGATGCCCTCGTTGGCACGTATCGGAACAGAGCCTTGGATGTGTTCATTCGCGGCCTTAACGGCGGCTTATCGCGAATGCTTAAAATAAAATCGAAACCCTGCTCTATGAGAACGAAATCCAGGCAATAGAATATGGAAAACCTTCCATATTCTAGGTCATGCAACCTGTACTTATCATACCAATGGTGATAAGATTGTTGAATTGGTTAAGGACGATACCCTTTTCGTAACCAACTTCGAGGGGAAGCTGATTTCAAAGAATTCTTCCAGTTTTTTGAATGGTACATATGTCATTCAATTGAACAACGAAACCATTCAATTGGATGACGAGATATTCTCAAGCCTAGCGACCACGAACTGGCAAGTTCTCCCACCGGTACTGAGAGGGGTAATAACGAAGAAAGACAAGGTTGATGTAGGATATATCCACGGTCTCAGCTTAACCAATATTAAGCGACTCAAGGAAATAACCCAGACGCTATGGATCTCTTTTAGTGCGAGCGCCCTAATCTTCATTGTTCACGGAACATGAGATAGTAATAAGTATATGTATATTAAACTCAATAAGGTGATAAGAATACAATTAGTGATGGGCGCATTCGAATGAAAGAATCGATTATAATCGATTATGAGAATATCTCGTGATGTCTCGATGTTTCACCCAAAATCATTCAAATGATTTCGTTTATATTTTTTCAAAAATGCTGTGCTTGTGTGTTGTGTGTATATAGATCTCTTGCCTTGTGAGTTGTGAGTGTGACTTGAGTTCTCTTTCTCCTTCAACTGTACTGGCGGAGAGCGCCATACATTATTTTCGTATATAAGTTAACAACAAATACGCTTAGCTCGTATAAGTGCAGTCGCTGCATTTCCCACGTTAGCGATCATTAGTGCAAAACGTGTAAGATTCACACGACACTAATAATCGCAACATTCACGAATATTCAACCGCCGATAACCCGATGCAACTTCCCGGAATCACCTGTCTGCGAACCGTTGCTGTTCCTGGAATTCATCGTAGCAGCTAGCGTATGCATAGGTGATAAGCTTAAGTTGTTAGTTTTTAAGTTTGAGTTTTGTTTTTACCTTTGCATAATAAAGAGCTCTTGCTCGTAAAAAATATTCTTGTATTTTTTTTGGCTTTTAAATATAAAAAAGCTTAATTTATATGTTTCATTCGTCATTCATATCTCATGTTTCATATCTCATATCTCATGTCTTAAATGCATATCTCGAATGATTTGAATCAAATGAATGGAGAGAACAATGAGAGAGAGCTTTTCGAGAACTCGATATTACTAATTGTATATCAGCTAATATCTCGATTCTCGTGTAGATAACTAGATACCTGTACTGTTAACTTTTTAATTTGCCGTATGCATTGTGTTACCAACTATTTTATTCGAAGAGAAACAAATAGAAATTAATAAATTTAAATAGTGTCGAACGTAGTTAACTCTTTATCAGTGCTTTGACAAATACTCCTTTGAGTCAGTGGCATCGGGATGCCAATTCGCTGAGCACAGACCTCGTGTTTTTCCACAAACTGGAAACCTTTAATCAAACGCAAACACTCATCGACTGACCCACCAACTGGCAGACCGTTAACCGAGTACTGACGCAAAACACCATTGGCGTCAATTATGAATGTACCTCGCAATGCGATGCCATCGTTCTCCAAAAGCACTCCATAGCCGGATGATATTTTTTTGTGATATCCGAGAGTAGTGGATAGATCATTTTTCCCAATCCACCAGCCTTGCGTTCAGTATTGCACCAAGCCATGTGACTTAAGTGTGAGTCGACAGAAACACCAACAACTTCAGTGTTGAGATCCTTGATCCTCCCTAATACGATCACTAAATGCGATGATTTCAGTTGGGCAGACAAATGTGAAATCCAATGGGGAGAAGAACAGCAACAAGTACTTGCCCTGGTAGTCGGAAAGTTTGACTTCCTTAAAGTCATCATTAAGCCATTAACGACAGCTAGACCTTTAAAGTCGGGTGCTGGTTGTTGAACTTTAGGAGCACATTGGGAAAACGATTTGTGGAACAGCCTTTGGCTGAGTTTTGTTTGTCCATGGAACTTCTTTAGGAAGAGGGGAGCATTACGGGCTAGTGTGCGACCAATAAACGACATGTTATGGTTTATTTTAAACTTTTTTGTCCTGTAAAAAAACTTGAATGTAATTTTAGCTATTTATTGGAATGCCGGGTATCAGCAGTGTAGTCTTCAAGTCCAAAAATCACACTGTAATTCTAATCGTAATGCAATTACTGTGATTATTCGATTACACAGATCACTCGAGTACTAATGTCTCGATTCTTTAAATAAATCGATTATGCCCATCACTAAATACAATCTTATCACACATTGAGAATATGGGTTCTTGTGTGAGGACAAGGATTTTATGACGGTCTGCTATATGCGCTTATCTCATATTATGTATAATAAAACTCTTATCTCTGGCGAGCATAGCAGATCCCTTTTCCCACACATCATTTTAGCATGTAAATGTAGATTAAAAAAATAAAATATTCAGTGTCTTACAACCACTCAATCGTGTACGTCTTTTAATTCGTAGTCATTCGCCGTGTCGCGAAATAGAATTGTACATTTGGTCCTTCGAGCCGGATCTCGAAGCATTTATTCCTTCGAGTTATTGAATCTCGTGTTTTCCCCCACCAGCGGTAAGAAACACTTGACTATAGTGACTATAAATATAAATATTAGAAATAGTGCACTAGTGTGAAAAACCAAAAAAAAAAAAGCGTTTTCCGTGGCTCTAACAACGGAATTAGTGTTGTGTTTAAAAAAAAAAAAAATAAATAATAAAAAAAAAGGCTTATTATCAAAAATTGCTTGAAACCCAAAAAGATTTGGCAGACAAGTTGGTCCATATCAGGGACCAGGTCAGCAAAGCGACTTTTCGTACATCAGTTCTCGGTGCAATTGAAAATTCTTTTGGATTACACAAAGGAGAGTTTCTTAAAAATAACAGCGTGCAAGAAAGATGGGAGGATAAAAGTGATGACTACTTCCTTAGATCATTTTTCGACCATACTATGATGATCATAAGGGAAGTCGAAGTGCTCATTGAAAAAGTACGAAGACAAATCAACTCATCCAGCGAGATTGCCAATTGGAAGAATAAACGAAACACATCCGGGCAAAGATGGCAAAGTTCGAGTAGTGTCTCTAAAGTTACAACATGGAATATTGAAGAGGCCTGTGCAAAAAATATGTCCACTGGTAAAAACAGAGGAATCAAACGACGACCTCGGTAAAAAAAAAGCGATCCAGTGAAGACCAGATCACTTAAAAGGAACGAGCCAAAGAAGAATAAGTTGCAAGCATGTGGGTTATTTTTAACGCTGTTACTTATGACGTCAGTAAAGGCAAATGCCCTGTCAAAAAGTGAAGGAACAATTACAACAGTCAAAAATTCAACTGTCATTTATTTGGATCATCTTGGAACTGTGGATGTCGCGTCTTCATCATGGAACTTAGTGGTGTACTTCAACATGCAGCCATTTTTTGAAATAATAAACAAATCAGAAGAGATGTTTGCAATAATGCGGAAAACTTGTGAAAAACTGGAGAACTTTGAAATGCAATGTGATCATGTTTTAGACACAATGGAGCGACAAATCATAAGGATGATGGAAACTAATAAGTATCTGTTCCCCAGTTTTATTAATCGACCTAAAAGAGCGCCATTAGAGTTTTTCGGGTCTCTACACCACATTCTTTTTGGCACAATGGATGCAGAAGACAGATCACAAATGGAAAATAACATGAAGAATCTTTTGGATAATCAACATGACCTAAAGTACTAAGTTGGTCAACAAACAACTGTTATTGACTCCACAGTTAACGTGCTTCGAAGAACAACCGAAGAGGTTAATAGCAACTTTAAAATCATTAGATATCGAGTGAACAATAGCACTGAAACGATAAAGGAAACATATTTCGTTTATGAAGAATCGATTAAATTCTTCATGGTGACGAAGGAATTACATATCATTATTGAAGAAAATGAGAAAATCCAAACAGAAATGATTAAGCTTCTGATTGACATAAATCATGGCAAACTTAACCCGTGTCTTCTCACACCAGTACAACTCCAGATGGAAATAAACAAACTGCGTGAACATATTCCAGAGAACTTTAAATTACCAGGCAAAAAATACGATCAGCTGAGAGCTGTTTATAAGTTAATGAAAGCAAAGGCAACAATAATCGACTCTCAATTAGTGATATCTGCATCTATTCCTTTATTTAATGACCACGTTTCTCAGCTTCATAAAATCATTCCAATACCGTTCGATTATCTTGGAGTAAAAATGAAAACAACGGCAAGAAACCAATTCCTGATTTATAATTTTAATATGGATGCATACCATCTAATGTCGCAGTCAGATTTGAACAACTGTCAGCGTTTTACCGATGAAGATTACGTTTGTGATGGTGGATGGCCTTGGTTAAACGCAAACGACAATTCATGTGAAGTATCGCCACTTAATGAACATCGATGTCATTTTGCAGAAACAAAACTTGAATTTCTCTGGGTTAAACTACATCAAAGTAACAACTGGCTGTTTAAATTATTTAATCAATCAACTGCTCATATACAGTGCAAGCCAGGTTTGCAGAAACTACTGGAGATGCCAATGCAAGGTATTATGTCACTACAGCCTGGGTGTACCCTTCCAGTGAAAGGTGCTGTGATGACAGCTCCTTATCAACTAAATTCTGAAAGAATCATTCAAGACAAGATGACGTTGGTAACCGATGTGACACGCATTTCTAGTATTCATATGATGCCTTTGGAATTGTTGACAATAAATCATACAAAGGAAATTGACGAATTAAGGCGCCATATCGATGATCTTAAAAAGGAGAAGGTTGGCCTAAAGGGCCTTAATTTCCACGAAGTGAGCGTCCACCTGTCACTTGGAACATTGGTCCTGTTAATAATAGTTGCTGTTGCCTTTTATACAAGGTGGCGCAAAAATAATCCTCCTATCAGAAAATGCTATAAATTTTGCGATTGGCCCCTAATGTCAGTTCTGTTTTGACATTTGTGTAGTAAACACATGCGAAATACACGCTAATAAACAATGTTACGCTACACTGCTCCAGAACGCGGAATATTGGTGACTTATTTTTACTGGTGACTTTATTTTAAATTACAGCCAAAAAACATCGGAAGGTTATTTTTGCGCCACCTTGTATATATATATTAGATGTAAAAATAAAACAAATAAGACGGTCGTGAAGGTAGATTTTACACCTCCAACACCATTGGGTATTTTGTAATTAAGATTTATGTATCTTTCTTGGTTTTTTATCTTAAATTTAAGGCCGCGGGAAAATGTTCACGGAACATGAGATAGTAATAAGTATATGTATATTAAACTCAATAAGGTGATAAGCAAACAATCTTATCACACATTGAGAATATGGGTTCTTGTGTGAGGATAAGGATTTTATGACGGTCTGCTATATGCGCTTATCTCATATTATGTATACTAAAACTCTTATCCCTGGCGTGCATAGCAGATCCCTTTTCCCACACATCATTTTAGCATGTAAATGTAGATTAAGAATATTGTATATATAGATGTAGTTTATAATAAAAATATTCAGTGTCTTACAACCACTCAATCGTGTACGTCTTTTAACTCGTAGTCATTCGCCGTGTCGCGAATTAGAATTGTACAATAATCGCGAACGTCATGATGAAGATAATCCCGAACATGATGATCGCTAATACATCGAATTTGATGAAAAAGTTTCTTCATCAGAATAATAATAATAAGAGACATTTTATAAGTGAAGATTTAAGAATTCAAGAAAATTTACTTAATAGAATAGAAGCAGAAGTCTTAGAATCAGAATACCATTCATACCGAAACATGTTTGATGATTGGCGGCACTTGTGAAGTGTATTGTTGGGTACCACCCTAACTAAATATTAAATAATTATATTAATGAATACACCCTCACAATATAAACAACTTATGTAATTAGAATCCCTTATTTAACTATTTATTATTAAGTGTTGTGTAAACGTTGTGTACTTTGCCGCTAGCTACCGGGAACATAGATCGTCAATGTGAGAACTTTGATTTATGTTTTATATGTAATAATAAAATTAAAATTTTATATAAATAAAAAATTTAATTTTGAAATTTTATATAAATATAAATAAACATTAAATAAAATATATTTAGTTAATTTTATTTAATTTTATTAAAATTTTATAAATATGAATTTAAAAGACAATTCTGTCACTAATTATATAAATGAAAATTATAATCTTATTAATATTTTAAATTCTATTAGTTTAAGTAAAGAAATTACAACAAAAGAAAAAAAAACTTGAAGTTTTTTTTAAAGAAAATTTTTCTATAAAATTTTATAAAAATCAAAAAAATAAATATCGTGTTATGTTTTGTAATTATAAAAATGATCTTTTTAAACTTTTGTAAAATTAACGCGAGAACCCATTAATAGCCACTGTACACAAGCGGGTACAAAAAACAGTGACATTCAAAAGGCTGTTGTTTCAATTACAAAAACAATTTTGCTACATTCTAGTTGCATTTCAATTGCACACACTGTGCTGAACAGCTGCATGTAAATAACGAAGCGAGAACAAATAACGGTGTTGTTTTTTTTGCTTTTTGTTTTACGTCTTCCGGATTTTCACGAGTTTTTAGTAGTTTAGTGATGATTTGACTCCCTAACAAGTGTGTTGCATCGAAATTGAAAATTTATTGTGTTGATTTGGAAAGAAAAAAGGTTGTGTATTCATATTATAGACAAGTTGAATAAAAAAAAAAAATTTAATAACATTTGGTAAGTTGGAAAAGTAGTGTACCCGCTTGAGTGCAATTGCTAATAAGGAAAGCATTTCTATTAGATTATAATTTGCATCGAAATGGAATTTGGAAGCATCAAACCATCAACCTTTTATGGCCGAAAATTTCAAAACTTGGGTAGCGCTTTGGATTTCGTGGAAAGTTCATCAAATCATACCACTTTCGTCATAGCTTTGATTCCGCCAGATCCAGATTACAATACTGATGACGAGGAAGGTGACATCGATAACCTATATGCTAACATAATGCCGCAAGATGTTCCAGGAGAAATTGAGGTATTCTGTAGCAGCGATAGTGAAGACGACATACCACTTCAAGAACTGCGCAGTAAGATAAAGCGGTCAAAACCTTGTGAGAATTCTCCGAAATGGTCACGCAGATCTTGTGATGTTGCCATGTCGAGAACTTGCTTTTTCTTGGAAAACAAGGTGAAAATGGTAGCGGATTTAGAAGGAAAGTTGCCACTTGAAGTGTTCGAAACTTTATTTGATAAAGAAGTGATCAATTTGATTGTTGACCAAAGTTGCCTTTATGCGTCAAGGGCTAATGCGCATATTTTTTCATTCAGCGAAAACGATTTGAAAACGTTTTTGGGTATTTTACTATATACTGGCTACCACTCTATGCCAAGAGAAAATATGTATTGGCAAACAGACGAAGATACTCGGACGCCAATCGTTTCTAACAACATGTCCCGGAACAGATTCAAGGAAATCAAAAAATACCTCCACCTTGCTGACAATATTAATTTGATAACTACCGACAAAATGGCTAAGGTTAGGCCCTTAGGAAAACTTTTATCCGAGAAATTCTGCCAATTTGGGTACATGCACGAAAAACTTTCGATTGACGAGTCAATGGTACGATACTTTGGCAGCCACTCTTCAAAGCAGTTCATTAGAGGCAAACCTGTAAGATTTGGATTTAAAAATTGGATGCTGACGAGCAGCTGCGGGTACTTGTACCAGTTTGACACCTACTGTGGAGCCAAAGGCGTCAATGCGGCAAAACAACAAATGCCACTTGGATCCAGAGTCGTTATTGATTTTTTGGACAATGTGCCCAATCCTTCTGACCACATTGTTTTCTTTGACAATTTTTTTACTTCGTATGATCTGCTGGTTACGCTAAAACAAAAAGGATTTCGAGCTATTGGGACTGTACGCGAATCAAGAACAAAGAAATGTCCGTTGAAGTCGAATGCGGTTTTCAAAAAGGAGAAAAGAGGATTCTATGATCACAGAATATTGACGACACGGTCAATAAATTACTTTTTGTGAAGTGGAATGACAACAGCGCAGTAACCGTTGGATCAAATTTTGAAAATATTGAGCCGATGCATTCCGTCAATCGATGGAGTTCGACAGCAAAAGCAAAAATAAATGTCAAACAACCAAAACTAATCGCCGAATACAACTCAGGAATGGGAGGGGTTGATCTTCACGACCAAGCACTCAATAATTATAGAATCAAAATTCGTGGTAAAAAGTGGTGGTGGCCGCTTTTCACAGCAATGATGACTTCTGTTATGGTCAACGCTTGGAAATTGTATAAAACAGCCAACAATTCTAATATAGACTTACTGGAGTTTCATCGCACCATTGTCCGCCACTACCTACGTAATTACACACAAACTTCATCATCATCTAAGCGATCAGTTGTAACTTCGGCAGCATTTACTCTTGGAAATCATTTTCCAAAGAGATTAGAAAAACCATTACGCTGTCGTCTATGCCACAATCGAATTAGATGGATTTGCGAGCAATGCGGCATAGCACTCTGTGTGGAAAAAGACTGTTTTAAGATTTTTCATACAAAAAAAAATTGAGCTCATATGACACACATATTGTGCCATTGTACCTGCTTGGGTACAGTCCCAAAAACCCACTAATTAACTTTTTTTTTTCATTTTATCATATTTTTTGAGTTTCTTATGTTCTTTTTATATCAATAAAATAAATGGATTTAAAAAATTTACGTTTTAAACACCCTTGGCTTTTAATGGGTTAAATTTTTCACATTATGAAGGAAAAAATCTTTATATGTATTTAAATAATTTTAGTGAAATTTCACCAATGTTAAAAGAATTATTATATAAAAGCACAGATTGTTCAAAATTTACATAATAATAATTATAATGAGGCTATCCTCATCATAATCGCGACATGATGAGGATAATCCGGAACATGATGATCGCTGATACATCGAATTTGATGAAAAAGTGTTTTCATCAGAACTCGCATAATAAGAGACATTTTATAAGTGAATATTTGAGAATTCAAGAAAATTTCCTTAATAGAATAGAAGCAGAAGCCTTAGACTCAGAATTCCATTCAAACCGGAACACCTTTAATGATTGGCGGAACCACTAATTTGACTTTAAAGACCATTGAATACCGTCATGGATATGAATATGATGAGGATAATCGTGATCATGATGAGGATAATCGCGAACATGATGAGGATAATCCCAAACACGATGATCGCTAATACATCGAATTCGATGAATGTTGGTTCCCAACACAAAACAACCAAAGAAACACAAGTAACATCGGGGAACAACAATCACCAGAACTATTATGCACTACAGAAAATGTAAACATTATACATTTGACACTTCATGTGGTGGATTAGATGCCGGCACATTGAACTAATCATCGAGATATGGATGTATACAAATAATATTGACACATATCTCAGATGATTAGTTTTAATATAACCGGCATAAATAAATTATTCGAGCGCGCACTTTTCCAGACTTTATCGAGGTAAAATCCGAGCAAAACGCGAGGCGAACGAATCAAACACGTACCCGACCACGATCAACACAAAACTAAGTGTCAAATGTTTAATGTATAAGAGCAATACAATGCACTCTCTCTTTCTAATGCCAGGTCAATTATAAATCAGATGTCGCACAACTAACAGAAAAGCAGTTAAAATACTAAAAAGAGAAGTTGCATTGTATGATTATTGCCTCTAACCCTTATGATACATATGGGGCATTATTAGATAAATGTAAAACACGCACACACATGTAAGCACAACAGTTCTCATGAAGCAGCAAAAAATTGTAAATACCAACTGAAATTCAAGGTGAAGGTTCACTAACCGGGAACGTTACAAAAATATGGAACACAGTATGGTGAAACTACAGTAGCGTTTGACGGCAAGGCTTCATGGGAACTAATGTGAAGAAACTGTTTTCACTTCCATGTAGAAATTCAAACCGATAGCATCAATAAAATTATAACGAAGTACAACGTCGAGTTTTTATCGCAAATAACTTGCAAGTTTTTTTCATTAGAACTCGAAGAATAAGAGACATTTTATAAGTGAATATTTGAGAATTCAAGAAAATTTCCTTAATAGAATAGAAGCAGAATCTCTAGACTCAGAATTCCATTCAAACCGGAATATTTTTGATGATTGGCGGAACCACTTATTTGACTTTAACGACCATTGAATACCGTCAAGGGTATGAATATGATGAGGATAATCGTGATCATGATGAGGATAATCGCGAACATGATGAGGATAATCCCAAACACGATGATCGCTAATACATCGAATTCGATGAAAAAGTTTTTTTCATTAGAACTCGAAGAATAAGAGACATTTTATAAGTGAATATTTGAGAATTCAAGAAAATTTCCTTAATAGAATAGAAGCAGAAGCCTTAGACTCAGAATTCCATTCAAACCGGAACACATTTAATGATTGGCGGAACCACTTATTTGACTTTAAAGACCACTGAATACCGTCATGGGTATGAATATGATGAGGACAATCGTGATCATGATGAAGAAAATCGCGAACAGGCTGAGAATAATCCCAAACACGATGATCGCTAATACATCGAATTCGATGAAAAAGTTTTTTTCATTAGAAATCGAAGAATAAGAGACATTTTATAAGTGAATATTTGAGAATTCAAGAAAATTTCCTTAATAGAATAGAAGCAGAATCTCTAGACTCAGAATTCCATTCAAACCGGAACATTTTTGATGATTGGCGGAACCACTTATTTGACTTTAACGACCATTGAATACCGTCAAGGGTATGAATATGATGAGGATAATCGTGATCATGATGAGGATAATCGCGAACATGATGAGGATAATCCCAAACACGATGATCGCTAATACATCGAATTCGATGAAAAAGTTTTTTTCATTAGAACTCGAAGAATAAGAGACATTTTATAAGTGAATATTTGAGAATTCAAGAAAATTTCCTTAATAGAATAGAAGCAGAATCTCTAGACTCAGAATTCCATTCAAACCGAAACAAGTTTGAAGATTGGCGGAACCACTTATTTGACTTTAAAGACCATTGAATACCGTCATAGGTATGAATATGATGAGGATAATCGTGATCATGATGAAGAAAATCGCGAACAGGCTGAGAATAATCCCAAACACGATGATCGCTAATACATCGAATTCGATGAAAAAGTTTTTTTCATTAGAACTCGAAGAATAAGAGACATTTTATAAGTGAATATTTGAGAATTCAAGAAAATTTCCTTAATAGAATAGAAGCAGAATCTCTAGACTCAGAATTCCATTCAAACCGAAACAAGTTTGAAGATTGGCGGAACCACTTATTTGACTTTAAAGACCATTGATTACCGTCATAGATATGAATATGATGAGGATAATCGTGATCATGATGAAGAAAATCACGAACAGGCTGAGAATAATCCCAAACACGATGATCGCTAATACATCGAATTCGATGAAAAAGTTTTTTTCATTAGAACTCGAAGAATAAGAGACATTTTATAAGTGAATATTTGAGAATTCAAGAAAATTTCCTTAATAGAATAGAAGCAGAATCTCTAGACTCAGAATTCCATTCAAACCGGAACACCTTTAATGATTGGCGGAACCACTTATTTGACTTTAAAGACCATTGAATACCGTCATGGATATGAATATGATGAGGATAATCGTGATCATGATGAGGATAATCGCGAACATGATGAGGATAATCCCGAACATGATGATCGCTAATACATCGAATTTGATGAAAAAGTTTCTTCATCAGAATTCGAATAATAAGAGACATTTTATAAGTGAATATTTTTTTGATGAATCACTTGTGAAGTGTATTGTTGGGTACCACCCTAACTAAGTGCTTTGCCGCTAGCTACCGGGAACATAGATCCTCAATGTGAGAACTTTGACTTATGTGTACCGGCAACCAGCCCAATGCGCAAACACTCACCTCATTTCCTGTCAAATGTGTTGTGGCTTTTATTCGTTTGTGAATTGTTTTGTTTTGTTGGGAACCAACACTATATAAGAGCATACATTTTAAAATAAAGAGCAGATTGATTTTGACCACAGATCGTATTGTTTCTCATTTCTACTGTCATATCCCTATGGTGTTTACGCCCTGCTGTAGTTAGGTAGAGTTATAAAACCATTTGATAACAAAATCTTTACATGGCGATCCTGCCATCTTCGCAAAAAACTAGCGAAGAAGCGAGCGACACCACAAATGACGGAAGAATACACGCTGGAAAAAGTCGTGGGAGTACCAAAATACACACCCACACCAAAGAACACTATAGGTCCCCAAAAACTCACCATAGATGAGTATAAAAAAGACTTCTCCTAAGCCAGGAAACAAAAATAACTCGAATCCTGAAGAAAGAAAAATCTATTAAGAAGGAAAGGGGAGGCAAAAAGTATCCCGGTAGAAAGAGGTTAGCGTACTTAAAAAACTTAATAAATAGCCAAGGGGCAGAGCAGATCCCGTGGAATACAGCGACAGAAATCTGGAAAGAAATAGAGAGACCCCAGTGTATTGTGACGAAATACCATCATATGTAAGTAAAATGAATTTAAAAGTGAATATGGCCAAAGGATAAAACAATGAAAAGCCGAGGATCAGGCATTCCACACACTATTCGAGGATGCAGTGAAGACAGCACGAGCCGCCGAAAAAAAAATCACCAAGAGCAAGAAAGGGCAAATTACAAAAATTATATAGTAATCTTGATTTTTTTTCACATATATATAATAATAATTTTATAATTTTTATAAAAAAAAAACTTAAACTTAAACTGAGGAATATGTCATATTTAAAAAAAAAAATACTTCTGTAGTAATTTACATGTTTTTGTTAATTAAATTCGTAAAACTAAATTCGTAAAAACTAAATTCGATAATGCAGTTAAGAGTCAAGTTATAAGACACAATGTAAAAGAAGACGAGTATCTGTCTAAACTAATTTTTTTATTTTTTCTTTTACAATAAAAACATTTTTTTTTAAATCAGTTTCATGGAAACTTTGGCTTTGCTCATCGACGAGTTATACAATATTTTGAAAAATTTAAGAAAAGATGGTCCAAATAGAAAACGGTCACCAGAAATAGTGCAGGAGAAATTGAAAATCGTAAGCGAAATTTGCCGGAAAACTCGAAAGCAAACAGGTATTCTGAAAATAAAAGTACAAAATAAAACTGACTTGCACATCTTATATAATAAATTAGTCAAATACGAGGCAGAAGCGTTCGACCGATTAAAATCATTTAAAATTGAAGTCTTAACAACAGACAAAATGGCAGAAGCGTTTAATTTTAGTTTTGCTCAAAAACTACCAACTCTCACATGTGAAGAGGAAGGTAAAAGGCGAGAAAACATTCGAGACTTTCTCAACAGTGTTGAATTTTATTACGACACACTTGCCGCAGACGCAAAACCAACATTAATAAAGTTTTTATTGAAATGCAAAATCCAAGGTAAGGCCCTTACCGAATTGGGAAGCCTAAAACCTGAAAATTTTACAGACCTAAAAAAATGTATACCTGACAAATTTGGGCCTAGGGAAACCATTGAATCCGTTCAAACTCAATAAAGTCGTACCTACCAAGGAAACCGACCAATTCATGAATTTGTGACTGATATAGAAGGTCTAATATCAAGGATGACGGAACTTGAAGTTGCTTGCCACGGGGAAACAACCCGTGATACTCTTACTACAATCGTGGACAAAAGTATTTTGTCACAGCTCATAGCAATATTCTAGCGCGTGTCTCTGTACGCGTAAAAGTAACGGGATCCATTCCACTTTCCAGTGAGAGATTCTATTTATAGCTTTCAGAATGCAAAAGATGACACTGATAAGTCAATTCATTGCTTTGCTATGACATGTGATGTTATGCATTTTTGGGTGGACAAAAGTATTTTGACATTGCTTTCATTTAGTTCTCATTTGTTTCGTGAGCATTAAAGACAGCTTTTTGCCATTTTTAAATCCAGAGTATAAATCTTCTACTAGCTTTAAACTTTTTTTTTGTTCAATTTCATTAATTTGTTACCGTTATTTCATTGAAATATGGGTAAAACACGAGAGATAAGCCAAATCCAGCGAAACGAAATGGTAATAAAGTACCACGCAGGTATTTCGGTCCAAAGCCTCAGCAAATTTTATAAAGTACCCCGGCAAACAATTTATTATCAAATTAACAAGCATAAACTGACAAATTCCATGGATAATTCAGTCAGAGCGGGACGACCACGCAAAACTACGCCAAGACAAGATCGTCTAATCTTAGGAAAATTTAAAGATGATTTATTAATTACACCAAAAGCAGCATCAATGGAAGTAAAAAAAGATTACGATATTTCAATTAGTAGAAAAACAGTTGAAAGACGATTGAAAGAGGCTAACTTTGCTACTTATGTGGCCCGTCCGATACCTTTTATTTCACCTAAAAATAAGTTGAAACGATTAGCATTTGCCAAATCATTTGTTCACAAGCCTCCATCTTTTTGGGAACAGATTTTGTGGACCGATGAGAGTTCTTTTGAGTACCATGGTTGAAACAATAAAATTTACTGCAGATTACCCACAAATATTCGAAAGAATATGAGACCCGTATCCCAACGCATACCAAATGGTGGCGGCAGTGTCATGTTTTGGGGATGTGTTTGTTTTAACGGGATCGGTGATTTAATACCCATCAATGGTACGATGAATCAAGGACAATATTTACATATCCTGAATGACCATGCATTGCTTGCCAGCGACAAACTTATTGGGCAAGACTTTATCCTGCAACAGGATAATGCTCCATGCCATAAAGCAAAAATGATTATGAAGTTTTTGAGAGATTTGGAAGTAAAATCATTAGATTGTCACCCCAAAGTCCCGATCTCAACATCATCGAGAATGTGTGGGCTTACATAAAACGCAAGAGGAGTGCAAATTTGACAAGAACGCGTGAGGAGGCAATTGAAGTCGAAGGACTTTGGAAGGAAATTTCCATTGAAACGCTTCAGAGCTTAATAAAATCTGTTCCTTCACGTTTGCAAAAGGTGATAATGCCAAAGGAGGGTTTATTTTTTATTAATTTCTTTTTTGTTCTTAAAAGTTTTGGCAATACATATCAAATTTGTAGCATATTCTGTTTTGTCAAAATACTTTTGGCCTCCCACTTTAATGAATTTTTTTTTTATAAGATTTAATATGAAATTTAATATTTTTTTTTTGTTTTTTATTACCTTATTCCACTATTGCTTTAAATAAATTTCTTTAATATTTTTTGGATAAATAAATTACAGTTTATTACACAAAATGTGCATTTTTATTTATGTCAAAATACTTTTGTCCACGATTGTATTGCTAATGAAAGACGAGGGTTAGCTTTTCTTAAAAAAGGAGTTAACGATCGATTAAAAATCGTACTTGATAGCGCTCGACATACACAACTAAAAGATGCTATTCAGCACTTGTTAGAGTTATATCAGAGCTCTACTCCTACCACGAATTCTGTCAGATACATTGACAACAGGTACACTCCAGGAAACTTCCAAAATAGAAACAGAGGTTCTTACCAAGGAGATCGAAGTAGAAGTAATCAGAATATAGGAAATAGTAACAGGCCTAGATTTACATAGCAAACCTCAAATGGGTACAATCAGTACCATAATAATTATCAAAACAGACAAAGACCAAGCAATACAAATACTAACAATGGGTCAAACAATAGAAATCAAACACGCAATCAGTTCAGGAATAACCAGAATAGAAACAACAGGGTATTAGCTATGGGAAACGAGCAACCCACCGAGGGGGAAGCCGACCCATCGGGAGGGAACTAATAACTCCAAAGGTGTCAGAAGCCATTTGCACTGCTGGAATATCAAACGGCATTTATGTAGAAATAAGAATAAACGAAGCACAAAACATAAGATTTTTGCTTGATACAGGAGCCTCAATCTGTGTAATAAAGGAAGGTTCAATTAGTAAAAACATTTCTATATTCAAGGACAAAAGATCCAATATTTTAGGCATTTCGGGAAACCTCCAAACTATAGGAACATGCTACAATAACTTAAATATCGACAAATTTGTCATTCCATTCGAATTTCATGTAGTACCAGATACCTTTCCGATTCCCGTAGAAGGATTCATAGCAGCAACACTACTCATATTACTCTTGAAGATGTGCATAAAGAGATTTTGTCTTTGAATAAAGAAATAATTTCGATGAAGGAGATTTACCGCAATGTATTGTCTCTCATTTGCACACTACAAGAAGAAAAAAGCAGCTTGATAAAGAAGGTGGATATGCTTCAGCACAGAATCAATATAATGCAACAAAAAGCACTGCATAAATGTATTGACATTGTGGGTATGCCCATTGTAAACAAAGAGAGTGTACTGACCTCGGCACTGAAGCTCCTAAAAAATATCGATGAAAGCATCACAGCTGATGACATCAAATATTGCCACGTAAAAACAGTGAAAAAGAAGATGAATGAAACTACCAACAAAAACACCACCGGCTTCACCAGAATGTAAGCAGAAACTCATGCAAGTTAACACATTGAACCACTTGAAGTAGATACGTGACCCTCAACGCACCCATGAAATAACCCTACCATCTGAAAGCAATAAAACCATAGGCTATCACCGAAATTCGAGCATTGGAAAGCAATAAAAAACATGTGCCATCCAGAAACCAAACATCCTTCATCCATGCCAAACACAAAAGGACTAGTAGATATAAATACAACGGTCAGCAGCACACACGAGTCAATCGTTCCACAGCGGTAGTTTTTTTTATTTAGTTTAAGTTTTTTATTTTATAAATAAAGTTTTTTTTTTTATGTAAATAATAAAGAAATTAATTGGGGGCTCAACCGGGATCCCTTCAGCATAAAGTTAGATTTGAAAAAAAAGTAAAATCAGTGCTAAGTGGTTCCTGCCAAAAATATATTGCCAAATATTCTACAAGATAGAGAAAAGAGCAGCAAACCAAATAGAAGCAGTAAGACCAGACAGCAGTCCGAGGAATACGCAGCTTCAAAAAGGAAAACAAAAATAAGTATCCCGAAATCAGAGGGAGAAAAAAATAACGATTAGAGTAAGAATATTTTACAACTTCTATACGAAAATACATCAACTATATTTCATGTGGCAAACCTAACGTACATGCAGAATTTTGTCGACGCGACATGGAAGGAAATAGATAGGGACCGTGATAATAAAAAATACGCTGACATTTTTAGAGACAAGAAGCACGACAATAATTTAAATATAATTTGTAAACTACTTTAGAGCGCCACCTATTTGTAATATTTAATAATGTAAATGCTTTTGTGTCGCCACCTAGAGGCGGAATATTATTAACCGAACGAAAGACATCCAACTTCAAGTTGAATGTCTTTCTCGGGCATTCTTCTAGAAGGTTTCCCTGATAAAAGTTTGTTACAAAGCCAACCATTTTTTGAAAATTATTTGAGAGACAATAAAGATTTCCTTGATAAAAACTCAGGTGTGGGGTTGTGACACCCAGTTGAAATTTCCTCGAAAATTATATATACAAACTAGTTTTGTGTCCAAATAAATATGCCGCGTGCCCTAACCAAGCAAATGCTAATGGATGCATTAAATGAAGCCGATGTGGAGTTTCCCGCAACAGCCACTCAGTCCCAGTTACGGAAACTTTACGAACAACAAAATTTTCCTGCCGAAGAAGTTTCTGGAAGAGACGTAAATGCCGAAGATGTGGAAGCCGATGGCGATGCCGAAGACCATGCCGCTGACGCCCATGCCGAAAATGCTGCTGCCGCCATTGTTGATGCCGATGTTGATGGAAGTGTTAAGGGTGTAGCAAATACTGACGCTCTCGATAGGGAACTTTGTCTTTTGCGGAAACAACGAGAAATTATGGAACTCCGTAAGAAAATCCGTGAACTAGAGGGGGAGTCAGTGTCAATCAACGAACGACGTACAGACTTTGGTGACATTGAACACGCCGTGCCGAAATTTAGTGGCGACGATCCTGCCCATTCTGTTCGTAATTTCTTTCGTGACTTCGAAGAAATAATGTCTACCATCAACGCAGATAATCGCTTCATGTTGTTGAGTCTGCGTCGCTCCCTTACTGGAACTGCCCGAGTATTTTTATCAACGACGACAGCTTTGGGCTATGATGATTTGAAACCAGCACTGATCCGTGAATTTGACGTTACCATGACTCGGCAAGATGTCTATCGCATGCTGAGCCAGCGGAAGTGGGAGAAGCACGTGGAGTCCTTGCATCGTTATGTTTTGAGTATGCAGGCGATCGCCAAGAGGTCAGACATAAGCGAGGTAGAGACTGTTGATTTTATCATCGAAGGTATTGGCAGTGGCATAACTAAAGGCCTGCTCAGAATGCATATCTGTAGCTGGTATCTGTAGCTGAGTGAAACGTCAAACGTGAATCTGAAGCGTGAAGTTGAACCCCATTCAACTTCAAGCTACAGATTCACGGGAGATACGCATTGTGAAAGCGCTTACGGGTTGCCTTGTTTTTAACTTTCACTCAGCTTCAGATACCAGCTACAGATATGCATTCTGAGCAGGCCTTAATGCGAACTTACTGCTAGGAGCTCGCACAATTGAGGAGTTGAAGCAGTTGATCAGCCGCTATCAACAGAGATATTTCAATCAGACTGCTCCACATTCTTCTGGACGTAATACGACCGCTGTGACGAAACCTGCTGTAGGATTGAAGACGAATGCCGAAAGGGGTATAACGTGCTTTAACTGTTCGCAGTCTGGGCACATAAAGCCAAACTGCCCGTTCCCGTTACGCCCAAATGGATCTTGTTTCCGATGCTGGAGAATGGGTCATGATCATCGGTCATGCCCAAACCCAAAGAAAGTGTTGACCCGAAGTGACGTTTCGAATGCTGTAAAACATGGTGCTGCTGCCGTAAATGAAGACCAAGACGATTCAGATGATGATGCCAGTGACGTAATAAAAGCTATTAATTTTGTAAGTATTGCCTTTGAGATTGAGTTTGGAGGTTTGGAATTTATTCGGTTTTTTTCTCTTTTTGATACGGGTAGTCCAATTAGCCTTATAAGGCAATCATGTGTCCCGGAAAAAATCCCGAAGATGAAGTCATCGAAGTCATATCACGGAATTGGTGGAAATAAGTTAAATATTTTAGGTGACATGACATGTATTATTAGATTTGGAAACCGAGAAAAGAAAATTAAAATTAAAATTGTACCCGACGAAGCAATGTTTATGCCAGTTATTTTAGGACGAAACTTTTTAAATGCTTTTGGAATACACTTGTCCAAGACAAGACTTAGATATACTAAAGAAAATCTTCTTTCGCTAAATGTTTATGATAAATTCCATACCTCAAAACCAAATGATCTAGTAGTAGTACTTGATAGTTACGGCCTTTTTAAAGATAATTGTTTATATGCCACCGGGGTTGGAGACGACGTGGCCGGAATATCCGTGGAAGCTGAGTCAACTCAATTAGACCGCGATACTAGAGTAGGGTGTAATTTGGGTATACCTGATATTTTTAATATTGAATATGTCAAAGACAATGAGGATCTTAATGTGAATTACAAATTAGGCAAAGCTTCCTGTTCTGAGTTAAGTAATATAGTCTTGGACTCTTATATTATGCCTAGAGATATAGATATAGAACCTTTGGACTATGAGATGAAAATTCATCTAATTAATGATGGTGTTCCATTTCGGTGTGCTCCGAGACGACTTTCTTTTTTTGAACGAACTAAAGTCCAGTCAATGGTAAAAGAATTGGAAAAGGAGGGCATCATAAGGCCAAGCAACTCACCACATGCTTCGCCTATAGTGTTAGTAAAGAAAAGGAATGGGGAGATACGAATGTGTGTGGACTATCGTGGTTTAAATAGGAACACCGTCCGAGATAATCAACCATTACCGCTTATTGAGGATTGCATAGAATATCTTGAGGGAAAGAATTACTTTTCACTTCTAGACCTGAAAAGCGGCTTCCATCAGGTTAGGGTAGCTGAAGAATCAATCCCTTTTACGGCATTTGTGACTCCGAATGGCCAGTGGGAATATTTAAAAATGCCATTTGGGCTCAAAAACGCGCCTTCCGTTTTTCAACGGTTCATTAATATTATCTTTCGCGACTTAATTGATGCTGGCAAGATAGTTGTGTACATGGATGACATTCTGATTGCCACATCAGATTATCAAGAGCATGTTGTTTTATTGCAAACTGTATTGCGACGTATCACTCAACGAGCTTTGAAACTGAATCTTTCTAAATGCAAATTTTGTTATAATGAGATAGAATATCTAGGGTATGCTGTCTCATCTGCCGGAATTACACCAAGTGAATCCCATATTAGTGCTATAAAAAAATATCCGCTACCCACCAATCAAAAGGAATTACATTCATGTATTGGATTGTTCTCTTATTTTAGACGATTTGTGCCGTCATTTTCTCGAGTTGCAAAACCTTTGCTTAACCTTTTGAAAAAGGATGCTAGTTTTGATTTTGATGAACAATGTCTTAACTCCTTCAACGAACTTAAGTTTCGTCTCATTAATGCACCTGTACTCGTTATCTATAATCCCGAGAAAGATACAGAAATGCATTGTGATGCAAGTTCAAGTGGTTTTGGAGCTGTTTTACTCCAACGCCAAGAAGATGGAAAGTTTCACCCAGTGTCATACTTCTCGAAAACTACTTCCCCTGCCGAATCGAAGTACCATAGCTTCGAATTAGAAACACTTGCCATTATTTATGCTCTGAGGCGGTTTCGTGTCTATTTGGAAGGAATTCCTTTTAAGATTGTGACAGACTGTAACTCACTGACAATGACGTTAGAAAAGAAACATGTTAATCCCAGGATTGCCAGATGGGCGTTGGAACTTGAAAACTATAATTATAAGATACAGCATCGCAGTGGTGTTTCAATGGGTCACGTAGACGCCTTAAGCAGATGCCAAATAGCTTCTATTTGGATGGAAAGTGATGTAGATTTCCAAATTCAGGTGGCACAGGAACGAGATGAAGTTATAAGAGGCTTGCGCAAACGTTTAGAGAATGGGGAAATAAAAGGGTTTGATTTAACAGATGGACTTGTCGTTAGAGTAAAGCGGAATGGACATAGAGTCTTATACGTCCCTAGTCATATGGAAGATAATGTAATACGGTTATTACATGAAAAGCTTGGACATCAAGCACTTGATAAATGCTACGAAAAACTTGCCGTGCATTACTGGTTTCCTGGAATGCGTCAGAAGATTGAAAAGTTTATAATGAATTGTATTAAGTGTGTCATGTACGCCACTCCAGTCCGGGCCAGTGAGAGGAACCTCTATAGTATACCTAAGAAAGCCATACCGTTTGACACTGTACATGTTGACCATTTTGGTCCTTTGCCATCTATTAGTTCAAAGAGAAAGCATATTCTTGTTGTAATAGATGCCTTTACAAAGTATGTTAAGTTGTATCCTACGAAATCTACCAGCACCAAGGAGGTTACCGCCGCCCTCGAGAAGTACTTTACTTATTACAGCAGGCCTAGAAGGATTGTTTCAGATAGGGGGTCATGCTTTACATCTTTCGAATTCGAAGAATTCTTATTGAAGCGAAATATAGGACACGTCAAGGTAGCCACTGCTTCTCCCCAGGCAAATGGGCAAGTGGAAAGAGTCAACAGAGTAATCAAGGCTATGCTCGGGAAGTTGAGTGAGCCCCTAAACCATGCCGATTGGTCTAGTAAATTATTGCAGGTAGAATACGCGATTAACAATTCCATCCACAGCACCACTAGGAGTGCTCCCAGCACGTTACTATTCGGTATAGAACAACGAGGAGAGGTAGTCGATGAACTTACTGAATATTTGGACGATAAGATGGATTTAGGTAGCAGTCGCAATTTACTTCAAGTCCGTGCAGATGCAGCCAGGGAAATAGCAAAGTCGCAAGAGTATAGTCAGAGTTATTTTCTTAAGAATAGCAGGAGTGTCAAACGTTATCATGTCGGTGATCTTGTAGTTATGCGGAATGTAGATACGACAACTGGAGCAAATAAAAAACTTTTGCCAGTTTACAAGGGACCGTATATTGTTCATAAAGTTCTCGGAAATGATAGGTACGTGTTGCGAGATATAGAAAATTGCCAATTGACTCAGCTTCCATACGACGGGGTTGTTGAAGCTAACAGGATGCGTAAGTGGCTTTTAAAATATAATGACAAGGCTGTAGCTAAATAGGAACCAGGCAATACTTAGTTAGTATAAGATAATGTAATTTAACCTAGCTTAATGTAATTAAATGTACTATTGTTCGTGGTCGACCAATTGTCAGATCGGCCGAGTTGTAAACTACTTTAGAGCGCCACCTATTTGTAATATTTAATAATGTAAATGCTTTTGTGTCGCCACCTAGAGGCGGAATATTATTAACCGAACGAAAGACATCCAACTTCAAGTTGAATGTCTTTCTCGGGCATTCTTCTAGAAGGTTTCCCTGATAAAAGTTTGTTACAAAGCCAACCATTTTTTGAAAATTATTGAGAGACAATAAAGATTTTCCTTGATAAAAATAGAAGACGAGCAAAACCGAGAAGCACCTTGGCGATTACCACAGTAGTAACAACCACAAGCAAGCGGGGAGGCACGTTAGTGAAGCTGAAGAAGCACATCATCGAGCTTCACCGAATAGCAAACACTCCTAACCAATCACAGGAATTAAAAATCAAATTTCTGCGGCAACTTAACGAGCTGAAAGCGGCTTTCAGATCGAACCGAAACTTGAAGAAACAACAGAAGAAAGCCGAGAACCCGACGTTCCACTCGAAGAACAACCACGAGTTAGTGATCAACGGAACGGCGCGAGTTACGTGCCCAGAGACACCCGAGATTGGATTGCAATGAATTTATTTGGTTAGCGATAATATATTTTGATGCTGTGTTGTTGGGTTCATTGTATTCTCACATTCCATTTTCATGATATGAAAGATGCAACATAGACAATAAACTAAAATATAAACCATGTAATTTTTATCCAGTCTTCAGTTCTGTTTAATAAATCATAAAGGGTGAAGCTCTGCCGAAAGTAAAATTTGTTTTTTTAATTAAACCTATGGAAGTAACCATAACTGGCGCAGTCGAAAAGAGAACTTAGCTCTACTCATGTAACTGGTTGTTAATTAAGGAAATTACAAACCGCGACGGATTATCGCGTTATTGTATTACATCGACACCGTGTGTGAAAAGTGAAAAGAATATACGACGGATTATCGTATTATTAATAATTTATCGTGTGCGAAAAAGAATAATAACCGTGAACCAATCATAAACATTCTAAAATAAGACTATACGACGGATCATCGTATATAAAAGTACAAGTGGACATAAGCTGGAAAATACAAGAACTGTAGAATTAATAAGGATGCTGCTGATTTTCCTGTAAGTCCCTTTCCTTAAATAATTTATAAAATTCGTAAAGAGAACGCACAAATTTGACATAAATAGAAAAATTAATATAAATTTAGAATATTCTGAAAATTCAGATTTAGAAGTAGAAATGGTGGGTGAACCAAGTAGGCGATATAGCTCAAGTTTTTAATATGGATGCAAGAAATGCTCCTAACCAAGTAAATTTTACAAATGATGGGCACACTGTCGCTAGCCCCGTTGATATTTTTAATTCTCTAAAAATTCCAGACGCAATTAAGGATCTCCGAAAAATTCGATGGGAATCCAAGGTTGCTTTTCGAATTTATTAAAAATGTTGAGGAAATTCTTGTCATAATGAAATCTATCGATGGTACCCCCCAAAGTAGGATATTGCTTCGTGCTATCAGAAATAAATTAGAGGGAAGTGCCAACGAGGTGTTGAACATGTATGGAACACCCATGGTATGGGACAACATTAAGAATAATCTCATTCTGCATTATGCAGACAAAAGGAACGAGACATCATTAATAAGAGACCTTCACGGTCTGACCCAGGATACAAAATCGGTCGAAAAATATTATAGTAACATAATAGAAAAATTATCAACAATGTGTTGTTAATGCCAAAACAGCGCTTTATAACGAAATGTGCTTAAATTCCTTTCTTTCGGGCTTAAAAGAACCCTTAGGTTCAACAGTAAGAGCCATGAGACCGGACACATTAAGCAAGGCGTTTTCGTTCTGTATCACAGAACAGAATATTTTCTATTCAAAATACGAACAAAACAAACAACAACCTAGGCCAAACATCGACAGACCCCAAATTCAAAGACAATACCATAACAACTACCAACAGCAATATCGACCAAGACCCACTAACCAAAGTAATCCTAATTACAATTATACACAACAGTATAGACCACAAAACAATGTACCAAGATATAATATGCCTCAACAGCATAACAACTTTAATAGGCATTACACTCAGAATAGACCAGAACCAATGGATGTCTCATCAGGCAATAGTCGTATCCGGAATGGACCACCTAACCAAGGAGAACCAATGGATACATATTCTGGAAACAGTAGGAACAGGCAGAACAATAACAATTTAAGGCAAAGCTATGACAGGGAACTTAATAACGTGACCCATCACGTTACCGAACCCAATGATACATCACTAGATTACTATCCAAATTTAGATCAGTTTCAGGAAGGAAACGAAGGAATAAGTGACCAAAATTTTCTTCCAGTCGCCTCGGACCTCCAACAAATATAATAGACATAAATTTACATGGTAACACATTACCTTATATAAATATCTCTTCACCCTTTGGCAATTTAAAATTCCTAATAGATACTGGTGCTTCCTCATCTTTCATAAACCCTAAATATATTCAATCAAAAGACATAGAGATTATTTCTACTATTTCGAGTAAACATCATGTTAATAAAATAATTACACTTCATATGTTTTTAGAATTTAACCAAAAAGGTAGCATACAACTCTTGCTATTTAATTTTCATAAATATTTTGACGGCCTCATTGGGCTAGATATCCTAACAAAAATAGGATCCCAAATCGATATAAAAAACCATTTGAATGATATTACTGAAGCAATATCCTTAGCAAAGATGAACATAATTTCAAAAACTATATTTAATCTAGAAGAATTGACTCAAATTGAAACCATACTAAAAGAACAGAATATTAAAATCATATCCGAAGAGCATATCTATGAACTATTAGAGTTGCAAGCTTACTACAATGACACTAATGTTATCTTTAATGACCAAATTCCACTCTTTACGGATAGCATAAATGATTACTTCCATCTTATTCCTATTCCCATTCAAAACAAATCCATACAAACAAAACCCTTCATATCCCTATCCGACACTAAAATCCTTTACTACGAGGAGAAATGCAAGAACATCGAAAATACATACTACTGTCCAGAGACCAGATACAATGAAAGCATATCGTCGTGTGCATGGCAAAACCACACAACTGACATTTTTTCGAAGAAACACAAATATTGAGGGAAAAAGGTGAATATTATATTGGTTATCGAAAGCCGAATGGATCCACAAAAATTTTTCAAGATTCAATTAAAGTTGCGCGAAAACTTGGCCCACCTTGCCAAGCAACTGCTTGCAAAAAATCAAAGGTACGCAACTGTTCAACATTATCTGAAGCTGTTAGGCAATGTATTTTTGATAAGTTTTGGCAACATATGAACTGGGATTAACGAAAAATTAATATTACGAATTTAATTAAACAAACAGAGCCGAAAAGAAGGCCAACAGAAGATATTGTTAATGTGAGATCAAAAACTCTCCAATATCATTTGAAATCAGGGGATGAAGCTTTCCAAGTCAGTAAAATCATGTTCCTTAATACTTTGGGAATCAAATATGCTACAGTTCGGTATTGGATGGATAAACAGGAATTTGGAATTGTAGAGATAAGCTTAGTACGCAGCTCGCGCTAAATTTTATCTCCCATACAAAAATCTCTACAGAGATAAAATTTAGCGAGCAAATTTATCAGTGCAGTACGCAGCTCGCGAAATAAATTCTTAACTTCATAAAGATGGGACACACAAAATGTAGGTAGGGTATAACAATATTAAGTGTTATACGAAAAGGGTTTTACTCAGCGGATGAAAGGTCTCCACTTATTTATCTCGCGAAATTAATGTGCGAGGCATTTAAATCGGCGAAATTTTAATAAAAAATAAAAACAAAATGGAAGAAAATTAAGAAGAATATTTTATGGACGAATTTCTCAATGAAGACGACATCTTTATTAACAAAGAAAATATTAATATTACTGACATCTGCGAATTCATGACATTTCCCTGACTCATCTATACGCTGTGTTCGAATTTAGCGAGCATTTATCTTTGGATTGGAGAAAACAAGTGGAGAGTAGTAAAGATAAAATTTAGCGCGAGCTGCGTACTAAGCTATAACTGAATACTCCAAAGTCGTGGACAAACCATTTTGAGCGCAAAAAGAGTATCTTTCCAATTTTTTAAAATCTCTTCCGACTGTGCCTTCACATTATTGTCGAAAATCATCATCTAAGCAATACTTACAACCTCCAATTACTTCGATAAGCGAAGTTTTTAAGTTATACAAACAAAAATGCCAGGCTGAGAATCAAAAAGAACTCTCAAAAAGATATTTCTATCAACAATTTAAGAAGCAGAATATAGGTATCTTTAGCCCTAAAAAGGATCAGTGTGATCTTTGCATCGCACATAAGGAAGGAAATATGCTAGATGATGAGTTTCAGGTCCATACAGAAAATAAGAAAAAGTCTCGAATATCAAAGGACCTTGACAAAAAACTGGCTTTGGAAGGGAAAATAAACTTATTTTGTATGGATTTACAGGCAGTAAAATTGTGCCCAGCCATAAAAGCAAGTTCGTTGTATTTTAAAACGAAACTGATGGTACATAACTACACAATTTATAACATGTCTTCAAGAGATGTGAAGTGCTATTGGTTTGATGAAACCGACGCAGATCTGTCATCTTCAACATTTGCTAGCTTGCTGGTTAAGTTCTTGACAGAAGTATTAGATAAATCAAAGCTTCCAATTATTTTTTACTCTGACGGTTGTACATATCAAAACAGAAATGTTGTGCTATCTAATGCTTTACTCCGATTAGCAATGAAATATGATACGCAGATTGAACAAAAGTTTCTAACAAAAGGACACACTCAAATGGAATGTGACAGTGTCCACAGCGTAATTGAGAATAAGGTGCACAACAAAGATATATTTCTACCATCACAATATGTCACCCTTACAAGGGAAGCGAGATCAAATCCATTCCCTTACGAAGCTGAAAGCATTGACTTCAATCAAATATAAAATTATGCTGAAAAGTCAAATTTTATTTACAAAACCATAAGACCTGGCAGTCTTGCCGGCGATGAGGTGGTTACGAATTTAAAAGTCATTAAATACGAACCATCAGGCAAAATTTACTATAAGACTAATTACGAAAATGACTTCGAAGAGCTTCCTCAAAGAAGAGATACAAATGCTTTGAAATATACTATAGATTATCCAATCTTACTCCAGCAAAAAAGGAAAATTCAGCTATCAAAATATAAACATTTGCAGGATCTAAAACCGGTAATTCCCAAAGACTGTCACAACTTTTATGACACTTTGCCACACTTTCCAAAATAAAAACAACATTTTTATTTATCTATTTGTAAATATTTATAGGGATAGGCCCTATAAAGTGCAATTTGAAATTATTTGGACTTAAAATGAAAACAGCTATTATCTGTTAAATTTTTTTTTTTATTTTTTACCTAATAGTTTTAGTTTAATAATCTTTAATATAGGATTAGAAAAACTTCCTTTCCTGAAGTACTAAAAATATAAATACACACATATTACAATACCTATATCTATTTTTAACTTTTTTTTATTAAATTTAAATCCATGTGAAATACCTGGTTTTAATTTTTGAAATACCACACATCTGCAAAAATATGCAAAAAAAAAAATGTAATACGACACAACTGAATTATTAAGTTCCTACGGGTATTTGTTCAAAAATAATTTTAATAAAACTATTCCAAACAACAAAATATTATTGACGTGTTTTTTCTTTAGTTATTAACTCGAAGTTATTTCACAGTAAATGGTTTTAAGTCTCTCTTGAACAATTTGCAAAATGTCAGTTGTGTGGTTTTGCCATGCGATATCTGATTCAAAATGCATCGGAAAATTACTACACCATCAAGACGCAGAATGTGACTTAATGGAAACATCAAATTTATCAGACATCAAACAACCAGAACATCAATTCATACTCGTAATCAATATTCCTGAAACCACATTAACGACAACATGTAACTCAAGCAACATTACAATAAAAGGTACGGCTTTAATACATTTCAAAGACTGTATAGTCAACATTAACAACTATACATACGATACACTGCAATCAACCACTTTGACGAGATCCAAATACATCCGGCCTTATTCAACAAAATAACAGAAATACTAACGATGTCAAAACTACAAAACTTTGGACTTCAAAATCTAGCCAAACTAAATCTAATGGAGGAAAAGTCAAAAAACACAAATATCTTCACCACTTCTAACATTACCTTATCATCATTCATCATTATAATTATCATCATTATCATCATTTAACAAAGACACAGCAAACAAATAGTATCAACCCAGTTTTAGTTTTTTTTTATTAAACCTATGGAAGTAACCATAACTCGCGTGAGTTACGTCCAACTCAACGCACCAACAAAGAATGTCACATCAAAATATTAATGGCCAAAATCAATTAAGAATTGATTGGTCCAAATAGCAAATTGATCACTTTATATTTATGACCAAAAGCTTTTAAGCATCGATTGACCCAAACAGTGCTTAGGTCGTAAATCGATCGCTCAATAGTTGACCATTAATATTGTAAGCATTATCCTAAGTATACAATCAGCCCTATCGAGGTATCCGTCGGAGCGGACAATTTTCCGCAACGCGTACTTCGTCGGAGGTTTAAATTCTATTCGAGGTATTTGTCATCGGAAAAAAATTCTACACAAATGCGACGGCTTCACTACACTACAATTCGTAAAAAAAAAAATTCCGCCAAGAATTCGTGTCGGAGGAAATCGGAAAAAGAACGGCACTTAGCTGTCAAAAATTGCACCTGAACGCAGTTCAACGCAATTCGCATGGATGCGTTATAAAAGTGTCGGAGAAATATTCCGAACAGCTTTTCGGAAGAATTCCTCGAAGCAAAAATCCTCCGAATCGTACGAAATCGGAGAATTTTCCGCTCCGACGCACAGTGGCGAATCGATGGCCAAAACCCGTTAGAAAAATATTGTCCAAACGGAGTTTTTTTGTGGGTAGTTAATACAATACTAGGTAATCATATACGCCTATGTTTTAGTTCTAAACAACTAATTAGCGCAACGACATCAGTCCAAAGTTTGACCACTCATCGAAAAAAAATTATTTCTTGCCTAGTCGGTGAAGATAATTCTAATTGCAAAGTAAAAGTGTGTTGCGATTTGGGACTCAATATATTTAATGTATACATAAAGTCGAACCTAGATGTTAACAGTTATTTGTTTTCATGCTAAATTAAATTTCACCGTTATTTTTGTACAGTTGCAAAAGGTTTGCGAAAAATATGTTTCGTTTGCACTAAGTGTTAATTTCAATAAGTGCAAAAGTATCAAATCCATCGGAATACAGCCTGAATATTGACTTATTTGAAAACATTATTTTCTGTTCTGTTTTTTTCTAAAGATTTCAACTGCTAATATGTGCTAATATCTAACATTTTCATTCAAAAAGAAACTATAGGTAATAAATTAATAAAAATAAAAATAATAATAATTTAAATAATGATTTAGGTTAGAACATGGAACACATAAATTTATCTCGGGAATCCTTACTCAACTATTATAGAGAGTGTTCATCTCAAAATGCAACGGAAAAATTCATCTTTTTAGTGAACAAGGTCCAAAATGTTGTCTTAAATCAAGACGGTTTATTACCTACTTCAAAGCAGTTATTATCTAAATTTATCAGTCAATACAAACAAAAATGGAACAAAGTTAAACGAAACGACTCGTTTTTTAAGAAAAAAGAAAAGAATTGGTTAGAAAATAGTATTGCTTTTCCTATTAATATTCAAGCAAGTAGTGGCGGTAGACCAACAGTTCCATTTTCAAAATGTAGCAATCGGTCGAAGCGAAGAAAAACCGAACATTTGCGATCAAAATTCGAAGCTGAGGAACTAGTGTATGCTGCTCAAATGAAACTTAGGGCAGAGGGCAAGACATCTGCCGCAAATGTGATTACACAATCCTTTATTTCATATACGCCTGATGAAGCCTTAGCACTTGTTGTAGGAGCAAAGCTTACCAAATTTCAATATAATTTCATGAGGCAGTCAGCAAGTGAACACAACTGCAATATGTATCCTTGCTATGAAGCAGTCACAGAATCTAGGAAGAAATGCTACCCCGAAAATTTAATTGTAACGGAATCCTCAGCTTGGATTCCTCTTCAAAATTTACTAGATCATACTGCTCAAAGATTATTGAAGGCTCATGGTGATGCATTCACGTCTTTGTCAGAAAACGAGAGGACAAATATGTGTATGATAACCAAATGGGGCTGTGATGGTACTTCCGGCCAAGCAGAATACATGCAAATATTTGAGGATGAAACCATTTCAGATGCTAGTATTTATTTAATTTCGATTGTGCCTATACAACTTGAATGTGAAAATGTAGATGATGAAAATAAGCAAGTTTTATGGAAAAACTTAACAGCATCTTCACCAAAATATTGCAGACCCCTAAAAATATTTTTCGCAAAAGAGACAATCGAATTAATAAAAAAAGAAACCAATTACGTAATTGCTCAAACGGAAAATCTAAGATTTACAGAGTTAGAATATGAGAACAAGAACTTTTTAATTAAACATAGACTGATTTTTAGTATGATTGATGGTAAAACCGCACATGCTGTAACGAATACACCATCTTATCAAAGGTGCTATATTTGTAACTTAACTTCTAAGGACTTTAATAAAATTTCAGTATGTTTAAATCAAGAAATAAGCCAGGAGCAATACCTTGACTTAGGAACATCAACGCTACATGCGTGGATACGGTTTTTTGAATGTATACTTCATATTTCTTATAAGCTACCAATATGCAGATGGGATGCTCGAAACCAGAAGAGAAAGTGAAAACCAATAACAAGAAAAAGGAGGTTCAACAAAATTTTCGAAGAAGACTTGGTTTAATAGTACATAAGCCAAAACCCGGGTATGGCACCTCCAAAACTGGGAATACAGCACGGACTTTTTTCCGAAACTTTGAGATATCTGCTGAAGTCACTGGAGTACACAAAAATCTAATATATCGTTGTTATATAATACTCCGTGCTCTCTCCAGCACTACTGCAACAATAGATACCAAAAAGTTCAAGTTATATTGTCTAAAGACTTCAGAAATCTTCGTTAAAAATTACCCTTGGTATAGAATGCCTACGAGTGTACATAAAATTCTATTTCATGGATATCAAATTATAGAACACGCAATAGTGCCCATTGGTTTGTTATCAGAGGAAGCGCAGGAATCCCGAAACAAGGATATTAAAAATTATAGAGAGAGGTTTTCCAGAAAAATGTCACGTACAAAAACAATGGAAGATGTCTTCAGACCCCTACATTACAAGTCTAGTCAATAAAAACCAAAAAAAAAAACAAGTCTCATGTCGACTATCCCGAAGAATTGAAGAAGTTATTTTTAGTTGTCTAATGATTTATAGTTTGTTTTTTAATTTTCTCCATTTTATAAATAATCAAACATAATAAAACTTATTTGAAAAGGTTAATTAATTGTTTTTAATGACTTTACAATGATAAAACAGTTGTTACAAACTTATTTGTGGTTTTGGCCAACTTTTGTTCGCAGCCCCGCCACTGTGCGCCGTGCTGAGCTTTATGGTGACATTTTGTGACATACATGATTGTAATAAACCACATTACTGTTAAAAAAAAAGAAAGTTTGAAAATTCTCTGAAAACTTTTTTTGACAGAGCATGCACATACATCACGTGAGGAATAAAAATCGACTGTAGAAAATCAGCAAATGCTTTCAGGAAGTAAAAATACTTATCAACTGAATTTTTTTTTACTTTCTGCATTTGCTGATTTTAGGAATAAAGTTGATTTTTACGATTCTCACGTGATGTATGTGCATGGGCCTATCAGACCTAACAAAATCAAATTATTAAATAAAATAATACTGGTATTGTTAATGAAATTAAATTATAACGATTTCTCGCGATTACCTTCTTGTATTATATATTCAGAGTTAATTTTAGATTTGTTTTTAAAACGGCAATAAAATAATTATTTGTTGAAACCTTAATGCAACATAACGATAATAAATAATTCTAGTCACGTAAATGTTGTTATTCTTATATAATAATTATTTTCTTATATAATAAATATTTTTATAAAGTAAAACCAATATATGTTTGGATAATGTTAATGGAGGGTGAGGGCGCATGTTAGTCTTTAATGGGACGGGAGAAAGGGGGTATGATTTTTAAAAACTAATTTTCTACTTCTTACGGTTTTATTTTTTGGTTTCTAGAGTTGCGATCGCTTTTGTAGTGTAGTTCCAAGAGTCTGTGAACTAAGGACTCCGATTTCTGATTCCATACCGATATTTTCGGGCCTTCAATAAAAAGACGATGAACTGTGCGGCTAATTGAATGTATGAAGGCAGAGATCATCTTTTCTGCTACTATTCCTTGCAGATATTGTTGAAATTCCTTGGCAAACTTTTGCTGTAAGAAGAAAATAACGTTAAGGTCAGTTTTTTTGATATGATACATCATGTTTAACTAAGGAAAACGAACATTCGAACATTATTAATAAATAATCAATCCTAAAGACCTTCGCACAACGCGTATCCCTTAACCTCTCGATTAACACCATACCACCAGCATCGAATGTCGAAGAGCAATGGCAACGATGCCAACAGGCCATTAGATCAGCCGCAACTGATGTGCTAGGTTTCTCGCGTCCACCAGCAAGAAACCCCTGGTTTGATGAGGAATGCCGACAGATGCTCGCAGCCAAGAACGATGCCTACAAGGCTAAGCTGCAGGTGAAGACGAGAGCTGCCATTGAGCTCTATAGGCAAAGAAGAAGGGAAGAACATCGGCTTTTCAGCAAGAAGAAAAAAGAGCAAGAAAAGCGCGCGATCGAGGTTATAGAGAGGTGCCACTTTAGGAACGATGTTCGCAAGTTTTACCAAAGTGTATAACGTCAAAGCCAAGGATACAAGGCTCGAACAGAATCCTGTCGAGATGAACAAGGAAATATTGTAGTTGAGACACAGTCGATGCTGAGGATATGGAGGAACCACTTCTGCAGACTGTTAAACGGCGATGACGAAGAACATTGCGCTGTTAGGCAGAACGAACCATTCAATATTGGCAACGACAGCGAAAACTGCCAACCACCCGACCTGAGTGAAGTGAGGATAGCAATATCTAAACTCAAGCTTAATAAGGCTGCCGGAAATGACGGCCTTCCCGCTGAGCTTTATAAGGCCGGCGGAGATGACTTGGTAAGTAACATCCACCAACTCATAAGCCAAATCTGGTCGGATGAAAATATGCCTGAAGAATGGAACCTCAGCATCGTTTGCCCGATCCACAAAAAGGAGACCCTCTGAACTGCGCCAACTACAGAGGCATAAGTCTGCTCAACATCGCCTACAAGATCCTATCTGCCGTAATATGTGAACGCCTGAAACCGTTTACCAACAACCTGATCGGCCCTTATCAGTGTGGTTTTAGGCCAGGAAAGTCCACAACCGATCAAATTTTCACACTTCGGCAGATCCTGGAAAAAACTCAAGAAGTCCAAATCGATACCCACCACCTATTCATCGATTTCAAAGCCGCATATGACAGCATTTATAGAGACGAACTGTACAGAGCCATGTCATGTTGGTATACCGCCCAAACTCGTCCGTTTGTGTAGGATGACGATGGAGAATTCTCGCTGCACCAACAGGGTCGGAAACGACCTCACCGACACATTCGATACCAAAAAAGGATTTAGGCAAGGCGATGCGCTGTCATGTGACTTTTTCAATTTGAATCTTGAGAGGATTGTGCAAAACCCAGAGCCAACACCAGAGGCACAATTTTCCAAAAATCAGTGCAACTAATAGCATACGCCGACGATATTGAATACGCCGACCAAGAAATATACGAGCTGTACAGCGACATGCCCCTGGTCAAAAAACTCCGCATTGGACGTTTAAGATGGCTAGGACATGTAGAACGAATGGACACCAATACTCCGGCTCGCAGAGTCTTCGATTCCCAGCCAGACGTCGGACGCAGTAGAGGAAGACCTCGTCTTAAGTGGCGCGCACAAGTGGAAACCGACCTCAACCAACTTGGAGTGCGCAACTGGAGGCAGTTAGCTAAGGACCGGGCTAATTGGAGAGGCATGTTGGTTGAGGCCCAGGTTCATTCCGGACTGTAGCGCCACTTAAGTAAGTAAGTAAGTAAGTACCACAAGGAGCGTCCCTGGACCAATCCTGTACCTCCTATTCACTCGTGATATCCCACAAACAAACGATACAATAAATGCAACGTTTGCTGACGATACTGCTATACTAGCAGTTGGCACAACAATAGAGGAAACAAATATCAAATTACAAAACGCTCTTAACGAGGTAAATGAATGGACTAAATCCTGGCGGATTGCACTTAATGAGAGCAAATCGATCCATGTAGATTTTTCGTATAAACGGACAAACAATTTGCCTGTATTTCTAAATACGGTTCGAGTCCCGTTTGCAAATGAAGCGAAATATCTCGGTATGACACTCGATGCAAAATTAAAATGGAAGTCGCATGTAAAAAAGAAATGCGAAGAGCTTAAGAATAACTACAGAGAACTGTACTGGTTGCTCGGAAAATATTCGAAGCTTAACCTTGATAACAAGCTTGATACAAGCAAGTGCTAAAACCAGGGGACATATGGTATATAACTATGGGGTTGTACCAGTGAAACGAATCTAAACATTTTAAAACTTTTGAAAACAAAATGTGAAGATCATTCGTCAATGCGCCGTGGTACTTAAGAAACGAAGATCTACGCAGAGATCTGGGTATTCCCGCGGTTAAAGATGAATCAAACAATTTGGCACGAAAACATAAAAAACGTTTATTAGGACACGTTAACACAACTGTCCTACAAATTCTTGACGAAACAAATGTATTGCGGCGTCTTCAAAGAACTAAACCCTTAAGGCCTGCTCAGAATGCGTATCTGTAGCTGGTATCTGTAGCTGAATGAAATTTTAAAATCAAGGCAACCCGTAAGCGCTTACACAATGTGTATCTTCGTGAATCTGTAGCTTGAAGTTGAATAGAGGTCAACTTCATGCAAGGAATGTATCTCCCACAGCGATGCAAGATACCAGCTACAGATTTGCATTCTGAGCAGGCCTTTAGACTTGGACCGATAATAACAAACCGCGCTATAAATTGCGGAAAAAGCAGGAACTCTCAAAAGAAAGTTATCTACCTGCCAAACACATTATATACTCGTGATAAAAAAAAATTGCTAGAATACTTAGTTGCAATAGAAATACAAAATGGGTGGTGGTTTAAGTGAGTAAAAATCTCCCACTACTTTGGGCACGTGCTCATCCTGTCTATGAAGATTTCCACCAGCCCACGGGAAAACATTTTTTTTTCATAAACGCACCGCATTTTTACAAAAAAGAAAAGAAAATCAAACTCACCACAAATGTTATTATCTCCAGGAATTATATAGGGATCCTCTAGGACTGCTTCGTGTTATAGTGGATTTGGATTATCTGCTACCTTGTCATATACGCAGCACTACATAAGGGAACAATTGCATACTTCGGCAAAGGAACAGGAACATATCATCTTGCGCTACTTTCGATAGATCACATTCACTTATTAATGAACAGGAACAATATCACTTCACTTATTTCCGGATTCAGAAACGCCAACAAAATGTTCTCTAAGTCATATTATTATAGAACACCAGTTTCAGGTCAAACAGCACCTTTATTATGAAGAAGTGCATTCGGCAATGAATTAAATTTGATCGTGCGACTGTTTTCTTAAATACGCCTTCGAACATAGCTCTTCTGTCGTTTTTTCGCATTCATACTTGTGATTTTCCAAGAACGTATTTCCAGATCATTAGTGGATTCAGATATAACCCTCGGGTTGGATATTGTCCACCGTACCGCACAGAAGAATCCCCATCCTTTATTGGTGTGGCGCATCGATTCCAGATCAAACAGCGTCTTCACAATCCCATTCAGTACATGTAATGATTTGATGGACATCGGCATCGTGGATAGTCGGCAAATCATCTCGATCTCATCTTCACAAATCACTGGAGCAGACATTAGCCGCTTGATTTACATGTCGAAAAACATTCTTATCCATGTCATGGGCACATTCTTGCTGCCTTCATTACGAAGCTTTATTTTCGCTTCCAAAATATCCTCTTCCCCGGAGGCATCGTCTTAGGTACAAATGCTCCCTTCGGGTTGTTCCAAAACGTTCTATAAGCGTTTGTTGTTGTCATTACACGTTTTCCTTCGCTACTCGATAATCACTTTTTCGGAGATACCGGCTTACGCTGCATTCCAAAAAGAACTGCGACTGTGGTTCATGATCGGTAATATCGACGAGGGCATTCTGAAGAACCATCTCCAACATAGATTTGTTGTTTACTCCGTTGCTGAATCTGCAAGAAAATAAACAATATTATTTGTATTTTTTCTAAGAAAATGCTGAGGCGTCTGAAAACATCTTAAAGTTGGAACAAGACAAATAAACGCACCAAATAAATAAATCAAAACGAAGGCCCAATGAGGAGAGCCGATGTGCACTGTTCTGAACTCAATTAAAAACTAAACTAACTAACGCTTCGGCAGCAAAAATTATGTGCACGTACGCGTCGGCGTACGTGCCATACCAGGGTTGCAAAAGTCGATACTATTGTACTGGGTAGGGTAGGTAGTAGGGGTACCTACTCATTCCGTACTTTGATTATGATAAAATGATGATAAAATGATTATCGTTGACGATAGTGAGTGTAGGAGTTAGGAGACTTGCTAGGTACGTAGAGTGTAATTTTTATATTGTGTGTGTGCGCATGTATATCAATCACACGGTAGAAAGAAAGTCTCCTTCACTATCGTCAACGGTTATCATTTTAAAAGTTACGGAATGAGTACCCAGTTTTCGGTACAATCGACCTTGCTTCAGTACACAAATACGATTTTATAAAATTCGATACAATTTACGCTACAGCTATTTTAATAGGTTTTTTATCATCAAAATATGTTTTAAAAAACCAAAACATTTGCTTTGCTACCAATACCAAATATCAATTTTTTTTGCCCGTATACATTTGATCAGCTGTTTGATGTTTATTGTTGTTTATTTTTATAAAGCCACGTCCACACGAGCAATAAATTTGCTGCAAATGTTTGACTGCAATCTAATTTAATTTAAGTAAAAATTTGGGCCAATAATTATAATATTTCATGTGAACACGTAAGTTTTGTTTGCATGAGCTGTTTGCAAGACAATACAAAAATGTATCGTTAAATATGAATCTTGGGATGGGATCTGTAAAATTGAAATAGCTGTCACATTTTGTGATTTCGGTTCTTAGTAGGGTTAATAAAGCTTCAAAGTCATTCTTGGACACTCGTAACAAATTGAAATAGCCCTCTTCATCAAAATTGTTCAGCTCATTTAGAAATTGCTGATAAAATCCCAGTTCAGTTCTTTTTGTAATCGAATCCCTTTTTCTGATGCTTTTTTTTGCATTAATTTATTTTTCACGTTCAAATGGAATTATTTGTTATCATATCACCACAGCTGCTGTTATTTTATAGCGTTTTCGATTGGGATACAAAAAGCACTCTTTTTTTACTCTAGAGTACTTTTGAAGAATCTGGATTCCAAGTCAGATTTACACCAGCATGCACCAACACAAAAACATTTAACATCTGACTTAATATGTCAATTTGAAGTTTGCATTTCGCAGTTTGATGATTAAAAAGTGATTTTCGGGGAAAACTATAATTAGAAATTAAAATATTTTTGGATAATCATGTTCTATAATTCATAAGCTTTGTTTTGACACCAACTCGCCAACGGTTGAGTTTATAAAAAAGCCGCAATGAGTAAAAGAAAATTTCAAATGATTGTTTACATTGATAGCTAATAGCTATAATTGCGGCCTAAAGATAAACAATAAGCTGTCAAATGGCACACTAACACACAGAAAACAAGAGTAACCTCTTTAATGTTCGATTGGGACGGGTAAAATCTGAAATCTGAGAGTAAATCTAAAAATCCCAATCGAAAACGCTATTAGTTTTTGGGAAGACATTTCGTTTTTTGTCGATTTTAATAATATATTTCCAAACAAACTATTGTCAAACGGAACTGTCAAATATTTTGAAGGTAATAAGATTTTTCAATTCAATTTGTTTATTTAGCAGAACTCTGCTATTGAAATTCGTTTTTTTTTTTACAATTTTAAACTTAAAAGTAGTAACGGGTGATCCAAGTAGAGATACTTTTTTCAATAGCCTTTTTGACAGATCACGTGTGAGTCGTGTCATGCTGTCATGTTATTTTTGTTTAGTATTGTTTGGCATTTCATAATGGAAAGACTTACGCGTGAACAGCGTTTACAAATTGTTCAACTTTATTATGAAAATTCACGTTCTATGAGGAATGTGTTTCGTGCACTTCGCTCAACTTATGGTCAACATAATCGGCCTACTGAGCGTACTATTCGCAACACCATCACCCATTTTGAGACCCAGCATTCATTATTGGATAATATTCGACCGAATAGACCACGTCCAGCACGCTGTAAAGAAAATATAGCGGCCGTAGCTGAGAGTGTACACGAAGACCGTGGAGAGTCGATTCGGCGCCGTTCGCAGCAACTCGGACCATGATAACCGACTATTTGATGCCTGAAATTGAAGCTCGTGATCTCGGCGACATTTGGTTTCAGCAAGACGGCGCCACTTCCCACACATCGCATCAATCAATGGACTTATTGAGAGAACATTTCGGTGAGCACATAATTTCACGTTTTGGGCCGGTCGATTGGCCACCAAGATCGTGTGATATCACACCGTTAGACTTTTTTCCTGCGGGGATATGTAAAGTCAAAAGCTTATGCCGACAAACCCGCTTCGATTCAGGCCTTGGAGGAAAACATCACTCGTGTCATTCGCCAGTTACCAGTCGAAATGCTCGAACGAGTGATCGAAAATTGGACTCAACGGATGGACCATCTGCGACGTACCAACGGCCAACATTTGATAGACATAATCTTCAAAAAATAAATGCCAAAGAATGTTCTTTCAAATGATAATAAACATTCTCCATTAAATTTGAATTTTCTGTGTTTTTTTCTTTAAAAAAGTAGGGAACCTCGAAATGGATCACCCTTTATATACATTTTGTTTGTTTTAACTCTACTAGTTTGTATGAGGATATTTACATTTTATGATTTCATTTACATATCTTTGTGTTAAATTACGTACAGCCTTTATACAAAATACTATTTTGGGTATCATTTCCAATGTTGTTAGGTAGTCTAAAATCTTCTCTATTTCTTAGATTATATGGCTGGCATTCCCCCATATATCTCAAATATTTACTTAAGTAGTTAGGTAGAAGATTATACTTAATTTTGAAAACAAAACATAGTACATTAACAAAAATTCTTTGCTTTACGCTTAACCATTGAAGCATATTTAGCATTGATCTGATTGGTGTAAGACGATTACTTTTAAGTATAATACGCATAGATTTATTTTGTAGGCGTTGCAGTTTCAACAAAACAGGATCAGAACAAAGGTACAAAATTTATTTAAATTATAAATAACAGCGCGCCCAGTATCGATCCCTGAGGAACTCCGTATCTTGTTTCAATGCTATTGGAATTTATGCCATTCACTGTGGTTTTTTGTGTTCTAGTCGATAGATATGAAGCAAACCATTCTTCTTCCTTCCCTCTTACACCATAACCGCGGAGTTTTTTTTACAAGTATTCCTTGGTCGATTGTCTCAAAGGCTCTTTTAAAATCAAGAAATACAGCCAACACGAACTTTTTTCTGCTATCTCCTCTTTCCAGCTTATTAATACATTATTTAGCGCTGACTCGCAGGAATGTTTTTTTCGGAGTCCTGATTGGTTCTCAATGAATATTTTGTTAACTTCAAAGTAATCTTCGACTTGTGAGTGAACTATTTTTTTCAACAACTTTTTCATACACAGGAAGAGCGTTGATTGGTCGAAAGTTCTCACATTTGTCGGTTCCTTTTATTTTTTCGATTGGAGTGACAATTGATTCTTTCCATGTATCAGGAAATCGTCCTGTCAGCATTGAGTGGTTAATGACTTTCACGAACATTGGACCAATGGTGCTAATTGCATCCATCAGCATTTTCGCATTTAAAAAATTAAAGTCTCTTTAGAAAAAAGTTATATCGATTTTCTCAAAAAAAAAACTGTTTATTTATAAGATATATATTAAGTTTAATCAAAACCGTTAGCCAAAAGAATTGTGTATACGAAGTTTATAGCAAATCAGTCAAGCAGTTTAATTTGGAGATACCTACTATTACGGACAGACGGGCGGAATTCTAATAACCACATTTTTTTGGTTCCTCTATCATTGTACTGATAGAATCAATCAAAATTTCGGGGTCGAAAATCTTAATCTTAATTATAAACCGTTAGCGGTAGTTTAACATAACTTTTGCTATGCCATGTAGAAACGTTTGCATTTAGTAGGTTGATTTGATTAGACACACTGAGTAGATTTATCAGATAGCGACAGTTGCTTCGACAAAGAAAATTGATGAGTTAGTTTAAAATTAAAACAATTGGCGCAAATTTATAGTCAATCGATGTTTAAGGGTTTAACTCCACACTATTTATAAGGTACTTTTAATTAAAAGGTTGCTTTAACATATTTTCAATAATAGACAATTTTTTAACGTGGCGCTAATTAGTGTATGCTAATGGACATTCCTCTAAGACCTCTAAATCAAACTCACCTAAAAAGTGACATAACGCTTCCTCTTTATTAAATATTTAAAGTGAGGTTTCTGTCGCTTTAACTTTAATGCAGAGTGACAACGCTAAAGTACACTTTCTGACGATTATAATTACCAAAACGCGTTAGTACGCGATTAAATAATTTTAAAGTGTACTTTAAAAGACTGTAAATTTGCGCCATTATTTCTATTCAATAATTTTATTTAAATGGGGAAAAATTTTGTTTTATTCTAAAGTAACGATTAAAGTGAAGCCTACTTTTCAAAAAGCTTTTCAAATCGCGAAACATCCTATGAGCACGTAATAATAAATTTCGTAAGAGAACCATTTATCCTACGGAATAGACTGAAAATACAGTATCGGAATACTTTTCAGATTACAAGCGAAAAATACAAATCATCAACTTCCTCTCATCTATATATATAAAAATGGATCTTGGTTTGTTCGGATGCTTAAAACTTGAAAACGACTGGACCAAATTGGATACTTCCTTCTGCGGATTTGTTCGTAATTGCTCCGCGAAGGTTTAGGAAAAAAGAAATATCGAAAAATTCTCAACAGGTGGCGCTGTAGGCGGTCATTCCATTTGATAATGGCAAAACAACGTTTGACGGGCCAGCTTGTCCAGTATAAAATGTCAAAGTCAATGATGAAATACAAGAAAAGATGTCTGTCAAGCAAAACTAGAAAAAGACATAGTTGCAGCATAGTCGATGTCCTCCTTCTCAGAACTTCCCTCATCCTGTTAAAATGCTGGGAATGACGTACCTTCTGTATGTCAGAACGAAACATTCAATATCGGCGACGAAAGCGAAAACTTCCAACCACCTTAAGTATAACGATGGAGAATTCTCGCTGCTTCAGTAGGGAAGAGTGCATTTTTCCCTTAACCGCACCTATTGCGGGATATCGTCTGCACACTCGTTTACTTCAATGTGACTGTGGCCTAGAACCCCGGGCAAGTGTGACCTTGAAGCGTTCGCCTAGGTGGACAAGTTCATTTCGGCATTCCTGTACCAGTTTGGAGGATATGGTAGCCGAGTTGATGGCCTTAATGGCCGCTAGTATTCATATAAAATTAAGATACCCCTAATGATTTGACGAAAAAATCTATGTAAGAAATATATCAAAGTGTTTATACGCCCCAAACTTAAGTTCAACTCCCAAGTCTGGGGTCGAATTACCACATCAGTTATCGAGTGAGTGAAATGCATACGGTAACGTATGATCGAGTAACTTCATTGGAATGATCACATACGAATGGTCATGTCCGGGTCCGCCATCTAACGTTTTTTTTTTCAACTAGTGCTTATTTCGTGAATGGTAACACTTAGCTCATGTTTGATTTGACAAATAATTAGTTTTATCCTTCCGCTGAACGAATATGGTTGTGTATACGCTTGAACAACGCTGGGAAATATTGCGAAATTACTTTGAAAATCATGGTAATGTTGCAGAATGTGTGCGAAAATTGCGTACGGATTTTGGAAGAAGAGAAGCACCGTCAGCTCCATATGTTCGTTCTCTTGTGAAAAAAGTGAAAGAAACTGGCATCCTCATCGATAAACCAAAGCGTGAAAAGCCAAGTGTACAGTGCGTACACCCGAGAATATTGCTGCTGTGGCAGAAAGTGTGCGTGAAGCGCCATCAACATCAATTCACCGTCGTTCTCAACAATTGAACATTTCGGAGACATCAGAATTTTGCATAAAGAGATTGGTATGACGCCATACAATGTCCAATTGGTTTAGGAGTTGAAGCCAACTGACCATCCAATGCGTTTTCGCTTCGCTAAGTGGGCCTGCGATCGACTTAGAGAAGATGCCGATTTTGCCAAAAAAAAATTATCTTTTCAGATGAAGCTCATTTTGATCTTGGCGGGTATGTAAACAAGCAAAATTGTCGCATTTGGGGCACAGAAAACCCGCACGCATACATTGAAAAGCCGATACACCCAAAACGAGACACTGTTTGGTGCGGATTTTGGTCCAGAGGCATATTTGGGGCATTTTTCTTTGAAATTGAGCAAGGAGTGGCCGTTACAGTCAATGGCGATCGTTATCGGGCCATGTTCAACGAATTTTTGTTCACAAAAATTAAAGAGGAGGATATTGACAACATTTGGTTTCAACAGGACGGCGCTACGTGCCTCACAGCCGAAGCTACAATCGATGTTTTGCGCCCTGTTTTTGAAGATCGCATTATCAGCCGCAGAGCTGATGTCCGTTGACACCGTTGGACTATTATTTGTGGGGTGCCGTAAAAGATAAGTGTTACGCCGACAAGCCAGAGACAATTGACGCTTTAAAGGACAATATTCGTGAAGCCATTGGTGAAATACAGCTGCACACAATCGATAATGTGCTTAAAAATTGGACCGATCATGTAGGATACTGCATGGCCAGCCGATAAAGCCATTTGAATGAAATTATTTTTCATTATTAACCGGAAGGATTGTACTTTCAAATAAATAAAGAAATTAAGAAAATATTCAGTAGTTTTTTTTTATTGCTTTTTAGTTATTTGGCGGACCCTTTATTTGATATATTGGTGTTTTTGGCTGTATTTTCCATCTTCCCAGTCAGAAGATAGAAACTGTGAGTCCATTGCACGAAATCGTTTAAGAAAAAAAAGCAATCCTTTATCTTTACAAAAACAATGAAATTTTAATTTTTTTGAAACATATTTTATAACTTAAATTGTTGAGAATGAAAAAGAATGCATTCGTAACAAAATGACACGACACCACAAACCCTACCGTATGAAAATATGCTCGATCACTGAAGACAGAATACCAAAATTCCATACTCGAATCTCGTACGAAATCTACATTCTTCTGTCACGTATGACTCGATAACAGATGTGGTAATTCGACCCCTGGTCGCGTGCACTAAAAACAACATTGCACCTTCTAGATAGGATTCAAACGCGTGCGAAAAAGAAACTTCTAAAAGACATAGGAATAGCGAACTCTTTAGTTTCGCTTCAACATCGTCGAAATACCTCCTGCTTTACTTTGTTTTATCGATTCTTTACGGCCAATGCACAAATGAAAAAGCCAGTTGCATTCCACCTATTTAACAATTCAAAACTCGCTACGCTAGAATGCAAATCAGCTACATACAAGAAAAAGTCTTCGTGAACTCGCATGTAGTCACTAAAGCGTTGATAACAAATCGCATTTTATGGTCGACATAATCGTCCATCAGAGCAATTAATTCGGTTAACCATGAATCGTTTTCGCACTACGTTTACTCTATGTGATATTACGCATCCGCAGAGAAGTCGAACAGTGCGCAACGAAGAAACAAGTGCCGCTGTAGAGCAAAGTGCAAAGCGTTGAAGATCGATTCGCCACCGTGCACAGCAATTGGAGCTTTGTCTATCAACTTTATGGAAAATTTTGCGCAAAGATCTTGGCTTACGACCTTACAAGATCCAGCTTGTGCAAGAATTAAAGCCGCGAGACCATGCAATGCGTCGTGATTTTGGTGTATGGGCTGAAAATGAGATTGATCTCGATGCTGATTTTCATCGCAAAATTTTGTTCAGTGATGAGGCTCATTTTTGATTGAATGGCTACGTCAACAAGCAAAATTTCCGCATTTGGGGTGAATGAGACCCTTGAGACGCCATTACATCCACAAAAACTGATTGCTTGGTGAGCTCTATGGGCTGGTGGAGTCATTGGGCCATACTTCTTCCGAAATGATGCTGGGGAGTCAGTTACCGTTAATGGAGACCGGTATAGAGCCATGATAACCGGCTATTTTGTTCCCGAATTGGATGACATGAATGTGGATTAGATGTGGTTCCAACAAGACAGAGCTAGATGCCAAAGAGCGCACGTCACAATAGATTTATTGAAGGAAACATTCGATAAGTGCATAATTTCGCGGAATGGACCTGTCAATTGACCACCAAGGTCGTGTGATTTGACACCATTGGATTATTTTCTTTGGAGATATGTGAACTCGCTTGTCTACGCCAACAAACCAGAAACGTTGGGGGACTTGGAAGCCAACATTGCCGACATACGGCCCCAAATGCTCGAAAAAGTGGTTGGAAATTGGACCTCTAGACTAGGCTTTATTTAAATCAGCCACATGCCCGAAATCATTTTTTAATGGCATAAAATTATCCTTCCAATAAAGCCAAATTGATGAAATGTCCCGTTAACTAGTTTTTGCTATGATGTTTAAAATTACTGGGAAAAATGTAGTTTTATTTTGGTTCACTTTAATAGCACCCGCCCTCTATTATCAGTTTTCGTGTGGAAGCCAAATCAGGTGGTTATGCAAAAGTATTTTCTAATAATCATTTAATTAATTTAAGATAATTTTAGTAAAAATGGGTCGTGGCAAATCACTGACACAGGACGAGAAAGCTAAAATCAAGGCTTAAAGTGAGTGTGGCCTGTCTATTCACCAAATAGCCAAAAAAACTCAACGAAGCCGCAAAGTGATATCCACATTTTTACGGAACGAGTCCAACTATGGCAAAAACATGAAAGGACGAACAGTTAGTGCCGTTACGTAAAGCGGATTATTTCGAAGGCTAAGCACTTAAAGCGATTGAAATTAAAGAAAAAACCACCGCTTAACCCTAATCGCAAAGAGCAACGCCTTAGTTTCTGCCGTGCTAACATGACATGGAGCAAGGAATGGTACCGTGTTGTTTTCTCCGACGAAAAAAAATTTAATTTAGAGGGTCCTGACGGTTTTAATTATTACTTTCATGATTTTCGGAAGGAGGAACATCAATTGGATCGTTTGCACAGTTGAGTTGGCGGTGTTATGATTTGGGGAGCCATAACGTACTATGGCACTTTGGAGTTGCAGTTCCTAACTCCTCGTATGAACGCTCAGTCCTATATTGGAGTACTAGAGAACGTTATCCCTTCCATTAATGGATTATTTGGTGACTTGCCGTGGAAATTGCAGCAGGATAACGAACCAATTCACAATGCCAGAGTGGTAAAACAATTTCTTGGGCGTCAAAACATTTTATTGTTGGATTGGCCACCATACTCGCCAGACCTAAACATCATCGAAAATGTTTGGGGATGGCTTGCTCGGAAGGTGTACGAATCAGGGAAGCAATACTCCAATAAGGAGGAGCTAATAGCAGCAATTAGAAGTAGCTGGGCCTCCATTTCGCTGGATTACATCAAGAAATTGTATAGGAGGTTATTTATAACAAAGGCGGAAGCACCCGTTACTAATTTTTTTTTAATTCAAATTCAATTCAAAATTTAATTCTTAATTGCGTTCCTAATAAATTTTTAAGTCCAACAGTGTGAAAACATTTTTAAATATTTTTTTTATGAGGGGGTGCTATTCAAGTGAGCCAAAATGTGATGTGTATATTTTGAGTCATATCGCTTCAAAATCTATAAAAAAATTACCACTGTAAATATGAATGCCATTCCTTCTGTTTATTTACAGAATTTAATAAACTTTCATTAGAAAAAAACAAGTCATTATTTTTTGAATTATTTTTGAAGATATTAAGCTTAAAACTCACAGCAAAGGGGGGTGCTATTAAAGTGAGCGGCACTGTATCATTTTCATAAAACGATATTGAAAATAATATCCGACTGGGTGTATCGCTTAGAACACCATTGGAACTCGAAGTCGCGGTTGACTCCTTTATCGATACCATCCAAAAAGCAGCATGGAATAATACTCCTCAACAGATCAAAATTGTGAGCTATAGTAAAATTAATTACCCCCGAGAAATACAAGATTTAGTAAGACAAAAAAGAAAAGCTCGTAAAAGATGGCACCAAGCTCGTGCCCCGCAAGATAAAACACATCTCAATCGGTTGAGTAATTTGCTATCAAATTCGATTAAAAATTTTAAGAACCATGCAGTAGAAACTTATCTGCAAAGCCTAACCGCTGGACAGGAATCGAATTATTCGCTCTGGAAAGCAATTAGAGTCATAAAACGGCCAAAAATCGCTGTGCCACCAATTAGGGTAACTCAAGACGTTTGGGCAAAAAGCGATAAGGAAAAAGCTGACTTTTTTGCCTCACATCTTGAGGAAACATTTAAGCCATTTGATGGTCCGGCGCAAAATGAAAACATTAATATATTCGAGAGTACAACCGATAATAATATAGTAAGATATGCAAGTATTGCCGAGCTTAAACGGGAAATACAGAAACTAAAGCCAAAAAAAGCTCCGGGTTATGACCTGATTACAGAGAACTTCTTAAAATGTTGCCTCGGAAAGCATTAACTAAGCCTCTTTTTATTATAAATGCAGCAATCAGATTAGAATACATGCCAAGACAGTGGAAAGTCGCGGAAGTGATTATGGTTCTAAAACCAGGAAAATCACCGAATGAAATAAAATCTAACAGGCCAATAATTTCAAATGTTTTTGAACGGATATTACTCGGTCGCTTACACCCCATAATTGAACAGAAACGTCTTTTACCTGGCCATCAATTTGGGTTTAGAAGTAAACATTCAACGGTGGACCAAGCTTTCGAAGAAAAACAAATTTGTTCAGCCGTATTTCTTGACGTGTCGCAAGCTTTTGACAAGGTGTGGCACAAAGGCCTTAAGTATAAACTAAGTCAAGTTCTGCCAGAACAATTATATAAAATCCTCGTGTCGTATTTTGAGCATAGACTCTTCCGTGTGAAACTTGGAATCGAATATTCCGAGTTCAAAGAAATAATGGCAGGTGTACCGCAAGGAAGCCTCCTTGGACCAATCCTGTACCTCCTATTCACTCGTGATATCCCACAAACAAACGATACAATAAATGCAACGTTTGCTGACGATACTGCTATACTAGCAGTTGGCACAACAATAGAGGAAACAAATATCAAATTACAAAACGCTCTTAACGAGGTAAATGAATGGACTAAATCCTGGCGGATTGCACTTAATGAGAGCAAATCGATCCATGTAGATTTTTCGTATAAACGGACAAACAATTTGCCTGTATTGCTAAATACGGTTCGAGTCCCGTTTGCAAATGAAGCGAAATATCTCGGTATGAAACTCGATGCAAAATTAAAATGGAAGTCGCATGTAAAAGTAAATGCGAAGAACTTAAGAATAACTACAGAGAACTGTACTGGTTGCTCGGAAGATATACGAAGCTTAACCTTGATTACAAGCTGCTATTATACAAGCAAGTGCTAAAACCGGTTTGGACATATGGTATACAACTAGTGAAACGAATCTAAACATTTTACAAACTTTTGAAAACAAAATGTTAAGATCATTCGTCAATGCGCCGTGGTACTTAAGAAACGAAGATCTACGCAGAGATCTGGGTATTCCCGCGGTTAAAGATGAATCAAAAAATTTTGCACGAAAACATAAAAAACGTTTATTAGGACACGTTAACACAACTGTCCCCCAAATTCTTGACGAAACAAATATATTGCGGCGTCTTCAAAGAACTAAACCCTTAGACTTGGACCGATAATAACAAACCGCGCTATAAATTGCGGAAAAGCAGGAACTCTCAAAGGAAAGTTACCTGCCAAACACATTATATACTCGTGATAAAAAAAATTGCTAGATAAGTCGAATACTTAGTTGCAATTGATATACAAAATGTGTGGTGGTTTTAGTGAGTAAAAATCTCACACTACTTTGGGCACGTGCATATCGTGTCTATGAAGATTTCCACCAGCCCACGGACAAACATTTTTTTTTTTCATAAACGGACCGCATTTTTACAAAAAGATAATAAAATCAAACTCACCACAAATGTTATTATCTCCAGGAATTATATAGGGATCCTCTAGGACTGCTTCGTGTTATAGTGGATTTGGATTATCTGCTACCTTGTCATATACGCAGCACTACATAAGGGAACAATTGCATTCTTCGGCAAAGGAACAGGAACATATCATCTTGCGCTACTTTTGATAGATCACATTCACTTATTAATGATCAGGAACAATATCACTTCACTTATTTCCGGATTCAGAAACGCCAACAAAATGTTCTCTAAGTCATATTATTATAGAACACCAGTTTCAGGTCAAACAGCACCTTTATTATGAAGAAGTGCATTCGGCAGTGAATTTAATTTGATTGTGCGACTGTTTTCTTAAATACGCCTTCGAACATAGCTCTTCTGTCGTTTTTTCGCATTCATACTTGTGATTTTCCAAGAACGTATTTCCAGATCATTAGTGGATTCAGATATAGGTAATAACACTCGGGTTGGATATTGTCCACCGTACCGCACAGAAGAATCCCCATCCTTTATTGGTGTGGCGCATCGATTCCAGATCAAACAGCGTCTTCACAATCCCATGTTATGATTTGATGGACATTGGCATCGTGGATAGTCGGCAAATCATCTCGATCTCATCTTCACAAATCACTGGAGCAGACATTAGCCGCTTCGTTTACATGTCGAAAAACACTCTTATCCATGTCATGGGCACATTCTTGCTGCCTTCATTACGAAGCTCTATTTTTTCGCTTCCAAAATATCCTCTTCCTCGGAGGCATCGTCTTAGGTACAAATGCTCCCTTCGGGTTGTTCCAAAACGTTCTATAAGTGTTTGCTGTTGTCATTACACGTTTTCCTTCGCTACTCGATAATCACTTTTTCGGAGATACCGGCTTACGCTGCATTCCAAAAAGAACTGCGACTGTGGTTCATGATCGGTAATATCGACGAGGGCATTCTGAAGAACCATCTCCAACATAGATTTGTTGTTTACTCCGTTGCTGAATCTGCAAGAAAATAAACAATGTTATTAGTATTTTTTTTAAGAAAATGCTGAGGCGTCTGAAAATATCTTAAAGTTGGAACAAGACAAATAAACGCACCAAATAAATAAATCAAAACGAAGGCCCAATGAGGAGAGCCTATGTGCACTGTTCTGAACTCAACTAAAAACTAAACTAACTAACGCTTCGGCAGCAAAAATTATGTGCACGTACGGGTACGCGTATGTCGCGTACCTACCATACCAGGGTTGCAAAAGTCGATACAATTGTACTGGGTAGGGAAGGTAGTAGGGGTACCTACTCAGTCCGTACTTTTAAAATGATTATCGTTGACGATAGTGTAGGAGTTAGGAGACTTGCTAGGTACGTAGAGTTAATTTTTTTATTGTGTGTGTGCACATTTATATAAATCACACGGTAGGAAGAAAGTCTCCTTCACTATCGTCAACGGTTATCATTTTAAAAGTTACGGAATGAGTACCCAGTTTTCGGTACAATCGACCTTGCTTCAGTACACAAATACAATTTTATAAAATTCGATACAATTTACGCTACAGCTATTTTAATAGGTTTTTTATCATCAAAATATGTTTTAAAAAACCAAAACATTTGCTTTGCTACCAAAAATCCATTCGAATTTATATCAATTTGACGATTTCACTGAACAATCACTCTTTTTTTTATTTTTTTTGCCCGTATACATTTGATCAGCTGTTTGATGTTTATTGTTGTTTATTTTTATAAAGCCATGTCCATACGAGCAATAAATTTGCAGCAAATGTTTGACTGCAATCTAATTTAATTTAAGTAAAAATTTGCGCCAATAATTATAATATTTCATGTGAACACGTAAGTTTTGTTTGCAAGAGCTGTTTGCAAGACAATACAAAAATGTATCGTTAAATATGAATCTTGGGATGGGATCTGTAAAATTGAAATAGCTGTCACATTTTGTGATTTCGGTTCTTAGTAGGGTTAATAAAGCTTCAAAGTCATTCTTGGACACTCGTAACAAATTGAAATAGCCCTCTTCATCAAAATTGTTCAGCTCATTTAGAAATTGCTGATAAAATCCCAGTTCGGTTCTTTTTGTAATCGAATCCCTTTTTCTGATGCTTTTTTTTGCTTTAATTTATTTTTCACGTTCAAATGGAATTATTTGTTATCAAATCACTACAGCTGCTGTTATTTTCGTTTTTTGTCGATTTTAATAATATATTTCCAAACAAACTATTGTCAAATGGAACTGTCAAATATTTTGAAGGTAATAAGATTTTTCAATTCAATTTGTTTATTTAGCAGAACTCTGCTATTGAAATTCGGTTTTTTTTTTTTTACAATTTTAAACTTAAAAGTAGTAACGGGTGATCCAAGTAGAGATACTTTTTTGACAGATCACGTGTGAGTCGTGTCATGCTGTCATGTTATTTTTGTTTAGTATTGTTTGGCATTTCATAATGGAAAGACTTACGCGTGAACAACGTTTACAAATTGTTCAACTTTATTATGAAAATTCACGTTCTGTGAGGAATGTGTTTCGTGCACTTAGCTCAACTTATGGTCAACATAATCGGCCTACTGAGCGTACTATTCGCAACACCATCACCCATTTTGAGACCCAGCATTCATTATTGGATAATATTCGACCGAATAGACCACGTCCAGCACGCTGTGAAGAAAATATGGCGGCCGTAGCTGAGAGTGTACACGAAGACCGTGGAGAGTCGATTCGGCGCCGTTCGCAGCAACTCGGACCATGATAACCGACTATTTGATGCCTGAAATTGAAGCTCGTGATCTCGGCGACATTTGGTTTCAGCAAGACGGCGCCACTTCCCACACATCGCATCAATCAATGGACTTATTGAGAGAACATTTCGGTGAGCACATAATTTCACGTTTTGGGCCGGTCGATTGGCCACCAAGATCGTGTGATATCACACCGTTAGACTTTTTTCCTGTGGGGATATGTAAAGTCAAACGCTTATGCCGACAAACCCGCTTCGATTCAGGCCTTGGAGGAAAACATCACGCGTGTCATTCGCCAGTTACCAGTCGAAATGCTCGAACGAGTGATCGAAAATTGGACTCAACGGATGGACCATCTGCGACGTAGCAACGGCCAACATTTGATAGACATAATCTTCAAAAAAAATAAATGCCAAAGAATGTTCTTTCAAATGATAATAAACATTCTCCATTAAATTTGAATTTTCTGTGTTTTTTTCTTTAAAAAAGTAGGGAACCTCGAAATGGATCACCCTTTACATGTCCTAGCCATCTTTGGGCCGGTTTTTAGTGCTGAGTTAACTCTAAGTTAACACAGAGTTTAATAACTCCGAAATAAATTTAAGCTAGAGTTAACTCATGAAGCAGTTTTTCAGTACAGAATTAAATTTGACTCCGTGTGTGATGATTTAATTTGGTAGTACTCATGATTTATCGATTTTGCTCAATTATCACTTTATCAGCTGTTTGGTTTCCTTTTCCCCAAACAAATGAAAATGCTTTTGTCACAAACTTGCAAGTCTTCTTCTTAAAACAATATTTAAAACAATTTCAAGTTGCTGAGATCTGCATTAAGTTCAAATTGGAATTGAAAAAAATTGTTTGCCTGGTATTATATCGTCTGTCAAAAACATCTGACCATTTAATCCCGGTGTTAACTCAGCAAACTTGCTGGGTTAACTCGAAGTTAACTCAGCAAACTTGCTGGGTTAACTCGAAGTTAACTCTGGATTTAAATAGCCTGAAAAACTGCTTTCTCTAGTTAGATCGAGTAAGCTCCCAAAACTAGGATGATCTCGCACTGAAAAACTGGGCCTTAAACGTCCTTTTCGAATTTTAACGACTTAATTTTAAGCCAATAAATTTTGTAGCAATCTTTATATTTTTTGCATCCATAGAATCGCACTCCATTTGGGAACGCCTTGACTCTAAAAACTTTAACTCTATTTTTTGTAAATGACGAAATAGAGAAAACGAAATCTTGATGACTGTTGTAAGCAACGATTTTAAAATTTTAAACAATACTGATCCTGGCAAGCTATCAATAGTATACTCAAAACAAATATCAAATATAACAAGCTTTCGCTTGTTTTTTCCGTTAAATGATAATATGACTTAAAGCTGACAAAAGAGTGGCGATAAAAGGAAAAAAATGATCATAAGTAGTGACGGATACGGCCAGTATGTGCATTGAAAAACAAAACTAAGTGAGATAGAGGATTTTGTTTCCTTTTAAGAGAAATTAAATGCCTGCTTTTAATGATTTTTATTATTTCGTTATTCCTGTAAAAATTACAATTATGCCTCGGTTATTATTTCCAGCTATAAAATGTGAAAAATTATAGTTATTTTCTTAAAAAAAAACATATTTTCACCAAATCTGTACACTGTACCTATAATTGTATAAAATAGATAGCTTATCAAAACACCAAACGATGATGGAAATCAACCAGTACAATTTCAATACAATTTTTTTAAACTTTCAATACAATGCTAAAAAGCTATTTTTCATCCCTGATTGGAACAATGATGCATAAAAGTTAAGAGATTTGTGACAGTGGATCGATTTTTTACAAAGCCATGCTGCTCTTTACAGATAATGTTTCGACACAGGAATACCAATTTATCACAAATAATATGTTCAAATAACTTAGGAATGCAAGAGAGTTTTGAAATAGGTCTGTAATTAGAAATGTCTCCTCGTTCACCTTTTTTAAAAACAGGTGTAATAAATGCATTTTTCCATTGAGTTGGGAATACTCATGTTTTAAGGGAGCTTTCAAACATATACTTAAGGTATGGCAAAAGGGTATCTTTGCATTGCTTTACGACTATTGGTGGGATTCCATCGGGCCCAGCCGAATAGTCATTATTAAATAAAACGATATATTTAATTATTGTCTCATCGTCAAATGTGACGTTGCTGAAACTAACTTGAGAACAGTCATTGAGATAACTGAAAGATTGTTCGTCTAAGACGAATAAATAAATGATTTACTGAAATTCTCTGCGAACAAGTTAGATAAAATAATAGAGCTCGATATTTTTGAATTATTGTAAGAGAAGTTGGCTGGATATCCATCCGTTTTTCTCTTCGAATTGACAAAACCCCAAAAGCGTTTTGGGTCATTTTTAAGGGCGTTCTCCATATTGGCTATATAGCCATTATATAAACTATTTGAGATCGCAGAGAATTCCTTAAAATAATTCAGGTACTTATCATAGTTGTATTGATTCTGACTTTTAACAAAATTATTCCAGATATATTTCGTGTAACAAGGATGGATTTGAGCACTCTTAGAATGCTTGACTGGGATAGTTCTATCCATGCAATCTTTTATTAGAAGATATAATTTGTTCACAGCTCCTTCTAAATTGGAGAGGCTGTCAATATTAATATTCGAAAGAATTATTTCTTCGGATAGCTTTTGAAAGTTGGCTTTCCGAAAGTCAAAAGAGTACGAACGATCATACGAGTCAGAATGTTCGTACAGATGTCCGCCAATGTCAATAAAAATATCTAATGGAGGATGATTTTTGTCTATGTTAGTAATACTGGTACTAGATTCTAATACTGCAGTACTAACAGAGTCAGAAGAAAAAACTAAATCGAGAATTCGATTATTATGATTTTTTATACAGCTTGTTTGCTGTAAGTCAAATGATAAAATGTTATCAAGTAATGATAGCTCGTGTTGTGCAGAGACTTTTGATGGCATAAAATGAGGTTCTTCTTCCGAAGGCAAGTTGAAATCACCCAGCAACAAAATAGTACTGTCACAACAAGATAAGTCGAAGACGTATTCTAAAGCCTTTGATAGCTCAGAATACAGAGTACCAAGACGGTAGGAGGGATTGTACGCATTTGCGACATAAAGGTATTTATTTTCAATAGTTATCTTAACACAAATTATTTCGGTATTAAGAATGAATGGAAAATAAATTTTATCAGAGGTAAGGTGACTGCGAACCGCAGTAAGAAAACCTCCTCCAAGCGCTTTTAGGTCATTTATGTGACGGTCATTCCTATATACTAAGAACTCATGGTTAAAGACTTCCGAGTCAAGTATACTGGCGTTAAGCCACGTTTCGGTTAGGAAGAATATGTCGTTTATTTATCATATCACCATAGCTGCTGTTATTTTAGTTTTTGGGAAGACATTTCGTTTTTTGTCGATTTTATATATTTCCAAACAAACTTCGTCAAATGGAACTGTCAAATATTTTGAAGGTAATAAGATATTGATAGTCAAGCCGCCTACACCATGGACTTGTTTTTAACATCTCACCCCGACAAATACACAATAAATGTATTATCGCCTCTAGGCACGTCAGACCGCTGTATCGTATCAGCTTATTTCTCGTACTCCAACCACATAGTTAAAGAACAAATTCCTAAAAGAACTGTATGGCATTACGAGAAAGCCAACTGGGAAGCTCTAAACGGTTTCTTTAAAAATTTTAACTGGTCCTTATGCTTCCTCGATAATGACGTGGATGCTACAGCTGATGCGATAACTAACACCATTCTCCTGAAATCCTGTATCCCTCACCGGGTAAAGAGTACCAAACCGAATGTAAACCGGTGGTATGACTCGAGCTGTAAAGAGGTTGTTAGGGTGAAAGAGTTATGTTTTCGGTCATATAAAGCCAAACTAACTGAGGAAAACCGTTTAAAATTCAAACGAGCCAGAAATGACTGCAATGTCCACATTAATCGTGTCAAATTCTTCCACGGCCAAAAGTTGAGGCAACAAATTCTACTAAAACTTTTGGTCGTTTGTAAAAAAAACATTAAGAATTCGACCTCATCTTCCATCCCAACGCTCATTTACAATGACATTCCAGCTGTCACCTCTCTAGACAAAGCCGATCTGCTCGCTGCTCATTTTGCAGCCAATTCCACGCTGCCAGATTGTGCCCAGTCTCCCCCTGTACTTTAGAACGTAGAACATTCTATGGGACCAATCCACTTTCGTACTCGTACATTCGAAAGAGTATTAATCGATCTTGACATACACAAATCGTCTGGTCCAGATGGTATCTCCCCCATAATTCTTGTTCTTCAACGCTGGCAAAACCACTGCGTAAGCTTTTTCATCTGTCCGATTTATCAGGACTCTTTCCGAGTCGATAGAAAACTGCATTTGTCCAGCCTGTCCCCAAAAAAAGGCGAATCTTCTTTTCTCTCCAACTACCGACCAATTGCACTTACATCCCTTCTTTCTAAGGTCATGGAAACGCTGATAAACCGTCAGCTTATGAAATATCTTGAATCACGAAAACTCCTCAATGACCGACAATATGGTTTTCGTAGCAACAGGTCCACTGGTGATTTGATTTCATATCTCACCGAAAAGTGGAACCAATCAATCCACCTTGGTGGCGAAAATAAGATCATTGCACTTGACATTTCAAAGGCATTTGACAGGGTTTGGCATCAAGCCCTTTTTTATCAAAAATGCGTGCTTTTGATATCGATGATACTCTTCTTCAATGGATTTGAAACTACCTCTCAAAACGTTCAATTCAAGTAGTTTTGGACGGTTTCAAGTCTGCTACTCACCAAATAAATGCTGGTGTTCCCCAAGGCTCAGCTTTGTCTCCGACACTCTTCCTCATTTTTATTAATGACCTATTGTCTGCAACTTCTAATCCAATCCATTCCTTCGCTGATGACAGTACCCTCAGCTTTTCATATTCGTTCTCGAATTCACGCCCTTCACCTTCGGATGTGGAAGAAAAACGACAAAATATGTTAAGTTCACTAAATTCCGACCTCGACAGTATAATTAATTGGGGTTTATCTAATAGAGTGGAATTTAATGCTTCCAAAACGCAATGCTGTCTTCTGTCATCCAAGCGAAACCAAATTTTACAGCAACTATCCATGAATGGCACTTGCATCGTCGAAACCGAAAAACTTTCCATGCTCGGTATGTGTGTTAGTAACGACCTTCGTTGGAACGACAACATATTCGAAATCGCCAAAAATGCAGCAAAATGTCTAGGTTTCCTCAATCGATGTAAGAAATACTTCACCCCTCCTCAATATATAAAGCGTACAAACGCCCCAAACTTGAGTTCAACGCCCACATCTGGTCAGGTGCAGCCAAAACATCATTAGGATACAAAAGCATGCGATAAAATTGATAGGAGATCCAACCATAGCGAATTCCATAGTTTCGCTCGAACATCGTAGGAATGTCTCCTGCCCTTCACTAATTTAGCGCTATTACAACAACAAATGTCAGCTGCATTCCGCCCCTCCACGAATGCTAATCAGTTCACTCTAAAGCCTATCTTTGGACGTACTATGAAATATAGAGATGCCATCTTTAACCGAACAACACGAATGTGGAATGCTTTACCAAACTCAATTTTTCCTGTCCATTAAGATTTACAGAAATTCAAAACCAACGCGCATAGGTATAGTCCGTACCAAATCAGTTGGCCATTCTACTGCGCAGGTCTCTTAAAATTTATTTTGAAATATCTTAAATTTCTCTTAAATCCTCTCTCTGCGCAATCGACCGTTGGACAACTGATTTGGTACGGACTATATCTCCTCTTTTCCACTCCTCTATTTCCTTAATGCCCGCGCTGTGCTTAAACACCATACTTACTTACTTACTTAAGTGGCGCTACAGTCCGGAATGAACCTGGGCCTCAACCAACATGCCTCTCCAATTAGCCCGGTCCTTAGCTAACTGCCTCCAGTTGCGCACTCCAAGTTGGTTGAGGTCGGTTTCCACTTGTGCGCGCCACTTAAGGCGAGGTCTTCCTCTACTGCGTCCGACGTCTGGCTGGGAATCGAAGACTCTGCGAGCCGGAGTATTGGTGTCCATTCGTTCTACATGTCCTAGCCATCTTAAACGTCCAATGCGGAGTTTTTTGACCAGGGGCAAGTCGCTATACAGCTCGTATAGTTCTTGGTTGAATCTTCGTCTCCATAGCCCGTCAACGCAAACGGGACCGAAGATTTTTCGAAGAATTTTTCTCTCGAATCGACCAAGGATTTCTTCATCCGCTTTTGATACGGTCCATGCTTCAGCGCCGTAGAGCAGGACAGGGATGATCAGGGTCTTAAATAGGATCTCCTTAGTAGTTCGAGTGAGGGCTTTACTACTAAATTGCCTTCTTAGCCCGAAGAAACAGCGGTTGGCATGAGTAATTCTTCGTTTAATTTCTGACGAGATGTTGTTGTCAGAGTTAATAGCGGAGCCGAGGTACACAAAGTCCCGTACTACCTCAAAGTTATATCTGTCAATGGTGACGTTCTGTCCAATTCGTCGATGTTGTGTGTCCTTTCGTGTTGACAGCATATCCTTAGTCTTACCCTCATTTACTGCTAAACCCATTTTCGCCGCTTCCTTCTCTATACTAGCAAACGTGGCTATGACATCACGTTGAGTCCTACCAATGATGTCAATATCGTCAGCGTATGCTAATAGTTGCACCGACTTTTGGAAAATTGTGCCTCTGGTGTTGGCTTTGGAGTTTTGCACAATTCTCTCAAGAATCAGATTAAAGAAGTCACATGACAGCGCATCGCCTTGCCTAAATCCTTTTATGGTATCGAATGTGTCGGTGAGGTCGTTTCCGACCCTGATGGAGCAGCGAGAATTCTCCATCGTCATCCTACACAAACGGACGAGTTTGGGCGGTATACCAAAACTAGACATGGCTCTGTACAGTTCGTCTCTATAAATGCTGTCATATGCGGCTTTGAAATCGATGAATAGGTGGTGGGTATCGATTTGGACTTCTTGAGTTTTTTCCAGGATCTGCCGAAGTGTGAAAATTTGATCGGTTGTGGACTTTCCTGGCCTAAAACCACACTGATAAGGGCCAATCAGGTTGTTGGTAAACGGTTTCAGGCGTTCACATATTACGGCAGATAGGATCTTGTAGGCGATGTTGAGGAGACTTGTGCCTCTGTAGTTGGCGCAGTTCAGAGGGTCTCCTTTTTTGTGAATCGGGCAAACGATGCTGAGGTTCCATTCTTCAGGCATATTTTCATCCGACCAGATTTGGCTTATGAGTTGGTGGATGTTACTTACCAAGTCATCTCCGCCGGCCTTATAGAGCTCAGCGGGAAGGCCGTCATTTCCGGCAGCCTTATTAAGCTTGAGTTTAGATATTGCTATCCTCACTTCACTCAGGTCGGGTGGTTGGCAGTTTTCGCTGTCGTTGCCAATATTGAATGGTTCGTTCTGCCTGACAGCGGAATGTTGTTCGTCATCGCCGTTTAACAGTCTGCAGAAGTGGTTCTTCCATATCCTCAGCATCGACTGTGTCTCAACTACAATATTTCCTTGTTCATCTCGACAGGATTCTGTTCGAGCCTTGTATCCTTGGCTTTGACGTTTTACACTTTGGTAAAACTTGCGAACATCGTTCCTGGAGTGGCACCTCTCTATATCCTCGATCGCGCGCTTTTCTTGTTCTTTTTTCTTCTTTCTGAAAAGCCGATGTCCTTCTTTGCCTATAGAGCTCAATGGCAGCTCTCGTCTTCACCTGCAGCTTAGCCTTGTAGGCCTCGTTCTTGGCTGCGAGCATCTGTCGGCATTCCTCATCAAACCAGGGGTTTCTTGCTGGTGGGCGCGAGAAACCTAGCACATCAGTTGCGGCTGATCTAATGGCCTGTTGGCATCGTTGCCATTGCTCTTCGACATTCGATGCTGGTGGTATGGTGTTAATCGAGAGGTTAAGGGATACGCGTTGTGCGAAGGTCTTGGCGGTCTCTTGCGATTGCAGTCTTCCGACATTAAATTTTTTCACAGTATTTCTGGATTGTTGTGGCGTGGTGGATATCCGCATTCTTACCTTGGCTGCTACAAGGTAGTGATCCGAGTCGATGTTAGCTCCTCGGAATGTTCGGACATCCAAAATACTGGATGCGTGCCTCTTATCTATCGCAATGTGATCAATTTGGTTGACCGTTCGTTGATCTGGAGACCGCCATGTCCCCTTATGGATATCGAGGTGAGGAAACCGTGTGCTGGCTATAGTGGCATTTCGTTCCGTAGCGAAATCAATTAGCCTAAGTCCGTTACCAGACGTGTTGTCGTGTAGGCTATGTTTTCCGACAATACTTCTAAAGATGTCTTCTCTTCCTACCTTTGCGTTAAAATCTCCCAGCACGATTTTAACATCGTACTTCGGTAGTCGCTCATAGGTTTTGTCGAGGAGCTCGTAGAAGCAATCCTTAGCTATATCATCTTTTTCTTCCGTCGGAGCGTGAGCGCATATAAGGCTTATGTTGGCGAATTTGGCCTTGATGCGGATTGTTACTATGCGTTCGCTAATGTCTTGGAAACATAAGACTTCTTGCCTAAGTCTGGCACTTATAACAAATCCGCATCCGAATAGTCGCTGTTTCTGCTCACTATAACACGGTCCGTAGTATATGTCACAGTTTTTCATCCTCTTTTTGCCCGGCCCATCCCATCGTATTTCCTGGATGGCAGTAATGTCTGCTTTGTAGCAGTTTAGGGCTTCCGCTAGTTGTTCGCCTGCACCTCTCCTGTTTAATGTTCTCACATTCCAGGTGCAGATACGAACGTCGTTGTCCTTTTTTCGTTTAGCAGGGTCGTCAACAATAAAATCCGTCCTTTCCGAGGCTATTGGTTGCTTCGTAACCATGTTTTTTTTCTGTGGGTGGGTAGTTAACCCAAAGCACAACCCCCAACCTTGAGGGCCAGTTCCAATTTATTAGATACCCCTAGGACACGGGGCCATCAGTATCCACTACGGGATTGAGCGCTGCCGTTGGCCTTTCGGTTCATCCGCCACCATCTCTGTTCAAGGGGCCTGACTAACCCTTGAAATTCCTAGACAACCTGTTGTCCGAATATGTCAGAGCAGCTCATCTAGGTTCGCCTGGGACAGCAGGCCGGGTATTCTTCCGTGCCATTCTCACCAGGGTGTTTATAGTGTTGCTGTTTTTCGTCGTGTTATCAACACTCTTAAACACCATAAGGGTATTAATAATCCCTTTAGCGAGCGCCAATTATAAAAAAAAACATGCAAAGAAGTTTAATGTGGTGTGAAACTTCGTTGCAACAGCTGACAGGCATACAGTCGTGCAAACAATTTGCTTGAGCCTGCCAAAAAAGGTTTGCAAGCTCTTGCCGCAAATTATTTGCTCGTGTGTACGTAGCTTAAAAGTTTCGTAGTTTCGTAAAAGTTTGGTTTAAATATTTTACAATGTACCTACATATTTTCAAGGACCTTATAGAAGAAAATGGATAAGTACGTTTTTTTGCTATTGAAAATTTCTTCGTACAAATGGACATAATCAGCCCTAGCTCGGTATATGTCGGAGCGAAACATTTCTCCACAACGCATACTTCGTCGGAGGTTTAAATTCCATTCGAGGGGTGTGTCATCGGAAAAAGTACCTACTATGGCTTCACTGCATTACAATTCGTAAATAAATTCCGCGTAGAATTTGTGTCGGAGGAAATCGGTGAAATAATGGCACTTAGCTGACAAAAATTACAAGAAAAATGCACTTGAACGCTTCTTCAACAAAATGTCACAAAATGTCGGAGAAATATTCCGAACAGCTTTTCGAAAGATTACCTCGAACAAATACCTCGAATCGTAAAAAAATCCGATGGATGCCTCGCTAGGGCTGATTATAATTGTGTAAAATTTGTGGCTTATTTAAACATCAAATAATGATGAAAATCAAACAATACAGTTTCAATACAATTTTTTTTCAATACATTGCTGAAAAGCCATTTTTCATCACTGGTACTTAGATACTACTTCAGTTCAGTTCTTATCGCACGAAGTCACGCTTAATGTTCGGCTGGTTTCTAGATGTTTCCATGTGGTATCGATATGTGACACATAATTGTGACACATAATTTAGTAGGTGTTTGTCTGTGTGTGTTTATTTTAATTTTAGAATCGATATTGTCTTGAAGATATAAGGAATTTCCACTTACACGTTACATATGGTCCAACATCCCTTATCGTACAACTTCTAAGTGGCGCATCTCATTTAAATGTGGACAAACAAATATTCAAAGAGTGGTTTTCCCATTCTGGGTTTTTCAACTCTACGGGCGCCTAAAATTAATTACTTTTTGAATGAATGTGTATTTATTTTCTTGCTTCGTATGGAGAACCAATGCTTACAGTTTTGTACCTACTTACTTAGTTAAATGACGCCACAGTCTGGAATGAATTTGTGCCGTCATACACATGTCTCGATAAGCACATTCGTAACACATGGACCTGACCAGACCCAGCCGTCGCGCGTCGCGCGTCGCGTCGACTTCTTTGCCAAACGATATAAGATGAAAATGCCATAAAATTCAACCATTTGATCCATACGATCGACGCCGGCTTTCCGTGCAATTTAAAACAGAATTTTTTTTGAGTTTTATTGCTACGCGTACAAAATCAAATCTTTTGTATAATGTTAGCAGGTTTTTTTCTTAGTTTTCTTTTTCATATTGTGACCAAATCTTCGTGAAATACTGAAATCCAAACAGTGTTGACAAAATTAGGGATTTTCCCTAGTCTACGGAAAAACAGCGAAATTTCGGACATTATATTTACTAGGGGAAAGTGGAAACCAAATTAATTTTATATTTTCCGTTAAATTTTAATAATATTTGTCTACCATTCAAAATTAATAAGGGTATTCATGCAACGTCGTAATTTTATTACGTGCGAAAGATTATAATTTTACGACGACGTTTCATGAACGACCCTAAAACTGCACCATAAAAACTATTTCGAAGAAACAGGACATCTCTCTCGACTGTAGTTGGGATTCTTACTGGACACAACTTACTAAAAAGCCACAAACTGAAAATGCATCTCTAGATGATGACCTCTGTAGAGGCTGCGGTGATGAAGAAATACACGAGGATACCCTCCACTTTCTGTGCCACTGCCCAGGCCTCAGCCAATTAAGAATGCAAACCTTAGGAAAATACTTTTTCCATGACTCCACGGATCTATCCGAAATCCCTCTCCCTAATTTTTTCAGGTTTGCAACAACATCTGGATGGCTGGAAAGAGGCTAACAACAATGGACAGTAACGGGACAATGAATGAAACAACCACACAAGTGGACCCCCAACGGTCATGAATAAGCCCAACGACTTTCCGACGTTGCATGAATACCCCTTGTTTGGAAACCAACTAAACTAATTTGGTTATTTATGTTAAGTTACATTTATATTTTGATTCGGTATATTCTGTTTAAACTTTGTTTGCGTATCAACTCTTCAAGTCTGTTTGTCGATTCATATGTTTTAAGTAAGTTGACATCAAACTTACCCTCACCATCGTTAGATGCATCTTTGTGGTCCCATATTACCAAGTTAGATCTTGCTGATCCACACTTTAATATGTCGGCTCCGGTTGATGTCCTATTAGGTGCCGACAAATTGTGGAGTATTCTAAAGCCGGAGCAAATATATGTTTCTGATGGTATTCCACTTGGCCAAAATACTTCGTTTGGTTGGGTAATCACTGGTGAAGTTTTCGATAAGGGAATGTCTGAAAGTACGAGTTTGTCTTCACTGCATTCCTCTATTGACGTGGATACCTTATTGCAGCGGTCTTGGGAATTGGAGGAAATTGCTCCCGCAAAGGAAGAATCATTTGTTAATGATCCTGCAGAGCAACATTTTCGTCAAACATTCAACCGTTCTCCTGACGGCAAATATGTTGTTTGTCTACCCTTTAAGGTCGCACCACCTAGTTTTGGAAAAACTTTGTCATTAGCAGTTGCATTCTATGGAGCGTCGATTTCGGTATAGCCCCCAGTTGCGTGACTTATATTCGGATTTTATGAGGGAATACCTAGAGCTTGGCCACATGGAGAGAATTCCTTCGGATGAAATAGATGTCGTCGGTGGTAAATGCTTCTACCTTCCACACCACGCCGTTATGAAGCCGGACAGCTCGACTACAAAACTTCGTGGCGTGTTTTATGGTTCTGTGAAGGATTCAAATGGACAGTCCTTAAACAGTGCGTTGTTGGTTGGCCCTCCAATTCAACGGGATCTACTTGGCGTTAGCCTTCGCTTTCGACAACACCGTTTTGTCTTCACCGCCGATGTCGTAAAAAGCCGAGAGTAATCAAGAGCACAGACAAATTACTGTGAAATTTCATTTGAAACATTTTGTCGTTTGTTCGGTTAACGTTAACTATGAGTGCGATGAAATTAACAAAATATACCGAATCAAAATATAAATGTAACTTAACATAAATAACCAAATTAGTTTAGTTGGTTTCCAAACACCCCCAATATGTTCGTTTTAGAATATAAATTCAATAACACTTCCGGTTAATTTTCGCATTACGTATAATGTGATCTTAACCCAACAAAATTACCAACTACAAAGGCAACCATCCGTACCAAGTTACAGTGCAAACGCACATTTCATTTGATTTTTGCTCTTTTGGATCGTTTTTTTTACACTAGGGATTTCTAGGGATTTTTTGACATTCATCTAGGAAATCTGTTGAAAATTTAATGGCAACACTGAATCCGGTGCTTAAGGATAGTGACGCGATTACATGAGGACACAAGCGTTCTCACTCTAGCCTCTCACTTTCAACTCCTACACTCACCTCCACGCTGGTGACTGGTGGGTGCATAGTACCTCGACTGGAGTTGGAGTATTAAACCCTTGTGGAAGGTCGTTGGTGGCATTAAACGAGAGAGGAGGGAGGAGTGTTTGATCGAACTGGTAGTGAAATCCCTATATGAGCTGCTTCGACATATTTGAACACCAGGTCTATAGGGATTTCCAATACTGAGCCAGGGTATTGGAAAAGAGTTGGTGGCGGAGGAGCCCTCAATGGGTCAACGGCAGCGGTCATATCCCAAAATTGGCTACTGACATCGGTATTTTTTCCGGCCCGCTGTCCTAGGGTCAAAACAAGGGCATGGCCCTCCAGGTTGGGGGTTGTGCTTTGGGTTAACTACCCATCCACGAAAAAAAGATTATGTTACGAAGCAACCAATAGCCTCGGAAAGGACTGATATTATTGTTGACGACCATGCTAAACGAAAAAAGGACAACGACGTTCGTATCTGCACCTGGAATGTGAGAACATTAAACAGGAGAGGTGCAGGCGAACAACTAGCGGAAGCCCTTAACTGCTGCAAAGAAAAACATTTCTGCCATCCAGGAAATACGATGGGATGGGCCGGGCAAAAAGAGGATGAAAAACTGTGACATCTACTATGCACCGTGTTATAGTGGGCAGAAACAGCGACTATTTGGATGCGAATTTGTTATAAGTGCCAGACTTAGGCAAGAAGTCTTATGTTTCCAAGACATCAGCGAACGCATTGTAACAATCCGCATCAAGGCCAAATTCGCCAACATAAGCCTTATATGCGCTCATGCTCCAACGGAGGAAAAATATGATATAACTAAGGATTGCTTCTACGAGCTCCTCCACAAAACCTATGAGCGACTACCAAAGTACGATGTTAAAATCGTGCTGGGAGAATTTAACGCAAAGGTAGGACGAGAAGACATCTTTAGCAGTACTGTCGGAAAATATAGCCTACACGACAACACGTCTGGTAACGGACTTAGGCTAATTGACTTCGCTACGGAACGAAATGCCACTATAGCCAGCACACGGTTTCCTCACCTCGATATCCATAAGGGGACATGGCGGTATCCAAATCAACGAACAGTCAACCAAATTGATCACATTGCGATAGACAAGAGGCACGCTCCAGTATTTTGGATGTCCGAACATTCCGAGGGGCTAACATCGACTCGGACCACTACCTTGTTGTAGCCAAGGTAAGGATGCGGATATCCACCACGCCACAAAAAACCAGAAATACTGTAAAAAAAATTAATGTCGAAAGACTGCAATCGCCAGAGACCGCCAAGACCTTCGCGCAACGCGTATCCCTTAACCTCTCGACTCACAACACACCACCAGCATCTAATGTCGAAGAACAATGGCAACGATGCCAACAAGCCATTAGATCATCCGCAACTTCTGTGCTAGGTTTCTCGCGGTCACCAGCATGAAACCCCTGGTTCGATGAGGAATGCCGACAGATGATCGCAGCCAAGAACGAGGCCTACAAGGCTAAGCTGCAGGTGAAGACGAGAGCTGCCATTGAGCTCTATAGGCAAAGAAGGACATCGGCTTTTCAGAAAGAAGAAAAAAGAACAAGAAAAGCGCGTGATCGAGGATATAGAGAGGTGCCACTCCAGGAACGATGTTCGCAAGTTTTACCAAAGTGTAAAACGTCAAAGCCAAGGATACAAGGCTCGAACAGAATCCTGTCGAGATGAACAAGGAAATATCGTAGTTGAGACACAGTCGATGCTGAGGATATGGAAGAACCACTTCTGCAGACTGTTAAACGACGGTGACGAACAACATTGCGCTGTCAGGCAGAACGAACCATTTAATATTGGCAACGACAGCGAAAACTGCCAACCACCCGACCTAAGTGAAGTGAGGATAGCTATATCTAAACGCAAGCTTAATAAGGCCGCCGGAAATGACGGCCTTCCCGCTGAGCTTTATAAAGCTGGCGGAGATGACTTGGCAAGTAACATCCACCAACTCATAAGCCAAATCTGGTCGAATGAAAATATGCCTGAAGAATGGAACCTCAGCATCGTTTGCCAGATCCACAAAAAAGGAGACCCTCTGAACTGCACCAACTACAGAGGCATAAGTCTGCTCAACATCGCCTACAAGATCCTATCTGCCGTAATATGTGAACGCCTGAAACCGTTTACCAACAACCTGATCGGCCCTTATCAGTGTGTGTCCACAATCGATCAAATTTTCACACTTCGGCAGATCCTGGAACAAACCCAAGAAGTCCAAAGCGATACCCACCACCTATTCATCGATTTCAAAGCCGCATATGACAGCATTTATAGAGACGAACTGTACAGAGCCATGTCTAGTTTTGGTATACCGCCCAAACTCGTCCGTTTGTGTAGGATGACGATGGAGAATTCTCGCTGCTCCATCAGGGTCGGAAACGACCTCACCGACACATTCGTTACCAAAAAAGGGTTAAGGCAAGGCGATGCGCTGTCATGTGACTTCTTTAATCTGATTCTTGAGAGGATTGTGCAAAACTCCAAAGCCAACACCAGAGGCACAATTTTCCAAAAGTCGGTTTAACTACTAGTATACGCTGACGATATTATTGACATCATTGGTAGGACTCAACGTGATGTCATAGCCACGTTTGCTGGCATAGAGAAGGAAGCGGCAAAAATGGGTTTAGCAGTAAATGAGGGTAAGACTAAGTATATGCTGTCAACACGAAAGGACACACAACATCGACGAATTGGACAGAACGTCACCATTGACAGATATAACTTTGAGGTAGAACGGGACTTTGTCTCTGCTATTAACTCTGACAACAACATCTCGTCAGAAATTAAACGAAGAATTATTCTTGCCAACCGCTGTTTCTTCGGGCTAAGAAGGCAATTTAGTAGTAAAGCCCTCACTCGAACTACGAAGGAGATCCTATATAAGACCCTGATCATCGCAGTCCTGCACTACGGCGCTGAAGCATGGACCGTATCAAAAGCGGATGAAGAAATCCTTGGTAGATTCGAGAGGAAAACTCTTCGGAAAATCTTCGGTCCCGTTTGCGTTGACGGGCTATGGAGACGAAGATTCAACCAAGAACTATACGAGCTGTACAGCGACATGCCCCTGGTCAAAAAAACTCCGCATTGGACGTTTAAGATGGCTAGGACATGTAGAACGAATGGACACCAATACTCCGGCTCGCAGAGTCTTCGATTCCCAGCCAGACGTCGGACGCAGTAGAGGAAGACCTCGCCTTAAGTGGCGCGCACAAGTGGAAACCGACCTCAACCAACTTGGAGTGCGCAACTGGAGGCAATTAGCTAAGGACCGGGTTGAGGCCCAGGTTCATTCCGGACTGTAGCGCCACTTAAGAAGAAAGAGAGTATGGTTAAACCTTTCCATGCATAAACCCAATCTGTCTCTCTATGAGTCAATAAAATCTGTATTTTCTATCAAAATTACATTTTGCGCAAATTATTGGACAATTACTAGGACTCTAGGATTACATATTAGCTCATTGGTACACATGAATACAGAATTTAAGCTTGGAGATGCTCGAGATTTATAATCATATAAATTTAAAATACACTGCAAGAATTGCAATATTCTAACTCTCCCTGGTTGGTTGAAATGCTTTCATAATTACAGTATTTTGGAGTTTGCATAAAATGGGTACTAATCGCCAGCATTAACACACAAATCAGCCGACATAAATATTTCGTACAAATTCAAATGTGCAAACTAACCTGATTTGAAGCCGCTTCATGTTTTCTCTACACCAACCGGCGATGTCAGTCACAGTTCTTGTTTGCACTGCAGTTTTGCTCCCTATGCAATATATTCGTATGGTTGCAGAAGCAGGCATTCCATCGACGAATGAATTTCTTGCTAGCTCTTCGAGGTTTCCCATTTCAAAACCGAGGACAAGACAAGACGAAGAAATCTTAATAATTAAATAATCACTGTGTATATATTTAAACAACATAAATTACATTATTATTCATCATAAAGAATACAAATATGAAATTATTATGGTTTACATTTGGTCCAAGTCCCCAACGTCATTAAAGATATTTCCCAATTCACAGCTGAGTGTCATATGTCATGTACACAACAAAAGTAATAGATTAAGATTTGGGTCTATTCACATTGACGACTGAAGAAACACTGAAGGCAAACACCTAGTGGAAAATTTTCGCATCGGCCGAGAGCTATTCTCTACTAGGCGCAAAAGTGGCGCTATTCGTTTGAAAAAATAGCTACAAAATAAAATTAAATTTTTATATAAAAATGATGATTTAATCGCACAGCATTTCATGTATTTAGAAAGACCATTATTTATTCAAATAAATATCATTTAAATTTTGGGAATTCGTGTTTGCATTTTCGTTTTATAGTGCTTACACACCGAATCATAAACTGAGTTTTTGGCAAAAAGTTTACGTAAACCACTGGATGCTTTCGCACCGACTCTGACCAGGTTTCGTTTGACATTTCAATCAGCTGTGAATAGCTGCAACATTTGTGTGTGAAAATATTGTAATTGAATAATAAAATGAATTCTAATATAATCAAACTAATATTAGCATTTGAAGTTCAAAATGAAACAAATCTAAAGATTTTGACAACAGTTTTTGACTCTCAAGCCCGCCGCTTCTTTTGTTTTTATTTCATCTGGTGTGTAAATTTCTGAAAAAAAAACATTTGTTTTGACAGCGAGTTCATCAGCTGTTTTGTGGGACGTGTGGAACACGTGTAGAATGTATGAAAAGGTGTGTTCTTTCCAACAACCTGCAACGTGATGACGTCTGCGAAGTGGTTATGAGAAGGTTACGTCGTAACCTACTAGGTTTTGAGAACTGACAATGTATGGGAAAACTCGGTTTTCGATGAAGGTTTCAGGTGTTTTTGCGAAAACTCAGTTTATGATTCGGTGTGTAAGCCCTATTAAACACACTTTTCTTATGACTATCCTGAATGAGAATAAACATTTTGACAGCTGGCGCATATTTCTATTGAAAATCATCATTGCGTTGGCTGACGCACCTAGTTCAACCATACGAAATCAATGTTACCTATCCCAATTTAGCTTTGCCTGGCGTTGAGTTTCCACCTCAAAATGAAAAACGTAAAATCTTAACGTAACGTTGCTGTAAAGCGCCATGGGCAAAGCAAAGGTTGGAAAAAGTGTGAATTGTCAAAATATTTGTTGTTGTTTTCTGAATTATTTTCTGAGAAGGTTGTGGAATACGATATTTTTAGCAAAGATTTTAATCATTTCCCCCATTTTTGTAGCAGAAGTTGAAACCGCTGAGAAAATAAATATGTCAAAGCGTGCGCAAAGCAGTTGGGCGTAACGTTGGTAAAGCGAAGCTCCAAAGCGTGATTGTGTTTCAGCCATTATGTCTTTGGTAATGTCTCTATCCGTTTAGAGTTTAGTTTGGTGATCATCTTTTTTCATGATGAATAGTGCGTATCTCGTAAACGGAATGATGTTAGTCTGAGTCTGCGAATATTTCTTTCAAGTATTTCCAGTTCGGATGCTACTGTGGGGGAAATTGCGAAACATTGGGAATACGTACTTGAGTATCATTGTGATTAGTGTTTTGTAAATAAGTAACTTCGTTCGTTTGTTTAATTGACAGTATCTTAAAAAGAGCATTAGGATATTGGTTACCTTTCTGGATTTCGATATAATTGATCTCGAATATGTCCGTTGGATTTTAGAAGATTGTGTAGGTTAGGTTAGGTTAGGTTAGGTTAGATGGGTTGTTGACGCTCGGGTGAGTCGTCAACCTAGCATAGGCCTACGTGGGCCCATAGCGATACCCTTCGAAGAAGTATCCTGAAAAAGAGAAAGAGGATACCGGGTTAAGTTCGCTTGTGATACTTATGCGGTGCTGGTCTGTGTTGCCCCTTCAGCCTCAAAGAGGTAGTTGCTCCATCCTGATCTGCAACAAAAACGGACTATCAGCGCTATTGGGATAGTCGTTAGGTCACTTAGGTCATCGAAGTAAAGGCTGCCTAGTATTTTAAATCGACTGCCACTGATCGCATGGCAGTGGCATAGCAGGTGTGAGACATCTTCTTCGACGTCAGGGTCGCTGCATTTCCTGCAAAATTGGTTCGCACCAGTCAGTTTTATCTTGTTAGAGTGCTTACCCAACAGGTTGTGACCTGTTATCACTCTCACCGCTATAGAAATGGAAGCTCTATTCAAAGCTATTAGCTTGTTTGATTTGCTGCCGCTTAATTCTGGCCAGAGAGATTTTGTGTGTGTACAAGTTATTGTATTTTGCCATCTTGTTATGGTTGCTTTTTGAGTGTGCTAGTTCGTCTGCTTTCTCATTTCCTATAATGTCATTATGTCCTGGCACCCAGATAATTTGGACTTTGTTCTGGTTACAAAGAGCCTTCAGCTCTTCGCGGCAGCGTCCAACTACCCGTGATTTTACTATATTGGAGGCCAGAGCTTTAATGGCCGCTTGACTATCCACGTAGATGGAGATATCCTCATGTGATATGTCCAATACCCTAGCCGATTCGGCAGCTTCGAGTATGGCCAGGATCTCAGCTTGGAATACACTACACGAGATTGCTAATCTTAAGGATGTAGCTAACCCGATCTTTTCAGAGTAGACACCAGAGCCCACTCCGATTTCCATTTTGGATCCGTCTTTCCGTGAGGAAAGTCGTTTTAGGTGGGTGGGGACCGAGGATGGAGTCCTGCGGTACTCTGCTGTCACAGGCACATTCGTTGGAGTTGAATTTGTAGGCAAAATTTTCAGTTTCCTAGGAAGCTATCCAGTAGATTTACTATAAGAGGGGGACGTTGAGCGAGGATATGATATTTTGGATATGCGACCATCCCTCCACACAATATTGAAGGCTTTTTCGAGGTCAATGGAGCACGTCACTGTACAACGTTTGTACATCAGGTTGAGGGTGATGTCGTTGTGCAACTTCAAGAGTGTATGTACACTGGAGTACAGTGGAGTGGCTTCTTCGAAACCAGAATTAGTGGTCGGGGATGGACTCTATCGGATTCTTGATTGGCGAGTAATATAATTTAGGATAACCCTTTCTAAAACTTGCCGATATTTGAGATGAGCGAGATGGGCCTATAGTTTTTTTTATATTAAACTCGTTAGGTTTTTTTTATGGTTGGGATAATTTTTGCTTATTTTCAACTATCAGGAAAGTATCATTTGCTGAATTTTGAGAAAACTAACTGTTGAGGAAGAGATGTTTTTTAAAGGCAAAATTCGTAACTCCGTCGGGACCTGCAGATTTTTTCGGTCTCAGTTAGGGCAGAGTTTTCAGGTCCGAAGTTGAAGATGCATTCGGGTCTGGAAAAACGGACTTGTCTTACTGTTCTTAGGGACTCTTCAGTGGTTTGAGAGTTGAGAGTTTTTTTCGTTAATCTTTTTAAAGTGCGTTTCAAATGCTGTGACTATACCTGGTGTAGGATTCTTCGTTTACCACAACTTTCTCGCAGGAAATTTTTTTTTCTAACGACGATTTTGAAGTCTTTGAAAACACTGGGGCTAGGCTATAGTTTTGAGATTCTATCTCCGAGCTGTTTGTTGAGCCATATTCTTATTTTGAGAAGAGAGATATTGGAAAACCGAGCTTGTGCTGTTCACAAATAGAAGAACAATACCACACTTCGAACCACCAGCTATAGAAGGAATACCCCTTAAAATAGCTGGGAATATTTCTAGACAGGAAGCTCAATTGGAAACTTAATGTCAATGAAAGAGTTAAGAAAGCAGCAAATGCTTTCTACGCATGTAACCGAATATTCGGCAGAAAGTGGGTACCTAACCCCAAAATAATCCTGTGGATGTATACAGCTATCGTGCGACCAATACTCACGTATGGCAGTATAGTCTGGTGGCAAGCCACAGACAGAGCAACCAACTTGAAGCAAATGACAAAAATACAAAGACTAGCGTGTATAGGGACAACCAGTGCGATGAGAACAACCCCAACCTCTGGATTGGAGGTGATTCTGAATCTGCTGCCCTTAGATCTATACATGCAGGAATCAGCTGCCAAAAGCTCCTCGAGTATCAACCAAACGAACAGCTGGATCCGGAGCCTCGCTGGGCATGCGCAGGTCCTAAAGAAATACGTAGCGAGCGTAGTAAACTCTGACTATCTATCTCCCTATCTAGACTTCGAGCGACCCTTCACCTGCTCGTTTCCGAGCAGAGACGAATGGGACAAGAATGAACCCACAAAAAGGAAATCGATATTCATCTTCACAGATGGATCAAAGATGGACTGTGGAACAGGTGCTGGCATATTCTCAGAGGAATTAGTTATACACAAATCAACCAGGCTTCCTGATCATAGTAGTGTGTTCTAGGCTGAGGTGCTAGCAATCGCTGAAGCGGCTCATTTGGTGTCAATAATGGAAATACCACACAGTGATATCACCATATTCATTGACAGCCAAGCGGCTATAAAAGCAGTATCTGCTATCGAAATTAAATCAAAGCTAGTTCGCCGCTGTCGCGAAGAGCTCAAGGTTCTCTGTTAACAGCATAATGCTGATCTCTGCTGGGTTCCTGGTCACAGGGACATAGACGGCAACGAGATAGCCGACGAACTGGCAAGAAATGGATCTGCTACAGACCATGACCAGGCTCCACAAACGGTCGAACCACCAATCTGTAACCTCAGAGAAAGAGTGGAATACAAAACCCGAATGAAAGCCAATACCAGGTGGAAGTCATTGACTACCTGCGAAATATCTCGGAAGCTCTGGCCAGAATACAACGGAAACCGAACCAAAAAATTTTTGCGGTACGACAGAAGCTCCTTATCTAAACTGGTAGGGGCTCTCACTGGTCACAACTTTCTCAGAACCAATACAATGAAATTAAATCTCAAGGATGACGATATCTGTAGAGGCTGCGACTATGAGGAAACACACGAGGATACACCTCATTTCCTCTGTCACTGCCCGAGTCTCTGTCACCTGAGGAACAGAACACTTGGAAGCTACTACTTCCAAGACATCCAAGAGCTTTCCGATATTCCATTACCCTATCTTTACAGGTTTCTACGAACATCAGGATGGCTGGATAGAGTGGAGTAACCCGTAGTAACGATAAGGAAGGACGTAATCCCACCAAGGGTATCACAATGGGTCCACATGGACGGAATATAGAATACTCTACTCCACCAACCCGTAAACCTAACCTAACCTAAAGCTCTCTATATGCCTTAATTACTCTGAGTTGTGGCAAATGTTTTTGAGATGCTTTTGCCACAGGTGTTTTGTTTTATAGAGAATTTTCAATGTCCTTCGGAAGATTGGTGTATTTTTTAAACGATGGGGTGATTCTGGTGAAGTGCCATTCCAGGAAACCGTGAAGGGATTTGTTAAATTGTGAGATGTGGTTGTCAATGTCAGGATTAGATAGGCAAGTCGTGTGAGGAGCTTGCAGCTACTGAGGTATAAATCCAAGTCCTCTCTGAACGAGTCCCAGTTAGTGTCTTTGAAGGTCCTTGAAGTGAGGGGTTCTTGGATGCAAATGTTGGCGTCTTCGAGGTGAATATTCAAAAAGAGAGGGAAGTGGTCTAAGAAGGTTGGTAAAGTCTTTATGTCAAAATTCTGATCTATTCTATTTAGTAAATTGCTTGAAACCAAAAGTGATCTAAAAACAAAGAGCTTCTTTGAAAATTCGGAGTGGAGTGGATATGAAGTTCGGATTTTGTGAATGGAACCTATTTTCGAGGGTTTTACCTTCTATCATTTATGTTCAAAGCAGGATGGGCTTCTTGCGTTAAAGTCACCTCCGACGATTGCCCCGTCAAAGAAGTTGGCTAGGTTCTCAATCTTACTTAACAAATTTGTGAGGGACGCTGCCGGGATATTCGAAGGGAAGTATATAGAGTCTAAAGAACTTTTTATACAGATTGTCTTTGATGGCTGAGCCACCACTTGCAGTCGGTCATTTCTCAAAATGTGAAAATAGTCAAGGAAACCCTTGTGACGACAGTTTAAGTGGGTTTCCCGTATGAGTGCTTTTGAAGTCTTGCTAGCTCAGAGAAGTTCCAGTATTCTTGCTTGATGAATCAATGACGAAATGATGTATTGTAGTATTTTTAAGAACATTATTTGTTGCTAAGGATTAGTCCGATACGAGGCTACCAAAGGCAGCCATATAGGTTTCAATTTTGTGAATAACGGTGTTCATTTCCATATTAAAAAAAATTCTTGCATAGGTCCATACCATGAAATGGTTGAGTGCACCAGCTCAAGTTACATGGTTGTGAGTGCAATTGTCTTTGGGGATTTTGTTGTTCTGCTTAAATTTCGTTAATGGTGCTCTGCTGACGTCTGTTTTCGACGAAAGTATTGGTCAAGATTGGCTTGTTGGGCTGGATAATAATGTTTCGTAGGTTTGCGAACTGGTCGTCGTCGCTTGATGAGGCTACGTAAATATCTAGGTCTGGGTCTGGACCTCTAGCGGCAGAAGCGGTATGCCACTGGCATTTGCCAGCCATTATATCTTGGATTTAGAGTAGGGACGCCTTGCACTATATGGGGACAGCTGGAGCACTATTCTGTACGAAACTGGGCAAAAGATTCATCACCGTTGATCGGTTTTGAGCAACAGTCAATTTCCTTTCAATGATTGTTGAAATAAGTATGGATTTCCTGGACGGTGCTTTAAATTTGTAAATGTTGGTCATATGTTCCATCTGATATGCATACTATCGCATGTTGTTTTCCGGCTTGACGAGTAAATCTGGGTGAGTGTCTGGAATCGTGATCTGAGACACGTTTTTTTTTTTTTGGAGTTTTAAATCCAAACATACCCCAAAACACTAAAAATCGTTGTCCCTTAATTGTTAAACGCAGTTCTGTGTTTTTTTTGTAATTTAAATTGAATTTACCTTGAAATTATTATTTCAATACTTTTATAGCAAAAGAACGTGTGCCTTGGTCAGCTGTCAAATCAAAAGTCGAGATAAGCTCTAATTTCTGTAGACATATGACAGTCATCGGGTCCAGCGTATTAAAAGTTCTGTTCCCGTACAAAATAATATTTACTGATTCTTACTGATTTTTACTGATTTTTACTTATTGCCGAAATTTCTGTTGGTAAAAATCAGTAAACTGTCAGTTGGTATCTAAAAGTGACAACTCGCTTGTTTTGACAGGTGATTTATGTCATTTGTTCTTTAAAATGCATACAAAATATAAAATTTTACTGTTTTTTACTTAAATGCGTTCCCGTACTTTTTGGTAATTTTGTCTCTTTCTGAGATAATTTTCCCCCACTCCAAGAAATTTGAGAATTCACTAATTTTTACTGAAAAAGTACGGGAACAGACCTAAAATGAACAAAATTGTATAGGAAATCTTTAACAACGATATCCGAAATTTATCACCAGTATTGGGTGTGTATACTGAGATAGTAAAAGTTGTTATCTTTTGTAATGCTCTTGTGACTTTTAATCAGGCACTTCCAGAAAGAGCTGAACTGAAATAAATTATCGAGAACCGAAAGAAAACGACGTCGTCGACGAATGCTAGTAGTTGCACCGATTTATTGAAGATTGTGCCTCTGGTGTTGGCTTATCGGATTTGTACAATCCTCTCAAGAATGATGTTAAAGAAGTCACATGACAGTGCGTCGTATTGTCAAAATCCTTTATTAGTGCCGAATGTTTTAATGAGGTCGTTTCCGACCCTGATGGTACAGCGACACATGGCAGATTGTCTCTATAAACTATATGAGTTTTAAATCGATGAATAGGTGGTGGATATCGATTTTGACATCTTGGGTTTTTTTCCAGGATCTGCGGATTTAAGATTTGATCAGTTTTGAACTTCTCTGGTCTCAAACAACACTGATAAGGGCCGATAAGATTGTTGGTGAATGGTTTCAGAGGTTCATATATTACCGCAGCGATGTTATAGGCGAGGTTTGATTGTACTCAGATTTTTGATGATAATGAACACATCCATTGTTTATCGTTGTTGTTTGTCTGCAGAAGTGGTTAGCATTGTCTGTCACTCAACAATGATTTTTCCCTGTTCAATTTGACGGAATTTTGTACGGGACTTGCTTCCTTTAGACGTTTTATACTTCGGTAAAGCTTACGAACATTATACCTGGATGGATAATTCTTAATATTCGATCACGCCCTTTTTTTTCTTTTTTCTCAAGTGCAAGAATCTCCTGCATTGCTATAAACCAAAATGGCGGCAAGCATCTCTCGGGATTCGTCCGATAAGGTAAGGCCAATATGGCTTTTTGACATCGTTGCCATTGGTCATCGACCTTAGATCGTGAGGGTATGGTATTAATCTTAAGATTAAGGAATAAGCTTTCTGAACAGCTTCTACTAGCAATGGCGATCTTTCGACGTTGAATGGTCTTACATTTTACAACAGACTTGATGCCCCTTCAATATCAACTCTCGATCTTATGCAGACTTAAACTTGGGGAATTTTTCATCGGACCAAGATCCATAGGAGCCCATGCGTTCAAAGTTAATGACCATAGACAGTACCGATTGTTCGCTAACAGTGTGCATTTGGAAGATGACCCAATTTCGACCGAAAAATAATCTTGTGCGACAAGGCACATTTTGGGGAAGACGCCAACCAACAAGAGGTTCAGCAGATGGCAGTGCATCCAGAAAATTACTTTATGATCCATGTTTTGGGTCGACCGCGTCATTAGTCCTTTATTCTTTGAAAACGACGTTGATGAGGCCATCCCGATCAGAGCTACAGATCAATGATCAATCCACACGAGGTTCACCAGATGGAAAAGTATCCACAAAATTACTGTTTGATGTGAGCTTTGGGCCGGCCGCGTCATAAGTTGGTAATTTTTCTAAAACGTCGTTGGTGAGGCCATCCCCTCCAACAACGAGGGCTACAGATCAATGATAACAAATTTCTTTTGCACAGACTTAAAAGATATGCACTTGGACGACATTTGGTTCCAGGAGTACGGTGCTACGTGCCATACAATGCACATTCTGCATGAAAGATTGGAGGGAGGTTTTTCTCTTAAGGTGAAGTGAACGTCAAAATCGTCTTCGTTCGATTTTGTCTTGTGAGTTTTTCTGAAGTCGTTAGTCTAAGCAAATTCGCCCTCAAATCAACATAATCCAGGACATTGCTCAAATTCAGTCGGATTTATATGCTAGACTCGTTGACATTGGATTCGTGCCACCGTGCGAACCTGCGGTGGACTTTAGAACGATGCCATATTCTATACATAATGGAATACATGGGCCTTGCTAATAACAGAAGAATTTTAATTTTAATACCTCACACATCATGTTTTATTCCATTTCATTTCATTTTATTGGAAAACCCAAAGAGCTTTATTAAAACATTACAACTCCTATTTTGTAGGAGATTTCAGAGAAGAGTTTCCACATACGCATGCATAATTGCATACGATGTTTTTATTATACAAGGTGGCGCAAAAATAACCTTCCGATGTTTTTTGGCTGTAATTTTGTAATTATTGCTCAAATAAATAGTCACCAATATTCCGCGTAGCAGTGTAGCGTAACATTGTTTATTAACGTGTATTTCGCATGTGTTTACTACACAAATGTCAAAACAGAACTGACATTAGGGGCCAATCGCAAAATTTATAGCATTTTCTGATAGGAGGATTACTTTTGCGCCACCTTGTATGTCGAGAATCAGGTGTCTCATAATTAACGGAACATTTAAATTTTGCGCCATTTGATAGAACTGTGTTACCAACGTAAAAAAAAAAGTTAACCATGTGACAGCTGACAGTTTGGGGTTAGTATAAATCAAGCGATATACGAAAGAACAACGCATTTTCATTGTTGAGCAATATTTTATTACTTTTTTGTGGTTTCGCAAAATTAACTAACGGATGTCCCATAATTCACGCAAAATTTGAATTTTGTTCTGTGTTGACGACGAAAAAATTATAACAATGTGACAGCTGACAGTTCGTGGTTAGTAAATATTAAGCGCTATAGAAAATAACAGCGCACATTCGTTGTTGAGCAATATTTAAAAATGAATGAAGGTTTGTCATAGTGATTTAAAACCATCAACTGTGAAAAGAATAATTTAAAAATTCAGAGAGACTGGATTGATTAGTGATCTTTGACACTCTGGGTACAAAAAGAAGTTCACAAGAGTATTTCTGGCAGTCCAGGAACATCAATTCGGCACCGTAGTAAAGAATTGGGCATTTCGAGAAGCTGTCTACAGCGAATTCTCACGAATGACTAGAAACTTCATGCTTACAAAGTTCAATTGACTTAAGAACTGAAGAGGAAGACTACTGACAGACATTGCAGCGTGAAGAGAGTTCGTTGAATGGATTTTGGAACAACTAGTAGATGCCTAAATTATCGGACACCCTTTAGAACTATAGAGTGTTTATTTCGAGACTAGTGACACCACAGATGGAATAGGACTTTCTTTTTAATACGGGACAGATTATTAAAGTTGGAGAGATTATTAAAGTTGAATTTCCGTGTTCTAAAGGGTGATCCATTTCGAGGTTCCCTACTTTTTTAAAGAAAAAAACACACAAAATTCAAATTTAATGGACAATGTTTATTATCATTTGAAAGAACATTCTTTGGCATTTATTTTTTGAAGGTTATGTCTATCAAATGTTGGCCGTTGCTACGTCGCAGATGGTCCATCCGTTGAGTCCAATTTTCGATCACTCGTTCGAGCATTTGGACTGGTAACTGGCGAATGACACGCGTGATGTTTTCCTCCAAGGCCTGAATCGAAGCGGGTTTGTCGGCATAAGCTTTTGACTTTACATATCCCCACAGGAAAAAGTCTAACGGTGTGATATCACACGATCTTGGTGGCCAATCGACCGGCCCAAAATTTGCTTCGAAAACGTCAGATCTTCTTGGAACTTTTCAAGAGCCCATAGAGCGAAGCGATGTCGCTTGGGAAGGTCGAGCGGCTTCAGTTGTTGCACAAGCTGTATTTTGTACGCTTTCAATTTAAGATCTTGACGTAAAATGCGCCAAGTCGTTCCATACGTCAGTCCGAATTGCTGCGAACGGCGCCGAATCGACTCTCTACGGTCTTCGTGTACACTCTCAGCTACGGCCGCTATATTTTCTTCACAGCGTGCTGGACGTGGTCTATTCGGTCGAATATTATCCAATAATGAATGCTGGGTCTCAAAATGGGTGATGGTGTTGCGAATAGTACGCTCAGTAGGCCGATTATGTTGACCATAAGTTGAGCGAAGTGCACGAAACACATTCCTCACAGAACGTGAATTTTCATAATAAAGTTGAACAATTTGTAAACGTTGTTCACGCGTAAGTCTTTCCATTATGAAATGCCAAACAATACTAAACAAAAATAACATGACAGCATGACACGACTCACACGTGATCTGTCAAAAAGGGTTATTGAAAAAAGTATCTCTACTTGGATCATCTCCCGTCACTTTCATAATTATTAGCCTTTACCAGCATGTGTTAATGAATACTTACTTTAACCATCAGAGGTCACCTTTGGCGTCTTACGTCCTTAATCTTCAAAAGAAAAATAATCCAAACTCTTCTTATTTATTTTTTCTGTTTGTTTTTTATTTCATTTGTTTTATAATTTCAATTTGTTTGTAACAATATTATTTCGTTTGTTTTTATAAAATTAACTAATCCATTTATCATGTTCAAATGCAATTCTTAGTTCTATTTTAATACAAATTTAATACAAATGCGTTTAGTTATGTTTTACTTGATTTTTTTTAAGCAATTAAATTTCATATCTAATAACAAAAATAATTTTTTTTTTATTATTTTCTTTTGTCGAATTGATTTACAAAAATAGCGCCTCAAGTTAAATATCTAATTTAAATACAATTGTTGTATAGTTTTTTTTTTTGTTTACATTTCGTAAACGCAATTTAGAAGAAACCAAAGAGCAAACCATTAAACATAAATAAATTATTTAATAATGTTAGTCCCATTTGGGAAACTATGATTTTGTGTGTACAAATATTTAATAATGACTGTGTATTATAAACAAAAATTAAAGGTAAACTGAGTGATAAGTCTTAACAACTTTAGTTTAAATAAAAAAAAATTTAAAAATAATTATTGTTAATAGCAAAATAAAAACGAAAATATATATACAAATATTTAATATGTTTTGTACGTGACTAGAAGGGAGACCGTTTTTTTTTATTAATTTGTTTGTTATGTTGTATTCTGGGGAAATATTAAAAAAAAAATATTCAAATATTTTACAGATGTTACAGGATGTAGCTCATAACTCTGATTATTTTTATTTTCACTATCTGATACGTGATATACATATGTGTTGCCGTTGTATGAGCAATGTTCTAGGTGTTACATTAGCAACTTTTTTTTAAGTAAAGATAGATTATAATGAGCTAAAATTGATTGAATTGATTGGTTGATTGAATAGTTAGTTATACAGTGCATAGGTATTTATCCAGCCATTAATGAGGGTCGCATAAATTCTTAATTATAAAATATTTCCCCATCCATAATAGTTATACAGGGTTTGTGTAAAATTATTAAGTACCAAAAATAGGAAAATCTACTACAATTAGCTGTTCCACGGCTCGATAGAGTTACCAACTTACAGAGGGGTATTTTTACCTTAAACGTGACCAAAAATCAATTTTGTCAACTTTAACTCCTAGGATTAAGCCTGTGTCCCATATAACCAGACTACCCTTTAGTGAAATCGATCATAAATTGATTCACCAGTTGAAAGAAGGGAGTAAGTCCCAAAAAATTACCGAAACTGATATTTTGATGCGAATATCATTTATATACGTAGACGCATCTGTTAATAAACAAAAACCATTTTCATTACAGAAATATTTGTGATTTTAAGAAGTATTATATGGAAGAAGGAAACAAATCCCGGATTTATTTTATAGTGCTTACACACCGAATCATAAACTGAGTTTTCGCAAAAACACCTGAAACCTTCATCGAAAACCGAGTTTTCCCATACATTGTCAGTTCTCAAAACCTAGTAGGTTACGACGTAGCCTTCTCATAACCACTTCGCAGACGTCATCACGTTGTAGGTTGTTGGAAAGAACACACCTTTTCATACATTCTACACATGTTCCACACGTCCCACAAAACAGCTGATGAACTCGCTGTCAAAACAAATGTTTTTTTTTCAGAAATTTACACAGATGAATTAAAAACAAAGCAAGCGGCGGGCTTAAGAGTCAAAAACTGTTGTCAAAATCTTTAGATTTGTTTAATTTTGAACTTCAAATGCTAATATTAGTTTGATTATGTTAGAATTCATTTATTATTCAATTACAATATTTTCACAAACAAATGTTGCAGCTAGTATCACAATTCACAGCTGATTGAAATGTCAAACAAAACCTAATCAGAGTCGATGTGAAAGCATCCAGTGGTTTACGTAAACTTTTTGCCAAAAACTCAGTTTATGATTCGGTGTGTAAGCACTATTATTCTTCCAACTGATAAATATTATTTTTTTAATCTTGAATTGCTTGATATACTCAACGCACTTAACGAGTACAAGTTGTTCGAAAGGTGTCAATCTACAAAATTTGTACATATAAGGAAGAGGATAGGTTACCGCATTTTTTTTAGGCAAGCGTTTGTTCGGTTATGTTATTTTTTGCAACAGTAATTTTGAGCAAATGTGTTTGATCGGTATATTTTGGACGAGAAAATGTCAAGCAACTCGGATTCGAGTAACGGAGAAGTAGAATCTCTAAGGAAAACCAAGAGATGCAAAAGATGCATCGTTTAAGTGGAGAGTCTTCAAAAGCGTAACGTCTCAAAGAATTATAGAGCCTAGGTTTTTTTAAAGCTGATGTGCTTGTATTCCTTAAGCATAAACCCCCTTATTAATAAACGCTGATTAATTTCGTATGCTTCATTCATTGGAAGAACCTATTGCCCGATTAGAGAAGTCTGATGAACTAGCAATAGTGCGTAATACAATACAAAAGAATATGCAGAAATCGTATGAAACCAATAAAAAAGTTTGAAATATGTGATTTAGATAAGCCAGTATCAGCGATGCCTCTAAAAATCATTTACACCGTTAATGCACCATTTTCAGCTTCCATTTCATTAAATTGTTTTCGGAATTAATGTGATGATAGCATAAAATTTCACCATAAAGAAATTTAATTCAGCACACATAACTCGCTTCACCTACCGAACGCATCCTTGCATCCTTGGATGGAAATATGAGATCTAGCAATATGAAAAACACGCGCTGTAGCTATAATTGTCAAAAAATAACACTTGCAGCAGTTCAAAATTAATAATTTTTAATAATTCACAAATTATATAATCTGTGGATTAAAACTTAATTCCAGAATTAATATTTCTTATTAATAAAGCATATATGCCCATGTAATAGCTCATTGACAAATCTATTACTGAATCTATTAGATCAGTATAACTTCCGTCAATTGTAAATTTGAAGTTGTTTGTACAAATTTAAAATAATTTGAGAAAAAAAAGGAATCTGCAAGCAACAAAAGAAAAAGAACGGAAAATTTGTCTCGAAGTTGTAAACATAAAAATTGAATTATCATTGCGCTTCCACCTTAGGCAAACGTAGCAGGAAACTATCGTAGCCAACTTCAGCAGATGTAACAATACACAGCCGACTTTAAATCAACACACTTCCGGCATCTTCGTTTTTCATCGTTTCCGGTATGTTCATAGAGAACAGACAATCTTTGAGATTAAGCAAGTTTTTGAGACGATTACATCGACAATATTATAATAGTTTTTAATAAATAAAGTAAAATTATTGGAAGTTTTTAAAATCGAAGCGACAAGGTATGTGTAAAATAATTTGCGTTTTGAACATCAGCGCTGATATATTTATATTCGGAAAAACAAAAGCTGCACATGACAAATCATTGGAACAAGTGTTAAGTATATTAAGTCAACACCACCTGACCATCAACAAAACTAAAAGTATTTTGAACAAAGATAAAAAAACATTCTTCGGATACATATTTACAAAACATGGAGTATAACCAGACCCAAAGAAGGTAGAAACACTAAAAAAAAAGAACCACCTAAAAACGTGTCAGAAATTAGATCCTTGTTAGGTATGCTTAACTATTTACAAAGTTTTCTACCAAAATTAGCAGCCAACAGCAAAGTTCTTAGAGTTTATTGTTTCGAAAGAGTTACAATTATAGAAAATAAGTGTGTGGACACCAACACAAACCGTCAAAAAAGACTATTGGAAACAAATTACCGATATGTAAGTAAATTGAAATAAAATGTTTACTAGAAGCTATTGACACGAGATACACCAACAGAATCAAATATATGGATTTCGCCCAGCGGACTTGCGAAAGCAGTGCAAACAAAGTAAATGTGACAATAGCGCTTTCACATCGAATCGAATAGTGCTTTCAAACTGAGTTTTCGCAAAAATACCTGAAACCTATATCGAAAACCGGAGTTTTACGCTGACGTCATCTCGTTGAAGGTTGTTGGAACGAACACACCTTTTCATACATTTTACACGAGTTCCACACGTTCCACAAAACAGCTGATGAAGAACTCGCAGTCAAGACCAATTTATTTTTTCATTTCGATATTCGTTTCAACTATGGATGGCTCTGGCTTGCGATAAATGTAGTATAATAGAAATGATTAAAATGTCAAACGAAACCTGGTCACAGTTCGGTGTGAAAGCATCAAGTGGTTTTCGAAAACTTTTTGCCGAAAACTCAGTTTTCGATTCGGTGTGTAAGCTCTATAAGCGAATATTTACAATCAAAGTGAAAAAATCAGTGATGGTGTTGTGGCGATATCAATAGCGCCATCTATCAGTTCAGAACTGCAGCATCAACATTCCCATATCCTAATCCCATTCCATTTTATTATTGTCAAATTTTTTTAACTGTTGTAACTGCCCTCTTCTGTTTTTAATTTTGTTAATGAATAGACGTAATAAATTTAAGTGCAAATAAAAAACTTAATTTTATTCAATTACCCCATAAATTGGTGACCCCTAAACTCAGCAAAACGAACACTCTCAATTGCAAACATTGTTTTCCACATTCAACATTAAAATAAAGGTAAATAATTTGCGATGCCAAATAGCGACTACGAGGACGCCGATTGCGATGGAGCCACTGGCGGTGAACAACCCCACAACAAAATCCATCTGCATCAGCATCATCCGCAGCTGGACTTGGAAATTTCGCGTCACGTGTTCAAGTACCATAACTTCAAGGTTACTCCATTACAAATATTGAATCATGGTTCACTCGACTTGAGGCATTTTTCCGTATACATGGATTCGGAAAAATGAATCAAGACCAAAGGGACCAAACAAAGTTCAATATTGCCGTAATGTATATGAACGAACGGCTACACGAACAAGCCTTCGAAGTGGTTCCAAATCCTCCAAAAGTGGATGGGTATGAGACACTTCGTCGCACCGTAATAACTAAATTTTCGGCTTCACCGATGGTCAGGCTGGAGCAGCTCACCTCAAGGGTGAATTAAAAAAAAGGGGTTTGCCGGTTCGGGGAAACAGGGATACTTTGAAGCTCAAACTAATGGAGAACGTCAAATACAATTGTATCCTTAACAGCACAAATGATACTAATAGTGAAATTTCCGACGAATCCTATATTCGGCTATTGGAGAATGAAATTAAACAGCTCCGAACACGTTCGGATGAGTTGAAAAAAAAAATGTGAAGACTTGGTCAAGATGGCGAAATCGAAAGAGCATCTACAGCCAGTGAACTCTGCGACCGACGCGACGTCCTCAACATTTTGCGGCTTGCGTGATGTAATAGACATTTTGCCTACATTTGACCCATCCGACCAATTTTCTGGACTTACTGCAACGCAGTTTATTGATCGCGTCAATGGGTTGAAATCGATATATGGCTGGAATGATAAGCTAGTTCTGTTTGCGGTTTCGACTAAACTGAAGGGTGCTTCACGCATTTGGTTTGACGGACAATGGACGTTCTTCGAGAGCTTTTCCTCGTCCTCCGTTGCTTTACAAGACAGTTTTCCATGTGTTATCAATGAAGCAGACATTCACGGACGGAAAACAGAATATGCTTTAATTGTTCTGAGCGAGGTCACATTTCCGTTAACTGTTCCAAGCCATCTCGTCGCTCAAGGTGCACGGTATGCAATAGGAGCGGACACATTTGTTTACTGTTATCTCTGGACTAATTATAAATATGTATCATGTTAAGACAGGTATTCATAGGGTGTGTGGCATAATCCAGTCATCGGTGTCGACGATGGCATGATAATCGCCACTTTTCAGTGGACTTGTACGGATAAGGTGTATAATTTAGTAAGTGTTAAACAAATCAGTGAAAATTTTTGAAAAACGAGTGTCATACTATAAAAGACTGGCGCAAATTTATAGTCAATCGATGTTTAAGGGTTTAACTCCACACTAGTTATCAGGTACTTTAAATTAAAAGGTTGCTTTAACATATTTTCAATAATAGACACTTTTTTAACGTGGCGCTAATTAGTGTATGCTAATGGACATTCCTCTGAGGCCTCTAAATCAAACTCACCAAAAAAGTGACAGAACGCTAAATCTTTATTAAATATTTAAAGTGTAATAACCTCATTGTAATAGTTTTAAGAATAATGTAATAGCATTTAAGTAAATCCGAATATTTTGGTGACTTGGTATCACTGCAAAAAGATTGGTACGGCAGTTTGACACTACATCGTATCTGGCAGACGAGTTCGAGGGGACTTCCTGTTTTACTGTGGCCGCGCTCGGTTCATTTTTGTAAATGGTAGTAAACCAAAAATAAATCCAAGTAAATAAAGTAAATTAAACAGGTTGTTTTAATTCAGAAGTGGGATTCGCGCTCGTAAAAGTCCAAGTTAATTAGTTTTGAGCTAGAGACGTTAGCTGTAGTCTATGCGCTGGATCGCTTTAATACTTTCCTTGACCGGTTGCCATTTGTTATTGTCACTGATTGTGAGGCCCTGTCTCAGACATTAAGAAAAAAATATGTAAATCCTCGTATTGCCAAGTGGGCTTTGAAATTTGAGAATTACAATTACCAAGTGCAACATCGTAAGGGAGAAAGAATGGCACATGTTGATGCCCTTAGTCGTGTTCATAATATTGCCGCAGTGACAACCGAAGAACTAAATAGAAATATTCAGATTACTCAGGCTCGTGATGCAAAAATACAATCAATCCGGGATACGTTAGAAAAGGGTGAACTGCCTGGGTATATTTTAGAAGATGGGTTAGTTTTTCGCGTAGGGTTACACAACAGGCGCCAACTGTATGTGCCTAAGGAGTTGTAAGAGAACGTTATGCGTTCAATTCATGAAAAGTGCGGTCATTTTGGTATTGACAAGTGTGCCAATCAACTTTTGAAACATTACTGGATCCCCAACGTAAAAGAGAAGCTTAATAAATTTATTAGAAACTGTTTGAAGTGTATATATAATTCGGCACCCCATAGGTGTACCGAAAGGAATTTGTATAATATACCAAAGAGATCAGAACCTTTCGATACAATACATATAGACCATTTCGGTCCATTGCCATCCATAAACTCGAGAAGTAAGCACGTTTTTGCAATAATTGATGGGTTTACAAAATTCGTCAAACTACATCCGGTAAATACACCGGGAACAAGAGAGGCAATAAACGCTCTAAATCGATATTTTGACTACTACAGTCGCCCACGTAGAATCATAAGTGACCGAGGCACTAGCTTTACTTCTCAGGAATTTGGTATTTTTGTGAAAGAGCGCAATATTGAACATGTCAAAGGTTTTCAAGTTACACAGATACCATATCATGGTATTTTAGATTCAAGCAGATTGAAGAAATGGGTTGAGTCGGATAGAAGTATAGCTAAGAATGGTTCGTAGTCTGAAGGCAACACTTAACCTTATTATGTAGTACTTATTTTAAACACAATCGAGGCCGATTGTATAATCAGAATGGCCGAACTGTAATAACCTCATTGTAATAGTTTTAAAAATAATGTAATAGCATTTAAGTAAATCCGAATATTTTGGTGACTTGGTATCACTGCAAAAAGATTGGTACGGCAGTTTGACACTACATCGTATCCGGCAGACGAGTTCGAGGGGACTTCCTGTTTTAGTCTGGCCGCGCTCGGTTCATTTTTGTAAATGGTAGTAAACCAAAAATAAATCCAAGTAAATAAAGTAAATCAAACAGGTTGTTTTAAAAGTGAGGTTTCGGTTGCTTTAACTTTAATGCAGAGTGACAACGCTAAAGTACACTTTTTGACGATTATAATTATAAACGCGTTAGTACGCGATTAAATAATTTTAAAGTGTACTTTAAACGACTATAAATTTGCGCCTCTGTTATTTATTAAATATAAACTACAAAAAATTAAAATCTTGTGCTCGGTGAAATATGGAGGGTGTTGAAGATTTTTTCTCGGAAGAAGATGAGTTTAATGTGAATGTGATAGATACCTGTGGCTGATGAAAATAGTTCACTTGATTATCTTGTGCTTGGTGAAATATCGTCAAATTATAATATAATACCGGAATGCGCATGCGATAAAGAAAATGTCAGTGAAAATAATACCAATCACGAATTGAGGAATTTGCTGTCTTCATGGGGTTTTGTTGACCTGTATGAATATTTTGTGAGCATGGACGTTACGGTAGAAGTATTGAAGTTCATTGACAACGATGATATTAAAGATATCTTTGCAAGCAAATCAATAGGAGTAAGAGCAGAATTTAAGCACCAACTCCGTCAATGGCGAATTAAAAACGTAAGCAGTTCGCAATCCTACAGTCAATACATTTTTATTTTATCGCTTTTCTTTTTCTTTTAGGAAATATTTGCTCCATCTGAGTCGGTAGTGAAATATGGGAAAAATGTATTAGAAGAAATACATGAACACCAAGCACAACAATTGTTTGTAAACCAAAATTTGTTGGAATATATAAGTCACCGTTCTACGACAACAGAAAAAGGCTCCGATATTTCATCAATAGCTTCACCATCTACATCAAATCCGCCTTCCCCGAGTATAGGCTTCGAACAAATTGTATACTAACAATTCATTCTACTTCTTTCCTCCTGCGCATGTTTTTTTTCTAACATTTCTTCCAAAATTTCTATACGTACTTATGTATTAATTTTTCTTAAATGTTTACATACGATTTTCTGTTTAATATCGTAGGATATTGATGAAATACTTCGATCATTTCCATCGGGCAACTATGTTACAAAAGACTTCGTACAACATAACAGAATTGGGGAAACTTCCAAAACAATCTTAATAAAAAGTATTTCGTCGTGGTTTATTCAAAAACAAAAAGCCATAACTAGAAAAGAATTCGCCTACATTGCCGGAAGAATAAAGGAGCGATTCAACGAAGATCAGGTAATTATTATTACGGTTTTGACTTCTTTTATGTTAATACATATCATATTAATTTTAGAGCATTTATTTTGCAACACCAAAGCCTGGCTCAAGCGAAAATCCGTCCGGAAGATTATACAGCCACTACTACAACAGCAAGCGCCGCCATCAAAAAATTGGTCTGCATCCTTCCAAGGAAGAATCTGAAGTAGGACACAGCAACCATTCTTTTAACACATCACTAAAAGAATCAAATTCGAACCAAGGTATTCAAACTTTCATTTCCTTATAGCATGCAAAAATACTATATCCGAATTTCATCATAATCTTATGCTAGTGCAAGAGAAAGTTTGGATGGTTCGAGTTATGACCCATCAAGCATTGTCAAAAAGTTATATTCAATATGAAAGAAAAAGGAGTATTGTTGCAAATTATAGAAAAAACTTCGAACAACTACCTATGACAATTTCCAGACACTTTTTGATCAATCGACGCTAACCCTTCGAAGCTGGTGGTGTAATAAATATACAAATAATTTTATGCTGGTAACCCCATCAATATGCTAGGTACAAAATGACATTTGTAAGCTTGTGTAGTGCAGTTAGTGTTTGACCACGCAACTAAGCTCATCGTAATAAAGAAACAAAAGTTTAAAAATAAGAGTACAACAATTATTACAGGTGGTTGTTCTTTCGTGTGAATAAAATAAAGAGTATTAAAGTAATAAACGTGTCGTTATTGTTTTTTTTTTTTTTTTTTGCGGAGCCGGCAACATATGTTTATACTTCCATTGAATCTTGCAGATTCAATATTGCAAGATCAACACAAATCAATCCTCAATTGATTATAAATACCCATGGGGGTATCAAATTAATCAGTTCTAGTGCAGTCCTCACAACAGCCGGTTGGCTTTACTATTTGTTTAAGTTTTATATCATAAATTATACAAAGTTTTTTTTTTTTAAACAAAAGTCCCCACAAAATCATCTTAATTTGTACGGTCGTCTTTACGTGTCTGAGCGATATAATAAAATATTGAATGTAAAAGTGTTTTTTGTGTTTTATTTTCTATCTTAAATCTTTGCTGCCAAAAATTCAGAAGTGGGATCGACATCAACATCATGCAAACGGAAATAGATGAAATTAAAGCATTTACGGCTACGCAGCTAAAATCATGACTGATTGTGGCGGACACATTTAGCTCATTTTAAAACTTAATGAACGAAGCCCATCAACAACCTCACTTAAACGGAAAACTAATTGTTAACGAACAAATAACGTACACACGTACACATGTAAACTTAAAAATGTCAACGACAAAGTGAACGACGTTGTTTTAGCGTCTCGTTCACTTTGGTCCGACTCACGACGCGAGACAGTCGCAACCTAATAAATAAATATTTGTGCTTGTAAAATGAATCAAACCACGCAGTTTTCTTTTTTCACACACGCGGACCATAACCTAACATTTCAGAAGTGAGATACTACCCTATATCCGCGATCGTGTGGGAACGTATATTATGTAGAATATATTCACACGGCTAAGAAAAAAATCAACGTCGCGATCAGACGTGTATGTGTAGACAGTGTATGTCCATCCAGACTTAAGGGTGGGAAAAGAAAAATAATAGGCAGTTGACTACTGTTACTGACGGCTAACTTTAAAAATAAGAGACTGCATGCGTTCATTATAAATAATTTTGAATGCACCCATTGCGAATGACAGAAATATTTTGTCTGACAGATGTACCCAGGAGATACATGTATTCGAGCATTCTGGATTGGTATTTCGTTATTATATAGATATAGATATTTTAAAGTGAAATGTATTTAATGTATATTTTAATTTGTTTTCATTAAAGATTATTATTGTAATCGTATTGATTTATAATAAATCTCAAGAATCGGGAGTTTGAATTTAATGGACTCTTGCAGCCGGCAACAACTACGGTATATAACAACTTAACAAAACGTCGGTGTTGAGTGTATGGCTGTGTGGTTTGCAGAAAAGTAAAGCACAGCTGCGAAACAAGACAGAACAAAAAAAAAATTGTATATATCTGGCCGTTTTCCTGTGTGCACGAGACAAAGCTGAGAATCAAAAAAAAACTTCGGTGTCGGGGTCGGTGCGTGTGTGTTGTTTACCGTCGCGTCTCGCGTGGAAACAATGCCAGATTTCAACCCATCTAGCAGAACTTCGCTTTCAGCGGAACAATGGGTTCTCCACATGGAACGGTTAAAAAAATTATATCATTGGTCAGATCAGTTGATCCTTTGCGCGGCATTAATCAAATTCAAAGGGTCTGCAAAGCTTTGGCTGGAATCAGAGCAATTCGATATTCCCAATTGGAATGTATTTAAGTCAAAAATACAAGAGGCATATGTGTGAATGGCCAGCGTTGTTTGTTATAGGCACACGTATTAAGATTTGGGCTGCGGAATCGTAGATCGCAATTACCCACTCTCAGATGTACTAATACCGAACAACATTCCAAATGCCAGACAGTTAAGGGTAAAAACAGTGAATGTAAACTATTGAACGGTTTCAGATGCTTATAATTCTATGAAGTACTAAGCCGACCAATGACAACTCCAAACAGGACAAATGAACGTTCAAACAATTATCAAGGGTCCTACCAAACATTCAATTCAAACAGAAATCTAATGCCGTAATAAGAAAACAGTAAAATTGTTGGAGATGAGTTGAAATAATTGCCACTTTGATTATGATGTTAACGTACTCTGTGTAATACTAGTGTAACATCAACCTCCATATCCTATCCCGTCTTCCCAATCCCTACTCCTTTTTTTATAAACAACCCATTCATATTCACCAAAATACATTGCGGCCAGTCTGCGAAAAACCTTCGTACAGTGAAGACGTGAGTCAATAAAGCAGAAGCAAATAGTTAAAAATCGTGTGCGTTTTATTTGTTGAAGATACTTTTTTAGTTGACACGGTGTGTGAAGGTAAGCAAGCAGATTTAACACTAGGGAGGAAAACATACATTTTCGATGAAAGTGTAAATTACATATATCACCGTAACATGGCGGAAGTATTCCAGCTTCTACTGTTTTATTCGGACTATGTTTGGGCACCCTGTATTGCATTAGACTCAACATTCTAAACAAATGTATTTACACTCAATCCAAAAGAGCGTATATAAAGAAAATGTGCGAATAAAATGTTATCGTTGACAGTTGAGTTCAAAACCAGAGATGAACGAATTTCATTAAGAGAAGCATCCAAGTGCAGATATTCTTCGCAGTTCACTTCGTTTTCGGTTTTTTCTTTAAGTTTTTCAATGGAGTTAACGAACTTGAATGTAAATAATAATTGCAATTGTTTTATTGTACAACTGCTGACTAAAAGTTTCAGTTCATTGAGTGGAGCGGTCATTTTCCACAATAAAGCGCGTTAAAACCTATTTAAGGAGCACACAATCTCAGGACCGACTATCATCTTTAGCACTTTTATCGATTGAAAAGCAACTTTTAATCAAACTCAAATCATCGGATAAGTAGAGTTATAGTTTATAGATGACTTCTCTAAAAAAGAGCTTAACTTAACTTTGCTCTTTAAATAAAAATTTGAAAACGAATTTTTTCTAATGTGAATTATAATTAATTTTGTTAGCTTTTTTTATTTTCAGCAGCATCCGCCACTGATAAAGAGATGTGGGATATCGAGGTCCCGTAACGCGATCACGCCATCCCTAGTAAACTCTCACCAATACTATTAGCTCCTTCATTTTCGCACACATCTGCACATCTGCACCGTTTCATTTTTGTTCGTTCTCCATTTCCTCCGTAAAGTAGGGAGTTTCGTTTGTACAGCCGATCAGGCAAGACGTTCGACCAGTGCGTGTGCTATTTTTTGTAAACCTTTTTAACTATTTTTCTCATTTAATAATAATTAATTAACTAAAAACCACTTTGTTTTAATTAAATCCCACAGATATGTGTATGTGAGAACATAATCTCATCTTTGTAAAAGACCAGAGACAAGCGGATGGACGATGGACCGTTAAATGACGAAGAGAAGGCAATAGCTAATGCCCTTCTGACAGTTAGCAATTGGGGATTTCCATTCGACTTTCGAATGATAAGATTACTGGGCAAAAATTATCTTGATTTCGCAGGAAGAAAAGTGGATCGATTTGGCGAAAGCAATATGCCGGGAGTTGATTGGGTTAGATCCTTTCTATTGCGAAATTCGTCAATCTTGACATTGAGGAATTGCCAAAACATTAAGACCTCTAAGGCTCAGACACGGTCAGATGATATTAACAAATACTTTGACCATTTGCAAGAAACCTTAAAATCATCTAATGGGGAATGGATTCCTGCAGAGAGGTAAACACATCTAAATAAATGACTTATTAGGTAGGTACCTAAAGATCTTTTTTTGAAATCACTTTTATTACCTACCTATAGAATTTTTAATTTTGATGAAACCAACTTGTGTGATGATCCTGGGACAAGGAACCCAGAGCGCGTGATGGATAGCACGAAAAGTAGTATATCTGTAATGTTTTGTGGATCTGCGAGTGGAAAATTGTTGCCACCTTATGTTGTATATAAAGCCACCCACTTGTGGGAATCATGGGTTCAAGGTGGGCCACCTAGAACTCGTTTTAACCGCAGCAAATCAGGGTGGTTTGATGCGACAATATTTAAGGACTGGTTCCTTAATTCTTTTATTCCAGAGACAAGGCATTTTAAGAAAGAGGTTGTTGTTATGGGTGACAACTTGGCAAGCCATTTCTCCGTAGAGGTAATTGAAGCAGCTATGGCGAATAACATCAAATTTGTGTGCCTCCCCACTAACTCAACTCACATTTGTCAACCTTTGGATGTGGCAATCTTTGCCCCCTTAAAGCGAAAGTGGAGGTGCATTTTAGAAAACTGGAAGAACTCCCAAAGAAAAAACGCCCAAAATTTAACAAAGGAAGTTTTTCCACGCTTGCTTAAGCAGTTATTAGCTTCGTTTATCAATGAGCATGGTATATCGGATAATCTTGCATCTGGATTCAAGAAATGCGACATTTTTCCGTTTAATCCATCAGAAGTCCTTCAACGATTGCCAAATAATGATGATGAAAACAATAATATTGGGGAAACAGTGTCATCTGCTGTGTTAACCATGCTAAAAAACAATGCGTCATGGTGATAACGAAAAGATTCAGCCACGCAAAAAGCGATCCAAATTAATAGTACCTAGTCCTGCCATAAGTTCTGTTACACAATTTCCATCGCTTATTGCAAACAACTTCTTGCGGGAATAGAACCTTTAACTTTTATTTCGGAACGCATGCATTGTGTAGTAAAGAAAACTAGCCAGTTTGGTTTCAGCTTGCGATCTGCTAACATGGAGTGGGGCGTTAAAGAAAATCGAATCGCGGTAATTGCGTTGCATAAGTGCGGGAAGAGTGCTGGCCAAATTTTCGAGTTGCTAAAACCACTCGGCATATCGAGAAATTTCGTTTATCGGTCTATTGATCGTTTCTCCGAAATGTCCAGAGTCGATGACAGGCCAAGAAGTAGTCGCCCACGCGTCGTCCGTACAAGTGCGGTAGTGAAGGCAGTGCGTGAGCGAATTCGGAGATATCCCCTTAGAAAACAGAAAACAATGTCAAAGGAGTTGGAGATATCAACCAGATCGATGTCAAGGTTGATTCGGGACGATCTCCATATGAAAGCCTATCGTCGGTCCACTGGTCATCTCTTAACTCCCCAACTGAAAAAAATTAGGCTGGAAAGATGCAAGAGACTTCTGCAGTGGCACGCGGCCAATGGCCATGAAAACATTTTGTTTACGGATGAAAAAATGTTTACCGTTGAAGAAGTTTTCAATAAGCAAAATGATAAGATTTATGCCACTTCATCTAAGGAAGCGAAAAAAAATGTTCCTAGGGTTCAACGAGGCCATCATCCAGCGTCCGTGATGGTTTGGTGGGGGGTGTCCCACCAAGGTGTCACATCCCTCCATTTCTGTGAAAAAGGCGTGAAAACTGGGGCAAAGGTCTATCAAGAGGACGTGCTAGAGGGTCTTGTTAAAGGCTTGACCAATACCCTTTTCAAAGGAAACAGGTGGATCTTCCAGCAAGACTCTGCTCCAGCGCATAAAGCCAAAACCACGCAGGAGTGGCTCAGGCTCAACATTCCTGGCTTCATAGCAGCTGAAGATTGGCCCTCGGGGAGTCCAGATCTGAATCCACTGGATTATGGTTTGTGGTCAGAACTGGAAAACATGGCCTGCAAGACTCGCCACAGAAATTTGGAAAGCCTGAAAACAGCATTGACCAAAGCAGCGTCCGAGATATCCATGGATACCGTGCGTGTCTCGATAGCCCAATGGCCAATACGTTTGAAGGCTTGTGTGAAAGCAAACGGCGGCCATTTTGAATGAAGCAAATAGCCAATAATGTGGGCTAATAAATAAAAAAAAAAAAATTCGATATGTTTACTCGATTTTTTTCTATGGGACTTTGAAGTTGTAACAGAACTTATAGCAGGCCTAGGTAGGTAATACAATGTTATATAATAGCTTAGTACTTAAGTACGCTAAATAAATGAATACAATACAATACAATACCAATTATCGTTTGAACGTCCAAAAGACCTTCTAATGTATAATGTTTACTGCATTGTGTACACTGTGGCCATCACCAATGTGATTCTTTGTAAATCACAAGTTCATCCAATATCAGACAGACGAAAAGGAGCGGAACTTTAATATTCTCAAACCGAATACATATGCGTGAATGCCCAGCGTTGTTTGTTATAGGCACACGTATTAAGATTTGGGCTGCGGAATCATAGATCGCAATTGCCCACTCTCAGATGTACTAATACCGAACAACATTCCAAATGCCAGACAGTTAAGGGTAAAAACAGTGATTGTAAACTATTGAACGGTTTCAGATGCTTATAATTCTATGAAGTACTAAGCCGACCAATGACAACTCCAAACAGGACAAATGAACGTTCAAACAATTATCAAGGGTCCTACCAAACATTCAATTCAAACAGAAATCTAATGCCGTAATAAGAAAACAGTAAAATTGTTGGAGATGAGTTGAAATAATTGCCACTTTGATTATGATGTTAACGTACTCTGTGTAATACTAGTGTAACATCAACCTCCATATTAAGAGGATCCTACCCTACCTACCCTACCCATCCTATCTCTTCTTCCCAATCCCTACTCATCCTATCCCGTCTTCCCAATCCCTACTCCTTCCTTTATAAACAACCCATTCATATTCACCAAAATACATTGCGGCCAGTCTGCGAAAAACCTTCGTACAGTGAAGACGTGAGTCAATAAAGCAGAAGCAAATAGTTAAAAATCGTGTGCGTTTTATTTGTTGAAGATACTTTTTTAGTTGACACGGTGTGTGAAGGTAAGCAAGCAGATTTAACACTAGGGAGGAAAACATACATTTTCTATGAAAGTGTAAATTACATATATCACCGTAACATGGCGGAAGTATTCCAGCTTCTACTGTTTTATTCGGACTATAATCATTAAGAGAAGCATCCAAGTGCAGATATTCTTCGCGGTTCACTTCGTTTTCGGTTTTTTCTTTAAGTTTTTCAATGGAGTTAACGAACTTGAATGTAAATAATAATTGCAATTGTTTTATTGAACAACTGCTGACTAAAAGTTTCAGTTCATTGAGTGGAGCGGTCATTTTCCACAATGAAGCGCGTTAAGGAGCACACAATCTCAGGACCGACTATCATCTTTAGCACTGTTATCGATTGAAAAGCAACTTTTAATCAAACTCAAATCATCGGATAAGTAGAGTTATAGTTTATAGATGACTTCTCTAAAAAAGAGCTTAACTTAACTTTTCTTTTTAAATAAAAATTTGAAAACGAATTCTTCTAATGTGAATTATAATTAATTTTTTTGTAAGCTTTATTATTTTCAGCAGCATCCCTTATAGTACGTTCCCACCGAGTCGAAATGTGTGATTTCAGCGAAATTCGTGATTTCAGCCGAAATGCAAAGCATTCCGCCATACAATTTCACATTCTGAAATTCGGCATTCCGCTGGAATGCTGTTTCAAATGACGTCCAAACGAGTTATGTCAAAACAAACATTACTTTTTTCCCCTACAAAAACCATTTTCCACCCCTATAAACGTCAAATTGCTCTGTCAAACATATGTCAACAAACAAATTGAAAATCGTATTATTTTTGTGGTGATAAAACAAATTGGTAAGAAACTTCAACAAATAAATATTCGGAAATTTATTGGTAATATTTATTAACAGTAGTTGTATGTATATTTGTTTTAGAATATGGACACAACAAATTATAAAAAAAATCGGCGAACCTGGCGCAAAGAGGATGAGGACTTTCTTAATGAACTATGGCAGGATTCAATGAACTTTTTTTCAGATTCAATGAATTCCACTGCATCGGGTGAAATTACACCAATAGATCCCTGTCGTAAAATAAAATAATTAACAAATCAATAAAAGAAATGAAAAATAAATGAATTACAAAACAAACAGAATGTAAACGTCTTCTCGAGTCAACTAGCAAACAGGTCTAAAACTGACATTAAGCAAACCGCGTGCCTTTGCACCTTTCAACAAAAAGGAGAACGCCATTTTGCTGTTGACTCGAGAAGAAGTAAGAGTGGATGCCAAAAGGTGGGTAAATTGTAATACGCAATAATTAAAATCAATGTATCACATATATATATATTCAAAATTCCAGTGAATAAACTTACTTATTAGACATGAGAAGTTCGTTTTATTCGTTTGGCCTGGAGTAGCTCGAGTCGACGACAATCCCTTTGAAGTGGAATTCACTGATGAAGATATGTGTATGTGAGAACATAATCTCATCTTTGTAAAAGATCACAGACAAGCGGAACGCGTTCGAGTACAGAGGTACAGATTGTATAGTAGTTAGTTTAATAAAAGTATAATAATCGGGTTTTTTCCATTTGATTTTTTCTTTATTCTCACTAGGTACTTTACGTTAACTGTGCTGCTCAAGCTTGAAATAAAAAACAAAAAAAACAGCAGCAAAACATTAACAGCAAAACTTAAAAAACAAATCGGTGAGTTGCATTAAATCTAAAAAAAAGAAGAAGAAACTTAGTACTGGCAAATAAAAAGTGAGAAATTGTGATGTGGTGCAAGTCGATTGTGCCTGTTCACACAAGAATAAAATCACTAATTTTCATCGTTTAGGGAGGGTGCGCAGGGAAATATGTGTAAGAGGATGGAAATGAAAAAAACACTCCACAATTTAGATTTATTCAGTGAGTATCTTTGACGTTCTCTTTTGTGGTCCAATTCCATCGTTCCGGATAAGTCACATTATTTTCATTTATGTTTGAGCTTTCGGACAGTAAAGTAACTACTTAAATTAATTTGAAAAAAAAAATGAATAATGGGGGATGGTCGAGACACGATACCCTGAGGCAGCGATCCCAGATTGGGGGGAAAACAATCTAAAAGGGGGAAAAAATAACATTTAACATGTCATAAGCATAAGACCATAAAGAAAACAAAACGATTTACCACACACACACAGAACGCCGAACGAATACGATGAACCAGAAGAGAATGCAAGTATCCTCACATCAGGCAGTTCTTTTTCAGCAGTCGTCGCGTGCGGTCCTCTTATTTTAACTACCACGAATCTTTTCCTATTAAATAAACTATTTATTTTAAACATTGGTTGTGTAATGTAATAAATATTGTAAATACACCCTAATGTATAGAATATGACGCCCTCTGTATTATAATGTAATAAGTATTGTAAACGCACCTTATGGCAATAACATTGATACACCAACTCACTACCAGGTGTCGTGGCAAGCGCTATCAAATAGAATGCAAGGAAGTGTATGCTAGGAAAATCGCATTCGATTCGGTTTTATGTAACGAGGCGTTATAGTTGTGATTTGAAATAAAGAAACTTTTATATATTACTTTCATCGTAATTCTTTTTATTTATTACTTTGATTGTGTGGGTTACAACCCCCACAACCTTAATCTATCACGCCATCTGGATGTAACATCAGCGAATACGAGTGACGTGGCTAGCAAAGAAGAAGCGAGACGACGGAAATTGCGTTGTATTATTGAGGACGCCGACGTAGCTGGTTAGAGTTTTGTAATATTAAGAAACCCAATAAAGAATCTTGAAAATCACAAAAAATCAGAAGTGTTTAAAGTTGTTTACTTTTATTTACCTAACAAACATTTTATTTAAATAAAGTCTTCTATTTTTAAAACTCATTCAATGATCATAATCTTAAATGGGCCCATGTATCGTCTCACTTACAAATTTGTTTCATGCTGAATGCATTCATTATTTGGCGTTTGGCTTTAGCTTTTCATATGTCATATCTCATCAAGGAAAAAGTTAAAACCTGTTGCGAATTTGTGAAGTTGTGTGTTTTTTTTATCAAACTGGAAGCAAACGTCGGCAAAATTGATAATGTAAGTTAATAATTCTTATATTTCGATGTTGTTTGTCTTAAATTCATTTTTTTACAGAAAAAAAAAGTTCGCAATCTACTTTTTTTCTTTTTGGACAGCAGACACTCACGTTGATGGGTAAGTTGATAAAATATTTTTTTTTGTATTATTCCATTGCTTTGAGAAAAGAATTACTTTTTATTTTTAGAAAAAAGGAATAAAGTTCGGTCCAGCTCCAGCGAGGAGGAGGAAAACCAAAAAACAAAAATTCATAAACGTCCATATTTAAAGCAGTGGGAATCATTGCCGGAGTTTAAGGGATGGCTAACTGCTGAAGATCAAAGTCCTAAAAATGGCGAAACACGAGCATATTGCAAAATATGCAAAGCTCCACAATTAAGTAAAAAATCGGAACTACAAAAGCATGCCAAAACAAAAAAACACGTTCGTAATTCCGAACTTTTGCTTTCGAGAAACCAGCCAAAAATTTCCTCACATATTTCCACTCCCACCGAACGACTGGCTAAAGAAGCTGAAATAAAATTGTGTGCTTTCGCGGCAGAACACAACATCGCATTCTCAACGTTCGATCATTTGTCTAAGGGGGATTTTTTTTTAAAAAATCTGGGATCACAACCTGAGGTTGATCTAAAAAAAAAGTGGAGCGGGGTTGGTTCGTTCACGCACCAACATTATCGCTACTGATGAATTGTTTTGTATGTGTAGGTTTGCACGTTCAGAAAGGGCTGAGTGGGAAGTAAGTCAAAGTCAAATAGAAAGAATATGGGAATATGGGATAAATTTACCGTTAAATTCCCATTCGTAAGACGAGACAATTTATAATTATTTGTTTCAGTTTGAGATTCTGAAATTCTGTCCATGAAGTTCAGTAAAACAAATTTATTATTGTGGAGATAAATTTTGTGAATAGTAAAGTGTTGTTAACTGTCTTGTTTTTTTGCAGCAAATTAATTTTTGACACAACTTTAAAAAAAACCTTTCTTTCTTCCTCCAGACAAGTTCTGTTATAATATGGAATCGGTTAAACCAAACGATTTTTCGGCGACACAGCTAGGGAACATCGGTTTGGCCTGTCAACCATCGGTACAAAAAGCTCTATAGCAAGTTGAAGCAGAAGTGACACCAACACAGCAACAGATGAAGAAGAGGATGATGACGCAGTCGAAATTGAAAAGTCCGCCGTACGTGAAAAAGATAACGAAAGATCGATTTTAACAAAGAAGATGGAAAAGGAAAGGAAGTCGCATAAGAGGGAAGTCGATTTGTTGATACGCGAGAAAGAGTTTCTCAAAAAACGGATGATGAGATGGGAAAACGTTCAAACGATGGCAGACGACCCGAATACAGACAATTTCAAGTGTGTGTACGAACAAACATGTACAAATGATAGCAGAAGGGTCGACACAAAAAATTTCGAATGATTGCGCAGAAAAAAATGACAATGATGAAACGAATGATAGACAATTGAGTGAAACAACTGGATCGAAAGGAAACGAAGAAAGAGTGCAATAGTTCAGTTTCTATAAAGACATGCTGCCTGAGTACGATGGTGGACCAAGGATAGACGTTTGGCTCGCTCAGTTGAGGGGAGTACGCAAAATGTACGCAGTGGACGAAGCAATGACACGTGCTCTTTTGGTTTCCAAGTTGAAGGGAAAAGCACAATAGTGGTTGTTTTCGAAACCAAATTTTATTGAAGATACTGTCGAATGTTTAGTGGGACAAATGAGAGGGATCTTCAGCAACAAGGAAAACAAATTAACATTATGGAAAATTTTCCGAAATTGAATTTGACGACTGAGAAACCTTTCCATTTCCCCCCTAGGAGGCTATCTTATTTGGAAAAAGCTCAGGTTCAGGGTATATTAGACGAATTGATGGAGACGGGAGTGATAAGAATCAGTAAATCAGAATATGCGTCCCCTATCGTGTTGGTGAAAAAGAAGACAGGCGACGTTAGACTATGCATTGATTTCCGAACTCTTCATCAAATGACTGCAAAGGATAATTATCCTTAACCCTTTATCGATGATTTATTAGACAGGTTAGCTAATAAAAAGATTTTCTCATTGTTAGATTTGAAGAGTGCGTTTTACCATGTCAATATGGATGAGAAATCAATAAAATATACGTCACTCGTAACACCTTTAGGACAATATGAATTCCTCAAAATGCCATTCGGATTAAGGAACGCTCCTTGAATGTTCCAACGATTTATTAATGAGGTATTTGTTGCTGCCTAAATGTTTGAGTTCTGAATTTTTGTTATTTTATTATTGTTAACGTCCCTGGAGTGAGAACTTGGCGAACGCCCTCTATGATTTTAATAAGCCAACTGACAATTGTCAATTTTTAAAACGCTACAATAAAACGCATACAAGTCTTCACTCCACAGATGTCTGCCATTGAGAGAGAACGGATACGAAGTAGGTATAATCAAACAAAATGAAGTCTATGAATTTTTATGTGTACAATATTTTAGATAATAAACCTCTTTTTATGATTATAAACAACTGAAGCCGTTTATTATTCATTCCTGCCAAAACAGTATTTGAGGATCTTATTCGGCTGGGGAAGGTTGCAATCTACCTTGATGATATTATGATAGCTACGGAAACAATTGGTGAACATCTTAGAATATTAGAAAAGGTTTTTGAGAAATTAATAAGAAACAAATTGTAACTAAGACATGATAAGTGTAGATTTTTACAAAGAGATATTCAATATCTCGGGTATACCATATCAAATGAAGTGATACGACCCGGAATTGAGTCAGTTTGAAATTTCCCTATACCTAAAAATATTAAAGAAGTGCATAGCTTTTTTGGGTCTATGTTCGTACTTCAGGAGGTTCGTTAAGGAATTTTCCTTAATAGCTGAACCTTTATATAAACTCATACGAAAAGATGCTGTGTTCAAATTTGAAGAAAATGAGCTTCAAGCATTTGAATCACTTCAGAAAAAATTAATAGAGACACCTATACTAGCTATATACGACCCGCAAGATGAGACAGAGCTTCATTGTGATGCTAGTTCTCTAGGATTCGTAGCAATGCTCCTACAAAACAAAAAAGATGGAAAGTTCCACCCAATATTCTATTATTCAAAACGTACGACTGATTGTGAGTCCAAATATCACAGTTTTGAACTAGAGACTCTAGCAATAATTAATGCACTCAAGCGATTTAGGATTTACCTACACGGTATGAGGTTTAAGATTGTTACGGATTGTAACTCCCTCACTCTTACCTAAAGGGATATAAATCCCAGGATTGCTAGGTGGGCGCTCGAGTTACAGAACTACGATTATATTCTGGAAAATCAGAAGTGGGATAGGAAACTCACCCTTCGCGAATAAAACTTAACAAACGAACAAAAAAATAGAAAGCCCCTCGCGAGTTGTCGAATAATAGTCAACCCGAGCGGTCGTTAATAAAGAGATCTTAAAAAAAAGGTCTTAAAAAAACTTCTTAAATAAAAAAAACCCCGACTCTAATGCTGACCTTTATAAACTAAAAATAATTAAATTTATATATTCCAACAGTGGGATTTCTTTATCAAACAAATAAAGTTGTTTTATATGATAAACCAAACTGAATAAAGTGTTAATTCTAAAACTAAATTTTATGTTGTTACAGTGTAGGAGGTGATGGAGAAAATTGATTTGCAAAGTTTGAGGTGGAGGGTTGCAGAAGTAATGGATTGTAATACCAATTGGAAAAGTGAAGTCCGCAGCAATAAGGTGAAACAACCAATAGAATATTTCACCCAGTTCCTTTCTGATGAAGTCTGTCAGAAGAATTGTGATGAAACAAACTTATATGCTGTTCACGCCATCTGTGGCGTGAAATATTGCAAAATATTTGAACTGGTATAATTTTCTTGTCGCTTACATATGGCAAAAATAAACCCCTACTAACTTCGCCGTCGTCACGTATTTCCGGGAAAGCTCGCTCAGTTTACATCCGTGACGGCGACGATAGCTACCTCCATCTTGCAATAAATTGTTCAACATAGATTACAATAAGTATCAAGTGAGTTTTAGGCAATTGTCGCAAACATATAGAAACTAATGGAAAGCAGCTAAAATTAATTAATTTAATTACTTAATTTCATATACATAGATGTGGGAATGGGCGAACCGAACTACATTACACTATGCGAAACGAAACAGACGACAAAGAGGAATATATAATAACAAAGCCAAACACCACAACCACAGCTCAGTTTTTTGAGTTTTCATTATAACCTCACCGAGAGCAGTTGTCATCAGCCACTCGTGACAAAATACCCCATTTTGTTATTGTTTAAAACCCTAGATTACTTTACTTTTATAAACTTACTAATAACGTTTTAAAAGTGTTGTGAATTTATTTAGACGGATTAATATAAAATAAAACCTCTAGTACAGCGTAAGTAGCCAAAATCCTACATAGAAATTAAAAGATATGTTGTGTAAACATTAATATGAATATGACTGAAACTTTAAAAAAAAATGTTGATATTGTATCTCCACCTTAGTCCTTAGCGAAAGACATTTCGTCTTTGCCTTATACAGTGGCAGACACAAACAAACTGTATCCAACTTCACTCTAATTTAATTTAATTGTGGGTGATAGTGATGGCAATCTCGACGAACGCGACGCAGGCGACCGCTCACGACGCGACGCGATGCGATGTCACTTGATTAACAGTTCGCCATCAGCCGTCGAAGATTTTATTTTTTTTTTCATCCTCATAGAAGAAAATGTAATTTTAGTTGTTAAATAAATTAAATAAAATGCATGTAAATAAAAGAACATTAATTGTAACATATTGCGCATTAATTACGTGTTATACTGCTTACGCCTGGTTGAAAAGAAGGAAATCGAAAAAAAAACGAGGATTGTACTGCCGGACAGATAATCACCCCTATCGAGGTATCCGTTCGGAACGAAATTTTCTCCGATTTGTTCGATATCGGAGAATTTCGTACCGAGGTATCCGTTCGGATTTGCATTTCCAACAGATCTTCCGACGAAATCCATCGCACATGATCGCGCGACAGCTTAATGCGTTAAGTCAACAATTTTTGACAGCTACACATTAAATTTCACCGGAAATTCCCCGATGAAAAATTGTTGCGTATTTTTTTACGAAAATGGAAACCACCCCAAAATTGTAAGTAAATAAAAATAAAATTATTTTGTTTATTACAACAAATTTTTGATTTAGAAAAAAAAAACGACAAGAGCGCAACAAGAAAAATTTGTTGAATTTTTATCAACCAAGGTTGATATAGCCCGCAACTCAACTAAAAGGCCTCCAGAAGAAGTTGCAATCTTTTGGCAAAATATTACGGATGAGGTCAATTTACTTGGACCACCAATTCGTGACGTTAATGGCTTGAAAAAGGTAAGAAAACTTTTAAGTAATAGAATGCTTGTGGTTGCACTAATAAGTTTTTAATTACATTGCAGGTTTGGAGCGACTACAAATCATACGTGAAAAAAAAACTAGCGGACAATAAAAAAGAAGCCGGATCTACTGGTGGTGGACCATTTAATCAAAAAACCTTCACCCCAGTTGAAGAAATGGTTATTGCTATTATCAATTTGAAGGACACTATTGATGGAGTAGGTGCACAAACCTTTGGCACGGAAAATGAGAAATTAGGTGGCACAGTGCAATGGAACAATGAAAATAAATCAAAAGCCAAAAATCAAGATTCCAACATTGATTAAATAGTGGATACATTTCCGATGAAAGTGCAGACCGACCAACAAAAAGAAAGCCGTTGTCTTCTATCCAGCTTTTGAACAAACAAGTTCAATTCCAAGAAGATTACTATAACCAAATAACTTCCACGCTAACTTCAACGAACCAAACGTTACAAAACGTTGCCAAACAATTAAAAAGGATAAGTCGATCCCTAGAGGATATATGTGGCATTGAAAAAAAGAATTTTAAACAAATGCTGGATCATAAATAATGTTACACATAAATCCAACATTTAATTTTATGAGCCATGGAGGCTAGTCATTTTTTAAGTTATTCTTTGTACCTGCCAAGTAGGCATAATTTTGAATTATTGTTTTCTCTTTTTTTGAATTAAATAAAACAAAAATCAATTAAAAGTTTATTAATATATTATTTCTGATAGCAACTGCGCTACTATGATGTAAGGATCTAGGAATTTCTATGGTCTCATCTGAAAAAATATCGGAGTCTTCAATATTCTGCATGGTCTCATTCGGTGCTTCTATTGTATTGTAATAAATACATATATTGTGCAAAGCACAACATACGTTGACAATTTGTGCACATTGAATGGGATCATAATGAAGTTGTCGAGCGCCTAATATGCAACGAAATCGGCTCTTTAGCACACCTATGGTTCTTTCCACTATATTGCGAGTCTTACAATGTGATTTATTGTAGCGGCTTTTGGCACTGCTTGTTAGGGGCATTCTGAACGGAGTCATAAGCCATGGTTCTAATGCATATCCTGCGTCACCTGTAGTAAAAAGAACAAGAGAGAGAATAACAAAATAGGTATATTGTATTATACCAACCAAGTAGCCAACTATTTCTTTCTCCGTTCTGATATTCATCTTCAAAGTAACGACGATGTGAACTCATATTCCATATGTGTGAATCGTAATTAGCTCCTTGATAATTTGCATTTACACCTCTTATACGCATTTTGTAGTCACAAATCTACATTACGAAAAATAATCGGCCCTATCGAGGTATCCGTCGGAGCGGAAAATTGTCCGATTTCGTACGATTCGGAGGATTTTTGCTTCGAGGTATTCCTCCGAAAAGCTGTTCGGAATATTTCTCCGACATTTTGTAATGCACCCCGGCGAATTGCGTTGAGGTGCATTTTTCATGCGATTTTTGACAGCTAAGTGCCATTCTTTCTCCGATTTCCTCCGACACAAATTCTTCATGGAATTTATTTACGAATTGTAGTGAAGTGAACCCGTCGCATTTGGGAAGATTTTTTTCCGATGACACATACCTCGAATGGAATTTTAACCTCCGACGAAGTATGCGTTGCGGAAAATTGTCCGCTCCGACGGATACCTCGATAGGGCTGAATGTATTGTGTTTTTGTACCTCATTTATTTGTACTTTTACTCACAATCATAACATTCAGACTGTAGTACCCTTTCCGATTAAGAAAAAGATGCTTGTTTTCTTTAGGAGCAATAATCCTCACGTGGGTCCCATCGACGCATCCAATCACTCCGGGAAAGCCTGTGCTCTCGAAGAAGTTATTTTTTGATAGTTGAACTTCTTCATTTGTCATTCGAAGGTTAATCCATTTTGGACACAAGACTTCCTCTAAAATTGCCAAAACTTCCTTAAGAATATCAGAAAACGTAGACTGTCCAACTGGAATGTGGAAGTCTTTTCCAACCCCATGTTGGTAATTGCCTTCAGCGAGGAACCTCAAGCATATGGCAAACTTTTGCTCCGAAGAAACACTATCCGAACGACTGTTGTTTGGAAATTTATGTTTTATTTCATTGAACACATATTTAAAAGCAGTTTTGTTGAGACGGAAGTTTTTTTTCAATCTATGTTAAATAAGTAAGAAAGTTAAGTTTAATTTGTATTTCTTTTCAGCTTCTGTTGTACAAATGGGAGCTACTTACGATGCATCTGAAAGTATATTTATATTCGAGGTATCTCTAAGGGATCTTCTCTCTTTTTTTGCCTTGTCCTTATATTAAGGCTTTCAATTTGAAAAAATAAACCCACACTATACATATTTATTTTTGAGAAATATTTTTTTTCACTGACATTTCACATTTATTAAATTGAACATATGACAGATATGTCGAACATAGGTACGCGATTGTATGCTTCGTTTATTTTGTTCCGCAACGGATACTTCGATTGTAAACTGAGTTCCGATCGGAACTGACTTTCGTTTCGGAAATTTTTTGAACGGATACCTCGATAGGGGTGTTCGTCTTTGCCTTATACAGTGGCAGACACAGACAAACAGTATCCAACTTCACTCTAATTTAATTTAATTGTGGGTGATAGTGATGACAATCTCGACGAACGCGACGCAGGCGACCGATCACGACGCGACGCGATGCGATGTCACTTGATTGACAGTTCGCCATCAGCCGTCGAAGATTTTATTTTTTTTTTCATCCTCACAGAAGAAAATGTAATTTTAGTTGTTAAATAAATTAAATAAAATGCGTGTAAATAAAAGAACATTAATTGTAATATATTGCGCATTAATTACGTGTTATACTGCTTACGCCTGGTTGAAAAGAAGGAAATCGAAAAAAACGAGGATTGTACTGCCGGACAGATAATATAGATCGACACATATGTAAGCCATAAATGACTTATTGTAGGAGCTGCCGGATATAGGTTTTAATTCTCATGTATTACTGTACAATTTTTTTTGTATACTACTGTATAATTCATTTGTTTAATACTGTACAATTCATTATTGTTTTACATATATAATTCATCGCTGGGAGAACAAAGGACAGTTGTTATTCACTTTGATCCAGATCATTCCCGTGCCGATTTAGTTCAGTGGTGTTCTGATATCACCACACGGGTGGAAAGGGACAATTTAAAAGATTTTGATTTTGTTCCTCGAATAAGTGCGGCGTTGTTAGGACGGGCAAAATAAATATGGCTACCAACACCCTCTCTCTGCGCAATCGACCGTTGACCAACTGATTTGGTATGGACAATACCATCCCTTCTGGGAGTCAGTTGTGGTTGAAATTTCAATAAGTGACAGTGTAACAGTTTGATTACATTTATTTAATTACAAATGAAGCGTTGAAAAATGAGAAGTGCAAAAATTCGAGAGACAATGAATATAGAAACAGTGCTGTCAAAGATTTACTCCCCGATTTCTCTGGAGAATGTTTTTCGCATTGGAAAATGCAACTGCATATATTGTATCCGCATATAACCTAAACAAAAATGATACTCGTATTCTCATTTCTTACCGAACGGACCTCATTAATGTTTCAACATCTCAGCTGCTCAAAGAAATGGGAGAAATGTTCGAGACTATTAAAAGCTGACTGACGATGAAGAAATAATACGAAGGAAGGAGTTGGCAATCTACCGAGACTTTCCAACAATATCTACATGAGACGACAATACTGGAAAACAAATCATGTCTACAAGAAGAAGAATTGTTTGAAGGTCTTATTGAAGGAATTCCTGATACCAGTTTACGTTCGCAGGCACGAATGCAATGTTTCCGTAATCGTCAACAACTACTGGAAGCGTTTAATAAAATTGAGCTGCCTAAAATGAAATTTTTACAATATCGAAGCGTGTAACAACCAGAGAGGAACGGGGATCCAGAACCTACAGATGTTATAATTGCAATTCCTTCGGACATGTAGCTGCAGAGTGGCGTAAACCCAGACGACTGCCGGGATCTTGTCATGTGTGCGCCGTGTCAAATGCTGTGTTGTTTTTGATGATGAAGAAATAAATTTTGAAATGTATGTAGTTTATAATAATACAATGGAGTACGCAACCGTACCAGCTACAAATCGCAAGATCCCTAATAGCTGGATATTCATCGAGAAAAAGATCCACCACACCTACTGTGTGTACAACAAAAAGGCTGTTCAACTCTTCAAGTGCTCAGTAGGCAAGTTACCACACCATGATCAAAAAAGTTCACAATCCGCAAAATAAAAAGTAGAAAACAGAACTAACAATGCTTGTCGATATTGTGATGTACACTAATCTTATGCACACAAATGATCGTAACTGCTTCGCTGATTTTCACAATCGTCAGGTCCAGCAGTAACTGTGTACTTATGTACGAACTGTTACTTCGGACGACTAAGTGTAGTACAGTTTTCGTTCCTCCTATACATACTCGTATAGGGTCTGAAAATTAGATTTTTATATTCAATACCAGTATTGAAATAAATAAAACGTTTATTTGAGGAAGTGATGAGCAGCCAGGGTACAATCAGCCACTGGCCCACGACCTTCAGATCCGGCAATGCAACCAATAGCAGGTATACCGAGTGCGACAGACGAGTCCACTCAGAAGATTTACAACTCTGTTCGGTGCAACCCTACGTAGATTAGGGAGACTCACGACAGAGCAACGCCGGACAAAACGTGCGACAGGAGTCCACGAGAAAACGCCGTCGTCGAAGCCCAAAGGACGTGGGAGACTCGCGACTTTCAGCATCGGACAGGAGCGGTCCGAAAAGTTCGATGAGTGAGGGAGGACGATCCCTCGTTGACCCCAACACGATGATGACGGGTGGGGGAGGACGATCCCTGGAAAGTACGATGGCATGGAGTAGACTTTCTCCTATTTCACCCTACGAGGGAGCAACGGAGTTTCAATATTCCATCAATCATTTGTTTTTCCCTCCACGCGCACCGCACACAGTTGGCACACACATACGTGCTACAACAGGATCCTTCATACATAACTTTATAATGACAAGCGGAAGATAAGTCTTCGGTTTAATTCGGTAGAAATAATGATCCCTTTGCGATCTGGAAAAAGTAAAGTTCACTCATATTTAAGTGCTTCGTTAGACTAGTGTAACGCACGGACATATGTGATAAACCAAACTGAATAAAGTGTCAATGTCAATTATTTACAACTGTTTAGGTGAACAATTGCTGACCCAATGTCATTATACCCTCGCCCGGGCTTTAGATTCATGAGTATGAAAAAAAAAATATTTTTTAGTGGATTTTCTGTATTCACTTGTTTGCGAAGGTTGTCTCAATACCGTCCTCTCAAGAAAATAAAGACAATTTACGAGCTTGTTGAATAAATTATTTTTTTTTTTGGATTATTTAATAAAAGCAAACAAATTTTGTTATATAATTACACAAAACTAACTAGTTTCATTTACACTACCATAATTTGGAAACTTGCCCATTCAACGGCTACTGTAGTCCAACGGACAGCATAACCGTGGTGGAGAAATTGCCAAACAGCGGGTAACTCCCCAATTTCCGCAGCCAGCAAGAATCCGGTGCAAATCCCTGGATTGCCCATATTTTTTTCGCTCTACCGACTCAACCCTCACTAGCCGTGCTAAACTGGTTTATGTGCAATTTTCAAGAGGCGGTCGCGGTGGTTTCTAACTGCTGACCAGAGCTGCCACTTTACTCCTATAGCAGTAGATCTACTGCGCTTAGTCCCAAACAAAAATCTACTGCGCAGCAAAACAAATCTACTCCTCTTTTATGAATTTTGATTGTTATCCAAAGTTAACTCTATGCGCGCATCAAAACGAATCTACTCCTCTTATGAATTTTGATTGTTACCCAAAGTTAACTCTAAACGCGTCCATTCAAGATGCTAAATGCGCAATAATGTTCAGTTTGAATGCATCCACCTACTATTTACATTAGCTTGCGGCTATCGGCTCAAAAACATCAAACTGACACATATGTCATTTGCTTTTGCGTTGATTGGATTGTGTTCGTTTGATTCTCTTGTTTCTTGGTCGTATTTCTTGTTTCTTGGCTTTGTTTATTTTGACAATGGACAAATTCATTACTAGATCTGGGAAACCAAGGTATTGTTGCAGTCTTAATGTGTTTAATGATTAGTTAATTATTATATTTTTGGGTAGCAGTAGCAAAACCAATGACTCGCCGGCAAATAGGAAACCAGAAACAAACAAAAATGAAAATCTCCGCATAACAGAAGCTGGGACAATCAAAAGATTGTTGTAAGTCATTATTATTATCATTTTAATAATGTTTATAATAATTATTATTAAGAAAAATAATCTAAATTCGACTCCGCACGCTATTGAATGTATTTTATTTCTCTGTTTTAAAAAGTAATCATGATGCGGAGTCATCTTCAAGTAATGAAGAAGATGAGCTAACAACAAATGCATCAAGTTCCAGACGAAAAAAATATAAACAAAAATACAAAACTTCGTGGGAGTTACAATATTCCTGGCTGCAGTGCGTCAATGGAAGTTGCTTCTGTAAGATTTGCTTCAAGTCCCTCGAAAACAACAAAAAAAATCTTACCAGACACCATACTTCTGAGAGGCATGTAACAAAAGATAGGAATGCAAATGAAATGCTGTCCATACCGAATTTATTTCAACATACAAGTGTTCGCGATTCTGAAAATTTAAAGATAAAAGCGGGACTTACGTGTGTAATGTTTTGCACAAAGCGCAATTTATCCATTTCAATCATGGATGCCCTTCCTTCTTTGATAAGCACTGTTTGCCCAGATTCGTCAATTGCCAAATCCATTAGATGTGGAAGAACCAAAGCTACTTCCATGATTAACCAGATAATTGGACCATTTTCGCAGTCATTAATTGCTGAGCAATTGAAAAATAATAAGTTTTCCATCATAATTGATGAGACGACGGATGTCTCTTCGACTAAGTGTTTAGTCATCGTAACTCGATTTTTTAATATTTTGACAAACAAAATGTCTGACCATTTCTTTGGATTGTTGGAGCTAAAACTGTCGGATTCGCAAGAAATATTTTCAAATCTAAAGTTAATTTTCGAAGAAAAAAATATTCCGCTAACCAATATTATCGGACTAGCGACAGATAATGCATCTGTTATGTCCGGTAATATTGCGGAGGTAAAAGCCAGGTTTCTAGATGTCAATAAGAATTTATTTTTTCTTGGATGTACGTGTCATTCCTTACATCTATGTGCTTCGGCAGCATCAAACAAATTGCCAGAATACATTGAAAAGATAATCAAAGCAATTTACAACTATTTTGCGCACAGCCCGAAACGCATTGGTGCATATAAAGAGTTCCAAGAATCTTTCGATGTGAAAAACAACCATATATTAGGTTTATCTTCCACTCGTTGGCTTTCCATGGAAAGTGTCGTAAATCGGCTTTTGCAGCAGTGGCAACCGTTGCAATATTATTTTAATTTAGATTCTTTCGAAAGCCAAAATTCAAGAACTAGGGAAATTGCTAGTTTTTTAATAAACTCAACAAATAAGTTATATCTACTTTTTCTCTCTTACATATTAAATTTGATTAATAAAAGCAATAAACTTTTTCAAAGCGAATTTACACAAATTCATTTGCTTCGGGATTGTTTATAAAAAGTTTCCTGCCTTTTTCAACGGTCGAAGATCCCAGTTTCAGACAATTTGTTGCTGCATTAAATCCCTCATACCAGCTGCCGAGTCGAAAACACATCTCGAGTGTAATGCTGAATACTGAGTATCTAAAATGCGAAAACGAGGTGAAAGAGCGTTTTACTGAGGTAAAAGCAACATGTCTGACTCTGGATTGCTGGACGTCCCGAGTACAAGAAGGATATCTCGCAGTAACAGCTCATTACATAGACAATCATTTTGACATCCAATCCATCCTTTTACAGTGTCGGATTTTGGAAGGGCCGCACACAGCATCTAACATTAGACAAGATTTACAGAGGGTGATAAGTCAGTGGAATTTAAATGGAAAAGTGCGATTGATTGTAGCAGATAATGCTTCTAATGTTCAAAATTCAATCAAAGAACTGGCGCTGAAGAATTTTGGTTGTTTCGCGCACACGATAAATTTAATAGCCAAAAGTGCATTAGCGATACCTGAGATAAATTTATTTCTGACAAAATTAAGAGCTATAATCAGCCATTTTAAAAGAAGCACGACAGCCACAGAAAAACTAATAAAATACCAAATCCAAACAAATGTAGCCCAACCAAAAAAAAACCATCATTGATGTGACGACAAGATGGAATTCGACGTTCGATATGCTTGAAAGAGCATTACTACTGAAGGAACCACTTACAACTACGTTGGCTTTACTCGAAAGTAGTACTAGTTCTTTAAAATGTATAAGTTCAGAGGAGTGGACCCTATGTGACCAACTATGCAATGTTTTAAAACCCTTAAAACAGGTCACTGAGCAAATAAGTGAAGAACGTTATCTCACAGGCAGCCTCGTCATTATTTTTAAAAAAATTCTGACAGAATTTTATACGAGCGATATTTTTAATGACATCACACTACACTCCAGCGCGGTACAAGTTATCAAAGGGATAAAAGACGGTGTAACCAAGCGATTTCAGAATTTAGAGTACTCCGGAACATTTGGAGTATGCACCATCCTCGATCCGAGATTTAAATTACTTTTTTTCCAAGACAAGTTAGCAGCTGAAGCTGCTAGAAAAAAAGTAATAGAATTGACTATCCAGACAATCGAAGCGACCAATAACGAGCATACTTTAAGAGCAGAAGCAAGGGAAGCAACACCAAACATGTTGAGGTTGTATCGGAAGAAGTTGATCATGTAGAAGAAATACAAATTAGTCGCCAAAAAGCTTTACAATCTTTAGATATTCTTAGGTCATACATGAATCAAAACAATTTAAAGTGTGAAGATATTTTTGAAGAATTGGAAAACAAAATTTTTATTTCAATGGGTTCATTGGTTCAAACTTCCATCCATAACTACTTTATTTAGTAATGTACCTACACATTAACGGCCTTTAATATGAAGTAACTACATTACTTTATAATGAATATTTTTATTTACCATGTATTTACTAAAACTATATTTATTGTATGAAAAAACTGCATACATAGCTTAGGTTTATGTGCATTACTGAAATGCAGGTGATATTTAAATGAATTTTGTATGTAAATGAATTAATTTGCAGTTCTTTTGTTATGTTTTTGTTTTGTTATTTCCTTTTTTACAATAAAAAATATGGTTGTTTTACTGTGTAATATTCATATAAAAATGGTACTTTTTAGTTAAAATTAAGGAGTTTAAAAATAATTGCATAACTATGCAGTGTGCTCTTACGGATTTCTGCACAAATGTGCACTTACATATAAGTGCAAAAATGTGCACTTACGTATTAGCATTGTATATGAAGCTTATAGTAGTATCATCCATCACGGCAATTTTTTTATTTCTGTCTCCAGCCGCCTAGGGGGAGATCGATCGTTTCTCACGAGAGAAGAAACATTTGTTCACTCTTTCTGAATAGAGTAAATAATATTATAATGAGTGTGTTTATGAGTGACTTGAAGAGTGCAAACAAGAACAAACCGGTTTTGGCGTACTCGCACTAAACTAAATAAGATAGTGAGTAATATACAGAGGTGAGGTGATAACTTCAATATGCTTTTCCACGTCTCCAAAGAGGTAGCATATTAGACGCACTTTAGAACTAAAAAATACAATATGTAAAATAAGTTTAACATAAATATGAGAAAACGTAACAATGTTTATGTATAAACGGGGTAAAAAAACAGAAAACATATCGATAATTCAATAAACAAACAAAAAAAAAAAAAAAAAAAAACGAAAGTGGGGATCTTAGTTCCTCGCACTTTTAACTCCACAGAAATCCTTATTGAATTTTCTTATAGAAAATAAATTTTCTGCAACATCAGTATTTAGATGTACAAGAAGAAGAAACTGCTAGTCATTTTTGAGTTTTTCCCATAATAATTCTATGGCCAGCAACGTTTGCATAAGACCACCAAAGCAATGTGGCTTTTTCATTTTACCAGTAGACTCCCATAATGAGATCCACTCCCTAGCTGTTTTGATGGACTGTAGAGTTTCACTACATGCTGAAACAGGTCGACGATCAGGATTGGATGTGTAAAGACTGTAGCTATTTAAGTTATCAAAAAGATTATTCATCTTAATAGCAAAATGTGCCGTCGAGGCCGCTTTTGAAAACAATTGTCGGTTTGAAAACAATTTGCTGAGATAGCGTTGAAAATTCCAGCAGCTGAAAACCTGTGTAGCCAGTTTGACTGATCATTCTTCAAAACTGTTTGGATTTATATGACTCTTCGTTAGTTTGAAGCATACTTGAAAGATATTCTTGGAATCTTCTTCAAACAGTTTGACAAGTGTTCCCCAAGAAACGATATCATCAGCTATGCGAATATTATTTTTTAACAAGCAACTTCGCACGCTTTTGAATAAATGCGGGTAGTCATATAACAGAAATATTACCTGGTCCGAGATTTAAAAAAACGGCTTATTTTCTGCTGCTCCCAGTAATTTACATGCTTTTCTATTGTTACTGCCCTGGTCACATCATACAGCAATAACTTCAAATCCACATTCTAATATTTTGGTAACTGTTAATTTCAATATCTCGGTTGGGATGTTCTCACCCCTTTGGCATCCTATATAATATGATATATAGCAACAGTGGTGTGCCTTCCCAGCTCCCCAAAATCCGAAAACCCGTATATCATATCCGTTTTCGTGTTATAATCAAGCTCGGTCTTTATTGCCATTTCATCAAAAATCAGAACACATCTTTTTTTGTATATTTAACATGGTCTCGGCCTTACAAAGATGAATGCCATCTATATATTGTGCTTACAGATGGTAAGCTAAATTCGGTGTTCAGCATATGGAATTATTATGAAGGAGACTTATAAAAAACTTTAGACACAAATCTTTTTCATTGTATGTCCAACGTGCATTTACCTTATGAAAAAGTTACATGCTAACAAATGTTTTAACATCGAATTGTTTTTCCTGCAATTGCAAGTCAACGTTTTTCTCTAAATTATACTCATTATCATATTTTAATCTTTTCGGTGTATCCAAAATGTGAGGAAGAAATTTCGGAGCTATTGTTAAGAGGAGGTAAAGAGAAATCTCTTACATATGTTACGGGGTTAGCAACCCTTTTAACAGAACTGACAGGTGAATACATTTTCAGTTTCACCAGTTTCTTGAATAAAGTTTGGATTATTGCATGATCTGGAGTTGTTTTAAATTACCTTCGATGTTCAGTCTTTCGATTATTATCCATAATTTTTAAGCAAGAATCGTCAGTGAATAGATTCGAGCAATTGCAAACTAATGGGGATGAAATTGGAACTGAATTTTTAGGAAGACATTTTCGAAGTGATTCTAATTTTAAGTCTTTGGTATAGAAATGGTTTTCACACATAAAAACATTTTTATTTAATGAGATGTGAATGTTTTATCCAAACATCTCTCCTATGATCATTGGGGAGCTTAAAAAAGGACAAGGATATAGTGGGCGGATTTCATAATTTTGAATACTTGTTCTGCTGGGAGCAACAAAGAGTACGTGTACCAAATTTCATCCTTCTAGCTCAAAATTTAAGGCCCAAAAACTGGTGACGTACAGACGGACGGACAGACATGGCTTAATCGACTCAGCTATTGGTTCTGAGTCGATCCATATACTTTGAGATATATCTAGCTAAATTATTTCGCTACAAACTATGTATCAAAACTAATATACCCTTATGGGGTATATTAGTTTGCCACTGCCACTGCACTTCACCAAAACATTGGTTGAAAATGAGCGATCAGTATCTATAAAGCACACACAAAAAAAAAATACTCCAAAAACCGATCATTCAGTTGAAGCAGAGTGCATGCTATACGTGGACAAAGATGTTATGGGATGGGAAATGGGAACATCATACATTATGTATGCTGCATTATTCACTCAGGCTCAAATTTTAATACATTGAGTAGATTAACAAAAAAATACGAAAATAAAATTTGAATCTGAGTAAAGTATGAAACAAGACATGTACAACATCCCTCAGCAAATGGCTTTGCAGCACTGCGATTGAGATATGAAATGCAATTGCTTTTGCTCATATCGGCGGTTGGTATGGCATACTCGCAATTCGCATATCGCATTGCAATAAAGTAACTCACTTAGCTTTCGTATTTGACAAAATGAGCGAGAAAGAAATAGTATATTGGCATGCGATTGGTTTAATTTTAGAGTAGAACTGTGTAAATTATGTGAGTGGATCTCCATTAAATCTAATAAGGAGAGCGTAAAATTTAGAGCCCTCTTTGGCCTAGTAGTATCTCGCGCCGATAGAGGCACCACCATCGATTTGCCAAAGTGATAGTACTATAAGTTTCATATACAATGGTATTAGTGCAAAAATGTGCACTTATAGATTAGTGCACAAAACGGATAAGTGCACACAAAATAGTGCCCGATGAGGTGTGCACTTATCCGTTTCCGAGTGTATTAGGTAATATCACAAAATATTAGTATTAACCCATCCCTAGTACCTATCTTGTTCTCCGGTTCATATAAAAATATATAAAAGTGAAGATAAAGAAAAAACTGAACTCTTGTGTATAAATTTATTCTGTTCTCAACAAAAAAAAAATAATATAAAATAAAAGTGATAAAATTAAATAACATTAGACATTTTGATTATTCAAAAAAAAAGAGGTGCAAACAGCTAACGAAATCCAACGACCAGCACAGAAGGAAAAAAGAAGGCTCAACAATTCAACAATTATGAAAATTTTAATGTAAGTTAAATAATGTCTACAGACGAAATGAATATTTTAACAAAAGAACAAAAATCTGAAGTAAATCAGAACATTATCCCTTTCCCTCCACAGGCTCACAATCGTGAGTTTTCGAATTTTCTCTATAAAATGAACTGAAATTAAATTACTCGGTTCGCTCCTGCACCACACGATTGTGAATTTGTTGTAGATTCATTTTATGTGTAATACGACGCAATAGCCCTATGATTGTATGTGTTAGTCGGTGTGGGAAAAGTGTGGTTGTTGGTTGATACGTCCTGTCATCAATTATTACTTATATTTCGTGATAAATAATTGTTTTGTTTGAAGTTTTCAGTTAATTCGCATGCTTAAATGTGAGTTATTAGTTTAAAAGTATTATTTTATAAAAAAATTTAGCAAACAAGTGTTTTTGTAACATGTAAATAAAATTTTCACAATTGTGAGCTCCAGTTCTATGTAGTGCTGAAATCGGACATAGGGTGTATTAAGTTCCCACGCATCCACATGTATTGGAGTACAAAGTTCCGATTTGACTTAATTGCTAAGGCCATGCCACGTGATAGGTTTTATACGCTTCGAGTCAATATCCATTTTGTAGATGTGAACGCTGTATCTGAAGATGAAAAAAAGGTAAATCTACTATGGAAGGTACAGCCAGTAATTGACTGCGTTCGGGCAAGATGCTTGAAAATCAATAGAAACATGTTTCAGGAATATTCTATAGATGAACAAATGATACCATTTTTGGGTAAATGCGCTGTTCGCCAATATGTAAAAAATAAGCCTCGCCTGGTAGGACTTAAGAACTTTGTGGTAACATCGTCTTGCGGAATGGTACTCTATTTTGAGATATACCAGGGTAGTACAACGCCTCTCAAGGACAGAAGTCTCGGCTTAGGACCATCCATCGTTTTGCGCCTAACTGAAACTTTGCCAAAGAATTCATGTGTTTATTTCGACAGATACTTTACTACACTTCCCCTCCTTCAAAAGCTGAAAGAAACGAAATATTTGCTACAGGAACTCTAATGAACAACCGCTACAACGGTTACACATTCATAAAAGACGCGAAAATGAACAGGGGAGACTTTGGTTGGTAGTCAACCAGTTAAAACTATCAAACGCTGGGATAAAGCTGCGAAAGCACGAGTTGATGTTCCCTGTCCCGCATGCGTATCGTCATATAATTCAGGAATGGGAGGGGTGGATACTTGTGATCAACTTATTGAGTGCTATCGCACTTGGGTAAAAACTAAAAAGTGGACTGTTAAAACAATTCTGCACATGTTTGACTTAGCTATTGTTAACAGCTATTTTGAATACAAACATGATTGCAAGCTCAATAATCTCCCACGAAAGGACCAAATGGATTTGCTTGAGTTTAGGTTGGAAATAGGAGAGTATTTATTGGGTGATGTAAGCAATTTTAAACAAAATGCTTCCAAGGATTCAGAGCCAGAAGACGTACCGGTTGAGAACAAGAGAAGGAAGGTTGCATTAATACCTGGACAAGACAAGCGCTTTGATGGTTTTAATCACTGGCCAGTCGTTGAACAACTTAAAGCACCTTTAAAATGTCGCTTACCTAATTGCACAAGTCGGTCACGAACCAAATGTGAAAAGTGTAACATATATCTTTGCCTCAATAAGGACTCAAATTGTTTCAAGAAATTCCATTCAAGGAATACTTAAGCAAATAGCAAAGCGACATTTTACCAGTTCACATACTAACTTTCTAAAAGTATTTTAAAATTAAATTACAATATTTATTTTTAAAAAGTATTTTAAACTTATTTAACTAAAAGCACTTAAATAAATACTGTTAACTACTATTAATTACTTTCTTCTTTAAAAAAAATGTAAAAGTAAAGTTTATTTTTAAATGTTTTTAAAAATAAAAATGTTTCCTTCCCTAAAATATCTAACAAAGTTTTTTTTGTATTATTTTAACTTTTTTTCGTGGTGACTTTTTTAGCCAATATTGCCTCTAGTGCACTCCCGAAGCTCACAATTGTGAGTGTCCTGTTTCAAGGACATCCCAGACTTTATTTAATTTTTTTTTATTTCACATTTCTCCTTTAACGTTTAAAATTGAAGAAAAATTGTAATTCAATAAGGCTATTAAGGTTAGAGTAGCTTTTAAACAGGCACAGGATGAATTATTAAAGAAAAAGGAATAAAAAAATAAATAACAATATTAATTTACAAATATACATGTAAACATATCTGTTAAATCAGAACACACGTTATAATTAATTGATTTTGTATAAAATATTAATAAAACTAAAATGGCAAGTGTAAATGATGAATGCTTAATAGAAATTCCCGAATGTGTGGAATTCGAACCCTCTCATGCCCGCTGTTGCATATACGCAACATTGTATTTATGAGCCTCTAACTACCGTTATTTTAAATTTTTTGTTTTGAACCGTTCGCAGAAATATAGCTGCATGTGTTGAGTGAGCTTACACCTAATTGTTCGGTAGTCAGCTGCACATGCGTTCAGTTAGTAGCTATTCTCCCGAGAGCGTAGTTGACAAATTCATTGTGCAAAAAAACGTGGTTTTAAAAAAGTGTTAAAAAACATTTAAATAATTACTTCATCCTAAAACCAAGTTCAACAACTAAATAAAGAAAGGTAAGTGAGTATTTAAAAAGAAACCCCGCATGAAAATATTATATAGTTTGTTTCTAATAATTTTGTGAATGTCGTGTTGCGTATATGCAACATTGGTCTATTGTGGTAATTTTCAAAAAATAAATTTTTTTTTTGTATGCAGATTGTAAGATGCGCCCAAAAGGTCTGACTCAAGCTGAGATTGAAAAATTTGTCAACTTTGATTGGGATGATTCGGCTGACGAGGAATACGAAGAAGAAGAAGATCGAAATATGGACGAAATTATTGAAGAAACTTCGAAAAATTTGGATAACAGAGCTGAAAATGTAAGTGTTGGTTTGATTGATCAATTTATTGAAAGCGAAAATGATGGGGATTTGAATGAAAATGAAAACGTTGTATAGGAGGTGATGGAAAAAATTGATTTGAAGAGTTTGAAGTGGAGAAGTGCCGAGTTTATGGAAAGCGAGACCACTTGGAAAAGTGAATTATGCAGCAATGCGGTGAAAAACCCCATCCAATATTTTAGTACTTTCTTTGCGGATGAACTGTGGCAGAAAATATGTGATGAAACAAATTTATATGCTATGCAAACGAAGGGCATAGAATTGAAATGCACTGTGCCTGATATGAAAAGGTTTGTTGGCATACTTCTTTACCTTGCAGTTGTGAAAATACCAGCTTATAGAATGGCGTGGGCGGCCAACAGATTTGAAAAAATTAAACAGTTTTTCCATTTGAACGATAATTCTAAACAGCCTCAGTAGGGAACACCTGAATATGACAAGTTGTACAAGGCTCGGCCTTTGTTGGACGCCATAAAAAAAAAATTCAATGAAATTTCGCAGGAAGAATTCCAAAGTATAGATGAGCAAATGATTGCATATAAAGGTCAACATAGTTTGAAACAATATCTTCCAATGAAGCCCCACAAGTGGGGTTTCAAAATATTTACGAGAGCTGGTGTATCTGGGATTATATACGATTTTACTCTGTACATTGGAGAAGGAACGTGCAAGACTTATGGCTTGGGCATTTCATCAGATATCGTGCTATTTTTATCATCCAATTTGCCAGTTGCCAGTAAACCAAAATTTCAAACTGTTTTTTGACAATTGGTTTTCGTCAATAAGCTTGATGATTGCTCTGAAAGAAAAGGGCATATTGGCCGTTGGTACAATTAGAAGCAACCGATTGAAAAATTGTGCTCTAATCAGTGAGAAAGACCTTCAAAAACGAGGACGAGGATCAAGCGATTTCAAATATGAAGCAACGAACAACTTGATTGCTTGTCGTTGGTATGATAATAAGAGCGTACAATTAGTTTCAAATTATGCAGGTAAGAACCCAATGAGTGAATGCAACAGATGGTGCCGCAAAGAGAAGAAGTTTATAACTATACCTCGTCCAAGTATAGTTGAATGTTACAACAAACACATGGGAGGGGTTGATCTTGCGGACATGCTGCTTGAATTGTACAAAATCAACCTACGCTCAAATAAATGGTACATGCGCGTAGTATACTGGTGCATAAATTCAAGTTTAGTAAACAGTTGGTTGTTGTACAGCAGAGACATCATACATACAGACGGCGAATTGAAGCATATGCCGCTCATAAATTTTCAATTGGATGTTGCTTCCGAGCTTTTGAACGCAAGTCAAACTAAAGTTGTCGCCAAAAAGAGAGGTCGTCCATCATCACTCCTTTTGACAATGAATTCATCCCCATCATCACCAGCTCCATCACCACCAGCTCCATCTTCACCAGCTGCATCATCACCAGCTCCATCATCACCACCTCCATCATCACCAGCTCCATCATCACCAGCTCCTTCTACGGGCTCTGAATCAAACCCCTATAAAACAGCTTATGTTGCAGACCCAGCAAAATCACTACGACTTGATGGTAATAACCATTGGCCGGAATGGGGAAAAAGAGCAAGATGTAGAGTATGCAGCACTGGGTTTCCAAGCTGTAAATGCAGCAAATGAAATGTGCACTTGTTCTCCAATCCTCAAAAAAATTGTTTTGTGTCCTATCATACATAAATATAAATAAACGGCATTTGAAAAAAAAAAATAAACTTGTCTTTAAATATATAGCACCATTGCCCAATGTTGCATATACGCAACATCCTGTAGCTCTTGAACCAGGACACCTAGGACAATGTAATTTTTGTCAGTTGATATTGAGGTCAACTCTAGCTTATATGTCTACTCAAAAAAATTTTAGCCACGCCCATTTTAATTCGGGCATGAGAGGGTTAACTTTTGCGGTTTCAACTAGAAACCCTAAAGTAAAAATGAAGTGGCATGCTTTTATCCGAAAATATTTTACAAACCAGGAACTACAGATGTAGTTGCTGACGCATTATCAAGACAATTTTTAAAACATATTTCAAAAAGGAACAACATAGCTTGCCCATTTTCAGTAATGAAAGAATGTGCAGGAAAATATTGTTTGTATGCATGACTTAAAAGGCACACAGCAGAAGTTAGCATCAGGAGTCCAACCGGAATCTCCATAGATAGAGCAAAAGGCTTTAATGCTGAAAATGTGGGTGTTCAAGATTGAACCTTTATGTCAACAGCAAAACTGCTTTACGCTGCTTTACATTACCTCGGTATGTACATACGTTTTGTATTGGGAATGGCATGGCATTGCTGACTTACTCAGTTCTCCGAGTACCAGTCACAAATTTGGCTACCTATCCAACATACTCTTTTCCTACAGGTAAAATTCTGTTTCCAGGGAGGATTTCAGCTGTCAGCTTGACATTGACACCAAAAATTTAAAAATGTTCGTGTGTAAAACGAGTTTTTACATCCATCTGCGCAAAATCCGAACCACTTCAGTAACTCAAGAGTAACTGCAATAGCGACTCAAATTGAGCGAGTGATATGAGAAAAATCCCGTCTCATACAAATGATCCTCGAAAGAGGATATTTTGCTTAACGCAGCTCGGTACTGTGAGTGGACCTCGTTTGAATGTCAGTTCGATCGTGGATTCCGACTTGAACGGGCGCAGTACTGAGTTTCGGCTACTAGAGAAGCAAAAATAAAGTGAATAACAAAATCCATTTCACATCTTCAGAAGTGGGATATAGCCACAGTATACGTGGGAAAGTTTTTTTTAGGAGTGCGGCTGCGGATATTATCTGAACGATTTTGTTTGTGTGTTTTTCGCTGTGCGACACGTCTAGACGTCTGGAAGTTAATTGTGCGGTTTGGTTTTTGATGAAAGAAAATAACATGTCATCGCAAAGAAAGAGGGCTGCTTCGAACAACAGCAGTGAAGCATCATCATCCCGCAATATGGTGGATGTACCATTTCGTATGGGAGTGGCAGAATGTGAAAAAATTCTGCCTATTTTCGATCCTTCCAAGGATCTGACAGCGGAAGCGTGGGTAAGTCAGATTGATTCATTTAAATTGATGTTCAATTGGGACGACATATCCACAATATTCTACGCATCGCTTCGCCTCGAAGAAGCAACACTTCAGTGGTTTCAGTGCCGACGATCGGAATTAACTTCTTGGGCAGCTTTCAAAAATGAACTTACTAAAGCGTTCCCAACAATTACCGATAAAGCCTCTTTGATATTAAAAATTATGTCGCGAACAAAGCTTGATAACGAGAGCGTTGAAAATTATTTTTATGAGGTCGTTGCTTTGTGCAAAAAGGCGGGTATGCTAGATTCTCTGGCCATGACCTATATAATATCAGGTCTGAAAGACGACAACCTTATAAATACGCTAACCGCTTCCTCATACGGTACATATGAGGAACTGCTTCTGAAAATTAAATCGTTCCATAAAAGAGCAAAAAAAAAATCGGGAAAGTTTTGGCGAACGCCCCATGGCGATCCCATCGAGAAACGGTACGCCAACCGAGAGACGTAGGCCAGATAAAGCGTGTTTTGTTTGTAAATCAAAGGACCACTTGGCTCGCGACTGTCATCAAAATCGGCAACATATAGCAAACCGGCCAAATGACAGAAATTGCTACAACTGCCGAAAGCCGGGACATTTCGCTAATGAATGTCGTGCACCCAAACAACGGTGCACAAGTAATTCCCGAGTAGCCAAGATGTCTGTGGTTAAAGACGACATTTTGGTCGTGAAAATAAAGGTTGAAGATTTATCGGTTCTAGCGTTTATTGATCTAGGATCTGATTGTTCGACCATTAAGGAAAACATCGTCAAGCGAAACCATTGGGAGATTGAACCAACAACAAAAACCTTGACTGGATACGGAGGGGGAAGGGTTGTTCCTTTAGGCAGAATTAAACAAAATGTTCGAGCTCAGGACGTCCATCAAAGTGTCAATATCATGGTTGTAGGTGACGACAAACAAGAATACGACATGATATTGGGCAGAAATTTCCTTGATGCTACGAGGGTCTGTACTACAAGAAAGGATGGTAAACTTTACTTAACTTATGCCGATGAAAGAGGGGAAGATATTACCAGAAATTGACACAGTGGGGGGGTAGACAAGATGAACTGGAATACGGTATTATGAATATAAGTGCAACGGACATACAAATTGATAATTCGGTTCCAGAACGCGATAAAGAAACTTTGCTTGATACAATCCGCGAATATTATATGTGCTTTGCAAATAATTTACGCGAGTTAGGTAAAACTAATATTATTGAAATGAAAATCAAATTAAATGAAAAAGCCCAAGTGAGATATAAGCCATATCGTATTCCATACCACCTTAGAGCAGTGCTCGACAATCAAGTAGACGAACTTTTGAAAAATGACATCATTGAGCCTTCTACCTCCGAATATTCCAGCCCTGTTCTTTTGGTTCTAAAGAAAGATGGCACATACCCAATGTGTGTAGATTTTAGGAAGATAAATTCTCTAACCGTGCGCGAAAATTTTCCAACTTTGAATATTGAGGAACGTCTAAATAAGATGTGTAATAGTGAATTTTTTATTGTGTTGGATTTAATGAGTGGGAATTACCAAATACCTATCCGTAAGGACTGTAGACATTTCACTTCTTTCGTAACGGCAACTGGCCAATTTCAATTTAAAAGAGTGGCATTTGGTCTGACTAATGCGCCGGCTGTTTTTCTTAGAATGACTCTGCGTCTGGAGTATCAGATACCACACCTGTTCCTATCCGTATGTTGCAAAGTAGATTAAGTAAATGTTTGTCAATTAGATTTTATTAGTCTTGCTTTACGATTCAATTAAAGAGGTCGATCCTCAATAAAATAATATATTATTTTTTTTTGTATTAGATTTAAGTTAATATAATTTGTACATTTGTGTGATGAATTTCGAAGAAAACCTTATTGAGTTGGTTAAGGCGCAGAAAATTCTGTATGACAAGTCGTCAAGGGGGTACATTTGAAAGCAGAGAAGTGAACGGATATTTCGGAAGCATTGCATACAGATGATAACCAAAATTAGAAATTTTACATTAACAAATAATGAGAACCAACTATTACAAATATTTGTGATAATTTATATTTGCAGAGAAAGATTGCATTGCCCGATGGAAGAGCCTCCGTGACTAATTCGGAAGAGAAGTCAAAGATTGGAAGCAAGCAGCATCTGGAAGTGCAAAGCGTTATAGGACAGAGTGGGAATTCTACCACCATCTTGCGTTCTTAAAAGACCACATGAAGCCAAGAAGGTATATTCGTCTCTTTTAATTACCTAATAAAAATTATATTCAACTAATGTATACCTTTATCAAGAAACGTTGGAAATTTCATACCAACAAATAGTGTGAATCAAGAGCTAGACAATTTGGCAGAATTTGACGACCCTCATAGTGGCTCCTTCCTCGAGGAACATGTGGATTTCGAAGTCACTCCCAACACCAGTATTTTATTTATAATATTTTATTATTATATTTATAATATTTTATTATTATTATATAATTGAAAAACAAACAAAATCTTCGACGGCTAATGGCGAATTGTCAATCAAGTGACATCGCATCGCGTCGAGATTGCCACCACCACTCAAATCTTCACAGTTTTTGACATTTCAATGCGAAACCGTCTGCGTCGCGTTCGTCGCGTGCGTCGAGATTGCCCCCACTATTATTCTGAAGTGAGTTCTTTGGAATTCGACTTCAATCGCTCGGCCTACAAGATGTTAGAAATGTTAACGCCACTTTGTTTTCTTTGAATTTTGTTGAATATAATTCAAATGTGTGCCTGTTGTATTATTTTTTATGTATCTGTGAAAGAATTTAAAGCGCTCATGTGTTTGTTCATGGTGCGCATTTTTGTATTTTGCTTCTTCAGTTCAGTTCTCTTTATTCGCTTGTTGAATGCACACGAAGTGTAATTATTTTTATCTTGTAAATAAAAGGAATTCTGTAAACATAAGATTGTGCCGACTTTATTTAATTATCTGGTATATAGGGAATCTCATCAAATTTAACTGTTACTTGTTGGAATTTGATTTATGTTTTTTTATGTACTGTTTGAATAAAACTCCAAACATTACAAATGAGAAAATTTAATAAACAATTTGTTCTTATTTCAACAGTTATCTCGCTTTATAGGTTGGTTAAAGTGCTATCAATGCAATGTGTAAATACTTTTGCATTGACTGTATATATAAGAGTAGTTGAAGAAGAATTCTTCTCAGTTCACTTTGCAGTTGGCATCTGACTCCAGTTTCATAAATAGAGTGAAAATTAATTTTCGGTTATTTTTTACATTTGTTTTTGGCTTTTTGTTACGTTTCTGGCAATATAGGCAAGACGATACCGAACATTGGGTACCTTTTATAGCTTGCTGGAGCAAGAGTACGAAAAATACAAGTAATAAGTAAGTATGTGATAAACCAAACTGAATAATGTGTTAATTTTGTTTTATGTGATAAACCAAACTGAATAAATGTTCCTAAATTCGTCCATATGGTATCGGGCATTAAATTGCAGAAATGCACATTGAAGCATTGTATTTGCTTTATTTGCTATAATTAGCAATTGTAACAACCCTAAACGAATGTTTGTGGGTTGTTCCACTGGCGCTAGTTGCACTAGAAAGTGTCAAAATGTTATAGAACATTCGCACATTCTACTAACGAGGGCATAAAAACAGAAAGACAAATAAAAACGTATTACAAACATATTGTCATAAATCGATTAGTTAACTTTAAATCCAAATGTAACCGAAGCCGAATTCCGACTCCAAAACAAACATAGCCAGCTGTCGATTTGACAGAATTAATATTTGAACGCGAGTTACGTCGACCCCGTCTCCTAAACAAACCTATGGCATTCCAATAGATTGGATGTCATAAGAAATAGAATATTCGAAATATAAGTCAAAACCATAAGTTCAACCGAGTTCATTCAAACTCAGTTGCAATATATAAAATGTAATAGAAAAGTTCAACAGATGTTAAAGCGAAAAGTGGTAGCACTGTCGTGCACAATAAAGACACTTCCCAACGTTCACGCTGTGCGGAACATGTGGCAATGGGTCATTTTTGTGTCTGTGCACGCCACCACCATTTCGCTCATTGATTCGCTTTTTGACCACCGCGCCAGCAACACCACGAGCAACAGCAAACAACACGAAATTGTAAACCACAAAAAGAAACGACAAACCCTGTACAAATAAAACTAAATTAAAATAAGTTACAAAAAACAGAAAACAAAGTGTTTAATTTGGAATTCGAACCAGCGGAATCGTCCTCACATAAACAACAGAGTTCATTCAAACTCAGTTGAAATATATAAAATGTAATAGAAAACCTTAAGTTCAACAGAGTTCATTTAAACTCAGTTGCAATATATGAAATGTAATATGAAATCCGAAATTGCAATGTAGCAATAACTAATTAATAAGTAATCAATAAGTTATTGCAGGTATGGATAAACATTGTCAAGTTAGTCTTAAGATTCAATTCAAACAATAAAGTCATTCTTTCACCGTATTATAAACGAACTTGTTTTTTTATTTACGAAGCAAGAACAAACTTAAGTCGCGCTCATTGAAATGAGCTGTCAATTGTCTTTTGCAAAGAAACTTTTTTACGCGCCACATGCTTTAGATTTGGAGTCGGAAGTCGTGCCGAGGAATTGCTAAAAAGAGTAAGTAATAATTCCATTCATTGTACAATAATGTAAAACTATTTACTACATATTTAGAGAATAAACACATAACTCGTATTCATCTATAATCGGATAAAGGCGAGTCGTTTTATTGAAAATACAAATTCCCTTTCGACTTCAATGGCAGTGACACATATATAGACTTAAAATCATTTAAATTAAACAAGTCTGTGCTATTTTTTGAGAATTTTAATGGTGTGTATGTGTGTGTTGCATAAACATTGTCGAGGTTTTTATAATTGTTTGCATTTTGTGTTTATTGCAAGCAAAATTGTTTCAACACTATAAATTGTGTGATATTTTATTTATAGATCCCTTTAAAGAGCTGTGCTCCAGAATGTGTTTCGAATTCATCATGGGCAACATATACAGGGAAATTGTTGTTCCCAAAATATGAGGAACTAAAAGCAAAATGGTTAAGAATAATACCACGAGATCACATACGAGTATACAAATCTTTGTGTTCACAATACAAATTTGCTTTTCAAGTTTTTATTCACTTATCGATATATGAATACATAATACCAACGTAACTTTACATTTTATATTGTGGTTACACCCTTATGGTGTGAAGCTAACAGCACGTAAATCATGACGTTTGGTGACTTCCGGTGAATCACCACAATGGCAAAAGCGTGAATTTCCATATCGCAAACAGATTGCATAATTAAAGTTTTATCAAAAATCAAAGTGTGAACTACTTTAGAGCGCCACCTATTTGTAATATTTAATAATGTAAATGCTTTTGTGTCGCCACCTAGAGGTGGAATATTATTTACAGAACGAAAGACATCCAACTTCAGGTGGAATATTGAGATCTTAAGGAAAAGAGATCCATTCTCGTTCATTCTTCTAGAAGGTTTCCCTGATAAAAGTTTATTATATTTCCAACCATTATTTAATATTATTTTAGAGACAATAAAGAGACAACAAAGGTTTTGAAGATAAAAAAAGTTAATCGCGATAAGCACATGGAATCTTCGGGCAACAAATCAACTACTAACAAAAGTGCTAGCAATCAACTCAACATGTACAGGGGTAAGTTTTGTCCTCCAATAATTATGAGAAACGTAGACGTTAGAAAACTAGTTTTCGATATTAGAGGAAACCCTTTTAAATTCAACTACAGGATAGTGAATCCGGGAAATAGCAGTAGGCTATATGTAGATGACGGGAAAGTAATCCGGGAATAAACAAAAAAAAAGGATGAAGTACATGCCTACTTCTTCACAATGAAAGAGGACAACATCATCCTCAGAGGCTTAACGTTCGATTATCAGGAGGCAGAAATCCTGAATGAACTTAAAATAATTTCAACTAACATAGACAAAGTCTGTAGATTTGAAATCATTCGTTCAAAGCAAAATAATATCTTATACCATTTTTTTCTTGCTCGTCTTATCCCGGGCAAATTGCCTGACGATATACTTAAAATTAAATATCTTTTTAATACCGGGGTGTACTGGGAAATTTGCACAGTGGAAGCTATACATAAAGAGAGCAAGATAGAGAAAAAATAGTAGACCAAGAAGAAAAAAGAGAAAACCAACCAAAAGACTTTCCCATGGAGGAGTAACGGGGTTGATGCGGAGGAGCTCCTAAACGTGCTCAAGAGTTATGAGAGCGATGACCTCAAGTTCGTCGGTATAAAGCCGTTTTGCGCGGGCAATGGTAGGGGTGGTAACCGAAGGTTACCATTTTTCCTAGTTCAGCTAACCCCCAACAGCAAACTTGATACAAGATTTGAAGATGTTTCCGTACAAAGTCCAGACGGTGCATCAGCTGTTAGCTGCTGACCGCCAATCGCGTCTAACATACGCTCAAGCCATCCTTAATCACCACCAAGAGGAAGATGATTTCCATCTTAGCGGGTACGTAAATAAGCAAAATTTACGCTTCTGGGGCACAATAAATCCGCGTGTAACCCACAAAGAGCCATTACACCCGCTCAAGTCATCGGACCTTTTTTCTTCGAAGACGTCGCGGGCCAAACGGTTACTGTGAATGGTGAGCGCTACAGAGCAATGATCAACGAGTTCTTTTTGCCGCAACTTGATGAATTGGGATTGGAAAACATGTGAGGAACTAAAAGCAAAATGGTTAAGAATAATACCACGAGATCACATAGTCATCCACGAGTACACAAATCTTTATGTTCACAATACAAATTTGCTTTTCAAGTTTTTATTCACTTATCGATATATGAATATTTCAAGAAATAAAGCAATCAAGTTGAACTTTGTAAAAACAATACTGTTTAACCCAAATTTACACATGTAACACAGCCCTCAGCTGATACTAGTTTTCTCCACATGTAGATGGGGAACCGGAAAATGTTTCCAATTTGTATTCGATATTTCTCTGATACAGGTGTACAGAATAGGCTCCTTGATTTTGTTGAAAATAACGATGAATCTGCAAATCAGGTATCGAAGATTTTAGAGGAAAGTTTAGAAAAAAAACGGTCTTTCTCTAGCTAAAGTATCTGCATTTTCTGCAGACAACACAAATGTGAATTTCGGCAAAAACCACTCTATTTACACTATTCTTAAATCGAAAAATGAGAAAATTATAAAGTCAGGCTATCCAGTTCACATACTACACAATGCTGCAAAATATGCTACTGATAAATTAGAATATGATGTAGAAAGTCTGTTGCTTAAAATATGCAGTTACTTTAGCCGTTCGGCTAAGAGAAGAGACGATTTGCAACAACACTTTGAAACTAATCAAATGAAGTGGGAAGAAATTATAAAACACGTTACCACGAGATTTTTATCCCTAGGTCCAGCTGTCGAAAGAATACTTAAAATATGGCCTGCTCTCAAATCTCACTTTCAAGAACCTAATAACGAATGTCCTCGACTTATTGAAAGAGCAATTGAAACAGAATATGAGGAAAACAGAACTCTTACTTATTTATCTTTTATTCATAATGTGATGTTTTCAGTCGAAACAACGATGAAACAAATTGAATCAAATTCACTCAGTGTAGTTGAAATGCATTTAAAAATGCATGGCATTTATAATAATTTTAAGGAAAGACTAAAGGATGTATTTTTCGGAAGCAGAGCAAAACAGTTTCTTTCAAATTTGACGGCTGAAGGCAAAGATCATACACAAGCAGATTTATTAAAATTTTATTGATTATATAGAAAAACGTTATGATTTTTCGGATAGCAATATTTTATCTAAACTTTCTTTTTTTAAATTTAAGCTTCCATTTAGGATTTGAGCATTTTGAAAATGCTGTAGACTTGCTCCAAATAAATGAAATAGAACTTGATTCTCTCTATGAAGAATACCAAAAAATTCGTAAGCCTTTAGAAGTAATTATCAATTTGAATGATAAGAACATAAGCTCCTTATCTAAATGGAATGAGATATTGTGAAGTATCTCAATTGAGGAAATACCCAATATTTTCAAATTAATTTCATCTTTAGTATTCCAAGTTCTAATTGTTTTTCAGAGAGAGTTTTTTCGCAAATGGCGTTAAAATGGACGGAAATAAATGCCAACCGGATTTAATTAAAGCCGAACTGCAAACATCTTTTAATCACGACTTAACTTGTTCAGAATTTTACAATTTTGTTAAAAATAATTCTGACTTAATTAAATTAGCCAAGAGTTCCACTAAATATACAAAATAATTTTAATATCAAATACAAGATTTTTGATACACGAAGTTACGAAAAGACTGTTCATTTTCTTATTTCATTGTTCATAAACTTAGTCACAGAAAGACTGTTTTTGTTTTCTCATTTTTATATTTAAAATGTTAGATATTATTATTTATTTAATAGTTACATTAATTTTGTCACAAATAGACTGTCTGTTTTCTTTTAAAATAAAAATAGTAGATATTTATACCTACACATGTATACTTGTTTTTATAAACATTAAAAAAAGCTTATTATGACAATGTCATTATATGGACTGATTAAAAAAACAACTATTTACTTGTTAATGAAATAATGTACAATTTTTTGATTTATTGACTTTTTAATTTGTCCCGGATAAAATTTTGAAATCCCGGGGTTTTTCAATATTTTTGTCAATTGTCCCGCTAAGCTTCGGAAAAAATCTGGCAACCCTAATACATACATATATATATAATTATGTAATACCAACGTAACTTTACATTTTATATTGTGGTCACACCCTTATGGTGTGAAGCTAACAGCACGTAAATCATGACGTTTGGTGACTTCCGGTGAATCACCACAATGGCAAAAGCGTGAATTTCCATATCGCAAACAAATTGAATAATTAAAGTTTTATCAAAAATCAAAGTGTAAACTACTTTAGAGCGCCACCTATTTGTAATATTTAATAATGTAAATGCTTTTGTGTCGCCACCTAGAGGTGGAATATTATTAACTGAACGAAAGACATCCAACTTCAGGTGGAATATTGAGATCTTGAGGAAAAGACATCCATTCTCGTTCATTCTTCTAGAAGGTTTCCCTGATAAAAGTTTATTATATTTCCAACCATTATTTAATATTATTTTAGAGACAATAAAGGTTTTGAAGATAAAAAAAGTTAATCGCGATAAGCACATGGAATCTTCGGGCAACAAATCAACTACTAACAAAAGTGCTAGCAATCAAGTCAACATGTACAGGGGTAAGTTTTGTCCTCCAATAATTATGAGAAACGTAGACGTTAGAAAACTAGTTTTCGATATTAGATGAAACCCTTTTAAATTCAACTACAGGATAGTGAATCCGGGAAATAGCAGTAGGCTATATGTAGATGACGAGAAAGTAATCCGGGAATAAACAAAAAAAAAATGATGAAGTACATGCCTACTTCTTCACAATGAAAGAGGACAACATATTCCTCAGAGGCTTAACGTTCGATTATCAGGATGCAGAAATCCTGAATGAACTTAAAATAATTTCAACTAACATAGACAAAGTCTGTAGATTTGAAATCATTCGTTCAAAGCAAAATAATATCTTATACAAGCTTTTTCGTGTTCGTCTTATCTCGGGCAAATTGCCTGACGATATACTTAAAATTAAATATCTTTTTAATCCCGGGATGTACTGGGAAATTTGCACAGTGAAAGCTATACAAGATTTGAAGATGTTTCCGTACAAAGTCCAGACGGTGCATCAGCTGTTAGCTGCTGACCGCCAATCGCGTCTAACATACGCTCAAGCCATCCTTAATCACCACCAAGAGGAAGATGATTTTTCATCAAAAATAATCAAGAGTGATGAGGCCCATTTCCATTTTAGCGGGTACGTAAATAAGCAAAATTTACGCTTCTGGGGCACTGGAAATCCGCGTGTAACCCACGAAGAGCCATTACACCTGCTCAAAGTCACTGTATGGTGTGCTGTTTTCGCGGGAGGAGTCATCGGACCTTTTTTCTTCGAAGACGTCGCGGGCCAAACGGTTACTGTGAATGGTGAGCGCTATAGAGCAATGATCGAATTCATCATGGGCAACATATACAGGGAAATTGTTGTTCCCAAAATATGAGGAACTAAAAGCAAAATGGTTAAGAATAATACCACGAGATCACATAGTCATCCACGAGTACACAAATCTTTGTGTTCACAATACAAATTTGCTTTTCAAGTTTTTATTCACTTATCGATATATGAATATCTCAAGAAATAAAGCAATCAAGTTGAACTTTGTAAAAACAATACCGTTAAACCCAAATTTAAACCACCAAAACGAAGTCGTCAGTCGCTTTCAAGTCATCGTTCACCGCACAACTGTAACGTCGTCGTCGCCACTACCAAAACGAAGTCGTCAGTGGCTTTCGAAGTTCACCGCAAGTTTTACATATAGCCATCATCAGCTGCGTGCTAGTATCACCGTCATCACATACATACATACATACATATATAACTTAACACCGACAGACAACTTACACGCGCGAAAGAAAATGCTGACCAAACGTCTGGACCAACGAACCAAATTTCCAGGGAAATTCACATGACTACTTGCATGCGCAAAAGAAGTGCTGATCAAACGTCTGGAGAAACGAACCAAATTTCCAGGGAAGTTCACATTGTGAATAGAAATGCAAGCTTTCGTTATTTAAGTTGAACATGTAATAATTTAGTTTTAATCAACTCCTCAATGAATAGAGCTCAGAGCAATCTGCTCTGAAAAGGATTTTTTTTAAGTTCTTGTGCAGACTTTTTATTAACTTATATAATTATATTCACACCGTGGGCGTTGTGAACGCCACACAAAATTTATATTTGCAGTACCACGCAAAAACAATTTTCATTGTCACCAGGACACCAGAGAGTGCACCTCGTGTTCCCCCTTTCTTACAACTTCATCAGCACTGCGCATTCATCATCATCACGTTCACCACCAAGACACACATTCATCTCTATAGCCATGTCAACATATGATCATCACCATCATCCCTCACACCATCGTCTTGCCACCACATTTCATCGGAATCAAAACCGATTCCACATCATTCCGCTGTCAGCCATCAAAAATAATTTTGGTTCCACACTGAGAGCAATGCTACCACTTTTTTATTTTGTGAAGGAGCGTATGATATTTTTCATTTTTGGTGCAACCTAGGAATTGATCGAATTATGGTCTGAAGTTAAATTGACGTATGCCCTCAGCGTACGATCAACTGAGGAACCATTAGAAGATTCGTAAGCCACAGTTAAGCAAAAATACCAACTACCGGGCACCTAGCGGAGTAAATTTCGACTTTTAATATAAAAGTTAACCACGATGATGGAGTGCATTTATCAACGCATATTTCTCATTCAGATATGGATTGTAACTCATCACAATCGCATAATTTTCATGTACCACCGTGTGACACGGATGTTTTTTATGGTAGTTATCTAGACTGACCATCGTTTCAAGACATGTTCACCGCTGTCTACATTAATCACTCAAAATTAAGCATGGCTCAAAAGTTTTTTCATATAAGGGCGAAGACCCGAGGTGTGCCTTTAGTATTGTCAGTAAATTTAAATCAACTGATAGTGATTTTCCGTTGGCATGGAATGCGTTGAAGGATCATTACGAGAATAAACGCATTCTTGTTAACAAATCAAATTCAAATTCTTCTCAACCAACCTTCTTCCTTAGCAATTGAATCTTGTAAGGAACTCAAGCGGTTACAAAGTAATTTTAACGATGCTCTTATAGCATTAAAGTCTTACGATATTGATGTTGACTCATGGAGTGCCATGATTACTTACCTTTGTGCTACATGTCTTCCGGAAGACTTTATCTCTTTGGGAAGAATCTCTTAAGACTCCTGCGGAAATACCTTCATGGAAAGAAATGAATGATTTTCTTTCAAAAAGATTTCGTATCCTTGATGACGGGAAAATAATCCGGGAATAAACAAAAAAATGAAGAAGTACATGCCTACTTCTTCACAATGAAAGAGGACAACATCATCCTCAGAACCCATTAATAGCCACTGTACACAAGCGGGTACAAAAAACAGTGACATTCAAAAGGCTGTTGTTTCAATTACAAAAACAATTTTGCTACATTCTATTTGCATTTCAATTGCACACACTGTGCTGAACAGCTGCATGTAAATAACGAAGCGAGAACAAATAACGGTTGTTGTTATACCCTATCCCATAGGGGGGTATATTTTTTTTTGCTTTTTGTTTTACGTCTTCCGGATTTTCACGCATTTTCACGCGTTTTTAGTAGTTTAGTGATGATTTGACTCCCTAACAAGTTTGTTGAAAATTTATTGTGTTGATTTGGAAAGAAAAAAGGTTGTGTATTCATTATGTAGACAAGTTGAATAAAAAAAAAAAAAATTTAATAACATTTGGTAAGTTGGAAAAGTAGTGTACCCGCTTGAGTACAATGGCTAATAAGGAAAGCATTTCTATTAGATTATAATTTGCATCGAAATGGAATTTGGAAGCATCAAACCATCAACCTTTTATGGCCGAAAATTTCAAAACTTGGGTAGCGCTTTGGATTTCGTGGAAAGTTCATCAAATCATACCACTTTCGACATAGCTTTGATTCCGCCAGATCCAGATTACAATACTGATGACGAGGAAGGTGACATCGATAACCTATATGCTAACATAATGCCGCAAGATGTTCCAGGAGAAATTGAGGTATTCTGTAGCAGCGATAGTGAAGACGACATACCACTTCAAGAACTGCGCAGTAAGATAAAGCGGTCAAAACCTTGTGAGAATTCTCCGAAATGGTCACGCAGATCTTGTGATGTTGCCATGTCGAGAACTTGCTTTTTCTTGGAAAACAAGGTGAAAATGGTAGCGGATTTAGAAGGAAAGTTGCCACTTGAAGTGTTCGAAACTTTATTTGATAAAGAAGTGATCAATTTGATTGTTGACCAAAGTTGCCTTTATGCGTCAAGGGCTAATGCGCATAATTTTTCATTCAGCGAAAACGATTTGAAAACGTTTTTGGGTATTTTACTATATACTGGCTACCACTCTATGCCAAGAGAAAATATGTATTGGCAAACAGACGAAGATACTCGGAAGCCAATCGTTTCTAACAACATGTCCCGGAACAGATTCAAGGAAATCAAAAAATACCTCCACCTTGCTGACAATAATAATTTGATAACTACCGACAAAATGGCTAAGGTTAGGCCCTTAGGAAAACTTTTATCCGAGAAATTCTGCCAATTTGGGTACATGCACGAAAAACTTTCGATTGACGAGTCAATGGTACGATACTTTGGCAGCCACTCTTCAAAGCAGTTCATTAGAGGCAAACCTGTAAGATTTGGATTTAAAAATTGGATGCTGACGAGCAGCTGCGGGTACTTGTACCAGTTTGACACCTACTGTGGAGCCAAAGGCGTCAATGCGGCAAAACAACAAATGCCACTTGGATCCAGAGTCGTTATTGATTTTTTGGACAATGTGCCCAATCCTTCTGACCACATTGTTTTCTTTGACAATTTTTTTACTTCGTATGATCTGCTGGTTACGCTTAAACAAAAAGGATTTCGAGAAATGTCCGTTGAAGTCGAATGCAGTTTTCAAAAAGGAGAAAAGAGGATTCTATGATCACAGATACGACACGGTCAATAAATTACTTTTTGTGAAGTGGAATGACAACAGCGCAGTAACCGTTGGATCAAATTTTGAAAATATTGAGCCGATGCATTCCGTCAATCGATGGAGTTCGACAGCAAAAGCAAAAATAAATGTCAAACAACCAAAACTAATCGCCGAATACAACTCAGGAATGGGAGGGGTTGATCTTCACGACCAAGCACTCAATAATTATAGAATCAAAATTCGTGGTAAAAAGTGGTGGTGGCCGCTTTTCACAGCAATGATGACTTCTGTTATGGTCAACGCTTGGAAATTGTATAAAACAGCCAACAATTCTAATATAGACTTACTGGAGTTTCATCGCACCATTGTCCGCCACTACCTACGTAATTACACACAAACTTCATCATCATCTAAGCGATCAGTTGTAACTTCGGCAGCATTTACTCTTGGAAATCATTTTCCAAAGAGATTAGAAAAACCATTAAGCTGTCGTCTATGCCACAATCGAATTAGATGGATTTGCGAGCAATGCGGCATAGCACTCTGTGTGGAAAGACTGTTTTAAGATTTTTCATACAAAAAAAAATTGAGCTCATATGACACACATATTGTGCCATTGTACCTGCTTGGGTACAGTCCCAAAAACCCACTAATTAACTTTTTTTTTTCATTTTATCATATTTTTTGAGTTTCTTATGTTCTTTTTATATCAATAAAATAAATGGATTTAAAAAATTTACGTTTTAAACACCCTTGGCTTTTAATGGGTTAACGTTCGATTACCAGGAGGCAGAAATCCTGAATGAACTTAAAATAATTTCAACTAACATAGACAAAGTCTGTAGATTTGAAATCATTCGTTCAAAGCAGAATAATATCTTATACCATTTTTTTCTTGCTCGTCTTATCCCGGGCAAATTGCCTGACGATATACTTAAAATTAAATATCTCACAGTGGAAGCTATACATAAAGAGAGCAAGATAGAGAAAAAATAGTAGACCAAGAAGAAAAAAGAGAAAACCAACCAAAAGACTTTCCCATGGAGGAGTCCCGGGGTTGATGCGGATGAGCCCCTAAACGAGCTCAAGAGTTATGAGAGCGATGACCTCAAGTTCGTCGGTATAAAGCCGTTTTCCGCGGTCAATGGTAGGGGTGGTAACCGAAGGTTACCATTTTTCCTAGTCCAGCTAACCCCCAACAGCAAACTTGATAGTCTACGCAGAATTAATCGCGTATACTACCATGCTGTAAAATGGGATAAATTAAAAAGGTCAGATCGCATACTGCAATGTATGCGCTGCCAGAGGTTCGGGCACGCCGCTTCTAACTGCAACATGCAGATTAGATGCGTTAAGTGCGATAAGAACCACATTATAAATGAGTGCCCTCTAGGTAGCGAAAGGGTTGAAGACGTGAGTAAGCTCACATGTGTTCTTTGCGGGAATGCGGGGCACCCTGCTAACTATAAGGGATGTCCTGTATTCCAACAGAAAAAGAAGAGTATGCTAGCTCGCAAACAGGCTGTCGTAGAGGAAGGGCGACAGAAAAGTCGCTCTTATACAAATCGGGTAACGCCCAACGTGTCCTTTGCCCAAATGGCAGCTGTATCGGTTAAGCCCCAGACATTAAATATGCCAAAGGTTGCTGAAAAAGCACCTGAAGCTGATTTGGACATGAAAAGATTCTTGCTGTCATTGGAGAGCAAGATCGATCGGTTCCAAAAACAATTGAACGAGCAAGCAGCCAGAATAGATCATATCTATTCGATGTTTGCCAAGTCTAGCGCGCCATGAACATGATGGCTACGCTCGACGAGGTAAACTTTAAGATCTGTAGCGGTGAAGAAACAAACGGTTAAAAAATTGTGTTCCGTATACAATTAATAGTCTCTCACACTAATACACTTACAAACATATTTATATCTACAAAAGCTAAATGCGCAATAAGTAAGAAAAACATGTAAACTGGCTGTCGGTTAAGTTATATTCATAGCGAATGAGAAATAAAAGATAGAGAGTCAGTTGTACTCTGACCGTCAACGAATTAACACGTGTTCTTTTTGTGTCCGTAGTAATTCTTGGTTTTTCAAAGGAGAGACGAGACATCTTTACAACAAGACGAGACATCTTTACAACATCAGAAGTGGGATATATCCACAAAAATAATAATAATACACTGCCCGACAACCGATTAGCACACTCTCACACCTAACAGTTTAGAAGCAATTAACTCAGACCTCTGAATGTGTTTCAGCCTCATTTTTTGTTTCCTTCATTCTTCATCATTTTTACTCATTCCAAGAATAACTATGAGTTCTGGAAGTGTACCGTTATTTTGTTCTGCTATTTTCTTTGCAGTTAGGCACAAATGCATGCATTTTTTTTGCGACAGCCGATTAGCACATTTTCGCTTTAGTGTCAATTTGTGCGTGTCATTTGTCGTATTTGGCTGATTAAAATTATTATTTATTTATTGTGACCAGTTATCAATTAAATAAAGTAATAATGGGAAAAGCAAAATCGTTGGATGAGTCGGAAAAAGCCAAAATAAAGGCTTACAGGGAGTGCGGTCTATCAATTCTTCAAATTTCGAAAAATATTAAACGCAGCCGCAAAGTTATTACCTCATATTTAAGCAATGAGGAGACCTATGGGAAAAACATGAAAGGTCGGCCCTCCTCAGTAATTACAGCCGCTGACAAACGAATTATTTTAAGGCACGCATCTAATTCTCACGACTCGGCCGCCAAAATAAAAGAAAAAACGGGTGTGAAAGGGTGCGTTCGGACTGTACAAAGAGTTATTTCGAAGGCTGAACATATAAAACGTCTGAAATTAAAAAAAAAACCACCTCTAAACCAACTTCGAAAAATGCAACGACTCGATTTCTGTCGATCGAATATGACCTGGACCAAGGAGTGGGAGCGTGTAGTGTTTTCGGATGAAAAAAAGTTCAATTTGGAGGGTCCTGATGGCTATGCTTACTACTTTCATGATCTCAGAAAGGAAGAGCACACTTTAGATCGATTGCACAGCCGTGTCGGTGGTGTTATGGTCTGGGGAGCTGTTACATACTATGGTACCATAGAGCTGCAATTTTTAAGTACTCGAATGAATGCCACTGCGTACAATGATGTACTAAAAACGGCTTTCCCTGCAATCAAGGATATTTTTGGATCCTTGAAATGGAAGTTCCAGCAGGATAACGCACCTATCCACACGGCGAGGATTGTAAAGTCCTGGATTGAGAGCCAAAAAGTGGAATTGCTAACTTGGCCGCCATACTCGCCCGACCTGAATATTATAGAAAATGTTTGGGGATGGTTAGCACGCAAGGTGTACGAGTCCGGCAGGCAATATTCAACCGAAGCTGAACTAATTGACGGCATAAAAAGCTCCTGGGAGGCTATTTCACTGAACTATTTAACAAAATTATATGAATCCTTACCCAACCGGATGTACGAAGTCATTCTTAATCGTGGAGGCTCAACACATTACTAATTCTTCTAAAAATAAGCTCGAGAATATTGAAATTAATGTTGAAAAATAAATTGAAATTTATTGAAATAAATTGAATTTCTTACGTGTCCATTTTCTTTTCTTATTCTTTATTTTTAAGTGACTGTGCTAATCAAATGTCGCAAAAATAAAAGTTAATTTTGTATGTTAAGTTTGTTTAAACTCATTTAAAATGTTATTAATAAAGGTTATATCCCAGATATAATTTATTCTTCTTTATAATTTTATATTCTTTTATTGACAAAAAAATTCATCTTAAAAGCATTATTCGTTTTCCTGATATTAAGCTCCAAAGACGCGGTGCATAGGGTGTGCTAATCGGTTGTCGGGCAGTGTATATTCGGAAAGTGCAAGTGTTGTCTAGAAGTTAACGTGAAAAAAAAAAAACAAACAACAACACGCAAATTATAAATTTCAACCCCTAACGAGTGTGAAAGCAGTGAGTTATACATATATAATCGAAACTGCAAAACCTCATTTGCGAGAGACAAAAAAAAAAAAAACGAATCCCAGCCGTGTGTGTGACGAGTGTGTGCGCGGGAAAAAAAAAAAAAAAACCCCTAAACCCAAAAAGAGTGTCTGAACAAAAAGAGTGTAGAAAAAATGGAAGGCATTGACCAATACAAGAAATATACAGCATCTCAACTTAAGGGTAGGTGTCCCATGCAAAAATAGGTTGGAGTTTTGCGCTAAATTGTGTAGCGCTCACAATTTTCCGAATATTTAAATGAAATAAACGGTGATTGATTGGAAATATGTTAAGCAAAGTACTTGTTTAGCATTTAAAAAACATTAAAATATCTTTGAGCCTCAAAACCGCCTGACATGTAGAAAAACCATACAAATAAGTTAGATGCTAATTGCGTTCCATTTTTATCTCTTTATATACATATTTTTTATTTTTTTTCTACAGACAATAGATTTGCGCAGATAACACCGGTCGTTTTTTGTTGTGAATTTTAGTATTTATCCCGAAAAAAATGCACAAAACTATGAAAAATAAGGTAAATTTACAAAGTTTAACTAGATATAACTTCTAAAGTATAAAAGGTAACGAAGTCAAATTAGCTTTTTTACAAAGCTAATAGATATGTGCAGATACTGTTTTTTTTTTTTTTTTTTAATTTTGTACAGTAATTTTTTGGTGACAAAATGGAAAAAAAGGTGTTTTTTTTTAAACGTTTTTGGTTTTTTGGCTGGGAAATCGATAGTTATATTTCCTAATTTTTGGAAATAATTTTTTAACCAAGCGTCAATATATAGGGCACAACGAACCGGTCTTAAAAACATGTTTTTTTTTCTTCTAACATATTTAAATATGCAATTCAATATGACATTATTTGCAATGCCGCTGTGAAAAAAGGACAACCAAAATGATTCCGACATATTTTTTTTATTTTTTTTTTGTATTTGTATTATTTAATTCAAAATACAAAATAGTTTTTTTCCACACGGTTTTTCAAATTTTGATGTTAGAAAAGTGGTCTATTTTACGTTTTTTACATAAAAAAAAATCTAATTCACGCACACAAAGAAGTTTGTTTCAAAATAATGTCACTAGGTGGTGAGTTGGTGACATTCTCTTTTCATTATTCTCTTCTGTAAATACAGGCACTAGGCAGGCGAGATTGTTATTATGTATGTATCTTTTGTTTACCTTTTCGGGTAGACTTGATGAAAGTTCGTGTGGACTTCACGTGGACATGGTACAGATCGTTACATTATTGAAATGTTTGCTATCGCTGCTGATGAATTGTTTTGTATGCGTATGTTTGCACGTGACAGAAAGGGTTGAGTGGGAAGTAAGTCAAAGTGTACTTGTGTGTATGGTGTACTTATGTGTGGGATAAAATGACCGTTAAATTCCCGTTTGCAAGAGGAGACAATTTATAATTGTTTGTTTCAGTTTGAGATTTTGTACCCTCAGTTGAAATCAAAATTCTGTCCATGAAGTTCAGTAAATGTAAAAAAAAAATCTATTATTGTGGCGATAATTTTTGTGATTTTTTATTTACTAATTTAATTTTCCGAAACTTTACAATTAACATATTGATTGAAGGTATTGTTACCTGGCAACCCTGAGATTTCACCACAGGAGAACGGCGAAGAGAATGCAGCTCGTGTGTGTAGCATGCAGTCAGTCGTTCGGTAGTCACCAAGACGAAAGGGTCGTTTATTTTGAATGCTAAATAAATAAACAAAGTACAACTACAACAACTCTTTTATTTTTTGTGTAACAAATCAGAAGTGGGATTTTGCTCATGCAGAAGACAATTGCCATATTGCACAGTGAAACGAAAACAAACAAAAAAAAAAATCCTGTCTGTGCGTGAATAGCCAACTGCTAACCTGGGATCGTGCTAAGGGTGGTTTTTTTTTAGTTGTTGTATGACGGAGATGCGATAGTTGGTGTGTGTGCGTGTATAATTCTGTGTTGTTCTATCAACGGTGATCGGTTTTATATGCATGGAAAACACAGCCGGCTGTGTTACGTGTCTAGACAGAATAACGGAAAATAAACTGAAATAGTGTTTCGATCGTCGACGTCGGTTTTTGGTGAAAAAAAAAAAAAAAAAATTTAAATGTCTGCGTTGGACAATATTGATAAATGGACAATTCAGAATTTAAAAGCTGAATTGCAAAAATTAAATTTGAATACAACGGGTCAGAAAACAGAGTGTCTAGTTCGTTTGCAGGAGTTTATGCGGGAAAATCCTGAAACCGTAATCGGAGAATCTGTGGCGAACGAGGGCCTTATGGAAAACAAAAATGTTGATGGTGACAACCGTGTCGAAGCAGGCGGCTCTGTAATCTCAAATAATCCGGCGAAATTAATCGGTTCGGTTTCTGATATTTCATTAAACGTAGATACGGTGCGGAAAGAAATGGACTTTTTGCGGCGCGAAATGGCTTTGGTGCAGAGAGAGCGGGATGTTTTGCAAAAAGAATGCGAGCTTGCAAAAAGCCAAAATGCGGGCAAAATCAATTCGGTATATTGCGACAACGGTGCGGTCCATGGTGCGCGTATGAAAGTATCAGTAACAGAAGTTGTGAGTGCATTGCCGAAATTTCACCCGGGTGACATAACATCGCTGAACAGTTTGCAGTGGGTATCACAAGTTGAGAAGCTGATAAAAATATTTGACTGGAGCGACACAATGCTTATATGTGCGTGTATAATTAAATTTGAAGGTCCAGCCAAATATTGGATCGACTCAGAAGCCGAAAATATTACAACTTGGCTAACATTAAAGTCTTCAATGTTAAAAGTGTTTCCAGTGGCAATCAATGAGGCAGACATCCATCTGCAAATGATGGCGCGTGTACGCAAACCTCATGAAAAAATAGAGGACTATGTTTTCGAAGTGCGCATGATAGGAATGCGGGGCAATCTATCGGAAAGTGCGATCATACGTTACCTCATCACGGGACTTAACGATGAGAAGTTAATTGATCAGCTATACGGGCAAGAATTTGTGTCGTGTTTTGCGTTACTCGAACGGATTAAATCTATCGAAAGCCTTAAAGACCATAAAAGAATGCGTGAGAATAGAAGATTTTTCCAGATGTCCGAGGGTGAGAAATGGCGGAAAAATACGATCCCCGACGCTAAAAGTGGTAGTCCGACGGTAAGCAAAGAACAATCAAATACCGTTAGTGATTTTTCAAGAATGATCTGTTTCGTGTGTAAGCAAAAAGGACACCGAGCGCGAGATTGTCCAAAGAAGGAAAAGAAAAGTGCTAACGTTGCTTGCGTGTATAAAGAAAAGGCTGATAATGATTGCTACAAAAGCATAAAAGTTAACGATGCTCTGTTGATTGGATACATTGATATGGGTAGTGAGTGCGTGACTATTCGGGAAGAAGATGTTAAAAAGAATGCTATACCGTATACCGAATGTCAAATTAAGCTTAGCGGATTCGGCGGTGGTGGTTGCGAAACTATCGGAAAATTTTACGGAGTTTTAGATATAGCAAACGTTAAAATTATCGGAGAGGTATTTATTGTGCCAAATGATGCCCAGCTGGTAAGCGTTATTGTCGGTAGATCGGTTTTGTGTCAACCGCATGTTCGAGTTGAATTTTTGGACAACAAGGTAAATATATCGTACAACTCAGATCATATCTTGAAAATTAAACAACTTGGTGACGAAATATTAGTTCAAGAACTAAATGTAGATGTAAACGTACCGGAAAACATTATCGGTGATTTACACATGTTAGTGAACCAATACAGATCGTGTTTCGCTAAACAATTGTCAGAATTGGGTATTGCAAAGGATATCGAGATGACATTAAAACTTTCGGAAGCAGAACCAAATGGAAAAAGGTACAGTCGGATTCCCTTCGCACAAAGAGAGATAGTAAGCGACACAGTGAAAGAACTTTTGGAAAATGGAATTATACGTAAGTCCACATCAAATTTTACGTCTCCCATTGTTTTGGTTCCTAAAAAAGATGGCGCGGTTAGGATGTGCATTGATTTTAGACAACTAAATGCCATCACTATAAAAGAGAAATATCCTATGCCGGTAGTAGAGGAACAGCTAAATAGGTTGAGCGGGTATAAATTGTTCACCATCTTGGACTTGAATTCCGGATATTTCCAAATACCTGTTGCTGAGGAATCTCGACATTTGCTGGCGTTTCAAATCCACAACATGCAGTTGGAGTTTTGCAGAATGCCTTTTGGATTAGTTAATGCGCCTGCCGTATTCCAAGCAATGATGGATCGGTTGGTTGCAGATCTTCATTCACAGGATATTCTAGTTTTTCTTGATGACGTTATAATTCCAAGTAAAACTATGAGTGAGGGTCTGGAGAAGCTAGAGGTATTTTTGAAAAAATTATCGGAAAGCGGGCTAACTCTTAAGCTTGTAAAATGCGAATTCCTGAAAAGTCAAGTTGAGTATTTGGGGCATCTGTTGTCTGCTGAAGGAATCAAACCGGGAGCGAATAAAACTGCTGCTATTGTAAATTTTCCTACACCATCATCTGTAAGACAAGTTAGACAATTTTTGGGATTGTCTGGTTATTTCCGGAAATTTGTCAGAGAATATGCTCATATCGCAGGTCCTTTGAACGAGTTACTTAGAAAGGATGTAGTATTTTATTGGCATGAAAGGCAAGATAACGCATTTAAGGAGTTGAAGGAGCGATTGTGTAACGAGCCAATCTTAGCTATGTATGATCCAACCTGTGTCCATGAACTGCATACAGATGCCAGTGCAGTGGGAATTGCTGGAATGCTGTGTCAACGAGATGAAAAGAACGAACTATGCGTTGTTAGTTATTTTAGTCGACGCACAACGGATTGCGAACGTAAATGGCATAGTTACGAACTTGAGCTGTTAGCTATTGTTGAAAGCGCAAATCGTTTCCGAATATACCTATTGGGAAAATCGTTCACCGTAATTACTGACTGTAGGGCTATAGTAACCCTGAAAAATATGACAAACTTAACTAGTCGAATTGCTCGATGGCTGTTGCGGTTGCAGGAGTTCGACATCAAATTCATTCATCGTGTGGGAAGTTTAATGTCGCATGTCGACAGTCTTAGCAGGAACTTTTCGGAGTGTGAAGAGGGTGCCGAGGTAAAGGTTTTAAGCATTAACATCGACAGAGAAGACTGGTTAACATCGTTGCAGAGATTGGATGAAAGGGCTAGGATTATAGGTGAAACGCTTCGAAAACCTCCGAGCTCTTTGGATGAAAAACAAATACATACCGACTACACCATTAAAGAAGGACGATTGTTTCGAAAGGTGGATGGAGATTTGAAATGGTATGTTCCTGATTCTCTTGAATACCGTTTAGTCAGGAGCTGTCACGATGATGTAGGACATTTCGGGTTAGCAAAAACGTTAGAAATATTTCGAAAACATTTTTGGTTTGCTAGAGCCAACGATTTTATCAAGAAATATATCGATTCCTGTATCGAGTGTGCCTATTCTAAAGGCAGTTATGGCAAACGTGAGGGAGCGTTACATCCAATACCTCGGGAGCCGATTCCATTCCAAATCGTTCATTTGGATCACGTCGGGCCATTTGTCAAAAGTAAATCGGGAAACTTGCATGTATTAGTTATGGTGGATGGATTTACAAAGTACGTTCGCATGAAAGCTGTCAAATCAACTGAATCCAAACATGTCATTAAATTCATGGACGAGGTGAGCAGCTATTTTGGATTGCCGGCGACCATTGTGACTGATAGGGGTACAGCGTTTACAGCAAAGGTGTTTACGAATTTTTGTGAAGACAATTTTGTTAGACATATAACGAACGCAACAGCTTCACCAAGGGCTAACGGCCAAGTAGAGCGCTATAACCGTACTATTGTTGAAGCAGTTCGAGCAATGACGCAACGTTCTGATAACATCGATTGGGATTGCTATTTGAGCACCATACAGTGGACTCTCAATACAACAAAGAACGAGACAACGAAGGTCTCACCACATGATCTACTTTTTGGGTTTTCACTTCGATCAGCCGTTAAGAACAAGGTGGTGCAAGCTCTTCATTATTGGAGTTCGATGGAAGAGAAGTTACCGCTGAAAACGATTCGAGAGATGGCAGCTAACAACATTCAGAAATCACAGTTGAAGCAGAAATTACGATTCGATCGGAAGCGCAAACGTCCTACTCAGTATGCTTGTGGAGATATGGTGCTGGTGTTAAATGATCCACAAGCCACAGGAACATCGCGTAAATTAGACGCCCGCTGGAGAGGTCCTTATTTAGTTGTTCGATCGATTGGAAATGACAGATATCTCATTGAGGATATACCAGGAGCTCAACGGTCACAGAAAAAGTTTCATTCTGTGTTCGCGTCAGATCGTATGCGGAAATGGTTAACCCTTCCAAATGATGGAGCGGATTTTAGTACAGAATACGGTGCCGGGACGTCACATAAGCAGGATAGCCGAATGTTACCTGGCAACCCTGAGATTTCACCACAGGAGAACGGCGAAGAGAATGCAGCTCGTGTGTGTAGCATGCAGTCAGTCGTTCGGTAGTCACCAAGACGAAAGGGTCGTTTATTTTGAATGCTAAATAAATAAACAAAGTACAACTACAACAACTCTTTTATTTTTTGTGTAACAGTATGTTGTAAAAAATCGTGTTTCGGAAGATCTTTCTTCAACGTCAACAACATTGACGAACGTTGAAATTGAAAGTGATCACGTAAAATATCAGGGTCAGGAATTTGAAATTCCTATGGAGGTGGACATTACAGTGAAGGACAACTGTAGTTTTGTTCCGGAGGGCAGGCGTATAATTGATTTAAATACATTTCTCAATAGTTTAAAAAACATTTCTCTGCACGGAAAAACGTTTGGATGCACATTAAATAATGTAGTACTTATTAAAGAAATTCACCAAGGTTATTATTTAAAGTTCTTCAAATTTTATTATTTTATTTTAGGACTTAGGTCAAAATTAATATTCAAGTGCAATATGTGTAACATGAATTTCAATGTGCCTACATGCGGTCAAAATGAAGATAGTGAAGAAATTAACAAAGAACTTGTAGTGGGAACAATGCTAGTTGGAAACGGATATACCCAATGTAAAAGAGTTCTAGAATCCATAAACGTTCCATTCATGAGCTCGAAAGCATACAGACAATTTGAAAACATGGCGAAAGAAGTTTGGGTCGAGTCTGTTCAGAGTCAAATGAGACTAGCCATTGAAGAAGAGAAGGAAATTGCCCGAGAAAATGGGAATATCGATTCAAACGGCAACCATCTTATCACTGTAGTCACTGATGGTGCCTGGTCACATAGATCATATGGTTGCAATTATAAGGCGTTATCGGGAATTGCAACAATTATTGGTCAGAACACCAAAAAAGTTCTGTATTATGGTGTGAAGAATAAGTACTGCCATATTTGCAAAATTAATGAAAATAAAGCAGGAAATGACATACCCGAGCATTCATGCAATAAGAGCCACATCGGCCCATCAACTAAAATGGAGTCTGACATTTTGGTAGATGGTTTTAAGTTTTGCTATTCAAACTACGGAGTAGTTTTTGATAAATTTATTGCTGATGGCGACAGTTACGTTTATAAAAAAACTTTTAGCAGCCAAGCCTTTTCCCAACTATACCATCAAAAAAATTGAGTGTGTGAACCATTTATTCAGAAACCTTCGCAAAAAACTTATAAATTTATCAAAAAATACAAAGCAATATATAAAATGCCGACAAATTCTTTCATCCTCAATAGACAATTTTATAAAAGGAATTAAGTCCGCAACTCAATACCGGAAAAACAGTGCCTGCCAGGAGGATGAAAAGCTAAATTTATTGAAAGCTGATATTTTAAATGTCCCTTACCATGTTTTTGGAAGTCATTCAAAATGTGCTCAGTATTTTTGTGCCGGTGTGAACATTGAAGAAAAGAATTACATAGAAAAACTCGAAACCGATGGACTTCTAGAACACATCAAATTGTACATATCGAGAATGATTCAAAATGCCCAAAGTTTGCTTTGCGGGTATAATTCAAATGTTTGCGAGCAGTTTAACAGTGTTGTTTGCCAATACGTAGGTGGAAAAAGAATCAATTTCTCTTTAGGCCAGTCTTACAGCAACAGGTGTGCGTTAGCCGTTGTACAATTTAAATCGAAAAGAGCGTTTACCGAATTTACTAAGACCAGCAATCACAGCGTGAGCACACCAAGTAAACAACTTTTAGTTCGAACGGAAACCAAAAAACTCAATGAACTAAAAAAGAGAAAACTATTTCGCAATAATAATAAACCTGCTCCAAGAAAAAGAAAACGAAAAGCTCCAGCCGACAAAAATTATGGTAATGTTGATGACATTGCAGAAACGTGCGACTTACAACCCGAAGACATTGAAAAGAAGAAAAAAGAAATTGAAGAGCGCTTAGAAAAGAACTTCAATTCTAGATGCGAAATAGAAGAAAAAACAAGAGACCAGGCAAGCTGCGGAAATTGGCATGAATTAAGAAAGGAAATGGTGACAGCTTCAAATTTCGGAAAAATCTGCAAAGTCAGAACCGTTGCCAGTTACCATAATATTGTGAAAGCTTCTCTTTATGGAACATTTACTTCTTCTAGTGTCGTATGGGGCAAAGAGAATGAGAAAAAGGCTATAGAAAAACTTCAAGAAGAAGCACATATAGAAGTTCAAAAATGCGGCTTTGTAATCGATAGTGAGGTACATTTTCTAGGCGCAACGCCAGATGGTATTGTTGGAGAAACCGCAATATGTGAAGTGAAATGTCCCTCGTCTTCAAAAAATATGAATATAGACGAAGCTGTAAGTCTGAAAAAAATTACTTACCTACAAAAACAAGTGGATATATGGCAACTTAAAAAAAACCCACGACTACTGTTATCAAGTTCAGGGCCAACTACATATTACTGGCCGACAAACGTGCTATTTTGGTGTATGGACTTCCTGTGATTTTGTATGGTTTACAATTGAAAAAGACGAAGAATTTTGGGACACAAAAATAAAGGAAAAATTAATTTTGTATTACCAAAATCATCTGCTTTTGGAGCTGTGTGACCCCAGAATTCCAAGAAAAATGCGCGTATAGAACACATAAATCAACACATAAACATAATATAATGGCACATAATGTGGCTATTTTTACTGTATCTTTAACTGACATATTTATTATTTTTAATGAATTAATAGCAAACAACGACCACGACGAATGACTGAAGTTTCTTGGAACAACATTGGGAATATTTCAGGTTTTTTAGTACAAAAGGTAAAAACATTTTCTGTTCAAGTTATAATAATCAATAATATTTGTTTCCTTTTTTTCATCTTCGTTTACTACTTACCTTGACGTGGTGAAGATGCTCAGTATGTTTTTTTAAAATCAAATTTCATAATTAAAATAACGATTAATAATTATAACTCGCTATCCGTTATTTATAATAACGAATATAATAATTTTCATTTGTACTGTACTTTTCACTCTTCTTCAGTCAGTAGATTGATGCGGTCATCGATTCGGTCAGTTGTTTTCTCCTGCCAATTGAAAACCCACCACACTTCTTGCGCTTTATCTCTGTGCTTCGACAGATACTGCAGTCTTAGGACAGCATACCTGTGGGCACTGTATTTTTTATTAAAATTTGATTATGCCCCTTGGCTGAAATTTTTTTAATAAATAATTAAGTCTACACGCTGAAAACTGCTCTACCGACAAACCAATTGCCACGACACCACGTTACAATATTGAAAGGTATATAACAAAACAGTATCTACTGTACTGTACGTTACTGTGTTGTAACATATAACATGCCTATATAGTGCCAGGCACAGATTTCGGACCGAGATATACGAAGTGCACATACTTGGTCCCAAGAAACGGTAACCTAGAGCGGCGCGAGAAAACATTTTGCATACCTTTTCATCGCCCGTCAACGTACCAAGAGCAAACACACAATTTTTGGACCGAGATATATGAAGGGCATATACTCGGCCGAACCCAACAAAAGCAGCATAGTGTCGCAGTATGAGTAGCGGTACCTACGACCGAAAAATAGCAAACATCGACCACCGGCTGCATCGATGACCGAGAAGACAACAACAACACTAGCAACCCTTTGTATGGGAAGCAAGATATGACACGTCGCCACACGATGTGCATGGCCATGGAGCGGTCCACACAGTTTTGCTTTCAACTCAGCATTCATCCAGGGCGGATCGTTACTTGCAATACTGAATTCATCCAGGGCGGATGTCTTCCGTACCTTTTTTTGAGTCAGAGCTCATCCAGTGCGGATGTTAAAATTTACAGTCCACTATTTTTTGTCAGTTAAATATTTTTAATTATAGATAATAAAATTATTGAGTTTTCAAACACGCGAGTTTCTATTTTACTGAGCTTTTGAACAGATGTAGTGGTAATATGTTTTCCCTTACAATCAATCCAATTGTGAAGTTGAAAGGGGGAGATGTATGCTAGCTCTCATTTCTATTGATGCAACAGGTCAGTTTATGTAGAATCAGAGCAGTGAACGGATGCTCCCTGAGATCGCGTATGGTTTTAGTAAATTTTTAAGTGCTTAGGTGAACAGAAGAAAAAAAAAAGGGTGTTAGAGATTGACACAATTCGCAAACAAATAAACACCTACAGTGCAACAAATTCCAGCCGACCATACCAGCAAATGGTTTTCGTAACAACAACAACATCAACAGTTGTAGTATCGTCAACGGCGGCACCGACGCGACGGTCGTGCAATTCAACATGTAGGTGCACAGGCCACACCCATTTCAATAGTGAGTTGATGAGCGGTTGTTCCGACCGAGATGAAGTAAACCCTCACTTTTCCCACGATATGCGACGAACGGGAATCGCGACCGAGAATTGCCTACTCAACTCGCCACCTGCATCAAGAGCGATAACGGACAACATTGTCTACGGCATATGCGAAGTGACAGTGCAGTGCATATCCAGACGCGAGCGAGCGAACATCTTTTTCTACAGTCCATTAAATTAATTTTGTATCAGTATTATTATATAATAAAGCTGTAATTTATATATTAAAATAAAATTGTTCTTTTTTTATGACTACACGAAACAAAGGGAAAAAACGAAGAGTAAGTAATCCTCACGAATATCTCAGATCCCTATGATAGTTACATTTTGTTTTATTTATTTATTTAGTATATTTGTACGCAAATTATCTGAACCAGCACATTATTGATTTCTTTGTGGGTTTTATTTATTTGTTTTGTCTTGGGTTTTTTTTCCAAATCGCCTATGCACGATTGCATCTAACGATCAAAAAAAATTTAAAAATTGTATGCTTATTTAATATCAACACTTTTGTGAACGCACTCAGCCTCCCTGTTTGCGGTAGCGCCATCTAGTTTTTCCTCATGTATAAGAACGACAAAACAGAACCAACTTCGGTTCAAAGAAGAATGAAGTAGCTGTGGCTAACTTCACGTTACAAATGAAAATATATAGAAAACGAAGAGGTCGAGAAAGACCAACCATCTTGAATTCTCAAATAAAAACTTCAATTTCTTCCATTCGTTCTTTCAAAAATAAAAATGATTAATCAAAAAACAATACAAAACAATCAAATAATTGTTGTTTTGTAAGAAGCTAAAATTAAATTTTGTGTATCGACCCTAAAGGATAATATTGTGTGGCGGCCCTGAATGATTGTGCTTCCACCTCGGACAGTTGGTTGCCTGGGTAAACCACAAGCAACTTCATATACTTTTGTTTTTTATCGAATGAACGCGTCTAGTTTTTTGTATCGCGCCATTCTGTTTTTTGTACTGTGTTATACACATTAGATATCTATACAAATAAAATTACAAATAAACACATTGTTACAATATATATATTTCATATTGTATTTTATATAACTTCATTATGGACTTGGTAAATATTTTGACGCTAACTGTCGATGAACTAAAAGAGAGACTTATTGGGTTGAAGTTGGAGGTAAATGGGAAGAAGGCAGAATTGAAGGCGCGTTTAATTGATTCGATTAAAAAAGATAATACACTCGGTGACCATGGTATTCGCTCAGAACATAACGTATCTGAACATTCCTCATTTGTTTCTGCAGAACGCAATACGGATCCAACGTGTTTCTTTAGTTTTAAAGACATGGAAGAGTCAATATCTCGCTTCACGGGAGATGACGATTTTCATATCGAAAATTGGATCGGCGAATTTGAACAAATGAGTAAGGTAGTTAAATGGAATGGGTTACAGAAGTTCGTTTATGCTAAGAGATTGCTTCATGGCTCAGCTCGTTTATTTGTAAACAGTGTTCCAAATTTAACCACTTGGCCCGATCTCAAAGCAAAATTATTAAAAGAGTTCAAAAGATCAGTGAATAGCGCTGAAATTCATAAACAGTTAGCTGCACGCAAAAAAAAAAGAATAACGAATCGACACTAGAATATGTATATAAAATGTCAGCGTTAGCCAATACAGGCAAGGTAGAGGAGACGGCTTTAATTACTTTCATAGTAGATGGCCTGGGTGATAAAGGTCCCGAATCCTATGTTTTGTATGAAGCCAATACAATTGCAGAATTGAAGAATTGTTTTAAGACATACGAAAGGATTAAGAACAGACCAAGTGTAGGATCGAGAAAATGAAAGTGGTAACACTGTTCACTTTTTACATTAAGAGCGTTTCACCCGACAAACACAAACAGTCTCTCTGAAGTCGTGAATCCGATAAGAAGTCCGTACGTGTAACGTGGATTGAACATATATGTAAATATAATTTCTTACTTAAATATATACCTAATATCTAGTATAAAATAGTGTTTTGTTTACAATTAAAACCTACAGGTATTACAATATAAAACAAAAATTGAAAAAGCTTGTGATTTTTGTGTAACATTGGACATTTGGACAGAGACTATGCAAGAAAAAAGTTTCTTAGGCGTAACATTGCATTTCTTTGAGGGAATTTCGCTTGTAAATTGTAACATAGCTACAAGAGAGCTAAGTGAAAGTCACACAGCCGATTACATCAAAAAAATCTTAGAAGACATCTTAAGTGAATGGAAAATCCCGATCGGGTAAAAATTAGCGTTAGGAACTCCGATAAACTTCGTAAGCTTCAAATTATTTCTGGAGTTTCTGAAGGTTCCACGAAAAAACTTTTATTGGATATGTGCACACGATGGAATTCATGCTATTATATGATAGAAAGATTTTTGGAACTTTCCAAAATTTGTTCTGACCTTCTTCTTGATGATTGCTCCAGCCCTGAAATGCTGAATAGTACAGAAATCGAAATATCCCAGCAATTAGTGAAGTTACTAAAGCCTTTTGAATATGTAACTTAAGAATCCTCGGGTGAAAAGTATACTACTGTCTCTCAAATAATTCCAATGCTGAACTGTTTGGAAAAAGAATTAAAAACATTCTCTTCAAATTATGATAGTGTGATTCACAAATCTTATACTCGAGTATGCGATAGAGCCGTACGAAGAACAATCATTGTACTTGCGGTGGCAGTTATGCGAGTATCCATATTTATAGATTGCCAGAAATAAGATTGTGCTGGTATACGACGGAAATATATTTATTGCCGTTTATTTCCAAAGCTATGACTCGAGATTGTTTCGGAAAAATTCTTTCCAGCTTACATTTTGCTAACAATGCTGAACAGCCAAGCCGTGACCACCCATGTTAGCCAAGCAAATGCCAGTCTATAGACGAGCATATGGTAAAATTTAAGGGCCGCAATATAATGAAACAGTATATGAAAGTGTAGCGATAATATATATTTGTATGCATATCGCACATTTATAAAAAAAAAAGAAAAAAAGCCTCTTTCCCATGCGCATCCAACCAGTGAAGTGTCCCATGTGAAATTCATCGCCGCTGTGCTTGTTCTCCAGTGTAGACTTGCTCAAAAGAAAAAAAAAAAACATTCAAATAAAAAATAACCCAGTGCTTAGTGGTGCAAAAATAATGTTGTATTATTCACCAGTGCTAAATTAGCAAAAAACAATTATTGTGTGCGAGATCTTTCCACTAGCCTTTCAATAGCCTTTTTTGACAGATCACGTGTGAGTCGTGTCATGCTGTCATGTTATTTTTGTTTAGTATTGTTTGGCATTTCATAATGGAAAGACTCGACCTTCCCAAGCGACATTGCTTCGCTCTATGGGCTCTTGAAAAGTTCCAAGAAGATACGACGTTTTCGAGGCAAATTTTGTTTAGCGACGAGGCCCATTTCTGGCTCAATGGGTATGTAAACAAACAAAATTGCCGCGTTTGGGACGAAGAGCAACCTGAAGAGATTGAACTGCCACTTCATCCAGAAAAAACAACGGTTTGGTGTGGTTTGTGGGCCGGTGGAATCATCGGTCCATATTTCTTTAAAAATTATGCCGGTGCGAACGTAACCGTCAATGGCGACCGTTATCGTGCCATGATAACCGACTATTTGATGTCTGAAATTGAAGCTCGTGATCTTGGTTTCAGCAAGACGGCGCCACTTCCCACACATCGCATCAATCAATGGACTTATTGAGAGAACATTTCGGTGAGCACATAATTTCACGTTTTGGGCCGGTCGATTGGCCACCAAGATCGTGTGATATCACACCGTTAGACTTTTTCCTGTGGGGATATGTAAAGTCAAAAGCTTATGCCGACAAACCCGCTTCGATTCAGGCCTTGGAGGAAAACATCACGCGTGTCATTCGCCAGTTACCAGTCGAAATGCTCGAACGAGTGATCGAAAATTGGACTCAACGGATGGACCATCTGCGACGTAGCAACGGCCAACATTTGATAGACATAATCTTCAAAAAATAAATGCCAAAGAATGTTCTTTCAAATGATAATAAACATTCTCCATTAAATTTGAATTTTCTGTGTTTTTTTCTTTTAAAAAATAGGGAACCTCGAAATGGATCACCCTTTACATGGTCTAGTTTCATCGAAACTTTATTACCACGCTCAAAAATTTAAAAAAAATAAAACCACCCCCCCCGTCAATGCCCTCTAAAAGAACAGGCCGTCAGGCTAAAAAATGACAGCTATTCGCACGGGCTGAACGTCAAATCAAATTATAAAGGAAAGTGTCACGAAATATAAGCTTCGTTCTTCAATTTATTTAAAAAATATTGTTTTAAAAGTGAAGTAAAGGTAATAAAATTTGTTCGATATTCTGTGAATATCGAGTACCACATATCGACACACACACACACACATATCGCCACGTCTTAAGGGTTTGTGCCAAGGACTACATTTTACCTTTGTGTGTGTACGCATAAGGAATGGAACACGAATCAACAGGGAGGTTGATGTTCGATACTTCACTTCTATTTTGAACGTTGAATAAAGAGCACGCTAATCAAAATATATCATTGTGTTTGTGTATTTCTTACTTTATTAAATTTACAGTCCACTAGTCACCAGTTATTGAACAAAATTAAAAAAACTTAGAAAGAAATGATATTCCCACAAAATAGACTTGAAATCAATTAAAAAAAACAAGTCTGTGCTATATTTTTTGCGATATTTTTGTGTCTTGTATTCCGCCTATGTAGTGTGTGAAAGTGTTTTGGTTTTGTTCTTAAATATTGCATAAACAATTTCAAAATGTATAAAGTTCAAATACCTACTTGATAAATAAAATGGTTCTGTGAATTTTTTTTGCGATTTTCAATGGGGGTTGTTTGTAACTTTGTATGTAGTGTGTGTGTTGCAAAAACATTGTCGCGGTTTTTTTAATTGTTTACATTGTGTATTAATAACAAACAAAAAGATTGTTTAAACCCTATTAATTGTGTGATCTTTTATTTATAGATGCCTTCAATGTGATGTGCTCCAGGATGTGTTTCAAATTCATCACGAGCAACATATACGCGGAAATTTTTGTTCCCAAAGGATGTGGAACTAAGAGCAAAATGGCTTAGAGTGATACCACGTGATGACATAGTCGTCCATATTTTTGCTGGTTTGCTGACTTGCATGAAGTTTTCAGAAGTCGCCTGGCGATAACCAATTAGGAACAAGGAATACGTTGTAAAGTCGAACAAACAACATGAGGCATGTATCAGTAGAGAGCTATCTCGATCCACTATATCTAGATCAGCTGAGGCTCCTGAACAACGTGAGCACGCCTGGAAACACAAATGGTTATGTTATCATCTGCCGAAACTTCAGAGGGACCGGAATTGTTTGTGTGTGAAGAGAGCTGACAGTTTATTGGGTGAGTTTTTAATTCGATGAAGTATATATTTAAAAAAAACTCTCGATTGTTGAAAAAACCAAATGCGGCTAATGTGATATAGTTAAAATTGGGTAAAGTGATATACTATATCACATTACCCACCAAATTATTAATTAGTAAAAATATGTTTATAATTCATTTCAGATCATGCCAAAAAAAAGGGGAGATACGTAAATGGGATGCGGAAGAAATGAGAAAGGCTATTCTAGCAGTCCGAGAAGGAAAAATGGGTGTACTTTTGGCATCGAAGACATTTGGAGTTCCATTCGCAACACTACAAAGATCAGCTCGTAGTGATAAATCCATTAGCGATGTTTTAGCCACGCCTTTGGGACGTAAGCCTATTTTTAGCCAGGAAATGGAATTGGAGCTGGTAAGATACATCCAGGAAATGGAATCACGCTTTTGGGGCTTAACTCGCGGGGACATTCGATCACTAGCATTCCAAGTCGCAAAAAGAAACAACATAGCTTGCCCATTTTCAGTACTGAAAGAATGTGCAGGAAAAGATTGTTTGTATGCATTTCTTAAAAGGCACAAATCCGAAATAAGTATCAGGAGTCCAACCGGAACCTCAATAGATAGGGCAAAAGGCTTTAATGCTGAAAATGTGGGTACCTTTTATAGCTTACTGGAGCAAGAGTACGAAAAACACAAATTTTCTCCAACTCGTATTTGGAACGTAGATGAGACAGGAGTGTCCATTGTACAAAGTAGGCAACCCAAAATTTTGGCAGCTAAAGGAAAAAAGCAAATAGGTTGTATGACTTCTGCAGAGAGAGGCTCTCTTATAACGGTGGTCAGCTGCATGAGCGCGGGCGGTTCTATTGTTCCGCCTTATTTCATTTTTCCGAGAAAGAACAATTCTCCGGTTTTAATGAAACATGCTCCTCCTGGTTCGGATTCTGCTTGCCACATTTCGGGTTGGATACAAATTCCTATATTCACAAAGTGGTTTGACCATTTCTTGCGCTTCACAAACCCATCAAAAGAGAACACTTTGCTACTCATTTTAGACGGACATTAAAGTCATACCCGTAATATTGAGGTTCTGGAAAAGGCTCGCAATAATGGTGTTATTATTATATCTTTGCCACCGCACTGTACTCACAAAATGCAACCGCTGGATAGAGCTTTCATGGGCCCACTGAAGACGTATTATAGCGACGAAATTAGGCGATTTATGCGAGAGCAGGGCCGGAAAATAACACAGTTTGATGTTATTGAACTTTTTTCGAAGGCCTACCTTAAAGTACAAACGGCACAAATCGCAATAAATGGATTTAAATGCACTGGCATTTATCCATTCGACAAAAATATATTTCAGGAGGTCGATTTTATCGCTCAAACAATTGAAGATCATCTGCTGTTTCAGGACGAGATGTAGAGGAAATAGTTGCCAGTACAAGTAGTGCAGCTGGAGAACCAGTTGCCAGTACTAGCAGGGCAGCTTTTGAAAAGATAATAACTCCTTGGGATATCTCACCACCGCCCAAACTTAAACGGGTTATCAGCTGCAGAGGTAAAATATCTGTGGCAACTGTACTAACAACATCACCGTACAAAACATCGTTAGAAGAAAGCATTAAGAACATCGAAAGACGCAAGAATAAGGCGAAAAGACCCATGATCGAAAAAACCAAGCGGGCAAAGAAACCAAAAGAAAGTTCTTCCAGCGACTCAGATGAAAGTTTGCATTTACCGAGCTCAGACGACGATCCTTGGGCCGAAACACCACATAACAAAGATAGTGTCTGTCTATTTTGTAACACATCTTTCCAAATGGATAAGAAGACAAAGGCATGGGTACCATGCTTGCAGTGCGATTTAGTTTGGGCTCACAACGAATGTCTTCCAATGCGACAAGCAGTTTTTGTATGTGAGTCATGTAAATTGCTTTAAATAGAAAGTACTAAATATATATTGAAGTTTTTAATTCTTTAATTTATGTTTTCTCTTGTTTTTTTTTTTGTTATCTAATGTTCTTACTTTTGCTAAAATAATAAATGAATTTGAATTGAATTTTAAATTAACTTTAATTTTAGTTTAATTCCTTAATTTAAGTTTTTTCTTGATTTTCTTATGTACTAGGTAATTGCTAATGTTCCTACTTTTGTAAAAAAAATAATAAAAAATTAATGCATAATCCATAGTATTTCATGTGTCTTTCTTCGGTTTTAAAAAACTATTCGGGTAATGTGATATGGTATACCACATTATCCGAAGGTAGTGTATCACATTACCCGCCAATTTTATTAAGGGGAGTTACAGAGATTTTTTCATTATTTTGTAAATAGCTGCAGATTGACTTACGCTGCAGAGTTCTGAAGACAAAATATAATGCGCAATGTATCAAAGAGCTTTAATCTTTTCTTTAATCTGATTCTTGAGAGGATTGTGCAAAACTCCAAAGCCAACACCAGAGGCACAATTTTCCAAAAGTCGGTGCAACTACTAGCATACGCTGACGACATTGACATCATTGGTAGGACTCAACGTGATGTCATAGCCACGTTCGCTAGTATAGAGAAGGAAGCGGCGAAAATGGGTTTAGCAGTAAATGAGGGTAAGACTAAGTATATGCTGTCAACACGAAAGGACACACAACATCGACGAATTGGACAGAACGTCACCATTGACAGATATAACTTTGAGGTAGTACGGGACTTTGTCTACCTCGGCTCCGCTATTAACTCTGACAACAACATCTCGTCAGAAATTAAACGAAGAATTACTCTTGCCAACCGCTGTTTCTTCGGGCTAAGAAGGCAATTTAGTAGTAAAGCCCTCACTCGAACTACTAAGGAGATCCTATATAAGACCCTGATCATCCCAGTCCTGCTCTACGGCGCTGAAGCATGGACCGTATCAAAAGCGGATGAAGAAATCCTTGGTAGATTCGAGAGGAAAATTCTTCGAAAAATCTTCGGTCCCGTTTGCGTTGACGGGCTATGGAGACGAAGATTCAACCAAGAACTATACGAGCTGTACAGCGACATGCCCCTGGTCAAAAAACTCCGCATTGGACGTTTAAGATGGCTAGGACATGTAGAACGAATGGACACCAATACTCCGGCTCGCAGAGTCTTCGATTCTCAGCCAGACGTCGGACGCAGTAGAGGAAGACCTCGCCTTAAGTGGCGCGCACAAGTGGAAACCGACCTCAACCAACTTGGGGTGCGCAACTGGAGGCAGTTAGCTAAGGACCGGGCTAATTGGAGAGGCATGTTGGTTGAGGCCCAGGTTCATTCCGGACTGTAGCGCCACTTAAGTAAGTAAGTAAGTATCAAAGAGCTATAATGAATAGTGCGGCAAAAGCTATGACATAAAAGTTTCGAATAATTGTTAGAAAACAAATATCACATTACCCGAAGTTACTCTATCGTCGATTCACACGAAGTCTGCAACTGCAAAGTCAGTCGCAGTTGGTATTTTGACTTGAGTAAAACGCATGTACGACAGAAGAAAGTAATAAATAAGTTGTTTAATTGATATTGACCGTGGTTTTATTAAGTTTTGAGTAAATTCGTAACAGTATGTTTTTACTAAGAATTTCAATAAACTGACCTCTAAAGATCTTGCAGAATGTTCCAATATCCAAAAGAGCATCAAATTTTGTCCATGCAGGATAGCCGAATTTTGGATTTTATGGGAAATGAACCCAAATTCACCATGCATGGTCAATGGAAAGTGAACGAAAAAATATCTACGGCAATTGCTGCAGGATCCGAAAGAACTTTGAAATAAATTAAAAAAAGCTGCATGACCGAAGACTTATTACATCGAGAGCGTATTATCATCAACCATGATACTATCGAATTTTTTGACACTCAAACTATAAATCAGGACCAACTTCACCGGCAGTACAGAACATCCATCAAACGCCAAGCAAAGTGATGATGAACTAGCAGCCAAGAAAACCAACAACCAGGAGGTCCACCTGGAATCTTCAGAGAACAAATCAACTACTAACAAAAGTTCTAGCAATCAACTCAACATGTACAGGGGTAAGTTTTGTCCTCCAATAATTATGAGAAACGTGTAGTAGTATGAAGTAGGTATATGTATATATGTTATTATTAAAGAGAGTACACCACTCTTAGTTCTTAAGTAGTTATATTCACTCTCTTGTTGTTATTCCCCTATTCTTAAGTGTGTGTCAGTATGTGATATAGATATAAGCATTAAGTAGAATGTAAGAGTCATGAGAGATCATTAAACGTTGTACCATAAACCGATGCGGACGTGTAGTTTAATTTCGTCTTACAAATTCAGAAGTGGGATTCGCCCGGATACACAAAAAAAAAAAAAATTTTTTTTAATTATATTTTTACGGCCATAAAATAAAGAAAAGTGATCGACGTGTGTTAAAAAAAAAAAAACAAGTGTAAAACATTAAGAAACTTGTACGGCAAAAGGAACGTGTGCGCAAAACAATATATGTAAAATGAATTCGGTTGAATACGGCAATTTTACGGCGTCACAGTTGCGGGATTGGTTGCGGCGGTTGAATTTACCGACAGCCGGTACAAAAAGCAACTTGGTGGTTCGGTTAAATGAAGTACCAGTGGAGGAAAGAGGAGAATTTCCCTGTGTTGCGAGTGTAGAACAATCGGATAGTGTGAGCGAGCAGGGGGATGACGAGAACGTAGGCCAGCGTGAACCAGACGTCGCACATTGGGGCAGAACACCACTAATGCTGGCATTTAATAAAATTCTGAAGTTGAGCTTTGATTTAAACTACCGTTTTATTTTCATTGTAAATAGGATAGAGAATACAAAAAGAGAATGCGACAGTTAATTGGGAGCACGTGGTCTTTGCCAAATCGTCACGAATGGGGACTTTGATAATTTTTTTCATCGAAGCCAGACGTGTTTTTTGTTTTGAGTGACAACAGTTAACTGTGTGCAATTTCTTACAGCTTTATATTATACAAAAAAAAAATTATTACAATGGAATCAGTAAGCTCAGATGTGTTGATTTTTATTTATTTTTTATAAGAAATTTTTCTTTTTGTCCTTTTAATATGTGGTTAAAGATAAAAACAATGTGTTAATTTTTGTATTTAGTCAAATATCTAAGCGTTTTAGATGTGTTGGCCGTGACATGACGTTAAGTGTTATATATATTTGTGTCAAGTGGTTTGTCTAGTTTTAGAATCTGTAAAGTTTTTTTGCTACTATTTGCTACTTTTCGTACAGTTGACTTTCTTGTTGGTGACGTCACTTTCGAAAAATATCGATTTTTTTTATTGATTTGATTTTAATTACTTCTTAGACCGAAAATCTTCCAAAACTTTGTCAATTACAAGGGAAGAGCTGTATACTATTATGAAAAGTTCAAATCTGAAGGGATTAGACAGCCAAATTGCGTTTTTAAGGGAAGAAATTCAAAAACGGGTCCGATGCAGCGATGCTTCCAAAAACGATATTAATGACAAAGTAACGGAGTTCAAATCGAAATTTAAATCACGTTGGGAAAAAGCTTGTCGGATAGAAGCAAAATTTTTGAAAGCAAACATTGTGTGGCTGAAAACACCTATACTTTTTAAATATTCTGTAGACTGTAAACGTGGTCATCCAAAGGTTGCGTTTGAAGAATCATCAGAAAGATCAAAACGTCAAAAAACCGAACTCTTGAGAAAATCAACGTCTATCGCTGAGTTGACTTACGCAGCTGAAATGGGTTTGAGAGCTTTTGGGCAGTTAGATGCTGCAAAGTTAATGCGTGACGTGACAACAATCCCAAATCATGCTGAAAAATGCAGAAAAGTTTTGAGGGACTCAATTGAACTTACTTCAATGACTGGGGAAGAAGCTTTAGCAATGATTATTGAAGCAAATCTGTCACGCTTTCAGTATGAAACTATACGATCTAAAGCTCCCAAAGTATTTCCTTCATACAAAGTAGTTCAAGAGTGCAAAAAAAGTTGCTATCCGGAGCCTGAAAATATGAGTCTATCAGAAATGTCTGTATGTACTAATTTACAAAGCTTGCTAAACCTTACAGTTGCTCGTTTGGTAACTGTTCAAAAAGATGTAATCCAAACTCTTAGGCCTGAAGAACTCAAAACTATAAGCTTATACTCCAAGTGGGGTTTTGATGGAAGTTCAGGCCACAGTTCGTATAAGCAAGCTTTTCATGGACTTGACGCCGATGACTCATCTGTTTTCATTACATGCGTTGTTCCTCTTCGTTTGATATCTGGTGACAAAATAATCTGGCAGAATCCTCGCCCAAGTTCAACTAGATATTGTAGGCCTCTTAAAATTGAGTTTCTCAAGGAATCCGCATCCGTATCAGTGGCAGAAAAACAAAGAGTGGATAATCAAATCAAGGAGCCACAGCCTAGTTTCGTTAGAGTTGGTGAAAATGCTTTCAACGTTGAACACAATTTATTATTCACAATGATAGATGGAAAGGTCTGTAACGCCATCAGTGAAAATTCATCTACACAGAAGTGTTTTATTTGCAATGCCACGTCAAAAGATTTTAATTCCATTGATGCAATGATAAAAAGACCAGTAAAAACGGATAATCTTCAATTTGGTTTATCTGTGTTGCATGGGTGGATCCGTTTTTTCGAATGTCTACTCCACCTTTCATACAAATTAAAAATAAGACAATGGCAAGCTAGACAAGAGGAGCATAAAAAAATTGTTGCTGAAACAAAAAAAGAAATACAAAAACAGTTTCGGGAGCGTTTGGGTTTGATCGTTGACAAGCCAAAGCCGGGCTTCGGAAATTCTAATGACGGAAATACAGCCAGGAGATTTTTTGAACATGCTGAAACTTCAGCTGATATTACTAAAGTAGATGTCGAATTGATAAAAAAAATGCATATTATCATGACAGTGGTTGCTTGTGGTCATGAGGTCGATTGCGAAAAATTTCGAGAATTTGCCCATGAAACTGCAAAATATTTCGTTGCTAAGTATCCTTGGTACTATATGCCTCCTACAGTCCACAAGTATCTCATTCATGGAAATGAAATTATTTCAAAAGCTTTATTGCCTATAGGACAGCTCAGTGAAGAAGCTCAAGAAGCACGTAATAAAGATTTCAAAAATTATAGAGAACATCACTCCCGAAAAAATAGCCGAAAAAATACAAATGCAGACATTTTTAATTTGTTCCTTTTATCATCGGACCCCGTGTTAACAAGTCTGCAAAGAGTTCCAAAAAAAAAAATTCAACATCTGCCCCAAGAAGCAATCAGTTTGCTCAAATCCCCAAACACACCAATACCAAATCAAAGTGACATTGATGTAGTAAATGAGAGTGATGAAGACGAAGAAGAATAAATTTTTATTTGTGATTATTTATCTTGTTTTTCGTAATGTCAATACAAATATAAATGTTCCTCATTAATCATTATTAATATAATTAAAATTTTACAATTGTTAAATATTTTGTCAACTTTGTTTTTGAAACTAAGAATCACGTTAAAGCGTTTGCACTATTTTTTTATATTTTTTTCAAAGTAGGCGTTTTTAGTGGGCGTGTCATCAATATGTTTTTTAAAATGTGCCAACTATCATGCTAGAAGTAATCGTGCATAATTTCAAGTCCATAGATTTGATAGTTGATTTAATGCCAACTTTAGTGGTGTTTTGCCCCAGTAAGCGTCGATGGATTAATTTCAAACGGCAAAAAAATATTTTTAAAGGCACCATCACGCGTCGAAATTTTTAAAGAAAAATATCCTTTGACTCCTCTTCCGCCTCAGCCTATTGTTACAAGATGGGGAACTTGGTTGAAGGCTGTTGAGTATTATGCACAAAATTATGAAGCATTTGAAAGCATTGTCAATGAGTTCGATGACTCCGATGCAGTTGCAATAAAAAATGCAAAAGAAGCCATGAACCAGCCATTGTTAAAAAGCGAAATCATATTTATAAATTTGAACTTCAGTTTCCTGTGTGACACCATAACAAAGCTAGAAGGCAGGACCACCTTAAAAAATCAAATTGATTTAATTGAAGATGTTGTTGCAAAGATAAATGCGGTTGAAGGACTAACGGGGGCAGTCATAAAAAAAAAACTTCAGTGCGTTCTGGCAAAAAATGAAGGATTTGCAATAATGCAAAATTTAAGTAAGACCTTTACGTTGGACTGCAATGACGAAAATAACACAAAAAACTTTACCGTCGATGAGATTTGTTCCTTAAAAAATGCTCCACTTACTTCAGTTGACGTCGAGAGATCTTTTTCCTTGTATAAGGCATTCTTACGACCGAATCGCCAACGTTTTGAATTCGAGAATTTTAAAAAAAATTTCATGATATACGCAAATAAAACTTTTCAAAATGAATTAAGGAATTAAGGAATTTTTTTGAATTATTTATTTTTATTAAACAAAGGAAGATGTTTATGTTTACTTAACTGTGTTTTTTTTTTTTTTATTCAATTTTGATCTCGTTTTAAGTTATTATTTTATTACATCATAAAAATAAAAAATTTAATTGAATTGAATTGAAAAATTTCTTAGAAAATGTGTTTTTTATATTCAACCGAAATTAAGTTTAACTAATTTTAAGTGCATATTTTCAATGCATATTTTGCATTTTTAAGTGCATATTTTAAGCGCATATTTTGAGATTTTTAGTGCATGAAAATCCGAACCCTAGATATAAGCATTAAGTAGAATGTAAGAGTCATGAGAGATCATTAAACGTTGTACCATAAACCGATGCGGACGTGTAGTTTAATTTCGTCTTACAAATTCAGAAGTGGGATTCACCCGGATACACAAAAAAACAAAAAAAATTTTTTAATTATATTTTTACGGCCATAAAATAAAGAAAAGTGATCGACGTGTGTGAAAAAAAAAACAAGTGTAAAACATTAAGAAACTTGTACGGCAAAAGGAACGTGTGCGCAAAACAATATATGTAAAATGAATTCGGTTGAATACGGCGATTTTACGGCGTCATAGTTGCGGGATTGGTTGCGGCTGTTGAATTTACTGACAGCCGGTACAAAAAGCAACCTCGTGGTTCGGTTAAATGAAGTACCAGTGGAGGAAAGAGGAGAATTTCCCTGTGTTGCGAGTGTAGAACAATCGGATAGTGTGAGCGAGCAGGGGGATGACGAGAACGTAGGCCAGCGTGAACCAGACGTCGTGGACGTCGAACGATGTGCAGCTGTGGCAGAAGAAGAAGTCGGACGTATGGATGTGTGTGTTGATGTGAGCAGAGAGCTAGCTATATTTAAACGGGAAAATGATTTGTTGAAGAAGGAGAAAGAAGTGCTGCAAAAGGAAAATGACATGCTGAAAAGGATGGCGCAAATGAGTGCTATTGAAACGAGTGCTGTGGATGTGATGACGAGTGAGGAGAAAATTAAGTCGACGAGAAAGAGTGAGTCGGAGTTTGCGGTTTGCAAGGAAATGCTGCCGGAGTATGATGGCGGTGAAAATCTAAATGTGTGGCTGGCTCAGTTGAGGAGCATGGTCAACGTATACGAACTGACCCAAAAAGAGATGCTTTTAAATTCTCAGCATCCATTGTATGAAATGCGGAATGGGGTTATCTACAGAAAACAAAACGATGGAACTATATTGTTCTGTGTCCCCGAAAGTATGGAGCAGCACGTCATATATAAATACCATGACGAAATGGCTCACGTAGGGACAGATAAAGTTGTCGAGTTAGTATCAAAAACGTATTGGTTTTCAAAAATGAGGGAAAAGGTAGCAAGGCATATAGGAAATCGCCTTAAGTGTATTGTGTATTCTGCTAAGAAAGGCAAAGAAGAAGGTTTTCTTCACAGTATACCTAAAGGAACGACTCCTTTCGAGGTAGTGCATATAGACCATTACGGACCAGTAGATCGTTCTAGGGTTGCAAAGAAACATGTGTTAGTAGTGATAGACGCGTTTACAAAGTTCGTTAGGTTGTTTCCAACAAAAACAACAAATAGTAGGGAAGTGATTCGAGCTTTGATGGATTATTTTCGGTCTTATAGTCGACCAAGGTGTGTAATCTCAGATAGAGGAAGTGCTTTCACGTCAGTTCGTTGAGTTCTTGTCCAAGAACAATATTGAACACATAAAGATCGCAACTGGCTCTCCGCAAGCGAACGGACGAGTGGAAAGGGTTAATCGGAGTTTAGGGCCAATGATAGCAAAAATGGTTAGACCGGAAGAGGGTGTTCATTGGGATCATGTGATAGATAAAGTGGAGTATGCACTTAATAACACTATACATCGAACGATAGGGAATCATCCAAGTGTTCTGTTGTTCGGAATAGGTCAACGAGGAAAAGTACAGGACGAGTTGAAAGAGTGTTTGGTAAACGTAGGTCAAGCAACGAACCAAAGAAATCACAAGGAGGTGCGAAAGAGAGCTGCCTTAAAGCAGGAGCAAGCGCAGGGTTATAACAAACGATATGTTGATAGGAAGCGTAAGAAGGCAACGGAATATCAGGTAGGGGACTATGTGGTGGTTAGGAACTTCGACTCACATCCAGGTGCATCTAAAAAGTTGATACCCAAATTTAGAGGCCCTTATAAAGTGGATAAAGTCTTGCGAAATGATCGGTATGTCATAAAAGATGTCGATAATTTCCAACATTCACGTGTGCCGTATCAAGGCGTTTGGGCTGTTGGAAATATGCGACCGTGGCTTAGGAGTCGTGGAGGTACCAGGTGTAAAACATGATAAAGATCAGGTGATCTTCGTTGTCAGGATGGCCGAGTTGTAGTAGTATTAAGTAGGTATATGTATATATGTTATTATTAAAGAGAGTACACCACTCTTAGTTCTTAAGTAGTTATATTCACTCTCTTGTTGTTATTCCCCTATTCTTAAGTGTGTGTCAGTATGTGATATAGATATAAGCATTAAGTAGAATGTAAGAGTCATGAGAGATCATTAAACGTTGTACCATAAACCGATGCGGACGTGTAGTTTAATTTCGTCTTACAAACGTAGACGTTAGAAAACTAGTTTTCGATATTAGGGGAACTTGGGGACACTTGATCCCCTGGGAGACTTGATCCCTGGGTATTATTTCCACAACGAGAATTGTTTTCTTGGAATAATTAAGTGGCAGCACTGCATTTGATATTGGAAATTATCTCAGACGTCATTTTGCCATTCGTGCGGAAGAACTTGAACTTGAAGGGTGTGTTTTGTGTTAATAGCCGTAAAGTTCTTTTTTTAAGTTTTTTTGTGTACTTTTTTTTCTTTACAGTCTTGTTAAGTGAAGTGTTTTGTGTATATATATTTTGAAAAGTCTTTATTTTGGTAAGTATTTGTGCATATCTCTCAATAAAATATATGTCGTTTTCCATAAAAAAATTGTGAACAAGTAAGAAACTATCAAAGGGGAGATTTGATCCCATGTAAGTAAGGGGGACTTGATCCCGGGATCAAGTCTCCCAGAATATAGGCATTTATATTTTGTTATATATTTTTATGATTTTGTTGTGTATTTTTATTACAGATTATGCCACGAGTGTATAAGCCAAAGGAGGGCGCTAAAAAACGTGTCCCAATAGATGCCGAACAACTGAGGAAAGCCGTTCAGAGTGTTTTAGAAGGTAATACAATAAAAGGAACAGCAAAAATCTTCGGAATACCTATCATGACACTGAAAAGATACTATCGCAAACGTCAGCAAGCAAACGACGGAGATATAAGTTACATCCCTGATTATGCGCAGTCGAGAATTTTTTCTATAAACGAAGAATCATTACTTGTTGCATACCTCGAAAAAGCTAGCAAGTTACACCACGGGTTGTCCACACTTTCTTTAAGAAAACTTGCTTACGAGTTTGCTGTGGCAAATAATAAGCCCCCGGTGAAGTACAGAAATTGGCAAAATGAAACAGCAAGCTTCGATTGGTATTATGGATTTATGAGAAGAAATTCGACGCTTTCCTTGCGCGTACCTGAGGCCACTAGCTTGAGCAGGTCGACAAGCTTTAACAAGCACAACGTTTCACAGTTTTTTGAAAATTTGAGAACTTTGTTGACAAAGTATAACTTTGGTGCAGAATCAATATGGAATATTGACGAAACTGGATTGACTACAGTTCACAAACCTAAAAAAGTTGTTGCTTGTAAGGGCTTGAAACAAGTGGGCAAAATAACTTCTGGTGAACGGGGTGAACTGGTTACTGCTTGCTGTGCCATAAACGCAATGGGAAATCATATTCCGCCCTTTATGATATTCCCACGAAAAATTGGCAGGACCGTATGCTAAAAGGTGCACCTCTAGGCACAAATGGAAATACTTTTCCTTCGGGTTGGATGACTGCCGTTAACTTTATTAATTTTTTGAAGCATTTCAAAAAATTTACCAAGTGCTCTTTAGAATCCCAATCTTTAATAATTATGGACAATCATGACAGCCACATAAGCATTGAGTCATTAAATTTTGCAAAGGAAAATGGAATTCATCTTCTCACCATACCTCCGCACACTTCCCATAAGACTCAACCACTAGACAGGACAGTTTTTGGACCTCTAAAAGCATACTACAACACCGCATGCGACAATTGGATGCTTCAAAATCCTGGAAAGGTTTTAACTATATATGATATTTCAGAGTGCTTCGGGAATGCTTTTGTGCGAGCTTTCACTACGCAAAATATACAAAGCGGTTTTCGAGTTACGGGTATTTTTCCGTTCAACAGCGAAATTTTCACCGACGATGATTATCTTTCGTCTTATGTTACTGACAGACCTGAACAAGATGGTTTGGCTGAAAATATGGACAGACAACCTTTGAAACAAATCCAACCATTTTCTCCAGAAACACAGAATGTTCCATTAACTAGAGTTAAAGACGACCCAAACCCCGATAAAACACAATTAGCTTTGCATTCTCCCTCCCGAAAATTAACATCTGGAAATGATGAAAGGCCAAGTTTAATGATAGCAATGCCTCAGCTGTTAACAACACCTCAGCTACCTAAACCGTCAACATTACCTCAGACTCCAATATCACCTCAGCCTTCAACATCTAGAGCATGTATAAGAACTCCTGAAGAAATTCGTCCGTTTCCTAAAGCAGCTCCACGGAAGCTTGCTCAAAAAGGACGTAAAAAAGGTTCGACAAAAATATTGACATACACTCCAGAAAAAAACAAAATCGAAGAGGAAATTTTATTGCGGCAGATGAAAAAAAATAAAAAGATGCAAAAACAAACTGCGAAGGTAAAACGTAATATGACCGTGTCTATTTCATCATCATCCGAAGACGAAGACGAATTGCCACCATCCCCTGAATCGATATTCGATGTATCTGAAGACGACAATCAGTCATTTCATTCATCTAGCTGCGAATCAGAAAATCAAAGTGAGCTATCTTCGCTACTCTGTGTGGATGACTGGGTAATTGTGTATATGCTTTCGATGAAAAACCGAGTACACCGTTATGTTGGTACAATAAAATCACTAACGGATCATGGATATGTAGTACGTTTTGCCAAAAAAATCAATAATACCACTTTTAAATGGCCAATAAAAGAAGATATTTCTGAAATACCAAGGTACCAAGTCGTTAAAAAAATAAATCCACCAATCATCAAAGTTAATACCAAACGAGTTATTTTGCTTCAATTTAAAAAGTCCTTAAGAAAGTTTAATATAGAGTAAAATATATAATAATAATAACTTATAATAAAACTTTTCCCAATATTAATAAAAAAGTATTATAATTATATTCATATACATTTTGTTTTTTTTATAAGCTCCATATAATAAAACTTTTTTCAATGTAGATAAAAAAATATTACATGAGTAAACAGTGTTTAATTTTTTAATATATGGAATGGGGTAGATTCGATCCCCCTGTAACCAAGTCTACCCTACAATGGGATCAAGTCTCCCTTATACGGGGACACTTGATTACTTTTGACAATTTTAGAAAAATAGCTATAAGTATATCTTATTCAACTTATATTGTTTGTTTTGCTTAACAAATACGATAAACAACAAAAGAGTTTATAAATCCGCGAATTGAGAAGGAAGTATATCTTATACTTTCTGAAATAATGCGAAATTTAAAAAGGGGGGATCAACTGTCCCCAGGTTCCCCTAGAGGAAATCCTTTTAAATCCAACTTCATGATAGTGAATCAGGGAAATAGCAGTAGGCTATATGTAGATGACGGGAGTGTTTATCGGGAATAAACAAAAACATGATGAAGTACAGGCCTACTTCTTCACAATGAAAGAGGACAAGCCCACTAACATCAGTTAATCGTTCACCAAGGAAGGAGCTTCTCAAGAGAAAAATACGATACAGTCCACATTTAAATAAAAATAAAGTTAAAATAGTTTTGAAATCGTGCGTTTCATTTATAGGAGCTATTGATCATTTGGTTAACTTTCGATTACCAGGAGGCAGAAATCCTGAATGAAGTTAAAATAATTAAACAATTAAAACGCACAATTTGACACAATAAAAGAGTACGTTATTTTCCTAACGTCACTGTCAAATTGCAAACGTGTATGTGTGGTTGATGTTGGCTTTGTCTTCTTTCGTGTTCATTGTTGTCGCCATCTTCTGTTGTATACGAAGGCTTTCCAGGGTATATCTGGTGTTGGTTTTCTTTTCTCTGTCCAATATTCTGATGTTATCAAAATCAGCTCTGTGTTCTGTTTCATGTATGTGTTGCGCTAGTGCGGTTGTCAGTTTTTTTCTTTTTGATGTCAGTTTGGTGTTCTTTTATTCTCATGCCTAATGCTCTCCTTGTTGTGCCGATGTAAACTTGATCACAACTTTCATTGTTATCATCCTGTAAAACGAGTTTTTACATCCATCTGCGCAAAATCCGAACCACTTCAGTAACTCAAGAGTAACTGCAAAAGTGATTCAAATTGAGTGAGTGATATGAGAAAAATCCCGTCTCATACAAATGATCCTCGAAAGAGGATATTTTGCTTTGCTCGGTACTGTGAGTGGACCTCGTTTGAAGTCAGTTCGATCGTGGATTTCAACTTGAACGGGCGCAGTACCGAGTTTCGGCTACTAAAGGAGCAAAAGTAAAGTAAATCACAAAATCCGTTTCTACATCATTAGAAGTGGAATCTAGCCATAGCCTACGTGGGTAAGTTTTTTTTTTAATAGTGCGGCTGCGGATCTTTTCGAAACGATTTTGTTTGGGTGTTTTTCGCGGTGCCACACGTCTAGATCTAGACGTCTGGAAGCTTGTGCGTTTATAATTCATAGACCGCTGTGTGTGTTCCTCTTTGTGAAGCGTTAAAAATAGATTTGGGTAAGGTTGGTTTTGTACTCTGGGTACACCGAGTGCCATTTGCAGTGGATGTACATTGTGTTTGTGTTGTTTTGGTGTCGGAGACCTATAGGATCTCGTGGGAAGTTAAATGTGCGTTTTGGTTTTAGAACAACTGCAGTGAAAACGGTGGTGCGCTATTGCTAGCACCGAACAGCAGCAGCATCCACCGCAATATGGTGGATGCACCATTCCGTATGGGAGTGGCAGAGTGCGAAAAAATTCTCCCTATTTTCAATCCTTCCAAGGATCTGACAGCGGAGGAATGGGTAAGTCAAATTGATTCATTTAAATTGATGTTCAATTGGGATGACATGTCAACAATATTATACGCATCGCTTCGCCTCGAAGAAGCAATTTCTCTGGTACGATCGGACGTCGCCGACAAAATATCAGCGAAAAGGAATCCTTATTTTCTTGTAGTTCAAGGAATTGGAAAAGACCCTATAACACTGACGGAAAAATTTGACTCTTTGGTCGATTTTGAGGATATAACTATTAAAGTCACTGTTCATGTGATGGACCGAGGTTTTTTGAAAAACGAAATTATCATTGTGTAAGGCAACCCTACTCATAGCTGCCATGGCTGCATTGGCACGCACACCATCGCATCGCCTGTCCATGACAATTTACACACACTTTTTCGTTACTCGACGCTAACCCTTCGAAGCTGGTGGTTGTTCTCTCGTTTGATTAAAATAAAGAGAATTAAAGTAAATAAACGCGTCGTTATTATTATTTTGCGGAGCCGACAACAATTAGAAGGGACATATTAAAAGATTCATCACTAGTGATCTGGGTGGACGCTAACGGCTCAACCATTCGAAGACGCCAGCCAGTTCAGTGCCATTCCACTCATACGATTAGCAAAAGCTTAGAATGTACACCAGTTATCCAAAAGAAACTCAACAATATTTTAAAGAACGATTCTCAAAATATCGTAACTGGTTTTCCTACAGCAAAAGTAACCACGGGGTCTCTAAACATTCGATTATTAAAAGACTCTGCCGTTTTCTACAGACCTTATCGAATGGCGCAAAGCGAACGGCAAATTACGTCCGATACCTATTATAATGGAACTCAAATCTCACGAAATAATAAGAGACAGCAATTTTCCTTATGCCAGTCCAGTTATTCTTGTAAGAAAGAAGAATGGCCAGAACCGTCTTTGCGTTGACTTTAGATCCTTAAATAAAATCATCGATATCCTCTGCCTAGGATCGAAGATCAATTGGATAGACTGTCAAATAATAACTTTTTCACCTCATTAGATATGGCGTCTGGGTTTTATCAGGTCCACATTGCAGAAGATTCGATAGAAAAAACTGCATTTGTCACCCCAGATGGTCATTTCGAATTTTGCGAATGCCTTTTAGTAGGGTCGCCAATGCTCTCGCTGTTTTCCAACGGGCAATTAACGTGGCTTTGGGAAAACTTAAGGTTACAACAGCATTAGTTTACCTAGATGACGTTTTGAGTCCATAAAAAAACAGAAGAAGTGGGACTCGAAAGGCTTGAAAATGTCCTGCAATCGTTATCAAGTAGTGGAAAATCCTCATCCAAACCCTCCCAGTGGGTGCCGGCCGGTAATGAGTGTGTGTTGTTGTGTTCTTGTGTTCTTTTACGTTGTCAAGACGGCAATCAGCTAAGGTCAGAGGGCATTGCGGTGATGTTATTCTACTTCTCAATAGTAAAATATCCCGTTTTTATGCCTTTTGACCATAGGGCTAGAGGTACCTGATTTCAGTGGTGGTGTGAGCGCACTTTAAGCAAACCGTGCCCAAGAATGCAAGGCTGGGGGTTAAACCAGCCGCTAACGAGCTTCTTCAGATGCACAGGCATGGTCTGTCGTATTTTTTGCTCCTTTCCGTTCTACTCGTGGGTCCAAAATTTCAATGAACCATATAAAAATAAAAAAAACAAATAAATAAAAAAAAACAAATAAATAAAAAAATAAAAAAAAAATAAATAAACTTGAGGACAAGCAGGTCGGTACCTCTTCGGAAGAGGAGTTACTAGCCTCCTCTCAAGAGACGGTTACAGGCGTTGCGAAGGATACAAGAAGTATTCCCACGCCGCCTGTGGTATCTCTAGAGACCTCTTCAGGCGACGTGCATTGTATAGTTAGTACACTCGCGGAGTCTCAGCCAATTAACACTCAACAAAACGCAGACGATGGGCAGTGTATAGTTAGTACACTCGCTTCGTCTAACGTCTTGCATACAATAACCGACTTAGGCGTTGGAATATGTGCAGTCAGCACACCGGCATCGTCTAAGTCATTAAACACCAAAACGATTCCTTCTAAGGTCGCTTGTGTTAGCCAACAACCAAGTAAATCGAACATCACCAAAAGTCAGTACAGTAGAGCCTGCTTCATTCTCAGTAAGATAGCTAAGAATGAAGCGGCTGGTATTGTACATAGCAAAGACAGCGACAAACACATGTACCTTAAGATTGTTGAAGACTACAACAAACTCAAGGAAAAGCGGCTAGAGTCTGAAACCGCGAAGCGCAGTAGGTCTCATGATGAGCCAACTAACGCCTCAAAGCGGGGGAAGTTTTCAGCTTCTAGTAACTCATCTAAGCATGCGGAGGCCAAAGTCCGAAGCGCTCCAATACCCGGGTCGTAAGAGACGACCTGCAAGTTGCAATTATCGACGAGCAGCCGACTAATTGCAGCAAGGTGGCGGACGCTTGGGGTGAGATTGAGGCCAAGCTTTCTGAGATGGTTATGGACTTTCTGCTGGACAATCCGGGGGGCCCTCTGCCATGCTTCGATTCCGAAGAAGTGGTAAGGGGTATTAGGGTGGTTAAATGTGCGGACAAATTTTCGAGGGATTTCCTCAAAAACTGTGTTGCCAAGATTCGGAACAACTGGACGGGTTTTAGTTTGAAGCTCGTTCCAGCCGATGACATTCCTTGGCGACCGCGAGCCCGCATTTGGCTACCCAATATGCACTAAGACAGGGTCAAACTGATCCAGGTCCTACAGCTGCACAATCCCGGAATTCCCATGACTGACTGGTCCGTCCTTAAGGTAGAGACACCAACCCCTCACACTAAGCCCTTCCTCCTACTCATTAACGAGGAGTCTCAAGAAGCCCTAGAGAAGGCCGATAACAGATTGAGGTTTGGCATCAGACATGCCAAACTCAAAATATTCAGGTCTGCGCGTCTAGGTGAAGACCCGGACGAAGTCGATGACGCGTCGGTTGGGAGAAGACGCTAGATAAAATGCGAGAAAATTTTTGGATGCCATCATGGCTAAAAAAAGTAAGGAAATTTATTGAAACTTGTTTGATATGCATTGTAGCAAAGAGACCGTCTGGAAAGAAACAGTGCGAACTCCATCCGATTGAAAAGAAACCGTTACCCTTTCACACCATCCATGCTGATTATATGGGCCACTTTTATCGTAAAAACCAAGAAGATTGTCGGTATATCTTCATTATTATAGATTCCTTCACCAAGTTCGTGATACTTTTGCCCTGCAAAACTTTGCAAGCAACGGAAACGGTCCACGTGTTTCATAATTTCGTTATGCTGTTTGGAGTCCCTTACAAGATAGTCACGGACAGAGGCACGAACTTCACAAGTGATGCATTTAGAAAGTTATGCGTTTCGTTTGGCATTCAACACCATCTGATTGCCCCAGGTGCTTGTAGAGCAACTGGACAAGTGGAGAGATACGTTGATACAGTGGAAAATTTACTTCGAACTAACCTCGATTCTAGTCTAGAGTGGACCAGCTATGTAAGCAGAATTCAACTAGGCCTAAACACGACGATTAATATAACCACTGGATTATCACCTTTGAAAGTGTAGGAAGTATAAACGAGATGTAAACATCCCACAGACAGACGATTTACAAAGACGCACAACAAAACCTTTTGACATACGAAACGAATACAAATCCAGAACCAGGGGTCGAATTACGACATCAGTTATCGAGTCATACGTCACTTAAAAATGATGATTTGGTATGACCGCATTCGAGATTCGAGTATCGAGTATCGAATGTTGGTATTTTGACATCAGTGATCGAGGTTATTTTCATACGGTATAGTTTTTGGTGTCGAGTGGATGCATTTTCGGAAGGAAAAATGTAAGATATTTTCATTTTTTTATTTTCACATACTTTTTTAACTTTTTATTTTTATTTTATTGTAGGTCGAGCTTAAATAAAATTAATCCAACGCAAAAAGAAATTTTAGCACATTTTATGAGCCGCCACCCAGACCTTGCGAAAAATGTTTTAACGTGCGCACAGGGGAAAGCCACTTCGACTAAGTTATGGAATGAGTTAGCGCAAAAATTAAACTCTAAGGGGCCACCGGTTAAGGATTCCAAGTCTTAGAGAAAGGTGAGATAGTTTTCGTAAAATGTGTTAATGTTCACCTTCATTTGTTTCCGCAGACATTCTCTGATCAGAAATATCAGATTAAGAATAAAATGTCTTTCAACAAGGCATCGAAGAAGAAAACTTTGGGGTGGGCCCTATGAAGAGAAGCATTTAAGCCAGCTGGACGTCGACATTTCGTCTGCATGTGGACTGGAAGTTGCAGTGGAGGGACTCGCTGTGAAAACTTTTGGGATGACAACAAAATCAAACCATTCACAGGACTTTTTATCCACAACAACAAAAAGTTATGAAGATATTCATAACCGAGAATCGTCCTCTCATGCAGGCGAAAATATTCGAAACTACCGAATACCGAAGGTGTCTTTAACATCGACAGTTGGAAGCAGCTACTCTCAAACATCAACTATACCATCATATTCGTATGACGTTGGAAGCTGTTAGGAGTTTTGTAAAGACAAAGGATTGCTTTTATCTCTTAAACGTTTTCGTTCAATGGACTCACAATGTCTATCTTCATGTCCGTCTTCTGATTCGGAAGATGAAAAATACAGCCAATACTCCATTTCAATTTAAAGAAATAATAATAACACCAATTTATTTTCAACGCAGAAAAACAGAAAACCGAAAACAACACATTTGACAGCCATCAAATATGAATGTAGCAGAATTGTGCTAGTACGATTGGTACAATTTTAAATGTGCATTCGATACGTGACCAATCGTATGTGATCATCCCAAAGTGGTTACTCGATCATTAGTGGCGACTGGTTGTATAAGTACAGTCGAGGAAAGCAATGGATGGTGAGCGGTGAAATTGAAGAAGAGTGTAGACCAAGCAGAACAACAACTACAACCAGAAGAAGGAAGAAGGCGTGCAGATGCAAGCAGTAAGCAGTTCGTGTTATGTTTTTTATTATTAAATTGTTGTTTGTTTATTAAAAACAATAGAAGAAGAAGAAGTAATTTTTTATAAATTAAATCCATTAAGATTTGTTTTTGAAAAAGATTAAGATAAAGAAGTGAAGAAGTCAATTTAAAAAAAAAAGAAGATTATAATAATAATAATAAGAAGAAGTAAATTTTTAAAAGAAGTAATATTTTGTTTAAATTCATAAATAATAAAGTAAGTTTTGCAAACATTGTTCTAAAAGAAAACCCATTAAGATTTAATTTTTTAAATAACATCGTTTAGAGAAGATTTATTTGTTTGTGATAATAAAAATTATTTTTAAAAGAAGTGTAAAGAATTAAAAGGACTCAATAATGTAAATGCTTTCATGTCGCCATCTAGAGGTGGAATATTGTTAACTGAACGAAAAGACATCCAACTTCAGGTGGAACATTGAGATCTTAATGGAAAGACATCCAACTTCAAGTTCAATGTCTTTCTCGTTCATTCTCTTTAAGACCTCTCAAGAAGACAATTGTCATTTTTACCATAAAAATCATTTTCATCCATAAAAATAAAACACACTTATTTAAAAATCGGGAAGTATTTTAATAATCGGTCGAGATTTTTAATCGAATAATTTACGGGATAAAAAAATAAACAAAGATAATACCTGTTCAAGCGAAAAGTGGCAGCACTGGCGGTGCACAGATAGAGCACCTCCCAATGTTCACGCAGTGCGGAACATATGGAAATGGGGCATTTCGTGTCTGTGCACGCCACCACCATTTCATTTGATTCGCTTTTTGACCACCGCGCCAACCACACCACGAACAAGAGCAAAAATCAATAATCTATAAAACACAGAAAACCGACAAACACTGTACAAATAAAACTAAAATAAAATACAAAAACATAGAAAACAAAAGTATTTTCATTTGGAACCAGCGGACTCATTCAACATTATACAATTTGGTCCTTCGAACCGGATTATTTTCACTGATCGAAAATACAACAGCAACGGACTCAAGCCACACTAAACAATACCTAAATTGGTAAGTTAAGTTATTTTAGTGTTTTTAATGTTTAGAAAAATGAAAAAAAAAAAAAAAAAAAACAACTTCGAATAAAATAAGTAAAGAATTGCGTATTTTGAAAAGTGATGTTTCGCGGTATAGGCAATTGAATACATTTGCTTTGAGTAGAGATGATGAAAATCAGCCAAAGGCAGGTTGCAGTGGTGGCGATATGGAAGAGAACGTGTCAGGCTCAGATGGGTCAGGTTTAGATAATCAGAATACTTTATTCGATGACGAAATACCACTTTCAAGTTCTGATTCAGAAGTAGAACCAACTTTAAAAAAATCTCAAACAGTGGGTTCTAAGGAACAAAGTACCCCATAATCAAGTTGATGACCTTTTAAAAACATTAAGTCTTTCCGGTGTGAACAATTTGCCACATACGGCTCGAAAATTACTGGCCACAGAACCCGGGGAATATTACTATTTTAGTATACAGAACTTTTTAAAATTACAAAAATTTACTTTTCTTGCAAAGGAAAAAACTGTATTGATTGATGTCGGAATCGATGGACTGCAAGTTTTTAAAAGTTCCCGACGAGTGCTATGGCCAATACTTGGAGCATTCTCAAGCTTTAAAACAGAAGTTCCATTTCTCATAGCCTTATATTCCGGTTTTAAGAAACCCAATTCCGTTAATGATTACCTCAAACTGTTTGCGCAGGAGATTTCTGAGCTGCAGATAAATGGTGTTCAAGTAGTAGACAGTCCAAGTCTGAAAGCGTTTAAAGTGAGATTATTTACATGTGACAGTCCAGCAAGAGCTTATATATCGGGAGTTCAGTACCATACGGGAAAAAACAGTTGCCCCAAATGTATTCAGGAAGCAACATATCTTAATAAAGGGATAGTTTTTGGTAAAGAAATTGCAGAACCAAGAAGTCATGAAGCATTCCAACATAGACGTGTAGCGGTGAAGAAACAAACAAACGAAAAAAAAAAATCTGTATCTTACACCAATACACTAACCAGTGTGTTATATCAAAGGACAAATATGAACAAGACAAAACATGTAAACTGGCTGCCGGGTAGACATATGAATATATTGACGTTGATTTAAGAAAAGATAAAAGATAGAGAGTCAGTCTTACTCTGACCGCAGAAGAGGTAACATCGTGTCTTTAGTTTTCTTTACACAGTGCGAGATTCAGTTTTAAAATCGGAAGTTCGGCTTACAGACGTAAATTGGTTCACCACCGACTTGAATTTTAAAAACACCAGAACGTTCTGGAAAAATGTGGAGTTGGAATGGTTTCTCCATTTCCTTTGGATCCAATGCACTTGGTGGATCTGGGAATTGTTAAAAAAAAAAATGCTAACAGCAATGGCGAAAAACAAAATTACTGGGTACTCAGTGAATACTCGAATGATTAACGCAAAGCTAGCAGAATTAGGTAAAATTGTGCCATCAGAATTCAGCAGAACTGTCAGGACACTAGAAGATGCTGCGCTGTGGAAAGCAAGAGAGTTTCGACATTTTCTACTGTACAGCGGCTTAGTAGTTCTTAAGGATTCTGTTCACGATGATATATATTATCATTTTCTCTTGCTCCATAGTGCCATTCGAATGCTCATCTCCGAAAATTCATGTCAACAAATCGCTAGTGTAGCTGCTCAAATACTACATGAGTTTGTTCGGATCTTTCTTATTTTATATGGAGAAGATAAAGTTAGTTTCAATGTCCATTGCCCACTTCATTGTGTAACGCAGTTTGGTCCTTTAGATAACTTCTCAGCCTATAAGTTTGAAAATTATATGCAATATATAAAACGTTTGATAAAAAAACCAAACCAAATTTTAAAGCAGCTACATCGAAGTCTCAATGAAATGATATCAGCAGAATACAAACCTGAATTATCTAAGTTCAATAGTTTCAACATAAATTTTGAAAATGACAAGGACTCTTACTGCTGCGTGGGATGTAGTGCTTTTAAAATAATTGGATTTGGTCAAAGAGAAAGACAAGAAACTATTGTGGGCTATTTATTAAAAAAAATGCTTCGGATTTATTCAATGAACCTGTGCAGTCATCCTCGGCATTAGGCATACAAATGTGTACCAATGAGAAGACCAAAGAAATCCGTGCATATTTTAAATCTGAAGTATTGAATTAAATTTTACAGCATGCCCAACGCCGACAAAATTATTTAAGTTCCCATTTTGCACTACTGTTTTTCTCGATTTTCACATTGAGATTTTTTTTATAGATTTAAAATATCGAAAATAACCTATAAGATGGCAGTAAATAATCGCCCTAGTGAGTATTAAAAAGCTGAAAAATTGTCATCTTTTTAACTATAATACTAATTTTGTTCAGCTTCACCTTTTGCACCTATAACCTTCGGATATCATAACCAATTGAATAGCGAATTCATAACCGAAGGCTTTGTTACTTCTAACGAAATAGAATCATCGGCACAACAAGAAGAAATTTTGGAAAGTCAAACTTTAGCTCCGGCTATACTTCGTAAAGAATAATATTGTAATATTATTTTGGTTTGTAACGATAAATTAAAAAAAAAATAATCTTTCTATTAGATAGTGCGCTCTCTGTAGTTTGTAGGTAACATTGACAGCAGCAACAACTTCACTAGGGAAGCAGCGGCCATTTTTGTTCTTCATGCGAACAACAAGGAGAATAGTCTGCCTATTCTTTGTCGGCAGTGAACGAGTGTAGACGTCTAAATAAAAGTGTGATAATAAAGAGAATCTTATTTTATTACAAACATCAATTACAGTTTATACCTCAGGTGTGGGGTCTAGCCAGTTATGTTAAATCAGCAGTCCACAAAGGAAGATCAACATTCAACGATAAATAACAGCACCCACATTATTGATGGCAATGCAACAAAGAAATCACCCAACGAAAACAAACAAAACTCCACACAAGAAGATGATGATAGAACAATAAACATCAGCAACACTTTAGACAACCAATCCAAGCGACCAGTCGAAGCCACCATCTACAAGCAGAGCTAATCGAGATTTCAAACCAAACAGACGTCTTTCAATACGTCTTACAAAATTCTGATTAATAAAGAAAGCTTTTGAATATTAGTCGTTTTTTTATTTTTTAAATGAATAGAAATATTCATTCATATTTAGCCCGGAAAAATTCAAAATAAAAGAATTTAAAAAAAAAATTAAAATTAAGAATGCCGCCGCGAGTTACACGGCAGATAATGATTGACGCGCTTACAAAAGCCGGAGTTGAGTTCCCGTCGAGTGCCACAATTGCGCAGTTGCGGACATTGTTTGACGAGTTAACAGCGAAATATCGCCGAGGGGGACCAGCAGCTGGAGATATAGTTACTCCCAAAGTCCTCGACGTCCAAACACATGCATGAAATTCCGTCACACAACATCCATTCCGTCACACAACAACATCTTATATCAACGAAGAGACTCAACAACTGGAAGCACAGTTAAAAGTTCTCCGCATGCGTCTCTCCAAAAACAAATCCGTGAAATGGAGAGTAGTGCATCGCCATCGATGGATAGCCAAGGAGGTATCGTCAATTTCAAGCATTTGGACAATGCACTGAACGTGTTTACCGGTAGGAACCACTACGACATCAGGAAATGGTTTGCCGAATTTGAACAATATACGGCAACGAGAGGTTTCACATCGGATGAGATGTGCTTGGTGTGCGTCGATTGCTCAAGGAAACCGCTAAAGAATTCCTCGCCACGTTGGGTGCGGTTAACTATGTACAACTAAAAGCAGCACTTATCGCAATGTCTACAGGCAATTAAAAAACCGCCGCATCAAACCCGACGAAACATGTCTGGAGTACGTGATCTCGATGAAAGCACTCGCCGCCAAAATTTTCGTTCCCGAAGCGGAGCTCATCACATTTATAATCGATGGGTTCGATGATAACAGTGCAAACATCACGATGATCAACGATGTCGAGACGTTTGCCGATTTGTTAACCAAATTGGATCGATACCAGGAGAAACGAACGATGTATTTGGCACGTACCAAGTTAACCGCAGTCAAACCAGTTGCAGTCATCAACAGACGTCCGCCGTCCGCCGTCAATAACACGAGAGCGAAGGAGCTTTCCGAAGTACGCTGTTAGAACTGCTCTAAATATGGTCATTTCAAGAGCAGCTGCACCAAATCAATAAGACCAGCAAATGCGTGTTTCATCTGCAGTGAGATTGGTCACTATCATCAAGAATGTCCGAAGGCGCAGAGGAAGCACCAACGAATTGTTGCTGCTGTCACCATATGAGGACCATATGATTTTTTTTATTGAAATATTATAAAATATTATATTTTGTTCAAAAACGGAAACACTGCCAGAACGAAGATGAAAAACCGGCAGAAATTAAAATATTAAGGGTGTTCACGCCATCTATGCGCGATAAGAAATATTGCCCAATATAAACTATTACAATTTTCTTGTCGCGCACAGATGGCATTAACTGAACCCCTACTTACTTCACCGTCGTCACCTATTTCCGGGCAAAGCTTGCTCACTTCTTTTTTACCCGTGACGGCAACGATACCTTCTAAGTTAATATTGGTTACGATTTAAATTGTAACTAACCACGGCGTTTTGTTTATGTGCGAGTAAAACATAAACAAAGGGAAATCTTAATACTAAATCGTCAAATGCACAAATTGATAAGTAATTTCTCTGGAGAGGAGAAAAATGAGTAAACAATTGAAATCGAAGCAACCTTTCCTATGAGAACACTCGCTCAGATGAGTGATGTAGAGCTTCGTCTAGGAGATGCTGTGTTTGCGGGGAAATTAGTCAATATAACTCAATTAAGCTAACAAGTGACTATTAACATAAACAAACATTTTAGGAAACTTATTTAAGAAAATTTAGCTCGAATTTAGAAAACGTTTTTCGTTTCCTTGCTACGGACATCGTTTATGTCGATTTCAATTTAGATGGACGAGCAGGAAAAAGATCGCTGAACTCGTTAACCTTGTATAAAAATATTTTGTTTGTTATGGAATTAAATTCTTGAACGTTGTATGAACAATTCTATCTAACAGCTACTTAAATTCTATTTTCAGATGCATGTGGGAGACTACTCGGCCAAGAAAAATCCGACAAGGAGATGCGTCGATGTGTTCTAAATGCACACAATCGCTATTACAAAAACAAAAAAAAAACGAGACACCGTGTTGGTGATTGATAAAATCACCATGAATATGTCTTTCTTTATTTGTCGCTAATAAATAATCAACACATTAATCATGATTGAACATTTAATTCAGCACATAAAAGTTGCTATAAAATGATGAATGCGTCCATTGCAAAATGACAAGATGAATATAAACAAGAAATGTAACCTTTTTGACAGTCCGCCAAAATAGGATAATTTGCGCCAATAAAATGATAATCGCACTTATAACGTAAGACAAAGGTTGTGTTTTATTTTACATATTTTAACTTTTTCACAAAGACGGAAAAACACACCGAATAAATATTTGTAGCGATTCGTAAAAACTATTCCCTATACGGAATTCGTGACGTCACAAAAACTGATACATTTAGTACAGAACATACCAGTTTGGTTGCGCCGTTGAGCCGTAAAAAAATCAGAAAAATCAGAACACAATTGTGGTTTAAACTTCCTTTTCCGGAGGGATTGCGTTCCTATTTTTGTCTTGGCTGCGTCGTGCTTACACGCTTTGTCTCCCGTTGTGCTCAACATCAAAATGTTGAATCGCGTATTCGAGTAATAATTAATAATTAACGCTTAATTTAATAAAAATAAAGTAGTGGAATGAAAAGTCTTCACACTGCTTACCCATCGGGCCTAAATAAAATTTTAAACATCAGTGCTGAAGTGCAACTTAGGGGTTATAGATTAAAAATCAGGCAACCAAGAAATTATAACGTAGGCGATGAGTTTTAACTCATTAGGATGTGGGCAAGCCTCGGTGGCTAACAACACCATCAACCACCACAACATAATCGAGTCACGAACAATGATCCGACACGTATTTCAATATTTGTAGTAGCAAGTGGCGACGAAATGCAAGATCCCCCTCCGATTCCGACGAGTAATAGCCGCGCGGAACAAGACGTGCCAACCCGAATTTTAAGTTCCCATTATCGACAGCACCGACTCAACGAGTTTGGTATATATTAAAATTATTATAACAATTTTTTTTTTGTTTTGTAATTCATTTACTTGAATTTTTTATTTCTCACTAAATCAAAATAAATTGAATTAAGAATGTTAGTATTAATTAATTTTTATTATAGTTTGAAGGCACAGCAGAAACAAAGTATGTACTTCCTTAGTACTGCTTTTTAAGTTGAAAAGAAGTAATTCTTTAGAACTTCCTTCTTCATAGGAAGAAAGTACTTCTGAAGTACTTCCTTTTACGTAGGAACGAAGTACTTCCTTAGTACCTCCTTTTTCATAGGAAGGTTCAAGGTAGTACTTTTTCCAATATGTTAGAAGGAGATGGGTGCTTCACGTATTCTTATATACAAAAGGTATATAACTGAGTTTTTTTTTCCCGAGCTCCTATCCTTTTTCAGTGGAAAGAAAGTACTTCTTTTCCGTACATTTATGTTCCGCGGAATTGTTTTAAGGTGAAGTACAATTAAAGGTAATTGTGATTTTATATTAAAATATGTATTAGTTTTATTAATGGCTGAGTGGATTAAATACGTAGTTGTTTTTATTTATATAGTTGCTTTATTTCGGTGGCGTCACGTTATGTGAGTGTGTATGTGTGTGTGCATTCGCGTCGCGAACCGGTGTTTCTTCGGGCTAAGAAGGCAATTTAGTAGTAAATTCCTCACTCGAACTACTAAGGAGATCCTATATAAGACCCTGATAATGCCAGTCCTGCTCTACGGCCCTGAAGCATGGACCGTATCAAGAGCGGTTGAAGAAATCCTTGGTCGATTCGAGAGAAAAATTAATTTGCATAGTGTTAAAGCGAAAAGTGGCAGCACTGTCGGTGCACAAATAGAACACCTCCCAATGTTCACGCAGAGCGGAACATATGGAAACGGGGCATTTTGTGTCTGTGCATGCCACCACCATTTCGCTCATAGATTCGCTTCTCGACCACCGCGCCAACCACACAAGAGACAAACACAGTAAAATTAAATATATGTTTAAAAAACAAGGAAACCAGACAACGCGATAGTGCATCACAAACAACGGGCATATATGAGCGACGATAAACGGCATTATCGTGCGATGCCACAAGAACAAAAGCAAACAGTACCTACTGTACTGTACATTACTGTATTGTAACATGCCTAGTGCCAGGCACAGATTTCGGACCGAGATATACGAAGTGCACATACTCGGTCCCAAGAAACGGTAACCTAGAGCGGCGCGAGAAAACATTTTGCATACCTTTTCATCGCCCGTCAATGTACCAAGAGCAAACACACAATTTTCGGACCGAGATATATGAAGGGCATATACTCGGCCGAACCCAAGCAAGATATGACACGTCGCCACACGATGTGCATGGCCATCGAGCGGTCTAGTTTAGTTTCAACTCAGCATTCATCCAGGGCTGATCGTTACTTGCAATACGGAATTCATCCAGGGCGGATGTCTTCCGTACTCACCTTTTGATTCAGAGCTCATCCAGTGCGGATGTCAAAATTTACAGTCCACTATTTTTTTCTATTGAATATTTTTAATTATAATAAAATTATTAAGTTTTCGAACTCGCGTTTTTATATTTCATTGAGCTATTGAACAATATACAAAAATATAAAATGAAAAGGCGTTTTAATTAAACGAACCGGACTCACAAATTCATCGATAAACACATAGTTTGGAGCAATTTTCGATAACTTGTTATCAAAGACACTATCGATTTTTTTTGTTTTATTGTTGAATGTGAAGTGTTTCATTCTCTAAATGCGTCGATTGAATTTAATTAGTGGCGGCAGCGCCGCCGCGTAATCTGTACTACAACCAACATAACACAATGTTTCGTGGTCAACCCGTTGTACCACAATTTAGAAATCCAAATTACATACACTCTTTTGCACAAATAAATGAACCCATGCCACCGACTAACCTGATCATTAAATCGGATCATGGCCATAGTTTTCAGGCAAGGTATTGTGGTAGTGCAAATAAGAGAAAGAGAAAAGAGAAAAAAGTTTTTAGGTCTGGTCATGTATGTTGGAGCGATTCATTTGATACTGTAAGTTTCTTGTCAATCACACTGTGAGAAGTGTACTGAATTACTTGCGAAACAAATTGTAGCAAGGAAACTGGATTCCTTATATCCTGTTGTGTGTACATTTGCGTGTATGTGTGCAAATTCGTTGACAGATCTGTGAGTGCTTTGAGGCCTCAGTTGATATTGAGAAGCCAGCCAGCACGGTATGTGCCACAGAATTGTCCCGTCGCGCATCAATATTAACCCTTTGCTTTATTTTTATTTCGTTTTTACCATTTCTTTCACATGTATATGGGTATTGTAAAATATCCCTCTATATCATTAAATTGGAGTATCGACAAATTTTATAAGAACACTTTTGTCCCCGAGATAATACCCCGCAACAGATTTCAATTGCTTTTGAAGTTTATTCATTCAAGCATTGGAACTGACCGCCTAGGCAAAATAAGTGGCTTGCTTGAAATCCTCAAGCTAAATTTCGTAAAGGCTAGAACCCCAGGAAAAGTATTAGCTGTTGATGAGTCCATGATTCCTTGGCGAGGAAGGCTGCAATTTCGCCCATACAATCCGGGCAAATCCCACAAATACGGAGTGAAAATCTACAAGCTTAGTGACCCTAGTGGTAATACCTATACGAGTTCTATATATGCTGGGAAAAATTACTCCCACAACCAAAGAGGAAAACCAACCTCTTCAACTTCTCACAGCACCCAAATTGTAATAGATCTGGCAGAAAAATATTTGCATAAAGGTAGGACAATTTCTACACTTCAGTTTCGCTTGCAAAAATTCTAATCAATCGTCAAACCCATCTTATCCCAACGCTTCGTAAAAACAGAACTGGCAATCCAAAAAAGGTAACTCTAGCCAAACTAAAAAAAAAACGAGATTATTGGACGTGAGTCTTCTGGTATTGTTGTCTCAAAATGGAAAGACAAACGAGAAGCACTGATGTTGAGTACAAACCATGGTGTTAAAGCGAAAAGTGGTAGCACTGTCAGTGCACAATAAAGACACTTCCCAACGTTCACGCTGTGCGGAACGTGTGGCAATGGGTCATTTTGTGTCTGTGCACGCCACCACCATTTCGCTCAATTCATTCGCTTTTTGACCACCGCGCCAACCACACAGCAAAAAGAACAAAAACCACAGGAAAAAACCAACATTGTAAAACACAAACAGAAAACCGACAAACACTGTACAAATAAAACTAAAATAAAATACAAAAACATATAAAGCCAAAGCCTTTTAATTAAATTAAACGGACTCATTCAGCACTAAGCACATGGCATAGAAGAAGTGTCGACTGGAAAAAAAAAACGTGTTGAGGAACGAATGCTACATTCGTATTAAATTAACTTTTTTCTTTTATATACCTAACTACTTTTAATACTTTAATACTTTTAATACTTAGTACCTTGTAATCACTCTTCATTGTAAATATTCATATAGTCAGTTGTTAAACGGCATTCAAACCGGGCGGTTCCCTCTCAACAAACAATCTCGATAAATGTAAAATAAAGTGAATAAAGACATTTTAAATTCAATCAAATTCTGAGTTATCGTTGTAATTCATTTTGGTCCTTCGAGCCGGATCATTTTGGACCGTCGTTCGCCGAATCGTTGTAAACATTTGCGCAATCAAAAAAGAAATACAGTCCACACCGCAGTCGTTTGTTGAGTTCAAAACGAAATGGTGAAGAAATGAAAAAAACTTCATGTGATCACCGAATATAACCATGCCAAACAAGGTATTGATATTTCTGACCAAATGGCAAGTTAATTCACACCACTACGCAAAACAATCCGCTGGTACCACAAGATAGCATTTGAATATCTTCTGTAAACATCTGTGGTAAATGCGTTAGCAATTTACAAAAACCACAAAAATATGCCAATAGCTCAATTTAGGCAGTCCATTTGCGAAAGTCTTTGTGGGCAATGATACACCATCAACCTCTAAGAAGCACGAACCGAAGGAAATTGAAACCAGAGATTCAACCAATCGAAGGGAACGGAAACTGTGTTACAATTGCTACAGTGAAATCTCAAAAACCGAAGAAAGAAACGCTGCTATGAAAAAAGCAAAAAAGGTCTCAACTTACTGTGGTTCATGTGAGGGAAATCCCTCTTTTTGCTTAGAATGTTTTAACGAAAACACTCAGAGCTTTAATGCTTCACGCATCAATCTTTGAACGTTGCTCTATAAATTTTCCAAAATTCAAAAACGCGCAAGATCGCCAAATACCGAGGACAATCTATTGTCCTCGGATAAAAAACATAAATCGGGTCCCAAAATGGCAACTAAAAACAATCCTAGTTCCAATTATTGGAGTCCACTGCAGTGTTTAGTGGATAGTGACATTAAAAGTGATAATATGGATGACCATGTGTTGCAAGAAAAAACACTAAATTAGTTATCCCCCCAATAAAGCTTTTGCAAAAACCGTGTGAATATGTTCATAACGTAATGTCATCTATAAGTGTATCTGATTATTCGATCAAAAAAATTTCAATCGGTATTAAAATAATGTGCGAAAGTATGGATTCAAACAAATCTGTAATCGAGAAACTTAAATCCGATAATAACCAATATTTCACTCATGATCTTAGAAGTGAAAAAGCTTTCAAAGTGGTTTTGTTTGTATTAGGTTCATACGACACTAGCTAAATAAAAAGTGAATTAACAATACTTGGACTTTAAAGTGCATCGATATTAAACAGATTACTAAAAAATACGAACACCCTGCAAAGTGGCTAAATCATTAAAGAAACAAATTCGGTGGATCGTGTTAAATGTGGAAGAAAAAAGGGAACATCAATGATTAACACAATTTTGAGACCTCCAAAGATTTAATGAACACAAAGTATAGTATCATAGTCGATGAAGCCACTGATGTTTCTTCAAAAAAGTGTCTTGTTATTCTAGTCAGATACTTTGACTCCGCGGCGAATTCTGTAAAGGATAAGTTTTTCGACTTGTTTGAATTAGATGAGTCCACAGCTGAAGTAATGTACCAACAAATTATGGAAACACTAGCAGCATTTAATATTCCCTTTGACAACATGATTGGCTTTTCATCTGACACTGCTGCAGTTATGACAGGTGCAGTGTCTTGTGTAAGTACAACGATTAAAAAATAAAAATCCCAATATTTTAACAGTTGGGTGCACCTGTCATAACCTGAGCTTGTGTTCCACCTATGCTGCCAAATGTTTACCTGCACATATAGAGAAATCGTTAAGAGACAAAAGGATTTCTTAAACTTTCAGAGAGCATTCTAGGTTAATGAACATCAAATTTTAAAAGTTTGTCAAACGCGATGGCTTCCTTTAGAAATGGTCGTGAAAAGAATCATTGAGCAGTGGAATCCATTGCTCAATTTTTTCATACAGCGCTCAACTCAACAAATTCTGCACGATCACGTTCCGCAGTTCATTTAATCTGAACAGTGGCCTCCCTAAGTCCCTACTTTCAGATGCAGAGTTAAAAAAGCGTGGAAGGGGGTCTTACGATATGAAATGTGAAATCAACAATAATCTCGTCTGTTTGAAATGGTTTGACAATAAGCCAGTTCAACTTATATCTTCGTGTGAAGGCCATCAACCTGTTGGGATATGCAAACGTTAGAGTCTAAAAGAAAAAAGTTATATTGATATTGAAAGGCCTGCGATTGTTGCTTCCTACAATAAGGGCATGGGGGGAGTGGATTTGGCAGATATGCTCTACAAGGTCAACCACCGCTCAAGAAAGTGGTACAACCGAATCTTTTATTGGGGCCTGGGAACATCCGTTACAAATGCATGGCTGCTGTATAGGAAACATTTACATTTGCTAAATCCGAAGGCAAAGCATATTCCTCTTATAAAATTTCAAATACAAGTTGCTCATGCACTTCTACAATGTACTGCCACTTCTTCAATCCAAAGAAAAAGAGATCGACCATCGAATATAGAAAGGGATAGCCCAATATCATCCCTTGGCTCCCCATCAAGCAGTGTGTGTTCGCAACAGTCAAAAAAGTATAGGTTCCAGCCGAATCCTCCAGACTCACAGCGCTACGATAAACTGGAACATTGGGTAGTATTTGGTGAAAAAGGGCGTTGCAGATTGTGCAAGACAGGAACTCCAATGTCCAAATGCCTTAAGTGTAAGGTCCATCTTTGCTGTAATACCAATAAAAATTGTTTATTGTCCTATCATACCTAAAATTTTAAGATAAATAAACAAAATTGTAACGGTTTTCATAGAAAAAAAAATTTGTTTTATTTACCACCATTGCCCAACGTTGCTCACAAGCAACTTCCGGTAGCGCCCAAACCGATGGGCGTGGCAACTTAAAATTTTAACCAAAAACTTCTTAAATCATTATGATAAGATTAAACGTAAAAACAAATTTTTCAAGCTACAGAAAAAAGTTGGGGTCGAAAGGGTTAAGATTTAAAAAATGGCATCTTGTGGTGAAAAATATCAAAATAAAAATAGTTGTGAATGCATTATTGAACAATTGATTGGCAAACCATTTTGGAAATGCAATTCCACAGAAAAACCTGTTAAAATAGCAACAGAAATACAAACTCCCTAGCTACCAAACTTGACTACAAAACTATTCAACAAACAAATGTTAATAAAAAACCTGTTAGAAATTTCCACCCAGAAGCATTTAAAAGATATGAAAAGGATAACCAAATTTGGATTTTCCTTGGATTTTCAGATTTAAATCATTTAAGTGACAGATACGCAAAGCATTTGAAATCGTCTTCTCACATTGGCTCACTATATGCATTTAAAACTTTTGGAAAAGTAAGGCTGGATCTGCTTTTAGACAAAGGTAGACAAATAAGTGTAACCATACATAACGAAAAAGTGGAAAAAAAGTGAGTTAATGAAAAGGCTTATTGACACCACTTGCATATTAGGACAATTAGAACTTCCATTTAGAGGACACGAGGAGTCAGAGGATTCACTTAACCAGGGAAATTACAGGGAGTGTTTAAATTATTTGGCCAAATATGACCCTGTCCTCTCTAACCATTTGAAAGTGACAACAATATTTCGTGGAACTTCAAGTAATACACAAAATGACATTATCTCAGCAGTAAGTCCTTTTCTTTCAAGTGCAATAGCCAAAGAAATACAAGAGTGTACATTTATTTCTGTATTGATGTATGAAATACAGACAACAGTAAAAAGTCTCAACTTTCGACTATGGTACGGTTCGTATCTAACTGTTGATTCCTCTGACGTCACAACAAGTTTTACATTAGCGAATGCACACGATCACAATAGCGAAAACACCCACTATTGAACACATCCACTACCGAATGCATCCACCCAAATGAAATTTCCCTATTTTAGAATTGTTGTCAATTTGAAATGTCAATATGCTATGTATATGAATTCCGAATAAAACACACAATCTTTTTATAACGTAAACGAAACGGTCGCATTTTTATTAAATACATCACGTTAATACGGAAACTAACTATTGCAGTTGTGAACAGTATTTTGTCTGTTCAATCCCAAACACTAAGGAAGGAAATATTGAAGAACGATTCCTTGAGTTTTCTGATGTAAGCTCCAACAAGTCCGCTGAAAGCTTATCCGAACATGTATTTAAATTAGTAAATGACCTAAACTGTGGTCAAAAGCTAGTTTGCCAAACGTATTGACTGGTACATAATCTAGGGTGAAACAAGTATTTCCGAGTGCAAAATTTATTCACTGTACAGCATACAGGCTGACGTTAGTGCTTCAAGGAGTTTTAAAACCCTTTCACGACCATGGGGACACATGTGTCCCAGACTAAAATCTTCTAAAAACTAAATAATTACAATCCCCATGTAATGTCTTTTTGTTATTTATTACTTTCTAAACCTATATATTAATTTTTTGAGCTGGCAAGACCACATAAGTAATACCGTTTGTTCTGTATGATTACTTGAAAGTGACAGTTCTAAGGTTGAGGAACAGACCGACGTTTGAAAAACTATTTATAAGTGTTAGAGTGCTTTTCAACTTATCAGAGGGTAATAAAATCATTGCCTGGTAAGTAAATTTTAATTGTATATAGTTATGTAATCAATATTCAAGTCGTGCACAAAGATATTTCAATGCAAACACTAAGGGACATTGGTGTCCCTGTGGCCGGTGAGAGATACTATTTTCATTTGTTTACATATTATTGCAGATTATGTTTCGTAAAGGACGTGGAGTATTTGTTTTGCGAGATAATGAAATCCAACACATTTTGATGGGTGACAATAGTGACGATGAAGAAAATTTACTGCTTGATGAAGAAGATCAAAGGCTTCTGACACAGGATGATGAGCAAGGGATTCTTGATGTTGAGATTGAAGATACGACACTAGAATTTCAGGAACCAATAAGACCATCGCTTGAACCTTCAACATCAAGAGCAGAACCCATCGCCAATGAAGTCGCCGGTAATTATAATCAATTGGTATTCAAGTGGAACCAGAGAACATACATCCCAAATGTTTTTCGAAGTGTGGAATATGAATTCGGAAAGGTCCAAATCTGTCAAGAAGTTACAGCCGATAAATTGATTCCTTTCAACATCTTCTCTTCAACAACCAATTTTGATGTTTTAGTTCAAAGCATAGTATCGGAGTCAATACGATACGCTCATCAAAATGGGCGGGAATTCACTGTTGAAGTCGACGAAATGAAAGCGTTTCTCGGTATGAATTTGGTTATGGGCTATCATGTATTGCCCTCATTGAGAGATTACTGGTCTACAGAACCAGACATGGCGGTACCTTTCATATCAAATGTTATGCCAAGGGCTCGATTTGAAGGAATACGAAGAAACCTACATTTCTGTAACAACGAAGAAGTAAAAGACCCAAACCGCGCTAATCATGATAGAGCATACAAAATTCGGCCAGTCATTGAGCATTTGAATGCTTCTTTCCAAAATGCTCTCAATAATACTAAAGAACAATCGATCGATGAGCACATGATAAAATTCAAAGGTCATAATATTATGAAGCAATATATAAAAAATAAGCCCGTCAAATGGGGCTTCAAATTATGGTGTAGATGTGATGCAGCGACAGGTTACCTTTTTGAATTCGATTTATATACTGGCAAACAAGCTTCCGGTACTCAGTTTGGATTAGGTGAATCAGTAGTTCTTCAGCTTACCCAAAAGGTAGAAGGGTTGGGATGTGAAATTTGCATCGACAATTTCTTCAATTCACCCTTGTTGCAACATAAACTGATTGATCGGAACACCAAGTTATGTGGAACTGTAAGAACCAATCGAAAACATCTTCCGAAAACTGCACCAGCTGATAAAAAAATGAAACGGGGAGACATATACACCACAAGCTTCCAGGGGATAAGTTATATAAAATGGATGGACAATAGAGCGGTGCATTTGTTGACCAACTTTTTGTCGCCTATTGAAACGGACACCGTAAAACGCCGCAAAGCTGGTTCAGCAGACAAAATTGACGTGAAATGCCCCAGAATTGTATCATATTATAATCAAAATATGGGAGGAGTAGATCTTATGGATCAACGTAAGGTGTGCTATGAAGTAGATCGGAGATCAAAAATAAAGTACTATCTACGACTATTTTTTGATTTATTTGATATATCGGTAAATAATTCATATACCATTTACACAAAACTTCATAATCAAAAACAAATGGAAGGACATGTGTTGTCGAGCTTGCAGTTCAGACAAGTCGTAGCTCGGAGTTTGATAAATGATTTTACCGTCAGGCAACGAGGCGTTCCCACTACAAAAACAAGTACAGTGCGCACATCTGTAAGACGACAATTACCTTCACATCCCATGGAAAAATCAAATGTCAGGAAAAGGTGCGTAAACTGTGCCAAAAACAAGAAGGAAAACAGGACAAACAATACTTGTGTTATTTGTAAAGTTCATCTTTGCTACACTAGTGACAGAAATTGCTTTGTCGAGTACCATAACTAAATATAGTAAAATAGTGTATATGTAATATTTTTCATGAATAAATAAAAATAAAATTACAAATTCACATTTTTTTTAACAAAAATACTGTCATCATTGGTAAACTTAAGTTGGGCAAAAAATAGCTCTTAGCGACCACAGGGACACATTTGTCCCCAACATTTCTACAAAACTTACGGCATTTAATCCTATTGTGCTATCGAAACCTATTTTCTAAATGCCCAATAAATCATTTGAAACAGCTAAAATGGTTGCATAAGTCCCCAAAGTCTTATGGTCGTGAAAGGGTTAAAACACAATGCCAAATGCAGACGGTTTTTCGAGAGACTGACAAGCATGTCAAACTTTTTTTCACAATCAACAAAAAGGTGTGCATTATTGGATGCAATAGTACATAAGCTTTTCTCTAAAGCAGCACCGACAATGTGGAGATATAACTCAAAGATGGTTTCAGTGGCAAAAGAATACAGGAAGTCTTAGGACAGCATACCTGTGGGTACTGTATTTTTTATTAAATTTTGATTCTGCCCCTTGGCTGTTTGTTGCCCTTTGGCTGATTGTTGCCCCTTGGCTGATTTTTTTAAATAAATAATTAATAAAATCTAAAAAAAATCATCTCGTCTTTGATTGCGCCACCAGAGGCGTACAGGAAAATTTAAATCAGGAGTCCACACGCTGAAAACTGCTCTACCGACAAACCAATTGCCATGACACCACGTTACACTATTAAAATATGAATGTGGGATATGGTGGTCCCGTAACACGGTCACGCCACCCGAAGTAATGCACACCAAACCAACATGCTCGTCATTTACTCTCCTCATTCTCGCACACAGCTGCACATCTGCACTTTTTCCCTTTTTTGCTATTCCATCAATCCCGTGGCAAGTTGATTGACCAGCGTGTTCGCCACTACCCGATGTGTCCTATCATTTGAATTTTAATCGTTTTTTATATTGATAAATCATTCAGTAAACTTACACCGTTGTTTTCCTGAAACCCACAAACTTGGGGGCTCAACCGGGATTCGGTTAAACAAAATTAAACAATTAATTGCGAGTGAGACGACGCATAAGTAGTGGTGCAGTGCGTGAAAAAAAAGACGTTGAAGACTTTAGACGTGAGTGTGCTACAGCGTCATCAAACGCTGCAGCAAAAAGTGAGAAGGATACAAAAAAAAAAAAAAAAAAAAAAACACCGTTTTAAGACAAAGAAGTGTGAGTGTGCTACAGCGTCGTAAAACGCTGCAGCAAAGAAAAAAAAAAGAGACGAGTGCGAGAAGAGCAGCACAGTTCGAAGTAGTGGTGAAGTAGTGCCCAGAAGAAGAGAGAGAGCGACGCAGAAGGCCGACAATTTGTTTGTGTTTTCCCTAAAAACAGACGACGAAGACAACGGCAGCAGAAGAAAACAACACAACTTATGTAAAAGTGAGTACACCCTGGTCAATAGAAAAAATAATAGGAATCATTCAGCCAAGTCAGTCGGAGTTTGTTTCACCTGTCGTTTTGGTTGCAAAAAAAGGACGGTTCTAAGCGGTTTTGTTGCGACTTTAGACGTATCAATCATCAAATTGTAAAGGACCATTTCCCAATGCCGAACATTGACGACTTGTTGGATCGGTTACAGCAGGCCAAGGTATTCACGACGCTGGACTTGATTAATGGATTTTTTCACGTTCCGGTCGAGCAAGGGAGTAGGAAGGAAGTATACGTCGTTTATCGTTCACAACGGGCAGTACGAATTCCTCAAAGTCCCGTTTGGACTTTGCAATTCGCCAGCAGTTTTTACACGATTCGTCAATGCCGTGTTTAAGCGCTTGGTGAATGAAGGAATAATGGTGATGTACATGGACGACATCGCAATCTTAGCCCAGAATGAGCAAGAAGCGATTGAAAGGTTGAAGAGAGTACTGGAAGTAGCGAGCGAGAATGGATTGAAATTGAAGTGGTCCAAATGCCAATTTCTGAAAACTAAAATCGAGTTTCTGGGCTACGTAGTCGAAGGAGGGACCATACGGCCATAAGCGGAGAAGACGAAAGCCGTTAGTAACTTTCCGCTGCCTACGGACAAAAAATCGTTACAGCGATTTTTGGGACTGACAAGTTATTTCCGCAAGTTTATAGCCAATTACGCGGCCATCGCCAAACCGTTAACTGATTTACTGCGGAAGGAAGCTAGTTGGGTGATGGGCACGGAAGAAAAAGTAGCATTTGAATTGTTGAGAGGAGCGTTAGTGAAGTCGCCAGTCTTCAAACTGTTCGACCAACATGCAATCACGGAAGTGCATACCGACGCGAGTCAGATAGCTTATGGAGCGGTGATGTTACAAAAGGACAACGACGATCAGCAGTTTCATCCCGTGCAATATATGAGCAGGAAGACGACACCACAAGAAGAAAAGTACCATTCCTACGAGTTGGAAGTGCTGACCGTAGTCAAAGCACTTGAGAAATGGAGGATATATTTTTGCTAGGAATGTCGTTCAAGATTGTGACCGACTGTAAGGCGTTCACTATGACAATAAATAAGAAGGAAGTCCCGTTACGTGTGTCGCGATGGGCTATGTACCTTCAGGATTTCAACTACCAGATACTCCATCGGCCAGAGGCGCAGATGAAACATGTTGATGCGCTAAGCCGCGTTGCAATGCTGATAGTTGATACTATGAGTCACCGGATCAGAGAGGCACAGTTGCAGGATCCATGCGTAAGGGCTGTGCGAAAGGTGCTGGAATATGCCCAGTATGAGGATTTCTTTTTAAAGAACGGTATCCTCTTTAAGGATGAAGCCAAGGAGTTAGTCGTCATACCGACTACCATGGATGAGGAAATCATCGCGCTTGCTCACAAGGAGGGTCATTTCTCGGCAAAGAAGACCGCTGAGGTGGTAGAAAAGACCTACTACATTCCTCAATTGTCAACGAAGGCGGGTAGCATCGTAGGTAGCTGTGTAGAGTGTATCATGGCGGAGAGGAAGGCCGGGAAGCAGGAAGGATTTCTGTCGCCTATAGAGAAAGAAGATCGCCCACTGCAGACATTCCACATTGATCACGTTGGTCCCATGGACATTACCAAAAAGAAATACAATCACATATTGGTTGTCGTGGATGCGTTTTCCAAGTTCGGCTGGTTGTACCCAACTAAGAGTACAACTAGCGAAGAGGTGGTAGACGGGTTGCAGAAACAAGCGTCTATATTCGGGAATCCAAGACGCATAATAACGGACAGGGGTACCGCTTTCACCACGGGTGCCTTCGAGTAGTATTGTCGAAGGTAGGACATCACACACCTGGTAATCACCACAGGTATTCCACGGGGTAACGGACAAGTTGAGAGGATGAACCGTTTACTAATCCCAATGCTCACGAAGATGACACTAGAAGACCCGTCATGTTGGTACAAACACATTGAGCGGGTTCAGCAGATCATCAACAGTACCGCATCAAGGAGCACCAAGCATTCTCCTTTTCGAATCCTCACTGGACTCGAGATGAGAGTTCCCCATAGGCCGGAGGTTCAGGCGATATTCCATAAAGAGATCGTGGCAGAACTGGAGCAGGAGAGAGACGGATACAGAGTGAAAACATCCAGCAATACATTCGGCATCGGAAGCAGGCAAAAACCTACAAGTTGGGAGAGCTGGTGGCGATACGTAGAACCCAGTTTGGCCCAGGGCTTAAGCTGAAGCCGAAGTACCTCGGACCATACAAGGTAACGAAGCTCTGCAAGCATGAACGCTACGAAGTGGAGAATGTAGGGAACCACGAAGGGCCGCGCGCAACATCTTCAGCCGCAGAAAGGTCAATCGGGGCGAATGACCAGTCTGGAGAGCCGAATGTGGGATATGGTGGTCCCGTAACACGGTCACGCCACCCGAAGTAATGCACACCAACATGCTCGTCATTTACTCTCCTCATTCTCGCACACAGCTGCACATCTGCACTTTTTCCCTTTTTTGCTATTCCATCTTTCCCGTGTTGAGTTAGTTAAAATTGTACCGCCGAGAAGGCAAGTTGATTGACCAGCGAGCGTGTTCGCCACCAGTGATGCCAACCCTACAGAATTGTCTGTAGATATACAGATTTTTTAGCTTACCTACAGAAATGCAGAAATCAAACGAAAATATACAGAAATCTCAAAGTTTCAAATTCCATGAAAATAATAAAAAAAAAATGCAAATAAAACAATCAGCAATATGTGTTTCCCCCCTAACAAATCTATTACTATCGATGTAGCACAAATTATACTGACTGTAACATGTAAACCACCCATAGGGAATTTGACATTATTCTCTCCTGTGCTATTTGACCTGTGTTTCACAGGCTGTGAATGACAGCAATAACCATTTTTTGTATACTTATTTGTTATGCCACTAGTTATCTCTGTCATTCTTTAGCAATTTCATACAGATCACATTTAAAGTAACCGTAATATTTTTTTTTCGTGGCATTATTTCTTATTGCTTGTTGAAGTTACATTAACGCGTAAAGCATAATTTGTATTAGGTAATAAAAAAAATTACAATGAGTTCAAGTGATGAAAGTTTCGAAAAGAAAACTCCAAAAAAGAAGCAAAAATTGCGATACAAGCAAAAATACTGTCAATCTTGGGAAAATGAAGCTAAATACAAGGAATGGTTGAAAAAAAGTGGGAAAGGAAATGTGTTTTTCCATTGTTCTTTCTGCAAATCTGATCTTAGCTGTGTAGGTGGAAAAGCAGATCTGGAGAAACATGCAGGGAGCACCAAACATATATCTCATGTGAAAGGTGAGCTTCTTTATAAGTTTAAATTAATTAGCAATTAACTATACAATTATACATGTATATATGTATTAGGTCTCTCACATCAACCAATGATAACTTCAATGCTGGCGGAGACATCATCCAAATTGTTTAAGGATAACATCAAAGCTGCAGAATTAAAAATGGCATGTTTCTTAGCAGAGCACAATCTGCCATTTCACATAGCAGGGCATTTGAAGAGCTTAGTGCAATCAGCGTGTCCAGATTCAAAAATTGCAACCGAGTTAACATTTGAAAGAACAAAGGCACAAGCTATCATCACGAACGTGACCGGCCAAGCTGCAGAGAATCAATTGGTATCACTTTTGCAAAACAATCAATTTTCCCTTATAGTCGATGAGAGTACTGACAAATCTAGAACAAAGCATTTGGCACTTATTGCAAGGACTGCAGTAGAATTCCACATTCGAGACAATTTTTTATGTCTATTGCCAATAATTGATGGAACTGCTATATCTTTATACAAACATGTAATTGAATTTTTTAACTTAAAAAATATTCCTTACCAGAAGAATATGGTGGGATATGCCTCGGATGGAGAAAATGTCATGTTTGGTGAACATCATTCCCTATCTGCATTGTTTACAAAAGACATTCCTCATTTATTTAAATTAAAGTGTATATGCCACTCGTTTCACTTGTGCGCATCATATGCTTGTGAAAAGTTACCAAGAGGTGTAGAAGATTTTGCGCGAGATGTTTACAATTATATACAGAATAGTCCGAAGCGCATAGGAGACTATAAAGATTTTCAGTGTTTTGTTAATGTTAAGCCTCATAAGCTTTTACATCCTTGTCAGACAAGATGGCTTTCTTTGCTTCAAGTTGTAAAAAGGCTTGTAGAACAGTTGCCAGCCTTAAAACTATACTTCCAAGGTGCAGTATTCACTGATCGTTTACTTGCAGCTCAATCAATACTTTCCAAGTGCATTGAACCAACTACTGAATTATACCTTGAATTCCTTAGTTATGCCTTAGTTTATTTCAATGATCTTAATAAAGAGATGCAATCGGAGCATCCAAAACTCTTCTTGCTGTATGACAAAATATTTATAACATATAAAACAATTTTGGAATGTTTTCTCAAACCACAGTACCTAGAATTAACGGATGAAGAAAAAAGTGTCATCGATGATCAAGAGTTTGCACTGCAAAACAAAATTATAAATTTAGATTTTATATGTGAAGAATATCACCTAGAATTATCTGACATTTACTTGGGTGGTAACGTTGCGGTTATTATCGAATCGAAAAAAGATAATATCTGCATTGAAACTCTCAGACAATTTCGGATGAAATGTCTTGAGTTCTACATAGAAAGTGCGAAGCAAATTAAATGCAGATTTCCATTCGAAGAGAGGCAGCAGTTAAAAGGTCTGAAGTTTTTAAATCCAGAAACGCTTTTGAACTCAACATTAAAAAGAAACTTACCTTCTATTGCACATTTGAGTACTCTATTTCCAGGTAATTACGGTTTCAATCTGTTAATCATTTTATTGAGAATTGCGTACTTTTATCGTTTCTAGAACTTGCACCTAAGAATATGACGGAATTCGATCGAGAATGGAGAGTATTGAGGAACATGACGTTACCATTTTCTTCTGAGGACCATGTTGAAGTAGAAGATTTTTGGAGATATATATCCAAACTAGAAAAAGGTGATAGAACCTGTATGTTCCCACTGCTCTCAGAATTTGTAAGAACACTATTGTGTTTGCCTCATAGTAGTGCAAATGTAGAGCGCCTGTTTTCGTCAATAAATCTAATGAAGACAAAATTAAGGAATAAGCTTTCAACGAAAACCTTAACGGGGCTGCTGTTTACAAAAAGTGCACTTCTAACTCCCTGCTATGATGTACAACTTTCTGAAGAATACGGTCAGCTATTTAATAGTAATATGTATGACTTCAAAAAAAGTCCAAAACTACGAGTTTTATCGATTTGAGTGATTCAGATTGTGAATAAACGATAATCCAAATAAATATCTCTGTTTCAGAGTACCCAAATTTACATTTTTCGAACTTTTTAATATGTGAAAAAAAAAATCTGTATTCCTACAGATTTTCGTTAATAATAAATACAGAATTCTGCAGAATTTTTTTCTACAGACTTTTTGAAATTCTGGTTGGCATCACTGTTCGCCACTACCCGTTTATGTGTCCTATCATTTGAATTTTAATCGTTTTTATATTAATAAATCATTCAGTAAACTTACACCGTTGTTTTCCCGAAACCCACATGAATTAAGCTCTTTTGAAAAGCACTGTGTTGCCCATAATTCTATAGTAAAAGATCTGTTGCCTGTAATTTATTGTAAAAAAGCTCAGGCTAAAATAGCTAAAAGGCGAGTCCCACTCCCGATCATGTCAGGGACAGTCGCTAAGAAGTTACTCTAAGGCACTTTCCTCTGAGATTTCTTGTGTTATAGTTCTTTTGATTTGGAGACATAGTCATTTGTTTTTTCCTTTGGCATGTTAACAGATCCTTAAAATTATAACAAGTGACTAGTATTTGTATACCTACGTTTATTTTTTTTTTTTTTTTTCGAATAAAACACTTCTAACGATAAGAAGAACACCCGCATATGTATTTATATCTCAAAATCTTAAAGCAAAAAAAAAATGTTTGAACTGAACGTCTACACTTTTTATTACTCACGTGTCGCCACTATAATGATGGTGAGGGCAATGCGTCAAAAATAAACGATTTTATTGCAACGATTACTTTATATAAAGATTTTGAAAACATTACCGACACTAGTGCACTCATTATTCCGCTATTCCATGGTAAAAAAAAAATTTCTATAAACTTGGAACATAATAAAATAATCGTGAAAATTTTACCAAATTTGTACTAAAATTGGTTTTTTCCAAAACTTTTTCCATAGAAATCCTGAATTTTTTTTCAAATCCTTAGTAGTAAACAGCTTAATAGATTAATATGAAATTTGTATTAGAAGGCTTCGCAGAAACTTGGTGGCAAGGGGTAAAAAAGGAAGCGAACGCCGTTAATGTCGTAATATTACTTCACGCGGCGTATTTTTTGTATATCGTCAGAACTCAGTTTGAGGGGTTCTTATTTTACGCCAGAAGAGATTTAATAGGGTAAAACTATACAAAACGCCCCAGTAGTCGGACACGCACGCAGATGTTGATATGCAAAAGTTTTGGGATATTTTTTGGATGTGGGAATATGATTAATATAGAAAATTATAAAAATGTAATTTCTATTTATTGTGGTAAAGGAGGAGATATAGGTAAATTCATAAATAATGATTTTAATTATGATGTTGGTATTGTTCCAGATATCACGTATGCAAGTAGAGAGTTCAACATACCACCCAGAACCCTGAGGAGAGACATTTTAAAAGGCAATGCAAATAAGTCGCTTGGTCGATCAACTGCTCTTTCATTGGAGCAAGAAAACAAATTGGTTGCCCACATAAAAAAATTGGAAAAAAGTTGGTTTTGCTCCTGACCGAAAAGACGTAAAAGAAATCACTTATCGGTTCGGCGAACGTCTTGGATTAGCACACCGTTTCTCAAACAAAACAATGGCAGGTAATGTTTGGCTCAATGGTTTCTTGAAACGTAATCCTGAGATATCAACAAGGAAATCTGAAGGTCTATCGCTAGCCAGGGCTTAGGTGTGAATCCAGCCGACGTCAAAAAGTTCTACAAATGTTATAGATTAAGATGAAAATTTGGAAGAATCGGCCGATCAACCGCGATCAACAATTTACGCATCTGCAGCCATTCAAATTTTCGAGAAAGCAGTAGAATGGGCTGAAGCTAACACTACGGGTATTCCGACAAAAAAAAAACTTCGGCCATAAGGCCAATGGCTGATAATTTGAACAACATTTTTGTCAAGTTTGCTACAATTTAAATGAAATTGTCAGTTGATGAACCAATGATTCCATATTTTGGAAGAAACTCTTGTAAACAGTTTATGCACTTGAAACCAGTTTATTTTGGATACAATGTATTTGTTGCAGCAACACACGTAGTATACACCCCTTGGTTGTGCGTACGTTAACAGGACCGCATCTAAAGGCAATACACGAGGTATAGTAGTTATACTAGAGCTGCGTTTGGTTTCCGGGACCACTCTAGAAATAACATTCACTCTTATACGAGCTGCGTACGGTTATCCGGAACACTCTATAAGGAGTTTTATTTTGTTTTGTAACAAGGTTGGAAGTCTGGACACCCAGAAACCACCTTCGCTTACAAATTGGCACCCAACGAGTGGCTTACCTTTACCTAACCGAGTGGAATCCCCTCTGGAAGTAAAATGCCGCCAAAAGCATCCCAGAAAGCATCGGGTGATGATTCGACGTCACTGCAGCCAGGTAAGGCTCAGGATGAACATCAGGCCCAGGAATGCAACACCAACCGCGACCGCCGAACTTTAGTCAAACTCGACAGCCTAATGGAATGTTCAAAGCGATTTGCAGGAGAGTACGACGTAGGAAGGGTTAAGGCCTTCATAAGCAATGTGCTGCTATTCAAGAAGAATCGTGGAATATCTGACGAAGACGCGTTGTTGGAATTTCCAAAGCTGCTGACAGACGTAGCCAGTGTATGGTGGGAAGGAGTCAGGCATGACCCAGCGACATGGGACGACACCATTGAAATGCTTCCTGAACAGTATGCTCCGAGCAGGCCTTCGCATGTGATTTTCGGCCTCATCACCGATAATAAGCAGAAGCGGGATGAAGGTACGATTGAATTCATCAGCAGTAAAAGCGCATTGTTCGCGGAATTACCGACGCCAAAAATGGATGATAGCCACTGCCTGGACATCATTTACCACTTACTCCATGATGATCTGAAGAGGAAGGTAAGGAGAGAGGAATTCCGAACTTTCGTAGAGCTGAATGCTTTGGTACGTTATTATGAGAGAAGAGAAAGAAAAGGCTATTGTACTGGTACGCTGCAACTACTGTAGGAGTAAAGGGCATAAAGCATCACAAGGAACGAGCAAACCTAATGATCAAGAAGGGGTCGTATGCTTTGGATGTGGACAGAAGGGTTTCTACAGAAGAAATTGCTCAAAATGCAGCCAGAAATCGACAGTAGCACCCGGTAGAAGTTTTAATACCCTGGAAGTAACAGCTGGCGGTAATATCCCAGCCATTAATATTGTTGTGAAAGGAGTGATCATTGTAGCCTATCTAGATACAGCTGCAAGAACAAGCGTGGCAGGTTTAATACTGCATAAGCTATTGAGAGAAACGGGACATAAATTCCGTAACGAGAAGGCAGAAGTAACCTTAGCCGATGGAGTTCAGCGTACAGGTTTCGTGTTAAGAACAAACACACGCATTATATTAGGGAATCGCTCCAAGACACTGAACGTCAGCATACTCCCGAACTCAAGGAACAAAGTAACGCTGTTGGGTATTGACTTCCTGGAAGAAGCCGGAATAATACTTAAACCTAGCGCAAGGAGTTTGGCATTTTGTTGACCAGCCACAAAAGTGTTTCCCCTATTTTCAATATGTGGACGAACCTGACGAAATAATGACGCCGATGGAACTCTATGACTATGGTCCGATTCAACCGATATCGCCGATAGCAAGTCCTTCAGCCCAAACTACGCAGACATTAACTGAAGTGCTCAATATGTCCATAGAAGAGTCAGTAGATAGAACTCCGATGGTCAGAAGAGATTTCTCACCACATGATGTGAGGAAAAAGCAGTTGAAACATGAGATCCAGAAGATGCTCAATAAAGGGATCATCAAGCCATGCGACTCTCCATGGGCATCCCCAGTAGTAATGGTACCCAAGAAAGATGGAGACATCCGAGTGTGCGTGGGCTACCGACAACTCAATGCCATCACGGTACCCGACCGTTACCCACTCCCACGTATTGACGATTTGCTACATACAGCCAAGACCACAGAGTGTATGACAACACTGGGCCTGCAATCAGGGTATTGGCAAATCAAGATTAGGGAAGAGGATAAAAAATAAAACATCCTTCTTCACACCGTTTGGGACTTTCCGGTTCAACCGAATGCCCTTCGGACTTCGAAACGCTGCGGCGACCTTTCAAAGGTTAATGGATCAAGATCGCTCTGGTCTGGGCGGTATTGCGATGCATGTGTACCTTGACGACATCATTATACGCTCAACCAATTTTAAAGAACATTTGTAGGACTTACGGAAAGTGTTCATTCGCTTGAATGATTTGGGTTGCGAAACAACCCCAGCAAGTGCAAATTCTGCTGCAAGGAAGTTAAATATCTGGACCATATCCTGCTGAAGGATGGAATCAAGATGGACCCGGAGAAGACAGTTGCAATTACAGAAATGAACCAACCGACAAATCAGAAGCAGATCCTCACGTTTCTCCAAACTTGCTCGTGGTACCGAAGGTTCATACCGAACTTCGCTGAAATCGCACGACCATTAAGCAACCTGACGAAGAAGGCAGCCATTTTTCAATGGACAGTAAGAGGGGAGATTGTTACCAGAAGTTAAAGACAATGCTAGTGACAGCACCGATACTTGTGCAGGCTGATTCGTCCAAAGGATACCTGTTAAAAACTGATCCCAGCAAATACGCCAACGGACCAGTTCTTGTCCAGGGGGAGGGTCCTGAGGAACATCCTAGCGAATACGCAAGCCGACTCTTAACTTCTGCCGAACGGAATTATTCGACAACGGAACGTGAAGCTTTGGACATAGTTTGGGCCGTTAACAAATTCCGAGGGTATATCGAAGGAGCGAACGGTACCCTCCTTACCAATCAACGCTTTAAGAAGACGAGGACGACCCCGTAACACTGATGCTGGCAACTCATCGAGACGACTTCGTAACCAGAGGGGGAGACTGTAACAGAGACTGTAAACGAACCTGCCGACGACACTGTAGCAGACACAGCACACAGTGGCAGACACGATCGCCGTTACATTTCCTTACATAAGATATTTTACATCAATCAATGTAGTCACAGAAAGACAACAGGCTGTCAGAGCCGAGGAGGAAGTAGTGGTTCTCCGAAGAGCTAGAACAACCAGAGGCAGCGGAAGGACAACAGTCTGTCAGAGTCGAGGAGGAAGAAATGGTTCAATTCTCCGAAGAGCTAGAACAACCAGAGGCAACGAAAGGACAACAGTCTGTCAGAGTAGAGGAGGAAGAAGTGGATCCATATTCTTCGGCACAGTCCAGCAAGTGGTTAATAACACACCACGAAGGAGTACGAAGTTCAGCCCGTAGTTCAATTCTCCGAAGAGCTAGAACAACCAGAGGCAGCGGAAGGACAACAGTCTGTCAGAGTCGAGGAGGAAGAAGTGGATCCATATTCTTCGGTACAGTCCAGCAAGTGGTTAATAACACACCACCAAGGAGTATGAAGTTCAGCCCGTGGTTCAATTCGCCAAAGAGCTAGAACAACCAGAGGCAGCGGAAGGACAACAGTCTGTCAGAGCCGAGGAGGAAGAAGTGGATCCGTATACTTCGTTACACAGTGATTGAGAATTGTTTGCAGTGCGGTTTTATGCGACTTGGAGGCCTTTGGAGGAAATGTATAGTACTATCTTAAGATTAAGTGGGAAGATAAAATTATATCAGCGTTTCTGAACGTAGACACGGCATTACGTTTATTTTTAAGTCTGATGGTGACAAATTGTTCTGCGGAAAGATCATTTAGTCAATTTAAACGCTTAAAAAGTCAATGTCGAACAATGATAACGCAGGAAAGACTTGATGCACTATCTCTGCTCTGTATTGAGAGTGATTTGCTTCATGAAATAGATTTCGATAAACTTATAAAAGACTTCGTGCTAAACAAAAAAAAACTTCCTCATGCTGACTCAGTAAATCATCACACTCTGCATTCATCCACATGGCGATGGAACGACCGACCGACCAACGCACGTAGAATGCTGCGTGCATTTTTTACTAACGGACGTCTTAGGACCACGACGAACAGAACTCCAAACAGTTGAATGCCAGTGGTCGCCAAAGCCAGTCGCGATAAAGAAGTTGTTTTTAAATAATAAGATTTGAAGAATAAATTGTATTTTAATCGACTTAGTGTGTTTTTTTGAAACGGATTTATTGGAAATCCTACACGTATATCAATGTATAGAGAGTCTGCTACTTGTGAGAGACTTATATATGACAATAACATGAGAGTGTATTATCATATATAAGTTTTTTTTTTTAAATGGAATGTGTTTTGCATTTAGGCGACACGACAGAAGGCAATGTTTTTTGTATCGTTGGACGAAAAAGACGTCTTGAAAAATCGCTAAATAAAATATTGCTTAATTCCGTTTTTATAAAAGTCAACGTGTTTTATTTCTTTTAAAAAAGAAAACAAAAGCAAACAATTGGATTTGCTACAAAACCAAGCCTAGTTGAATTTAATTGGCGCCCGAGCAGGGACCCGTTAAAACAAGCATAAAAAATGCAGATGTACGCCTACCTAAAGTAGTAAAGTGAGTTAATTGTGCGTTCGGGAAATAGTCCGTTCAATGTAAATCGACCTCAAGTATCTCGTCGTGTGTGACATAATTAAGCGAATATTAAAAATAAAAAAAAAAAACACTAGTGCTTGTGCCGGGTCTTGCGATCAGCATCTCCGGAAATCAATAGATGAAGGGACCACGTAGAGAGTGTTAGAGCCGATACCTTAGTAGCCAAACAAGGTGTCTAGAATCGACGATTAGGAGCAACATTTTTGAAGTAAATCAACAAAAACAACAACAACACAATCATACTATACTGAGATACTTTATAGCGGCATCATCAAATCATAACCAAAGGGCCGCAATAAAGTTTCCATTTCGCGGCGCAACGAAGGAAAAGACAAAGAAGAGCAGCAGATAACCCGACTGCAGATCAACCATCAAACGCAGTAGGTTGTAATACGCTACTTTATGCTGACGACCCCATTACCTATTCTAGTTCTCTTTCCCCGGAAATAGCAACAGGAAGAGTGGAGGAACATATAAAAAACTCTGGGATTACTATCTGAGTGGGTACTGAAAATCAACAGCAACAACACGGAGCTCATCTGTTTCAGATCTCCAATGACTGTTCTTGGAGTAAGAAGAAAATCAACTTTAGTACGAAGAAGCAGGAACATCAAGATTACTCTCCCGGATGGCTCAACAGATTCTCCATCTCCAAAGACGTAATATCTGGGAAGAAACTTCAGCGAGAAGTTTAAATTTAACGACCACGCCAGGAACATTCTCAAACGAGCCAGCTTTGCACTTCATTTGGTGCACGCCAAAGAACGAAGTTGCTTATTTAAAAGCAGCTGATTACCTAACCGAGTGGAATCCCCTCTGGAAGTAAAATGCCGCGAAAAGCACCATCTGCATCCCAGGAAGCATCGGGTGATGATTCGACGTCACTGCAGCCAGGTAAGGCTCAGGATGAACATCAGGCCCAGGAATGCAACGCCAACCGCGACCGCCGAACTTTAGTCAACCTCGACAGCCTAATGAAATGTTTAGAGCGATTTGCAGGAGAGTACGAAGTAGGAAGGGTTAAGGCCTTCATAAGAAACGTGCTGATATTCAAGAAGAAGCGTGGAATATCTGACGAAGACGCGTTGATGGAATTTTCAATGCTGCTGACAGACGTAGCCAGTGTATGGAGGGAAGGAGTGAGGCATGAACCAGCGACATGGGACGACGCCATTGAAATGGTTCGTGAACAGTTTGCACCGAGCAGGCCTTCGTATGTGATTTTCGGCCTCATCATCGATAATAAGCAGAAGCGGGATGAAGGTGCTATCGAATTCATCAGCAGTAAAAGGGCATTGTTCGCAGAATTACCGACGCCCAAAATGGATGATAGCCACTGCCTGGACATCATTTACCACTTACTCCATGATGATCTGAAGAGGAAGGTAAGGAGAGAGGAATTCCGAACTTTCGTAGAGCTGAATGCTTTGGTACGTAATTATGAGAGAACATACAAACCGAGAATAGAGCAAGTCAAGGCTATAGTACTGGTACGCTGGAACTGTAGGATTAAAGGGCATAAAGCATCGCAAGGAACGAGCAAACCTAAGAATCAAGAAGGGGTCGTATGGTTTGGATGTGGACAGAAGGGTTTCTACAGAAGAAATTGCCCAAAATGCAGCCAGAAATCGACAGTAGCACCCGGTGGAAGTTTTAATACCCTGAAAGTAACAGCTTGCGGTAATATCCCAGCCATTAATATTGTTGCGTAAGGAGTGAGCATTGTAGCCTATCTAGATACAGCTGCAAGAACAAGCGTGGCAGGTGTAATACTGCATAATCTATTGAGAGAAACGGGACATAAATTCCGTAACGAGAAGGCAGAACTAACCTTGGAGTCCAGCGTACAGGTTTCGTACACACGTTAAGAAAAGACACTGAACGTCAGCATACTCCCGAACTCAAGGAACAAAGTAACGCTGTTGGGTATTGACTTCCTGGAAGAAGCCGGAATAATACTTAAACCTAGCGCAAGGAGTGGTACCGAAGGTTCATACCGAACTTCGCTGAAATCGCACGACCATTAAGCAACCTCACGAAGAAGGCAGCCATTTTTCACTGGACAGTACGAGAGAAGATTGCCTACCAGAAGTTAAAGACAATGCTAGTGACAGCACCGATACTTGTGCAGGCTGATTCGTCCAAAGGATACCTGTTAAAAACTGATCCCAGCAAATACGCCAACGGACCAGTTCTTGTCCAGGGGGAGGGTCCTGAGGAACATCCTATCGAATACGCAAGCCGACTCTTAACTTCTGCCGAACGGAATTATTCGACAACGGAACGTGAAGCTTTGGACATAGTTTGGGCCGTTAACAAATTCCGAAAGTACATCGAAGGAGCGAACGGTACCCTCCTTACCAATCAACCCTTTAAGAAGACGAGGACGACCCCGTAACACTGATGCTGGCAACTCATCGAGACGACTTCGTAACCAGAGGGGAAGACTGTAACAGAGACTGTAAACGAACCTGCCGACGACACTGTAGCAGACACAGCACACAGTGGCAGACACGATCGCCGTTACATTTCCTTACATAAGATATTTTACATCAATCAATGTAGTCACAGAAGGACAACAGGCTGTCAGAGCCGAGGAGGAAGAAGTGGTTCAATTCTCCGAAGAGCTAGAACAACCAGAGGCACCGGAAGGACAACAGTCTGTCAGAGTCGAGGAGGAAGAAATGGTTCAATTCTCCGAAGAGCTAGAACAACCAGAGGCAACGAAAGGACAACAGTCTGTCAGAGTAGAGGAGGAAAAGTGGATCCATATTCTTCGGCACAGTCCAGCAAGTGGTTAATAACACACCACCAAGGAGTACGAAGTTCAGCCCGTGGTTCAATTCTCCGAGGAGCTAGAACAATCAGAGGCAGCGAAAGGACAACAGTCTGTCAGAGTAGAGGAGGAAGAAGTGGATCCGTATTATTCAGACAGTGATAGTGAATTGCTATATGAGGCTTGGAGGGGAGGCCTATGGAGGAATTGTATATTACAATGTATATTGAAAATGATGCAGGTAAACCGACTTCAAAAAACAATAAAAAAAATAAATCTGACACCCACTGATTCAAGGGTACAAATGAGTTTTTTTTTTTTTATTTACTTTGTTCGTGTTTTTCCAAACTAGAGCCAGAGTTTCCACGGGGACTCATTTGAGTCAAAAGGGACTCATTTTGTGTTTAGTTTGACTCGACTTTTTAATATTTGTTCTCGATTGCAATGGCTGTGGAAAACCCGGCTTGTTAGAACCGAACTGCTAGTCACTTCGAATTATATAAAGATATCCGGCAATCTGAAGATGTCAGTCGGGTTAATTTTTAAAAGCAATATGCATGTATATTTCAGCTATTGCTATTTCACACCTGATTCAAATACAGTGTACTCGCGAAACGGTGAACACCGCAATTGAAAAAGGGCGCCAATGTGACGAGTTTGGCTAAGCAATACAATGTTGCTAAATCCACAATATGCGGAATACGTAAGAAAGAAGAGAAAATCTTAAAGTGCGTCAACAATACATTTTCTGGACCAGGAATAAGAAAAACGATGAGGACGTCAGAGTTACCCAAAATGGAAAAATGCCTCTACGGTTGGTTCAACCGAATGCGAAAGAAAAACTTCCCTGTAAGTGGATTAATGCTTAAGGAAAAGGCTAAGGAATTGCACTCAAAAATCAAAGAGAACGAAAGTGGATTCAACGCCAGTGATGGGTGGCTGCAGCGTTTTAAAAAAAGGTACTGTGTTCGCCTTCTCAAAATATCTGGAGAAAAATTGTCATCGCAGACTGAATTGGTGGATCCATTTAAATTAAAGCTGAAATCAAAAATTGACGAATTGGGATTGTGCAATGATCAGTTGTATAATGCTGATGAATCTGGTTTATTCTGGAAACTTTTGCCAGAAAAAACTTATGTGTCATCGTCGGAAAAATCTGCTCCGGGCGTAAAAACAGAAAAGACGCGAATCACGTTCTTGTGTTGTGCAAACGCATCAGGATCGCATAGATTAAAGCTGTTGATAATTGGAAAAGCTAAGAAACCTCGATGCTTTAAAAATTTTAACTGCCCTACTGATTATAAAAGCTCAAAAACGGCCTGGATGACATCTATAATTTTCAAGGATTGGTTTCATCAATCGTTTGTTTCACAGGTAATAATTAAGTTAACTTACAAATGTTGCCAAATTACTATTTTTTTAGGTTAAAGCGTTTCTCAAAAATAAAGGGTTGCCATTGAAAACGCTCCTTTTAATAGACAACGCCCCATCTCATCCAAGTGAGTTGGAGCTAAAATCAGAAGATGGAAACATAATAGCTATGTTTATGCCACCAAATGTGACTCCCCTCATACAACCAATGGACCAGAATGCTGTCAAAATTACAAAAATGTATTACAGAAGCAGTCTTTTAGCTTCGATTGCGGCACAAAAGGCTAATTTGATTGTATCAATGAAGAAATTAACATTGGACAACGCCATTACTATTTTTTGGAAGCCGCATGGAATAGAGTAAGCACAGACACTCTGGCTAAATGCTGGAATAATATTTTGAGCCTTGTACCAAATCAAGAAGATCCTGAAGATAATATTCCAATTAGAGATATGTGGAATATTATAAACAGAGAATTGCGGAAACATTACATGCCGGGTAGTAACTTGACAATAGATGAACAACTAGTGCCCTACAGAGGTAGGGTATCATTTCGTCAGTATATGCCTTCTAAACCGGATAAATATGGAATGAAAATTTGGTGGATTTGCGATTCCAGCACCAGTTATCCGCTATATGGAATTCCGTACCTCGGAAAAGAAGGGACGAGCCGTGCAATCAATCTCTCTTCTCAAGTTGTTGAGATGCTATGTGAACCATTTGAAAGGACAAACAGGAACGTGACGTTCGACAATTATTTTACTAGCTTTGAGCTAGCACAAACAATGTTATCGAAGGGACTAACATGTGTCGGCACATTGCGAAAAAATAAAAGATGCGTAGATGGCCTCAAGCACAATTTTATAACATTATTGACGTGTGTGGTATTGCAGCAAAAGTCATTTGGCTGAAATTATACCCTAACTGGAACCAGGCGAAGCTAAACTCCCGGCGAAAATTGTTTTTGAAGGAACTCGCCAAAGCCTTAGTCATTCCAAATATACAGCGTCGAAGTAAGCTATTTCTGTCAAAGTCAAACGTTGCTGCAATTGACGAAGTATTGGAAAACACATCAACAAACCTAACTCCAACTGTACCAGCAGCACAATCAAATAAAAGACGACGCTGTTACTGCTGCCCTTATGAAAAAGGACGATCTTCTAAGCAATGCTGTGGTATTTGTCAGAAACCCGTGTGTAACGAGCATTCACAAAAAACAGTAGTTTGTCTAACATGTAAAAATAAATAGTTTAATAGCAATCGCTAAGTAATTTGTATTGAATTTCATTTTTTTTTTAATAAAATAAATGAATTCTCTATGTATTTTGTATTAGTGTCTCCAAGTCACACCCTGGCAGTTTACGTTATTCAAATGACATGGCAGTAATAGGGTTAAATATCCTAAAAGAAAGGTGGAATGCAGAAATTAATTCTGTCATGGAATCTACAGTTGATCTGCTTCAAAGCTTAGATCCCCAGGTTTGTATTTTCAAACACATATGGTTAAAGGCCATTTTTTTTATAACATCGAATGTATTTAATTTTTGTTTAAAGATTGAGTAAACATTATCAACAGTTCGAGATTGGAATGAAGATCAATTTGTCGATGGCTTAGCTGAAATTGAGGAAATTGAACTAGAGGAATCCACCGACAGCGATGACTCAATTATTGAAGCACCTGCAAAGAGCATTAATGCCAGTGATGCAATCGAAATCTTTTATAAAGCATTGGAATGGGCTGTATATGAAGGTGTTGATCAGAGTGATGTAAATGTTCTTCGGCGCCTAAGGGAGAAAGCCGTTTTCAAGTTCTTAGAAAAGAAAAAGCAGCAGAAAAAGATTACTGATTTTTTCAATACATAATACAAACATAATAATTTCAAAAATGTGTATCCCTGGGGATTTAATTAAAAAAATAATATAATTAGGTTTATTGTATGTACCATTATACTTAAATTTCAACCATTTGAATACATAAAAAATCATTTTAAATAAATCCTCTCGTCAATTGTTTTTTCATAAAACTTGTTTTGGTTTCAAAACCAGTAGACAGTATCAAATGATGTAAATTATAACAATATTATCTCCAAAATTTCACTGTTCCAAAACGTGAACAATCCACAAACGTGAACACCCTTGGTTTGAATTAGTTCACCTTTTCGCGAGTGCACTGTATATGTATGTACATACATATGTAGGCAGTTGTAAAGCAACTCTCTTGATTGTGAATTTATGTATGTATGGTTATGGGCCTGTTGTAAAACTGTTAGCTACTACGTATTACTTTTTGTTATTGTGTATGTATTTGCACTCACAATGCTTTCGGTTTGCAAGTTTGTTTTGTCTGGGGCACATGCACATTTGGTATCCACATATGAATCTATGTTTCGAGTAAGAACGAGTTTAGTAGGCGCGTCTTTCAAAAGATATCGGTCGGGTTCTTTTCTTGCGCTAGTAGTTCGGTAAAATTGGTAAAAATGTCTTTAACTCGCAAACGCATTTCGCTTCAAGATAAAGTAAAAATCATTGACGAGCGCAATAAGGGAGTCCCACTTAAGGACATTTCAAAGAAGTTTGCAATTCCAAAATCCAGCATTTGTACCATTAAGAAAAATGGAATCATGGTTCTCAAAAATCTGAGAGATACACATAGTGGATCTTTTCACCGACGATCATTAAAGAAAGGTGAATACCCAAAAATGGAACAAATGGTTTATTACCCAACGTGAAAGACACATTTCCATAAATGGAAACATTCTGAAAGCCAAAGCTATAGAGATCCAAAAAAAATATTACCTCGGAGAATTTTCAGCGAGCAACGGTTGGCTGACAAAATTTAAAAAGCGCTTTGGGATTCGTATTCTTAAACAGTCTGGCGAAAAGCTTTCATCACGAGCAGATCTTGTTAACCCATTTAAAAAAAAATTGCCTGAAATCATAAAAGAAAATAAACTCAGCTTAGATGCGGTATTCAATGCCGACGAAACTGGTCTTTATTGGAAAATGCTGCCAGACAGTACGTATGTTCATGCCGGAGAAGCAAGCGCTCCAGGGAGGAAAATTTCCAAAGAACGCCTTACGTTCCTTGCATGCTCGAATGCTACTGGTTTAAAAAAAAAATAAAGCCACTTATAATCGGGAAGTCAAGAAAGCCGCGGGCTTTTAAAAATAAAACTCTACCAATTGACTATGCGTTTTCTAAATCTGCATGGATGAATGCTGGTCTTTTCAAAACTTGGTTTTTCAAGAATTTTATACCACAGGTTCGAAATTAAAAAAAAAATACAAATTGTTCTTTAATTCTATGTACCTACTTATTTTTTTATAGGTTGAAGAGTTTCTGAAAGAGCAAAATCTACCAATACAGGCTTTGTTGCTTCTAGATAATGCGACTAGTCATCCTCCCGAAGAGGAATTAGTAAAAGAAACGGCCGATGGAAAAATTTGGGTGGTGTACATGCCACCTAATGTTACACCATTGATCCAACCAATGGATCAGAATGCGATCCGCTTAACTAAGCTATTTTATAGAAGTAGCTTGCTGAGCAAAATTGTGAGTTCGGGAAAAGGCATAACAGATGCTCTGAAGGAGCTCAATCTTTTTGAGGCTGTTTCACTCATTGCCTTGGCATGGAAAAATGTATAAGCGGTTGTGCTTCACAAGTGCTGGAAAAACATATTAACTCCAACGCCGGATACGGAGTTTGATGAGGAGGATGATATTCCCCTGTAAGTTTTACGGAGCCAAGATGAGATGGTCGTAGTAACAAACACTTTGACTCTTGTCCAAAATATTTTCCCAGAGGTTAGAATCACTTTCAAATGATGGTATTATTTTATAAGCTATACATTTTACATTACATATGTAATGTACTTTAGGCTAACTTCACTGGAGAGGATTTGGAGTCATGGAACAATGCTGAAATGTTTCTTGCAGAAGATAGTCGTACCAGTACATTTCAAGAAAACGATGTTATTGATGTTGACAATGATGAAGATGATAGGTCCTTAGAAATGGGTTCAAACTCTGTTCAGAAAATAAAACATACCGATGCGATTGAGAATTTTAACACGTGAATTAAATGGGCCGAAGAAAACAACGTTGAACATACCAAAATATTTGTCTTAAGAAGCCTTCAGGAAAAAGCTGGGGTGGGATTCTGTAAAAAACGAAACGAAAAACGCTTTCGTGTTTCAAAAAACGACAGAAATCACGCGAAAGCGAAAGTTTGCTTCATGTAACTCCTTTCGTTTCCTTTTTCTCTTTCCCATAGGTTTGAGAAACAGTGTGACGAAAAAAAGTTAAAGTTTGAGAAGCTGAGTGTATCATAATGAGTTTGCTGTCATATGCCAACAGCTGACAGCTTCAAAATATTTTATTTGTTGTTGTTTTGTTTCCAAATAATTAGGTCAAAATTCTAAATAATAATGTAAGTACAATAAATAATTACCACCCCACATACTCTTTATTTGAATTAATTACATACTTACAGGACGACAACAACAACACAAACACATCAAAAAATATTAATTGAGTGAATGGAGAAGTATCCTTTCCTAGCAAAAAATTCGCAGGACAATGCACAGGGAAGAGATAGAGCCGCAAAAAGATGGGAGCAACTTTGCAAAATCCTAAACGAAAATGGCCCACCCATTAAAAAAACTTTTTGGATGGAAAAGGGTTTTTATAATAATAATTGTTTGCTATACGTATATGTATATTTTATAAATGATTCCTTATTAAGACATGGGCAGATTTCAAACACCGGGCAAAAGCAAAGCTGTCCAGGAATAAAATATCGTTACAAAAAACTGGGGGTGGACCGTACAAAGAGGTGAAGCTTTCACAATTTGAAACCAGAGTGGTTGAAGTTGCAGCAATCGAAGCCGCTGTTACGGGAATTCATCTTACTAAAGAATTTGGTTGGGAAGTGGGAGCAGACAGAAGATGCTCAAAGGATACATCTTCCTTCAACTTCAAAAGGATTTTACGCAGATGAAAACGATGGAGTTGTTCATTTACTGCGTGATCTTTTGAGTGACCATGATGATTCTGTGCATGAGTTCGAAAGTAGAAAAGAGATGGAATTTGAACTACCGGCTAATGAATGTGAGCCACAACCCAACAATAACAACATACCCATCGACAAGTTTTCGCTTTTTAAAAATAGTGCAGATGAAGCACAAAACTATCACAAACAAGTGTTGACTATTTTGACTGAATATTGCTCTGTTCAATGTTCACGAAAACAAACGTTTACTGGTGATTTCTTTTCAAAAAATTAATAATACTATCCAGACTTTTTTACTTTTTACTTTGAAAAGTTTTGTTTTTTTTTTAACAATATTTGCACATTTTACTTAACGTTTCGTACAAGTAAAATGTGCTCGATATTACGAATTTTTCGATTTAACGAATACACCTGGACATTATATCATTCGTTATACTGGACCACCACTGTATTTACATAATTGGTCGCTTCTATCGTGCCGTTGTAGAAGGAGGATTTAAGACCATATAAACAGGCGGAACGCGTTGATAACGAAGTCAATACCATTTACATGCTATCAACAGACAATGTACTGTCGAAGCACACAACAGAGTTCACTTTTGAATTTTCTTAGTTTCACTTATTAAAAACTTACAATTCGACTGCAAGTAAAAAATAAAGATTTCTTGACCCCCGAAATTTGGAAACAACATAACAAACAAATTAAAAAAAAAAGTGTGGTATGTTATATATAACGTGTAACGTATTGCAATTTCTTTGTTTTCTGTTATAATTTCTAGTCATGTATCAATTGCATCTTAAAAATTAAAAATCTTCTCTTGTTAGTTGAAAATAAATATTTTTTTGTATAAATATGTTTGTTTTAGCATTCAATTTAAACCTACTACTTAATTTATAGTTATAAACTTACTTATCACTGCGTTGCTTTAATGTTTAATAATTTTTGTTTCTTCTCTTTAATTTACTTAAAGTTATAACTTTGATCAAAATATCTAAAGCGTCTTTTTTATGGTGATGGCGGGAAGTGGGAACACTTGTTTTCGTATTGGACTGGGGGAGGGGGAGAGAGGGAAGCGGTGGCAGGTGGGTGGATATAGGCTAGAAACACGAATTTATGCTTTTTCATTTGTTGTTGTTAATATAGTTATTGTATTTTTACTGCTTACGGTTTTGTTGTGTGTATGTGTGTGTTGTTTGAGAGAGTGGCGTTCTCTTAGTCTAGTGCAATTCCTCGAATCCATGAACTAAGGTCACTGGTATCTGATTCCATAATGATCTCTTCGGGTTCATCGTTTAGGAGGATGTATTGTGCGGCAGTTCGTCCACTTAAGTAGGCACCATGTACGGTTGAATAGAAGTTGGAATGCGTATGCTCACCAGCAAAGAGCACTGCAGGCTATGGAGATGGGGTGATGATTAATGAGTGCTAAGTTATGATGGAGGTGTTGGGACTTACTTTCATTTGATGGGGATTTGCGTAGAGAGGTTGTGCGAGATTTTCAATATCCTCTTGGCAAGCACCAACTGGTATTGACGTGTACGATCCTCGGGTGTATTGTTGCGATTTCCAACTTGTGCTGTGGGATAGAAATACGAAGATGTTAGATAAAGTATCAAAGCCAACGGCAGCGCTTAATCCCGTAGTGTATACTGATGGCGCCGTGTCCTAGGAGTATCTGATAAATTGGAACCGGCTCCTCCACCCATAGAAAAAAAATACGATCATTATGAAGCAACTAATAGCCTCGGAATTGCCTGATTTTATTGTTGACGACCATGCTAAGCTTAAAACGACAACGACGTTCGTATCTGGACCTGGATCGTGAGAACATTAGAGGTGCAGGCGTACAACTAGCTGAAGCCCTAAGCTGCTACATCTACTACGGACCGAGTTTTAGTAAACAGAAACACCGACTATTGGGATGTGGATTTGTTATAATTGCCAGACTTAGGCATGAAGTCTTATGTTTCCAAGACATTAGCGAACGCATTGTAACAATCTGCGTCAAGGCCAAATTCACCTTATATGCGCTCACGCCCTGAGGGGGGGGGGGGGGGGGGGGGAAGATGACGCAGTGAAAGATTACTTCTACGAGCTCCTTGATAAAACCTATGAGCGACTACCAAAGTACGATGTTAAAATCGAGCTGGGAGATTTTAAGCCAAAGGTAGAAGAGTACCTTCCAGCAGTATTGTCGGAAAACACAGCCTACACGACAAAACGTCTGGTAACGGACTTAGGCTAATTGACTTCGCTGCGGAACGCAATGCCACTATACCCAACACACGGTTTCCTCACCTCGATATCCATTAGGGACATGAAGGTCTCCATATCAACGAACAGTCAACCAAATTGATCACATTGCGATAGACAAGAAGCATGCATCCAGTATTTTGGATGTCCGAACATTCCGAGGCGTAACATCGACTCGGACCACTAGCTTGTTGCAGCCAAGGCAAGAATGCGGATATCCAGCACACCGCAACAAACCAGAAATACTGTGAAAAAATGTAATGTCGAAAAACCGCAATCGAAAGAGACTGCCAAAGTCTTCGCGCAACGTGTAAACCATAACCTCTCCGTTTCCACCATACCACCAGCATATAATGTCGGAAAACAATGGCAACGATGCCAACAAGCCATTAGAGCAGCCGCAACTGATGTGCTAGGTTTCTCGCCACCAGCAAGAAACCACTGGTTTGATGAGGAATGCCGACAGATGCTCGCAGCCAAGAACGAGGCCTACAAAACTAATCTGCAGAAAAAAAAGGGAAAAACACCTGCTTTTCAGAAAGAAGAAAAAAGAGCAAGAAAAACGCTCGATCGAGGATATAGAGAGGTGCTATTCCAGGAACGATGTTTGCAAGTTTTATCAAATTGTAAAGCGTCAAAGCCAAGGATACAAGGCTCAAACAGAATTCTGTCGAGATGAGCAAGGACATATCGTAATTGAGACACAGTCGATGCTGAGGATATGGAACAACCACTTCTGCTGTTAAACGGCGATGATGAACAACATTCCGCTGTCAGGCTGAACGAATCATTCAATATTGGCGACGGCAGCGAAAACTACCAACCACCCGACCTAAGTGAAGTGAGGATAGCTATATCTTAACTCAAGCTTAATAAGGACGCCGGAAATGACGGCCTTCCCGCTGAGCTCTATAAGGCCGGCGGAGATGACTTGGTAAGTAACATCCACCAACTCATAAGCCAAATCTGGTCGGATGAAAATATGCCTGAAGAATGGAACCTCAGCATCGTTTGCCCGATCCACAAAAAAGGAGACCCTCTGACCTGCGCCAACTACAGAGACATAAGTCTCCTCAACATCGCCTACAAGATCCTATCTGCCGTAATATGTGAACGCCTGAAACCGTTTACCAACAACCTGATTGGCCCTTATCAGTGTGGTTTTAGGCCAGGAAAGTCCACAACCGATCAAATTTTCACACTTCGGCAGATCCTGGAAAAAACTCAACAAGTCCAAATCGATACCCACCACCTATTCATCGATTTCAAAGCCGCATACGACAGCATTTATAGAGACGAACTATACAGAGCCATGTCTAGTTTTGGTATACCGTCCAAACTCGTCCGTTTGTGTAGGATGACGATGGAGAATTCTCGCTGCACCATCAGGGTCGGAAACGACCTCACTGAAACATTCGATACCAAAAAAGGATTTAGGCAAGGCGATGCACCAGACACCAGAAGCACAATTTTCCAAAAATCGGTGCAACTACTAGCATACGCCGACGATATTGACATCATTGGTAGGACTCAACGTGATGTCATAACCACGTTTGCTAGTATAGAGAAGGAAGCGGCAAAAATGGGTTTAGCAGTAAATGAGGGTAAGACAAAGTATATGCTATCAACACGAAAGGACACACAACATCGACGAATTGGACAGAACGTCACCATAACTTTGAGGTAGTACGGGACTTTGTCTACCTAGGCTCCGCTATTAACTCTGACAATAACATCTCGTCAGAAATCAAACGAAGAATTACTCTTGCCAATCGCTGTTTCTTCGGGCTAAGAAGGCAATTTAGTAGTAAAGCCCTCTCTCGAGCTACTAAGGAGATCCTATATAAGACCCTCATCATCACAGTCCTGCTCTACGGCGCTGAAGCATGGACCATATCAAAAGCGGATGAAGAAATCCTTGGTCGATTCGAGAGAAAAATTCTTCGGAACTGAGAATAGCAATATCTATACCCAAGCTGAACAAGGCCGCCGGAAACGACGGCCCTCCCGGCGTACACGTCTTACTTTACATTGAGTTTTGAAGGATATGCAGGCAAGGAGAGAGAATACACAGTGCGGCAACATCACTTCATTTCTTGAAAAGTGCGGCGTTTAGAGGTAATGGCAGGGTGGAACTGGAGTTTTCCCAACCCTGGTTGGTTGCCATCTTACATTGGAAAAGTTAAGAGTGTGCGTTTGCCTTCGAGCTCTACTTTTCGAAGGGTTGTTCTGTGCAGCAACCCAGCGTGCTTTTTGCAATCGCCCCATTGTAGACTCCTGTTTAGACCGGAAATCAATTACAAACGCGGATTTCAGATCGAGAGTGTGATTAGACGAAGAACAGAGGTCCCTCGGCACAGTAAATCACCTTGGAACATTGAGACAGTGAGAGCATCAATATTGCAATCCCAAGTTGCGCATTTCTAGGACATTTCGATCGTTCCTTCAGAAGAATTCTTCACCAAGCCATCCGTGGGAAAAATTGGCGATTGGATATAAAATTATTTTTTCAGTGATGAAACCCAATTTCTCTTGATTGGATGCACCCTTTTTTTAGAAAATGATTACACGCTGACAGTGAGGTTTGGAGGCCTTTGTTTCCCCCAACTTGTACTTAGCATATGCTCACTCAAGGGAATAGACGTCTCCTTCGAGTGAACACTCCCCGGAACCGCTCATCACAATAAGGCCTTACCATTGCTTGTGAGAAATTTCTTAAAACTACCACACTCCCAAAAAATCTAGAAAACATTAAATCAAACTCACCACACACATGTCTTTGGCTTCGGTACGTAGGGATCCTTTAGGAACACTTTTAATATTTCTGTACACTTATCGGCGACTGCATCGTGCGACAGCGTCTCCATATACTCCGCCTCCTTGCCGGACACCCAGCCCAACAGCAGCGTATCGGTGACTTTGGCAAACGAGTAAATCTTCTTGTGCCAATGTTTGCTCAAATACTCCTCTGAACATCGCTCCTCCGCCGTCAGTTCACATTCGTACTTATCATCATCCCACAGCAGCATAACTTCACTAATTTGCGGACTCAGAAACGGTCGTTCATACTCCAGGTAGATCTTGTCCACCGTACCGTACATAAGATTCTCTATAGCTTCTTGTTTGTAGTGCGGCAGCTCTGGATCAAACAACGTCTTCATTGTCTCCTTGAGCACACCCAACGGTGCGGTACATATCACATGATCGGCAAAGTACACTCGCCCATCGTCACATATCACTCGAACAGGAGACTCCGCCGCATCAGAATCCGACGAACCCTCTCGACTAGAACTTCCACCGCCCGTTGGGAAATCTGTCACAGTCTTCTCCGAATCATCCGACTGGTTATCGTCTTCGGAGTCCTCATCGACTGTCTCCAGTCCACTGCTGGTTTTCTTTCGCTTCCAAAAGATCTTCTTCACCGGACATCGCGTTACAATCGCATCCGTGGGAATATCTTGCGTCATTGGCTTCAGGATTGAACTATAGCCAGCCGGTGGCACAATGTTCCCACCCTGCAATTCTGTATAACTACCTAATTCTAAGAGGTCAACCTCGTCCATACTATGGCAGCCAGTGATGCAGGTCTCTCGTTTCAACAGACAATTGAATATCAGCTTTTTCAGCCGCTTCTCTTTGGGATCTTGCACCGAGTTCAGGTAGATTTCGATCTCGTAGTTGATGTGCTCGCCAACGCTGTGGATGTCAGGCGGTGGGCTAAACTGACACAGAAAGTACTCATCGCAGCGGCGCAAAAAGCAAACGTACGCCTCGTAAATTTCCTGCAGTATAGCAAAAGGAACTTGAACACCGTCTTCTGTGGTTGCGACCACTTTATGCGGCTTGGGGATGTTGACGATATTGACCAAGCCATGCTGGACAGCCAACTCGAAGATTGGGTTGCCTAGAACTCCGTGGATCCAGTTTGCACCAAGTTCAATCTGCAAGGGAACAAAAGAGATATTGTTAGTGAGAGTGACCTAGAGGTTGGAATTTAAAAAAAAAAAATGTTTCAGTGACTGTTAAGAACGATGGCGTTGGGCGTTATGTCAAGCTAAGTACCGAATATTCTTAGTAATTGACACTCCCTATGCTAGAAAGGTCGGTAGTTTTGTTCGCTATTTGCACGAATCTCTTTATTTCAGCCTTCGTCCAAAGATAGGCTTGAGGGTAAACTGATTTACATTCATAGCATAGCGAGTATTGCAGATGAATTGTTGAATGGGAGGAATGCAGCTGGCTATTTCAGTACTGGTTGATCAAATAGCAATAAAACAAGGTAAGGCAGGAGATATTTCGACCATGTTCGAGCGATACTAAAGAGTTCGCTATTCCTATGTCTCCTAAATGTTTTTCGCACGCGCTTGAATCCTATCTAGGAAGTGAAATATTGGCCGTTAAACCCAAGTTTAGGACGTATAAACGTTATCAAAGGGGGTCTCAGTGGAGCGATGGTTAGTGCGATGAACTACCGCTCAGAAGGTCTGGGTTCGATTCCCAGCCATAGTAACACCTAAATGATTTTTCACTGGCCCTCCTCTCGTCATGATTTGACAAATCATCTGGGTGGTATCAATTGTCAAGAAACGCTTATCTCAACATAGCCATTTCGATTCGGCATAAAAGAGGAGGTTCCGCCATAGTGCAAGAAGTACACACGCACACATGAATGGTTGTGAGAAAGCTAAGCTCTGGGTAGGTACTAAGAGCATGTTGCGCCAAAAATTTGGAAGCATGGAATTCCACTCTGTTTGATTTACCTTATTTGATAATGCTGCCAAGGTCGGATTTCAATGAGCTTAGAGTCCACGTTCGAAGATGAGAGACGTGGACCTGAAAACGAATATAGGAAACTGAGAATACTGCCATCAGCGAAGGAATGAATCGGATTAGAAGTTGCAGACAGGAGATCTATATATATAAAAATGGATCTTGGTTTGTTCGGATGCTTAAAACTCGAAAACGACTGGACCAAATTGGACACTTCCTTCTGCGGATTTGTTCGTAATTGCTCCGCGAAGGTTTAGGAAAAAAGAAAAATTGAAAAATTCTCAACAGGTGGCGCTGTAGGCGGTCATTCCATTTGATAATGGCAAAACAACGTTTGACGGGCCAGCTTGTCATTTATAAAAATGACAAAGAGAGTCAGAGATAAAACTGAGCCTTGAGGTACACCATCATTTGTGAGTTGAACCCGTCCAAAACAACAGGAATTTAACGTTTCGGAAGATAATTTCTAATCCCTAGAAGTTTTCCATCGATTCATGCACGAATTTTCGACAAAAGGGCTTGATGACAAACCCTGTCAAATGCCTTTTAAATATCAAGTGCAACAATTTAGCTTTCTTCATAATGGTGTACTTCGTCTTACCGTCTTGGTCCACTATTTGGTGAAATATGTCATCACCAGTGAACCGGTTGCCGCGAAAACCATACTGTCGGTCATTGAGAAGTATTCGTGTATTTCATTAGCTGAAGCGTTTCCACGTCCATTCCAAAGAAGGGACGTAAGTGCAATTGTTCGTTACCTAGAGGGAGAAGAAGATTCGCCTATTTTTGGTACAGGCTGGATAAATGCAGTTTCCATCTGATGAGTCCTGATGAGTCGCAGTGGTTTTGCTAGCGTAGAAGAACAGCTCTTCAGAATAATGGGGATATACCACCTGGACCAGCGGATTTATGAATGTCAAGAACAAATAAAACTCTTGCAACTGTACGAGCACGAAAGTGAATTTGTCCCATATAATGATCTACGTTCTCAAGTGCAGGAGGAGACTGGGCACAATCTGGCAACGTAGAACTGGCTGCGAAATGCGCAGCAAGCAGATTGGCTTTGTGTAGAGAGCTGTCAGCTGGAATGTTATACGGCATTGTGACTGCATAAATCGGTGCAACTACTAGCATAGGACGTCGATTTTGATGTCAATAGAATGTCACGTTCGCTAGTTATAGAGAAGGAAGCGGCAGTAAATGAGGATAAGACGAAGTACATGCTGTCAACACGAAAGGACACACAACATCGAAGAATTGGGCAGAACGTAACTATTGACAGATACAACTTTGAGGTAGTACGGGACTTTGTCTACATCGGCTCCAATATTAACTCTGACAACAGCATCTCGTCCGAAATTAAATGAAGAATTACTCTTGCCAACCGCTGATTCTTCGGGCTAAGAAGGCAATTCAGTAGTAAAGCACTCACTCGAACTACTAAGGAGATAAGACCCTGATCATCCCAGTCCTGTTCTACTTCGCTGAAGCATGGACAGCATCAAAAGCAGATGAGAAGTCCTCGTTTTGAGAGAAAAAAATTCAACGGTCCCGTTTGCGTTGACAGGCTATAGTGACAAAGAATCAACCACGAACTATACGACTGTACAGCGACATAGACTTGTTTTTTTTTTTTTAAACTCTGCATTGGAAGTTTAAGAAGGCTAGGACATGTAGAGCGAATGGATACCAATGCCAGACGTGGGATACAGTAGAGGAAGACCTCGCCTTTAATGATGGGCACAAGTGGAAACCAACCTCAACCAACTCAAAGTCCCCAACTGGAGGCAGTTAGCTAGGCTAGGTTAGAGTGGCTGCCAGCGATTTGTCAGCACAGTTAGACCAGTTGGTCCATAGTGATACCATATGGATTTCGTGAATTCTCCTTGTTACCTGTGAAAAAAACCAATCTGAAACGGAGAAGACTTCTCACTTTCGTGAGAATTCGAAAGAAGTAAGCTCCAAGATGAAGTTTCCTTTTGTTTGATAGGGCCGGGCAGTTACAAAGAAGAAGTTATGATTCTTCTTCTTCGTCCATACAGCTTCTGCAGAAGTCGTTTGAATGAAGGCCTAGCCTTTCTGCAAACCTACCTATTAGACAGTGTCCAGTGATGACACCAATGATGGCGCTCATGTGCGGTCTAGTAAGCGAAATCAGTCTCTTGGATCTTCTTAAATCCAGCTTTAGCCAAATTTGTTTGGTTATTTGACACGTCGCGTCGTGCCAAGACTCCATCTAAGATTTGATTTCCTGCTGTTTGCTGCGCTAGTAAGCTTTTTCATGTATCAATACGAATACCTATTGCACCCATGTCGGGGAAGACTGGCAATTTAGTCCCATTTTTGGCCAGTTAATCAGTTCCCTGGAGTGTCCCTATGCCCAGGCACCAAACCTAGGTGAATGTTAAACTGCTCTGACATCTTTTGGAAAGATGAGCGGTAATCAAGGATTTTCTTCTAGTTTGTTGAGACTGCTTCCAGGGATTTGATGGCCACTTGACTGTCAGAGATTATCCTTAGAAGATATAACATTCTCTTTTAGCCAAGATAAGGCTTCTTTGATTGCCATGAGTTTCGTCTGGAACACGTACTGAGCTCTTACACCGCGGCAAGATGGAAAGTCATATAGGAGTCATGTAAGGACCGTACAAATTTGAGAGGCCCAGGTTTTATCCGGACTGTAACACCACTTAAGGAACAATCTCTGGAGGAAAAGAACAAAACACAAACTCTACGAGATGAATATCAACTCAGTCATGGTCAATAAACCGCCCGCTGTTCATTTATATATGCCTAGGACATGTAGAGGATGAATGCTTTGGCCCGATAAGTTTTCGATTGCCAGGTAAATATTCAAAGCAGAGATAAACCCCACAAAGTATAGGGTTTTTATTTTTAGAGGTATAGACCTTCCGATAGGGACAACTGCTGAACGAGCAAATAAAATAAAAATTGTTGGTGCAACAAGCTCGTTGGTACCTACCTATACCTACAGCCTAGCTTTCTCACAACCATTCCAATGTGCGTGTGTACTTTTTGCACGTTGGCGAGACCTCCTGTTTTATGCCGATTCCACGGCTAAGTTGAGATAAACTTTTCTTGATAATTGATACTACTCGGATGATTTGTCAGATCATTACGAGAGGAGGGCCAGTGAAAAATCATTCTGCGCGGCCTTTCATTCTTCTACTGAGCCCGTCAAACTGTGAAACTAGCTGTCATACTAATGAAGTGTGTTTGGCTTTTGTTTCAGAACACTTTGCCAAATGACCATGAAAACACTGACACCAGAACAACGTTTACAAATCGTGGAAATTTATTTCCAAATTTCGCGCTCTGTTCGCCAAACCTATAGAGCACTTCGCCAAGTTTACGGTGCACATAATCATCCGTCTGAGCTGCTTATACGCAATACTATGGATCGATTCATGACCACATTTACTCTTTTTGATAACATTCATCCAAATCGAGCCCGTACCGTGCGTACAGAAGACGTCTTCGCCGCTGTAGAAGTGAGTGTGACATCGGACGAGAATTTGTCGATCCGATGCCGCTCTCAGAGATACATTTCTTGCATGAAGTTGACCTCTATCCAGCTTCAAGCTACATATGCACGAAGATACACACTGTGTAATCGCTTACGGGTTGCCTTGTTTTTAACTTTTTACTCAGCTACAAGCATCAACTACAGATACTCATTCTGGGCGGCCGTTCAGCAACTCGGACTCTGCCTGGAAATTTTGAGGAAATATCTTGGCCTACATCCATATAAGATCCAAATGGCGCATGAAATATTGCCAGCGGACCATCAATTTCGTCGTGTGTTCGGTGAATGGGCTAAGAATCAACTTGAAGTTGGACCAGATTTTTACCGTCGCAAATCATCTTCGGTAAACTTCGGTAAACAAGCAGAATTGTCGTTTTTGGAGTGAGCACAATCCTCATGAGAATCTTGCGACTCCAGTACATCCCGAAAAAATCACTGTTTGGTGCGGTTTGCAGCCGTAGCCGTCATCGGCCGACTTGTATTTAAATCCGAAATCGGCTGCTACATTACCCTGAATTGCGAACGCTACAGGCAAATGATTCGTAATTGGACAACATCTGAGGCAGAAATGGTTCCAACAAGACGGAACAACGTGCCATACAGCGCGTGCAACCATGAATTTGTTGCGAATTGGACATCGTTCATGTGATTTTTCACCTTTGGACTACCTTTGTTGGGGTACGTCAAACCTCTGGTCTGTGCTGATAAATCAGCACCGATGGATCACTTAGAATACAACATTCGACGCCTTATTGACGAAATAAGACCAGGTATGGACCTAAAGGATGGCTTTCATAAGGCACATTCGCGAAGGCCGAAATGCCATGAAATTTGGCAGCGGAGAAATTCCCTAAAAGGACAACGACGTTCGTATCTGCACCTGGAATGTGAGAACATTAAACAGGAGAGGTGCAGGCGAACAACTAGCGGATGCCCAAAACTGCTAAAAGCAGACATTACTGCCATCCAGGAAATACGATACGATGGGCCGGGCAAAAAGAGGATGAAAAACTGTGACATCTACTATGGACCGTGTTATAGTGAGCAGAAACAGCGACTATTCGGAAGCGGATTTGTTATAAGTGCCAGACCTAGGCAAGAAGTCTTATGTTTCCAAGACATAAGCCAACGCATTGTGACAATCCGCATCAAGGCCAAATTCACCAACATAAGACTTATATGCGCTCATGCTACGACGGAGGAAAATGATGATATAACTAAGGATTGCTTCTACGAGCTCCTCGACAAAACCTATGAGCGACTACCAAAGTACGATGTTAAAATCGTGCTGAGAGATTTTAACGCAACGGTAGGAAGAGAAGACATCTTTACCAGTACTGTCGGAAAATAAAGCCTATACGACAACACGTCTGGTAACGGACTAAGGCAAATTGACTTCGCTACGGAACGAAATGCCACTATAGCCAGCATACGGTTTCCTCAACTCGATATCCATAAGGGGACATGGCGATATCCAGATCAACGAACAGTCAACCAAATTGAGGCACGCATCCAGTATTTTGGATGTCCGAACATTCCGAGGGGCTAACATCGACTCGGACCACTACCTTGTTGTAGCCAAGGTAAGGATGCGGATATCCACCACCGGATATCAAGACCTTCGCGCAACGCGTATCCCTTAACCTCTCGACTCACAACACACCACCAGCATCTAATGTCGAAGAACAATGGCAACGATGCCAACAAGCCATTAGATCAGCCGTAACTGATGTGCTAGGTTTCTCGCAGCCACCAGCAAGAAACCCCTGCTTTGATGAGGAATGCCGACAGATGCTCGCAGCCAAGAACGAGTCCTACAAGGCTAAGCTGCAGGTGAAGACGAGAGCTGCCATTGAGCTCTATAGGCAAAGAAGAAGGGAAGAACATCGGTTTTTCAGAAAGAAGAAAAAAGAGCAAGAAAAGCGCGCGATCGAGGATATAGAGAGGTGCCACTCCAGGAACGATGTTCGCAAGTTTTACCAAAGTGTAAAACGTCAAAGCCAAGGATACAAGGCTCGAACAGAATCCTGTCGAGATGAACAAGGAAATATCGTAGTTGAGACACAGTCGATGCTGAGGATATGTAAGAACCACTTCTGCAGACTGTTAAACGGCGATGACGAACAAAATTCCGCTGTCAGGCAGAACTAACCATTTAATATTGGCAACGACAGCGAAAACTGCCAACCCCGACCTAAGTGAAGTGAGGATAGCTATATCTAAACTCAAGCTTAATAAGGCCGACGGAAATGACGGCCTTCCCGCTGAGCTTTTATAAAGCTGGCGGAAATGATTTGGTAAGTTACATCCACCAACTCATTAGCCAAATCTGGTCGGTTGAAAGCATGCCTGAAGAATGGAACCTCAGCATCGTTTGCCCGATCCACAAAAAAGGAGACCCTCTGAACTGCGCCAACTACAGAGGCATAAGTCTGCTCAACATCGCCTACAAGATCCTATCTGCCATAATATGTGAACGCCTGAAACCGTTTTAGGCCAGGAAAGTCCACAACCGATCAAATTTTCAGACATCGGCAGATCCTGGAAAAAACCAAAGAAGTCCAAATCGATACCCACCACCTATTTATCGATTTCAAAGCCGCATACGGCAGCATTTATAGAGACCAACTATACAGAGCCATGTCTAGTTTTGGTATACCGCCCAAACTCGTCCGTTTGTGTAGGATGGCGATGGAGAATTCTCGCTGCACCATCATGGTCGGAAACGACCTCACCGACACATTCGATAACAAAAAAGGATTTAGGCAAGGCGATGCGCTGTCATGTGACTTCTTTAATCTGATTCTTGAGAGGATTGTGCAAAACTCCCGAGCCAACACCAGAGGCACAATTTTCCAAAAATCGGAGCAACTACTAGCATACGCTGACGATATTGACATCATTGGTAGGACTCAACGTGATGTCATAGCCACGTTTGCTAGTAAAGAGAAGGAAGCGGCAAAAATGGGTTTAGTAAATGAGGTCAAGACTAAGTATATGCTGTCAACACGAAAGGACATACAACATCGACGAATTGGACAGAAGTCACCATCACAGATATAACTTTGAGGTAGTACGGGACTTTGTCTACCTCGGTTCCGCTATTAACTCTGACAACAACATCTCGTCAGAAATCAAACGAAGAATTAGGTACTCTTGCCAATTGCTGTTTCTTCGGGCTAAGAAGGCAATTTAGTAGTAAAGCCCTCACTCGAACTACTAAGGAGATCCTATATAAGACCCTGATCATCCCAGTCCTGCTCTACGGCGCTGAAGCATGGACCGTATTAAAAGCGGATGAAGAAATCCTTGGTCGATTCGAGAGGAAAAATCTTCGGAAAATCTTCGGTCCCGTTTGCGTTGACGGGCAATGGAGACGAAGATTCAACCACGAACTATATGAGCTGTACAGCGACATACCCCTAGTCACAAAACTCCGCGTTGGACGTTTAAGATGGGTAGGACATGTAGAAAGAATGAACACCAATACTCCGGCTCGCAGAGTCTTCGATTCCAAGCCAGACGTCGGACGCAGTAGAGGAAGACCTCGCCTTAAGTGGCGTGCACAAGTAGAAACCGACCTCAACCAACTTGGAGTGCGCAACTGGAGGCAGTTAGCTAAGGACCGGGCTAATTGTAGAGGCATGTTGGTTGAGGCCCAGGTTCATCCCGGACTGTAGCGCCACTTAAGTAAGTAAGTAAGTAATAAAGTAAAAATATTGGTCATTCCATTGCATTTGTTGTTTTATTTCTAAAAAAAAAGTTCTATGCCTCTAAAAAAAAAAGAGCACCCGATATCAAGAGCAGGTTAACACCAGACTGTAGCGCTAGAAAGTGATAAGTAAATGATGTGCCTGATAATGCATGATAAGCGATATTTCCATTCCATTGACACTAACTTCTAGCCCCTCACAGAGACCGTGTTTAACCAAATTACAACTGACTAGAGGCCAACCATTACATCATGCTGTCAACCGCCAGGTAAAGTTGCATTTTTATCCATTGTTGTGCGACAGCTATAAAGCAGAATGGCTGCAGTCTCCACATATGTTTGCTTCTAATTAGATCTTATCTGCATTCCAAATTCTTTACCGGCGAGGTCAAAATCTGCAATCGTTGCGTCAATTATGAACAATTGAATGTACACACCTAAGCGATTTTAGAAACTCGTGATTAATCAAATTTTCGATTAAACCAATTCAAGGGAAGATAACACCGCCTTTTATTTTAAACACAACCGGTCCAATGTATCCATAAACAAATCATCTAGACATCTGAATAGACACCATCACCGCGATAACAAAACCCAACCATGCGATCTGGATCTACCCAAAACACATAAACAAATCACAAACGAATTTTGTTTATAAATTCTCATCAGACTACCCATTACCAGTCGCAACCATAACAGGAAGCTGCAAGTTGACATTTTGAGGCGAAAAAATCACCCGATATTGGCAAACAATGCCAAATGCTGATCGCACTTTTGCGGAATTTCTCAATGTGCAGTCGCTACGCCCCCTTCTGAATAACAAAAAAAAAAAAAACACTCGGATACTGCACACTCCTTACAGAGTCTAATTTATGCGCACGATATAGGTATGTGCAGTCAATCGAAAAAGAAAAACAAATAAAAAAAGAGGCGAAGTACATTTTTCAAGGTTAGCCAAACGCAAGTCCTCCTCTCACCGGCGAAAAAATCTCGTCATACGGCGGTGACGAAACCATAGAGTACCACACAGCTGCTTCTGTCAACCACCCGGCTGGGAGCCGCCAGAGCCAGGCAATATTTGAGAAAATAATTTGGCAACTAACCTACACACGCATATTTTTAGAACCGGGAAGTAAACTATTTTCTTCATTTTCTTATTAAAAATAAAAATTAGACGAAGAAAAAGACAACCCGCGAACGATGTACATGCATCCCACAGGAGCGACAATGTGTGTGCGAGGATCTGCTGTTGCGCCGCTTACATAATCCTTTTCCAAAAGAAAAAAAAAAACACAAAAAAAATATGACTTACATGTTGCTGTTCCAAGGGTATTGAACAAATTCGTCCACCGATACGTCCTCGAGCTTCCAAAATCTTAAAACTATCACATCCATTCTGCAGCAAATGATTGGCCGCAGACAGACCGGCCATTCCAGCACCAAGAATTAGCACTTTTACTTTGTTATTGGGTAAGGCACCAGTGCTGGTGGAGGGTGCTGCTGGGTCTTCCGCTGCTTGGGGTGGTGGTTTTTCTGTAGTTGCACTCATTTTTTTCCAATTCTATTCACCGAAATGTGAACTTCACTTTTTCAATTGAATTTTAGGGTACGTGATGGTTATCACGGTTCGCCGAGAAGGTGAAATGTGAAATTTTATTGGCGTTTTTATTTTTGTCTTGCTCTTGTATTTAGTTGAAGAACTTTTCACTGTTTAACCATGTCGTTGCGTTGTTGGTTGCCCGTTGATGTGTAGTTTTTGGTGCGAGCGAATAGAATTGACAGGCAGCTGATTTTTTTTCTTGCTGTACGATGGTTGAGATGTTAAAGTGCGCATGTACTGCAAGGCGGTGCGTACGGAAATGTCAAATGGTTTGTTGGTAATTTGAAAATTTGCACATTTTTGAATGGAATTTTGTGATTTTGTTAACATTTTAGAAGGTAATTTTGCGAGGGGAATGCATTTGTTGCATTGAAATTGAATGATGGAAACGAGAGTCCGAATAAAAGTGCGGCAGAAAATTAAAAAAATTGGCGTCCTTTAAAATTGTATCGAGACTCGAAATGGAAGGGTGTGTTCGATTGTGTTTGGAAAGCTCTTCTTGTATTCATTTATCTGTGGATCGATTACACTTTAGGCTTGGAAGATATTAGGAGTATTCATGCAACGTCGGAAAGTCGTAAACGTGGTTAAACTTATACGACGTGGTAACTGAACTGTGAAAATTTGTATGGAAAATCTTTTACAGCAAAATCGAAAATTTACCACACGGATATTGGGTGTGTAAACTGAGATGGTAAATGTTGTAAACTTTTGAAGAACTATTTTGATATTTAAATCGACTGATTTTACATATTAAACAGGTTTTTCATTACTAGGGATGTTTCCTAAAATGCCAAACGACACTTATGCCCTCACGATGTCAGTTTAAAGAGCTTTAGATACGGCGATTTTATAAAAAATTGTATTTTTTTAGAATCGGTCTGTATACCTAACACAAAATCGCCAAATTTTGACTTAAGTCAGTCTGCTTTTCAAGCGACGATATGAGCTAATTTGAAAAAATATCGGCAATGAAAAGAGAACAAAAGGACAAAATTCTATTAAAAAAACATTACTAAGATGAGATTGTAGTTAGAGGTGTATTTAGTGGTACAGTTTTATACTTAGTTCCCACTGAGGAAATACGCTCATTTGGGTATTAAATTTGCAAATACGATAGTATTTTACTGAATTTACCATACAAATTCGATTTTTGTTATGTGAAAATCCCATCACATTCGTGGGAAATATGGTTGCTGATATCGTAAACAACAGAGATCAAGTAAGGAAGAGGTAGGGAACTTTCGTATACGTCTTCCCCTTTATCACCCGATTTCATTCGTGTCGTTTTGACATAAAAATTAGCTGGGCTGCAAACAAATGTGTGTGAAACAAGGAATGTGTGTATCTGGTTGGACCGTGGTGATCAATTTATCTGTCAAAATCCTGGAAAATTCAATATTAGCTTGTTGGCAAAACGTAAAATCCTAGAAAGTTTCCTATTTCTTCTTTACCTGATCTCTGGTAAACAATCGGCCAAACATAATTTTATTGGAATGGAACTGCTAAAATTTCATATTGGAATTTATGTAACAAAAAAGAGCATTTCATTCGAGTCTGCTAATTTTACAACAAATATTGAAGGTACATTTATAGTTCTGTGCCTCTATTGTATAAGTATGTGCATACCTATACATACACTGTTTTAAAATTCATTCGATTGAGTTGAACACTAATTTCAAACGATTAAGGGCCGGTTTGCTCGCGGTTAGGTTACAGCAGTTTTGGCTTAACCAACGATTATGAATCTGCGGTTACAGAAGAGTGTTTGTTCAGTAGATTTTTCGGTGAGGTTACCTAACCGTTGATGTGCGATAGATCTTTCCAGTTTTTCAGTTTATCTGCCAAACTAGTTCTGTGGGTTATCTTTTTTATTGTTTATGTTGTGTTTATTTTCATGAATACATAATGGCACAAACAAAGAGGTCAACGAATTTTTCGAAAAATTAATTAAATTACTGATTGATCGAAAAAATATATTAGAAAACAAAAAAACGGACACTGAATTAACGGATATAATGGGAGTTAATGTTGACGGCTTGCCATCTTGGTAATTTAATATTATTAATTAATATAGGGCCATTTATTGAAATTATCTAGTCGTTCATATAGGTGATAATGCCGCTGTTAAACCACCAATAATTTGTAGTGCTCGTCTCTACTCTCGTCACTATTCCACGAATCTCAAATGCAATTACAAATTTACTCATTATTTAATCAGTTTTGTTGGTAGCACACGAATTATTCACTGAATTTGCAGGGAATATTGTTCTGTGAATGTCACGTTACACTTTCAAAACCAAGCACGAACAAAGAAACAACCAAAATCGAACGGTTACATATTTATCAGGTTAACTAACCCAACCGTGGATTCTCCGGTTTATTTTTTGGTGAACAAACGCATTCGTGGGTTATCGGCTGGAATAACCGTTGGTTAAAGTGAACCTACAGTGATCAAACCGGCCCTTAGAGTTATTATAATTAAGTGCCGATTTTTCAATTGTCAGTTAAACAGTCTGATTGCTGTCTAATGAATATATAGGGGTATTCATGCAACGTCGGAAAGTCGTCGTAAACGTTGTAAACGTGATAAAATTACGACGTGGATTACGTGAATTAGGCGCGTAAACTGAGATGGTAAACGTTGTAAACTTTTGAAATGCTATTTTGACATTTAATCAGTCACTTTCACACATCAAACGTATGCGTTAAACTGAAAAATATTATCGAGAACGGAAATAAAACAAAAGCAATAAAATTCTATCAATAAATATATTACTAAAATGAGATTGAATTCAGTGGGTTACCGCATTTTTTAGTGTTGCAGTTTTAGGGTCGTTCATGAAACGTCGTCGTAAAATTACAATCTTTCGCACGTAATAAAATTATAACGTTGCATGAATACCCTTAATGTATCTACTTTTTATCTACTAGCTAAGTAGGCGTTGGTTTTTCAATCATTGAATAACTAATAGATTGTAACTGAACTATTTTGTCAAACTCAATTGTGTCTAACTTCACAATAAAAAAAGAGATATAGTGACAATCTTATATGTTAGAGCTAGCAGACTAGTTTTCTCACTGTTGACAGTTCATAAACATTCAGTTAAAGTTTACCCAGCTCACTGAGGAGCAGATAATTTCATTCGCTAGATAGCTGTCATATACCTAGAATGTGCTTTACGCCTATTGAAAAATGTATTTTTGTGTTGTCTGACTGTTAAGTGTTATCTGATTGCTTATCTGGTGAGTGAAAAATCTTCCCTTACTTTGGCCTTTTTTTTTTTTTTGATTATAATACAAATGTGAACTGTCACGCAAACTTAGTTAAAACACCTTTTTACCGAGTTTGGAAATGAGCTCATTTGAAATCCAGTGAGAACGTAGTATTAGGGGCGTTCATGAAACGTCGTCGGTAAACTTACAATTTTTCGTACGTTGTAAACTTTAGACGTTGCATGAGAATACCCTTATTAGAAATTGTTTTAAATAAATTTCTAGAATCGAAACTGCTACATCAGAGAACATTCAAATACTTTTGATTTGTCAGTGGGAGCAGTGCACGAAATAGGCTGAAATCCAAAATAAATATTTTCGTGTTCACATAAAATCTACCTGTCTCGTTGGAGATGATTTTCATTCCAATAAAAGTGTGGCCAGATACGAAGTCAATCGAAAGCATATCATTCCTTTCCTTTACAAGTAATACAAAATGTAAAATTAGTCATAAAAGGTGATTCAATATGAAATGAAAGATAATTTCCTTCAAATGTTGCCCACGACTAACTCTTAAAAGTTAATTCTGTGGGTTCAATTTTCCACTACTCTTTTAAGCATTTCAGACGATATTCCATGAACAACATGAGTTATGTTGATTTTCAAAGCTGCAATCGTTTCGTGTTTATCGACGTATACATTTCACACATCCCCATAGAAAGTAATCCAATGGTGTCAAGCCACAAGATCATGTTAGGCAATTGACAGGACAGTACCATTTCTTGGATGATTTTATCGAACGTTTCCCTCAATAATGCAATGGAATCGTTTGCTGCATGGCATATAGCACAATTCTGTTAAAACCACAAGTCAGCTACAAAAATATCTTGAATTTCCGGCAACGAAAATTCGTTGATCATTGCGATCTCCATTGACAGTAACACGCGGTCATTCCTGCCCATAAATCTCAGGAATCAGTACATTTTTGGGGTTGCATTGGTAACTGTTGGATTGCCTCGGCCAAATACAACAATTTTGCTTATTAACGCTGTTTAACCAAAAATGTAATTTTTAGATAAAAAAGTCAGTCGGCTTCAATTATTGAAAGAGCTGTCTTTTATACGATTTTAAAGTTCACAAGCTTCAAAATACGCCACAATTGGTTCGGAATTTGGTGACCGTTTTATGAATAGTACCTTCAGTTGGACGATGGAAGATGGTTAACGAGCTTGCGATTGCGAATTCAGGATCCCATTAAAATTGAAACGGCTTTGTCATCTTTTACTATGACAATATGTTCGCAAGCAGTTTATCCGAACGTTCTAAACGCGTTTTCAAAAATATGCAAAGTAGTACTAGTGCAAACATGAAATATAATATCATTTACAAATCTGTCCACTGGAATACTCAGACGATGTCGAGATTATTGGATGTTTCCATAGTGCGTTGTAGAGGCGTAACTGATGAAGATGCGCAACGATTACGTCTTCTTGTTCACGAGGGTAATACAAAGAATATACGAAGAACATTGGATAAAAACTAATACATCAACCACAGAAATCATAAGTTAGTAGAGATCCGATGAATACAGATGATTACAAACCGATGTTACTTAAGTTTGGCTAAACTGATAAGATATAAAAACTCCTTACGCGAAAGACCAAACGCTTGCTCTAAGAAAAAGTCCATAAGGAGAAGGCAGTACTTTGCCTCGTTCACATTGAGGAAATAAGGCAACGAGACAACATTTCCAATTAAGGATCAAGCGATCCCGGATTCTAAGTGGTATATACTCAGGGTTTAGATATACGATAATGTACATTAACTTTTAATATTTATATGTTGCAACACCCAGGGCCTAGCTTGTCTCAAAACCATTCCTAACTCCTATTTTATGTTGAATCCGAACGGTTGAGTTGAAATAAGATTTTCTTGGCAGTGGTTGGTACTCGGATGATTTGTCAGAAAAGGTGCAGTGAACACAATTTTTTGACAGTTGGAATGCTTTTTTTTTTTGGGAACAGTTTTTTTTTTGGTGGGAACAGTTTTTTTTTCAAATGTGGAATTTCGTTAATGAAATTATGAGTTTCGATTCCGTGGAAACGTACTATTAGTGTATCTTAACACTAGAGCTCTTTCTCGTGAGCTGAATGTATTGCAACTACGATGAAAGTAAAGTTGTATGATTGTGGGTGAGTTAGGAGTAACAACGATTCTAACTCTAAGGGGACAGCCCCTGAGAATTTTGCGTGCGTTTTCTGCGGTTATCGTATATCTGTCACTTTTCAGTAAATTACCTCCCGCGGGGTATGGCATTTAAACTGTAATAACTGATAATTGTATACCAGCAGTTAGAACCCAGCACCAATTAAAAGTCGCACATACACTCACAAAACTAACACCATTACAGAAATAATAATTTTCATACTCGCCGCAAATATAAACCCCAGGTGAGAGACGAGTTGGTTACAACAAAGAAATTTGTTGTAACAGATAGAGAATACTCGACAGCTGAAGTTTTTAATGTCCATGATGGCACAGTAACTGCTCCACAGCTCTTCAATATCTACATTTCTGATATACTTAGGGAACTCGATAATTCATTGGCATTTGCCGACGACGCTACACTGATATACTTAGGGAACTCGATAATTCATTGGCATTTGCCGACGACGCTACACTGTATGCAAGCGTCTCAAAAATTGAAGACATTCAAATCCAACTTCAAAGCAAGTTTGATAGGTTTCAAGCTTTCTGCTCCGAATGGATGCTTAAAATAAACTATACAAAATGTGAAACCATACTGTTCCGCACCCCAATAAGATGGGGTAATTCAGATTTGAGACGGAACTGGAGAAATCTCAAAATAACGAGTTTAAATGGTCTTCGGATCGAGTCGAGGACCGTGGTAAAATATTTAGGTGTTCATTTGGACAAGTTTCTGTATTACAATGAGCAAATAAATATTCAATTAGACAAGGCAAGAGCGGCATTCATGTCGCTAAAAAATATAATATACCATGCTGCAAGGAGAGCAACAGATAAAAGGATCCTCTATGAGCCTTTTGAGTCGGGGGACGGGAATACTGATCAAATTAGATACTGCATTAGCATACCTGAAAGCGACAAAAGTAACACTAACAGGTTAAATAGAGACCGCTACTGGTGGCTAGACTGGGCTGAAGCCGATACTTAGGTTAAGTAAAACTAGGCCCTGACATGTGATCTCTGATCTAACGATGACTTGTTAGTCGATGGAATAGAAATCACATGACAGGGCCTAGATAGGTTTAGATAGGTTAAGTTAGTCTTGTAAGTTTTAGTTTTATAAAAAAAAAATTGCGACTGTCTTCTAATAGGTTTTGACTCACATTTTCCTATTTTCAACAAAAAAAAAGTACATAACAATAATACAAAAATTCACAAAAAATATAAAAATTGAATTAAACAAACAAATTGTATATCATGTAATGCGAACCATAATGGTCTTTTACTTTGGCAAAAATCATAAATGTCTAGTCTTTAAGTTTATTTAGGCTATTAATTAATATTAAAGAAATTGTAAATAAAACGTTAAAAAAATAGAGACGAGTTGGTAGTTCTCGGCAAGACTGGTTGGTCATTCCGTAACTTTGAAAACGATTATCGCTCGGACGGTAGTCGAGACTCAATAATCGTCTGTTAATTGACTGTTATTGTTTTAAGTGTATCAAATAAAGTGATATCGCTGGCAGCAAAAACTTAGTTGTTGCAAGATGTACCGTCGAAATGTTATCGTCAAACGATAATCACTTTACGGAATGAGGGCCCTGACATTTCAATGTATCTATTGCAAAAGTAAAGTCCACTAAACACAGCCCAGGAGCTGTCTGCTTCTGCTAACGAACACCTATCATAAGCCAATCAACGAAATTGCAGATCTGACAGAGGAGATACATGCTCCACTATTCGTGTTCGATTATTTTTTTAATTCTCTCTATCGCTGCATTTTGGTGTTGCCCAAGTACACAACCCCCACAAAACGAACACACCCCAAATAACAGTTGCAAAGTCTCTGGTGTCTGCATTTGCCAAACGACTCTCGAATCATTCGATTAATATTGACAGCTTCCTTCCCCTTCATCTGACATTCGTGACGGCAAATCATTCGCAAAACGTCAAAACAAGATAAGGAAAAAAAAAATTCACACCAAAACAAAACAAAAACCGAAGACGAATAAAAAGTAAAAATGTCACGAATCAAAGACGACCACGCAAATTTTCCAACAACTCCGCTGAAAAAACTTCGCTTCCGCGGCGAGTCAAATCTACAAAATCGCATCGACGAGATCTTCGAAGATGTCAGCGAGAGGAGGAAACTAAAGACGGATGAAAACGCCGATGAAAGCAAACCCAAAAGAGGTAATCTATTGTTATCTGTGTGTGCGGCGATAGTTGTAAAAGGTTCTCCACCACAGGGACACCGTCGTTTATGGACTTTGTAAAAGTTGAGATGACACGCGGCTACATTTTGGAACACGACGAGGAGCGTTACTCGGCAAGGCGTCAGAAAATATACTCCTTCATGAAGATACCTCGCGAAGTGGAGAAATTCATGGGCTATGGGGTCATTCAGTGTGCTGACTCGTTCCTGTACATTCACACGTTCTTGCCTATCCGGTTTTTGTTGGCAACATGGGCGGTGATTAGTCGACCAATCGCCAATTGCTTGGGCTTGCGAAGGAGGACACAGAAGCTATTGACGCCGGCTGAGATTTGCGATCTCTTGAAGGGCGGCATATGGATTGCATGCACTCTGCTGATGCTGTCGGTGGACACGAATCGCGTGTATCACATCATAAAGTCTCAAAGCATCATCAAGTTGTACATTTTTTACAACATGCTGGAGGTTGGTGATCGATTGTTGTCCGCATTTGGACAGGATACCATTGATGCGTTATTTTGGACGGCAACCGAGCCGAAGAATGGAAAGCGTGATCATTTTGGATTGATCCCGCATATCATTTTTGCTCTGATCTACGTGGTGTTGCATAGCTTCTTGATTATGTTCCAGGCGACGACGTTGAACGTGGCCGTCAATTCAAACAACAAGGGGCTGCTAACGATTATGATTTCGAATAACTTTGTCGAGCTTAAAGGCAGTGTGTTCAAGAAGTTTGACAAGAACAACCTCTTCCAATTGACGTGCAGCGATGTGCGAGAGAGATTTCACCTATCAGTGCTGCTGTTCATTGTGGTCATCCAGACAATGAAGGAGTTCAACTGGAGCTCGACACAATTCTATGTTATGCTTCCCGATTGCTTTTACGTACTCATCACAGAGATCTTGATCGATTGGGTCAAGCACGCGTTCATCACGAGGTTCAACGAGCTGCCAGTGGACGTTTATCGGGAGTACACCATAAGTCTGGCGTACGACATGACGCAGACCCGCCAAAAGCATGCATTTTCTGATCACTCGGACCTGGTAGCCAGAAGAATGGGCTTCATACCATTCCCGCTGGGTGTTGTGCTCATTAAAGCGATATACAGCGCGGTTTCGTTCGACAACTGTGCAGCGTTTATGCTGTTTCTCATCGCCTACCTAACCCTGATGGGCTGCAGGATACTAAACACTATTTGCGCCCTCGGCAAGGCCTGTGAACTTATGAAACAGCACCAGGAGGAAAAGAATAACACGACACCAAGCTCATCTGTAACTGGTGGTGCATGCCCAATCCCTGGTGTCTCTGTGCTGACGAGCCCTGTTCGCCCAAAGGTGGAAACTGTTACATCACAAGCGCACTCACCCATCCTACACCGATCGCACACGACCGAGGCGCCTTCTATCGCTGCCACTTCAACGCCCAACAAGTCAACTGACGAGGACTCCAACTCAATGTTGGCCGCAAAGAACTCCCTCGAACTTGGAGCCACGGCACTGTTTTCCAACAGCGATGTAGACTTGGACGACGTGTGTCTCAACGAAAAGGTCCTGGAAACATCCACCGTAGCTGGCAGTGATGAGGTCTTCGACGAAGAGAAGGAACTGACACGCAGTGTGCCTGACTTGCAAGAATCTGGTGGCGTTGGCAAAGCATCTGCCGAACGACCGCCGAAGAAGAAGATTGTACGAACGCACAAACGCTCCGAATCTGAGCCATCGATGCAGAGCATCATTGGAGAAAAGGAACCACCGACGTAGATGGTTCAACTACCGATAAACGTTTCTCCTCGTCTCCCCTGTGATTTCAAATCGGTTTTGTGTTTTGTATTTCGTTTTCTACTTGTGAGTGGGCCCATTTGCCTTGCATTATCACCCCAACAGACGGTGGATAGAAGAGCTAAGGATAGTTTTACAAAGTAATTCGTATTTATATTACCTAGGATAGTGTATGAATTTTATTACATCATATTATACACAGCTATAGTTGAATTTTTAAATAAAAAAAAAAACGAAACTCTAATAGTGACAAACTGTGTGGAATTTTATTTTCAACATTCGTGGTTTGGAATTCAGATTGTGGGCTTTTTCTTTGGTATAGAGGTGCCAAATATTGTTGGAAATCGTTAGGAAGAACATGACACAGGTACCACTTACTTTCCAATTTGATGTTTAATGCAGTAGGTCGGATTTCTTTGAATTTTCAAATAAGGAAACAACATTTTAATTGACACGTTTATATTCTTTGGTTAGCAGTTGAACTTTCCTATTCACAGCGAAATACCCTGGAAATAATCTAGTCGTTGGTTTATTGATATTTTGTCCTTTAATTTCTATGTTGTTTCGTTTTTTAAAAATCCATTCGTTTGTTGGGGTCATGATTGGAAACAATTTAGCATTGTGACTGAGACTTGGCAGTTTGACACCTTGGCAGCCATATTTAAAAACAATGGTTGGTGTATGTGGTGTGTTTCAGCGTTGACACATACCCACTGCAATAATTGGGTGCATTCAGCACTACTTATGATGTTTGTAAATATTTCGTTAATTTTCTATGGAGCTCAGAGTAAACTGAATAAATAATTTTTTATATAAGAAAATGAAAAATTCTAGGGGCCAACTTGGATTACGACTTCGAATACGAAGTTTTCATTTGTTTGTGTGCACAAACTTCCTAAATAATAACCTTTTTGACTCCGTGTTTGACATCTCTGCCATTTGTTAACATTGTTTTGATATATTTTTAGATTTTAGAATTATATAATGACAGCCTTATTCATAAGCATGTATAAGGAATGTATAAAGTTATGCACTACTTAAAATGCCTCTAAACGCAAAAAAAAAATTCATAAAACGTTGAATAGAGGCTGCATATCCTAAATGCGTCTGATGGTTGAATAGTGCCTGTAGAAGGGTATTTTTTTTTATTTCTGTATACACAGACGGCTGAGTATCAGGGTTATCGAAGGTTTAATAGTATCACGATTTAATTTATTCAGAACCCTGTTCGGTGCTAACTCGGCACCGCCCCGTCGTTGTAACTTTTACTACGCATCCAATTGTGCTTATTAAAATTAGAAGTGGTAACCATCGGATGCTGGCCTCATCCAACCCGATTTGACATGCTAAACTTTTAAGTGCTGTTGATAAACAGACACAAAATAGCAAAACTATAAAAAGTCAGCCTCAGATAAAAAAAACATATGGGCACCCGCACCATGCATAGCCACCATTGAAATAGTTGTGCTTTTAGCCAACTACCAGTAACTAATAGCCTCGGAAAGGACTGAATTTATTGTTGACGACCATGCTAATGAAAAAGCACAATGACGGACGTGTCTGCATCTGAAATGTATGCAAATTAAATAGAAGAGGTGCAGCCGAGTAACAAGTGGAAGCTCTAAACTGCTACAAAGCAGACATTACTGCGGGTATTCAGTAATTTTGAAAATCGCTCAATAATCGTCTGTGATTTGACGATTATTGTTTTAAGTGAAGCAAATAAAGTGATAAAGCCGAGAGCAAAAACGACTATTGATTTTATGTGATGCAATATGTACAGTCGAATGTTATCGTCAAATAATCATGTTCCGGAAAGAGCGCCTTGGCGTAATGCGATGGCGATGAAGAACTGTTAGCGGAACAGCGACTATTCGGATGCGGATTTAGTAAAAGTGCCAGATAGGCAATATGTCTTATTCTTTGAAGACATTAGCTAATGCACTGTAACAATCCGCATCAAGGCAAAATTCGTCAACGTTAGTCTTATGTGGGTACACGCTCCGACGGACAAAAAAGGTGAAATACTGCTTCTACTAGCTTCTTGACAAAACTTATGAGCGACTATTGAAGTACTGGGTTAAAATCATTCTAAAAGATTTAAACGCAAAGTTAGGAAGAGAAGACATCTTTAGCAGTATTCTCGGAAAACACTTCAGGCACCAGGTCGGGCATCGGAGTAAGGCTAATTGGCTTGGCTGCGGAACGAAATGCCTCTATAGCTCGGACAACGTTTCCACACCACAATATCCATAAGATCCATGGCAGTCTCCAGATCAACGGATCTCCAAATCAACTTACGGTCAAATGATGACATTGCGATAGACAGAAGGCACGCATCCAGTATTTTGGATATCAGGACATTACGAGGGGGTAACATCGGATCACTACCTTATTGCAGCCAAGGTAAGAATGCGGATATCCGCCTTTATGTCGAAAGTCTGCAATCACAAAAGACCGCCAATACCTTCACGCAACGTGTATCCCTTATCCTCTCGATTCACACCATACCACCAGCATCGAGTGTCGAAAAACAATGGCAACGATGCTAACAAGAAATTATATCAGCCGCAACTGATGTGCTAGATTTCTCGAGCCCACCAGCAAGAAACCCCTGGTTTGATGAGGAATGCAGACAGATGCTCGCAGCCAAGAACGAGGCCTACACGGCTAAGTTGCAGGTGAAGACGAGAGCTGCCATTGACTCTATAGGCAAAGCAGAAGGGAAGAACACCTGCTTTTCAGAAAGAAGAAAGAGCAATAAAAACACTCGATCGAGGATATATAGAGGTGCCACTCCAGGAACGATGTTCGCAAGTTTTACCAACGTGTAAAACGTCAAAGCCAAGGATACATGGCTCAAACAGAATCCTGTCGAGGTGAACAAGGACATAACGTATTTGAGACACAGTCGATGCTGAGGATATGGAAGAACCACTTCTGCAGACTGTTGAATGGCGATGAAGAACAATATTTCGCAGCCTGACTGCGAATCATTTAATATTGACAACGATAGCAAAAACTACCAAGCCGCCAGAAATGACAGCCTTCCCGCCGAGATATATAAAGCCGGTGGAGATGTATATTGGTAAGTAACATCCACCAACTTATAAGCCAGATCTGGTCGGTTGAAAGTATGTCTAGAAATGGAACCTCAGCATCGTTTGCCCGATCCACAAAAATGGAGACCCTCTGAACTGCGCCAACTACAGAGGCATAAGTCTCTCAACATCGCCTACAAGATCCTATCTGCCATAATATGTGAACGCCTGAAACCGTTTACCAACAACCTGATCGGCCCTTATCAGTGTGGTTTTAGGCCAGGAAAGTCCACAACCGATCAAATTTTCGCACTTCGGCAGATCCTGGAAAAAAAACCCAAGAAGTCCAAATCGATACCCACCACCTCTTCATCGATTTCAAATTACGACAGCATTGATAGAGTCTTAACTCGTCCGTCTGTGCATTATTACGATGGGTAATTATAGCTCCTCCATCAGGGTTGTCAACGACCTCACCGAAACATTCGATACAAAAAAATTATTTAAGCAAGGCGACGCATATTTGAGAGGGTTATGCATAATTCCCGTGCCAACACCAGACGCACAATATTCAATACATCTGTTCAACTCCTATAGCATACGCCTACGATAGTGTCATCATTGCACTGACTCAACGTGATTTCACAGCCACGTTTGGTAGTATAAAGAAGGAAGCGGCAAAAATGGGCTTAGCAGTAAATGAGGGCAAGACTTAGCTGTCAGCACGAAAGGACACACAACATCGACGAATTGGACAGAACGTCATAATTGACAGATGTACCTAACCTTGGTGTAGTAAAGGACTTTGTATACCTCGGCTTTGCTCTTAACTCTGAAAACAACATGTCGTCAGAAATAAAAAGAACTCTTGCCAACCACTGTTTCTTTGAGGTAAGAAGGCAATTTAGTCTACTCGAACTACTAGGAAGATGCTTTATAGAACTTGATCATCCCAGTCCTGCGCTGAAGCTAAACCGTATCAAAAGTGGATAAAGAAATCCTTTGAGGGAAAAATTCTTCGAAACATTTTTCGGTGCTGGTCGCGTTGACGCGCAGCGGCATAGACCAGAAAAAAAAAATTAGGCAATGGGCGTTTAAGATGGTTTAGGCATACAGAGCGAATGAAAAGCAATATTCCGGCTCGCAAAGTCTTCGATTCCAGGCAAACGTCAGATACAGTAGAGGAAGACCTCGTATTAAGTAGCGTGCACAAGTTAAAACCGAGCTCAACCAACTTGAAGTGCTCAAGATGCAGTTAGCTGGGTATCGGAATACTTATAGAAGCATGTTGGTTGAGGCCTAGGTTACAAAATTTGACTGCAAACGTACCGAAACGACCTATTAGATCGAATGTTTTCTTCTAGATGAATCAAGTCGCTATTTACGACAATCGTTATTTCTTAGCCTGCCCTCCTGTAAAAGTCCTACAAATTTACTTCGTTAAATTTTAATTTAAGCACTGACTTCCGATTAAATATTGACCAGTGATTCCTACACTTTACGCCTCCGTACACACAAGTAGCTGACAAATCCTTCAGGCATTCAGTTAAACCTTTTTCTGCACTTACAAGCCCATAAAGTCAACTCGTTTTGATTACCAACTAAAGGTCAGTATTTTTTATCGTTTCCACGATAGTTAGTGGTGCCTATATATTTAGTGGTGCCCACATAAGTCCTTAACTTGACAAACTACATCATGGTAACGTGCGAACTACACATCTAAGCTAAGTTAAACGGAAATATCACACCGGAGGGATGACAATTTAATGGAAATTTATTAGCCGTGTGCGACGTCTCTACATCCACCAGGGAAAATGTCAAAAGTTCGAGTCCAATAACCCGTCCTCTTACATTCTCCAATTGAAATCCTCCGATGAGAATAGTGTTCCATGATTATGATATCCTATCCGGATGTCCTCCCCATCGATATGTTACCTTCCGCACGATGCACTGCTCTGAAAATCATGGTCAAAGCCGTGGCGGCTACCGTAGGATGCTACTCGCCACAAAAAAAAAGGATGCCCCTCATAACTCTTCTACCCACCACGCATACACATGCTGCAATATCGTCTGTATATCGTCTACTCTGTGGTGCATCCTTTGACATTTCGGATCAGTATTGTCTGAATGAAAACATTAAGTGGCGCCCACACTCAAAAATATATTTCACACATGCACTCGGAGTCAGATACCCACCCATATACAAGGCAACCCCTAACACCCGTGGGGGTTCCCAATGTCCATGCTGTGCTTGTTAAAGTTCACACTTTCTAAAAGTACCTTTGGCTAAAGGATGCTAAAATGTCGAGCGACAGGTGTGCTGTGGGAGTAAACATCACCAGTTGATGTGTGACTTGATTATATGATGCGAACATTTATTAAATTATCATCGCTCGTTGTTGGGGGCGTTAAATGGGGTCGCATCCTTTTTAAACTGGCCTCGCTGAATTACTGCTCCAAAATTAATTTCTGGTCGGAATAGGTTAGCATAATCCCCCATTCGAGGGGCTTAACGAGGGTTGAATTTATCACAGGATAATAGTTTTATCTCTTGTTGTTCTTCTCAGCTGGCCAGGGTGCTAGGCGTGGGTTTCGATGTGGAAGCGGCTTTAGGAACGCACTCTTATGTGGGCTGCAAGTGACACATTAAAAATGAGTTATTGTGTACGGTTCCTGAATTAAAATTAATTATGAATGGTATATGAAACATTCTATCTATAACTATCAGGGCGGATAATCAAGATTAAAATGTCGAATTGAAATTGCTCTCTGACAGCTGCTAAAATGTGATGGGAATTTAGCGTTTTTTTGTATATGTTTTGGGATTCTTTTTGGAATCGTTTTGTGTTTTTAAATATCATAAAAACTTGTAAAACAAAACTTAAATATCAAGAATGCATTAAAGTGAATGTAGAAAATCGGCGTCATCGGTTGTTTATTTAAAGAAATGTCATTGCAGTTGAAACTCAGACTTAGTTTTGAAATATGTATCAACACTTGTAATGCCAGTAGAAAGAACAGATTGAAATGCCTATTTTTGATCTGACAATAATGATCTGAAAAATCACCCTAGTAGTATTTTTAGTTGTCAAGAAAAGCTTATAGCAACATAGCCGTTCGGATTTGACATAAAAACGGAAGTCACACATGAATGGTCGTAAGAAAAAACTAGGTCCTGTTCTTCCAAAATGTTGTACAGTTAATGGAATCACCAGTTGGAAGAAGGGAATAAATCCATCTGATCATACTTTTGAGAAAACGCAAAAACTTGAATATCTTCTTTAATTGACTGTTCTCAAATATTTGACTTATGGATAAAATAAGGTTCTCAATAGGTCTGTTACCGTACAAAATAATATTTACTGATTCTTACTGATTTTTACTGATTTTTACTTATTGCCGTTCCCGTACGCAAAAATAAGTAAAAGAGACAGCTCATGAGAGAGCAAAAAAATACCCCTCCATAAAATTCTGTAAAAGAATTTACTGCAGAAATTTCTATTGGTAAAAAACAGTAAACTGTCAGTTGGTATCTAAAATTGACAACTTGCTTGTTTTGACAGGTGTTTTCTGTCATTTGTTCTTCAAAGGCATACAAAATATATAATGTTACTGTTTTTTACTTAAACGCGTTCCCGTACTTTTTGGTAATTTTGTCTCTTTCTGAGATAATTTACCCCCACTACAAGAAATTTGAGAATTTACTAATTTTTACTGCAAAAGTACGGGAACAGACCTAATGTTTTGAGTCGCATGAGATACATTTCTACAGATGCGTATAGAGATGACGTTTGCAAGAAAATTTCATTTTGGAAATTTTAGGACTTATTCCCTTCTCCCAACTAGTGATTCAATTGTAATATCGCCTAAAAAGCCATCTGTCAACATAATTGTCACATAAATGTCATTCATGCAACACTGAACACCCTCTTGTGCTATTTGGTTAGATTTGTTAAGTAAGATTCGAAGGCAACTCATTAGCTTACTTTTCAGGAAAACGTCAAATTGGACCTACAATTAGATATTTTGTAAATGCATTTCCAATATTTTTCAATATTTTGTGAATTCATTATTCTTAATGAAAAAAAAGTAATAAGAAACCTAAATAACATTTGAATAGCGATTATTCAAACTAAAGTCAAAAATGTATTCATGACAGGTCACAGCAAAATCACTGAGTTTTTATTAACACTGTTCCAGTACGTAGGTATCATTATTAGTAAAAATTTTAACACAATTTTTACAAGAAAAGAGCTAATTGTTTCCTTGTAGTCAACAATTTTCTTCAATTGTCATCTGAGTAAATTGATCGATTGAAAAATGAGAACAGTGGTTCATCTAATGGCGTTTTCCATTGGTAAATCTGTATTTCGATCTGAAATTTGATATCTTTTGGTGCCAATGGATGTGGACGTCTGTGAAGTTTAGCTGTCAAGTTTCAAGTCACATATATTGTTTGTTTTTGATTTAATTTATATTTCACATAGAACTGTTACAGTTTTAATGATTAATAATTGTTTTTCGCAACCGAAATAATAATAAATCAAAACGGAAATCACTCTAGTCAAACTGACAGCTATCATTTGTATGAGTGTTAGTGCAAGGAGGGGTAAATCTACCATAAACTCCAGATTTGCAAAATTGATCTGAGATAAAAAAAACTTTTTTTTTTGCCAATGGAACACAACAACTGTCAAAATCGGTCTTTTGAGAGATCTAGATCAAAATAAAGATGGATTTTTTAAAACTGATTTTGATCTCGACAAAAATTGAGTTTTTTCTGCTCGAGTTTGCATGTTGAGCTTGTTTTTTGTTGTTAAGGGAAAATCGTCAAAGGTTAGTGACTCACTGACAAGAACTAGTACAAGATCTCACATTTTAGTCGGTTGACGTTCAATTAACGGGTCCGCCATCTAACGTTTTTTTTTTTTCAACTAGTGCTTGTTTCGTGAATGTCTTAGCTCATGTCTGATATGACAGATAATTAGTTTTATCCTTCCGCTTGAAACGCTGGGAAATATTGCGACATTACTTTGAAAATCATGGTAACGTTGCAGAATGTGTGCGAAAATTGCGTACGGATTTTGGAAGAAGGGAAGCACCGTCAGCTCCGTATGTTCGTTATCTTGTGAAAAAAGTAAAAGAAACAGGCATCCTCATCGATAAACCAAAGCGTGAAAAGCCAAAAACAGTGCGTACACCCGAGAATATTGCTGCTGTGGCAGAAAGTGTGCGTGAAGCGCCATCAACATCAATTCACCGTCGTTCTCAACAGTTGGACATTTCGGAGACATCATTGAGGCGAATTTTGCAGACCTTGGTATGACGCCATACAAAGTCCAATTGGTTCAGGAGTTGAAGCCAACTGACCATCCAATGCGTTTTCGCTTCGCTAAGTGGGCCTGCGATCGACTTAGAGAAGATGCCGATTTTGCCAAAAAATCATCTTTTCAGATGAAGCTCATTTTGATCTTGGCGGGTATGTAAACAAGCAAAATTGTCGCATTTGGGGCACAGAAAACCCGCACACATACATTGAAAAGCCGATACACCCAAAACGAGTCATTGTTTGGTGCGGATTTTGGTCCAGAGGCATAATTGGGCCATTTTTCTTCGAAAATGAGCAAGGAGTGGCCGTTACAGTCAATGGCGATCGTTATCGGGCCATGTTGAACGAATTTTTGTTCACAAAAATTGAAGAGGAGGATATTGGCAACATTTGGTTTCAGCAGGACGGCGCTACGTGCCACACAGACGAAGCTACACTAGATGTTTTGCGCCCTGTTTTTGAAGATCGCATTATCAGCCGCAGAGTTGATGTCGTTTGGCCACCTCGGAGCTGCGATTTGACACCGTTGGACTATTATTTGTGGGGTGCCGTAAAAGATAAGTGTTACGCCGACAAGCCAGAGACAATTGACGCTTTAAAGGACAATATTCGTGAAGCCATTGGTGAAATACAGCTGCACACAATCGAAAATGTGCTTACAAATTGGACCAATCGTGTAGGCTACTGCATGGCCAGCCGAGGCAGCCATTTGAATGAAATTAGTTTCCATTATTAACCGGAAGGATTGTACTTTCAAATAAAAAAAGAATTTTGAGAAAATATTCAGTAGTTTTTTTTATAGCATTTTCAAAAAAAAAAGTTATTTGGCGGACCCTTTACTTTTGCAATGGCCGAATTTCTTTATTGCTTGGATAAGTCAGCAAAAGGGTTCGAGTACTCATATGCAAATGTAAATTTGAATAAATTTTGATGTGCAACCTTATATAGCCGTACACGTACTTAGAAAATTGTTAAAAGATGAACGAACGAGTTAGTTTCGTTAATTTTTTCTTTATTTTCTTCACATTGAATTTCGGCTGGTGACAAAATGAAAAATGCGAAAGGATGACAGCTTACGAGTTTTACAGAAACAAAAAAAATAATTGTTTCTTTTATTCCAAATATACGCTGAAATATTTATGTTTTGTAGATTATTTGCGTTCCTATAAATAATCTTCGAAGGTTTTATATGCAAAACACTGAAGTGGAGGATTGTTTTTGTTTGTTGTTGAACTAATTTTCAAATACAAGATTTTATCCAATTTAATTCTTACGAGAACTGGCAAGTACCTTAATGTTAGCAAGAGATGGCGCTGCTATTTTATATAGTATAGTTTTTTTTAATAAGAATGCAATTTTAAATACCAACAAATTATATTCGATTTTTTTCCATTTCTTTCTAACTAGTTTTTTCATATCTTAATATTACCAATAGATGGCGCTGATCCTTTCGTTTACCATATAATTCACAGAAACTTATTCGGTTATTGTTAGAATAACATCCCCTTAATGCCGCTCATCTTTGTTCTTGCTTCGGCAGAACATATACTAAAATTGGAACGATACAGAGAAGATTAGCATGGCCCCTGCGCAAGGATGACACGCAAAATCGTGAAGCGTTCCACATTTTTTTGTCCCTTTTTTTTTTAAATTTTATCGAATAGTTTAATTTAATTATTTTTCTTCAGTTTATTAATAAGAAACTACTATTACTCCCTGTTTTCTCAGACAAATACGGATCAGTTGAATCAGGGTTACAAAAAATAAAAAGTTAGAAATCCATCCCAGACCATTTGCGGCAGTCTGTTAAATTCATTGTACCCATAGGGGTATATTAGTTTTGATACTTAGTTTGTAACATAGAGAAATAATTTAGACAGATATTGCTGAATCGATTAAGCCATGTCTGTCTGTCCGTCGCGTCGGTCCGTCTGTACGTCATTAGTTGTTAGGCTTTAAATTTTTAGCTAAAATAATGAAATTTGTTATGTAGGATCCTTGTCCATGTCTACAGAACAAGTGTAAACATTTTTAAAATTCTCCCACTTTTAAGAAAAACGTTGTTTTTCGTCAAACGGTAGGTAGGGAATTTTGAAAAAGTGTCTAAGATATTTTTGGGACCTACTTTTTCGGGCGTTGTCAGTAAAAAACAGTTTTTGGTGAAATTTTAACTGTCTGTTGTGACAACATATATCTCAACCTTATAAAGTTTTTTGCCACGCCCACTTTTGCGGATATTAGTTTTAAAGCTGGGATGGTAGGTAGGTAGGTAGAAAGGCGGTTCAGCATGAACCCAAGCACTGATGTGCCTTCTTGTTACCACGTCTAATGTGACCTTTTTTATGATGATTGTTGAGGGTGTGGTATAATCGGAATCTAGATCCAGCCTGTAGAGCTTAGAAAACAGAGATTTCGTATCCTTTCACCCGAGATGTCACTAAGGTCGTCAAAGAATGGTTGGTCTAATGCAAGGAATCTGCCTCTGTCCGGCACTAGGACATTTGCAGAGGAAATGGGAGAACGTTTCTTTCATTTGCGTTCCCGCAACTGCGGCATTGGGGGTTGTATTGGATCCCTAGTTTGGCCGCATGCTCTCCAATTGCCCAGTGCCCCGTGACTATCGCCGTAATTCTTGCGATATCTGGGCGGGTTCTATTTAGTAGGTCGTTTGTTCTGTTCTTGTCGTAGGAAGGCCATATCTTCCTCGATATGACTCAATTTGTTAACCTTCTCTATTTGGAGTCGGCCTTTTTCAGACAGTATGAGTGGATTTGTCCCTTAACCGCACCTAGCGGGATATGGACCCTTGCCGCAAGTGAGCCGTGTAGAGCTGAGCCTTGCCTGGCCAGCTCGTCTGCACGCTCGTTTTCATCAATGTCACTGTGCGCTGGAACCAAGAGAAGTGTGACCCTGAAGCGGTCGAACAATTACCGAAAGCCTTAAGCTGCAACAAAGCAGACATTACTGACATTCAGGAAATACGATGCGCAAAAATAGGGTGAAAAACTGTGACATCTACTACGGACCGTGAAGAAACAGCGACTATATGGATGAAGTGGTCGCTCAGGCCGGCAAGTTCGTCTCGACAGCTTGGAGGATATGGTTGTTGAGTTGATTGCCTTAATGGCAGCTTGACTATCTATGGATAGAAATATTTCGCTTTTGCGTAGTGTCACGCCCCAGTTGCGTACAAGCCTCTCGGATAGCCAGTAGTTCCGCCTGAAATACGCTAGCAAAATTCGGAAGGCGTATGATACTGATATTTTCGGTGATTTCGAGTGGACACCGGACCCCACACCACTGTTCATTGTAGATCCGTCGGTGTAGATGACCGTATCCCTAACTACTTCGTTCCTCTTCCACTGAGCTCTGGAAGGAAAGCCTACGCTGAAACCTTTCATCAAGCTGGGATAGGGTATTAAACGATTCCCAGAGCGGATTATGTTTTTTAAATATTGGAACTTAGCGGGCGCTCTATGCTTATCTCTGAAGTGGGGCGCTCTATACTCGTCTCATGTGTCTTTCGGCCTAAAACTATGAATTTTAGAGAGCGAGTTTATAAGCTTAGCTTACATTAAATTCAAGGTGGCGAGAACTCGTTGACACCAGCTCCGAGTGGCTGCCATCCTAATTGCTTATTTTTGCGTATGCCAAACCGTTATGAAAGTCCATCACGCCGCCTAGATTTGTCAAATTTCGGAGTGCTGTTACTCCGTATAGGTTTTGTCGCTAGTTGATATGAACACACTAAAGCTGGGAAGCTCTAGAGCATTGTCGGCGTAACCATTGCGGATCAGCCGCTTGTTCCGCGCCCAAAGCAACGGCGGAGACTGTACAATACCGGTATACCATTTATTTTTTGAACCTACCTTAACGAGTCTATGAAAACAAAGGCCCGATATGACCGTATTCTTCATGTTGATATGTATAATTCGAAGATCAGGCTGTTGTTGCATGATGTACCTTCGAATAACCTTAATTAGGAAATTGCCAAATCTATTCAGCTTCACATATGATCGTGTTGCGATAGTATTTTATATGATTCTGGAGTCTGGTAAAATCCAGGACAGGTTCGGAGAAACCTTTTCTTGTACAGCCTTATCTTTCCCATCAAGGATGGCTCGGAAAACCCTTCTCTTAAACAACATTTTCTCTCCCATGAAGGATGGCGCTACATTAAACCACGCACAACAGCTGTAAGCGATGGTTGACCATATAAGGCTTTGAAATATAGTATTCCTGTCAGACCGTAAGTCCCCTTATCCCAAGCCAGTAACCATCTACATTTTGTTGTTAAAATACAGAAACTGGTCAAACCAATTCATTGCAATAACTACGGTGCTACAGAGCCTTCAGGAGTGACTTCTATTTTGTGATGGAACAAAACCGCCCCACTTTACTACATCCCTACTGGGATGTTTTCTATTCCACGAGTTCTCATGCTTATTTGTTTCAACTGGACTGTTGTAAGGTTTTAAATACGTCACCAGGCTCACCTGTGGGTGTTGCCTAGATCCAAACATCGCCCTTTGAATATCAGGCTGCAGTGATATTTTCACCCAGTCCATAAGTGGGAAAACTTGTATAAAGCTTGTATAAGCATGTAATTTCTGGTCTACTGCCTTAAACCATACATGAACCTGCTATTGTGGAACCAAAGAGTCGAATTTCTATTAAGGCGGAAATTTATGGCAAACCTAGGACAGTACGCCCGTTAGCTTCCCTTTTTGAATTCATTTCAAGGAAGACGATCTGGTTGAATGACACATTTCCCGAACAGAAAGTGGTTCAAGGCGTCTTATCTGAATTTCTATCAAGGCGGAAATTTATGGCAAACCTAGGACAGTACGCCCGTTAGCTTAACTTTTTGAATTCATTTCAAGGAAGACGATCTGGTTGAATGACACATTCCCCGAACAGAAAGTGGTTCAAGGCATCTTATCTGAATTTCTATCATGGCGGAAATTTATGGCAAACCTAGGACAGCACGCCCGTTAGCTTCCCTTTTTGAATTCATTTGAAGGAAGACGATCTGGTTGAATGACACATTTCCCGAACAGAAAGTGGTTCAAGGCGTCTTATCTGAATTTCTATCAAGGCGGAAATTTATGGCAAACCTAGGACAGTACGCCCGTTAGCTTAACTTTTTGAATTCATTTCAAGGAAGACGATCTGGTTGAATGACACATTCCCCGAACAGAAAGTGGTTCAAGGCATCTTATCTGAATTTCTATCATGGCGGAAATTTATGGCAAACCTAGGACAGCACGCCCGTTAGCTTCCCTTTTTGAATTCATTTGAAGGAAGACGATCTGGTTGAATGACACATTTCCCGAACAGAAAGTGGTTCAAGGCGTCTTATCTGAATTTCTATCAAGGCGGAAATTTATGGCAAACCTAGGACAGTACGCCCGTTAGCTTCCCTTTTTGAATTCATTTCAAGGAAGACGATCTGGTTGAATGACACATTCCCCGAACAGAAAGTGGTTCAAGGCATCTTATCTGAATTTCTATCATGGCGGAAATTTATGGCAAACCTAGGACAGTACGCCCGTTAGCTTCCGTTTTTGAATTCATTTGAAGGAAGACGATCTGGTTGAATGACACATTTCCTGAACAGAAAGTGGTTCAAGGCGTCTTATCAGAATTTCTATCAAGGCGGAAATTTATGGCAAACCTAGGACAGTACGCCCGTTAGCTTCCCTTTTTGAATTCATTTCAAGGAAGACGATCTGGTTGAATGACACATTTCCCGAACAGAAAGTGGTTCAAGGCTTCTTATCTCGACGGTAAGTATAAAATGCTTGAGAGTTCCGATGGGAATTTTCGTGTAGGTACGCACCAGCCCTTCGCTACACAAATTGTCCATATTTATTTTCTAGACCTTCGAAACCAAGCAGTGCCACTATTTTCCTGAAACTATCTCCAACTTCATAAGCTTTTTAAGATCTTAATTCTATTGTGAGTTCCTTTAGGCGTTCAAATTATAGGAATCCATTGCACGTGCAATCCCTTGCCCCAAATAAACTCCTACACACATATCCCCTCACTTACCACAACCAAATCAATCTTTTCTCCATTTCGATCAACGACATCCCTTTTAAAAGCCACCTAATCGATTTTCCATCCATACATCCCTTAACCTAGAAATACAAAAAAAAAATATCACCCGCCATTAACCAAAGCCCTTCCTCATCTCATCCGCCTAAGCTGTGACAGTTTTCTCTGCACCAACGCTCGTCAGGCGCCAATAAATCCGGAAGCTATTAAAATCCAAAAAAAGGATATTTATATGCCAAACATTACACACACCGCCTGCAAGGAATGTGCTCAAGCCCACGTACAGAGGCCCGCAAAATTCATTCAAAATCTCTTGTTGCATATAGATGCAGTCCTGAGCCACCCACCGCTCTGCCACCACATCGAAATACAAACACCAAGAGTGGAGGTGGACGATTTATGATGACGGTACCGTAAAATTAACCTCGGGCGAACAATTCCTGGCAAACCTCCCCGCACTGTACAGCACCATCCCCTGAACGGTTCTGATTCCGAAAAAAAATCTCTTCACCCTGGTGAATGAAATTCTCCAGTGAATGGAAATTTCAAACCACCACAACGACCTTGAGCATCACGGACAAGGGTAGGGTGAGGGTCATGCTCACATATACATGTGTGCTAACTGGTATTGGGGGGGGTTGCTTGGCGCACCGGTCCGTTGAACACACGTGCCATGTATAAGTGCGAGTAGAATGGGCATATCCACACGACTGTATTGATGTTCGAAAAAACGGAGACATGCGAAGGATTCGCAGGGATTTCCCCAACAACAGTCGAGTCTTTTGGGCATCCCCTCCTGGGCCTGTACTACTTTTATGAATGAAACACCATCAAGTCTGCAAAGGCGCAGTTTTCATGAATGAAATTGTTTTTAGGTTGTTCAAGGCCTTTCGTTGCGGTCGTCGGGGGGTATGGGCACACACAGCGAAAGTAAGTGAGACACCAGATACAGCAAGACCGAGAAAGCTGTTTCCATGTATATAAATAAGGGATTCTGAGGCAAAAATATGGCCGGCCGGAAATCAATAGATTTTCCCGTTATACACACACATAGACCGAGAATCTAGCAAGCTGTTGAATGCCATGTTAAAGTGAAACTAAAGAGTTACGCAACCGAGGACTTTCAGCAAAAAATAAAGGAACGATTTGAAAGTCGCTGAAGCCCGCAATGAATGAGTTATTAAATTTGGAGGTTTTTTTTTTTTTTTAAAGTTTATCCCTGGCTCAAATATCCATTAATTTTGGCATCCGATTAACTAAACGACAACGCCCTCGCAGGGTTTTGGCATATTGAGTTACAGAAGGTTGTGTAACGTTGGAGGTAGGTACAAGTGATTGGTCATGGTAGGGTTAGGTAAGGTTAAGTTACGCGTTTTATGAATGAAGATTGCACACCGGATTTTGGGCTAATAGTGGGATAATGAGTGATTTGTGTAGAAATATGGTTAAAGGACTCTTTTGGAGGTCGGGATGGCAGTGATGGATGTTTGAATGGTGAGTCTTCTTAACCGATAAAGTCTTAATCCACGTGTTTTTTGTTGAACCGCAATTGTGAAGTTTCTGTATTTTGGACATTTTTTAGGTATTTTGGAGGAATATTATCTTTTGCCCGATCTACAAAGAGGGGACTAAACAAATTACAGAGGAATAGGTCTTCTTAAAATCGCTTGCAAGATGCTATCTGCACCTAAAACCGTTCACCAACAACCTGATCGGCCCCTATCAGTGTGGTTTTGGGCCAAAAAAGTCCACATGTGATCCAATCTTCACACTTTCGCAGATCCTGTAAAAAAAAACCCAAGAGGTCCAAATCGATACAGACCACCTATTCATCGATGTTCAACCCGCATATGACAGCTTTTGCAGAGACCATATATATACAGAGCCATGTCCAGTTTTGGACCGAATGATAGAATTTTTTTTCATAAAATCTTAGGTCCCGTTCAACCAAGAACTTTCCTAGTTCTACTGCGACATAGACCTGGTCCGAAAATTCCTCATTGGATGCATAAGATGACTCGGATATGAAAAGCTCGAAGGACCAAATGTTGGAGTATCAACTGGGTTTGGGGTAAGTTATTAATCCGTAAGATTTTTTGGGGTTACGGATTTTTCTGCCAGAGGTATTTTTTTTACTTTACTCGCGAACAAAGTGGCCTATATAAGGAGCAACTTCGGTTTCGTATAATCGTGTTGCTTTATTGGCGGTTATTTGTGAAGTGCCGTTGGTTGTTTTAGCAGTGGCGTCAAACACGACCCTGAATGTTGTCGTAGAGCTCGCTTCTTTGAAAACCGCATGATGTGGCAGAAAATAGTGGTATGGTGAACAGATTTTAGAGTCATTTTGCCAGTCTATCTCTTGTGGGCTTAAAAATGAGTCTCACAAGCGACGTCTTCTTCGAGTATCCGATCTTTCTATGTAGCCTCATTAATCTTCCACAATCTTCGCATTTCGGTATCCTAGGTTAGGTTAGGCTAGAGTGGCAAGTTCATTGTGATACCACGTGGGTATTGTCCATTCTCCTTGTTATCTGTGAGAAAAGCATTTTAATGAAAAGGTGGAGACTTTTCGCTTCCGTTTTTGCCGCTGAGATTTTGAAAGTAGTCAGCTCCAAGATGGAGCCGGGCAGTTACAAAGGAGATGAAGTCGTGTTTCTTCTTCCTATTCGTCAATGCAGCTTCCACAGAAGTCATTTGAGTAGAGGCCTAGCCTTTCTGCGTACTTACTTACTTAAGTGGCGCTACAGTCCGGGATGAACCTGGGCCTTAACTAACATGCCTCTCCAATTAGCCCGGTTCTTAGCTAACGGCCTTCAGTTGCGCACTCCAAGTGGGTTGAGGTCGGTTTCTACTTTTGCGCGCCACTTAAGGCGAGATCTTTCTCCAGTGCGTCCAAAGTCTGGCTGGGAATCGAAGACTCTGCGAGCCGGAGTATTGGTGTCCATTCGTTCACCATGTCCTAGCCATCTTAAACGTCCAATGCGGAGTTTTTTGACCAGGGGTATGTCGCTGTACAGCTCGTATAGTTCGTGGTTGAATCTTCGTCTCCATATCTCGTCAACGCAAACGGACGAAATTCGAAGAATTTTTCCCTTGAGTCGACAAAGGATTCCTTCATCTGCTTTTGATGCCGTCTATGCTTCAGCGCCGTAGAGCAGGACTGGGATGATCAGGGTCTTATACAGGATCTCCTTAGTAGTTCGAGTGAGGGCTTTACTACTAAATTGCCTTCTTAGCCCGAAGAAACAGCGATTGGCAAGAGTAATTCTTCGTTTGATTTCTGACGAGATGTTGTTGTCAGAGTTAATAGCGGAGCCGAGGTAGACAAAGTCCCGTACTACCTCAAAGTTATATCTGTCAATGGTGACGTTCTGTCCAATTCGTCGATGTTGTGAGTCCTTTCGTGATGACAGCATATACTTAGTCTTACCCTCATTTACTGCTAAACCCATTTTCGCCGCTTCCTTCTCTATGCTAGCAAACGTGGCTGTGACATCACGTTGAGTCCTACCAATGATGTCAATATCGTCGGATTATGATAGTAGTTGCACCGATTTTTGAAAAATTGTGCCTTTGGTATTGGCTCAGGAGTTTTGCACAATCCTCTCAAGAATGAGACCAAATAAGTCACATGACAGCGCATCGCCTTGGCGAAATCCTTTTTTGGTATTGAACGTGTCGGTGAGGTCGTTTCCGACCCTGATGGAGCAGCGAGAATTATCCATCTGTTCTTCATCCTACATAAACGGACGAGCTTAGGCGGTATACCAAAACAAGTCATGTATAGTTCGTATCTATAAATGCTGTCGTATGTGGCTTTAAAATCTATAAGTAGGTTGTGGATTTGATCGGTTGTGGACTTTCCTGGCCTAAAACCACACTGATAAGTACCGATCAGGTTGTTGGTAAACGGTTTCAGGCGTTCACAAATTACGGCAGATAGGATCTTGTAGGCGTTGTTGAGGAGACTTATGCCTTATGGATGTTACTTTCCAAATCATCTCCGCCAGCTTTATAAAGCTCAGCAGGAAGGCCGTCATTTCCGGCGGCCTTATTAAGCTTGAGTTTAGATATTGCTATCCTCACTTCATTTAGGTCGGGTGGTTGGCAGTTCTCGCTGCCGTTGCCAATATTAAATAGTTGACAGTCTTCCATATCCTCAGCATCGACTTTGTCTCAACTACGATATTTCCTTGTTCATCTCGACAGGATTCTGTTCGAGCCTTGTATCCTTGGCTTTGACGTTTTACACTTTGGTAAAACTTGCGAACATCGTTCCTGGAGTGGCACCTCTCTATATCCTCGATCGCGCGCTTTTCTTGCTCTTTTTTCTTCTTTCTGAAAAGCCGGTGTTCTTCGCTTCTTCTTTGCCTATAGAGCTCAATGGCAGCTCTAGTATTCAACTGCAGCTTAGCCTTGTAGGCCTCGTTCTTGGCTGCGATCATCTGTCGGTATTCCTCATCAATCCAGGGTTTTCTAGCTGGTGGCCGCGAGAAACCTAGCACATCAGTTGCGGCTGATCTAATGGCTTGTTGGCATCGTTGTCATTGTTCTTCTACATTATATGCTGGTGGTATGGTGTTAATCAACAGGTTAAGGGTATCTTGCCTTCTTTTCACAGTATTTCTGGTTAGTTGTGGCGTGACGGACTCCTTACCTTACCTTGGCTGCATCCTTACCTTGGCTGTAGCAAGATAGTGGTCCGAGTCGACGTTAGCCCCTCGGAATGCTCGGACATCCAAATACTGGATGCGTGCCTCTTGTCTATCGCAATATGATCAATTTGGTTGAGTGTTCGTTGACCTGGAGACCGCCATGTCACCGTGTGCTGACTATAGTGGCATATCGTTCCGTAGCCAAGTCAATTAGCCTAAGACCGTTACCAGACGTGTTGTCGTGTAGGCTATGTTTTCCGACAATACTGCTTCTCTTCCTACTTTTGCATTAAAATCTCCCAGCACGATTTTAACATCGTACTTCGGTCGTCGCTCATAGGTTTTGTCAAGGAGCTCATAGAAGCAGTCTTTCGCTTTATCATCTTTTTCCTCCGCCGGAGCATGAGCGCATATAAGTCTTATGTTGGCGAATTTTGCTTGATGCGGATTGTTATGCGTTCGCTAATGTCGTGGAAACATAAGACTTCTTGCCTAAGTCTGGCATTTATAACAAATCCGCATCCGAATAGTCGTTTCTGCTCACTATAACATGGTCCATAGTAGATTTCACAGCTTTTCATCCTCTTTTTGCCCGGCCCATGCCATCGTATTTCCTGGATTGCAGTTATGTCTATTTTGTAGCAGCTTAGTGCTTCCGCTAGTTGTTTGCCTGCACATCTACTATTTAATGTTCTTACATTCCAGGTGCAGATATGAATGTCGTTGACGTTAACAATAAAATCAGTCCTTTCCGAGGCTATTGTTTGCTTCCTAACAATGTTTTTTTTCCATGGATGGGTATTTAACCCAAAGCACAACCCCCAAGCTGGAGGGCCAGTTCCACTTTATTAGATAACCCTACGACACGGGGCCATCAGTATCCACTACGGGATTAAGCGCTGCCGTTGATCTTTCGGTTCATCCGCCACCATCTCTGTTCAAGGGGCCTGACCTACCCTTGAAATTCCTTGATAACCTGTTGTCCGAATATGTGGAAGCAGCTCATCTAGGTTCGCCTGAGATGGCAGACCGGGTATTCATTCTGCGCCATTCTGACCAGGGTGATTATAGTGTTGCTGTTTTACTCGCACTTACACGATGGTTACCACTTGCAGGTAAAAATATTCACATTTGATGTGTAGTCAGAGTTACAACCACTGGGAATTGCCAAGATAAAGCCAATCAGAGTCTAACCTCGTTCTACAATACTCAACTATTTGAAGGCAAACAGTATCTGCCAAGGTATCTGGTCAGGTAAGGGCATAAGCAGTTAAGTGTTAGCCCTAGCAATAGCACAACTGACTATCTGTATAGGTACTCTACGGATGGTACTTGAGAAGTTTCTCTCCCTCCAGGAGTATGGAATTGAGGGCTCTCTTCTGAATTGTAAACCATTATATGCAAACTGATAATGCTGTGATTAGACGGCGGTGGTCAAAATGACACCTTTCACGGTGATCTCAGGAGATCGTTAAAGATGGGTGTTGTCACCTCTCCTTTCCATTTTATGATGAAACGTTGTAAAGCAGTCATAGTAAGGTATGTTATCCATTGGGTGACCACGTCACTCACCTCGATATCCATAAGGGGACATGGCGGTCTCCAGATCAACGAACGGTCAACCAAATTGATCACATTGCGATAGATAAGAGGCACGCATCCAGTATTTTGGATGTCCGAACATTCCGAGGAGCTAACATCGACTCGGATCACTACCTTGTAGCAGCCAAGGTAAGAATGCGGATATCCACCACGCCACAACAATCCAGAAATACTGTGAAAAAATTTAATGTCGGAAGACTGCAATCGCAAGAGACCGCCAAGACCTTCGCACAACGCGTATCCCTTAACCTCTCGATTAACACCATACCACCAGCATCGAATATCGAAGAGCAATGGCAACGATGCCAACAGGCCATTAGATCAGCCGCAACTGATGTGCTAGGTTTCTCGCGCCCACCAGCAAGAAACCCCTGGTTTGATGAGGAATGCCGACAGATGCTCGCAGCCAAGAACGAGGCCTACAAGGCTAAGCTGCAGGTGAAGACGAGAGCTGCCATTGAGCTCTATAGGCAAAGAAGAAGGGAAGAACATCGGCTTTTCAGCAAGAAGAAAAAAGAGCAAGAAAAGCGCGCGATCGAGGATATAGAGAGGTGCCACTCCAGGAGCGATGTTCGCAAGTTTTACCAAAGTGTAAAACGTCAAAGCCAAGGATACAAGGCTCGAACAGAATCCTGTCGAGATGAACAAGGAAATATTGTAGTTGAGACACAGTCGATGCTGAGGATATGGAAGAACCACTTCTGCAGACTGTTAAACGGCGATGACGAACAACATTCCGCTGTCAGGCAGAACGAACCATTCAATATTGGCAACGACAGCGAAAACTGCCAACCACCCGACCTGAGTGAAGTGAGGATAGCAATATCTAAACTCAAGCTTAATAAGGCCGGCGGAGATGACTTGGTAAGTAACATCCACCAACTCATAAGCCAAATCTGGTCGGATGAAAATATGCCTGAAGAATGGAACCTCAGCATCGTTTGCCCGATCCACAAAAAAGGAGACCCTCTGAACTGCGCCAACTACAGAGGCATAAGTCTCCTCAACATCGCCTACAAGATCCTATCTGCCGTAATATGTGAACGCCTGAAACCGTTTACTAACAACCTGATTGGCCCTTATCAGTGTGGTTTTAGGCCAGGAAAGTCCACAACCGATCAAATTTTCACACTTCGGCAGATCCTGGAAAAAACTCAAGAAGTCCAAATCGATACCCACCACCTATTCATCGATTTCAAAGCCGCATATGACAGCATTTATAGAGACGAACTGTACAGAGCCATGTTTAGTTTTGGTATAACGCCCAAACTCGTCCGTTTGTGTAGGATGACGATAGAGAATTCTCGCTGCTCCATCAGGGTCGGAAACGACCTCACCGACACATTCGATACCAAAAAAGGATTTAGGCAAGGCGATGCGCTGTCATGTGACTTCTTTAATCTGATTCTTGAGAGGATTGTGCAAAACTCCAAAGCCAACACCAGAGGCACAATTTTCCAAAAGTCGGTGCAACTACTAGCATACGCCGACGATATTGACATCATTGGTAGGACTCAACGTGATGTCATAGCCACGTTTGCTAGTATAGAGAAGGAAGCGGCGAAAATGGGTTTAGCAGGAAATGAGGGTAAGACTAAGTATATGCTGTCAACACGAAAGGACACACAACATCGACGAATTGGACAGAACGTCACCATTGACAGATATAACTTTGAGGTAGTACGGGACTTTGTCTACCTCGGCTCCGCTATTAACTCTGACAACAACATCTCGTCAGAAATTAAACGAAGAATTACTCTTGCCAACCGCTGTTTCTTTGGGCTAAGAAGGCAATTTAGTAGTAAAGCCCTCACTCGAACTACTAAGGAGATCCTATATAAGACCCTGATCATCCCAGTCCTGCTCTACGGCGCTGAAGCATGGACCGTATCAAAAGCGGATGAAGAAATCCTTGGTAGATTCGAGAGGAAAATTCTTCGAAAAATCTTCGGTCCCGTTTGCGTTGACGGGCTATGGAGACGAAGATTCAACCAAGAACTATACGAGCTGTACAGCGACATGCCCCTGGTCAAAAAACTCCGCATTGGACGTTTAAGATGGCTAGGACATGTAGAACGAATGGACACCAATACTCCGGCTCGCAGAGTCTTCGATTCCCAGCCAGACGTCGGACGCAGTAGAGGAAGACCTCGCCTTAAGTGGCGCGCACAAGTGGAAACCGACCTCAACCAACTTGGAGTGCGCAACTGGAGGCAGTTAGCTAAGGACCGGGCTAATTGGAGAGGCATGTTGGTTGAGGCCCAGGTTCATTCCGGACTGTAGCGCCACTTAAGTAAGTAAGTAAGACCACGTCGCTTGCCTGACGTATCACACATTCTCCAGATCAACTTCCAAAATGTTGGAGGGCCCTATACTTGCGATAATCCGTTCCTAACTATTTACTTCTATGCTCTTATATGTTCGACATGAGTGTTTGTGTCCATTTGGTGTTGTATTTCAGCGCTTCTGCAATTTTATATCAGGGCTTCTCTAACATAGTTCCTCTCCCTTGATATTCGACATTATCTTTTGAAACCCGCATGTCCAGCATTCGCTCCGCTTTTAAACTTATTGGATCCTCTGACATTGTGCACTGTGCATTTCAGGCGATGCTCTTCTAAGCACAGAGTTTATAAATCTTTAGTATGTCTCGATATTTGTAGCCGGTGGTCTCATAAGGGTTGTACACATAAGGATTGAAGTTCTTACTATCGTAAGAAGTGTCATGGTCCTCCAATGTGAGGTATATGTCTTAAAACTCTCAACTGACCTGTGCGCTTCAATAGAAAATTTCCATTTTGAAATCGCTCTTCTATATGAATATTTAAACGGCAACAGCTGTAGACGGTTCCTATTTTATGATCCGCCAGTTCATAAATAGGAACCGAAGGCCAAGCTTTTTAAGGTATTATCACTGCTCCACCTCTTCCGAAAGTCTGACAAAAATCTAAGAGTAATACTGTCATGAGAAGCTTCTCAAACTTACCGTTCTGAATCGGCGTTAAACAGGAGGTCCTCTTCTTTGTGGCAGAAATAAAAATAACTTTGCACATAATAGATTTAAGGACCTATATGACCTGTTAATGTCGTACTTCTTGGACCTCTAGTGTTATGCGGAATTCGAACATCTCTTCTTGACAGTTCAAACTACTCGTTATGATTCAGTCAGATCTTGTCGAGAAGAGGGCCAATGAAAAACATATTGGCCCAGTCAAGCAGAATTTTTTCTTCACGTCTTTAATGATGTTTTTGCACCACGATGAAAAATCCATGTCTGATAATGTCACCCCTTTTGGATTTGCCATTCGCACTACTCCATCGTAAATTTCATAGAGCAGGTCACAGAACTAACCCCTGGGGAACTCCTTTAGTAATTCGGTAGCTACATACTTAAAGCCCTAAACTGCTACAAAGCAGACATTACTGCCATCCAGGAAATACGATGGGATGGGCCGGGCAAAAGGAGGATGAAAAACTGTGACATATACTACGGACCGTGTTATAGTGAGCAGAAACAGCGACTATTCGGATGCGGATTTGTTATAAGTGCCAGACTTAGGCAAGAAGTCTTATGTTTCCAAGACATTAGCGAACGCATAGTAACAATCCGCATCAAGGCCAAATTAGCCAACATAAGCCTTATATGCGCTCACGCTCCGACGGAAGAACAAGATGATATAGCTAAGGATTGCTTCTACGAGCTCCTTGACAAAACCTATGAGCGACTACCGAAGTACGATGTTAAAATCGTGCTGGGAGATTTTAACGCAAAGGTAGAAAGAGAAGACATCTTTAGAAGTATTGTCGGAAAACATAGCCTACACGACAACACGTCTGGTAACGGACTTAGGCTAATTGATTTCGCTACGGAACGAAATGCCACTGTAGCCAGCACACGGTTTCCTCACCTTGATATCCATAAGGGGACATGGCGGTCTCCAGATCAACGAACGGTCAACCAAATTGATCACATTGCGATAGATAAGAGGCACGCATCCAGTATTTTGGATGTCCGAATATTCCGAGGAGCTAACATCGACTCGGATCACTACCTTGTAGCAGCCAAGGTAAGAATGCGGATATCCACCACGCCACAACAATCCAGAAATACTGTGAAAAAATTTAATGTCGGAAGACTGCAATCGCAAGAGACCGCCAAGACCTTCGCACAACGCGTATCCCTTAACCTCTCGATTAACACCATACCACCAGCATCGAATGTCGATGAGCAATGGCAAAGATGCCAACAGGCCATTAGATCAGCCGCAACTGATGTGCTAGGTTTCTCGCGCCCACCAGCAAGAAACCCCTGGTTTGATGAGGAATGCCGACAGATGCTCGCAGCCCAGAACGAGGCCTACAAGGCTAAGCTGCAGGTGAAGACGAGAGCTGCCATTGAGCTCTATAGGCAAAGAAGAAGGGAAGAACATCGGCTTTTCAGCAAGAAGAAAAAAGAGCAAGAAAAGCGCGCGATCGAGGATATAGAGAGGTGCCACTCCAGGAACGATGTTCGCAAGTTTTACCAAAGTGTAAAACGTCAAAGCCAAGGATACAAGGCTCGAACAGAATCCTGTCGAGATGAACAAGGAAATATTGTAGTTGAGACACAGTCGATGCTGAGGATATGGAAGAACCACTTCTGCAGACTGTTAAACGGCGATGACGAACAACATTCCGCTGTCAGGCAGAACGAACCATTCAATATTGGCAACGACAGCGAAGACTGCCAACCACCCGACCTGAGTGAAGTGAGGATAGCAATATCTAAACTCAAGCTTAATAATGCTGCCGGAAATGACGGCCTTCCCGCTGAGCTCTATAAGGCCGGCGGAGATGACTTGGTAAGTAACATCCACCAACTCATAAGCCAAATCTGGTCGGATGAAAATATGCCTGAAGAATGGAACCTCAGCATCGTTTGCCCGATCCACAAAAAAGGAGACCCTCTGAACTGCGCCAACTACAGAGGCATAAGTCTCCTCAACATCGCCTACAAGATCCTATCTGCCGTAATATGTGAACGCCTGAAACCGTTTACCAACAACCTGATTGGCCCTTATCAGTGTGGTTTTAGGCCAGGAAAGTCCACAACCGATCAAATTTTCACACTTCGGCAGATCCTGGAAAAAACTCAAGAAGTCCAAATCGATACCCACCACCTATTCATCGATTTCAAAGCCGCATATGACAGCATTTATAGAGACGAACTGTACAGAGCCATGTTTAGTTTTGGTATAACGCCCAAACTCGTCCGTTTGTGTAGGATGACGATAGAGAATTCTCGCTGCTCCATCAGGGTCGGAAACGACCTCACCGACACATTCGATACCAAAAAAGGATTTAGGCAAGGCGATGCGCTGTCATGTGACTTCTTTAATCTGATTCTTGAGAGGATTGTGCAAAACTCCAAAGCCAACACCAGAGGCACAATTTTCCAAAAGTCGGTGCAACTACTAGCATACGCCGACGATATTGACATCATTGGTAGGACTCAACGTGATGTCATAGCCACGTTTGCTAGTATAGAGAAGGAAGCGGCGAAAATGGGTTTAGCAGGAAATGAGGGTAAGACTAAGTATATGCTGTCAACACGAAAGGACACACAACATCGACGAATTGGACAGAACGTCACCATTGACAGATATAACTTTGAGGTAGTACGGGACTTTGTCTACCTCGGCTCCGCTATTAACTCTGACAACAACATCTCGTCAGAAATTAAACGAAGAATTACTCTTGCCAACCGCTGTTTCTTCGGGCTAAGAAGGCAATTTAGTAGTAAAGCCCTCACTCGAACTACTAAGGAGATCCTATATAAGACCCTGATCATCCCAGTCCTGCTCTACGGCGCTGAAGCATGGACCGTATCAAAAGCGGATGAAGAAATCCTTGGTAGATTCGAGAGGAAAATTCTTCGAAAAATCTTCGGTCCCGTTTGCGTTGACGGGCTATGGAGACGAAGATTCAACCAAGAACTATACAAGCTGTACAGCGACATGCCCCTGGTCAAAAAACTCCGCATTGGACGTTTAAGATGGCTAGGACATGTAGAACGAATGGACACCAATACTCCGGCTCGCAGAGTCTTCGATTCCCAGCCAGACGTCGGACGCATTAGAGGAAGACCTCGCCTTAAGTGGCGCGCACAAGTGGAAACCGACCTCAACCAACTTGGAGTGCGCAACTAAGCTAAGGACCGGGCTAATTGGAGAGGCATGTTGGTTGAGGCCCAGGTTCATTCCGGACTGTAGCGCCACTTAAGTAAGTAAGTAAGTAAGTACATACTTAAATTAGATTAAGAAGTTGTAGCAGTGAAAGGCTTAGGATGTTTTCTACTTTTCCCAACGAGAAACAGTGATTCCTAGAGTTTTTATTCTCCTGTTGATGAATGTCTACACAATTCTGAAAAAAAAAAACACGGATCTTGAACAAAGCACATTTCTTTATGTCGGAAGCTTCATAATATAAATCTTGAATACTCCCCACACTGACGTTTCAGTATGACATATAACATAGATGAGTTAGTTTTATCCCATAAGATTATGAAAAATGATTTGAAGTCTTAAAATAAAATGTTTATTCTTTCTGTTGTATTATTCTGAGAGTAATGAACCCTTATCTGTTAGTAAAACTCCCCTAAGCCATATTCTCACATTATTCCCTCTCCCACCTCAGCAGTATGTTCATACTTAATGACAGACAACATACTTTTTTACCTAAATTGCCTCTAAAACAAAGTTTGACGTTTCTTTTAAAACTTGCAAAATGTACTAGACATAAAATTCGTTAAAAAAATCTCTCCCACGAGACAACATGTCAAATATGTCAAAAAATGAATGTTCATAGATAACGCAATGATGCAAATAAACCACAACAAATTTTTGCTCCCTAATGTATTCTAGGTTAACATAATCACCACATGACAGAGAATATCTTATCAACATAATATCCTAGGCTCGCATTAAATCACATACACACAAAGAATGATGAAAGGCGAATGGAAACCCCTCTCATGGGTGTAGTAATGGTTAACTGGTATCCATTAACAGAATTCTACCATGAATGATGGAAAGCAAAAGATGGTGGGGGCTATATGAAACACCACTGACGTCATGCGTGCAAAAATAGACCATTGCACGCGAGATGTTTCAGTTTCAGATGACACCAAAGGAAATGAGAAACAAATGACGTACTCTTTCTCAACACCACAGTAGCATACTCGACATCAACAACTGTCATGCTATATTATGGGGTTGTACCTGTATAATCATACTTATCATGATGCAAGTTGTGATAAGAGGGGTGTACTGTGGTAGAAATAGAACAGAATATTCAAAGAACGAACACAAACAAATGTGAATGACATAATAAGTGTCAAGAGCGAAAGAGAAAATCCCCCAAAACTACCCTTGGTAATGACCTAAACTGTGAGGTGGAGAGGCATATAGAATTATGTAATTTCAATGACATTGACACTCACCCCATAAAGCAATGTCAAGCTAAAAAAGTTGCTGAATTTTAATAGTCCTGTCCTTGACAGTTTGGGAGGATAATAATCCATTTTAATTTTAACATAAAGAACATAAGAAAACGAATAGAAGAAAAAAGAAAATGGAAGAAAAATAATCATTATATAGGTAAAATGACAGATGCAACAAGTAACATCGGAAAATTCAGGTATGAATCTTAATTCATAATAAATAAATGTTTGACAGCCAACGCCCTAAAATGCCGAAAAAAAATGTATAAAACCAACTACGAGCGGCTCCTGCAAACACAATTACGTAATCATTATTATGCGTACCTATACACGAAGCCAAGGAGAATACATTTCTGGCCGATTTGTAACCCCTACACCGCGCTAGTGGGCACTCCGACATGAAAACGCCCGGCAACAAGTGTCAGAGAGCGGCTACCTCACACAGGCGAAATCTAAACACAGGGGCCCGCATTTAAGTACATAAAGGCAATAGGCAAACGTCAATCAGATTGTCCTTGAGCAGGGATTTTTGTTCTTTTTCTGTATACACATTATCGAGTTTGCGCAAACTTGATGTTTGGAAAGTGCCGTGTTTGAGGAAAAAAAAATTAAAAAAAAAAACCGCAAATGAATCGCATCCCTATGGTCACCGTTATGTATGTTTTTGTGTACACACTCTCAACGCCTACACGGTGTTGTTGTCGTCGTTTCGCACGACAGACGACATGGGTGCAGAAAACGGGAAAAGGAATTCAAGGAGAGCAGAGAAGAACTGCAAAAAAGGCGACGAGCGCAAAACTGCAGGATAAACGCCGCGCGAAATGAATTCAAGTTCTATTTTTAAACTGTCAGGAGGGGGTTGTACACACATACCTACCCAATACCAATCGCCACGGGTTTGAGGTTCTTATTATAGAGACACCGGTTGCATGCAATAACGGTAATGAGGAGAGAGTGGCGCTGTATTGAAAGTGTCAACATTTCATCTTTTTTTGTTTTTTTTTTGAGTGATTTTGATTTCATAAATTTTGTTGGTGTGGTTGGTACTACTGTGCGGTGGTTGCACAGCTTGGGGTTATCGGGGGAGGCGTGTTTAGATTTGAATTTAATGGAATTTTGTTTATGATAGGGGTAGGTAGGGTATGTATTCGAGTTTGGTGGTTATTATTGTTTTTTTTTTCCAAGAAAGGGTTTTCGTTTGGGGACTGACTGAAGTGTGCTGACGTTAGCAGAATTGAAGAATAGCACGGTCTTATTTCGTTGGGTTTGTTTGTTTGCATTTTATTTTATGCTTTTTTTTTTACAAAAGGATTTGATTTCATTTGGGGTTGGGGATAGGGAAGGCCTAAATGCTTAAAGGTGTGACGCAAATGTAATGAGACCCATCTTTGCATTAAATGTTTTTTGTTGTTTGTAAATTGAATGATTAATTATATTCCCATTTTGACAGCTGTGTCTTGTTTTGTATTAATTTTCGTTGGAGATGATGAGCTTGTTTTGCTATTATTTGGCTGGTTGTTTTCTGACAGTGATTGGGTAATACAATGCTAATAAATGGTAATGACATTAAAATAAATGTAGATGAAGAAGATTCTTATCGGAGACTCGCCAAAATACTTAACCAAAAAATGGTCCAATGGTACTCTTATGAGAATAAACAAACTAGGCCAATTAAGGTTGTTGTAAAGAAACTACACTTCTCATGCTCACCAGAGAGTGTAGTTACAGATCTAAGAAGGAAAAACCTAAAGATACTAGAAGCTGTCAATATGCTAAAATCTAAAAGCAAAGTACCGCTTCCAATGTTTATGCTAACTTTCCTTGGAATGAAGGTAGAGATTCATGCCGTAAGGAAATCAAAACTTGTACCACAGTGCAAGAATTGTCAAAAGTATGGACATACGAATTAATACTGCAGCTCTAATAAATAATGGAGAACCGTAAGGATGAAATCCAAGTAGCCCTCGACATGAACCAAATAGATATATGTCTTGTCTCTTACACGCACTTAAAATTCGATACAAACTTTAACCTGCAAGGGTATGAATTATATCACTCCCCACATCCCCATAATTCAGCAAAATGCGGGGCTGCAGTTATAGTAAAGAATACGATTGATCACCATCATTGTATATGAAACTAATAGTACTATCACTTTGGCACTTATCGATGGTGGGCCTCTATCGGCGCGAGATACTACTAGGCCAAAGAGGGCTGAAAATTTTACGCTCTCTTTATTAGATTTAATGGAGATCCACTCACATAATTTACACAGTTCTACTCTAAAATTAAACCAATCGCATGCCAATATACTATTTCTTTCTCGCTCATTTTGTCAAATACGAAAGCAAAGTGAGTTACTTTCTAGCAATGCGATATGCGAATTGCTAGTATGCCATACCAACCGCCGATATGAGCAAAAGCAATTGCATTTCATATCTCAATCGCAGTGCTGCAAAGCCATTTGCTGAGGGATGTTGTACATGTCTTGTTTCATACTTTACTCAGATTCAAATTTTATTTTCGTATTTTTTTGTTAATCTACTCAATGTATTAAAATTTGAGCCTGAGTGAATAATGCCGCATACATAATGTATGATGTTCCCATTTCCCATCCCATACATCTTTGTCCACGTATAGCATGCACTCTGCTTCAACTGAATGATCGGTTTTTGGATAATTTTTTTTTGTGTGTGCTTTATTGATACTGATCGCTCATTTTCAACCAATGTTTTGGTGAAGTGCAGTGGCAAACTAATATACCCCATAGGGGTATATTAGTTTTGATACATAGTTTGTAGCGAAATAATTTAGCTAGATATATCTCAAAGTATATGGATCGACTCGGAACCAATAGCTGAGTCGATTAAGCCATGTCTGTCCGTCCGTCTGTACGTCACCAGTTTTTGGGCCTTAAATTTTGAGCTAGAAGTATGAAATTTGGTACACGTACTCTTTGTTGCTCCCAGCAGAACAAGTATTGAAAATTATGAAATCCGCCCACTATATTTCGTCAATATAAAGGTTTTTGCCAAGCCCACTTTTTGGGCGCGTTTTTAATAAAAAACTTTTTTTGGCAAATTTTAAAATTTTCGAAAAAAAATTTTATGCACAATCATTGGTAGTATAAATTTGAACATTTCGTCAATAGACCATTTTAACCCACGCCCACTTTTTGGGGGCGTTTTCCTACAAAGACCATTTGTATGCCCTACCCCAAGGCATATGCAATACAAACACGTTCTTTTTTGTCGAACCACAAAAGGTTTTGATAAACTGTCTGAGCAATATATTGTGACAATGTCATTTTCTGTATTTTAACGTCATAAAGCCTACATTTTGAGGATATCAATTTTAAGGATGGGATGGGATAGGGTATTCAACGATTCGCACAGCGGATTGTAGCCTTCTCATATGTTTAATTGTGTTATTGTTCTGCTTTTGGTTTGTGCTTCTTGGTTTGTTTTTCAGCGAACAAAAAAAATTATACATTTGTATTTTTTTATTTCTAATAAATTAAAGTTAAATGTTAAATAGCAAATGCTCATATGGACTGTAATAATTTCAAAATTCCATTTTCCTTGTCCTTTTTTAAGCTCCCCAATGATCATAGGAGAGATGTTTGGATAAAACATTCACATCTCATTAAATAAAAATGTTTTTATGTGTGAAAACCATTTCTATACCAAAGACTTAAAATTAGAATCACTTCGAAAATGTCTTCCTAAAAATTCAGTTCCAATTTCATCCCCATTAGTTTGCAATTGCTCGAATCTATTCACTGACGATTCTTGCTTAAAAATTATGGATAATAATCGAAAGACTGAACATCGAAGGTAATTTAAAACAACTCCAGATCATGCAATAATCCAAACTTTATTCAAGAAACTGATGAAACTGAAAATGTGTTCACCTGTCAGTTCTGTTAAAAGGGATGCTAACCCCGTAACATAATGTAAGAGATTTCTCTATACCTCCTCTTAACAATAGCTCCGAAATTTCTTCCTCACAGTTTCCATCTCCCGGTTCACGTTTCGTTCATAAATCTAAAGGTGGAATACAAAATTCTGTCCCGCGTTGCATTTTGGATACACCGAAAAGATTAAAATATGATAAGGAGTATAATTTAGAGAAAAACGTTGACTTGCAATTGCAGGAAAAACAATTCGATGTTAAAACATTTGTTAGCATGTAACTTTTTCATAAGGTAAATGCACGTTGGACATACAATGAAAAAGATTTGTGTCTAAAGTTTTTAATAAGTCTCCTTCATAATAATTCCATATGCTGAACACCGGATTTAGCTTACTATCTGTAAGCATAATATATCGATGGCATTCATCTTTGAGTTTACCGGCTGGGTTCTCTACCCAAATAATTGAACTATTGAAATGTAAGGCCAAGACCATGTCAAATATACAAAAAAAGATGTGTTCTGATTTTTGATGAAATGGCAATAAAGACCGAGCTTGATTATAACACGAAAACGGATATGATATACGGGTTTTCGGATTTTGGGGAGCTGGGAAGGCACACCACTGTTGCTTCAAAGGTTATGGTATTCACACTTAGAGGATTAAATATGAATTGGGAGCAAACCATATCATATTATATAGGATGCCAAAGGGGTGAGAACATCCCAACCGAGATATTGAAATTAACAGTTACCAAAATATTAGAATGTGGATTTGAAGTTATTGCTGTATGCTGTGACCAGGGCAGTAACAATAGAAAAGCATGTAAATTACTGGGAGCAGCAGAAAATAAGCCGTTTTTTTAAATCTCGGACCAGGTAATATTTCTTTTATATGACTACCCGCATTTATTCAAAAGCGTGCGAAGTTGCTTGTTAAAAAATAATATTCGCATAGCTGATGATATCGTTTCTTGGGGAACACTTGTCAAACTGTTTGAAGAAGATTCCAAGAATATCTTTCAAGTATGCTTCAAACTAACGAAGAGTCATATAAATCCAAACAGTTTTGAAGAATGATCAGTCAAACTGGCTACACAGGTTTTCAGCTGCTGGAATTTTCAACGCTATCTCAGCAAATTGTTTTGAAACCGACACAGATAAAAAAATCGCTGCCTCGACGGCACTTTTTCCTATTAAGATGAATAATCTTTTTGATAACTATAAGCTACAGTCTTTACACATCCAATCCTGATCGTCGACCTGTTTCAGCATCTAGTGAAACTCTACAGTCCATCAAAACAGCTAGGGAGTGGATCTCATTATGGGAGTCTACTGGTAAAATGAAAAAGCCACATTGCTTTGGTGGTCTTATGCAAACGTTGCTGGCCATAGAATTAATATGGGAAAAACTCAAAAATGACTAGCAGTTTCTTCTTCTTGTACATCTAAATACTGATGTTGCAGAAAATTTATTTTCTATAAGAAAATTCAATAAGGATTTCTGTGGAGTTAAAAGTGCGAGGAACTAAGATCCCCACTCTCTTTTTTTTTTTTTTTAATTTTTGTTTGTTTATTGAATTATCGATATGTTTTCTGTTTTTTTACCCCGCTTATAAATAAACATTGTTACGTTTTCTCATATTTATGTTAAACTTATTTTACATATTGTATTTTTTAGTTCTAAAGTGCGTCTAATATGCTACCTCTTTGGAGACGTGGAAAAGCATATTGAAGTTATCACCTCACCTCTGTATATTACTCACTATCTTATTTAGTTTAGTGCGAGTACGCCAAAACCGGTTTGTTCTTGTTTGCACTCTTCAAGTCACTCATAAACACACTCATTAAAATATTATTTACTCTATTCAGAACGAGTGAACAAATGTTTCTTCTCTCGTGAGAAACGATCGATCTCCCCCTAGGCGGCTGGAGACAGAAATAAAAAAATTGCCGTGATGATACTACTATAAGCTTCATATACAATGATCACCATATAGAAGCCAAGTTCCAATCATGCGCTATACAAGGAATTTCTGTTAACATTCGAACGAAAAGTGGACAAACTATATCAGGTGCATCAATTTACTGTTCTCCCAGTTACAATCTAAAGAAAAATGACTTTTTAGGTCTCTTCCGAATATTTAGCAATAGATTTATTGCAGGGGGAGATTTTAATGCCAAAAACAAGTACTGGGGATCTAGATTGACAAATACAAAAGGAAGAGAACTCTATGAAGCAATAAACGAAATTAGCGGCAAGTATCACTCAACGGGAAAACCTACGTATTGGCCAATAGATAGAAACAAAATCCCTGATCTTGCCGACTTCTTCGTAACAAAGAATATCTCGTCTAACAATGTAAAGGTAGAAGAAGGGCCTGATCTTGACTCAGATCATTCCACAATACTTTTAACACTTGGCGATAAAATCACTATTAAAGAAAAAATAGCGCAAGGCTAGGAAATAAGCTGACTGACTGGAGCTACTTCAGGCAGCATCTAGAGGATAGTATTCAGCTCTTAGAAACAATTGGAACAGAAGAACAATTAGAAGATGCTGTTCAAATATTAACTGTAAATATCCAAAGAGCTACATCGCTGCAACACCTAAAACGAAAACTAAAATCCAACAAAACTCGTATCCAAAAGTAATATGTGATCTAATTACGGAAAAGAGACGAGCTAGGAAACGTTGGCAACAAACAAGGGCGCCCAGAGACAAAACAATCCTGAATAATCTAAACAATCAGCTTAAAAGATCGATAAGAGAATTTAAAAATGAGTCTCTTAAAAAATACCTTACCAATCTTACAAATGACGCTAGTACCGCGTACTCACTCTGGAAGGCAACAAAAAAAATGAAAAGGCCAATTGCTCACATTCCACCAGTTAAAAACAGTGAAAGTAACTGGGCAAAAAACAACCAAGAAAAAGCTAATTTATTTGCTGAATATCTTTAAGGCGTCTTTCAAACATATGAAGATAAAGAATGTCAAGAAAGCGAAGAATTGTGCGAAGAGGAAAGACACATCCAACCGGTAACGGCTAAAGAAATTGCCAATGAAATAAAAAAGGGCATCAGTACTAAAAAAGCCCCGGGATTTGATTTAATATCAGGGGAAATCCTAAAACAATTCCCAAATTAAAGAAACTAGCACAGATCATATGTGCTGCATTCAGGATAAGGTATGTACCTAGCATGTGGAAAGTCGCGGAGGTGATTTGATACCAAAACCAGGCAAACCGCCTAGTGAAGTCACCTCATATCGCCCCATATCTATACTACACAATATGTTGTCCAAGTTATTCGAAAATATGTTGATTAAACGTCTGAACAAAATAATCGAAGAAAAATCGCTAATCCCAAACGATCAATTTGGTTTTAGAAATGAACACTTCACGATCGATCAGGTGCATAGAATAACAGATAAAATCGAAAAAGCATTTGAAGAAAAAAAGATATGCTCTGCTATATTTCTCGATATAGCACAAGCTTTCGACAAAGTATGGCACAAAGGACTGATCTATAAATTGCAAAAGCATCTGCCAAAACAATGTTCAGAAATTTTAGAGTCCTATATGTAGCAAATGAAAGACAAACGATCATATTGAGTAATATTTTAATACTGTCTCTTGAAGTAACAATGAGTGACTTATATTAGGCAAATACATATGTAACTGTATTGAGTGATAATTGAGTTATAGACGCTTAGGTATATAATATTACAACCCTTCAACATCTCCCCCTTAAAAAAAAATTATATATATATATTACATATACCACTTCAATAAATATTTACTTAATTTTATCTTCATATACTATGTTTTATTCAATTAAATCACAAAAAAAAAAAATTAATAACAAAAATAACAAAAATGGATGGTTATAATATTTGTATATGTATCTTTATCTATTTAGTGAATAAGAGTGATTATAAGTTTATTTATTTATATAGTTCTATAATGTGTGCTTCGGATGCAGCTATTATTTAATTTCTCAACTCAGACTCAGGTTTTGACCTAATATAACTACTATTTCTTCTATACACGTTTTGGTTTTCGTCTTCCACCATATATGATCGTGGTGTATAACTCTCATTTAAAATTCTTCCAGGAATCCATTTATTTTCTTTATGTATGTATATTTGCTGATTTCTGTGAAATGGCTTTTTGATTTTGGTATTTTTATTATAGTATTTGGCGTAATTCTGAGTTTTATTTCTAAATTGTTCTTGTACATTTTTATTTAAATTTGGTGTCAGCATTTTATTAATTATAGGTAGCTTTGTACGTAGACGACGACTGTTCAGAAGTTGTGACGGTGAATGCGTCATGTCTTTGATAGGTGAATTCCGATACTCCAGCAATGCTATGCAAAATTCCTCATGGGATCGACATTTCTTTAACATAGATTTTACTATTCCAACAGCTCTCTCAGCTAGTGCATTGCCTTTTGCATAATTTGGACTGCGTGTTTTTAAACTGACCTGCCACCTTCTTAGAAAATCCAATAATTCTCGAGCTGGAAAGGGATTGTTATCTGCTATGATCATTTTTGGGATGCCAAAGTCCGTGAACATTTCCATCCATTGCTTTTTTATTTCGGAAGCAGTTTTATTTTTCAGCTTTCTGACATCAATCCATTTTGAATAATAGTCAACTGTGACTAAATAGCTTACCCGTCCATACTCCGCTATATTACATCCGATTTTCTCCCATGGTAGTGACGGTGATTCTTGCATGACCATTGGCTCCTTTTGGCTTTTGTTCTGAAATGTCTGGCAAATATGACAATTTAATATTATATTTTCAATATCCCTATCCATCCCGATCCAAAAGAGTATTTCCTTTGCTCTCTTCTTTGTTTTTGTTAAACCAAAGTGGCTTTCATGAAGTAGAGCCATCATTTTGTCTTTCATCCTTAAAGGTATAATTATACGATTTTCATACAAGAGAATACCTTCATCAGTATGTATTAAGTCTTTTAATTTATAATACGGTTTGATTTCATCTAAACACTTTTCTTTTGTAATAGGCCAACCCTCTTTGCAATATTGTACAATTTTGCTTAACACTCTGTCATGTTGAGTTTCGACTTTTAATTCCTTCTCTGAATTGTCAGTCACATCAATACTTAAAACTGTTTCAACAATACTTTTGTCCTCTTCTTTTTGTCCACATTCCAAAAAATTTCTAGACAGATAATCTGCAATGTGCATATACTTTCCTGGAACCCATTCAAATTCGATATCGTAGTTCCACAATTTCATAAGCATTCGCTGTAATTTACAAGAAGGCACTTTATGAATATCTTTTTTGATCAATGTTGCTAGTGGTTTGTGGTCATTTTGCACTTTAACCCTTTGTCCATAAATCCAATGATGATATTTTTGTATAGCAAATAAAATTGATAAAAGTTCTTTTTCTATTTGTGCGTATCTCTTTTCCCTGTCCGACAGAGCTCTGCTAGCAAATGATACAATGTGCTTGTTTTGTATTAAACAACATCCCATTCCATTTTGACTTGAATCGCATTGTAATACAATTTCTCCTTCTGGGTTAAAGGGCGTTAAAGCCGTTGATTTGCAAATTTCATTCTTAATCTTGTTAACTACTGCGGTGTGGGACTCTGTCCATAAAAACGCTTGGTCTTTTTTAAGTAATTCCCTTAGAGGGGCGCTCATTTCAGCCAAATTCGGTACGAAATTTCGGACATAGTTTATAACACCTAAAAATTTTTGAATTTCTACTTTACTTTTTGGTATTGGTAATTTTTCTATACTCTCTAGTCTATCTTTATCGATTTCAATTCCATCACCTGTAAATACTAGCCCTAGGTATTTAACTTTCCTTACACAGTACTGGAATTTGTTAGGGTTAAACCTAATATTTCGTTCCTTGGCTCTTTCTAACACATTTTTCAAATTAACATCATGTTCCTCTCTCGTACGTCCCATAACTAAAATATCATCAATATAAATCATGACGCCAGGTAAATCTCCAAAATTTTGAGTATTCATTCGTTGAAACACTTCGGGTGCAGTTGTTATTCCAAATGGTAAGCGATTAAATTGAAAATTGCCAAAGGGAGTAGTAAAAGTGCATAATTCTGCTGAGGATGTATCTAATTTAACATGCCAAAATCCGTTTTTAATGTCTAATACACTGAAGTATTTTGCATTACTAATCTTGGACGTTATGTCTTCTACGGTTGGAAGCAAAAACTTTTCTCGTTTGATACATTTATTTGGGGCCATAGGATCTAAACAAATTCGGATCGAACCATCTGTTTTCTTTACAATGACTATATTTGAAACATACTTTCTAGGTGTCGTTACCGGAGATATAATTTGTTGTTGAACTAATTCATCCAATTTTTTTCTTAGTTGTTTATTTAATTTGATCGGTGCCTTGATACAACCATGCGCATTTTCCATTAACTCAATCCTATGACTCTCTGGGAAACAGCCTACCCCCTAAAAGTATCCATATATTCTTTAACTATGCTTTCTTTATTTTTGTAATTTTTTTCCATGGAATTTACCCTTTGTATAATGTTTAAATTTAAACATGCGTTTAATCCCAAGATAGACGTATATTCCTTATCTACTATAATAAAATGCTCAACACTTAATTTATTTCTAAACATGCATACCAAATCACAAGATCCTATTGGATATATATTTTCTCCTCCATACGCCTGTAGTATTACTTTAGTTGACTTCATTTGCTCTTGCTCCTTAATTTGATCGAATACATGCTGTGAAATTATATTTGAATCTGAACCTGAGTCGAGTCTAAAGTTGACAAAACTATTCATCACTCTTATTCGCTCTGTCCATCTAGAATTAAATAAGTTTAAATTATCTAAATCTTTAATTGAAAAACAAAATCTTTCTACTTCATCACCTATTTCATCTATAGAATGAATATTCCTAATTTTTGTTTGTCTGCATGCAATTGCGAGGTGATTTTTTTTTTGGCAAATCTCACATATTTGACCAAATCCTGGACATAAGCCATTCTTATGGGAAGAAGTACAATAAGTACAATTTGTTATATAACCCAATGTACTTTGTTCAGGCTGAGTGGCCCATTGCTGAATTCTCGATGATTTCTGCCCCTTACTGGTATACCTCCCACGCTGATTTTGACTGCTTCTGTATATGCCGCTGTTTATATATCTGCCTCTGTCTCTCAACTCCCACACCTTTGCATGTTCTTGTGTTTTTTCGGCAACTGTATTTTTTTCCGCAAGTCTGACCATCATAACAGCTTTATCATAATCCAGATCATCCGTTTTGATTAATTTGTCCCGCAATTTCCCGTCCGCTATGCCCATCATAATTTTATCTCTAAGCATGTTGTTCTCCTCTGGGAATTTGCATGGTTTCACCAATTTTCTTAGATCAATGAGGAAGTCCTCGAAAACTTCTCCGACCTCTTGCTTTCTCTGGTAAAATATGTACCTCTCATACAGTGTATTTGATTTTATCGCGCAATAGCTGTCAAATGCCGCTAACACTTTTTCGTACGATTTTAAGTCCTCTGACGATAGCGTAAACGTTTTAAATGTTCTCCTTGCGGCTTCACCAATTTGATTGAGGAATACTGCAATTTTGATTGCATCTTCCTTTTCACCTAATCCAGCAGCAACAAGAAATATTTTAAAATTGTCTTTAAATTCCTCCCAATTTTGTGTTGGGTTACTTGTTAGATCCAAATCCTCAAGTTTCTTCACGAAATCCATTTTTAATATTATCTCACTGCACTTTTCTGTTGAATTACTTTCAGTTATATCGCCTTCACTTGATTGTTCAGTTAAACAGTCTTCAAATTTGTCATCAACTTTTATTGCTTTTTGTGATCTTAATAACATATTTTAGGTAAGAATAAATCACTAAACCGACTGCGCCATGTAGCAAATGAAAGACAACCGATCATATTGAGTAATATTTTAATACTGTCTCTTGAAGTAACAATGAGTGACTTATATTAGGCAAATACATATGTAACTGTATTGAGTGATAATTGAGTTATAGACGCTTAGGTATATAATATTACAACTCTTCAACACTATATATTAGAGAGATTCTTTAGAATTAAACTAGGAAATGACTACTCCACATTAGGTCCTGTGTTATATCTCTTATCTCTTATTTACTAGCGACTTGCCGAAAAGTGATGAAACAACTGTGGCAACATTTGCAGATGATACTGCTGTACCTGCTGTGGGAGAAACTGTCGAAGTAGCGACAAAAAAACTACAGAAGGCAGTGAACCATATAACAAAATGGACAAAAAATTGGCAAATTAAACTAAATGGCCTAAAATCGGTGTGGTTCGGTTCAGCACATACCTGTATTCATAAATGATAAAGAAGTAGATTACGCAAACACAGCCAAATATCTAGGCATGACACTAGACGCAAAACTGCGCTGGAAAGCACATGTAAAGAAAAAAAGAGAAGAACTAAATATGCGCTACAGTAAAATGTATTGGCTTATAGGGAAATACTCTTGTTTGTCAAATTACAATAAATTACTGCTTTATAAGCAAATTCTAAAACCAGTATGGACCTACGGGCTCCAGCTGTGGGCTGGACAGAAAATTCAAACATTTCAAAACAAAGTTCTACGGAATATAGGAAATGCACCATGGTACATAAGAAACGCTGATCTGCATAGAGATCTAGAAATAGAAATGATTGAAGATGAAGTCAAAAAAGTAGCAATAGACATAAATTTAGGCTTCTCAATCACGTCAACTCAGAAATGAAGGAACTATTAAATAATGGGTGATCCATTTCGAGGTTCCCTACTTTTTTAAAGAAAAAAAAACACAGAAAATTTAAATTTAATGGAGAATGTTTATTATCATTTGAAAGAACATTCTTTGGCATTTATTTTTTTGAAGATTATGTCTATCAAATGTTGGCCATTGCTACGTCGCAGATGGTCCATCCGTTGAGTCCAATTTTCGATCACTCGTTCGAGCATTTCGACTGGTAACTGGCGAATGATACGCGTGATGTTTTCCTCCAAGGCCTGAATCGAAGCGGGTTTGTCGGCATAAGCATTTGACTTTACATATCCCCACAGGAAAAAGTCTAACGGTGTGATATCACACGATCTTGGTGGCCAATCGACCGGCCCAAAATGTGTAATTATGTGCTCACCGAAATGTTCTCTCAATAAGTCCATTGATTGATGCGATGTGTGGGAAGTGGCGCCGTCTTGCTGAAACCAAATGTCGCCGAGATCACGAGCTTCAATTTCAGGCATCAAATAGTCGGTTATCATGGCACGATAACGGTCGCCATTGACGGTTACGTTCGCACCGGCAAAATTTTTAAAGAAATATGGACCGATGATTCCTTCGGCCCACAAACCACAGCAAACCGTCTATTCGGTCGAATATTATCCAATAATGAATGCTGGGTCTCAAAATGGGTGATGGTGTTGCGAATAGTACGCTCAGTAGGCCGATTATGTTGACCATAAGTTGAGCGAAGTGTACGAAACAAATTCCTCACAGAACGTGAATTTTCATAATAAAGTTGAACAATTTGTAAACGTTGTTCACGCGTAAGTCTTTCCATTATGAAATGCCAAACAATACTAAACAAAAATAACATGACAGCATGACACGACTCACGCGTGATCTGTCAAAAAGGCTATTGAAAAAATTATCTCTACTTGGATCACCCTTTATAAGACCTTCTTTGGAATACGCTTCTGTTGTCTGGAATCCATCAACTCAAAGTGATATAATAAAGACTGAAAGAGTTCAGAAAAACTTTTTGCGGTTTGTTTTGAGAAAATTTTTCGGTAGCGTTGGTACTGTACATTTTCTTATCGTTCAAAATGCCTTTTGTTAGGAATGCAATCTCTTGAATCGCGAAGAGAAATGTATAGCAGAATAAGCAAAGCCCGCAGCGACTTTGGAATGTTTTCTGCAGTGTGGAACTCCAGTCAAATATCCCTACACACCAAGTTAGGGCTCTTCGAATTCAATGTCAACTCCGTACTGCTGTATGCCTGTAAAACCTGGAAAGTCTCTACCTCAATCTCGAGTAGATTACAGGCATATACAGGGTGGCGCACGAATCGTGCTACAAAAATAAAACGTAACTTTAACTTTTTTTCTGTGTGAGTAATCGGCTTATTTTTTTTTTGTAGGTTACTATTTAGATTTATAAAAATGGATGCTTGGGACGGTAGTGCAACGGTACCATGCTTTGCAGTCCGTCATTTCCGTCCAAAGGGAATTTAGGCGGGAGTTTGGCGGTAATCCCCCGAGTAGATGGACCATTATGAGGTTTGTAAACATGTTTGCCGAATCTGGAAGCATCGCACAAAGGCCGTACCATCGAGATGCCAATGTTCGGATTCAAGATACAATCGCAGCAGTAGCATCTGCAATACAGGCCAATCCGAGCGTTTCGACCCGAAACTTATCGGGGCAAATTGGAGTTAGTAGACGGTCATTACAACGGATACTTCATGGCGATTTAAACTTGTTTCCATACAAAGTCCAAATTACTAGCAAGTTAAACCCTCAGGATTTGCCTGTTCGCCTGGAATTTTGCCAAAAAATGATATCAATGGCCGAAGAAGACAACACATTGATCAATTGTTTGTTCATGTCTGATGAGGCCCATTTTGATCTTAACGGCAATGTAAACAAGCAAAATTGCCGTATATGGAAAGAGTCTAATCCAGAAATGCTCCATGAGACGGAACTGCACCCAGAACGAGTCACTGTGTGGTGCGCAGTTTCATCAAGGTGTATTGTCGGGCCGTACTTCTTTGAAGAAAACGGTTTAACCGTTACTGTCAATGGGGACCGTTATTTAAAGATGTTGAAGTAGTTTTTTTTACCCAGAACTGCGTCGAAGACGTATACCATTCAACAGCGTTTGGTTTCAGCAAGATGGAGCAACTGCACATATAGCCAAACCAAAAAATTCGCAAACAAATTTCTAGGAACTCCACTCTTCGCTGGCCCCCAAGGTCACCTGACCTGACTGCACCAGACTTCTTTTTATGGGGTTATGTCAAGCAAGAGGTGTATAAAACGAAGCCCAGGAATTTAACTGAATTAAAGCAGTCCATAACGACAATAATTGAGGCGATCCCAACTGCAACTCTTCAGGCCGCAATGAATAATTTTTTGATCAGGTGCCGCATATGCGTGGGAGAGCGTGGAGGTCATTTGCGATCTATAATCTTTAAAAACAACTAACTATTTAAGATAAAATTTAATTTTCTAACCAATAAAAAAAAATAAATGAAATACATCGATTAAAAAAAAAGTTATTTGAATTTCTTATTGTAGCACAATTGGTGCGCCACCCTGTATGTAAACCGCTGCGTTCGATAAATTCTTAAGATCCGACGGCCGCAAACTATATCGAACCAAGAATTGTGGCGCAAAACGAGTCAAAAGCTTTTGAATGTCGTAATTAGGTAGCGGAAGTGGCGCTGGATTGGTCACACGCTGAGGAGACCAAACGACAACATCGCAAGGCAGTCCTTCGAATGGAATCCTCAAGGTACACGACGAGTTGGGAGACCAAGATTTAGGTACTAGGAAATCGATAGTATTGGCCGAAGCAGCAACACAGCGTAAAACGTGGCCACAGCTGAAGTTTTTGGCCGCAGAGAGAGAAGGATGGAGGAAGTTTGTCCCCTCCCGGGGTTGAAGGACTCATATACATTGCCATTCATTGAATTTCAACGTTTTTTGTACTTTTAGTTTGTTTTACTTGATTTTCAACCAAAATGCATTTATTATGACAAACCAACACTATCTGACTTTCCAAGCGCAAACCAACACTGCCATAGACTTCAAAATACTCGAATATTCAATGTGGCTTATGGACTTACATAAGTCGCTTGGCATTCCCTTGGAAAATAGAACACCTAACGATTTGTCACGACCGCATTGACATTTGTAGCTTTTCTGTGTTTCTTATCGCCTATTGACTTTCCATAAGTCCACAGTGGGCGGCTGTAAAGCGACGCATATATTCAAAGTGACCCCCTACAGTTCGAGGTATCTACATTTTTCCATCATCATCAATATTCACGTATAACTGTGTTCCATATGTAACAACATTTGTAAACGCAAGTTCTTTACCTCATCTGCCCCCTCCCCATTACCCATTAAGATCCGAATCTCTAGAACTTTTATAACTTCATTTCCAAATCGGATGAATAGAGGTAAATGTTGCTGCACATCCATATACATTATATCGGTCAACGGATCCCCTAGGAGCATGTTGTTATCTGTCGAAATCTTCCCAAAAGAATGTCAAATAAACCAAACGCCTCATCAAGATAGCGCCGCCAAATCGGAATGCTTCATTAATATCGTCTCTTAAAGACCCTTCAGGAACACATTAGATCCATTTGATCACAATCTTCGATGTCGATCTGATGAGATTTCTACTAATCACCATTACTTCCCCCCCCCCCCCCAAAAAAAAAAACCAACAAACGGAATGTAACCTGTGGCGCTACTGTATGTTTCACTGTTATCTCGCGTCACTTATCTAAACGAATCTTAAAGATCTCAAGCCGCAGTTAAATCAGTTTCATCAATTGACCTGCTGCAGATACAAAACGATAATCAAATGCTAATGTCATCGACTTGTAAGCACTTTACGTGAGGATACCGTTACAAGATGCTATAAAACTTTAAATCAATATACGAGTGGATGAGAGCACTGTTACTTCTAGAAGTCAGCCTCATGATTGTACATGTGCAGCTTCTGTTTTACGATAGTAATTTGTGAGCCTAGTCAGGGTATGTATGGACGAGATTTAATGCGATTGGATCCTGTATCTCATTGCGCAACACTTGGGCGGATATATACGCACAAGGAAATACTTCACATACCCGATAAGTGTAACCCGAGATATTGGGCTGTTAAACCGTATCCGTAAGGCCGTTTCTATGGCGCGTCCATGGCAATTAAAAAAAAAAAAGTTTTTACAGCAGAGGGGGGACATCCGAAAAGAGTCGCCCATAAATTCAGTTATGCCCCGCGCACACTCAGGCCCCCCCGAAGATGTGGTCCAATTTTGCGCGCCGGGAATGTCTAGCCTGGTGCCGAGAGTTGTGTCGTAGATGCTAATTTATCTTAAAAGTTGTCTTACCATATAGTTAGTGAGATACTAATCGAATGTTGTGCCAGGAGGATGTTAATGGATGGGGAGAGAGGATGGAGTTGAAAATCCGCTGCAAGGAAACCACAGGATTGTATTACTCACTCACATGCAAATTAGTTTCGTTATAAATGTTCGCTTTTATGTCGAAGCTGCGTCTGTTTGGTCAGACTTCAATTATTCCGAATTGAGACGGGCTATAGTTAGGTATACCTATACCTAGTTGGAGAATGAAGCTGCGGGGCTAATGGGTGATTTCAGTGGATAACTGATGAAACGGATTAGTTTTGAAAGAAAACTGTTTTGTTCTCTTTTCAAGCCAAGGGGCCAAATTAAGCATTTGTTTGGTGTGTTCGAAAATGTTGTTCGACACAGTGTTACCATTTTGTACTATTGGTGTTCGTCACTTGTCGTTAGCCTAGTTTTCAAGTTGTTGATGTTGATGCATTTATCTTGACATTTTTTTTTTATGGATTTTTGAGCTACGCACGGTGGGCTTGTGAATGTATGATGTTTTCAGATGAATCACCAGTTCGGTTGGGTTGTCGTCAAGCTTGCATAGGCCTAGATAGATCCATTGCAATTGAAGCACTGGAAAGTAAAGGACTATTAATTTTGACATATATGATCGGAGAATTAATTTTTGCTGAATCGCCGAATGGTCAAAGTTGTGTAGTACCATTGTCGTAACCAATTACACATTAATAGCAGCCCGTGTCAATTAATCTGTCATTTAGTATTTTCATATTTTCTTAAGGATTGTATGCACTGAATTGTGGTTGGAATCGTTACAAACTTTTCTCAGATAATCGCATTTAAAAAAAAAATGTTAATCCAATGCTCCAATTCCAAATACCCCTCCAAACATAGATTTTGGTTCATCTAAGATTTAAAATTCTATGAAAAAAATTGACAGTACATGCTACATGGTGCGCCATCTCTTATAAATTTGACATTTATCAACCGATTGAATAGCTACTTACTTAAAAGACGATCAATGGACAACCTCTTGTATGGAAACCATTGACCTTACTTACTTAAGTGGCGCTACAGTCCGGGATGAACCTGGGCCGCAACCAACATGCCTCTCCAATTAGCCCGGTCCTTAGCTAACTGCCTCCAGTTGCGCACTCCAAGTTGGTTGAGGTCGGTTTCCACTTGTGCGCGCCACTTAAGGCGAGGTCTTCCTCTACTGCGTCCGACGTCTGGCTGGGAATCGAAGACTCTGCGAGCCGGAGTATTGGTGTCCATTCGTTCTACATGTCCTAGCCATCATAAACGTCCAATGCGGAGTTTTTTGACCAGGAGTATGTCGCTGTACAGCTCGTATAGTTCGTGGTTGAATCTTCGTCTCCATAGCCCGTCAACGCAAACGGGACCGAAGATTTTCCGAAGAATTTTTCGCTCGAATCGACCAAGGATTTCTTCATCCGCTTTTGAAACGGTCCATGCTTCAGCGCCGTAGAGCAGGACTGGGATGATCAGGGTCTTATATAGGATCTCCTTAGTAGTTCGAGTGAGGGCTTTACTACTAAATTACTTTCTTAGTCCGAAGAAACAGCGGTTGGCAAGAGTAATTCTTCGTTTAATTTCTGACGAGATGCTGTTGTCAGAGTTAATAGCGGAACCGAGGTAGACAAAGTCCCGTACTACCTCAAAGTTATATCTGTCAATGGTGACGTTCTGTCCAATTCGTCGATGTTGTGTGTCCTTTCGTGTTGACAGCATACACTTTGTCTTACCCTCATTTACTGTTAAACCCATTTTTGCCGCTTCCTTCTCTATACTAGCAAACGTGGCTATGACATCACGTTGAGTCCTACCAATGATGTCAATATCGTCGGCGTATGCTAGTAGTTGCACCGATTTTCGGAAAATTGTGCCTCTGGTGTTGGCTAGGGAGTTTTGCACAATCCTCTCAAGAATCAGATTAAAGAAGTCACATGACAGTGCATGGCCTTGCCTAAATCCTTTTTTGGTATCGAATGTGTCGGTGAGGTCGTTTCCGACCCTGATGGTGCAGCGAGAATTCTCCATCGTCATCCTACACAAACGGAGGAGTTTAAACGGTATACCAAAACTAGACATGGCTCTGTATAGTTCGTCTCTATAAATGCTGTCGTATGCGGCTTTGAAATCGATAAATAGGTGCTGGGTATCGATTTGGACTTCTTGGATTTTTTCCAGAATCTGCCGAAGTGTGAAAATTTGATCGATTGTGGACTTTCCTGGCCTAAAACCACACTGATAAGGGCTGATCAGGTTGTGGGTAAACGGTTTCAAGCGTTCACATATTACGGCAGATAGGATCTTGGAAGCGATGTTGAGTAGACTTATGCCTCTGTAGTTGGCGCAGTTCATAGGGTCTCCTTTTTTGTGGATCGGGAAAACGATGCTGAGGTTCCATTCTTCAGGCATGCTTTCAACCGACCAGATTTGGCTTATGAGTTGGTGGATGTTGCTTACCAAGTCATCTCCGCCAGCTTTATAAAGCTCAGCGGGAAGGCCGTCATTTCCGGCGGCCTTATTAAGCTTGAGTTTAGATATTGCTGTCCTCACTTCACTCAGGTCGGGTGGTTGGCAGTTTTCGCTGTCGTTGCCAATATTAAATGGTTCGTTCTGCCTGACAGCGGAATGTTGTTCGTCATCGTCGTTTAATAGTCTGCCGAAGTGGTTCTTCCATATCCTCAGCATCGACTGTGTCTCAACTACGATATTTCCTTGTTCATCTCGACAGGATTCTGTTCGAGCCTTGTAGCCTTGGCTTTGACGTTTTACACTTTGGTAAAACTTGCGAACATCGTTCCTGGAGTGGCACCTCTCTATATTTTCGATCGCGCGCTTTTCTTGCTCTTTTTTCTTCTTTCTGAAAAGCCGATGTTATTCCCTTCTTCTTTGCCTATAAAGCTCAATGGCAGCTCTCGTCTTCACCTACAGCTTAGCCTTGTAGGCCTCGTTCTTGGCTGCGATCATCTGTCGGTATTCCTCATCAAACCAGGGTTTTCTTGCTGGTGGTCGCGAGAAAACTTGCACATCAGTTGCGGCTGATCTCATGGCTTGTTGGCATCGTTCCCATTGTTCTTCGACATTATATGCTGGTGGTATGCTGTGAATCGAGAGGTTAAGGGTCTCTTGCCTTCTTTGCACAGTATTCCTGGTTAGTTGTGGCCTGGTGGATATCCGTATCCCTACCTTGTCTGCAAGAAGGTAGTGGTCCGAGTCGATGTTAGCTCCTCGGAATGTTCGGACATCCAAAATACTGGATGCGTGCCTCTTATCTATCGCAACGTGATCAATTTGGTTGACCGTTCGTTGATCTGGAGACCGCCATGTCCGCTTATGGATATCGAGGTGAGGAAACCGTGTGCTGGCTATAGTGGCATTTCGATCCGTAGCGAAATCAATTAGCCTAAGTCCGTTACCAGACGTGTTGTCGTGTAGGCTATGTTTTCCGACAATACTTCTAAAGATGTCTTCTCTTCCTACCTTTGCGTTAAAATCTCCCATCACGATTTTAACATCGTAATTCGGTAGTCACTCATAGGATTTGTCAAGGAGCTCATAGAAGCAGTCTTTCGCTTTATCATCTTTTTCCTCCGCGGGAGCATGAGCGCATATAAGTCTTATGTTTGCGAATTTTGCCTTGCTGCGGATTGTTACAATGCGTTCGCTAATGTCATGGAAACATAAGACTTCTTGCCTAAGTCTGGCACTTATAACAAATCCGCTTCCGAATAGTCGCTGTTTCTGCTCACTTTAACACGGTCCATAGTAGATTTCACAGTTTTTCATCCTCTTTTTGCCCGGCCCATCCCATCGTATTTCCTGGATGGCAGTAATGTCTGCTTTGTACCACTTTAGGGCTTCCGCTAGTTGTTCGCTTGCACCTCTCCTGTTTAATGTTCTCACATTCCAGGTGCAGATACGAACGTCGTTGTCCTTTTTTCGTTTAGCAGGGTCGTCAACAATAAAATCAGTCCTTTCCGAGGCTATTGGTTGCTTCGTAACAATATTTTTTTCTGTGGGTGTGTAGTTAACCCAAAGCACAACCCCAAACCTGGAGGGCCAGTTCCTATTTATTAGAACCCTTAGGACACGGGGACATCAGTATCCACTTCGGGATTGAGCGCTGCCGTTGACCTTTCGGTTCATCCGCCACCATTTCTGTTCAAGGGGCCTGACTTAGCCTTATAATTCCTAGATAACCTGTTGTCTGAATATGCGGAAGCAGCTTATCAAGGTTCGCCTGAGACGGCAGACCGGGTATTCATTCCGTGTCATTCTGACCAGGGTGATTATAGTTTGCTGTTTTACGTCGTGTTATCAACACTCGCACTTATCGTTTAGCAAATCAAATCTGGATGGATGAGACCAGTACTCGATGGTTACTACTTGGAGGTAAAAAAAAGCACACGTGATGTGTAGTTAGAGTTGCGAGCAGTTGGCATTGCCAAGTTAAAGTCAATCAGAGTCTACCCTCGTTATATAACACCCAACCATTCATTGATGAATTGCAGTCCTAAAAACTGTACTTACAGTCGGTTCACCGCGCTATCTGTCCTGTCCTGTCACCGTAATGATAGAAGAAATCAAAATGTCGAGGTCGAAAATGTTCATGAAGATACTTTCTCTTGTGCAAAAATGTTAAGCTTTCTTGTAAAAAATTAATTTTGTCCATAGAGGTGGTTCCATTACTTTTTTCACATGACAGACAAGCTTTAACAGTCATCAACTGACAGTTGTTACAAAATGGCATTGTGGTCTGTTCGATGATTGTGAGAATCATCGAAAATATGGAAAATTGTTAAATTTGTTTCTGAAATTGTGGTTTTTTTTTTCTTCTATTTATGATTGTAATTATGTAGGTCAGCACATCTATAAGGAAACACAAAAAAAATTCGATAAATTCGAAAACTGCATATTTTCTTTACTTTATTTGACAATTGCATATTGTGACAACGTATGATTGCCAAATTTTGTTTACTAAAAATTCTTAGTTCCATTGAACTGAATACTTAAAAATGTTTGGCAAGTAGAAAAGGAACGCGCCTGGTGTAATCAAATTGCATTATTTCAATCACAAGCTGTTCATTTGACAGTTAATTTCCATGTTGACGTCACATGTTCCAGTGATTGCGATAAACACAAAAAAAAAACATGTTTACTTGTTTACGTAAGTTGTACATGACTAAGCATTAAGTACACAAATACCTAAGACTACTCTAAACAAAAGCTTACAGCAAACATGCATTGCATACACCACATCCCTTCGTGTCCTATATTCCATTTGCTGGCAGTATCCTCAACCGTAAACTTGAATAACCAAAATGACAGCTGCTGCTATGGCTGGATTTAGATATTTACCGTTCAAGTGCAAGTGCACGTCCTTGAACGAACAACTAGCGCAGGATTACAATGATGCACACGTAAATCCATGTTCTGTTCGACTCTCTCTCTCTCTCTCTCTCTTTCTCTCGTTGTACATGAAAAGTGTGCATAAATGAATGAAATGGAGCTTTGGAGCTTTTATGTCCTTTCGCAGGGCCATGAATGAATATCCATGTAAATATGCAACAGCTGGCATTGGAAAATGCAATAACCTGACTCTTACCTTGCACTTGACGCATGGAAAAAGCGTTCAAGTTCCCTGTGACAAGTCCATTGTCAATGGCAATGTGAAGGGGTCGCCTTGGTTATATGAATCCTTAAGGGAATATGCGTGCTGTTTATTCGATAGCATCTAAAGCGAGTGAAAGTAGCTGCCCGGATCGATGGAAATAAAATTACAAAAAAAAGCTTTTCCCCATGGTTTCCATCTGTCGCTTGGAGCATGAATGGTTTTTAGCCGAAGTAGCCGATAATAATTTACGTCACAAAGATGATGCTGGTAATGACGTCAGATTTATACAGACCCACAAAGGGATGATAGTTTGCGACAGTTCGCGTCATAGCCCATTCCATAAATGGAATGCCTTTGAGGTAGGTACATGAGAGATGGTGCACCTTAATCAGATGGAGATTGGTCAAATTATTGGCGCAATAGGACCATAAACCAAACAACGACTTAACTGGCCAAATTTTTATTTTCTCCTCTTTTTCATATGCTTCTGGTTTTAATTTGTTCCCTTAGGATACAGTGAATTTTACCGCAGTCCTTTGCGAAAATAAATGCTTTCAAGCAAATCCCCCATCTCCAGATCAGATTAATTGATTTAGCTTCACGGTTATGTGCTCTTATTTCGATAAAATAATTCTAAACACGTTTTACGAGACCCGGTATCAGGTAAAAACGGAACACAGGCATGGCCAGCGAATAAAACCGATTTCGGTGTTAAATGCAAATCACGACAACATATGGGGGATACTCCAACTTCCAGTATCTGTATACGCCTTGAAGTGTTGTCATCCTCAGCCTCGCATCCCCATCAGCCAGTAAGGCACAAACACAAAAAAAAAACCTACAAAAGACGACTCAAATCACGTAGTTCCACCAAAGACGAGGTGTGAAGCAGCAAGAGATTGGACACGGATGTGCAGCTCCGACGTATAAAAAAAATGAAACACAAATGCCTTCAGGCAAAAACTTCAGGTTGCCACAAAGGTAAGCAAACATATGCAAAAACAAGAAAGCAGGGCCAGGAGGAGCGAGACAGAGTGAGAGGAAGCCAATGAATGACATCACAGTGCACAGAAGGAACAACACACGCAGAACAGGATTAATTAATGATTCCAGTGTCATCATCCAATGTGTTATTATTTTTATCACCATCGCCTGGGCCGGTCCAGTTCTATTGAGGAACTGGATTGTGTCATCTGGGTAAGTGGAGGATAATTTTCGATGTGATCCGCAGCAACGTCGGAATGTTAGCTCTAGCTAAATTGTTATATAGCACTTTTGGAACCTATTAAGACGCCAATGGAATATCAAACAGGCGAATACATTAGTGAAACCAACTCTAGGTCCAAGGGGGAATGGATGAGACAGGGCTTCAATTAATGTCGATGACACTTCGGGTATTATGGGATCAAATGTGTGAAGAATAGAAGGATTTAATGGCCGTGATCCGGATTTCAGATTTATATAGCTTAGATGAAGCTATCATTGGTTAAAATGGAAGATTGTCCAATGAGAACAGATCTAAACTCCGGAACACGGCCATTGTTATCGGATACCTAATTACTATGATGACAATATTGCAACAAGGATGTTAGGTTAGGTTAGGTTGGTGGGTTGATGAGGCAGACGGTGTGTGTCCTCCCTCATCGCACTCAGGTCAATATAGACCCATTGTGATGCCCGTTGGGGGTCCACTTATGTGGTTGGTTCATTCATTGTCCCGTTACTGTCCATTGTTGTTAGTCTCTTTCTAGCCATCCAGATGTTGATGCAAACCTGAAAAGATTAGGGAGAGGGATTTCGGATAGATCCGTGAGGTCATGGAAAAAGTATTTTCCTAAGGTTCTCATTCTTAATTGGCTGAGGCCTGGGCAGTGGCACAGAAAGTGGAGGGTGTCCTCGTGTATTTCTTCATCACCGCAGCCTCTACAGAGGTCATCATCTATGAGATGCATTTTCAGTTTGTGGCTTTTTAGTAAGTTGTGTCCAGTAAGAATCCAAACTATAATAGAGACAGATTTCCTGTTTCTACGAAGCAGTTTATGGGTTCTGGCTTTGTGATACTCAGGCCACATCCTTTTGGAAGTTTCACAGGTGGGAAGGGAGTTCCACCTGTTTTTGGCAGCGATCAGTGTTTTCTGTCCCACCTGAGATTTGAGGTCGCATAGTGGTGGTTTGACAGACTGGTCTGCTTGGTCAGTGCTGGAGGCAGATCCTTTTCTTGCCAGTTCGTCAGCAATTTCATTGCCCTGTATGCCTCTGTGTCCGGGGACCCAGCAGAGCTTAACATTATGTTGGACGCCATGAACCTTTAGCTCTTCACGACAACGTTTCACAAGCCGAGATTTTATTTCGACAGCAGAGATAGCTTTTATTGCAGCCTGACTGTCAATAAAGATGGTGATATCATCTGGTGGTATCGCCAGCATTGAGGTCGCTTTGGCTGCTTCTGCTACTGCCAATATTTCGGCTTGGAAGGCACTGCTGTGCTCAGGGAACCGAAAGGTGCTATTTAGCTTAAGTGTTTCTGAAAACACTCCAGCTCCAACGCTTACATCCATTTTTGAACCATCAGTGTAGATGGATATGGTTTCGGCGCCCAATTCGTTCCTCTCCCACTCCTCTCTGCTTGGGAGGATGCAGGAGAATGGTCTTTGAAAGTCATGGTGAGGCAGCATGTAGTCAGAGGATACAGCTGAGCCCAGATATCTGTGTAGAATTTGGGCATGTCCTCCTGAGTTCGATTTCCAGCAGTTGAGCTGGCTGATTCTTAGAGCACTTTTGGCTGCAGATTCTTGCATGTAAAGGTCTAGCGGTAGCAGGTTAAGGATGGTTTCCAGTCCCGCTGTTGGTGTGGTTCTCATTGCGCCAGCAGCGCCCACACATGCTATTCTTTGTACCTTTGTCATATTTTTCAGATGGGTGACTTTATTTGTGGATTGCCACCAGACAAGCCCCCCATATGTTAATATAGGTCTCACAATGGCCGTGTACATCCATAGGATGATCTTGGGGTTCGGACCCCAGTTTTTTCCGAATATTCGATTACACGTATAGAAATCGACTGTGGCCTTTTTAATGCGCTCGCGCACATTTAGGTTCCAGTTGAGTTTTCTATCAAGAATGACACCCAGATACTTTGCACTATCGGCTAGTTTGAGGGTAGTCCCATCGATAACCGGTAGGTCGAATATTGGTATCTTCCTCTTGTTCGTAAAGAGAACGAGTTCCGTTTTCTGGGGGTTGATGCCAAGCCCACATTGTTTTGTCCACTCGTTGAGAGTTTTCAATGCCCGCTAGAGTAGTTCACTAATAGTGGGTAGGAATTTCCCTTTAACTAGTATCGCTACATCGTCTGCGTAGGCTATGACTTTTACCCCATTTCGCTGTAGCTTTAGGAGTATCTCATTGATGACTATGTTCCACAACAGAGGTGAGATAACGCCTCCTTGTGGTGTGCCTCTTGATGCTATTACTTTGAGATGGGTGTCTCCCAGATTCGCATTTATATTTCTGTGGTTGAGCATACTTCCAATAATATGTATTAGAGGTTGGTCCACGTTGTTCTTCGCGAGGTTTCTTTCGACTGCGTTTGTGTTCACATTATTGAAGGCTCCTTCAATGTCGAGAAATGCAGCGAGTGTATATTCCTTCTCGTGAAGAGGTTTTTCTATTGTACTAACGATATCATGTAGGGCAGTTTCGACTCCCTTACCTTTCGTGTAGGCATGCTGTGCCGAGGATATGTATTGGGGATCGAGTTTGTCACGAATGTAGATATCCATTAGTTTTTCATAGGTTTTTAGTACGAAGGATGTAAGACTTATTGGTCTAAAGTCCTTCGCGGTCGTGTGACTGGGCTTGCCGGCTTTTGGGATAAAGACTACCTTTACTTCCCGCCAGCACTTAGGGATGTAACCGCATTTTAGACTACTAACAAACAGTTTGTGTAGGAATGCTGTTACGAGGTGTTTCGATTTTTGTAGCATGATCGGGATAATACCATCGACTCTTGGAGATTTATAGGGGGAGAAGGAGTCAATTGCCCAATTGATTCCTTCTACACTAACCATATCCTCAATTGCTGCTGTTATGGGGTTGCAATCATAGACGGTTGTGTCTGGGGTCCTACCGGAGTATGAATCACATCCTGGAAAGTGGGTTTCCAATAGATGTGTTAAAGATTCATGGGTGGATTGTGTCCAGTCCCCATTGGGGAGCTTGAGGTAACCTGGCACATCCGGTTCTTTGGCGATTATTTTTCTAAGTCTAGCTGATTCAGTAGTGCTTTCTACACTGCAACAGAAGTTACGCCAGGAGGTGCGTTTAGCACTGTTGACCGCACTTTTGAATTTGCGCTGATTATTCTTATAAAGATCCCAGTCGGTTTCCGAATTTGAGCTTCTTGCTGCGTTAAAGGTTTTCCTGGTTTCCCTTCTAATGCTTTGAAGCTCTTTCGTCCACCATGTCGGTGATCTTTGTGGTTTTATAGTCTTTAGAGGGCAGATCCTTTCATAGGCTTTGACTAAAATATTGCCTATTAGTTCCGCTGCAGCATCGATTTCAAACGGAGTTTCCATCAGATGCAGTGGAAGGGCGCTACTGTGTCTCCCTACTTCCACAACGAACTTGTCCCAGTTGGCTTTCTTGGGGTTTCGATGTTGAAGGGGGAGTTTAGTATCGTCCTCTATTTCAAATTCTATTATTCTGTGGTCAGAGTATGATGTTTCTGATGAAACTTTCCAGTGGCACACAGCGAATCTATCAGAATTGTTGAAGAGGGTAATGTCAAGAACCTCTTCTCTATTTTTAGTGACAAAGGTGGGGTCATTACCCCTGTTCGCCACTAGCAAATTGTTGTCTACAATGTATTGAAACAAGGACTCACCTCGTGTGTTGGTGTCTGAACTGCCCCATTGTGTGTGATGAGAGTTGGCATCGCATCCCATTATGAGGTCCCACTTCTTACATTTGGCCATTTGCACCAGGGAGTCTGTTAGGGCAGATGGAGGTCCATCCATCGAGTCGTATGGCATATAGATGGCTGCTATTGCAATCGGGGACTTCCCCCGCCGCTCATATTTTACCACGGTCTGGTCATTGTTACTGAGAGTAGATAAGAGAAAAAGGTTTATTTGTTTCTTAGCTACAATACATGATCTAGTCTTACTGTTTGTGTCGGATGAGCCAGTATGGTACAGTACTAGATCTTTGCTGTTTAGCCCTTTTATACTGCCTCGGACTACCCAAGGTTCTTGTATTAGGGCCATGTCAATGTCGTTCCTATTTAAAAGGAAGACAAGGTTGGCGCTGGCCGCCTAACTGTGGTGAAGATTTATTTGTATTATCTCTGACTGTGACGAAGGGACGTACTTTGCATCGGGTAATCCCGACTCGTACTTTGTACCCTTTCTTGCGTAACAGCGGCATAGATTTGTGGCTGAGTAGCACCACAACTTCCGTGCCGGTTTTTGAGTGCTCTCCTGCCTCTATGACCTCCCAGTCCTTACTGAGGAATTCTGGGTTGAGGTTCTGTAGGTTGCGCTCAATCCTATCCTTCGGGATGCATGGCCCTGGGATAAGGATGCGACCTTTGGGTCTGGTCAGGTTAAGAAGCTCTTTCTTTTCGACGATGCGAAGGTCTGCATTTGACCATGGGGCTTTCGTCTCGTCGATGAACTTCGTCAACCAACTCAGTGTGCACTTGTTGTCACACTGGATTATTTTGAATCCTTTGAACGTGGTCAGCTGTCCAAAGAGCGGGATGTTCCCTGCATTTTTTAGGATAGCGTCGTTCACTCCGTCCAGGATTCTTATTTCTATCAGTTGCCATTGGTCATGAGAAAGTTTTCGTTCTGGATTACCAAAGTCGACAATAGCGACCCGAAAACTATCTTTGTCCTTTACTGGGTTATGACTGACATCTAACCTAGGTTTCGTGTTCCTACCTATGATTGGAGAGACTGTGTCATCGTGCCTTCCTCTCTTGGAGGTACCTGCAGTTGGTCCAGGCTTGGTCGCAACCTTACCTGCAGCAGCTGATGGTCCCTTAGGTGTGGCCGCAGCTGAGGTGGAGGGTGTACAGCTCTCCATCCTTTCCACGACTACTTCCCTTTTTTGAGAGGAGAGCTCCCTGCCTGTGCGCCTTTTTTGCCGCCACGCTTCGGCTGTAGCTTTTAGTGTCTCCTTAGCTCTGTTAAGTGCTGCCGTGTCCTTTTCCGTGAAGGAATCTGGGTCACGGTGCTTGAACCTACGTAGAAGCCTCTGCGCGTTGGCCCTCATTTTTAGAGGAGCTTGAACCTCTGACTTCGGTTGGGGTCGTACGACGTTCCTCAGCCTACTCTCTTCCGCAGACACAGCAGCGTTGGAGTTTTCCAAGCTGTCGTGATGCTTCGGATCGCTGCGGCGAGTAATAACCGTACAATAGGGATGTTACAACGGATCTTATCTTATGGTAGTTGGAGCATTTCATTAAAACAAATCTAGGTGGCACTTCGGCCTCTCGTCTATTGGAATCCAGTAGATATGTAACTAATTTTCACTCATCCTGGACGCAAATGTAGTTGGCTATGCAGATATCATTGCTATCATATTCTGATGAAACCATAAAAATACTTTCACTCCTTCAATTCGCACTATAAAAACTTTTCATATGGGAATTTTTCTCACGTCTTCACGGTAATTTTAATGTTACATGGAACCTAAAGCATGAGCTTTAAAAAAAACACCAGAAACCTTCATAGAAAACTCATGTTTTCACAGTTTTGACGTAACCGGCTCAAAAACGCTTCGCAAGTACCTGAAACCATCATTGAAAACTGATGTTTTCCCATACATTTTCAGTTTTGACGTAATCGCACCGAAAACGTTTTGTTTTTTCGGAGCATGTCAAAGCGGACACTCCTTTTTACACATTCCACGCCATGTTCTATAGAACATATGATATACTAGCACATTCATTACATTCATTGTAACTGCCTGTGATCTACCACTTAAATACGATGAAACCAGGTTCGCGGCTGATAGTGAAAAGTTGAATTGTTCTACAAGTTTTCTGCAAAGTATGTCGTGATTAACAGTATCAAATGCCTTCGAAAAATCAAGCAGGGTAAGAAAAGTTAGATTATTTTCATCTACGGCCTGCCTGATATCTTCTACTACTTTTAATAAAGCTGTTGTGCAGCTGTGTTTTGGACGGAAATCGGACTGTTCAGAGCAGAGCAAACTATTAGTATCAAGGTATTCACGAATCTGGGAGTTCATTATCTTTTCTAGGATTTTTGAGAGGAGGGGTAGAATTGCAATCGGTCTATACTCTTCTTTAGTGCCGTTTTTTTGGAATGGGTATAATTTTAGACCGTTTCCATACATAGGGAAAAACGCCCGTCGTAAGAATCGAGTTGAAAGCATATGTGATATATTTTAAGCAATATGGGAGTATTGTTTTTAAAAAAGTCAGATGGATTTCATCAAAGCCAACGGAGTTTGATTTTGTGCCTAGAAAACTCTCGAGCACTTTGGTTTCATCAGTTGCAGAAAATTGAAAGGTGTTTAGGCGTTGTTCATTTTGAATATGGATATGGGAGCGTGAGTAGGAATTCCACGGGTCAGTGGAGTCAGCAGTGGACACAGATGCGAATTTTTTTTTCAACTCATCACAATCAAAGTCACAATCTGTAATGTTTTTCTGTTTTCCTATACAAATTTCTCTAATATTCCTCCATAGTTTTTGCCCAGCAAGCGATGGGTTTAGTCGTGAGGAGTAGAATTGTTTTTTTGATTCCCGTATATCACGAACGACCTTATTTCGTAAGGCTTTGTAAGTGCTGTGATGCTCTTCGAGAGGTTCGGTATTCCTTGTCTTCTCGAACCTGGGGGCTTGGATTCGAAAATCCACTTAGCTGGGGCATTATTACTGCTTAATTTATATAAATCTTTTTTTACACAACTGTGGCAGTAAATATCATTTGGCGGGAAAACCTACCTACTGGCCAACAGATAGGAATAAAACCCCAGATCTTGTCGACTTCTTTATAACAAAAAATATCTCCTCAAATAATATAAATGTGGAAGAAGGGCCAGACCTAATGTCAGATCACTCTTCAATACTTTTCACACTTGGCGATAAAATAATAATGAAAGAACAAAGTCCAACACTAGTTAAAAAGCTAACTGACTGGAGCTACTTCAGAGAGAAGTTGGAAGAAAATACCCAAATGATAGCTATTGAAACAGAAGAGCACTTAGAAAAAGCAGTGCAATTATTTACACTCAATATACAAAAAGCTGCATGGGCTGCAACTCCAAAAATAAAAAACAAAATAAAACAAAATTCATACCCTCCTGTAATATGTGAAATTATTGCAGAAAAGAGAAAAGCTAGAAAACGTTGGCAACAAACAAGGGCGCCAATTGACAAAAACAAACTAAACAGGCTAAATAGTAAACTCAGAAAATCAATAATATTATTCAGAAATGAGTCACTAAAAAAATACCTTACAGGCCTAACAAATATTGATAGTACTGACTACTCGTTCTGGAAGGCAACAAAGAAATGAACAGGCCAACAGCTCACATCCCACCAGTGAAAACCAGAGAAGGAAACTGGGCAAAAAGCAGTCAAGAAAAAGCAAATACTATTGCTGAGCATCTTGAAGGCGTCTTCCAACCATACGAAGATAAAGACTATCAAGGAATGGAAGAAACGTGCCAGGAAGATGTACCAATTCGACCGGTTACGTCTAAAGAACTTGCCAAAGAAATAAAAGAAGGTATAAACATAAAAAAGGCCCCAGGGTTTGATTTAATAACGGGGGAAATTTTAAAACAATTCTCAAAAAAAATACTGAAACATCTAGCGCAGATCATAAACGCTGTATTTAGATTAAGATATGTACCAAGCATATGGAAGGTCGCGGAGGTTATAATGATTCCAAAACCAGGTAAACCACCTAGCGAAGTAACCTCATATAGGCCAATATCGATACTACCAATGTTGTCCAAGCTATTCGAAAAGATGCTGGTAAAACGCCTGCAAAATATTATTGTAGACAAATCGCTAGTACCGAGCCATCAATTTGGGTTCAGGAATAAACACTCAACAATTGACCAAGTGCATAGAATCACTGATAAAATTGAAAATGCTTTTGAAGAGAAAAAAGTATTTCTTGATATATCACAAGCTTTCGACAAAGTATGGCACAAAGGATTGATCCATAAATTACAAAAGCAACTGCCGAAGCAGTATTCAAAAATACTGGAGTCGTATATTCTACAGCGATTTTTCAGAATTAAACAAGAAACAACATACTCAACATTAAGAGAAATAAAGGCTGGTGTACCTCAAGGCAGTGTTTTAGGTCCAGTACTATATCTCCTATTCACTAGTGATCTACCAGAAAGTGACGAAATCACTCTATCTACCTTTGCAGACGATACTGCTATACTTTCTGTAGGAGAAACTGTCGAAATAGCTACAAAAAAGCTTCAAAAGGCAGTAAACAATATCTCAGAATGGACTAAAAATTGGCAGATCAGATTAAATGACCTGAAGTCAGTTCATATAAATTTTACGTTAAAAACTGTACCACACATTCCAGTATACATAAATAGTAATGTAGTGGAATATTCAAATACTGTTAAATATTTAGGGATGACTCTAGACGCCAAACTGCGCTGGAAAGCCCACGTAAAGAAAAAAAGAGATGAGTTAAACATCCGCTATATAAAAATGTATTGGCTTATTGGGAGATACTCACCCTTATCCAAATACAATAAATTATTGCTATATAAGCAAATTCTTAAACCAGTATGGACCTATGGGCTCCAGCTGTGGGCATGCACATGCAAGACAAACTAACTAAGAATACAAACCTTCCAAAACAAAGTACTACGGAGCATAGTTAATGCACCGTGGTACATACGTAACACCGATCTACATAGAGATCTATATATTGAAATGGTTGAAGATGAAGCTAAAAAAGTAGCTCTAAGACACAGAGATAGGCTTCTCAGCCATGTTAATTTAGAAATAGCACAGCTTTTAAGAACCGACAATATAGTCAGGAGATTAAGACGGGTTAAACCCCTTGATCTATGTAGCTAAAGATATACTTACTTACTTAAGTGGCGCTACAGTCCGGAATGAACCTGGGCCTCAACCAACATGCCTCTCCAATTAGCCCGGTCCTTAGCTAACTGCCTCCAGTTGCGCACTCCAAGTTGGTTGAGGTCGGTTTCCACTTGTGCGCGCCACTTAAGGCGAGGTCTTCCTCTACTGCGTCCGACGTCTGGCTGGGAATCGAAGACTCTGCGAGCCGGAGTATTGGTGTCCATTCGTTCTACATGTCCTAGCCACCTTAAACGTCCAATGCGGAGTTTTTTGACCAGGGGCATGTCGCTGTACAGCTCGTATAGTTCTTGGTTGAATCTTCGTCTCCATAGCCCGTCAACGCAAACGGGACCGAAGATTTTTCGAAGAATTTTCCTCTCGAACCTACCAAGGATTTCTTCATCCGCTTTTGATACGGTCCATGCTTCAGCGCCGTAGAGCAGGACTGGGATGATCAGGGTCTTATATAGGGTTTCCTTAGTAGTTCGAGTGAGGGCTTTACTACTAAATTGCCTTCTTAGCCCGAAGAAACAGCGGTTGGCAAGAGTAATTCTTCGTTTAATTTCTGACGAGATGTTGTTGTCAGAGCTAATAGCGGAGCCGAGGTAGACAAAGTCCCGTACTACCTCAAAGTTATATCTGTCAATGGTGACGTTCTGTCCAATTCGTCGATGTTGTGAGTCCTTTCGTGATGACAGCATATACTTAGTCTTACCCTCATTTACTGCTAAACCCATTTTCGCCGCTTCCTTCTCTATACTAGCAAACGTGGCTATGACATCACGTTGAGTCCTGCCAATGATGTCAATATCGTCAGCGTATGCTAGTAGTTGCACCGACTTTTGGAAAATTGTGCCTCTGGTGTTGGCTTTGGAGTTTTGCACAATTCTCTCAAGAATCAGATTAAAGAAGTCACATGACAGCGCATCGCCTTGCCTAAATCCTTTTTTGGTATCGAATGTGTCGGTGAGGTCGTTTCCGACCCTGATGGAGCAGCGAGAATTCTCTATCGTCATTCTACACAAACGGACGAGTTTGGGCGGTATACCAAAACTAGACATGGCTCTGTACAGTTCGTCTCTATAAAAGCTGTCGAATGGGGCTTTGAAATCGATAAATAGGTGGTGGGTATCGATTTGGACTTCTTGGGTTTTTTCCAGGATCTGCCGAAGTGTGAAAATTTGTTCGGTTGTGGACTTTCCTGGCCTAAAACCACACTGATAAGGGCCAATCAGGTTGTAGGTAAACGGTTTCAGGCGTTCACATATTGCGGCAGATAGGATCTTGTAGGCGATGTTGAGCAGACTTATGCCTCTGTAGTTGGAGCAGTTCAGAGGGTCTCCTTTTGTGTGGATCGGAAAGCGATGCTGAGGTTCCATTCTTCAGACATGCTTTCATCCGACCAGATTTGGCTTATGGTGGATTTTACTTACCAAGTAATCTCCGCCAGCTTTATAAAGCTCAGCGGGAAGGCCGTCATTTTTGGCGGCCTTATCAAGCTTGAATTCAGATATTGCTATCCTCACTTCACCTAGGTCGGGTGGTTGGCAGTTTTTGCTGCCTCTGCCAATATAAAATGGTTCGTTCTGCCTGACAGCGGAATGTTGTTCGTCATCGCCGTTTAACGTCTGCAGAAGTGGTTCTTCCATATCCTCAGCATCGACTGTGTCTCAACTGCGATATTTCCTTGTTCATCTCGACAGGATTCTGTTCGAGCCTTGTATCCTTGGCTTTGATGTTTTACACTTTGGTAAAACTCGCGAACATTGTTCCTGGAGTGGCACCTCTCTATATCCTCGATCGCGCGCTTTTCTTGCTCTTTTTTCTTCTTGCTGAAAAGCCGATGTTCTTCCCTTCTTCTTTGCCTATAGAGCTCAATGGCAGCTCTCGTCTTCACCTGCAGCTTAGCCTTGTAGGCCTCGTTCTTGGCTGCGAGCATCTGTCGGCATTCCTCATCAAACCAGGGGTTTCTTGCTGGTGGGCGCGAGAAACCTAGCACATCAGTTGCGGCTGATCTAATGGCCTGTTGGCATCGTTGCCATTGCTCTTCGACATTCGATGCTGGTGGTATGGTGTTAATCGAGAGGTTAAGGGATACGCGTTGTGCGAAGGTCTTGGCGGTCTCTTGCGATTGCAGTCTTCCGACATTAAATTTTTTCACAGTATTTCTGGATTGTTGTGGCGTGGTGGATATCCGCATTCTTACCTTGGCTGCTACAAGGTAGTGATCCGAGTCGATGTTAGCTCCTCGGAATGTTCGGACATCCAAAATACTGGATGCGTGCCTCTTATCTATCGCAATGTGATCAATTTGGTTGACCGTTCGTTGATCTGGAGACCGCCATGTCCCCTTATGGATATCGAGGTGAGGAAACCGTGTGCTGGCTATAGTGGCATTTCGTTCCGTAGCGAAATCAATTAGCCTAAGTCCATTACCAGACGTGTTGTCGTGTAGGCTATGTTTTCCGACAATACTTCTAAAGATGTCTTCTCTTCCTACCTTTGCGTTAAAATCTCCCAGCACGATTTTAACATCGTACTTCGGTAGTCGCTCATAGGTTTTGTCGAGGAGCTCGTAGAAGCAATCCTTAGCTATATCATCTTTTTCTTCCGTCGGAGCGTGAGCGCATATAAGGCTTATGTTGGCGAATTTGGCCTTGATGCGGATTGTTACTATGCGTTCGCTAATGTCTTGGAAACATAAGACTTCTTGCCTAAGTCTGGCACTTATAACAAATCCGCATCCGAATAGTCGCTGTTTCTGCTCACTATAACACGGTCCGTAGTATATGTCACAGTTTTTCATCCTCTTTTTGCCCGGCCCATCCCATCGTATTTCCTGGATGGCAGTAATGTCTGCTTTGTAGCAGTTTAGGGCTTCCGCTAGTTGTTCGCCTGCACCTCTCCTGTTTAATGTTCTCACATTCCAGGTGCAGATACGAACGTCGTTGTCCTTATTTCGTTTAGCAGGGTCGTCAACAATAAAATCAGTCCTTTCCGAGGCTATTGGTTGCTTCGTAACCATGATTTTTTTCTGTGGGTGGGTAGTTAACCCAAAGCACAACCCCCAACCTGGAGGGCCAGTTCCAATTTATTAGATACCCCTAGGACACGGGGCCATCAGTATCCACTACGGGATTGAGCGCTGCCGTTGGCCTTTCGGTTCATCCGCCACCATCTCTGTTCAAGGGGCCTGACTAACCCTTGAAATTCCTAGACAACCTGTTGTCCGAATATGTCAGAGCAGCTCATCTAGGTTCGCCTGGGACAGCAGGCCGGGTATTCATCCGTGCCATTCTCACCAGGGTGTTTATAGTGTTGCTGTTTTTCGTCGTGTTATCAACACTCGCACTTATCGTTTAGCAAGTCAAATCCGGTTGGATGAGACCAGTACCCGATGGTTACCACTTGGAGGTAAAGATAAGCACATTTGATGTGTAGTCAGAGTTGCAACACTGGGCATTGCCAAGTTAACGCCAATCAGAGTCTACCCTCGTTCTACAACACCCAACCATCTAAAGCTAAAGATATATATAATTAAAAAAAAAACAAGAAATACTGAAACTAAGGTACAATTTCAAACAAAACTCATAGAAATCCGACCAACGTCGGAATTTCTTTTAAATTTTATATTTTTATAAAATATAATACATGTGAAAAATAAATTGCTGATTAGTCTAACGACTAGGTGCGATTCCTTGAAGACATACAAAAGTCAGTCCTCGGGAGGTTTTTTAGATCGGGTTAAAGTCCCTCACTATTGCAGAAGGTTCCCTCACGATAAAACCTCTGCAATGTCTTTCGATGATTTTTCCTTCCAGCGAACCCCCACAAAAAAAAAAAAAAAACACAACTTTAAATATTTTTACCTCTTAATAATTAACTACAATAAACAATCTCATAACAACCCTGCGCCTTTGCTGTCAGTTGAATAAAAACATGGAAGTGTGATTGTCAATTGGTGCGGGGTAAAATAAAAAATTTGCTATTTACGATTATTATTGGCTAATGAATACATTGTGTGCATTCCTAAACATCATATTTCATCATGTTTCATTGAAACATCCGATTAGATGTCGTAATTTTGTAAAAGTTTAGTTTTTTTCGAGTCGCGAGTTGCGTGAAGCACGTGCAAACGGGTATATGCTAACAAAATGTCGGTGGTTTTTGCAAATATTCAACAAATATCTATCGGTGGTGTTTTAATAAAAGTGTCAACAGTTTGTTCTTCATAAAAAATTCTATCACATAAAATATGAATGCAACATGATTTATTTTGCGAATATAATGTGGAAAGTGCGCGAGTGGCCAAATTGACTTAACAAATTGTGTGGTTGTGTTCAGTGATATCAGGAATTCCAAAGCGGGAATAAAGGCGAAGCAGGTAGGTCATCATGTCTGTACGAGATTAATGGACGACATAAACAAAGTGAGTTTTAAATGTAATGTTATTTATCCAATAGATACAAAGTTAAAGGTGATAAATGTTAACCATAATTATCGATATATATGTGAAAAACATATGAGAAGGCTACAAGCCGCTGTGCAAATCATCAAATTTTTAAAAGCAATATTCCCAAATAGTGGGCGTGGCTAAAACCTTTATGGGTATGAAATATATAAAATGGCATTAACACAACATAGACATAACATAGACAGTTTATCAATTCCTTTACCGTTCGACCAAAAAAAAATTGTTTTTCTATTGCATATGCTTTGGGATAGGGTATACAAATATTTTTTTCTTTTAAGGAAGACGACCACAAAAAGTCGGCCTGGTTTAAAATGATCTCTAGGCGAAATGTTTAAATTAATATTGCTAAAGTATTTTCATTTAAAGTTCTTTTTCCGAATTTCCTTAAAATTGCACAGAAAAGCGTTTTTTAATGCAAACGGTTCAAAAAGTGGGCAAACAACTTTATACGGAAGAAATATATAAATTGGGAATTTCAAAATATCCTGTTCAGACAGCTTTTCTTTACAGTTTGACTAAACACTTTTTCTGAAAAGTGGGCGTGAAAAAGGGTATATTTTAAAACTGTTTAAAGGTTTTAACTTGTAAAGGGTGGTTAAATTTTAAGGGCCGATGTTGATTTGGAATAAAACACATATTATTTAGGAAATTATTGCAATTTCTTTTTATTATGATAATGTTGGTATGGTTCAATTATGTATGGAACGAAATATCGGCCAAATGGCAGCCGCGACTTCGGCGGCACACCTCCATCCGATGGTCAAAATTTTCGATGACGCTTAGGCATAATTGAGGTTCTATGCCTCCTACAGATCCGGTTTTCTCAAATTTTGGCACGGTTTTTCCGATTGTACGCACATTTGGACGATTAAATTAAATTCCATTTTCATAATAAGCCTGAATAACTTTAAGGCGTTGCTTGATTGTGTGTCTTTCCATGGTTCAAATTGAGTTAATCTGAAATTGAGAAATGTCATATGAAATGCAGAAAAGAACTTAACGTTTAGGTGTGGTTCACATTCAACATCGGCCCTTAACCACCCGTTATTAGAGTCATGCGATCTTACATACGAATTTCATTATCTCATCTCAAAATTTTAGGTCGAACTTATAAGGTACAAGTCAACTTTTTTTTTTTAGAAAAAAAGCCCACAAAAAGTAGGTGTAGGATCTAAAGACGAAATGTATATACGAACATTAGCGAACTATTCTCATCAAAAGTTTTTTGATTACATTTTTAACGAAAATTGTTTTCTTAAGGAAACGCCCCAAAAACTAACATGTATCAAATATAGGTAATCACATTGTCTAAATATCATGCCCAGACACTTTTTCAAAATTCACTCAACTTTGAACACAAACATTTAAAAAGCCGCCGTGGCAGTTGGCAGATTTCGAAAATGTTTACAGTTGTTCTGTTTCGTCGAACAGAGAGTCTATGTACCAAATTTCATCATGCTAGCTCAAAATGTAGGGCCCTAAAAACGGAGACACACAGATGGATTGACGGACAGAAAGGCATGGCTCAATCGACTCAGCTAGCGATTCTAAGTCAATCCATATACATACTTTAAGGTAGGTATATCTATTGAAATTATTTCTCAATGTTTCAAACATTATGTCAAAACTAATTTAAATTGTAAACGTTTAAAGAAATTCGAATAAAAATTAGTGATGATATATCTCGAAAATTATTATAAGCAGTTCTTCTACAGATAATCTTAAACCCCACCCACCTTTTGGGTTTTTTTTTTAAAAGAAACTGTTTTTATGACGTCCAAAAATTTTAAGCGATAATTATCAACTTTTTAGTCATGATTCTGTTAAAATATAAACCAAAAATTTAAACCCGACTACTGTCACGCCCATTTTAAGGAAAAACGATATTTTTGGGTAAATCATAAAAAATAAACGATTTTGGTAAAAAAAAAAGGTTTCGAACATAATACTTACCCCCATATTAATAAACGCTGATTAGCAATCAATGGCTAACTTGACAGTTTTCCTCATATTAAATGTCAAAGGTTAGTCACTGATTAGCTAATCAGCGTGGGAAGGTGGGTAGGATGAGCGTTTTTGCAAGCAACATACGTGTTTTTTGTGGTGTATAGTTATGTGAAATCCAAAGCTTTCGTAAAACACCATAAACTTTAGACGAAAGGTAAAGGAGTCGAAACTGCCCTACATGATAGTGTTAGTACAATAGAAAAACATCTTCACGAGAAGGAATATACACTCGCTGCATTTCTCGACATTGAAGGAGCCTTCAATAATGCGAACACAAACGCAGTCTTAAGAAACCTCGTGAAGAACAACGTGGAACAACCTCTAATACATATTATTGGAAGTATGCTCAACCACAGAAATATAAATGCGAATCTGGGAGACACCCATCTCAAAGTAATAGCATCAAGAGGCACACCACAAGGAGGCGTTATCTCACCTCTGTTGTGGAACATAGTCATCAATGAGATACTCATAAAGCTACAGTGAAATGGAAATTCCTACCCACTATTAGTGAACTACTCGAGCGGGCATTGAAAACTCTCAACGAGTGGACAAAACAATGTGGGCTTGGCATCAACCCCCAGAAAACGGAACTCGTCCTCTTTACGAATAAGAGGAAGATACCAATATTCGACCTACCGGCTATCGATGGGACTACCCTCAAACTAGCCGATAGTGCAAAATATCTGGGTGTCATTCTTGAAAGAAAACGCAACTGGAACCTAAATGTGCGCGAGCGCATTAAAAAGGCCACAGTCGATTTCTATACGTGTAACCGAATATTCGGAAAAACTGGGGTCCGAACCCCAAGATCATCCTATGGATGTACACGGCCATTGTGAGACCTATATTAACATAAGGGGGGCTTGTCTGGTGGCAATCCACAAATAAAAACACCCATCTGAAAAATATGACAAAGGTACAAAGGATAGCATGTGTGGGCGCTACTGGCGCAATGAGAACCACACCAACAGCGGTACTGGAAACCATCCTTAACCTGCTACCGCTAGACCTTTACATGCAAGAATCTGCAGCCAAAAGTGCTCTAAGAATCAGTCAGCTCAACTGCTGGAAATCGAACTCAGGAGGACATGCCCAAATTCTACACAGATATCTGGGCCACCATGACTTTCAAAGACTATTCTCCTGTATCTTTCCAAGCAGAGAGGAGTGGGAGAGGAACGAATTGGGCACCGAAACCATATTCATCTACACTGATGGTTCAAAAATGGATGTAGGCGTTCGAGCTGGAGTGTTTTCAGAAACACTAAAGCTAAACAGCACCTTTTGTCTCCCTGAGCACAGAAGTGTCTTCCAAGCCGAAATATTGGCAGAGGCAGCCAAAGCGACCTCAATGCTGGCGATACCACCAGATGATATCACCATCTTTATTGACAGTCAGGCTGCAATAAAAGCTATCTCTGCTGTCGAAATAAAATCTCGGCTTGTGAAACGTTTTCGTGAAGAGCTAAAGGTTCTTGGCGTCCAACATAATGTTAAGCTCTGCTGGGTCCCCGGACACAGAGGCATACAGGGCAATGAAATTGCTGACGAACTGGCAAGAAAAGGATCTGCCTCCAGCATTGACCAAGCAGACCAGTCTGTCAAACCACAACTATGTGACCTCAAATCTCGGGTGGGACAGAAAACACTGATCACTGCCAAAAACAGGTGGAACTCCCTTCCCACCTGTGAAACTTCCAAAAGGATGTGGCCTGAGTATGACAAAGCCAGAACCCATAAACTACTTCGTAGAAAACAGGAAATCTGTCTCTATTATAGTTTGGATTCTTACTGGACACAACTTACTAAAAAGCCACAAACTGAAAATGCATCTCATAGATGATGACCTCTGTAGAGGCTGCGGTGATGAAGAAATACACGAGGATACCATCCACTTTCTGTGCAACTGCCCAGCCAATTAAGAATGAGAACCTTAGGAAAATACTTTTTCCATGACCTCACGGATCTATCCGAAATCCCTCTCCCTAATCTTTTCAGGTTTGCAACAACATCTGGATGGCTGGAAAGAGACTAACAACAATGGACAGTAACGGGACAATGAATGAACCAACCACACAAGTGGTCCCCCAACGGGCATCACAATGGGTCTATATTGACCTGAGTGCGATGAGGGAAGACACACACTGTCTGCCTCATCAACCCACCAACCTAACCTAACCTTACCAATACTCGAATTGATGTGGTCATTCCATGTAAGTGTCCTATTGAACAATATTCCTAAATTGTTTGCTTTATCAACATAATTAATTTTTGAACCTTTTAAGTTGATGTCAGGAAAGTAGGAAAGATCCAACACCTTCTTGCTTATGACCAAACATTTTGTCTTTAAGGGATTTAAAAAGAGTCCATTTCCACGTAGATATGCTCTTTAAGTCGTTATTGATTGCATTTGCACCATCTTCAATCATACCTAGAGAACAACTTTTATAAAGCTGAACATCGTCAGCATACATGTGTATGCTACAGAGGGAAGTTCGTTTACATACATCGAGAATAGAATTGGTCCCAGAATCGAGCCTTGGGGGACTCCTCTGGAATTCCAAAGAAAATCTGAGGTGTTGTCTTTTACTGAAACTGCTTGTTGCCGATTGTTTAGATAAGATGACATAAGGGTTACAGCTGAATTCGAGAAATTAAAGAGAGATGAGAGTTTGCTACACAAATTTTTGTGGTTAACTGTGTCAAAAGCTTTCGAAAAATGGAGAAGAACCAAAAATGTTACTTTGTCTTCATCCATGGACTCTCTGATGTCATCTACTACTTTGATCGTTGTTGTTATACAACTATGGAGTTTTCGAAACCCTGACTGCATAGCAGTCAACAAACAATTTGAGTGAAGATGTAAATTAATATGCCTCTGTAATACTCTCTCAAAAACTTTTGACAGAAATGGAAGAATAGACACCGGTCTATATTCGTTGCCAATATTTTTCTTAAATGGGAATATCTTAGCGATTTTCCATTGGGAAGACCAGAGAATGACTGGTAAGATTATTTTTACAAACTTTGGGTGGACTTCATCAAAACCTACGGCCTTTGATTTGAAAGATATCAGACAAGTAACTACTTCAGCATCATCTACACACGCAAACTCAAAACTCGGAATAGACGAATTAACTTCATGCAAGTCATACGATTCCATATCTACAGTGGGTAAGGCAGAAGTATTAAATTGTTGATTAAGCAAATTCAAGTCAAGGTTTTCATCTGGGTGGCATTTTGTTTTCCGATTCTGATATCTTTTAAATTTTTCCAGAGCTGTTTACCTTGAAGCAATGGGTTTAATTTGTTGCTGTGATAATTTTTTTAGCTATTTTTATTTTTTGTACCACACTATTCCGTAAGGAGCGAAAAAATCTTAAGTGAGTGTCTAGACGATACCGCTTCCACACTTTGTAGGCCTTATTACGCTGTTCAACAAGTAGTCGAATTTCGGGTGTAAACCATGGATGTTGTCCATGTTTTTTATATTTAGTTTTGATGGGTACATGTGCATTAAAAAGGGAGCGTATATTCGTGTCAAGAAAGTTTACTTGATCACTAGAAGATGACATATATAACACACGGTCCCATTCAACATTACGAGCGTCTATTTCCAAGCGATTTCATATATTTCACACATTTCACTGCTCTCTTCATTTGCGATGTTTTTAGTCAGGATATACTATATAATCCTTTTGTGCTTTTGCAATATCATATAACGAAACAAACATTGATCCTGTCTATACAAAAACAGTCACTTAGTTAATGCAAAAAAAAAATATTTAACCAGTTTTGATCCAAGCCACCTAAACCTAGACCTTGACGTTTACATAATTCCGACTTGGATGCATGCTTCCTTTTCTGAATTCATTTAATCCAACAAGTCCTCTACCTCAGCATTCAAAAACAAGTAATTTGTATCGATAACCATCACCATTAGCCAACGTCATTCAAACTCAATTAAATCCACATGCAAATAAAAACCCTTACCCAATTGACAGCTTGCCAGGCCCGACACTATCATCACAATCTGCTCAAGTATCACAAATATTTGTAAACACCTTCGTTCAATGCAATCGGACAGCTTCACTTGCCTTGAATACAGGTAGCACTCATTTCACATCAGTTTTCCATTCAAGCGATCGAATATCATTTGACATTTCACCATCAAACGCACCATAAAATCTGACAGGCCATAAAGTGACAGTTTCATCGATGACAGTAGCACTCTGCACTCTGGGTTAGATAGGCCAAACATCATCCGCCAAAAGGGCTTTCCATATGTTATGTCTTTTGATTGCCCTTCAGATGACACATGAGATATTCGCACACATACTTGGCAAAAGGAGCGACAAAATGTCAACAAATCAATACCGTTAATTAGTGTTGTTAATCGGTAGGGGGAGTAAAAAAAACAAAACCAACTCGCTGAGCATTCACCGGTGGATCATGGTAACCTGGAAATAAATTAAGAGTGCAACAGCGAGGGATAAAACGTGTACTATAGGATGCTAACCTGGAAGTGGAGTAATTAACATGGCCCTCTGGCGTAATAAATCGAAACTAGTTCATTATTAGTTGCGCCAAAACAGAATCACTGCATAGTCGGTGGAGGGTGGTGTTGAAAGGTGCGGAATGAGAGTAACCAGCACGGAAAGAGGCCGGTAGGTATAGTCATCGGTAATGAAGTTTATGAGTGGACATATAAAAGGATAAAAGTGGTTCAACAGGATAAACAATCTGGTGGAGGATTAAATTTCTTTGGGCTGTTAGGTTTTGTTTTTTCCTAGTATACTCGGATAAGCTTATTCATCGGAATGCATTACCAATTGCAGGGATTCAAGGAAATGAAGTGAACGCATAATGAAAGAGAACTTGTTGGTGCCTGGCACAATTTGGACAGCAAATTAAGGACAAACTTTCGACTTGGCTAAAGGACATTGGCGTTTTCTTGTTCTGAATAGGCAATTCGATTGAAAGGGAACTAATTGATTTTTTATGGCGGTTAGATGGGGTGAAAGATGGAATGGATGTTTTACGGACTCGGTAGAATGTTGGGGTGGAAGGATCAATAGTCATTTGGAGGCGTGAGGCGGCACAGTTACTCATGATTCTAGAAAACCAACAAAAGTGGAAATTCAAATTTGATTAAGGCTATATCCGATGGTGCCAAATCTCTAACAAAATGGCCGGTGAAGATGTTGTGCAACAGTACTTTTGTTTGATGGGGAAACGGTGGCGTTTTGACAGGTTATTTTTTTGGGGTTTTTCTGTGTCAATTGTGGACGTAGTGTCTGAGAGGAACTTGGCTCAAGATGGGAATTTAAATAAAGCTGAGGTTCGGGTTCATCGAACTTACAAGTGGTGAACTTGTTTCAGAGGAACGACTTTGACAGGCGACTTTTGATGAATGTTGATGAAAGGCAGTGCAGGTAAAAAGTGAATATGGGTGGTCTGAAAAATGTGTTGTAATGAAATATTTTGCCATTTTTGAAAACATTTTTTGTATTTAATGAACATGGGCTCTTAGGTAGATCAATGTATCCATTCATCAAATTTCGAAAATTTTATGAGCAACTAGAAACGTCCAATGCGGAGTTTTTTGGCCAGGGGCATGTCGCTGTACAGCTCGTATAGTTCTTGGTTGAATCTTCGTCTCCATAGCCCGTCAACGCAAACGGGACCGAAGATTTTTCGAAGAATTTTCCTCTCGAATCGACCAAGGATTTCTTCATCCGCTTTTGATACGGTCCATGCTTCAGCGCCGTAGAGCAGGACTGGGATGATCAGGGTCTTATATAGGATCTCCTTAGTAGTTCGAGTGAGGGCTTTACTTCTAAATTGCCTTCTTAGCCCGAAGAAACAGCGGTTGGCAAGAGTAATTCTTCGTTTAATTTCTGACGAGATGTTGTTGTCAGAGTTAATAGCGGTGCCGAGGTAGACAAAGTCCCATACCCATACTACCTCAAAGCTATATCTGTCAATGGTGACGTTCTGTCCAATTCGTCGATGTTGTGAGTCCTTTCGTGATGACAGCATATACTTAGGCTTACCCTCATTTACTGCTAAACCCATTTTCGCTGCTTCCTTCTCTATATTAGCAAACGTGGCTATGACATCACGTTGGGTCCTACCAATGATGTCAATATCGTCAGCGTATGCTAGTAGTTGCACCGACTTTTGGAAAATTAAGCCTCTGGTGTTGGCTTTGGAGTTTTGCACAATCCTCTCAAGAATCAGATTAAAGAAGTCACATGACAGCGCATCGCCTTGCCTAAATCCTTTTTTGGTATCGAATGTGTCGGTGAGGTCGTTTCCGACCCTGATGGAGCAGCGAGAATTCTCTATCGCCATCCTACACAAACGGACGATATTGGGCGGTATACCAAAACTAGACATGGCTCTGTACAGTTCGTTTTCTATAAATGCTGTCATATGCGGCTTTGAATTCGATGAATAGGTGGCGGGTATCGATTTGGACTTCTTGAGTTTTTTCCAGGATCTGTCGAAGTGTGAAAATTTGATCGGTTGTGGACTTTCCTGGCCTAAAACCACACTGATAAGGGCCAATCAGATTGTTGGTAAACGGTTTCAGGCATTCACATATTACGGCAGATAGGATCTTGTAGGCGATGTTGAGGAGACTTTTGCCTCTGTAGTTGGCGCAGTCCAGAGGATCTCCTTTTTTGTGGATCGGGCAAACGATGCTGAGGTTCCATTCTTCGGCATATTTTCATCCGACCAGATTTGGCTTATGAGTTGGTGGATGTTGCTTACCAAGTCATCTCCGCCAGCTTTATAAAGCTCAGCGGGAAGGCCGTCATTTCCGGCGGCCTTATTAAGCTTGAGTTTAGATATTGCTATCCTCACTTCACTCAGGTCGGGTGGTTGGCAGTTTTCGCTGTTGTTGCCAATATTGAATGGTTCGTTCTGCCTGACAGCGGAATGTTGTTCGTCATCGCCGTTTAACGGTCTGCAGAAGTGGTTCTTCCATATCCTCAGCATCGACTGTGTCTCAACTACAATATTTCCTTGTTCATCTCGACAGGATTCTGTTCGAGCCTTGTATCCTTGGCTTTGACGTTTTACACTTTGGTAAAACTTGCGAACATCGCTCCTGGAGTGGCACCTCTCTATATCCTCGATCGCGCGCTTTTCTTGCTCTTTTTTCTTCTTTCTGCAAAGCCGATGTTCTTCCCTTCTTCTTTGCCTATAGAGCTCAATGGCAGCTCTCGTCTTCACCTGCAGCTTAGCCTTATAGGCCTAGTTCTTGGCTGCGAGCATCTGTCGGCATTCCTCGATGAATAGTGGACATTGGAAAAATATGTGCTGCGTATCTTCTCTGGCATCTCCACAATTTAAACAGTTAGAAGACTCCTTGAATCCAAACCTGTTCAGATATGTTCGAAAGCAGCCATGCCCGGTTAGAATTCTTTTAAGTAGAAATCTAGTTCTCCGTAGTTCCGGTCCATCCATTCGTGGATATCCGGTATAAGTCGATGGGTCCACCTTCCCTCTGTTGACTCGTTCCATCTCTTCTGCCATGCTCTCATGCTTTCTTCCAGCTTTATATCTTTGTTTGAGGCTCGGGGTTCCTCGATTGTCACTGATTTGGCCCATATTGGTGCCGCATACATTATGATTGACTGCGCCAGCATTGACAAACTAGTCTCCTTTGTTGTCTGGGTCCTCCAATGTTCGTCATCTAGCTAGTGCAGCGGTCGCCCTTGCAGCTTTGTCGCACGTTCTTCAAGGTGTTCCTTGTAAGCGAGTCTAGCATCTTTCATCACACCTGATGGTGAATGCCACACTTGTCTTGCGACTGCTTAATAGTTCTGCTTATGTTTGTGTTCTAGGAACTCTAACCCAACTGCTGACATCTATAGTCTCCCTTTTCGGATACATTCGTTGCCAATGTCCTTTAGTTCTTCCAGGTGTTTTGCGGACATAACTCTTCCAACATCATCGGCAAAGCCTATGATTTTGGCCTCATATATAATGTTGTATATGATAGGTCCTAATACCGATCCTTGTGGAACTCCACCAGTTATGTGGTACTGCCTTACTCCATCATCGGTATCGAAGGACAGGAACCGCTTCTCGAAATAGCTCAGCATTTTCTTTACCAGGAACCATGGCATCATCATTGACCTAAGCGAATGCACTATAATTCCCCAGTTTGCAGAGTTGAAAGCATTTTTGACGTCCAATGTTACTACGGCACCGTATTTCTTTGTACCTACTCTCCATCTCCTGCCCTGAATAGCTTCTTCCAAGGTTGTGGTTACCCTTCGTATAGCATCTATTGTAGAACGAGCCTTTCTAAATCCATACGGTTGGTTTGAGAGTCCTCCGGCTTTTTCGATTTTCACCTCCAGTCGGTTGCATATGATCCGGTCTAGTATTTTACCCATTGTGTCTAGCAGGCATATGGGACGGTATGAGGAGGGCTCCTCTAATGGTTTCTTTCCTTTAGGCAGCAGCACCAGACGTTGTTTTTTCCATTGGCCTGGAAAACCCCCTTCTGCTAAGCACTTGTTATAAAGTTCCAAAAAATGGTTCCATGTTTGTTCTGACGGCTAGCTTAAGCGCCTTGTTTGGTATGCCATCCAATCCAGGTGACTTATAATTGCTAAGTCGGTTGCAGACAACCAGGAGTTCCGTTTGCGTGACAGGTGGGATCGCATGAACAACTAAATCGCTTGACCTTACCTTATCACAGCATCCTTTCCAGATCGTGTATTACTATATACAATGAGCGTGTAGTACTAGGTTGATGCTTTATATCGGGTATACACCTGGGCCAAAATCCCTCTCTTGTTAAGCTAGTTTCGAGTTAGCACTTCATGTTGGTTTGAGTCGGTTTCCACTCGCCACTTATGGTGAAGTCTTCCTCTACTGCGTCCGACTGACGTCTGGCTGGGAATTGAAGACTCTGCGAGCCGGAGTATTAATGTCCATTCGCTCCATTTGGCCTAGCCATATTAAACGTCCAATACGGAGTTTTAGACTGGCGTTCGTCACTGTACAGCTCTTATAGTTCATGATCGAATCTTTGTCTCCATAGCCCTTCATTGCAAACGGGGCAGAACACCAAAGAATTCTCGAATAATTTTTCTCTCAAAACGACCAAGGTTTGCAACATGAGCTTAGATGTTCAAAATAACCTTTCGAACTCCAACAGCCTTAAAAGTATTCAATTCCGATACTGAACTATCTTAGTCCTTACGAAGCAAAAAAAAAAAAATGCATCGGTGTCGTTTGTGTTAACGTGGTTTCAAGGAGACGATTCAAAGACATAGCACGGCCTAGACAGTAACTGGCGCATTCGATTTGCAAAATAGCTGTGACCTATAGAATAAATGAACACCACCAATGATGCAACCTTTTAAGTCCTAGATTTCCACCTATTAAACGAATACCTTGCCTGAGATAGCGACTGCAACTGATGTGCGCATCCGATTGAAAAAAAAACATCATCAACGTCCTTAAAGTGACCAACTGGTTAAAGCTAGCCCTGCACAAAACTAACTCAAGATGTAACTTTGTTGAGGTTCTACATAAACTGCAAGTTAATCTAAGAAGAAGAGAACCATAGCGATATGTCAAATTGGGTATGGATGGTTCAAGTCAGGGCTTTATCTCTCTCAAAGTATAAAAAGCTGACGAAAGAGGCCTTAAATGAATAAGGACAGCGGATTAATAAAAAATACAAATTTTTGGGGCAACAGACTCGTTGGAAATCAGGGTCTTCTCATACCCATCCATGGCTAGTGCGATGCAACACCTAAATGCTTTTTCACTGGCCCTCTTCTAGTGATGGTTGACATCTAATTGTCAAGAAAAGCTTATCTCATCTTAGCCGTTCGTAGTCGGCATAAAACAGTAGGTCCCACGATAGTGCAAAAAGATACACGCACAAATGAATGGTCGTAATAAGCTGCGCCTGTTGCGCAAAAAATTTGTTTTTTACATTTGTCTTGGATATCTGAGTGTGTTCTACGATGGCGGGACCGCCTTTTTAATGCCGAATCCGAGCGTCTGAATGGAGATATGAGTTTTTTGACAGTACTACACGAATTATTTGTCAGACTATTGCGAGAATAAGACAAGTGGAGAAGATGTTAGTGGCGTTACCGCTAGGGCTTTTCCTCGCCAGTTCTAAACATCGTGATACTTAGGCCAGTCAGTTAGGACTATAAAATAATTCCACATCGCAGTGGCGTCATTGGCAGGGGAATAGCTCTTAAAGAAGGTTGTTCCACATCCTTTGCAATGACGCCTATATCAAACAGGCGTCTGACACATAGAAACAAAAAGACGTGTTTCGCTAGTAACAGTGGGTACACTATCAAAATGATATCAGTGAGACTGTTGGGTTTCTAAAGACCGGAAACAGAATGATGAAACCAACGAGTGCTTCTGATAAAGCTGCCGATTAGCTTTACACTCCAGTTGCCAAGAAAGAAGAAAAAAAAAACTGACAGCAATGTAGCCATAGGATTTTCTACACCCTCACTTAGCCAATGAAACCTATGGCGAACAAGGGTCATTACCTGCCCCTAATTGGGCATTTGGTTGTTGTTGAGATCGATTGCTAGTTGTGTACGCTACTAGGGTTAAGAGAAGTCTATGATTACATCAATGTCCCGCCAATGAAAAGACCTAGCCACCTCTATGATGAATGCGTGGATCTTGACAAGGACGATTCCACCGGAGTGTTAATCTTGTAATGTTATAACCGTGGTCTATCAATATAAAACCGATTCAACTTTTTTTTTAAGATTTTTACATTCCAAACGACCAAGAATTTCTTCAACGGCATTGGATAAGGTCCATTGTTCAGCAACGAACATAAACGTCAAAGACTACTTCCCAGTTCGTCTTCCTGGTTTTAGAGAAAACTCTCTCAAAAGTCGTATAATTCTAAAAAAAAAACCATCCTTTATAAAAGTGGCGCCCGACGTGAGGTCTTTGCTGCAGCGAAGTGCTGGATTAAAACTCATTTACACATCTTTTTGACCTAAGCAAGGGATCATCTTCACCCATTCAACAAAATAACTCCCACGTCCGTAAAACACCTAGAAATGGTTACCCCGACTTTATAACCTGCAATACGATAGCACACTAAAACTCGCCTCTCTAAATGTCATTCATATGTCATTGCGCTCGTCGAAATGTAAGATGCAATATACCATCGTAACTGTTAAAAACAGCACTCATTACAAGTCGGCAATTAATTCGCCGCATGTAGCAATAGCAATCAAATTCATTACATGAACCGTACAAATCACCATACTTCCCAGACGAACGTTTATCTATATGCCATCTCGGCATGTAGCACAGTCCACCAGCCAGCAGCTCAACCTCGGCAGGGGCACAACAAAGCGGCTCTGGCCAATAAACGGAATAACCTGTACTGCCAACCGCTCAATTTAGATGCCATATCGTGGCAGCCTCCCTCCCGCTCGATGGTCCCAGCCCGGCCAGCAGCGGTGGGGCTCTCATTAAATCCCAGCGAAACCAAACATCAGCGTTTATCCGCCAGATGAAATCTGAGAGCATATGTAAATACGAGTATCTACGCGCGATAACAAATTGAATTAACCACACCTCTCATCAGGTTTACCTTGGGCGCACTCACACTAACAGACATTCGCAAACAAATTATCCTAATTCCCGCGAGTAGTATTTCCTTTCAATCAGTTGTATGCTCCTCCAAATCGGGATAATTTGGCTGCTGGGTCAGGTCCTCAATACCCGTCTGTCACTCTAGTCCCAGCATTATGCACGATTTCGATTTCGATTTCATTTCGAGTTATGCCGAGTCAAAGATTCAGATCTCGGAGGGCCTCCTCGCACGGCTGAAATATTCATAATCCTCCTCGGACCGTAATCCCCCATTGTAATTAAAACTGGTTCACGTTTCTGACGCCATCGTGATACGATACGTGCATTTGGCTGGTTGTATTTGTGGCCACAATCAGCACCCTTCCAACTGGGACCGATGTGTTGTAATAGCGCCATGCGCCCCATTCGCGTGGCATTCGGTGGAATCGGTCCCGCCACCACTGAACCGTGTCCCGCAGTGGTCGTTATTCGGTTTATCAATTTGAATAAATCTATTCCGGATCGGAAGGCGAATTGTTGGCGAATTAATCGCCTTTTGTATGTGCGAGTTAGGCTTCCAAGGAGTCGGACAAAACAGGAGCGCGCATTTTTTTCCTGCCTCTGTGTACGTTTCGTTGATTTTATCAGATTCCTGCGGTAGGTGGTAGGTAGGTATAGCTGAAGGTATTCGTCGAGGAGGTGGAACTTGCCCACTGGCCGGAGGAATGTTTTACAGCACACAGGTGGAAACAAAGTAATCAATGAGTGGTTTCAGGGCTTTCGAAGGAATGACATCTGCGCTAGATCGCATGTAATTATTATTTATGCGTCTTTTTTTCAGTTTTTTAACTTTCTCTTACAAAGAGAAAGATATTGTTTTCGTGAAAATTTTCGACCTCGAGATTTTGATTGATTCTAACATTACGATGATAGCGGAGCCTAAAAAAGTGGTTTTTGGAATTCCGTCCGTCGGTCCGTCGGTCCGTCGGTCCGTCTGTCCGTGACGGTCTCCCCAGCCTAAACGGCTTGACCGATTTTCTTCAAACTTCGTATCCAAGCTTGGTTTGGTCATAATTCTAGGCCATTTTTTTTGTTTGCTTTTAGCCATGTTAAAACTGGTACCTGCCATATAAAAATTACACATAACCTCAATTTTCTCGAAAACGGCTCTAACGATTTTGATTAAACTTTATATATACTATGACCATATTAGTTCCAACAAAACTGCATACCCAGTTTTTTCGAGAAAATCCATATAACGGATTTTGTCATTTAGGCCATATAAAGAAAATTGTTAATATCTCGCAAACTATTGTGTCAAATTGAATGAAATTTAATACATATACTACTATTACAGCTTGAAGCAATTCCACATAATTAGTTTTAGCCCAACTATTACTAAACGGAATTTTTAGTTTTGGCCAAAAACGGAAAATCATTATTTTTCACATTGACATCGATTCCTTCAAATTTTGGAGTAAAAATTCGTATAAATACATTTCGACATTATTTATATCATTTTAGCATCGATAATCAAAATGCTTATGATTAGATCTTACGCCCAACTTGCTGTGAAAGAGAAAGTTGCGTACGACCCAGTCGTGCACCCACCACTCGTTTTTTATAGCTTCTGGGGCTTGAAACTAAATGATTTGGCTGGGGAGTATTGCTGGTGTAGAAATGCGGTCAGTAGATGCGTTTAATGAACCGTGAAACGTTGAGAAATCACTTTGTGTGTGAGACGGGGTCATTTGACTTTAAGTGGTTGTAGGTGGACGGGGTGGGCTTTAGGTATAGGGTGTGTTGCGTTGCTATTATGTATGGAGTCTCCCTTCGAATGCGTCCTCGGATGGGGGGATAAATGAATACTCTGACAATATGCGGGGAATGTGGGAAATAAAATACCAAAGGTGGACCAAAAATAGCTAGGGTAAGCCCTTTTTTAAAAAAAAACCTCCCCAGGACCTATCCGTCAGCGAAAGAATTTTCAAGATGGAGTCAACGGTGCCGTCTACAGTCCCAGTTAGGATAGACAAAGTAAACAACCTCTTTGAGCTGATTTGACATATTGGGACAGCAGGTCATCGAGGAATCTAAAGTGTTAATAATGCCCCTTGAGCAGAGATAGTGGCGGAAGAGCTTAGAGGCCAACGGCATCACTCAATCCCGTAATGGATACTGATGGCCGCTTATCCTAAGGGTATCTAATAGACTGGAGCTGGCCCTACAGTTTGGGGGGTTGTGCTTTTGAGTTAACTACTCACTCACGGAAAAACATAACAGAAGAGGTACAGCCAAACAATCAGCGGATGCCCTAAGCTGCCACAAAACAGAAATTACTGCCATCCAGGAAATCGGATGGACCGTGCAAAAAGACGATGAAAAACTGTGACATCTACTATGTACCGTGTTATAGTGAGCAGAAATAGCGACTATTCGGATGCGGATGCAAGAAGTCTTATATTTCCAAGACATTGGCGAACGCATTGTAACAATCCGCATCAAGGCCAAATTCGCCAACATAAGCCTTATATGCGCTCACGCTCCGACGAAGGAAAAAGGTGATAAGGATTGCTTCTATGAGCTCCTTGACGAAACCTATGAGCGACTGCCAAAGAACGATGTTAAAATCGTGCTGGGAGATTTTAACGCAAAGGTAGGAAGAGAAGACATCTTTAGCAGTACTGTCGGAAAATATAGCCCACACGACAACACATCTGATAACGGACTAATTGACTTCCCTACGGATCTAAAGCCAGCATACGGTTTCCTCACCTCGATATTCATAAGCGGACATGGCGGTCTCCAGATCAACGAACTGTCAACCAAATTGATCACATTGCGAGGCATCCAGTATTTTGGATGTCCGAACATTCTGAGGGGCTAATATCGACTCGGACCACCACCTTATTTCAGCCAAAGTAAGATTGCGGATATCCACCACGCCACAACAAACCAGAAATACTGTGAAACAATTTAATGTCGAAAGACTGCAATCGCCAGAGACCGCCAAGACCTTCGCGCAACGCGTATCCCTTAACCTCTCGATTCACACCATACCACCAGCATATTATGTAGAAGAACAGCCGCAACTGAAGTGCTAGGTTTCTCGCTGCCACCAGCAAGAAACCCCTGGTTTGATGAGGAATGCCGACAGATGCTCCCAGCCAAGAACGAGGCCTACAAGGCTAAGCTACAGGTGAAGACAAGAGCTGCCATTGAGCTCTATAGGCAAAGAAGAATAGGAGAATACCGATTTCTCAGAGAGAAGAAAAAGGAGCAAAAAAAGGCTGCCGGAAATGATGGACTTCCCGACGACCTTTAAAAAGCTGGCGGAGATGAATTGGTAAGTAACACCACCATCTCATAAGCCAAATCTGGTCGGATGAAAGTATGCCTGAAGAATGAAACCTCAGCATAGTTTACCCGATCCACATAAAAGGAGACCCTCTGTACTGCGGCAACTACAGAGGCATAAGTCTCCTTAAAATCGTCTACAAGATCCTGTCTGCCTAATATGTAGACGCCTGAAACCGTTTACCAACAATCTGATCGGCCCATATAAGTGTGGTTTTAGGTCAAGAAAGTCCACAACTGATCAAATCTCAACACTTCGGCAGATCCTGGAAAATACCCAAGAAGTCCAAATCGGCACCCAACACCTTTTTAACGATTTCAAAGCCGCATAAGACGGCATAGAAACGAACTATGCAGAGCCATGTCTAGTTTTGGTATACCGCCAAAACTCGTCCGTTTGTGTAGGATGACGATAGGGAATTCTCGCTGCTCCATCATGGTCGGAAACGACCTCACCGACACATTCAATACCATAAAAGGATTTAGGCAAGGATGCGCTGTCATGTGACTTATTTAGTCTCATTCATGAGAGGATTGTGCAAAGTTCCCGAGCCAACACCAGAGACAACATCTCGTCAGAAATTAAAGGAAGAAATGCTCTTGGCAACCGCTGTTTCTTCGGGCTCAGATGGCAATTTTGTAGTAAAGCCCTCACTCGAAGACCCTGATCATCCCAGTCCTGCTCTACCGCGCTGAAGCATGGACCGTATCAAAATCGGATGAAGAAATCCTTAGTCGATTCGAGAGGAAGATTCTTCGAAAAATCTTCGGTCCCGTTTGCGTTGACGGCCAATGAAGACGAAGATTCAACCACGAACAATACAAGCTGTGCGCAACTGGAGGTAGTTAGCTAACGACCGGACTTATTGAAGAGGGATGCTCGCTGAGGCCCAGGTTCATTCCGGACTGTAACACCACTTAAAGAAAGAAGTCGCAGGTCTATGCGAAAAAGCAACAAAGCACAGCGTCTCTCAAAGCCAACATAACCTATGTCATCGGTTAAATTCAGCCTGATTTATGCGCCAGAGTCATTGAAAATTGGGCATTTCGGATGAGCGGCACCCAGACGAGCCGTGAACTATTCCACACATAATGGCATCGATAGACCTTTCAAAGGAATAAAACATTTCAATGGTATCTCACACACACCTTTATATCGCAGTAGAAGCGCCCTTAGATGATGCTTGCAGGTTATTACTGAATCAGCTCTTGAATTCTTGTAGATTGTGAATTGTTGAAAATATGTCTTCTGAAAGTCCGTTCCATTGTTTGCTTGTTTTGTAACAAAAAGAATTCTGATACTACGATGTTCGTGTCGGTGTTAGATGGACAGTGTTTCTGACTTTACTGTGCTAAAGCATGGATCAGATCAAAACCTACGAAATACGTTATCGTTTCTGACGAAAAATCTTAGGCCTGAAGATTGAACCACGAACTTTACGATCTGTACAGCGACATAGGCGAAGTAAGAAAACTGCATATAGGAGGTTTGATTTTAGGACGATTGGCCGGAAATACTTGCCCCAACGAGCCTTCGTTTCTCAGATGAATTAGAGAAAGACTCATTAAGTGAAGAGTTTAATTTGAAACTAATCTCGACAGACTTGAAGGCAGATGCCTATATATCGGATTAACTGAGGAGGTGTGTTAGCTGAGAGGCAGGTTCATACGACAGGTTCATGCGGAGACCCAGGTTCGCTATAGGCTGCTGCGACACTTGAGAAGAATGAGTTATTATCATTATGGAGGGCATTTTTATTTTTTTGATCGGGTCCATCACCTTTCAAATAAGAAATGCCTTTCCCAAAATATAACGGATGGCAAGCCTAGTCCTCATGTACAACTTCATCGCTACGGCCGCTGCAGAATTCACTTGAAATTCAGATTCATATTGCTGGTGTGGTAACTGCGAGTATATGGTGGCCTCTAATTATACCGTCAAGAGTCGTTGGAAATTTCCCACTTCTCTGTAAGATATTTCTGGCTTGAAGCTTGCTATTTCCGGCATAGCTTCCTTTTGTTTTCTCCACTTAATAACCGATATCTCACTTAATATTTATAACAAGGGGAGGCTTTTAGAATGTTTTCAACAGAACCATGTTTAGCTGATTTGTCAGTTTGTCCGGCACACTTTTGTAGCTTGAATAAGGCTTTTGCAGTGTTATTAGAAAGTTTAAAGTTTCTTGATGGGACAAGTTCGTCCTTTTTTTCGTTTCTCAGCATACTATGTAGCCTGGGATCCTGCATACTTTGAGACTATTATAGGTTTAGCTTTTACAGCGTTTTCAGTAAATTCAGAGCTTAAAGCTGAGCTATGACTAGGTAGTTTCTCGATTTCTTCGCTGTTCATCACACATTTGCGGTATAGAATTCGGCATGTTTTGACTGAATACAAGGGCTTCCGTTTGTTTTTTGCACTTAATAACATATCTTTCACTTAATATAACAAGGTGAGGCTTTAACAATGTTTTCAGCAGAGCTATGCTTAGCTGATTTGTCAGTTTAATCAGTGCACCGACTTTTGGAAAATTGTGCCTCTGGTGTTGGCTTTGGAGTTTTGCACAATCCTCTCAAGAATCAGATTAAAGAAGTCACATGACAGAGCATCGCTTTGCCTAAATCCTTTTTTGGTATCGAATTTGTCGGTGAGGTCGTTTCCGACCCTGATGGAGCAGCGAGAATTCTCTATCGTCATCCTACACAAGCGGACGAGTTTGGGCGGTATACCAAAACTAGACATGGCTCTGTACAGTTCGTCTCTATAAATGCTGTCATATGCGGCTTTGAAATCGATGAATAGGTGGTGGGTATCGATTTGGACTTCTTGAGTTTTTTCCAGGATCTGCCGAACTGTGAAAATTTGATCGATTGTGGACTTTCCTGGCCTAAAACCACACTGATAAGGGCCAATCAGGTTGTTGGTTAACGGTTTCAGGCGTTCACATATTACGGCAGATAGTATCTTGTAGGCGATGTTGAGGAGACTTATGCCTCTGTAGTTGGCGCATTTCAGAGGGTCTCCTTTTTTGTGGATCGGGCAAACGATGCTGAAGTTCCATTCTTCAGGCATATTTTCATCCGACCAGATTTGGCTTATGAGTTGGTGGATGTTACTTACCAAGTCATCTCCGCCGGCCTTATAGAGCTCAGCGGGAAGGTCGTCATTTCCGGCGGCCTTATTAAGCTTGAGTTTAGATATTGCTTTCCTCACTTCACTTAGGTCGTGTGGTTGGCAGTTTCGCTGTCGTTGCCAATATTGAATGGTTCGTTCTGCCTGACAGCGGAATGTTGTTCGTCATCGCCGTTTAACAGTCTGCAGAAGTGGTTCTTCCATATCCTCAGCAACGACTGTGTCTCAACTACGATATTTCCTTGTTCATCTCGACAGGATTCTGTTCGAGCCTTGTAGCCTTGGCTTTGACGTTTTACACTTTGGTAAAACTTGCGAACATCGTTCCTGGAGTGGCACCTCTCTATATCCTCGATCGCGCGCTTTTCTTGCTCTTTTTTCTTCTTGCTGAAAGCCGATGTTCTTCCCTTCTTCTTTGCCTATAGAGCTCAATGGCAGCTCTCGTCTTCACCTGCAGCTTAGCCTTATAGGCCTCGTTCTTGGCTGCGAGCATCTGTCGGCATTCCTCATCAAACCAGGGGTTTCTTGCTGGTGGGCGCAAGAAACCTAGCACATCAGTTGCTGTTAATCTAATGGCCTGTTGGCATCGTTGACATTCGATGCTGGTGGTATGGTGTTAATCGAGAGGTTAAGGGATACGCGTTGTGCGAAGGTCTTGGCGGTCTCTTGCGATTGCAGTCTTCCGACATTAAATTTTTTCACAGTATTTCTGGATTGTTGTGGCGTGGTGGATATCCGCATTCTTACCTTGGCTGCTACAAGGTAGTGATCCGAGTCGATGTTAGCTCCTCGGAATGTTCGGACATCCAAAATACTGGATGCGTGCCTCTTATCTATCGCAATGTGATCAATTTGGTTGACCGTTCGTTGATCTGGAGACCGCCATGTCCCCTTATGGATATCGAGGTGAGGAAACCGTGTGCTGGCTATAGTGGCATTTCGTTCCGTAGCGAAATCAATTAGCCTTAGTCCGTTACCAGACGTGTTGTCGTGTTGGCTATGTTTTCCGACAGTACTGCTAAAGATGTCTTCTCTTCCTACCTTTGCGTTAAAATCTCCCAGCACGATTTTAACATCGTACTTCGGTAGTCGTTCATAGGTTTTGCCAAAGAGCTCGTAGAAGCAATCCTTAGCTATATCATCTTTTTCTTCCGTCGGAGCGTGAGCGCTTATAAGGCTTATGTTGGCGAATTTGGCCTTAATTCCGCTTGCCTGGTAACATATACCGTAGTATAATAGTGCAAAATCACTGCTATTGGACCTTCAAAAACAGCTTTTCTGACCGCTTAATCGATCGCCTTGAAAACACAGCAAGATAAGAAGACAGCCCCTACCCCAATATCCATCTCTAAACCATCTGTATAGATTGAGATATGGAGTTAACATCATTTACCGTATTGGGGTCCCTTAGACCTTTGCTGGGGAAGGTCCGTTGAAGTCTAGATACCCTATTCTGTAGTCTAAGCTTACTCCAATATCCATAAGTTTACCTGACGGGTCCAATTGGGGTTTTCAGGTGTTTGATTAACTTAGTTGGAGGTCGCCGATAGTTCTGGCATTAAAAGAGCTCGAGGAAAGAGGGAAATACCTGGTAGGGCTTCAGACCTAGTTTTTTCCATTCATTTGTGTTTGCGAAGTTTACTTTAAGAAATTAAGCCGGGAATGCGTGGTTTGTAGTTCAAAGCATTAACCACTAAGCCTACGCATTCACCGAAAGATCTACAGGGGGCCGATTTAATATTGTTTCAAGTCCCGCTTTAAGAAAATTGTTCGGTGAATATTCTCCTATGGCTTAAAAAAAACAGCATTACAATATCTGGTCTCGATCAAAGTGTGTCGAAATATGATCTACCGGTTTGACTATGTTTTTTTTTTTTTTTTTCAAAAATATAAGAATCTTATATAAGAATCTTATATTTTGGAGCCTCTCTGAGGTATACCCAAACTCCCATTCACATTAAGGTAGCCATTTAGCTGAGATTGAATCTGTAAACATTGTACCCAACTCCCTACAGAGTCTTCACAATAACAGACCTCTGAACCCATTAAGAGTGTTTGTAATGCAAATGTATCTTTTTGAACCTCAGAATCCATAAATATCACTAATTAGGTGAAAGTATACAACTTAATCGATATCCACCTTCGCATGTGACCCCAGACGACAACATGACCCCAAAGCCAATAGATTACCAGCTCTGTTGGATGACAATTCCCACGCAAATCCATACAATCCGATATCCGATTCCCCAATAAAACAATAAATCCCCTCTCCACCGTGCATAAATTCCTCCCGAAACTCCCGCTTCATGAACCAAAGCCTCAGCCAACTCCCCAATCTTCATCTCGTTTATGTGACATTTATAATTAATTTGTTAACCGTTTTAAGATTTACAGACCGTCTTCGATTTCCACACATTCAACCTGGACGCACTGCAGCTGATACCAAATTCGATTCCTCTAATCGACTCTCCCCCGTTTAAAATTCCTTTTAACGGCTATTAAGCGACTATCTCCCGAAAACAATCGTAGAACCGCGCTCACCGCCCAGCGACACTGCAAATGCTTGGAGTATTCCAACGAAGAAGTGCTTCAACTTCATGCATTGGAGACCCTCTCCCTCTCTCCCAATCGTCCCATATCTTGATCAAAATATCAAGACAACAATTTGCATATCTATTGTCCACCGAGGGCCCGCGAGGGAATGAAAACATCTCGAGATTTGATTTCATCCCGTCCCGCTCCTTTAATTTGATTATGGAATTCCATGGAAGTCACCATGGCACAGATGAAGATCGTCATCTTTTTCTTTTTTACTCGCGACTTGATCTCGAGATCCCCGCCCCCCACCGGCCAAACTACCTGTGTTACTCTTGCGGCTATTAAATAGGTGCCCATGTGCGCATGCGCAACCACTCTACCCGTGTGCATTCCGGGATCTTTCCAAAACGACCGTGTATACGCTATCAGTGTTTTGCATCTGAGGACGGGACAAGTGTGCTTCGTTTTTGGGGCGCAGAGAAACCACACAAACAATTCAAAGACTCATCTGTCTGTCATATTTCTATGGGGCCCATAAAAAAGAGACTCCAGACCAAAACAGAAGCAGACAACAACAGAACCGGAGATGATGCATCTGTTCGCAGACAAAGTCGACAAGTCGAGGAGGGTTCCATTTGGTACACCGAACTCGGGACACCGGAGGGGATTTCTTTTTATCGTCATCATTGCGACGGCATAAAGGATACCACAGCGCGACTTCACGGTCTAACACGCGGCTAAAGCGACGCGGGGACACGAATTATGATGAACATTGAGATGCGCTACCGCGCTGGAGAAGAAGATTGAAGATTGGATTTGATTTTAAAGGTCTTTGTCGCGGTCCTCATCAAGGCTGTAAGATGGTTGCTATGAACGCAGTTCGGTAGCGAGAGCTGTTGTACCTCTCTGGAACGTCAGTTGAAGTGATGTCGTGCGTCGGAAGCAGCGTAAGTCAACCAAATGGAACAAAAGAGGTTTTTCGATCATAAAAGTGGAAATGCGCCAAAAAGAAAAAAAAAAAAAACGAATCCGTTTGTAGTCGAGTTATATTGCGGATGCGTTTAATTCGGGTGCTATTTGCAGGAGCTACTGGTTGAGATGTGAAGATTCATAGAAAAGGGGTTGCCAGGTTTTTATCGATTTAAGTGACAAAGGATTTTGATCAGCTCTTATGGGAGCTAGGCAATTTAGAACACCAAATTTAGAACTTACCAAAACCAAAGTCTACTAAAAAACTGACCAAGTTTTAAAGGGATCCTGGAATAAGGCTCAAACATTGCTAGATCGAATGAGAATACACTTGCACAACTGGCTAAAGATTAAATCCATGTCTTCCTATTAGGGGTTAGCTGTGTGCTTATACAAGCTCTGAATTTGCATACCAGAGAGAGGAATCTAAATGTGTTATGGCTAAAGCTTATCTCTTCAGGAATCTGGAATCAGCCTTAAAGTGTTTGACCTTTTCTTCGTGTCAAAAAAATAACGTCGCACACGTAATATTTGTGAAGAAGCATGTGTTTAGGACCACCTTGGGCAATGTTTTTTAAGTCTATTTTTTTTTTAGGTTTTAGGTTTTAGGTTTTGGGTTTTGGGTTTTATGGGTATTGGCGCTGGAATAAGGCGTAAAACTCGCATAATCCCGCGTGTTCCGCTATCGAAACCCGTTCTTGAGAGGAATAAATGATGATGAAAGCGTATAATGATACTTACGTAGGGTTATGGTGTTATGTTATAGGTTTTCAAATAAGGTAGTTACTCCATCTCGACCATATAGGTATCAGCCAAATCCTTAGATCTTCATAGTAGTGGCTGTTAAGAAATTTGTTTTCGTTTGTTGCTTATCGCAGTGCAGTGACAAAGCAGGAGGAGGACATTCTCTTCTTCAGGAGGAGGATATTCTCTTCTACTTCTAAGTGTCCCTAAATTTCCTGCATAAATGATGCAAGCTACTCAATGTCTTCTTCTTCTCTTAAGTGGCGCTACAGTCCGGGATGAACCTGGCCCTCAACCAACATGCCTCTCCAATTAGCCCGGTCCTTAGCTAACTGCCTCCAGTTGCGCACTCCAAGTTGGTTGAGGTCGGTTTCTACTTGTTCGCGCCACTTAAGGCGAGGTCTTCCTCTACTGCGTCCGACGTCTGGCTGGGAATCGAAGACTCTGCGAGCCGGAGTCTCGTTCTACATGTCCTATCCATCTTAAACGTCCAATGCGGAGTTTTTTTTTGAACAGGGGCATGTCGCTGTACAGCTCGTATAGTTCTTGGTTGAATCTTCGTCTCCATAGCCCGTCAACGCAAACGGGACCGAAGATTTTTCGAAGAATTTTCCTCTCGAATCTTCCAAGGATTTCTTCATCCGCTTTTGATACGGTCCATGCTTCAGCGCCGTAGAGCAGGACTGGGATGATCAGGGTCTTATATAGGATCTCCTTAGTAGTTCGAGTGAGGGCTTTACTACTAAATTGCCTTCTTAGCCCGAAGAAACAGCGGTTGGCAAGAGTAATTCTTCGTTTAATTTCTGACGAGATGTTGTTGTCAGAGTTAATAGCGGAGCCGAGGTAGACAAAGTCCCGTACTACCTCAAAGTTATATCTGTCAATGGTGACGTTCTGTCCATTTCGTCGATGTTGTGTGTCCTTTCGTGTTGACAGCATATACTTAGTCTTACCCTCATTTACTGCTAAACCCATTTTCGCCGCTTCCTTCTCTATACTAGCAAACGTGGCTATGACATCACGTTGAGTCCTACCAATGATGTCAATATCGTCAGCGTATGCTAGTAGTTGCACCGACTTTTGGAAAATTGTGCCTCTGGTGTTGGCTTTGGAGTTTTGCACAATTCTCTCAAGAATCAGATTAAAGAAGTCACATGACAGCGCATCGCCTTGCCTAAATCCTTTTTTGGTATCGAACGTGTCGGTGAGAGAATGAGAATTCTCTATCGTCATCCTACACAAACGGACGAGTTTGGGCGGTATACCAAAACTAGACATGGCTCTGTACAGTTCGTCTCTATAAATGCTGTCATATGCGGCTTTGAAATCAATGAATAGGTGGTGGTATCGATTTGGACTTCTTGAGTTTTTTCCAGGATCTGTCAAAGTGTGGAAATTTGATCGGTTGTGGACTTTCCTGGCCTAAAACCACACTGATAAGGGCCAATCAGGTTGTTGGTAAACGGTTTCAGGCGTTCACATATTACGGCAGAAAGGATCTTGTAGGCGATGTTGAGGAGACTTATGTCTCAGTAGTTGGCGCAGTTCAGAGGGTCTCCTTTTTTGTGGATCGGGCAAACGACGCTGAGGTTCCATTCTTCAGGCATATTTTCATCCGACCAGATTTGGCTTATGAGTTGGTGGATGTTACTTACCAAGTCATCTCCGCCGGACTTATAGAGCTCAGCGGGAAGACCGTTATTCCCGGCAGCCTTATTAAGCTTGAGTTTAGATATTGCTATCCTCACTTCACTCAGGTCGGGTGGTTGGCAGTTTTCGCTGTCGTTGTCAATATTAAATGGTTCGTTCTGCCTGACAGCGGAATGTTGTTCGTCATCGCCGTTTAACAGTCTGCAGAAGTGGTTCTTCCACATCCTCAGCAACGACTGTGTCTCAACTACGATATTTCCTTGTTCATCTCGACAGGATTCTGTTCGAGCCTTGTATCCTTGGCTTTGACGTTTTACGCTTTGGTAAAACTTGCGAACATCGTTCCTGGAGTGGCACCTCTCTATAACCTCGATCGCGCGCTTTTCTTGCTCTTTTTTCTTCTTGCTGAAAAGCCGATGTTCTTCCCTTCTTCTTTGCCTATACAGCTCAATGGCAGCTCTCGTCTTCACCTGGGCGCGAGAAACCTAGCACATCAGTTGCGGCTGATCTAATGGCCTGTTGGCATCGTTGCCATTGCTCTTCGACATTCGATGCTGGTGGTATGGTTTTAATCGAGAGGTTAAGGGATACGCGTTGTGCGAAGGTCTTGGCGGTCTCTTGCGATTGCAGTCTTCCGACATTAAATTTTTTCACAGTATTTCTGGATTGTTGTGGCGTGGTGGATATCCGCATTCTTACCTTGGCTGCTACAAGGTAGTGATCCGAGTCGATGTTAGCTCCTCGGAATGTTCGGACATCCAAAATACTAGATGCGTGTCTCTTGTCTATCGCAATGTGATCAATTTGGTTGAATGTTCGTTGATCTGGAGACCGCCATGTCCCCTTATGGATATCGAGGTGAGGAAACCGTGTGCTGGCTATAGTGGCATTTCGTTCCGTAGCGAAATCAATTAGCCTAAGTCCGTTACCAGACGTGTTGTCGTGTAGGCTATGTTTTCCGACAATACTTCTAAAGATGTCTTATCTTCCTACTTTTGCGTTAAAATCTCCCAGCACGATTTAAACATCGTACTTCGGTAATCGCTCGTAGGTTTTTTCGAGGAGCTCGTAGAAGCAATCCTTAGCTATATCATCTTTTTCTTCCGTCGGAGCTACTCAATGTCATTGAACTATAATGCATAGGTTAGAACATTTTAGGAATTATGATGGAGCACTACATGATTGAAGTGCTGCAGTTGACCTTTTGAACATACGCCATTAACATTGTGCCAGGAACTTTAATAACCCCTAAGATACCTAAGTTCCTATGTTCTTCTGTTTGTGCAGTTTCACAGGACCGTATCCGAGATCATTCACTCCACCTGTTTTTTTTAGAGTTCCAAGGTTATTGGATAGTTGGCGACTTAAGGTTGATGAGTACTCCCAATACTTGGGTTCTTAAGCAAATGGTCCATATATGGTCTAAGTGTGAAAGCGACCCGCTGCTAGCCACTCTAAGCTGGGGGTTTCTTAAGTCAGTTGATGTTAAACTTAGGCAACTTTTTGATGCCTCAAGGACTTCTGAGCAAATATTTTACAAATGCGTTACACGAGCTTTATCGTGCGTAATCCCGATATCGTCTATCCTCTCACTAGACTTCTTTGCAAACGTTGACTTATCGCCAAGGGATAGATCTGGTTTTTTCTAAGATTTATAGGTTTTCTGCTGGCATTAACATTTTTAAGGAATTTATGGTAGATCTTTGAAAATGGTCATAGTGTCAGGATAGAGCATGGTAGTAGGTGCAGTGGCATAGTCGTTAGTGCGTTAAACTTCTTAGCATGGAGGCCGGCTTAAATCCCGAAAATTACAACACCTTTGTGTATTTCACTGCCCCACCTCTTGCGAAAGTCCGTCAAATATCCACGAGTATAAGAACTATATGAATGTCATGAGAAGCAGTTTAGATTTGCCATTCGGAGTCACCTTCAAAAAGGAGGTTCTCTTCTTTGTCGGAAAAATTTCACTTCCCAAACAAAAATGAAGGGAGATGCTAAGTTTGAGGCCAAGTAGGGAGGCCTTTTCTGGTTTGGTGCACTTTCCGCACTGCCAAGGTTTTGCGTGGCTCTTTTATTTCCTTCTTTCGATATTTTTCGATAAAGTCAGCCTGATACCGATCAGCTTATCATCATTCTTTCTAAAAACCCTGGAAAGATTGATTGACATTCATCCCCGCAGAAGCATTTATGTATATCTGCTATCTGCATCCCAACATGCGTACTGCAAGGCCAAATCTGTAGAAACAGCTCTTCACACATTAGTACGCGTAATTCGAATGTCGTTGTGCTGCAAGGAGTATACTATGGTTGCATTCCTAGACATTGAAGGTGCCTTTAACAACGTAATTTCGGGAGCGATCAGTAAAGCGCTAACATGTCTGAAAGTCGATCACTCACTTGGAATGTTGATTGATTTGCTATTAAATAGCCGGATTATCAACACAACACTGGGTGGCTCCGCAAGGTGGAGTCATATCCCCTCTTCTTTGGAACTTAGTGGTAAACGAGCTTTTAATAATCCTGGAAGTAGAGGGATGCCACATGATTGCCTCAGGGAAGCACCTGAATAAACTCAAGGAACTTCTCCAAAACGCACTACACAAACTTTCCAAATGGGCAGTAAGTTGTGGTTTGAGTGTTAACCCCCACAAGACATAACTGGTCCTGTTCACTATAGGAAACATAAAACTCCTCACATTGACCCACCGTCATTAAACAAAATCGAACATAAAAATGTTCCTGAAAACACCGACTACACCCTCACCAAGTTAAACTTTGAATAGAATTTCCAGGTCACAATCTCAGACAGATCGTCATGGGAAGGTAACGAACCTGTGCATAATGACTCGATCCATTTCTATACCGATAGCTCCTAAAAAAAGGACCGAGTGGGTGCTGGTGTCTTCTCCGACAGGCTAAATCTCAGCCTATATTTCCATCTTTCTGATCATTGCAGCGTGTTCCAGGCGGAACTCATGTCGGTCGGCTTCTTTGATCCTGGCTGAAAGAGAATGTAATATCTGCCAAGGATATAGGCACTTTCTCAGACAGCTATGCGGCCATCAAATCCCTGGAATCGGTCTCAACTATTTCAAAGACAACCATAGATTGCTCATCTCTGCACGAGATGTCAACGCATTTTAACATTCACCTATACTGTGTGCCTGGGAATAGTGACGTAGTATGCCCTTGCTCCGCCCTTTTGGAACCAGATGTCCTCCAGTCCTAATTCGTCCAATCACTTACTTACTTACTTACTCAAGTTGCGCTACAGTCCGGAATGAACCTGGGCCTCAACCAACATGCCTCTCGAATTAGCCCGGTCCTTAGTTAACTGCCTCCAGTTGCGCACTCCAAGTTGGTTGAGGTCGGTTTCCACTTGTGCGCGCCACTTAAGGCGAGGTCTTCCTCTACTGCGTCCGACGTCTGGCTGGGAATCGACGCAATCGCGTCAGAAAAAAACTCGGTTAACATGGCCCTATAGCGCGCACCGTCCACTGTTGTCGTTTGACCAGCGGCCTTCTCGAAAAAAAAATGGCCCGATGACTCCTCCAGCGTGAACAACGCACCATGCAGTAACTTTGAGCGGGTGTAATGGCTCCTCGTGCATTACTCGTGGATTTTTGGTGCCCCAGAAGCGATAGTTTTGCTTGTTCACGTACCCGCTGAGATGGAAATGAGCCTCATCGCTCATTATGATTTTAGTCGAAAAATTGTCCACTTCGTCCTCGAGATTGAGGATGGCTTGGGAGTATGTTACACGCGTTTGGCGGTCGACAGGCAGCAGCTGATGCACGGACTGGACTTTGTACGGGAACATGCGCAAGTCTTTGACCAACATTCGCCTTAGGGACGACCGGCTGAAGGCTAATTGCGAGGCACAGCGTCTGGTCGATGTTTCCGGCGACAGCTCGACATCCTCGGTAAAAGCGGCGATATTCTCGGCACAAAGGGCTATCCGGGGCCGGCCACCTCCGTGTGGTCCCTCTTTAAGGTTGGTTGCTAAACGGCGCAGTGCTTGCGCAGTCGGTGACGGACGGCCGGGCAATCGGCGACGGAATTCGCCCTGCGCCAACACTAAAGACGAATTGTTACGCAAACAAATACACACGATTTTTCCGCGTTCTTGGGGAGTGTATCGCTCCATGGCTTGTTCACTTGTATTCTACATCTGTCTAGTCCACAAATGTCAAAACAGATTTGACATTGGCGGCCATTAGACAAAATAAGAGCATCTTCCAATTGGGTGATCTCTTTTGGCCCACCTTGTAATCTTGTATAAGGCTGACGAACTCGCCAGATGTGGAATTACATTACCAGTTGTACCTGACACGGGTGTTATAGGTGGTCCTATCGCTATATACAAATCTTACTTGTGCAACATGCTAACAGCAAATCAAACCCCAGATGGATTCTTGGCACGATGTGAAATAACCAAGCAAATTTGGCCACAGATGGATTTGAGACGATCCAAGCAATTGATTTCGCTTGATAGATGGTATATTAGCGCAACTATGGGTGTCATCACTGGACACTGTTTAATAGGTAGACATGCAGAAAGGCTAGGCCTCCACTCAAATGACTTCTCTAGGTAGGACGAAGAGAAAGGAGAAACAATACTTCATCTCGTTTGTAACTGCCCGGCCCTATTAAACAAAAGGAGGCTACATCTTGGAGCTTCAAAATCTCAGTGATTTGGCAAAAACCGAAGTGAGAAGCCTCCTCCGCTTCATCAAAAGCTCAGAATGGTTTAAGGAGAATGGACAAGATGCACGTGGTATCACAATAGACCAAAATGGACCAAGTATGCTGGCGGACTCGCTGGCAGCCACTCTAACCTAACCTAACCAACGTGGTCATCTTTTTTGAAGGCTGGTACCCTAGGGTGACTTCATCTACCTCTTTAACAAAGTTGCGGTTCATTCACACACAAAAATTAAGGGAGAGGTTGATTTTGAGGTTTGAGGCCCAGTATGGGCATGCTCAAGCCTTGGTACACAATTCATAAATGACAAATGCTTGACAAGAGTTAACAGTCTTAACTATCCGCACACCTCAACAAGCAAAAGAACTCAAGCCTTCCCCAAGTTGTACCTTTTCTTATGTGACAAATAAGTTTTTCCGTGACGAAAGCGGCACATTAAAGCCTTGCGTTTAAAGAAATCAGTCTTCCTACCAGCACCAATCTTCAGAACCTGTACGATCGTTTCACGGGTGGTCTGCCATGACATCTTTACCATTAGAAACCTATAACCCGAGTTCATTCACATCTCATTCCCTTCCACCATCATGAAGCTACTTCCGTTTCAACTTAAAAGCTTGCTCGCACTTACAAGCTATTGACCCTTTCACCTAACCCAATTACCTTTACGCGCACTCAAGTCCGTCAACAGCCTCAAGAGCCATCTTCAAATTCTATTCGATTTCGATAATTTGCTTATTTTCCCGATTGTGTAAGCCACAGTCTTGAATGGGCCCCAACCAATTGGTAACACTAGACACTCAAAGGCACATTTCCCCGCCCGTCTTTTGTGGTTACCCTTGCCAGATCTATAGGTGGCGATTGATTGAGAGGCAAGAGAGTGTCAGCCGGTAGCTGGAGTGTGCCTTTACTCCTGTTCATCATAACCCCTCATAGTGGTCGCAGTCGTCGTCGTCATCATCGCCATCGTCATCTTCATCATCTAATGCGTACTTGTTGCGGTTTGGAGTCGCTACCTGTCTTCTATCTACCCGCGCATGCGCACACGATCTATGCAAGCGGCTTTCAATGATTTCATAAAAATTCAATCTCGAACTTTTTTTTTTTTAAGAAATACCATCTCAGGTATACCTGTGCCATACGCACGACTTGGCGTGTGCAATTTTGACACATTGTCAGAGAAGGGGAACGGGCTGCTGCGACGTCGTCGTCTACACCAACAACTGAATGCCGCAGACAAAAGGTGTCTTCAGCTGCGCAAAAGCCCATTAAGCTATAAATATGGTTAAGAGTGGCACGATGCAAGGTGCATCACTGATGTAATGAAGAGGCTCTGCAAGACGACTACCAAGACCAAGTTGATAACTAGAAAATTTGCAAAATTACGAGGGCAAGCGATTGAAATTTCTCAAGTGCGACAGAGGGAGCTCGGCGAGGGTGGCCAGTTGGAAGCGAGTGGTTTCAAGAAGGCAGATCATTGTTCGGGAAAGACTTCGTACAGCAATTTGTGACTAACATTTGACTTTGTGTGGTTTTTTGTTGTCGCTTTTAGCCTGGCTTGCACAGAAGGGAGCTTGTAGATGGTAAGATGGCAGATAGAGGAGAAATGTGCAGAATTTAACAAAAAGGTCTTACTATAGGGAAAACATTTTAAATGACAGATCTTTTATAGATTTATCTCGTGAAATGTTGGAAGGCTATTGCCCTCGTGGTGATGTGAGTATATGAGCTATGGATTGAAGGAATGTTGAAACATTTAAGTGCATCTGCAGAAATTGACAATGGGAGGGTGATGAGTCGAACTAAGGCTACCAGCAATCTTAAAAAGATAGCCGTTCTAATGTTGTAGGCTAGTATGGAAAATGGGTCTGGTAATACTAGGTTTGGACAGGTGACAGCGAAGATTTCTTATTTCTTAGAACCTGCACTGTCTTGCACCCAGCTACCAGATGCATTTCTTTCTTTTGGACCGGGTGTTTTTCCTGCAACAAGACACGTCCCTAAGCTAGAGACTTGGTTTTCTCCCCTTTTCCCAGGTCGAATTTTTTACTATTCTATTCTTATCGGACTCGGCCGACGTGTCGGAATACCGAAAAGGGGTTCTTGATAGACTCCGAAAACTGTCGAGTCTGATAGGAAGGGAAGAGTAGAAAATCCCACTTAGGGAAAAGGGAGGAAATGCAATCTTTTTCCTTTCGCAAGACTCTTCAACTTCCTTGAGCAAGAGACTATATTTTCCTCCCTTTTTCGAGGTCGGATTTTTACTCCTCCCCTCTGAACGGGAATGGGGAGAAAACGAAATATTTTTCCTTTCGCAAGACCCTTAGACTGTCATGAGCTAAAGTTTTTGGTTCCCCCCTTTTTCTGAGGACGAAGACTGTCCAGTCCGATAGGAATGAAAGAGTAGAAAATCACACTTTGGGAATGGGGAGAAATCGCAGCTCAGTAAAATTTAAGGGTCTTGCGAAAAGAAAATTCCAAAAAAGTGAGCTGGGAGTTGAGTACAATAATGGAACACAGGTTCTAAGAAATAGGACGGCTTCTTAGTCATCAACACACAAGGTCAGCAGCAGCTAAATTAGAATCATATCGAGAGAATTTTAGGGTATGACAACCTTACTTAAGTGGCGCTACAGTCCGGGATGAACCTGGGTCTCAACCAACATGCCTCTCCTATTAGCCCGGTCCTAAGCTAACTGCCTCCAGTTGCGCACTCCAAGTTGGTTGAGGTCGGTTTCTACTTGTGCGCCCCACTTAAGGCGAGGTCTTCCTCTACTGCGTCCGACGTCTGGCTGGGAATCGAAGACTCTGCGAGCCGGAGTATTGGTGTCCATTCGTTCTACATGTCCTAGCCATCTTAAAAGCCAAAAAAAAAGTCCAAAGTTTTGACAAGGGGTATGTCACTGTACAGCCCGTAAACGCAAACGGGACCGAAGATTTTTCGAAGAATTTTCCTCTCGAATCTACCAAGGATTTCTTCATCCGCTTTTGATACGGTCCATGCTTCAGCGCCGTAGAGCAGGACTGGGATGATCAGGGTCTTATATAGGATCTCCTTAGTAGTTCGAGTGAGGGCTTTACTACTAAATTGCCTTCTTAGCCCGAAGAAACAGCGGTTGGCAAGAGTAATTCTTCGTTTAATTTCTGACGAGATGTTGTTGTCAGAGTTAATAGCGGAGCCGAGGTAGACAAAGTCCTGTACTACCTCAAAGTTATATCTGTCAATGGTGAAGTTCTGTCCAATTCGTCGATGTTGTGTGTCATTTCGTGTTGACAGCATATACTTTGTCTTACCCTCATTTACTGCTAAACCCATTGAGACACGTTGAGTCCTACCAATGATGTCAATATCGTCGGCGTATGCTAGTAGTTGCAACGATTTTTGGAAATTTCTGCCTCTGGTGCTTCTGGCTCGGAAGTTTTGCACAATCCTCTCAAGAATCAAATTGAAAAAGTCACATGGCAGCGCATCGCCTTGCCTAAATCCTTTTTTGGTATCGAATGTGTCGGTGGGGTCGTTTCCGACCCTAATGGAGCAGTGAGAATTCTCCATCGTCATCCTACACAAACGGACGAGTTTGGGCGGTATACCAAAACTAGACATGGCTCTGTATAGTTCGTCTCTATAAATGCTGTCGTATGCGGCTTTGAAATCGATAAATAGGTGGTGGGTATCGATTTGGACTTCTTGGGTTTTTCCAGGATCTGCCGAAGTGTGAAAATTCGATCGATTTTGGACTTCCCTGGCCTAAAACCACACTGATAAGGGCCAATCAGTTTGTTGGTAAACGGTTTCAAGAGTTCACATATTACGGCAGATAGGATCTTGTAAGCGATGTTGAGTAGACTTATGCCTCTGTAGTTGGCGCAGTTCAGAGGGTCTCCTTTTTTGTGGATCGGGCAAACGATGCTGAGGTTCCATTCTTCAGGCATGCTTTCAACCGACCAGATTTGGCTTATGAGTTGGTGGATGTTGCTTACCGAGTCATCTCCGCCGGCCTTATAAAGCTCAGCGGGAAGGCCGTCATTTCCGGCAGCCTTATTAAACTTGAGTTTAGGTATTGCTATCCTCACTTCACTTAGGTCGGGTGGTTGGCAGTTTTCGCTTTCGTTGCCAATATTGAATGATTCGTTCTGCCTGACAGCGGAATGTTGTTCGGCATCGCCGTTTAATAGTCTGCAGAAGTGGTTCTTCCATATCCTCAGCATCGACTGTGTCTCAACTACGATATTTCCTTGTTCATCTCGACAGAATTCGGTTCGAGCCTTGTAGCCTCGACTTTGACGTTTTGCCCTTTGGTAAAACTCGCGAACATCGTTCCTGGAGTGGCACCTCTCTATATCCTCGATCGCGCGCTTTTCTTGCTCTTTTTTCTTCTTTCTGAAAAGCCGATGTTCTTCCCTTCTTCTTTGCCTATAGAGCTCAATGGCAGCTCTCGTCTTCACCTGCAGCTTAGACTTGTAGGCCTCGTTCTTGGCTGCGAGCATCTGTCGGCACTCGGCATTCCTCATCAAACCAGGGGTTTCTTGCTGGTGGGCGCGAGAAACCTAGCACATCAGTTGCGGCTGATCTAATGGCCTGTTGGCATCGTTGCCATTGCTCTTCGACATTTCGATGCTGGTGGTATGGTGTTAATTGAGAGGTTAAGGGATACGCGTTGCGCGAAGGTCTTGGCGGTCTCTGGCGATTGCAGTCTTTCGGCATTAAATTTGTTCACAGTATTTCTGGTTTTTTTGTGGCGTAGTGGATATCCGCATCCTTACCTTGGCTACAACAAGGTAGTGGTCCGAGTCGATGTTAGCCCCTCGGAATGTTCGGACGTCCAAAATACTGGATGCGTGCCTCTTGTCTGTCGCAATGTGATCAATTTGGTTGACTGTTCGTTGATCTGGAGACCGCCATGTCCCCTTATGGATATCGAGGTGAGGAAACAGTGTGCTGGCTATGGTGGCATTTCGTTCCGTAGCGAACTCAATTAGCCAAAGATCGTTACCAGACGTGTTGTCGTGTAGGCTATGTTTTCCGACATTACTGCTTCTCTTCCTACTTTTGCGTTAAAATCTCTCAGCACGATTTAAACATCGTACTTCGGTCGTCGCTCATAAATTTTGTCAAGGAGCTTGTTGAAGCAGTTTATCGCTATATCTTATTCCTCCGTCAGAGTGTGGGTGCATATAAGGCTATTGTTGGCGAATGCGTTTGCTAATGTCTTTAAAACAAACGACTTCTTGCCTAAGGCTGGCACTTTCAACAAATCTACATCCGAATAGTCGCTGTCTCTGCTTACTATAACACGGTCCATTGTAGATGTCACAGTTTTTCATCCTCTTTTTGCCCGGCCCATCCCATCGTGTTTCCTGGATGGCAGTAATGTCTGCTTTTTAGCAGTTCAGGGCTTCAGCTAGCTGTTCGCCTGCACCTCTCCTGTTTAATGTTCTCACATTCCAGGTGCAGATACGAGCGTCGTTGTCCTTTCAACAATAATATATCCTTTCTGAGGCTTTTAAAGCTTATTTCCGTGGATGGGTAGTTAACCCAAAGTACAACTCCCAATCTGGAGGGGCAGGCCCTTGTTTTGACCCTAGGACAGCGGGCCGGAAAAAATACCGATGTCAGTAGCCCATTTTGGGGTATGAGCGCTCCCCCTCCAACTCTTTTCCAATACCCTGGCTCAGTATTGGAAATCCCTATAGATAGACCTGGTGTTCAAATATGTCGAAGCAGCTCATATAGGGATTTCACTACCAGTTCGATCAAACTGGAGCTGTAGGCGTCACCGTTGACTCCATCTAGGGAATTCCTCCGCTGCCGCCTGAGAGTGAGTGCCTTAGTGCGAGGACACTCCTCCCCCCTCTCTCGTTTGCTGCCACCAACGACCTTCCACAAGGGTTTAATACCCCATCTCCAGTCGAGGTACTAGGCACCCACCGGTCACCAGTGTGGAGGTGAGAGTAGGAGTTGATAGTGAGAGGCTGAGTGAGAACGCTTGTGTCCTCATATTCTATGAACAGTGCATCATTTTACACTGGACATCGATGTCATGTAGTATATTGGCGTTGGTTGAGATCATGCCAGAGATTTTAGAACGAATCCAAAGATTTGGATGCCACAATTAACATGCCGATGCAGCTCCCATTTCTGTAACAGCGGGCTTTCGAATGTGACCGAAATCGATAAGGATGATTACAGCTCGGATGGCTTTAAAAATATCGAATTCCTGACGAATTAAAATCCTTGCCAACTTGAGTTGATTATTAATTTTCTTTAGACTAACGCGCTAACAATTACTTGAACATGAGTTTTGAGTTCCTAAACCGAATACGCACGCGCGCCCATTCGCTTCAATTTCGAGCAGCACCATGCCCGCGTTGATTTATTTCATACCGCACTCGACGGTCTGGTAGGTGATTTATTTCCCACAGTGGCGTGTGGAAAACCTTTGAATGGCGGAAACTCTCGCATTAACCCAACCGAACAAAACGCGCCACAAACAGTGAATGCCTGCACATCCGCACAAAGAACGAGAACCGAGAGTTTAGAATATCCTCCGTCCACCATACAATGGCCATTTAGCCTTCATCGCAGTCATCCCAATAAGTCTTGTGTGAAGCGTCCACCGTTGCGTCGTCCAATTCCAGGTCCGCCCCTCGGTGTAAGAGGATTTCGACGTAAAAAATAATTAATTTGTATCTTTAAAAAAACGCATGTCAAACTATTAGTTAGCATTAAGACGGTTTTGCTGGGTTTGTATGCAGCTCGAGTGGTTTTGTTGGGCAGCCCCACCTTGCCACGCAGTGATAAAGTAAACATTGGCTGATGCGCGGTGAAGGAGGGAGAGCGGTGCGCATGCGCACAATCAAATTAAATAGAACCCCCGGGTAAAGATGACATTTTGTCTGACATGGAATGGACAAAAAGTCATCATTTGTTACAATGAATGGAACGAGCGCACGTTTGAGTGCAACAATTGACCAGGGAAGGTGCGTTCCTACCATGGCGGGTCTGGGATTGTTTGATGTGCGCTGAGTCTGGAAATAGACATCGAGGACGACGACGAGGAGGTCAGAGTGTGTACCGGCAATTGAATAAATTGGCTGCGTACGAGAATGTGCTCTGTTGTACACGCCTTGACACTCCTTGACCGTTTCGAGTTATATGAGATGCTGGGCATGGAGAGTGATCGTAAATGTCGCCAATAGAACGCTGGATTGACAATCGCAATCTGTGACGCTAATGAGAATGTTGCAGCGATTGCAGCGGAATGTGGCGACATATGTTCGAGTTGTTATGGGAGTGTGGAGACTGTTGCAGTTTGTAATGGTTTACGGAGTTTACAGAAATAAGGAAGTTTTTTCAAATATTAAGATTGGAGACTATAGTTAATGGAGGGTTTTGAAACCAGCAAAATTGCCTGAGGCAATTATGACCTGCTGAACTGCGCTCATGCTCCGACGGAGGAAAAGGATGATATAACTAAGGATTGCTTCTACGAGCTCCTTGACAAAACCTATGAGCGACTACCAAAGTACGATGCTAAAATCATGCTGGGAGATTTTAACGCAAAGGTAGGAAGAGAAGACGTCTTTAGCAGTACTGTCGGAAAATATAGCCTACACCACAACACGTCTGGCAACGGACTTAGGCTAATTGACTTCGCTACGGAACGAAATGCCACTATAGCCAGCACACGGTTTCCTCACCTCGATATCCACAATGGGACATTGCGGTCTCCAGATCAACGAACAGTCAACCAAATTGATCACATTGCGATAGACAAGAGGCACGCATCCAGTATTTTGGATGTCCGAACATTCCGAGGGGCAAACATCGACTCGGACCACTACTAGCCAAGATAAGGATGCGGATGTCCATACAAAAAAATACAAATTTTTGGCGCAACAGGCTCGTTAGTACCCAGGGCCTAGCTTTCTCACAACCATTCATGTGTGCGTGTGTACTTCTTGCACGATGGCGGGACCTCCTGTTTTATGCCGACTCCGAACGGCTAAGTTGAGATAAGCTATTCTTGACAATTGATACTACTCGGATGATTTGTCAGATCATCACGAGAGGAGGGTCAGTGAAAAATCATTTAGGTGTTGCTACGGCTGGGTATCGAACCCAGACCTCCTGCACGGCAGTTCATCGCACTAACCATCGCGCCACTGAGCCCTCATGCGGATGTCCATAACGCTACAAAAAACCAGAAATACTGTGAAAAAAATTGAATGTCGAAAGACTGCAATCGCCAGAGACCGCCAAGGCCTTCGCGCAACGCGTATCCCTTAACCTCTTGATTCACACCATACCACAAGCATCTAATGTCGAAGAACAATGGCAAAGATGCCAACAAGCCATTAGATCAGCCGCAACTGATGTGCTAGGTTTCTCGCGGCCACCAGCAAGAAACTCCTGGTTTGATGAGGAATGCCGACAGATGCTCGCAGCCAAGAACGAGGCCTACAAGGCTAAGCTGCAGGTGAAAACGAGAGCTGCCATTGAGCTCTATGGGCACATAAGAAGGGAAGAACATCGGCTTTTCAGAAAGAAGAAAAAAGAGCAAGAAAAGCTCGCGATCGAGGATATTGAGAGGTGCCACTCCGGGAACGATGTTCGCAAGTTTTACCAAAGTGTAAAACGTCAAAGCCACGGCTACAAGGCTCGAACAGAATCCTGTCGAGATGAACAAGGAAATATCGTAGTTGAGACATAGTCGATGCTGAGGATATGGAAGAACCACTTTTGCAGACTGTTAACCGGCGATGACGAACAACATTCCGCTGTCAGGCAGAACGAACCATTTAGTATTAGCAACGACAGCGAAAATTGCCAACCACCCGACCTATGTGAAGTGAGGATAGCAATATCTAAACTCAAGCTTAATAAGGCCGCCGGAAATGACGGCCTTCCCGCTGAGCTTTAGAAAGCTGGCGGAGATGACTCGGTAAGCAACATCCACCAACTCATAAGCCAAATCTGGTCGGTTGAAAGCATGCCTGAAGAATGGAACCTCAGCATCGTTTGCCCGATCCACAAAAAAGCAGACCCTCTGAACTGCGCCAACTACAGAGGCATGAGTCTCTTCAACATCGCCTACAAGATCCTATCTGCCGTAATATGTGAACGCCTGAAACCGTTTACCAACAACCTGATTGGCCCTTATCAGTGTGGTTTTAGGCCAGGAAAGTCCACAACCGATCAAATTTTCACACTTCGGCAGATCCTGGAACAAACCCAAGAAGTCCAAATCGATAACCACCACCTATTTATCGATTTCAAAGCCGCATACGACAGCATTTATAGAGACGAACTATCGGAGCCATGTCTAGTTTTGGTATACCGTCCAAACTCGTCCGTTTGTGTAGGATGACGATGGAGAATTCTCGCTGCTCCATCAGGGTCGGAAACGACCTCACCGACACATTCGATACCAAAAAATTTAGGATTTAGGCAAGGCGATGCGCTGTCATGTGACTTCTTTAATCTGATTCTTGAGAGGATTGTGCAAAACTCCAAAGCCAACACCAGAGGCACAATTTTCCAAAAGTCGGTGCAACTACTAGCATACGCTGACGATATTGACATCATTGGTAGGACTCAACGTGATGTCATAGCCACAATTGCTAGCATAGAGAAGGAAGCGGCAAAAATGGGTTTAGCAGTAAATGAGGGTAAGACTAAGTATATGCTGTCAACACGAAAGGACACACAACATCGACGAATTGGACAGAACGTCACCATTGACAGATATAACTTTGAGGAAGTACTGGACTTTGTCTACCTCGGCTCCGCTATTAACTCTGACAACAACATCTCGTCAGAAATCAAACGAAGAATTACTCTTGCCAATCGCTGTTTCTTCGGGCGCTAAGAAGGCAATTTAGTAGTAAAGCCCTCACTCGAACTACTAAGGAGATCGTATATAAGACCTGATCATCCCAGTCCTGCTCTACGGCGCTGAAGCATGGACCGTATCAAAAGCGGATGAAGAAATCCTTGGTAGATTCGAGAGGAAAATTCTTCGAAAAATCTTCGATCCCGTTTGCGTTGACGGGCTATACGAGCTGTACCCCGACATGCCCCTGGTCAAAAAACTCCGCATTGGACGTTTAAGATGGCTAGGGCATGTAGAACGAATGGACACCAATACTCCGGCTCGCAGAGTCTTCGATTCCCAGCCAGACGTCGGACGCAGTAGAGGAAGACCTCGCCTTAAGTGGCGCGCACAAGTAGAAACCGACCTCAACCAACTTGGAGTGCGCAACTGGAGGCAGTTAACTAAGGACCGGGCTAATTGGAGAGGCATGTTATTTGAGGCACAGGTTCATTCAGGACTGTAGCGCCACTTAAATAAGTAAGTAAGTTAGAAAATTTGAGAGCCAATTAAATTGTATTTCCTGGGTGGCTGTAATGTCTGCTTTATAGCACATGTAATGATTTTAGTACCTTCTCAAAATTATTGTAGTTCAACGCGCTACTCAAGGATATTCTAACACATTCTCTATTTATATCCTCAAAGCTTTCAAAAATATCGCGTTATTTGATTAAATGTACCTTTAGGTGTTTCTATGGTGGCATTCCCCTGTCGGCAGTTCACCAATATTTTTTTTAAATCACCACCTAACCAAGGAAACGATGTTTTCCCGTTTTATTGATATTTTAAGACCATTTTCAGCAGTTTATCGGCCTCTTTATCCAATGCATTCACTAATTTTGTTCACGTTGCCATAAAACCCTCTCGCACAACATTTAAGCTCTGCACGCCTTCTTTTCACACCAAATCACCCACTTAACACATTTGCGCATGCGCGCTCTTTCGTCATTTACACGCGCAATCACCCGAAAACGAAAAACCGATTTGAAACCTCTCGGCCATCACCCCTCGGCTGCATGCCACAACATTGACCATAGACCTCACGTTGCGTCTGCACCCATCCAGAAGACGGAAAACCCATTAGCAGTTCAACATGTCGACGGTGAACCTGAAGTCCTCTATATGCGGCGGCGGTGCGGCGCATCCACTTGGTAGGAGGAAAACTTGTGGAAATGTATCTATTAGCAGCGCAGTTTGATCTTTCATTGAACCCAGAGTCGAAACCCCCCGCCCAACAGCTTATTAATAACTTATTATCAACCTGTCCAAACGAAAGGTTCTATGCCACACCGATGGAGGCTCTTCTGAGTCTTCACATTCCGCTATGTGTTCGCGCGCTGTGCAAAGTGCACACACTTAGCCGTGCTTAACCTAGCCGCACAGCGTGTGCGCACATTCGTCACAAGGAAATGCACGTATGGACTATGTGTGGACTTTCTTTAGGGCTGCCGCACCGTACGATACCGTAGACGTTGTGGGCCAACAGCATGATGTCCGTGTGGATTAAGTTGATGTCCCGAATTAGAATATCTATCCATGGAGAGGAGGAGCGTCGCTTGTAGGTGGTCAGCATACAACTTTTTTTTTTTTGTTACGTAAATGTCATCTGCATATAAGGCAATTTGTATCTGTCATGTGGTGCGAGATATCTTTATGGACCCATCGGCATGGTGTTCGATATGGAGCAGGTGAATCTGATTGTAGATCGTCAAGAGATGATAGCGCTACTCAAAACCGTTAATATAAATTATCAGAACGGTGCTGTATGGCATGGGACCGTAAGGGTCCAACAACGGAACCGCAATAAAAATTCCATGTGCGGACGTCCAACTCACTAAATCATCGTCAGAGACCTCGTGCCAGACCGCTGACAATTAATTAACAAAACGCATAAACTTGTTGAACCGTATTATTAGATGGACGCTTTGTGGTGGACGGACGCGCGTTTAATGTTGACAAGGCAAAGCGAAGGACATAAAGCGGTTGCCGACAGACAGGATGACTGTGACGGTCGGTCGAATTTAATTTGACTCGGTTGCGGTGGGTTTTAAGATGCGCACGCGCTTTTTGCCAGAGCGAGGAAATGAAACGACCCATTGAGGAAGCACCTGGGTGATGCACGTGTGAACAGGCTATAAACCGCAGAAGATGATGCGGCAACTGTGGTGGATGTTGAAAAGTCGGAAATCGGATGGAGCCTGCTTGATGTGTGGATGGCATTTTTCGAAGATGATTTTCGTTGGCGTGTAAGTAAATTATCTGTAAAGACTTCTCCGGATGGCAAGGTAATCAGATCTCTAGAAAGTCCGTAATTTTCAAGAATATCCTCGTTTTTTTTTTAAAGAGGACAGGTTTGTTGTACAAGTTCTTCGAGCTAAGATTAAAGAATAAATCCAGAGGAGGCCTAGACGAATTTTAACTCAGCTTTTCATAAGCTCTAAAAATTGACCCATTACTTCGAGGACGATAGCATTAGCCGTTTAAGGAAAAAAAATCTTTTCTGAAAGTTCACCTGGCCTTTTGGAAAGTTTGATAGGTCCGGGGTATCATGATGAAAGGAATACTCATGTTAGCATTGACCTACCTGTATTGGCTATATCTCTTACCAGACACGAAGACACTAATGCGACCGGAGGAGCTGGCAGGCTCAACAATTGGAAGTCTCTTTATTGTGTGGGCTTATAAAATATATGGATTAGCAGCAAAGGTAGGGCTCCAAACCTGGCTTCCTATTCCTTCATTTCGTTATCGGGCTCCCGACCCGTGAAGAGTAAGCCTGAGAAACTGCAGCCTTCCATCTTCTACGATCCCGAGCACGCTGCTTCCAGTTATCCAGACCAAGCGCTCTGACATCCGCGATGGCTTGGTCTTTGATACGGAGATTCGGTCTTCCTTGCCTTCTCGAACCTGGAGGCTGGGATTCAAAGATCCTCTTAGCTGGAGCATTATTGTCCATTCGCTCGATGTGGCCGAGCCAATGTAGTCGACGTGTTTTCGCTTTTTGGACAACATCCACTTCATGGTACAGCTCATAGAGTTCGCGGTTGTATCTTCTCCTCTATTCGCCCTCCTCGTGCACAGGACCAAAAATCCGCCGAAGTATTTTTCTTTCGAAGGAGCCCAGTATCAGCTCTCTCTTCTTGCTTATCGCCCAGCACTCAGCACCATAAAGCAGAACTGGCAGGATAAGGATTTTGTAGAGCACACATTTCGTCCTTTGAGTTAGGAGTTTTGAACCCAGTTGTTTTGCCAAACCGAAGTATCAGCGGATTCCTTGGGTAATTCTCGCCGGATCTCCACTAGGGTCTCAATCGGAGTTTATGTTTACTCCGAGGTAGGTGAACTCCTTAACTACCTCGAAATTGCTGCTATCAATAGTGACGTTTTGTCCTAAGCGGTGGACAGATGCTTGTTTGTTTGTTGATAGCATGTACTTAGTCTTGTCCACATTTACTTCAAGGCCAACGGATTTCGTCTGTTCTTCAATCGCCGTGAAAGCTTTTATCACGGCACGCTGGGAGCGAAAGATAGTGCCTTCCGTGTTGACACCTGCCCTGCGAACTATCAGCACCAGTACGAGATTGAAGAAGTCGCATGATAGCGCGTCTCCATGCCGAAATCCGGTGAATGTTGGAAATAGTTCGGGGGAGCTACTTCCAAACTGCACGTTGCAGCACGCACTTTCCAAAGTCACGCAACATAGCTGATGTCGATGAATAGGTGGTGAGTTTCGACTTGAAATTCGTTGGTGTTTTCCAGGATTTGCCGCAGTGTGAAAATTTGGTCTATAGTCGATATGCCGGGCCGGAAGCCACACTGTTACGTGTCGATTAGTGTATTGCAGAACGGTTTTAGACGTTCACACAGTACGTTGGAGATCTTGTATGCGACGTTAAGCAGGGATATGCCTCGATAGTTCTTGCAAGAGCCTGCGGCCTTGTTGTTCTTCAGCTTTTTTTTTAGGTAGGTCAACTCTAGGTCTTCATTGACTGGACGTGGGTTCTCTTCTTGCCCTATCACTCTCTCTACTGCTTAAACAGATCTACTATTCCCCGCGGCTGTGACTAGGTCTCCTTCGCTGTCTCGAAGATCCTGCTCTCCGGTTTTGTAGCCAGCAGCCAGTTGCTTGTTTGTTTTTATAAAACCTCCGGATATTTTTACGACCGCGCGACTTTTCGATCTCCTTGAGCTAGGAACCTTCGTAAACCCTCTTCTTTCTACGCAGGATCTTCTTTTTCTCCCTTCTCCTTGCTCGACTCTTCTCTCGCTGCCCTTGTTTTGTGCTGCAACGCTTCCTTGTGTGCATCTTCTGTCACCTTTTCCCTGTACACGCATTCATCATCATACCACGGGCTCTTTGAAATTGAAATTGAAGTCCCTGAGTACAACTTTTACATCATACTCCGGACAGGCTCCGTAGGCCCCACCCAGGAGGTCATAAAACTCCACCTTGATGTGATCTTCAGCCTCGTTGGTAGGTGTGTGTGGCCATATGCTTTGGAAAGTAGCTTTCATGCGGATCACTGAAGAAAGGCGATCACTTATCGGCTTGAAGTCAATGACTTTTGTCCTAAGCCGATTTGCCATGACGAATACGCATCCAATCTTTTGTTGCAGCTATAATAAATGTCCATTGTATCTCCTGGATTGCGGTTATATCAGCCTTGTACCTCAGTCACCCATTTTGGGATATGAGCGCTGCCGTTGACCCATTGAAGGCTCCTCCGCAACCAACTCTTTTCCAACACCCTGGCTCAGTATTGGAAATCCCTATAGACTTGGTGTTCAAATATGTCGAAGCAGCTCATATAGGGATTACACTACCAGTTTGATCTAACTTGAGCTGCAGACGCCACCGTTGATTCCATCTAGGGAATTCCTCCGCTGCCCCCTGAGAGTGAGTGCCTTATTGAGAGGACACTCCTCCCCCCTCTCTCGTTAGCTGCCACCAAAGAAATTCGACAGGGGTTGATTATCCCCATCTCTAGTCCTAGTAGAGGTACTAGGCACCCACCAGTCACCAACGTGGAGGTGAGAGTAGGTTACTTTTTGAGGTTTTTCACTTTTTCCGAAGAGATGGAGCTGTGAACCCTATTACAAGGGATGCCTCGACCGGTCGGTCTATTTCTCAATACAGATTTAGATGAAATCTTCCTTTTTCCTTGATAGAATTTAACTCAAACCAATTTCGGAATGATATGACTTATCAGGACGAAGCAGACTGTAGGAATATCTCTAACAGATCATTTAAAAGTCAATGGTGGTAAGGAAAAGCAAGGAAATCCACTAGACTTCCAGCTATATTCGATGAATATAGAGAGGTGCCATTCCAGGAACGATGTTCGCAAATTTTACCAATGTGTAAAACGTCAAAGGCTCGAACAGAATACTGTCGAGATGAACAAGGAAATATCGTAGTTGAGACTTGAGACACAGTCGCTGCTGAGGATATGGAAGAACCACTTCTGCAGACTGTTAAACGGCGTTGACGCGCAATATTCCGCTGTCAGGCAGAACCATTTAATATTGGCGACGACAGCGAAAGCTACCAACTACCCGACCTAAGTGAAGTGAGAATAGCAATATATAAACTAAGGCTTACTAAGGCTTCCGGAAATGACGGCTTTCCCGCCCAGCTGTATAAAACCGGCGAAGATGACTTGGTAATTAACATTCACCAACAAAATTTGGTTGGATGAAAGTATACCTGAAGAATGAAACTTCAGCATTGTTTGCCCGGTCGACAAACGGTGACCCTCTGAACTGCGTCAACTACGGAGGTATAAAAATCCCTCTAGGAGGGCATGCTCCCCCCTGAAACCCCCCACGCTTGTGTTCACTGTTGGATTTAGGTTGCGTTTGAAGTTGGATGCATGCAAATTAAATATGCCCGAGGCAGGACGATTCCTCGTCGACACCAAAACGATGATGACGGGTGAGGGAGGACGATCCGTGGAATCCCAAGAAATCAGTTGCGCAACCGTATTTTTGACGTAAACGCAAACAGGTCAATGACATTCGTTCTACTATTTCACCCAACTAGGGAACGAAGGAGCAGCAGGACGTGCGGCGGACGGCCCAAAAGATGCCCCTCCAACAAAGTCCAACATGGAACGTTGGAAGACGATCTATTTCCCCCAACGCTGGAGCAACGGAGAAGCAACAGAGGTATTTAGGCGGACGGACATGTATAAACACACTCAACACAATATATACACCAACAATGACACGAAAGACACCGCACATCATGTCCAAAGACGACGAACAATGTGTCAAAGGGCAGTTGTTATAATGTCCTGCAGCTTTCAAACTGACAAACAACAGTCGAAGAGGACGACGACAGGTGTCCCAAACATCAGAGACACTTCAAACTCAAAAGCCATGAGCTCAAAGGAAAAAAATATCTAAAAGATGGCACCCGAATGGAAATCCCTGACCCCAAAACTGAACACGAAACCACCAACATAGTTCAGCGTTTTTCCTATGGAAAAACCAGTTTTGCATAGGGTTTACTTAGCTAGACAGTGGATAATAGTATTAAGGCACAGGAGCTGTCAAATAAGGAGTTCATAGTTCCTCCGAGGACAAATGGCAGCTGGATCGGGTAAGCCCCAGACATTAAACATGCCGAAGGTTGCTGAAAAAGCACCTGAAGCTGATATGGATATGAAGATGTTCTTGCTGTCGTTGAATAGCAAGATCGATCAGTTCCAGAAACAACTGAACGAGCAAGCAGCCCGAATAGATTATATCTATTCGATGTTTGCCGAGTCTAGCGCGCCATGAATATGATGGGTACGTTCGATGAGATAAACTTTAAGATCCTAGCTTTGAATGCTAATTCATTAGTCAGGGTCGAGAGATGAACCGTCCCTTCCAATCTGCTGAAAAACCAACTCCCGGATGTACTTTTGATCAGCGAAACTAAGCTAAACCAGAGACACAAATTGGGATACAGCAACTACTATGTAGGGAGAAGAGACCGACCCCACTCCTCCCCCACTCAACCCCACCTTACTCAACAAACTCAATTTATAGCAGAGCTCGAGGCACTTTTTCGTTGCCTACAGCTTCAATCGGCTGAAAATTATTACTTTTTGGAAGGTGATCTTAACGCTAAGCACGCGGCTTGGGGAAATACAATCGGGGACACTAGTGGTCGACTTCTTCAAAATTGGAGGGAGCAAATTATGATTGAGTACAAACTTAGTTTGTACGCGACGGATATCCCGTCTTTCCCGAGAGGAAACCCTTTTCTGGACTTAGCGCTTATGGACAATAGACTAGAACTGACAAATAACGAACACGCGCGGAACTGTGTGCCAGCATTTGATTACGATGACAGTGACCACCTCGGAATTGATGCCGTATTCAGGATCCCAAACGAGCAAACTCAACTGGAGGAGTTCGACCAAGTGCGTTTTTTCCACTATCGAAGGGCGAACTGGCCGCGCTTCGCCAGAGTTGTAAAGAGAGAGTTACGTTTGAGCGAAATTAATCCACCGACAAACAGAAACCTTACAAACGACGAAATTGACCAAAATTTAGTAAAAATGAATGAGGTCATCACAAGGTCAATGGATCGAGCTATCCCTAAGGTAACTAGTTGTGACGACCAGACAGAGAAGTATCGAACGCCAACAATCGATGCGCTCCACAAACACAAAAGCAGACTGGTCTCTAGGCTTAAACAGCTGCGTAGACAATTTACTTACAGACAAGACCCGGAGATTCGGACATTGAAGTCACTGATCAAAAACCTCAAACAGCTAATCACAGAGAATTACAGACAATCTGTAAGTTTGTACTGGGGCTAGAAAATTCGGGCTATAAAAACCAGTAGCCCGAATATGTTCCCGCAAATAAATAAAATTTTCAGGAGAAAGGATCATAACGACATTCCATGTGTCCGAATTTCCCAAACGACAGAGAACAGACAGACACTCACGGCTGTTGGTATAAGTGGTGCTGTCTTCGAGACCGTGTATACGGTGAACAATCCTGTTCGCCCAAATCGCGATATTGAGGAGAGAGCCTTTCTGAATCACTTTTATCTAAGTACCGAACTTTAAGCTTGGCGATCTGAGAATCACGAAAACCCTTCAAATGGCATAGTCGCCAATAACCGAAACAATTCTGTTCAGAACCCCATTGCAGAGGGCTTCTTACGATACCAGAAAAAAACTGGAAAAATTGTGTATCATTGGACAGCATGGACGGCCGTTGGCGGTGAAAAGTGAAGTCAAATACCTTGGCATCTGGCTTGACAAGTTTCTGTATTTTAATAAAAATGTGGATGCTTGTCTGGCCAGGGCTAGGGGGGCTTATGCTCTGACAAGAAGATTGTTTCACAGCAGTCAACTTGATTCAAGGGTGAAAGTCATATGCTACATGGCCCTCATAAGGCCGATCATCGCTTATGGTTGTCCCGTGTGGTTCAATGTATCACCATCCTACATGGAAAGGATACGGCTGTTTGAGAGGCGTTGTCTCCGATCCTGCTTAGGATTGTACCGAACGACGGACTCCGAATACATAAAATATTATCGCAACAAGGTTCTTTAAAATGGGGCCCAGCTGAACAGAATCGACAATTTCCTAATTAGGGTGATTCGAAGGCACGCTGCAAGGGCGTTGGCTAGGGACAATAGCCTGATCTGCGGGGCTTATTACCCCAATGAAATATATATGATGGAGAGTACGCTCGTGTTCCACCAGAGGCATTTATTTATATCGATTCGTTAGGGTTGGTACAGGACAGGAACGGTATCCCGGTTTTATACCACCGCTACCATGACGCGCGTGGCAAGCGGCTAATCCGCGACGGGTATGACGACAATGCTCCGGAGCTCCTCCGCTTTAGCACTTCGGTATCGGATCGCGATAGGACCAATGCTGAAAGGCAGAGAACTGAATTCTGGTGGCTACATGAGGGAAGTGATTCTGCACTTCCTCAGGACTTTGCGGACTTTTAGTCCAATCGTTAATTGTTAGGACAACAAAAATTTAGAAAAAAAGGTCTGCGGCGGGGCATGTACACCATATTGGCGTACAATATGGTGGAATGCATGCAGCCTGGGGACCAAAAGACTCGATCGGGATGGCGACCCCTCGGGGCATATGCAACGAGTGCTTGCCAGCCCGATTATAATTGAGTTAGGTGTAAGTAGTTTTAAGTAGTTTTGAGTAGTCTTAAGTTAGTTTTAGGGTTGGGCAAAATCCTCATCTATCAGTCCTTCTCGCGGGCGTCCACCTAAAAAAGACTAATCAGCATGCCTGTTTAGTGTCAGCCAAGGGTCCCACTTAGATATTGACCGTGCGCTGTAACACGTTGCAACACACGATCAATGTACAAGCGGGAACCATAAGTTTGAGGTGGGAGAAAACCCGTTAACCCAAATCCAAGGTGGAACAGCAAACGCCGAAGGATGCATGGCTAAAAAGGGAGTTTTAAGCCGCTAGTTTGCGAATTTCGGATACCGGGCTACCTCCGATCTCAAGATAGCCTTCCTGACCACAGGCGACCAATAAATCCCGCCTACTCTTGGGAAAAATTGAAGTACCAAAAGAAAAAAACATAGAGAATGATGCGTCCACAAATGCATCAACAACTAGGGATGTTTTAGAACACCCTGTCGAAACCGACACGACACCTGACAATCGGGAAGGGTCACAAATCAGTGATTTCGAGATGATGAGCCTAGAAGAGAAATTGTCTCATCTTAGCGACTCAGCCTCGGAATCAAGTACTGTATACAGCATCAGTATACTGTCGGATGAATTGCACCCGGAATATACAGAAGCGCCAGGGACCCTTGGCAAAACGGCTCAAACTGATTCCAAGCGCATCAGATTCACGCCAGCGGAACAGCGTCGTTTCAACAAAGCGCTGAAACAGGGTAGCAGCATAGAGCAAGCCCGCATCTTTGCAAAAACAAAAGATGATGCTCAAGAAGCCAAACGCATGAGATCTGAGGACAACACACTGGGAAAACAACCTATGACAGAACCACCTATACAGATATAGCGAGCTATGTCAGATTGGGTGTCGTACCAGTCGATATCGATCGCAATCCTCTCACAAATGAACAAATGGTTCAGATACAAGAGAGGATTATGGACATCAGGATCGAACTGCGCGACGGGTATGCAAAGCCAGCTTTCGGCGGGACAACTTTCAAAGCCAGATGGCTCTTGTTAGTATGTGCGGACATCACCACTTCAGAGTGAATGAAAACTAACTTCCTCAGACTGAAGGAGAAATGCGAGTTGGAAGTAATTTCCGAAACCACTTATTGTCAGAGCTTTCTTCCCGCAGAGTACCGGAGTCACAAATGAGAGAATACTGGCAATACTAGACGGTCAAAACAGAGACCTGAATACGAGAACGTGGAGAGTTCTGCAAAGATCGGACGAGAAAGACGTCGCCCACATGGTCTTTGCAATAAACGAGAGTGCGATACGTAGGCTTGCGGAGCTAAAGGGAATGTTATCATATAGATTTGGACAAATCAAGATCATCCTTAAGGGATCCGACAAGTCTGCAATTCAGGCCCGAAAAAATAGTGACACTGATACAAAGAAAAGTGGTATACGGATGGTTCTAAAATGGACTCAGGGGTAGGAGCTGGCATACATGGACCAAATAAAAAGATCTCAATGCCTATGGGAAAAAAACCCTAGTGTATTCCAAGCTGAGCTCCATACCATAAAAGAATGCGCAAACCTAATACACAACTCAGGTATTAAAGGCGCAAACATCCATATATTCACGGACAGTCAAGCAGCTATAAAAGCCTTTGCTCACACATCATTGACTCCAAATCAGTACTACACTGCTTCAACTCCCTCCAAACACTCAGTTCCAGGAACAAAACCAGACTATGGTGGGTCCCCGGACATAAGGGAGTTGAAGGTAACGAAAAAGCTGATGAACTAGCCAGAAAAGGTTCGGAAACCCCCTTCATTGGATCTGAACCCTTCTGTGCAATCCCCCAAATCAGCCATAAATCTGGTCATAAAAAACTGGGAACAAAACGAATGTGTTTCATACTGGGGAAACATCCCAGGCCTAAGACAGGACAAAAGAGCTATTCAGCCCTTCAAATCAGATGCCAATAAGATACTAAATCTTCGCAGGCACGATATCAAAAACTTAGTAGGCTACCTAACTGGTCATCACGGTCTGCGATATCACCTAAACAAAATGCGTCTAGTCGACTCACCGGAGTGCAGACTATGTTTGGAAGATGACGAAACAGCCGAGCATATCATATGTGAATGCCCGGCCCTTTACGGTATGAGAAGGGAATCTTTCTTCGGGGAATTTTTAATTCAGAATTTAAAAAAAAAAAAAAAATTCTCCTTGTTACCTAAGAGAGACTCTTCGCTTTTATTTCAGTCAAATCGCTGAGATTTTGAAAGTAGTAAGCTCCAAGATGAAGCTTCTTTTGTTTGGTAGGGCTGGGCAGTAACAGAAAATATGAAGTATTGCTTCTTCTTCCTTTTCGACCATGCCTTTCTGCTTGTCTTCCTGTTATACAGTGTCCAGTGATGATACCTATGGTGGCACTAATGTATGGTCTATCGAGCGAAATAAGTCCCTCTGATCTTGTTAAATCCAGGTATGTCCAAATTTATTTGGTTATTTGACACGTCGTGCTAAGACGCCATCTAAGATTTTATTTGCTGTTAGCATGCTGAGCTAGTTAGCTTTTGCATGTAGCGATAGGAATACTTAGTGCAGCCTTGTCAGGTACGATATTTAGCCCCATGTCTGGCGAGTTCATCAGCCTTATAGTTCTCTGGAATGTCACTATGCAAGGCACCCAGCATAGGTGAGTGTTAAACTGCTTTGACATCTTTTGAAGTGATGAGGGCAATCAAGGCTTGTCTTTGAATAAGTTGAGACTGATTCCAGGGATTTGATGGTCCGAGAAAATGCTAATATCCTTGGCAGATATTAAATTCTCTTTCAGCTAATATTAGTCTTTGTACCTAAAATAACTGAAGGCAGTCCTAAAGCCGTTTGGACTTAATGAAAGCTACAACACCTGCTTTTGATTGACATCGAAGCCAAAGTAATGCGAAACCAGTCTCCCGAGAAGTTTTGAGGTGAAACCTTCGAACCTTAATGGCCCTTCAAGGCCAATAAGTTATCAAGTAATGTAGAAGTAATATGATAAATGTGATCAAACCATGACCATCGTCCCAGCTGGCTCCTAGAGAAATTCATCACTCTTAGTAAAACGGTCACCAATTAGTAAAAGAACACCTGACTACAGTGACCTCAAACCGTCTTCATCGGACAAAGACCATTCGAATTCATTCGAAAGCCACAACAAATTAGGTTGACTGCCAATGGCTACTTTCTCATATTACTCCACTAAACGCGCGTCGCCATCACATCAGACCAACCGATCGTCTTTCGGACCACCAACGACGTCCAGCATAGTTAGCCTCTCAAATTTCCCTGGTCGACCGCTATATCATACCCACTGATGTTGCAATCCCATATTGTGGCAATCCACCGCCGACAAACACACCAAAGAACGACATCATCACCTGCCTCCACAGCGGACTGCACTTGTCCCCAATCGCACTATCTGCGCATACCAATCATGGTAGAGCTTCTGGCTGCAGCCAGCATCTCGTCGATTCAAAAATTAATTTTCCCATTTGATTTCACAAATTAAAATCCACTCAAATGCAAATCAGTTGCGGGAGGTGGGGGGCACCACCACAACCACCAACTCCTACTGTTCACCTGATTCCATTGTCTGACGCCAGCCATCACCGTAATCCAGACGCCCATACCTCATAGCGACCAGATCCTTATCACGGCTCTAATATTCAAATTTCATAATCTCAATCCCAGAAATATCTAGATACAAATGTTTGGAAACCAATAAAAGGAAATCACACACATTTTTGGCCGGCCGGCGCCGAATTTATAATCGTGCGGGATGACAGAACAGAATTAAAGCTCGATCTCGACTTACCAGCAACTCGATCCCTATCTGGAGTCAAAGTTATGGCATGCGTGGTGGAATTTGTGGAGCTCGGTTTCCATATCGCGGCCAGATGGTTGCTGCCGCTGCTGGTGCACCGCTGGGCGATGATTAATTTGATTTACACCTGATCGGTGGTCATTACCGCTGTGTCCTCACAACGGGAGCGACCCGAACCAGTGCGTGGCAGGCATTCCGAAAAGCGCGCCTCCTTATCGACACTCTTCGATCGGATGGTGATGGTGACATACGACCGGACCACGGAGCGGAACAGATTAATTAAATGCACGGATCGCACGCTCGATCATGCGGAGACATTCGAAATTAATTTCGAAATCGCTTTTTAATTAATTTTATCGAAATCATAAGTTTCGATCTGGGGGACAAGTTGCATCGCTGGGATGGCAATTAGCGATCGACTGGGACTAGGGCTTCATTCGTTAGCTTCGAGATTGGTATCGGCAAAATATGAGTCCCGTTCGGTTGTATACGATGTTGCGCTGCATGGTTTGGCGGTCCCGCCAAAGGACGGACAGACCGCTGTAACTGATTGCGATAATTAAATGTTTGATGTTCGATTTTTATTTTTTTTGTTGGTTTGGAAAGCGTTTTATATGTTTCACCTTAAAGGGTTGACCCTGGAGTGACTCGGTGTGAATGTGTGTTTGTTGTAAACAAATATCCCAAAGGTTGGCATGATGCATTGGCCGCGATTTATGGCCGTGAGGAGGTTTTGCTTGACCTCCATTGGGAGTGGGACCAATGCGGATTGGCCCTATCGAATTGACTTTGGTCAAACGATTCGATACGGCTGTTCAGTGGAACGATCCGTCGATGATGTGTTGTGAGGATAAGAAGTGATTTGCGTGTAAGTATTTGTGGGAATGTTGATGGTATTCAATGAATGGGGTCATGTGTTACGGAACGATTGGAATGGGTTTTGGTCGTGTGCTTCGGTCTATGTTGATACGATAGCTTCGAATGATGGATTCCTTGGAATCAGAATACTCAAAAATTTCGAGCTGCATGCGTTTCTAAGTAAGTCAGCTGAATCTGGCCTCAACAAACATTTCTCTCCAATTAGCCCACCACTTAAGGCGATGGCTTCCTCCACTGGGTCTGACGTCTGGGTGGAAAACGAAGACTGGGATGTTAAGTTTCTTATAAAGGATCTCCTTAGTAGTTCCAGCGAGGGCTTTACCACAAAATTCAAGAAACAGGAGTCGGCAAGGCTAATTCTTCGTTTGAATTTTACCGAAAAGTCCTTTTAAGAGTAAATAGCGGACCCGAGGCGGATAAAGTCCCTTATCACGTCAAAGTTGTATCAGTCAATGGTTACGTTCTGTGCAATTCGTCGATGTTGTATGTCCTTTCGTGTTGATAGCATATACTTGGTCTTACCCTCACCCCTTGGTGCTGGCTTGGGAGTTTTGCACAATCCTCTCAAGAATGCGATTGAAGAAGTCACATCACAGTACGTCGTCTTGCCTACATCCTTTTGTTGGTATCGAATGTGTCTGTGTCGGTGAGGTCGTTTCCGACCCTGATGGAGCAGCGAAATTTCTCCAGCGTCATCCGACACAAATTGACGAGTTTGGGCGGTATACCAAAACTAGACATGGCTCTGTATAGTTCGTCTCTATAAATGCTGTCGTATGCGGCTTTGAAATCGATGAAAAGGTGGTGGGTATCGATTTGGATATCTTGGGTTTTTTCCAGATCTGCATAAGTGTGAAAATTTGATCGGTTGTGGCCTAAAAACACTGTGAAGGGCCGATCAGGTTGTTGGTAAACGGTTTCAGGCTTTCACATATTACGGCAGAAAGGGATCTTATAAGCGATGTTGAGGAGACTTATGCCTGTGTAGTTGGCGCAGTTCAGAGGGTCTCCTTTTTTGTGGATCGGGCAAACGTTGCTGAGGTTCCATTCTTCAGGCATACTTTCATCCGACCAGATTTGGCTTATGAGTTGGTGGATGTTACTTAAAAAGTCATCTCCGCCAGCTTTATAAAGCTCAGCGGGAAGGCCGTCATTTCCGGCGGCCTTATTAAGCATGAGTTCAGATATTGCTATCCTCACTTCACTTAGGTCGGGTGGTTGGCAGTATTCGCTGTTGTTGTCAATATTAAATGGTTCGTTCTGCCTGACAGCGGAATGTTGTTCGTCATCGCCGTTTAACAGTCTGCAGAAGTGGTTCTTCCATATCCTTAGCACCGACAGTGTCTCAACTTCGATATTTCCTTGTTCATCTGGACAGGATTCTGCTCGAGCCTTGTATCCTTGGCTTTGACGTTTTACACTTTGGTAAAACTTGCGAACATCGTTCTTGGAAGGCACCTCTCAATATCCTCGATCGCGTGCTTTTCTTGCTCTTTTTTCTTCTTTCTGAAAAGCCGATGTTCTTCCCTTCATCTTTGCCTATAGAGCTCAATGGCAGCTCTCGTCTTCATCTGCAGCTTAGCCTTATAGGCCTCGTTCTAAGCTGCGAGCATCTGTCGGCACTCCTCATCAAACCAGGGGTTTCTTGCTGGTGGCCGCGAGAAACCTGACACATCAGTTGCGGCTGATCTAGTGGCTTGTTGGCATCGTTGCCATTGTTCTTCGATATAAGATGCTGGTGGTGTGGTGTGAATCGAGAGGTTAAGGGATACGCGTTGCGCGAAGGCCTTGGCGGTCTCTTGCGATTGCAGTCTTTCGACATTAAATTGTTCACAGTATTTCTGTTTTTTTTTGTGGCGTGGTGGATATCCGCATCCGTACCTTGGCTACAACAAGGTAGTGGTCCGAGTCGATGTTAGCCCCTCGGAATGTTCGGACATCCAAAATACTGACTGCGTGCCTCTTGTCTATCGCAATGTGATCATTTTGGTTGACTGTTCGTTGATCTGGTGACCGCCATGTCCCCTTATGGATAACCGTGTGCTGGCTATAATGGCATTTCGTTCCGTAGCGAAGTCAACTAGTCTTTAGTCCGTTGCCAGACGTGTTGTTGTGTTGGCTATGACAATACTGCTCAAGATGCCTTATATTCCTACTTTTGTGTTAAATTCTCCGAGAACGATTTTAACAGGTAGTCTCTCATAGTGTTTGTCAAGGAGCTCGTAGAAGCAATCTGTCGCTATGTCATCTTTTTCCTCCGTCGAGGCGTGAGCGCATATAAGGCTTATGTTGGCGAATTTGGGCATGATGCGGAGTGTTACAATGCGTTCGATAATGTCTTGGTAACATACGACTTCTTGCCTAACTCTGGCTCTTATAACAAATCCGCTCTTTCTGCTCACTATAACACGGTCCGTAGTAGTTCTCACAGTTTTTCATCCTCTTTTTGCCTGGTCCTTCCCATTGTATTTTCTGGATGGCAGTAATGTCTGTAGCAGCTAACTGCTTTCAGTAGTTGTTCGGTTGCACCTCTCCTGTTTAATGTTCGCACATTCGCGGTGCAGATACGAGCGTCGTTGTCCTTTTTTTGTTAAGCATCGTCGTCAACAATAACATCACTTTTTTTCGAGCCTCTTGGTTGCTTCGTAACAATCGGTTTTTTTTGTGTGATCCAAGACACAAACCCCAACATGGAGGGACAACTCCAATTTATGCGATACCCCTAGGACACGCGGCCATCAGTATCGACTACGGGATTGAGCGCTACCATTGACCCTTCGGTTCATTCGCCACCATCTCTGTTCAAGGGGCCGGACTTTCCCTTGAGATTCCTAGATAACCCGTTGTCCGAATATGTCGAAGCGGCTCATCTAGCTTTGCCTGGGTCGACAGGCCGGGTATTCATTCAGCGCCATTCTGACCAGGGTGATTATATTGTTGCTGTTTTACGTCTTGTTATCAACACTCGCACTTATCGTTTAGCAAATCATTGGATGTGTAGTCAGAGTTACAACCACTGGGCATTGACAAGTTAAAGATAATCTGAGTTTACCCTCGTTCTACAACACCCAACCATCCAACCACTTTTTGGGCATTTTTAATTCAAGGATGGAATGACATAGGCAGATTGTAGCCATCTTGTATTTTTTTTTATTTATCATCCAAAGTATTCACTAAAACTAATTTATATGGCAAATCAACGTTTGCCGGGTTAGCTAGTTTAAAATAAAATTTATTTTTCTGTACAATAAAACAAAAATAAGTGAAATACATTAATTGAAATAAAGTTTTTATTTCATTTTCTCAATGCAGCACGATTAATGCGACACCCTGTATAATACGAAAACAAGCGTTCTTTGAAGAATGGATTCAACGTTTACAATGTATGGTCCAAATTACTAGCCTATGACTAGTCCAAATCTATAGTCACTAAATAAAACCTACCTGAGCTACATGTCTTTCAAATAGTAACGAGACTCGTTTCAAAAAATACAGCTACGTTTCCCCCATTATTCCAATCATACCCACCCAGCTTTAGGTGTGGCTTACACCAAGCTCTTAAGCATTTCCAATAAGATCATCTTATTAAGAGACCATTCGTAGGCATCTAATAAACGCAATATGACTCTCTAGCACCATGCTGCACCATCAAATCCGCGCCTCAAACTTTCCTGACAAATCACCATCATTTATACGACTTAACGACTGAGCTTCTCTCAGCCTGACCTTCAACATTTTCTACTCAACACCTTCGTATGCAAGCCACTTCAGAGCCCGGACCATATACGCCTGGCATTCCAAATCAAAATTCATAACCGAACTCTTGACCACATTAGCTAAATCACTTTAACGACATCCGGATGCTGTCCTGCGGCTAAGAGTAGTCGCTCCGACTCTGTTCTGATCTGCGCCCATCGCTAAGACAAAAGTGAAAAATGACGAGAGCATGTAAAATCAGCTCCAGCTCTCGTCTTTGAGAACCACTTCATCAACACAAATTGCTTTGGCCATACGACGCACGGCGACGGCGGCTAACTGCTGGCATCCACAGGGGTGCTCCTTGATTCACACTGATGCGTGCCATCGTTTTGCGCGGGAATCCCAAAAAAACAAGAACAAGAGCATCATCAGTGCAAGCAATTCGCTGGTGGAACATAATTACCAATGACAAACCATTAGAGCCGGTGGGATATGATTTTGTGTTCTCGTTTACGCGGGGACTTATGAATTTCTCGAGACGATCATCATCTGGACGCTAGATGTGGCACACCTGCGACCCATAGATTTCTTCATTTTATTGGCGTATTGAGATTTTTGTTGCGCCCCCAATATCTGGTGCACCTATGGCGCTTGAAGTGGCAATCATCATCAAGCCGATTTACATATGGCACGCGTGAGGTTAACACAATAACACGCCGGATTATTATTATTTCATGCTGAAGTACGAGAATTAAGTTAAGTGGAACGGAGAGGTGTTTATGGGTGCAGACTGCACCTTGGGTGGTGTGGAGGTTTTATCGTTTTTTTTTTTATTTCTGATTGGAAATAGATTAAGTAACGAACTAAAGTTTTGTTTTGTTTACTATCAATGTATACATTGACACATTTATATCTATTTTTAGGGGGCGCAAAGATATGTTTTTTATCCGTTTAAATGCACCTATAACGCTAAAGTCAGGCTCCGGGATGCCAGGGAATTTTTGTTAGCGTTGTCTTTTATATTCTGGAGATTGTGAAAAGATAGTTCTTGGTAGTTCGTTACATTGCTTCAGCTTGTTCTGTATTGTGTTGAACGTGCTTATGTTGGACCTTATTAAAGAAAATGGAGGCATATAGTTGGTCTTCCCCTTCTTTACTGTGAAACCCATTTTTTCCGCATCCTTCTCTATACTAGAGAAAGTAATGAAAATTGCTGGCGTATGATAGTAGGTGAACAGATTTATGAAAGATTGGTACATCATTCAGGTAGGAGGAGGCTTTGTTTACTTCAGGTCCGCTATTAACTCTGGCAACGAGATCTCGACGCGGCACTGAGGCAGATGTTCGTAAGAGCTTAGAGTAAAGCGACCAGATCCAAAGAGTCAAAATGTGGGACAAAGTAAAAAAATTCTCTTTTGGAGTGCCTTGCCCATAAAGTTTTAAAATAACTTCATGAAATGATTCAGCATTGGAGTGTTGAAAAACTTACTTACTTACTTAAGTGGCGCTACAGTCCGGGATGAACCTGGGCCCCAACCAACATGCCTCTCCAATTAGCTCGGTCCTTAGCTAACTGCCTCCAGTTGCGCACTCCAAATTGGTTGAGGTCGGTTTCTACTTGTGCGCTCCACTTAAGGCGAGGTCTTCCTCTACTGCGTCCGACGTCTGGCTGGCAATCGAAGACTCTGCGAGCCGGAGAATTGGTGTCCATTCTTTCTACATGTCCAAAACGTCCAATGCGGAGTTTTTTGACCAGGGGTATGTCGCTGTACAATCTCGTATAGTTCGTGGTTGAATCTTCGTCTCGGGAAGAAGATTTTCCGAAGAATTTTCCTCTCGAATCGACCAAGGATTTCTTCATCCGCTTTTGATACGGTCCATGCTTCAGCGCCGTAGAGCAGGACTGGGATGATAAGGGTCTTATATAGGATCTCCTTAGTAGTTCGAGTGAGGGCTTTGCTACTAAATTGCTTTCTTAGCCCGAAGAAACAGCGGCTGCAAAGAGTAATTCTTCGTTTGATTTCTGAAGAGATGTTGTTGTCAAAGTTAATAGCGGAGCCGAAGTAGACAAAGTCCCTTACTACCTCGAAGTTATATCTGTCAATGGTGATGTTCTGTCCAATTCGTCGATGTGGTGTGTCCTTTCGTGTTGACAGCATATACTTTGTCTTACCCTCATTTACTGCTAAACCCCTTTTTGCCGCTTCCTTCTCTATACTAGCAAACGTGGCTATGACATCACGTTGAGTCCTACCAATGATGTCAATATCGTCGGCGTATGCTAGTAGTTGCACCGATTTTTGGAAAATTGCGCCTCTGGTGTTGGCTCGGGAGTTTTGCACAATCCTCTCAAGAATCAGATCAAAGAAGTCACATGACAGCGCATCGCCTTGCTTAAATCCTTTTTTGGTATCGAATGTGTCGGTGAGGTCGTTTCCGACCCTGATGGAGCAGCGAGAATTCTCCATCGTCATCCTACACAAACGGACGAGTTTGGGCGGTATACCAAAACTAGACATGGCTCTGTACAGTTCGTCTCTATAAATGCTGTCATATGCGGCTTTGAAATCGATGAATAGGTGGTGGGTATCGATTTGTACTTCTTGGGTTTTTTTCCAGGATCTGCCGAAGTGTGAAAATTTAATCGATTGTGGACTTTCCTGGCCTAAAACCACACTGATAAGGGCCGATCAGGTTGTTTTAAACGGTTTCAGGCGTTCACGTATTACGGCAGATAGGATCTTGTAAGCGATGTTGAGCATACTTATGCCTCTGTAGTTGGTGCAGCTCAGAGGGTCTCCTTTTTTGTGGATCGAGCAAACGATGCTGAGGTTCCATTCTTCAGGCATGCTTTCAACCGACCAGATTTGGCTTATGAGTTGGTGGATGTTACTCACCAAGTCATCTCTGCCAGCTTTATAAAGCTCAGCGGGAAGGCCATCATTTCCGGCAGCCTTATTGAGCTTGAGTTTAGATATTGCTATCCTCACTTCAGTTAGGTCGGGTGGTTGGCAGTTTTCGCTGTCGTTGCCAATATTAAATGGTTCGCTCTGCCTGACAGCGGAATGTTGTTCGTCATCGCCGTTGAACAGTCTGCAGAAGTGGTTCTTCCATTTCCTCAGCATCGACTGTGTCTCAACTACGATATTTCCTTGTACATTTCGACAGGATTCTGTTCGAGCCTTGTATCCTTGGCTTTGACGTTTTGCACTTTGGTAAAACTCGCGAACATCGTTCCTGGAGTGGCACCTCTCTATATCCTCGATTGCGTGCTTTTCTTGCTCTTTTTTCTTCTTTCTGAAAAGCCGATGTTCTTCCCTACTTCTTTGCCTATAGGGCTCAAGGGCAGCTCTCGTCTTCACCTGCAGCTTAGCCTTGTAGGTCTCGTTCTTGGCTGCGAGCATCTGTCGGCATTCCTCATCAAACCAGGGGTTTCTTGCTGGTGGCCGCGAGAAACTTGACACATCAGTTGCGGCTGATCTAATGGCCTGTTGGCATCGTTGCCATTGCTCTTCGACATTCGATGCTGGTGGTATGGTGTTAATCGAGAGGTTAATGGATACGCGTTGTGCGAAGGTCTTCGCGGTCTCTTGCGATTGCAGTCTTCCGACATTAAATTTTTTCACAGTATTTCTGCTTTGTTGTGGCGTGGTGGATGTCCTAATCTTGGCTGCAACAAGGTAGTGGTCCGAGTCGATCTTAGCCTCTCGGAATGTTCGGAGTTGCAAAATACTGGATGCGTGCCTCTTGTCTATCGCAATGTGATCGATTTGGTTGACTGTTCGTTGATCTGGAGAGCGCCATGTCCCCTTATGGATATCGAGGTGAGGAAACCGTGTGCTGGCTATTGTGGCATTTCGTTCCGTAGCGAAATCAATTAGCCTCAGTCCGTTACCAGACGTGTTGTCGTGTAGGCTATGTTTTCCGACAATACTTCTAAAGATGTCTTCTCTTCCTACCTTTGCGTTAAAATCTCCCAGCACGATTTTAACACCGTACTTTGGTAGTCGCTCATAGGTTTTGTCGAGGAGCTCGTAGAAGCAGTCCTTAGTTGTATCATCTTTTTCCTCCGTCGGAGCATGGCGCGTTTTTTTTTTATTTTTTTATTTTTTTTTTTATTTTATTTATTTATTTAAGTGACAAAAATATTTTTATAAAAAAAATAGAGTTATTGCCACTCTCAGCAAAAAATAACTTAGATAAACAATTAGAAATGGGTGGGGTTACCCTTAAAAACAAATATAAAAAAGTTAAAATATTATTAATTAACATAACCTATATAAAAATGAGTTAAATTGGAAGTTTAAAGTTAACATTTCATGAAAAACATCAGCCATTAACAAAGAACTCGATACTCTCATTATCAAGACTAAGGAGCCAGTATTTTACATGTTTGATAAATAACGAATGAGATGTATGCATTCTGATGGATTGAGGAAGTTTATTAAATATACGACACGAAGAAACACTATAAAAATTACGAAATGCAGTTGTTCGAAAAACCGGTATAGACACTCGGTTCAAAAAGTTAGCGTTCGCTAATGTCTTGGAAACATAAGACTTCTTGACCAAGTCTGGCACTTATAACAAATCCGCATCTAAATAGTCGCTGTTTCTGCTCACTATAACACGATCCATAGTAGATGTAACAGTTTTTTATCCTCTTTTTGCCCGGCCCATCCCATCGTATTTCCTAAATGGCAGTAATGTCTGCTTTGTAGCAATTTAGGGCTTCAGATAGTTGTTCGCCTGCACCTCTCCTGTTTAATGTTCTCACATTCCAGGTGCAGATACGAACGTCGTTGTCCTTTTTTCGTTTAGCAGGGTCGTCAGCAATAAAATCAGTCCTTTCCGAGGCTATTGGTTGCTTCGTAACACTATTTTTTTTTTTCTGTGGGTGGGTAGTTAACCCAAAGCACAACCCCCAACCTGGAGCGCCAGTTCCAATTTATAAGATACCCTTAGGACACGGGACCATCAGTATCCACTTCGGGATTGATCGCTGCCGTTGGACTTTCCGTTCATCCACCATCATCTCCGTTCAAGGGGCGTGACTTACCCATGAGATTCCTAGATAACCTGTTGTCCGAATATGTCGAAGCAGCTTATCTAGGTTCGCCTGAGAAGATGAAGATTTCCACCAGCCCATTATTTTTTATAACTTTGCGTTGAGCGCAGTCAAAATTTGTGTTCGTATTATAGGCGCAGAGAGCTACCATTTTGCTATCGATATTATGGCTTCGGACGGTTATATGAAGATAGTCCGAAATTAAATCTGATGTTTCTCCGGGCAAGGAAAAAATTTTATCATTTTAACTTGCAGCCCCTCTAATTTTGATTTTGTGGGACTTTTGTGGGACAAAATTCGATGTGGCACAGTTCATGTAAATGTGGGACTGTTTGTTCTGATATGACGCAATTTGTTAACCTTCTCCATTTGGAGTCGGCCTTCTTCAGGAACTATAAGTGGATTTGTCCCTTAACCGCACCTACTGGGATATGAACCCTTACCGCAAGTGAGCCGTGTAGAGCTGAGCCTTGTCTGGCCAACTCCTCTGCGCGCTCGTTTCCTTTAATGTCACTGTGCCGTGGAGCCCAAAGAAGTGTGATACTGAAGCGGTCGAAAAACTAGCGAAAGCCCTAAGCTGCAACAAAGCAGACATTACTGTCATTCAGGAAATACGAAGGGCAAGAAGAAGATAAAAAACTGTGATATCTACTACGGACCGTGTAGAAACAGCGACTAACGAGTCCAGTATACGGCCTTGGAGTCCAGCATCCCGACTCCTTGAGTCTTACTGAGCTGCATAGGCGGTATCTTTAATGTGTGGGTCAAGAGGCAAGGTATGCAATAGCACTCTAAGGGCATCCATTGGCGCCAACCTCAGTGCTCCCGTGGTACCTATACTGGCTGTTCTTTGCAGCCTTTTTATCTTTGTGAGGTTGTAGCCTTTACTCAACGTGGGCCACCATACCAATGAGCCGTATGTGGGAATTGGACGTACTACAGCTGTGTACATCCGAGGTCAGCTTTGGTTAAAGTCTCCACTTGTTTCCAAAGGTTTTGCTGCAAGCATAGAAGGCAGCACACGCCTCCCAACTCTGTGTTCGATGATGTTGTGTTTCCAGTTAAGTTTTGGGTCAATCATGATACCCAAATACCTAGCGCTGGAAGATAGTGTGAGTGGTTGGTCATTTAGACGGGGGAGGGTGAAATCAGGTATTGGGAATTGATTTTGGTGGTGAATAGCACCACTTTCTTTTTGCTCGGGCTTACACCGAGGCCACAACTTGCAGCCTAGGTGCTAACCTTATCTATAACAGGCCCCATTAATTCACTTACCATGGAGGGGAATTTTCCTGCCACTAGTATCACCACGTCATCCGTATACGCGAGAACTTTGACCCGTTCCTTGTCTAATTTAGCTTGAATTTCATTCGTAACCATTAGGCTGAATCGAGGAGATATGAAGCCGCCCTGTGGTGTTCCTCTGTGGGAAAATTTGGTTAAATGTTAGTTAGTGGCACAGAAAAAAATCACCTGTGTTGAGTAAGAATAACAAAATTAGGGTGCACACGCTTAAAATTTTGATAAACCTCCCAAGTTCTGAGTAACATTTTTGAAAACCTATTTTTTTTTTAAATTAAAATTTAATAATTCTATGGGGTTACATAAAATGGACATTTTTATAGAAAGGCCTAATCTGATACTACTTTTCGTTTATTGAAATTGATTTATCCGATTATGCCCACAGTCCTATTTATGTGGGTATTTCGAATTACCCTTCTACATGACGCTAAAAAAGTTTCAAAATCCCCTCTAAATTAAGTACAGCTTACTCCGACTTGAGATAGAATATTGAAATCAGCATCAACGCTCAATATTTCAGAATAATTTCCCACCAATAAGGCTCTCTATGTAATCTACCGATTACAAACCACCTAAGAAGCTAATTTTAGTTTGAAAAATGTGCCGCCCCAAAAAATGGTCAACTAATGAAATTCCTCAACAAAACTGGTGTTACCATCCTAAATTACTATAAACTCCAGAGATTACAAACTTCTAGGCCCAATAAAATATTTAAAGTTGAAAATCGGTCAATCTCTGATGAGCACCTCAAAGGGAAAAAGCCCGCAAGTGTCTCAACTCAACCACCTGAGTGAATAAACACTCATCTTCGACTTTTCTTCCAAAGACTCCTTTATTGATTTTTTTTTTCAAAGGCGGTACACAGTAGCAATAGCATCACTGTACCTTTGGTACTCCGATCTATAATGGCAGTAAATTCGATTCGATTTACTACGCGACATTAAACTATTCTTTCTCATTTTCATAAGAACCTAATGAGCATAATCCCTGCATCACCAGCACCACTATCATCGCTGCTATAAGCCGCGGAAAGAAGCAGAGTCTCGGAATACCTCGAGCGTTAATTGAGCTAGCATTTCAGTACGACTGGCCCTCATTACCCCACCGCCATTTTATTGTTTTTAATTTGATTTTAATCTGTCATTTGAATTTTATAATTTATTGTCAATCTGGTAATAATTATGAAACCGCGTGCGCCGCGCTGTCGTCGTCGTCATACCTGGCACGCAGACTCAGAAGATAAGCCTCGAATTACCTGGTCATTTGGGATCGCACCTCAAAGGTGCCCAAGCAGAAAAAGACGATGAAAAACGATTCAAAATAAAGCCGGATGAGAGGAAAAGCAAAAGGAAAAAAAACCGTAATTTGCATAGCATTTGGCACGTCGTAAACTTGATGCTGGTCTGCGGATGAGATGAGGTGTCTTCTGAGTTGGTCAACACTTTTCTTCTTCGTCTGATGGCCGATGTTGGCGCCATACAATATCGATGCTGATGGTGTGGTGGTGGTTTTATTTTGTTCGTCATAGCTGTTTGGCCAGAAAAGATAGAACTTCACAACAAACCATAAAGCAATAAACACAACGTACGAGGAATATGGAGGTCCAATAAAAATAGCCCGATGTTAACAACAATACAAAGGGGTACCCATAAACTTTACAAAAAAAAAAACGGAATTTTGTAAGAAATACCAATTTAATAAGATATTAGATATTTTCAATGAAAACGAGTTAAGTGAGGTTGGTTGTAGGGTTGCCACTATTCTCTGTTCAAGAGTAAGCGTGCGATGAGGTCTGGTCGAAATTGGTTGCATAAGCTTGTCTTTCCTTAAAAATCCCATTAGGAGTTTTCAAATGGTAAAATGGCACCGGAAGCATCTAAAAACTGTCAAAACGTACATTATGACAATTCGTAGAGTGGAAATTCCTTGCTGGCCGTCATCAATATTTTTAAAAAAATCGTTTCGACCAGTTTTAAAACCTGTTTTTGTAACCCTAACCATTTTTTGTTAAATTGATAAGTATTCCAGCTTGAACACATTTTTGAAAAACAGATTCTCTAAAAACGCTGGGGTACCTCAAGGATCAGTTCTCTCATCCACTCTATTTCTGCTGCACATTAGTGATCTTTTGATAAATTGCAGAATCGCATTTATAGTTTTCCAGATGATGGTACTCTAATAGCGTCTAGCTGAAGCAATTCGAATATTACCGCTATTCCTGCTCACCAGCAGAGATGCGAACAAATCTGCTCTATAATCGAAGACCTATAAAAGATTCTACAATGGGGAAAGGAAAACCTTGTTCAATTGAGCTAAAGATACACTCCAGCTTCCTTTTTAGATATAGAGGGAGCTTTCAACAACGTCCTCACTGGAGCCATTCTTGAATCTCGGATCGAGCTGTGTATAGTAAAATCTATTAGCCAATGGATAGTCTATATGCTCGGAACAAGTATTATCCAAGCAAGACTTGGCAACAGTCACTTAAACAAATTTGCCCATAGAGGAACGCCGCAGGGCTGCGTCATCTCTCCTCTAATCTGGCTAATGGTTATGAATAAAATCCTAGTTTAATCAGACGAGGAACGGGTTAAAGTTGTTGCGTATGCAAATGACGTGGTGATACTAACGGGTGATTTTTTAGCTGCTTTGGTTTTGGCAACACTGGTTTTGACAGCTGACGTGTGTTTAGTACCTTGTGTCACTGTCAAACAGCTTCAGTTTGGTTTGCAATTTAACCATGGATCGTCTTACAAATGAACAACGCTTGCAAATTATTGAATTTTACTATCAAAATTCGTGCTCGGTTCGAAATGTTCATCGCGCGCTGCTTCCATTTTATGATCGGCATTCTCGACCTTCTGAGCAGTCTATTCGGAAGATTGTGACCAAATTTCGCACCAAATTTACTTTGTTGGACATTAAACCACCAACGCGGCCGTATCAGCTAGTGTGACAGAAGACCGCGAAATGTCGATTCGGCGCCGTTCCCAGCAGTTAGGCCTTTGTTACAGCACTACGTGGAAAATTTTGCGGAAGAATTTGGGCGTAAAGCCTTTTAAGATACAGCTGGTGCAAGAACTAAAGCCAGCCGACCTACCACAACGCCGAATTTTTGGTGAATGGGCTCTTGGAAAGCTGGCCGAGGATCCGCTTTTTTATCGAAAAATTGTGTTCAGCGATGAGGCTCATTTTTGGTTGAATGGGTACGTAAATAAGCAAAATTGCCGCATTTGGAGTGAAGATCAGCCAGAAGCATTGCAACAGCTACCAATGCATCCCGAAAAAGCCACTGTTTGGTGCGGTTTATGGGCCGGCGGCATTATTGGGCCATATTTCTTCAAAGATGATGCGAATCGCAGCGTTACTGTCAATGGTGAACGCTACCGAGCGATGATAACAAACTTTTTTTTGCCCGAAATGGAAGTTCTTGACTTGCATGATATGTGGTTTCAACAAGACGGTGCCACATGCCACACAGCACGCGAAACAATGGCGCAATTGCGAGGCGAGTTTGGTGAACAGTTAATTTCACGTTTCGGGCCGGTCAATTGGCCGCCTAGATCGTGCGATTTGACACCATTAGATTATTTTTTGTGGGGGTATGTCAAGGCTAATGTCTATAGGGACAAGCCCGCTTCGATTGACGCACTGGAAGCCAACATCCATGCATTCATTCGTGAGATACCGGCCGATATGTGTGAAAGAGTATGCCAAAATTGGACTCAGCGGATGGGCTACCTGAAACGCAGCCGCGGTCAACATTTGCATGAAATTATTTTTAAACATTAAATTGCAAGGTTCAAACTATCGATTCAAATAAATATTTCATTCATTTTTTCGAATTTTTTGTGTTTTTTTTTTTAAAAAAAGTTCTAAACCTCTTAAAAAATCACCCGTTACTTTCCGCAGTTGTAAGTGATAAAATATTTCTCGCCATAATCCTAAGGAGTCAAATCAAATTCCTTTAAAACGATGGGCCGACTGATTCAAGTTCTTCGTCCTGTTACACGCACTGGTGACCCAAACAACAATTCGACCAGAAAACATCCGTACGAAAAGAAGGCCTCAAAGACAGACACGCCCTCTATTGTTCCAATGCATGATGGTAACTGATAAGAGTAGGGAACAAGTTTTAAGGACCACGCCTCCCGAATGAGAGAACTCCTTTCCTAGTATGACCTTTATAGCCTAAATAGGATGCATTAAAAAACGAGTGGTGGGTGCACGACTGGGTCGTACGCAACTTTCTCTTTCACAGCGAGCTTGAGTTAGGTGTTAGATCATATAGTACGCATTTTTGTTATTAATGCTTAAAATGATATATATAATGTCGAAATGTGATTATACCAACGTTTACTCCGAAATTTGAAGGAATCGGTGTCTATGTGAAAAATAATTATTTTTCGTTATTGGCCAAAACTGAAAATTCCGTTAAGTGATATTTGGGCTGTTACAGGAATGCCGGAACGAACTTGCCCGCCTGGGCGACCGCCTCATCCATATAGTTGTTGTTTCTACACGGATCGTAGTAAGTGTCACAGTTTCTGATCCTCTTTTTGCCCATTGTATTTCCTGAATGTCAGTAATGTCTGCTTGGTTGCAGCTTAGGGCTTTCGCCAGTTTTTCGACCGCTTCAGGGTCACACTTCTCTGGGTTCCTGGGAACAGTGACATTGAAGGAAACGAACGTGCAAACGAGCTGGTCAGGCAAGGCTCAGCTCTACAAGGCTCACTTTCGGCAAGAATCCATATCCCGCTAAGTGCGGTTAAGGGACAAATCCACTGATACTTCCTGAAGAAGGCCGACTCCAAATGGAGAAGGTTAACAAATTGCGTCATATCGAGTAAAATATGGCCTTCTTACGATAAGAACAGTACAAACGACCTACTAAATAGAACCCGCCCAAATATCGCAAGGGTTACGGCGATAGTCACGGGATACTGGGTAATTGGAGACCACGCGGCCAAACTAGGGATCCTATGCAACCCCCAAATGCCGCAGTTGGGGGAACACAAATGAGACAGAAACCCTCTGCTATTTCATCTGCAAATGCCTGGTACTAGCAAGAGCCAGATTGCGTGCATTAGACCAACAAATCTTAGCGATATCTCGGGTAAAGGGATACAAGATCTTTTCCGTTTTCTTAACCTCAAAGGCTGGATCTAGAGAACGCCCATATCACATCCACAACAATCATAATAAAGGTCACACGTTTCGTGGTAATAAAGAGGCACATTAGTGCTACATGGGCCCCCTCTACCTAGCTACCTACCGAGCTGAAAAGAAGCAGTATACAATATTTACAAGATATAACAAGTCCACAGTTTCGCAAATAGAAAAAGAGACTACAGTCCTCAAATCCGAAGAATCCATGAATCTGATAGGAACCACAATTGGGACAGATGTATCATGCTAACACACGTAACCTCTATTGCCAAAGCAGCATCGTCGAAAACTAGTCAACTTTTCAGAGCTAAAAGACATGTTACACCAGCCCAGCTTTCTTTTTCTGTAAAAAGCCATAGTACGATCAGGTCTTGAATACTGTTCCCATGTTTTGAGTTTAGCCCCCAAACATATACTGAACTTACTGGACTCTATCCAAAGACGTGCAAACCACATTATAGAGGATTCTTCCCTTACTTCGAAGCTGCAACCTTTGACACGGCGAAGGCTTGTAGGAGATGTGTCTCATCATTAAACATAGGGGCAGTTGTCCCTAGACTCGTTGCATTAAAACGGCAGATAAGACACTCAGTTTTAGCTCACAGAAACACTTTCCACCTAACAACGACACGAACAACACAAAACCAACAAAAATTTGTGTTTGTTACAGAATAAGCAAACAAGACAACAATTCAAGAGCAAAGTCTACAAGCATCATCTCAGGTCGCTCCTAGAGCATTATAGGTTCGCTTGACCTGAGAAAAGTTGATAGGAAAAATAAAAAAAAATTCTGACTATTCAGAACAGCTTTTCGGACATAAAGTTTTGATATTTCGTCAAAATTGGTAAAGCGTTGCGTATGCTTTTTAGAAAAGCATAGCTTTACTTGAATAACAAGCTAAAACGTGGGGCCCCTTAAAATTCCCAATTATTTCAAGGAAGATAGAAAAAATACGGGCTTCAGGTGTCTCTGGAAGAGCAGTTCGCGTCGGAAACTCACGAGCCAAAAACTTACTTACATACAAAGTGGCGCTACAGTCCGCGGTCCTAACCAACATGGCTCTTCTATTAGCCAACGGATTGGTAACTGCCTCCAGTAAGTCATTTCAAGTTGATTGAGGTCGAGCGCCTCTTAAGACGATGTCTTCCCCTACTATGCCCGACGGAGAAATAGTGTTCATCCGCTCTTCATGTATAACCCTCTTGAACGTCCAAAATGGAGTTTTTTGACAGGGGGTGCCTGTCTAGCTCGTATAGTTTGTGATTGAATCTTCGACTCCATAGAACGTCAAGGTAAACAGGACTGAAGAAATTGTCTTCCAAAAGGACCAAAGGTTTCTTTATCCGCTTTTGATATGTTCCATGTTTCAGCACCTTAGAGCAGAATTGGGATGATCAGGGTCTTATGAACGATCTCCTTAGTTTGAATGAGGGCTTTACTACAGAATTGCCTTCTTCGTTCGATCTTTCGACGATCACCCACCTTGACATGGTGGAAGGGATTAAGTAATTTCCAATGAACCAAAAAACGAAACCGAAGGTTATGTTGGGAGTCATTCCTTCACATAAACTGTCAGGGATACACATGCCGGTAAGGTCAGAAGCGAGGGAACGAAAACTATGAGTCGGTCTCCAAGGTAAGGTGCGCGCCGGTACCTGCAATCCTGCATGGCTGACTGCCCAGTTGCTAGCGCAATTTCTTGTTACCAGGGGACCTCTAGTTTTAATCAAATGTCCCGTTTCCTCTATACAGAGGGTGAGAATAGGATGACATCCTTTCCCCCTTACTCGTGGGGCAAAACTCGGCATTTGAAAACCAAACGGAAAAGGCACGAGTTGAATGAATCGGGCACTCCAAACCCTATAAACAACGATTCTCAACTACAACTGACGTAGCAGAAGAAAGCCTCTTACTCCGGGATCCATCAAACTCAAAGGTAGTTTCAGATGAGGGAAGCGAAGGAGCAATTGACGTCCAAATGGAGAAACTACTTCTCGATGAGGATGACATCTGCTCTAACGCCAGCTCATCTGAATCCATCCGTAGTAGAGTCAAATCCTGCAAGTTGACGATCAGAAGACTAGGAAAAATAGGAACTCTAGGAGAAAAGGATCGCCTTAAGGCTTGCTCAGAATGTATATCTGTAGCTGGTATCTTGCATCGCTGTCAAAAAGGAGATACATTTCTTGCATGAAGTTGCCCTCTATTCAACTTCAAGCTACAGATTCACGAAGATACACATCGTGTAAGCGCTTACGGGTTGTCTTGATTTTAACTTTTCACTCAGCTACAGATACCAGCTACAGATACGCATTCTGAGCAGGCCTTAAGATTTCAGAAAGCTCAAACGTTTTTACAAAGTTTGGCATTAGCAGAGAATCAGCAGATCGCTCCTACCTGCGAAATGCATGGACCGAGTACCTTTAGCATGAAGGAACTAATGGGACCACTTTTGATGAAGGGCGCAACCCCAATAGGACAAAAAATGGTCTCCTATGATCCAGCGAAAGTCGAAGGCAAAATTATGGCTGATGAACCCATGTATACCCCCTAGCTGTTGACGAGCCGATTGCCGCTGAGAGGAGATACAGAAATCGAAGCTAAAGGAAAGCTCGATGGATCGGTCACTTACGGGTCACTTATGGGCGCATGCCCACTAGGAGATGACATGATCCTTTCAGACTTCTGATAGGGAACTTGAATAAAAATGTCCCTACTCTGAAGAATCTGACTACAGAAGAGAATGAGCCGCTCGCTTGTACCTTACGTGGTAAGATAATAAAGGGTAAGGGTGTTTGTGACCTGAAGGGACTGCCTCCGGTCGAATAACCATCTTTCAGACCCTAATAAGGATGGGCTTGGCATTAACTCCCAAAAAAAAGAACTCCATAACCAATATTTGACCAACCGGTTATCGACGAGACTACCCTCAAACTATCCGATAGCGCCAAATATTTGGGCGTCATTCTTGATAGAAAACTCAACTGGAACCTACATGTGTGTGAACGCATAAGGCCACAGTTGCTTTCTGTACCGAATATTCGAAAAAAACTGGGGTCCCAACCCTTGGATCATCCTATGGATGCACACGGTCATTGTAAGACCTATATTGACATATGGCGGACTTGTCTGGCAGCAATCCACAAATTGAGTCACCCATCTGAAAAATATGACAAAGTTAAAAAGGATATCATGTGTGGGCGGTATTAGCGCAATGAGAACCACACCAAAGCGGGACTGACAATCATCCTAAACCTGCTATCGCTAAACCTTTATATGCAAGAATCTGCAGCCAAAAGTGTTCTAAGAATCAGCAGCTCAACTGCAGGAAATCGAACTCAGGAGGACATGCCCAAATTCTAAACAGATATCTGAGCTCAGCTATATCCTCTGACTACATTCTGCCTCACCGTGACTTTCAAATACCATTATCTTGAGAGGAGTGGGAAAGGAACGAACTGGGCACCGAAACCATATCCATCCACACTGATGGTTCACAAATGGAAGTAGGCGTTGGAGATGGAGTGTTTTCAGAAACACTTAAGCTAAACAGCACTTTTCGTCTCCCTGAGCACAGCAGTGTATTCCAGACTGAGATACCGGCAGTAGCAGAGGCAGTCAAAGCTACCTCAATGCTGGGGATACCACCAGATGATATCACCATCTTCATCGATAGTCAGGCTTCAATAAAATCAATCTCTGCTGTCGAAATTAAATCCAAGCTTGTGAAGCGTTGTCGTGAAGAGCTAAAGGTTCTTGGCGTCCAACGTAATATTAAGCTCTACTGGGTCCACGGATACATAGGAATACAGGGCAATGGAATTGCTGATGAACTGGAGATAAAAGGATCTGCCTCCAGCATTTATCAGACAGACCAGTCTGTCAAACCGCCACTATGTCATCTCAAATATTTGCAACAACAAGTAGAACTCCCTTCACACGAGTGAAACATCCAAAAGGATGTAGCCTGAGTATGACAGCCAGAATCCATAAACTACTTCAAAGAAACATCTCTCCTTATGGATATCGAGGTGAGCAACCGTGTGCTGGCTATAGTGGCATTTCGTTCCGTAGTGAAGTCAATTAGCCTAAGTCCCTTGCTAGACGTGTTGTCGTGTAGGCTATGTTTTCCGACAATACTTCTAAAGATGTCTTCTCTTCCTACCTTTGCGTTAAAATCTCCCAGCACGATTTTAACATCGTACTTTGGTAGTCGCTCATGGTTTTGTCAAGGAGCCCGTAGAAGCAATCCTTAGTTGTATCATCTTTTTCCTCCGTCGGAGCATATAAGGCTTATGTTGGCGAATTTGGCCTTGATGCGGATTGTTACAATGCGTTCGCTATTGTCTTGGAAACATAAGACTTCTTGCCTAAGTCTGGCACTTATAACAAATCCGCATCCAAATAGTCGCTGTTTCTGCTCACTATAACACGGTCCATAGCAGATGTCACAGTTTTTCATCCTCTTTTTGCCCGGCCCATCCCATCGTATTTCCTGGATGGCAGTAATGTCTAGTTGTTCGTCTGCACCTCTCCTATTTAATGTTCTCACATTCCAGGTGCAGATACGAACGTCGTTGTCTTTTTTTCGTTTAGCAGGGTCGTCAACAATAATATCAGTCCTTTCCGAGTCTCTTGGTTGCTTCGTAACATAAGCTTTTTTCCACGGTTGGGTAGTTAACCCAAAGCACAACCCCCAAGCTGGAGGGCCAGGCCCTTGTTTTGACTCTAGGACAGCGGGCCGGAAAAATACCGATGTCAGTAGCCCATTTTGGGATATGAGCGCCGCCGTTGACCCATTGAGGGCTCCTCCGCCACCAACTGTTTTCCAACACCCTGGCTCAGTATTGGAAATCCCTATAGACCTGGTGTTCAAATATGTCGAAGCAGCTCATATAGGGATTACACTACCAGTTCGATCAAACTGGAGCTGTAGCCGCCACCGTTGACTCCATCTAGAGAATTCCTCCGCTGCCGCCTGAGAGTGAGTGCCTTAGTGAGAGGACACTCCTCCCCCCTCTCTCGTTTGCTGCCACCAACGACCTTCCACAGGGGTTTATTACCCCATCTCCAGTCGAGGTACTAGGCACCCAGCAGTCACCAAGTGAGAGTAGGAGTTGATTGTGAGAGGCTAGTGTGAGAACGCTTATGTTCTCATGTAATCGCATCACTATCCGTAAACACCGGCACCGGAAGGAAATGTTCAGTGAGCGCATAGTTTCACGTTTTGGTCCTGTAAATTGGCCTCCAAGATCGTGCGATTTAACGCCGCTTGACTATTTTGTGTGTGGATGTGTGAAGTCGGTAGTTTACGCCGATAAGCCCGAAACGATGGACTACTTAAAGGACAACATTCGCCGCGTTATTGTCGATGTATGGTCACAAATGTTGAAAAGTCATTGAAAACTGGACCTCTAGATCAGTTTACGTCCGAGCCAGCCGTGGCAGTCATATGCCAAAAATCATATTTAAATTATAATGCAAGAAGATCATCTTTCGAATAAAGTAAATTTCGCGTCAATTTAAAAAAATCCTCTCTGTTTTATTCCATTTCAAAGTTCTATACCTCAAAACCCAACAGATTCATATTTTCAGGAATGGAGTTTATTCAGGAGCTTTTTTTATAAACTCGCCTTTTGGTCGTCGTTCTTCCTGTTTTTTTCAGCCTTGCAAGAGTAAAGGGCTTCAACAATCGATTCTCTGAACTCTTCAGAGTTCGAATCATTGGCTTGAAAAGATCTTTCCATCGAGACATCGACATATCATAATTTTCCCATTTCCAACATTTTTTCCATTGAATGGCAATTATTTCATCGGACAACCCTCCAAACTCTTAAACGGAACGAACTTCAAACGCAAATGAAACTCAAAACTTTAAGAAAAGTTCTAAACCAAACCATTGACAACATCTTCCTGCACCGCACCGCATGACGATCAGTCAAGATCAGACTAGATCACATCACAACTGCACTCGCCATAGATGAACCCATTAACCTGATCGAAGATATAATATCCCCCACAAGCGTTATGCTACTCAAGAAATCGTTCATCTACTGATTCGATTCGTACATCACCCTCACCCCAGTGCAAGATCCAAGAAATGAGACGACTACGACGACGACGATGATGACGATCACTAATAAACGGCACAAAACGAAAAAACGATCTTAGATCTGAGTCTGGGTCTGTGACTGTGACTGTGTCTGACTGTGAGTCTGAGTCAGAATTGTCTGTCAGCCGGTGAGACGTCGTGTAGCCAACCAAAATGAAACCCATCAAGAGCTGCATCTCCTCATGATCACCATTATCCTCGTCCTCCTGAGATGCAGGGACCGTACCTTCTTTCTATTTCCGGTCGTTTATTTCAGAATTTATCTTTATGTCGTGTTACGATTTTCTCCTTTGACTCCGCACCCTGGCACAAGAGAGGTGCGGTATAGGGACACACACAAGATAGATACTGTGCGCAGGAGTGGATCTTTCAACCTGCAGGAGTTTGGACTTATGGATGTCGATCTTTGACGTATCTATCACCGAAAATGAATTTTGAATGTTTTGGCACATGGAAGCACTCTTTTTGAGGTTTCGATTCGTCCACAGCGCTTGTATCTATTTGTCTTCTGTTTTATCTTCGCGGTGAAACAAAATATCGGTGATGCTGATGATCAGTTTTTTTTTTTTGACGGGTGCTGCTTCGTCATCTTTAAGATCTCAGCTGGTGGCTTTTGGTGAGGCGCGTGCTGTCCAATGGACTTGGATTGGAGTACCTCTTTCGTGTGTTCTTTTGTGCGCTACAAGAGGAGTTTTGTTGTTATGTGTTGCAGACAGACTGGCTTGACGGTACTTCTTTATTTTGCGTTAAGACTTGTCAAGCTTATTATGGACCCATTTGGGGTTGGGCACATCCGATTTTGTTCGCACTGCGAAGATTGATGGGTGTGGAGTTTGTGCCGGATTTAGATGGATGTACGCGGGGGGGTTTATAAAATGTTGGTCAATCATAACGTATTATGTCGTTTCAATGTTTTGTTTTCGATTGAGATAAGTATGGGTGGTTGGATGGTAATTATATGTTGGAGGGTCAAGTGGTTTGAATGAGAATTTCATGGACGTTAGTGTTGGTGATATTGTAAGACCGAAGATATATGTCAAACTTTGACATTATTACTTATAGATTGTCAACTTTATGTGTGTTTTAATATTTCTACAGGACTTATGTATCACCTGTGTATGAGACTCGACGAATTCTTCCTTCCCAAAAATCCTAACAAAATTTGTAAAGGTTTGAGCGGAGAAAGAATAAGAAAATGCAGCGAATTAAACAACTTAAATTTATTTTTTCTGGATTCCAAGGTGTTGCTCCCACTGTGTGATAAATCCAAGTGAAAAAGACCGTGGACCATGATTCGTGTTAACTGCGAAAAAGTTCATGTTGCTAGAAAACGATAAGGTATTTACAGTTTGACGATTGAGCGCTTACACATGAGAGCAAAAATTTATAGGCTTAATACAGTGAGTCAAAACATGCATGTGTAACAATAAATGTAGATGCGAATCAAATAAGAACTTTTAACAATCAATTACAACATAATATCAAGCAAACCAATGAATAATAAATAACAAATGAATGAACAACATATAACGAAATAAATGCTCCATATAATCTTAAACAACCTGCGTCTGATAAATATCTTTAGACAAAGCGGTGTTCTAAATTTATCCAGAGGAATATTTTTTTGTTTTCAAGACATTGGCGAACGTATTGTGACAAATGAATGTCCGAACATCCCGAGGGGCTAACATCGACTCGGACCACTACCTTGTTGAAGCTAAAGTAAGGATGCGGATATCCACCACGCCACAAAAAAAACTGAAATACTGTGAAATTTAATGTCGAAAGACTGCAATCGCCAGAGACCGCCAAGACCTTCGCGCAACGCGTATCCCTTAACCTCTCGACTCACAACATACCACCAGCATCTAATGTCGAAGAAAAATGGCAACGATGCCAACAAGCCATTAGATCAGCCGCAACTGATGTGCTAGGTTTCTCGCGGCCACCAGCAAGAAACCCCTGGTTTGATGAGGAATGCCGACAGATGCTCGCAGCCAAGAAGGTGAAGACGAGAGCTGCCATTGGGCTCTATAGGCAAAGAAGAAGGGAAGAACATCGGCTTTTAAGAAAGAAGAAAAAAGAGCAAGAAAAGCGCACGATCGAGGATATAGAGAGGTGCCACTCCAGGAACGATGTTCGCAAGTTTTACCAAAGTGTAAAACGTCAAAGCCAAGGCTACAAGGCTCGAACAGAATCCTGTCGAGATGAACAAGGAAATATCTTAGTTGAGACACAGTCGATGCTGAGGATATGGAAGAACCACTTCTGCAGACTGTTAAACGGCGATGACGAACAAGATTCCGCTATCAGGCAGAACGAACCATTTAATATTGGCAACGACAGCAAACTGCCTACCACCCGACCCAAGTGAAGTTAGGATAGCAATATCTAAACTCAAGCGCAATAAGGCCGCCGGAAATGACGGCCTCCCCGCTGAGCTTTATAAAGCTGACTTGGTAAGTAATATCCACAAACTCATAAGCCAAATCTGGTCGGATGAAAGTATGCCTAAAGAATGGAACCTCAGCATCGTTTGCCCGATCCACAAAAAAGGAGACCCTCTGAACTGCGCCAACTACAGAGGCATAAGTCTCCTTAACATCGCCTACAAGATCCTATCTGCCGTAATATGTGAACGCCTGAAACCGTTTACCAACAACCTGATTGGCCCTTATCAGTGTGGTTTTAGGCCAGGAAAGTCCACACTTCGGCAGATCCTGGAAAAACGCAACAAGTCCAAATCGATACCCACCACCTATTTATCGATTTCAAAGCCGCATACGACAGCATTTATAGAGACGAACTGTACAGAGCCATGTCTAGTTTTGGTATACCGCCCAAACTCGTCCGTTTGTGTAGGATGACGATGGAGAATTCTCGCTGCATCATCAGGGTAGGAAACGACCTCGCCAACACTTTCGATACCAAAAAAGGATTTAGGCAAGGCGATGCTCTGTCATGTGACTTTTTCAAGTTGATTCTTGAGAGGATTGTGCAAAACTCCCGAGCCAACACCAGAGGCACAGCATACGCCGACGATATTGACATCATTGGTAGGACTCAACGTGATGTCATAGCCATGTTTGCTAGGAGAAGGAAACGGAAAAAATGGGTTTAGCAGTAAATGAGGGTAAGACTAAGTATATGCTGTCAACACGAAAGGACACACAACATCGACGAATTGGACAGAACGTCACCATTGACAGATATAACTTTGAGGTAGTACGGGACTTTGTCTACCTCGGTCCTGCAGCTCCTTATGCCCCCTATGCGGTGCGCAATGGCGGCAGGTAAAAGCGGGTCCTAGCTTGTTACTCAAAAGGAACAAACCTCTACCTTTCAGTAAATACTGCATAAAGTGGAGATTTTCTATAAAAGATCGCATCAATCAAAAGATTGATTTTAAGCCTAATGACGGCTTCAGTAGAAATATTTGGAAGGATGATGAACAAGTCAGTGTATTTGGGGGTCCCTATTAGGTTGTCCGAGCGCAGTTCATCGAAATTCATCCAGTCGTCAAGCGGTGTAAGTCCTGCAATGATTCAATCACTGCTTTCGTGATTCCCACCAATGTAAGGTCATCTTCCGGAGCTGACGATGTTCCACTAGTTGAATACAAAGTGTCAGCTCACTTTCCAAACCCTAAGCTGACTTTTAGTAGTCTATCCACTTTTGACAGTCACCACTGTTACCCCCGATCATATTCGACGAACGACACCCAAATGGATTAGCTTAAGTCTAACATGCCACTACAATGCCTTTGCTGCATATTCCCTCTCTTGAAACAGATTAAGATACCTACTTCGATCAGTCTCCCCCTTCCTCATACGTCCATACCCAAGACCATAGCACCCGATCCAATTGTGTGACGTGCTCCATTTGTTTTCGGCTTCAAAAACTGGAAATGCAATGCACATCGAGCTGCTTGTGTGCTGCACTGTTCTCGCAGAGTTTGTTTGCTTGTCGATTGATTCCCTGCAGCTACCGCTGCCGGAGGCTTAGCTCAATACTAGGACAGGGTCAAAAGACTCCAACCACTCGTTTTGCGCGCTCGTGTGGAATGTTTGCATTTGCTCCAGAAAGTCAAACCGCTGCGCGCAGCACATACCGCAGATAGATTGGGTAAAAATAGACGCAGGCGCAACAGGCCAACTACTGCACACCAAAACTAATGAAGAACATAACTCACACTGGAAGTTGGGTATATTCGTCCTAGAGCGTTGTTGGAAACCCGGTTATGTGTACAACCTTTAGGCTCCAATAAAACAAATGAACGTCAAGCACAACAAACAAACAAACAAACAACCAGCGAGCGGACGGAAGGGAGACACCGCGCTCGCTCCTGAACGATGACATTAATAAATGTCCGCCAGTCCAATATCGTTGGCAAATTAATCAGGCCGGTCCTAAATATCATTCGTTTATTATGTACCGAGTATTTGGAGTATTTGGTCGATGGGTCTAGCTGGGGAAGAGGCAACTCACCACCGACCCAGCTGATGGTCAGATGAAATATCGTCCGGCGATAGAATTCCCTGGCGCGGAACTTCACGCCGCTAACGCACTAATGGCTCTAAATGGACCGCACATTATCCGAGAGGCGAAGAACACCACGTCATCGCAGTGGCAGCAGCAGCATCCAGCATAATATGCTCATCGTCGTCATCGCTGCCACACATCTCATGATGGATCATTTTGATTAGACTGGCTGACTTTCGCCGTCGTCGACGCGGCAAAGCATTGCGTTGCCTTTTGTTCGGCGTAAGCTCGGCTTAAATGGATGACGACGACGACGAAGATGATGATGCGACTTCTGTGCGCCCCACCATCTGTCACGGCCATTAGATGGTATACCGCATGCAGGTTGACCAAAAACATCCTCACGATCAGCAAACAGACGCACACTTTTATAAAGTATCTACGTATCTATGCATACGGAATCCACGTATCTATGCCTAGGAATTTTCATTAAAAAATAATTATTTATGGCCCCTGTTGCGGAGCCGGGTCTGAGAGGGTAGTAGCTGACGCGGATTTCTCCAGCCCGTTAACACAAAATATCACTTTTAATAAGTTGGCAATTTAATTTGTTTGCAAACGCTGTGGACTATATTTTAGTCTCGGTCCGCGCTGCAACTGAAATTGAAAATTATTATTTATTGGGAATGGCTGACACTACTCAGGGTGGGGGCTACTGGATAAGATGGTTGGCCGGGTGCCTGGCAGCATGGGTTTCTGGTTTCACAGTCGCAAATGCTCATCGAGCATCGTGGTATAGACCGAAGATAGAGCTTGTAGTATTGACACATTGAAGTGGATACTTTGCGGGCAGAATTTAGTGCGATGGCTCATCCCCCTTGGAGTACGAGTGCACGTGAGTGTGTTGAGCTGCGGCTTAGGTCGATATCTCATGCGACTTATTTTATGAATATTGGCCGATAGCCGAGTCCTGGATGTGCCGGAGATTGGTGAGGTTGGGTGGAATTTACAAGATAATTGGACGATCAACACGTTTATTGGTGCGAAGTAGTTTCCTTTTTTTTTGCTTAAAAGTATTTTAGGCTTCAAGTGGAAAGCTGTTATTGGGGATAGGCTTGTTTTAGAGGAGAGTCATGCCAGCATAATGGTTTGGATTGGATTAAGTAATGGATGCGACAAATATTTGGTTTAAATTTCAAAACGAACTTATCTATCTGGTGTTTGAGGCGTTTGCAATTCAAAGAGGCAGCGGATAGGAAGTTCCACAGGGTAGATCACTTGAGAACACTTAAATTTTGTGGAATAAACTGCTCTTAGAACGCTATAATCTCCTTAATCTCAAAAGCACTGTCGGGATTACTATTTGCCCATCAAAAGTCATATATTTTGCTCAAGATTCAGTTTCTTTTATTTACCTAAGTTAGAACGAAGACTTACTAAACAATCCACCATTTGCATTTAAGGCTTTGGATGTTTGGAGGAAAAGGTTTGTTGGGACCTAGGGTCTTGTTTGCGTGAGTACCTACTTCTTCCATTATGGTGGAACCTACAATTTTATTGCGAATTCTACCAACTATAACCCGACCGACGAATCATTGTCGGATCATGGTTAATATTTCTACGCTTGCGAATCCAATTCAAACTTTCTGCGACACGATTTATTACATTACCTACGACACCTCTGAGTTGTCACCTTTTGCTCAAAAATGTTTGCACCTTAAGTGATAATGTGGTCATATAGTGTCTTAGGTTTGAACCTATTCCATCTGTTAGAAATCCACAGAAACGGCCCTTAAAAAAAAGGAGTCGATGCAACACATTTTGTCAAAAAAGTTGCATATCGACTGTCAAGCCAACCGACTGTCAAGGCCGATCGATAATTTGGAGTTCAGTACCAATAAGAAATTTAACCTTACTTAGCCCTTCAGCCAATGGCGATTTCTACCACTTGTGAGTGATTGAAATATCTTATCTAGTACGCAGTGTATAATCTCTAGACTTCTTCCTATAATCTCTAGACCTGTATAATCTCTAGACTTTGTCCTATAAAATCACATTAGGAATCTGCCATGCAGTCGCCAGACCATGAACTCTACAAAATTTCAAGACTCATCAATAGAATTATCTTCACCCCCCATTCAAGTAAAAGATGCTGCACTGTAATGACTTGACCCTAACCTTAAATCTTTGCCTAAGAACTTCCACATATCCCTATGATAAAAAAAAAATACAAATTTTTGTCGCAACAGGCTCGTTAGTACCCAGGGCCTAGCTTTCTCACAACCATTCATGTGTGCGTGTGTACTTCTTGCGCACGATGGCGGGACCTCCTGTTTTATGCAGACTCCAAACGACTAAGTTGAGATAAGCTATTCTGCATTTCTTGACAATTGATACTACTCGGATGATTTGTCTGATCATCACGAGAGGAGGGCCAGTGAAAAATCATTTAGGTGTTACTTCGGCTGGGAATCGAACCTAGACCTTCTGCGCGGCAGTTCATCGCACTAACCATCGCGCCACTGAGCCCTAGGATCTGTCCTACAAAATATCTAGATACTACTTCACAGCACCTCTAGGCATTTCTCTTGAATACATACCCCTGGTGGCAGCAAACGATAGAGGGGGAGGAGTGTCCACTCACTAAGGCACTCACTCTCAGGCGGCAGCGGAGGAATTCCCTAGATGAAGTCAACGGTGGCGGCTACAGCTCCAGTTTGATCGAACTGGTAGTGTAATCCCTATAAGAGCTGCTTCGACATATTTGAACACCAGGTCTATAGGGATTTCCAATACTGAGCCAGGGTGTTGGAAAAGAGTTGGTAGCGGTGGAGCCCTTAATGGGTCAACGGCAGCGCTCATATCCCGAAATGGGCTACTGACATCGGTATTTTTCCGGCCCGCTGTCCTACGGTCAAAACAAGGGCCTGGCCCTCCAGGTTGGGGGTTGTGCTTTAGGTTAACTTCCCAACCATGGAAAAAAGATGATGTTACGAAGCAACCAATAGACTCGGACAGGACTGATATTATTGATGATGACCCTGCTAAATGAAAAAAGGACAACGACGTTTGTAGCTGCACCTGGAATGTGAGAACAATAAACATAGGTGCAAGCGAACAACTAGCGGAAGCCCTAAACTGCTACAAAGCAGACATTACTGCCATCTAGGAAATACGATGGGATGGGCCGGCCAAAAAGAGGATGAAAAACTGTGACATCTGCTATGGACCGTGTTATAGTGAGTCGAAACAGCGACTATTCGGATGCGGATTTGTTATAGGTGCCAGACTTAGGCAAGAAGTCTTATGTTTCCAAGGCATTAGCGAACGCATTGTAACAGTCCGCATCAACGCCAAATTCGACTTTTATGCGCTCATGCTCCGACGGAGGAAAAGGATGGTATAACTAAGGATTGCTTCTACGAGCTCATTGACAAAACCTATGAACGACTACCAAAGTACGATGTTAAAATCGTGCTTGGAGATTTTAACGCAAAGGTAGGAAGAAAGGATATCTTTAGCAGTACCTGTCGGAAAATATAGCCTACACGACAACACGTCTGGTAACGGACTTAATTAATTAATTCATAATCGGAGTAATGAACCCCATTTTCATCATTAAAAATCGTAGGGAAGTCTTAGACTTAACACTTTCCTCTAACTCTGTCACCCTATCAGTCTCAGACTGGAGGGTATCAAACCAACCTAGCTTTTCAGATCACAGTATTATACAGTTCTCACTACTTGATACGTTAGCTAACATCGCTCCGTTTCGTAATCCCAGAAAGACAAACTGGGACACCTTCATCTCCGAAGTCTCCGAACACACCTTTAGTAGTGTCGCACGAAACCAATCAGATGTTGACACAAAGGTCAACAAACTCGTCTCAGTTTTTAAAAATGCTTTTTCAACAGCGTGCCCACTAAGCAAAAATACAAAAAAGAAAAAGAAACAAAGCCACTGGTGGTCTAGGGAACTAGCCAGACAACACAGCGCAACGAGAGAACTCTTCAAAATAGCAAAAAGGTTAAACGTAGAAACAGACTGGCACTCTTATAGCACCAGCCTCTGTAAATTCAAAAAAGAGACCAGAACGGCCAAAAGAAAGGCTTGGAAAGAATTCTGCAGTAATATCGAGGATAACAATGAATCTGCCAGATTGAGGAAGATACTATCGAAAGAAGCAAGCAGCCCAGGTTTTCTCAAAAATTCAGCAAATGAATGGACGGAATCAACCGCTGATACCCTGAACCTTCTTTTAAGCACACACTTTCCGAACTGCAAAACGGTAGAGGAAAATGCCATTGTAAGTACAAAAACAGACCACACAACGGTCAACATGGGTGACAACTCTCTCTCTCTCTCATTAATACGATAGTGTGCAAGGAAAAAATTGCATTGGCCATTAATTCATTCAAGCCCCAGAAATCAGCCGTCCCTGACGGCATAACCCCTATCATGCTACAAAAAACTGCTAAGCACATAATGCCAACACTGCTCACTATCTTCCGTGCATATCTAAAACTAAACCACATACCACAAGTGTGGCGTGAAGTTAAAGTTATATTCATACCGAAAGCAGGTAAATGCAGCCACATCGCAGCGGAAGATTTCCGACCCATAAGCCTGTCTTCCTTCCTACTGAAAACGATGGAACGATTACTTGACATCCAAATACGTAGCAACTTGGATCCAGGTTACCTATCTGTAAGCCAACACGCCTATATAAAGGGTAAATCGGTGGAAACGGCTCTACACGAAGTAGAAAATTCACTGCACTACAAAGAATATACGCTAGCAGCCTTTATAGATATAGAAGGAGCCTTCAACAACGTTACAACTGAAGCAATTGCTGAGGCACTTACCAAAGCTGAAATAGGTATTGTTTCTAGCAATTGGATCTTAACCATGCTCAATAACCGGATCATTTCGTCAACACTAGGCGATTGTACCAAAAGGATCACAACGGGCCCATCCCCGAAGGTCACAAAATGGCTATACACAGCCATTGTCAGACCAATCCTAACATACGGTTGCTTGGTCTGGTGGAATGCTATGAAAAAAGCAAAACATATGACCAAGCTTACGAAAGTTCAAAGGACAGTAGGGTTAGAAACAATCCTAAACATAACACCAATTGACTTACAAATCAATGACACAGCAGCAAAAAGCGCAGCAAGACTCAAAGAAACGGGCAATCTATTCACGAAGCCTTTTGGCCATAGCTCCATAATAAACTCAATGGCATATGCGGATGTAGCATCTGACTACATGATCCCATATCACGACTTTGATACTAATTACTCTATCAGAATACCAAGCAGAGACGAATGGTCTTCAAACAATGTGTTATCTAACATTGAAATAGCAATCTATACCGACGGATCCAAAATGGAAGTCGGAGTGAGCTCTGGTGTCTACTCTGAAAAGATCGGGCTAGCTACATCCTTGAGATTAGCAAACTCGTGTAGTGTATTCCAAGCTGAGATCCTGGCCATACTCAAAGCTGCCGAATCGGCTAGGGTATTGGACATATCACATGAGGATATCTCCATCTACGTGGATAGTCAAGCGGCCATTAAAGCTCTGGCACCCAATATAGTAAAATCACGGGTAGTTGGACGCTGCCGCGAAGAGCTGAAGGCTCTTTGTAACCAGAACAAAGTCCAAATTATCTGGGTGCCAGGACATAATGACTTTATAGGAAATGAGAAAGCAGACGAACTAGCCAGACTAGGATCGTCCAGTTGCATTTCCCTAGCTGATAAAAGGGTCAATCCCCCGCTAGCATCTAAAAAACATGAATTAGCTAAGCACACTCAAAAAGAAACCATAACAAGATGGCTAAATACAATAACTTGTACACACACAAAAGCTCTCTGGCCAGAATTAAGCGGCAGCAAATCAAACAAGCTATTAGTTTTGAATAGAGCTTCCATTTCTATAGCGGTGAGAGTGATAACAGGTCACAACCTGTTAACCAGGTATCCTCTTTCTCTATTTCAGGACACTTCTTCGAAGGGTATCGCTATGGGCCCACGTAGGCCTATGCGTGTTTGACGACTCGCCCGAGCGTCAGCAGCCCATCTAACCTAACCTAGCCTAACGGACTTAGGCTAATTGACTTCGCTACGGAACGAAATGCCACTATAGCCAGCACACGGTTTCCTCATCTCGATATCGATAAGGGGACATGGCGGTCTCGAGATCAACAAACAGTCACCCAAATTGATCACATTGCGATAGACAAGAGGCACGCATCCAGTATTTTGGATGGCCGAACATTCCGAGGGGTTAACATCGACTTGGACCACTACCTTGTTGCAGCCAAGGTAAGGATGCGGATGTCCACCACGCCACAACAAACCAGAAATACTATGAACAAATTTAATGTCGATCAACTGCAATCGCCAGAGACCGCCAAGACCTTCGCGCAACGCGTATCCCTTAACCTCTCGATTCACACCACACCACCAGCCTCTAATATCGAAGAACAATGGCAACGATGCCAACAAGCCACTAGATCAGCCGCAACTGATGTGCTAGGTTTCTCGCGGTCACCAGCAAGAAACCCCTGGTTTGATGAGGAATGCCGACAGATGCTCGCAGCCAAGTAGGAGGCCTACAAGGGTAAGCTGCAGGTGAACACGAGAGCTGCCATTGAGCTCTATAGGCAAAGAAGAAGGGAAGACATCGGCTTTTCAGAAAGAAGAAAAAAGAGTTTTACCAAAGTGTAAAACGACAAAGCCAAGGATACAAGGCTCGAACACAATCCTGTCGAGATGAACAAGGAAATATCGTAGTTGAGACACAGTCGATGCTGAGGATATGGAAGAACCACTTCTGCAGACTGTTAACCATTCAATATTGGCGACGACAGCGATAACGACTAACCACCCAACCTAAGTGAAATGACAACAGCAATATCTTAACTTAAGCTTGACAATGCTGACGGAAATGACGGCATTTCTTATAAAATTTCCCCTCCTGGTTCGAACTTAAAACGCTACAGGAGCGCCCTGAGATGGTGCCTGCAGATATTTATTGACACAGCCCTAGAAATGTTGTATATTGGTGGAAATACCTCTCCTGAAAGTTCGACAAATTGTCGGCTTAGTCTGAAACAATAAGAATTCCTGCCGAGCCTTATAAAGCCGGCGGTGAAGATTTGGTTAGTAGCATTCACCAACTAACAACCAAAATTTGGTCTGATGAAAGTATGCCTGAAGAATGGAACCTCAGCATCACTTTCCCGACTCACAAAAAAGGAGGCCTTCTGTTCTGCGCCAACTAGAGAGAGCGATTTAGTTCTCTCTAGTTGGCGCAGTTCAGAAGGCCTCCTTTACAAGATCCTATCTGCCGTAATATATGAACGACTGAAACCGTTTACCAACAACCTGGCCGGCCCTTATCAATGTGGTTTTAGGCCAGGGAAGTCCACAACCGATCAAATTTTCACACTTCGGCAGATCCCAGTCCAAGAAGTCAAAATCGAAACGCACCACCTATTTATCGATTTCGAAGCCGCTTACGATAACATTGATAGAGACGAACTATCTTATCCGTTCAGCTGTTTGTGCGATGTTATATTAATTACCGATGCCGCAGAAATCTTCCTCCTCTGACTCAGCTGAGATTTGATTCAGTGGAACAACATCCTCAGCAGAGGAAACTTTTTCTGTCAAAACCCGGTTTAAATATATCCCAGCTTATAAGAACGATGATTTTACTTTAAATAGATGAAAAATTTCATTTACCAATCTACGCATTTATGCAACCAGTAGTTAGCTGTCAAAAATCTTCCAGGAAATACCTGAAATATTTCAACAAACACATTGCGTTGGTGCAAATCACCCATAAACGCCAGTTCGCTAATCAACTCTTTCCCCCATGCAATTAACGTCACTCACTTCGATCACTTTTCACTCAACCCGATGACGCTCAGTTTGTATTTTTTTTTTTGTAAATTTCTCTTGTACCTTCAAATCCAAGTGTCACTTCATTCGAAAATGTCGATTTTCACCTCCATGCCTGTAAAAGGTGAAAAGAATCAATGAAACACACAAAAACTGTCCAAACCCGATTAATTCACCCAAAAAAAAAAAAATCTGGAGAATCAAAGAAAAGAAAAAAGACAAAGAACGCTTGTTAAAATATTTGTCAAATGAGATTCCGATCTGATGTTTCCATTTTTTGTTGTTCCATGTCCTCTGGGTATTTTATGTTTGTTTTGGTAGGATCTGTCTGTCGGGGTTGTCCGAAAAAAAATTTCTCAATATCCAACGAAACCCATCCGAGACAGAATCAGGTCCAATTCATTTGGGATTTCGTGTTTCTTTTTGGACCTGCATTCCGTGGACCAAAAAAAAAAACCAGAACTGATTATGAAGATTCGGTTTTTGGGGCGCGCATCTTTTGTTCCATTTTTCTTGTCTTTTGCATCTTTAAATGCGGACAAACACAAGGCGAAACAGGAGAAAACACTATCGAAGGAGCGCATTATTGAACCATCTGTGGTGAGCATCAATTTTAGGTTCGAAATAAATATTTAGTACCTGTGATTGAGGTGTTCAATATAGGTACCACACAGAGGTCAATCGAGGTTTCAGGCTGTTTGGGATGAGGGAGGGTATGAAAGTAGGACCTAATCGAATGAGTGCGTCGAAGGAGTGTTGCTGTTGCTGGTGTGACAAAGTGATCATGTCAATGTGACACAATCGATAAGTGTGATGGATATTTTCGAGAGGACTTTGAGTCTTGTTATGGTTTCAGCTTAGATAAATATTTGTGCAACGAATGTTTTTTTTATATTTCGTGGGAATGGATGTGGGGTTTCCTTGAAACCACTATTTCTCATCCTTACTGTAGACCAATTCTTGCCAAATACCAGACGAGTATCTATCTGTCTTTATTAGTTCTAAACAATGATGGTATTAAGAGGGGAAGCACGCAGATTATTACGGATCGCATGCAGGGGTCTAGCAGCAGCTAGAGGATCCACTTCCTATTTAAGATAAATCGCGAACTCGTTTGTTCGTATATAACGTCATGTCGGGAGCTCTTGTTCAACATCATCATACGGGAGGATTACCACCAGGGTTCCCAATTCAAAAGGTCTTATTGGAACAAGTTGGATGAAGGAATGTACCAATGTAAGCAAAGGCCTATAAGGTAAAAAATTGTCTTACTTTGACTAAAGGGGCCTTAATAAGATTCTATTTAAAAAGAAAACTCGTTTTTTTGGGATAGAAGATCTATTGCTTCCATGGTTTTTTATGGCGTATCACATCGGGCAAATGGCCTAGACGTGACGTCTTTGCTGGCATATAAAGGGTCCGCCATCTAACGGTTTTTTTTTTTTTTCAACTAGTGCTTATTTCGTGAATGGTAACACTTAGCTCATGTCTGATTCGACTGGTAATTAGTTTTATCCTTCCGCTGAACGAATATGGTTGTGTATACGCTTGAACAACGCTTGGAAATATTGCGACATTACTTTGAAAATCATGGTAATGTTGCAGAATGTGTGCGAAAATTGCGTACGGATTGCATTGGAAGAAGAGAAGCACCGTCAGCTCCGTATGTTCGTTATCTTGTGAAAAAAGTGAAAGAAACTGGCACCCTCATCGATATACCAAAGCGTGAAAAGCCAAAAACAGTGCGTACACCCGAGAATATTGCTGCTGTGGCAGAAAGTGTGCGTGAAGCGCCATCAACATCAATTCACCGTCGTTCTCAACAATTGAACATTTCGGAGACATCATTGAGACGAAGACCTTGGTATGACGCCATACAAAGTCCAATTGGTTCAGGAGTTGAAGCCAACTGACCATCCAATGCGTTTTCGCTTCGCTAAGTGGGCCTGCGATCGACTTAGAGAAGATGGCGATTTTGCCAAAAAAAAAATCATCTTTTCAGATGCAGATCATTTTGATCTTGGCGGGTATGTCAACAAGCAAAATTGTCGCATTCGGGCACAGAAAACCCACACGCATACATTGAAAAGTCGATACACCCAAAACGAGTCACTGTTTGGTGCGGATTTTGGTCCAGAGGCATAATTGGGCCATTTTTCTTCGAAAATGAGCAAGGAGTGGCCGTTACAGTCAATGGCGATCGTTATCGGGACATGTTGAACGAACTTTTGTTCACAAAAATTGAAGAGGAGGATATTGGCAACATTTGGTTTGAACAGGATGGCGCTATGTGCCAAACAGCCGAAGCTACACTCGATGTTTTGCGTCCTGTTTTTGAAGATCGCATTATCAGCCGCAGAGCTGATGTCGTTTGGCCACCTCGGAGCTGCGATTTGACACCGTTGGAATATTATTTGTGGGGTGCCGTAAAAGATAAGTGTTACGCCGACAAGCCAGAGACAATTGACGCTTTAAAGGACAATATTCGTGAAGCCATTGGTGAAATACAGCTGCACGCAATCGATAATGTGCTTAAAAATTGGACCGATCGTGTAGGCTACTGCATGGCCAGCTGAGGCAGCCATTTGAATGAAATTATTTTCTACTATTTACCGGAAGGATTGTACTTTCAAATAAAAAAAGAAATTTGAGAAAATATTCAGTAGTTTTTTTTTAGCATTTTCAAAAAAAAAAAAAGTTATTTGGCGGACCCTTTACATACCGGCATATGTCGAAAATGACTGTTTTGCATAAAATGTGTGAATATCGTTGTTGCACCGTTTAATCTGCTCCTTCAATGCACAGATGCTTGTGGGCTTTCTTTGACTTCAAATGACCCCGTAAAAATAAATCCAGTGGAGTATAATCGTGTGCTGTTGGGGGTCAATTCTGATCACCGAACCGAGAGAGTACACGACCAAATGTCGTCCACATCAATATCATCCAACTTAGGTGAAAATTTCAAATTTTTTCAAATCCAAATTCGGTATGGTAGCGATATTAGAGACCAAAAACTGTCACAGCCTTATTTTCAACGATGAAATTTGGTCAAATGGTGCATGCTGGGGGCAGGAAGATTTATTCAAAAAAATTCAGTAGCCTCAATTTTTTTTAGGAAAAAGGATTACAACGTCATTCCATGAGTCTGAATTCGCCAGATGACAATACAATCTCGGCTATTGGTATGGTTGGTTCAGAAAGTATCGACCCGAACGGTGATTATTTCCCGATGGAAGAACCTTAGGAGAAGGCGTTTTTTTTTCGACCGAAGATGGTAACCCAATAGTCGTAATAACACAGAAACAGTCTAAATTTCAGGAAATTCTCTTTGGTTTTCAACCGACGCATGATGCATAATTCATGTCGCCTCTAACTAGTTTCCGAGATTCAATTTAAAAAGCAATGGACGGGAAGGCATCCATTGACTTTGAGAAGTCTTTCGACACTCTATGGAGAGGGGATTTTCTACAAGCTAACCAGGCTGGATATGAGTACGGATTACAATAGGGAGCGGCGAACTGCTCGATATTACTTACTTACTTAAGTGGCACTACAGTCCGAAATGACCCTGTGCCTCAACCAATTAGCCCGGTCCTTAACAAACTGCCTCTAGTTCCGCAAGTTGATCGGCTTCTACTTGTGGGCGCCACTTAAGACGAGGTCTTATTCTACTACGTCTGACGTGTGGCTGGGATTCAAATACTCTATGAGCCGAAGAGTTTGTGTCCATTCGCACACCATGTCCGAGCCATCTTTAAAGTTCAATGCGGACATTTTGTTGTAACCAGGTATCTGTCGCTGGTGATGGGGCAGTGAAGAAAACGTAGGTGTTGTCACTTTGACTTGAACCAGGGACCACGTACTTATAGTCCAACGCACTAACCACTAGGCCACAGCAGCACCCATTTCAACTTTTTCAAAACATCCGAACACAGATGGAGAAACCTAACCGGGTGTGCCATATCAAAAAACATGTGACCACGTTACAACTTAACAAGAACACGCAACCCCAATCATGTTGCACGTCTGCTCTTACCTAACAGGTCGGTTTTTTCTTGTGGGCGCCACTTTAGGCGAGGTCTTCCTCTATTGCGTCCGACGTTTGGCTGGGAATCGAAGACTCTGCGAGCCGGAGTATTGGTGTCCATTCGTTCTACATATCCTAGCCATTAAAAACGTCCAATGCGGAGTTTTTTGACCAGGGGTATGTCGCTGTACAGCTCGTATAGTTCTTGGTTGAATCTTCTTCTCCATAGCACGTCAATGCAAACGGGACCGAATATTTTCGAAGAATTTTCTTCTCGAATCGACCGGTATTAAAGGTCCATGCTTCAGCGCCGTAGAGCAGGACTGGGATGATCAGGGTCTTATATAGGATCTCCTTAGTAGTTCGAGTGAGGGCTTTACTACTAAATTGCCTTTTTAGCCAGAAGAAACAGCGGTTGGCAAGAGTAATTCTTCGTTTAATTTCTGACAAGATGTTGTTGTCAGAGTTAATAGCGGAGCCGAGGTAGACAAAGTCCCGTACTACCTCAAAGTTATATCTGTCAATGGTGACGTTCTGTCCAATTCGTCGATGTTGTGAGTCCTTTCGTGATGACAGCATATACTTAGTCTTACCCTCATTTACTGCTAAACCCATTTTCGCCGCTTCCTTCTCTATACTTGCAAACGTGGCTATGACATCACGTTGAGTCCTACCAATGATGTCAATATCGTCAGCGTATGCTAGTAGTTGCACCGACTTTTGGAAAATTGTGCCTCTGGTGTTGGCTTTGGAGTTTTTCACAATTCTCTCAAGAATCAGATTAAAGAAGTCACATGACAGCGCATCGCCTTGCCTAAATCCTTTTTTGGTATCGAATGTGTCGGTGAGGTCGTTTCCGACCCTGATGGAGCAGCGAGAATTCTCTATCGTCATCCTACACAAACGGACGAGTTTGGGCGGTATACCAAAACTAGACATGGCTCTGTATAGTACGTCTCTATAAATGCTGTCGTATGCGGCTTTGAAATCGATGAATAGGTGGTGGGTATCGATTTGGACTTCTTGAGTTTTTTCCAGGATCTGCCGAAGTGTGAAAATTTGATCGGTTGTGGACTTTCCTGGCCTAAAACCACACTGATAAGGGCCAATCAGTCTCACATTCAATGTGCAGATACGAACGTCGTTGCCCTTTTTTCGTTTAGCAGGGTTGTCAACAATAAAATCAGTCCTTTCCGAGGCTTTTGGTTGCTTCGTAACAATATTATTTTCTGTGGGTGGGTAGTTAACCCAAAGCACAACTCCCAAGCTGGAGGGCCAGTTTCACTTAGTAGATACCCCTAGGACACGGGGCCATCAGTATCCACTACGGGATTGAGCGCTGCCGTTGGCCTTTCGGTTCATCCGCCACCATCTCTGTTCAAGGGGCCTGACTAACCCTTGAAATTCCTAGCCAACCTGTTGTCCGAATATGTCAGAGCAGCTCATCTAGTTTCGCCTGGGACAGCAGGCCGGGTATTCATCCGTGCCATTCTCACCAGGGTGTTTATAGTGTTGCTGTTTTTCGTCGTGTTATCAACACTCGCACTTATCGTTTAGCAAGTCAAATCCGGTTGGATGAATTCAGCATCCAAATATTCTCTGAATCTACTGACTATAACGTGGTTCGTGCTAACGTATTTCCTGGACGACAGTAATATCTGATTTGTAGCAGATTTGGTCTGTTCTTACATTCCAGGTATGGGTGTGAATGTCGATGTTTCTGTTTGATTTGCATGGTAAATAAAAATAAAATTAGTCCCTTCCTAGGCACTTGGTTTCTGCGTAGCAATATCCTTTTCAGCCCCAATCTGGAGAGCCACCCTTGCTTTGAACTGAGGACAGGAGGCTGGATATTCCACACCAGCCATTCTGTCAAGCCTTATTTGCCTAAATATCTTTTTTTTGAAGAATGCCTAAGTCGAAAATACCAAACATGTAGTCGAGTTATTGGCAGGAAGTAGCGGAAGAAGCGTATAACGAAAGATTCAAACAAAGTTAATGGAGGAGGTACAGTCAGGTTATCAATCAGGCCATGATCCCCTAATGCTAGGAACTAGATGTTTTGATTTCGATCTAACAAGGGTTATTTGAGAACCAATATTTCAACATTTTGTACCATTCCATCACAATCCAACACCAATTCCAAAAAAAACCTTCCAAAAACGTCCCAAAGTGGGAACTCCGATCACCACTTCTTAGACCAGGGCACAACTCCATTCCAATGTGTTAATGACACGATGGCATAGAGATGTTGCACATTCAACGTTGGATGCTTGTCCATTTTTTTTTTGGTTTTGAGGAGACAAGCATACAAAGGTCTCAATTTAGTCGTGGCAATCTTAGATGAAGCAACATGCAATGATGCGAAAATATTTCATTGAAACCCAGACACGTCGATTTGACAATCGTCCTCGAGAGCAGCATTTAAGGAACCATTTCCATATGCAGCCCCGTCCTATCTATTCTAATTAATTAGTATTCATCACAATTGTCAAGGTACACTTGTCCAGACTGAATATGTGTCTCCACAGAGCTTGCAACCAGTTTGCGCAACGATTTGTCTATTTTCCGCAGAATATAATTGATATTAACTAGATACTTGCAGGTCTCAATAGGTTGGTGGCATAACTGATCAAGTTCATTAGTTGGTCGTAATTTGTTGAATAAAAAGAAAAAAATGTCACCAATTTACGTTAATGCCCCATTCACGTATGTGTGTGCACGACCCCCGATGGTGTGCTATAAGCAATCAACTGAATTGTTTCGATAACTCTTTGGATATTATGCGCAAGTAGCGCAAGTGAAGTCATGCAGATACATTTTATTTTTCATTTAATTAAATTTTAATTATCTATGATAATTAAATTAAATAAAATCACTTATTTGTGGTCATGGGCATGTTATTGAAGGTTTGAGTGATGTATGTGAGGTCTTGTCGTGACTGAAGTATGACCAGTGCTTGCAGAGCCTATAAGGTGAACCTTGTTTGGACTGTTGCTTATAAATCTACTATTGATTCCATTTCTATTTTGGTGCCCTCTTAAGCTGTTTATCCGCAATAAATCAACTCGACGATGTTGGATTCCAAAGTTTCTTTTGTTGTCACATGCGATCTTCCCTAAGCCAAGAGAATTAACCGACGTAACATCACTAAATATTGACTTATAGGTCTACAGCTTGAAGTCACTATCTTTCCAAACGTGTGTTTCAATAAATCAATGGTTTAGGTCACAGAATGGCATGTATCCCAATCGTGCTAAACCACATATCGGTTCCATTTTTGTTACATAAATTTGAAATTTGGAAAACAAAATTAATTTGCCACCATTCTACAGGGTGTTATGAAGGCATAGAATTAGAAATTCAATGGAATGACCAAAATGCTGGCTTTATTAGCTCACAATTTTCATAGCAAATGTCCTCCGCGACTGCGCCTTATGAACGCCATCCAGTAGCTCCAATATTGCACCACTCTTTCGAGCATACCCGGTGTTAGTTCGTCAATAGTGCGTCGAATGTTGGGTTCTAAAGTCCTGCTCAGAACGCATATCTGTAGTTAGTATCTGACATCGCTGTGAAAAGAAAGATACATTTCTTGCATGAAGTTTTCCTCAATTCAAGTTCAAGCTAGAGATTGACGAAGGTACACATTGTGTAAGCAAGGCAACCCTTGTTTTTAACTTTTTACTCAGCTACAAGCATCAGCTACAGAAACGCATTCTGGGCGGCCCTTAAGTTTTCAATCGTTGCAGGTGTATCATCATAGACCAGATACGTACTCCCACAAAATAATCCAAAGGTGTCAAATCACACGAACAAGATGGACAATTCACAGGTCTATATCTTGAGGTGATTCGGTCGCCAGACGTTTGAATCTACAGAGTCATGCTTGCACGCGCTGTATGGCATGTTGCGCCGTCTTGTGGGAATCATTTCCTCTCCAAATGATTTCCAATGACATTGGGAATAACAAAATCCGGAATTATTTGCCTGTAACGTTCGCCATTCACGGTAATGTTGGCATCGGTTTCGGATTTATAAATAAATGGGCCGATGACGCCTTCGGCATCCCAACCACACCAAACCGTGATTGTTTCGGGATGTATTGGAGTCTCAACGACGTGGTCAGTGGCGCAGAAGGTCTGGGCTCGATTCCCAACCATATCAACACCAAAATTATTTTTCACTGGCCCTCCTCTAACGATGGTCTAACAAATAATCCGAGAAGTATCAATTGTCCAGAAAAGCTTATCTCAACTTATCCGTTCGTAATCGGCATGGTGTTGTAGAACGATGGTAGACTCTGATTGGTTCTAACTTGGCATTGTCCAGTGTTGTAACTCTGTACACCCATCGGGTCTGATCCAACCGGAGTTGACTTGCTAAACGATAAGTGCGAGTGTTGATAACAAGACAGAACAGCAGCACTTTGAACATACTGGTCAGACTGGTACGGAGTACCCGGTCTAATGTCCCAGGCGAACATAGATGAGCTGCTTCGACATATTCGGACAACAGGTTATCTAGGAATCTCATGGGTAAGTCACGCCCCTTGAACGGAGATGATGGTGGATGAACCGAAAGGCCAACGGCAGCGCTCTATCCCGAAGTGGATACAAATGGCCCCGTGTCCTAGCGGTATCTAATAAATTGGAACTGGCCCTCCAGGTTCGGGGTTGTGCTTTGGGTTTACTACTCACCCATAGAAAAACCCTATTGTTACGAAGCCACCAATAGCCTCGGAAAGGACTGATCTTTTGTGGACGACGCTGCTAAACGAAAAAAGGACAACGACCTTCGTACCTGCACCTGAAATGTGAGGATATTAAACAAGAGAGGTGCATGCGAACAACTAGCAGAAGCCCTAAAGTGCTACAAAGCAGACATTACTACCATACAGGAAATACGATGGGATGGGCCGGGCAAAATGAGGATGAAAAACTGTGACCGTGTTATAGTTAGCAGAAACAGCGACTATTCGGATGCTGATTTGTTATAAGTGCCAGACTCAGGCAAGAAGTCTTGTGTTTCCAAGACATTAGCGAACGCATTGTAACAATACGCATCAAGGCCAAATTTGCCAACATAAGCCTTATATGCGCTCATGCTCCTACGGAGGAAAAAGACTGCTTCTACGAGCTCCTTGACAAAACCTATGAGCGACTACCGAAGTACAATGCTAAAATCGTGCTGGGAGATTTTAACAGTACTGTCGGAAAATATAGCCTACACGACAACACGTCTGGTAACGGACTTAGGCTAATTGAGTTCGCTACAGAACGAAATGCCACTATAGCGAGCACACGGTTTCATCACCTCGATATCCATAAGTGGACATGGCGGTCTCCAGATCAACGAACAGTCAACCAAATTGATCACATTGCGATAGACAAGAGGCACGCATCCAGTATTTTGGATGTCCGAACATTCCGAGGGGCTAACATCGACTCGGACCACTACCTTGTTGTAGCCAAGGTAAGGATGCGGATATCCACCATGCCACAAAAAAAAACAGAAATACTGTTAAAAAATTTAATGTCGAAAGACTGCAATCGCCAGAGACCGCAAAGACCTTCGCGCAACGCGTATCCCTTAACCTCTCGACTCACAACACACCACCAGCATCTAATGTCGAAGAACAATGGCAACGATGCCAACAGGCCATTAGATCAACCCAGACATGGGAGTAATGCATTGGCATTGCGATTTCATTAGCATTGAGTGAAAGTAATGCTAATGAAAAAAATTTCATTAGCATTGAAAATAATAATGCCAATGGAAAAAAATTGCATTGGCATTGATTTGTTTAATGCCAATGAAAAGTAGTTATTTTGAATGAAATCTATTTTCATTGAGTAATAAGGCATTTTTTATTTTTTTTTTTTTGAAAAAAACCTCATGCAACTATAGAAGAAATACAATGTTTGTTGAGTTATTAATTAACTGTGTGAACCTAGTGGAATAAAATGGAATGTGCATGGTAGCAGCAACTGAAATCGTTGCTTCCAACTACAAACTCTCCATGGAACTAGAAAACAATAATTCCATTTTCCATACAGAGGTCTATGCAGGGTTTGGGTCAAATTGCTAAGTAACAAATAAGAAGAGGACAGCACAAACGATTTTTTTGAGTCGCAGTGCTCTGTTGGGCTTACATATGATTATGGTATATCATCCCAATATCTTAAAAAAAAATTTAAAAAAAATGGTGTACTTTATTTTTTTCATACTTTTCATTAGCATTGCAAAATGGTAATGAAAATTGATTGCATTGAAAATTTTCAATGGTAATTAAAAAAAATGTCATTAGCATTGAGTAACACAATGCTAATGACATTTTTTTCATTGGCATTACTTTCACTCAATGCTAATGCTGTTTCCAATTTTATTTGTGTAGTAATGCATTACTCCCATGTCTGGATCAACCGCATCTGATGTGCTAGGTTTCTCGCGGCCACCAGCAAGAAACTCCTGGTTTGAGGAGGAATGCCGACAGATGCTCGCAGCCAAGAACGAGGCCTACGAGGCTGCCATTGAGCTCTATAGGCAAAGAAGAAGGGAAGAACACCGGCTTATCAGAAAGAAGAAAAAAGAGCAAGAAAAGCGCGCAATCGAGAATATAGAGAGGTGCCACTCCAGGAACGATGTTCGCAAGTTTTACCAAAGTGTAAAACTTCAAAGCCAAGGATACAAGGCTCGAACAGAATCCTGTCGAAATGAACAAAGAAATATCGTAGTTGAGACACAGTCGATGCTGAGGATATGGAAGAACCACTTCTGCAGACTGGTAAACGGCGATGACGAACAACATTCCGCTGTCAGGCAGAACGAACCATTCAATATTGGCAACGACAGCGAAAACTGCAAACCAACCGACCTAAGTGATGTGAGGATAGCAATATCTAAACTCAAGCTTAATAAGGCCGCCGGAATTGACGGCCTTCCCGCTGAGCTTTATAAGGCCGGCGGAGATGACTTGGTAAGTAACATCCACCAACTCATAAGCCAAATCTGGTCGGATGAAAATATGCCTGAAGAATGGAACCTCTGCATCGTTTGCCCGATCCGCGAAAAAGGAGACCCTCTGAACTGCGCCAACTGCAGAGGCATAAGTCTACTCAACATCGCCTACAAGATCCTATCTGCCGTAATTTGAACGCCTGAAACCGTTTACCAACAACCTGATCGGTCCTTGTCGGCGTGGTTTCAGGCCAGGAAAGTCCACAACCGATCAAATTTTCACACTTCTGCAGATCCTGTTAAAGACCCAAGAAGTCCAAATCGATACCCACCACCTATTTATCGATTTCAAAGCCGCATTCGACAGCATTTATAGAGACGAACTATACAGAGCCACGTCTAGTTTGGTACACCGCCCAAACTCGTCCGTTTGTGTAGGATGACGATGGCGATTTCTCGCTTCTCCATCAGGGTCGGAAACGACCTCACCGACACATTCGATACCAAAAAAGGATTTAGGCATGGCGGTGCGCTGTCATGTAAATTCTTCAATTTGATTCTTGAGAGGATTGTGCTAAGCTCCAGAGCCAACATCAGAGGCACAATCTTCCAAAAATCGGTGCAACTACTAGCATACGCCGACGATATTGACATCACTGGTAGGACTCAACGTGATGTCATAGCCACCTTTGCTAGTTTAGAGAAGGAAGCGGCGAAAATGGGTTTAGCAGTAAATGAGGGTAAGACTAAGTAAATGCTGTCAACATGAAGGGACACACAACACCGACGAATTGGACAGAACGTCACCATTGACAGATATAACTTTGAGGTAGTACGGGACTTTGTATACCTCGGCTCCGCTATTAACTTTGGCAACAACATCTCGTCAGAAATTAAACGAAGAATTACTCTTGCCAACCGCTGTTTCTTCGGGCTAAGAAGGCAATTTAGTAGTAAAGCCCTCACTCAGTCGAACTACTAAGGAGATCCTATATAAGACCCTGATCATCCCAGTCCTGCTCTACGGTGCTGAAGCATGGACCGTATCAAAAGCGGATGAAGAAATCCTTGGTCGATTCGAGAGGAAAATTCTTCGAAAAATCTTCGGTCCCGTTTGCGTTGACGGGCTATGGAGACGAAGATTCAACCAAGAACTATACGAGCTGTACAGCGACATACCCTTAGTAAAAAAAAACTCCGCATTGGACGTTTAAGATGGCTAGGACATGTAGAACGAATGGACACCAATACTCCGGCTCGCAGAGTCTTCGATTCCCAGCCAGACGTCGGACGCAGTAGAGGAAGACCTCGCCTTAAGTGGCGCGCACAAGTAGAAACCGACCTCAACCAACTTGGAGTGCGCAACTGGAGGCAGTTAGCTAAGGACCGGGCTAATTGGAGAGGCATGTTGGTTGAGGCCCAGGTTCATCCCGGACTGTAGCGCCACTTAAGTAAGTAAGTAAGTAATGTGAACTGGCCACCAAGATCGTGCGATTGGACACCCGAAAGACTTCTTTCTTGTGGGGTTTTCTGAAGCCTCAGGTCTGTGCGAATAAGCCACAAACGACAGCGGCCCAACACAACCCATGCCATCGGTTAAATTCAGCATGATTTATGTGCCAGAGTCATGGGATATTAGATATGTCGGATGCGCGCAACCCAGAGAAGCCGCGGCGGGCATTTCAACGACGCGACGCGACGTTATAAACCATAAATAATGGCCTTTTAAACGAACAAAAAATCGATGATATCTCGCACACACTTTGCTTTATTTATTTTTAAAGATAGGATATAGGAAGCGCCTAATGAAGGAAAGAAGAAGAATTGAAAAAATAGCATACTCCCAGTTAAGTCCGGACACCACCCAGGAGTAAGTCATTGCTACACCCAACACTCCCACTCTCTCTTTCAATTAGCTCGCATCTTGCAAAAACACTGTAAAGGCTTTAGCGAGATAGAATTGATCGTGGCCCACGATTGACTCGACCTGTAGCGCCATTTAAGCAAGCTTTAACATTTAAAAACGAATCTATTATTTATTTGAAGACATATGTACCGCTCACATGTCACAGATATAATCTAACCCAGGTAAGCTTTAATCTAGATGTGGGTAGATAAACTTGCATTTCGTTTTCACATATCTTGTCGATGGTTACCATTACCGCCCGGTCACAGAATCAATGGTACTTAGCTGCACATGAGTTTCTTTAAAAAAAAAAAAAAGCAACCACCAACATTTTGCATAACATTGTGAAAAATTTTACGACTTTGTCAGTAACATGATTCCCGTCCTTCATGGCTGAGGATATACCAAAGCTGTCTTATTCGACTTATGGCTGCAACTTCCACAGTACTTTGCATAAAATATCCATTTGGATGGAAATGCCCCTCAGTCAGTCTATCATGAATGTCACCTAATAACTTCTCTAACCACACATTCGAACGGGCAGGTAACCACCACCAGCACCACCAGTTTTCGGTTAAAACAATTTCTTACACCACTTAGGCTTTAGATTCGTGTGCATGTCTCCCTCTTCGAAGTAATAAACGTACAACGCTCATAAAACTATCCAACTACTCAATTTACTCCAAAAAAAAAGATACAAGATACACATGCGTAATCCGATTAGTGTTCGTTAAATAAATATCTATAGGCCGTCTTAATTACACCGGCCGTTCTCGAAAACACTGATCGTGCATAAATCTCCCGAGCCTAGTTAACACTTTATTTAACGGCCAATATTCGGAACCGGGCTCTAGCTGAAGCAGAAGGAATTTAAATTATCTCCCCCTCCCGTTTTGTGGAGAACAAGCCTCATATCGGTTACACACAGATCCAGTGGGTCCATTTGACGCTTTAGCAGCACCCAAAAGGATCATTAAAGTCGCGATCATCTGCCAGTTTGATCGTAATACGATCGTCCACTGAACTAGTATCGCAGTCAGCATCTGTGGAGATAATAATCGCAAGCGATCTTTTCGAAATCGGAGATCAATAAACGTTAAGATCGGTGATTTATTCAACGATCTAGGGTCCGTCTAAGGTCGCGCTTGAATTTATTCAAACTCCCGACTATAAAAGACAAGATCCGATCCGATCACCATCACATGGCGCATTCATCCAACTGGTGATGGAGCAAACAAGTCAGTGTGTCAAAGTCTTCGTCTAATGATCTGATAAGGTTGTCCGATGTTGATGGGATCTCACCTGAGTAGTTCTCGAAATTGAAAATCCTGTTGGCAGTGTTAGAAAAACATGAGAACCCATCATCAGGTAGGTATACCTAACCTATAGCTTGTACAAACACTCATCCAATAATAACAACGACAGGTCCTTGCCCAATGATGCCTAATTTCATGGTGGCTACCGTTTCGAATTGTGTTGTCGAAAGGTAGAGTTAGAGCAGGTAGGCATTTGGACATACTCTGGGGGTGCCTTTTGTGCGGTGTAACCAAAACATTTACCTTTGCTAATCGATTTACGAGAGTTGATCCTTGCGGTGTTGTATTGCTCCGGGACAATGGTCCGTTATCTTGGGATAATCCCCTGAAATCACTGTAAAGTGCATTTGTGAGTTTTAGTTTGAGGATTGTGATGGGCGGTGCCTCGTAATCGGTGGTGTTTTGTCTTGAGAATTGAAATAGTTGCGACTTTTCAAAATCGAATACAGAGTCGATGTTAAAAGGGTTTTTTTTTTGGAAATTCCTTGCCGGCTCATATGCAAAGTAAAAGAGGGAATTTTGAGGTTTGTTTTCTGGTAATAATTGGCCTTTGTTGGGAAATTATCGGTAATAATGGCGGATGAATGTCTTTAATGTGCCGATTGGGTTCTTAAAAAAGAGATGAAATGTCTTATTGCCACGTGAAGTCTTCTTGAGAAAGGCCTCCAATCGGAGTAGCATAGGATTAAGAGGAACTTGCTGCAGTTTTAAGAATATCACACAGTGTCTTGAGCCCTCTGCTGTGATCAAAGAGTTCCGATCGCTGTACGTAATGCATCAAATGTGGTCCCGTAAATAAAATTAAAGTGTTGAGAGTGACCAATAGAGGTTGCTCAAAACCTTAATCTTCTAGACCCTCGATGAACATCATTATTGAGAAGTGGAATGTATCCAACTGAACTCTTTCTCGAATATCTAGATACTCCTAATGTGAAAGTGAAAGATTAATGCGCGAACCCCTTTAAGAATTTCTAGAAGAATGAGCTGTGAACGCGAACGCTCAATCCCTTAGTAGAAACTGATGGCCACGTGTCCTATTGGGATCTAATAAATTGGAGCTGGCCCCCCATGTTGGGGTTGTGCTTTGAGTTAACTACCCACTTCGAAGCCAACAAGAACCTTGGAAAAGATTTTCATCGTTGAAGACCATTCTAAACGAAAAAGGACAGCGACGTTCGTATCCGCAGATAATATAAAGTAAGCTTAACGTGAACACCTGGCCTTTACAGCTCTTATTTCACAGTGGGCCTACCCACATATCAGAACCATAGAAAAGTATTGGTTAACACCCCAACGCAGAACATGTTGCTTTGCCTTGGTGCCTTTTCAAATCTCGTGTTGTGTTAGGCACGAACTTCATCCTAGCTAAGGGCCCATGTCTATCTACACCTAATGCATTCTAAAACCATTACCAACTTTAGAATACCATACGTTCCCGCGATTTCGGGTAACCACCAGCCACCACGGTACTCCCAGAAGGGGGGCTACCTCTCAAGCAGGCTAAAGGTAGTCGAACCTACTCATGCTCGCTATGTTTTTCTCGTGTAGGGGCGGTTTCGTGGGCCGGTCGCTGTTGGCGAAAATTTTCGATTTTTTTGTTGGCTTCAATGAAATGAATGCTCGCCAAATGTGTTCGTCGTGTATGGGATAACGTAAACGAGCAACTTTGGAGAGCATGTACGTCGTTTAGGGCTACCTTAAGACGAGGCTTAGGGGCTGCTGATTACCGTGGTACCAGACTATAGTCTTTGGTCAGACTCTGAATGATCTTCCTTATGGGTAACATAACAAACTCAGTCTGGAATCTCATAAGTTACTAAGTCACTACTAACCAGGTAAGTAATCAGCAGCAACAAGAAGTATCTTTCCAATCATTCATGCGCCATCTAGATGCAATTGCTGTTTATAAAACTTATTTATTTAACCAGAGCCTGATGGACGCAGATCTACATAAAACCGGTTTGGATTGGTTCACAATGGGCTTTTACAGTTACCTGCTATGACTTTATTCACCACAGATCGCCATTAGAACCGAAATACATAGCTTTTCTGCGGCTCCTTCTATCCACCACGCGAGGACGCGCCGAGTAGATGCCCAACCCCACCTGGGATCGTATTTTTACCTGGAATGTAAGAACATTAAGCAGTAGAGGTGCAGCTGCTACAAAGCAGATATTACTGCCATCCAGGAAATGCGATTGGATGTGTCGGGCAAAAAGAGGATGAAAAACTGTGACATCTACTTCGGACCGTGTTATAGTGAGCAGAAACAGTGACTATTCGGATGTAGATTTGTTGAAAGTGCCAGCCTTAGGCAAGAAGTCGTTTGTTTTAAAGACATTAGCAAACGCATTCGCCAACAATAGCCTTATATGCACTCACACTCCGACGGAAGAATAAGATATAGCGATAGACTGCTTCAACTTGTCAAAATTTATGAGCGATTGACGAAGTCAAATGTTAAAATCGTGCTGGGAGATTTTAACACAGTTGTAGGAAGCGAAGACATCTTTTAGCAGTATTTTCGGAAAACACAGCCAACAGGACACCACGTCTTGCAAGGGACTTAGGCTAATTAAGTTCTCTGCGGAACGAAATGCCACTATAGCCAGCACACGGTTTCCTCTTCTCAATATCCAAAAGGGGACATGGTGGTCTCCAACAAACTTACTTACTTAAGTGGCGCTACAGTCAGGGATGAACCTGGGCCTCAACTTACATACCTCTCCAATTAGCCCGGTCCTTAGCTAACTGCCTCTAGTTTCGCACTCCAAGTTGGTTGAGGTCGGTTTCTACTTGTGCGCGCCACTAAAGGCGAGGTCTTCCTCTACTGCGTTCGACGTCTGGCTGGGAATCGAAGACTCTGCGAGCCGGGGTATTGGTGTCCATTCGTTCTACATGTCCTAGCCATCTTAAACGTCCAATGCGGAGTTTTTTGACTACGGGTATGTCGCTGTATAGCGCGCATAGTTCGTGGTTGAATCTTCGTCTCCATAGCCCGTCAACGCAAACGGGACCGAAGATTTTCCGAAGAATTTTTCGCTCGAATCTACCAAGGATTTCTTCATCCGCTTTTGATACGGTCCATGCTTTAGCGCCGTAGAGCAGGACTGGGATGATCAGGGTCTTATATAGGATCTCCTAAGTAGTTCGAGTGAGTGAGGGCTCTACTACTAAATTGCCTTCTTAGCCCGAAGAAACAGCGATTGGCAAGAGTAATTCTTCGTATGATTTCTGACGAGATGTTGTTGTCAGAGTTAATAGCGGAGCTGAGGTAGACAAGTTTGGGCGGTATACCAAAACTAGACATGGCTCTGTACAGTTCGTCTCTATAAATGCTGTCATATTTGATCGATTGTGGACTTTCCTGGCCTAAAACCACACTGATAAGGGCTGATCAGGTTGTTGGTAAACGGTTTCAGGTGTTCACATATTATGGCAGATAGGATCTTGTAGGCGATGTTGAAGAGACTCATGCCTCTGTCGTTGGCGCAGTTCAGAGGGTCTCCTTTTTTGTGGATCGGGCAAACGATGCTGAGGTTCCATTCTTCAGGCATGCTTTCAACCGACCAGATTTGGCTTATGAGTTGGTGGATGTTGCTTACCAAGTCATCTCCGCCGGCCTCATAAAGCTCAGCGGGAAGGCCGTCATTTCCGGCGGCCTTATTAAGCTTGAGTTTAGATATAGCTATCCTCACTTCACTTAGGTCGGGTGGTTGGCAGTTTTCGCTGTCGTTGCCAATATCAAATGGTTCGTTCTGCCTGACAGCGGAATGTTGTTCGTCATCGCCGTTTAACAGTCTGCAGAAGTGGTTCTTCCATATCCTCAGCATCGACTGTGTCTCAACTACGATATTTCCTTGTTCATCTCGACAGGATTCTGTTCGAGCCTTGTATCCTTGGGTTTGATCTTTTACACTTTGGTAAAACTCGCGAACATTGTTCCTGGAGTGGCACTCTATATCCTCGATCGCATGCTTTTCATGCTCTTTTTTCTTCTTTCTGAAAAGCCGATGTAACAAGGCTGCAACAAGGTATTGATCCCAGTCGATGTTATCCCCTCGTAATGTTCGTTCATGCAAAATACTTGATGCGTGCCTCCTATCTATCGTAATGTGATAAATTTGGTTGAGAGTTTGTTGGAGACTTGTTGATGAGGAAGGACGACAGATGGTTGCAGCCAAAAACGAGGCCTACAAGGCTAAGCTGCAGGTGAAGACGAAAACTGTCATTGAGCTCTATAGGCAGAGAAGAAGGGGAGAACACCGGATTTTCCGAAAGAAGAAAAAAAAACATCGAGAGAGTATGCGATCTAGGATATAGGGAGGTACCACTCCAGGAACTATGTTCGCGAGTTTTACCAAAGCATAAAACGCCATCGCCAGGCATATAGGGCGCGAACGGAATCCTGTCGAGATGCACAAGAAAGTTCGTAGTGGATACACATTCGATACTGACGGTATGGAAGAGCAACGTCTGCAGACTGTTAAACGACGCTGACGAACAATATTCTGGTGTCAGGCTTCTTTCATCCAATAATGGTGACGACAGCGAAAAACTAAACACCACCCGACCTTTGTGAAGTGAGGTTAGCAATATCTAAACTTAAGCTTAACAAGGCTGACGGAAATGAGCCGAGCTTTATAAAGCCAAATCTGGTCGGATGAAAGTTTGGCCGATCCACAAAAAAGGAGACCCTCTGAACTGCGCCAACTACAGGGGCATAAGTCTCCTCAACATTGCCTACAGGATCCTATCTCCCGTAATATTTGAACATCTGAAACCGTGGTTTTAGGCCAGAAAAGTCGACAGCTGATAAAATCTTTACGCTTCGGTAGATCCTGGAAAAAAACCCAAAAAGTCCAACAGTCGACACCCACCGCCTGTTCATCGATTTCAAAGCCGCACACGACATCATTTATAAAGACGAACTATACAGAGCCATGTCTAGTTTTGCTATACCGCCGATACTCGTCTCCATCTGTGCAGGATGACGATGGAGAATTCTCGCAGCTACATCAGGTCTAGAAACGACCTCACCGACACATTCGATACCAAAAACGGATTTAGGCAGAGGATTGTGCAAAACTCCATAACTAACAACAGAGGCACAATCTTCCAAAAATCGGTGCAACTCCTGACATTCCTTCCTTCGGCTTGAGACATTTCCTGCGCGCCACAGATTTTCCGTTGTAGCGCCTTGATGTCTGCCTTTTTTGCCACCTATTTTTGGACTTGCAAATGTTGTCATACCAAGGGGATCTTTTCGTTTGCAATGCTGTATCCACTTGGCGTTGATGTGTGGGTACAGGGGAAGTCTCACACTCTGTTGTAGGCTATCTTCGGAATCCTAATATCTCCGGTTCGAAAGCGGCGACCATTGTAAAACCTTCGGTCGCGTTTGCTTTGACGTGCTATGGATATGAAAGGAGCTGTACAGCGACATACTCATCATTGGACGTTTAAGGACTTGTATAGCGAATGGACACCAATATTCCGACTTTGATTCCTAAGCCAACTGCCGGACCCACTGGAGGAAGACCGCGCCTAAGTCTCGCGCATGGTAGAATCCGACCTCAACCAACTTTAAGTTTGAGGCAGTTAGCTAAGGACCGGGATGATTGTGAGGCATGTTGGTTGAGGCCCTGGTTCATTCCGGACTGTAGAACCAAGTAAGTGTAAGTGGCATTCCATCCATCGTATCTCATATAGGATCTGTCATGGACGGGCCGAGGGCAGATTTAAGTTTAAATTTGGTCTGTATTTCGGTGTTTGAGACCGTTTCTGGTCTGGTTGGTATTTTATTCCGTTTTCCAAGGATGTTGTCACTCTCTCGCATTATATCGCGGATAAGAAATATAGTCAGATGGAACAACGACCATCCTGGGGCAATTTATTAGATATCCCTAGAACATTGGGTCATCAGTTAAAACTGAGAGATAGAGCGCTATCAATTGCCTTTTGACTCATCCAGCTGCCCAACCCTAGAGATTCCTAGATGACCTGTTGTCAAAAATAAGTTGGAGCAGCTCATATAAGTTGTTCACTTTGTCCATTCCAACTGGGACCTAACTGGGGCAATAGACGCCACCGTTGAGTCGATCTTGGGGATTCTTCTACAGGAGTCTTAAGAAAGGAACCTTCCAGTACAGCTTTCATCGTTCAGAAAGTACGAAATACCAATCACATGTTTCGACATGCCAAACTTCTCATTAGGCTCCTTCGTCTTCTGCTTGCTAACGATTTTAAGGTACTCGTTAAATGGAACGCGCTAATTCTATTCAAAAAAGGGAATGCGCCCCACCAAATTTTTTTTCTACTACCAGAACTTAGCTGTTCAAAAACCCCTCCATACTTTCACTCTTTCCCAAGACCACCCATTGAACTCCAACCAGCTATACCCTATCTACCGAACAATTTATATAGCTCCGCTCCAAACGACTGTCGAAAGTAAGCCCAATCTGACGGATATAATAAATTTCCTCATCCGCAGTGTCTATCTTAGGTGGCGCCAAAAACCTTATCAAAACTGTCTCATAAAATGCGGTCCAGTTTTATTGTGGTAACTTTGGCGATAAGTCTTCAGCTCGACATCATTTCGGAATCCGTAAGCTCATACAAATGGTTCCACCAAGCTAATGGATAATTTATGAGATATTTTCGTCAAGCCAGAGACGCAGACGCAGCCCTCTTAAAGCTCTCGCATAAGTCAAGTCACATTTGAATATTGAATGACTTCATTTGTGTGTCCAAAGTGATGGCTTTTCATCGGATCTTTGTTTGGGCTATTTACGAGCTTCCCGAATGGCCGTCCTAATGATGGATTTCCATCGTAAAGACGTGCTAATGGATTTTTTTTTCTTAAAACAAAGCCTCCCTCTAATGGGTTGTCGATATTTCATTCGCCTTTTCCAGCTGGAAGCTGGACTGTGTGTCAATTGTGCAAAGGTAAACCTTTTAGTGAGGTTATAATTTATTTATTGGCCAAACGGGAGAGAGGTCTGAAAGGTCGCAGACATCTGAAGAGTGGAGCTATTAATTATCTAATTAGTGGTCTCGAGTCACAATAGATACATAATTCGTTTTTGAAGAGAGATAAGCACGTTATAGGAACATGACGTTCTACTTTAGCCAGAGAACTTTATAGGGCGGTAATGAATGTAAAAGAGGTCTTTTGAGATAAAAAGTATTTAATGTGCAACCATGTGTCAGGTGGGGAGGAAGATAAATGGGTACTAATCGAACGTTATATACTTTGGTAAGATGGAAATCATTTTTTTTGAGGTAGGGGTAGCTAAAATATTTTACTGACGATGGAAGGTACATTGGTTGGTCTATAATTTATTTTTTGTAGGGTTTCAGTGATATGACTTCCTTAGATTAATTGGAAAACAAACGTGATAATGACCCGAGGTGGAAGTAAAAATGACGACAGTGGTCCAAGAAACGTCTAACTGAGGCTCACATCAAGCATACATCATCCTTGGTTTTTCATTTGAAAAGCCGAGAGGATCAAAACAAACAAACTTCCTGAAAGTAACCATATACGGCCTGCTAACGTCGATTCTGAACATTTTATCATTCAAAGCTTGACTCTTAAACGGGAAAGTCCTTTTACCAAATGGCAGGCCTTACAAAGAGTAAATGGGTAAGATGCTTCCCGCTGTGCTTTAACTCTAGACCAATGAAGACTAGAGTGGAAGAAGAAATTTCACAGGATCACCAAAAACGTTATAAAACCAAACTTAGCGCTACAGCCAGAAGTGAACCTAGGCCTTACGTACATGCTGTTCTTCAAATGGCTGTCCAAATTGTCCAACTTTAAGTTGCCCTGCCACTTGACACGGAATCTTCCTCTACTTCGTCTTTCATCCTCCTCGAAGACTTCTCGGGATGGATTATTTGTGCACCTTCGGTCTAATTGCAGTTCCTACCATAAACGGCATAGGACTTGCTTACTTACTTACTTAACTGGCGCTACAGTCCGGAATGAACCTGGGCCTCAACCAACATGCCTCTCCAATTAGCCCGGTCCTCAGCTAACTGCCTCCAGTTGCGCACTCCAAGTTGGTTGAGATCGGTTTCCACTTTTGCGCGCCACTTAAGGCGAGGTCTTCCTCTACTGCGTCTGACGTCTGGCTGGGAATCGAAGACTCTGCGAGCCGGAGTATTGGTGTCCATTCGTTCAACATGTCCTAGCCATCTTAAACGTCCAATGCGGAGTTTTTTGACCAGGGGCATGTCGCTGTACAGCTCGTATAGTTCGTGGTTGAATCTTCGTCTCCATAGCCCGTCAACGCAAACGGGACCGAAGATTTTCCGAAGAATTTTCCTCTCGAATCGACCAAGGATTTCTTCATCCGCTTTTGATACGGTCCATGCTTCAGCGCCGTAGAGCAGGACTGGGATGATCAGGGTCTTATATAGGATCTCCTTAGTAGTTCGAGTGAGGGCTTTACTACTAAACTGCCTTCTTAGCCCGAAGAAACAGCGATTGGCAAGAGTAATTCTTCGTTTGATTTCTGACGAGATGTTGTTGTCAGAGTTAATAGCGGAGCCGAGGTAGACAAAGTCTCGTACTACCTCAAAGTTATATCTGTCAATGGTGACGTTCTGTCCAATTCGTCGATGTTGTGTGTCTTTTCGTGTTGACAGCATATACATAGTCTTACCCTCATTTACTGCTAAACCCATTTTCGCCGCTTCCTTCTCTATACTAGCAAACGTGGCTATGACATCACGTTGAGTCCTACCAATGATGTCAATATCGTCAGCGTATTCTAGTAGTTGCACCGACTTTTGGAAAATTGTGCCTCTGATGTTGGCTTTGGAGTTTTGCACAATCCACTCAAGAATCAGATTAAAGAAGTCACATGACAGCGCATCGCCTTGCCTAAATCCTTTTTTGGTATCGGATGTGTCGGTGAGGTCGTTTCCGACCCTGATGGAGAAGCGAGAAATCGCCATCATTATCCTACACAAACGGACGAGTTTGGGCGGTATACCAAAACTAGACATGGCTCTGTATAGTTCGTCTCTATAATTGCTGTCGTATGCGGCTTTGAAATCGATAAATAGGTGGTGGGTATCGATTTGGACTACTTGGGTTTTTACCAGGATCTGCCAAAGTGTGAAAATTTGATCGGTTGTGGACTTTCCTGTCCTAAAACCACACATATTACAGCAGATAGGATCTTGTAGCTGATGTTGAGCAGACTTATTCCTCTATAGTTTGAGCAGTTCAAAGGGTCTCCTTTTTTGAGGATCGGGCAAACGATTATGAGGTTCCATTCTTTAGGCATACTTTCATCCGTCCAGATTTGTTCTATGAGATGATGGATGTTACTTACCAAGTCATCTCCGTCTGATTTATAAAGCTCGTCGGGCAGGCCATCGTTTCCGGTGGTCTTGTTAAGCTTGGGTTTAGACTATCCTCCCTTCAGTTAGGTCTGGTGGACATCCAAAATACTGGGCGCATGCCAATTTGGTTGACTTTTCGTTGATGTGGAGACCGCCATGTCCCCTTATGGATATCGAGGAGTGGAAACCGTGTGCTGGCTATAGTGGCATTTCCTTCCATAGCGAAGCCTATTAGCCTAAGTCCGTTACCAGACGTGTTGTCTTCTAGGCTATATTTTCCGACAGTACTGCTAAAGATGTCTTCTCTTCTTACCTTTGCATTAAAATCTCCCAGCACGATTTTAACATCGTACTTTGGTAGTCGCTCATAGGTTTTGTCGAGGAGCAATTTGAAGCAGTCCTTAGCTGTATAATCATTTTCTTCAGTCGGAGCATGAGCGCATATAAGGGCCAGTTCCACTTTATTAGATACCCCTAGGACACGGCGCCATCAGTATCCACTACGGAATTGAGCGCTGCCGTTGACCTTTCGGTTCATTTGCCACCATCTCTGTTCAAGGTGCCTGACTTACCCTTGAAATTCCTAGATAAACTGTTGTCCGAATATGTCGAAGCAGCTCATCTATGTTCGCCTGGGACATTAGACCGGGTGCTCCGTACAATAATCAAAGATAACAATTGGAAATAAATATCTTTATGTTGCAAATGCGTACATTCCTTCATATCGTCTATGCATTCTGTATTCTGAGCTATCGAAGGCTTTAAAATACATCTTTGAATTATCTTGTTGTGACAGTATTATTTTGTTGCTAGGCGATTTCAACTTACCACACATTGAATGCCTTCAGAGGGAGAACCTCATTATACACCATCAGAAGTTTCTTCACAGCAAGAGCTATTATTACTTACAGCAAATAAGCTGTATAAAAAATCATAATAATCGAATTCTCGATTTAGTTTTTTCTTCTGAATCTGTTAGTACTGCAGTATTAGAATCTAGTACCAGCATTACTAACATAGATAAAAATCATCCTCGACTAGATATTTTCATTGACATAGGCGGACATCTGTACGAAAACGCTGACTCGTACGATCGTTCGTACTCTTTTGACTTTCGGAAAGCAAACTTTCAAAGGCTATCCGAAGAAATTATTATTTCGAATTGACGGCTTCTCTAATTTAGAAGAAGCTGTTAAAAATGTATGTATATTTCATAATAAAATATTGCATGGATAAGACTATCCCAGTCAAGCATTCTAAAAATGCCCAAATCCAGCACCCGTGGTACACGAAAGAGCTTAAATCTCTTCGAAACAGACGAAACCAGGCCTGGAATAATTTTGTTAAAAGCTAGAATCATTACGACTATGAGAAGTACCTGAATTATTTTAATGAATTCTTTGCGATGTCTAGTAGTTAATATAATGGCTGTATAGTCAATATGGAGAACACTCTTAAAAGTGACACAATTTGTCAATTCGAAGAGAAAAACGGATGGATATCCAGCCAACTTATTTTTCAATAATTCAAAAACATCGAGCTCTCTAATTGTGTCAAACTTATTCGCAGAGAACTTCAGTAAATCATTTACTGATACCCCTCCAGGCGTAGACGAGAATTATTTCAGTTATCTCAATGACTGCCCTCAAGTTATTTTCAGCAATGTTACATTTGACGATGAGACACTACTTAAATATATATCTTCATTAAACAATGATTATTCTGCGGGGCCCGATGGAATCCCACCAATAGTCGTAAAGCAATGCAAAGATGCTCTTTTGCCATACCTTACGTAAACTTGCAAAAGTAGTACCTATAATAAAAGCTGGTAAGCCCCGTGAAAATCCGGAAAGTTATAGGCCAATAAGTTTATTAAGCAGCCTAAGTAAAATTTTTTAAAAAGTGCTGAAAGAACAAATCTCAAAATTTATCTTTGATAACAATATATATCCTAAAGAACAATTTGGTTTTAGGCGCTTCTACAACACTTCTCAACAGGTCCTCAGAATCTGTAACCATATCAAAGTAAATCGTGAAACAGGAAGATCTACTGGCATGATTCTACTTGACAACGAAAAGGCATTCGACACTGTTTGGCATATTTATGTAACATAGTCAAAAGTTTTTTTGTCTGGTCTGGTTGTTTTAAAGTCTGCGTAAACAGTGCCGTCTCAAATACAATCATGCTCGTGTTCCACAAGGTTCAGTACTTGGCCCAGTTCTTACAACCTTTTTACATCGGATTTTCAGGATTTGCCGAATTGTGATACAGGAATTTTTGCAGATGATACTGCTATATTTTCATCTCATGAATTCGCTCTTAATATTGAGAGGAATCTAAAAGATGCTATGAAAATATTATAAACTTTCTATACAAAAGCCATCTCTTTCAGTCGGAAAAGAAAGCCTTGTTTTCTTCCCAGGAGTCATTTACAGATCAATAGATTAAGTATTAGTTGGCAACCATCCGTAAGATATCTAGGAATATACCTAGATAAAAAACTTACATTTAACGAACATATACATAAGTAGGACTATAAAAATAAATCGGTATTGCCATCAAGACTCTGTATCCTTTCATTAATCGTAAATCTTTGCTTTCAATTGAAAACAAAATGATTATACACAAAGTAATTTTTCAAGCTATAATGCTTTATGGGTGCCAAGTCTGGGGAAAATGTGCAAAATGTCATACGAAAAAATTACAAGTATCGCAAAATAAATTATTAAAGATGATGTTAAATTATCCATGGCATCACTCAACTCTAGATATACATAAAAAAGCGAATGTTGAATTGATATCCACTAGAATCAGTAAACTAGAAAATCAATTTTTAGAACGATGTAGTTTTGCTGCTTTTTGTTGATTTATTTATTTATTATTTTGTTTATACATTTATATATGTATATACATATTTTGAAATTTTCTATTTATTTATTTGTTATTTATTTTGTTTGTAGTTATTTATTTATTTGTTTATTTGTTTATTTGTTTATTTATTTTTATTTTTTATTTTTTTTTTGTTTTTAAATTGCAGTTTTTTCTATTTTTGTTTCCTTTACATTTTCAATTGAATAAATAATGTTTCAGTAGAAAGATATATATTATCAAATCTCTGCAAAATGTGCGATAACAAACCAAATGTATATTTAACGAAATAAAATCAATCTATCTATCATACCTTACGTATATGTTTGAAAGCTCCCTTGCCACAGGAGTATTCCCAACCCAATGGAAAAGTGCATTTATAACACCTGTTTTTGAAAAAGGTGAGCGAGGAGACATTTCTAATTATAGACCTATCTCAAAACTATCTTGCATTACTAAGTGGCTTTGTTAAACATCGATCCACTGTAACAAATCTATTAACTTTCATGCATCATTGCTCCAATAGTTTGGAAAATAAAAAAGAAGTCGATTGTATATACACCGACTTCTCCAAAGCCTTTGACCAGTTATCATATAACATCATAATTTTTAAACTTAAGGCGTATGGATTCCCTCCAGGATTCATAAATTGGGTTAAATCATATCTCTCATTGAGAACATACCAAGTAAAATTTAGAGGTTCCAAGTCAAACCCTTTTGTTGCTCAATCTGGAGTACCTCAAGGAAGTCATTTAGGACCAATTTTATTTATACTTGCAATTAACGATGTAAAAGCTTGTATTCGAGATAGCAAAATATTGATATATGCTGATGATATGAAAATTTTCAAATGTGTAGGAGATTTAAACGATTCGCTTTCACTACAAACCGATTTAAATAGTTTTACCATATGGTGTCTTAAAAACGGTTTGAATCTGAACCCTACAAAGTGCCAGCATATGTCATGTTCACGAAAACTCGCTCCATGTAATTTTAAATATACTCTGTCCGGGCACACTCTCTGTCGTGTAGACAGTTTTAAAGATCTTGGTGTTTATTTTGATCCTTAAATGGAGTTTAATAAACACATTAACGTTATCGTCATAAATCCATCTCTATGTTAGGATTTATAAAAAGGTGGTCAAAAGAGTCTAATGACCGAAATGCGAAATTGTATGCAAGAGTCGTAATAAGTGTATGTAAAATTGTATAAAGCTAAATTGTAATTTCATCGTTTACTGATTTTGTTAGTGATGTCAAACTTAATAACTTCTATGTTCTGTTATGTCCCACTAACAAATGCACTAAATGATGAGCCCGTGGATGCATATTATATGCTGTTGCAAATCTCCGCTCGTAGATGCTGCTTGTATTAAGCTCGCTACTCGCTGATAGTTTAAAAAAAAACACAAAATGGCTGTCCAAATTGTCCAACTTTAAGTTGCCCTACCACTTGACACGGAGTCTTCCTCTACTTCGTCTTTCATCCTCCTCGAAGACTTTTCGGTGTGGATTATTTGTGCACATTCGGTTTAATTGCAGTTCCTACCATAAACGGCATATGACGGAGTTTTTTTTTACTAGTCTGCGTCACAATACAGCTCTTAAAAAGTTCGTAGTGCTATCAACGTCAACTGGATTTTTCGAAGTATTTCACTCGAAACGACCAAAGATTTCTTCATCTGCTTTGGATAAGGTGCACCTGCTCTCCAAAAACCGGAAGATTTAAAAAAAAAGTTCGTATAACCTACTTAGTTCATAGCTGTACATTGCATGGCACGTTTCTCAGCTATAGGGGTAACTTACTTAATTAAGTGACGCTACAATCCGGAATGAACCTGGGCATCAACCAACATGCTTCTCCAATTAGCCCAGTCCTTAGTTAACTGCCTCCAGTTGTGAACTCCAAGCTGGTTGAGGTCCCTTTCTACTTGTGCGCGCCACTTTAGGCGAGGAATCGAAGACTCTGCGATCCGGAGTATTGGTGTCCATTCGTTCTACATGGTAAATTTCCAAGAATCATAACCAGCCAAATCGGTATTAATGTAAGAAGACTTCATTCTTCAAGTCTATGCTGTTTCCACCAAAACAACAATGCCTTCGTTTGTTATTAGCTTCGATAGGTCAGGAAGCTGTCTTCAGAATAGGGCTTTAATCTTATCTGGTCTTAATTTGGAAAGCTATGCATTTACCAACACATGAGGACCACCTTATTGAGATCACTGTTGTTCTAAACTGAGCTAAGTGCGATGTGGGAGCATTAACATTAAGTGCTTCAACAACCATCCAACCTCTTCCATTCTATGGGAACTCTTCATTTAGGCTTCAAGGTTGAAGGCATTCAAATTTCGATGAAGTCTTAAGCCACTTAAAGTCATTCTTCGCTTCAAATCTAAATTGTTGAACCAACGTTTCATCTGCAACAACGTTTCATTTTTAATTGACTTTTCCATCATCTCAGCCCTGGGATATCTGAACACGAAACTCTTCACCACCACTTTCTCCGATTAAACAATTGCAATCGACATCCTGCGGCAGTGTCCACCCCATAGTCATTAATTTCCCAACCATTTCAACTGCAAATCAACATTTGTTCTGATTAAACGCATCAGATAAATGAATAAAAATTTGCCATCGAATAATTGGCCGGGATTCTCATCCGCAAGCCTGCCTCTCCACCGTCCCCGCAGAGTACCTCGTCATCTCCAGAAACCTAACCAAAACAAAATCTCACATCGCTTTCGATGTCGCCGCGTGAAGATTTTCACGCCAAAGACTGGCTTCCTCGAGACAACAGTCCGAGCCACCATTTGGTCCCCGCCGAAGAAGAGGAACAGACATCGTGTTGTTCATCAGCTTACATTGCAACAACAGCAACACAAAACGACCAAGTCGCTGCAAATCCGTGTTGTTTCCATGTCCATCCATGTTGCAATTTTAATTGAACCAGCCATTAATTAATTTCTACATTTTTCTTAGTCAGCCTTCAATTTATTGCCTAGTGCTACTTGCACTTAGAGTCGTCCCCTGCCTGGCTTTGGATACCAATGAGGAAGATATGCCAGCGCAGACTGTGTGCACTTGACCACCGCCAGAGTTACACTCGCCGGACATTGGGGTAAGCTGGGTTCACTCGTTCAGGTGGCTAAATCGGTCATTTGAGGACGCGCCTCTAAGCTTCTGTATAAATGCTGGATGATGTGGAGTCTGTTTGTTGGCGGGCGATGACTGTGACTGCGGGAAGATACACGGATGACAGGGAGCGGCGGGAACAGACACAGGGTGCTGGATAGAGCATGTTCGGATAGTGGTCATGACACACGATGTGAAGCAAATTAATGCCTGAATGTTACCCATTGGTATGTACAACTCCATGTGCGGGCCCGACTTGGAGAATATTGATTTACAACTGAAATGTAGCAGGAACGGCTACCGATTGACACGCCTTGCAATGAGAGAGGAGGCTCTATGCCTGACATTGTAAATTGAAGGAAGTCCTGCAAAAGGAAGACAAGAGTAAATAATTTTATCCTAGATTAACTTGGGATACAGTGGGTTGGGGAAGGAAGGGTTCTGATGAATCTTATAACGGTTGATCCAAGTAGAGATACTTTTTTCAATAACCTTTTTTGACAGATCACGTGTGAGTCGTGTCATGCTGTCATGTTATTTTTGTTTAGTATTGTTTGGCATTTCATAATGGAAAGACTTACACGTGAACAACGTTTACAAATTGTTCAACTTTATTATGAAAATTCACGTTCTGTGAGGAATGTGTTTCGTGCACTTCGCTCAACTTATGGTCAACATAATCGGCCTACTGAGCGTACTATTCGCAACACCATCACCCATTTTGAGACCCAGCATTCATTATTGGATAATATTCGACCGAATAGACCACGTCCAGCACGCTGTGAAGAAAATATAGCGGCCGTAGCTGAGAGTGTACACGAAGACCGTAGAGAGTCGATTCGGCGCCGTTCGCAGCAACTCGGAGATCAAGATCTTAAATTGAAAGCGTACAAGATACAAAATACAACAACTGAAGCCGCTCGACCTTCCCAAGCGACATCGCTTCGCTCTATGGGCTCTTGAAAAGTTCCAAGAAGATCCGACGTTTTCGAGGCAAATTTTGTTTAGCGATGAGGCCCATTTCTGGCTCAATGGGTATGTAAACAAACAAAATTGCCGCATTTGGGACGAAGAGCAACCTGAAGAGATTGAAGAACTGCCACTTCATCCAGAAAAAACAACGGTTTGGTGTGGTTTGTGGGCCGGTGGAATCATCGGTCCATATTTCTTTCTTTAAAAATTATGCCGGTGCGAACGTAACCGTCAATGGCGACCGTTATCGTGCCATGATAACTGACTATTTGATGCCTGAAATTGAAGCTCGTGATCTCGGCGACATTTGGTTTCAGCAAGACGGCGCCACTTCCCACACATCGCATCAATCAACTGACTTATTGAGAGAACATTTCGGTGAGCACATAATTTCACGTTTTGGGCCGGTCGATTGGCCACCAAGATCGTGTGATATCACACCGTTAGACTTTTTCCTGTGGGGATATGTAAAGTCAAAAGCTTATGCCGACAAACCCGCTTCGATTCAGGCCTTGGAGGAAAACATCACGCGTGTCATTCGCCAGTTACCAGTCGAAATGCTCGAACGAGTGATCGAAAATTGGACTCAACGGATGGACCATCTGCGACGTAGCAACGGCCAACATTTGATAGACATAATCTTCAAAAAATAAATGCCAAAGAATGTTCTTTCAAATGATAATAAACATTCTCCATTAAATTTGAATTTTCTGTGTTTTTTTCTTTAAAAAAGTAGGGAACCTCGAAATGGATCACCCATTACTATTCATCAGCTGTGAGGACTCTGTAGGGCTGTGGTTATTGTGATGAACTACGGCCAGAAATTCACATGAATGGTTATATGGAAAAGCCAAAAAACAACTATAAATAAATTAAGCAAGGTACAACGGCTTGCCTGTCTGGGCATTACCGGAGCTATGCGTACCTGTCCTACGGCGGCTATGGAAGCCTTAATAGGACTAACACCCCTCCACATTTATAATAAAAAAAGTGGCAATTCGTAGCAAGTTTGACACAAGTGGAAGAATTAAACATTAGTGAACATCTAAAACTATTAAAATCAGACGGCAGGAACATGTTTCCAAAAATAAATAAAATGTTTAAACCACGTAACGTTGTCAAAATTCCTAAACTGAAGATACCACTGTCTTCTCAGATGCTTCTATCCCCAGCTAGGGATTAATATATCAGGTTATCCCATCATCAATAACCACTATATTATAGATAGTGGAGCAGACAAGCTCAAAGTAATTGGGTCTCATTTTGAGGCGGTTCACGCCATGGAACTTCCCAGCTCCAAATCGGTCGAAGTAAGAGATGAACTATAGAGATTTCACAATAGCGAGATCCCTACTTTATTGACATTTTCTGAGTGGTTAAAAGCTGACGAACTGACAGATGAACAGACTTACAATTACTTCACGACCCTCGACGACTTGACTGACATATTAACTAAACACTAAAAGGTCAAGTGGTGTGGATAACATCCCAAACATCGTGCTTAAGCTACTACTTCCCTAGTTGCTGGAAAATATCAAAGGTGTTTCCAATAATTAAGAAAAAGAAGGATCCTTATGATCCTTCTTACTATAGGCCTATAAGTCTCCTGCCTAATATCGGGAAGATTTTTGAGGTAGTTATTCGTTCGTTTGTAACGAAAAGGAGATTATACCGCGGAATCAATTTGTGTTCAAAAGAAATCACTCGGCAGTGCATGCTATTACAAAACTGATTTCGGATGTTAATTGGAATCTCAACGCCAAAAGATGTACAACTGCCTGCCTAGTGGATATCGAAAATTCCTTTGACACGGTTTGGATTGACGGGTTAATTTACAAACTTATTCGATATGAATTTCCATCTCATCTTACAAAGATGATAGCATCCATGCTATACGGAAAGAAATTTGTTGTACCAGATAGAGAATACTCGACAGCTGAAGTTTTTAATGTCCATAATGGTCTACTTCAAGGCACAGTAACTGCTCCACAGCTCTTCAATATCTACATTTCTGATATACTTAGGGAACTCGATAATTCATTGGCATTTGCCGACGACGCTACACTGTATGCAAGCGGCTCAAAAATTGAAGACATTCAAATCCAACTTCAAAGAAAGTTTGATAGGTTTCAAGCTTTCTGCTCCGAATGGAAGCTTAAAATAAACTATACGAAATGTGAAACCATACTCTTCCGCACCCCAATAAGACGCGGTAATTCAGATTTGAGACGCAACTGGAGAAATCTCAAAATAACGAGTTCAAATGGTCTTCGGATCGGGTCGAGAACCGTGGTAAAATATTTAGGTGTTCATTTGGACAAGTTTCTGTATTACAATGAGCACATAAATATTCAATTAGACAAGGCAAGAGCGGCATTCATGTCGCTAAAAAGCCTGTTTTATTCTAACTATCTTAGATCCGATGTGAAGCATTCGTTCGTACAATTCTGACTTATGCGAGTCCAGTGTGGTGGAACATTAACCCATCGTATATGGAAAAACTTCGAGTGTTCGAGCGCAAATGTCTTAGAGCCTGCACACAGATGTATAGGAGTGCACATCCGATTATAGGCATTACGTCTCAAACAAAAGACTTCTGGATGCTTCCGGTGTGTCCAGAATAGACAATGTCATTCCAGATCTTGTAAGGAATCACTTTGTTCGTTCGGCAAGTGTTAGCGAAAACGAATTAATCTCTGGATTATTCTATCCGAATCCTGGGTATTTCAGAAATGCCTTGGAAAGTGGATACGTTCCGCCAGAAACATTTCTGTTTCTGGATGCATATGGCTACCTATCGGATTCAATGAACGTTCCAATAATATACCATGCTGCAAGGAGAACAACAGATAAAAGGATCCTTTATGAGCCTTTTGAGTCGGGGGACGGGAATACTGATCAAATTAGATACTGCATTAGCATACCTGAAAGCGACAAAAGTAACACTAACTGGTTAAATAGAGACCGATACTGGTGGCTAGACTGGGCTGAAGCCGATACTTAGGTTAAGTAAAACTAGGCCCTGACATGTGATCTCTGATCTAACGATGACTTGTTAGTCGATGGAATAGAGATCACATGACAGGGCCTAAATAGATTTAGATAGGTTTAGATAGGTTAAGTTAGTCTTGTAGGTTTTAGTTTTATATAAAAAAAAAAGTTGCGACTGTCTTCTAATAGGTTTTGATTCACATTTTCCTATTTTCAAAAAAAAATATATATAGTACATAACAATAATACAAAAATTCACAAAAAATATAAAAATTGAATTAAACAAAAAATTATATATCATGTAATGCGAACCATAATGGTCTTTTACTTTGGCAAAAGTTAAAAATGTCTAGTCTTTAAGTTTATTTAGGCTATTAATTAATATTAACGAAATTGTGAATAAATAAACGTTAAAAAAAAAAAAAACATCTAAAACTAATTGAACTTCTATCCGAACGTCCAGAACTTGACATGATCTGTGCGGTTACAGACCGCTTACCAAAGACACTATGATTCGACAAAAGATTCTCAACGGAGATCACAACCAGAGAAGCATGGTGTAGCAACAACCCACCAAACTGCCTAAACGGCCTAAAGTGGTATACGGATGGTTCTAAAATGGACTCAGGGGTAGGAGCTGGCATACATGGACCAAATAAAAACATCTCAATACCTATGGGAAAAAGCCCTAGTGTATTCCAAGCTGAGCTCCATGCCATAAAAGAATGCGCAAACCTAATACACAACTCAGGTATTAAAGGCGCAAACATTCATATACCTATTCACGGACAGTCAAGCAGCTATAAAAGCCCTTAGCTCACACATCATTGACTCCAAATCAGTACTACACTGCTTCAACTCCCCCCAAACACTCAGTTCCAGGAACAAAACCAAACTATGGTGGGTCCCCGGACATAAGGGAGTTGAAGGAAACGAAAAAGCTGATGAACTAGCCAAAAAAGGTTCGGAAACCCCCTTCATTGGACCTGAACCTTTCTGTGCAATCCCCAAATCAGCCATAAACTAGTCTTAAAAAAGTTGGAACAGATGTGTTTCATACTGGGGAAACATCCCAGGCCTAAGACAGCTCAAAAGAGCTATTCAGCCCTTCAAATCAGATGCCAACAAGATACTAAATCTTCGCAGGCACGATATCAAAAACTTAGTAGGCTACCTAACTGGTCATCCCGGTCTGCGATATCACCTAAACAAAATGCGTCTAGTCGACTCACCGGAGTGCAGACTATGTCTAGAAGAAGACGAAACAGCCGAGCACATCATATGTGAATACCCGGCCCTTTACGGTATGAGAAGGGAATCTTTCTCAGGGAATTTTTAAGTCCCGAAGAACTGAGGAAATCTTCGGCTGAAAGTATTATCAGCTACATTAGGAAAGTAGAAGCGCTACTAATCTAAAAAGCATCTGACGGCAAGCACAATATATCTTTTAGGTCGATGTGTATCTTACTGCTTAGGCAGGTCAGAATTTAAAAAAAAAAAATATGGAAAAGCAAAATTCTCGATCTGAACGAGACTGGCAGGCACCACCATAAGGTTACTACGGGCATTGTGGCGTTGGTTGCAAATTTGTTTCGATTGTCGTCGATTTTAATCGTTTTGGCGTTTTAGGCTATTCCAGGGTGAACAACATTCAAGAGAAACTAACACTAAAACCAACACCAATACTAACACTAATACCAAAACCAACATCAAAACCAATCTTGCGACTGAATTCTGCAACATTCGAGGTGTGGGATGCACCAACCCCAATATCAACTGCCTACTCCAAAGAGATGTACTAACAGAACTACAAGTTAACTTAACTACGGACCAAACTTATCTTCAGTACCTTGCCTACGAACTTCATCTACGTCTCCGTTTTAAGGGTAATCTATGTGCATACACAAGATCTGACCAAGCATGCGAGAAAGAAGATTCGATGTAACCTGGTAGCCTCGATGTAATATGGTTTAAACTTGTCTTCCCGAACGAGTATAAACCTGCCTCACTATTTCAAGATTTATCCGAAAAGGTTGATAAGAACGCATCATCCAACTGCCGATGTTATCGTCCTTTTGCGATTTTAACGTGCACAACTCCAATTGGCTGCCGTACTCGACAGAACAAATGATGCAGGAAGACAAGTCGAAATGTTTGCCATTACCAAGAACGTGACCCAACACAGTTTTCTGATCTATTTCTCCCTTCAGATCACTTCTTCCTACAACATCTCGATCTATTATAGAACTCAGATTGCATTTTAATAACAGCGATCCCATATCGATGCTAAGCTTACAAGACCATCAAGAAGTTTTATGAAAGCAGGATCCAATAAACCATGATTCAATAAACAATGCGACCAAGTTGTAGCAGCAAAAAAGGATGGCGGGCAGATCCAACTGAAGAGAAAATTTTAGTTTCCAGCAATGCCTTCAATGAAAGAGTAAATAACAAACTTCTGGCAGGTTCTGAAGGCTCTCTGAGATTTTGGTCAACGACTTACATCAGTACTGATCTACAACAGAACTGAACTACAGCTCTACCGACCAGGATCTTGGCAACCTAAAAGAATTAAAAAAACTGCATAAAACTGTGTGAAAATTTGATAGATTGTGGACTTTCCTGGCCTAAAAAAAAATAAGGGCCGATCAGGTTGTTGGTAAACGGTTTCAGGCGTTCACATATTACGGCAGATAGGATCTTGTAGGCGATGTTGAGTAGACTTATGCCTCTGTAGTTGGCGCAGTTCAGAGGGAATCCTTTTTCGTGGATCGGGCAAACGATGCATCCGACCAGATTTGGCTTATGAGTTGGTGGATAATACTTACCAAGTCATCTCCGCCGGCCTTATAAAGCTCAGCGGGAAGGTCGTCATTTCCGGCGGTCTTATTAAGCTTGAGTTTAGATATTGCTATCCTCACTTCACTGAGGTCGGGTGGTTGGCAGTTTTCGCTGTCGTTGCCAATATTGAATGGTTCGTTCTGCCTAACAGCGGAATGTTGCTCGTCATCGGCGTTTAACAGTCTGCAGAAGTGGTTCTTCCATATCCTCAGCATCGACTGTGTCTCAACTACGATATTTCCTTGTTCATCTCGACAGGATTCTGTTCGGGACTTGTAGCCTTGGCTTTGATGTTTTACACTTTGGTAAAACTCGCGAACATTGTTCCTGGAGTGGCACCTCTCTATATCCTCGATCGCGCGCTTTTCTTGCCCTCTTTTCTTCTTTCTGAAAAGCCAATGTTCTTCCCTTCTTCTTTGCCTATAGAGCTCAATGGCAGCTCTCGTCTTCACCTGCAGCTTACCCTTGTAGGCCTCTTTCTTGGCTGCGAGCATCTGTCGGCATTCCTCATCAAACCAGGGGTTTCTTGCTGGTGGCCGCGAGAAACCTAGCACATCAGTTGCGGCTGATCTAATGGCTTGTTGGCATCGTTGCCATAGTTCTTCGACATTAGATGCTGGTGGTGTGGTGTGAATCGAGAGGTTAAGGGATACGCGTTGCGCGAAGGTCTTGGCGGTCTCTGGCGATTGCAGTCGATCGACATTAAATTTGTTCACAGTATTTCTGGTTTGTAGTGGCGTGGTGGACATCCGCATCGTTACCTTGGCTACAACAAGGTAGTGGTCCGAGTCGATGTTAGCCCCTCGGAATGTTCGGACATCCAAAATACTGGATGCGTGCCTCTTGCCTATCGCAATGTGATCAATTTGTTTGACTGTTCGTTGATCTGGAGACCGCCATGTCCCCTTATGGATATCGATGTGAGGAAATGCATTTTTCTATCACGTCTAAAACCTGATACAATCTGCGAAATTCTAATGGAATATATCAAAAAAATAATCTCTATCCATAATATGCCTGTTAAAGTTATTAAATTAAATTTTGCATACGAACGGCGTATATCTTCATTTAAAATATTTGCTCCTGATTATATAGTGGAATCCATGTAAGCTGACGGATTTTGGCCTAAATTCACCGTATTTCATGAGTTCAAAAATATCCGCAGAGATAATTATAATATTGCTCAATTTTCGGGAAGTACTGTAGAGAGTTGAAATAAAGACTCAAAAAACTGTTAATGTATTACCAAAACGTTGGAGGAATGAAATCGAAATTACGGAACTTTTACCTCAATTCAATTGAAGGAACATATGATGTAATACTTCTCAGTGAAACTTGGCTTAATTCTGCAATACTTGATAGTGAAATTATGGCACCTTTATACTTCATACATCGTCTCGATAGAAACCCATGCAATAGCATGTTTAAAAATGGAGGCGGAGTAGCCATTGCTGTTAAATGTTGTTGGAAGTCTGATTTGCTGTTTAATGATAAATATAAAGAATTAGAATTAATTGCTATAAAATTAACAACTGAAAATTCAACTTACGTAATCGTCTGTGTTTATATTCCCTCCGGTTCTTCAGCCTTACAATATGAAAAGTATTCATTAGCCCTACATGAAATAGTTGATAGTTCGTCAAACTCAAAAATAATTATATTTGGAGATTTTAATTTAACTAATCTGGAATGGCATCTAGACAAGGAGAAGAAGTCATCATATTATGTTATTGAATTTGGACCACCTCATGAAAGAACTTTCATTGAAAATATATTCCTATCCGGCCTCTCTCAGATAAATGGCATTGCGAATGAGAGAAAGCGCTGGTTAGATCTGGTGTTTACTGACTGTTTCGATTCATGTGCAATTGCTCAAGATGATAACTGTTTGCTTCTACCAAATATACCACATCACATTGCTATTTCAGCAAACATTCAGATATATGAAAATAGCAAAAAAAATATATTAAATTTACGCTCAATAAATAATTACGACTTTACAAAAATAAACATGACAAAGATGACTAAGTTCTTTCAAAAATTCGAATGGACCAACTACTTTATTTCTCGTGATGTCAATATTTGTACCACTGAACTGTATACCGTTTTGTATAATTGTGTTGCATATTGTGTTCCTGTTAAATGTATAACTCACACCAAAACTCAAATGCCATGGATAAATAATAATTTACGTCGTATAAAAAACCTTAAAAACAGTTTTTTTTTAAAAGTGGAAACGAACGGGAAACTACTATATTTTCATATTTTTGCTGAGTATAGAAGACATTTCTTAACAAATTAAAAAATATCATATAATGATTACCTTCATTAGGTAAAAGGTGATTTCAAAAAAAATCCTAAGTCATTTTGGAAATTTGTTAACTTAAAGCGAAAAAGTACAACGTTTCCATCTTCAATGCAATACTTTGATACAAACTCTAGCTGTGATAATAAAATAAGTGATATGTTTGCCGAATTCTTTCAAACAACGTACTGTTCCTCGGAAAATGAATACTGTGATAATCGAAACTTAAGTGATAATGATAACATCTGTGATATTCCATTTTTAAGACTGACTGAAGATGAAATTATGCAATACATTACTTGTATAAAGGATAATTATGTATCCGGTCCTGATAAAATTCCATCTGTATTCGTAAAATCCTGTAAAGAATATATTGGCTCAGCTATTACATTTATATTTAATCTGTCCTTGTCTACCGGTGTTTTCCCCGATATTTGGAAAACATCTTATTTAATTCCAATACATAAATGTGGAAATAAAAATCTAATTGAAAATTATAGAGGTATTGCAAAGCTGTCTTGTCTTCCAAAAATGTTTGAATTAATTGTTTGTAAATATATTCAATTTTATTGTCAACCCAACATTACCCAAGAGCAACATGGATTCTGTGTAAAAAAATCGACTACAACTAATCTTCTTGAGTTCACTTCCCAAACAAATAAAAATATGGTGAATGGCCTGCAAACGGATGTATTTTACGCAGACCTAAGTAAAGCATTTGACCGAGTCAATCACCGTACACTGCTTAGTAAATTGAAAGGGTTTGGTTTTTCAACCTGGTTATTATCATGGATATCTTCTTATTTAACGGAGCGAACTCAAAATGTATTCTTTAATAATTGTGTGTCTAAAGTTGTCAACGTACATTCTGGTGCTCCTCAAGAAAGTCATATTGGTCCGATCTTGTTTAATCTATTTATAAATGATCTATGTAAATGTATCCGTCACTCAAAAATTTTAATGTTTTCTGACGACTGTAAAATTTTCTATGGATACAACAACACAAATGGTTATCTATTTTTACAAGAAGATATTGACAATGTGTTTAAATGGTGCTCCATTAACGGTATGCAGCTAAAAATCCAAAAAATGTAAAGTTATGAGTTTTTCTCGTAAAAGATTTGAAATTACTGCAACTTATTTCATTTAGGATGGAATTTTAGAAAGAGTTCATACTTTTAACGACTTAGGCGTATTATTTGACTCCAAGCTGTCATTTAATCATCATATCGACACTATAACATCCAAAGAGAACATCTCAAGAGAATTTAACGATCCTTACGTTACAAAAATGTTATACTGTACTCTTGTTCGACCTATTCTGAAATATTGCTGTTGCGTCTGGTGTCCTACGTATGCTGTTGCCGTCAACAAAATTGAAAGTGTCCAAAAGCGTTTCCTGTTATTTGCCCTACGTCAACTCCCATGGGATGGTACTTACCTTCTTCCACCATATGCCAATCGTTTAAAACTATTAAATATGTTTACGCTTCAAAAAAGAAGAGAAGTAAATAATGTTGTGTTCCTATTTAAATTGTTGTCCGGATCAATTCATTCCCAATATTGTTTAAGTACTCTGAGTATTAATACTCGACTTAGATTCACGAGAAATCCTGTATTTTTTTATACGTCAAGTACATCTGTAAATTATGGTAATAACGAGCCTATTAATAAAATGTTGAAGGACTTTAATAAAAACTACAACCTCATCGATTTCAATATGAATCAAGCCACATCAAAAAAACTATTGTTAGAAATTTAAGTTCTTATTGATATTATTTAATATTTGTAATTGTCAGCTGTGATGTATATATCTGTAGCTGAAATAAATAAATAAATAAATAAATAAAACCGTGTGCTGGCTATAGTGGCATTTCGTTCCGTAGCGAAGTCAATTAGCCTCAGTCCGTTACCAGACGTGTTGTCCTGTAGGCTATATTTTCCGATAATATTGCCAAAGATGTTTTCTCTTCCTACCTTTGCGTTAAAATCTCCCAGCACGATTTTAACATCGTACTTTGGTAGTCGCTCATAGGTTTTGTCGAGGAGCTCGTAGAAGCAATCCTTATCATCTTTTTCCTCCGTCGGAGCATGAACGCATATAATGCTTATGTTGCCGAATTTGGCCTTGATGCGGATTGTTACAATTCGTTCGCTTATGCCTGGGAAACATAAGACTTCTTGACTAAGTCTGGCACTTATAACAAATCCGCATCCGAATAGTCGCTGTTTCAGCTCACTATAACACGGTCCATAGTAGATGTCACAGTTTTTCATCCTTCTTTTTCCCGGCCCATCCCATCGTATTTCCTAGATGGCTGTAATGTCTGCTTTGGAGCAGTTTAGGGCTTCCGCTAGTTGTTCGGCTGCGCCTCTCCTGTTTAATGTTCTCACATTACAGGTACAGATGCGAACGTCGTTGTCCTTTTTTGTTTAGCATGGTCGTCAACAATAATATCAGTCCTTTCCGAGGCTATTGGTCGCTTCGTAACATAAGCTTTTTTCCGTGGATGGGTAGTTTACCCAAAGCACAACCCCCGTGTTTTCAAGTCCGAATTTTTAGATTTATCTTTCGAATGAAATGTAAAACTGCTTCAAGGTGCCGAGTGTAATTATAATTCTGCGGCAAAAACGTCTCTAGCCTTTATCAATTGCCAACTCCACCTCTCATTACTAAGTGTATCCTCACTTTCCCATACACACTGTGCCAACATCAACCCAATAATTAACCACCGAATGAAATACTGCACACTTTCGAGCTAAATAAACGCATAAAACCGAACCAGCAAGTCATCGTGTAATGAGCTTACAAATCTCTTCACTCGCTTCCACCCTCCCCCCCTTACCCAGCTATCACTTTTGAATGAGGGGCGCCTTAATCCCCACCTATCACATCCTGCTTCCCCACTCTATCGCGTCCGATATCTCCGCACACAGCGCAAACTCCTTAATGATCAGTTTAAGCCCGATGAGTTATTATTAAACCTCCCGATGGTGTTTGGCACACGAGCGCATCTCTGCAATTGGAGTTTGCCGCTCGCTGCGCGTATAAATTACATTTGGCCGCGCGCCGATCGGCGGACCCACCCTTTTTGCGCATTCACAATTGATTGGCGGTAATTTTTGTCATTCACGTTGCATTTTGCCGGACGCAAATGACTGTGATCAGTGTGAAGTTGGTTGCAATTTAAAATTTCCTCTGCGAGATGCGTGCGAGAGCAGCGATCAATCAAATGAAGCGAGCGGTGAGAGTTGCTGCTACAGTTTTGAGCTGCGTGTTTGGGAGAAATTGTATTGCGGCCTATTAAGGCTCATTAGCACGCCTTTTAAAATAAGGGCTTTTGCGGTAAGTCTGTAATTGAATCGGTTGCCCTCGAGCTCACCAGATGGGCACCGTTGGTTGGTCGGGTGAAGTGGGTGTGGACATCTGCTGGAAAACAAGAAGCTCGTTCGATAATGATGGCTAATTCGTTACTCATTAGGGAAAGGTTGTAATTTTTGGAAGGCTTGATTGTATTCGAAGGGCTGTAGGCTGAAATTGGAAGGCGTGAATTTGATGCGTTTTTGGGAAGATCATTTGCAGTTTGTTACATTGGGGAGAGTGGACTTTATCGAGGGGAGGCGTGAGTGGGTAGGATTTTACTCTTATTGAAGTTGGTTCTGTAGTTTGTTAACAGAACTTGATTTTGTCAGCTAAGAAAAGTTAAGGATGCTATCATATTACAAGGCTTGATATCCTAATTTGATGAAATGAAATATCTGGCACTTGCTTAAGGATAGTGATGCGATTATATGAGGACACAAGCGTTCTCACTCTAGCCTCTCACTATCAACTCCTAATCTCACCTACACGCTGGTGCCTGGTGGGTGCCTAGCACCTCGACTGGAGATGGGGTATTAAACCCCTGTGGAAGGTCGTTGGTGGCAGCAAACGAGCGAGGGCGAGGAGTGTCCTCTCACTAAGGCACTCACTCTCAGACGGCAGCTGAGGAATTCCCTAGATGGAGTCAACGGTGGCCCCTTCAGCTCCAGTTTGATCGAACTGGTCGTGAAATCCCTATATGAGCTGCTTCGACATATTTGAACACCAGGTCTATAGGGATTTCCAATACTGAGCCAGGGTATTGGAAAAGAGTTGGTGGCGGAGGAGCCCTCAATGGGTCGACGGCAGCGCTCATACCCCAAAAATGGGCTACTGACATCGGTATTTTTCCGGCCCGCTGTCCTAGGGTCTAAACAAGGGCCTGGCCCTCCAGGTTGGGGGTTGTGCTTTGGGTTAACTACCCATACCCACCGAAAAAAAGCTTATGTTACGAAGCAACCAATAGCCTCGGAAAGGACTGATATTATTGTTGACGACCATGCTAAGCGAAAAAAGGACAACGACGTTCGTATCTGCACCTGGAATGTGAGAACATTAAACAGGAGAGGTGCAGGCGAAGAACTAGCGGAAGCCCTAAACAGCTACAATGCAGACATTACTGCCATCCAGGAAATACGATAGGATGGGCCGGGCAAAAAGAGGATGAAAAACTGTGACACCTACTATGGACCGTGTTATAGTGAGCAGAAACAGTGACTATTTGGATGCGGATTTGTTATAAGTGCCAGACTGAGGCAAGAAGTCTTATGTTTCCAAGACATTAGCGAACGCATTGTAACAATCCGCATCAAGGCCAAATTCGCCAACATAAGCCTTATATACGCTCATGCTCTGATGGAGGAAAAAGATGATACAACTAAGGATTGCTTCTACGGGCTCCTTGACAAAACCTATGAGCGACTACGAAAGTACGATGTAGTAAAGTAAAATCGTGCTGGGAGATTTTAACGCGAAGGTAGGAAGAAAGGATATCTTTAGCAGTACTGTCGGAAAATATAGCCTACACGACAACACGTCTGGTAACAGACAGAGGCTAATTGACTTCGCTACGGAACGAAATGCCACTATAGCCAGCACACGGTTTCCTCACATCGATATCCATAAGGGGACATGGCGGTCTCCATATCAACGAACAGTCAAACAAATTGATCACATTGCGATAGGCAAGAGGCACGCATCCAGTATTTTGGATGTCCGAACATTCCGAGGGGCTAACATCGACTCGGACCACTACCCTCTAGCAGCCAAGGTAAGAATGCGGATATCCACCACGCCACAACAATCCAGAAATACTGTGAAAAAATTTAATGTCGGAAGACTGCAATCGCAAGAGACCGCCAAGACCTTCGCACAACGCGTATCCCTTAACCTCTCGATTAACACCATACCACCAGCATCGAATGTCGAAGAGCAATGGCAACGATGCCAACAGGCCATTAGATCAGCCGCAACTGATGTGCTAGGTTTCTAGCCGCCACCAGCAAGAAACCCCTGGTTCAATGAGGAATGCCGACAGATGCTCGCAGCCAAGAACGAGGCCTACAAGGCTAATCTACAGGTGAAGACGAGAGCTGCCATTGAGCTCTATAGGCAAAGAAGGAGGGAAAAACATCGGCTTTTCAGAAAGAAGAAAAAAGTGCAAGAAAAGCGCACGATCGAGGATATAGAGAGGTGCCACTCCAGGAACGATGTTCGCAAGTTTTACCAAAGTGTAAAACGTCAAAGCCAAGGCTACAAGTCCCGAACAGAATCCTGTCGGGATGAACAAGGAAATATCGTAGTTGAGACACAGTCGATGCTGAGGATATGGATGAACCACTTCTGCAGACTGTTAAACGGCGATGACGAACAACATTCCGCTGTCAGGCAGAACGAACCATTTAAACTGCCAACCACCCGACCTAAGTGAAGTGAGGATAGCAATATCTAAACTCAAGCTTAATAAGGCCGCCGGAAATGGCAGCCTTCCTGCTGAGCTTTATAAATCTGGCGGAGATGACTTGGTAAGCAACATCCACCAACTCATAAGCCAAATCTGGTCGGATGAAAATATGCCTGAAGATGCCTCAGCATCGTTTGCCCGATCCACAAAAAAAGGAGACCCTCTGAACTGCGCCAACTACAGAGGCATAAGTCTCCTCAACATCGCCTACAAGATCCTATCTGCCGTAATATGTGAACGCTTGAAACCGTTTACCAACAACCTGATTGGCCCTTATCAGTGTGGTTTTAGGCCAGGAAAGTCCACAACCGATCAAATTTTCACACTTCGGCAGATCCTGGAAAAAACTCAAGAAGTCCAAATCGATACCCACTACCTATTCATCGATTTCAAAGCCGCATATGACAGCATTTATAGAGACGAACTGTACAGAGCCATGTCTAGTTTTGGTATACCGTCCAAACTCGTCCGTTTGTGTAGGATGACGATAGAGAATTCTCGCTGCACCATCAGCGTCGGAAATGACCACACCGACACATTCGATACCAAAAAAGGATTTAGGCAATGCGGTGCGCTGTCATGGGCCTTCTTCAATTTGATTCTTGAGAGGATTATGCAAAACTCCCGAGCCAACACCAGAGGCACAATTTTCCAAAAGTCGGTGCAACTACTAGCATACGCTGACGATATTGACATCATTGGTAGGACTCAACGTGATGTCATAGCCACCTTTGCTAGTCTAGAGAAGGAAGCGGCGAAAATGGGTTAAGCAGTAAATGAGGGCAAGACTAAGTATATGCTGCCATCACGAAACGACTCACAACATCGACGAATTGGACAGAACGTCACCATTGACAGATATAACTTTGAGGTAGTACGAGACTTTGTCTACCTCGGCTCCGCTATTAACTCTGACAACAACATCTCGTCAGAAATTAAACGAAGAATTACTCTTGCCAACCGCTGTTTCTTCGGGCTAAGAAGGCAATTTAGTAGTAAAGCCCTTACTCGAACTACTAAGGAGATCCTATACAAGACCCTGATCATCCCAGTGCTGCTCTACGGCGCTGAAGCATGGACCGTATCAAAAGCGGATGAAGAAATCCTTGGTCGATTCGAGAGAAAAATTCTTCGGAAAATCTTCGGTCCCGTTTGCGTTGACGGGCTATGGAGACGAAGATTCAACCACGCACTATACGAGATCGTACAGCGACATACCCCTAGTCAAAAAACTCCTCATTGGACGTTGAAGATGACTAGGACATGTAGAACGAATGGACACCAATACTCCGGCTCGCAGAGTCTTCGTTTCCCAGCCAGACGTCGGACGCAGTAGAGGAAGACCTCGCCTTAAGTGGCGCCCACAAGTAGAAATCGACCTCAATCAACTTGGAGTGCGCAACTGGATGCAGTTAGCTAAGGACCGGGCTAATTGGAGAGGCATGTTGGTTGAGGCCCAGGTTCATTCCGGACTGTAGCGCCACTTAAGTAAGTAAGTAAGAAATTAGTACACAATATCTGGTTGGACTTATGTAAGCCATACATTACATACAACCACTTCAAGTTGGTTGGGGTCGGTGTCTGTTTTGTCGGTGCTAGCCATCTTAAACGTCCAATGCGGAGTTTTTTGACCAGGGGTATGATGCTGTAAAGCTCGTATAGTTCTTGGTTGAATCTTCGTCTCACTTACCTTCGTACTTATCCTCATTTACTGCTTAATCCATTTTTTGCCGCTTACTATCCTAGCAAACATGACTATGAAATCACGTCCTACCAATGATGTCAATATCGTCAGCGTATGCTAGTAACGTGTGATTTTTTAAGAGGTTTAGAACTTTTTTAAAAAAAAAAACACAAAAAATTCGAAAAAAATGAATGAAGTTTGAACCTTGCAATTTAATGTTTAAAGATAATTTCATGCAAATGTTGACCGCGGCTGCGTCTCAGGTAGCCCATCCGCTGAGTCCAATTTTGGCATACTCTTTCACACATATCGGCCGGTATCTCACGAATGAATGCATGGATGTTGGCTTCCAGTGCGTCAATCGAAGCGGGCTTGTCCCTATAGACATTAGCATTGACATACCCCCACAAAAAATAATCTAATGGTGTCAAATCGCACGATCTAGGCGGCCAATTGACCGGCCCGAAACGTGAAATTAACTGTTCACCAAACTCGCCTCGCAATTGCGCCATTGTTTCGCGTGCTGTGTGGCATGTGGCAACGTCTTGTTGAAACCACATATCATGCAAGTCAAGAACTTCCATTTCGGGCAAAAAAAAGTTTGTTATCATCGCTCGGTAGCGTTCACCATTGACAGTAACGCTGCGATTCGCATCATCTTTGAAGAAATATGGCCCAATAATGCCGCCGGCCCATAAACCGCACCAAACAGTGGCTTTTTCGGGATGCATTGGTAGCTGTTGCAATGCTTCTGGCTGATCTTCACTCCAAATGCGGCAATTTTGCTTATTTACGTACCCATTCAACCAAAAATGAGCCTCATCGCTGAACACAATTTTTCGATAAAAAAGCGCATCCTCGGCCAGCTTTCCAAGAGCCCATTCACCAAAAATTCGGCGTTGTGGTAGGTCGGCTGGCTTTAGTTCTTGCACCAGCTGTATCTTAAAAGGCTTTACGCCCAAATCCTTCCGCAAAATTTTCCACGTAGTGCTGTAACAAAGGCCTAACTGCTGGGAACGGCGCCGAATCGACATTTCGCGGTCTTCTATCACACTAGCTGATACGGCCGCAATATTTTCTTCACTACGCACAGTACGTAAACGTGTTGGTGGTTTAATGTCCAACAAAGTAAATTTGGTGCGAAATTTGGTCACAATCTTCCGAATAGACTGCTCAGAAGGTCGAGAATGCCGATCATAAAATGGAAGCAGCGCGCGATGAACATTTCGAACCAAGCACGAATTTTGATAGTAAAATTCAATAATTTGCAAGCGTTGTTCATTTGTAAGACGATCCATGGTTAAATTGCAAACCAAACTGAAGCTGTTTGACAGTGACACAAGGTACTAAACACACGTCAGCTGTCAAAACCAGTGTTGCCAAAACCAAACCAGCTAAAAAATCACCCGTTAGTTACACAGATTTATGGAAGATTGTGCCTCTGGTGTTGGCTCGGGAGTTTTGCACAATCCTCTCAAGAATGTAACCAAATAAATCACATGACAGCGCATCGCCTTGTCTAAATCCTTTTTTGGTATCGAATGTGTCGGTGAGGTTGTTTCCGACACTGATGGAGCAGCGAGAGTTCTTCATCGTAATCCTGCACAGACAGACGAGTTTGGGCGGTATACCAAAACTAGACATAGCTCTGTATAGTTCGTCTCTATAAATGCTGTCCTATTCGGCTTTCAAATCGATGAATAGGTGGTGAGTATATCGATTTGGACATCTTGCGGTTTTCCAGGATGTTCCGAAGTGTAAAGATTTGATCAGTTGTGGACTTTTTTGGTCTAAAACCACACTAATGAGCGAGCATCAGTTTGTTGGTTTCGGGTTTTCACATATCCATATCTTCAGCATCTTCAGCATCGTCTGTGTCTCAACTACGATATTTATTTGTTCATCTCGACAAGATTCTGTTAGAGCCTTGTGGCTTGTATCCTTGGCTTTGACGTTTTACACGTTGGAAAAACTTGGGAACATCGTTCCTGGAGTGGCACCTCTCTACATCCTAGATCGCGTTTTTTTTTTCTTCTTTCTGTAAATCCGGTGTTCTTCTCTTCTTCTCTGCCTATATTGCTCAATGGCAGCTTTCGTCTTCACCTTCAGCTTGTAGACCTTAAAATTCTCTTAGAAAAGCCTTTCTCTAGTTCTCCGAATCTTTATTCGTAGACTTCTTTTTAAACCATCACTGAGGTAATACAAGGTGGCGCAAAAATATCCTTCCGATGTAATTTCTGATAGGAGGATTAACTTTGCGCCACCTTGTATCTTGGTTGTGAGCTCGTAGTAGGAAGTGACGTGCTCGAAACTCACGAACCGCAAAAAGGTATGCCTACAACGATCTCACAACCAAGATATTACTTCAGTGATGGGTAGCCCATCAGCCAATTGATACATGCATGTCTCTATTACCCAACCGATATGTGATTATCGTTCGATTAATATTTAGCTTACCTACTATCAGATTTCTGCAAAAAATTCCAACGGCCTTTACTAATATCAAGCTTTCAGCTTTCATCCAAGACAATGTTAGGACAATAGCAAGGCATATAAAAAAAAGGCTCAAAATCTGCAGATCCCAAACCCCCAAACATGCACTGACTGCGTCTGACAATGGATTTGGAGAGTTTGGTTCTGAACATATCCATTTGGGGGTTATTTGGAAAACCTAAGCTATAACGCCGTATAAGCCTTTAACTCCTACTATTTATTTGTTAATTCCTTTATGCATAAATAACTATATTCTGCAATTGGTAATCCCAAGTCTACTACGTCATCTTTTCTCATCATCACCAGTCAGTGCCACTTCTTCAGACGTTCCATTCTGTATCCACCTCAAGAGCTTGCTGAATAAATTTCATCTTAAAAATAGACCCCCCTATGTCCATCGATAGGCACATCCAAAATCAACATCACTCTTCCCTCAGAGTTCAATTCCCATTTCAAAAGGTCTACACAACAGAGCCGGTCCATTTGCTGGTCCAATTGTCATAAATTACTCAATGTCCCGTCTTGGATATTTGCATATTTTGACATAGGAAAGTACCAATTAACCATTTCTACTGGTCTCTCTCGAACTGGACCGTATTGCTCCAAAGAAAACAACAAACACACACACACACGATCGAGTGGTCCTCGTAAGTAGGAACCCTACAGCTACTTCAGTTGGCAGCCAAATGGTTTCCAACTTCCGACATGAAATGCTCTCGAAACCTTCATATTTCATTTATCGTCAGCCGCCCAGAATCTCGTACTCGTACCGACATACCTAGACGCCAAAGTCGAAGCTGAAGCCGAAGCAATAACAACACAAGACGAAACGTCAGCCGCAGCGCGTCGCGTCAGTCGGCCGGACAGAGGGTACTACGAGTTTAATTTGTAACCACCGCACTGGGCGCTGTTCTCGTTATGGTCTCTATGCAAATTCAACAGCGCACGCGCCACACTGCATCAGCTCAGTCGGCGTGGTGTGCAGATAGTTTCCATCTTTTTGTGATTTTTTCGAGAGCACTTTCGCGCGTAGCTTACACCGAAATCCGGAACACCCCAGTTCGCGAGACGGTGCGAGACGAAGACGAAAAGGAGTCCAAACCTATCTATACCCACCTAGGCAGTAATAATAATAATAAATGAAAAATTATGGAACGAGAAATTCAGGAAATTTTCCGCACCAGTTAATGGTGGTAGTGGTGGATGCTAGGAGAAGGACGAATGCACTGAGCAGAAGCAGGAGGTAGAGTGCTGTTTGAGTCATAACCGTTTGCTGCTGCTGCAGCAAATGTTATGACAGGCGCAAACGAAGTGATTTTTTCGCCCCGGATAACGCGTTATTTCGTCGGCTTACAATGTACGCCTGACTGAAGAACTGGACTTGTATCTATCACGGCGAGGGATATAGAGAGAGCGAGAGGATGTCGTGTTTTCAGGAAAACACTTCAATCCATGACGAACAAGAAACACACAAAATTGACAAATAGAAACCAAGGGGAAACAAAAAACGGATTTTAGATTTTCTTTGGAAGATCTCCGGCTTATAGATGGCTGGAGATTGTATGCGGGTATTAACGCGATTATTGATGTCATAATGATGGCTAAATGGGGATAAGGATGAGACACTGTAGTGACCCTATCACAAATTGGTTTCCATAAAATCTTGTTTTATCGATTTAGATTGGCACAAAGACGAGCACTTTATGTGTGCTGTCACTTGTGCAAGTGGTAGGGTTGCCAACTTTCAGGTGTTGCTGGTTTTGGGGTTGTTTTCTTAGAAAACTAGCTCAACTTGGCTTAGGTGGATAAAACGAACAAGAAAGAACGATGCACCTAGAACGGTAGACCTACTTAAGTGGCGCTACAGTCAGGGATGGACCTGGGCCTCAACCAACATGCCTCTCCAATTAGCCCGGTCCTTAGCTAACTGCCTCCAGTTGCGCACTCCAAATTGGTTGAGGTCGGTTTCTACTTGTGCGCGCCACTTAAGGCGAGGTCTTCCTCTACTGCGTCCGACGTTGGCTGGGAATCGAAGACTCTACGACCCGGAGTATTGGTGTCCATTCTTTCTACATGTCCTAGCCATCTTAAACGTCCAATGCGGAGTTTTTTTTGACTAAGGGTATGTCGCTGTATAGCTCGTATAATTCGTGGTTGAATCTTCGTCTCCATAGCCCGTCAACGCAAAGGATTTCTTCATCCGCTTTTGATACGGTCCATGCTTCAGCGCCGTAGAGTAGGACCAGGGTCTTATATAGGATCTCCTTAGTAGTTCGAGTGAGGGCTTTACTACTAAATTGCCTTCTTAGCCCGAAGAAACAGCGGTTGGCAAGAGTAATTCTTCGTTTAATTTCTGACGAGATGTTGTTGTCAGAGTTAATAGCGGAGCCGAGGTAGACAAAGTCCCGTACTACCTCAAAGTTATATCTGTCAATGGTGACGTTCTGTCCAATTCGTCGATGTTGTGTGTCCTTTCGTGTTGACAGCATATACTTTGTCTTACCCTCATTTACTGCTAAACCCATTTTTGCCGCTACCTTCTCTTTACTAGCAAACGTGGCTATGACATCACGTTGAGTCCTTCCAATGATGTCAATATCGTCGGCGTATGCTAGTAGTTGCACCGATTTTTGGAAAATTGTGCATCTGGTGTTAGCTCGGGAGTTTTGTACAATCCTCTCAAGAATCAAATTGAAAAAGTCACATGACAGCGCATCGCCTGGCCTAAATCCTTTTCTGGTATCGAATGTGTTGGTGAGGTCGTTTCCGACCCTGATGGAGCAGCGAGAATTTACGATCGTCATCCTATACAAACGGACGAGTTTGGGCGGTACACCAAATCTAGACATGGCTCTGTATAGTTCATCTCTATAAATGCTGTCGTATGCGGCTTTTAAATCGATAAATAGGTGGTGGGTATCGATTTGGACTTCTTGAGTTTTTTTCCAGGATCTGCCGAAGTGTGAAAATTTGATCGGTTGTGGACTTTCCTGGCCTAAAAGCACACTGATAAGGGCCGATCAGGTTGTTGGTAAACGCTTTCTGGCCTTCACATATAACCGCAAATAGGATCTTGTAGGCGATGTAGTTCTCTGTAGTTGGCGCAGCTCAGAAGGTCTCCTGTTTTGTGAATCGGGCAAACGATGCTGAGGTTCCATTCTTCAGGCATACTTTCATCCGACCAGATTTGGCTTATGAGTTGGTGGATGTTATTTACCAAGTCATCTCTGCCAACTTTTCAAAGCTCAGCGGGAAGGCCGTCATTTCCGTTGGCTTTATTAAGCTTGAGTTTAGATATTGCTATCCTCACTTCACTTAGCGTTGGTGGTTACTAGTTTTTGCCGTCGTCGTTCAATATTGAAAGGTTCGTTCTGGCTGACAGCGGAATGTTGTCCGTCAACGCCGTTTAACAGGCTGCAGAAGTGGTTCTTCCATATCCTCAGCATCGACTGTGTCTCAACTACGATATCTCCTTGTTCATCTCGAGAGTATTCTGTTCGAGCCTTGTAGCCTTGGCTTTGACGTTTCACACTTTGGTAAAACTTGCGAACATCGTTCCTGGAGTGGTACCTCTCTATATCCTCGATCGCGCGTTTTTCTTGCTCTTTTTTCTTCTTTCTGAAAAGCCGGTGTTCTTCCCTTCTTCTTTGCCTATAGAGCTCAATGGCAGCTCTCATCTTCACCTGCAGCTTACCCTTGTAGGCCTCTTTCTTGGCTGCGAGCATCTGTCGGCATTCCTCATCAAACCAGGGGTTTCTTGCTGGTGGCCGCGAGAAACCTTGCACATCAGTTGCGGCTGATCTAATGGCTTGTTGGCATCGTTGCCATTGTTCTTCGACATTAGATGCTCGTGGTGTGTTGTGAGTCGAGAGGTTAAGGGATACGCGTTGCGCGAAGGTCTTGGCGGTCTCTGGCGATCGCGGTCTTTCGAAGTTCACAGTATTTCTGGTTTGTTGTGGCGTGGTGGATATCCGCATCCTTACCTTGGCTACAACAAGGTAGTGGTCCGAGTCGATGTTAGCCCCTCGGAATGTTCGGACATCCAAAATACTGTTTTTAGGTTTTGTCAAGGAGCTCGTAGAAGCAATCCTTAGCTATATCATCTTTTTCTTCCGTCGGAGCGTGAGCGCATATAAGGCTTATGTTGGCGAATTTGGCCTTGATGCGGATTGTTACAATGCGTTCGTTAATGTCTTGCAAGCATAAGACTTTTTGCCTAAGGGTGGCACTTATAACAAATCCGCATCAGAATAGTCGCCGTTCCTCCTCACTACTTCACGGTCCGTAGTAAATGTCACAGCTTACCATCCTCTTTTTGCCCGGCCCATCTCATTGTATTTCATGGTTGGCAGTAATGTCAGCACAGATTAGTGCTTACGCTAGTTGCTTGCCTGCACCTCTCCTGTTTTATGTTCTCACATTCCAGGTGCAGATACGAACGTCGGTGTCCAACAATAAAATCAGTTCTTTCCGAGGCAATTGGTTGCTTCGTAAAAATGGGAATGGTACCTGGAAGGCCAGTTCCAATTTATTGGATACCCTTAGGACAAGGGGCCATCAGTATCCACTGCGGGATTGAGTGATGCCGTTGGCCTTTCGGTTCGTCCGCCACCATCTCTGTTCAAGGGGCCTGACTTACCCTTGAGATTCCTAGATAACGTTTTCGTTTTACGTCTTGTTATCAGCACTCGCGGACTTATTGTTTAGCAAATCATGAGATGAGACCAGTACCCGATGGTAACCACTTGGAGGTAAAAATAAGCTCAGTTGATGTATAGTCAGAGTAACAACTTCTGGGCATTGCCAAGTTAAAGCCAATCAGAGTCTACCATCGTTCTCAACATCCAACCATCCATGTTTACACATGGTTACCTTGTAGAAAAGCACCTCTAATCATACGGTGTTGAAGTCTTAATGTTGGATATTTGTCTGATGTCATGTTTGATACTTAATTTCCATAGAAAACAAAAACAATTGATTATTGCAGGAGTTATACGTGATTTACTTTGAAAAGTCTTATTCGGGTCGCCCTGAAGAAGTCATCTTTAAATTTTATGCTCACTTAACAAAAGCCATTCCAGATCGAATAAAAGCTATACGAACAATTCATGATAAAATTTACAGAAACATATGGTTTTTTACTTTGGCAACCCTACCAATCTTAACAGGTCAAAAATCCCCCTGCATCACCCCAACTTCACCTCCCTGTACCTTGTTTTTATGACGATTTTTATCGCAAAAGAAGAATTATGCCGCATGTTTTCATTACAAGACCCTCGCAACAACCAGCAACAATAAAATGAGATTTCCCTCGTCTAAGGCAGCTCCTCTCCGTCTGGATGTCAATAAAGTTGCGACACATCTATTGGACCCACCCTCATCTTACTTCCACTCCTCTATCTATCAGATTAGCTTCTCCTTCCCGGAAATCCATGATAATTTCGCCCAACACTTATCGGCTATTGCCAGCCATTAAGATACCAACACCAAACAGATTCTAGGAGATGAACCTGTCCTTTGGAAACATAAAAAAAAACCTCCAACAACTGCACACACCATCAACATCGCTGTGGCGCACGCTTTCGATTTTTCATCACATCCCGAAGTCGTCCCCCGAGCAAGGACTGCAAAGTTGAACTCCAGCTGGGGGAATCTGCATGAATGCAGCATATTTCAGAAAATCGAGAACATAAATCAAAATTAACGAGCACACGCGGACCTGTTGCACAGTGGAGCACACACACACAGGCGATGGGATGCGATGCCTGGAAAAAGGAGCACACCGATGGACACGTGCAACAAGTTTATAGCTTCGCGAAAAACAACCGGGGATCGTACGTGATTGATATGGGAAATGAGTGCAGAGACGGAAGAGTAGCTCTGGAACATACAGCCGGTCATCCTGTATTTGAGAGTGTAATGCGTGCCTAAGAGGTAGCCAAAAGATCTCAAAGCATCATCATCATCAACAGGGAGGTTGTTTGTTTTATTAATCAGTTGAGAAACTCCCAAAAAATAAAAAAAAACAACAATGGCATCACTTTGCCGGCCAAAGGAAGTGCCGACTTCACACGATCACGCGATTCTGATGTGCGATCTTGTCCTTTTTTTCGGTGACAGTTCTCGATAATCTTGGATGGAGGTGGAGGTGGATTTATGTCGATGATGGGGAGTTTGTGGAATACGAAGAGAGTGGCGATGAGTGGTACTGCATCTTACGAAAGGTACGAGGATTAATGACCGAGTTCGGATATACTGAAGATGGAAGAGAATCAAACTATTCACTCTGGAAAGCAATTGAAGCCATCAAATGGTCAAAAAATGGTATGCCTTCAATAATGGTAACTCACGACGTTTGGTGTGGGCAGATGGTAGGCAATGTGAATTTATGAAACCTTGCGTTTTTACATAGCTAACACCTGTACAAACGCTGACTCTCAGCCTTCCCGTGGCCACCTGTGTAAAGTGGGAAGACGTGTACTAATGCACATGGTCCATTCCAGGCGGTAACGGAAGATCTCCCAAGATGGAGTCAACGGTGGAGTCAATAGTCCCAGTTAGGATGGACAAAGTGTATGACCTAAATGAACGACATATTCTGACAAAAGGTCATCTAGGAATCTTAAGGGTAAGTACCTTAAACAGAGATGGAGGTGGATGAGCCTAAAGGCCAACAGAGCGCTGAATCCCTAGTGGATACTGATGGTCCCGTGTTCTAGGGGTATCTACTTAATTGGAGCGGGTGCCCCAGGTTGGGGATTGTACTTTGGGTTAACTACCCACTCAAGGAAAAAACAGTTGAAATGAAGCAACCATCAGCCTCGGAAAGGACTGATTTTATTGTTTACGACCATGCTGAACAAAAAACGGAAAACGACGTTCATCTCTGCACCTCAAAAGTGAGAGCATTAAACAGCAGAGGTACCGCCGAACAATTTGAGGAAGCTCTAAGCTGCTACAAAGCGGACATTACTGCCATTTAGGAAACACGATTGGATGTGCTGGGCAAAAAGTGGATGAAAAACTGTGCCATCTGCTATGGTTCGTGTTATAGTCAGCAGAAACAGCAACTATTAGGATGCGAATCTTTTATAAATGCCAGACTTAGGTCGTATTTTTTCAAGATAATAGCGAACGCATTGTATCCACATCAAGGACAAAATAGCCAATATAACTTTACATGCACCCACACTCCGACGGAGAAAAAAGATGATAAAGCGTAAGAAGGCTTCTACGAGTTCCTTGAAACAATATACGACCTACTACTGAAGTACGATGTTGAAATCATGCTGGGAGACTTTAATCTTTAAGGTACGAAGAGAAGGCATCTTTAGCAGAAGATATTGTCGGAAAACACAGCCTACACGACAACACGTCTGGAAACGGAATAAATCTTCATTGCGGAACTAAATGCCACTATAGCCAGCACACGGTTTCCTCACCTCGATATCCATAAGGGGACATGGCGGTCTCCAGATCAACGAACGTCAACCAAATTGATCACATTGCGATAGACAAGAGACACGCATCCAGTATTTTGGATGTCCGAACATTTCGAGGGGCTAACATCGACTCGGACCAAAACCTTGTTGCAGCCAAGGTAAGAATGCGGATATCCACCATGCCACAACAAACCAGAAATACTGTGAAAAATGTAAAGTCTATCGACTGCAATCGCAAGAGACCGCCAAGACCTTCGCGAAACTTGCATCCCTTAACCTCTCAAAGCACACCATACCACCAGCATCGAATGTCGAAGAACAATGGTAACGATGCCAAAAAGCACATTGGCACAACATTGGCGACGACAGCGAAAGCTACCAACCACCAGACCTGAGTGGTAATAGCCAAACTTCAGCTTAAAAAAATGACGGCCTTCCTGCCGAGCCATATAAAGCTAGCGGAGATGACTTGGGAAGCAACTTTCACCAATTCATAAGCAAAATATGGTCATATGACAGTATGCCTCAAGAATGGAACCTCAGCATCGTTCGCCCGATCCACAAAAAAGGAGACCCTCTCCTCAACATCGCATACAAGATCCTTTCTTTCATAATAAGAGAACCGTTTACCAACAACCTGATCGGGCCTTATCAGTGTGGCTTTAGGCCAGGAAATTCCACAACCGATCAAATTTTCACACTTCGGCAGATCCTGGAAAAAACTCAAGAAGTCCAAATCGATACCCACCACCTATTCATCGATTTCAAAGCCGCATACGACAGCATTTTTAGAGACGAACTATACAGAGCCATGTCTAGATTTGGTATACCGCCCAAACTCGTCCGCTTGTGTAGGATGACGATAGAGAATTCTCGCTGCTCCATCAGGGTCGGAAACGACCTCACCGACACATTCGATACCAAAAAAGGATTTAGGCAAGGCGATGCGCTGTCATGTGACTTCTTCAATTTGATTCTTGAGAGGATTGTGCTAAACTCCAGAGCCAACTAGCATACGCCGACGATATTGACATCATTGGAAGGACTCAACGTGATGTCATAGCCACGTTTGCTAGTAAAGAGAAGGAAGCGGCAAAAATGTGTTTAGCAGTAAATGAGGGTAAGACTAAGTATATGCTGTCAACACGAAAGGACACACAACATCGACGAATTGAACAGAACGTCAGCATTGACAGATATAACTTTGAGGTAGTACGGGACTTTGTCTACCTCGGCTCCGCTATTAACTCTGACAACATCTAGTCAGAAATCAAACGAAGAATTACTCTTGCCAATCGCTGTTTCTTCGGGCTAAGAAGCAATTTAGTAGTAAAGCCCTCACTCGAAGAACCTGATCATCCCAGACCTGCTCTATGGCGCTGAACCATTGAGAGTATCAAAAGCTGATGAAGAAATCCTTGGTCGATTCGTTGCGTTGACGGGCTATGGAGACGAAGATTCAACCACGAACTATACAAGCTGTGCAGCGACATACCCCTGGTCAAAAACTCCGCTTTGGAAGTTTGAGATGGCTAGGACATGTAGAACGAATGGACACCAGTACTCCGGCTCGCAGAGTCTTCGATTCCCATTCAGACGTCGGACGCAGTAGAGGAAGACCTCGCCTTAAGTGGCGCGCACAAGTAGAAACCGACCCCAACCAACTTTGATTGGGCAACTGGAGGCAGTTACCCAAGGACCGGGGTAATGGGAGAGGCATGTTGGTTGAGGCCCAGGGTCATCCCGGACTGTAGCGCCACTTAAGTGAGTAAGTAAGTAGGGAAGGCCGTCATTTTCTTCGGCCTTATTAAGCTTGAGTTTAGATATTGCTATCCCTACTTCACTTAGGTCGGCTTTTTGGTAGTTTTCGCGTTCGTCGCTAACATTTAATTGTTCGTTTTGCCTGATAGCGGGAGGTTTTTCGTCATCGGCTTTAAACAGTCTTCAGATGTGGTTTTTCCATATCCATAGCATTGACTGTATCTCAACTAAGATATTTCCTACTTCATCTTGAAAGGATTCTGTTTAAGCCTTGTATCCTTGGCTTTATCGTTTTATACTTTGGTAAAATTTGCAAACACCATTCCCGGAGCGGCACCTCTCTATATCCTCTATTGCGCTCTTTTTTCTTCTTTCTGAAAAGTCGGTGTTCTTTCCCCTTCTTTGCCTATAGATCCCACCTGCAGCTTAGATTTGTGGGCCTCTCTCCTGCGAGCATCTGTTGCCATTCCATATCAAACCTAGGGTTTCTTGCTGATGGGTGTGAGGTACCTTGCACCCCAGATCCGGCTGATCTAATGTCTTGTTGACATCGTCGCCATTGTTTTTCGACATTAAATGCTAGTTGTATGGTGTTAATGGTGTCAATCAATACTCAGCTTTTGATATAACGTCACTGTTGTCATAATTTCCAGTTCAGGAGTTTATCTATCTCGGAGTCAACATAACCCCTCAAAATAAATCAAAGGACATTTAATGAAGATTGACACTAACAGACCGTTGCGGTTTAACGACATAGATCAACGCTCCTACCTTGAATTTTTGAATGTTTGGTTTAACGGCTCTAATCCTACCAGCCCTACTTTAGACACTTTCGAGAGAAAAATGTTCCATCGAATATTTCATACTGTCTCCAAGAAAGGCATTCAACAAGAAGATACATCTCGTCGTCCTAAAAAGCACCTCGACAATATTGGCTCGGCTACATTGAGCTAATGGACCGTAACACTCCATCCAAAATAATTCTAGAATTCAGGTTTGAGACGACAAGGAAGTCTGAATTTACTGTTTAAACAACCAGCGATCACGAGCACTTGGACTGAATTTATGAAAGCAACGTTCCCAGGACCGAAGAGGATGGAAAGCTCAACGGGTCGGGAGCCCCTTAATTTTGAGTGCATAAACGTCGTGAAATACTATGCGCATTTTCTTCACATGCTTTCAAGATATATAGTTCTTCCAAGAATTGGTGTCGGAACTTCGGTGAAAGTGAGCCTTAACAGCTGCAAGTCAATTCGCTCTGTAGCCTTAAATGTTGTTTAGTGTGTTAAGCAAAATTGATTATTTCGAAGGCAAAAAACAGCTTCGCATCTAGGATACAGCGCCATGACTCCAAAGATCATGAGGCTTGAATTAGAAATGTTTTACGTGTAGGTTTTCGTCATTAGCTTTAGGTAAGGTTAGGTAAGTGGGTTGATGAGGTAGACGGTTTACGTCTTCCCTCATCGCACTCAGGTCAATATAGACCCATTGTGATGCCCGTTGGGGGTCCACTTGTGTGGTTGGTTCATTCATTGTCCCGTTACTGTCCATTGTTGTTAGCCTCCTTCGAGCCATCCAGATGTTGTTGCAAACCTGAAAAGATTAGGGAGAGGGATTTCGGATAGATCCGTGAGGTCATGGAAAAAGTATTTTCCCAAGGTTCTCATTTTTAATTGGCTGAGGCCTGGGCAGTGGCACAGAAAATGGAGGGTATCCTCGTGTATTTCTTCATCACCGCAGCCTCTACAGAGGTCATCATCTATGAGATGCATTTTCAGTTTGTGGCTTTTTAGTAAGTTGTGTCCAGTAAGAATCCCAACTAAAGTCGAGACAGATTTCCTGTTTCTTCGAAGCAGTTTATGGGTTCTGGCTTTGTCATACTCAGGCCACATCCTTTTGGAAGTTTCACAGGTGGGAAGGGAGTTCCACTTGTTTTTGGCAGTAATCAGTGTTTTCTGTCCCACCCGGGATTTGAGGTCACATAGTGGTGGGTTGACTGACTGGTCTGCTTGGTCAATGCTGGAGGCAGATCCTTTGCTCGCCAGTTCGTCAGCAATTTCATTGCCCTGTGTCCGGGGACCCAGCAGAGCTTAACATTATGTTGGACGCCAAGAACCTTTAGCTCTTCACGAAAACGTTTCACAAGCCGAGATTTTATTTCGACAGCAGAGATAGCTTTTATTGCAGCCTGACTGTCAATAAAGATGGTGATATCATCTGGTGGTATCGCCAGCATTGAGGTCGCTTTGGCAGCCTCTGCCAATATTTCGGCTTGGAAGACACTTCTGTGCTCAGGGAGACGAAAGGTGCTGTTTAGCTTGAGTGTTTCTGAAAACACTCCAGCTCCAACGCCTACATCCATTTTTGAACCATCAGTGTAGATGGATATGGTTTCGGGGCCCAATTCGTTCCTCTCCCACTCCTCTCTGCTTGGGAGGATGCAGGAGAATGGTCTTTGAAAGTCATGGTGAGGCAGCATGTAGTCAGAGGATACAGCTGAGCCCAGATATCTGTGCATTTCTCCTCAGTTCGATTTCCAGCAGTTGAGCTGGCTGATTCTTAGAGCACTTTTGGCTGCAGATTCTTGCATGTAAAGGTCTAGCGGTAGCAAGTTAAGGATGGTTCCCAGTCCCGCTGTTGATGCGGTTCTCATTGCGCCAGTAGCGCCCACACATGCTATCCTTTGTACCTTTTTCATATTATTTCAGATGGGTGACTTTAATGATGTTCCACAACAGAGGTGAGATGACGCCTCCTTGTGGTGTGCCTCTTGATGCTATTACTTTGAGATGGGTGTCTCCCAGACACCAATAATATGTATTAGAGGTTGTCCCACGTTGTTCTTCACGGGGTTTCTTAAGACTGCGTTTGTGTTCACATTATTGAAGGCTCTTTGAATGTCGAGAAATGCAGCGAGTGTATATTCCTTCTCGTCGGGGTCTAGTTTGTCACGAATGTAGATATCCATTAGTTTTTCATAGCTTTAGTCGACAAGGCAAAAACGAGTCCAACCTTGAAAAAACAAATCTAAAACTCCATTCCAAATAGTACAGCTCTTCGGATCACCCTTCCTTACCTTGATATATTATAATTTCCAGGCACTAAATGAAATTACCTACAAAAAGAAAGTTTTCGACTTTTAATCTTGATCGACACATTGTCCAAGATCCCTGGATATAGCTACTCAATTAAAGGGATTTGCCGTATTTCTCTCAAAAGTCTTAATCTAGGATTAACGGATTAACTACATCAAGTCATAAGCTAATGCTAGAATTGAACTCCCAATTCGATATGCCACCTCCTACAGCGAACAATAAATTACATTGACATACTCCACATGACCCCATCCCAAAAACGCAATCAATTCCCACCTCAAATGTCAGCTTCATTAGGGCTTCAACAATCGCATAAAGCAAACAACGCAATTTGGTTTCAACTCCCTTATTACCATGTTACGCACATTTGTCAAAAATAGCTCCAACGACACAATTAAACAAAAAATTCATAAAGAAAACCCAATATTTCATCAATTCTCCAATTATGTTCGGCTGGTAACGCCTCCCAGGGCATTGTCCCACCACAGCCCATTAATCAGCCTATCAACAGTGGCGGCATCCTAAAAGCCAGCTTCGCAATTTCCAAAACCGAATCCATAAATCTCTCCCCAAATTATATGTTAAGCCCACTGTTTGATGGCATTTAAAAATTATTGCCAAGGTTCTGTTTGTTTAAAATTCTTCCCATACGTCATCGGGCACCTTTGACAGTTCAACCAAATGTCAAAAAAAAGCCTTTCTCTATGAAATCAGTTTTTTTTTTGTTACACTCCTACAGCCAAGAGAACATTTAATTAAGAAAAAAATCCTCGATTCGGTGAATTAACATAACAAAAGTGACAGATGCCGTATACGGTGTACAGTAAAATCAAAGGTTGCGCCATAAAAGATGTCAAACACGCAACAATTGTTAATTGCCTTTTATGATGGCACCGCGATATGAAAACATCTCACCTAGAGCCGGGGTAGCTTTTGTGAGCTACCGGACTTGTCCAGCTTTAAAAGGAACATTTTTATTGACATTTGATTAGCCAACGGAATGCACTGTCAAAGTGACATTTGAAGGGAAAATGATCATTTGGTTTTCTCAAATTGCGTGTTTTGTATAATTTTTCAGCATTCGTGGTCTTGATCCCGAGCTATTACAATTAACAAAATGTAAGAAATCGTATTAATTGGATTTTGACAGATCCCGACCGCCTGTCGGCAACGGAGTGTCAAAGAACTGGAACGATGTTTGAGTAAAACTAATGAATATTTAATTGAGATGACTTGTTGTAACGTTAGCGGGATATATGTACGCGTTTGTATGAACGCGTAAAGGGCGTTTGAGAGGCCGTAAATGGTAGGGAAAATATTTTGACTTTCATCGAATATCCCGTGAGTGTGAAATAAGAAAACGGGTGCAGGTGGACATGGTGCATGTTGAGAACGACATTTTTATTGCCCAGTGTGAACATGTTCTATGCGTGTAGTTATTTGCATATTCAAATGGTTGACAATTTCATTTTTGGAATTTGTAAAGACACGATTGAGATAGATGGTGCGTTTTGTTTAGCAATTTTCTTCTTCCCACATATCAGGTGTGGGTTTTTCTTTTTTTTTTTTTTGGGGAATAAGATACTTTAGTCGGGAAGTTGGAAGTTACAGTTGACCCAGATTAAATGAGAATGCAGGAATTTGAAAGATGTAGAATCTAGCGGATAAGGAGCTGTATGTTGATTTCTAAAGCTGCAATCTTTGGTTAGTAAATTTATTGCCCTGTCCGTTCGAGACAAAACACAGAGGAATGTTTCATCTGTCAGAAAACTGTCAGTCAACTTACTTAACAATCTAAAATATCAAGAGGCCCAAATAAGGCTCTTGCAAAATAATACATCAACTCTGATAAAAGTTATAAAATATTGAAGGTAGTTACAATAGTGATATTTTTTTAAGTCGGTGGACTTGGAACATTCTAGACAACTAACAGAAGTTTTGGGATAAAATAAAGACCCCTGGCCCTCAAAGGTGTAAAAAAAGGTCTACAAAACTAGTCGATTATTCTAAACGTTTACTTAATCCCACTAACATGCATGAAAGTATACATGCCGAGCCTTACTCAGTCAAAGTTTTGGCAATTTGAAATGAGTGAACTTAAGGCATACTCAGATTTTATTTCTTAACGGTCTTTGTCTGAGACAAGACAGACTTCCATCGTCAGCGATCCTCGGCACGTTGCTTTCAGTAATTCAGTCCAAGCGCTCTGGCATCCGAGATCGCTTGATACTTAAACCAGATGTTCGGTTTTCCTTGTCATCTCGACCTTGAAGCTGGATTTCGAAGATTATTTTGGCTGGAACATGAAGGCCTGCCCAAAATGCTTGTGTCTTGCATCGCTGTCAACAGAGAGATACATTTCTTGCGTGAAGTTGTCCTCTATTCAACTTCAAGCTACATATTCAAAAAGATGCACATTGTATAAACACTTACGGGTTCCCTTGTTTTTAACTTTTTACTCAGCTACAAGCATCAGCTAGAGATACGCATTCTGGGCAGCACTCTTTTGTTCATTCTCTCGAAGCGGCACTCTATTCACATCTTGGTACACCTCATAAGTTTCACGGTTGTAACTACTCCTTCTTCGTTGAATTACTGGTCCTTAATTTGAGGACGGCGAATATTCAGGACCAATAATTCGACGAAGAATTTTTCTTTTGAAAGAGCCTAATGGGGAACTTTCAATGGGCTTAGTGGCGCTATGAATTGGCTTCGATTCCCAGCCGTAGCAACACCTAAATGATACCTCACTGGCCCTTCCTCTCGTGATGATCTGACAAATCATCCGAGTAGTATCAACTGTCCAGAAAAGTTTATCCTAATTTAGCCGTTCAGATTCGGAATCGGCATAAAAAAGAAGGTTCCGCCGTCGTGCAAGATGCGCACATGAATGGTTGTAAGAAAAAGCTAGACCCTGGATACTAAGGAGCCTGTTGCGACAGCAATTCATATTTTTTTGTCTAGCACTCGGCGCCGTAAAGTAAGACTGTTAGGATTATGGTCTGGTAGATCAAAAGTCCCGAAATCCGCCTTCGCTTTATAAGGCTCTAGACGATGGATGCAATCGTACGCTTGAAGTCGATGAGAAGGTGGTGTGTCACGACTAGAAATTCGTTGGTCTTCTCTGGAATTTGTCCAACTTGCTTTCTTATTTCTTACAGAAGTGGGGCTACAGTCCAGAATGAACCAGCACCTCAACCAACATGCCTCTCCAATTAGCCCGGTCCTTAGCCAACTGCCTCCAGTTGCGCACTCCAAGTTGGTTAAGGTCGGTTTCTACTTGTACGCGCCACTTAAGGCGAGGTCTTCCTCTACTGCATCCGACGCCTGGCTGGGTATCGGAGACTATTCGCGCCGGAGTATTGGTCTCCATTCGTTCTACATTTCCTAGCCATCTTAAACGTCCAATGAGGAGTTTTTTGACCAGGGGTATGTCGCTGTACAGCTCGTATAGTTCATGGTTGAATCTTCGTCTCCATAGCCTGTCAACGCAAACGGGACCGAAGATTTTTTCTCTCGAATCAATCAATGATTTCCTCATCCAATTTTGACAAGTTCCATGCTTCAGCGTCGTAGAGCAGGACTGGGATATAGGACCCTGATATAGTATCACCTTGGTAGTTCGAGTGAGGGCTTTACTACTAAATTGCCTTCATAGCCCGAAGAAACAGCGATTGGTAAGAGTAATTCTTCTTTTAATTTCTGACGAGATGTTGTTGTCAGAGTTCATAGCGGAGCCGAGATAGACAAAGTCACGTACTACCTCAAAGTTATATCTCTCAATTGTGACGTTCTGTCCAATTCGTCGATGTTGTGTGACCAGCAAATACCTGGTTTGCACCCATATACAGGTTAACCCAGCTTCCTTCTCTATACTGGTAAACATGGCTATGACATCACGTTGAGTCCTACCAATGATGTCAATACAGTCGGCGTATGCTAGTAGTTGCACCGATTTTTGGAAAATTCTGCCTCTGGTGTTGGCTTTGGAGTTTTGCACAATCCTCTCAAGAATCAAATTGAAAAAGTCACATGACAGCGCATCGCCTTGCCTAAATCCTTTTCTGGTATCGAATGTGTCGGTGAGGTCGTTTCCGACCCTGATGGAGCAGCAAGAATTCTCCACCGTCATCCTACAAAAACGGACGAGTTTGGGCGGTATACTAAAACAAGACATGGCTCTGTATAGTTCGTCTCTATAAATACTCTCGTATGCGGCTTTATGCGACAAATAGGTGGTGAGTATCGATTTGGACTTCTTGGGTTTTTTCCAGGATCTGTCGAAGTGTGAAAATATGATCGTTTGTGGACTTTCCTGATCACACTGGTAAGGGCCGATCAGGTTGTTGGTAAACGGTTTCAGTCGTTCACATATTACGGCAGATAGGATCTTGTATGCGATGTTGAGCAGACTTAAGCCTCTGTAGTTGGCGCAGTCCAGAGGGTCTCCTTTTTTGTGGATCTGGCAAACGATGCTGAAGTTCCATTCTTCAGGCATACTTTCATCCGACCAGATTTGGCTTATGAGTTGGTGGATTTGGCTTACGAGTTGGTGGATGTTACTTACCAAGATTGCAGTCTTTCGACATTAAATTTTTTCACAGTATTTCTGGTTTGTTGTGGCGTGGTGAATATTTGCATCCTTACTATGGCTATAACAAGGTAGTGGTCTGAGTCGATGTTGGCCCCTCGGAATGTTCGGACATCCAAAATACTGGATGCGTGCCTCTTGTCTATCGCAATCTGATCAATTTAGTTAACTGTTCTTTGATCTGGAGACCGCCATGTCCCCTTATGGACATCGAGGTGAGAAAACCGTGTGCTAACTATAGTGGCATTTCGTTCCGTAGCGAAGTCAATTAGCCTAAGTCCGTTACCAGACGTGTTGTCGGGTAGGCTATATTTTCCCACAGTACTGCTAAAGATGTCTTCTGTTCCTACCTTTGCGTTAAAATCTCCCAGCACGATTTTAACATCGTACTTCGGTAGTCGCTCATAGGTTGTGTCAAGGAGCTCGTAGAAGCAATCCTTAGCTATATCATCTTTTTCCTCCGTCGGAGCATGAGCGCATATAAGGCTTATGTTGGTGAATTTGGCCTTGATGCGGATTGTTACAATGTTTTCGCTAGTGTCTTGAAAACATAAGACTTCATGCCTAAGTCTGGCACCTATAACAAATCCGCATCCAAAAAGTCGCTGTTTCTGCTCACTATGACACGGTCCATAGTAGATGTCACAGTTTTTCATCCTTTTTTTGCCCGGCCCATCCCATCGTATTTCCTGGATGGCAGTAATGTCTGCTTTGTAGCAGTTTAGGGCTTCCGCAAGTTGTTCGCCTGCACCTCTCCTGTTTAATGTTCTCACATTCCAGGTGCAGATACGAACGTCGTTGTCCTTTATTCGTTTAGCATGGTCGTCAACAATAATATCAGTCCTTTCCGAGGCTATTGATTGCTTCGTAACAATATTTTGTTCCGTGGATGGGTAGTTAACCCAAAGCACAACCCCCAACCTGGAGGGCCAAGCCCTTGTTTTGACCCTAGGACAGCGGGTCGGAAAAAATACCGATGTCAGTTTTGGGGTATGAGCGCTGCCGTTGACCCATTGAGGGCTCCTCCGCCACCAACTCTTTTCCAATACCCTGGCTCAGTATTGGAAATCCCTATAGACCTGGTGTTCAAATATGTCGAAGCAGCTCATATAGGGATTTCACTACCAGTTCGATAAAACTGGAGCTGTGGGCGCCACTGTTGACTCCATCTAGGGAATTCCTCCGCTGCCGCCTGAGAGTGAGTGTCTTAGTGTTGGACACTCCTCCCCTCTCTCTCGTTTGCTGCCACCAACGACCTTCCACAGGGGTTCAATACCCCATCTCCAGTCGAGGTACTAGGTACCCACCAGTCACCAGCGTGGAGGTGAGAGTAGGAGTTGATAGTGAGAGTCTAGGGTGAGAACACTTGTGTCCTCATATAATCGCATCACTATCCTTAAGCACCGGCATTATATAGAGGCTGCTTTCTTGCTGATAATCCCAAAGAGCACCCCTTCTTTGCCTTGGGACACACTTGCGCACTTTATATGTTTCGTATTGTAATTGTCTAATTTTGTTTTATTCACTAAATGTCTTTTCTAGACACTTAAAAGTACTTGAAATTTAATTTAATTGGAGAACCGAATCTGAACAATCTTTCATTTAGGCTCGAGTCTCATAGATACTCCATTATAAAACAAAAAAAAAATGTATGTTGAATTTCTTTAAATTTTAAGATAAAATCGTAGACATCAAAAGATGGAAGACGAAATAGAAGGTCTAGGAGCGGTTCCAAAGAGCACCTCAATTCAAGCTAGTGGCGCAAAATCACTGGGGCTTGAAACTCCAAGAAAAAGGGACCGCAGACCGACTAACAAGGCTGAAAATCTACCGGCAATGGGAAATTGGAAGCCAACTGACCCAACTGACCTGACGGACTTGACGACTTACTCGTCGACTTCGACCAATATAGTCGAAATGACTTACGGCAACCAACTTCGACTCACTTAACGAGCAGGAAGTTAGACAGACCCATGTGGCAGATTCAGGAAGAATCGAGTTTGCAACCCTTCCCCATAGAATGGACAGAAGGAACATCGACGACGAAACGCACTCCCATGCATCGACAGGCAACTATACCGAGACGAACGGACCTGGAAATTGACGAAAAATGTACAGGTACTGCAGGACAAAATACTCCAACTAGCCGACAAGAACAACCGAACATACAAGAATAAACCTACCGACAAAATAACCAACAATTAGAAAACGACCAAGAGACAACCGACATACATACATGAGATGATCTCTGAATGTAGGTCTGAACAGTTCTACCCGCACGAGACCGGGCATAGAACCGATATGCCAATCCACAAGGGGGGGGGGGGGGGGGGGTTAAGTTTGACGGTTCCACAAAGTCTATGTCGGTAGAGGGCTTTTTGTTTAGGGTAGAAACCCTTCAAAAGAAAAGTGGGTTAACGAGTACGCAGGTCTTCTCGCAATTTCAACAACTTGTCACAGGTAATGCAGAAAAGTGGTATTGGCAATACCTGGAGGAAACTGCCAAGACGACGGTCTAAATTACCACGACCTGAAAGATGAACTAAAAAGGCAATTTGGGCAAAACAAGCGGGACCACGAAATACTTCGACAAATTATGGATAGGAGACAGCAACCCCATGAAAACTTTGACGAATTTTAAAGTGACATACGAGGTTTGACATTACAAATGAAGATACGACCACACGAACGTGATCTGGTGGATATTCTGCGACACAACATCAAAGACAGGGTTCACGCGATTACAAGTATCGTTTAGACACGCGAAGTGTTCCTAGATTTCTTACCGATGATGGCATCGGTCATGAGTAGTGCCTGACTCACAATATTCTTTGAATAAAAGTTTCATGGGTTTTGGCTGGGACTGAACGCGCAAACTTTTACTCAACAGGTGGACACATTACCACTACTACTACACCGCGGCCACCCATGGTGTTGTTAGTCTTGGTTGGTCGATTTACATCGAAGAATCAGTCTGCAGTTCCGATAGTTCAAACTCCACATAAAATGATACTCTTTGAGAAGGAAAATGAAAGCTGTGTGTCGGGCCTTATAGTTTATGTTGTTAAGGTGATGTGCTCTTAACAACAGCCTACTCGTGTTTTTTGGCGTTACACTTGTTGTAAGGTGATTCCAATAGGGACTTCTGAATATTGCCAGTTGATAGCGGCCATATTGTTAAAGCTACATCTGTCAAATTAGCTTTAATTTATTCAGTCTGTTTTGCTAAATCACCATGGAGGGATATGGTATTCCACAACAAGTGCAAATGATAAAATTGTTTTATAAAAATGGGTATCCTTTTGGGCACCGGGCCGCGGGATTCGCCCATTTTACGGTAGGCATAATTATCCTATAGGTGCAGTCGAGAGCTGCATTAAGCTCTATAGGCAAAGAAGAAGGGAAGAACACCGGCTTCGAGGATATAGAGAGGTGCCACTCCAGGATGGATATTCGCATATATTACCAAAGTTCAAGTCGTCAAGAAACAAGATTCGAACAGAATCCTGTCGAGATGAACAAGAAAATATCGTAGTCGAGACACAGTCGATGCTGAGGATATGGAACAACCACTTCTGCAGACTGTTAAACGGCGATGACGAACAACATTCCGCTGTCAGGCAGAACGAACCTTTCAATATTGAACGACGACGGCAAAAACTAGTAACCACCAACGCTAAGTGAAGTGAGGATAGCAATATCTAAACTCAAGCTTAATAAAGCCAACGGAAATGACGGCCTTCCCGCTGAGCTTTGAAAAGTTGGCAGAGATGACTTGGTAAATAACATCCACCAACTCATAAGCCAAATCTGGTCGGATGAAAGTATGCCTGAAGAATGGAACCTCAGCATCGTTTGCCCGATTCACAAAACAGGAGACCTTCTGAGCTGCGCCAACTACAGAGAACTACATCGCCTACAAGATCCTATTTGCGGTTATATGTGAAGGCCAGAAAGCGTTTACCAACAACCTGATCGGCCCTTATCAGTGTGCTTTTAGGCCAGGAAAGTCCACAATCGATCAAATTGTCACACTTCAGCAGATCCTAGAAAAAACCCAAGAAGTCCAAATCGATACCCACCACCTATTTAGCGATTTCAAAGCCGCATACGACAGCATTTATAGAGACGAACTATACAGAGCCATGTCTAGTTTTGGTATACCGCCCAAACTCGTCCGTTTGTGTAGGATGACGATGGAGAACTCTCGCTGCACCATCAGGGTAGGAAACGACATCACCGACACATTCGATACCAAAAAATGATTTAGGCAAGGCAATGCGCTGTCATCTCTTGCTATCAACAACAGGCATGTTTCGAAGGTCATAGCGAACCTTCCATTGGTGAGAGAGGGAAGCTGGGAACGAGAGTTGCGGATAGGGCTCACGCGATTACAAGTATCGTTTAGACACGCGAAGTTTTCCCAGATTCTCACCGATGGTGGCATCGGTCATGAGTAGTGCTTTTTCCTTTCTTATCTGCTTTTCTATCTTTAGAGGCCCGTCCGCCGTCAACGTAACGTAGCTTCCTTTCCTCTTATTTGCTTTTTTTTGATATTTTTGGCACGAACAAAATGTTTGTCGAGCAGGTGGTGCGTGGTGAGCGGGCAAGAACTACCCCGTCCGATGAGCTTAGCTGAGCAACCACAAGCGTGCCATGCCCTCCTCACCTCCATGCCTCTGTGGCCCGACCCTGACTCACATCAAGAAATAAAAAAAGTTCGGTAGTTACTCCTAAAAAGTATACACCACTTGAAAGTTCTGCGAATATAACGAACACAACATATAGTATCTCCCCAAACTTAGTTCAGACACCACCCATGGAGTAAGTCTCCACTACATCCAAAATCGTTCTTATCACTCTCTTTCTCCCCCTTAAAAAACACTCGTACTGTGGTAAATCATTTAAAGGATATTCAACACCATGAGTGTGCGCAATTTAAAAAAAACCACCCACGATCAACAAAAAAAGACGACTATTTGTATTTAAGACAATTTTTATTAAAGACAAATTGAAAATTTTGTTGTTTTTTTTTTACTAATATAATTATTTCCATCAAAATATGTCACCCAATAAACACCGTCTCATCCGTTACATACACAAAACATTGGATTTTCATAATAATTTTGTTTTTTTTTCTAATTGTCACTTAAAAATATTGTTTTCTAACAAAATATTTTAATATATATAAAATTTTAATTGCAAATTCGAAATAAGAATATAAATTAAAAATATATATTTATATCCATTAATTTATTATAAATTTTAAATTTAAAAATAAACAATTTTTTTCTTACATTGTTTTTTATTTGAAGACAGTCGAAAAATTACATAACACAGATCATAGAAAAGATTAATTTATAATTATATTTATTTATTTTTAATTGAATTAATATTATTTTTCAATAATCAAGTCTTTGTGTGTGTGTTTTATTTTTATATAAATATGTATTCATAATAAATATGATCTTTGAATTATCTACGTTAATTAAGTAATTTATTATTAGTTTGTATATAATTTCAAATTTTATTTGAATTTTATTAAATTAAATTTAGAAAAAAAAAACTCAGTCAAAGAAATTCTTTTTTTTAATTTTATTTTTGTCTATATATTTAATATACATCCTTTTTTTATATTTTAATAAATCTCGAAAAGGAACGAGAGTAAATGTTGTTTTTTTTTGTATTTTTTTTTCTTTTGACAAAAAACATTCAACATAAGTAAAAGTCTACATTTATAACATTTAATTTTAACCTAGCTACGGTATTCAGCATTTTCTTTTGTTTTGTTTGGATTTATTTGACAGACGTTATATTTATGTGTATATATTTGTTTTCTATATATTTTTTTATTTAGTTTTTGTTTTTGTTTGCTATTGTTATTTACGCGTTTTGTTTTTATTTTTTATATTTTTCTTTTGAGTTAAAAATTTGTAATATTATTTTTGTTTTCTCACTCTGAAGTATAATTAAAATTAGGAAATGAAGATTTTTATTTAAGTGTTTTGTTTTTAGTGGCTTTTATTTAAAGCTAATTATTTTGTTTGTTTTTTTTTTTTGTAAAATTTTTAAAAACATTTATTTTCTGCGGAAAATTGTGAAAATGTACAAGACGATAAATTAGTGATGGGTAAGCCTTTGGATTATGAAATTTGGACCACGATTTTTTTGTAAACGTTGTTGTTGAAAAGAATTATAGTTATCTCCGGTTAAAAGAACACAATGTCAGATGCAATTAACCATTGAATCCATTTGCAAATATTCCATTTCATTGTCGATAAATGCCCGCGCTGTGCTAAGACCTTAAAAAGGTATAGGAGCACTGTAATCCTATTAGCTTGTATGAATTATTAAAAAAATGTGAACAAATTTATTAAAAAAAATTCAGTAATAAACTCCTATGGAAGGTCGTTGGTGGCAGCAAACGAGAGAGGGGGAGGAGTGTCCTCTCACTAAGGAGGAATTCCCTAGATGGAGTCAACGGTGGCGCCTACAGCTCCAGTTTGATCGAACTGGTAGTGTAATCCCTATATGAGCTGCTTCGACATATTTGAACACCAGGTCTATAGGGATTTCCAATACTGAGCCAGGGTGTTGGAAAAGAGTTGGTGGCTGGGAGCCCCAATGGGTAAACGGCAGGGTTCATATCCCAAAATGGGCTACTGACATCGGTATTTCCGGCCCGCTGTCCTAGGGTCAAAACAAGAGCCTGGCCCTCCAGGTTGGGGGTTGAGCTTTGGGTTAACCACCCATCCACGGAAAAAATAAACTTATAAATAAACAATAGCCTCGGAAAGGACTGATATTATTGTTGACGACCCTGCTAAACGAAAAAAGGACAACGACGTTCGTATCTGCACCTGGAATGTGAGAACATTAAACAGGAGAGGTACAGGCGAACAACTAGCGGAAGCCCTAAACTGCTACAAAGCAGACATTACTGTCATCCGGGATATACGATGGGATGGGCCGGGCCAAAAGAGGATGAAAAACTGTGACATCTGCTATGGACTGTGTTATAGTGAGCAGAAACAGCGACTATTTGGATGCGGATTTGTTATAAGTGCCAGACTTAGGCAAGAAGTCTTATGTTTCCAAGACATTAGCGAACGTATTGTAACAATCCCCATCAAGGCCAAATTCGCCAACATAAGCCTTATATGCACTCATGCTCCGACGGAGGAAAAGGATGATATAACTAAGGATTGCTTCTACGAGCTCCTCGACAAAACCTATGAGCGACTACCAAAGTACGATGTTAAAATCGTGCTGGGAGATTTTAACGCAAAGGTAGGAAGAGAAGACATCTTTAGCAGTACTGTCGGAAAATATAGCCTGCACGACAACACGTCTGGTAACGGACTTAGGCTAATTGACTTCGCTACGGAACGAAATGCCACTATAGTCAGCACACGGTTTCCTCACCTCGATATCCATAAGGGGACATGGTGGTCTCCAGATCAAAGAACAGTCAACCAAATTGATCACATTGCGATAGACAAGAGGCACGCATCCAGTATTTTGGATGTCCGAACATTCCGAGGGGCCAACATCGACTCGGACCACTACCTTGTTGCAGCCAAGGTAAGGATGTGGATATCCACCACTCCACAAAAAACCAGAAATACTGTGAAAAAATTTAATGTCGAAAGACTGCAATCGCCAGAGACCGCCAAGACCTTCGCGCAACGCGTATACCTTAACCTCTCGATTAACACCATACCACCAGCATCTAATGTCGAATAACTGATGTGCTAGGTTTCTCGCGGCCACCAGCAAGAAACCCCTGGTTTGATGAGGAATGCCGACAGATGCTCGCAGCAAAGAACGAGGCCTACAAGGCTAAGCTGCAGGTGAAGACGAGAGCTGCCATTGAGCTCTATAGGCAAAGAAGAAGGGAAGAACACCGGCTTTTCAGAAAGAAGAAAAAATAAAAGCACGCGATCGAGGATAAAGAGAGGTGCCACTCCAGGAACGATGTTCGCAAGTTTTACCAAAGTGTAAGACGTCAAAGCCAAGGATACAAGGCTCGAGCAGAATCCTGTCGAGATGAACAAGGAAATATCGTAGTTGAGACACCGTCGGTGGATATGGAAGAACCATTTCAGCTGATTGTTAAACGGCGATGTGGAATAACATCCCGCGGTCAGTCAGATCTAGCCATTTAGTATTGGCGACGACAGCGAAAGCTACCAACCACCAGACCTGAGTGGCAATAGCCAAACTTCAGCTTAACAAAATGACGGCCTTCCTGCCGAGCCTTATAAAGCTGGCGGATATGACTTGGTTAGTAACATCCACCAACCATAAGCCAAATCTGGTCGGATGAAAGTATGCCTGAAGAATGGAACCTCAGCATCGTTTTCCGATCCACAAAAAAGGAGACCCTCTGAACTGCGCCAACTACAGAGGCATAAGTCTCCTCAACATCGCCTACAAGATCCTATCTGCCGTAATATGTGAACGCTTGAAACCGTTTACCAACAACCTGATTGGCCCTTATCAGTGTGGTTTTAGGCCAGGAAAGTCCACAACCAATCAAATTTTCACACTTCGGCAGATCCTGGAAAAAACTCAAGAAGTCCAAATCGATACCCACCACCTATTCATCGATTTCAAAGCCGCATATGACAGCATTTATATAGACGAACTGTACAGAGCCATGCCTTGTTTTGGTATTCCGCCCAAATTCGTCCGTTTGTGTAGGATGACGATGGGGAATTCTCGCTGCTCCATCAGGGTCGGAAACGACCTCACCGACACATTCGATACCAAAAAAGGATTTAGGCAAGGCGATGCGCTGTCATGTGACTTCTTTAATCTGATTCTTGAGAGGATTGTGCAAAACTCCAAAGCCAACACCAGAGGCACAATTTGCCAAAAGTCGGTGCAACTACTTGCATACGCGGACGATATTGACATCATTGGTAGAACTCAACGTGATGTCATAGCCACGTTTGCTAGTATAGAGAAGGAAGCGCCGAAAATGGGTTTAGCAGTAAATGAGGGTAAGACTAAGTATATGCTGTCAACACGAAAGGACACACAACATCGACGAATTGGACAGTACGTCACCATTGACAGATATAACTTTGAGGTAGTACGGGACTTTGTCTACCTCGGTTCCGCTATTAACTCTGACAACAACATCTCGTCAGAAATCAAACGAAGAATTACTCTTGCCAACCGCTGTTTCTTCGGGCTAAGAAGGCAATTTAGTAGGAAAGCCCTCACTCGAACTACTAAGGAGATCCTTTATAAGACCCTGATCATCCCAGTCCTGCTCTACGGCGCTGAAGCATGGACCGTATCAAAAGCGGATGAAGAAATCCTTGGTCGATTCGAGAGGAAAAATCTTCGGTCCCGTTTGCGTTGACGGGCTATGGAGACGAAGATTCAACCAAGAACTATACGAGCTGTACAGCGACATGCCCCTGGTCAAAAAACTCCGCATTGGACGTTTAAGATGGCTAGGACATGTAGAACGAATGGACACCAATACTCCGGCTCGCAGAGTCTTCGATTCCCAGCCAGACGTCGGACGCAGTAGAGGAAGACCTCGCCTTAAGTGGCGCGCACAAGTGGAAACCGATCTCAACCAACTTGGAGTGCGCAACTGGAGGCAGTTAGCTAAGGACCGGGCTAATTGGAGAGGCATGTTGGTTGAGGCGCAGGTTCATTCAGGACTGTAGCGCCACTTAAGTAAGTAAGTTAGTAGATAAAGTCCGTACCAAATCAGTTGGCCATTCTACTACGCAGGTCTCTTAAATTTTATTTTAACATATCTTAAATTTCTCTTAAATCCTCTCTCTGCGCAATCGACCGTTGGCCAACTGATTTGGTCTGTACTATAGTGATGATGAATTCAAGGATAATTGAGCAAGGACTGTTCGATAAATGAGCATATTATTTGATAAGAATGATTTAAATGATTTTTTAGTTCTAATTTAGAAAAATGTGTGTAAAAATGGTTTCTAAAACTTAATTGGAAAATAATTTAATTTGAAAAAAAAACAGTATAGTCCTGCGGAGCTCATTGCACCTCATTTTCAAACAGATACAACGCTTAACAAATAAATAATCATGGTCTTGTGCGATCTTCTTCCCAAAGTCCAGCAAAATAATCCTTAAAAATGTTTGTACAGCATTAAAAAATAAAATCGAAAGGATTTTTCACTCCTTAAAGTCTACTTTAAGTTCACTTTATGTTCAACATTTTACATCGACATCCATTAAATTGGAGATGAATGTTAAAAATAAATACCAACTACAAAACACTAATTCTTTGTTTTTTTACCTACCAAAATATGAATTTGTTTATATATATATGCATGTATAACTAATTTATTTCCGAGTATATATTTAAAACAAATATATGTTTCATATGTATAAATATATAATATATTTCATACTAGTGAATACTAGACTGAATACTATCAAGGCCATTTAAAAACCTGTTTCATTTACAAAACAAATATTTTATTTTATTTTATTAGTTTTTCAACTATAATGTTTTTTTAAACATCATAATTTTTTTTTTATATATTTATAATCTAATTTGTGGTATTATGTGCGGCTATTAAATATAGTTTTCGTTTTTTAATAATTTTTAATTTACGCCAAAAGACATAAATTAGACAATTAAAAAATTGTACTATATTTATAGTTTTAATATGTTTTTTTGTTATTTTTTTAATTTCTTTTTAAAAATGTACACGTAAAAGAAAAATCAACACTAACTATTAAAATTTTACACATTTTTAGTAACCTACGTTCATGTTTAACAGCAACTTCAATTTCATTGTAAAATGTCACACCAATTTTTAAATTTGTTTTTTTAACAATTTTTGTCTAAGGTCTGTGCTTTTTGGTTTCGTTGAATTTCATTCGAAGATCACTTTCGTTACTTTTATTTTAAAATTTGTTTTAAGAAAGAAATTATTATTTTGTTTCATTTTAAACATTTTTCTATCTACTGTTTTTGTAATGAATTTTTTAAGGCCTTTTCATTTTTTTTATAATCAAGTCACCATTGGCGAATGTTGTTTTTACCACAAAACTTGAAACCACAAATAAAAAAGAGCTACAATTTTGTATTTTTACATTTTTTTGCTAAATTAATGTAAAATGTATTTATTGAGTTTTTTTTAAATCAATTTTTGTTATAAGAGTTTTTTTTTAGTCTAATTAAAATTGTTGCCAATATTATTTTATGAAATGTTAAACCGATTTGATATGTAAATTAAAATTATATTTAAGTGCAATGATATGATATTTTAAATTTTGTTTAATTTTTAAAGACTGAGTCATGGAATTTGTATATTAGATACAAGTGCTCCTTGAGCCTTGACAGCAGTCTTGAGTGCTAAAAAATTGATTAAGAAAAATTATAATTAGTAAAAAAATGAAACACATAAATAGTGAAATGGATGAAGAACCGTTTGAGCCCCGGCTCGGGAATCACGTGCTTTAGCGTCCATCTATGGATGGAACTTTTTGTTGTTCTTTTGTAAAAATTCATGGAGATATTCGCACCATCACATATTACTTGATTTTCCTATATTTTTATTTATTCATTAATAATTTGCAAGATCTGATTAATTGGGTAACACGTCAACAAATCTTAAAGTGCCAAATAGCTCGTCGAAATGGCTGTCACCTCCCAACTAACAATTTCCTTTCGATAAAACATGGTAGTTGCATAAAAAACTAAGTAAAATAAAAAAAACTAAGTCACAGCTGCTATTAGCCTTCAGTCTAAAGCTCTAAACAGGTCATGCTTCTAAGTTATTTCGGCGGAAGATATACCAAAACAACAAAATCTTAAAGTGCCAAATAGCTCGTCGAAATGGCTGTCACCTCCCAACTAACAATTTCTTTTCGATAAAACTAAGTAAAATAAAAAAAAATAAGTCACAGCTGCTATAAGCCTTCAGTCTAAAGCTCTAAACAGGTCATGCTTCTAAATTACTTCGGTGGAAGCTCTACCAAAATATCCTTACAAATGTTACTCATGTTCATACATTCGCAGAAACTTTTTGGAAGCCTTAATATTGACATACCATCTTATATTTTAAAAAGCCCACGAATTTATCTCCAAGAGATATAAAAGAGGCTAAACTTCTACGCAAAAGTACAACACAAGCTCAATAGAAGTAATTGCTTCTGAAAATTGGAAATTTCCACTTTAAAAAAGAAAAATTGTTAGCTGGGCTGGTTACCTCATTACCTGAGTGTACTCGGTTCAAGACCTAGTGAAAATAAAATACCTTGCTGTGTAAGCTTTATAAGAAAAAAATAAAATGAAATAGTGATCAAGTGGACAGTTGGTCAAGATATCATTAAGCACCGATTGAATCGGTAAAGATTTTATAGGTAGAGTACCCAGCAAAACTAGGTTCATGACCCAATGAAGGAAACAATTCATTTTATTTATTGTAGCAAAAAGAAGGTGGACAAGTGGAGCGTTTTTCAAGACATTATTAAGCACCGATTGACTAGGTAAAGGAGCTGCGGGTTAAGCACCTACAAAAACTAGGGTCATGGCCCTATGGATGAAAGAACTTATTTTATTTATTAAAACAAAAAGAAGGTGGTTAAGTGGATAGTTGGTCAAGATATCATAAGGCACCGATTGACTCAGTAAAGGAGCTGCGGGTTAAGCACCTACCAAAACTAGGTTCATGACCCAATGAAGGAAACAATTTATTGTATTAATTGAAACAAAAAGAAGGTGGACAAGTGGAGCGTTTTTCAAGACATTATTAAGCACCGATTGACTAGGTAAAGGAGCTGCGGGTTAAGCACCTACAAAAACTAGGTTCATGGCACTATGGATGAAAGAACTTATTTTATTTATTAAAACAAAAAGAAGGTAGTTAAGTGAATAGTTGGTCAAGATATCATAAGGCACCGATTGACTCAGTAAAGGAGCTGCGGGTTAAGCACCTACCAAAACTAGGTTCATGACCCCATGAAGGAAACAATTTATTTTATTTATTGAAACAAAAAGAAGATGGACAAGTGGATCGTTTTTCAAGACATCATTAAGCACCGTTTGACTCGGTAAAGGAGCTGCGGGTTAAGCACCTACAAAAACTAGGTTCATGACCCAATAAAGGAAACAATTTATTGTATTAATTGAAACAAAAAGAAGGTGGACATGTGGATCGTTTTTCAAGACATCATTAAGCACCGATTGACTAGGTAAAGGAGCTGCGGGTTAAGCACCTACAAAAACTAGGTTCATGACCCTATGGATGAACGAATATATTTTATTTATTAAAACAAAAAGAAGGTGGTTAAGTGGATAGTTGGTCAAGATATCATAAGGCACCGATTGACTCAGTAAAGGAGCTGCGGGTTAAGCACCTACCAAAACTAGGTTCATGACCCCATGAAGGAAGCAATTTATTTTATTTATTGAAACAAAAAGAAGGTGGTCAAGTGGATAGCTGGTTAAGATATCATAAAGCACCAATTGACTAGGTAAAGGAGCTGTCGTTTTATTTTCTAAACATATCAAGGTTATATTTAATTTTCTGCAATATATGAATAAATGGCTAATGGCCAACAAGTCTTCAGATGCCAATTCGGTGAAAAGGCTGTCAGCTGGTAAACCAAGGATACTAGGTTCAAGACCCAATAAAAAGAGAAAAACTAATTCAATAAGCTTTAAAGAAAAATTATATAGTGATCAAGTGACCAATTGCCCGGTCAAGATGTCATTAACCGCCAATTAGCTCAGTAAAGGAGCTATCGATTGAATGTCCTGCGAAACTAGGTTCATGACCCAATGAAGGAAAGATTTTATTAAAAAAAAAAATAGGTGATCAAGTGGACAATTGGTCAAGATATCATTGATCACCGATTGACTCGGTAATGGAGCTGCGGGTTGAGTACCCAGCAAAACTAGGTTCATGACCCAATGAAGGAAACAATTTTTTTAACAATAAATGACAACAGTGTTAGAGGACTTTAGACAAAGATATTTTAAATATTAACAAATGCTTCTGATGAAGAAGTCTTAACGCTGGCCAATCATTGCAACTAGATTTGCCAATCTAATGTATGCACTAACAGTCATTCAGTAGATCTTTAGTAAATCTAAAGTAAAAATGTGTCAAAATAGGGTTCTCTGACTAAGATCTCCTTATAAGTTGGAGTACATTCAACAGCAGATGGAACAATCTACAGGCTGAACTTTCAGTATAGCTTCAATAAATCTAACGTCAAAGGAAGCAACTATTAACCTAGTTCCCCATGTAAGCTGGAGTGCGGTCAATGGCAGATGAAATACTCTGCAGACAGCCCTAGCAATATATCTTCAAGAAATCTGAGGTGGAAATGTATCAAAGTATGGTTCCTATTAACATAGGTCCTCATATCAGCTGAAGTGCAGCCAACGGCAGATGGAACACTCCACAGGCTGGACTCTTAGTATAGTTTCAATACATGTTAGGTAGACACCTGGCAAGGAAGGGTTTCCATTGACCTAGGCTCCCATGTAAGCTGGAGTGCGGTCAAAGGCAGATGGAAAACCCTTAAGGCTGGACTCTTATTGTAGCAGCAATAAATCTAAAGTGGAAACGTGTCAAAGAAGGGTTGACTGGAGTACAGTCATCGGCAAATGGAAAACTACAGACTGGAATCGTATATAGCATCAATTAATCCGACCTGGGAACATGTCAGGGTAAGGTTTTCATTGGCCCTTGAGTCATGGATCCCTATATTAGGTAAACGAACCAACTTATTTAGGTTAAGAAGAAATCTGGGTATAAAGCGACCTGCTTTGCTGATCAGACCTTTAATGGACAGTATATCAGTTGGGTTAGCTATGTCATGACAGTGCGGCTTATGCATTTGCTAAATCTAACTACACATAAAGCTGTGCGGTCGCAAAGGAGCCTCCCATGGTCCTCACGCAATGATCTGACAAGTCAATTTTGACGAAAGGTGTATCTCAAGTCAGCCGTTTGGCTTCGTCATAAAATTTCAGATCCCCCTATTTTGTAAGAAGTACATACGAATACATGAAAAGGATATCTCAACTTATCCGTGCGGATTCGTCATAAAATTGCAGTTCCCGTTATTGTGTAGGTAGTACACAAGTATACACGAGAAGCATATCGCAACTTATCCGTGCGGATTTGTCATAAAACGTAGGTTCTGTCATTGTGTAAGAAGAACTCATGAATATATAAAAAGGATACCTCAACTCAGGCACTCCAAATCGTCATGGAATTGTTGGTACCGTCACCGTGCAGGAAGTACACACTCGCAGATGAATGGTTGTGAGAAAAAGGCTACAACCGCAGTCATGTACAACCAGTCGCCATATTTGTATTTGCATTTTGCCTCAATTTTCGAAGGGACAACAGAAGGCTTTTCCCACCAAGGATATATAGGAGTGGACGAATTCTTAGAAGAAATCAAGTGAAGCGCTTAAAGTTCCTTAAAAACTCCTTATTTAGACTGCTTTCAGTTTAGTCTAATGGTTCTAAAGGACTTACCCCTTTAGGCTGAGCGGACATAACTGTTCAATTTCAAAAAATTGGATCGAAGTGAAATAACCAATATCCTCGAAAAGGACGGATTTTATTTTTGACAACCATGCTCACCAGGCGAAAGGCGCTCAGCTACTACAAAACAGAAACCACTGTCACTCATGAAACGCTTCAATATCAGAAGCTGCTATCGCAGGAGGGTCGCAGTTAAAATCTCGAAGACCAGGGTCGTCATTGTCAAAAAGTCATCATTAAGCCTCCAACGTATGTGTCGGATTTCTCCTGTACCGTGTTTAGTCGAATAAATGGCCGCAGATGGTAGCATACAAGAATGAGGCCTACAAAAGAGGTACTGACGAAGTTGCTAAGTATTCATAGAGCTCTGCAAGCTTGGAAAAATAAAAGATAACCACCGATTTTGAGACAAGTAAAGAACCAGAAAGCGATCTAAGATTGACAGAGATGGCACTTCTACCAACAGTAATCAATTTCAAAAGATAGGGCTGTAACGGTATTAAGCTGACTGCTGTATAGAAAAAAAAAACAAAATGGAAGAGGAGGCACAGCCAGTGCGGAGAATGAGATAAACCCGTATTGTGGACTGTAAATCAGCAATGGGAACCAAAGTTAGGCAGGACGAACCATTTTATATAGATTAACGGATTGACGATGACGGGGTCACGATGATTTTAAATTTTTGATCAAAATATTAATTTTATTTCAAATTTTCTGACGACCTCGGTGTCAGAATATTTTTCAGTTTTTTGAAATTTTGGACGAACCCGGGTTCACGATAATTTTTAGATTTTGAACGACATTTTCAAGTTTTTCAAAATTTTGGACGACCCCGGGTTCACGATAATTTTTAACTTTTGGTCAAAATGTTGGACGACTCCATGTTTACGATGATTTTTAACTTTTGATCAAAATTTTGGACTACCCCGGGGTCAAAATAATTTACAGTTCTTGATGAAAATTTCAAGTTTTTCTAAAATTTGAAAGACGATAATTTTTTAAAGCGAGGGATGACTTGGTAATGAGCATACACATACATGTAAGCAAAATTTGGGAAGTTTTTCCGAAGGACAGAAATTAAGCATCGTTAGCACAATCCGGAAGAGGGAATACCACCTGAACTACACCAACCATAAGGCAGTAAGTATTCTCGATGTCATCTAGAAGGTCTTATACATAAACGACCGAAATAGTTCGTCAATAGAATGATCGGGCAATTTTTTAGGCCTTTTTAGGTCAACAGGTGATCAAATCTTGAAGATTCTGTAGATCTTACGGAAAACTGACGAAGTCCAAAGGATTGCTCTATAAAGTCCCACGACAAGGTTTAGTATTCTGATCAAACCCCTCCGTCTGCACTGGATGGGAACTATAGCCTTATTGCATTAAATCCTGGAATAAGGTTTCTGAAATATTCTGCGATAAAACGAATTTAAGACGGGCTCAGTGGCGCGTTTGTTAGTGCGATGAACTGACGAAGGTATAGGTTCGCTTCCCAGTCGTAGGAACACCAAGATCCCTTTCACAGGACCTGATTTGACGAGGATCTGACAAATCATCCGAGTAGTATCAACTCTCGAGAAAAACTTATCACAATTAAGCCGTCCGAATTCAGCAAAAATATGGTGGTCCTGCAATCTTGCAAGAAGTGCACACCCTAGGCTTAACTTTGTGTCCTAAAGAGCCTGTTGCCTCAATTTTTATCCATCCTGATGGCGTTCAACAAGTGAAGTAGAGGGTGCAGGGGTTTTCTCTAACAGAATGAAACATAGTAATAAATCTAAGCAATCTAACAGGCCTTATCTTGACTGAATGATAATTAACGAATATCAAGTCACCAGAATCAGCCCCATCAAACCCAAAAATAGTCCCTTACTGACGCTCAGCTCTTTAAGACAGACTTGTCAAGCATTTACATGGATATAGAGCTGTCAAGCATTGACCTGGACATGCGGATACTCCAAGGAACATCAAATCAGCCGGACTCGCAGGTGTATCTATACCAATTGTATCCGAAAGGGATATACTTGGTGGCCGCCACGTGTAGACCTAATCTTGTGTAAGATGCAATCGTGGAGTCCAACCTTAGGCGGGTTAGTGGAAACACGTGCTGGGTTTCGGAATAAATGTGACCATAGCTGGACCCGGACGCCATAGTTAGTTCGATGAACTGCCGAAAGTCTGGGATCCATTCCCAGCCCTAGCAACATTTGATTTTTAACAGACCCTCCTCCCTCGATAATCTGATAAATCATCCGGGTAGTATTAGTTGTCAAGAAAAACTTATCTCAGCTCAGCCGTACGGATTTGGCATGAAGTCCACGCGCACACATGAATGGTTCTGAGAAAAAGCTAGGCCCTTGGTGCAATCGAGCCTGATGTACCAAACAATTATTTTTAAATTGGATACAAGAAGTGTGGACGTAGAAACCCTAGTGATACAAGTTCTGGACCTCTTCTAACCTATTTGATTGTTGTTTCAATGTTATTTCATACAATGGACGGTCAAAGTTGACATAGGTAGATGAAACTTTCTGAAACGAAGAGGTCTTAAAATTTAATGAAGGTTTGGCCATAAGATTGTTTTTGTAAAATTTACTGTTTGGACACTGACAGCTCTTATCCGCTTAAAAATTGACTGAAATTCAGCTACCATTTCCACGGTGTAGAATTGGATCGCTTTACGATAAAAAAAAACCTTGGGAAATGTTGGAAAGCTACTTCCTAAGACTATGGTTTGTTGGCAATTTCGAAAAATGTTTAAAAAAAACTTTTTAACCGCTTTTTTGGTACCTGCAAATACAGGGGTGACATCTTGTTGAACCGGGCCAATGATGTCAAAGCCTCGGAGTATGCTAGAAGCTTAAAAAATTTAGGGAAGATTGAAGAGGTACTTTCAAAAACGATGGTTTGTTGGCAATTTCGAAAAATGTTTAAAAAAACGTTTTAACCGCTTTTTTTGTACCTGCAAACGCAGGGGTGACATCCTGTTGAACCGGGCCAATGATGTCAAAGCCTCGGAGTATGCTAGAAGCTTAAATGATTTAGGGAAGATTGAAGAGGTACTTTCAAAAACGATGGTTTGTTGGCAATTTCGAAAAATGTTTAAAAAAACTTTTTATCCGCTTTTTTTTTGTACCTGCAAACGCAGGGGTGACATCTTGTTGAACCGGCCCAATGATGTCAAAAGCCTAGAGTATGCTAGAAGCTTAAAAGATTTAGGGAAGATTGAAGAGGTATGTACTTTCAAAAACGATGGTTTGTTGGCAATTTCGAAAAATGTTCAAAAAAAACTTTTTAACTCCATTTTTTTGTACCTGCAAACGCAGGGGTGACATCTTGTTGAACCGGGCCAATGATGTCAAAGCCTCGGAGTATGCTAGAAGCTTAAAAGATTTAGGGAAGATTGAAGAGGTACTTTCAAAAACGATGGTTTGTTGGCAATTTCGATAAATGTTGAAAAAAATATTTTAACCGCTTTTTTTGTACCTGCAAACGCAGGGGTGACATCTTGTTGAACCGGGCCAAGGATGTCAAAAGCCTCGGAGTATGCTAGAAGCTTAAAAGATTTAGGGAAGATTGAAGAGGTACTTTCAAAAACGATGGTTTGTTGGCAATTTCGAAAAATGTTTAAAAAAACTTTTTAACTGCTTTTTTTGTACTTGCAAACGCAGGGGTGACATCTTGTTGAACCGGGCCAATGATGTCAAGGCCTCGGAGTATGCTGGAAGCTTAAAAGATTTAAGGAAGATTGAAGAGGTACTTTCAAAAACGATGGTTTGTTGGCAATTTCAAAAAATGTTTAAAAAAACTTTTTAACCGCTTTTTTTTTGTGTACCTGCAAACGCAGGGGTGACATCTTGTTGAACCGGGCCAATGATGTCAAAAGTCTCGGAGTATGCTAGAAGCTTAAAAGATTTAAGGAAGATTGAAGAGGCACTTTCAAAAACGATGGTTTGTTGGCAAATTCGAAAAATTTTTAAAAAAAACTTTTTAACTGTTTTTTTTTGTACCTGCAAACGCAGGGGTGACATCTTGTTGAACCGGGCCAATGATGTCAATAGCGTCGGAGTATGCTAGAAGCTTAAAAGATTTAAGGAAGATTGAAGAGGTACTTTCAAAAACGATGGTTTGTTGGCAATTTGGAAAAATGTTTAAAAAAAATTTAACTGTTTTTGTACCTGCAAACGCAGGGGTGACATTCCTTTTTTGCACTTTCAACCTCTGGGGTGACACCTCGTTAAACCGGACCAATGAAGCCAATATCGTCGGAGTATAAAAGAAGCTCCAAAGTTTAGGAAAGATTGAAAATCTTCTTTCAAAATCAATGGTTTATTGGCAATTTCGAAAAATGTTTAAAAAAACATTTTTTCTGAGAAATTAAACAAATCAAACGTAGCATTCTAAATGGTTGACCATTTTTCATCCAAGACGACGATGGATGGATGTTATGAAGAGCGTTATTGAAGGATTGTAACCGAAATTTAGGATTTGGACTTGGGCGGGTAATGAACCCAGCAAATAGGCTACGTGCCACACAAGCCGTCCAATAATCTATTTATTGCACACTTAGCTCAATGCTCGTTTAAACCGTCGTTTTAATGAGGTGGCTGCTTGGGCGGAACAGAGCTGCGGTTTAACGCCTATCGATTTGTTTGTGGGTTGTCTATAAAGACCGATGCGTATGCAAACAAAATTCAGATGATTCAGTAACTTAAGAACAATATTGGTCAAGATATTCGTGAATTAGGGGCTGAAATTTTAGAAAATGTACAGAAATTTGGGTTTATTGTGTCTTTTGGATTTGATGGTGGGTTGTCAATAAAAACCGAGGCCTATGTAAATAATTTTCAGACGATTAAGAAACTTAGAACAATATTGGGTAAGATTTTTGTGAAAAATTGGGGCTGAAATGAATGAACATCTACAGAAAATTGTGTTGAGGTTGTCTTTTGAGATAAGTCATGTTCCATAATTCATCGGCAGACTTACTTTTTGTCAATAAGGCGCCAACAAGCGTTGAAAAATATATAGGTTTATCGGGAATTCTTTTTTACAAGGATTTTTTCCATTCAGCAATGTAAATCAAATTGCTGAATGGGAAAAATAACCGATATTCCTAATTGTGATTTTTTTGTAGCCTTTTTAAAAGAAACCAACAAATCACCCAATCTTCATTTCACATTGTCCAAGTCCAAAAAACATCTAATTTGTTTGTCAATTGTCAAAAAACTCCCACGTCTTTTGCCCAAAATTTGTATACTTTACCGAAAATCATTAAAAAATACTTTTACACCTCTAAATAAAAAAAAAAACCTCCTAAGAAACTATTTATGCAAGGTTTTCAGATACCACTTCTATACTTTTTAACCACCATGCATGCAAAAATCTCACCGAATTTTTACAAATACGAACAAACCAACAAATAAAATCTGAAAAAAATCAATCGAGCAAAAAACGAAACCGAGGACAAAACCATACAACCAAATAAATAAAAAAAACAAAATGATATATCAATTTTTTTTAGTTATTATTAAAAATAAATATTTATTTATCTCTTTTTGTATTTTTTGTTCACCTTCTTTCATCATCTCGTTCTATACTATTTTTAGTTGTAGTTTCAATATTTGTATGTGTCTACTTTGTAAGTTAAACTTAAAAAATAAAATAAAAATCAAAATAATAATAAAAAAAATCCATCGAGAAAAACAAAAAAGATTTACCTACAATTTAGTTTCATTTAAATTAAATATTAGCAACAAAAAATTAACAATTCTTCATTAAACCATTATTTTGTATTTCATTCGTTTTTTTTGTTGCAAGAAAAATGTTTTTTTTGTTGATTTTAAAAATCAAATAAGGAAGTTTTTTTTTTCTTTTAGCTATTACTTAACATTGTTTTTTGTTTTTCTTTTTTTGTCTAAAAAAATTAGTTTACATGTCTAAAATTGTATTTAATTTATTGTTTTAAATAAATATGATTGAATCATATTTAATTTTTTTATTTATACTAAGCTATTGTTAATTTATTTAGAGTTACATTTATAGTTTAATTTGTTTTTTTTTTATTAATTTTAATGAAAATTAGTAAAAATAGCTGATTATAAAAAAAATATTACAAAAAATGATTTTTAATGATAAAAAAAAATTATTTTATGTACACAAAATTAAAAAAAAAAAACAATTACATATGAGATCACAGTATTAGAGATATAAGTTTTGTTTTAATTTCTTTTTATATTAATTTAAATTAAATTTAAGAAAAGAATTAAATTAATGCGTTTTTTTTTAAGAAATAGGATGGTTAATAAATTACAAAGCTTATATGTTAGTTTGCTTAGTTTTTGTTTTTTTTATAATTATCAGTTATTAGCACATTTTGTTGTATTTTTTTTCGAAGTAGAATATAATTTGTTTTTTTTTGTCTAGGTAAAAATGTCTTAAATATTGTATTTGTTTTTTTTTTAAACTTATTTTTTAAAAGAGTTTACTTTAACAACCATTTTTTAAAATTAATTTTATACATTTTTAAGGTGTGGGATTTTTGTTGTTGTTTCTTTATCGATTGATTCATATTTTGTGTTTTTTTTGTTTATTGTTTATTTTTACGATTGCAGCGAGCAAAGCTTAAGAAATTATTTTGTTTTTTTAAGACTATTATTGAATATTTTCTTTCTGATTTTATTTAGAGATATTTTAACTGTGGGTTATATAGACTTCTGATTGACTAAATGATTGTTGTATATTGAGATTTATTTCTGTTTTGTATATAATATTTGTTTAATGAACCTGACTAAGTACAATATAGTTTTATGGCATTTTCCTTCCAGTTAAATACTTTTTCTTTTAATTATTGTTGGCACCCATTTAGATTATACATTGTTGGTGGTTTATTTTTATGCAAAAGGTTGCCTTTATCTTGGAGAGGTAATGTTACGGATTTTGAGTTTAGGTTTTAGGTAGGAATACTTTAATCAGCTTTAAATGAACCAAGGACTCAATTCAATAGACGTATTCAGTGGTCATGAAAAATACCAATCACAATCGAATAAATGCAAGAGACACGATCAGTGATCGTACACACAATGGTACGGTTCTTTTGGATTTTATAGATCTCTCTCTTCCAATTGTCCAAACACTGTGTTCATGCAAGCAAATAAAACGCATGGTATATACTTTATAGCGCTCTTTTATGGATTTTATAGCGCTTTTTTCGATTGTCGCGATCAGTGATTATGCAAAGGTATATCACATATATTATGGATTTTTTAGCACTCTCTCTTTCAATTGCCCGCTCAGTGACCATGCAAACGTATATCACGCATATTACGGATTTTTTTATCACTCTCTCTTCCAATTGTCGCGATCAGTGATCATGTAAACGGTTATCATGCACATTATGGATGATCGTGCAATACGAATAAAATTTCCTTTCATTTTTTTGCATTCCCTTCTTCTAATAAAAATTAATGTCATTGCTTTGCTTGATCAAGTGGTCGTAGCCTCAGGTGATCTTCTGGGGACACTTTTGATATGGTGTTCCATTGAAGTATCTCGTAAATTTGTTTCTATATTTTTCAGAATGGGTTTGCAAAAATAGAAGGAAGACTCCTACGGACGACATGATCACCCAGAACAAAAGATCGGTTTGATTTATTTTTTAAGAATGGATTGGCAAAAATAGAAGCTACTGCTGATGACAGGGATGACTTAAAACAAAAAGAACGGTGACATGATTTTTTTTGGAAAAATAGAAGTAAGGTACCACTGATGACATGATCACTTAAAAGAAAATATCGCTTATATGATTTTTTTGCATGGGTTTGCAAAAACAGAAGAAAGGCTAGCACTAATTGTATGATCATTAAAAACAGACGATCGCATCCGATCACACTGCCAGTAGTTCGTATTAAAAACCATGTGATGAACATTTTTAGTACCACACTACCACAGTCCTGTAATATATGAAGATCACTGATGTTTAGTACCACGAATGGTCTTAACTGAGATTCCGATACACTTTCCAAATGGAGACTGTAAGTGCCGACGGCTTTACCATTTTCAATGTTCCAATTCCAATCGATCATTTTAGTTAGAAAGATCGGTTTCCCAACTTTTAACAATTTCGGATGTAGAAACGAAGACATTTTAACAATTTTGAATTCCTTACCAATCGATTTAGTAAGCAAGATCACTTTCCTAATTTGAAGCAATAATTTTGATAGATTTGTAAGAAATTTGGGAATGACATCACAGTGATCGCCACGCGCTAATACAACCAAATGTAGCTCAGGAGAGGATCCTCCTAAAGAACTGTCTTTAGTCTTCTGATGCCTTCATTTTAGCATGCAAAAGTGCTTCACCCAAACATGTCATCGATACCCGGATCAATAAAATACCAAACTGATCAATTATTTTAGAGCAAGATCCCTTTACAAGCATCGAATACAGGGGTTCTGTAAGAATTTGTCAGTGAGATCACACCGATCACATGAAGATCAACAGTTCATTGATCACGTTACCGACATGTGTTTACATGATCGCATGTCGATCAAACACGAATCAAGAAGGACAACCCAAAGCGGCTTGAAAGATGATCATGATCACTATTTCAATTTGCAGATCAGTTATACCTCCTATGAATACCAAAAAGTGCTGATCGTCTCCTGATCTCTACTCACACCATTGCGATCACTTCAGATCACCTCCTCCTCCAACCGAACACGTCATAGATACTCCAAAGACCAACCATCCCAATTCATACCTCAAAACCCATCACACTAACCTACCCCGTAACATTTCTTAACCTATACAGATCTACTGCATTAAGAGCAATATAAGCCAATCTTGACCGTTATTATTGTTACCAGTTAGTATAGCCAATGGAATGCCATTATCATCCTCTGTCGTCGAAGTGCCAACCGAAGCAGTTGGCACCGGTTTGCTTGTCACTATTTCTGTTGGTATCAGTTGTTTGCCGCTGTCGTCGCCAGTTGGCTTCTCCTGATCGTCTTCCATTGGCATTGCCTCGTCAGCATCAACGTCCAAATCATCCCATGGGGGTTCTCTAGGAATATTCACAACAGAATCAATCGACGATAGACTCTCCTCGACCTACAAGCTGGTGGCGCTTGTTGTCACAATCGATAGATCACCGGAATGCAGCATGTGATGGGCGTGCTGATGGTGATGTTGTTGTGCCGCTGCTGCTGCAGCTGCTGCTTGCTGGTGCTGTTGCTGTTGCTGGCTGAGTTTGCTCTCCTTCTTGATGCGTTGCTTCAGATGGACCTTGGCGTGACGTTTCTTCTCATCTGAGCGAGCAAATTTACGGCCACAAATATCGCAGGAGAAGGGCTTCTCGCCGGTGTGCGTTCGAATGTGCGTCGTTAAGTGATCGGATCGGCTGAAGGATCGCATACAGATGCGACATTGGAACGGTTTCTGGCCGGTATGGATGCGAATGTGGCGGGTGAGTTCGTCGGAGCGGGAGAATCGTCGGTCACAGTTCTCGACGGGGCAGGCGTACGGACGTTCGTGGACTGGAGTTTTGCTCGGTCGGTTGGGGTACTTTCGTGGTTTGACGGGCACGAGTTTCAGTGGCATCGTGCTCTGCTGGTAGACCTGAGAGAGGATTTCATGACCCTTGCTGGTGGATGGACTGTATTCGGCGAGTTGGACGACCGAGTAGCCGGATTGGGATCCCGTCGGTGTTTGCATGTGATGATCGCTGTAGGCCTCTTGCTTGGGAATTAGACCGGACGCGGATGATGCGGATGATGATGGGCCGGGTACGACTAATGATTGCTGCGGGCTGCCATATTCCGCGGGTGAGTCCAACCACTGGTATTTGGAAGCGGTCATCTGCTGGCGGGCATACTGATTGAGTTCTTGACTGGACTGAGTGGGCTGAAGGTCCATGCTGGATACACATCCACTGCCGTAGCTGGGTGGGGGTTGTTTCAATATTATACTCGAACAGTCCATGTTCAGGCCGAGGAGTTCTACATGCTGTGCGTTTCGTTCGTCACCGTATGCTGAGTGTATGTGATGCGCAGAGGGTGATGGACTGCTGGTGGACGCATTTTGAGGCGCATAATGAGCCTGGGCGGCTGCATTTTGTGGGCCTGGCCCTAGGAGACTGAACATAGGAGGCTGGAAGAGTGTTTTATCAGGACTTGGTAAGCCCCAGCTACTGCCGAGACCTGCCGACGGTGGTGACATCTGACTTGGCAATACACTCAGTTGTGGAGAGTTGAGCTGTGATGCTGAGGCAGCTCCTGACGCAGATGCTGATCCAGTAAGGCCGCCCATTGATGGGTTACCTGTAGTGGTAAAAATGCCACGATATGATATTTTACCGCTACTTTGGTGTTGTTGTTGTTGTTGTTGCTGTTGGTGGTGTGAATGGTGTTGTTGTTGCTGCTGTTGTTGTTGATGGTGTTGGTGTTGGTGGTGTTGTTGTTGTTGGTGGTGTTGTTGTTGTGTATTGTGATTGTGATGTTGTTGTTGTAGATGCTGTTGATGCAACTGACTGTGGTGGTGTATTTGGTTTTGTTGTTGTTGTTGTTGTTGGCTCATATGTTGCTGTTGTATGCTATGATGATGGTGTGGTGAACTATTGCCATGTTGGCCATGCGAATGATGGTGATTCGTGTTATTGCTATTACTGGCACTTGTTGAGTTATTGTGTGTATTGCTATTTGTTGTTGTTTGACTATTTGTAAGATGTGTTGGATACATTGTACAACTATTATTACTTGTTTCTTCCTTAACTATCAGTGTGGGCGGTGTGCTGCGCTCCTCTTTCAATGCACACAGCACAGGACTGGATATGCTCTGGGGCTCTAGCGACAGATCCTCAGATTCAATTGAACCTAAAATGAACAGAAAAAAATAAAAAAATAAAATTAAAATGGGCAAATAAAAAAGAAGGGGTTTATTGGGGAAGGATGTGCGTTGGGATACTCGGAAACTGTGTAAGAAGAGGACAAATGTTAGAAAATGTCGACAGTGATCTAAATGATCGCGTGATAATGGGAGAAACAGAGCTTCAATGAGAGTGTAACTGTTTTTTTTTAGGATGTGAGGTGTATCTATGCACACTTTTGTTCTGTTTATGCATACTTTGAGGAAGACCTCAGCTTGGCAGGTATCTATGGTTCCTAAAATTGCCTAAAGGTGGCTATACCAATGATCAACATTTTGAAGGGGTCACTTAAATAAGTTGAGACCTACCTAAGACTATAAATACTTCCCGTGATTGACTACTATCGACGTTATTCATTCGAAAGTGCAAGAAGTGCTGACAAATGTCGTACTATCATTTGCAACGCGTATCTATAAGCCCTTAATGTTCAAGAAACTTCATACATCAATTGTCTACATATACTGAGATGTCTTAAAAGGGCCTTGGCCACAAATAAATTCACCAAAGACCTTCAACGATAGAGGTCACTAGTGTTTTCGTCACTGATATGCAAAGGTACAACTAAGGACGACTTTTGAACTTTCTTTACTCGCAATTTCGATGTTATATCTGTCGCATGATGTTTGTCATCATCCTCTCCAACGACGAATTCCTCTTGTATTCATCTTTAGCCAAAAAAAAACTTCGTCATCACACAATTTTGACACAGCGAACTACCATCAAATGTCAAGGATAAACAAAAAAATCAGATTTCCTTATCAATACGACACCCTGTGCCATATCGAATTCCTGTCACTTTAAATCACACTCACATTTGCCATTTGCCACCCAATGACAAAAAACCAAACCTCACTGCCCTGCTGCTGCCTTGACTTTGTTTACATTTCCCAAGAATCACATACTCTCACAAATGATCGTCATTCCCGCGCCACCATCATGCTGCTGTAATTCCCCAGAAACCCCCATGGGGAGTCCTTTGACTTGCGCTGACAAAAAAAAAATTGCAACCCAAGACTAATTACCTAGCATTACCCGACGCGCTGCATGGGATGCGGTTGCCTCTGCATCGGCTTCTACTGCTTGCAGCTAGTATATTGTGCCTCCTCCTCGAGATTGTTTCAAAACTTGCGACACCACAAGGTCTGTGTAGTCAAGAGAAAGAGAGAGACCCCAATATATTGCCATCAAATCAAAAATTGCAATCTTTGAAGGGTATCGCGCGGGCGCACGAGTCCAACAGCCGCCAGTGTACAGTGGCACAGAAATTAATTCCGGAATGCATCTTGACTTTGAAAGTAACAAAAAAAAAATCGCTTGGCTTTGGTATTTTGTTGTTGTTTCGTTTTAATCTCCAGCTTTTGTTATCATTCTTGAGAATTGCATGGCGGGATGCTGACGTAGCGCATTTGACGTAACGTTTCATTCATCTGAAGCGGGCGATTTTGTTTTATTTAGCCGGCATTGCAAAAATAAACTAAGACCACAAAAGTTCTGATAAATCTGTCCAGCTGCCTTATTGAAGCTCTTAACATAAATTAGAGATAAAAATGGAGATTTCTGTAAACGGTGACAGATGAATTGAATGTGGTGTTACGAAATTTATTTGAAGCTTGAAAAACACTTGGGGAAGACTTACGTTGACACGAATTCAGTAAGCATATAGAGGATGGTAGGGATTAGTATGTAAAGAGGGGATTTGGATGGCGCAACAAGTCATATTTGATGAATTTCTTTCAGTAATCTAGGTTGACATCTATCAAAGTGACATATTTCATCTGTCATCTGTCATATTTGAGAGCACAGATACTTGTCATGCGTAAATTTTTGCTCAAATTTGGGAACAAATCTTGATTCTTACTGATTTATACTGCAGAAATTTGATTTGCATACTAAAATTGCTTACGGGAACGGTCTTAGTTAAATGTCTGCAAAAATCAGTACCTAAAAACGTCAAATGTTTCCAACGTTCAATGTTCTTTTTCGAAAACTTTGATGTAAAAATCGAAAACGTCAATTAGCACCGCTTTCTGAAAACGGGTATTCTGGAAACATCTAATTGACAGATGCTCTGGAATTAATGGTGGCAGACAAATTTCACGAAATGTCAAAAACTACTGAAAATGTGGTAGTAGTAAATAATTCTCACATTTTTACGAAACGTCAAAATAAAAACTTAATAATGCTCACATTTTTTGACAGATTAAATTTCGCTTAAGAATTGGCAGCTGTCAAATTTCCGATTGTATTATTCACAGATTGGGGTCCATTGTTGTTTGATGTTTTAATCACTGTCAATGTCATTTTGGGACACTTTCATTGTTCATAGGTACTAATCATCATCAAATTTACATTCTGACGTTTAGGTAACACTTGGATCATGTAGTGGGCGACAAAGCTCGAAATACGCGTCCGCCCCAAATACAATCTTATATGTCAGTTCAGTTGTTTTTCACTCCCTGCATGACACAGCCCAAGGCTCAGTTGTATCCCCAACGTAAAAGTTAGTAAAACTCAAACAACAAATGTCAACTCATTTCCAATTTATATATAGCACATCATCGCCATAAATCCCATTCGAAACAAAACAATTCTTCCAAATCCTTGAAGTACATCCAAAATTAACAAAAAAAAAACATATCCTACGCATCTAGCCAACAAAATTCTCAAGAAAATGCCAAAACAAATACATTTCCCAATGATGAATGGCAGCCAATAAAAATCCTGCGTCCACGCCATTCGCATAATCCTGTCAAACGCAAATGATATACAGACAAAAAATCGCGAGACAAAACTCCAGCCAATTCATATCCCATACCCAATGATAGATATCCATTTAATGACCATATTTGGCACTCAAAAGGACATAATTTGTCTCATGACAATTTGCAAATGCAATTCACTTGCAAAACGAAACAAACGCCACAAATCAAAAGTTTTCCCCAAGATTTATTTCATCTAATTATAACATCCGCGAGGAGGAGGAGTAGGATGGTTCTGAAAATCCATTCAAATGTCAAATCTCATAAATAATGCAACCCCAAGACAAAACGAATCAAATTAACTGTCATCCAGTGCACTCTGACGTTTTATGTTAATTGTCAAAATATTTTACCAACTGTCAGACGAATTGGAAAAATCCCAATTAAAATCCTTGATTCCAACCCAGCGAGTAGTCTGAGCCGCAATTATGTTCGTTCAATGCATGGATGCATCGTTCCACAAAAAAAAAGGGCGTTTAGCTGTCAACCTTTGCTATTTAAGTTTCTCTTGTGGCACCGAATTTATCGCACCTTTTTGTTACGCCCTGTTGGACTAGTCTTTTGGTAGGTCACGTCGATCGGTGCGGGTGGTATCATGCGGAATCTGTTTCCAATTTAACATAACAATTGAGCTTTCCCAATCGATAACAAAAAGAAGAAGAAGAAGAAGAAAAGATCTTTGACAATTGTATGCTTTGACAGTTGAACAGAGTTTTCCATTTTGGATTTCCATTCTCTAATCTGAAATTCCTAGTTCCAGTATCAGATCAGACACCAAAGACATAAAATATTCGGATAGTCGATTAAAAATTCATTTGACACAGCTGTGTCATCGATTGGAGGTACAGATTTACGACTGTTTGACATTTTACAACCCGCTGTTCTTGTTAGGTGTCAATTTTTTTTTCGGTTTTTTTTTTGGGGATATAATGTTCGGATTACTACACCTGTTTGTGAGCTTGTGATGACTCCTGTTGTGCGAATGATTTACATTTGGTAGGGTGTGGTGGTGGTGAAGTACGATTGGGAGGGGGGGAACTAATAAGTTCATCGGATATTGGGACATTTATTTAATTGTCGTATCTAAGTGGTTAGGGTTTGTTTATTTGACAGGAGAGAGAAAATGCTCATCAATGCTTTATCTTTGGGGTTTTTGTTAAGAAACTGCGAATGGCCGGCGGAGTGGTTTATTGTGCGTGGAGTTGTTATTGTATCACATTTGGATGCATAAATTTCGGTTATCTATTCATTGATCTACCAAGTTTTATGCGTAGCGAATAAATATTTATACGCGATAAAGTCATGTCATTCAGATTGACTTGCTAATTGTGGAAATTTTATTTAAATTGGTTTATGGATTGGAGTGATATGGGGGGCAAAACAGATGCTTTGCTAGACGATGCAATGAAATCTATACTGAGTCTATAAACAAACAAAATCTCCCATTAAAGATCTTAATAGTATCTAAGATGCGATAGCGAAGGTTGGAGAAATCTAGAGGTTAAGCAAATATTGGCGATCTTCAACATGTATCTAGGTGATCAGTCACACGATCGTTAAAGATTTGTTCACTAATTTCGCGAGGATTTATTGCTTTTGTGAAGGTTTTTGGTTCTTTTGTTGTTTTTTTTTGTGATCGCCATATTATTATCTCGTGACGCGATCATTTTCGGAATGATAGGTAGATCACTTAACGATCACCGAGGAAGAAGCGATAATGACTGAGGTTTGATTGACTTTGCCTTTTTGGAGTGTGAGTCTAGTAGTGAATTTTCACACTGATCGATCCTGTTGGTACTAAGGATAACCAAACGATCAATAATTTTGCAGAATTCTTTGATTGCTTTTCGGGGATCATATTATGATACTTAAAGGTAAAAAATTGTTAATGATCTGCTTTGAATCAAACGGATCGATCCTGTTGGTATTAAGGATCACTACACGATCAACAATTTTGCAGAATTCTTCCATTGCGTTTCGGGGATCATATTATCATACTTTAAGGTTACAAATCGTAATTGATCTGCTGAAAGATCTTCATGGTGATCAGAATGATAGATCACACGAGTAAAAAGGGATACTGACTAGGTTTTCATTTACTTTGATATTTTGCGAGTGTTTTTTTATCGACTCACATGAATAAGTGGATTTTAGCAATGAAAGGGATCACTTGATGATCACCAATTGAAGCGCTTCATTAAATATTAATTCGATGACAGTGTGGGGATAATATTTTGATATTTTAAGGTAGGAAATCGTAACTGTCTTCATGGTGATCAGGAAGATAGATAACTTAACGAGTAAAAAGAGATACTGACTAAGTTTTGATTTACTTTATCATTTTGCGAGTTTTTTTATCACATCATATGAATTAGTTGATCCTCGCAGTGATCGTGTATTTTAGACTAATTCTATCACCGTTTGGGGATCATACTTGGGTACTTCAAAATAAAAATCTTGTTAAGGAAGCTAAAATGGAAGCACAAAGCAGCAAAATATTGAAATATCTCTTAAGTGATCTGGCTAAACAAACTAAAATGGAAACACGATTAAGTAGGGTAATTTGCTGCGATTGGAATTTCGGACTTATATTAAGACACTTTTATGAAACAAATTTCCGCTGATCTTTTGAAAGATTTCCACGTCGAAGTGATCTGGTTAAATAAAACGAAATGGAAGCTACCTTATGGCTATTTCGGAGCAGAATTTTGATGCATTTAGATGACAAGTGATGCGGATTTATTGACATGATCATCATTGCTATCTGGTCAAAAAAATCTAATATTAGGAAAGCATGTTAAGACGCACATTTATAGTGATCTTCATTAGTCTGATCCAAAAACATGCAAAAATTCGATGATCTTCGAAATTTTCCGACATCATTCATCAAGTATCTAAGCCATTTTCATGCCACTTAAACTCAACACCGACTACACCTGATTACCATACGCACTTCTGTCCGATAAAAACAGCTTTTACCCATAGGATTCCTCTACCTATCTCGTCCATTTGGTCAGAAAATCAATAAAAACAAACATACCATGGGCAATTCATATGTCATTCGATATCGGTGTTCTCCCCTGGTAAGGTGGCCCCTAAAACACGATATATTGGTAATGAAGATACCATTTTATCTCTAACTTGAATATAAATGAAGAATTTACTTCTGGGTGGGGATCCGGAAAAAATAAAAATCTCCCCAAAACAGATACTTTCCATTATGTTGTTCTTTTTAGTGTATCGCTGCGTCGTGCTCGGTCACAAGGGAATACCAACTTCAAAATCAAATATTAAAAAATTTCCTAATACTCTGTTAACACGATAAACCATGGTTAATAAAATGCAAAGTAGATTTCACACATTGTACCAGCGGCATAATGTTTCTGTGTACCGGCTGCAGCCCATGTCCGTTGGGTTAATAAAATATCCAAATAAGATCATAATGTATTTATGATCAAACAAGATACCCACTGTATCTACAATATGACAAAGATATAATTTACAATCTCGCAAGTGACATGACTACAAAAAATATCTAACAAGCGAATTTATTCACTTTAAAATAGAAACATCAAACGGCAGAAACACCAATTGGGAGATTTCTGTATTCCGAATCGGGTTTACACATCGGCGACATCCACATCATGTAACTACACGTGTAATGACAACGTTTTCCAAATACAAAAACATGACATTTCACCGTAGAATCGATTTTTGTTCTCCATCCTCGGCTTCCCTTTGTCACATTTAAACGGAGTGCTTTATGATCAGTTTGACTGCAAACAAAGGGATACATCGAAGGGAAATAGATACAACTAGGTTGGAGAGACAACAACAGATACAAAAAAAAATTCATCTGACTATCTGAACGCATATATCAAATAATAATATCGAGGGAGAAACTTTCCTTATCGATGATGTATCTAAAGTGGATATTAAGATACAATTTTTCAACAGCTTAATCACAAAATACAACAGCGTGGATACGCGTGGGGTCAGATCGGTTTTCACGTGTTTCCTTTATGAAATGTTAATGAGCTCCATGTTTTTTTTAAGGCTATACTACTATGTCGTCGGAACAATAAAATATAATTAAATTCTTCGATCATCCCAAAAGGGGGTAACAGATACGTATCTACGATATCTATAGAATCAATTTAACTGATTTGAGAAAATCCCTTGGATACGATCAAATGTTTAAGATTTGTTTACAATGATAAGAAGCGTGTATTCGCTTAGATTGTGATTTATAAATTAATTAAAGGAGATAAATGCGTCGAGAATTTGATCTTTTAATTGCATTTAATTATGGCGATGTGTTTGAGATATTTTTGTGTTCTTTCAACAGTAAGGAACGACATACATCATTCAATTGATGTGATCTTCGCTTAGTGTATAGTATAGCTTCTGGTTTCATCACATACTTAATTGCGTATCATCACAGATCGTATTGTATCTATATGTGTATCTTTTTTTGGAATTTTTTGTTGTTCTCATTTTTGTATTCCTTTTCCGTTTCGAATGATGAAGATCACCACTTTAGATGACACACGAGAGAACACTAGCTGAGACTAATTTAATTAAGGCACAGAGATCGTTTTTGTTTTTTTTTGTTTGTTCGTATTTGTAGAGCAAATACTGACTCTCTGTGCTCTAAATTGGAAAATTAAAAAATTGCAATTATTAAAAGTAGTTAAAGGCATGATCGTGTGGATCGTGCGACTGTTGTATTTTTAGTGATCTTGTCACACGATCGCATGCATTGGTTTGGAAGTTATAGTGGGGGTTTTTGGTTAGACGAGGGGGTTTGTAAGTGGGCTTAATTTTGCAGAATAGACATCGGTGATCATGATCGATCATGATCTGTTTTCGAAAATATTACTTTATTTGGAGTTATTTTTGGGTGGTATCAAGATTCATGCATATACTGATCGAATTGTACTGGGAGATCATGCCAGTAAGGGTTTTGTTTAGTTAGTCTCCGAATTCCGAGTATGAAACCGTCATCTTACTATATTACCATCAGATCTTTCGGTGTGAAGATCAGTTTTTGAAATATTTACTTAATTTTGGCATATTTTCAAAGCGATCAAAGATCGTATGTAACTGTAAAAATCTCCTAGATGTAAGTATGGAATGATGATGTCTATCATCATCATATCTATTGATGTGACGATCAGTTTTCGAAAGACTTATTTGGACATATTTTGAAAAGCGATCAACAATCGTATATAACTGGCAAAGATCAACTCAGATCTATTGTTTCTAAAGATTTACTTTATTTAGCGAAAAGCGATCAATGATCGTATGTAACTATCGATGATCTCCTAGATGCTAGTATGAAACCGTGATTTAATTTAATGATCATCTGATATACCGGTGTGTAGATCAGTTTTCGAAAGACTTTCATATTTTGAAAAGCGACCAATTAATGTATGTAACTGGCAAAGATATCCTCAAATCTTGGCGAGAGGATAAGTTTTCGAAAGATTTTCTTTATTTCGACACATTTCATAAAGCGATCAATGTAACTGGCGAAGATCTCCTCCAATCATTAGTGGAGATCAGTTTTCAAAAGATTTGCTTCCTTTGGACATATTTTGAAAAGGGATCAATGATCGTATGTAACTTGCAATGATCTGCTTGATGTGAGAATGAAACCGTCATCCCGAAATAGTGACGATGTTTGTTGAAAATAGTCGGTCAGTTGTGTTACCATTGTAAATATCATGACCAACTATCACCGTCTGACAACACTATTTTGTCGAATTTTGTTAAGCAATGTGGCCCACAAATTTGAGAAATCAAAACGGTGCGCAATACCACTCTTGAAATCAAACAATTCAGTTTCTGCAAGGAAACTTCCCTTGACGTTTTCTTTCAAAAATGGCGACATTGGTTGGCCACCAAGATCATCAAGTTTGACACATCTGGACTTTTTTTCTGTGGGGTTGTTTGAAAAGCAAAAGTACACGCTAGAAAGTTTCAGGTCAAACCGTCGTGCTGAAATTATAGCTATACCGTTGGAGATGCTCGAAAAGGTGAACGCAAACGCAGCATAAATGGGGCATTTTGCTTTGCTTAATAGAGGCGAGCAATTGATGATTGTTGAATTCAAAGAATAATCCAAATATATTGCAAAGTATTAAATTCAATAACAATACATCACATATGGACATTGGTTGTTATTTTTCCAACTTATTTAATATTCACATACCGATATAAATTTTGGTGCACCCTTTAAGTAACTGAGCGATCACTAAAAAGTGTTTTTGCGTCCATGATCAATCATTTCGGATCTCAAAAATACTAGCCTGGTTTAGCTATTGTATTTTTACTGATCTTTTCATTTAACTTAATCGCTTTTTTATTCAAATAATACCAACATTAACACTTTGTTTAAAAACGAAAAGCATACAGATCAACACCCAACATTGTGGTATTCCATACAAATTCTGTACTTAATTTAAATGAGCTACATTCATAACAACTATTTAGGTCGTATTTCAAGGCCCGTTTCCCCCATTAGATTTGCCACAACACCAACAGATACTGAAATCTTATTTCCTCCTCTTCGATATTTGACATCACAGTGACCCCGAAGACATCAGATAAATAACGTCATTATGTCAGTAGATTAAAAGCACATTAAGTTCAAACTCTTTATCTCAATTAATAAATCAAACAATTTTAAGACTAAAAATGAATTTTAAATATAAAATTATACATCTAGATACAACTTGAAAAAAATAAATAAATTTCTCATTTCCATTCAGAGAAATGCAAAACTTCCCAATCTCAGGTGAATAGAAGACACGTGCCAAGCACAAAAGAAGAAAGGAAAACAAAATACAAAAAATCAATTTGTATCCAATGATAATTCCATACAGATACATAAAATCGACTCCAGAGGAATCGCCCCAAGTCAATTAATACAAAGAGGTTTATGCAAATTTTCCACAAAAAAACGATGAAATAACCACCTAGGTTACAGAAACTAGCTACTGTTCGAGAAGCAACATCAAACGGAAACACTGGACGGATAAAATACAAATCAATGAGTCTTACCTGTAATTGGCGGCGGTTCAACAACAGTTGACGGTCCAAAGAACGACGGTATATCACTAGATGTCGTTACCGGTGTATTCAAATCGCCAGTTTGTGTATCGTTGCTATCCTGTCCGTGATGATGATGCTGATGCGGGTGGGGCTGGTGTTGTACGTGCTGATGATGTTTGCTGCCCTCGCTGGTATTCAACAAACTCAAGTGAGATGCTGAAGTTCGGCCGGAACCAGCACTACCAGGACCACTGACCGTACTAGTGGTTGTTGTCTGTGCTGATGTACCAGTGCTGCTGCAAATAATGCCCGAAGGTGTTGAGTTACGGCTGATGCTATTATTCTGGCTGCTAACGTTTGATGTACTGCCCGAGGCAGACGTTTGTGTATGATGATGATGCGGTTGCTGGTGATGGTTGGAGTTACTACTGCTATTGGTTTGGTTTTGTTGTTGCTGCTGCTGTGATGATGATGACAGGCTATAATGAAGCAGGGTTTGGGCACCCAAACCACCGCCAAAACTTGACGGATTCGATAGATACGAGGCAGCCGATGAGACTGAGACGGGTGCTGTTGATGGACTGGTCTGAGCGGTGGTCTTAAAGAGACATGTATCAAAGCTCAATACATTGAAGTGAGCTGCCGCTGCTGACTCGGTTAAGAGGAATGCGTGATGCGATGGCGCCACAAGGGTTTCAAGCCCTTCCATGATCATGGCCGCTGATGGGGTTCCAGGGGCTACGCCGCCTATAAAAAATAGAAAAAAAAATTGAAATAAAATGTCAAAAAAGTGATTCATACAAATCGTTAGTAGCTAATTAATTGATTTATGGCAATTTGATTGTAATTTCATTTATTGTTTGAACTTGTTTGAATGGTATTTTCTTTATCGTGCTTGTGCTAACGAAGTGAATTGATCATGTTAGTTGACATGAACAAGTTGACCTAAGATCGGCAGATATCTGTGCGGTTATACTTGTTGAATTTGCTGGTGGAAATTTTATTTTACTTTGATACTGATCTACAACGGCGGAAATTGACTTATAGACTAAATCTGTGTGTCTAGATTTTAAGCATGCAAATTTGAACGATATTCCTAGTATGTCATCTACAGATTTGCTTGCTCTATAGAGAGTGTGTATCCATACCTATGTGAAAATGCTTGGTCCTTTAATTTGATTTTACTGATCTGCCAATCTTGTTTTCATCATCTAGAGAAGAATTGAATTACTAACTGTAGGGAGTATATGCATCTATAACCATGTGAAAGTACACGATCACTAGTTAATGACTTTCAATTTTGTTTAACTGATCTGCCAAACTAGTATATCATCTAGAGTTGATATAATTTTTTTACTTTAGGGAGAGTATACATCTTTACCATTATAAATGTGCATGATCACTAGTTCAAGACCAAATACATTTTTCTGACTGATCTGCCAAGGTGATCTTTGACTTTTTAATGAAATGACGTATTCTATGCAAAGGGAATATGTATCTCAACCAGAACTTATGTTGAAGATCATTGTTTTTAAAACCCAACAACATTTCTTGAGGGATATTTGTAGCTAAAATTTGACATGGAATATATGCGTTACTAGTCCCTTGCCAATTAATGCTTACTTTATTTATATTTTACTGCACATTGTACCCGTTCTTGTGTACTAATAAACTGATCTACCACGCTAGTATTTGAGGTAACAAAAAAATTTATATTGTGATGATCTAAGCTCATCAAATACTTCTGAAATCTCTCTGCAAGATCGCACTTTTTTTTATCATAATCGATATGATCATAAAAATATTCAGCTTACCAACAAACTGATTTCTATTAAGCAAGGACTATTAAGCCATATATGGAATACATCAACTTTTTCTTTTATTCATACTCCAGATACATAAATATGACTCATATTTTTGACCCAAATATCAACAAAAAAAAAACTTTCACAACTCCACCCTACAGTGTATCTATACAATTACATCACAGTCTTACAATTCGAAAAGCAATTTCCAAATATGGAAAATTGCAATGGTACTCGATACAAAAATAAACTGTATCTCAAAAAACAATGTCTTCCTTTTTATTTTTGCCTAAGTTTAGCTTTCTCTTAAAACCACCAAAAATGATCGATCGTATCTGATGCTTCCCGGCAGCACCCAGCCAATTGTGTAGCCCACCTAACTTCTCCCCCTCGTACGTTTAGCCATCACCAATAAATACACCATGAATGAAGCGCGCAATGAGACATCCATAATACAAACAAGACAAGACACACCGCTCATACAATTGAGACAAAGTGGAAATTAATGAAGTTTTGAGTGTGATGATGTGTTTTTCTTTCAATCTTCTTGTATTATTTTCCTTTCTCAATCGATCTTCGAAGCATTCAAACATCTGTCAAGAGGTGAGACTCTTAGGCACATACTATAGATATGTAGATACGCGAGCGAGCACCTCACCCGCTACATCGCCACGATGTTTCGCTGTGCGACGGACGACTTGCTTTGACTCTGACACTATGTTTAAGTGAAATTCAATTAAGATACTTAACAGCGGTGGCGCGCGGCATGAAGCAGAGGAATTGTGGTACGAACAATTGATGTCAGCTCAGAGCTAACGCTGTGTACACACACTGGTGAATATCGGAATGAATGAATGAGGTTGAGCGAATGGCATTTGGGGGTTACATACTCTGATTTACTAGCCAACAGAAATAAGCAAAAAAAAAAATAAATTCATAAGTACGATTTCGCTGAGAGTTTATCTAATAATTATGTTTTTTTTATGGTGTTTTTTTTCTTAGGCATTCGTATCTTTAGAGCTGTATTCATCTACTTTAGGCGAAAAATAAGTAGAATAACAAAATCTCGATAAGAGAGCTTAGAAAAGGAGCTTTGGCAATGTAAAAATAATTGCCCAACGGTTGTGAAATCCACTATATCTATGGAGGGTATAATTAAATCTATGGACTGTATTTTTCGACTGTATCATCGTTAGATAATTCTGGGAGCAATGGTAGATCGATTAAACCAAGACCAATTCAAATTATGATCAGGAAGCCGTTGAACATTAAAATTTTCCAGGTGTATCACTCTTTTCCCATTGGTTAGTCATACAAAGTCCTGTGGGATTTAAGTTCGGGCAACATCATTAATAATACCCATGGAAACATACAGGCAGCTGTATGTCAAAATTCCTGATAACAATGACTTGGATCATCAAATTATGGAATATGACTGGTAATCATTAATCAAATTTTATGCATCTTTTGAGTAATTGAAACATTTGGTGTTCAGAGGTGTATTTTATCATGAAAGGCGCTCAATATCGAAAAGCCTTAGTGATCTGCCAGCTGGGCTTGGTTAAAGAACTATAGATACGTGATTAATAACACCCTCTGAAGTAATCTGGTGTGATGATTGCATCTGAAGATCAGTAAGATTGGTTAACATATACTTTAGCAATGTATTTGTTGTTGTCGATTGTAGCTAGAAGTATATCTATATTGTGATCTGTACAATAATCAACGAATGACAGTTAATTTAAATTTGGAATAAGACTAGAACCATTTTTATTTGCTGATCTGCCATGTAGACATAGTAAATAGAGGAGAGTGGAATGCAATTTTCCGTTAAGCGAACTATGCTGAAACTAATTCCGTTGTGTCGATCGGCTACGCTCATATACATTAACCTTTGAGTAGGTACTTAAAAGGGTTGTAGAAGTACTCCTCATATATATGATTTTTTCTCTAAAAAGTGATCTACCAGCACAAAAAATACATTTCATAAGGAAAGCTCTACTATACGAATCATACACATTAAGCTCTTCCAAAATACCTTTACACGATCACTGATCCCCATCTTTTTTTTTATAAAAGAAAGATAAAAACAACCCAAAACCCGATCATTACTTTTGTCCTTCCCTGTCACATCATGCCAATACTTACACTGACCGCACACTAACCCGACTTGACATTGGTTAATTGTCACTTTTATGGCATTTAATTTGATAAGTGATCGTAAACGTATAACCGCGACTTTGCAGCGTCAACTGATGGCGCAATATGGGTTAGTAGAGTAAAATGGTCACTTCATTCATCGATAAATGCTCTCTCCCTCATTCAATTAACGAATTAACTACATGCACTGGGTAAAATTTAATATTATGTCAACTGTCCTATTTGTCGCAGTTGCTTTTAATTTTTAATCGATTTAATGTGCGCGGGAAATAGGCAATACACCCTCCTGTTACAGTGGTTAATTGAAAAGCGATTGTGTCATTCTGGATTGATAGATAAATAATGAAATGACGACCACCAGTTGGACAGATGGCTATATATGTTGTAAGTACAATCGATTGATCAGCGACAAACAGTTGAGAACATATGCCATTCTGTTTATTTAACTTCACGACGTTCAAAATGACATATGACATAAGCCCGCAACAGAAAAAAAAGCGAACGATCATTATTCAAGAACCCAGAGGTCAGACTTTATGTATCTACAACGAAACTATACCACCTAATCAAATGCAATCCTAGTGGTGTGTCAACACTTCAATTTTTCAGACGGTGTTCTGTATCTCCTTCGGGCTTCGGTAGAAGGATGCATTTAAATTAAGTCAGACTGTGTGGACTGTACGGTGTCTCCGTATGCATTTGCATGCAGTTGACTGAGTGTGTGACACTCCCACAAAATTGAGTTAAACATTTAAAAAAAAAAAAATCGTTTTTTCCTTTTCTTATTCTTTTCTCTTGATTTTATTCTTAGGAATGCGACCGGTTTATCTTGAAGCTCTTGTATTGCGGATGGACCCTTGTGCTGTTGTTGTTTTATGTATTTTTGAGTGTTAAATGTATCTCAACATTGAATAAAGAAATCTGCATAGAAATTGGGTGCAAAAAAAAAAAACAATCCAACTTCAATGTCAGACAGATACATAAACAAATTTTTGATACACAAATCAGTTAAACGAGTATTGGGGGGCTTAAATTTGAATTGCGGATAAATTTATTTGAAATTTATTATGATCAATAGAATGGATTGACCAACCAATCGTGAGGTTTTCCCCAAATTGAGTGCTAATATTATTATGTAAGCGATTAGTTATTATTCATGATGAGGAGTGTTCAAATGATGATTTATGTGAATTTATTTAAATTTTGCTTAGAGGGTGATTTTATACACAAAATGGTGGCAATTTTTGGATGGAAGTTATAAAGAAGGATTGAGATATACTGGTATCTATGGCTCTAAGCTTGGTTGATTTTACAGATCTTTGTGACGGTATTAAATAAACCAGATAGACATTAGATGGTGATCGTGCAGGTTTTTTTTAATTTTATGCAATTATCCTTATTAATATTCTATCCATTCATGTCATGAAAATTAAGTTTTGAGTTGTTAGATCATTGGAAAGAATTTATTTAAAGGTTACTTTTTGTTAATAATAGCGATCGTGCTAATGAATTTTAAAGGATCCTGTTGGGTATAAAATTCGACTATTATTATATTTCCTGTAAGTTAAGTTTTCGAGTGATAGATCACTTTTCAAAAAAATATTTAAAGCAAACTAAGTTTCAAACGTTGATCGTACAAAGTCTTTTCGAGGCATATCATTCCCTTGCATTTATCGGTACAATTTTTTTTCTTGCGAATTTTAGTGTCTATTGGGGGATCACAAATAAATGAAAATATCTAAAGTAAAAGATGTTCCCCTATTCTGTTCGTGTATAGGATTTTTTAAAGATACCAATCCCTAACATATATCGCTATAATTACATTTTTATGCAAACTTATAGGTCTAGTGGTAGATCACTATTAAATAAAAAGATTTTTACCAAACGTAAGGTGAACTATGTTCCAAATGCTAATCGTGCATAGGATTTTTGAAAGATATCGGCCCCTTACATATTTCGCTTAACTTGCATTTTCTTGAAAATTGGTGTATCTAGTGGTAGATCACTATTCAATGAACATAATTTTACCAACCGCAATAAAAACTGCGATCTTGCTAAAGAATTTTAATGGGTAACTGCGGGCCATAAAGTCGACTGTTGTAACTTTTCTTGTTAATCGAAAATCCTGGAGGTGGATCAGTTTTAAAAGAGGCGTAAAAAATACACATAGGTGGTAAGCAGATGATAAACATATCGATCAAAAGAATTCTACTTGGGGCCACTTGCATCAAATGAAATGGTTAACTCCTTTTTTGAGCTATTTTTTTCAAGATCATTTGGTTTATATGTTAACTGATCATCAGTATGGTTAATAAATTTTTAAAACAGATTTTTTCAGTATCGAAAAACTAAGTTGACTATGATGGATATGCATTTTTATACTAAAGTCTACCTAACGCATGGCAGATCACTTGACAATAAGAAAATGATTCTATAGATGATAGCGATACTTCAAGAAAGCAATCCATTACATCCCAAATGGAAATAAATTCCTATTTATCTCTTTAAGTTAAGCTTCTGTTTAAAAAAAGGTTTCTTAAGAGATTGCACACAAAACACACTATTCGTACACACTGTCCACCCTCATTCAATAAAGAGGTAATAAAAAAAATTAATATTTACAACTCCAAGTATCTATTTACTGAGACAGTCCTGCTTCGGTGTTATGATCATCATAATACAAACAAAGGCTTATTTTTATAGCTACTCTTCAAAGTCCATCGGTTAATAAAAATCAAAAAAGGGAGTGTTCCACTGATTTTACGCGCATTAACCCCAAACCACCTCCTGATCATAAAATGAAAGATACATTCACATCTAAGACATGGGGGCGCACCTGTTGCAATAAAATAAAACGAATGCAGTGTTAAATTCTACTAAAAGTGCAACAAGATTTCTATTTTATTTTCTATTCACAAATAATTATTTTTTTTTTATAAAACAACAAAAAATATATTCTTACAGATACGGAAACCCATAAATTAATTTAACGCATAATAAAAATTTCCTCACGTACATTTTTGTACATGGAAAACACTTTGGCTGCAGTTTATCTTTGAGATATGCCTGAACGATGTACCATTACCTATAATTGTTTCATTAACTTTTGGTGTGGAACACACAAATAATGACGAAAATATCTCAATTTGAATTATGAGAGTCCCTGAGTAAGAGGGAAAAGATGTAATATCTCAACCGTAATGCAGGTTGTATACGAGATACAAATAATTCATATTTACATTTGCAATTAGCATGCAAACAAGCGGGTTTGTATATAGAGATGCGAGATGAAATTGAGCTACTCTGGTGAGGTGGTTTCTGTTTGTTTGTTTGATTTTTCTCGATGCACATCGCTGAAGATGTGAGAAAAACTTAGAATAGAGATACTTTGAGGAACTTTAAGAAGCTATATCATGAATAGAGGTTTGGATACATCTTTTGGGGGGTGGATCAATGTATGCTTAAATAATTGGTGGAACTATGATTGAGTACACAGTATCTATTGGAGTTCTTAGTGGTGGGACAAATTGTTTTGTGATTATATTCTCTGAAAGATGTGATAAGTGAGTCGGTGTGGGACCACCACGCGATACAAGTGATCTGCCGCGGATGTAGTTGCGTTAATGGAAAATTGTGTAAGCCTATAAAAGGCGGTTAGCATACTTCATCGATATGTATATGCACGATCGATGTTTAAGAATGCATTTTTTTGAAAACTGATCTGCCACTGAAATAAAATTATTTCAGTCAGTATTTCTTCTAATTTTTAATAAGATTGGTCCTATCTTCAAAATGTTATGCGCAAGATCGTTTTTCCTGTTTCCTGGAATGTCAAAATCTGATCTGGGACTAGAAAAAACACACTGTACGACCATTTTATGCATTAAAATACCCATCGAATAACCTACACTCGAATATTTGTCCAATATTCAATTCCAAGACAATGTTCACATCATTTTTATCACCAGAACATATACTTAGTAACAGATAAAATGCTAAAAATATTTATCTTAAAGGCCATCCAACAAACGAGATCTTCTCAAGAAATCAATTTAAAAAAAAAAAAGATTTAACAAAATTCAACAAAAAAAAAGATCACGATTTTATATTTATTTTTTTTTTCACAAAACATCAGAAAAAATCGTGAAAATTACACCGTAAAAATGTAAAAATAGATTTCGGAGTTTCTAGCGTGTGCCTCGAGCAAAATTGGACAGAAAACACAAACATCCAATTCGTACGAGATTGTGCACACAGAATAGAACAGATACTTAATTTCTGTCCGTTGGTTATGTATCTTTTTATAGGTGTAGAGTTATTTAGAACGTCACTATAGTTTGCTCAAAAACAAAATACAAAATGATTTTTTTTTTCAAATATATTTTTATATCAATTTTGTACAAAACATTTTTTTTATAGATCTATTGTGTGGTATTTTTAGATTTAGTTTAGTTAGATATATCTACATGGAGTTGAGATATACTTGCAATTTTTTTTTTGTGTGTTTTATATGTGAATTGAGTGATATTTATTTGCGCCATAATGATTGGGGTGAGGAATGGGGACAATATAAAATTTTTATTGTATATCGTTTAGTGAAACACGAAGAAGAATACTCTGTGTTGGGAGGAATCATTTGTGAATAAAACAAATCAAGTTTTATGGAAATACCATCAGAAATGGCTGAGAAAATGATAAAAATGTGATTTAGCAAGGACACAAACCACCAAAACAAGTAATTGTTATTTTAAAAAAATAAATAACATCTATTTGTTCAATTTTGTTGATTCATGTGTCAAAACATCAGCAAATAGACACGGTTTTGAACAAAAATGTATTATTTGGAGTTTTTACGGAAAATGCCTATTTATATGGAATTTTTTTAACGCAAGTGGAAAGATATGAAGAAATCATTTGAAAACATGAGTGCATTGTTGGTGAATCATAACTTTGAGACTTTATCGTCCTTATCGTTTGTGCTGATATTATGCTATTTTGATATATCTATGCATAACACAAACTAATCCGACCAAATTTGGGGAGTTCGGCTAACAAGATACTGGTCTTTTGTAGGTACAGACATATACGGATTGTGTTGGTAATGCCGTATAAGGCAAAATGTGACGGATTAATGAATCTCAAGTAAGTCGGACTAAAGTGTCACCATAAAATGATGGTGATTACCTATTCTGCATAGGGTTACTGTTCTTTGAATTTCAAGTAAGCCAGACCAAAGTATCACCATAAAATGATGGTAATGCAATATTCGACATAATATTACTGATAAATGAATTTCAAATAAGTCTGGCGATTTATGGATGTTTTATCAGCTAAACACTTTAAAATTTAAACAGTAAATATAACCAGAATAAATTCATGATTTAAAAACCAAAAGACATTCACCCTTTCCTGACATCAAATTAATTGTTTTGCACCCGTTAATGACACAAAACACAAAATGATTGATTACCAACACTGCTGCCGTCGTACAGGCATTCCTAATAGCTTACAAGACTTAAAAATGTTCAAATGACTTTCAACTGACTACCTTCTAAGATTTGAAAAATTGATCACCCACAACAAAAACAAAAAAAATATTTCTCTGATGAAAAAAGCCTTTTTTTAATAAATCCCAAAATATATACAACAAGGAACGATTTTTCAACGTCATAGATACTCGTACTACAGAGTCACAGAGTAAAATTTAGAAAAACGAACAACAAAATCCACAAGCACGATAAATAATCAAATGAGAAAAAAATATATAAAAACGACTTGTTTCTAAAAATATCCCCATGAAACATTGAAACACAAATCACAGAGAGAAATACAAAAAAAAAAAAAAAAAACAAAATAAAATTCGTACCTGGATATAAATGGCACGTTGAGATATATAGAAGAATTCAACAAAAATTCATACACTGGAAACCACCTTGCGGCGGTTTTTCTCTTTTTTTTTCGCTTATAGAACGCGTAGCACACGAACAATTCACTTTAGATACAAGTATCTTTTACTTGGAAATTTGTAACAATCTCCAATATGGCACTGGGAAGAATCTTCGTATCCTTCTTCCTTTCTTTACATGAAGATAGATAACAATATTCTTGTGGTTGTTGTTTTTTTTTTTTTTTTTAAACACAGATAAGTTTCATATGTATCTATTTGCTTTATTTTTGTATCTATTCGATTGTATCTTTTACATTACACACAACAAATAAGTATATTTCATTTCAAACAAAAAAAAAATCCTTCAATGGTTGGGCAAAAGGATCGTAGGGGGGGTGTCACTGTTCGCATTTGATGAATGAAACAATAAAATCGAATTGCCGTGTTGTGGTATGATGACAGGGCGTGTGTCTCCTGTGTGTACAATAAGTGTAGGTATCTATCACTCGCGCACAGTACACATAAATCACTTGAAATTTCCTTTGAGATACTTTTTCTTTATATTTGCACTGTATCTGACACTTGTTCTAGTAATTTTTTTAAATTATTTTAAACGCTGTATTCCGTTTTTGTTTTTTTTTTTTTTGAAATTGTTGTGGTAAGCTTTTGGAGCGTAAATTTGTTTTGTATAACACAAAATTCCGCGATATTGCACACGAAGATACTATTTATATCCACTGTCACACAAAAAATATTTTTTTTTTTGCCTTCATATATCTATGTATTCTTTTTTTTTGTTCTCGCTAAAAGCTCGGTTATTTTCTGTTAAAAATTTTCTTTTTTTTTTTCTTGAGAGAGAACCAACCGGCGCGATTGTTCGAACACAACTGAAGCACGAGATGAGCACACAATTGGTTTTTATGAATGAAACTGATGATATTTCCCATTTAGATACATTCCTGTGCACACACGCAAGCGGCAAACCAAACCACTACATTGGCAGGCATGTAGCTGCGTCAGAAATACACAATTCGAACAAAAATCCAAAAAAAAAGAAACACCGCAATAGAGCGAATGGTACATGTCATAGATATAGGTGCTGGTTCTGGATGAATGAAAACCACTTGTGACTGTGTTGTAAGTACACACGCACACACAGAAAGAATGGGCAACGGGGAATTCGATGGTGTCTGCCAATAAGACTGCACGAAACCTCCTCGGTTTGCAGCCATTTTCGAGTATCTGTCGATTGTAGGGGCTGGCGCAAGCGCATTTACACCAATCAGCGTGTTGTTTTCCCCTCCAATATGGCTCCGCAACGGGTGGGGATGGATTTTCGAATTTCTGACGTAGGGAATTTCGAAAATCTCGCATTCACATCATCTCATGAGCTTATACAGGTGCTTTGGTGGTTGTAGATACTTTTGTAGTGTTTGTTGTGCAGCGGCCGGCTTTTGCTCTGACGTTAGTGGTATTTGGATAGTATACCATCAGCAAAGCCTCAACTGTAGATTTTCATTCAAATCGTTGTAACCTAGGCCGGTTGTGCGGTAAGCGGGTACCCTTTCCACTACGCTGATTGTTGCTGCTGGCGAATGCAAGTGTGGGGAGTTTTTAACCTAACTTTGGAGATAGATATTTCCACATATATACGTAGGACGTGGTGAGATTATATGGTATAGAGAGAAGTGTGACAGACGGCACGCGCCTTGGAGTAGATACTTTTTCATTTGCTTAGTTTTTTTGTTCCTCATTTTTGTTGTGTGTTGCGTATCTTCGATTGATGTTCAATATTTTTTTTTTTTCGTTCTTTTGTTTTTCTTTTATCTTATAAGACACTTGTTGACTGAGGGGCTTAACATCGACACAGCACAGCGTCATTGGATAAGTTCCCTCCCATTTTATTCCCTACCACGAGTGTAGCTAGTCTTTAGTTTGGTTTTAATGAACCAACGTTTGTAATGAGATAGAAGTATCTTTTACGCTCCAATCGCAATTGAATGGGAATAATTTTGTGTTCATTTGTCAATCCCAGGTGTCTGGGTCTGTTTTCAATGTTTATCTGTGTTTCTTTGGAGTAGATGTAGGTACCTTCCTACCTAGGTATGTCTTTCTCTGTCTGAAGCAATTCGGTGGGCGTTTTTATATCTTTTTTTGTTGGGGTCTCTCTTTTAGAACAAAAAAAAATTAATTAGCCATTGATTAGATGGAGACGAATTTCTTTTTTTTTTTTGCATTTTTTTGTGTTTTAATTAATATTTCTCGCCCACGGATTGATGGTGTGCCACGGACTAATTTGGACAAAATTACACGAAGCTAATAGATACGCGTATATGTATCTATAGTTGATGTTGGTTTTGAATTGAATGTTTTGAACGCTTTTTTGTATGCTAATTGCTGCATATGTATGAAGAGTGGTTTTACTAATTAAGGCGCAGTCTCTCTGAATGGTATGACGGATTTCAAAGTGGAATTAGACACCTGGCTGAATGTGGAAGTTGATGAAACTCTGAAGTGAAATTGCATGCAAACTAGGTAGGTACTCATACGCATGCAAAGCTATTTAAATACAACAATGTGGTATATTTTGGTTAAGATTGATGAATTCATAAAATTCAAATAGGTATCTATCGGATGTTTATCCAGGCGTGGGAGGATGAGAATTGGTATTTGATTGAGCATCAACCTATTTTTTTTTATTAGTGGATGTGGATTTTATTCAGAGATAACTGACAGTTTTTGTCTGTTGGAGAATGGCAAAAATTATAACTTTGGTATTCACAGATATATCTAGGTGTATCTATCTAGATCTATAATTTAAAAAAACAGAGATGATTTGATATGCTTAGTTCCTGAAATACGGCCTAAACAAGATCTCAAACCTATCTTCTCGATTAACTTGGCTATGCGGAGTTTTTTTTTTTGCACAAATTTGGCAAAAATTTGACGCTGATACCGAAATGCAAATTTAAGAAACTTCTTATGACGATTTTATAATCTTGGATGTTTGGCAGACTTTCGCAAGAATTGGGGCAGTGACTATACCTCCAGCAGCCATTAAATATTTTTATGCGTAAGCAGCTTCTAGAAAGCTTGCATTCATAATTAAAACCTCATTCCGACTTGTGATCATATGTCGAATCAGATTACGCTTAACAACATAATTCGCCTGGCTTAGCCTGATCACCAAGAATTAGATACCTAATCCAGAGGAGAACTATTTTAGTTGGCAACGATTTATTGCTCATGACTTAAATATGGCGCCCAAAGTTCGGTCTGTCATCTGTCATCACGTTAAAGTATAACGGTACCATCCGCTTAGGCTATTTCATAGAGGTCCAATCAGTATTCTAACGTATTCTACTGATTTAGTTCGGTCTGTCATCTGTCATCACGTTAAGGTATAGCGGATGGTATCTTAGGCTATCCAACCTGTATGTCAACATATTCTACAGATTTTGTCTTTACTTACGAACTGAAGTGGCCCTACAGTCCGGAGTAAACCTTGGCACCAACCAACATATTATGCGTTCCATTGGCCAGCCAGATCCCTAACTAACTGCCTCTAGTGGCGTATTTAAATTTGGTTCTGATCGATTTCTATTTGTGAGCCACTTAAGGACTTAAAATTTTGAGTATAACATCTGACTAGGTATCAACAACTCTGTGTGTAAGAAGGTTAGAACATGTCATACTTGAGCATTGGTAGTTAAAATTTTAATAAATAAAAGCAATGCAGGAGACATTTCTACGATGTTCGAGCGAAACTAGAGAATTCGCCATGCACATGTCCGTTAAATATTTTTCACAAACTTGAGGGATGATATACTACGAAGATGTTCGAAAGAAACGAGGGAGTTTGCAATGCATGTGCCTCCTATACGTTCGGACTTGAGGCATTGCTATGATGTTCGAGCGAAACTAGAGAATTCGCCATGCACATGTCCGTTAAATATTTTTCACAAACTTGAGGAATGATATACTACGAAGATGTTCGAAAGAAACTTGGGAGTTTGCAATGCCTGTGCCTCCTATACGTTCGGACTTAAGGCATTGCTATGATGTTCGAGGGAAACTAGATAATTCGGACATGAGACATGTCCGAATTATCTAAAATTTCATTGTTCGAGCGAAACTAGTAAATTTGCAATCCTTATGTCCTCCGAATTTTTTTTTTGCATTTCATAAATCACTAGGTACTATGTTAGAGCGAGACAAGAAAATTCGTCATGAACGTATCTCTACTTTTACTACGAAGTTTGAACGAAACGATGGAGTTCGCAATACCTATGCCTCCTATACGTTCGATCTTGAGACATTGCTATGATGTTCGAGTTACTTACTTACTTAAGTGGCGCTACAGTCCGGAATGAACCTGGGCCTCAACCAACATGCCTCTCCAATTAGCCCGGTCCTTAGCTAACTGCCTCCAGTTGCGCACTCCAAGTTGGTTGAGGTCGGTTTCCACTTGTGCGCGCCACTTAAGGCGAGGTCTTCCTCTACTGCGTCCGACGTCTGGCTGGGAATCGAAGACTCTGTGAGCCGGAGTATTGGTGTCCATTCGTTCTACATGTCCTAGCCATATTAAACGTCCAATGCGGAGTTTTTTGACCAGGGGCATGTCGCTGTACAGCTCGTATAGTTCTTGGTTGAATCTTCGTCTCCATAGCCAGTCAACGCAAACGGGACCGAAGATTTTTCGAAGAATTTTCCTCTCGAATCTAGCAAGGATTTCTTCATCCGCTTTTGATAAGGTCCATGATTCAGCGCCGTAGATCAGGACTGGGATGATCAGGGTCTTATATAGGATCTCCTTAGTAGTTCGAGTGTGGGTTTTACTACTAAATTGCCTTCTTAGCCCAAAGAAACTGTTGGCAAGAGTAATTCTTCGTTTGATTTCTGACGAGATGTTGTTGTCAGAGTTAATAGCGGAGCCGAGGTAGACAAAGTCCCGTACTACCTCAAAGTTATATCTGTTAATGCTGACGTTCTGTCCAATTCGTCGATGTTGTATGTCCTTTCGTGTTGACAGCATATACTTTGTCGTACCCTCATTTGCTGCTAAACCCATTTTTGCCGCTTCCTTCGCTATACTAGCAAACGTGGCTATGACATCACGTTGAGTCCTACCAATGATGTCAATATCGTCGTCGTATGCTAGTAGTTGCACCGATTTTTGGAAAATTGTGCCTCTGGTGTTGGCTCGGGAGTTTTGCACAATCCTCTCAAGAATAAAGTTGAAGAAGTCACATGACAGCGCATCGCCTTGCCTAAATCCTTTTTTGGTATCGAATGTGTCGGTGAGGTCGTTTCCGACCCTGATGGTGCAGCGAGAATTCTCCATCGTCATCCTACACAAACGGACCAGTTTGGGATGTATGCCAAAACTAAACATGGCTCTGTATAGTTCGTCTCTATAAATGCTGTCGTATGCGGCTTTGAAATCGATAAATAGGTGGTGGGTATCGATTTGGACTTCTTGGGTTTTTTCCACGATCTGCCGAAGTGTGAAAATTTGATAGATTGTGGTCTTTCCTGGCCTAAAACCACACTGATAAGGGCCGATCAGGTTGTTGGTAAACGGTTTCAAGCGTTCACATATTACGGCAGATAGGATCTTGTAAGCGATGTTGAGTAGACTTATGCCTCTGTAGTTGGCGCAGTTCAGAGGGTCTCCTTTTTTGTGGATCGGGCAAACGATGCTGAGGTTCCATTCTTCAGGCATGCTTTCAACCGACCAGATTTGGCTTATGAGTTGGTGGATTTTGCTTACCAAGTCATCTCCGCCAGCTTTATAAAGCTCAGCGGGAAGGCCGTCATTTCCGGCGGCCTTATTAAGCTTGAGTCTAGATATAGCTATCCTCACTTCACTTAGGTCGGGTGGTTGGCAGTTTTCGCTGTCGTTGCCAATATTAAATGGTTCGTTCTGGCTGACAGCACCGTTTAACAGGCTGCAGAAGTGGTTCTTCCATATCCTCAGCATCGACTGTGTCTCAACTACGATATTTCCTTGTTCATCTCGACAGGATTCTGTTCGAGCCTTGTATCCTTGCCTTTGATGTTTTACACTTTGGGAAAACTCGCGAACATTATTACTGGAGTGGCACCTCTCTATATCCTCGATTGCGCGCTTTTCTTGCTCTTTTTTCTTCTTTCTGAAAAGCCGATGTTCTTCCCTTCTTCTTTGCCTATAGAGCTCAATGGCAGCTCTCGTCTTCACCTGCAGCTTACCCTTGTAGGCCTCGTTCTTTGCTGCGATCATCTTAAGCACCACTTAAGTAAGTAAGAAAGTAGGTTAGATTAGTCTAGCTGCCTGATCACACAAAGCTTGGCCCAAATTAAGTCTTATTCGTGATATCACGTCGATCTTGGGATTTTTCTAATGTTAGTCAAATCGCAAACATTTTGAAAACAGTAGTAGCAGGGAAACATAAAACGGAAGGGATAAATGGTGGGCCCCTATATCAAGCTTACTGCTTCCTCGATGTAGAAGTACATACCTACTATTTCAAAAAGCGGATAAATCTGCGCATAAACACTCTGCCAAATATCTATTCGAAAGGTGTGAATACATCTTGAAACATTTTCCGCCTATAAAATCTCGCAAATATCCGCACTTGACCTCCCAGCAAAGCGATCTGCGAAAGATACAAAATTAAGACGATCCCCGAACAATCCGTTCTGCAGCCTCACCAATTGTATATTTTCCCAATGCACACCATTAACCATTCGTGTAAACACAACCCGATCGTTCTGTACAATGTACAGCGCTTTCAAGATCACCTCATAATGAACTCCATGTAACGAGCTGAAGTTTAAGGACAAGGTCAGCACTTGGGATGCAGTACATCTCGCGTTGTAAAACAACAGAATCTGGGTGAAACATTGCCCCCAAAAATAGTTGCACACACATGAGGCCTAATGTATCCCCTCGCAGTGCCACACGCAAGATCGATACTTTGCTAAATCGGATTCTCTAGCCTCAGCCAGTCAGCCACCCACCTACAATTACCCATCTGGCTAAAAATACTGGCACACGAAATAATTGAGGAATTTCGTAGAAGCAAGCTCTCGGGGATGCTAGGACCGAGTTTTTAATTACCCCGTGTATACCTGTGGTGATCACGTAGTGAATTATCGTGTCTAAATCATATACCGCTAGTTGATCTTCATAAATATCCCTATGCACACACACACACAAACACGCACACCCCTCTGGCGAGTATGTAATGCATGCACAGGTGATGTGTGACGCTAGAGCACGAAACTCGACCAGCACTGAGCTGACGTATGCGCGATCGCGAAGGTAGCACAGCAGTGCGGATACATTTTTAGAGTGCCATACTTGTTGGGTCTAAATTTAGAGCTGGTGGGTCGTCCGACAATCGGTGTTTTTCGGGATGGGAGGGGGCTCTCGGCAGATAGATATTCTGTGGACCAAATTTAAAAATGATTTTCGATGAAAATAAAAATTAATTGAATCTAATTTGCAAGCTGAAACGAGCTGATTGAGAGTGCTCGTGGGCTAGAGTTGTGTTCTACATTTCTACTTGCCTCTCGGATGGTGGCTGTGAGGGAGCTGGTTTTATAAATTGGACGGATTTGGTTTTCAGTGAATGTGGCCATTAGTCAAATTAAAGTGAAGAAATGCTTTTAGATTGAATGCAGAGATTTTGGAATGTGTCACGGAGATATTTATTGGAAAAGGGGGGGGTGAAAGGATGTGGGGATTTTTGCATTCTATTTCGTTTTTTTTTTTCAAGGGGCTATTAGATTATGTTAGCTTGTTGAGGTATTTCCGTGGTATAATGGGATTGAGGTGATTTCTTAATTTGGTGAGGGAAGGAAGCTACAAAATATTTGGGTTAGGTTTGAAGGGTTTGGTCTTAAATTGCATGCTGTTAACCAGACAGAAAGCCTTCTGGGAAAAAAATTGTGGAAGCTAATAAAAACCTCTGAAAGGACTGATTTTAATGTTAAATCTTACATGATGATTCTTTGTAATAAAAATAATCAGCTCTATCGAGGTATCCGTCGGAGCGGATAATTTTCCGCAACGCATACTTCGTCGGACGTTCAAATTCCATTCGAGGTATATGTCATCGCAAAAAATACTACACAAATGCGACGGCTTCACTTCACACTTAGCTGTCAAAAATTCCACGAAACTTGCTGCTGAACGCACTTCAACGCAATTCGCCGGGATGCCTTACAAAATGGCGGAGAAATATTCCGAACAGCTTTTCGGAAGACTACATCGAAGCAAAAATCGTCCGAATCGTACAAAATCGGAGAATTTTCCGCTCCGATGGATACCTCGATAGGGTTGAAAAGCTTGTACAGGCTATCTTGAGGCTTCCTTGTCCACCCACATTTCAGAACGAAATTAGTTTTTTTTTATTTAATTTGCTGTATATTCAGAAGTGACTGAAGTGTACAGTCTTTAAGTCAGGATCAGAGTTTGAAAATACGATCGATTTCACATTGCTGAAGCTGAAGTCTCACAATGGACTCGTCTTCGGGTGACGGATAGAGGAATCCTCTGAATTCCCATCTACTCTGCGGGGTAGATGGGAAATAAAATACCACCAATACTAGCTAGGGGTGGGGACCATACCCGTATAAGGTCAAAAAACCTCCCAAGACGGCAGCGGAAGAATTCTCCAAGATGGAGTCAGCGATGGCTTCTACAGTCCCAGTTAGGATGGACAAAGTAAATAACCTATTTGATCTGCTCCGAATTATTCGGACAACAGGTCATCTGGGAATCTCCAGGTTGAACAGAGATGGTGGCGGAAGGGCTGAGAAGCCAAAGGCAGCGCTCAACCTCGTAGTGGTAAATGAAGACATCGTGGTCTAGGGGTATCTAATAAATTGCAGTTGGCCCTCCAGTTTGGGGGTTCTGCTTTGGGTTAAATACCCACTCACGGAAAAAAATTCTGTTACGAAGTAACCAAGAGCCTCGGAAAGACTGATTTTATTTGTTGACGACCATGCTAAACGGAAAACGACGTTTGTATATCTGCAGCTGGAATCTGAGAAAATAAAAAAGGAAAGGTGCAGCCGAACCACTAGCGGAAGCCATAAACTTCTACAAAGCAGACATTACTGCCATTCAGGATATACGATGGGATTGGCCAGGCAAAAAGAAAATGAAAACCTGTGACATCTACTACGGACTGTGTTGTAGTGAGCAGAAGCAGCGACTATTCGAATGCGGATTTGTTATAAGTGCCAGACTTAGGCAAGAAGTTTTATATTTTCAAGAAATTAGCAAACGCATTGTTACAATCCACATGAAGGCCCAATTCCCCTAGATAAGCGTAATATACGCTCATGCTCCGACGTAGAAAAAGAATGATGTTGCGAGAGACTGCTTCTACGAGCTCCTTGACAAAACTTATGAGCGGCTACCGAAGTACAATGTCGAAATCGTACTTGAAGATTTCAAAGCAAATGTTGGAGCGAAGACTTCCTTAGCAGTATTGTCGAAAAAACACAGCCTACACGAGAATACGTCTTATAACGAACTTAGGTCAAATGCCACTATAGCCAACATACGGTTTCCTCACCTCGATATCCATAAGGGGACATGGCGGTCTTCAGATCAACGAAAGGTCAACCAAATTGATCACATTGCGATAGACAAGAGGCACGCATCCAGTATTTTGGATGTCCGAACATTCCGAGGGGCTAACATCGACTCTGACCACTACCTTGTTGTAGCCAAGGCAAGGATGTGGATATCCACCACGCCACAACAAACCAGAAATACTGTAAAAAAAATTAATGTCGAAAGATTGCAATCGCCAGAGACCGCCAAGACCTTTGCGCAACGCGTATCCCTTAACCTCTCGATTCACACCACACCACCAGTGTATAATGTCGAAGAACAATGGCAACGATGCCAACAAGCCATTAGATCAGCCGCAACTGATGTTCTAGGTTTCTCGCGGCCACCAGCAAGAAACCCCTGGTTTGATGAGGAATGCCGACAGATGCTCGCAGCAAAAGACGAGGCCTACAAGGCTAAGCTGCAGGTGAAGACGAGAGCTGCCATTGAGCTCTATAGGCAAAGAAGAAGGGAAGAACATCGGCTTTTCAGAAAGAAGCAAAAAATGCGCGCGATCGAGGATATAGAGAGGTGCCACTCCAGGAACGATTTTCGCAAGTTTTACCAAAGTGTAAAACGTCAAAGACAAGGATACAAGGCTCGAACAGAATCCTGTCGAGATGAACAAGAAAATATCGTAGCTGAGACACAGTCGATGCTGAGGATATGGAAGAACCACTTCTGCAGACTGTTAAACGGCGATGACGAACGACATTCCGCTGTCAGGCAGAACGAACCATTCAATATTGGCAACGACAGCGAAAACTGCCAACCACCCGACCTGAGTGAAGTGAGGATAGCAATATCTAAACTCAAGCTTAATAAGGCCGCCGGAAATGACGGCCTTCCCGCTGAGCTTTATAAAGCTGGCGGAGATGATTTGGTAAGTAACATCCACCAACTCATAAGCCAAATTTGGTCGGATGAAAGTATGCCTGAAGAATGGAACCTCAGCACCGTTTTTCCGATCCACAGAAACAGAGCCCTCTGAACTGCGCCAACTAATGACTCATAAGTCTCCTCAACATCGCTTACAAGATCCTATCTGCCGTAATATGTGAACGTCTAAAACTGTTTACCAACAACCTAATCGGCCCTTATCAGTGTGGTTTTAGGCCAGGAAGGTCCACAACCGATCAAATTTTGGAAAAAACCCAAGAAGTCCAAATCGATACCCACCACCTATTTATCGATTTCAAAGCCGCATACGACAGCATTTATAGATACGAACTGTACAGAGCCATGTCTAGTTTTGGTTTACCGCCCAAACTCGTCCGTTTGTGTAGGATGACGATGGAGAATTCTCGCTGCACCATCAGCGTCGGAAATGACCACACCGACACATTCGATACCAAAAAAGGATTTAGGCAATGCGGTGCGCTGTCATGGGCCTTCTTCAATTTGATTCTTGAGAGGATTGTACAAAACTCCCGAGCCAACACTAGAGGCACAATTTTCCAAAAATCGGTGCAACTACTAGAATACGCCGACGATATTTACATCATTGGTAGGAATCAACGTGATGTCATAGCCACCTTTGCTAGTATAGAGAAGGAAGCGGCAAAAATGGGTTTAGCAGTATATGAGGGTAAGACTATGTATGCTGTCAACACGAAAGGACACACAACATCGACGAATTGTACAGAACGTCACCATTGACAGATATAACTTTGAGGTAGTACGGGACTTTGTCTACCTCGGCTCCGCTATTAACTCTGACAACAACATCTCGTCAGAGATCAAACGAAGAATTACTCTTGCCAACAGTTTCTTTGGGCTAAGAAGGCAATTTAGTAGTAAAGCCCCCACTCGAACTACTAAGGAGATCCTATATAAGACCCTGATCATCCCAGTCCTGCTCTACGGCGCTGAAGGATGGACCGTATCAAAAGCGGATGAAGAAATCCTTGGTAGATTCGAGAGGAAAATTCTTCGAAAATTCTTCGGTCCCGTTTGCGTTGACGGGCTATGGAGACGAAGATTCAACCAAGAACTATACGAGCTGTACAGCGATATGCCCCTGGCCCAGGTTCATTCCGGACTGTAGCGCCAATTAAGTAAGTAAGTATCAGCATATGAATGATCAGCATATGAGCGCATTTACTTACCTAAAGCCTACGAACTTCTGCTTTCGGCCGAACACTGGGTGCGTATTACATCGACCATACCATTTTGTGTTCATTTTCCGGCAGCTGATGAGAGCGGGGAGCGGTCTTACCATTGCGGGCGTGTAGTGTTTCAGAAATTCGGTCAAGAAATCATAAGACTTACAAGGCGGTTAACTTTACCGCAGATGAAATCCGTTCCTTAATGAACAAAAAACCACTGACTGATTTTTTGGTCTCCATGGCTGGTATTATCGCCGAAGCCAAGTCTGGTGGGACTCGTTTCAGCGATACATGCAAGGATGAGCAGGAACGTTGCATAACCATTCAACAAACCGTCATCTCTTTGTTCTTCGAAGTCAAAGACAAGGATTTTGTGTTCATCACCCAACCCGACCAACGTGAAAAGGAAGAGAAAGGTTTTTTCATTAACTTGGGCGTTTCACCCGGGCGTGTTGCTCTTCATGTAACTGACGGTGCATTGGTTGTCATCGATTGTCGTCTACAAGCCATCGCTGAACGTTTAAGTCAAATTTGTTCAAATTTGTATTGTTGGCAGCTGAGGAGTTACAGAGGCTTTATAGAGGTTTTTCGAAAACGTAAACGTTGTTATTGCTACCAACGATTATGGTGTTCCAATGGAAGAGGTCCGTATTGATCTGCCTAAGGCTTCAGTCGGTTTTGCTACTGGTCTTCACGGATGGACTTTCACCTTGAAACCGTTCTCTGAGATGTACTATGAGCGGTGAGCAGTTCAAGATCGTTGTCGTCAAGCTAATAAACCATATTTGGGGGTCAAAACTTTTTTAACGACAAGACCAAGAAGTAGTCCAAACGTTCCTTCCTAGAAGTCCCTTCTGTATGTACATTTTGAAACTACAAAGCGTTCAATGACATCAGGAAGATAGGAAAGAAAAAAATTCCAACGCTCTTGGACAAAATCAGAGGTCGCCCTGAAGCACGACGACATAGGCAAGGACGGTAAGCAACTTTTGAAGGTTGTTTTGCAAAGTTGGTTACGAGCTGGATAAGCTTTGCTTCAGATGATTGCCATTCACTTGCCTTCACCTGTAGTGGCACCAAACTACCGTATAGAAATGTTGTACGAGGGACCTCTTGATGATGAGGCTGGTATCGTCGTAAAAACTTGCGATCCTAGGGGCCCACTTATGACGTACATCTCAATAATGGCACAAAGAACCGATAAGGGACCTTTCTACGCTTTCGGTTGTGTATTATCCCGCAAAATCGCCACCGGCATGAATGATAGGATCATGGGCCTCAACTATGTCCCCGATGAGGAGGAAGATTTGTATGTTGAAGCCATCGAGGATGCTCCATCTGGTAACATTTGCCGTCTTGTTGATGTAGATCAGATCTTAATTGAAAATGTTACCATCTCTACATTCAAGGATGCTCACAACATGAAGGTAATGAAGATCTCTGTCTCCCATGTAGTGCGTGTTGCCGTCGCGCCTAAGAATCCAGCTGATTTGCCAAAACTTGTTTAAAGTCTGAAACGATCCTATGATTCATCGAAGATTCTGGTCAGCACATTATTGCTGGTGCCGGCAAATTGCACTTGGAAATCTGTTTGAAGGATTTGGAAGAAGATCATGCTTGCATTCTAAATAAATCTGACGCTGTTGTTTCATATCCGAAGAATCCAAACTGAAGTGCTTGTCAAAGTCTCCAAACAAACACAACAGAATCAGGATAACCGCTGTCCCAATGCCTGATGGACTCCCAGAAGACATTGACAATGGTGATGCAAGCTATAAGGATGATTTCAAGATTCGTGCTCGTTAATTGGTCCAGAAGTATGGTTACGATGTGACTTCGAACCTGATGGCACCGGTCCTAACTTCATCATAGATTGCACCAAGTCTGGTTTCCAATGGGCCACAATAATCGATGAGATTATGCGTGGGGTTTCAAAATTTATAATGTCACATTGTATACTGATGCTATCCATCAGGTCATTCCAACTACACGTCGTGTCTTGTACGCTGCAGCTATTACAGGGGATCAGCGTCTAGCAGAAGTGGTTTATCTGCATGAAATCCAATGTCCAGAAGTCGGGGTCAATGGTATTTACCGTGTCACGTTTTCGAGGAAAGTCAAGTCGTCAGAACCCCAATGTTCGTTGTGAAGGCGTACTTGCCTGTCAATGAGTCTTTCGGCTTCACAAGTCTATATTCGATCATTGGCAATAGGCTCATCAGTACCCAAGGCCTAGCTTTTTCCAGCGTGAAGTTCCTGTAATATGCTAGGAACACATATTTTATGCGGAATCCAAATTGCTGAGTTCGTTGTGAAGGCGTACTTGCCTGTCAAGGAGTATTTCGGCTTCACACAGTCTATATTCGAGCATTGGCTAGTTATTCCTGGTGAATCGACCTCGGCACCAAACCTTACAAAAAAGTGCAAGGTAACGTATATGCAAGGGTCTTAAAGAAGGTCTTCAAGATCTTACTCAATATCTAGACAATTTGTCAATGCCGCAAAGCACTCATACATCCAAACCGGCCCTCAAGACTAGTCTCTTCCTTTACTTGTGTGTGCGAAGTTAAGCACTAACCACTAGGTCACTGCACCTACAAAAACTAGGCCTGTAAAAATTAGTTCTAGAATGACCTAAAACCCATTTAGCTGTTATGAGCTTTAGAAGGGGTACCAGGCCTTCTTCAATGGAGGTGATGTAGGAATGGACGGGATGTTATAGTCTTCTCAGCTTGCACCTCCTGGTCCACTTTTGTTTCGTGACAAAAAAAAAAAAACGAGGACAAAATGAAAAGGGAGTTACGCCTGGGACCTAGAACCTGGGAAGAACCAATAACCTGAAAATAGAAGAAAAACGAGACAAGAAAAGTGAAAATGAAGAACTGTCCACCGACGTTGGGTATGTGTTTCGTCTCGATGTGACTGGAATCTCGAATCCCCAGCGAGTATTGAAATCTATTCTCTACCGTATTGGGATCTGGCTGTACCAGGGTCTCTACAGCCCTTCAGTATCTAACACCAACACGGCACTAGATACGAAGTCTACTGCTTACGCCTCACGAAGGGGGCAACTCCTTCGTGAGGCGTAAGCGGAAAACAGTCCTTGTTTGACTTATCTACTTGGGTTCGCTCGTGATTTCTATAACCTCACGAAATCCCCTGTCCGAACGCCTGAGGATAAGATAGTTGTACTACAGCCTCAGAAGCCTAAACACTCATTTTAAACACTGCCAACTATTTTTTTGCTGCCCGAATCTTTGTCACAGATCGAAGAAGGAATGAAGAAAGGCTTTAAAGTCTCGAGATAAAAACTTTGCGGACCATCGTTGATCACTTCTTTCGATCATATTTCGTCAGAGATCGTCAATTTTTCCATCAACCAATACTGCTACCTTAATGCAGTCAAACAACCAAAAAATACAAATTTTTAGCGCAATAGGTTCATCATTACCCAAGGCCTAGCTTTTTCCCGCTTGAAGTTCCTGTAATATGCCAGGACCTCATAATTTATGCCGAATCCGAACGGCTGAGTTGAGATGAGCTTTGCTTGACAATCAATACCACCCGAAATATTTGTCAAATGATCGCGAAAGGAGGGCCAGTGAAAAACCCATTTTAGGTGTTGGTGCGGCTGGGAATCGAACCCAGAACGTCATCGCATAAGTCACAGCCCCACTGAGCCCTTCGTTAATGCGGTTTAGATGTGTTTTTATCTACAGACTTTATTTCCCTTTTAACTGTTTCCAATGCGGAAATTCTTTTTACGTCACAAGCTCAAAGATTGTCCTAGATATTCGATATAAAATTCGCATTCCATCACTCTCCCAAATTAGCAAACAAAAATAAAAAATCGCCACATTAACTCCAAATGGTGACTCATTTTCGCACCTCAAAAATCTATCCCATCGGGTAGAAATTACCAATTATAATCGATCACTCCCTGCAGCTACTAGCTACAGATACATTTATACAACAAAACAAACTAATTACCGATCTTGGTTTGCACTGTTTACACACAGCGAGTACACTCGCGATAAACAAAAACATCTTACTCAAGTGTTATTTCGATACGTCTGACTAAGTCCGATGCCCCATTCGAGGCGAGAACAAGTTCGAGATTATCTGGCTCATAATTGGCATCATCTCATCCATCTCGATATAGTTTTGCATTTGCGGGCGTCCGAAAATAGCTCCAAACAAGCCTGACCCCGCCGCGCCGCATGCCGTCGAGTGTAAACAAACGAATTTTGCTGCTCTAATGAGGGTCGATGCTGTAACACAGCCGTCCTTCCACCGCGCAACCATGACATTGGAATTGGGCATGCATTTAGCGGTAATTCCGGTACGGTCCTATTTCTATTTCGATCCAGCATCCTGACGTTTCCGAAATAAACTCGCGTGCGAAAACATCGATTTTTGGCCAAAAACAGAACACAACATCATCCGTATCGGCGAAGGCTAATTTTATCGCGGGCAATTCACTCTCTCGGTGGAGGCTTTTATTAGATGTATCTGCGCCACGCCATGTGATCTTGGCCCCAACTGCCTACCCCAAAAAAGGGTGGGTGGTTGTTTAGAAGTGTAATCTGCCCCCACAATAAGCCAAACGCTTTTTACGTCATACACCACCACCACCATCATGATGATGATGATCCTACATCGTCAGCGGAGTGCCGGCTTCCGATACGTGAATTGTTTGATGGTTAATCAGTGGACCGTTTTTGGGGCTCGTTGAGGTAGTACGAGTCAACTTGATCGATACAATTGCACGGACCAAGATCATGCACACGGCTGGCGCTCGGGCAGAGGGTGTGCATAGATCAACGGTGGCGTGCCATGACGTCGATCAGGAGGAGGATATTGACCGCCGAATGCTTCTGGTAGTGGAATGATGATTTCCGAAAATCCCAAAAAAAGAACTAACGTGCGCTTTGGGTTATTTGTAAACAAGCGGGAAGAACAACAAATGCTGGGTCTACGTGAGAGTGAACTTTTATTTTAGGCGAACAATTCATGCTCCCAGATCGAGATGAGCGCACTACGTCGTCTTGTGGAGGTGGTGGGCGTACGAGTTTTTGCTCTTGATTTAGCAGCGTTCTATCAGCAAAACTGGCTAAAAATGGGCATGCCGGGTCTTGAGTTTTGGATTGTTTTGGTTTGTGAATTTGTGAATTACGTACGATGATTTGTGAGAGGCGGAATGAGTGGATTTTGGAGGCAGCGATGAGGGTGATTAGGGGTCGACATATAGGTGCTTTTGAAGCACCAATGGACGTGCTTTCGACGATTGTGGCAATTATGTGCTAAGATGCATTAACAGCTTTTATTTTTGCGATTTGCGCTTTATAATGATAAATTTGCATAATTGCCATTAAGTCTTCTTTTGCAGGTGATTCTCTATGAAAGAACATCACATCTACCAGGCTGGCTGCCAGGACGTCTATATACGTGTATTGACGAAAGACTTTATGAAAAATCGACTTCTACCGGGCCGAAAATTAAGGCCGCAGGTTGCTATTAGTGTTTTGCAGAAAGGATTTTTAAAAACATTGATTCCTTTTGCGGGCGATCACTTATTGGTGTCTTGACTTGACTTGGTTATTAAACGATCTACCGGGCCGGATATCATGGCCACTGGTTGCTATTAGTGCGTTGCAGAAAGGATTTTTGAAAAGTCGACTTTTTTTAGCGGGCAATCACCTATATCTGCCTTGCCTTGACTTTGTAGTCGATCTACTGAGCCGGATGCTGTGGCCACAGGTGGCTTTCAGTGTCTTGCAGAAAGGATTTTTAAGAACTTTGATTCCTTTTGCTGGCGATCACTTATTGGTGTCTTTCCTTGACTTGGTTATTAAATGATCTACCGGGCCGGATATCATGTCCGCTGGTTGCTATTAGTGAGTTGCAGGAACTCTGAAAACTCGATTTTTTAGCAGGCGATATCCTATCACTGCCTTACCTTGAGTTTGTAGTCGATCTACCGGGCCGAATGTTATGGCCACAGGTGGCTATTAGTGTCTTGCAGAAAGGATTTTTGAAAACTCGATTTTGGTTTACCAGACGATCACCTATCACTGCCTTACCGGGTGTCATGGCCGCTGGTTGCTATTATTACGATGCAGAAATAATTTTTGAAAAATCGATTTTGTTTTACCAGACGATCACCTATAGCTGCCTTGCCTTGTCTTCGTAGTCGCCTTATTATGACTTTGTAGTCGATCTACCGGGCCGAATGTTATGGCCACAGGTGGCTATTAGTGTCTTGATGAAAGGATTTTTGAAAACACGATTTTGTTTTACCAGACGATCACCTATCACTGCTTTACCGGATGTCATGGCCGCTGGTTGCTATTATTACGATGCAGAAATAATTTTTGAAAACTCGATTTTGTTTTACCAGACGATCACCTATAGCTGCCTTGCCTTGTCTTTGTAGTCGATCTACCGGGCCGAATATTGTGGCCGCAGGTGGATATTAGTGTCTTGGAGAAAGGATTTTTTAAAACTTTGACTATTTTTGCGGGTGATCACTTATTGGTGTCTTGCCTTGACTTTGTTATTAATTGATCTACCGGGCCTAATTTAATGGCCGCTGGTTTGCTATTAGTGTCTTGCAGTAAGGATTTTTTAAAACTTTGACTATTTTTGCGGGCGATCACTTATTGGTGTCTTGCCTTGACTTGGTTATTAATTGATCTACCGGGACGGATGTCATGGCCGCTGGTGGCTATAAGTGCGTTGTAGAAAGAATTTATGAAAACTCGACTTTAGCAGGCGATCACCAATAGCTGCCGTGCCTTGACTTTGCAGTCGATCTACTGAGCCGGATGCTGTGGTCGCAGGTGGCTTTTAGTGTTTTGCAGAAAGGATTCTTAAAAACTTTGATTCCTTTTGCTGGCGATCACTTATTGGTGTCTTGCCTTGACTTGGTTATTAAATGATCTACCGGGCCGGATGTCATGGCCGCTGGTTTGCTATAAGTGCATTGTAGAAAGAATTTTTGAAAAGTCGACTTTTATTTGCGGGCGATCACCTACCACTGCTTTATTATGACTTTTTATTCGATCTTCCGGGCCAAATGTTGTGGCAGCAGGTGGCTATTAGTGTCTTTCAGAAAGGATTTTTGAAAACTTTGACTCTTTTTGCAGGAGATATCTTATTGGTGCCTTGCCTTGACTTGGTTATTAATTGATCTACCAGGCTTGATGTAATGACCGCTGGTTGCTATTATTATGTTGTAGAAAGAATTTTTGAGATTCGACTTATTTTAGCGGGCGATCACTTATAGCTGCCTTGCCTTGAATTAGCAGTCGAACTACCGGGACGGATGTCATTGCTGCTGGTTGCTATTACTGCGTTGCAGAAATAATTTTTGAAAACTTGATTTTGTTTAACCAGGCGATCACCTATAGCTGCCTTGCCTTGACTTTGTAGTCGATCTACTGAGTTGGATGCTGTGGCAACAAGTGGCTTTCAGTGTCTTGCAGAAAGGATTCTTAAAAACTATGATTCCTTTTGCGGACGATCACTTATTGGTGTCTTGCCTTGACTTGGTTATTAAATGATCTACCGGGCCGGATGTCATGGCCGCTGGTTTGCTATTAGTGCATTGTAGAAAGAATTTTCGAAAAGTCGACTTTTTTTAGCTGGCGATCACTTATAGCTGCCTTGCCTTGACTTTTTAATCGATCTACCGGGCCGGATGTTGTGACCGCAGGTGGCTTTTATTGTCTTGCAGAAAGAATTCTTAAAAACTTTGATTCCTTTTGCGGACGATCACTTATTGGTGTCATGTCTTGACTTGGTTATTAATTGATCTACCGGTACGGATGTCATGGCCGCTGGTTGCTATTAGTGCATTGTAGAAAGAATTTATGAAAACTCGACTTTTTCTTAGCAGGCGATCACCAATAGCTGCCGTGCCTTGACTTTGTAGTCGATCTACTGAGCCGGATGCTGTGGCCGCAGGTGGCTTTTAGTGTTTTGCAGAAAGGATTCTTAAGAACTTTGATTCCTTTTGCTGGCGATTACTTATTGGTGTCTTGCCTTGACTTGGTTATTAAATGATCTACCGGGCCGGATGTCATGGGCGCTGGTTGCTCTTAGTTCTTGCAGAAAGGATTTTTGAAAACTTTGACTATTTTTGCAGTAGGTCACTTATTGGTGCCTTGCCTTCACTTGGTTATTAATTGATCTACCGGGCTTGATGTAATGGCCGCTGGTTATTATGTTGTAGAAAGAATTTTTGAAATTTGAGTTTTTTAGCGGGCGATCACTTATAGCTGCATTGCCTTGAATTTGCAGTTGAACTACCGGCCCGGATGTCATGGCTGCTTGTTGCTATTATTGCGTTGCAGAAATAATGTTTGAAAACTCGATTTTGTTTTACCAGGCGATCACCTATAGCTGCCTTGCCTTGACTTTGTAGTCGATCTACTGATCTACCGGGCCGGATGTCATGGCAGTACATGTCTATTAATGATTTATAGAAAAAAAATATGAATAATTTTATGGCGATCATCTTTTGAGGTAGTTCAACTATCGTGGTGATCAAAGCATGGGCTTGTTAAACATACACTGCAATATATTCAGCCGATAACTAAATCGAGAATTTTAAGATCATGGTCTCGATCACTATGGAATTTATACATAGAAACTATCGATGGCTGACATCTGGTGATAGATACTAGCTGGTCAAGCCACTGTGTTGATTTCCAGATTTCCACCTTTTTTTTCACCGATAATTAATAGCGAGTGCAAGAGCACGCATGAACTCGCAAAAACATGGGCGGGATTGTTGACATTAATTACAATTTTGAAGGAATAGATCCTTTAAAGATAATCGATGGCTGTCATCTGGTGATGGATTCTAGTTGAACAAGACACTCTGTTCATTTTCACCATTTTCTTTAACCAATAATAAAAATGCTAGTAGGTGTGATCGTTGCGGTTAGTTAGAAATTTGAAGGACCAGATCCCGGTGTTTATGTATTACTAGAATTAAACTGGAAGCATGTACGGTGGTGACATCCCTGTGGATAAGAATTGTGAATTTGAATATCTCCTTCAGTCTCGATTTTTCTAGAAATTAAAATGCCTGATTTGAGCTCTTGCGGAGAATTTCGCATCATTCCAGTTCTGTTCAGAAAAACATTTGTCCATCCAACAACATAAACAATGTCCACTTATAAAATGTTCCCTACGTAAAAGCCCTCTCAAAAGATCACTTCTCCATCAAACCACCTCAAGCCTCATCCCACCATGCAACAACATCCACATTTGCCTCTCCATCCGATTATAGATCAGATAAATTGTCCACTAATGTGCTGACACACTTTCCCAGTCCATCTATCGTGTAATCATCATTCCAGCCCGGGTAACGGCTATGTCATCCCTCCAGACGTTATCTAACAAATTACCAAAGCTGACATCGAGTATCTGGTCAACACATTGTGATTGTCTGATAACAGCCGATCTAACGATCAGATTCGATCCGAATCGTCCGATCTAAACACGCAGATACTTCCTACCCGCTGGCAACGTCCGTTTGTTGACATTGTCAGATTCAACTTAACTCAACGACACACGTTCCTAATGATGCTTTTAAAACAACGAATACCCCTTTCAGATAATGCATCAAACGGCATCCAACTGGGATGGGGTATGATGATATGCTGAAACACGGCTGTGTAGATGTATCTTCATAGAACGTGTATCTACGACATGACTACACGTATGTAAAGTGAAAAAAGCGATTGGATATGACGCGTGGCGTTATGTTACATAACCGGGTATAGGCGCGCGCAAAAATTTGAAAGTCCTACTCTTCATATTGGAGGATCGCATCACCAAATAAAGGCGCCAATAAAAACTCAAATCGCAATTTTCCTCTCCAATATGACCCACAAAAAATAAAAAAAATGAACCCAACACAGCCTACGCAGTTGAGTTTTTTTTTTCTTCGGTCTCACTTTTAGATACGTATCTGTTGGATTTAAAACAAATAAAAAATTCAAACGTCACAACGTATGCACGTAGATACGTAGTGTAAATTTCTACTTCTGGTAAACAAATTACTGTTCTTGTTAAATATAGTCCTGATGTAGTCCGTATCCACCTACAAGATTCCAGGTGTGAGGTTTGTTTATTGAAAATCGATTCCGTTCGGATCATCCAGACAATAGTAGTCGATAGTATTGTATGTCTGTCCTGACGTCATATGGCAGAGAAATTGTTTATCCCAAAACACAACACCGCATGACGTCGACGATGATTTAAATTAGAAAATTAATTTATTTTTGGCAAAAAAAGAAAATAAAAATGAATCCGCATAGATAGAGCGAGTCTGGAGCGCAGGGTAAACAACAAGCGGACAAAAAGTGAACTGAAAAGTTTTTTTTTTGTGGAGACTTTTTCGAAACGGTTTTATAGATTTTTTTTTCTATTTTTTGGTTTATTTTTTATGCTTGTAGTTTGTGTATCTATCTAGATATTGCGTAAGAGATACGATATTAATTTGAGTGATTTGTCACTCATATGTGGTGTTGATATAATTTTTATTAAGTATGATGGATGTGATTTCGTTAAGGGGTTTTCGGATTAATTTTGAATCTATGACAGGCAAGACATGTTGGTTTTTTTTTCGTGTTTTTAAAAAAAAAGAAATTAAAGTGGCGATTTTGTTTTTTTTTATATATTAAGGAGCTATTTTGGGGGACTATATGAAATATGGGCCATTTCTGTATGAGATTTGAAAATGTCTTCTCGATCTTATGTCTGGCATTTTTTTTTATCTGATGATAAATCTGATAAATCTGAGAATTTTAATAACATTTGGTGGCATTTCTATTTATAAAATGCATTTTGGTTTTTTTATTTTTATTTTTATTTTTATTTTTATTAGATTTGATTTCAGTATTTATTTTTTGAAATATTTTACTGTTTTGCATAGAACGATTTATTTTTAAAAGTGGTATATGGTCACATCTAATCCGAATTTTTTTCAAAAACTTAAAAAAAAAGTAACAACCAAGTGCTTAATTTAAAAAAAGTCTTCGTCAGGGGACTTCACCCGTCTTGCATAAAGGAAGATATCATCGAAGACCCAAGGTTTCAAAATTCTTTATGCCGTGAATATTATCAAGAAGGAAAAGCAAAGTGGGGAAGGAGACAAAGATACCGTAGTCAAACGCGGACTTCCACTTTTTATGCTCACCTTTGTTATGACCGAGAATATGGACGGCGTCTTCAAAATCAAGACCATTCTAAACATCAAGGTCAAAATCGAGCCAATGCGTAAGGGAAGGAAAACTTTACCTCAGTGCAAACGATGCCAAGGTTTCAACCACACGCAGGCATACTGCCAAATAGAACCACGGTGCGTTAAATATGCCGGTACACATCTCTCGGTAGAGTGCACCAAAACCAAGCAGTCCCCAGCAGTCTGCGCCAATTGCACAAAAAACCACCCAGCGAATTATCGAGGTTGCGAAATCGCGAAAGACGTACAAAAGAGACGCGATATTCTAAAGAAACCCCCATACCCGGACACAAGCTTAGCAGATCCTAAAACTGATTTTTTTTTTAAATTCTGACCTGCCTAAGCAGTAATATACACATCGGCCTAAAAGATCTATTGTGCTTGCCGTCAGATGCTTTTTAGGTTAGTAGCGCTTCTACTTTCCTAATGTAGCTGATAATACTTTCAGCCGAAGATTTCCTCAGTTCTTCTGGACTTAAAAATTCCCTGAAGAAAGATTCCCTTCTCATACCGTAAAGGGCCGGGCATTCACATATGATATGCTCGGCTGTTTCGTCTTCTTCTAGACGCATTTCGTTTAGGTGATATCGCAGACCGTGATGACCAGTTAGGTAGCCTACTTTGTTTTTGATATCGCGCCTGCGAAGATTTAGTATCTTATTGGCATCTGATTTGAAGGGCTGAATAGCTCTTTTGGCCTGTCTTAGGCCTGGGATGTTTCCCCAGTATGAAACACATTTGTTTTGTTCCCAGTTTTTTATGACCAGATTTATGGCTGATTTGGGGATTGCACAGAAGGGTTCAGGTCCAATGAAGGGGGTATCCGAACCTTTTCTGGCTAGTTCATCAGCTTTTTTGTTACCTTCAACTCCCTTATGTCCGGGGAAGCTCGGACAGGGATACGGCTGATAAGCCAAACTGATAAGCCAAAGACCATTAAGCCAGTCAAAAATACGAAAACAGTAATGGAAAATAAAAAAGTTATAAAACAGAACGTCGATGACCCATCGGCATTATCTGATGCGATGCGAGATCACACGCGCAAGTTGCGACACAGGGAAATCAGACAAGATCAGATACAGCAGATCCGATGCGCCAACTATTAAATGTGATATATGAAAAACTTGATGAACAAACTAAGATCAATCAAGTTATATTTGACAAATTGAGCAAGCTCGAGTTCAAACCTCGAAAACCAAACAACAAAACATGAATATGACACAGCTTCTTGAGATACTAACATGGAGCGCAAATGGTCTCACAAACAAAATTGACGAACTAGAAGTTTTTCTACGGAAAAACAATATTGATATATGCCTGATATCGGAAACTCACTTAAAAAAGGAAGCTGGACCCAAAATAAAAGCTTACAGTGATTATCACGCGCATCATCCTTCGGAAAATGCGAGAGGAGGATCCTCTCTTTACATCAATGAATGTATGAAGCACTCTGAAAACTTTATAATAGAACTCGATTCTATGCAAATAATTTCAGTCTCTGTAAAAGTAAACCTTTTAGACTAACTCATCGGATCTAGTTACTTCCCTCCGTGATATAGACTGGTAGACGACGACCTCGATCGCCTCTTTGACTTATTCGAGTCTAATTTTATCATCGGTGGGGACTTCAATGCAAAACACATATTTTGGGGTTCAAGATGTACTTCAACGAAAGGCAGACTACTGTACAAAGGCTGTATGAAGCGTGAAGTGGACTTTTATTCGACGGGAAAGCCAACGTATTGGCCAACTGACAAAAATAAAATCCCTGACCTAGTCGACTTCTTTATCGCAAAAGGGCTAACTAAAAATCTGACGGAAGTCGAAGAATGTCATGATCTATGCTCAGACCACTCAGCAGTCACTCTGAAAATGGACGGAAGTCTAGCAAGAAAAGTAGGACCTCCTAGGCTCACTAGTAAAAAAAAACTAACTGGGATCTTTTCAGAAAAGACTGCAAGGAAAACGTTGCTTTGAATGTGCCACTAAACACACCGCTCGAAATAGAAGACGAAATCGACAATCTCGTGGAAGCCATTCAGAGCGCAGCGTGGAAAAACACTCCCTTCCGGAAGACAGCAACAATGAATTCAAATACCAGCCTGAAATCGAGGACCTCATACGAGAAAAAAAAGAGAGCGCGCAAGAGATGGCAACATTCCCGCGCACCCACCGATAAAACTTATCTGAACTACCTCTGTAACAAACTTAAGAATGAGCTAAAGGATTCAATAAATCGCGAGACTTCTATATACCTGGCTTGACTGCTGATAAGACTTCAAACTACTCACTATGGAAAGCTTTGAAGTCCATAAGGAAACCCAAAATACGCTCGCCACCAGTAAGAAAAGCTAACTGCGAATGGGCAAAAGGAGATAAAAAGAAAGCGGATTTATTTGCCGAGCATCTAGAAGAAACGTTCAAGCCGTTCGATGGAAGACCCCTGAACGGAGAACTGGATGCTAATATGGCAGCCGACAACTATAAAGTTAAAGCCGTATCCCTGTCCGAGCTTCGAATGGCAATAAGAAAGTTAAAAAATAAAAAAGCTCCAGGATATGATTAAATCACCGGCGAAATCCTGAAGGAGCTACCGAAAAAAGCATTAGTTAAGTTGCTCTACATTATAAATGCTTCTCTGAGACTTTTATATGTTCCAAGGCAATGGAAAGTCGCTGAAGTCATTATGGTCCCGAAACCGGGGAAAAAACCAAACGATAAGAAATCATATAGACCCATTTCGCTCCTGCCGATCATATCTAAGGTTTTCGAGAAAATTATGCTAAAACGATTACAACCAGTAATTGAAGAAAGACGCTTGATCCCAGATCATCAATTCGGCTTCCGGGTCAAACATTCCATAATCGATCAGGTTTATCGAATAACTAATGAAATTGAAAATGCTCTAGAATGGAAAAAGATCTGCTCTTCCGCTTTTCTTGACGTATCACAAGCTTTCGACAAGGTATGGCACGAAGGTCTAAGGTATAAATTTAGGACAATCCTACCGACAAAATTATACAAACTACTGGAATCCTACCTTGAAAACAGACTGTTTCGTATTAGAAATGAGACTGACTACTCAGAATTCAAAGAAATCCACGCTGGTGTTCCGCAGGGAAGTGTTCTCGGACCAATCCTATTCTTGCTCTACACAAGAGATATACCACAAGAAGAAGAGACCATCGTAGCAACGTTTGCAGACGATACAGCTATCCTCGCAATGGATGAGTCCGTGGAATCATCAACGGGAAAACTCCAACGGGCTCTGAACAAAGTATGTGAGTGGACAAAGCCCTGGCGATTTGCCCTGAACGAGACCAAGTCAACGCATGTCAACTTTACGTACAAAAAGATAAAAAAAACGTTCATACTACTATGAGGCATGAGCACGCGCGCGGTTCTCATAGTGCCTCTCTGAGGGGTGAGGTTTAGCCCGTAGGCATATATTGACTGACATTGATGAAATTGTCAGAACAGAAAATATATGAGTCGGGCAAACCCAATGGTACGGACCACTGCTATCCTTTGAGGATTACTCACCTCCGGGCGCACACGAAAAAAAAAAATGAAAAAAATAAATGTACCATTGGTAGAGGTCAATAAATAAGATTTATATTCATAATTGGTTTTGTTTTTAATTTGTTTTAAGAATTAATAAATATTTTAAGAAGTATAAGCCATACTTTCAGTTTTTTCTTAATTTCCCGGTACTGGTTTCAGCCAACCGGATTTGACTTGCTAAACTTATCAGTTCGAGTGATGATGGCAAAATAGCAGAACAATATGAAAGCCGATCACTGTAAGTGAAGGGATAGATTACTGGTCTTAACATCGATTGCAACAAGACCAACAGCATGGACACTGGCCACTCAGCACATCAGCCGATTATTCTGAGACAGAAGGAGGTCAAACAATTTAGCTATCTAGGCAGTTTTGTATCGTCCGATGGAGGAACGGATCTGGATGTTAAAAGCAGAATGAGTAAAGCCCGCAGCGCCTTGGAATATTGTCTGCAGTATGGAACTCCAGTCATATGTCAATACGCACCAAGTTAAGGCTCTTCGAATCCAATGTCGAATCCGTACTGCTGTATGCCTGTGAAACCTGGAAAGTCTCTACCTCCATCTCGAGGAGATGCCTTCGCTACATTCTTAAGATCCGATGGCCGCAAACTATATCGAACCAAGAATTGTGGCGCATAACAGGTCAAAAGCTTTTTAATGTCGAAATCAGGCAGCGGAACCGGCGCTGGATTGGCCACATGTTGAGGAGACCAAACGACAACATTATCGCAAAGCACACCTTCAAATGGAATCTTCAAGGTACACGGCGAGTTGGCAGAAAAGAACTATACCTGTAAAGCTACAGTATTGGCCGAAGCAGCGTAAAACGTGGCCACAGCTGAAGTATCTGGCCGCAGATAGAGAAGGATTGAGAACGTTTGTCGCCACCCTATGCCCCACCCGGGACGAAATAACCGGCCTGCTATCCTCGGAACAAAACATGGCCCGTTGGATTGATTGATCAATCTTAAAAAAAGCTGATTAGTACCTTAGAAAGAAATAATTTCATTGCTGACGATCATGCTAAACAAAAAGCCAGGAAAAGCCAACGACGATCGTATCTGCACCTGGAATGTGAAAACACTAAACAGGAGAGGTGCAGTCAAATAACTAAAGGAAGCTCTAAGCTGTTACAATGCAGACATTACTTCCATCCAGGAAATTCGTTCGTATTTGAACAATCGTCGGAGTGCCAATCACCTCTTTTCCTCATGTTCGTCGACTTTGAAAAGGCTTTCGATCGCGTTAATCGTGATTGCATCTGGAGATCTCTTGCTATGAGAGGCATCCCTAAAAAAACGGTTGTTGCCGTACAACAACGCAAGGTGTTTCGGACGGCTTCCCGATGCTTTTGAAGTGCGGCAAGTGAGACAAGGAGACGTGCAGTCACCGATCCTGTTCTTTCTTGCAATTGATGATGAAATTACTGCCACGCTGGGTACAATCGGGAGACTTAGTGTTCCATGGAACCCGTTTGATAAGCTAAGCCATTTGGGTTACGCTGATGATATCTGCTTCCTGAAAAATATATTTTGTTGGTGCCCACAACCAAATTCATTGCAACAGAATGGGGAGGTGGCTGGCTTAAGGATAAAAGCCAACCAGACAAAAATTATGCCAGCTAGCCGAGCAGGTTATCTTGAGACGGGAGACCATAGAAGAGGTCACGAAGTTCAACTATCTGGGTAGTTACGTATCATTAGATGGTGAAACGGATATGAATGTCGGAAATAGACTGAACAAAGCTCGTAGTGCATTCGGCATCCTTTCTCCAGTGTGAACTTACTTACTTACTTAAGTGGCGCTACAGTCCGGAATGAACCTGGGCCTCAACCAACATGCCTCTCCAATTAGCCCGGTCCTTAGCTAACTGCCTCCAGTTGCGCACTCCAAGTTGGTTGAGGTCGGTTTCCACTTGTGCGCGCCACTTAAGGCGAGGTCTTCCTCTACTGCGTCCGACGTCTGGCTGGGAATCGAAGACTCTGCGAGCCGGAGTATTGGTGTCCATTCGTTCTACATGTCCTAGCCATCTTAAACGTCCAATGCGGAGTTTTTTGACCAGGGGCATGTCGCTGTACAGCTCGTATAGTTCTTGGTTGAATCTTCGTCTCAATAGCCCGTCAACGCAAACGGGACCGAAGATTTTTCGAAGAATTTTCCTCTCGAATCTACCAAGGATTTCTTCATCCGCTTTTGATACAGTCCATGCTTCAGCGCCGTAGAGCAGGACTGGGATGATCAGGGTCTTATATAGGGTTTCCTTAGTAGTTCGAGTGAGGGCTTTACTACTAAATTGCCTTCTTAGCCCGAAGAAACAGCGGTTGGCAAGAGTAATTCTTCGTTTAATTTCTGACGAGATGTTGTTGTCAGAGTTAATAGCGGAGCCGAGGTAGACAAAGTCCCGTACTACCTCAAAGTTGTATCTGTCAATGGTGACGTTCTGTCCAATTCGTCGATGTTGTGTGTCCTTTCGTGTTGACAGCATATACTTAGTCTTACCCTCATTTACTGCTAAACCCATTTTCGCCGCTTCCTTCTCTATAATAGCAAACGTGGCTATGACATCACGTTGAGTCCTACCAATGATGTCAATATCGTCAGCGTATGCTAGTAGTTGCACCGACTTTTGGAAAATTGTGCCTCTGGTGTTGGCTTTGGAGTTTTGCACAATCCTCTCAAGAATCAGATTAAAGAAATCACATGACAGTGCATCGCCTTGCCTAAATCCTTTTTTGCTATCGAATGTGTCGGTGAGGTCGTTTCCGACCCTGATGGAGCAGCGAGAATTCTCCATCGTCATCCTACACAAACGGACGAGTTTCGGCGGTATACCAAAACTAGACATGGCTCTGTACAGTTCGTCTCTATAAATGCTGTCATATGCGACTTTGAATTCGATGAATAGGTGGTGGGTATCGATTTGGACTTCTTGGGTTTTTTCGAGGATCTGCCGAACTGTGAAAATTTGATCGGTTGTGGACTTTCCTGGCCTAAAACCACACTGATAAGGGCCGATCAGGTTGTTGGTAAACGGTTTCAAGCGTTCACATATTACGGCAGATAGGATCTTGTAAGCGCTGTTGAGGAGACTTATGCCCCTGTAGTTGTCGCAGTTCAGAGGGTCTCCTTTTTTGTGGATCGGGCAAACGATGCTGAGGTTCCATTCTTCAGGCATATTTTCAACCGACCAGATTTGGCTTATGAGTTGGTGGATGTTACTTACCAAGTCATCTCCGCCGACCTTATAAAGCTCAGCGGGAAGGCCGTCATTTCCTTCAGCCTTATTAAGCTTGAGTTTAGATATTGCTATCCTCACTTCATTCAGGTCGGGTGGTTGGCAGTTTTCGCTGTCGTTGCCAATATTGAATGGTTCGTTCTGCCTGACAGCGGAATGTTGTTCGTCATCGCCGTTTAACAGTCTGCAGAAGTGGTTCTTCCATATCTTCAACATCGACTGTGTCTCAACTACAATATTTCCTTGTTCATCTCGACAGGATTCTGTTCGAGCCTTGTATCCTTGGCTTTGACGTTTTACACTTTGGTAAAAATTGCGAACATCGTTCCTGGAGTGGCACCTCTCTATATCCTCGATCGCGCGCTTTTCTTGCTCTTTTTTCTCGTTCGTTGATCTGGAGACCGCCATGTCCTCTTATGGATATCGAGGTGAGGAAACCGTGTGCTGGCTATAGTGGCATTTCGTTCTGTAGCGAAGTCAATAAGCCTAAGTCCGTTACCAGACGTGTTGTCGTGTAGGCTATATTTTCCGACAGTACTGTTAAAGATGTCTTCTCTTCCTACATTTGCGTTAAAATCTCCCAGCACGATTTTAACATCGTACTTCGGTAGTCGCTCATAGGTTTTGTCAAAGAGCTCGTAGAAGCAATCCTTAGCTATATCATCTTTTTCTTCCGTCGGAGCGTGAGCGCATATAAGGCTTATGTTGGCGAATTTGGCCTTGATGCGGATTGTTACAAAGCGTTCGCTAATGTCTTGGAAACATAAGACTTCTTGCCTAAGTCTGGCATTTTTAACAGATCCGCATCCGAATAGTCGCTGTTTCTGCTCACTATAACACGGTCCGTAGTAGATGTCACAGTTTTTCATCCTCTTTTTGCCCGGCCCATCCCATCGTATTTCCTGGATGGCAGTAATGTCTGCTTTGTAGCAGTTTAGGGCTTCCGCTAGTTGTTCGCCTGCACCTCTCCTGTTTAATGTTCTCACATTCCAGGTGCAGATACGAACGTCGTTGTCCTTTTTCGTTTAGCAGGGTCGTCAACAATAAAATCAGTCCTTTCCGAGGCTATTGGTTGCTTCGTAACCATATTTTTTTCTGTGGGAGGGTACACAGAAACCCCCAACCTGGAGGGCCAGTTCCAATTTATTAGATACCCCTAGGACACGGGGCCATCAGTATCCACTACGAGATTGAGCGCTGCCGTTGGCCTTTCGGTTCATTCGCCACCATCTCTGTTCAAGGGGCCTGACTAACCCTTGAAATTCCTAGACAACCTGTTGTCCGAATATGTCAGAGCAGCTCATCTAGGTTCGCCTGGGACAGCAGGCCGGGTATTCATCCGTGCCATTCTCACCAGGGTGTTTATAGTGTTGCTGTTTTTCGTCGTGTTATCAACACTCGCACTTATCGTTTAGCAAGTCAAATCCGGTTGGATGAGACCCGGTGGTTACCACTTGGAGGTAAAAATAAGCACATTTGATGTGTAGTCAGAGTTACAACACTGGGCATTGTCAAGTTAACGCCAATCAGAGTCTACCCTCGTTCTACAACACCCAACCATCATTACAAGATATGGTTCTGACTAATAGTTGGTTTCAACAAGACGGTGTCACATGCTAAACAGCCAGAGAAAAAAAACTGTATGCATGAGTCTGTTCCTAATCGTGTAAACGGCAGTTTTACGACCTTCCAGATCCTGCGATTTAAAGCCATTGGACTTTTTTCTTTGGCGTTTTCTTAAGTCAAAGGTCTATGCAAACAAGCCAACAATTACCAACGCCTTGAATGAGGAAATTCACGTAATCTTCAACCAGTTTAAAATATTCAGAAATAAATGAAAATATTCAGAAAATAATGAAAAGAAGATAGGCCCTATTTTTTCCAAAATCCGCCTACTGCAACGCCCACTTTTAAAAAAACGTTGTTTTCGGTTAAACCGTAAGAAATTTTGAAAAAGTTTTGAATATCAATAAATCGTCAACACAAAGTGACGACTTTTTGAGGGTGTCATTCGTTAAAAATAACTTTTTTCTGAACAATTAATCTATAAATCATTTTAACCCACGCCTATATTTTAGAGGCGTTTTTTCTAAAAACAAAAAAAAAGTGATCGAATTATTCTGGCAGCTTTGGCTGGACAGGGTGTATTATTTGTTTTTTGGAAGCACCACCTGGATCTAGCAAAACATTTCTTATTTCGCTAATTCTCGTCGAAATACGATCAAATATGCATCATCTGGCACTGCAGCTTTATTGGATGGAGCCAGAACAGCTCATTCAACATTTCAGCTTCCTCCAAATGTCCGAAGTAACCCAGATAAAGAGTGCAACACTGCAAATTATCATCTGGGATGAATGCACTATGGCACACAAACGTTCTCTTGAGGCGTTAAACAGAACACTCAATGACATAAAAAAACAACAACAAACTACTCACTGGGACTGAGCTGATTTCAGATAAACACTTTCTGACATTCCACATTCAACGATGTTGAAAAAGTACTGCTAATGCGCGTCAAAATACTACAAAGATCAATCCACTGACACATTCTCAAAACAATTGTTAGATATCGGCTAGGGAAAAGTTGCTGTCCATGTACAAAAAATTGCCCAACGATTTCTGAACAATCGGTGATACGCAAAATGCTCTCATTGACCGCATATACCTGATGTACGCACACAGAAAGGTAGAAGGAGCCATTTTTTTAAACAAATTTTGCCGTGCCAACAGAGCTGTAAATTATCCAGCAGAGTTTTTGAACTCACTGATATGCCAGGCATGCCACCACACCTTCTACGAAATTTGAAAGTTGGATCTCCGGTTATTTTACTTCGGAATTTGAACCCACCGCAGGTTCATGTGCAATGGCACTCGATTGGTCATTCAAAAATTAATGAAAAACATTATCGAAGCCACCATTTTGAATGGAAAATTCCGAGCCGAAAGACGTGTCAATTGAAATCAAACGCATCCAATTTGTTATTATTTGACAAGGACAATGGATGTCAGTTTGCCGCTTAGATTAAGGCACTTCATATATTTTACACGGACACGTGGCACGACGGTATCTGTCTACAACGCACCATTGCTCTTTCTGTCATAGATCCCATAGCAGCATATCTGTTTGATTTTCATCAAAGAATGGACCGTCATCATACCCGTCCTTCCGTCAGTACGTCACCAGTTTTTGAGCCTTAAAAAATGTTGAAATCTGGTACACGTACTCTTCGTCGCTCCCAAGTGCAATCATTTTTTTTTTAAATTCTCTCACTGACACGCCCACTTTTCACAAAAACGTTGTTTTTGGCCAAACGGTTAAGAATTTTGAAAAAAGTTTCTGAATAACATATTTCGTTTACATGTGTTTTGCCACGCCCACTTTTTAGAACGATTTTCGGTAAAAATTTTAAATTTTAAATGTTAAATTTTTACGTTTTGTCAGACAGGACTTGCAGACATAATTGTTTTTATATATTCAGCAGTTTAACACAGTGCCATCGCCCAAATTGAATTTGAGGAAAAACGCACCTCCAATTAGGACCTAACCACTTCCATTTCTCAATCGCTTCTTGAATCGATTAATTGCTAATGCTTTGCAGATTTATGCCACTGGATTACCCCCCATCTCTCTCTAACCACATTCTAAAAAAAAAAACACGATATGAGATCACGTTATTCGTCAATGTATTCTCTAGGAAAATGTAAATTATTTATTGAAACATTGACCTTTTTATCGAACTGTGAACAAGTGTATCCACAGATCCAAAAAGAATCTGCAAACAAAATAAATCTTCAAGCTGAAACCTGTAGATGAATAACCACCCACAGAAGCTGACCATATCTCAGATTAACTCAAAAAGTGAAGTCATTAAGTTATGCTAATTAGTTAGTAACCACTTAAACCGTAATCTACAGCAGAGCACCCCAGCCAGAGGAACACAAAACCCAGATTTCGAATGATAGCCGAAAAATTTCATCATTTCCCAAATTAAGTGGCACACGCAACACCAAACCACTGAGCGCCCATTGTCGCCCAGACTGGCGACACTCTTGACCACAATTATCGATTGTCTTACCAAACTTGGTAATGTGCACCAAATTAGGATTTTTTTTGCGGTTTTATACATCACGAACTTTAATCGAGCAAAAAATAAACAGCAATCCCTAACGCCAAATTTGGGCCGAAGAAGAGCTTTCTTCAGATGTAATAACCACAAACTACACGTGTTGTTGTTGTGGTTTCTTAGAGACGACACTAAATTGCTTGCTAATATTAAACTGTTGATGGTCCCCCTCGGAAATGGCCAAATTAATTTTGACATCAAACATTGAAACGTAAATAAATGAATTTATTAACAAAACGAAGACAGGGGCGGAAGGAAAAAAAAATTTATTTATCGTGTGGGCGTGTGTTTTTTTCAGACGGCGACTGTAAAACCGCAAATGAAAAAAAATTTTTTTTTTCTTGAGGATTTTTATTTAATTCTTCTTGTTGGACAGGTTTGCTGGTTGAAAGCTTCGTCCGACATGTATAAATTGTTGTTCTTAATTAATCCTCAATAATTAGTCGCTGGTTAGGCTTAATGGCGTGTATCGCGTATGGCGGAAGCTGACTTTTTTACTTTATGGTACAGTGGGACAGGTGAGTCATATATTGTTTTTTCGTTCGAGTTTTTTTTTTAATTGGGTTGATCTAAGGGACGGATTTAATGTGAAGTTATGTGACATAAATATTAAACTGGATCTAGCGAGAAATATTCTATTTGCATGCTCTTTAGAAAGCAGAGATCAAATTTATTTCTTTTTTTTGTTCCCACAGTAATCAAATTTGTATCCAAAAATTCTGGAGGGAAATGCTTGATCATATTTCCTTTGAAATTGTCTTTCAATGGCCGCAATTTCCACATTTTATCACCATCGTTCACCTTTTGTTCCACTAACATAAAAAAACGCCGCAATAGATTTCTTTACCTGTAACCGAATATTCGAAAGACACTAGGGCCCAAACCCCAAGATCATTTTATGGATGCATACGGGTATTGTAGGATTTATATGGAGGATATGTCCATCAACAACTAAAGTTTCCCATCTGAAAATATTGTTACGAAGCAACCCATAGCCTCGGAAAGGACTGATATTATTGTTGACGACCATGCTAAACGAAAAAAGGACAACGACGTTCGTATCTGCACCTGGAATGTGAGAACATTAAACAGGAGAGGTGCAGGCGAACAACTAGCGGAAGCCCTAAAATGCTACAAAGCAGACATTACTGCCATCCAGGAAATCCGATGGGATGGGCAGGGCAAAAAGAGGATGAAAAACTGTGACATCTACTATGGACCGTGTTATAGTGAGCAGAAACAGCGACTATTTGGATGCGGATTTGTTATAGATGCCAGACTTAGGCAAGAAGTCTTATGTTTTCAAGACATTACCGAACGCATTGTAACAATCCGCATCAAGGCTAAATTCGCCGACATAAGCCTTATATGCGCTCATGCTCCGACGGAGGAAAAAGATGATACAACTAAGGATTGCTTCTACGAGCTCCTCGACAAAACCTATGAGCGACTACCAAAGTACGATGTTACAATCGTGCGGGGAAATTTTAACGCACAGGTAGGAAGAGAAGAGATCTTTAGCAGTACTGTCGGAAAATATAGCCTGCACGACAACACGTCTGGTAACGGACTTGACTTCGCTACGGAACGAAATGCCACTTTAGCCAGCACACGGTTTCCTCACCTCGATATCCACAAAAGGACATGGCGGTCTCCAGATCAACGAACAGTCAACCAAATTGATCACATTGCGATAGACAAGAGGCACGCATCCAGTATTTTGGATGTCCGAACATTCCGAGGGGCTAACATCGACTCGGACGACTACCTTGTTGCAGCCAAGGTAAGAATGCGGATATCCACCACGCCACAAAAAAAAACAGAAATACTGTGAAACAATTTAATGTCGAAAGACTGCAATCGCAAGAGACCGCCAAGACCTTCGCACAACGCGTATCCCTTAACCTCTCGATTAACACCATACCACCAGCATCGAATGTCGAAGAGCAATGGCAACGATGCCAACAGGCCATTAGATCAGCCGCAACTGATGTGTCAGCTTTCTCGCGGCCACCAGCAAGAAACCCCTGTTTTGATGAGGAATGCCGACAGATGCTCGCAGCCAAGAACGAGGCCTACAAGGCCAAGCTGCAGGTGAAGACGAGAGCTGCCATTGAGCTCTATAGGCAAAGAAGAAGGGAAGAACATCGGCTTTTCAGAAAAAAGAAAAAAAGAGCAAGAAAAGCGCGCGATCGAGGATATAGAGAGGTGCCACTCCAGGAACGATGTTCGCAAGTTTTACCAAAGTGTAAAACGTCAAAGCCAAGGATACAAGGCTCGAACATAATCCTGTCGAGATGAACAAGGAAATATCGTAGTTGAGACACAGTCGATGCTGAGGATATGGAAGAACCACTTCTGCAGACTGTTAAACGGCGATGACGAGGCAGAACGAACCATTTAATATTGGCAACGACAGCGAAAACTACCAACCACCCAACCTAAGTGAAGTGAGGATAGCAATATCTGAACTCATGCTTAATAAGGCCGCCGGATATGAGGGCCTTCCCGCTGAGCTTTGTAAAAGTGGGGTAAATGACTTGGTAAGTAACATCCACCAACTCATAAGCCAAATCTGGTCGGATGGAAATATGCCTGAAGAATGGAACCTCAGCATCGTTTGCCCGATCCACAAAAAAGGAGACCCTCTGAACTACAGAAGCATAAGTCTCCTCAACATCGTCTACAAGATCCTATCTGCCGTAATATGTGATGGCCTGAAACCGTTTACCAACAACCTGATTGGCCCTTATCAGTGTGGTTTTAGGCCAGGAAAGTCCACAACCGATCAAATTTTCACACTTCGGCAGATCCTGGAAAAAACTCAAGAAGTCCAAATCGATACCCACCACCTATTTATCGATTTCAAAGCCGCATATGACAGCATTTATAGAGACGAACTGTACAGAGCCATGTCTAGTTTTGGTATACCGCCCAAACTCGTCCGTTTGTGTAGGATGACGATGGAGAATTCTCGCTGCACCATCAGGGTCGGAAACGACGTCACCGACACATTCGATACCAAAAAAGGGTTTAGGCAAGGCGATGCGCTGTCATGTGACTTCTTTAATCTGATTCTTGAGAGGATTGTGCAAAACTCCCGAGCCAACACCAGAGGCACAATTTTCCAAAAGTCGGTGCAACTACTAGCATACGCTGACGATATTGACATCATTGGTAGGACTCAACGTGATGTCATAGCCACGTTTGCTAGTATAGAGAAGGAAGCGGCGAAAATGGGTTTAGCAGTAAATGAGGGTAAGACAAAGTTTATGCTGTCAACACGAAAGGACACACAACATCGACGAATTGGACAGAACGTCACCATTGACAGATATAACTTTGAGGTAGTACGGGACTTTGTCTACCTCGGCTCCGCCATTAACTCTGACAACAACATCTCTTCCGAAATCAAACGAAGAATTACTCTTGCCAATCGCTGTTTCTTCGTGCTAAGAATGCAATTTAGTAGTAAAGCCCTCACTCGAACTACTAAGGAGACCCTATATAAGACCCTGATCATCCCAGTCCTGCTCTACGGCACTGAAGCATGGACCGTATCCAAAGCGGATGAAGAAATCCTTGGTAGATTCGAGAGGAAAATTCTTCGAAAAATCTTCGGTCCCGTTTGCGTTGACGGGCTATTGAGACGAAGATTCAACCAAGAACTATACGAGCTGTACAGCGACATGCCCCTGGTCAAAAAACTACGCATTGGGCGTTTAAGATGGCTAGGACATGTAGAACGAATGAACACCAATACTCCGGCTCGCAGAGTCTTCGATTCCCAGCCAGACGTCGGACGCAGTAGAGGAAGACCTCGCCTTAAGTGGCGCGCACAAGTAGAAACCGACCTCAACCCACTTGGAGTGCGCAACTGGAGGCAGTTAGCTAAGGACCGGGCTAATTGGAGAGGCATGTTGGTTGAGGCCCAGGTTCATCCCGGACTGTAGCGCCACTTAAGTAAGTAAGTATCTGAAAAACATGACAAAGATACAAAGAAGAGCATGTGTGGGCGCTACTAGTGCAATGCAACAGAGCGACTGGAAACTATTCACAACTTACCACTACTAGACCTTTACATGCAAGAATTGGCAGCCAAAAGTGCACTAAGAATCAGCCAACTCAACTGCTGGAAAATTAACTCAGGAGGATACGTTCGAATTCGAAATAGATACCTGGACTCAGTCAGCTGTAGCCTCTGACTACATCCTGCCTCAGCCTGACTTTCAAAGACCACTCTCTTGCATATTTCCAAGTAGAGATGAGTGGGAGTGGAACGAACTGCCCACTGAAACCATAAACCCCGTAGGGCGGGTCTTGATTCCCAAAAAGGGGTTAACTCCCTCAGGGCTTATTTCCTTTTCGAAATATAAATAAGCAGCGTGGTAGCAAAGAGGTATATAAGTATAGAGTACGCATCACAGCTAAAAATGTTGTAGCTGTTTCAGACGCGGGCGGTAAGTGCGAAGGGGAATTTTCGTCATTCATATGCATCTGCTATGCTGTTGCTTGATACTGGCATGGAAATCTGCACACTGGGGTACCAATATCAAAACCCCTCATAGTAAATTTTCGTTGTATGAGATGAGCACTCTTGTAGTTGTATACTCTTTGGTGGTAGTTAATGCCCATTTCCTTTGCTGAACCTCTCAAGCAACCCAAAATCCAACAGTGAGCCTCGAGGGCCTTAATTCCGCAGGGGTTATGGCACTGCACTTATGACATCACGTTGAGTCTGAACCATGATGTCAATATCGCCGGAGTAGTTCGATCAATTAATGGAAGATTGCGCCTCTAGTGGAGTTTGCACAATCTTCTCAAGAATTAGATTGATGAAGTCACATGACAGTGCATCGCCTTACCGAAATCGTTTTTGGTATCCAATGTGTCGGTGAGGCCATTTCCGACCCTGATGGAGCAGCGAGAATTCTTCATCGTCATCCTGCACAGACGGACGAGTTTCGGCGGTATTTCAAATCATGACATGGCTCTCTAGAGTTCGTCTCTATAAATTCTGTCGTATGCGGCTTTGAAATCGCTGAATAGGTGGTGGATGGGTATCGATTTGGACTTCTTGGGTTTTTTCCAGGGTCTGCCGAAGTGATCTGATCTGACGGTTGTGGTTGTGGACTTTCCTTGCCCAATAGCAGAATGAAATCGCTGAATAGGTCGTTGATGGGTATCGATTTGGACTTCTTGGGTTTTTTCCAGGGTCTGCCGAAGTGATCTGATCTGATCGGTTGTGGTTGTGGACTTTCCTGGCCCAAAATCACAATGAAATCGCTGAATAGGTGGTGGAAGGGTATCGATTTGGACTTGTTGGGTTTTTTTCAGGATCTGCCGAAGTGATCTGATCTGATCGGCTGTGGTTGTAGACTTTCCTGGCCCAATAGCAGAATGAAATCGCTGACTAGGTCGTTGATGGGTATCGATTTGGACTTCTTGGGTTTTTTCCAGGATCTGCCGAAGTAATCTGATCTGATCTGATCGGTTGTGGTTGTGGACTTTCCTGGCCCAAAATCAGAATGAAATCGCTGAATAGGTCGTTGATGGGTATCGATTTGGACTTCTTGGGTTTTTTTTAGGATCTGCCGAAGTGATCTGATCGGTTGTGGTTGTAGACTTTCCTGGCCCAAAATCACAATGATAAGGGCCGATCAGGCTGTTGACTTATACCTCTTTAGTTGGCGCCTTTCAGAGGGTCTGCTTTTTTGTAGATTTGCTAAACGAGGCTGAGGTTTCATTCTTCAGGCATACTTTCAGCCGACCAGATGACTTGAGACTTATGGCTTATGGCTCCATTAAACTGGGTGGAAAGGCCGTCATTTCCGCCAGCCTTGATAAGCTTGAGCTTGGATATTGCTATCCACACTTCACTAACGTCCGGTGGTTGGTAGTTTTCGCTGTCGTTGCCAATATTGAAAGATTCGTTCTTCCTGAAATCGGAATTTTGGTCGTCATCGCCATTTTACAGTCTGCAGATGTGGTTCTTTCATACTCTCAAGATCGACTGTGTCTCAACTATGATATTTCCTTGTTCATCTAGACAGGACTCTATTCGGGTCTTGTATCCTTTGCTTTGATGTTTTACACTTCGGTAAAACTTGCTAACATCGTTACTGGAGTGGCACCTCTCTATATCCTCTATCGATCGCTTTTCTGGGTCTTTTTTCTTCTTTCTGAAAAGCCGGTGTTCTTACCATCTTTGTTGCCTGTAGAGCTCAATGGTATCTCTCGTCTTCACCTGCAGCTGAGCCATGTAGGCCTCATTTTAGCCGGAAACATCTGTCCCTGTCGGCATCCCTCATCAAACCAGGGGTTTCTTGCTTGTGGCCGCGAGAAACATAGCCCATCAGTTGCGGTTGGCCTAATTGCATGTTGACATCGTTGCCATTGTTCTTCGACAGTCGATTCTGGTGGTATGGTTGGCGGTCTCTTTGCGAATACAGTCTTTCGGCATTAAATTTGTTCTCAGTATCTATGGTTTGTTGTGGCGTGGTAGATATCCGCATTCTTACCTTGGCTGCAACAAGGTAGTCGTCCGAGTAGATGTTAGCCCTCTGAATGTTTGGACATCCAAAATACTGTATGCGTGCCTCTTGTCTGTCGCAATGTTTTCACTTTGGTTGACCATTCGTTGATCTGGAGACCATCATGGATATTGAGGTTGCTGGCCGTTGCTGGCTATAGTGGTGTTTCGTTCCGTGGCGATGTCTATTAGCCTATGTCCGTTGTCAGAAGTGTTGTCGTGTAGGCTGTGTTTTCCGAAAATACTGGTAAAGATGCTCTCTCTTCCAACCTTTGCGATTTTATCATCGAACTGCAGTTGTCGCTTGTTAGATTGTTTCCAGAAACTCGAAAGTCAGTTTGCAAATGTCTTGAAAACATAAGACTTCTTGCCTAAGCCTGTTGCCTAAAACAAATCCACATCCAAGTAGTCGCTGTTACTGCTCCATTAAACATGAACCGTAGTGGATTGCATAGGCTTTCAACCTCCCTATGCCCAGTTCCTCTCATCGTATTTCCCGAATGGCAGTTATGTCTGCTTTGTTGCGGCATAGGTTTCATTATTTCTGTTAAGTTTTCTAACATTTCATATGCAGATAGGAACGTCCTGGACCTTTTTTTCATTCACCATGATCGCCAGGAATAAGAATGGTCCCTTCCGAGGCTCTTGGTCGCTTTGTAAAAAAATAGTTTTGTACGTGTGTGGATAGTTTTCCCAAAGTAGATGGCCAGTTCCGTTCTTATTAGATACGCCGAGGTGATGTGCCGTTAATATTCTCTACAGGACTGAAAAAAAATAAATATCTGGCATTTCCGGCCCATACAGGGCCTCAAACCAACTTCTCCATCATTTGTGTGTGCGTTGTTATTTTTTTCCAAAAGATACGGGAATTGGCGCTGCCGTTTTCCTTTCGGCTCAACCGGCACTGCTCAAGAGGCAGACTAACCATTGAATTTTTCAGAGCAGGTAATGCCGATTTTTCACTTGGGCCAGCCTAAATTTAACTATAGACGCCAGTGTTGGTCGCATTTTGGGAATTCTCTTGCTTCCATTTGATGAGGTTTTTTGCTTGGGGACCTTATCCTTAACAAATTTTGTTCGGCAAGTAGTTTTTTATGAATCACCTACGAACATAATTATAGAGGGTTCTTCCAAGCGCCTCCTGAGGACGCGTGCCATGAAAGACTAGCATCACCACACAGATTATAGTCACAGAACCTAGTGCAAGAAGAAAATAGCACAACGAAACCAGCTAGTAATGGAAATGTGAAGACCTAAAGACCCCGTTGAAAAGGCAGTAGGAAACAAGCTCTTCCTTCGATCGATGAAGGAAAAGTCCAAGAATTGCGATACCATTGTCCAGCTCTTGCATTAAATTTCGCACCAGCCTTCTTTTGAGGTATACTTCCCCGTGGGACAATCAAACCCCACCTGGAACTCAACAGATCCCTCCTCCATTTGTTCGACTTTCAGCGTAAAAAAAAAAAAAAATCACCACTTATACGACCTGCACGACATAATCCTGCACCCATCTGACTCTTCGTGTGCCACCTAATTCGATACTCCTTTCTAAGCCTGATAAATAACAGTGGCGCCTCCGATGGCGATGCCTCATAAAAAGTGCGGATTACAGTGGAACAGAAAAGCATTCATCATCCACACCGAAATACCGTCCAACAGATACTTTTCTAATTGCACACGCGTAATCTCACTTAATCGTGAGTGTTCCTACACCAGGCACAGCCGCGCCGGCCGGTCATCGCCCCTCTCCCCCCGGCCAGGACATGACAAATGACAAAAACGCGACATTAATCTCAGCGCAACTCTGCACGATCAGAGGTGAATGAAAACACCAACAACCAAACGACAAACACAGACAAAAAATAATTAAAAACTTTTCCTGAACAATTTTCATCCGTGGAACACGAAAATATCCATCGCAGGACGGCGGAGCGGCGGCGGCGCGGCGCGATGGCAGTGATTTAGTGGAGCATTTCTGCGATGCCGTTTAGGTAGTCCATCATTTGATTGCAGTGACGGCGACGGGTACAACGACGTAGGCGTCGCATGCATACACTCGTACGCATCCCAGAAATGATAAACTGGCGAATTATGATGTCATGAAAACATTTCGTTCGCCGCATGGGGTCCTTCTAGCTAGGCCTCGGCGAGAGCTAGACCGCGCACACACAGAACATGATGACGAGCGCTCTCGGTCCGGTGTTGCACTACACAGCGAGGACCACAAAGATGCGATGATTATGAGGTGATTCCTCATGCGACACATCTCCGCTATATGGAACCGCAGCGTGCGGCACAGCAATAGATACAACGCACACTCGGGCGATAGATTCACCCGAAAAGCGACTTGCGCTGAACACTTGTCCCAGCCAGCACACATGCGGTGGGGTCATCAACTGGCCGGCTGGTGTACACACGCAAAACTCCATTCCCAGAGTATGGTGCGCTCAGGATTCATGTGTTCCATAGTTGAGAGCGGTGTTAGCTGGGTTCCCGCTCTGCGCCCCAAAATGATGTTCGTCCGTGTTGACTTATGTCCATCGTGTTAAGAGCACTTGTTCTTGCACGAAGATTACACGCCGGTCGAGGTCCATCTTCAGGGTGAGCAAGGTGAGCATTTTAACTCGACCGGGGCTAATAGGTTCCCTTAGATAAGACTTAGTTGCGCGAGCACGTTAATAAGAGCGATTTCGGAACATGATCAGCGATCACGGTCTGCAACTACAAGAAGCTCATGTTCGGGGAGCACTGTCCTGGAGGCGCATTTAATTGTGACATTTCGGTGTTGGTATGCGTCCATTATAACCAGAGCAGAGGGTGCTCTGTGACATGGGGAATTTCGTGGAGTGTTGCTCCTGGCAGCAGCGGGATGGTGCGTATTTATGGTGTCGTCTTGGCGGGGGGAGCGCGAAATTATCTTGTAACACGCGCTGGCTGGTTGATGAAGTATTTGTTGGTCGACTGTCGGGGGCTTAATTAAGATGCGATCACGAGCTGCATGGCAGGGTGATATGTCTTGAACAAGGAAAGTGCATTATATTAGGGGAGAGTGCGCCTTGTTGCGCCTAATGGGATTTCGGAATGTCAACTATGTTCGTGGTGAATGACTAAAGGGGGACGACAGGTTGATTTTTCTCATTTGTTTCCATCACGGGGGGAAATGTTGACACGCATCGTGAAGGGTTGTGGGAGAAAAGTCGTGTTGTGATTGTTGTTAGTTGTAAAGTGCGTGAGAGTTTTTTTTTCTTAACGCAAATAGGTGAAGTTATGAGGTGGAGAACATCACTAGCAAATCATTTTGACAATGCGGCGCATATAGTTTGAGCCTAGGATAAGTTTCCATCCAGGTGATGAGTGGATTCCTTCAGTCTAAACTGTTCAGGATGTGCCTTACTGCCTGAGAACAACATGTCAGCTCAGCCCTTTACGAATACTATTTTGAAAGTAAATGAGACCAGTGGCTTGGGTTCTGTTTTTAAAAACCGACTATATAAAGTTCGACTATATAGGTTCTTAAAAAAAGAACCCAGGCTACAAGGGCGAAGACTAGCGAAGGGAAACCTGTCTTACTGGCAGATCTTACAAGAAGGACCGCAAACCGAAAACAATAGAAAAAGCGGTATCTGGGATCAGAATAATCCAAAACATGAGACCTGCAACTACAGCTTGATGGACCAGGAGATTCAAAATGTAATAAGTGAAGTCATAGGAGAACAAGCAAGCGTAAGACGCCTTAAGAAACGTAGTGCTATAGAACTGAAAAATCTTGATGAGGTCACGTCCAGAAGAAGACGTCTGTGAAGCAGAAAAATCCCGGTTTGGTCTCCATGTTTCGTAGTAACCATGCGGAAGGTATAGGAATGAGAAACCCAAACAACGACAATGAACGATTTTGAAGAAACATAATCTTTACTGTTAGAATTGAGAAGAATTACAGTTGGCTGGGTTGTCTTTCGCATTCGTGGGCGGATAATGCTGAAAAGGTGCTTCAAATTCCTAGAGTTTGTGCACATAGCTAAGCAGTGAAGAAATGGAGAAGATCGCTCCAAGTTATGTAGGACATGTGGAACCTAAGGTCACCTAGCAAAGGATTGCAACAAAGATCCATTATGCATGCTCTGCTGCGAAGCAACCATTGATAGAGTTTCAAGAACCAGTGTAAGCTTTAAGAAAGGCTTCGCAGGGCAAAATAATTGGTATCAATTTTTATAGACGTAATCTAGGACATATCGGGTCTGTACACAAATACCAGGATGCTCACAGAAGGACTCAAGTAGTCATTGGCCGTGACTGAATAGAATTCTATGTGGACTTGCTAATCTTCCATCCTCTGCAGATATGCGGGGTAGGTGGGAAGCAAATATTACCAACCTTGGACCCCTATCAAAAAAACCTCACCAACGGAAGAATTTCCCAAGATGGAATCAACGGTGATATCTACAGTCGTAGTTGGGATTGACAAAGTCCAAAAACCTATATGAGCTGCTCCGACATATTCGGACAACACGACCTCTAGAAATTTCAAATGTTAGTCAGGTCCGTTGAACAGAGATGGTGGCGGAAGAGCTGAGAGGCTCGTAGTGGATACTGATGACCCCCCGGGTCCTAGAGGTATCTAATACATTGAAGCTGGACCTTCAATTTGGGGGTTGTTGCAACCAATATCGTCGGAAAGGATTGATTTTATTGTTGATGTCCATGATAAACAAAATAAGGACAACGTATCTGCATCTAGAAAGTGAAACCTTACAGCAGAGATGCAGCCAAGAAACTAACGGAAGGTATAAGCTGCTTCAAAGCAGACATTACTGCCATCCAGGAAATTCGATGAGATGAGCCGGGCTAAACGAGAGATGAAAACTGTAATATTTAGTACAGACCGTGTTGTAGTTAGCAGAAACAGCGACTATTCAGATGTTAATTTGTTATAAGTGCTAGATTTAGGCGAGAAGTCTTATTTTTTCAAGACACGCATCGTAACAATCCGCATCAAGGCCAAATTCGCCAACATTAGCCTTAGTTGGGATTGAAAAAACTCAATAACCTATATGAGCTGCTCCGACATATTAGGACAACACGCTTCGACAGAGGAAAATGATGATATAGCTAAAGTCTGCTTCTACGAGCTCCTTGGCAAAACTTATAAGCGATTGCTTAAGTCCGATGTTGAATTCGTGTTGCGAGATCTTAACGCAAAGCTAGGTAGAGAAGTAATCTTTAGCGGTATTCACGGGAAACACAGCCTACACGACTTATAAAGCCGCCGGATGGATCCGAAGCATGGAACCTCAGCATCGTTTGCCGATCCACAAAACAAAGAGATCACCTGAACGGCGCAAACTAAGGAGGCATAAGTCTCCTCAACATCGCCTACAAGATCCTATCTGCTGTAATATGTGAACGCCTGAAAAGGTTTACAGACAAGGTAATCGGCACTAAGTAGTATGGTTTTAGGTCAGGAAAGTCCACAACCGATCAAATTTTCACACTTCGGCAGATCCTGAAAAAACCCAAAACGTCCAAATTGATGAAAGACAGCATTTATAGAGGCGAACTATACAGAGCCATGTCCAGTTTTGGTATACGCCCAAAATCCGTCTGTGCAGGATGACGATAAAGAATTCTCCCTTCTCCATCATGATCGGAAAAGTCCTCACCGACACATTCGATACCAAATAAGGATTTTGCCAGGCGATGCGCTTTCATGTGACATCTTTAATCCAATTCTTGAGAGGGTTGTGGACAACTCCCCACATAACACCAGAAGCATAGTCTGCCATAAATCGATAACCATAAGTAGATAATATTGACGTCATCAGTCGGACTCAATCACGTTTGCTAGTATAGGGAAGGAAGCGGCAAAAATAGGTTAAGCAGTTAATGTAGGCAAGACCAGGTATATACTGGTCACACAACATCCACGACTTGGATAGAACCTCACCATTGACAAGAACAACTTTATGGTAGTATGGGACTTTGTGTTCCTCGGGTCCGCTATTAGATTTGACGAAATTTCGTCAGAAGTAAAACGAAAAATTACACCTGCCAACCGTTGTTTCTTCGGGCTAAGAAGGCAATTTAGTAGTAAAGCCCTCAATCGAACTGCTGAGGAGATCCTATATTAGACCCTGATTATCCCAGTACTGCTCTGCGCCATACTGGAGCATGGACCGTATTGAAAGCGGATGAAGAAATCTGTGGTTGATTCGAGAGGAAAATTCTTAGAAAAATTTTCGGTCCCGTTTGAGTTGACGGGTTATGGAGACGAAGATTCAACCACGAACTATACGAGCTGTACAATGGCATACCCCTAGTCAAATATAAACTCCGCATTGGACTTTAAGATGGCTATGACATGTAGAGCAAATGGACACCAGTACAGAGAGACAGCAGAGTATTCTATTCCCAGCTGGAAGTCGGACAAAGAAGAGGAAGACCTTGCCTAAGTCGTGTCGAATATTTTATTTCAATTTTTGTCACCGATGAATTGCTATGACGCAGCGAAAATATCGCCAATATTTTAATTCAACATCACCTCCCACAGCTTTCATGATTAGGATTTCGGTCCACCATTTTGAGGAATGGCGTTTAGTGGCCAACAGCCCTGGAAGAGCTGTTCATCAAAATATTAACACTCAAGAAAGCTGTTCGGCAGCGTGTTCCAAATGGTCCATATTATGTCTCAACTTGTCGTTGTTCGTCCCAATTCGTAATGTCCAGAACAAGATTCTCGAGAATAAGGCTGAAACGCCAGATAAGTGATTTATGTACTTTTTGACATGGTTTTCATGTAGCTAGAGGTATACCTAGCAATACGAATTTTTACCATTATGTCAATGATGGTGCCTTGTCTTGACAAGCTTACTGTTCCTTGGGATATCTATGTATCCGTGAATGTGCTCTTACACCTTGTTTAGGAATTCCGTTTTTATTAACACTGTCGTTGAAGTTACACGGTGGCCCAAAAGTCCCTTTCCTGTGAAAGGCTTGGGAGATTAAGGATGGAGCACTAAACTATCTCACAGCGAATAAAAATTGTTAAATTATTTTTTGAAAATGTCCAGAGTCAATAATTTGTGCTCAACGTTCCTAATGGCAATTTTGTGGCGCTGGGAATGTTCCAACAGCAACAAAAACTCGTGTTGTAAAATTTGAGCAATTTAGGAACTTTGGAGATGTAAGGCGATCGGACAGGCCGCGTTTTGGACGATCGATCGAAAACATCCAGGTCGATAGGGAATGTCTTACAACCGATCCTGAAACATCGACACGACGATATTCAACACAGATAGGCATACCGTGTAGCACGATTCATTGGATTTTGAGGAAAGATCTGCACCTATACCCTTCCCAGATCCAGTTGGACCAACAGCTCAATCCTGGTGACCCAGAAAAACGTCTTGAGTACTGCAGAACTGTCCTAAATATCGCCGAGAACGACAATGGCAAATTTTATGATGACCGACGAGGCACATTTTCATCTGAGCAGGTTTGCTTAAAAATTGCAGGTTTTGGGGCACATAGAATCTCCAAAATCTCCATGAACGTCCCTTACTCTCACTTCGTGTGGCTGTTTGGTGTGGAATAACCTCGCCTAAGATTCTGGTGTCATATTTCTTTGAAAATGATGCGGGTGCCAGCGTTACGGTCAATGGGTGTCGCTACAGAACAATGCTTCAGGACTTTCTTTTTCCATTTGTGCAAGGAGACGAAAGTGCTTAGTTGATTTGATTTTAACAAGACTTAGACAATGAACTGCAGCCACCTAACCTAACCTAACCTAGACAATGAACTTGTTGTGCGACCAATCCCAAATCGCATTATCTCAAAAAAAGATGAATTTGATTGGTCGCCGCGACTCCGGACTTTTTTTTATGGGGTAACCCGAAGGATAAGGTTGACATTACCAAACCACACACTTTACAGAGGCTAAAACTCAATATTCGCACAAAAATCGCTCAAATTACGTCGTCAACACCTCAAAATGTCATTGAAAGTGCCATCAAAAGAGCCCATGAGTTCATGCAGTCTAATGGTGGCCACTTCACAGATATAATTTTCCATAAATAAGGTAAAAAAATCGCATGAAATAAACTTTAATTCATTAGTTTCTGTCTTTTCGTTCAAAAGTTACACCAGATATACCTAGCAAAACGACCTTTTGGGCCACCCTGTACACATATTTTTGATTGCCATGATTTCCGCTTTGAAAGCGATACCAATGTAAAGAAAAACAAAAGGATATGACCACGGAGAAGATGTCACATTCCCATATCAGAGTATCTTCCGTCATCCCTACCGGTGGTCGACACTATGCCGACGTACTCGGGGATGGCGGAAGCCGCAAGCAAATAGGATTCACATCCAGAAACCCATAACGCTACCTTTTCCGGGGTTGACACTAAGTACACAGACCTGGAGCTGGCTAGTGTAACCCACAACGCTACCATCTTTGGGGTGGACGCAAAGTCAACAGACCTAGAGTTGGTCAGTGTTTTCGAAAGGCTTGCAGAAGAGGACCTTCTAGCGTCCGATTCTGATGATGCAAACAATACGGTGGTGTTGGCGTCTGTAAATTGTTCCAATGATGGAACTCTTACAAGTTAACGTCCACCACTCCCAAACGGCCTCCGCCGCCCTTCTTCTCCGACTCAAAAAACTCGGAGAAGATATAGTTCTGATCCAAGAACCATGGGTTGTCAACAATCTGCTGTGCGGACTCAGAACTCCTGACTACAAACTGGTCTATGTTAGAAATTAAGGTAAATCTTGATCATGCATTCTTGCTAAGAACTCCTTAAAAATATTTCTACTCTCTAACTGCAGCAATCAGGATACTCTCGCAGCTAATATTGAAACAAAAGACAATAACTACTGGCTGGTCTCGGCATACTTGGATCACGACCATGTGGGACCAATACCTCAAGGTAACCTAAGGAACCTGATTTCGTGATGTGATGCCATACAATTTGGGGCAGCTCCAACATCAACTAACGGGGTGAGTTACTCTTTGATTATATTTTAGAAACAAAGCTCCTCCTCTGTAATTCGGGCTACGTATCCACCTTCATAAACAGAATTAGAAAAGAAGTTCTAGACATCACTCTTGCCTCCCATAACATAATCGACCTAATTAGTAACTGGACAGTCTCCAACGAGTACTCTTTTTCCGACCACAGATACATCCAATTCACCTTGCATGAAACTCCCCCAGACCCGAAGGTTTTGAGGAACCCAAAAAAAACCAACTGGTCACTTTTTAGAGAAATTTTAACCAACAAACTTCTCTCTGATTCCTTGGTACAACCGAGTAACAAGACAGAATTGGACAGCCTGATGGAAACCCTCTCTCGAGCACTGAGCGATGCAAGTTCGACAGCATGCCCTATAAAAAGGCCTCGTGGGAAGGCCAATCTTCCATGGTGGGATTCCAACCTCTGCACACTAAGAAAAAAAAATGCAGGCAACTTTGTAACAAAGCCAAGAGCTCCAAGGAGACACTAGATTGGGACCTATACATGTTGTCTCTCAAAACTTACAAAAGCGGGTTGAGGAAGGAAAAAAGAGCATCCTGGCGTACCTTCTGTGGCAACATAGAAGAAACCTCAGAGGCTTCTAGACTCCGCAAAATCCTCTCCACCAATCCACCTATAAACAGCTACCTACTCAAACCAGATGGTCAATGGACAACCTCCAGCATGGAAACCATTGAACTACTTCTGGATACCCACTTCCCTGGTAGCTCCTCTAACCTCGTGGGTACCGAACCAGAGCAGGTCGGTACATCCATTCCATATACCAACTTAATCATTACCAAAGAAAAACTTCTTTGGGCTATTAAGAGCTTCAAACCAGTAAAATCCCCTTGACCAGATGGTATCATACCTGTTGAACTCCAATACAACCTTGAGATCCTGATACTATTCATAATGGCCCGCTGTCTACGGTTATCACATATCCCCAGGACATGTACGGAAGTAGAAGTTGTATTCATCCTCAAAGCAGGAAAGAGCTCTCACATAAATCCGAAGGATCTCCGTCCGGTCAGTCTAACCCTGGAATGATTGATATATACACCTCCGTACTAGTCTGCACTCTCCAACTCCCAACATGCATACTGCAAGGATAAGTCGGCTAGCGCTTCACTTCACATGTACGATCATTGAAAACTCATTAAGAGTAAAGTGCAGACCAGAATGAGTATCTGTAGCTGGTAGCTGGTATCTGTAGCTGAGTGAAAAGTTAAAAACAAGGCAACCACAAGGCGCTTACACAATGTATATCTTCGTGAATCTGTAGCTTGAAGTTGAATAGAGGGCAACATCATGCAAGAAATGTGTAAGATACCAGCTACAGATATGCATTCTGAGAAGGCCTTAAAGGAGTATCTATGGTTGCCTTTCTTGATATATAAGGAGCCTTAAACAATGTCAACGCCGAAGCAATCACTAATGCACTCTCTGACTTAAAAGTTGATGACTCGATGGGATTGCTAGTAAATCAACCACTCATAGGCAGAATTATTAACACAAATCTTGTCATCTCATCCGCACGTTGATCTGTTAGCTGTGGCACCCCACAAGGTGGCGTTCTGTCTCCTTTTCTTTCCAATCTAGTGGTCAACGAGTGATTGTCTACGCGGATGACGTGGCAATAGCTGTATCAGGGAAATACCTTAGAGATACCTTAAGATACCTCTAGAGATAGCCTCTCTGTACTCTCTAATTGGGCCGCCAAATGTGGAATCGACACGAACCCTCAAAAAACCGAATTGGTCCTTTTCAGCAGGAAATACAAAGTCCCACACATTGACCCTCCCAAACTTAATGGCATCAGTCTCAAGTTCGCAGAATCTGCTAAATATCTGGTTCTGGTTTTGGATAGGAAACTGAACTGGAAAGCCAACATCCAAGAACGCGTTAAGAAAGCCAACGTAGCCTTATAATTTTGTAAAAAGGCAATCGGCAAGAGATGGGGTATGCAACCACATATCTCTTTCTGGCTCTACGTGTCTATCATTAGACTCATACTCCTGTATGGTGTCCTAGTCTGGTGGACGGCTTTGGAAACAGCCTTTAACCGCAACCGACTAGGTAAAGTTCAAAGATCAGCTTGCATATCCATTTGCGGAACTCTTAGAACAACCAGCTCCGCAGCCCTAGATGGTATTCTACATCTAGTGACCCAGATATCTACGGCAAACAGACCGTAGCTTGTGCAGCTGTAAGACTTAGAGCCTCGTCACAATGGCCACCCCAATAAGGGTGAACACACAAAGATTCTGCATCACCTTAACATTACAGAAAACACCGAACACCGCACTACCCAACTCAGTGTTGAGCACAACTGCAGGACAATCATTTCCAGTCGCCTTGAATAAGATTCGGATTCGATCGGAACCAATAGCTCGATTCGCATCTACGCGGTTGGGTCTAAAATAGAATCTGGAGTGGAAGCATATCCTTTCGCCTTCCCGATTATTGTAGCGTTTTCCAGGCGGAAATCATGACAATCAAAGAAGCCTTGTCCTGGCTGAAAAGGAATGTAATATCCACGAAGCATATTTGCATCTTCAGCGACAGCCAGGCGGCAATCAAATCTCTGGAAGCAATCTCGTTCAACTCGAAATCAGCCCACAATTGCCAACTGTCTCTTTACAATATGGAGGAGCATTTTACCATTCACCTCTTTGGGTGCCGGGCCACAGAGACATTGCAGGGGAGATGAGCTTACCAGACAGGGAACTACCCTTGACATTCTAACGCCAGTAGATATGTTAGGTATGCCCCTTGCTACATGTAAATTACTTATCAAACAGGATGCGACCAAGAAAGCAAACCGCAGATGGATAAACGGCACAACGTGCCAAATATCCGCAAGCAACTCTAGCCTAGCTTTAACCAGAAGCGCTCCATCTGCTTAAAAATGCTGGCCAGGTCAAACATCAGCACCATAATCGGTGTCCTCGCAGGACACTGTCCTATAGGCCTACACGTAAAAAGACTAGGGCTTTTCAGTATTGACTTCTGTAGAAGCTGCTTGGACGAGGAAGAGGAGGAAAATATTACTCACCTTCTTTGCTCTTGTCCAGCTCTCTCAGGGAAATGGAAACATCATCTGGGAGACCACTTCTTCGTTAATCTAGGTGTGCTGGCTAGTATCAGTGTCAGAAACCTCCTACGCTACATAGTTAGCTCTGAATGTTTCAATTAGGCGTACGAATATAGGGAAGTAGATGGATCTACCACAACGGACCTTTATGGTTTAAGTGTGCACGCGGATAGCGTGCAGCGACTACAACCTAACCTAACCTAAGTTAATGGCTCATCCGTGGGGTTACGAATCGAATTGTTATAACCAACTGAGTGCGATTTCCATTTACTGCGACAGCCCATCCTAACTAACAACGATAAAACACTATCGAAGCTATTTCCACTCCAGCAATATTACTTGTAGGAAGTCTTATGGAAAAACATTTGGCGCACTTTTAGGAAGCTATTTACTTCTATAAGACTTCTTTTAATACTTCTAATAAGCCTTAAAGGAATAACTTTGTTTGCCTATAAAAGTCATTCCGAAATTATTTGCAAGCCTTATCGAAGTTGAAAAATAATATTATTTTTTATTATTTTTTATATTATTTACTTTTATTAATTTCAATTTCAATAATTATATAAAAACTCTCATTTAACGGGGGTCGAACTCGCGTTCTCTCGCACGGTAGTCCAAGACGCTATCCACTAGGCTTTACTCTCGAACATGAAAGACGAGTAAATACAACGCAGTACTTGAATTGTGTTGACTCATTCTCCGGTAGGTTCCCGATCTTTTCACCTTTTTTCCAATCCTTACACCTTGTCCCGATCTTTTCACCTTTTTCCCGATCTTTCAATCGTAAGCGCTATATATGCTTTGCTTCGGATTAACTTCGTGCGAAGTTCTACCGAATCATCTTAACTTATGGTACATGTACACACATCTCCGGAAGCTAAAAAACAACCTTACAGAAGTTACGCCATCATAATTTCGGTAATGCTTGTGAATTTTCCTGCATAATGTCTTAAACAAGCTTCTACCCAAACAATCGACTGCCAAAATGCTCAACCTCCGCGCACAAGTACTATATAAGGCCTATAGAAATAATTGCTTGTGAGAATTAAATATTTGTACCTTATAGAAGAATAATTGTTAGTTGGGATTCTCAGTCCGACTATTATTCAAGACGATTACCCAATAGTCAGTAACAGTCGCCTTAAATGGGAGTTGAGCTCAAGAGGACACTCTTTTCTGCAAGTTACACTCGAAACTCCAAATTATTACAAAACAACCGTAAAAAACCTCAACCCGAGCCTCTTCCGGAGCATATGTATTTTATGCCTTGAGAACAAAATTTTCGAAAATTCGAAACTTCACGTCAAAACCCAGACAGACACAGATAAAAACAAAAATCACAACCAATTGACATCATTCCAACCACAATACGTCCAAACTTCACTTTCTACACCCGCTGACAAAATATCCCATACCATCACAATAATTTCACAACGAACCCTTTTAAGTATCTCATGCACAAAATTGGTATTTCCTAACACCACTTCCTGTTCCATTTACCTCATACGACGACAAATCACACCCCAAAATCGTGTTCACTTCTCACATCACGACGCAAATCAAAGTTCCGATCGTAAAAAGCCATACGTCCGCCAATCCCGATTTGACGTAACTCTCCACAAATTATCGTATTATCGCGCTGGTTTTGTCGTCATTTGCAAAAATTTCACCGTGTGTTTAAAGATACCCAGACAAACCTTTGCTAATAAATTAGTTTATCAACGCTATATGCGTCGTCGTCCATTACACCGCGCGTCCAAATTTGATAAGACCACCAAGAGCAACAAAAAGTACGACACACGTCAATACGTGTACGCAAGAGTATCTACGTGTGTTGTTTCGTCAATTTGTGGCTAATAAATTGCAAACAGGACATCACATATCTACTGGCAAACACCTGACGCACCATCATCCCTTTATCACCGTTTTCGTTGATTACACATAATACGCACTTCTCCGACTCAATTTGGTGTAATCACGCAAGGCATTGCCAAAAGATACTGTGTATCTGCAGCATGTAAGAGATACATTTTATCGATTCCAATGACGTGCGTATACATATTTGTATTGACATCGTTTTCGGTGTGTGCGTGTGTGACTTTTACTGGTCTCGTATCTGTCACACAATTAGCAGCAAATTGTCGCAAAAGTTATTTCTGTAGCCAAGGCGGTGGATATATATCCGTCACCTCAAACTACAAGCAATCCTGCAACAGATAACGCTATCGAACAATATACTCTCGTTAACCACCAGTTGGATATAGTATCTTGTATCTATAATTAACGACTTACGTCACTCGTACCATAGAAATACAAATCCATGGGTTGCTATGAAAAAAAAAATGAAAGGTGGCAACCAGAACGCACCCTTTAACGACGGCAACCTTCTGAGGTAGGGAAATGCCGGCCGGCCGGCCGTCAGGGTGGAGAAATCATCATGCTCGTCATATTCGCATAAATTTGCAAGACCTAACCAACCCCTAAACAGCACGGAGAAAGGAGCAGCAGAGAGTGTTACGTATACGACCCCTGGTCCTGACGTAATTCCATTCACATAAATAGTCGCTACGGCTGTTTGTCCGTGCGAATGGGACACCGATAGTTATCTCTTTGTCGTGCATTAACTGTGCCACGGATATTGCCATTTTGCCACAGGAAGCACGCAAAAAGGAGACCCGAACAAAGACTCGCACACAGCGTGAGGAGCTCACCCACCTGTTGTGGAGCTGTATCACCCTTACCATGGGGGTTGAAGTGTAGAAAATTCCATTCATGGAACGGCAAAATTTTACGCTTATTGTGTTAGTCCTCCACCTCCCCTAGGGGGGGTCTTTGGTTTTATGAATGAAATTGTGTTTTTATTTTTGCCCCCATTTAGCATGGAGGGGGATGATTTCGAAAATGAGCAGAGCTCCCCTAGAAGAGTTGGGGAACATGACTGGAGCTCAATCGATTTTTCCTGCAGCTTTTACTTTTTTTTGTCGAATTCTGAGATTGGGGTAGGGTTACCTAGTCGATGCGATGGTGCCGGTTTTTTTTTTCTTCTTCGAAGCGAAAGTCCATAGTAAACTTGACTTTGAATATTTGATGGTTGGGGGTTGGAGGCTTTCCTCTAGTGGTATGGTCGTGAACTTGAGTTTTATTCAGTTTGGGGGTAGTTTGTGTCATGAAATTTCCTTCATGCAGTTTTAACAGGCGGGTGGATTGGGTGGTAAAGAGGTTGCAGTAGAATGCTGCAAGGTCTAGGTTCTGAGTTGTCCGGAATAGTGCTTGTTTTTGTTTCCAAGTACTTACTTGAATTTGAAGCTATTTTTAGTTTATTCAGTTGAGCTAGAAATGTGGAGAGTTACCTGGAAAGAAAAAAAAAGTTAAGTTACTGCGGTTGGCTTTAAATTTTAAGGGTGAGGTTAGGTGTATTGTTTTAGTATAATTAGATCAAACACAAATTAATTAAGAAATCGGACTGAAAATCATTCCTGATGACGTACACATGTAGAATTTAAGTATAAAAATTTATCCCGCTCATCGGTGCAAATGTGATTGTGATGATCAGAGCAAACTCGCGCCGATCGGTTGCTTGAGGTAAATTTTCCACCTCTCTTCCACACATTTCGGTTGTCAATTTCGAAGACGATATTGGCCCTAAGCTCCTCTAACGTTGATGGGGTCTTGACTAAACTAAATACGTCTTGTAATCCCAGAAAAATTAATCTAACAGCATTAAACCGCAAAAGCAAGATGGCCATTGGAGTTGAGCATTTCCCACGTATAGAACATCCCTTCAATGGATAAAATTACTGACCAACCAGTTGGAACCACATTCGGTGATGTCACTTAGTTAAGTGGCACTACAGTCCGAAATGAACCTGGGCTTCAACAAACATGCCTCTCCAATTAGCCCGGTCCTTAGGAAACTGTCAACAGGAGCGCACTTCAAGTTGGTTGAGGTCGGTTTCTACTTGTGCGCGCCACTTAAGGCAAGGTTTTCCTAAACTGGGTCCGACGTCTTGCTGGAATCGATAACTCGAGCCAGAGATTGGTGTCCATTCGTTCTAAGTGTCCTAAACGTCCTAAACGTCCAATGCGGAGTTTTTTTTTGAATAGGGGCATATCGCAGTAAAGCGCGTATAGTTGGTGGGTGAATCTTCGTCTTCATAGCCCGTCAACGCAAACGGGACCAACGATTTGTCGAAGAATTTTTCTCTCGAATCGACCAAGGATTTCTTCATCCGCTTTTGATGCGGTCCATGCTTCAGCGCCGTAGAGCAGGACTGGGATGATCAGGGTCTTATATAGGCTCTCCTTGGTAGTTCGAGTGAGGGCTTTACTACTAAATTGCCTTCTTAGCCCGAAGAAACAGCGATTGGCAAGAGTAATTCTTCGATTGATTTCTGACGAGATGTTGTTGTCAGAGTTAATAGCGGAGCCGAGGTAGACAAAGTCCCGTACTACCTCAAAGTTATATCTGTCAATGGTGACGTTCTGTCCAATTCGTCGATGTTGTGTCCTTTCGTGTTGACAGCATATACTTAGTCTTACCCTCATTTACTGCTAAACCCATTTTCCCGCTTCTTTATCTATACTAGCAAACGTGGTTAAGACATCACGTTGAGTCCTACAAATGATGTCAATATCGTCGCCCTATGCTAGTAGTTGCACAAATTTTTGAAAAATGGTGCCTCTGGTATTGGCTTTGGAGTTTTGCACAATTCTCTCAAGAATCAGATTAAAGAAGTCACATGACAGCGCATCGCCTTGCCTAAATCCTTTTTTGGTATCGAATGTGTTGGTGAGGTCGTTTCCGACCCTGATGGTGCAGCGAGAATTCTCCATCGTCATCCTACACAAACGGACAGGTTTGGGCAGTAAACTAAAACTAGACATGACTCTGTATAGCTCGTCTCTATAAATGCTGTCGTATGCGGCTTTGAAATCTATGAATAGGTGGTGGGTATCGATTTTGACTTTTTCCAGGATATGCCGAAGTGTAAAGATTTGATCAGTTGTGGACTTTCCTGGCCTCAAATCACACTGACAAGGGCCTATCAGGTTGTTGGTAAACGGTTTTAGGCGTTCACATATTACGGCGGATAGGATCTTGTAGGCGATAATGAGCAAACTTATGCCTCTGTAGTTGGCGCAGTTCCGAGGGTCTCCTTTTTTGTGGATCGGGTAAACTATGCTGAAGGGATACTTTTATCCGAGCAGATTTGGCTTATGCGTTGGTGGATAGTACTTACCAATTCATCTCCGCCAGCTTTATAAAGCTCAGTGGAAAGGCCGTTATTTCCGGCAGCCTTATTCAGTTTGAGTTTAGATATTGGTATCCTCACTTCACTTAGGTCGGGTAGTTTGGCAGTTTTCAGTGTTGTTGTCAATCTTGAAAGATTCGTTCTTCCTGCTAGCGGAATGTTATTCGTCATCGCCCTTTAACGGTCTGCAAAAGTGGTTCTTCCATATCCTCAACATCGACTGTGTCTCAATTACGATATTTCCTTGTTCATACCGACAGGATTCTTTTCGAGCCTTGTGTCCTTGGTTTTGAGGTTTTACACTTTAATAAAACTTTGAACATTGTTCCTGGAGTGGCACGTCTCTATATGCTCGATCGCGAGCTTCACCTGCTTTTTTCTTTTTTCTTCCGAATAGTCTCTCTTTCTGCTCACTATAGGTTTTTCATCCTCATTTTTCCCGTCACATCTCATTGTATTTCCTATATGGCAGTAAAGTCTGAATTTATGCAACTCACGACTCCCCCTAGTTGTTCGGCTGGACCTTTCCTTTTTAAGGTTCTTAATGTTTTTTGTTTAGCATGCTCGTCAAAAATGAAATTATGAATTTACATCTTGGTTGCCAACTATTTTTCCCTTAAGGTTGTAGTTCTCCCAAAGCACAGCCCCCAACCAAAAGATCGAGGTCGAATTTATTAGATACTCCTAGGACATCTGTCCATCGGAGCCCTCAGTATCCATTACGGTATTGAGAGCTGCCGTTTCCCTCTTAGCTCTTCTGACACCATCTCTGTTCAAGGGGCCTGACTCACTTTTCAGGTTCCTAAATCTGTTGTCCGAATATATCGAAGCAGCTCATCTAGATTTTTCATTTTGTCCATCCTTTGACGCCACCGTTGACACCATCTTGGGAATTCTTCCGCTGCTGTCTGGCGATGTAATGTCAAGTCCATCGAATTCAGGCCAAATTTAGTCTTCCAACATGACAATATAGCGAACGCTACATATTTGGGTATCTGGAGTTTGTTATTGTGTCATGTTTTATTGTGCCAAGTTGGAAGACTATTTTTTGTAGCCAGAATTGGATTGACTTGACATCAGTGATATGCGATTGACTATCATTTTCATTGACGAAAAAATACGACCCACATCTGGCATGAAAAACCTTTTTGGTAGATGCTATGGAATCTCTTGAAGCACATGTGGCTTCGTTGATGTCTAGTAATGTATAGCTGGCCTATTGCAGAAGCAAAAAATGAGCCACGTCGCTGCTGATGACCTTTTGATGAAATTCAGAATTTTTTTTCTTGCTTTTGCTGAGGTTATTCGGAGAACAGTTTAGAGTCTTCAAATGATCAATAGGAATCAGTTCTTGAGTTCATTTGATATTGTAGGAGTCTATGCCAAGATATTTCGACAAATTTCACCACAATATAAGATTCCTAATTCCTATTCCTGAGAACGACGTGGAACCAACTGACTTGACACATTTTGAACTGAAGCTGCACTATTTTTGGGATGAATCCGATCGGAGAAGTTTCGGAGCTTGAAATGACCATGACGTTTCAGTTCTTGAGTTAGATTTAATAGATTTTAGGCCAAAATCATTATACAAAATTCGGCATAATGTGGACAAAGAGATTCCAACTTTTTTTTGGAAAACACTGTTTAAGCGAACTTTAGAGTAACAGCGATTTCGACTTACCCTACATATACAATTTACTGTGACGAGGCATGATTTTGGATTATACAATGAAAAGAGAGCCATTTTAGTTTGGAGTAACGATTGTCACCAAAACTACCTACATGGAACATCAAATGTATACTGCATGCATCTCTTTAAAGCTTACCAGTCCTATTTTTTAGAGGAAGATGAGGAGGAAATCGGATCAAATATATGGCTATTTCGTACGAAAAATTCATAATCGAATGTAGAAAAAGATCAGTATTTAGGCTGTTGTCCAAAAGGTAAAATTATTTTGAATGCATTGGATTCGCCAAATTGAGAGAACGAAGAGTAATGCTTCATCGAAGAGTATTTCCAATTGCCAGCGTCTCAGGTTATATATTCCAAGAAAAACTTGACCACTACTGCAAGCAAAATACCCGGTTGGTTGGATGTTGTAGAACGAGGGTAGACTCTAGGTTGTAACTCTAATTACACATCAAATTTGTTTATTTTTACCTCCAAGTGGTAGCCATCGGGTACTGGTGCGAGTGTTGATAACAAGACAAAAATTAACCTGGTCAGAATGAAACGGAATACCCGACCTACTGTCACCAGTCAAACCTAGATAAGCTAGCGGCAGTCCTAAACTGCTACAAAGCAGACATTACTGCCATCCAGGAAATATGATGGACTGGGCCGGGCAAAAAGAGGATGAAAAACTGTGACAGATACTACGGAACGTGATGTAGTAAACAAAAACAGCGACTATTCAGATGCGGATTTGCAAAGAGTGACAGATTTAGGCAAGAAGTCCTATGTTTCAAAGACATTAGCGAAGGAATTGTAACAATCCGAATCAAGGCTAAACTCGCCAACATAAGCCTTATATGCGCTCACGGCCCGGAAAAAGATGACAGAGTGAGAGATTGCTTCTACGAGTTCCTTGACAAAACTACCAAAGTACGATATTAAAATCTTGCGGATCGTTTGTCCGATCCACAATATGCCGTGATATGTGAACGTCTGAAGCCGTTTAGCAACAACCTGATCGGTCCTTATCTGTGTGGTTTTAGGCTAGGACCGATCAAAAACCGATCAAATCTTCTCACTTCGTCAGATCCTAAAAAAAAATCAAAAAGTCCAAATCGACACCTGTTCATCGATTTCAAAGCCGCCTACGACAGCATTTTTAGAGACGAACTATACAGCGCCATGTCTAGTTTTGGTATACCGCCCAAACTCGTCCGTGTATGTAGGATGACGATGGAGAATTCTCACTGCTCCATCAGGGTCAGGAACGACCTTACCGACACATTCAATACCAAAAAAGGATACCAAAAGGCAAGACGATGCACTGTCATGTGACTTCTCCGATCTTATTCTTTGCGGTAATACGGGACTTTGTCTACCACGACGTCGCTATTAACTCTGAAAACATCTCGTCAGATATTAAGCGAAGAATTACTTTTGGTAACCGCTGTTTCTTCGAGCCAAATAGACAATTCTGCAGTAAATCCCTCACGCGAACTATTTAGGAGAACCTATATAAGACCCTGATCATCCCAGTCCTGCTCTACGGCGCTGAAGCATGGACCGTGTCAAAAGTGGATGAGGAAATCCTTGGTCGATTTGAGAAAAAAAATCTTCGCAAACGGGACGTTGACGGGGTATGGAGACGAAGATTCAACCACGAACTGTACAGCGACATGCCCCTAGTCAAAAAACTCCGCATTGGACGTTAAAGATGACTAGGACATGTAGAACGAATGGGCACCATTACTCCGGCTCGCAGAGTCATTGATTCCCAGCCAGCCGTCGGACGCAGTAGAGGAAGACCTCGCCTTAAGTGGCGCGCACATGTGGAAACCGACCTCAACCAATTTGAAGTGCGCAATTGGAGGTAGTTAGCTAAGGACCGGGGTAATAGGAGAGGCATGTTGGTTGATGCCCAGGTTCATTGCGGACTGTAGCGTAAGTATAAGTAAGCATCATATCCGAGTCTAAAAAGTTTGCCATAGGAAGAGACCCTCCGTAATCATGTTATTATCAGAAATGCCAAACCTACTTAGATCGTTTATACCATCTTCTCATCAGTTTTGATAATGGATATCATATCTCAGATGCATGAAGCTATAACTTCAATGATCTTGATCTTCTTTTGAGGCACAAATTCGGAATAATAATGCCGGTGCTTTGTTGTACTCACTCTGTTCTACCTTTGGCCCATCAATATTTGTGTTCCAAGATTTTTAAGCATTTTGTAGAAGTTCCATTTATGACGTGGACTGTATCATCCATTAGCTCACATACATACCTACACGTTTACAAAAGCCTACAAAAAAATGTATGGAGGATCACTTCCGAAATGATGATCGTGATAACAACCGCAAAGGCAGACAACTTTTTTTTACAGACAATAGAATTAGGGTATCATGAGTTCTTAACAAGATCTAAGACGATCTTACCAGTTTTATGATATCGGTTGAAGGAGGATCACTGCTAAAATAAAGATCTTGTTGTCAAACGGTTTGAAAAAGGCGAACATCCTTTTGTATAGACATATTGGTTGTCTTATTCAAGAGATCATAACAAGATCTGCGTTGTTCTGAGTTGATCTCGGTTTAAGGATGATCACTTCCAAATTGATGATCGTGATAACAAACGCAATGTCCCTCTTTGCTTTTTCACAGGCGTTTCTAGAGATCCTAACAAGATCTGAGACGATCTTACCGGTTGTGTGATCTCGGTTGAAGGAGGATCACTACCAAATTAATGATCTTGTTATCAAACGGTTTGAAAAAGGCGAACATAATTTTGTATAGACATATTGGTTGTCTTATTCAAGAGATCCTAACAAGATCTGAGTTGTTCTGAGTTGATCTCGGTTTAAGGATGATCACTTCCAAATTGATGACCGTGATATCAAACGCAATGTCCCTCTTTGCTTTTTCACAGGCAATTGAATTAGCGTTTCTAGAGATCCTAACAAGATCTGAGATGATCTTACCGGTTGTGTGATCTCGGTTGAAGGAGGATCACTACCAAAATAAAGATCTTGTTATCAAACGGTTTGAAAAAGGCGAACATCCTTTTGTATAGACATATTGGTTGTCTTATTCCAGAGATCCTAACAAGACCTGAGTTGTTCTGAGTTGATCTCGGTTTAAGGATGATCACTTCCAAATTGATGATCGTGATAACAAACGCAATGTCCCTCTTTGCTTTTTCACAGGCGTTTCTAGAGATCCTAACAAGATCTGAGACGATCTAACTGGTTGTGTGATCTCGGTTGAAGGAGGATCACTGCCAAAATAAAGATCTTGTTATCAAACGTTTTGAAAAAGGCGAACATCCTTTTGAATAGACATATTGGTTGTCTTATTCAAGAGATCCTAACAAGATCTGAGTTGATCTCGGTTTAAGTATGATCACTTCCAAATTGATGATCGTGATATCAAACGCAATGTCCCTCGTTGCTTTTTCACAGGCGTTTCTAGAGATCCTAACAAGATCTAAGACGATCTTACCAGTTTTATGATATCGGATAAAGGACGATCACCGCCAAAATAAAGATCTTGTTGTCAAACGGTTTGAAAAAGGAGAATCCTTTTCTATAATCATATGGGTTGTCTTAATCTTGAGATTCTTATCAGAGACGTTCCTACCAGATATATGATCTCAGTTGATCTGCGACAGTATAATGAATTGATCTGTTTGTTTTACTGATCTTCATTTTTCGAGTCACTAACGCTTTTTATGAGACTGAACTTATGATATTAAATGCTCAAAAAATCGATACCTCTCTGCGTTCTATAAAGTTAAAAATAGATCCTATAACCACATAAAGTCAAAACCAAGAACTACCCAAATGCCCACCAAACTGCAACCTGCTGGCCCAACTGAGCTGTCACAATCTCAACCGATACACTCATTTGCACAGCCTCCATCAAGAGAAAAGAGGTAAAAAAAAAATAAAAATTTTAAATTAAAAAATAAATAAATAAAAAAAAACTTTTTAAAAACTTATCCAACCGACAACCACATGGCCAACGACAAACGACAAATTTATTCGACATAATTTATGTTCGCAAGTAGGCCGCACAACTAAATTGCCTGTTGCACTGAAATGCCTATACAGTCAGCCGGGTGGACGTGGCGTCGCTAAACGCCAACACAAAACCCAACTCATTCCCCTCCTGATGCTGCAACGCAACAGCAGCGCAAAAAATGTCAAAAAATCAAAATAAACCGTAAAATTGGAAAAAAATTAAACTCCAACCACCGATCTGACAGCACGGAGGCACGAAACCGTAAAAAGTGACGTGAAAAACAAATAAATTCCCTGCCACACACACTCGCACACCAAAGTAGAATAAACCCAACCACACCAACAAAAACAAAAAATCTGATCCCGAAAAAAGCCGAGGGACGGCTCTACTTTTTGAGGAGGCGCGCAACCGATAGTGCTCGCTGCATATGCCAATTGCCAATTGCCAATTGCCCCAGTTGGCAGTTGCCACTTTTGCCAGTTCTAAGATCCACGCTTGAAGTGGCACGCGCGATCTTTTGCGGAGGACGTACTGCCACACGACATACCGTGTGTCGGTACCTACACGCCAAACACACACACCGCGATCGGACTTCCATTTGGAAAAAGATTCTGTTTTCGATGACGTGTGTGACATCCGAGGGATGGATGCCACGCGACACTTGATCGCTCGCGATCTTATAAAACAAAAATTCAGGGGGCGAAGCGCCAATCCGTCCGCCCAGTGTATTTTTCGTCATCGCGAAGTCGCACTTTGCACCCACCCACGGCACGGTCCAGTGGCGCACGCCACCGCCTTGGCCATAGACCCACTGACCATGACCTTGCGTTCATATTCAAACCGCCAACGGAGAGACAGGTGTCGTCTTCTTTTGTGCCAATTCCCATGGCTCGGCGGTGTGTTGCTTATGCGGGGGTTGTAGGTTGCAAACAACAAAACAAAAATCATTCTTTCCAACCGTCATTTGCGGAGGAGCGCTCTGCTCTAAAACACTCAGAAGAGGCACACGAAAAAAAAAAAATAATAACAGAACGCCCCCGATCGCAAACGCGATCATCTCGCGCCCCCGGTGCTGTGGCTACGCTGCTGGGCGGATATGTCTAGAGCACCGTTCGATATGCATCTGCTTTGCATCCGAAGAACGAAACATTACGGATTCCCGGCCAATTAGCCAAGATCATGGGTGATCATGATGATCAGAGTGGTGGACCATGCGGCCGATGAACGACGCGTCGTTGCACGCGTATGGGGGTGTGGGAAATTTGTTTGGAACGATCGCACGCGATCACTGAGAGGCATCTGTGTGTAGTGGTTACCAGATCCGGGGTCTCGCCTACCCTTAATTGAATTACACATTTTCAGCTCGGTGGCTGGCCGTCTCGTCTGGTAGTATGATCTTGACGGGGGCGTTCGTTGGTTCTTTTAGGTGATCATGTGAAGTGGTGGACGCTGACTGTGAAACAGGAAACCGAGGAAAGTGGATTGACCTTGTTCGATGAACGTGATGATTCAGTGTGCACCCTTGTGTGGTGCGAAAAGGTTAAATGGAAGAGAGGACGGGAAGGAGGGGAGGTTGGTGCATTGGAGTGGGTGTTGATTGAATGTGTTATGAGGTTTTCAGGGGTGGTGTATCTGTAAATAGAAACAAGGGATCACGGGAGGTGAAGTTATTCATTTCACCACCACTAAATATCATATTCACCATAGAGGGTAGGTTAGGTTTTTGGTGGGCGGTTGACACTGGGTAGAGTCGTCAAAGCTCGAATAGGCCTACGTGGGACCATAGCAATGACCTTTCATACTTTTGTGGTGCTCATTGGATATCTTTCTCAAAGAGGTAGTTCCTCCATCTTGATCTATTACACAGTGGAGGATCGCTGCTATGGAAATAGTTGCTAGGTGGAGCAGTTCCAAGTAGTAGAACCTGACAAATAGGTTCGAACGTTTGATACTGATCGCTGATAATGCCCAGACACTCAGATTATTTGGACCTTGTTCAGGTTACATAGACCTTTATCTCCACTTTACAGTAGATGGAGAGAGCCTCTTGTGATATATACGAGTACGGCCAGGATCTCCGCTTGAAGTACACTGCGCAAGTTTTCTAATTGTAGGGACGTAGCTTATCTGATTTTTCCGGAGTACACTCCAGGACGCATTCCAATTTCCATTTTAGATCCATGTAGATAGATTTAGATTTCTTTTGCGGGGATAGATGTCATGGTATGCCTGGTATGGAATGGTATGCGTGGCTTCTGTTTAGATATCCTGTTCCTTGTACCTTTGTTCGTGCATTCATATTTCAGATTTCAGATTTCTTTTGCGGGGATAGATGTCATGGTATGCCTGGTATGGAATGGTATGCGTGGCTTCTGTTTAGATATCCTGTTCCTTGTACCTTTGTTCGTGCATTCATATCTTTCGCTTTGTTGATGTCATACTACAAGAACAAGAATCCATAAAGGTGCCTGGGGCTGCTCTTTCCTTTTGGAAACGAATGTATCCATTGTCCAATTCATCAAGTCGTACGAATATTTGGACACAGATTGCCATGGGAATTACAAGGTTGAAACTCTCATTGCCTGTGTGTTGTCAGGTGATCTAATGGGTAGAGAGACTCCTGGTCTTCGTCTAGTCAAACTCGTGATTTGTCTATAAGTTGTGACAAAACGTACAGACAAACCTGTCCCTGTCTCTGTCCCTGTACCGCGCAGGCCTGGGACCAACGGGGTTACATTGAAACGATTTCACATGGCCCGATCGCAAACTAGGCCTCAAAGGCAAACATACGATTTTTCTATGACAACTCCAATGGAGAATGACCGGTATGGGGAACAAATGATTACAACCACTCATGTCGAATTTTAAACGTCTACTCACGCTTATGGACATATATGCCATTCCAGGCGACAGTCACTAATAAATTGGATCCACGAAGAACGACTTTCGAGTATGCATCTGGTACGTACGCACGCTGTACACCCCGGGTGCTACTCAATAGGGTAGCTATTACTGCGATTCAGGAAATACGTTGAAAAACATGCGAAAAACAACTGCCACCTAAGGCTGTACATATTAGAATTCGGATTAGTTGTCGGGAGCCGACTTAAGTCAAAAATAATCGACTTTGAGCCAACTAATGTTCGCCTGGCTGTTATCCTCATCAAATCAACGCTTTTCAACATCAGCCTTAAATGTGCACAAGCCCCTACGGATGAGACTAAAGACCCTATCACGGAAGAATTTTACGACCTTCAGGACGGATCCTTCTTTGATTGGTCTGTTCGGAATACGATGTGATAATCGTACTAGGACTGCAAATAGAAAATCGGTAAGGAAAGCATAATCGGTGGGTTAATTAGAAAGTACAGCCTCCACGAAATGACAACAGATATTCAGAAGTACCGAGATATCCGTCGAATCGGATAATTTTCCGCAACGCATACTTCGTCGGACGTTCACAATTCGTAAATAAATTCCGCAAAGAATTTGTGTCGTAGGAAGTCGAAAAAAAATCCACTTAGTTGTCAAAAATTTCACGAAAAATGCTCCTGAACGCACTTCAACGCAATTCGCCGGGATGCGTTACAAAATGTCGGAGAAATATTCCGAACAGTTTTTCGAAAGAATACCTCAAAGCTTAAATCCTCCTAATCGTACAAAATCGGAGAATTTTTCGCTCCGACAGAGACCTCGATAGGACTGATTGGCTTCCGACTAACAGACTTTCGCGGCAGCATGTAATTCTGTTAGCAGCAGCACTAGATCCCGACCACTTTGAATCCACACAGCATCCTGGCAATCTCCAAATGGTCGAACCGTAGACCAAGTCGATGATGTGCTCCAACATCCTGGATGTACACATAGTCAAAGGTGAAAATGTAAACTCGAACCATTTACTCGCCGCAGCCAAATTCAGAGCCCGACTGTCCAATGAGAAAAAGCTGCGATTTATGCGAAAATAGAGATTTCAGGCTGGAGACTGTCGGAGGCTAACAAAAACTGAATAAGAGACTACCTAACCTTAACAGCAGCACTATATTCCGACCACTTCGAATCGACACATCATCCTGACAATCTCAAAATGGTCGAACCGTAGACCAAGTCGATGATGTGCTCCAACATCCTGGATGTACACAGTGTCGGAGGAGAAAATGTAAACTCGAACCATTTTCTCGCCGCAGCCAAATTCAGAGCCCGACTGTCCAATGAGAAAAAGCTATTTATGCGAAAATAAAGATTTCAGACTGGAGACTGTCAGATGCTAACAAAAACTGAATAAGAGACTCCCAGCAGCTGCTTAATTGACATAATGTCGAGAGAGTGATAGGGCAATAAACCAGCCCAACTCAAGTCAACGAAGAGATAACGTCTCCTCGCAGTATTGAATAAGTTAGAGCATCCATCAAAAAACAACAAGTCGTCCGATTCTGATCGATTACGAGCAGAACTCTTCAATTACGGAGGTATTGCTTTTGAAGTGTACTTGCACCTACCCTGGACTGGAATGTCTGCTCTATATCTCCCATTTACAAAAAAGGCAACCCCATTCCTTGCACCAACTACCAAGGCATATAACTGTTAAATGCCTTATATCTCTTTTTCGTTACACTTTTTCGTTTCATAAAATCCAATTCACACCGTCCCAAAAGAAATTTCACTTCAAATAAGCAATTGCGTCCTTAAGAACGTTTATGAGAACAATTTTGGAATTCCAATTAGTCCGGCCTTCATACAACTTTTTGGAAAAACAAGCTCTTAAAAACCTAGGACATAGCTTTTTCTAAAACCCATTCATTCATGCAGGTGTACTTCGTCCTCCGAAAATTGAGACTTCCTGCGGCCTCAAGAATGTTTTCGAAAAGCGCTCCGTTGAGAATTAAAGGCATATTCGGAGAGTTCGAACTTGTATCGAGAATTCGTTTCAATGAACGGTCGGAAAGTCTATGAGCAGACGAATATGTACACGGAGAACTACGTGGGAATTGCAAGGTTAAAACTCTCATTGCATCTATGTTGTCAGATAATCTGATGGGGCGAACTCCTATTCTTTTTCTTGTCGAAATCGTGACTTTTCTATAAGTTGTGATCCAACTAATAGACACAACTTTTCTGGGACGACGCCCAACGGGGTTACATTGACACGATTTTGGAAGGTACTCTGAGCGTCTATCACAGAATAACCGTTCGAAAAGAAGGCCTTGACGGAAAACGCACACTGTTCAGAGTTCCAACTCCCATGTCGAATGACCGGGATAGGGAGCAAAACTGTGGAATTACGCTTGTTGAGTGAGACTATTCCCTCCAAGCTACGACGCCTACGGGTCTGAGTAGAGCATATTTAACAAATATTAAGTTATGTCATGCTAAACAAAACTTTATTATGTTAAACACAGTTTTTGATACATGAAGGGTGTCAAATCGTTAGGGCCTACTGATTCATATGACTTGAAGGTTTTCCAAAGAGGATAATTATCGTCAAATCTTTAATTGTTGTGACATCAAATTCGAGAAGCTTGTCATGACAGATTTATACCATCCAATTATAGATGGATGCTTGTCAGACTTTTGCAAGAGGTAGGCCTGTTAACAAAACTACGCTTAGTAGTACAACACAGTAAAGACTGGTAAAACTAACATGTGTCGGATTCAAAACCAAGGTTGTCAAATGGAACAGAACACAGAATTTATGTGGTACAGGGACGTAGACTATAGACTGTCATATTAGTAAGCGTTCCATCAGAGTTGCCTTCGTACGGGGTCATCGGTAAAGATAGTCTACCAAAACCAAGTCGCTAAGGCCCCATAAGAGGATAACTACTAGCATGTCCGATCTTCGAAAAATCTACGATCCCGTCTTCGGTTCCTCTTGATTGACGGGCTTTGGAGAGGAAGATTTTACCAATAACTTTACAAGCTGTACAGCTACATAGACGTTTAAGAAAGCTAGTGAATGTAGAGGGAATTGACACCAATACTGCATTTTGTAGAGTCTTCGATTCCCAGCCAGATATTACTTTGAGTTAGTACGAGACTTTGTCTACCTATTCTCCGCTATTCTCTGACAACAAAATCTCGTCTGTTTCTTCGAGCTTAGGAGGCAATTTAGTAGTAAAGCCCTCACTCGAACTATTGAGGAGGTTTTATAAAAGGCCCTGATCATCCCAGTCCTGCTCTACGGTGCTGAAGCATGGGCCATGTCAAAATTGAATAAAGAAATCCTTTGTCGTTTTGAGAGAAAATTTCTTCGAAAAATTTTCGGAATCATTTGCGTTGACGGGCTATGGAGACGAAGATTCAACCAAGCACTATATGAGCTGTACAGTGACATACCCTTAACACCGATCTCAACCTAGTTAAAAGTGAACAACTGAAGGCAGACGGGCTCAGTGGGGCGATGGTTAGTGGGATGAACTGCCGCGCAAAAGTAGTTAAAAGTGAACAACTGAAGGCAGACGGACTCAGTGGGGCGATGGTTAGTGGGATGAACTGCCGCGCAGAAGGTATAAGTTCGATTCCCAGCCGTAGCAACACCTTAATGATTTTTTACCGGCCCTCCTCTCGTGATGATCTGAAAAATCATCCGAGTAGTATCAATTATCAAGAAAGCTTATCTCAACTTATCCGTTCGGATTCGGCATAAAACAGGAAGTCCTGCCATCGTGCAAGAAGTACACACGCACCCATGAATGGTTTTGAGATAGCTCGGCTCTGGATACTAACGAGCCTGTTACGCAAAAAAATTGTATTTGCCGGGGATTATTGAAGGGGCATGCACATGTTAGTTGAGGCCCAGGTTCATTCCGGACGGAAGTGTGAATGAAGAATCTAAATATGTCCGCTGTCCTAGGAGAACCCTCATGTCTCGAATATTTAGGAGATCCTTAACGAAAAAAATGTTCTTCAGTTTTTGAAAGAGACTACAGAATTCGCGACGATTATATCTCCTATAAATTTTTATTTTACTTTTTTATATCTATAGGGTGTGCCATTTTTTATGTCGGTATGTAAGTATATGAAAAATCTCTGGACGATTACAGGTTTCAACAAGGAGGTGTGCCATGCTACACTGCAAATCAAACAAAATCCAGATTCTGCTACGGAAATTCTCTTGACATCTGCTGTATCCCTGAGTTAAACCAAATCATTGGGTTGACTCAGATTCAATATGACTGAAAACCATTCTTTCCATGTTAACTCGAAGTAAATTCAGAAACTAGGATGATCTTGAATTGAAAAACTATTCAAAATAATTTCAAAAGCCTTCAAACTCAGAGGCCATAGGTAGAGTGGAGGAGTTACTGAACAAATCTCAGAGAAGATCATCTACTTTGACCATGTTTATCCTTTCCGAGTTAACTCGAAGTAAATTCAGAAACAAAGATGATCTTGCATTGAAAAACTGGCCAAAAGCATTCCGAAAACCTTCATACTCGGAAGCCATGGCCATAGGTAGAGTGGAGGAGTTCCTGAACTAATCTCAGAGAAGATCATCTGCTTTGACCATGTCTATCCTTTCCGAGTTAACTCGAGGTAAATTCAGAAACTAGGATGATCTGGCATTGAAAAACTGGTCAAAAGCATTCCGAAAACCTTCATACTCGGAGGCCATTGCCTTAGGTAGAGTGGAGGAGTTTCTGAACTAATCTCAGAGAAGATCATCTGCTTTGACCATGTCTATCCTTTCCGAGTTAACTCGAGGTAAATTCAGAAACAAGGATGATCTGGCATTGAAAAACTGGCCAAAAGCATTCCGAAAACCTTCAAACTCGGAGGCCATGGCCATACCTAGAGTGGAGGAGTTCCTTAACAAATCTCAGAGAAGATCATCTGCTTTCACCATGTCTATCCTTTCAGAGTTAACTCGAGATAAATTCAGAAACTAGGATGATCTGGCATTGAAAAAATGGCCAAAAGAATTTCGAAAACCTTCATACTCGGAGGCCATGGCCATAGGTAGAGTGGAGGAGTTCCTGAACTAAACTCAGAGAAGATCATCTGCTTTCACCATGTCTATCCTTTACGAGTTAGGTAAGGTTAGGTTTACGGGTTGGTGGAGTAGAGGATTCTCTATTCCGCCACACTTAGGTCCATGTGGACCCATTGTGATACCCTTGGTGGGATTACGTCCTTCCTTATCGTTACTATGGGTTACTCCACTCTATCCAGCCATCCTGATGTTCGTAGGAACCTGCAAAGATAGGGTAATGGAATATCGGATAGCTCTTGGATGTCTTGGAAGTAGTAGCTTCCAAGTGTTCTGTTCCTCAGGTGACAGAGACTCGGGCAGTGACAGAGGAAGTGAGGTGTATCCTCGTGTGCCTCCTCATCGCCGCAGCCTCTACAGATATCGTCATCCTTGAGATTTAATTTCATTGTATGGGTTCTGAAAAAGTTGTGACCAGTTAGAGCCCCTACCAGTTTAGATAAGGAGCTCCTGTCGTACAGCAAAAGTTTTTTGGTTCGGTTTCCGTTGTATTCTGGCCAGAGCTTCCGAGATATTTCGCAGGTAGTCAATGACTTCCACCTGGTATTGGCTTTCATTCGGGTTTTGTATTCCACTCTTTCTCTGAGGTTACAGAGTGGTGGTTCGACCGTTTGTAGTGCCTGATCATGATCTGTAGCAGATCCATTTCTTGCCAGTTCGTCGGCCATCTCGTTGCCGTCTATGTCCCTGTGACCAGGATCCCAGCAGAGATCAGCATTATGCTGTGAGCAGAGAACCTTGAGCTCTTCGCGACAGCGGCGAACTAGCTTTGATTTAATTTCGATAGCAGATACTGCTTTTATAGCCGCTTGGCTGTCAATGAATATGGTGATATCACTGTGTGGTATTTCCATTATAGACACCAAATGAGCCGCTTCAGCGATTGCTAGCACCTCAGCCTGGAACACACTACTATGATCAGGAAGCCTTCATTTTTTTCGGTTCCCTACCTACTTTCGGGGAGACAGTGTCGTCATGCCGATCTCTTTTGGAGACTTCAGGAGCTCTCACATATGTAGACGAATCCTTATGTGTGACAGCTCCAGATCGCGTTAGAGTGGCAGCATTCGAGGTGAACAGCATTACACCTTTCTTCCTCGATGCGGGCAGTCCTGCGCCGTCTCCTGCAGATGCCAGTGCCCTATTTAAGCTAGTCCCTGCTCTGCCTCGCAGAACCGTTTTGGAGCAGCTGGGTATCGGCTCAGCTTTGGACTTGTCCTTGGCTGGGATGACACTCGTTTTGATGGGGTTTGACCTACTCAAGGCGGACTGTGATGTACATTCCTTCCTTGGTCCGGTCAAGATCCCATTACCAGTTTGGTTCTGCTTCCTGTTTTTAAGGCTGCTGCGCCAAGCTGTCTCGGTTGATTTGACAATCTCCCGAGCCCTGTTTATCTGAACCGTTTCCCTATCCGTTAAGGAGTTGGGTTCACGGTTCTTAAACCTACCTAGCAGTCACCGCGCATTCCTGCGTAATGTTAGTGGGTCCTCCACCCTGTCTGACTGCTGTACAGTGTTGCTCACCGGTTTTGTCTTCGTGACAGCAGCGACTTCGGTTAAGTCCGAACTTGTACTGTCTTCCGACTTATTCAGCTTGTCAACAACTGTACATGTACTGTTAAGAGTCGAGTCTGCCTCTCCCGGTGACGTCGTCTTGTCTGCTTCTTTTTCGGGATCCAATGCTACCGACCCGTGTTCAGATAGGCTGAGGCATACAAGAGACACTGGTGGTCGCATGAGATCTTCCTCGCTCTCAACTTCGGGGAGAGCAACCTTCGGTGGGGCGTTAGGACAAGGCACGCGGTTCAAAGCTCGACTCTCCAGAAAGTTGAGGGCGTTCTGAAGCCTCCGTTTGTCATTGTCCTCTAGTAAGGGTTTTCTTTTCAACTTTTTTATCGTCATTTTACAATTCAGGACTTTTTTCCTGATTGGCGTCGTTGACGATATGGAGAATTTGGATGAGCTGGCGACGGATCGGTTGTCATCGTCCTCAAGAAATAGTTTCCCAAGGTTAATGTCTACCGTTCCTTCGCTTCCCTCAACCGAAACTGTCTTACTAGGCATTGGTTCTTGGAGTAGAAGGTTTTCTTCTTCCTCCGTCATGGTCGTGTCTTTAGAATCGCTTTTTTTAAGGTTCGTGGTGCCCGATTCATTAGCACCAGTCCCTGTTTTTGTTGTTTTTTGTTGTTCTATTTTGGACCCACGAGTACGGGGGAAGGACATGTCATTCTTTACGAGTTAACTCGAGGTAAATTCAGAAACTAGGATGATCTCGCAATGAAAAACTGGCCAAAAGCGTTCCGAAAAACTTCAAACTCGGAGGCCATGGCCATAGAATCCTGCAAGAAAATTCTGTGCTTCGAGGCTACAAGTGGATCTTTGTCAAACTCAAGTTTCTTTATTTAGACTCCCCCTCAGTACTTGTCTCCTATCGCACAAAACACTTGTCATCTCAATGGCAGCCAATCGGTCTCCACATGCCGATAACGATACCCATCACGTAACGTTTTAGTGCCTCGATAAACCAATCGTAAACATATCGATTCACAACTCGTTAACAAGGAGTTTCTCCACTTAAAATATCCGAACACTCCAGGATAGCATGATGATGTCCTTCACAGAGTTTACGACTTTGGCAACCTTTTTTAGATTGGGGGTGCACGATTGGAAAAACTTTCCAACAATGAAGCTCCCAAATGGAATAACGCCCCCCCAATTGGATAAATTGAGTTCTTCTCTGCCTCTCTCCCCGCACTATTAAGCTCAGTAAAACTTTTTCCATTGATGTGCACATCGTCCATTCATTAATTCATTTGATTCACCTTTCAGTGCCAAGGATTCAATTTCAATTTCTTACGCGAGTCCTCTTTATGAATGAAATGACTGAATGGATATATAGGTACACCTCTCACCGATTGTCCTAGGATTTAATGATTCCGCTTCCCATTCAGTTGCACTGGGGCCAATTATGTGGAGAAAACAAAAACGGAGCACATCTCACTGCCATTACCATGACAATCGATGGTACGGGCTTTCCCGTGTAGGTAGGCAGGGGATATTGTTGAGCAAAAATAACAAGGAATTCCGGGAAATTTTGATTCATCATCCGATTGGCATGGTGCCCTGAGAAAGTGGGGTATGAGAATGGTCAGGCTAGCTGGGCCAGAGCAGAGCTTATAAAATCGATGAATTGGTGTGTCCTTACGATGTAGTTTGACATGAATTCGAGTTCTTAAGGGAGAGGGCACATAGTGAGGTTAATTTAGGTGTACCCTCAGAAAGACCCATTCGAACGCTGAACTTTGACATTTGGCATTCAACGGCGGTACAATTTTCAGGAGAGGATAGAGGTATACAGACAAACATGACCTTTAAAAACGAAAAGTAATATATTAAGGATAAATAACATGGGGGGTGGATGTTAGCTTCTTGTATACTTGACATTTAACGGAAATGCTTCAGCTCATGGCGAGGTATCTCGTTATCAATTTTAGATGCGTAATATGTTTTCTTGTTTTATCAAGACGTTGGTTTGGCTGGTGAATGCTGTCATAGCAATGATTTCAAATATTAACTGATGGAGATTATTTTTTTTGCAGATGTGGAGTGTAAACATGATTTTTCTGACAATCAAGACGAACGGGATATGTTTATGTAGGTAAGGCATGACAGTGGAATTTTGTTAGCTTGGAACCAGTCAGAAGGAGGCAATTAAATTTATTGCTTAGGCGATTTCATGTTCAGAAGAGACTATAGAGTTCGCTAGGATTACGTCTCCAATCATTGGGTTTTATGAGTATACCAGCAGCAAAGATAACAGTGCGATCTTGCACAGATATATTTACTCAGAATGAGTCAATTAAAATGGTCGCTTTGGCGATCCTTAAGGTTTTTGAGAGAGACCAAAGAATTCGCTACGATAATGTCTCCAATCATTGGATTCTATAGGTATACCAGTAAATGGGGCATAAATTTGCAAACATATATCGGTATTTTTCCGGCCCGCTGTCCTAGGGTCAAAACAAGGGCCTGGCCCTCCAGGTTGGGGGTTGTGCTTTGGGTTAACTACCCATCCACGGAAAAAAAATATTGTTACGAAGCAACCAATAGCCTCGAAGCCAAGAACGAGGCCTACAAGGCTAAGCTGCAGGTGAAGACGAGAGCTGCCATTGAGCTCTATAGGCAAAGAAGAAGGGAAGAACATCGGCTTTTCAGAAAGAAGAAAAAAGAGCAAGAAAAGCGTGCGATCGAGGATAAAGAGAGGTGCCACTCCATGAACGATGTTCGCAAGTTTTACCAAAGTGTAAAACGATCCGTAGCTAACTGCCTCCAGTTGCCAACTCCAAGTTGGTTGAGGTCGGTATCTACTTGTTGGTGCCACTTAAGGCGAGATTTTCCTCTACTGCGCCCGACGTCTGGCTGCGAGTCGAAGACTTTTCGAGCCGGAGTATTGAAGTCCATTCGTTCTTCATGTCCAAGCCATCTTGAACGTCCAATTCGGAGCTTTTTGACTAGCGGCGTGTTGCTGGACAGAAGATTTTTCTCAAATTTTAACTCGAAATGACCAAGAATTTCTTCATCAGATTTTGATACGGTGAATGCTTCAGCGCCCTAGGGCAAGAGAGGGATGGTCAGGGTCTTGTAGAGGATCTCCTTTTTAGTTCGAGTGAGGGCTTTAGTAAAAATTGCCTTCTTAGCCCGAAGAAACAGCGTTTGCCAAGAGTAATTCTTCGTTTTATTTCTGACGAAATGTTGTTAAAGCGGAGCCGAGGAAGACAAAGTCCCATACTACCTCAAAGTTGTACCTGTCCATGCTACTGCTCCGTCAAATTCGTGAATGTTGTGTGACTAGCATATACCTGGTCTTGGCCTCAATTACAGCGATACCCATTTTTGCAGCCTCCCCTTTCTATACGTAATAGCAAAAGGGGCTTTGGAATCAAGTAGATTTCGACCGTAGCTAGTACTTGCACCGATTTATGGATGATTGTGCCTCTGGTGTTGGCTCGGGAGTTTTGCACAATCCTCTCAAGAATGAGGATAAATAAGTCTCATGGCAGAGCATCGCCTTGCCTTAATACTTTTTTGGTTATAGAATGTGTCGGTGAGGTCGTTTCCTATCCTGATGGAGCAGCGAGATCTCTAAATCGTCATCCTGCACAGACGGACGAGTTTGGGCAGTATACCAAATCTAGACATGGCTCTATATATCTAAAAATCCTGTCGTATTCGGCTTTGAAATCGATGAATAGGTGGTAGGTATCGTTTTGGACTTCTGGGGTTTATTCCAGGATCTGCCGAGGTGTGAAGATTTGATCAACTGTGGACTTACCTGGCCCAAAACCACACTGATAGGGGCCAATCAGGTTGTTGGTAAACGGTTTCAGGCCTTCACATATTACGCCAGTTAGGATCTTGTAGGCGATGTTCAGGAGACTTATGCCTCTGTAGTTGGCGCAGTTCAGAGGGTCTCCTTTTTTGTGGATCGGGAAAACTATGCTGAAGGTATACTTTCATCCGAGCAGATTTGGCTTATGAGTTGGTGGATGTTACTTACCAAGTCATCTCCACCAGCTTGATAAAGCTCAGCGGGAAGGCCATTATTTCCGGCAGCCTTATTAAGCTTGAGTTTAGATATTGCTATTCTCACTTCACGTAGGTCGGGTACTTGGCAGTTTTCGCTGTCGTTGCCAATATTAAATGGTTCGTTCTGCCTGACAGCGGAATGTTGTTCGTCATCGCTGATTAACAGTCTGCAGAAGTCGTTCTTCCATATCCTCAGCATCGACTGTGTCTCAACTACGATATTCCCTTGTTCATCTCGACAGGATTCTGTTCGAGCCTTGTATCCTTGGCTTTGACGTTTTACACTTTGGTAAAACTTGCGAACATCGTTCCTGGAGTGGCACCTCTCTATATCCTCGATCACGCACTTTTCTTGCTCTTCTTTCTTCTTTCTGAAAAGCCGATGTTCTTCCCTTCTTCTTTGCCTATAGAGCTCAATGGCAGCTCTCGTTCTCACCTGCAGCTAAGCCTTATAGGCCTCTTTCTTGGCTGCGAGCATCTGTCGGCATTCCTCATCAAACCAGGGGTTTCTTGCTGGTGCGCGCGAGAAACCTAGCACATCAGTTGCGGCTGATCTAATGGCCTGTTGGCATCGTTGCCATTGCACTTCGACATTCGATGCTGGTGGTATGGTGTTAATCGAGAGGTTAAGGGATACGCGTTGTGCGAAGGTCTTGGCGGTCTCTTGCGATTGCAGTCTTCCGGCATTAAATTTTTTCACAGTATTTCTGGATTGTTGTGGCGTGGTGGATATCCGCATTCTTACCTTGGCTGCTACAAGGTAGTGATCCGAGTCGATGTTAGCTCCTCGCAATGTTCGGACATCCAAAATACTGGATGCGTGCCTCTTATCTATCGCAATGTGATCAATTTGGTTGACCGTTCGTTGATCTGGAGACCGCCATGTCCCCTTATCGATATCGAGGTGAGGAAACCGTGTGCTGGCTATAGTGGCATTTCGTTCCGTAGCGAAATCAATTAGCCTAAGTCCGTTACCAGACGTGTTGTCGTGTAGGCTATGTTTTCCGACAATACTTCTTAAGATGTCTTCTCTTCCTACCTTTGCGTTAAAATCTCCCAGCACGATTTTAACATCGTACTTCGGTAGTCACTCATAGGTTTTGTCAAGGAGCTCGTAGAAGCAATCCTTAGCTATATCATCTTTTTCTTCCGTCGGAGCGTGAGCGCATGTAGGGCTTATGTTGGCGAATTTGGCCTTGATGCGGATTGTTACTATGCGTTCGCTAATGGCTTGGAAACATAAGACTTCTTGCCTAAGTCTGGCACTTATAACAAATCCGCATACAAATAGTCGCTGTTTCTGCTCACTATAACACGGTCCGTAGTAGAAGTCACTGTCGTATCCCATCCCATCGTATTTCCTGGATGGCAGTAATGTCTGCTTTGTAGCAGTTTAGTACTTCCGCTAGTTGTTCACCTGCACCTCTCCTGTTTAATGTTCTTACATTCCAGGTGCAGATACGAACGTCGTTGTCCTTTTTTCGTTTAGCAGGGTCGTCAACAATAAAATCAGTCCTTTCCGAGGCTATTGGTTGCTTCGTAACAATATTTTTTTCTGTGGGTGGGTAGTTAACCCAAAGCACAACCCCCAACCTGGAGGGCCAGTTCCAATTTATAAGATACCCCTAGGACACGGGGCCATCAGTGTCCACTACGGGATTGAGCGCTCCCATTGGCCACCATCTCTGTTCAAGTTGCCTGACTAACCCTTGAGATTCCTAGACAACCTGTTGTCCGAATATGTCAGAACAGCTCATCTAGGTTCGCCTGGGACAGCAGGCCGGGTATTCATCCGTGCCATTCTCCCCAGGGTGTTTATAGTGTTGCTGTTTTTCGTCGTGTTATCAACACTCGCACTTATCGTTTAGCAAGTCAAATCCGGTTGGATTTCTTCTACAGCACCGTACTATGTAAAAGCCCATGAAGGATATTCACAGCCCCATGAGTGGCGGCAAACTAAAAAAAAAAACAAAAAACTTTCGGAGCGGGATCTAACCGGTCCACGTTCCGCCAGGACTGTAGCGCTTCTTAAGTAAATGGAAGATTTGTTTTGCTGCCAGGGTTTTAGCTAACAAAACTTATCCAGATACATCCCAAACGCTGAGGGACGTGTGTGTAGCACCTCTGTCTCAAACATGGTACTGGACTTCTAAGTAAGCCTAAGAGAGTGTTGAGGACTACCAATGATAATATGGCTTTGTTTTTCTGGTTGAGTGCCCATTGGGGTACACATTACCAAGCGTATCCATACGTTTCTGAGAGGACTGTTGAGAATTTTAGACAATTTTTCGTTATTCAACACGATAGCCAAAGCTTCCTGCGACTTCATTGATATCCCCTCCATACTCTGGCGAACTTGTCTCCACCTTGTATGGTACCGGGTTGCAATTTCGCAACTACATAGTCAACTAAATCCTCTACCTAATGAGTTTCTTGCCCAACCTCTCCCAAAACCACGATTTTATAGGCTTGCACCTGAAGCTAAATTAGACTCTAACCATTTCCGAGTCAATTTTCTTATGAATCCACGATGATGCAACTTCACATCTCTGCATCCCCTTACTCAACTTTACATAAAAAAAAATAAACATCCAACCCAAAGTAAACCAAAAAAAAAAATCCATTCCAACCTCCCACCTGCTTTTTTTGTACCGCTCATATGTGGACAACCGCAACAACATGCAGTTCCTGCACACGTTCGCATGAATGAAAATCAATCGTCGTCAGAGTCGTCAGTGCAACGAGACTTACCTGAGCATATTATGCCAGCGGGCAGTCTTACGAGTCTTACGTCCTGAGTTCCTTAGCCCCATATATGTACGTCCATGTAGTAGGTACACGTATATATGTTATCGCTCTTCAAGTCAAAGTCATTCCCATTCCCATATTCCCATGCGCACATGCACATGCAGTTCCGTGGCTCTATGCCTTGGTGGCATGAAGGAGTACAGTTTTAATGGGTATGGAAATCCAGTCATGAGTGCCACCCGCGCGCTTTTCCTACTCAGAAATAAATTTCACCAGGTCCGTCGTCATCGCAGTCGTCCGTCGTATGCGTTATAAGGAACGAACCATCACCGGAATCAGAGTGCTGGAGATGGATATTAAAATCTTTGGAAACGGGGGTACCGTTTTTGGTCTTACGTCTCCGCGAAGGGAGAAAAGGCGGAGTTGGAAGACTTGTGACTTGCGAAACCCTTTGGGGCACCATCAGATCGCGGTAAGCCTCTGATGAAGTTTGGTTTTTCTAATAAATTGCTCGAAAGGATTCTGATGTGTGGATTAAGGGGTTTCAGTCTTTAGATGAGGCAATCTATGCCTCGAAATTGATATAAATTGAGAAGGAGAGTCACATGTTGTGGTTTGGGAAAGGTGTATGCCTCGCGTTAAGTGTCTTTAATCCAAATTGCAGGCTTAATAGGTCGATGTGAAAGTTCAGCGGATATCAAGTTGGATGAGCAACAAATCAATTTTATGTGACAGAATGGTAATCATCGATCGTTGATTTGGCTAAATTAGGAACGGTACCTGGGCCTGGGAGAGGATCAAATTTTTGATTTACTAAGGAAGATTGCGGATTTTTAGAGATTGGATGCCCATTTAGGTGGAGGAAGCGTTGAATTAATTTAGCTTAGATACTTGTAACACCTAAAAGATACTTTTTCGTTGCATTTTGGTATATTTTAAAGCTAGAGGCATTGATCCGTTGAATTCATTTGCAAAATGGGGTTAAGGCATTATGCCTTTCTGAGCATTACAATGTACCTTTCACAGTACAGTGGTCCGGGTAGAAGGTCTGAGTTCTATTTGGTTCACTAGACCTTCTCCTGCAATGATCTGACAAACCAGCCGATTAAAGTATGTTACACCTTGGGTTTTGGCACAAAATGGTGGGTTCCGACAGCATGGAAATAAAGTCATCATAGGTCACCAATTGTGAGGATCTTTGTAGTTCAAGTTAAAGAGTTTTGTTTGAGGGCATAGTACAGTCATGAACAGGGATAGTACATGGTGGTAAGCCATGAATAGAGGAACCAATTTGCAGCAAATGAAAAAAATGCAAAGACTAACGTGTATAAGGACTACTAGGTCATTGACAGCGATCCTAAACGCCGGCTTGTAGGTGATTCTCAATTTTCTACCACTGGATATATATTTACATGCACCAATCAGCTGTTAAAAGGCGATGATGGCTATTTTCTTAGGACAAGCATAGATCCTGCAAAAATATATATGGAGCAGTGTAAGCCTATCAGCCGCATAACTATTTTTCAGCTGTGGTAACCTCAAGGATGTGTCTTATCTTCTCTAATGTGGAATCTGGTAGTAAACGTGCTACTGGTAACCATGAAAATCGTATGCTGGAAGGTGATTACGTGGCAATTATTTGTAACGGAATAATCAGGACAGTGATGATGCCTATACCTCGAACCTGGACACCAAATCCTTAAATCAGGAAATCAACTCGAAAAATGTTGGTTGTCCTTCTTCACCATTGTCCGAAAACCTTCCCTTACGAAAGTCACCATTATGACTCACGGCCACAGGACTCCGTAAGCCAGTCCGGGCAACAACAAGAAAAGGATGTTCGAGGCCAAAGTATCTAGGCATGCTAGCTCCCGCGCGTACTAGCTCGTCCGTCAGGTAGGGCACTTGATACTAGTCCAGCAAACGATGTTACGATTCCATGCTAGATAAAGATGAGAGTATCTGTAACTATTAAAAGGGATCCCGAAGTATCCCAAGATTGGCACAAATACCAGCGCCGCATCTGATGAGCTTCTCCAAATGAAGAGTCCACAGGTGTTAAGGTAGTCCTCTTCATTTTCCCACCCTCTGCTACAACCAATACTCCAAAAGCATCAGCGAGCTTCCGTGGTTACCATTTTTCCATCGGTTGGTAAACCCTAAAAGGAAATGATTAGCTCTGGATCGAGACTGTGTTGGAAGGCGCAAATTCGTACTGTCTGGAGGATCATTTAGGCTCAGATTGTCCAGCTGATTCAGGAAGTCGTCTACATTACTGAACCGAGTTTACTGCTGTAATGGTGGTCGATCAGAGGAATGGGTTGGAGGGTGAATAGGGTAAGGAGGCTGAGAATAGGTTGAAACAGGCCTCGGTAGTGAATTATTCCTTCATCCGGGCTGGCGATTAACCAGAGTAGTCGCATTCAAGGTTACGCGAATGGTATTACCAACTTCTTCCCGCATGTCAGCACGAGTTCTTTCCATTTCTTCCCTAATAAAGTGAAAATCTTCCGCTCGGTTAACACTTATGGCGGCCGTAACAGATTTTATTTGGAAAGTACCTTAGGAGAAACCAAAAAATGGTCTTTCAATTATATCCAACTAAGCAGCAAAGTGTAGACTTGTTGCCAGCCCTAAAAAAACTGAACGGATCCTTTTCAGCAGGAAATACAAAGTCAAGCACATCGAATGTAAACTCCATCAGTCGCAAATTTGTCGAAAAAACCAAGTTCCTGGGTCCAATATAAAAATTTGAAATTTGATAGCTAATATTGAGGAAATCGAACCTCTGAAGCTTAATGGCTTCAATCTCAAATTTTTAGCTAAAAAACAATTACCTGGGTCTAATACGAGAAATTTGATCTAGAAGGCTAATATTCAGGAACGCGTAAAAAGATGCTGTAGCTCCCGATATGCATATAAAAAAATATAGGTTTGCCACCACATCCAGTTTTTAGTCAAAAAAGTCACCCTCTAGCCTTAAATATTCATACACAAAGGTTGTCGATCAAAAACAAGGTTTGCAACCACATCCCACTTTTTGGCTGTATGTGGTTATCATAACTCCTATCTGGGGTTTATCGTCTGGTGGGTGACTCTAGAAATAGCTTCAAATCAAAACCTTAAGGGAAAGTTCGTAGATCAGCTTGCATATGCACATAGAGCGGAGCTCTAAAAACCACCCATCCGCACAGTGCCAGATATTATCCTACATCTCGTGCACCTAGACATATTTGGCAAACAAACTGCAGCGTATGCTTTATACGACTAAAAGCCGTCAGGTTCGAGGCCAAGAATAACCGAATATACGGTTTAAGGATCGAGCGATCACGAATGCAAGAGCGCTTTGGCTGAATCACTGATCAAGAATGACCTAAGATCGAAGAGGATGGAAGGGTGGAAGGATTCTCAATGGGTTGGGAGCCTGCTAAGTAAAGTAAGTAAAAGCCTCAAAACTCTTTCAGGGTGGACATTCTACTTACATTACAGAAACACAGACCACACACTACCCACTCTGTTTCGATTGTAGCTTCCAGACTACCCAGTCGTCTTGAAAGGGAATCTCACTCCCGACTCGGTTCAGATATACACGAATGGGTCCAAAACTGACCCTGATGTGAGGGTGGAGGTGTCTTAAGGCTGTCGTTTTAAAGAAGTATTTTCCTAACTGAAGTGTAACGTGATATCTATGAAGAATGCTTGTATCTTAAGCAACAGCCAAGATTCTAACCCAAAGAAGTTCAACGACGCTCGTATCTACACCTGGAATGTGAGAACATTAAACAGGATAGGTGCAGGCAAACAACTAGTGGAAGCCCTAAGCTGCTACAAAGCAGATATTACTGCCATTCAGGATATACGATGGGATGGGCCGGGAAAAAAGAGGATTAAAAACTGTGACATGAATTACGGACCGTGTTATACCATAGCCAGCATACGGTTTTCTCACCTCAATATCCATAAGGGGGCATGTCGGTCTCCATATCAACGAAAGGTCAACCAAATTGATCACATTTCGATAGACAAGAGGCACGCTTCCAGTATTTACCTTGTAGCAGCCAAGGAAAGAATGCGGATATCAACCATGCCACAACGAACCAGAAGAGACCGCCAAAACCATCGCGAAACGCTTACTCTTTACCCTTCGATTCACACCATACAACCAGCACTGAATGTCGTAGAACAATGGTAACGATGCCAACAAACCATTAGATCTGGGGGAACTGATGTGCTAGTTTTCTCACGCCTACCAGCAAGAAACCCTTAGCTAGGAATGCCATCTGTCGGCATCGCCATCGCAGCCAAGAACGAGGCCAACAATGCTAAGCTGCAGGTGAAGACGAGAGCTGCCATTGAGCTCTATAGGCAGAGAAGAAGAAAAGAACATCGGCTTTTCAGAAAGAAGAAAAAAGAGCAAGGAAAGCGCGCGATCGAGGATATAGAGAGGTGCAATTCCAGGAACGATGTTCGCAAGTTTTACCAAAGTGTACAACGTCAAAGCCAAGGCTACAAGGCTCTAACAGAATCCTGTCGAGATGAACAAGGAAATATGGTAGTTGAGACACAGTCGATGCTCAGGATATGGAAGAACCACTTCTGCAGACTGTTAAACGGCGATGACGAACAACATTCCGCTGTCAGGCAGAACAAACCATTCAAGATTGGCAACATGAGCGAAACTGCCAAGTACCCGACCTAAGTGAAGTGAGAATAGCAATATCTAAACTCAAGCTTAATAAGGCTGCCGGAAATAACGGCCTTCCCGCTGAGCTTTATCAAGCTGGTGGAGATGACTTGGTAAGTAACATCCACCAACGCATAAGCCAAATCGGCTCGGATGAAAGTATACCTTCAGCATAGTTTTCCCGATCCACAAAAAAGGAAACCCTCTGAACTGCGCCAACTACAGAGGCATAAGTCTCCTGAACATCGCCTACAAGATCCTAACTGGCGTAATATGTGAACGCCTGAAATCGTTTACCAACAACCTGATTGGCCCTTATCAGTGTGGTTTTAGGCCAGGAAAGTCCACAATCGATCAAATTGTCACACTTCGGCAGATCCTGGAAAAAAACCCAAGAAGTCCAAATCGATACCCACCACGTATTTATCGATTTCAAAGCCGCAAACGACAGCATTTATAGAGACGAACTATACAGAGCCATGTCTAGTTTTGGTATACCGTCCAAACTCGTCCGTTTGTGTAGGATGACGATGGAGAATTCTAGCTGCACCATCAGGGTCGGAAACGACCTCACCGACACATTCGATACCAAAACAGGATTTGGGCAAGGCGATGCGCTGTCATGTGACTTTTTCAAGTTGATTCTTGAGAGGATTGTGCAAAACTCCCGAGCCAACAACAGAGGCACAGCATACGCCGACGATATTGACATCATTGGTAGGACTCAACGTGATGTCATAGCCACATTTGCTAGTATAGAGAAGGAAGCGGTGAAAATGGGTTTAGCAGTAAATGAGGGTAATACTAAGTATATGCTGTCAACACGAAAGGACACACAACATCGACGAATTGGACAGAACGTCACCATTGACAGATATAACTTTGAGGTAGTACGGGGCTTTGTCTACCTCGGCTCCGCTTTTAACTCTGACAACAACATCTCGTCAGAAATGAAACGTAGAATTACTCTTGCCAATCGCTGTTTCTTCGGGCTAAGAAGGCAATTTAGTAGTAAAGCCCTCACTCGAACTACTAAGGAGATCCTATATAAGACCCTGATCATCCCAGTCCTGCTCTACGGCGCTAAAGCATGGGCCGTGTCAAAATCGGATGAAGTAATCCATGGTCGATTCGAGAGAAAAATTCTTCGGAAAATCTTCGGTCCCGTTTGCGTTGACGGGCTATGGAGACGAAGATTCAACCAAGAACTATACGAGCTTTACAGCGACATGCCCCTGTGCATTGGGCGTTTAAGATGGACATGTAGAACGAATTTACGATCCACAGCCAGACGTCGGAAGCAGTAGAGGAAGACCTCGCCTTAAGTGGCGCGCACAAGTAGAAACCGACCTCAACCTACTTGGAGTGCGCAACTGGAGGCAGTTAGCCTAGGACCGGGCTTATTGGAGAGGCATGTTGGTTGAGGCCCAGGTTCATCCCGGAATGTAGCGCCACTTAAGTAAGTAAGTAATAGTATTGGAATCAGTCGTCTTTTTTTGTCGCAGGAATGGCCCCGAAAGACCTCCTAGCGGCAGAAAGGAGTGGAAAGGAGAAGAGCTCACAAAACAGAAATCGCAGGAGCGTTGGACCTCGGAAAGCAGAAAACGATGGACAGCGGGGCTGATTAGGAACATGTGGTCGAATCGAATAACCGCAGACACCGTGAGGATAACTGATATGTCACCCAATTACTCACCGGACATGGATATTGCAACGCCTTTCTCCACAACACAGCCTAACGTACCAGTACGGGGACTTCCAAGAAGGTGACGCAGGCCATACTTTCTTCGCCTGCAGCAGTTGGGAAGCCGAGAGTGAACAACTAGGCAGAACAATCGGTATCATCACACCGGACAACATACACAAAGGGGAGTCTGAGGCATGGTGATGGTCAATGCCAAAAAGACTGCTGGTGCATAAAGCAAAACAGAAAGCTAATAGGATGAGGATGGTTTACAGCCTTGCAGTAGGTGTGGTTCTCATTTTACTATTTGTGTCCACACTAGCTTTTCTCTGTACCTTTGTCATATATTTCAGATGGGCTATTTATGGACTGCCAACCGACAATCCCCAGATGTCAACAAAGGTCTTGTAATAGCCGTTTACATCAATCTTAAGGTTTGAACAAGATTTTCCGGGAAAGGGCACTGGCATAGGTAATGGACTCCCCGACATACAGCAGCCTTTGCATCCAATTGAGTTGCCTGGTTTACCCACAGTAATTACATTGAAGAGAATTGGTCCCAACCTTTATCCCTGTGGTACGACTAATAAACTTTTGCCGGAAGCATTTTTTATCAACAGAACTAACCTTTAGAGGATTTGTGCTTCCTTGACTGTCTATTTGATAACTGATAGTGCTCCTGTTCATGAAAATTTTGGTTCGTACCAGCAGTTGAACCAGATCCGTGCTGCATACATAAATAAGAAGTTTCATCCTCATTTCAGGCGAAACTTGAAACCTTGAAAGGAAACTGAGCATGTTTATGGGATTTATTTACGGTTGTCCCAACAAAAAAAAAACAAATACAAATTTTTGGCGCAACAGGCTCGTTAGTACCCAGGCCCTAGCTTCCTCACAACCATTCATGTGTGCGTGTGTACTTCTTGCACGATGGCGGGACCTCCTGTTTTATGCCGACTCCGAACGGCTATGTTGAGATAAGCTATTCCTGACAATTGATACTACTCGGATGATTTGTCAGTTCATCACGAGAGGAGGGCCAGTGAAAAATCATTTAGGTGTTGCTACGGCTGGGAATCGAACCCAGACCTTCTGCGCGGCAGTTCATCGCACTAACCATCGCGCCACTGAGCCCACGGTTGTCCCAACTCAAGCTTTATTTATCCATCGATAGGTACATTTGCAGTGTTGGTAGTGCCCCTTTAGAGTTTCAAAATTGACATTTCTCTAGCTAAGGTTTTGAAAAACCCATGCGCTGTTCAAAAAAGACTTCAAAGCAAAAATGGATTTGCAAATGGACGAACATGAAAAGAAAAGTTTGCGAACAGTAAAGGACCACTAGACAATCGCAGATAATTGACTTTCTATTGTCAATTAATATTTCCGAAAGAGCGTTGAAACCCTTTGCGAAAAGCAAGACATCTGTCAACTCACCTAATGGACTCATCTCCTTTATACTTGGCCTTCATAATTGTTGTCACACTTTTGCTTATTCATGAAAATTATGACATATAGTTACGGTCTTCTATTGGGATTGGGAAAATCTGCACTTCTTCTTGCCGAAGCCCCCCACCTAATATGCCGTCATACATAATTTTGATTTATGTTCCCGTGACTATTCAAAAGTATCAACTGTTCGAAAATTCATCACATCAATACCCGCCGTGTCAACACTAATACCCGTCGGCATCCTTTTACAAAATTCCCGATTTCAGGTTCTTCTTGAATTTTTGTTTTGCATCCCTTCTGACTAATGATGGCAGTCGTTCCATACTTCAAGATGTTCCCACAAGTCCCTTTTGTGATGATCATTTTCAGTTTTTACTGTTATAAGTGTTTTTCTCGTTTCATTAATCATCTTTCACATGCAAGCAAGGATTACCTGTGCACTTACACGACGTGTCCTTTCGCCTCTATACCCTCATATTAGTTCCATCACACAAATGCGTCACTCAGCGGTACATACGAGTGTGTACATATCTCCGGTGGTAATTCTAATTAATGACACGAAAACGTCGAGTACTCTACCGCCAAAAAAACGATGCAAACGATACCAATACCGACCGAAAAAAAAAACTTTTAACAAATTATTCTAAGTGCGCGTTTCACCATATAGATACAAAAGTATCTAAAAATTTCTACCGAAATCTCTGCATGTTGCATCCACAGACATTGAGAGTGAATTGAACTCATCTTTGTGTAGGTAGATGGAAACTTGCAACACACACTGCCTAGAGTTGGAGGAGACCAAGCAGTGATGGAGGCATCACCTGAGTACCTTGAACCAAACCGATTGTCGTCATAGATCGATCCGCATGCATATCATGTGGATGGGGGGGGAGATTGAAGCAATTTACTATCTGTATCTCTGCATCCATTGATACACCATTCAACCGGAAATTTTCATGAATGAAAGTGAAGACTACAACGCAACAATATATAACGACACCGACTCGACCGTTTGCCAATGTATCTCAAAGTTTCATTCAAGTTGTCGTCTGTCGATTGTATCATACGATTGCAATTTCATTTCATTCATAGACTCGAATGCGACACACTATAGCTCCAGCTGGGGTTACAAATCTTACAACATTGCGTCACAGAGTTGGCAGCTAACATCGGAGACAACAGCGCTTTTATTGGTCTTCTAGGTGAACCTACACACACGCCACACGCACTCCGATCGGATGCGTTCAATGTTCATTGTCAACGAGCGTGCGCGATTTAGAAATCCCAGTCCACAACGCCAACACTGATTTCATGGATCTGAATCAGAGACTTACCGAGTCTAGGCACGTCTTTGCCGCGTTCAACTGTTGACTGTCATTAGGTGACCTTAAAAGTATCTACGTTTTGGCTTTGAGTTTTCAGCGCACGACCAGCTGCTGGACTTTTGGCATTTTACGGCAAGCGATTCTGTTTCGCCATTCATAAGTTTGGCGGTTATTGCAGACGCAATATTTTACATCCAACCGGTCTGGGTGATGTATCAAATGGAAAACACCTACTTAGACCATAAAACCGCATACCGGGTGGCGTGACTTTTCTGACTTTTCTCACCTTTAGCCATATTTGTGCATCATGCCCACATGATTAGGTTTTTTTTTTTTAGTCAGACGTTGAGGAGAGGAGAATTAAATCTGCATAACAACTTCCTGTCGTTAGAAGGTAATAACATGCGCTAAGAGCTTTGTAGCAAGCGCGGGGCTCCAATGGCATTGCATTATCTGTTTATGGATGGAGCTTGTTAAAGGTGGTTAAATAAATTTATGACAGCGCCAATTTGGGGTGGGTTGGTTTTGGGGTTGGGCATATGTGTGACATGTAGGCAGGTAAGGCTGAAGTTTGTGGAGAAATATGAGTCTCTTGGGTTGGAGATACTTTTTCAGGAAAATTACAATTTTTCAGAACAATCCATTTGCAGTTGTCAGAAATGAATGAACTACACTCAAAGAATTACATTCATTAGCCTTTTGGATTTTGAAAGTAATGAGAAGCCTTCACTCCATAAGGTGATTGTAATAGCTGTTCTCGAGATAGAATTTAAAAACCTGCGGATTTCCAGAAAAATTAACCGCTCAACCAAATACACCTAAGATTACCATAGATGGGAGATATGCATTTAGCTTCCTTTACAAACATTCAGAGGGACAAACTTCGACTTCACAATTTTATCCTCGCCACCGAATTCAGAGCTCGATTGTTCAATCAAATATCTACGAATAACACAAAACCAGATACTTATACGTTGGTAACTTTAGGTACACAGGACATTGCCTAAATCTATTCTCCACTCATCTACAAAGGATGAGATTGTAGGGAGTATTGCTTTCAGAAATCCGAAGTACCACACCACATAGCTCCACGGATCACAATAAACGCCCTCAACTGCAAAGGATGAGATTGTAGGGATTATCGTTTTCAGAAATCCGAAGCACAGGACATTGCCTAAATCTATTCTCCACTCATCTACAAAGGATGAAATTGTAGGGAGTATTGCTTTCGGAAATCCAAAGCACTACACCACATAACTCCATGGATCACAATAAACGCTCTCATCTGCAAAGGATGATATTGTAAGGATTATCGCTTTCAGAAATCCGAAGCATCACATCATATCTCTGCGAATCACAAAAATATTAAAATTCCGATAAAAGTTTAAATTATTTAAAATTTACGACGACCTCCGGGGCACGATACTTTTTAAAATTCGATGAAACGTTGAAAATTTTCGAAAAAGGATCACTGAGTTAAAATGGTATCGCTAAAGGACCATGCAGGCTAATGAGAACTTGGCGTCACATCTATGCGTGAACCTTTCAATCCTAGGTATAATCTGCAAGGAACAACTGAGTAAGAGACTCTCTACTGTATCTTCACGCCCTACGAATGCAGTACAGTAACGCTGCAATAATAAAGATGCACGTCAATCCACCCCAGTGACTAGTAGCAAACGCCAAAAAAAGATGCTCATGGAGTAATGAAGATTTCAAGTACCAAGAAGAGGTCAAAAAAGAGGCTCACTATGAATGGCGCTTACATTTAAGAACCCGAAAAGCAGTCCATTGTAACGACCTTCATTGGAACGAGCAGTTACTTAAGGACTCAGGGGTAGGAGCTGGCATACGTGGACCAAATAGAAACATCTCAATACCTAAGGGAATAAAAGAATGCGCAAACCTAATACACAACTCAGGTATTAAAGGCGCAAACATCTATATATTCACGGACAGTCAAGCTGCTATAAAAGCCCTTAGCTCACACATTATTGACTCCAAATCAGTACTACACTGCTTCAACTCCCTCCAAACACTCAGTTCCAGGAACAAAACCAGACTATGGTGGGTCCCCGGGCATAAGGGAATCGAAGGTAACGAAAAAGCTGATGAACTAGCCAGAAAAGGTTCGGAAACCCCCTTCATTGGACCTGAACTCTTCTGTGCAATCCCCAAAACAGCCATAAATCTGGTTATAAAAAACTGGGAACAAAACAAATGTTTTTCATACTGGGAAAACATCCCAGGCCTAAGACAGGCCAAAATAGATGCCAATAAGATACTAAATCTTCGCAGGCACGATATCAAATTCTTAGTAGGCTACCTAACTGGTCATCACGGTCTGCGATATCACCTAAATAAAATGCATCTAATCGACTCACCGGAGTGCAGACTATGTCTAGAAGAAGACGAAACAGCCGAGCATATCATATGTGAATGCCCGGCCCTTTACGGTATGAGAAGGGAATCTTTCTTCAGGGAATTTTTAAGTCCCGAAGAACTGAGGAAATCTTCGGCTAAAAGTATTATCAGCTACATTAGGAAAGTAGAAGCGCTACTAACCTAAAATCATCTGACGGCAAGCACAATAGATCTGTTAGGTCGATGTGTATATTTCTGCTTAGGCAAGTCAGAATTTAAAAAAACAAATACTTAAGGTCGCTAAAATAACTACGATTTGTCTATAACTGCTACAAAATAGTTCACCATTCCTGATCTGGGCACAATATATAAAGCCTTTCAACGTCCTAAACATGAATTTAATACCCACTTCTGGTCACGTGCACCAATATCAATATTGCACCTGCCAAATAGACTCAAATGCGTTGGAAAACAAATCATAGGAGACATACCCATTGCGAACTTTCTGGTTTCGCTCGAACATATTCAACATGTCTCCTGTCTTACTTTGTTTTACCCTTAGGTCTATCATCAGACGAACACTAGAATATAGAGATTCTTAGCTATGCCGAAAGAGGCTGTTCTCTGGTGACCGCTGAGTGCGGTCTTCTAAACTCCGTTTTCACTTTCCGCCATTTAACCCAATATGCATCGGTATACCCTAAGTTCTAATTCTCAATTTCCATAACGCCCGTACTTTGCAAATCCTATAAAGAGTATCCTTAATCTCTTGAATGCGCTCAAATTAAAAAAAAAATACAGACCGGGCTAACCGAAGAAATATGCTGGTTGAGGCCTAAGTTCACCCCGGACTATACCATATTCGGAGAGGGACTTTTTCGCATTCGGAGCCACAATTGTATGCGCCGATAATTGTTTTGGAGATCTCATATGCGAAATTCACCAGGGATAAGCCTCCTTATTGCTGGTCACATGATTGGCAGTGCGATTATATGAATCCTTGAGTTTTAACTTAGCTTATGCAAACTCCGACCCTCACCCTTACCGTGGTAACCGCTGAGTGCCTAGTACCTTAAATGTAGATACGGTGTCAATCCCTATGTATAGTCTTGGCAACAGCTGATGAGACCGGGAGGAGGACCTATACTCACTCTAATGCACATTATCTATCTCCAGGCGGCAGGACTCCCAAGAATGGAGTCAACGGTTGCGTCTGCAGTCCCAGTTAGGAAAAGCAAATCGAATAACCTAGATGAGCTGCTTCGACATATTCGGACAACAGGTCAGTTTGGAATCTCAAGGGTAAGTCAGGCCCCTTTAACAGAGATGGTGGCGGATGAGCCGAAGGGCCACCGGTGGCGCTCAATCCCGTAGTGAATACTGGTGGCCCCGAGCCCTAAGGATATTGAATAAATTAGAACTGGCCCAACAGGTTTGGGGTTGTAATTTGGGTAAACTACCAACCAACGGAACAAAAATTATTGTTACGAAGAAACCAAAAGCCTCGGAAAGGACTGATTTTATTTTAAGCGACCATGCTAAGCAAAAAAAGGACAACGACATTCGTAACTGCAACTGGAATGTGAGAACATTTAACAAAAGATGTTCAATTGAACAACCAGCGACTTTCCTACGCTGATACAAAGCAGACATTACTGCCATTAAGGAAATTCGATTGGATGGACCTGGCTAAAAGAGGTTGAACAACTGTGACATCAACTACGGATCGTGTTGTAGGAAGCAAAAACGGCGACTATTCGGATGCGGATTTGTTACAAGTGCCAGACATTCGCAAGAAGTCATATGTTTCCAAGACATTAGCGAACGCAATGTAACAATCCGCATCAAGGCCAAATTTGCCAACATAAGCCTTATATGCGTTCAGCCCCGACTGAGGAAAAAGATGATACAACTAAGGCTGCTTCTACGAGCTCCTTGACAAAACCTATGAGCGACTACCGAAGTACGATGCTAAAATCGTGCTGGGAGATTTTAACGCAAAGGTAGGAAGAGAAGACATCCTCAGCAGTATTGTGGAAAACATAGCCTACACGACAAGACCTCTGGCAACGGACTTAGGCTAATTGACTTCGCTACGGAACGAAATGTCACTATAGCCAGCACACGGTTTCCTGACCTCGATATCCATAAGGGGACATGGCGGTCTCCAGATCAACGTTTACCCAACCAAATTGATCACATTGCGATAGGTAAGAAGTCTGAACATGGATGGTTTACACCGACTCGGACCACTACCTTGTTGCAGCCAAGGTAAGAATACTTATATCCACCACGACACAACAAACCAGAAATACTGAGGAGAAATATAATGACGAAAGACTGCAAGAGATCGCCAAGGCCTTCGCGAAACATGTATCCTTTTACCTGTCGATTAGCACCATACCACCAGCATCGAATGTCGAAGAACAATGGCAAGGATGTCAACAAGCCGCAACTGATGTGCTAGGTTTTTCACGTCTACTAGCAAGAAACCCTTGGTTTGATGAGGAATGCCGACAGATGCTCGCAGACAAGAACAAGGCCTACAAGTTTAAGCTGCAGCTGAAGACCAGAGCTGCAATTGAGCTTTATTGCAAAGAAGAAGGGAAGAACACCGGCATTTAAGAAGGAAGAATAAAGGGCACGAATAGGGGGCTGTCGAGGACATAGAGAGGTTCCACTCCAGTAACGATTAATGCAAGTTTTACCAAAGTTTAAAACGTCAAAGCTATGGATACAAGGAACAGAATCCTGTCGAGATGAAGAAGCAAATATGGTAGTCGATGCTGAGGATATAGAAGAACTCAAGAAGTCCAAATCGATACCCACACCTATTAATCGATTTCGAAGCGGCATACGACAGCATTTATAGAGACGAATTATTCAGAGCCATGTCTTGTTTTGGTATACCGCCTAAGCTCGCCCGTTTATGTAGGATGACTATGGAGAGTTCTCGCTGCTCCATCCAGAGTCGGAAACGACCTAACCGACACAGTCTATAGCCAGAAGGATTAAGGCAAGGCGGTGCACTGTCATGTGACTTATTTAGTCTCATTCTTGAGGGGATTATGTAAAACTTCCGAGCCAACCCCAGAGGCACAATCTTCCATAAATCGGTGCAACTACTAGCATACGCCGAGGATATCGACATCATCGGTCTCAACGTGATGTCATAGCCCCTCTTGCTAATAGAGAAGGAAGCGGCAAAAATGGGTTTCGCTGTAAATGAGAGCAAGACCAGGTATATGCGGGTCGCACAACATCCACGAATTGGACGGAATGTTACCATTGACAGGTACAACTTTGAGATAATATGGGACTTTGGATTCATCGGCTCCGCTATTAGCTTTGAAAACATTTCCTCAGATATAAAACGGAGAATTACTCTTGCCTACCGATGTTTCTCCGGTGTAAGAAGGCAATTCAGTAATAAAGATCTCACTCGAACTACCACCGAGATCTTATACAAGACCCTGACCATCCCTCTCCTGCTCTAGGGCGCTGCATCGTATCAATTATTTGTAGTTTCCAGCGAAAAATTTGAGAAAAATCTTCGGTCCCGTTTTCGTGGCTTTGGAGACGAAGATCTATAGAGCTATACCAGCTTTTTAATGACCGCTGTCCCTAGTCAAAAAATTCCGTTTTGGACCATTAAGTTGGCTGAGATATATAGAGCGAATGGACACCAATACTCCGGCTCGCAGTCTTCAATTTCCAGCCAGACGTCGGACCAGTAGATGACGACATCGCGCGTTACTTAGCGCAAGTAGAAACCGACCTCAACCAATTCGGAGTGCACAACTGAAAGCAGTTAGCTAAGGACCGGCCTAATTGGAGAGGCATGTTGGTTGAAGCCCAGTTTCTTTCCGGACTGTGGAGTTAGTTAAGAAGATAAATAAGATACGCCTAGGATCAAGATGTCAAGAAAGACCAAACATCCAGTTAAAGCAACTGTTGATGCCAAGATAGATGGCATGGACCACTGAAAGATTCGAATAAGATGAAAGATTGCCTTGTCTCAAGGCAATGTATTTAAAGCGAAGGCGCGTTAAATGCAAAATAAATGGCTAAACACTCGGAAAGTCACCAATAAGATGAAAAAGTGTCAAATATGGTAGATTTCCAAAAATTCGGCACACTGCATCTTGTTTTTTGTTGAAAAGTACCTGGGGTGGACTGTAGTTGCTGATAGGTAACCTTGCCTACAATGTGCAATGTTTCTATGAGTATTCCTTCTTAAGATGGCCATGTACATCGTTTTATTTGAGTTGAACTTGGACCACCATTTCCAACCCACTACAGGTCTGCACTGATGAACTGAGCCTTTAAGAACCTTTCCTGTTGGAAATTGCTAATAGCTGGACCACCATTTCCAACCCACTGCAGGTCTGCACAGATGAACTGAGCCTTTAAGAACCTTTCCTGTTGGAAATTTCTAATAGCTGGACCACCATTTCCAACCCACTGCAGGTCTGCACTGATGAACTGAGCCTTTAAGAACCATTCCTGTTGGAAATTGCTAATAGCTAGACCACCATTTCAAACTCACTGGTCTGCACTCATAAACTGAGCCTTTAAGAACCTTTCCTGTTGGAAATTGCTAATAGCTGGACCACCATTTCCAACCCACTGCAGGTCTGCACTGATGAACTGAGCCTTTAAGAACCATTCCTGTTGGAAATTGCTAATAGCTAGACCACCATTTCAAACTCACTGGTCTGCACTCATAAACTGAGCCTTTAAGAACCTTTCCTGTTGGAAATTTCTAATAGCTGGACCACCATTTCCAACCCACTGCAGGTCTGCACTGATGAACTGTGCCTTTAAGAACCTTTCCTGTTGGAAATTGCTAATAGCTGGACCACCATTTCCAACCCACTACAGGTCTGCACTGATGAACTGTGCCTTTAAGAACCTTTCCTGTTGGAAATTGCTAATACCTGGACCTCAAAAATGGAGGGCAACAAACGCTGAACATTTCACATTTGAAAGCATAGGTTTCGACAGTTAGTTGGCATTTTTGTCAACTGGATTTAATTCCCTAGACCTCGGTTATTTTTTATTTCTTAAAAAGTACGATTTCAAATACAAACTTCCAATTCCTAAAAAAAGCACAAATTCGACACACTGAACGCATAACACTCTCACACGCAATACCCCCAATCAGTGCAATGTGCAAAGTAGCACAAAGGTGCCAAACGCACAACTCCATTGCGCTCTTCGACAATCGAAAAATCTATTTTCGAAAACACTTTCAAAAATAAAGCATTTCAAAACCGTTCAAGACACTTATCCCCGCCATAAGTACTACTTCGTCAACCAGCCCATTCCAGACGAAGTCATAATCGAAAAATCCCCAGAAATTCCCTATCCACGACCAACAAAAAAAAACCCAAAAACTGTGTCAAGATGAGACACCGCTTTCGACTCTCTGGTTATTTTTAAGTCGAAAACTGTCCCAAAAATACATTCAACTGGGAGTATGAGGTTCGGTTTTAATTGGTTGTGCGCCCCTTTGCGCGGAATGCTAAATAAAATCCGATTGCTTAATTAATTTGGAAATTGTTTTTTTTTTTTTTGGAAAATCTTTTTTGGGTTTTTGCTCTTTTTTTCGACGCGCTGCTTGAAAGTGTCAGAAATTTGAAATTTTCCACTAGTTGACATTTTTGTTTTGTTTTTCCTGTGTTGCGATGGGGATTGGGGATTACCCAAGGAGAATTATTGATTTAGACGTGCAGGGCTTTCAGACGGAATTACGGATTAATGTGAACATGAAACAAGAATTCGGTTACTTTGACAGATGTGTCGCCACTTGGTGTTGGCATTTCGAGCGGCATATGCCAGGTTGTGGAGGCGATTTGCGCGCGTGAAAGATTTATTGGATGCGATGATTTAGCGAGATTATGAAACGAGCGGTCAAATGTGTCAGTTTTGTTGTGTTGGTTGTTTTCTCGACGAGGTTGTGAAGATTGACATTGGGAATAACATACGCCAGTCGGCGGTATTAAGGGATCACTGACGTTTTTTTTTTTAGAGAAATTATTTTGAAATTACGGTGTTTTTTGAAGATAATTATCTGATTGACGGTGTGACAGATTTAATCGTTTCGGAGGTGGATGTTTTTTTTTTCTGATACAGAAATGTTGTTTTCAGGGTTATTTTTGACGATCTCGATCTAATAAAAAAAATTCTTAATTGAAATTGTCAATTTTGTATTTTAATTTACGATTTTAATTAAGGATGGTATGAGACATCAAAGGAAGAACACGTTTATTCGCTCTGTGCAGCCATAATTTTTTAACATAATCGTCCCATACGGGCATTAGTGAGTTATAATTGTTCTGTCTACCGAAAAGTATTTTTTGTATACAAAAATATTTTTTATTACAAAAAGAATATTTTTGTGCAGTTTTTAAAAAAATTAAGGTTTAAGTGCAACGCAGGCATTTGAAGAAAAAAGAAGAAAGGGAAAGATAGAACATACACATGTGTGGTCTATTGGAGACTTACTCCATGGGTGATGTCTTAGCTAACTTTTCGTAGAGTCGCTATTTTATTTTTGTGTCAAAGAACCCAAGACGGTTACAATTCGTCGAATCGACGAACACCTCTTTTAATTTTTATGATTTGGTTCCAGTCTGACAGTTGAAGAAATAGAAACATTTCTCGAGTTGTGCGAAGACTATGGGTCCGATCTGCAATAGTGAGGAACTTTGACCCGATCTAAAAAACCTCCCGAAGACTGACTTTTGTATATTTTCAAGGAATCGCACCTAGTCGTTAGACTAATCAGCAATTTATTTTTCATATGTGTACTGGAATGTGTGGTTCATATTTTAACGTAAAATTTATATGAACTGACTTTAGGTCAGTGTCCTCTCACTAAGGCACTCACTCTCAGGCGGCAGCGGAGGAATTCCCTAGATGGAGTCAATGGTTGCGCCTACAGATCCAGTTAGATCGTACTGGTAGTGTAATCCCTATATGAGCTGCTTCGACATATTTGAACACCAAGTCTAAAGGGATTTCCAATACTGAGCCAGGGTGTTGGAAAAGAGTTGGTGGCGGAGGAGCCCTCAATGGGTCAACGGCAGCGCTCATATCCCAAAATTGGCTACTGACATATTTGACATATTGACATATTTTCCGGCCCACTGTCCTAGGGTCAAAACAAGGGCCTGGCCCTCCAGGTAGGAGGTTGTGCTTTGGGTTAACTGCCCATCCATGGAAGAAAGCTTATGTTACGAAGCAACCAATAGCCTCGGAAAGGACTGATATTGCTGTTGAAGACCCTGCTAACCGAAAATAGGACAACGACGTTCGTATCTGCACCTGGAATGTGAGAACATAAAACAAGAGAGGTGCAGGCGAACAACTAGCGGAAGCCCTAAGCTGCTACAAAGCAGACATTACTGCCATTCAAGATATACGATGGGATGTGCCGGGCAAAAATAGGATGAAAAACTGTGACATCTACTATGGACCGTGTTATAGTGAGCAAGAACAGCGACTATTTGGATGCGGATTTGTTATAAGTGCCAGACTTTGGCAAGAAATCTTATGTTTCCAAGACATTAGCGAACGCATTGTAACAATCCGCATCAGGGCCAAATTCGCCAACATAAGACTCAGATGCGCTCATGCTCCGACGGAGGAAAAAGATGATACAACTAAGGACTGCTTCGACGAGCTCCTTGACAAAACCTATGAGCGACTACCAAAGTACGATGTTAAAATCGTGCTGGGAGATTTTAACGCAAAGGTAGGAAGAGAAGACATCTTTAGCAGTACTGTTGGAAAATATAGCCTACACGACAACACGCCTGGTAACGGACTTAGGCTAATTGACTTCGCTATGGAACGAAATGCCATTATACCCAGCACACGGTTTCCTCACCTCAATATCCATAAGGGGACATGGCGGTCATCAAGAGGCATGCATCCAGTATTTTGGATATCCTTACATTCCGAGGGGCTAACATCGACTCGGACTACTACGTTTTCGCGGATATCAACCACACTAGAACAAACCAGAAATACTGTGAAAAAAATTAAAGTCGATCGACTGCAATCGTAAAAGACAGCCTAGGCCTTCGCAGATCGAGTATCCCTTAACCTCTCTATTAACACCATACTACCAGCATCTAATTTCGATGCCTCTGGTAGGATTTTTGCACCCACCAGCCAAAAACCCTTGGTTTGATGAAGAATGCCGACAACTGCTTGTAGCTAAAAACAAGGCTTACAAGGCTTAGCTGCAGGTGAATACGAGAGCTGCCATTGAGCTCTATAGGCAAAGAAGAAGGGAAGAACATCGGCTTTTCAGAAAGAAGAAAAAAGAGGAAGAAAAGCGAGCAATCGAGGATATAGAAAAGTGCCACTCCAGGAACGATTAACGCAAGTTTTACCAACGTCAAAGCACAGGATACAAGGCTCAAACAGAATCCTGTCGAGATGAACAAGGAAATATTGTAGTTGAGACACAGTCGATGCTGAGGATATGGAAGAACCACTTCCGCTGTCAGGCAGAACGAACCATTTAATATTGGCAACGACAGCGAATATTGCCAACCACTCGACCTAAGTGAAGTGAGAATAGCAATATCTAAACTCAAGCTTAATAAGGCTGCCGGAAATGACGGCCTTCCCGTTAAGCTTTATAAAGCTGGCGGAGATGATATGGTAAGCAACATCCACCAACTCATAAGCCAAATCTGGTCGGATGAAAGCATGCCTGAAGAATGGAACCTCAGCATCGTTTGCCCGATCCACAAAAAAGGAGACCCTCTGAACTGCGCCAACTACAGAGGCATAAGTCGCCCCAACATCGCCTACAAGATCCTATCTGCGTAATATGTGAACGCCTGAAAGCGTTTACCAACAATCTAATCGGTCCTTATCTGTGTGGTTTTAGGCCAGGAAAGTCCTCAGTCGATCAAATTTTCACACTTCGGCAGATCGTGGAAAAAGATAAGAAGTCCAAATCGGTACCCACCACCTATTTGTCGATTTCAAAGCCGCATACGACAGCATTTATAGAGACGTACTATACAGAGCCATGTCTAGTTTTGGTATACCGCCCAAACTCGTCCGTTTGTGTAGGATGACGATGGAGAATTCTCGCTGCCCCATCAGGGTCGGAAACGACCTCACCAACACATTGGATACCAACAAAGGATATAGGCAAGGCGATATGCTGTCACGTGACTTTTTAAATCTCATTCTTGAGAGGATTGTGCAAAACTCCCGAGCCAACACTAGAGGCACAATTTTCCAAAAATCTGTGCAGCTCCTAGTAATAGTTGACGAAATTGAGATCAGAGATCGGAACAAATGAGATGCTACCGCCGCGCAAAAGGAGCCGCTTGAGTGGATTTAGTATTAAACAAGGTCAACACAACATCGACGAATTGGACGAAACGTCACCATTGATAGAAATAACTTTGAGGTAGGACAGGACTTTGTCTACCTCAGCTGCGCTATTAACTCTGAAAACAACATCTCGTCAGAAATCAAATGAAGAATTACATAAGTCAACCGCTGTTTCTTCGGGCTAAGAAGACAATTTAGTAGTAGAGCCCTCACTCGAACATTAAGGAGATCCTATATAATACCTTGATAATCCCAGTCCTGATCTAAACATGGACCGCATCAAAAGCGGATGAAGAAATCCTTGATCGATTCGAGAGGAAAATTCTTCGAAAATTCTTCGGTCCCGATTGCGTTGACGGACTATGGAGTCGATGATTCAACCAAGAACTATACGAGCTGTACAGCGACATACCCCTGGTAAAAAAAAACTCCGCATTGGACGTTTAAGATGGCTAGGACATGTAGAATGAATGGACACCAATACTCCGGCTCGCAGATTCTTCAATTCCCAGCCAGATGTCGGATGCAGTAGAGGAAGACCTCGTCTCTTAAGTGGCGTGCACAAGTGGAAACCGACCACAACCAACTTAAAGTGCGCAACTCAACTGGAGGGAGTTAGCTGAGGATCGGCTAAGTGGAGAGGCATGTTGGTTGAGGCCCAAGTTCTTTCCGGACCACTTAACCTGTTCCATATTTAGTATAAAGGTCCTTAAAAAATAAGGCGAGTATAGGTTTTTGTACAGAGAAATTCCGACAGAATCCAGTCGATATGATCAACACAAAATCGTAGTTGATTCACAGTAGATGCTGATATGGAAGAACCAATATTCCGATGTTATGCTTCCATCCAGGTCACTGCGGTCAATTCCCGCGAATTCCAGACGATTTTTCAACATCTGAGTAATCGGTCTGTCAGGGGTTTTGATTTGCAAGGGATTGGCCGTTTTTTTTCTTTTTGGCGCTCCTCGTGACGTTTTCCACCGACCTTTGCTTTTGGGACGCGGTGTAATCGGAGGAGCGTTGAAACTATTCCTTGGCCCAGCTCAGAGAAGAATTTGGCTGTTGTCATCGGAAAACGATGGATACGGGGAATTATTTTAGTAAGTGCACATTTATCGTTGCATGAATCCTTTGCAGAGTGGACTTGCTTGGAGCTGGAGGAATGCTGGTGCGAGCACGAAGCAGTACATAAAGTTTGCCTAGATGGGTTGGGATGGGGGTGTACCTCTCTCATCTTTTGGCTATGGATCGGACTAGGTACCAAAATCAATGGCTTTTCCGTTTGCGCGGGTGCACATTCAGCCGCAGAGGTATGACCTACCTGGGCACACACATACACTACGTTTGGACCAGGTTTTCCCAAAGTATTTCTTTAGTGGCGGCCAGGAGAGGAGACCAATAGCAGGACCACAGTGCGGGTCGGAAAAGTATGTAAATCAATCTGGGTACAGGCGGTGCGAGCTCGAAACCAAACAACCAGTTGATCTTTTAAGGTTGGTGGGGGAGAATCCCCTTGCAACACTCGTCCAGGGTTTGGGTTCGGAATAGACTCTAGAGCCACTGTCTTACCCGTTCCTCCTGGCACAGATGTGCATTCAGCATCCTTCGGTGTCCCTACCTTACCGCATTTGCCTGCTTGGTCTACACCAGAAAGTCATGTTTGCCTTAGGTACGGCAATGCTTCCAGGGTGTCACCCCTGAGCTGCTAGAAGGTGTTTTTTTGGAGGATCGTTCTCCGTTGCATAGATCTTCTAAAAGTCACCTAATGGATAGTGCCGTGCAAATGCCTAAAATCAATAATCATCAGCCTGATCGCCCCTATCAGTTTGGTTCTATGCACGTAAAATCCAAAACTGATCAGTCTTCCGCATATTCTACGTAAAAAAAGCAAGAACTTGAAATCGACACCCACCAATTGGAAGATCGCCTTTAAATCGCCCTGAATCGCCCTTAATCGCCCTGAATTACAATAAATTCAACTTTTTAGGGTAACAGGCTCGTTAGATCCCGGCGGCTTGCTTTTTCTTACAACCATTCATGGTGCGTATGGATAATATCTCTTACTCGATGGCGATACTTCTTGTTTCATGCTGAATCCAAATGGCTGAGCATCGCAAGGGGAGGGTCATTGAAGAATCATTGAGGTGTTCCTACGGCTAGGATTCAAATCTTTCTGCACGTCTGTACTTCATCGCACCACTTAGCTCGCCCGTAAGGGCTGATGTTTGCAAAATTAAAAAAAAAATGTTTGACAGAAGTTTGAGATACATCCAAAAGTTACAAAAATCTCTCATGTGATGCTTCTCAAATTTGTCCATTAAAAATCGGCTCTAGGTCCTATCATGGGGCCATGAATATAAATTCGCCCACACAATTGTATGAAAAGCTAGCATTGAGGGCTGTATGTGCTTGTAATGCCTAATATTTATTTTTTAAGCCATTTCTTTGCTAACCTTTCCAAAAACGACTGCAGGCTTAAGCCGGCACCACCAAGTCCTTTGATTTTTCTAACCACATCAATTTGCTTCTGCTTACTATGATGTCTATTAAGAGGCCAAGAGCATAACACGTTCGCTGTGATAAGACTGCCTCAGACTGGTGAATATTGAGATCTTAAGCCGGCCATCAGAATTGACATCTTCCGACTAAAAGAAACCGTTGGAACTAACAATATTTTCAAGTTTTTAGAAGCTTTATACTTAAAATTTGCTGTTGCAGTATCCCGTAAAATTTACTTCTGCCAAGAGCCCCTACAAAGTTGCTCAGTTCTTACTACACCATCAGTCAACCATCGAAATCACTGCCCCATCCCATAATACATTGTCTGGAAGTGCAATGTTAGACAATGCCTCACCATACCTCCCTTATCCGGGAACACAAAACGTTTCCCCCATTTAATCGTCCAGCAAAAGTGCAAAGTGCGCTCCAACCCATCACCACACCATCCATCACGGGCTGTTGCCACCAATCGAATCGTAATTGAATTTGACGCAACCAATTTATTATCCAATCGGTGGAGATACGTCTTGCCAGCTATTCCACTCTTCGTTTGGTGGAATGGTGATATGCGCAAGCGCACGCGCGTAAAACGAGCCCAACAAAACGAATCTCACACACGGCCACAACATGTCATCACGTCGTCATCATTCTTCGGCTACGCTGTATGGTGTTGCTCCCGCTGATGCTGTCGCTGCTGCTGCTGCGGGCACCACCGTGCATTTTCCAATTTCGAAATCTAATCGGAAATGTTCGCCCGCCTCCGCAGGAGTGCACCCAAAGGTGCGTTCCACAGACGACCAAAAAGGTCAGCTCTCCTCGGAGCACGGCTCATGATGATAAACTTATCAAGACCGTTGCTCTGTCCACGGCGCGTCGTCGAGCATCATCATGCATCAGGAGCAACGCAGATGCGCCCATAAATCCAGGCCTCAAATGGCACAACGAATGCAGAACGATTGTCGTCAGCCGCAAGAACTAGAATCTCATCAGCTAGAACGCCCCCGCATAATGACGTCGCGTATGACGTGAGCGTGCGCGCGCTAGCTACTTAGGTGGGTTATACGAGGCTCATTTCGAAAGCAAAATTGTTGCACAACGCCACTTCCTCGGAGGTCTCGCTTTGGCGCATGTGCGCCGATTCGACCGTCGCGCACATCCGATTCGGCGACAGCGCAGTAGCACAATCGAATATCCAAACGAGTTCTTGTCAAGATCATGATTACCTCGGCTCTTGATCGGTTTCGGAGAGGTGACGGAGCGACTATGATAGGAGATCACCTCCAATTTGGACCAAAAAAGATCACGACTGCGAAATTTCCATACGTCGCGGTTGACAGTTGAAACTCAGCTGGAAATATCTGTCAGTTGGCAGCAGCGCACCACAACCAACGAGCAGTGACAAAGATTAGTTTCTGCCACCTGGTTGAATTCCCTGCTAACAAAAAGAAAAAACCGGGGGGCCCGAGAGTGCGGCGAGAATTGCGTTTCACTGTAGCCCCCGGGGCGGCTTGTTCTCGCTTTATGAATGGCGGCGAATGGAAGCGAATTCGCTGCGTGGGCAGACCCATTCAGTCATTTTTGTTGCCGTTGTTGTCGTTGTTGTTGTTCCCGTAGGTGAAAACGATCGATGGGATGCGAAATTTTGTGTGTCACGTTGCAGCTGTAACGGCTTCTGCATGCAGTCCAACACTGGCTGGCAGCAGCAGGCTCGATGTAGGCCAACATATGGGGGTGTGTGTAAGCATGCGAATTTTTCCTGCTTAATTCGCACGCACAGCGGTAATGGCGGCATTTGTTCTGAAATCGAAAATCACTTTGACGTGTGACTGAGCGGCAGTGAGCAGCGGTAGTAGTGGTGGTGCAGCTTAGTGTCGGCGGAGTGGTTTCTGCTGGTGGCTCTTGTAGGTGGGCACCGAGTGCCAGGGAAGTGTGACCAGAAGGCACAAAAACAGAGGTGGGTGAGATAAAAATGTTTAATTCGTGTGCGAGAATGGATCCGGGAGAACATGTGGTCAGATCGTATATTTCAGTGAACCCGTGTTGTACGAGACGTGTGTCCATGTTGTTTTGCATTTTCCGAAGAGAGATGGAGTGGACTTGTAATCGATTATGGTTGCTAATTGATTGTGAGGAATTTTATCGCAAAACAATATTAAAGCCGGTTGGCAGACGTCCCTGAGGGTGGAGTTGTTGGGCCAGTTCTATTGAATTTGTTGGGTTTATTGTTTGATGGCATTTGAAATTGGCAAAACAATTTGGAGTTAGGGTGTGTGAAGTGTATTAACTGTATAAAAACCATTGTCTCCGCTTTATTTAGATAATTCTTCATGCGTGTGATTTTTTTTAATTCATTCATGAGGACCGGAAATCGCAAGCTTATCAAGTCCGAAGTTCGTCAAAAACACAGATCGTCGATAAGTGCGGGATCACTTTTTTGTAACCGACCCTTAATACAGGGATTAGATTTAGCCCACTGGAAAATATAAACATGGGCATGGATCAAGGAGACATGGAAGTTGCGTTTACAACGGATACTGTGTTGAGTTATTGATAAGTCCAACTTCACCTCAAATGAGCCTTGATAAACATTCATCCTTGTAAGCTCTTTCTATTACTGGCTGTCCTATTGCCTCTAAATTGGTAAATTCTACTTCCATATTGGTTGGGTGTTGTAGAACGAAGGTAGACTCTGATTGGCGTTAACTTGGCAATGCCCAGTGTTGTAACTCTGACTACACATCAAATGTGCTTATCTTTACCTCCAAGTGGTAACCATCGGGTACTGGTCTCATCCAACCGGATTTGACTTGCTAAACGATAAGTGCGAGTGTTGATAACACGACGAAAAACAGCAACACTATAAACACCCTGGTGAGAATGGCACGGAAGAATACCCGTCCTGCTGTCCCAGGCGAACCTAGATGAGCTGCTCTGACATATTCGGACAACAGGTTGTCTAGGAATTTCAAGGGTTAGTCAGGCCCCTTGAACAGAGATGGTGGCGGATGAACCGAAAGGCCAACGGCAGCGCTCAATCCCGTAGTGGATACTGATGGCCCCGTGTCCTAGGGGTATCTAATAAATTGGAACTGGCCCTCCAGGTTGGGGGTTCTGCTTTGGGTTAACTACCCACCCACAGAAAAAAAAATATTGTTACGAAGCAACAAATAGCCTCGGAAAGGACTGATTTTATTGTTGACGACCCTGCTAAACGAAAAAAGGACAACGACGTTCGTATCTGCACCTGGAATGTGAGAACATTAAACAGGAGAGGTGCAGGCGAACAACTAGCGGAAGCCCTAAACTGCTACAAAGCAGACATTACTGCCATCCAGGAAATACGATGGGATGGGCCGGGCAAAAAGAGGATGAAAAACTGTGACATCTACTACGGACCGTGTTATAGTGAGCAGAAACAGCGACTATTCGGATGCGGATTTGTTATAAGTGCCAGACTTAGGCAAGAAGTCTTATGTTTCCAAAACATTAGCGAACGCATAGTAACAATCCGCATCAAGGCCAAATAAGCCTTATATGCGCTCACGCTCCGACGTGCTTCTACGAGCTCCTCGATAAAACCTATGGGCGCCTACCGAAGTACGATGTTAAAATCGTGCTGGGAGATTTTAACGCAAAGTTAGGAAGAGAAGACATCTTTAGAAGTATTGTCGGAAAACATAGCCTACACGACAAAACGTCTGGTAACGGACTTAGGCTTATTGATTTCGCTACGGAACGAAATGCCACTATAGCCAGCACACGGTTTCCTCACCTCGATAGCCATAAGGGGACATGGCAGTCTCCAGATCAACGAACGGTCAACCAAATTGATCACATTGCGATAGATAAGAGGCACGCATCCAGTATTTTGGATGTCCGAACATTCCGAGGAGCTAACATCGACTCGGATCACTACCTTGTTGTAGCCAAGGTAAGGATGCGGATATCCACCACGCCACAACAATCCAGAAATACTGTGAAAAAATTTAATGTCAGAAGACTGCAATCGCAAGAGACCGCCAAGACCTTCGCACAACATGTATCCCTTAACCTCTCGATTAACACCATACCACCAGCATCGAATGTCAAAGAGCAATGGCAACGATGCCAACAGGCCATTAGATCAGCCGCAACTGATGTGCTAGGTTTCTCGCGCCCACCAGCAAGACACCCCTGGTCTGATGAGGAATGCCGACAGATGCTCGCATCCAAGAACGAGGCCTACAAGGCTAAGCTGCAGGTGAAGACGAGAGCTGCCATTGAGCTCTATAGGCAAAGAAAAAGGGAAGAACATCGGCTTTTCAGAACGAAAAAAAACGAACGATGTTCGCAAGTTGAGACACAGTCGATGCTGAGGATATGGAAGAACCACTTCTGCAGACTGTTAAACGGCGATGACGAACAACATTCCGCTGTCAGGCAGAACGAACCATTCAATATTGGCAACGACAGCGAAAACTGCCAACCACCCGACCTGAGTGAAGTGAGGATAGCAATATCGAAACTCAAGCTTAATAACGCCGCCGGAAATGACGGCCTTCCCGCTGAGCTTTATAACGCTGGCGGAGATGACTTGGTAAGTAACATCCACCAGTTCATAAACCAAATCTGGTCGGATGAAAGTATGCCTGAAGAATGGATCCTCAGTATCGTTTGCCCGATCCACAAAAAAGTCTAAGTCTACTCAACATCGCCTACAAGATCCTATCTGACGTAATATGTGAACGCCTGAAACCGTTTACCAATAACCTGATCGGGCCTTATCAGTGTGGTTTTAGGCCAGGAAAGTCCAAAACCGATCTAATTTTCACACTTCGGCAGATCCTGGAAAAAACTCAAGAAGTCCAAATCGATACCCACCACCTATTCGATTTCCAAGTCGCATATGACAGCATTTATAGAGACGAGCTATACAGAGCCATGTCTAGTTTTAGTATACCGCCCAAACTCGTCCGTTTGTGTAGCATGACGATAGAGAATTCTCGCTGCTCCATCAGGGTCGGAAACGACCTCACCGACACATTCGATACCAAAAAAAGGATTTAGGCAAGGCGATGCGCTGTCATGTGACTTCTTTAATCTGATTCTTGAGAGGATTGTGCAAAACTCTAAAGCCAACACCAGAGGCACAATTTTCCAAAAGTCGGTGCAACTACTAGCATACGCTGACGATATTGACATCATTGGTAGGACTCAACGTGATGTCATAGCCACGTTTGCTAGTATAGAGAAGGAAGCGGCGAAAATGGGTTTAGCAGTAAATGAGGGTAAGACTAAGTATATGCTGTCACCACAAAAGGACACACAACATCGACGAATTGGACAGAACGTTACCATTGACAGATATAACTTTGAAGTAGTACGGGACTTTGTCTACCTCGGCTCCGCTATTAACTCTGACAACAACATCTCGTCAGAAATTAAACGAAGAATTACTCTTGCCAACCGCTGTTTCTTCAGGCTAAGAAGGCAATTTAGTAGTAGAGTCCTCACTCGAACTACTAAGGAGATCCTATATAAGACCCTGATCATCCCAGTCCTGCTCTACGGCGCTGAAGCATGGACCGTATCAAAAGCGGATGAAGAAATCCTTGGTAGATTCGAGAGGAAAATTCTTCGAAAAATCTTCGGTCCCGTTTGCGTTGACGGGCTATGGAGACGAAGATTCAACCAAGAACTATACGAGCTGTACAGCGACATGCCCCTGGTCAAAAAACTCCGCATTGGACGTTTAAGATGGCTAGGACATGTAGAACGAATGGACACCAATACTCCGGCTCGCAGAGTCTTCGATTCCCAGCCAGACGTCGGACTCAGTAGAGGAAGACCTCGCCTTAAGTGGCGCGCACCGACCTCAACCAACTTGGAGTGCGCAACTGGAGGCAGTTAGCTAAGAACCGGGCTAATTGGAGAGGCATGTTGGTTGAGGCCCAGGTTCATTCCGGACTGTAGCGCCACTTAAGTAAGTAAGTAAGTACTTCCATATTGGCCTTCAAGACTCCTTGCATGACAAGGTCTCCTATTCGACGCGAGTGTCATTCATGTCACATGTCCACATAAATGAATGGGAACAATGTTGGAACATTGTTGCCCAGATTTCATAAGGGAACTTCGTGTCCTTTATGGTTTCGGGACACATGATAACTTTTGCTTGTTCGCTGTCAGTTTATTTTTCCATTGGACAAAAGCGAACAAATGTCATCTGACATAAGACCATATTTTGAAATATGATGAAAGATTGGCATTAACGGCCTCAAAACTTAGCTCTTCCCTTCATTTGTTTGTGCGAAGTTACTATTTCTAACACAAAGGAAGAGGGCCTCCAGCTTAATGCCTAATCCGAGCGGCACATTTGAGAAGCTTCTCATGACATTGTTACTCTTGGACCTTTGTCAGACTTTCGCAAGAGGTGGAGCAATGATAAAAACTTAGGTGTTGTCATTTTCCGGATTTGGACTAGAGACCCCGCGCTTAGCTGTCCAACGTACTAACCAATAAGCCATCGTACCCGAAAAGAATCATAAGGCCAATCTATGAAGGGTCTGGAGGTGGTAAAACACAAGGATATTAGACGCCATTTGCAATATTCAAAACCTGTACATGGTACATTCGAATGGACAATTCCTTGTTGTCGGTAGAAAAGTTCTGAGAAGTGGAAGAATGTTTGGGAATGAAAGTCGAGTGCAGAAGTGCTATCGAGCGGAAAGTCGGATCAGGATTGAACATATATCAGGTGGAAAGCATTCATTTCGTAAAAGGATCGGACATGAATGATCGATGGCTTATGAAGATAAGTTGGTGATGAAGATTTGATTTGAGAAACACGATTTTACCTTTAAACAGCGAGAATCGTCCTCTTCACAGCCTCCCAGATCTGCTCTATATCTATAACATTTCGGGAAGTTGCTAAATGGACATAATATCGAGAGAGTGACAGGGCAAGAAACTAACCCACATCCAGCAACAAAACGTTGACGCTATCTCAAGTATTGAAGAATCAAAAAGCTGACGAACAATAAGACAGTCGGTTCTGATATCTCTTCAAATATGGACCAGTTGGCATAGAATTGCGCATGCACAAAACAATCAACAAAGTCTGGATGTATGCAAGCAAGCCCGATGACTAGCATATAAAATCCCATTTTTCCCATCAACAAGAAGGGCAAATCCCAACTACCGAATCATATCCCTGCTGAATATCGCATATAAGATCCAATCCAACTAACTCTGTAAGACTTTCTGCAAAATACTCATCGGCACGAATCAGTCGACCATAGACCGAAATTTCATTAAGCAAATCCTGGAAAGTACCATGGAATTTCAAGCTGAGGCGGATCATCTTTCTATCGACTTTAAGGCTAAAAATCATAACCTGTAAATCTAAGGAGCGATAACAGCATACGGGATTCCATCAAAATTGAGACAATTGGAAGCAGATCATCTGTACTTTTCCAAATATGTACCGGATTCTGACAAGGAAACGAACTATCGTGTCTTCAATCTTGTGCTGGAGCAAACCGTGCGTAGGACGGGTGTAAACAAGGAAGGGGATATTTTTAACTTATTTCTACAGCTACTAGGATCCGGTGAAGATATCAACATTATCGATCACCCCCATCGTACCGTTGTATAAGCATTTACGGCAATTGATGAGCAGCCGAAACGTGTTGGTCATGAAGTTAACGATTAACGGTTGTTGATCCAAAAATTTGGACAAAATGTAACTCTTGATAAGAACGACATTGGGGTACAAAAAGAACTCATCTACCTCGGATTCAACACAAACCCCACGAATAACAATTTAGTTTAGATTTGACAGAGCTAGGCTCTAGGAAACCGATGCTACTTCGCTTTATCGAAACAAGTGGGACACAAGCTTTTAGCTTGGAAATCCAAATGCTTACTCTACCGAACATTGATCCAGATCCCACTTGTTCTATTTCATGGCGCCCCTGATAGACCAGAAAGCGGAGCAAATCGTAGGCACTTTTGACCGAACCACTTTTCGTCAAAGAAGGAGGAGATGATACAAAAGCTTACTCGATCAACAGTACCAAGATGCGGATATAGTACAAAATTTACTAACCAAAGACGACAAACTCGTATCATTAACCTCTCGATTAACACCATACCACCAGCGATTGTCGAAGAACAATGCCAACGATGCCAAAAAGCCATTAGATCAGCCGCAACTGATGTGCTAGGTTTCTCGCGCCCACCAGCAAAAAAACCCTTGTTTTGATGAGGAACGCCAAAAGATGCTCGCAGCCAAGAACGAGGCTTACATGGCTAAGCTGCATGTGAAGACGAGAGCTTCCATTGAGCTCTATAGGCAGAGAAGAAGGCAAGAACACCGGCTTTTCAGAAAGAAGAAAAAAGAGCAAGAAAAGCGCGCGATCGAGAGGTGACATTCCAGAAACTATGTTCGCAAGTTTTACCAAAGTCCAAAACGTCCAAATCAAATATACAATGTTTGAACAGAATCCTTTCGCGATGAACAAGGAAATATCGTAGTTGAGACACAATCGATGCTCAGGATATGGAAGAACCACTTCTGCGGACTGTTAAACGGCGATGACGAACAACATTCCGCTGTCAGGCAGAACGAAATATTGGCGCCGACATCAAAAACTACCAACCACCCGACCTAAGTGAAGTGAGGAAAGCAATACCTAAACTCAAGCTCAACAAGGCAGTCGGAAATGACGGCCTTCCCGCCGAGCTTTATACATCCGAAGGAGATGACAAACAAGTGTCACCATCACCAACTCATAAGCCAAATCTGGTCGGATGAAAATATGCCTGAAGAATGGAACCTCAGCATCGTTTGCCCGATCCACAAAAAAGGAGACCCTCTGAACTGCGCCAACTACAGAGGCATAAGTCTCCTCAACATCGCTTACAAGATCCTATCTGCCGTAATATGTGAACGCCTGAAACCGTTTACCAACAACCTGATTGGCCCTTATCAGTGTGGTTTTAGGCCAGGAAAGTCCACAACCGATCAAATTTTCACACTTCGGCAGATCCTGGAAAAAACTCAAGAAGTCCAAATCGATACCCACCACCTATTCATCGATTTCAAAGCCGCATACGACAGCATTTATAGAGACGAACTATACAGAGCCATGTCTAGTTTTGGTGTACCGCCCAAACTCGTCCGTTTGTGTAGGATGACGATGGAGAATTCTCGCTGCACCATCAGGGTCGGAAACGACTTCACCGACACATTCGATACCAAAAAAGGATTTAGGCAAGGCGATGCGCTGTCATGTGACTTCTTTAATCTGATTCTTGAGAGGATTGTGCAAAACTCCAAAGCCAACACCAGAGGCACAATTTTCCAAAAGTCGGTGCAACTACTAGCATACGCTGACGATATTGACATCATTGGTAGGACTCAACGTGATGCTTTAGCCACGTTTGCTAGTATAGAGAAGGAAGCGGCGAAAATGGGTTTAGCAGTAAATGAGGGTTAGACTAAGTATATGCTGTCATCACGAAAGGACTCACAACATCGACGAATTGGACAGAACGTCACCATTGACAGATATAACTTAGAGGTAGTACGGGACTTTGTCTTCCTTGGCTCCGCTATCAACTCTGACAACAACATCTCGTCAGAAATCAAACGAAGAATTACTCTTGCCAATCGCTGTTTCTTCGGGCTAAGAAGGCAATTTAGTAGTAAAGCCCTCACTCGAACTACTAAGGAGATCCTATATAAGACCCTGATTATCAAAGTCCTGCTCTACGGCGCTGAAGCAAGGACTGTATCAAAAGCGGATGAAGAAATCCTTGGTCGATTCGAGAGAAAAATTCTTCGAAAAATCTTCGGTCCCGTTTGCGTTGACGGGCCATGGAGACGAAGATTCAACCAAGAACTATACGAGCTGTAAAGCGACATACCCCGGGTCAAAAAACTCCGCAATGGACGTTTAAGATGGCTAGGACATGTAGAACGAATGGACACCAATAATCCGCCTCACAGTCTTCAATTCTCAGCCAGAAGTCGGACGCAGTAGAGGAAGACCTCGCCTTTAGCGGCGCGCAAAAGTAGAAACCGACCTCAACCAACTTGGAGTGCGCAACTGGAGGCAGTTAGCTAAGGACCGGGCTAATTGGAGAGGCATGTTGGTTGGGACCCAGGTTCATTCCGGACTGTAGCGCCATTTAAGTAAGTTAGTATCAGCCGTCTTGGCGGTGTCAATTGTTCGCTTCGGAGCTGCGATTTAACCCCTTCGGATTTTTTTTTTTTGAGGGAAAACGTGAAGGACCGATGTTATACAAAGGAACAGGTCGAACTATAGCCCGAAACAATCAACAAGTTCTTGGAGAATTGGAGTGTCAGAATGCGCTACTGTGAATGTTGATGTTCCCTGGAGTATCCGTATGTGTAGGTCAATGCTTGGCAAGTGTGTATACTTGAAGAGCGTCAGTAAGGGGCTATTTTTGGGTTAAACGTCGCACATGGCACATGCGCAATGTCATATCTGTAGTAGTTGTGTCATGATCACATATGGTGTTTTGGAATTACTTTCCGATAAATTGCTGCACAGGTTGTAAGGTGCATCGCGAATGGTCACAACCTATGAGGGGCTTTGTTAAAACAAACGGGACCAACGATTTTTCAAAGTAATGGCAATGCAAAATTAATTTTTTTATTGTAAAACTACTGCAGAGTTAAAAAAGCTTCCAGTTAATCCAGAGTTAGTTGCATCTTGTCAACCCTAGTACTAAAAACCGGAGTCCAACCCTAACAAAAGGACGTAGAACATATGCCTTCCTGCGCAATGGATACTGCCGCTCCTACAACGCATTATAACCGACCACGACGCCGCCAATAACACAGTCATACGATCATTCATTCATAAATTACCCCGTTTAATGGAGTGCAAGTGGTTCGAGTAATTAAATTCTCCAACTGCAATCAACCATATAAACATCATAACATCCAGTCAACCGTGTAGGTGTTGCGCACTCCCAACATGGCGCAAAACAAAACCATCACTCGTACCTTGCCGTTCGGGCACACCGAGCGGAAATCCATCTGACACCCGAGATTGATGTTAAAACAACAACAACGGCACCCAGTGAATGAAATAATTTTTTTTTAATTTTCATTCATAAGCCACCTACATGGCTCCAGTGTAACCACAATTGATACATTAATCAGCCCCCTCCTCTCTGGAAACGCGCAACACTCACTCACACTCACAAAGCTCAAGAAGACGACCTCAATTTCGGATTCTAATAGACACCGAGCTCCAAGGCTGCAGACTACCCACGAAACCCTTTCCCAATTATCATTTCATTAAGAATCAATATCACGACGACGTTAGGAAAGTAAACACCAACATCTTGCGGTGGGTCATATTGGCGGCGCCAAATCCTACGTAGGCCGTCGACGCACTTCCACACTTTGCGCGCGCGCAACTATTGCATCATTGATCTGAAAATACAGATTTTCTGTCAAAATTTACCTGTTTCTATCAATCGACAATGGCGGCGGCTACGATGTCCAACCTACACGCGCGCAGATACTCCAACGACTTGCCAACCGCAAAATTATCATTTTCTGCCATAAAAAAGTATCTCAGAAGTGTATCTAAGCCGCGTACATGCGATATTGGTCTCGATTGCAGTCCATTAGCAGTGGCAGCCGCAATGAGGCGCGATCGGTCAGTTCATTCATAAAAAAAAAAAAAATCGAAAGTGGCTTAGAGGCAGTAACGTCGCGTCGGTCGGCAGCACTTGGAACACACCGTGCACACCACCTACCTAACTTGCAGGTGGTGTACCAGTAACACTGTCGCGTGCTTCAGTCACCTCACTGGAGGCGATGACAACTACACCGATACTAGGAAAGGACAGCTCCCTATACCGTGTTACGATTGGTACGTGTATCCGGCGACCTCTTTTGACTTTAGGCTTGCAGCCCGAACTTGAATAGATCAAAAGGACATTTTTTTTTTGCTGCTGTCCTTCTTCCACACCCCCCTTTTGAATGTCCGCTGGAACACTAACAACACCTATCGAGATAAAAGATCTAAAGATCGATAAGTATCTAGATACATGATAGAGATAAATCTGTTGTGGCGCGTTACACTACCAAAAAAGGTTCGCTGGCTTGTGAATTTCGCGCGAGTGGGTATACCCCGTATATGTCGCCTCCTCAAAAGCCGCTGTTGAGCTGTTCTATATGCTCGTTCTTGCCAGCTAGAGATCTATCTTTATCTGTGATTAAATTCGAATTTCATCGTAAGTATCGCCTGTGTATCTATAGAGGAAACATTCTCATTGTGCATTTGTAGATACATTTTTTCATAACTACTACTTCGCTACCCACATTCGCAGCACACTTCTTGTGTTACTTGAAACAACAAATTTCAATTTTTTTTGTATCTACAGGTATTCATGGTGTATCTGTGAGGTTTTTTTTTTTTTTTTTTGATATTTTATTCACTCCATGAGGTGTCGCATTGTTGTTTGTTACCAGATACTGGTCTGTTCTAGTGAATTTATTTTCCATTTGTTTGGTGGAATAAATCATGCAACGCCAATTCAGTTATTTTATTGGAGCAACGTTTAGGTTCTTTGACGCCCACTTCAGAATGGGTTTTCGAGTTCTTTTGAGGCATTTATTTCATTGCTTAGGCAATTGTCAAGTTGTCATCTTTGGATGTGTCAACAAATCACGACAAGAGTTGTAAAGAGTTTTTTTTTTTGGTTGGTTTACTATGACATCATGTGGGCTAAAGCTGTAACCTTTACCGTAGAAGGGAATGTCTGGCGGTATGAATGAATGATTTGTATCTTTTTGTATGTAATGGAGTGTTTTTGACATTCAAAGACTGTGTTGAAGTAACGGTTTTTATGATGAATGCCCTCGAGCTCTGATACCTCTGATATGTACACTTTTACCGTCATTGAAGGCCTAACAAGCTGTGAGCATCTTGGAGAACATTTTTTTAATTCGAGGCATAGGTTCTAGATCCAGCACCTTTAGTTCTAGCGTAACTTAACTTTATCCCATAGCATGGTAAACAATCTTTGAAAAGGAAAACATCCGAGAGGATGTCTATGAAGCCGGACCAGAAAGATGTGCGATTAGTATTTGAAGTAGAGTGCATTCATCATAATCAGGAAATTCAATGGAAAGGCAAGGAATACATTCTTGGTAGGTTGATCACCCACAAAAAAAAGACTTGGACATATCATGAAGAGCTTCATCACCAAAGAGGTCCATTCTCGACACATATCGCAGCGAAGAAGAATTATATTAGGAACCACATCCGAAAATGAGGGACAAGGACCAAAAATTAGAAAGCTGGTCAGAAGAATATTTAAGGCCACTCAAGCCACTCACCCACCAGAAAAGTGCTGGGTACCTCTATCTCATTGAAACAACTCCCAGATCCCAAACGCAAAATGACAAACAACGATGGATCCCAGCACTTTCATACGCCCAAGTCGAGACGGAAATAGCAGCAACATGGGAGAAACAGCGAAACTACGGAGCGAAGAATCGAAGAGGCAGGACCAAAGTGTAGAGAGGACGAGCCAAGAAGTATCCTAAGCGCAATTAAAAAGGCCGGAAAAACTTCGGATTTAATTCGAAAAATTAAGGCAACCCCTGAGCTAAAAGAAGTGGGGTCCGATGTAATCCGGATACGAAAGACGGCCAATGAGGAGCTTCTGCTGGAGCTGTAGAAAGCAGCCGACGAAAGTACCGCGGAGCACCAACACAAATTAAAAAAACCCTCATTGAAATAATGGAGTTTGGATCACTAACACACGAGGTGCTCATTGAGGGCAAATATCAAGATTGGGTCACCACAGAGGAAGAGATCTGCCAAGCCTTCTCAGAACAGTTTGATTTAATAAATCCACGAGGGGCTCAGTGGCGCGATGGTTAGTACGATGAACTGCCGCGTAGAAGGTCGATTCCCAGGCGTAGCAAACCCTAAATGATTTTTCACTGCCCTCGTCAAGTGATGATCTGACAAATCTGGCGAGTAATATCAAATGTCAAAAGCTTATCTCAACTAAGCCGTTCGGATATGGCAGAAAACATGGGTTCCGCCATTGTGCAAGAGTGCACACGAACACATGAAAGGTTGGGAGAAAACTCAACCCTAGGTACTAACGAGCCTGTTGTGCCAAAAATTTGTATTTTTATGAGGAGGGTTCCCTCATTAAAATACAAATTTTTGGCACAACAGGCTCGTTAGTACCTAAGGCTGAGTTTTCTCACAACCTTTCATGCAAGCAGGCAAACTGCCGTAAATAGCCTACCCACGAACAATGTTAAGAAAGTTCCGGAAGTGGGTAAAGTACAAATGGGCTGGTCGGTATGTTAAATAAGGGTAAACGTTGTACCGCTGCTATACTTTGCCTTAACTTTGGGCACGAATAAAACGGATGCAAAAATACATTGCATATGCGGATTTCGTCAGTGCGGAACAGAAAGGTCATGTTGCCAAGGGCTGCAGAAATGATCCAAGGTGCGTTCTCTGCCAGGAAAAAGGGGTACGCAAATACTATGCCTGGTAATAAAAGAAGCCACCAAAGCCAGGAGAAATATATGAAAGTGCTTCAAAAAAATGTAAAACCCAGCGAAGTGCCAGAAGACATCCCAACACAAACCGTTCGCTAGTTAAAGACAGATGTTGCCATATCATCCAAGCAGTACGAAAATCTAGAAGCATCTACAGCACTTTGGGTAGCGGATGACTGAAAAAATGCTGATACTTGGCCTTGTGGAGACTACGCCTTCGAAGAAAAACTTATGAGACCAATAAGCTCTTTGTCGAGAAAATGTGAAAGGAGTACAAGTCTTTGGCTGGTTTGCATCTCGAAACAGCAAATTTGAGGAGTTTCAAGGTATCTTGACAGACTCGTAGATGATGCTAGTTGTAGATAAACAATCGTAGTGGGAGAATACAACAGCAATCAAGTGATCGCCTCTATCCATCAATTTTTCGATCATCTCAGACTGTATAGCTATGACTTTGGCACGAATGTTTGCCTTGAGCTTGGCAATGGTCTGGAGCTACATAGGTGAGGTAACGGGTCCGCCATCTAACGTTTTTTTTTCAACTAGTGCTTATTTCGTGAATGGTAACACTTACCTCATGTCTGATTTGACAGATAATTAGTTTTATCATTCCGCTGAACGAATATGGTTGTGTATACACTTGAACAACTCTGGGAAATATTGCGACATTACTTTGAAAATCATGGTAATGTTGTAGAATGTGCGAAAATTGCGTAAGGATTTTGGAAGAAGAGAAGCACCGTCAGCTCCGTATGTTCGTTATCTTGTGAAAAAAGTAAAAGAAACTGGCATCCTCATCGATAAACCAAAGCGAGAAAAGCCAAAAACAGTGCGTACACCCGAGAATATTGCTGCTGTGGCAGAAAGTGTGCGTGAAGCGCCATCAACATCAATTCACCGTCGTTCTCAAAAATTGAACATTTCGGAGACATCATTGAGACGAATTTTGCATAAAGACCTTGGTATGACGCCATACAAAGTCCAATTGGTTCAGGAGTTGAAGCCAACTGACCATCCAATGCGTTTTCGCTTCGCTTAGTGGGCCCGCGATCGACTTAGAGAAGATGCCGATTTTGCCCAAAACATCATCTTTTCAGATGAAGCTCATTTTGATCTTGGCGGGTATGTAAATAAGCAAAATTGTCGCATTTGGGGCACAGAAAACCCGCACGCATACATTGAAAAACCGGTACACCCAAAACGAGTCACTGTTTGGTGCGGATTTTGGTCCAGAGGCATAATTGGGCCATTTTTCTTCGAAAGTGAGCAAGCAGTGGCCGTTACAGTCACTGGCGATCGTTATCGGGCCATGTTGAACGAATTTTTGTTCACAAAAATTGAAGAGGAGGATATTGGCAACATTTGGTTTCAACAGGACGGCGCTACGTGCCACACAGCCGAAGCTAGACTCGATGTTTTGCGCCCTGTTTTTGAAGATCGCATTATCAGCCGCAGAGCTGATGTCGTTTGGCCACCTCGGAGCTGCGATTTGACACCGTTGGACTATTATTTTTGGGGTGCCGTAAAAGATAAGTGTTACGCCGACTAGCCAGAGACAATTGACGCTTTAAAGGACAATATTCGTGAAGCCCTTGGTGAAATACAGCTGCACACAATCGATAATGTGCTTAAAAATTGGACCGATCGTGTAGGCTACTGCATGGCCATCCGAGGCAGCCATTTGAATGAAATTATTTTTCATTATTAACCGGAAGGATTGTACTTTCACATAAAAAAAATATTGAGCAGTTTTTTTATAGCATTTTCCAAAAAAAAAGTTATTTGGCGGACCCTTTACATGTGGGTTCTCAGCAACACTCTCTCTTACCGCTTCATTTAATTCATTGGAATGTCTTGAGCGTTGATGAACATATCAACGATCTCCTACTGTCCCAAACGGCAAATAATGACACCAAACGGTAAAAAGTGTTGACAGGCGGTGCTTATGTTGGCTACTACGACATATTCGACGATATACACGTTGAGTTAGCACAATTGAAACAACCCCTTTAATTTAACGCAATGGTAGGAACAGAAGACGTCTTTAACAGTGTTATGTCAGAAAACACAGCCACACGACAACACGTCTGGCAACGGACTAAGACTTCGCTGCAGAACGAAATGCCACTATAGCCAGCATGTCCTGAAGTCCTGCGGCTAGATGCCACATCCACACAAGATGCTCAGAGTTCTGCAGATTAACCTGCAGCACTCTAGGTGCGCTAGTGATAACCTCCATGTCTTTCTGAAAGAGGAAGACATCGACATCAGAACCCTGGGTGGGAGGTTCCACCATCCAAGGGCTCAATGACAAGGCCTACAACCTTTTTTTACAACATCGACAAACAGAACGGTAAGCCTAGATCCTGTATTTTAGTTAAAAAAACACATCAAAGCTTTCTTTTCGCAATAGAAGTACCCCACCTTTAACATGAATAGATTGCTTAAAATTCTTACGTGGAATGCCAATGGCCTTTGGCAAAAACTTGGAGAACTTGAATTATTTATGCAGGAAAAAGATATAGACATCTGTTTAATATCCGAAACACACGCAAAGAGTAAATCGAACTTAAAAATTAAAGGTCACCTCGACTATCATGCTCTACATCCATCGAATAAGGCTAGAGGTGGAGCCTCACTATATATAAAAGAGTGTAACGAACATTCGATTGATCTTAAAATAGAAATCGAAACAATGCAAGTGCTATACAAGTCAAAAGCAGACAATCCTTTCTGAAGATATCGTCTATTTACTGCCCACCACGATGCAATGTTGAGAAAATCCCTTGGACAACGTTTTGTCATCGGAGGGGACTTTAATGCAAAACATACATTCTGAGGATCTAGATGCATATCACAGAAATGTAGGATGCTTTATGATGTAGGTAGAAAGTACAATAGCGGATTTTATTCAACGCGAAAACCAACTTACTGGCCAACTGAGGTCAGAAAAATACCGGATTTGATCGATTTTTTCATTGTAAAAGGTCTGCCGTCCAGACCAAGTTGAGGAATGACAAATGACAGACAAAGTTGAAGAATGCTATAATCTTTCCTCTGATTAGAAATAAAAAAAACATCCAGATTAACAAATGGGAATACCAACTGGGAAGGTTTCAAAAACGATATTGAAAATAAATAATATTGACTGGGTGTATCGCTTAGAACCCCATTGGAACTCGAAGTCGCGGTTGACTCCTTTATCGATACCATCCAAAAAGCAGCATGGAATAATACTCCTCAACCGAACTAAATAGTGAGCTAAAATTAAGTACCCCCGAGAAACACAAGATTTAGTAAGACAAAAAAGAAAAGCTCGTAAAAGATGGCACCAAACTCGTGCCCCGCAAGATAAAACACATCTCAATCGGTTGAGTAATTTGCTATCAAATTCGATTAAAAATTTTAAGAACCATGCCGTAGAAACTTATCTGCAAAGCCTAACCGCTGGAAAGGAATCGAATTATTCGCTCTGGAAAGCAATTAGAGTCATAAAACGGCCAAAAATCGCTGTGCAGCCAATTAGGGTAACTCAAGACGTTTGGGCAAAAAGCGAAAAGGAAAAAGCTGACGTTTTTGCCTCACATCTTGAGGAAACATTTAAGCCATTTGATGGTCCGGCGCAAAATGAAAACCTTAATATATTCGAGAGTACAACCGATAATAACATAGTAAGATATGCAAGTATTGCAGAAGTTAAACGGGAAATACAGAAACTAAAGCCTAAAAAAGCTCCGGGTTATGACCTGATTACAGGAGAACTTCTTAAAATGTTGCCTCGGAAAGCATTAACTAAGCTTCTTTTTATTATAAATGCAGCGCTCAGCAATCGTTTGCCCGATCCACAAAAAAAGGAGACCCTCTGAACTGCGCCAACTACAGAGGCATAAGTCTACTCAACATCGCTTACAAGATCCTATCTGCCGTTATATGTGAACGCTTGAAACCGTTTACCAACAACCTGATCGGCCCTTATCAGTGTGGTTTTAGGCCAGGAAAGTCCACAATCGATCAAATTTTCACACTTCGGCGGATCCTGGAAAAAACCCAAGAAGTCCAAATCGATACCCACCACCTATTTATCGATTTCAAAGCCGCATACGACATCATTTATAGAGACGAACTATACAGAGCCATGTCTAGTTTTGGTATACCGCCCAAACTCGTCCGTTCCATCAGGGTCGGAAACGACCTCACCGACACATTCGATACCAAAATAGGATTTAGGCAAGGCGATGCGCTGTCATTTGAATTCTTCAACTTGATTCTTGAGAGGATTGTGCAAAACTCCAAAGCCAACGCCAGAGGCACAATTTTCCAAAAATCGGTGCAACTACTAGCATACGCCGACGATATTGACATCATTGGTAGGACTCAACGTGATGTCATAGCCACGTTTGCTAGTATAGAGAAGGAAGCGGAAAAAATGGGTTTAGCAGTAAATGAGGGTAAGACAAAGTATATGCTGTCAACATGAAACGACACAACATCGACGAATTGGACAGAACGTCACCATTGACAGATATAACTTTGAGGTGGAACGGGACTTTGTCTACCTCGGCTCCGCTATTAACTCTGACAACAACATCTCGTCAGAAATCAAACGAAGAATTACTCTTGCCAATCGCTGTTTCTTCGGGCTAAGAACGCAATTTAGTAGTAAAGCCCTCACTCGAACTACTAAGGAGATCCTATATAAGACCCTGATCATCCCAGTCCTGCTCTACGGCGCTGAAGCATGGACCGTATCAAAAGCGGATGAAGAAATCCTTGGTCGATTCGAGCGGAAAATTCTTCGGAAAATCTTCGGTCCCGTTTGCGTTGACGGGCTATGGAGACTATGATTCAACCACGAACTATACAAGCTGTACAGCGGGTATGTCAAAAAACTCCGAATCGGACGTAAAATCCTACAGGCCTATTTCACTTCTTCCAATAATTTCAAAAGTTTTTGAACGGATATTACTCGGTCGATTACACCCCATAATTGAACAGAAACGTCTTTTACCTGACCATCAATTTGGGTTTAGAAGTAAACATTCAACGGTGGACCAAGTACATCGAATTACAGATGTAATTGAGAAAACTTTCGAAGAAGAGAAAATTTGTTCAGCCGTATTTGACGTGTCGCAAGCTTTTGACAAGGTGTGGCACAATGGCCTTACTTATAAACTAAGTCAAGTTCTGCCAGAACAATTAAATAAAATCCTCGTGTCGTATCTTGAGCATAGACTCTTCCGTGTGAAACTTGGAAGCGAATATTCCGAGTTCAAAGAAATAATGACAGGTATACAGCAAGGAAGCGTCCATGGACCAATCCTGTACCTCCTATTCACTCGTGATATCCCACAAACAAACGATACAATAGTTGCAACGTTTGCTGACGATACTGCTATACTAGCAGTTGGCACAACAATAGAGGAAACAAATATCAAATTACAAAACGCTCTTAACGAGGTAAATGAATGGACTAAATCCTGGCGGATTGCACTTAATGAGAGCAAATCGATCCATGTAGATTTTTCATATAAACGGACAAAAAATTTGCCTGTTTTTCTAAATACGGTTCGAGTCCCGTTTGCAAATGAAGCGAAATATCTCAGTATGACACTCGATGCAAAATTAAAATGGAAGTCGCATGTAAAAGAGAAATGCGAAGAACTTAAGAATAAATACGGAGAACTGTACTGGTTGCTCGGAAAATATTCGAAGCTTAACCTTGATAACAAGCTGCTATTATACAAGCAAGTGCTAAAACCGATTTGGACAATTGGTATACAACTATGGGGTTGTACCCGTGAAACAAATCTAAACATTCTACAAACTTTTGAAAACAAAATGTTAAGATCATTCGTCAATGCGCCGTGGTACGTAAGGAATGAAGATCTACGCAGAGATCTGGGTATTCCCGCGGTTAAAGATGAAACAAAAAATTTTGCACGAAAACATAAAAAACGTTTATTAGGACACGTTAACACAACAGTCCTTCAAATTCTCGACGAAACAAATATATTGCGGCGTCTTCAAAGAACTAAACCCTTAGATTTGGCCCGATAATAACAAACCACGCTATTAATTGCGGAAAAAGCAGGAACTCTCAAAGGAAAGTTACCTGCCAAACATATTATATTCTCGTGATAAAAAAATTGCTGGATAAGTCGAATACTTAGTTGCAATAGAAATACAAAATGGGTGGTGGTTTTAGTGAGTAAAAATCTCACACTACTTTGGGCACGTGCTCATCGTGTCTATGAAGATTTCCACCAGCCCACGAAAAAAAAAAAAAGCTTTCTTTTGTCCCAACCTTAGCTGCAACGACCTAGCTGTTATACGGATTGAAGCTGAAAAGCAGGAGCGCCTGTATGCAGCTTCGGCCTATATGGCACACAACCGGACTGCCCCGCCGAAGGAGGTAGAGTTTCTTACAGCCACTCTATCCAACAAGAAGACCAACTTGATTCTGGGCTGCGATGCCAATGCTAGGCATACCCTGTGGGGCAGCTCAGATATCAATGTACGAGGTGAGTCTCTTTTTGATTTTATAATTCACAAGCTGGCCCGTCAAACGTTGTTTTGCCACCTACAGCGCCACCTGTTGAGAATTTTTCAATTTTTCTTTTTTCCTTAACCTTCGCTGAGCAATTACGAACAAATCCGCAGAAGGAAGTATCCAATTTGGTCCAGTCGTTTTCGAGTTTTAAGCATCCGAACAAACCAAGATCCATTTTTATATACATAGATAAGAATATAAGAATAAGATAACAACCTGTCAATTTGCAACAAGGATTGTACCCCAACTTTAACATTCCCGAGCACGGTGAGTTTTAGGGGCTGGAAAGGAGCTGTTGACATCACACTAGCCACAAATAACGACAACCTAAAGGTGCAGAACTGGAGCCTGAAATCCTTCTCGGATCACAGCTGGATACTCTTTGATGTTAATATTCGTATTGATGCACCAATCCCCTTTAGAAATCCTAGAAGAATCAACTGGCCAAAGTTTGACCAAATAGTCAGATCTAGACTTCAAGTAATACCAAAATCTAAGATCACTTCGACAGACGAACTGAACGCAACTATCGTTACCTTCGAAAGGGCAATGAATATTGCTTTCAAGGTCTCGTGTCCAGCTAGTTTCGGTAAGAAAAAACAAACTCAGGAAAATGACTACGACCAGGGTCATTTTTAACATCTGCCATAAATACAATTTTTGGCAACCTTATAAAGATTCCCTTAGAATATACAAAACGGCTAATTGTAACGCCAAGAACGAATCTTGGCAATAATATGGAGAAACCATCAATAGCCTTAAAGACTCTTCTGGACGGAGCATAATCTTAGCGAAGGACCATTCAAAGCCGTCCTTAATAAGAAAGTCGGATGGTAGCTGGGCAGAGACTTCATCTAAATCTCTGTCTATCCTTATTAACACACACTTCCCGGGTTGCAAAGAAATACCGCCAGCATCTGCTGACTCTCGGCCCGCTGACCCTGCAACTTGGGAAAATATGAAATCTATCATAACCAAAGAAAAGACATCCTGGGCAATAAATAACTTCTCACCCTATAAATCACCTGGCCTTGATGGCATCATGCCGATCATGCTACAAAACTTACAGGACACTGTAATACCGTGGTTGTTGCCAATTTATAGAAGCTGCATCATGGAGACGTGTCATAGTAGTTTTTATACCAAAGGCAGGTAGACGTGGACATGAATCTGCAAAGGATTATGGGCCCATTAGCCTCGTTCCTTTATTTTAAAGACCCTGGAGCGGATCCTTGACATCCATGTGCGCAGCATTCTGAATGAATCACCGCTATCCACTGCATATCTCAAAGGTATATCGACTGAAACCGCTCTGCATGAGGTGATAGGGACCATCGAAAAGTCCCTTTACTACATCGAAAAGTACATTTACTAGCCACCTTCCTTGATATAGAAGGGGCTTTCAATAATGTACAAACTGACAGCATACTAGAGGCCCTAACCGTAACTGGTGTAGAGGAGCATTTTAGCCAATGGATTATATCCATGCTAAGGTCTAGAATCATTCAATCAACACTATGCAACAGCATCCTAACGCGATATGCTGCCAGAGGTACACCACAGGGTGGTGTGATATCTCCTCTGCTGTGGCTTATCGTTATGAATTAACTGCTGATCCGACTTGATCGGGATAGGATTAAGGCAGTGGCCTACGCAGACGACGTAGTGATCCTATAGTATCAGGAAAGTTTCTTTCAGTGATTAGCGAAATCATGGAGTACTGGATTCTGTTAGTACTTGGGCCACAAACTGTGGCCTGGGTGTTAATCCGAGCAAAACGGAAATGATTCTTTTCACCATGAAGACCAATATATCAGCCTTTAATCTCCCCCGACTTAACGGACAAGCGCTCTCACTCTCATCCAATGCCAAATATCTAGGGACTATCCTGGATACCAAGCTAAATTGGAAAACCGACATAGAACAAAGGGTTAAGAAAGCATGTATAGCTTTCTATGCCTGTAGAAAAACTTTTGGCCAAAGATGGGGCCTACAACCAAAGATGACACTTTGGATGTACACGGCTGTTGTTCGGCCGATACTCACCTACGGGCACTAGTCTGGTGGCCTTCTATGAGTAAAGGGTACATCATTGACAAACTTAAGAGGGTACAAAGAACTGCATGCATCATGCACTGATGCTTTAACGGTCCTTCTTCATCTTCTCGCTCTAGACATCCATATCAAAGGCATTGCAATGTGCAGTGCAGTCGGGCTCAAAGAATCCGGCTGCTGGTTCAAAAAGCCCTATGGGCACAGCGATATCCTTGATTCAATGCCAGCAGGTCTAGCTGACCATCATACCGACTACATGATACCCAAACTGACCTTCCACAAACACTTCACCGCTGGTTTTCCAACTAGAGAGACGGCTCCAAAATGGACTGCGGAGTAGGCGCAGGTTTCGCCTCCAACCAAATTGATCACGAAGTCGAAGAACAATGGCAGCGATGCCAACAAGCCATTAGATCAGCCGCAACTGATGTGCTAGGCTTCTCTCGGCCACCAGCAAGAAAACCCTGGTTTGATGAGGAATGCCGACAGATGCTCGCAGCCAAGAACGAGGCCTACAAGACTAAGCTGCAGGTGAAGACGAGAGCTACCATTGAACTCTATAGGCCAAGAAGAAGGGAAGAACATCGGCATTTCAGAAAGAAGAAAAAAGAGCAAGAAAAGCGCGCGATCGAGGATATAGAGAGGTGCCACTCCAGGAACGATGTTTGCAAGTTTTACCAAAGTATAAAACGTCAAAGCCAAGAATACAAGGCTCGAACAGAATCCTGTCGAGATGAACAAGGAAATATCGTAGTTGAAACACAGCGATGTTGAGGATATGGAGGAACCACTTCGGCAGACTGTTAAACGGCGATGACGAACAACACTCGCTGTCAGGCAGAACGAACCATTCAATATTGGCAACGACAGCGAAAACTGCCAACCACCCGACCTGAGTGAAGTGAGGATAGCAAAACCTAAACTCAAGCTTAAAAAGGCTGCCGGAAATGACCGCCTTACCGCTGAGCTTTATAACGCTGGCGGAGATGACTTGGTAAGCAACATCCACCAACTCATAAGCCAAATCTGGTCGGTTGAAAGCATGCCTGAAGAATGGAACCTCAGCATCGATTGACCGATCCACAAAAAAGGAGACCCTCTGAACTGCGCCAACTACAGAGGCATAAGTCTACTCAACATCGCCTACAAGATCCTATCTGCCGTAATATGTGAACGCTTGAAACCGTTTACCAACAACCTGATCGGCCCTTATCAGTGTGGTTTTAGGCCAGGAAAGTCCACAACCGATCAAATTTTCACACTTCGGCAGATCCTGGAAAAAACCCAAGAAGTCCAAATCGATACCCACCACCTATTTATCGATTTCAAAGCCGCATACGACAGCATTTATAGAGACGAACTATACAGAGCCATGTCTAGTTTTGGTATACCGCCCAAACTCGTCCGTTTGTGTAGGATGACGATGGAGAATTCTCGCTGCACCATAAGGGTCGGAAACGACCTCACCGACACATTCGATACCAAAAAAGGATTTCGGCAAGGCGATGCACTGCCATGTGACTTCTTTAATTTGATTCTTGAGAGGATTGTGCAAAACTCCCGAGCCAACACCAGAGGCACAATTCTCCAAAAATCGGTGCAACTACTAGCATACGCCGACGATATTGACATCATTGGTAGGACTCAACGTGATGTCATAGCCACGTTTGCTAGTATAGAGAAGGAAGCGGCAAAAATGGGTTCAGCAGTAAATGAGGGTAAGACAACATCGACGAATCGGACAGAACGTCACCATTGACAGATATAACTTTGAGGTAGTACGGGACTTTGTCTACCTCGGCTCCGCTATTAACTCTGAAAACAACATGTCGACAGAAATTAAACGAAGAAATACTCTTGCCAACCGTTGTTTGTTCGAGCTAGCAATCCTTCGAACTACTAAGGAAATCCTATATAGACCCTGATCATCCTAGTCCTGCTCTACGGCGCTGAAGCATGGACCGTATCAATAGCGGAGGTAGAAATCCTTGGTCGATTCGAGAGAAAAATTCTTCGGAAAATCTTCGGTCCCGTTCGCGTTGACGGGCTATGGAGACGAAGATTCAACCACGAACTATACGACCTGTACAGCGACATACCCCTAGTCAAAAAACTCCGCATTGGACGTTTAAGGTGGCTAGGACATGTAGAAAGAATGGACACCAATACTCCGGCTCGCAGAGTCTTCGATTCCCAGCCAGACGTCGGACGCAGTAGAGGAAGACCTCGCCTTAAGTGGCGCGCACAAGTAGAAACCGACCTCAACCAACTTGGAGTGCGCAACTTGGAGTGCGCAACTGGAGGCAGTTAGCTAAGGACCGATCTAATTGGAGAGGCATGTTGGATGAGGACCAGGTTCATCCCGGACTGTAGTGCCACTTAAGTAAGTAAGTAACTAAATAGCCAGAATTAAATACAAATTTCTCAGCCGAAAACCACCCTCCCACCTTAGAACAACCAAAGCCTCTTCCCATTCGACTCCATACCTATCTATGACCAAACAACCCAAACGCTAGCCTTCCCTTCACGCACGCCACTGCACTGCCTCGATGAATATTCGCCTAGGAGGGGTGTAATAGAAAGGCAGACAGATGAAAAAATCAAAACAAGACCTTGGATGTAATGGGCATGGAACTGTGACTAGCCCCGTTCACCTGGGTCTTATCTTTAAATCCAATTCTCCCTTTCGAAACCCAGCCTACCACCTTAGAACAACCAAAGCCTCTTCCCATTCGACACCATACCTATCTATGACCAAACAACCCAAACGCTTGCCTTCCCTTCGCGCAGCCACTGCCTCGATGAATATTTTATCATCGACTGAGAGTTATTTCGTCAACAACAATATTCCTGCTCATTGGTCAATTTAAATATTATTGCAACCTGTAATAAATTCAAATTGGATTTCCCGTAACCTTGACGGTCCGCGAGCGCACCAAGAGCATTGGTCTTGTGTGGCTGAGGTTGAGACTGGGGCTGGCCAAACCTGGTTATCTCAACCGCATGACAGCGATTAACTGGAACAAGCGCCAACTACTCTCCGCCAATCGACTGCACCAAACATAGATATCTCATTCTCGTCCTGACACTATCGCCACACCATACACGACGTCTAGCTGTCAGAATATACCGCACACACAAGCGAACACACCCTATCAGTATGCGACACATTACCACATTGTTGTCACACACATTTTGCAATTTTTAATGCGATTGTCATTTGACAGGTAACACAATTCGCAAGTTGTCCGCTCGGTCGATCAGCTTCGCATTCTTCCTCTCTCTCTCTCTGTCGCTATCACCGCCTTTGTATCTCACTCTCGGTTCCACAATTTTCTGGTGCGATATCACACAAAAAACCTCGAAACTCACCGGATAAAGGAAAAAAAAAACGAACTCGCTAGAGAGGTGGGAATTTATCGCATTTACGCTGTCGAATCGTGTCCGATACAGGCGGCGGCAGGCTGCCAACATTGTTCTCGATCTGTGAGTTTTTTAAATTCTTCTCAGCGTGACAACCGCGCCGCTGAATAAGAACAACGGACGGAAAATAAATCGGATCGCGGATCACAGATCATGGTGTTAAGGTGATCACCAAGCACAAATATTTGCACCGCACAGGGGTGAGGCACTTTGAACCAGCGCGCGCGCTCCATTGAAAAAGCTGTCAAAAGGGTGCCTGTGCTGACCGCATCCACCTGTTGTCAGCGTCAACGTAGGTAAATTGCAAAAGCATTTTTCATCTCACTAAATTTGGTGCTACCGCCGCTATACCGCCGTGGGACATTCATCATGCTCCACAATTATCACGCCAACTCATTTCGTTTGGCCTGATGCTGCCACGCTGCAGATGATCAAAACATTGACGACGACGGAACCAACTATTTTCGCTTGTTCACCGAAATAGATCGTTTCGGCTTTAAATATAGCCCGAGAGAGCGAGAGAGAGATAGAGTAAGAGAACGAGAAGGATTTGCTTGATGAGATGGTCCAGTGACGTCGTTGTTGTGTGTCCGGCGGGAGTCATAGATACACAATTGGATTGAGCATCGCGCCGTCAACGTCAATCTTTTCTGTTTTGGCATGGATATCTGTGCGCACGCCTGTGTGGGGTCTAAATTTAGAAGAACCTCTACCGCCAGATTGTGTACACAGATACACCGATTGGTGGAGCAGCATCATTCAGATACACTCTTCCTCTCCAAGTAGGGTAGTAAAGTCAAATTGGAGGGAAAGCTTTACGCTCTATGATCGGTGGCGTCATGTGATGGTGTTCTAGGAATTATCATTCTGTGAGATGCAATGACGTGGATCGCGGAATGGAATTTTTAAGAGAAATTTTCATTTCGATTGGAGATTTTGAGAGCACGCATGGTGAGAGGAGAGTATTTGGATTGGAAGAGTATTGGGGATGTGAGATATTTTAAAGTTGCGAAAAAATAGGTGAATGGGAATTTAAAAACTTTGAAAGTTCGCTTATGCCTATCAACTACGCCCGATGGGGACAAGTTGAAGGTAAAGGGTTAAAAGGCCTCATAAAACCTCTTTAAAATTATTTTAAGGGCAGCAAAGACAAGCTGGAAAGGACGTCATTACAGAGACATCTGCAACACTAAATCCAAAAAAAAATTCAATTTTTTGCCGCAACAGGCTCGTTAGTACCCAGGGCTTAGCTTTCTCACAACCATTCATGTGTGCGTGTGTACTTCTTGCACGATGGCGGGACCTCCTATTTTATGCCGAATCCCAGCGGCTTTGTTGAGATAAGCTTTTCTTGACATTCGATACTACCCGAATGATTTGTCAGATCATCACGAGAGGAGGGCCAATGAAAAATCATTAAGGTGTTGCTACGGCTGGGAATCGAACCCAGACCTACGGCACTTTATCGCATTAACCATTGCGTCACTAAGCTGGTCTCTTTCTCGTTGGGTAAAAATAAATGGACGTCGACTACTTTCCATAAAACCATAAGGTTTGTGCCCATAGTGCGTTGCCATAAACGCTTCGTGAAGATTCCAGGGATTGTCTTCTCCACCCGTCATCTACGTATTCGGGTCGACGAGGGATCGTACCCCCTCACCCATCGTTCTATTTAGACCGTCTTGTCTGACACTTCCCGTCTCGAATCTCTCACAGTACCTATGGGCTTCGACGGTGTATATCCGAGGACTACCTGTCTCACGTTTTATTTATCGTTGATCCGTCGTAAGTCCATCCACTCTTCCTGAGGTGGACCACTGTTACACTCGATGTACCTATATTAGATTGCATTCTCAGGTATTTCGATCCTGAGAATGCAATCTAATATAGGTACAGCAAGTGGACCAGTGGACCAGTGGCTGATGGGATCATGGCTGTCCACCACTTCCTACTGATTCTTGGCTTGCAAACGCAAATAAATTTTTAGCAGAGCAAAACATTTGGAAAAGAGCGTTAAAGTGCACGCTCTTTCCCAGTGTGTGTCCAAAAATACGTCAAATAAGTCTCTTACAAGAGTTCTTGGAATTTTTCCTGGCAAATTGATTTCCAAGGGAGGTGACTCAAATTGTCCTTTCTTCAGTCCTGATTTTAACCCCTTTGCACTTATTCCTATGGGGCTATCTCAATTAAAAAATTTACGCTAATCAACCGTCTTATTCATCACGAAATGGCAGCCATCATAAGAAATTTTACTGTTCGACTAAATGAGTGCCTTGAACGATAGAGTTTACGTTTGGACGGAACTGTGTGCAAGCATTCGAGTATGATTGTGACCACTTCGGACACGCTACCGTATTTAATATCGCAAACGAGGAAACTCAGCTGAAGGATTTCGACCAAATGCGTTCTTTTGACTATCAAGGACGAACTGTTTTTTTTTTGCGTTGAAAGATCCTCAGTGAAAGGTGAATTCGATAGGGGTATCAGAAACCCTAATATTGTTTTGAAGTGACGGTATGGGCTGCGGTTTCGGCACGAGGAATTTTTTCGGAAATAGAAGGGGACGTGCAATAACAGTGAATTCAGAGTTTTATGTGAAGACGACTTCATGGTCACTGAATTGCAAATTTACCTGACTACAACTAAAGAACATGGCCCTAGAACGACGTAGTCACAGATATCTCTGGCACGAGTTCATGAAATTTTCCCTGGCAAATTGATTTCCAGGGGAAGTGACTTAAATTGGCCACCATTGTATCAATTAATTCAAATATTTGACACTTTAAATACGATCTTGGGATATAAATTCTGAACACCAAAATGAAATAGCTTTCGACTTTCACCTCAGTTCGGGCATCTTGGATGTCGTTGTAAGCCGGTCCGCCACCCGGGATATCACCCAATTGACGGACCACATAGTTGCCCTGGTTATCCAACGGCCAACCTTTAAAGATTCGAATTTGAATCCGACCAGAAGGGGTGAGGTAGGAAAAGCCATCCTTAGTCATTGGGGTGTTGAGAATAACTTCCAGATCTTTGCAATCGAGGATGAGTTCGTTCAGAGCGATGGGATCTATGGCAGCCCCAAATATATCAACAGACTTCTCGGATTTCCCTACCACCACTCAAGCTCGAATTTCAGCAGCCAACTGTTTGAATCTGATAGCTGCACCACCGCCAACGATGGCTATGTCCACTTTGTCCACGTAACGCTCCATGTCGACACCCTTCCATCTTGGATTCTTATCCCTGGGGAAGAGTGCGTAATGGGTGGGAAGCCTGGGATATTGGACTGCATCGGAAAATGAGAATAAAAACATTCTTCTGAGACACCTTGTCCAACTTGATAATGAATCGTTGGATGTCGTTGTAAGCCGGTCCGCCACCCGGATTTCACCCAATCGATGTTTTCCTTAGGGTCCTTTACATCACAGGTCTTGCAGTAAATTCAATTTAAAGCATTGATCTGGAGTCTCATATTGCCATCTTCGTCGTTGCGAACGAATTCGAAAACACTAGCAGGACAGAATCTCGATTCAGGACCTTCGCCAAATTGTGATCGAGGGAAGAACATCGGCTTTTCAGCAAGAAGAAAAAAGAGCAAGAAAAGCGCGCGATCGAAGATATAGAGAGGTGCCACTCCAGGAACGATGTTCGCAAGTTTTACCAAAGTGTAAAACGTCAAAGCCAAGGATATAAGGCTCGAACAGAATCCTGTCGAGATGAACAAGGAAATATTGTAGTTGAGACACAGTCGATGCTGAGAATATGGAAGAACCACTTCTGCAGACTGTAAAACGGCGATGACGAACAACATTCCGCTGTCAGGCAGAACGAACCATTCAACATTGGCAACGACAGCGAAAACTGCCAACCACCCGACCTGAGTGAAGTGAGGATAGCAATACCTAAACTCAAGCTTAATAAGGCTGCCGGAAATGACGGCCTTCCCGCTGAGCTCTATACGGCTGGCGAAGATGACTTGGTAAGTAACATCCACCAACTCATAAGCCAAATCTGGTCGTATGAAAATATGCCTGAAGAATGGAACCTCAGCATCGTTTGCCCGATCCACAAAAAAGGAGACCCTCTGAACTGCGCCAACTACAGAGGCATAAGTCTCCTCAAAATCGCCTACAAGATCCTATTTGCCGTAATATGTGAACGCCTGAAACCGTTTACCAACAACTTGATCGGCCCTTATCAGTGTGGTTTTAGGTCAGGAAAGTCCACAATCGATCAAATTTTCACACTTCGGCAGATCCTGGAAAAAACTCAAGAAGTCCAAATCGATACCCACCACCTATTTATCGATTTCAAAGCCGCATATGATAGCATTTATAGAGACGAACTGTACAGAGCCATGTCTAGTTTTGGTATACCGCCCAAACTCGTCCGTTTGTGTAGGATGACGATGGAGAATTCTCGCTGCATCATCAGGGTCGGAAACGACCTCACCGACACATTCGATACCAAAAAAAGGATTAAGGCAAGGCGATGCGCTGTCATGTGACTTCTTTAATCTGATTCTTGAGAGAATTGTGCAAAACTCCAAAGCCAACACAAGAGGCACAATTTTCAAAAAGTCGGTGCAACTACTAGCATACGCTGACGATATTGACATCATTGGTAGGACTCAACGTGATGTCATAGCCACGTTAGCTAGTATAGAGAAGGAAGCGGCGAAAATGGGTTTAGCAGTAAAGGAGGGTAAGACTAAGTAACGGGTGATTTTTTAGCTGGTTTGGTTTTGGCAACACTGGTTTTGACAGCTGACGTATGTTTAGTACCTTGTGTCACTGTCAAACAGCTTCAGTTTGGTTTGCAATTTAACCATGGATCGTCTTACAAATGAACAACGCTTGCAAATTATTGAATTTTACTATCAAAATTCGTGCTCGGTTCGAAATGTTCATCGCGCGCTGCTTCCATTTTATGATCGGCATTCTCGACCTTCTGAGCAGTCTATTCGGAAGATTGTGACCAAATTTCGCACCAAATTTACTTTGTTGGACATTAAACCACCAACACGTTTACGTACTGTGCGTAGTGAAGAAAATATTGCGGCCGTATCAGCTAGTGTGACAGAAGACCGCGAAATGTCGATTCGGCGCCGTTCCCAGCAGTTAGGCCTTTGTTACAGCACTACGTGGAAAATTTTGCGGAAGGATTTGGGCGTAAAGCCTTTTAAGATACAGCTGGTGCAAGAACTAAAGCCAGCCGACCTACCACAACGCCGAATTTTTGGTGAATGGGCTCTTGGAAAGCTGGCCGAGGATCCGCTTTTTTATCGAAAAATTGTGTTCAGCGATGAGGCTCATTTTTAGTTGAATGGGTACGTAAATAAGCAAAATTGCCGCATTTGGAGTGAAGATCAGCCAGAAGCATTGCAACAGCTACCAATGCATCCCGAAAAAGCCACTGTTTGGTGCGGTTTATGGGCCGGCGGCATTATTGGGCCATATTTCTTCAAAGATGATGCGAATCGCAGCGTTACTGTCAATGGTGAACGCTACCGAGCGATGATAACAAACTTTTTTTTGCCCGAAATGGAAGTTCTTGACTTGCATGATATGTGGTTTCAACAAGACGGTGCCACATGCCACACAGCACGCGAAACAATGGCGCAATTGCGAGGCGAGTTTGGTGAACAGTTAATTTCACGTTTCGGGCCGGTCAATTGGCCGCCTAGATCGTGCGATTTGACACCATTAGATTATTTTTTGTGGGGGTATGTCAAGGCTAATGTCTATAGGGACAAGCCCGCTTCGATTGACGCACTGGAAGCCAACATCCATGCATTCATTCGTGAGATACCGGCCGATATGTGTGAAAGAGTATGCCAAAATTGGACTCAGCGGATGGGCTACCTGAGACGCAGCCGCGGTCAACATTTGCATGAAATTATCTTTAAACATTAAATTGCAAGGTTCAAACTATCGATTCAAATAAATATTTCATTCATTTTTTCGAATTTTTTTCTAAGCCTCTTAAAAAATCACCCTTTATATGCTGTCATCACGAAAGGACTCACTATATCGACGAATTGGACAGAACGTCACCATTGACAGATATAACTTTGAGGTAGTACGGGACTTTTACTACCTCGGCTCCGCTATTAACTCTGACAACAGCATCTCGTCAGAAATTAAACGAAGAATTACTCTTGCCAACCGAACTACTAAGGAGATCCTATATAAGACCCTGATCATCCCAGTCCTGCTCTACGGCGCTGAAGCATGGACCGTATCAAAAGCTGATGAAGAAATCCTTGGTAGATTCGAGAGGAAAATTCTTCGAAAAACTCCGGCTCGCAGAGTCTTCGATTCCCAGCCAGACGTCGGACGCAGTAGAGGAAGACCTCGCCTTAAGTGGCGCGCACAAGTGGAAACCAACCTCAACCAACTTGGAGTGCGCAACTGGAGGCAGTTAGCTAAGGACCGGGCTAATTGGAGAGGCATGTTGGTTGAGGCCCAGGTTCATTCCGGACTGTAGCGCCACTTAAGTAAGGGAATCCGTCGTCAAATGGGTCACAAAGTCACAAGCTTGCTGGTTGCCTTCGGCGTTGGTTCCAGTAAATGCTTTCTATCAGGCTTGGGGCTGATGATTTGTTGACACTCACTGGCTGCCTTCCAAGTGGATTGTGGATGGAGGAACTGATGTTGCGCACTTTGTAGAAGTCTTTCCAAATGAAGGAGTCTTTGATTTTGTAAGGGTAGGATTTAGGTTCGAAACCAGGAGTCTCTTGACGAACTTCACTGAATATACTCTCCATGACACTCGCAGCAGCCAGCATTTTACTCTTCATGGCGTATGACTGCCCTGGGAAGAAAATCAACTTCTTTGAAAAACTCTGGATACAACCCTTGTTAATAGTACGCTTACCATACGCAATGCTTTTTCACGCACTTTGGGAAGCAATTCCTGACAGTCCCTTTCATTCATTCAATCCATGGATTCGTCTATCCCGATGACGGATAAAAAAGCCAACAGTGACCATGTGAGTTGGTTCATTCAAGTGGTAGAGGAATGTTCCACCAAACCGAGGACTTGTTTCTCCGGTTGGATCATTCAGACTTCTTTCAAGACGATGCCATCAGTCTGCGGGTCACTTCCAACGGTAAGACTGAAATTACTCATGACCTGCTTCGGAAAGTAACCTCGGAAACCTTCAACAACATGCAGTTCCATGCCACGGGCAAAGGAGTCTTTTGGCAATCAATCCTTGGCGGTAGCCATATCGTTTGAAGTGATACCCTTTACAGCGTAAACCGGTGAACTGTCGCGCAGATGGTCTGGATTCGATTCCTAAACCGGAGCAACACCTTAATGATTATTTACTGGTCTTCCCCTTGTTATGATCTGACAAATCATTCGAATAGTATCTGTCAAAGATAGCTTATCTCAACTGAGCCGTTTGGAGTCGGCAAAAAACAGGAGGTTCCGCAATCAAACACGCTTTCGTGTATGGTTGTGAGAAAGCTAGGCGCTGGGTACTAACGTGTCCGTTGGGCCAAAAATTTGTATTCTTTGCTGCAGCACATCCTGTCTAGATTTCAAAATTCAAGGCTTCCATTTGTACGCCTAGCAATTTGACTAAGTATTCGAGACGGACCACATAGTTGCCCTGGTTATCCAACGGCCAACCTTTGAAGATTCGAATTTGAGTCCGACCAGAGGGGGTGAGGTAGGAAAAGCCATCCCTAGTCATTGGGGTGTTGAGAGGAACTCCCAGTTCTTTCCAATCGTGGATGAGTTCGCTCAGAGAGATGGGATCTATGGCAGCCCCAGAGAAGATATATCAACCGACTTCAGTGGATTTCCCTTCCACCACTCAAGCTAGAATTTCAGCAGCCAACTGTTTGTCTCTGATAGCTGCACCACCTCCAAAGATGACTATGTCCACTTTGTCCACGTAACGCTCCATGTCGACACCCTTCCATCTTGGATTCTTATCCCTGGGGAAGAGTGTGTAATGGGTGGTAATCCTGGGATATTGGACTGCTTCGGAAAATGAAAATAAAAACATTCTTCTGAGACACCTAGTACAACTTGATAATAAATCGTTATATCAATAGAATCAAGGGCTGCACTCTTTCAGGCCATTTGCTCATTCTTCAAACCTCAGCCTTAGCATCATAGGTCCTCCAACGTTTTTTTTATAAACTTCCAAATTGTTCAGCCTGACTCACCGCCCCAGGGATGATTGCAGTTGTCTATGGAAAAATTCCATTAATGTACAAAAGCTTCATTCTCCCTCCACTTCTCTATAGAGGTTGCAGAATTTTTTTTTTAATTCGTGTATTCTAAGGTTCACCTGACTTAATATGGAAAGGATGACCCTAAATCTTATCTAGGTACCTGTAGTATCTACTTGACTATGAAATAGGTGGAACTTGAGGTTATATGCTCCATACGACTTAGTTAGAACGTTGGGTATATGAAATAGTCTAAAGTCTTACAAGATACCATCTGTTTGTGCAGTGGCCTAGTGGTTAGTGCTTTAGATTACCTGTTTCAATCCAAGAGTGAAAAACTGTCAGGAGAAGCTTCTCAAATTCGCCGTTCAGAATCGGCGTCAAACTGGAGGGTCCCACCTCTAACGAAAGCCTCACGAGGATCCAAGACTACTCAACTGCCATGAGAAGCTTCTCAAATTTGCCATTCAGAATCGGCGTTAAATTGGAGGGTCCTACCTCTGGCGAAAGGCGGATGAGGATCCTAGAGTACTCAACTGTCATGAGACGCTTCTCAAATTTGCCATTCAGAGTCGGCGTTAAATTGGAGGGTCCTACCTCTGGCGAAAGGCGGATGAGGATCCAAGAGTACTCAACTGTCATGAGACGCTTCTCAAATTTGCCATTCAGAATCGGCGTTAAATTGGAGGGTCCTACCTCTGGCGAAAGGCGGATGAGGATCCAAGAGTACTCAACTGCCATGAGAAGCTTCTCAAATTTGCCATTCAGAATCGGCGTTAAATTGGAGGGTCCAACCCCTGGCGAAAGACGGATGAGGATCTAAGAGTACTCAACTGTCATGAGAAGCTTCTCAAATTTTCGGTTCGGAATCGGCGTTAAACTGTGGGGCGAAAGCCTCACGAGAATCCAATAGTAGAAAACTGTCAGAAGAAGCTTCTCAAATTTTCCGTTCAGAATCAGCGTCAAACTGGAGGGTCCCACCTCTGGCGAAAGCCTCACGAGGATCCAAGACTACTCAGCTGCCATGAGAAGCTTCTCAAATTTGCCATTCAGAATCGGCGTTAAATTGGAGGGTCCAACCCCTAGCGAAAGACGGATGAGGATCTAAGAGTACTCAACTGTCATGAGAAGCTTCTCAAATTTAACATTCAGAATCGGAGTTAAATTGGAGGTTCCCACCTCTGGCGAAAGCCCCACGGGGATCCAAGATTACTCTAGTGCCATGAGAAGCTTCTCAAATTTGCCATTCAGAATCGGCGTTAAATTGAGGGTCCTACCTCTGGCGTAAGGCGGATGAGGATCCAAAAGTACTCAACTGTCATGAGACGCTTCTCAAATTTGCCATTCAGAATCGGCGTTAAATTGGAGGGTCCTACCTCTGGCGAAAGGCGGATGAGGATCCAAGAGTACTCAACTGTCATGAGACGCTTCTCAAATTTGCCGTTCAGAATCGGCGTTAAATTGGAGGGTCCCACCTCTGGCGAAAGCCTCACGAGAATCCAATAGTAGAAAACTGTCATAAGAAGCTTCTCAAATTTTCCGTTCAGAATCAGCGTTAAACTGGAGGGTCCCACCTCTGGCGAAAGCCTCACGAGGATCCAAGACTACTCAGCTTCCATGAGAAGCTTCTCAAATTTGCCATTCAGAATCAGCGTTAAATTGGAGGGTCCAACCCCTGGCGAAAGACGGATGAGGATCTAAGAGTACTCAACTGTCCTGAGAAGCTTCTCAAATTTTCCGTTCAGAATCGGCGTTAAATTGGAGGGTCCCACACCCGGCGAAAGACGGATGAGGATCCATGAGTACTCAACTGTCATGAGAAGCTTCTCAAATTTAACATTCAGAATCAGCGTTAAACTGGAGGGTCCCCCCTCTGGCGAAAGCCTCACGAGTATCCAAGACTACTCAGCTGCCATGAGAAGCTTCTCAAATTTGCCATTCAGAATCGGCGTTAAATTGGAGGGTCCAACCCCTAGCAAAAGACGGATGAGGATCTAAGAGTACTCAACTGTCATGAGTAGCTTCTCAAATTTGCCGTTCAGAATCGGCGTTAAATTGGAGAGTCCCACATCCGGCGAAAGACGGATGAGGATCTATGAGTACTTAACTAGCATAAGAAGATTCTCAAATTTTCCATTGGGTACCGGCGTTAAATTGAAGGGTCCAACCCCTGACGAAAGACGGATGAGGATCTAAGAGTACTCAACTGCCATGAGAAGCTTCTCAAATTTTCAGTTCAGAATCAGCGTTAAACTGAAGAATCCCATTTGGTGTGACGAAAATATTAACCTCGCACACAAAAATGCATAAAGCAGCTTCTTTTGAGTCCCTGTACAGATAGCTAATGCCAGATATTTAATTTTTTCAAGGCACCACCTATTTTTGCAACTAAATTGAAATAATTAATCACAAACCCCCGTGGGCCGTCTTATAGTTTCATAGATCCGTTTAAAAATAACAAACCCCATAGAAACGCCTCTTGAACGACGCCATTCCACCTCCATGGGCAACAGTTGAACTGCATTCCCGACGATTGTCAAGTCGCAGGAATAAAGTCCTCACAACCGGAATGGATTTGTGTGTGCAATAAATCAATTTGTCGACCATTTTGTCCTGCATACTCTTCGGCCTGAATGCAGCGACTCCAATCATTAGGATCCATGGCCCTATGTTCCAGAGTATCCTGTTTTATAGGTCCCGTGGGCTTAGAGCATACCTACCACCACCGAGATTCGAGATGTGTGAATGTAAAACAAAACGAAACTCCATAACGAGTGAAATAATTGTCGCGCCACAGCCAGATAATGGATGTGACACACGATTACAAGCGGATCAAGTTCGGCCCACTTTTCTGACGTTGTCGTTCCTTCATACCGTGCGTGCGTCGTCGTCCTCCGATTCATGAGTTTGCTGTGTGACGCCTCTTCCTCCCAAAAAAAAATAACCCAAACACAGGGACATAAACTTGCTTCCCTGCCTATTTTTAGACGGGGGGCTTTTTCCCCCGCCATATCCCCTCGCCGTGTGTCTATTTCGGGTGCACACACCACATCAAAAGGATATTCCACTCGAAAAGTGCGTCTTGCGTGTGTGTTGTGGTGCGGCCCGTGCACTTAATCATATGTCGCGCTGTATTTCAATTCAATTAGAACGATTTGAAATGAAAATAAATATTCTGTCGCGCGGCGACGATAATTAGCGGCGATGTCGTGTCGATGACAGTCGACCGACTGAATGACAGACCAACCGAATACCGAACTGAGGTGCGGCAAGCGATCGGTAATCAGAATGACTGCTGCTGGTTGCAGCAATGCTGTCTGTATGGTTGGGTTCCAGTTGAATGGCTGCGCACGCGCGCGCTAAAACCCCCCGGGCGCCCAACACCCGACAACCGTCACCAATCACCCGACTTTGTCGATTGAGTTTGAAATTGGAAGACAGACGCACACGATATATCAACTGACGCACGGAGCACTTGCTAATTATTTCCGAATCGCTGTCATTCCGGACTCCGATTGGAGCTGTGGAATGCAAAGGTCTCGGCGCCTGCCAAGACAGTGTTTCTGCCTAGGAAGTGGAATACCCTACTAAGGGCGGTCAATTAGTCACCCATGACATTTGACTAATAGCCAGCAATCATTGCTCGTTGTAAAGTCAGTGCAGTGTCCTATCATCACTCGCCACGCGCACCATCCCTCCCACTCATACCCTCACCATCACCAAACAAACAAACAAAACCACAAAAGTATCTCGAACAACTGTTTGTGGCTGTGACATCGTCACAAATTCGCTCTGACCAAATCCGGCCGGAGCGTGTGGAACTCTTTTCGGCCAACAACTATCCGCGGAAGGAAATTCAACATTTCGTCGTATGTTTCTGGTTCTCGGTGTGTGATGATTCTGGATCTGGATGCTGTGTGTGTGTGTGTTATCGGACGCGCGCATTAAGACTTCGTCTGCTGCTTTTGGTAGTCGTGAACCTCAAAAACAAATTCAAATTGTCCGCACCGGTGAGTTGCCATGTTTGGGCCTATTGACCGTTTTCACAAATGGATTAGAGAGCGAATCCAGATTCAGATTCACCTGGCAGCCATCAAATGATGGCTGTCGCTTTGTCCCGTTCCCGTCGCATTTGCATGCGGAAAGTCTCACACAAGATACTCCACTTGACCAAGACCGCATAAGACGACATCGGTTTTGAACTTGTTCGCATGGCTTTATGTTCCTTTGTGTGATTTGCGTTGTTTCTTGCGTGTGTTAGCCACGACGACGCGGACGTAGAGCATCGTGGACTTCATTTGGAGTGGAATCTCGTAAAGAGTTGGCTTTTTCGTTTGTTGGATAAATATTTTCGGGGTTTGCCTTGTTTGGACGGAACAGGTTAGTGTTGGCATTCAACTTTGGGGTTATTAGTGCGTAGAGTGGTTTGCGCATATAAGGGAGGGAAGGGTTAACGCGGAAATTGTTTCGCATTTGGTGATGGTATTACGCACGCGTGGGTGATGCCGGAGGTTTTGACGGGTTGACTGAGTTTTTTTTTTTTGACAATCTTATGAAGTGTTACCATTGGAACTTCAAAACCAATGAGACAGGTGATGTATGACATTACAGGGTTAAACAGTTTGTAAAAGTTCGCTTAATTCGGAGCCTATTAGTGTCGATAAAGGTAGTTCCGCCAGGATGTGCCTTTAGAAAGCGTAGACTGAACGAAAGATAACGTCATAGTACCTTAAATGTTGTGCCCTCGCTCAAGTCTTGCAGTAGCCTGACATAAAATCGCCATGAAAAGTCTTTCAAGTTTATCGTTCACATCGGAGTTGCTGTAGGTCACTATTTCTTATACAACTATACTACAGATATGGCTTTTTGCATCTGCCATGAGCGTCGGTGACGTAGATGCGCAGATCAAGACTAAAATAAAAACGCGATGACCATATCTGTTCGGTTTTGTCATGATCCCTATCATTATACGCACAGATACAGCCGGAAGACGGTCGATTTTTCTACAGGCTGTATGGACCAATTTACCGCGTAATCCTATACGCACACGCACTCGTCGTAAAAGTCTAGTGCGGGGTCTATGGACCTTTTAACTCTCCTCAGCAAATTGGTCATTTGTTAGAAGATCGCCAGCAGGCAAGGAAGCACTATTCTATCTGCAGAGGATAATAGCAAATTACCTTAGGAACGGGAAGCTTAGTTATGAGACAAATGATGGGTTAAAGTATTTATTACAATCATTCGGCGGAAGTTCCACAAGGGAAAACACTTGGGCCTCTGCTATTGAACATTATGTATGCTGGAGTATTGCGACCAAAGATACGAAATATTAATGTTTGAAAAGAGAATAAATAAAATGAGCTAGCGAGATGTCAATGTGCAATTTTAATGATTTGAAACATAAAAGCTTGTAATTTTAAATGATTTAAAACATAAAAAGTTTAAATGCTTTCAAACAAATAAAATTATGTTAAAAAGCAGTTACTGAAAATAGACGAGTGGTTAGTAATAACTTATCAGAAGCTATTCCGATAAGTAAGGGCATGATTACAAAATTTATACAAGACGAGCCAACCTCGTGCCCCATTTAATACTTCGTAAAGACTACTTAATGACAAAAAACTTTCTTGGAAGTGTAAACGTCGGATTTCTTGTAGGATCGGACAAACCGCAATAAAATGGTAGATGTTTTCAGGTTCTCTCCTGTTGCATAGATTACAAGTTTGTTGAAGATCGGCTCTATGTGGAATGAAATTTAACTTTAGTAGTTCAACTCTGGCTCTGAAAATGGTGCTAATAATTTCCGACGAATATTTGATGTTGAAATAGCTTTCTTGGGAGAGGATTTGATGGTTTAAATTTTTGTACAATAATCTGGACGCCGAAGAAGATGCTCTAGTTAAATGTTGGTCATATATTTTTTCATCGACCTTAGCGATGATCATTGCAAATATATTCTGCCATTCAGTAATGTTGCTCTCTGTAAGAGAAATATTGAGGTCGTGCGATAACGCCAGTTGGTTCCAATATCTGAAAGGTGAATCATTTGTTTGCAATAATCTAATTAATATTGACCTATGAAGACTGTTTTCACTTCTCTTCATCAATCTAGTTAGATAATCTGAATGAGCTTTTAGGTTTTGCAAGTAAATGGGTGGTAAGCCCGATTCCACGTGGATAGCGTAGGTTGGTATCACGTTCGGTAGTCGAAATAGACGCTTAAAGAAAAATCTTTGAACGGCTTCAAATTCTTCAAAGGGGCTCACACCAAAGGCCTGCACACCGTAACACATGCAGGTGTTAACTGTAGCATGGAATACTTGATATTTAGAGGACAGATCAATGTTTTGGTTTGCGAAGAATTTCGGCCACCTCATGTTTAGTGCCAGTTTTGCCTCGCTGCTTTTTTCTTTCGCATGATTGTGGAAGTTTAAGTTGTTTGTAATTAACACACCGAGGTACTTAAATTTATACACCACATCAATCCTCTCGTTGTTGAGGCGCCAAGATTCTTCACGACGTCTTGCTCTTTGTCGGTTCTCAAAGATCATGACCTTTGTTTTCATGACGTTGATTTGGAGATCCCAGGTTTCACAAAACGACTGAAGTCTATTTATTTGCAGTTGGAACGCAAATGGATTATCCGCCAGCAACACCAAGTCATCTGCATAAAGGAGTACTTTTATGTGATTGCCCGCAAAGCTTACGCCTCCAGGAAGAAAATCTGATATGGCATCAATGTACAAGGCGAACAGAACTGGGCTTAAAATGCAACCCTGTGGAACACCTGCAGACGTGTCAAACCATTCAGATAACTTAGATCCATCCCACACAGCTGCACTTGATGACGACAAAAAATTTTCATTTACTAAAAGGAACTTTCTTGTTACTCCAAGCGATGCCAGTCTGTAGATTAAAGCTTGTCTGTTGACGGTGTCAAACGCTGCTTTAAAGTCTACAAAGCATACATACAGCTTCTCGTTCCTTTCAATATATTTTCTAGCGATACTAGTCAATGCAAAAATGTGATCAATAGTAGAAAAGCCTGCACGGAATCCAGCTTGATACTTGCTCAGACGATTGTTGTCTTCAATCCAAATGGACAGTCTTGAATACAGGATCGTAGCAAGAATCTTTCTGAGAGAATTGAGAATGGAGATTCCTCTATAATTCTCTGCCATACTCGCGTTCCCTTTTTTAAAAATAGGAAACACAAGCGCTTTGGTAAAACAAAAGGGACACAAGCATTGTTATATATTATGTTGAAAAACTCCACTATGTAGTTTTTCAGTTGGTCTGTTGCATTTTTAAAGAATTCAATAGGGATACCGTCACTTCCTGGAGCTTTGTTGTTCTTCATGGTTCCCAGAGATGATTCGAGTTCTCTTAAAGAAATTGGACGATCAAGCACAGGTAGTTTCGTTCTGTAATGCATAGCTAAAAGTATGAAGATTCTCCTCCGCTGACAGTAGTGTTTTAAAATGAGCAGCTAAAGTTTCCGCTTCGAGAGCAATCTTCGTACTTCGGCTACACCCACCCAGCTCACGAACGTTAGACCAGAATTCTTTGGAGTTTTTGGCGTGCTGTAACCTGATTGCAAGGCTTTTAAGGTAGAGCATTCGTTTCTGGGTGCATAGTTGCTTAAAATCTTTGTTGGCACGTAGGTACATAGTTTTGAATGCTACAGAGTTTGTCGATCTGAACAATTTCAAGAGCTTAAAAGAGAGTTTGCGAAGGTTGTAGCAATCCCTGTCGAACCACTTACTTTTGGATGTGAACGTGTTGTTATTAATCGTAGTTCTCAATTTGTTCAACATCGCTCGCAGATTGAAGTGGAAGAAGATTACAGTGTTGATTTAAAAGTGTTTTGTATCGAGGAGCTGTATTCTCCACCCACCTCAGTTTTCGAAGGCTATCTGGATTACTGTGATCAACATTCACATTAAAATTAGCTTTGACTTTTAACGGCATATGAGCTGAAGAACTAGCCATAAGTACCTAAAAGTCCTCTACCACATTAAACCATTCTCCAGAAATCGCACAATAGTCGATGACCGATTGTCCTTGGCCACTAATAAAGGTTAGTTCACCACTCGAGTCACCATTTGCTTCTCCATTCAGAACGAATAATCCAAAGTCATCAAACAATTCCGATAAAAGTCTGCCATTACTATTCAGCAACCCATCTAACGCAGGCAGCAAATGCCCAGTCAGGGTTGAACTACTAAGCACGGAGTTTCTGATTCAAAAGCTCAACATCTAGCTAAAGTCTGCAAACACCCCAGAGTAGAAAACTATCATGAGAAGTCGTTTGGAATTGGCGTGGCGTTATTATATATTAATGCACACAAACTAATGGAGAAGATACGTTTGGAGAAGATAAGCTCTGCGAGGTCTGTTTCCTTTTTTTAGGATTTCAGCCCTATGGAACTTAATTCCACAGGGGTTATTGCACTGCACCGTGGTTTTAGGTCAGGAAAGTCCACATCTGATTAAATATTCAAACTTCGGCAGGTCTTGGAAAAACCCCAAGAAGACCAAATCGATACCAAGCACATATTCATCAATTTCAAAACCACATAGACAGCTTTTATTGGCCATCTAGTGGTTTCTTTTCAAATCATAGGTTAGTTTGACACTGACAGATGTTTGCCGGTCAAAATTTCGACAGAAAGTCAGTAACACACCTTCGCGGAACGAAATGATTCGCTTTACGCTTGAACAACGTTGGGAAAACTAATTTCCAAAGTGAGTGCTCTGTAGCCCAACCAGTGCTTTATTTGAAAAGAAGTTTTGACCGAAATGAAGCTGCCGTACGCAAGTTTATGCAAAAAGTTTGTGAGACTGGTATACTTGTGGACAACACTCAAGGTCCCCGTCGGTCGTTGTATGGTGGGCAAAGACGAAAATGTGGCTGCTGTAGCCGAGAGCGCGTGACTCATTTCGCGAACATCAACTCACCATCGATCTCAACAGCTCAATATTTAACGCACTAGCCTTAGAAGAATTCTGCCCAAAGATCTGGGATTATAAGCTTACAGGGTCCAATTGACTCAGCCATTGAAGGCGAATGACCATCCGCTTCGTTATCGCTTCGCATGTTTGGGCCTTAGAGCAGTTTGGATTGGACAACGATTTTGGGCAAAAAAGAAGCTGTTAGGTAAGGACCGGTCTAATGACAGGGGCATGGTTGTTGAGGTTCATCCCAGACTGTAGCGCCACTTAGATTAAAAGTGATAACAGATGACAACCTGTTGGGTAAGCACTCCAATAAGATAAAACTGACTGGTGCGAACCAACTTTGCAGGAAATGCTGCGGCCCAGACGTCGAAGAAGAGGTCTCACACCTACTATGTCACTGCCCTGCGATCAGTAGCAGCCGTTTGAAAATACTAGGCAGCCTATACTTTGACGACCTAAGAGACCGAACGACTATCCCAATAGCGGAGATAGTCCGCTTCTGTAGCAGATCAGGATGGAGCAACTACCTCTTTGAGGCTGAAGGAGCAACACAGACCAGCACCGCATAAGTATCACTATCGAACTTAACCAGGTATCCGCTTTCTCAATTTCAGGTTACTTTCTTCGAAGGGTATCGCTATGGGCCCACGTAGGCCTATACGAGCTTGACGACTCACTTGAGCGTCAACAGCCCATCTAACCTAACCTAACCTAGATTAAAAGCAAGGCCTACAGAGGTATTCTGAAGATCTAACCGTTAGTGCAGGGGTGGATACCGACATGACAGGAAATGTAGTTTGATGCCAAGCTACATAAAAGACCTACGCTCGAAAATATCGGAGCATAAATCAACTTTTTCTACGTAAGATTGCAAACATACCAAAACGTTCTTCGTCTAGGTAGAATAAAGTGGTCTGACTGACCTGGTCATAATTGTTGTGAGTCTAGCTTGTCCACAGAGGTTTTAGCTCGTCATGTTCTTGTGGGGTCGGTTTTTCGGGTGTATTCCTCGGGACTTCCCCAGAGCGAATAAGCCCCCTCTCTAGCTTCTCTACCAATTCGGTCAGTCCCTTCCAAGCCCCTGCTACCAGTTTTAAATACCGTCGTTCTGAAAGTAAATTCGGTGCTGCGGATATTCCGTCAGTACCGTAGACACACGGCACAACATTTAAGCCCGTTTTCATATCCCTTTTTCAGATTTGAAGAATGGGAAGCTTATTTGACTGCTAGTTGAAAGAGCATATATATGGGTAGGGAGTAGCTTCTTTTTTTATTCAAAGGCCTTAAATTACAGAAGGCTATCAGACTTTCTGCTGTTGATCCAAGTGGATGGTATATTCATGAAAGGATTTACCCTAGCCTCATGCATGTAAGGTATTTGGTGCTTACGTTTCCTTTTACCTTAGCATTTGGGGAAAGATCAAAGGCAGGCCATAGTGATGAAATCGCATCTTTTCAGGTTCTTAGTACAAGTAAGGTAGACGATGCGTTAGGAAGTTGGGTACCTGTGTGGGGGTGTCGCAAATAAACCCATAATAGCTCACATAGTCTATCAACTGCGTGCATTGGTCTATATATATCAAGTACACAGGTAATAGGCTAAAGTTAGTCAAGCCCTACCAGAAAAATATCAATCTTGGTTAACTTCTACAGCATGTTTTCTACTGAGTAAATCACTCACCAGATAAAGCATTAATCTCTGGAGCTATGTGTGGCTTAGAAACTGCCAAATTTTGGTTGCCTTATCAGTTTAAGCATTCATCTCGATAGAGTTACTAAATCCTTCATACGATGTAGCTGAATGATAAACCATCCACATTTTTGTATACGACCTCAGGCGTCAGTAAATGATTTCTATGTTCGACTAAAATGGGTTCAAGTCTTCAGAAGTATACTTGGCTACAAAAATTCTTTCCAACTTTAGTCAGAAACACAGAACTTTCTGACTTCACGGTAGAGATCTCTTTTTAAGTTAAATAAGAGCTGGAAAGGTTCGTCCCGGACTGAAAGTCTTGTGAAATAACCAGGAAAGAAGGCCCGCGTTATAGCTGTTACAAAGCCAGTAAAAACGTACAAAGATACAAGGAATTTCTACCGACTTTTGCAGATACATACTTTTACGAGACACAATGTGATGCGGTACCAAACCAAGAAACTAATTTCCAATAGGGACTTCCGAACTTTGACAGTTGATAGCGGCCATATTGTTTAAGCTACATCTGTCAAATTGGCTGTCATTTATTCAGTCTGTTTTGCCAAATCACCATTGACGAACATAGCGTTCAGCAAAACGTGCAAATGAATCAACATGGGTGTTCAGTTCGGGCAACTGTCCTCGTGCTTTGCCCATATTACGACCGCTATAATAGTCCTACCGAGGGAGCTATTCGCAGTGTGGTGGATAAAGTTTTGTCAACTGGTTCAGTATAGGAAAAACTAACACCCGTACGTCGACGAAGCGCAAGATCTGTAGAATCTGGACAGTCGCTCACAGAAATCGGCCTTTCGCAAAAAAAAATATTTGGCTACGGATAGGGACTGACTTCTTTTTCGAAGCCCTTAGATAATCAGAATGGTTATCGACGGATACATTGATAGATCCCATGATAGTCAACGGTATAAAACAAAATGGCGCCAGTCATACTAACTCTCTGCTAGTAGTATCCAATTTTGCGGCTATGTTACTTGAGAGCAGTCTAAAATAAGTCTACGTTTATGGATTGAAGCTTGAGATGATCAGTCCATGGATGCTTCAGTTTGTTTGGGACAATATGACCTACGCCAATCGGCTAAAAGATACAGATAAAGAAAATGCTTCTCTTCGGATATAAGTCATTAGTCAGCTTCATTATTTTGATGGTTTAAAAGATTCAAAGGTGGCGTTTATGGCTGATAGCACTTCAACTCACAGTTTTTCAAAAAACTTTGGTGGTGTTCTTACCAAAGGCAATTGGCTTCAAAACTTTAATATTGCATGGGTCTTTAGGAAAAGATCGTTATTTCGGAGCACCCATATTTTTCATGAGAGTCACGTGACAAGATCACTCAGGATCATCCGTTATCTGAACTATACCGATGCAGGTAGAATTAAGTTTCTTCTTTGTTCTAGTTAACTAAGGATTTTAGATCTACCCAGGATACGATAGTCTTGTGTTAACATATCAATTGCAGTTTAGATCTGAAGTCGAATTGGTGCAAAGTGCCCAATCCATAATAGCACTTTTCGTTTTAAAGAGTATTTCCCCGAAGTTGAGCCTTTTACGAACTTTGGTGATCCTTTCTCTACGTATTTCTCCAGCAACACTTTGAAAAAATCTCATTTCGATGCTACCAAGAGTATCTATAAGGAGGGTTAGGCAAAATCCTCAGCTTTCAGTCGTTCTGACGGCCGTTACCTGAACATGACTAATCAGCTTGCCTGTTTAGTGTCAGCCAAGGGTCTCACTTAGATGTCGACCGTAAGCTGTAACTCGTTGCAACGTACGAACAATGTATAAGCGGGAACCATAGGTTTGAGGTGGGAGAAAACCCATAAACCCAAATCTAAGGTGGAACAGCAAACGCCGAAGGATGCATGGCTAAAAAGGGAGTTTTAAGACGCTAGTTTGCGAATTTCGGATACCGGGCGATCTCTTATCTCAAGAGAGACTTCCTGTGGTTAGACGGGTAGACCACGGGTGACCTATGAATCCCGCCTACTCGGGGGAACAATTGAAAACCCAAAAAATATAAACTTAGAGAATGATGCTTCTACAGATGCATCATCAAATAGGGATGTTTAAGAACACCCCCTGTCGATACCGACATGACACCTACCAATCGGGAAGGGTCACAAATAAGCCATTTCGAGATGATGAGGATAGAAGAGAAATCGTCTCATCTAAGTGATTCAGCCTTGGAATCATAAACTGTTTACAGTATTAGTGTACTTTCGGATGAATTGCATCCGTTATACACAGACGCGTCGGGGTCATCTGGCAAATCGGCTCAGACCCACTCCAAGCGCATTAGATTCACGCCAGCGGAACAGTGCCGTTTCAACAGAGCTCTGAAACAGCCCGCACCATTGCAAAAACAAAAGATGATGCAAAATGCCTGGAAATAAAACGGATGAGATCTGAGGACAACAGTCCTCAGTCCGAAGCGAAGCGAGCTCGCACTGGGAAAACAACCTCTGACAAAACTTTCTATAGAGATAAAGCGAGTTATGTCAGAATGGGTGTCGTACCAGTCGATGTCGATCGCCAATGAACAAATGGTTCGGATACAAGAGAGGATTATGGACATCACGATCGAAATGCGCGATGGGGATGCAAAGCCAGCTTTCCGCGGAACAACTTTCAAAGACGGGTGGCTCATGTAAGTATATGTGCGGACATCACCACTTCAGAGTGGATGATGTGACTTCCTCAGACTAAAAGCGAAATGTAGGATGGAAGTAATGCTTGTGGGGGAGGAAGACTTTCCGAAGCCACATGTTATCAGAGCCTTCTTCCCGCAAAGTACCGGGATCGCAAACGAGAGGATACTGGCGATGCTAGACGGTCAGAACAAAGACCTGAACACAAGGACGTGGAGAGTTCTGCAAAGATCGGACGTAAAAGACGTCGCCCACATGGTCTTTGCGATAAACGAGAGAACGCTCAGGGGAATGGTCTCTTATCGATTTGGACAAATCAAGATAATCCTCAAGGGATCCGACAAGTCTACAATTTAGACTCATAAAAATAGTGACACTGCTACAACGAGCAAGTCTTCACAAATAACAAGCAACCAACGGCTAGTGTGAGTACTGCCGCCGGTAGCGATAAAATGAAAAATGACAAACTGCCGACGAAAGTACGGTCAAACGCCCCTAGCACGAGCAACGAAACCATCAGCCAGCAACGGTTTAGACCTGCGGAACGGGCGCGAGAAAGACAAAAACACGGACAGCGAAACAAAGGTCCGAGAGATAGACACGAAGGTCTCTCTCAACTACCCAGAAAAGGTTCGGAAACCCCTTTCATTGGACCCGAACCGTTCTGTGCAATCACCAAATCAGCCATAAATCTGGCTATAAAAAGCTGGGAACAAAACAATTGTAAATCATACTGGGAGAACATCCCAGGCCTAAGACAGGCCAAAAGAGCTATTCAGCCCTTCAAAACAGATGCCAACAAGATACTTAATCTTCGCAGGCACGATATCAAGAACTTAGTAGGCGATAAGGTTGACATCAATCATAGTATAGGCTCAAGTTGAATCAAGTTTTTGAAGAACTCGAGCATTTTCTGTTTCTGAAACTTTACAAAAGATCGAACCAAGAACTTTACGAGCTGAAGACGTAAGTAGTCCAAAGACTCTCTGGACGCAGTAGAAGAAGAAGTGGAAATCGAAGACTCTGCGACCATGAATATTGGTTTTCATTCACTGTACACGTCCTAGCTTTACGTCTTCAGCTTCAGTTCTTGAAGAAGTGGCACACTCAAGTAGAAACAGAGCTCAACTTAAACTGCGAAAACGGAAGCTAGTGACCACCTTCGGCGGAAATTCCACAAGGAAAAACACTTGGGCCTCTACTATTGATCATTATGTATCCTGGAGTATTGCATTGCGTCTATCTCTGCCACTAGGAGTGAAAGTAATTGAATTTGTTGCCGATATGACCCTTATCATCGAGATGGAGACAACCGCCAATGACGCAGTCTTTAAAATCAAAGACTGGTACCAAGGATGTCTTAAAAACCCGCTAAAGGTGGTAGAAAACGTGAATATTAGTGTTGGAGAGCTAAACTTTCAAAATAACCTACAGTCCGCAATGAACCTGGGTCTCAATCAACTTGTCTCTTCAATTATCCCGGTCCTAAGCATAAAGCCTTCGTTCTCCTCGTTTCCTCTCAAATCGACCGAGAATTTTTTGATCCACTCTTGATATGGTCCGTGCTTCAGCGCCGTAGAGCAGGACCGGGATGATCAGTAGTTCGAGTGAGGGCTTTACTACTAAATTGGCAAGATGTTGTTGTCCGCTAACAGCGGAGCCGAGGCAGACAATGTTCCGTAATACCATACCTTACCTTACCGGAGTAATAAAGCCTTGAAGTTTGTGACTCCATCAACATTCCGAAGAGTCGATTTTAGATGAAAAAGGTGCTCATCCTATGCCAACCAGTCGTCCCAAAATCACTCCACTTCTCATAGCTCTACCCCAACAACAACAATGAAAATAAACATTACGCCAGATGACATTCCCCCCTTCCATGGCCAATTTATTATCGCGGTTCTAATGAAATCAGCAATTATAATCAATTTGCCAATCTCTATCGCTCAATTCTCGAGTCCATCTCCCCATGTAGATCATCATATCACGCTTAATTGACCAATTCCCCACTGCATCTGTATCCGTTGGCGCACACATATAGTCTCCTCGTTCGTTCCTTTTTTTTTGTTTTTTTTTTTTTTTGATTTCAACTTTAATTACTAGAACACAACATCGCACAGCACAGCTTCGACATTCGCAGCCATGAATACCGTCATCATCGTCATCTTGATCGTTTGGTCACCAAACAATTAACAAATGTAAAACAGGAAGCCTCTCCGGCGCACTCCGCATAGATCTGTGCTGCGGCGACCCTAATCGACCGGAAACCGCATCAATCTTATAGCTCGCGCACAGCTCCACCACTCTCTCATTAATGGATCTTTGTGTCATTTAATTAGTGTGCCAGTGTATCTGTGTGTATGTGTGTGTTCTGGACAAGTTCGTGAGTCCCCGAGACACTGTCATCCGAATGCAAATGCGACATTTGTCGCCTCATTCTGTGGGGAGTCGTCCGCCAGCAGGAGACATGGCCCAAACAACAGCCCAGTGACGTCTCCCTCTACAAATCTCTCGAGGCAAGCAGCATCCTTGGGAAACTAGTTGCGATGGTGGTCTGAAGCCTTGTACCTGCTGCACTAATGACCACAATGCACTATATGGGACTAGGGACTGCACTGAGGCTCCACTAATTGCTCCACACTCGCTGTTCGCCGGGTCTAGGACTATCTGTTTGGTCTGTCCATCAATGGTTTGTTGTGCTCGCTACGGTGCTCTGTGTTTGTGACTGATGGTGACCTATGAGCGCACAACTATTGACTTATTAAGTAATTAAGCCACACAAAGACGACTGGCGTCGTCTTAGTCGTCTCTGGCTCAATTTTGACTAGATCGCCAGTGATCCGATCCGTATGGTGTGGTGTAGATACTTTTTCTTCTGGCCAAACGCTCTAATGAAGGACGGACACAAAATCTCAGATGGAGGTCCGCCAAGTGATCGTGCCTTGTCCATGATTGTCATTCACACTGCGGGGTAATGCCTCAGCCTGAGGATTCTAGTGCTATACTCTGGCGGCAATTAATCTTCATTAAAGCCCAGATGTCCCTCAAGCCTATCAATGTGGACTCCATGTGATTGCGCAAAATCCTCTTGGATCATCTCCGGATTTTGCCGGGCCTCTGAGATTTTTCATTTCTACGTTCGAACTTAATTATAATTGACTCGAAACGGCCTTAATTACCAAAGGGCACTGGCCTTCCGGTTCGAGTTCGTATGAGCCGCAGATTGTGACAGATTCGCTTCTGCGCAGGTTTGACCTTCTTGGGTGATCGTCGCCAAGCATCAGCCAGCACATCGTGCTGAACGGAAATGCCACACTGACTGTTTGGGGCACTGAGACGGCGATGATGCTTTTGCCTAAGGCTAGTCTCAATGATAGCCTTATGTTGGAGAGGAGGCTGGCGACGACTGAACGCGACGTGGGGAAGGACTCCAAACGACAGACGAATGGTTTGCTCGTTCTCATTGATTGTTAATTAACTTGATGGTGCGCCAGCATTGGAAAGGAGTCGCACAGATTGGAGACGGCTTGGCAACTGACTTTGACAAGTTGTGTTGCTGGCTGCTGTTGGTGGCTTGGAAGCTGCAACAGCATCTCAGGTGTGAACTGCACGATGTACGGCAGAGCTCCATGTACGGCAAATCCTCACATGACTGTGTTGAGTTAATTATTTGGAGATCATGATGTGACGTTTCGTTGGGCGCTGTGACTTATGATGATGGAAGATGACGGATCACTTGCCATGGTATGGAGATTGATGATATTTTTCGCAAGCTAATCAAGATGTTCATGCGGCGGAAAGACTGGGTCAGGGGTTGACAACTTTGTTATGAGAATTTGTTGATTGACTTTAAAGCGAAATCGCTTATCCATGGATGATGATCTCGTTGGGGCTAGATGGGGTGAGGAATTAATTGCTTTATTGGTTAGAGGCTGTTGCTTTCCTATTAATGGGAAGAAAATTGAAGGCAAAGACAGGATATGCACAGCTAAGCTTTGAAACCTTATGATAGGTTGACTGATCGTTGAATATTGGAGGAATAATCAAAAGGCTTAGAGTTATACTAAGGATCGACAATTATGTGGGCTTAGGTGGTATTTTAAGCGCCCCATTACTAATCCAATTATGGGAAGTTAAACTGAAAGAAGGATATGGGAAGTTCAACTGAAAGAAGGATAGATAGGGTTCAACAAATTAAAAGGTAGAAAGGTGTTAAATGTGTCACCATGCTACAGATCGTAGTCAAAACCTCTACAAAGGTCAGTTAGGTTTTAAGTAGTTTCTTAGTTTGGTTACGAATCATATTGTATCTTGTAATGGTACCTGCAAGAGTCGATTGGAAACTGTTATATCTTTGTAGGATTTTACTGGTGATGAGTATTTTAATTCGGCCATTCTTACCTGTTTATGTCATATGTCTGGGGCACACTCCAGGTTGTAAATCAAGAGTTAATTGCTAATCCATATGAATATAGCTTTACAGACTTTTTGTATATAGGTTATCTTCTGATCCCTAGAACCTCTCACATAGTTTTCCATGAAGAACAATTCTGAAGAAAAGCTACACAAACTTTCGATGATGTAACAATCAGCGTTTAGTTAATCTATGCTTCTCACCCTCAGACCCTCACCAGAGTACCCTTCAGACAATCCTAAAGCTGTACACACCTCTTCAGGTACACAGGACTTACGACGCCAAAATCTAAACTCCTGCTTCAGTCAGAGATATCAACCTGACAGAAAAACGGCGAAGCTAGTCAGTAGGGCAGGAGAGATGGAAGCAGTCTTCAAATAAAAGCTGTACCCACAGACTTATACCGGATGGACAGAAAACATATTTTTTCCTTAGCCAGTTCCTAACTGGTCCTCTCACTAAGGCAATCACTCTCAGGCGGCAGCGGGGGAATTCCCTAAATGGAGTCAACGGTGGCGCCTACAGCTCCAGTTTGATCGAACTGGTAGTGAAATCCCTATATGTGCTGCTTTGACATATTTGAACACCAGGTCTATAGGGATTTCCAATAGTGAACCAGGGTATTGGAAAAGAGTTGGTGGTGGAGGAGCCCTCAATGGGTCAACGGCAGCGCTCATATCCCAAAATAGGCTACTGACATCGGTATTTTTCCGGCCCGCTGTCCTAGGGTCAAAACAAGGGCCTGGCCGTCCAGGTAGGGGGTTGTGCTTTGGGTTAACTACCCATCCACGGAAAAAAGATTATGTTACGAAGCAACCAATAGCCTCGGAAAGGACTGATATTATTGTTGACGACCATGCTAAGCGAAAAAGGACAACGACGTTCGTATCTGCACCTGGAATGTGAGAACATTAAACAGGAGAGGTGCAGGCAAACAACTAGCGGAAGCCCTAAACTGCTACAAAGCAAACATTACTGCCATCCAGGAAATACGATGGGATGGGCCGGGCAAAAAGAGTATGAAAACCTGTGACATCTACTATGGACCGCGTTATAGTGAGCAGAAACAGCGACTATTTAGATGCGGATTTGTTATAAGTGCCAGACTTAGGCAAGAAGTCTTATGTTTCCAAGACATTAGCGAACGCATTGTAACATAAGCCTTATAAGCGCTCATGCTCCGGAGGAGGAAAAAGATGATACAACTAAGGAATGCTTCTACGGGCTCCTTGACAAAACCTATGAGCGACTACCAAAGTTCGATGTTAAAATCGAGCTGGGAGATTTTAACGCAAAGTGCGGAAGAGAAGACATCTTTAGCAGTATTATCGGACAATACTTAGACTTAGTTTAATTGAGTTCGCTACGGAACGAAATGCCACTATAGCCAGCACACGGTATCCTCACCTCGATATCCATAAGGGGATATGGCGGACTCATGACCAACGAACAGTCAACCAAATTGATCACATTGAGATAGACAAGAGGCACGCATCCAGTATTTTGGATGTCCGAACATTCCGAGGGGCTAACATCGACTCGGACCACTACCTTGTTGTAGCCAAGGTAAGGATGCGGATATCCACCACGCCACAAAAAAACAGAAATACTGTGAAAAAATTTAATGTCGAAAGACTGCAATCGCCAGAGACCGCCAAGACCTTCGCGCAACGCATATCCCTTAACATCTCGACCCACAACACCCCACCAGCATCTTATATCGAAGAACAATGGCAACGATGCCAACAAGCCATTAGATCAGCCGCAACTGAGAGAGGAGACACAGTCGATGCTCAGGATATGGAAGAACCACTTCTGCAGACTGTTAAACGGCGATGACGAACAACATTCCGCTGCCAGGCAGAACGAACCATTTAATATTGGCAACGACAGCAAAAACTGCCAACCAACCGACCTAAGTGAAGTGAGGATAGCAATATCTAAACTCAAGCTTAATAAGGCCGCCGAATCTGGTCGGATGAAAGTATGCCTGAAGAATGGAACCTCAGCATCGTTTGCCCGATCCACAAAATAGGAGACCCTCTGAACTGCGCCAACTACAGAGGCATAAGTCTGCTCAACATCGCCTACAAGATCCTATCTGACGTAATATGTGAACGCCTGAAACCGTTTACCAACAACTTTCCAAAAGTCGGTGCAACTACTAGCATACGCTGACGATATTGACATCATTGGTAGGACTCAACGTGAAGTCATAGCCACGTACGCTTATATAGAGAAGGAAGCGGCAAAAATGGGTTTAGCAGTAAATGAGGGTAAGACTAAGTATATGCTGTCATCACGAAAGGACTCACAACATCGACGAATTGGACAGAACGTCACCATTGACAGATATAACTTTGAGGTAGTACGGGGCTTTGCCTACCTCGGCTCCGCTATTAACTCTGGCAACAACATCTCGTCAGAAATCAAACGAAGAATTACTCTTGCCAATCGCTGTTTCTTCGGGCTAAGATGGCAATTTAGTAGTAAAGCCCTTACTCGAACTACTAAGGAGAACCTGTATAAGACCCTGATCATACCAGTCCTGCTCTAAGCGCTGAAGCCGTAGGACCGTATCAAAAGCGGATGAAGAAATCCTTGGTTGATTCGAGCGAAAAATTCTTCGGAAAATCTTCGGTCCCGTTTGCGTTGACGGGCTATGGGGATGAAGATTCAACCACGAACTATACGAGCTGTACAGCGACATACCAAGGGTCAAAAAACTCCGCATTGGACATTTAAGATGGCTAGGGCATGTAGAACGAATGGACACCAATACTCCGGCTCGCAGAGTCGGACGCAGTAGAGGAAGACCTCGCCTTAAGTGGAGCGCACAAGTAGAAACCGACCTCAACCAACATGGAGTGCACAACTGGAGGCAGTTAGCTAAGGACCAGGCTAGGAGAGGCATGTTGGTTGAGGCCCACGTTCATCCCGGACTGTAACGCCACTTAAGTAAGTAAGTAAGTCCTCATACCCTCAGTAATATTCTGTTCAACTAAAATTGAAAATATAAAAACTTTTCTATGACTGTCACTATCAGTTTTACCCTTATTTTAGTTATTGCAGGTTTTTTTTATATAAGCCAGTCCCCGCAAAAAAAACGTCTAGTCAACAGCTATCATACTTGCAGCAATAAGCCTTCTCTAAGGCTTCTCAATAAACTCATGGCTCAGAATAAACTGATAAAATTTAGGTCTGTTAAAATGCTGCATAATGTTATAGAGACCCTTCAACCACTTCATTTACTCAACCAAATCCCTCACGCGCGTTCCTTAAGAACATTAAAACTTGTTCCGATACACTGCAATAATTTAGTTTCCAAGCGCCGACATATTGGAGAAAATCTCCGCTTTCCCAAGTGAGGAATTGTTTTCTACTTACGGATTTGTCTCAAAGATATTCGTAAGTGCAACACGCCTAATGACTGTTATGATTGTGCTCACCATTCTGTCTCACGAAATCATTCATTCAAGCCGTCACTCTTCTTCATAAAAATGTATCTCCAGATGTAACTACGTATCTGCTCGATCTACATCACACAAATTCACCATTTTTTCTCCGTCAGTAATACTCTCAGATACTCGTTATAAGTATAGATACGTTTTTTTTTGTCTTTCCTCGGATTTTATAAAGAGGCGTACTTTTTGGACCGACACTCGGCCTTATTTGTCCACTCGGGCAACAAGCGTCGAATGAATTAAATTATTTTCACGCAGCAATCACCTAAACAGGCGCACACAATACAAAACAACTTCGCAAACAAACAAACAACAACAATCACAAATAATCTCACTCACTTGTTGCCTTTGTGATTTTGAGGTCTTGAGGAATTTATTTGTTGTTTTGAAGTTCGTCGTTGGTAAGCTTAGTAGAGGCCAAACCCCTTAACGTCACATCAGAGAAAGAGGAAAAAAAAAACTATCTGAGCCTTCCGTTGGCGGACGTTTGGTAAAGTATCTTTTTGTGCAGATATTTTATCTTCATTGGTGTCCCCGATCTTTTATTTAGTCTACTCCGCGCAAACCAAAATTCAAATAAAAAAAAACCGTTCAATTAATAAATAATTTAGTTCAATCGTGGACCTCTTTTTGGAGCAACTTTTTGATTGGTTCAACGATAGGGGGCAACACAGTTTCATGGCTTGAGATGATGGTGATGCGGTTTTTTTTTTCTACCAGAGTGAAAGATAACCGCGTGGGGAACGAGAACCGAAAAGTGTGTCTTGAAGTGTAATGGCCCCGTATGAAGTTTTTTTTTTCGGACGATGGATTTATTATCTGCGATAGACTAAGACGCGTTGCGAAACCGTAACAAGTACCGAAATGGTGACATAATTCAATTTGCAATTGACCAATGGACGTTTTAGATTTAGAGCGGACATTTTTATTAGTTTGAGAGCAAGTGTCGCCGATTTGGTCGTGTGGTTTCATTTTGCGAGGGTCTTTTGCGAAATTGCGAAATTAATGGACCGAAATTTAAGTTGCGAAATTGGCTTGAAAGCTATTTGTTATCTGTGAGTGTATATAATGATAGAATGGCGGATAGAATTACCAAAGAGTCGATTTATTCGAAAAATGTTTTCTCAAGAATCGGCGTGCGGGCTTAACCAAAAAAAAAGTCGATGACCTTATTCTTAGCAAACATTTAGAGGGGTGATATTGTAACTTTGACATAGCTCTCTGGGATGACTATAAATATTGTAATGATAGGATTTATAAGTGCAAGGTTTGATTTTTCTATAATCGAATGATGGACACTCTTCAGACAAAAGCTTTTAATCCTAAAGTAGAGCCTCGAAATCAGTTAGGGGATTGTTGAGGTTTTTGAAGCTGAAATTATTGGAAGTCACAGGCCGGTTGAAAGCTGTGTTCTGTGTTGTTTTGTAAGTGTTAGCTAAACTGTATGTGGAGGAAAAGAAGACCGTGCGTAGAAAGAAGTGAGCCTACGCAGCCTCCCAGCTCAAGGAGATCGAAGAGTCGCGCGATCATAACAACATCCGAAGGTTTTATAAAAAAGCCAAGCAACTGTCGGCTGGCTACGAAACCGAAACGCAGGCTCTTCGAGACAGCGAAGGAAACCTAGTCACCGAAGCGCAGGGAATAGGAGATGTGTTTTAGCAGCATTTCCAACAGCTGCTAAATGGGCATCATGTAGAGAGGGTGCTAGGGCAAGAAGAGAACCCACGTCCAGTCAATGAAGAACTAGTTCCACCACCTAGTATAGAAGAAGTTGGCCTAGCTATAAAAAAGCTTAAGAACAACAAGGCCACTGGTTCTGATGGCTTACCAGCGGAGCTTTTTCAATAGGGTGGCGATGTTTTGGTAGGAAGCATGCACCGATTCGTTAATGGGTGGCAGAAAACATGCCCGATGACTGGACTATGCTTTAGCTACAACAAAGGCGATTCTATGTCTTGCAAGAACTATCGTGGAATATCACTGCTTAATGTCGCATACAAGATCCTATTCAACGTATTGTGTAACGTCTAAAACCGTTCTGCAACACACTAATCGACACGTACCAATATGGCTTCCGGCCCGGCAGATCGACTATAGACCAAATTTTCACACTGAGGCAAATCCTGGAAAAGACCAACGAATTTCAAGTTAAAACTCACCACCTATTCATCGACTTCAAAGCCGCTTATGATAGCATTCATCGTCAGGAGCTCTATATGGCGATGACCGAATTCGGAATCCCGGCAAAACTGATTCAGCTGTGTCGCGTGGCGCTGAAAAACACACGATGCAACGTGCAGTTTGGATGTAGCTCCTCCGAGCTATTCCAAACATGCACCGGATTTCTTTCGGCAAATGACTCATGTGACTTCTTCAATCTCGTACTCTCTGGTGGCCCTCCTTAAGGACCGAGATGATCCATTTATGTGCTGATTGCTGAAAGACAGCCTTAACCTAAAACCTCATCTCTGTTGTCAATATTTGTAAATTTGTCCACCTTACAGACCGTGAAGATCCATTTAACATGCTGAAAGTCAGCCTTAACCTAAAACCTCATCTCTGTTGTCAATATTTGTAAATTTGTCCATCTTAAGGACCGTGATGATCCATTTAACGTGCTGAAAGACAGCATTAGCCTAAAACCCCACCGCTGGTGTCAATATTTGTAAATTTATCCACCTTAAGGTCGTGATGATCTATTTAACGTGCTGAAAGACAGCCTTAGCCTAAAACTTCATCTCTGGTGTCAATATTTATTAATTTATCCACCATTTATCCATTTACCGTGCTGAAAGACAGCTTTAGCCTAAGACCTCATCTCTGGTGTCAATATTTATAAATTTGTCCACCTTAAGGTCGTGATGATCTATTTAACGTGCTGAAAGACAGCCTTAGCCTAAAACTTCATCTCTGTTGTCAATATTTGTAAATTTGTCCACCTTAAGGTGCGTGATGATCCATTTAACGTGCTGACAGACAGCCCTAGCCTAAATCTCATCTCTGTTGTCAATATTTGTAAATTTGTCCACCTTAAGGACAGTGTAGATCCATTTAACGTGCTGACAGACAGCCTTAGCCTAAAACCCCATCTCTGTTGTCAATATTTGTAAATTGGTGCACCATAAGGACCGTGATGATCCATTTACCGTGCTAAAAGTTAGCCTTAGCCCAAAACTTCATCTCTGGTGGCAATATTTGTAAATTTGTCCACCTTAAGGACCGTGATGATCCATTTAACGTGCTGACAGACAGCCTTAGCCTAAAACCCCATCTCTGTTGTCAATATTTGTAAATTTGTGCACCATAAGGACCGTGATGATCCATTTACCGTGCTAAAAGTTAGCCTTAGCCCAAAACTTCATCTCTGGTGGCAATATTTGTAAATTTGTCCACCTTAAGGTGCGTGATGATCCATTTAACGTGCTGACAGACAGCCCTAGCCTAAATCTCATCTCTGTTGTCAATATTTGTAAATTTGTCCACCTTAAGGACAGTGTAGATCCATTTAACGTGCTGACAGACAGCCTTAGCCTAAAACCCCATCTCTGTTGTCAATATTTGTAAATTGGTGCACCATAAGGACCGTGATGATCCATTTACCGTGCTAAAAGTTAGCCTTAGCCCAAAACTTCATCTCTGGTGGCAATATTTGTAAATTTGTCCACCTTAAGGACCGTGATGATCCATTTAACGTGCTGACAGACAGCCTTAGCCTAAAACCGCATCTCTGTTGTCAATATTTGGAAATTTGTGCACCATTAGGACCGTGATGATCCATTTACCGTGCTGAAAGACAGACTTGGCCTAAAACCTCAGCTCTAGTGTCAATATTTGGAAATTTGTCCACCTTTAGGACCGTGATGATCCATTTACCGTGCTGAAAGACAGCTTTAGCCTAAATCCTCATCTCTGGTGTCAATATTTATAAATTTGTCCACCTTAAGGACCGTGTGGATCCATTTACCGTGCTTTAAGTCAGCCTAAGCCTAAAACTTCATCTCTGGTGTCAATATTTGTAAATTTGTCCACCTTAAGGACCGTAATGATCCATTTAACGTGCTGAAAGACAGCCTTAGCCTAAAACCCCACCGCTGGTGTCAGGTCAGCCTTAACCTAAAACCTCATCTCTGTTGTCAATATTTGTAAATTTGTCCATCTTAAGGACCGTGATGATCCATTTAACGTGCTGAAAGACAGCATTAGCCTAAAACCCCACCGCTGGTGTCAATATTTGTAAATTTATCCACCTTAAGGTCGTGATGATCTATTTAACGTGCTGAAAGACAGCCTTAGCCTAAAACTTCATCTCTGGTGTCAATATTTATTAATTTATCCACCATTTATCCATTTACCGTGCTGAAAGACAGCTTTAGCCTAAGACCTCATCTCTGGTGTCAATATTTATAAATTTGTCCACCTTAAGGTCGTGATGATCTATTTAACGTGCTGAAAGACAGCCTTAGCCTAAAACTTCATCTCTGTTGTCAATATTTGTAAATTTGTCCACCTTAAGGTGCGTGATGATCCATTTAACGTGCTGACAGACAGCCCTAGCCTAAATCTCATCTCTGTTGTCAATATTTGTAAATTTGTCCACCTTAAGGACCGTGATGATCCATTTAACGTGATGAAAGACAGCCTTAGCCTAAAACCGCATCTCTGTTGTCAATATTTGGAAATTTGTGCACCATTAGGACCGTGATGATCCATTTACCGTGCTGAAAGACAGACTTGGCCTAAAACCTCAGCTCTAGTGTCAATATTTGGAAATTTGTCCACCTTTAGGACCGTGATGATCCATTTACCGTGCTGAAAGACAGCTTTAGCCTAAATCCTCATCTCTGGTGTCAATATTTATAAATTTGTCCACCTTAAGGACCGTGTGGATCCATTTACCGTGCTTAAAGTCAGCCTAAGCCTAAAACTTCATCTCTGGTGTCAATATTTGTAAATTTGTCCACCTTAAGGACCGTAATGATCCATTTAACGTGCTGAAAGACAGCCTTAGCCTAAAACCCCACCGCTGGTGTCAATATTTGTAAATTTGTCCACCATAAGGACCGTGATAATCCATTTAACGTGCTGAAAGACAGCCTTAGCCTAAAACCTCATCTCTGTTGTCAATATTTGTAAATTTGTGCACCATAAGGACCGTGATGATCCATTTACCGTGCTAAAAGTTAGCCTTAGCCCAAAACTTCATCTCTGGTGGCAATATTTGTAAATTTGTCCACCTTAAGGACCGTGATGATCCATTTAACGTGCTCAAAGACAGCCTTAGCCTAAAACCTCATCTCTGTTGTCAATATTTGGAAATCTGTGTACCATTAGGACCGTGATGATCCATTTACCGTGCTGAAAGACAGACTTGGCCTAAAACCTCAGCTCTAGTGTCAATATTTGGAAATTTGTCCACCTTTAGGACCGTGATGATCCATTTACCGTGCTGAAAGACAGCTTTAGCCTAAATCCTCATCTCTGGTGTCAATATTTATAAATTTGTCCACCTTAAGGACCGTGTGGATCCATTTACCGTGCTTAAAGTCAGCCTAAGCCTAAAACTTCATCTCTGGTGTCAATATTTGTAAATTTGTCCACCTTAAGGACCGTAATGATCCATTTAACGTGCTGAAAGACAGCCTTAGCCTAAAACCCCACCGCTGGTGTCAATATTTGTAAATTTGTCCACCATAAGGACCGTGATAATCCATTTAACGTGCTGAAAGACAGCCTTAGCCTAAAACCTCATCTCTGTTGTCAATATTTGTAAATTTGTGCACCATTAGGACCTTGATGATCCATTTACCGTGCTAAAAGTCAGCCTTAGCCCAAAACTTCATCTCTGGTGGCAATATTTGTAAATTTGTCCACCTTAAGGACCGTGATGATCCATTTAACGTGCTGACAGACAGCCTTAGCCTAAAACCCCATCTCTGTTGTCAATATTTGTAAATTTGTGTACCATAAGGACCGTGATGATCCATTTACCGTGCTAAAAGTTAGCCTTAGCCCAAAACTTCATCTCTGGTGGCAATATTTGTAAATTTGTCCACCTTAAGGACCGTGATGATCCATTTAACGTGATGAAAGACAGCCTTAGCCTAAAACCGCATCTCTGTTGTCAATATTTGGAAATTTGTGCACCATTAGGACCGTGATGATCCATTTACCGTGCTAAAAGTCAGCCTTAGCCCAAAACTTCATCTCTGGTGGCAATATTTGTAAATTTGTCCACCTTAAGGACCATGATGATCCATTTAACGTGCTGACAGACAGCCTTAGCCTAAAACCTAATCTCTGTTGTCAATATTTGTAAATTTGTCCACCTTAAGGACCGTAATGATCCATTTAACGTGCTGAAAGACAGCTTAGCTTAAAACCTCATCTCTGTTGTCAATATTTGTAAATTTGTCCACCTTAAGGCCGTGATGATCCATGTAACGTGCTGAAAGATAGCCTTAGCCTAAAACTTCATCTCTAGTGGCAATATTTGTAAATTTGTCCACCTTAAGGACCGTGATGATCCATTTAACTTTCTGAAAGACAGCTTTAGCCTAAAACCGCATCTCTGGTGCCAATATTTGTAAATTTTACCACCTTTAGGACCGTGATGATCCATTTAACGTTCTGAAAGACAGCTTTAGCCTAAAACCTCATCTCTGGTGTCAATATTTGTAAATTTGTCCACCTTAAGGACCGTGATGATCCATTTATCGTGCTGAAAGACAGCCTTAGCCTAAAACTCCACCGCTGGTGTCAATATTTGTAAATTTGTCCACCTTAAGGACAGTGTAGATCTTACTGTGCTAAAAGTCAGCCTTAGCCCAAAACTTCATCTCTGGTGGCAATATTTGTAAATTTGTCCACCTTAAGGACCGTGTGGATCCATTTACCGTGCTGAAAGACAGCCTTAGCCTAAAACCTCATCTCTGGTGTCAATATTTATAAATTTGTCCACCTTAAGGATCGTGTGGATCCATTTACCGTGCTTAAAGTCAGCCTTAGCCTAAAACTTCATCTCTGGTGTCAATATTTTTAAATTTGTGCACCATAAGGACCGTGATGATCCATTTACCGTGCTGAAAGACAGCTTTAGCCTAAAACCTCATCTCTGGTATCAAAATTTGTAAATTTGTCCACCTTAAAGCCGTGATGCTCCATTTTACGTGATAAAGACAGCCTTGGCCTAAAACCTCAGCTCTAGTGTCAATATTTGGAAATTTTTACACCTTTAGGACCGTGATGATCCATTTAACGTGCTGAAAGACAGCCTTAGTCTAAAACCCCACCGCTGGTGGTAATATTTGTAAATTTGTCCACCTTAAGGACCGTGATGATCCACTTAACGTGCTGAAAGACAGCCTTAGCCTAAAACCTCATCTCTGGTGTCAATATTTTAAAATTTGTGCACCATTAGGACCGTGATGATCCGTGCTGAAAGACAGCCTTAGCCTAAAACCTAATCTCTGTTGTCAATATTTGTAAATTTGTCCACCTTAAGGACCGTGATGATCCATTTTACGTGGTGAAAGATAGCTTTAGCCTAAAACCTTATCTCTGGTGTCAATATTTGTAAATTTGTGCACCATTAGGACCGTGATGATCCGCTTACCGTGCTGAAAGACAGCTTTAGCCTAAAACCTCATCTCTGGTGTCAACATTTATAAATTTGTCCACCTTAAGGCCGTGGTGATCTATTTAACGTTCTGAAAGACAGCCTTAGCCTAAAACCTAATCTCTGTTGTCAATATTTGTAAATTTGTCCACCTTAAGGACCGTGATGATCCATTTTACGTGGTAAAAGATAGCTTTAGCCTAAAACCTAATCTCTGGTATCAATATTTGTAAATTTGTGCACCATTAGGACCGTGATGATCCGTTTACCGTGCTAAAAGACAGCCTTAGCCCGAAACTAAATCTCTGGTGGCAATATTTGTAAATTTGTCCGCCTTAAGGTCGTGATGATCCATTTTACGTGCTAAAAGACAGCCTTGGCCTAAAACCTCAGCTCTAGTGTCAATATTTGGAAATTTGTCAACCTTTAGGACCGTGATGATCCATTTACCGTGCTGAAAGACAGCCTTAGCCTAAAACTTCATCTCTGTTGTCAATATTTGTAAATTTGTCCACCTTAAGGACCGTGATGATCCATTTAACGTGCTGAAAGATAGCCTAAGCCTAAAACCTCAGCTCTAGTGTCAATATTTGTAAATTTATCCACCTTAAGGACCGTGATGTTCCATTTAACGTTCTGGAAGACAGCTTTAGCCTAAAACCTCAACTCTTTTCAATGTTTATAAATTGTTCCGCCTTAAAGACCGTAATGTGCTTAAAGATAGAAGAACTAGAACTTTTCTTGGGCATAAAAAAGTTTTTTTTAAAGATCGACCACTTTCTAGACGAATTGGTTAGGGTTATCGAAAAACATAAAAGAACACGTCCAGGAAGGATGTTAGTAAAAATCCGTCTTAATTCGAGTGTTAGTCCAAGTAATAGTGAACTTTTAACGCACCTGATCCATTGCTGCCAAACCAAAGGGCAACGAGATCTTCATTCGGCGAGCTATGATAGTGATTGCCATACAAATAGGGGCTGGGATAGTCTAACAATACCCGACGCGATGAAGGCGATTCAGCTATAATGCATGGGAGGAGAGGACAAAAATTTCAAACTCAAGCAAGGACATCGTTTAAAGGCTTCACATTGGAAAATTCCACACTCACCTTGAATTTGAGCAGCGTAATCAGATGCCTTCTGCAGATTGATCCGGGGTCTGGGAAGCGGCTTTGGCAGAGACTGTGAACTCGATATACCGCTGGATGATGTCGTCGTACCGCTGGTATTCGCTGATGACGAATCCAATAGAAGTTGCTGGACTTGAAGTATATCCACGTACTCGTCGAGACCAGTGCCAGCGTTGTGTGGCGGCAAACCGGACCGGGTGCCACTGGTTAGCGGTGGGGGTGGTGGCGGTGGCGGCAAATGGGGATGATGATGTAAATAGCTCCCACTTGCACTGGGATTGCTGTAGAATCCGTATTGAGGAGCCGTATGGTGTGTTGCGGTCGATGTTGAAGGCAGCGGAGTTGGCTGTACCGATGGAGGATTTGGAGTTGATGATGATGGTGATTCGGTTGTTGGTTGTTCTGGCTGTTGGCTTGGATGATGGATAGCGGTATTGGGGTGTTCACTTTCACGACGCATTGCTAACAACATTTTTTCCCGCACTGAAGTGATTTTGAGGTAATTGACGTTCGAAAACAAGAAGGAGTATCGGGCTGTTGACTGATGATGGCCACTCCATTGATATTCTGGTAAAAGATACTGTATCTGCAGCTGTGTAACACACTAGATTGTCAAGGAATTTTGTATAGTCAGACTGGGTTGGTAGTCCAGCAACGTTTGTGATGTACGTCCTCTGAAACGAAACAAATAAAAAAGCAAAAACGTCATTTCGGGGTTATTTCCGGCTGAGAAAAGGTCAATGGTACCAGCTATTTGTGGGCACCGCATTGGTGTCCGAAAATAGCTGAGCTGAGCTAAAAATGTGTGATAATTGTCGGGTTTTGCTTTTAATGCACGCCATCGTGACAGAATCAATCAAATTAAATACGAAAATAAAAAAAATAACAAATATGTATCTACCAGATACTTAGTGTATCGGTCCACCCCCGGGGCGGCATGTTTTTTATGGAGTTGCATATAAAACTCTGGTCTGTGCATGGCAGCTGACAATTTCTGACACGATGATGACGAGGACGTCGGTGACGAACGCAAGCTCGCGTTTAACCATAATGATGGTTATGGTGATGGTGATGGTTGTGATTGTAAGCGTCACAGTGCGGATGCATGATAATCACGAATCGTTTTCTACTTGTTCAGCTTACTGTGCAGAGGTCTGGGTAGGTTATTTCCATAAATGGTTAGCCGCGAGATGAATTTCATACGGAAAGAGTTGCAGATACGCGATTAAATCAAAAAATGATGTAATTTATGACATGACGCTTGTAGCAGATACTGTGTATCTGTGATCGGTCTGTGATTTGTCTTGTGGTTGTTTGTTTTGTTGTCTGTCAACTGACAACGGTGTGTTTCGGGTCCAAGTCAAGTGCATGAAATAGTTGGAGGTAAGTGTAGATATGTAGAAATTTACTTAGATACGTCCAACAGTACAACAGTGAGTATGGAAATGAGGAAGCTGGTGCTGTGAAAGTATAGCGAATTGTGTTGAATTATTCAAAGAAGGTTGGAACTTAATCAAGGGAAACAAATAACCGTTATTACGGTTAATTTATAGATACATAAATAAGACCAGGGGCACGATTTGTCTATCGAATGGCGATAGGGTAGGGAAATTAATCGAGTGTCTAGTATCTGGCTCATTTGAATAGCAATCCTTTGCATATTTAGTGGAGCTATGCTACTCCATTTTAATTATGGAAAATATTTGTCGTTAATAAGAAGTCGATAGACCTTGCATCAAATGTGACCATTAATATCGCTTAAGATGGTGTGAAACTGTTCAGCTGAATTTTGATTGATTGGTTTTAGGATAATCCTAAGATTAACTGTGATAATTCGACTTTAATAAGAAACATCCGATCGCTTTTGGGTTGGGTGTTGTAGAACGAGGGTAGACTCTGATTGACGTTAACTTGGCAATGCCCAGTGTTGTAACTCTGACTACACATCAAATGTGCTTATTTTTACCTCCAAGTGGTAACCATCGGGTACTGGTCTTATCCAACCGGATTTGACTTGCTAAACGATAAGTGCGAGTGTTGATAACACGACGAAAAACAGCAACACTATAAACACCCTGGTGAGAATGGCACGGATGAATACCCGGCCTGCTGTCCCAGGCGAACCTAGATGAGCTGCTCTGACATATTCGGACAACAGGTTGTCTAGGAATTTCAAGGGTTAGTCAGGCCCCTTGAACAGAGATGGTGGCGGATGAACCGAAAGGCCAACGGCAGCGCTCAATCCCGTAGTGCATACTGATGGCCCCGTGTCCTAGGGGTATCTAATAAATTGGAACTGGCCCTCCAGGTTGGGGGTTGTGCTTTGGGTTAACTACCCACCCACAGAAAAAAAAACATGGTTACGAAGCAACCAATAGCCTCGGAAAGGACTGATTTTGACCGTGCTAAACGAAAAAAGGACTACGACGTTCGTATCTGCACCTGGAATGTGAGAACATTAAACAGGAGAGGTGCAGGCGAACAACTAGCGGAAGCCCTAAACTGCTACAAAGCAGACATTTCTGCCATCCATGAAATACGATGGGATGGGCCGGGCAAAAAGAGGATGAAAAACTGTGACATATACTATGGACCGTGTTATAGTGAGCAGAAACACCGACTATTCGGATGCGGATTTGTTATAAGTACCAGACTTAGGCAAGAAGTCTTATGTTTCCAAGACATTATCGAACGCATAGTAACAATCCGCATCAAGGCCAAATTCGCCAACATAAGCCCTACATGCACTCACGCTCCGACGGAAGAAAAAGATGATATAGCTAAGGATTGCTTATACGAGCTCCTTGACAAAACCTATGAGCGACTATCAAAGTACGATGTTAAAATCGTGCTGGGAGATTTTAACGCAAAGGTAGGAAGAGAAGACATCTTAAGCAGTATTGTCGGAAAATATGGAATACACGACAACACGTCTGGTAACGGCCTTAGGCTATTTGATTCGCTACGGAACGAAATGCCACTATAGCCAGCACACGGTTTCCTCACCTCGATATCCATAAGGGGACATGGCGGTCTCCAGATCAACGAACGGTCAACCAAATTGATCACATTGCGATAGATAAGAGGCACGCATCCAGTATTTTGGATGTCCGAACATTCCGAGGAGCTAACATCGACTCGGATCACTACCTTGTAGCAGCCAAGGTACGAATGCGGATATCCACCACGCCACAACAATCCAGAAATACTGAAAAAAAATTTAATGTTGGAAGACTGCAATCGCAAGAGACCGCCAAGACCTTCGCACAACGCGTATCCCTTAACCTCTCGATTAACACCATACCACCAGCATCGAATGTCGAAGAGCAATGGCAACGATGCCAACAGGCCATTAGATCAGCCGCAACTGATGTGCTAGGTTTCTCGCGCCCACCAGCAAGAAACCCCTGGTTTGATGAGGAATGCCGACAGATGCTCGCAGCCAAGAACGAGGCCTACAAGGCTAAGCTGCAGGTGAAGACGAGAGCTGCCATTGAGCTCTATAGGCAAAGAAGAAGGGAAGAACATCGGCTTTTCAGCAAGAAGAAAAAAGAGCAAGAAAAGCGCGCGATCGAGGATATAGAGAGGTGCCACTCCAGGAACGATGTTCGCAAGTTTTACCAAAGTGTAAAGCGTCAACGCCAAGGTTACAAGGCTCGAACAGAATCCTGTCGAGATGAACAAGGAAATATTGTAGTTGAGACACAGTCGGTGCTAAGGATATGGAAGAACCACTTCTGCAGACTGTTAAACGGCGATGACGAACAACATTCCGCTGTCAGGCAGAACGAACCATTCAATATTGGCAACGACAGCGAAAAATGCCAACCACCCGACCTGAGTGAAGTGAGGATAGCTATATCTAAACTCAGGCTTAAAAAGGCTGCCGGAAATGACGGCCTTCCCGCTGAGCTCTATAAGGCCGGCGGAGATGACTTGGTAAGTAACATCCACCAACTCATAAGCCAAATCTGGTCGGTTGAAATCATGCCTGAAGAATGGAACCTCAGCATCGTCTGCCCGATCCACAAAAAAGGAGACCCTCTGAACTGCGCCAACTACAGAGGCATAAGTCTACTCAACATCGCTTACAAGATCCTTTCTGTCTGCCGTAATATGTGAACGCCTGAAACCGTTTACCAACAACCTGATCGGCCCTTATCAGTGTGGTTTTAGGCCAGGAAAGTCCACAACCGATCAAATTTTCACACTTCGGCTGATCCTGGAAAAAACTCAAGAAGTCCAAATCGATACCCACCACCTATTCATCGATTTCAAAGCCGCATATGACAGCATTTATAGAGACGAACTGTACAGAGCCTTGTCTAGTTTTGGTATACCGCCCAAACTCGTCCGTTGGTGTAGGATGACGATGGAGACTTCTCGCTGCTCCATCAGGGTCGGAAACGACCTCACCGACACATTCGATACCAAAAAAGGATTTAGGAAAGGCGATGCGCTGTCATGTGACTTCTTTAATCTGATTCTTGAGAGGATTGTGCAAAACTCCAAAGCCAACACCAGAGGCACAATTTTCCAAAAGTCGGTGCAACTACTAGCATACGCTGACGATATTGACATCATTGGTAGGACTCAACGTGATGTCATAGCCACGTTTGCTAGTATAGAGAAGGAAGCGGCGAAAATGGGTTTAGCAGTAAATGAGGGTAAGACTAAGTATATGCTGTCACCACAAAAGGACACACAACATCGACGAATTGGACAGAACGTCACCATTGACAGATATAACTTTGAAGTAGTACGGGACTTTGTCTACCTCGGCTCCGCTATTAACTCTGACAACAACATCTCGTCAGAAATTAAACGAAGAATTACTCTTGCCAACCGCTGTTTCTTCGGGCTAAGAAGACAATTTAGTAGTAAAGCCCTCACTCGAACTTCTAAGGAGATCCTATATAAGACCCTGATCATCCCAGTCCTGCTCTACGGCGCTGAAGCATGGACCGTATCAAAAGCGGATGAAGAAATCCTTGATAGATTCGAGAGGAAAATTCTTCGAAAAATCTTCGGTCCCGTTTGCGTTGACGGGCTATGGAGACGAAGATTCAACCAAGAACTATACGAGCTGTACAGCTACATGCCCCTGGTCAAAAAACTCCGCATTGGACGTTTAAGATGGCTAGACGTCGGAAGCAGTAGAAGAAGACCTCGCCTTAAGTGGCGCGCACAAGTGGAAACCGACCTCAACCAACTTAGAGTGCGCAACTGGAGGCAGTTAGCTAAGGACCGGGCTAATTGGAGAGGCATGTTGGTTGAGGCCCAGGTTCATTCCGGACTGTAGCGCCACTTATATAAGTAAGTAGTATCCGATCGCTTTTATTTATGGGTAAACCAGGAAAACTTGCAGCCCAATTTGGACCGCATTCTAACTAAAACAAATAACTTTTTGCAATTCCCCGAAACTTCATCGTTCATTTGGTCAATATTTCATAAAATCAGACTTTGAAATAACGCCATATTCGGTCTCAGAACAAATATGGAACCTATCTGTATAATGAAGATAGTAGTCCCATGTAACTATCTACACGTGACTGTAGCTGCATACTTACTTAAGTGGAGCTACAGTCCGAGGTAGATCTAGCCTCAACCAACTTGGCATGCCATTGGTCTTAGTTGCTGGTGGTACGGTACTTTTCGAGGAATAAAGGGATACAAGTTCTGCTGAGCTCTGCGAGGTCTCTTACGATTGCAGTCTTTTGACGTTATTGTGGCGTGTGCTCCACGTCCTCATGAAAATACATGTAGACAGCTCATTTATTGAAGGAGTGTCTGTAGACACACGTTCGTCTATATGGCACCACCTTTCTATCCAAATAGTCCGCTAAGGTTTAGTTATGCCGGTTTTGTTTACGGACTTGATCATCACCTTGGTCAACATAAACCTAGTCTTCAGGACACGCTGGAGGACATACTATATGAAACATTCTACTTAACTTTTCTGAAGCTCTATCCAAGTAAATGGTCTTCCAATAGGGACTTCCGAATTTTGACAGTTGATAGCGGCCATATTGTTGAAGCTACATCTGTCAAATTGGCTGTCATATATTCAGTCTATTTTGCCAAATCACCATTGATGAACATGGCGTTCAACAACACGTGCAAATGAAATAAATGGGTGTTCTGTTCGGGCAACATTCCGAGCGCTTCACCCATATTACGGTCGCCATAATCGTCCAACCGAGAGGACTATTTGTAAGGGGGTGGATAAATTTGAGTCCACTGGTTCAGTAAACGATAAACCAATACCCGTATGTCGAAAAAACGGAAGATCTGCCAAAATATTGCAGCTGTCTGTGATATTGTGAAGCACAATCAAGGCAGATGATTTCGTGTTGCTCACAAGAACTCCGCCTTTCACAGACCAGAACTTTGCGAATTTTACTTCGTGACTTGAGCCTGCACCCGTAGAAAATTCAACTTTACCAGGAGCTGATGGCAAACGATCACAGACAACGACATGCGTTCATTGAATGGCCTCTGGAGCAGTTTGAAACTCACCCAAATTTTCATCGAAAAATCATTTTCAGCGATGAGGCATATTTCTGGATGAATGGGAACATCAACCACAAAATTGTCGAATTTGGGACGATATCAATCCACATGAGATCCAAGAGCGTCCAATGCATCCCGAAAAAGTAACTATTTGGTGTGGATTTTGGGCCCGCTGACGACGCCCCATATTTCGTTGAGAACGACGTTGGTCAGTCCATCACCGTCACCGTGGTACGCTATAAGTCGCTGATTACCAACTTCTTTTGGACTGAATTAGATGTTATGAAGACCAACGACATGTGGCTTCAACATAACGGCCCTACATGCCACACATCTTACGCCACATTGGAAATTTTGAGCGAGTCATTCAAGGGCATGGTATTCTCACGTGGAGGTGGTGTGACTAAATCGTGCAATTTGAACCCGTTAGACTTTTTCTTGTGGGTTTTTCTGAAGTCGTAGGTCTATGCGAATAACCCACAAACCACAGTGGCCCTAAAATCCCTTCCAACCCATGCCATCGGTCAAATTCAGCCTGATTTATTCGTGAGCGTCATGGAAAATTTGATATTTCGGATGGGCGCCACCCAGAGAAGCCGAGGCGGACGATTTAGACGATACAAATTTTCATACAAAATATTTATAATATTTTAAGGATATTGGCGATGACGAACAATATCCCTCTGCCAGGCAGAAAAAACCATTCAATATTGGCGACGACAGCGAAAACTACCAACCACCCGACCTAAGTGAAGTGATGAGAGAAATATCCAAACTCAAGCTGACCAAGTCTGCCGGAAATGGCGGCCTGATTCACCAACTTTTGAGTTGGATAATGGAAGGATGGCACCTCCCGATCCAAAAAAAAGGAGATCCTCTGAACTGCGCCAACTACAGAGGCATAAGTCTCCTCAACTTCGCCGACAAAATCTTGCAGTAATATGTGAATGCCTGAAACAGTTTTCCAAAAACCAAATCGGTCCTTTACAGTGTGGTTATAGGCCAGAAAAGTCCACAACCGGTCAAATTTTTACACTTCACCAGATACTGGTGAAAAAAAAACCAAGAAGTCCAAATCGATAGTGACGAACTATACAGAGCCATGTCTAGTTTTGGTATACCGCCCAAACTTGTGCATGGAGAATTCTGGTCAAGAAATCGATAAAGCGATACCAAAAATGGTTTTAGGCAAGGCGACGCATTGTCATGTAAATTCATTAACCTCATTCTTGAGAAGATTGTAAAAATTGTCCGACCGAACACCAGGGGCACAGTCTTTCGTTAATCGATGCAACTACTAGCATACGTTGACGATATTGAAGTCATTGGCCGGACCCAACATGATGTTAATCCCAGGTTTGCAAGTATAGAGAAGGGAGTTGGTTTAGATGTAAATGAGGGCAAGACCAAGTCAACACGAAAGTACACACAACATCGAGGTTTTGGACACAGAACGTCATCATTGCCAGGTACAACTTTGAGGTAGTACGGGACTTTTTAACCTCGTCTCCGATATTATTTCTGACAATAACATCTCGTCAGAAATTAAACGAAGAATTACTCTTTCTTTAGGCTAAGAAGGTAATTCAGTAGTAAAACCCTGAATCCAACTACAAAGGAGATCCTATACAAGACCCTGATCATCCCAGTCCTGCTCTACGGCGCTGAAGCATGGACCATATCAAAAACGCGTGAAGAAGGCCTTGGTCGTTTTGAGAGAAAAAGTCTGCCGTCCGATTCGCGTTGACGGACTATGGAGATGATGAATCAATCAAGAGTTTTACAGCGACATAGACAAAATGAAAATTTCGCATTTACGGCCCATGCAGGGCTTCAAACCTAGCGAACCTTTTGATTTATGCGTGCGAAGTTATTATTTTTGCGACAAAGAAGTGCCGAATTTGAAAGGCAAATTTGAAAAGCTCCTCCAGTCAGTGTTACTCTTAGACATTTGTCAGGGTTTCGCATGAGGTGAAACAAATTGTTTTCGGGATTTGAACCGGACCCCGAGCTTTGTAGTCCGACGCACTGCAGCCATATCGACCTTGACAAAAAAAAAAATATCTGCATTCGACAGTTATGATGGATAGAAAATGTAGAGCGAATGGACACTAATACCTCGCCTAGCAGAGTCTTCGATTCCCAGCCAGACATCGGACGCCATAGAGGAAAACGTCGCCTTAAGTGGCGCCCACAAGAGGAAACCGTCCTAAACCAATTTGATGTACCCAACTGGTAGCAGTTAGCAATGGACCGGGCTAATTGGAGATGTTGGTTGAGTTGACTGTAGCACAACTTAAGTAAGTATTATGGTCAGGTTAGACCTAATAGTGCTAGAGTTGGTGTTTTGGTGGGTCTTCGGTGACAGTTGTGAGTCGCAGCCCAGCTCATGCAACTGCTTTCTCCGGTGGTGATATGTCCATCGTTGTATTTTGTTTGAGAAACGCCATTTTCTTTCCACTTTTGAGCAAGTCTCGTCGTTGCCTGCAGTGCTGGACTTATTTTTGACTAACAGGATTTGTCTTTTGTTTAGGAGAAGCAAGTGTTTTGCTCTTGAGCATGTCTTGACTAAGAATCTGTTACTGGTTTACGAAAAGCCAGTGTTTTGCTTTTTTTTGTGCAGTTCACGTCTTTGTCTGTTGTGTTAGCCTTATTCGGAGCTAAGGCCATCTGTTAACATCACTCTTCCGAAGTCGCTAATAAGTTTTGTCGAGAAGCTCATAGAAACAGTTCTTAGGTTAGGTTGAAGTGGCAGCACGCAATGCGCGAGCATACTTAGACCAAAAAGGTCCGTTGTGGTACCACGTGGATCCTTCGACTACCTTATATTCGAACACATAATTGAACCATTCAGAGCCAACTATGTAGATGGAGGTTTCTGACACTGATATTAGCCAGACCACCTGGATTATCGAAGAAGTAGTCTCCCAGATGAAGTTTCCTTTTTAATGAGAGAGCCTCGTCCAGGCAGCTTCTACAGAAGTCATTGCTGAAAAAGCCTGGTCTTTATGCATGTAGGCCTATAGGATAGTGTCCTGTGAGGACACCGATTATTGTGCTGATGTATGATCTGTTCAGCATTATTAAGTCGATGGAGCTCTTCTGGTTAAAGCTAGGCCAGAGTTACTTTGATATTTGGCACGTTGTGCCATTCGCATCTTGATCAGTAATTTACATGTAGCAAGGGGCAAACCTAACAGGTCAACTGGTGGTAGAATGTCAAGGGTAGTGCCCTGTCTGGCAAGCTCATCTACCTTGCAATTCCCTGGTATGTCTCTGTGGCCCGGTACCCAAAAGAGGTGAATGGTTAAATGCTCCGCCATCTCGTTGGCTGATTTCGTGGGCTGATTTTGAATTGAACGAGATTGCTTAAGGGGTTTGATTGCCGCTTGACTGTCGCTGAAGATGCTAATATTCTTCGTGGATATTACATTCCTTTCCAACCAGGGCAAGACTTCTTTGATTGCTATGATTTCCGCCTGGAAAACGCTACAATGATTGGGAAGGCGAAAGGATATGCTTAGGAAAAGCATCTCGGAGAAAACACCTCCACTCACTCCAGATTCTGTTTAAGACCAATCCGTGAAGATGTGAATCGAGTTATTGGTTTCGATCGAATACGACTCCCATTCAAGAGACAGTTCTTAGCGATGCCTAATTTTGTTCCATTCGATTGGGGACGTCATTATTTAAGGCTCATGTTGTCAAACCCGGATTGTCAGAATGTGTTCGCTGACGTTGCCGAAGCATAGAACTTATTTCATCAGTCCGTCGTTGGATGTTGTATTCTCTATTGGACGGTGTAAGTGGTGCCATGGTTAGTGCCATGAACTGCCACACAGAAGGTCTGGGTTCGATACCCAGCCGTAGCGACACCTAAATGGTTTTTCAATGGCCTTCCTAAGGTGATGATCTGACAAATCGTCCGATTAGTATCATTTGTCATAAAAAAAACTTTTCTCAATTAAGCCGTTCGGAGTTGGTATAAAACATGAGGTACCGTCATCGTGCAAGAAGTAAACACGCACACATGTATGGTTGTGAGAAAAAGCTAGCACCGGGTTCTTATGAGTCTGTTGCGCCAAAAAAAATTTTTTTTAGGAACTGTACTCGTTTTATGTGTTACACCCAAATAAGAAACCGAAATTTTCCAACTTGAAGAGTGGAGGTAGTAAGCTGAATTTTTAAATTTAGACCCTGGGGCACTTCGGCTGGTGCTTAAGGATAGTGATGCGATTATATGAGGACACAAGCGTTCTCACTCTAGCCTCTCACTATCAACTCCTTCTCTCACCTCCACGCTGGTGACTGGTGGGTGCCTAGTAACTCGACTGGAGATGGGATATTAAACCCCTGGGGAAGGTCGTTGGTGGCAGCAAACGAGTGTCCTCTCACTAAGGCACTCACTCTCAGGCGGCAGCGGAGGAATTCCCTAGATGGAGTCAGCGGTGGCGCCTACAGCTCCAGTTTGATCGAACTGGTAGTGAAATCCCTATATGAGCTGCTTCGACATATTTCAACACCAGGGCTATAGGGATTTACAATACTGAGCCAGGGTGTTGGAAAATAGTTGGTGGCGGAGGAGCCCTCAATGGGTCAACGGCAGCGCTCATACCCCAAAATGGGCTTCTGACATCGGTATTTTTTCCGGACTGCTGTAATAGGGTCAAAACAAGGGCCTGGCAATCCAGATTGGGGGTTGTGCTTTGGCTTAACTACCCATCCACGGAAAAAAGCTTATGTTACGAAGCAACCAAAAGCCTCGGAAAGGACTGATATTATTGTTGACGACCATGCTAAACGAAAAAAGGACAACGACGTTCGTATCTGGACCTGGAATGTGAGAACATTAAACAGGATAGGTGCAGGCGAACAACTAGCGGAAGTCCCAAACTGCTACAAAGCAGACATTACTGCCATCCAGGAAATACAATGGGATGGGCCGGGCAAAAAGAGGATGAAAAACTGTGACATCTACTATGGAGCGTGTTATAGTGAGCAGAAACAGCGACTATTTGGATGCGGATTTGTTATAAGTGCCAGACTTAGGCAAGAAGGATGACACAACTAAGGATAGCTTCTGCGAGCTCATCGACAAAACCTATGAGCGAATACCGAAGTGCGATGTTAAAATCATAATGCGAGATTTTAAAGCAGACATCTTTAGCAGAATTTCCGGAAAACACAGCCTTCACGACAACTCGTCTAGCAACGGAACTGGGCTAATTGACTTCGCTACGGAACGAAATGCCACACGGTGTCCTCACCTCGATATCCGTGAGGGGACATGGTGGTCTCCAGATCAACGAACAGTCAACCAAATTGATCACATTGCGATAGACAAGAGGCACGCATCCAGTATTTTGAATGTCCGAACATTCCGAATGGCTAACATAGACTCGGACCACTACCTTGTTAGGACCAAGGTAAGAATGCGGAAAATGCGGAATACCAAGACCTTCGCGCAACACGTATCCCTTAACCTCTCGATTCACACCATACCACCAGCATCTAAAGTGGACAATGGCAACGATGCCAAGAAGCCATCAGATCAGCCGCAACTGATGTGCTAGGTTTCTAGCAGCCACCAGCCAGAAACCCCTGGTTTGATGAGGAATGCCGACATATGCTCGCAGCCAAGAACGGGGACTACAAGGCTAAGTTGCAGGTGAAGACAAGAGCTGCCATTGAGCTCTATAGGCAGAGAAGAAGGGAAGAACACCGGCTTTTCAGAATGAAGAAAAAAGTGCAAGGAAAGCATAAAGAGTTGCCACTCCAGTAACGATATTCGCAAGTTTTACCAAAGTGTAAAACGTCAAAGCCAAGGATACAAGGCTCGAACAGAATCCTGTCTAGATGAACAAGGAAATATCGTAGTTGAGACACAGTCGATACTGAGGATATGGAAGAACCACTTCTGCAGACTGTTAAACGGCGATGACGAACAACATTCCGCTGTCAGGCAGAACGAACCATTTAATATTGGCAACGACAGCGAAAACTAACAACCACCCGACCTAAGTGAAGTGAGGATAGCAATATCTAAACTCAAGCTTAATAAGGCTGCCGGAAATGACGGCCTTCCCGCTGAGCTTTATAAGGCCGGCGGAGATGACTTGGTTAGTAACATCCACCAACTCATAAGCCAAATCTGGTCGGATGAAAATATGCCTGAAGAATGGAACCTCGGCATCGTTTGCCCGATCCACAAAAAAGGAGACCCTCTGAACTGCGCCAACTACAGAGGCATAAGTCTCCTCAACATCGCCTACAAGATCCTATCTGCCGTAATATGTGAACGCCTGAAACCGTTTACCAACAATCTGATCGGCCCTTATCAGTGGGGTTTTAGGCCAGGAAAGTCCACAATCGATCAAATTTTCACACTTCGGCAGATACTGGAAAAAACCCAAGAAGTCCAAATCGATACCCACCACCTATTCATCGATTTCAAAGCCGCATATGACAGCATTTATAGAGACGAACTATACAGAGCCATATCTAGTTTTGGTATACCGCCCAAACTCGTCCGTTTGTGTTGGGTGACGATGGAGAATTCTCGCTGCACCATCAGGGTCGGAAACTACCTCACCGACACATTCGATACCAAAAAAGGATTTAGGCAAGGCGATGCGCTGTCATGTGACTTCTTTAATCTGATTCTTGAGAGGATTGTGCAAAACTCCAAAGCCAACACCAGAGGCAGAATTTTCCAAAAATCGGTGCAACTACTAGCATACGCTGACGATATTGACATCATTGGTAGGACTCAACGTGATGTCATAGCCACGTTTGCTAGTATAGAGAAGGAAGCGGCGAAAATGGTATTAGAAGTAAATGGGGTTAAGACTAAGTATATGCTGTCAACAGTAAAGGACACACAACATCGACAAATATGGACAGAACGTCACCAGTGACAGATATAACTTTGAGGTAGTACGGGACTTTGTCTACCTCGGCTCCGCTATTAGCTCTGACAACAACATCTCGTCAGGAATTGAACGAAGAATTACTCTTGCCAATCGCTGTTTCTTCGGGCTAAGAAGGCAATTAAGTAGTAAAGCCCTCACTCGAACTACTAAGGAGATCCTATATAAGACCCTGATCATCCCAGTCCTGCTCTACGGCGCTGAAGCATGGACCGTATCATAAGCGGATGAAGAAATCCTTGGTCGATTTGAGAGAAAAATTCTTTGAATAATCTTCGGTCCCGTTTGCGTTGACGGGCTATGGAGACGAAGATTCAACCACGAACAATACGAGCTGTACAGCGACATACCCCTGGTCAAAAAAAAGTCCGCATTGGACGTTTAAGACGGCTAGGACATGTAGAACGAATGGACACCAATACTCCGGCTCGCAGAGTCTTCGATTCCCAGCCAGACGTCGGACGCAGTAGAGGAAGACCTCGCCTTAAGTGGCGCGCACAAGTAGAAACCGACTTCAACCAACTTGGAGTGCGCAACTGGAGGCAGTAAGCTAAGGACTGGGCTAATTGGAGAGGCATGTTGGTTGAGGCCCAGGTTCATCCCGGACTGTCGCGCCACTTAAGTAAGTAAGTAAGGGGCACTTCGGACTGTAGGAATGATAGTTACAAAGTTTGGAGTTTTTTTTTTATCGACGAGTATCTGCCTCTCAAAACGGTTCCAGTCGAAGAAGTTTAGCTACCAAGGTAAGGCGCTAAGTCTCAACCCTCACGTTTATATTTTTGATCTAAAAAATCGGATTTTCACAATTTTCAAAGAAAAATTAACAAAAAATCGTAAGAAGTTAGCAATTACCTCTTTTCGTTAATTTTTACTTAACAATTTAACGTGTTTGTAAAATCCAATTGAGTCTAATATTCAAATTGTCAGTGTTTAACACTCGATACAGGAAATCTGCGTGTCACCATTTTTTTTTAGCTTCGGTAGACTACCACTTGGGGACCATTTGACATTTCAATACTTAGAAAGTAGACAGACAGACAGACAACTATCGGCAAAAAAAAATAACTTCTCAACACACCTGTTGCACTATAATTGCTCACTGATTTTCAATAAGTAAAATTGCCTTCAATATTAATTTTTAAAATTTATTTTTATATTTAATAATTATTTTTAAAATATTTTTGTTTAAGCGGATGTGTTACACTACATAAAAATATCACATATATTTATATACAAACGACGATATTACAAGACACGAATTGACATAAGATTTGAGAGATTTGACACAATATTTCGACAAAAAAAAACACACACACACACTTTCCCTGACCAAAAACTTCACCGATGTCGAAACCACATGCGAGTATCTACGCGCGGAATTCAAATTCCCGACGGCAATTTGTTGACAAAAATACAAATCTACCTCGCAGGCAAGAATTTTTGTATCTGAAAACTTTTCCAACCGTATCTACAACATGATAATCACACCCGACCGGGACCGTTCACGTTCAGCCGATAAGGTATCAATCCCTTTTGATATTTTGCTCCTATATCGGTCTTGAAATTTATTCTCTTCCTTCCTCCAACTGTCCGTTTGTCCGAAGAGGAAATTCGCCACTGATCGGAAGGAGAAAAGTTCGACGAAATAAAAAAAAAACGCTTTTCACCGGCACGACACTCTTACCGAGCGTATGAGTGTAGTTCTGTTGTCGGCTTTTCCGGCGACAATGCCACTAGTCGGAGCGGCAAAAATTCTCGTGGCACTTGAGTGTCGGCAAAAATACACACACGACGATGGCCCGCAATCAGTCAGACTTGTGAAAAGTGAAAATATACAAAAATATTTCAATGAATCAGAAAAAAAACAGCGCAAACAAACAACCACCACTCTGTTGCTGACGTCGAGGTTTCGAAAATCAAAAAGAGCAAAGATTCCGTGACGCTCTTGAAAAGAGTGCGCGAATATCGCTCCGCACAGGTAGTGAAACACCGACCGGTGTTTTGAAAGCCAAAATCTCTTTGCTCTTGGGCGAGAACCAAAAGAGAACATACGCGCAATATTGATCCGCTTCCTAGTAAACCTCTGTCTCACCAACAACCCTAACCAAACGTAATGTTCAAATGTCAATCCATCGGTTATTAGGGGGGGTGGTAACTTTTTCTGGAATACCTAGCAACGTTACTTATAATGCTAACTTCACCAGTATCTACCACCCACACAGAGGGTGGCGACGGCATTTAAAAAGGGCAACGAATAGCTTCCTACCGTCACAAAACACTGTTGTCCCAGCATTTTCATTATCGTGGCGCTTCCATATTTCCCACCACCCCCCTCCCCCACTGTAGTGATGTATTATTCATTCAGAAACCCACCCACCTCTTCGGTACCTGTGTGCCCACTGCCCATGCCCACCCCTATGCGTAGGTGGATATAGTAACTGTGACGACGTGACGGTGAGAAGCTTTTCGCGCCGAGTTGGAAAACTTAAAGCTACCACTTACAGTTATGAATGAAAATGGCGAAGGGACTGGTGAAAAACATCCCCACGGCCAGACCGAGATATCGTGGATAAAAAAGTGGTAAACAGCCATAAGTTGTTGGGGAGGATAAGCAGGCAATAAGGTTGAGATACTTAAGAGAAGTGCCAAAGAGATAAGAGCTTTTTTTTGGTGGCCTGTCAGACACCTGTTTGCTTTCGGTCGGATGGGTAGGGTGGTACGAAGCTCTCGACTTGTTGCGCCTTAGAGATGGAAAAATCTTCGTGAGAATCTTTGTAATGAATTTTCGTCGGCGCAAATTCAAAGTGTGAGAAGGGGGAAGCTCTAACGGAATTCAAAATCCAGTGATTAGATGTTGATCATCGCAATTATACAACAAAAAAATAAGACGCACCAAAATACCAACGTACCTAAGGGAATTTGTACTCGTAAATACTGCGAAGACCTTAATCTCTATCCAATCTTTGAACTGTTGACAAATGTCAAACAGGGGACTATATCCCTCGTTTGCAATTCAAGGGCATTATGTAAACGAAGGCACGTGTTTTGAAGGCCCGAGGGACATTTGAGAGGAATGATTTATTCGGCAGCCCATTTGCGAAAAATTAAATTAAGTGCTGAAAAATTATTTAAAAAGTCGCCTTAGAAGTGGAAATGTATACGACGATAGAGTGGTGGGGATGCTACGACCCATTGCACAGAGAAGACGGGAAGGATAGGGAAACTATATAGAATAGCAGTTTATCTCATTCTCTCACAGCCTTAACCATATAAATGCATTTATTGATGTTTTTTCTTTCGTTACACTTTTTCGTTTCATAAAATCCAATTCCCACCCCCAAAAGGAGTTTCAGTTCAAAAAATTTCATACAAAAATCGTTCTTTTTAGGGCATTTGACATTTATGTCTGTAGTTAGCAAATGACGAATAAGTCCGGGGAAATTAAAAGGTGAATGATGTAGATTTTTGACATTCATGTGCATTGAAATTTTTAGAAAGGTGAAGTGTAAGGAACCGAAAGCAATGAGGGTTTTTTAAACATTCGTATGGTACAAGTTGACAACCTTTTGTGATTAAGTTTGACATAACAACTGACCTTGTAATACTTGGCGGTGGAGACAATGACGAAGTTCGTCAATCCTAATCATGGATAACGTTATTGTTTTTTTGTTACACTTTTTCGTTTCATAAAATCAAAACCCCACCGCCCAAAAGGAGTTTCAGTTCAAAAAATTTCATACAAAAATCGTTCTTTGTAGGACATTTGACATTTATGTCTGTAGTTAGCAAATGACGAATAAGTCTGGGGAAATTAAAAGTCGAATGATGTAGATTTTTGACATTCATGTGCATTGGAATTTTGAGAAAGGTGAAGTGTAAGGAATCCAAAACAAAGAGGGTTTTTCAAACGTAGGTATGGTACAAGTTGCCAACCTTTAGTGATTAAGTTTGACATAACAACTGACCTTGTAATACTTGGCGGTGGAGACAATGACGAAGTTCGTCAATCCTAATCATGCATAACGTTATTGTTTTTTTTTTGTTACACTTTTTCGTTTCATAAAATCCAATTCCCACCGCCCAAAAAGGAGTTTCAGTTCAAAAAATTTCATACAAAAATCGTTCCTTGTAGGGCATTTGACATTTATGTCTGTAGTTAGCAAATGACGAATAAGTCGAATGATGTAGATTTTTGACATTCATGTGCATTGGAATTTTTAGAAAGGTGAAGTATAAGGAACCGAAAGCAATGAGGGTTTTTCAAACATTGGCATGGTACAAGTTGACAATATTTTGTGATTAAGTTTGACATAACAACTGACCTTGTAATAATTGATGGTGGAGACAATGATGAAGTTCATCGTTAACGCAGTAAATATTCATCGAATGATGAAAATGTGCATCAGATATTGATAAGCTGCTAAATCAGAGCATCATTAGGTCTCAAATGGTTGGATTTTGTGGAGAAAGAGGGTCACTTGGCAACGCTCTGTCGTTGTTACATTAACTATATAGCCATTGAGCTTACTTTAAGTTCTTCTGGTAACTCTTGAAGACTTTTCGAACAAAGCTGTACAAGAAAGACTTTTAAAAGAAATTTTCTGCTTTGGCAATGACAGCAAACACATTCTGCCAATCTGCTTCAAGGCCATATTTGCCAACATAAGCTCTATGTAAATACGCCCAAAATTTGATGGAAGAAATGAAGACATCACTGGGGACTATAAGACATCGCAAGGGACTATAACCTTCCTGACAAAACTTATTGGGTACTGCGGAAGTGCGATGTTAACAAATGCCCTTAGCCACGACGAAGACTTTAGCTACTAGTGAAGTCAAGCCCCATAAATCAGCCGGCCCTGACGGCATAACCCCTATCATGCTACAAAAAACTGCTAAGCTAATAATGCCAACACTGCTCACTATCTTCCGTGCATGTCTAAAACTAAACCACATACCACTAGTGTGGCATGAAGTTAAAGTTATATTCATACCGAAGGCAGGTAAATGCAGCCACACAGTAGCGAAAGATTTCAGACCCATCAGCCTGTCCTCCTTCCTACTGAAAACGATGGAACGATTACTCGACATCCATATACGTAGCAACCTGAATCCAGGTTACCTATCTGTAAGCCAACACGCCTATATAAAGGGTAAAGGTGGAAACGGCTCTACACGAAGTAGTTCGCACAGTAGAAAATTCACTGCACTACAAAGAATATACGCTTGCAGCCTTTCTAGATATAGAAGGAGCCTTCAACAACGCTACAACTGAAGCAATTGCTGAGGCACTTACCAAAGCTGAAATAGGTACGGTTTCTAGCAATTGGATCTTAACGAGCGTCAACTAGTGAAGGCGGACTTGCAAAAATGAGAAAAACCCTTAACAAGTAACAGATCTTCTTAATCAAGACTTAGGCTAACTACAGGCGAAGATGGGCACGGGACTTGCTCAAAAGAGGAAACAAATGGCTTTTCAAAAACAACGGACATACCTAGCATAACCGGAGTAACAAAGTTGCATGAACTGGCCCGCCCTGTGACTGATTACTGAAAGCGATGAGATAGTAAAAATACCAACTCAGCCACTATTAGGTCTGACCTCACCTATAACACAATCAATAGTGGCGCTATACAGTCAGGAATAAAAAAGGGCCTCGGACAAGATCTCCAATTAGTCCGTTCCTTAACCAACTGCCTCCAGTTTGGTTGAGGTCGGTTTCTACTTGTGCGCTTCACTTGAAGCGAGATATGCCTCTAATGCGTCCGACGACAGGCTGGGAATCGAAGACTCTGTGGGCCGTAGTATTCATATCCATTCGCTCTACATGCCCTAGCCATCCTAAATGTCCAAAGCAGATTTTTTTTAGCAGGTCTATGTGGCTATAGGTGCGCTGGCCCAGTGGTTAGTTGGACAACTAAGCGCGGGGTCCCTGGTTTATATCCCAAAAATATCAACACTTTCCCAGTATTGTTATGGAGCGACGATTCAATGTCTGAAGTCCTATTATAGACACTGGACCACTGGAGTCCAAACTACTCGGTTGATTTGAGAGAAATTCCGGTTATGGGTACTGTTGGTGCTGGATGGATGTTGTAGAACCAGGGTCGACTCTGATTGGCTTTAACTTGGCAGTGCCAAGGGTTGTAAATTTGACTATACATCAACTGTGCTTATTTTTAAATCCAAGTGGTAACCATTGGGTACTGGTCTCATCCAACCGGATTTGACTTGATAAACGACAAGTGCGAGAGTTGATAACAAGACGGAAAACAGCAACACTATAAACAGAATGGAACAGACTACCCGGCCTACTGTCCCAGGCGAACTTAGATGAGCTGCTTCGACATACTCGGACAACAAGGTTATCTCGCAATCTCAAGGGTTAGTCAGGCCCCTTGAATACAGATGGTGGGGGATAAACCGAAAGGCCAACGGCAGCGCTCAAACCCGTATTGGATACTGATTTTCCCGTGTCCTTGGGGTATATAATAAATTGTAACTTGCCCTCCAGGTTGGGGATTGTGCTTTGGGTTAACTACCCACCCATGGAAGCAACTAATAGCTTCAGAAAGGACTGATTATGTTGCTGACGACTCAGTACGAAAAAAAGACACCGACGTTGGTAACTGCACCTGGAATGTTCGAACATTAAACAGGAGAGGTCCAGGCGAACAACTAGCGGAAGCCCTAAACTGCTACACAGCAGACATTACTGCCATTCAGGAAATACGATGGGAATGGCTGGACAAAAAGCGGATGAAAACCTGTGACATCTACTAAGGACCGTGTTATAGTGAGCGGAAACAGCGACTTTTCGGATGCGGATTTGTTATAAGTGCCAGACTTAGGCAAGAAGTCTTATGTTTCCAAGACATTAGCGAACGCATTATAACAATACGCATCAAGGCCAAATTCGCGTACATAAGCCTAATATGCTCTCATGCTCCGACGGAGGAAAAGGATGATATAACTAAGGATTGCTTCTACGAGCTGCTCGACAAAACCTATGAGTGACTACCAAAGTACGATGTTAAAATCTTGCTGGGAGATTTTAACGCAAAGGTAGGAAGAGAAGACATTTTTAGCAGTATTGTCGGAAACACGAGAACACGTCTGGTAACGGACTAAGGCCAATTGACTTCGCTACGGAACGAAATGAAATGCCACTATAGCCAGCACACGGATTCCTCATCTCGATATCCACAAGGGGACATGGCAGTCTAAGATTAACGAAGTATCAACCAAATTGATCACATTGCGATAGACAAGAGGCACGCATCCAGTATTTTGGATTTCCAAACATTCCGAGGGGCTAACATCGACTCGGACCACTACCATGTTACAGCTTAGGTGAAAATGTGGATATTAACCACGCCACAACAAATCAGATATGCTTTGAACAAATTTAATGTCAAAAGATTGCAATCGCGAGACCGACAAGACCTTCCCTTAACCTCTCGACTAACACCTACCACCAACATCGAATGTCGAAGAACAATGGCAACGATGCCAACCAGCCATTAGATCAGCCGCAACTGATGTGCTAGGTTTCTCGCGGCCACCATCAAGGAACCCCTGAGGAATTCCGACAGATGATCGCACCCAAGAACGAGGCCTACAAAGCTAAGCTGCAGGTAAAGAAAAGAGCTGCCATTGAGCTCTATAGGCAAAGAAGAAGGGAAGAACATCGGCTTTTCAGAAAGAAGAAAAAAGAGCAGGGAAAGCATAGAGAGTTTCCACTCCAGTAACGATATTCGCAAGATTTACCAAAGTGTAAAACGTCAAATCCAAGGATACAAGGCTCGAACAGAATCCTGTCGAGATGAATAAAGAAATATCGTAGTTGAGACACAGTCGATGCTGAGGATATTGAAAAAAAACTTCTGCAGACTGTTAAACGGAGATGACCAACAACATTCCGCTGTCAGGCAGAACGAACCTTTTAACCTGAAGTGAGGAAAGCAATGTTTTTTTTTTATATAATTTGCGCGCACTCAAGGCGTTATGAAGTGCGGGCGTTAAGGAAATTAGGGATAAGAAGAAAGGAGATACCGATGCACATTGGTTTTAAATGTCTGTAAGTTATAATGGAAAGGAAAAACAGAGTTTGGTAGAGCATTCCACATTCATGTTGTTCGGTTTATGTACGAATCTCTGCATTTCAGCGTACGTCCGAAGATAGGCTTGAGGGTAAACGGATTTGCATTCATTGCGTAACGAGTATTGCGGCTGAATTGTTGCATGGGAGGAATGCAGCTGGCTATTTCATTTGAGCATTCGTTGTTAAAAAAGCGTTAAAACAAGGTAAGGCAGGAGATATTTCGACGGTGTTCGAGCGAAACTAAGGAGTTCGCTATGGTTGGATCTCCTATCAATTTTATCGCACGCTTTTGTATCCTATCTAGTTGGTGCAATGTTGATTTTGGTGCACCTGACCAGACGTGGGCGTTGAATTCAAGTTTTGGGAGTATAAACGCTTTATATATTGAGGCCAGATCAGAGGGGGTGAAATATTTCTTACATCGATTTAGGAAACCTAGACACTTCGCTGCGTTTTTAGCGACTTCGAATATGTGGTCGTTCCAACGTAATTCGTTACTAACACACATACCTAGCATGGAAAGCTTTTCGGTTTTTTCGACGTAAGTGTCATTCATGGATAATGGCTCTAGATTTTGGTTTCGCTTTAATGACAGAAGACATCATTGTGTTTTGGAAGCATTGAATTCCACTCTGTTGGATTTACCCCATTTGATAATGCTGTCAAGGTCGGAATTCAATGAGCTTAACATATTTTGGCGTTCAGAGTCCACGTTCGAAGGTAAGGGACGAGGACCTGTAAACGAATATGAGAAGCTAAGGGTACTGTCATCAGCGAAGGAAAGGATTGGATTAGAAGTTGCAGACAGGAGATCATTTATAAAATTGAGAAAGAGAGTCGGAGACAAAACTGAGCCTTGAGGGACACCAGCATTTATTTGGTGAGTTACAGACTTGAAACCATCCAAAACAACTTGAATTGAACTTTTCGAAAGATAATGTCTAATCCATAGAAGAAGTTTTTCGTCGATTCCAAAAGCACGAATTTTCGACAAAAGGGCTTGATACCAAACCCTGTCAAATGCCTTTGAGATATCAAGCGCAACAATCTTGCTTTCGCCACCATGGTGGATTGATTGGTTCCACTTTTCGGTGAGATATGTCATCAAATCAGCAGTAGACCTGTTGCTGCGAAAACCATATTGCCGGTCATTGAGAAGTTTTCGTGTTTCGAGATATTTCATAAGCTGACGATTTATCAGCGTTTCCATGACCTTGGAAAGAAGGGACGTAAGTGCAATTGGTCGGTAGTTGGAGAGAGAAGAAGATTCGCCTTTTTTTGGTACAGGCTAGACAAAGGCTGTTTTCCATCTTCTCGGAAAGAGACATGGTGAGTAGGATAGATAGAAAAGCTTACGCAGTGGTTTTGCTAGCGTAGAGGAACACCTCTTCAGAATAATGGGGGATATACCATCTGGACCAGCGGATTTGTGAATGTCAAGATCAGATAAAACTTTTGCAACTGTACGAGGACGAAAGTGAATTTGTCCCATGGAATGATTTACGTTCTCAAGTACAGGAGGAGACTGAACACAATCTGGCAAAGTTGAATTGGCTGCGAAATGCGCAGCAAGCAGATTGGCTTTGTCTAAAGAGCTGACAGCTGGAATGTCATTGTGAATGAGCGTTAGAATTGATGATGAGGCCGAATTTTTTATATTTTTAACAAATGACCAAAAGTTTTTACTACCTCTGGGACATTGTAGAATTTTTTGCCTCAACTTTTGGTCATAAAGAAATTTAAACTCAAGCTTAACTAGACCGCCGGAAATGACGGCCTTCCCGCTGAGCTTTATATAGTCGGCGGAGATGACTTCATAAGTAACAACCACCAAGTCATAAGCCAAATCTGGTCATATGGAAGTATACCTGAGGGCTCAGTGGCGCGATGGTTAGTGCGATGAACCGTCGCGCAGAAGGTCTGGGTTCGATTCCCAGCCGTAGCAACACCTAAATGATTTTTCACTGGCCCTCCTCTCGTGATGAACTGACAAATCATCCGAGTAGTATCAATTGTCAAGAAAAGCTTATCTCAACATAGCCGTTGGGAGTCGGTATAAAACAGGAGGTCCCGCCATCGTGCAAGAAGTACACACGCACACATGAAAGGTTGTAAGAAAGCTAGGCCCTGGGTACTAATGAGCCTGTTGCGCCAAAAATTTGTATTTTTTTATATTTAGAAGTATACCTGAAGAATGGAATCTCAGCATCGTTTGCGCGATCCACAAAAAGGAGACCCTCTGAACTGCGCCAACTACAGAGGCATAAGTCTCCTCAAAATCGCCTACAAGATCCTATCTGCCGTAATATGTGAACGACTGAAACTGTTTACCAATAACCTGATCGGCCCTTATCAGTGTCGTTTTAGGCCAGGAAAGTCCACAATCGATCAAATTTTCACAGATCCTGGAAAAAAGCCAAGAAGTCCAAATCGATAGCGACGAACTATACAGAGCCATGTCTAGTTTTGGTATCCCGCCCAAACTCCGTCCGTTTGTGTAGGAAGACGTTGAAGAATTTTCGCTGCTCCATCGGGATCAGAAACAACCTCACCGACACATTCGATACCAAAAAAGGATTTAGGTAAGGCGATGCGTTGCCATGTGACTTCTTTAATCTGCTTCTTGAGAGGATTGTGCAAAATTCACAAGTCGCAGCCAGACGTGCGTCGGACGCAGTAGAGGAAGAACTCGCCTTACGTGGCGCCCACAGATAGAAGCCGACCTCAACCAACCTGGAGTGCGCAACATTATTACATCGACCATTCATAAATGACAGCTAATTCAACAGATGTAGCTTCAAAGTTCGGAATTCCCTATATTGGAAGTCCCTCTACAATGATTTATTAAAGAGGGTCTCTGTCGTCCCGGTGGAATTCAATTCAGGCTTCATGATTATTGTAGATGATTCTAGAGCAAGGTTCTTAAACAACTTGTGTCAATGATCTGGATCTGCATTTCATGATTAAAAAAACTTTGAACGTGCGAATCCAACTAGGTATGCAACACTTTGAAACCTTTGTGATAGAGTGGAGCAAAAGTCACGAATAAAAGCCAATGTCAGATCGATGGCACTGGCAACCTGAGATATATCACGAAAGCCTGTCTAATATTGACTGACTCCAAGATATTTATGTAAGGACGCGCGCTTATACACAAGGTTAGGTCTAACTGAATGGTATCCGATCAACAACTCACACAATCAAAAAAAGTTGGTGAACACAACTCAAATTCAATATTTAAGCTAGACAGATACATTTTGATGAGCGTCAACATCTGACTAATAAATTCTCTTTGACTTAACTATAATTTTCAAATCCACCACCGCAATGAGAGATAGAACATGAGCATGAAACACTACTCAAACCTTGCACTGTGTTGTGAAATTACATGCCCATGTCTCAACAAAGTTTCCCAAAAACTGAGTCACTTTGACGTCACTATTTTGTAACAGTAGGGGTAGATAGTATCTATATATCTTTTTATGTATTTTAACAGAATTTTATTACTTACAGAAAGTTGAACTTTGGCAGGTCCTTTGGTTCAAATTTAATTTCGCTTTCATTCCAAATTGAACCTCCAGTATCCTTGAATGATGTGTCGCTTCAAGTTGAATAAAAGGACGCGAGTCTATTGAGGTTTCATCGTCTTTCTGTTACCGGCGGTAAGTAAATCCTTCGTAAAATCAAAAACAAATGCCGGATAATCTCTTACTTCACAAAAATAATCGAAATCCAAATCTAATCACTTTAAATGTTGTTCACTTCTTTCAAATTTAAGTACAGTTGCTCATTTGTTTGCTACAAAGCGTTTGACATTTGAATTTGCAAATATTTATCTTGATAACTGTTTTTATTCAAATTAAAAAAAAAATCTCCCCCACAAAAGATAAAAACATTCAAAAAGCTCGCCACTTGTTGCGTATATAACACAAGGGTAGGAATTTCAGCCCCAAATAAAATTACACCTCACTGAAGCTTTTTAATTCTCAAAAAAAAAATCTAAAAAGCTCTCCATTGACATCCTATTTCATGCGTTTCACTTGAAATTCAAATTTTGAAATCCTTCACCGAATCTAATTAATACACAGCGGCCCACTAAGCCCACGTATTAGGTAATTATCGACAGGCCAAACTGTGTGCGTTTTCCGTTTGTATCTCCAGCTGTGGTTATTATTTTTTTTTTTGTATCTACCACTCTTACGCGCACTCCTCGAACGTGACACTAAACAAGAACAAGAACAATTCGCGATTCGCGCTTCGCAAAAAACGATTCCGATCTTTCACAGCGACACAGAAAGTCCTCCGAATGCGACGACGATCGGTGGTGAACATTTGCCGGTACGGCTTAGACACCGCTACACACACAAACAACGAAAACAAAAAAAAAACCAACACGCCATCCAGCGCAAAAGGAGGGAGAGAAAGAAGCTTCAAAGCCCACACAGTCAGTGTCGCAAGTCACTCATTCACTCATGTGGCCGCTAAAAACACACACACACAGCATCATCGGCGGGATGAATTTTCAAGAGGCTTCGGAGGGGTTTAGGTGGTTAAGGAGGTTTTTTCAAAGCACCGATCGCGCGAAAAATGAAAGCCTTCTAAGCGAGACGCTCGTCGTCTAACCGGTGAGCGATTTAAGAAAGTTTGACAGACACGAACGCGTTCGGAACGCACTAAGCGGAACTGCTGAAGCCACCATTTTGTCGTGTCGCTGAATGTACGAGTAGTTTCGTATTCGCGTATCGTATCCATGTGTCGTTCTTTTTGAATTTCCGTTGTTATTTTGTTTTTTTTTTTTGTTGTATCGCTTGCTTTTGCCTTTTTCAGAGCGTTCTCGAATGATAGTAGGTCGATGCCGATGTGATATCCCCCGCAATTTTTCTCTCTTCGAGTGTTTTTTTTTTTTTTTTTTTGGTGGTAGTGGTGAGGACTGGCGATGATGGTGAAGTGCGCTCTGCAGAGTGGGCATGTGGGCTGCGAGATGGTTTGGTGTGTTTATGAAGTTTGCCACATGGGTACTCGAGAGATTTAGACTCGGATTCACATTGCCAGAGTTCGGGGGAGGAATATGTTTTTCTCGCTGCAGGGAATTGGCTGAGATTAAAAAACACGAAAACATTGAATTATTATTTTTGAGAAAGCAATTGCAGGAAATTTTTAATTTATTTCTTACCTAGGCACACAATTCGAGAAAACAATTATTTGAGGTTGGATTGCAAACAAGGATAACGAGAGGATTTCGTGGCATTAGAATATTTCTTGTGGAAAACGGAACCGGTACGGTGTACACTGTACATGGTTGGATTGGGAATGCTTTTTAAATCGTAAGACTTGGGGGAGGGAGGCAGCACATTTTGAACTTGTAATGTGAACTTTGGGTTAGGAAAGATTTGAAATACACTAAGTACTGTCGACGCACAACCTTGGGCAATGTTGTCACTGTCGATAGAAACAATTTTGAGGTTTTGAAAGTTCATCTATATAGGAGTCAACATCAACACACGAATGACAGTTTAGTGCTGATAGCATGAAGACTGAGCCTTGGATACCGATTTTACGAAACAAATGGGACCAAAACTCATAACCCCAAAGTCAAAATGTTTGCTCTAACGGACCCTGATCCTATACCTATTCTATTCTATATCTCTGGCATTTACACCCATACAGAGCGAATCCGAACGGCAAATTTGGGAAGCTTCTCATGACAGTGTTACTCTTGGAGGTGGAGCAGTGAAAGAAACATAGGTGATCTCAGTTGCGTGATTTGAACCGTGACCCTGGGCTTAGTAGTCCATCGCACTAGCCGCTGGGCCACTGCACCTACAACCCTAATCCTAACATTCCGCCTTTACAGTGATAAGTGAAGGATAACAAGCAGGAAAGATGACCAACTATTGTGCACCTTCGAAAAGAACTTATTTCGTCGAATTTTTGGTCCTGAGCTGTACCACGATGATGTTGTACCACAAAAGGTAAAACATTACGTGGACTACATTGATTCGGCCTAATCGAGAGAATAAAGAATAGTACCCCAGTCAAGAGAATCTTCAAGTCCCAGCCTTCTGGTTAGAAGCTACAAGAATGACCGAACCGCACCGGTTTAAGTATCCAATAGATCGCGGGTATCAGAGAGATTGGACTTAATAACTTGAAGCAACGTGCCAATGATCTAAGAGGATGGATAGCGGACTTGTTTCAATAGTAGACCATCAATGGATATGGAGCCTTCAGGTTAGAGGGGACAAGGATAATCAAAGAGATCGCGGATGGCAGAGAAATTCGACTGGAAACAGCGTGCCAATGATCAAAGAGGATGAAAAGCGAACTTGTTTCAGTAATAAACCATCAATGGATATGGAGCCTTCAGGTTAGAGGCGACAAGGATAATCGAACTTCGCGTTTATGAATCAAAAAGATCGCGGATGGCAGAGAAATTCGACTGGAAGCAACGTGCCAATGATCGAAGAGGATGGAAAGTGGACTTGTTTCAGTAAAAGACCATCAATGGATATGGAGCCCACAGGTTCGAGGCGACAAGGATAATCGAACTTCCCGTTTATGAATCAAAAAGATCGCGGATGGCAGAGAAATTCGACTGGAAACAGCGTGCCAATGATCAAAGAGGATGAAAAGCGAACTTGTTTCAGTAATAAACCATCAATGGATATGGAGCCTTCAGGTTAGAGGCGACAAGGGTAATCGAACTTCGCGTTTATGAATCAAAAAGATCGCGGATGGCAGAGAAATTCGACTGGAAGCAACGTGCCAATGATCGAAGAGGATGAAAAGTGGACTTGTTTCAGTAATAAACCATCAATGGATATGGAGCCTTCAGGTTAGAGGCGACAAGGATAATCGAACTTCCCGTTTATGAATCAACGAGATCGCGGATGGCAGAGAAATTGGACTGGAAGCAACGCGCCAATGAACGAAGAGGATGGAAGGTGGACTTGTTTCAGTAACAGACTATCAATGGATATGGAGCCTCTAGGTTCGAGTCGACAAGGCTGATCAAACTTCCCTTTTATGTATATCAAAGAGATCCCGGATGGCAGAGAAATCGGACTGGAAGCAACGTACCAATGATCTTAGAGGATGGAAGGCGAACTTGTCCTAGTAATAGACCATCAATCGATATGGAGCCCGTAAAGTAGTAAGGCTTGAAGGATTGCTGACACTCAAATAAGTCGTGAAGCTATCATATGGTCTTTTTTTATTCTATCTGAGAAGAAGATATAGAACAGTGAGGACGAAGCCGAGATACTTTATTGGACTTATTTAATGCTGGTCCGTGTGGATTTGCTAGTCTCCTATCGAACGCGTCCTCGGGTGGCGGATAGAGGAATTCTCTGCAGAAATGCGGGGTAGGTGGGAAATAAAATACCACTCGTGGAATAAAACTAGCTCGGGGTAAGGTCCCCTATCCAAAAACCTCGCCAGACATCAGCGGAAGAATTCCCATGATGGAGTCAATGGTGGCGTAACAGTCCCAGTTAGGATGGACAAAGTACTCAACCTGTTTCAGCTGCTACGACATATTCAACATGTGATCTAGGAATCTCAAGGGTAGATAAGTCAGACCCCTTGAACAGAGATGGTGGCGAATGAACCGAAAGGCCAACGGCAGCGCTCAATAGCGTAGTGGATACTGATGTCCCCTTGTCCTAGGGGTATCTAATAAATTGGAAGTGGCCCTCCAGGTTGGGGGTTGTACTTTGGGTTAACTACCCACCCATAGAATAAACCCATTGTTACGAAGCAACCAATAGCCTCGGAAAGGACTGATTTTATTGTTGACGACCATGCTAAACGAAAAAAGGACAACGACGTTCGTATCTGCACCTGGAATGTGAGAACATTAAACAGGATAGGTGCAGGCGAACAACTAGCGGAAGCCCTAAGCTGCTACAAAGCAGACATTACTGCCATTCAGGAAATACGATGGGATGGGCCGGACAAATCGAGGATAAAAAACTGTGACATCTACTACGGACCGTGTTATAGTGAGCAGAAACAGCGACTATTTGGATGCGGATTTGTTATAAGTGCCAGACTTAGGCAAGAAGTCGTATGTTTCCAAGACATTAGCGTACGCTTTGTAACAATCCGCATCGAGGCTAAATTCGACAACATAAGCTTTATATGCGCTCACGCCCCGACGGAGGAAAAAAATGATGAAGCGGAAGACTGCTTCTACGAGCTCCTTGACAAAACCTATGAGCGACTACCATAGTACGGTCTTCAAATCGTGGAGGGAGAGAAGATATATTTAGCAGTATTGTCGGAAAACACAACCTACACGACAGCATGCCTGGCAACGGACTTAGACAGCCAAGCATTTTGGAGGTCCGAACAAATCAAGGAGCTTACATCGACTCGAAAGAATATACCTTGTTGCAGACAAGATAAGAATGCGGATATCCAACAAGGCTACAACAAATCAGAAATACTGCAATCGCAAGGAACTTTCGTGTTCACCAGCACGACATTTTTGGCGTTTGATGAACAATGTCGACAAATGCTCGCAGCGAAAAACTAGGCCTACAAGCGGAAGCTGCAGGTGAATACGAGAGCTGCGTGCCATTGATCTTTATAGGCAACGAAGGAGGGAAGAACACCGGTTTTTCAGAAAGAAGAAAGAAGAGCAAGAAAAGCACGCCATCGAAGATATAGAGAGTTGCCCCTCCAGGAAAGATGTTCGTAAGTCCTACCAATGATCAAAACGTCAAAGCATGCATCCCTGGCTTTGGCATTTTGGCGTGAACAGAAGCCCTTTGAGATGAGCAAGGGAATATCGTAGTTGAAACACAGATGCTTAGGATATGAATGAACCAATTCTCAAGACACTTTAACGGGGATGATGAACAATCACCAGCTGTCAGGCAGAGCGAACCATTCAATATTGGCCGCGACAGCGGAAACTACCACCCACCCGAACTAAGTGATGTGAGGACAGCTATAACCAAACTCAAGCTAAAAGGCTCCCGGAGATGACGGCCTTCTGCATTGTTTTTCTAAAGTTTTCTCAAGTGGAGCGAACCTATAACACTCCAAGACCGCCCTTAGATAATGCATGCAAATGTTTACTAACTCTACTCTAGAATTCTAGGATATTGGTGGATATAACTGTTCTGGTAGTTCGACTCATTGTCTGCTAGTTCTGATAAGAAAAGAACTCCTGCAAAGCTTTATAAAGCCGGTGGTTATGATTTGGTTAGTTACGTACTCCAACTCAGTAGCAACATATTGTCGGATCAAAGTATGCCCGAAGAATGGAACCTCGGCATCATTTGCCGGATCCGTAAAATGGAGGAGAATTTCTGAACTGAGCCAACTACAGAGGCATAAGTCTCTTCAACATCGCCTACAAGATATTACCTGCTTTAATATGTGAACGCCTGAAATCCTTTACCAACAACCTGATCGGCCCTTATCCGTGTGGTTTTAGGTCAAGAAATTCAAGAAAGATGAAATCTTTGCACATCGGCAGATCCTGGAAAAACCCAAGAAGTCCGAATCGATAGCCACTACGGATTTATCGATTTCAAAGCGTCATACGACAGCATTTATGGCAACGAACTATACAGAGCCATGTCCAGTTTTGGTATGCCACCCAACCTCGTCCGTCTGTCCAGGATGACGATGGAGAATTGTTGCTGCTCCATCAGGGTCGGAAACGACCTCACTGACACATTCGATACCAAGAAAGGATTTAGGCAAGGCGATGCGCTGTCATGTGACTTCTTTAATCTGATTCTTGAGTGGATTGTGCAAAATTCCTGACAGAACACCAGAGACCCAGTCTTCCATAAATCGGTGCAAACTCAACAGACGTTGAGATGATAGGTCGGACCAATAGAGATGCCAATGCCGCCTTTGCTGGTATAGACAAAATATAGTCTTAAGTGGGTTTAGCAGTAAACGAGGGTAAGACCAAGTATATGCTGTCAATATGAAATGACAGACATCATCGACGAATTTGACAAAACGTCCACATTGATAGGTACAACTTGTGTTGTGGGTGACGTCGGCGCCTCTATACACCCTGTCAACGACGCCTCGTCAAAAACAAATCGAAGAATTACTCTAGCCAACCTCTGTTTCTTCGGGCTAAGAAGGCGGTAAGTGCTTTATTACTCAAAGCCCTCAGTCGAACTATTAAGGAGATCCTATGCAAGACCCTAATCATCCCAGTCCTGCGTTATGGCGCCGAAGCATGGACCGTATCAAAAATGCATGAAGAAATCCTTGGTATTTTTGATAGAAAGGTCTTCGAAAAGCCCCGTTTGCGTTGACGGTCTATGGAGAAGTAGATTCAACCATGAGTTACATGAACTATACATCGACTTTCATGATGACTGGAACATATATAGCGAATGGAAATCAATACTCCAGCTCGCAGAGTCTTTGATTCACAGACAGACATGCGTCGGACGCAGTAGATGAAGACCTCACCCTGAGTCTCGCGATCAACTAGAAATCGACCTCAATCAACTCGAAGTGCGTAACTGGATGCAGTTATCTTAGGACCTGGCTAGATCAGGTTAGAGTGGCCGCCAGCGAGTTCGCCAGAAGACTTACCCCAGTTTTTGGTTCATTAGGGTCCACGTTTATCCTGTCCATTCTCCTTGTTAGGATAGGATAGGTTTTGGTGGCTTCACGCAATGCACATGCACACTTAGACCATAAGGTTCGTTGTGGTACCACATAGATCTGTCGACTTTCCCTATATTCGTTCACATAATTGAACCATTCTGACCATATAGTAGGATGTTTCTGGCATTGATAGTAGCCAGCTCACCTAGATGACATCTATGATACCTGCAAAGAATAGCCAGTATAGGCACCATGAGAGCACTGAGGTCGGCGCCAACGGATGGCTTTATTGCGCTATTGCATCTCTTGCTTCTCGACCTACACATTAAAGATACCGCTTTATGCAGCTCAATAAGAATCAAGGAGTCAGGATGCTGGACGGCAAGGACGTATGGTGACCATATAGTAGGAGGTTTCTGGCATTGATACTAGCCAGCTCACCTAGATTCTCCTTGTTACCTATTGGAAAACCCTTATGAGCTGTTGATGATAAGGCGGAGACTTCTCACATCCGTTTTTGTCAAATCGCTGAGATTTTGAAAGAGGTAAACTTCAAGATGAAGCACCTTTCCAACTGACTACATCACACCCACACTATGCTTCAAGAAAGGCTTTCCTACTAGAACTCAGTGAAAGCGGAACGAAGTAGAAAGCGATTTCAACACGGTCGTCTACACCGACTGATCTAGGATGAACTGTCTTGTGGGGTCCGGTGTCTACTCGGAATCACCGAAAATATCATTATCATACCGCCTACCGGATTTTCCCAGCGTATTCCAGGCGGAACTGCTGGGTATCCGAGAGGCGTACAAGCTACTGGGGCGTGACACTACGAAAAAGCAAAATACTGCTACCCACATAGATAGTCAAGCTGCCATTGAGGCCAGCAACCCGGCTACCATATCCTCCAAGCTGGTACTGGAATGACGAAACGAACTTGCCGCCTTAGTGAACGCTTCAGGGTCACACTTCTCTGCGTTCCAGGGTACAGTGACATTGAAGGAAAGTAGCGCGCAGACGATCTGGCCAGGCAATGCTCAGCTCCACATGGCTCACTTCCCGCAAGGGTCCATATCCCGCTAGGTGCAGTTAAGGGACAAATCCACTCATACTACCTGAAGAAGGCCGACTCCAAATGGACAAACTGTGTCATATCGAGGAAGATATAGCCCACCCACGAAAAGAATAGAATAAACGGCCTACTGAATAGAACCCGCTGAGATATCGCAAGAATTACGGCGATAGTCACTGGGCACTGGCCAATTGAAGAACATGCGGCGAAACAAGGGATCCGATATAACCCCCAATGCCGCAGTTGCGGGAACGCAAGTGAGGGAGAAACCTTCTCCCATTTCATCTGCAAATGTCCGGTCAGATTGCGTGCATTACACCAACAACTCTTCGACGACCTTAGCGACATCGGGTAAAAGGATTCAAGATCTTATCCGTTTTCTAAACCTCACAGGCTGGATCTAGATGCGGATTGAATCGCACCCTCAACAATCATCATAATAAAGGTAACACGACTCGTGGTAACAAAAAGGCTACTTGGCGTCATGCTAAACCTCCACCTCTACCTACCTATCTATGACGTCTATGGTAGCGATAAAGTGCGGTTTAGTGAGCAAAATCAGTGCCTTGGATCTTCTCAAATCCAGCTTTGGCCAAATTTGTTTGGATATTTGACACGTCGTGCTAAGACTCCATCTGAGATTTGATTTGCAGTTAGCATGCTGTGCGAGTATACCGATTGCACCCGTCTCCGATTCGACTGGTAATTTAGTCCCATGTCTGGCGAGTTCATCAGACTTACAGTTCCCTGGAAAGTTAAACTCCCCTTCAATCGTTTGCAAAGATGAGCGGCAATCTAGGGTTGTCTTTGAGTTTGTTGAGAATGAGTACAGGACCGGGCTAATTGGAGAGGCATGTTGGTTTAGGCCCAGGTTATAATTAGCGGACGTATAATTATTACGGACGTCATAATTAGCGACCCTTAAGTAAGTTTGTAAGTAGATGATTGATTTTGTTAGAAACGCTAGAAGCCTGTGGTCCTTTCTGAGTTGGTAATTCATGTTTCCAACTACATGTGGGTCCGCGTCCTTTAAGCTCTGAAAAGGTTTTGCTTACTTTTGGAAAATCCCAAATGGATCCTAATTCCTTGCACTCACTGTTTTACCTTTTTAGCAACTTGTAGAACTTGGAACCTTCTTTGGCAACCGGGGTCTTCTCTGTTTCTACTTCGACAGGTACGTTTATGATTTTCTGGCAAGGCATTGAGTGCCGCGTATTTAAAAACCCATATGGTGTACAGCGACATGCCCCTGGTCAAAAAACTCCGCATTGGACGTTTAAGATGGCTAGGACATGTAGAACGAATGGACACCAATACTCCGGCTCGCAGAGTCTTCGATTCCCAGCCAGACGTCGGACGCAGTAGAGGAAGACAAGTGGAAACCGACCCCAACCAACTTGGAGTGCGCAACTGGAGGCAGTTAGCTAAGGACCGGGCTAATTGGAGAGGCATATTAGTTGAGGCCCAGGTTCATTCCGGACTGTAGCGCCACTTAAGTAAGTAAGTAAGTAAGAATAGTGGTCAAGCGCATTGTTCTTGCCTATCTTCTCATGACCGGCACACCTTCCTCTGAGTGACGTTTCATTTGTCAAACTTGAAAATGTGAAATCATTCGTCCCCCCTCAAGTCTGCTTACTCGAAGTTCATTTCAATGTTTTCGTTCCAAAAAAAAACTCTGTCGTCGTCGTCTTTGCACGACGCACGACAATTCTTCACCTTCAGTCAGTCACGTGGGCACGCGCTTATCTGCTTCGCCACGCCGTTGCAACCCACGGCCAAAATCGAATGGCGCGAGCCACAACATCTCATAGATCTGCACGCTAGAAAAGTGTGCATTTTGTTCAATAAGGTTAGCTAGCTACTCCTATATAGCATGTACTCGTATCGTACACACACTACCCGACGCATTCATGCCTTACCTACCTTATACCTACAACAGCATGAAGTTGAAATCTTAGAAAAAGCGCGTAGGTGACGTATATCCGTCCTCAGATGTAGCTGCAGAGATACTTTGTCTCCTTGTCAGCACTTTCAGTGTCAGAGTGTGTGCAACTGGTGTTGTCATACAAACACACACACTCAACTCCAAAGTGTATGGCATTTTCCACCTGAGACTGTGCCCAGTCAAGACTCCAGAGCTTTATTTCTCTGCTGGTTACTCTCTCAGGTCGCAACTAAACTGTGCCTCTCTTGGATACCTATCCCGTAGTGGGTGGATTCATTGATGAATTCTAACAGCGTAGTGGTGTGAGTATCTTGGGGGAAGCAGAAATTTGTTGTGTTGTCAACATTACCCAGAAGGACATGTGGGTGGATCGGTGTTTCAGTTGTTGTTGTTGACTGTTGTCTCTGGTATACAAGAAATCAGGTTCAGATACGTAGTGTATCTTTATAAGGAGATTACACCATCGCCCCCGCAACAGAAAAATAAAATTCACTCGCAACTACACTCAGCGAGTAAATGCTGCTGGTGTGGGTAATGTTGAAGGTGGTAGTGGACCTTTGTTTGGCTTGAAAGTCAGCGATAGTTTAAAGACTTTTAGACTTCACAATCAATGACTGGAGGTGAGAAGGATATAGATACAAGACCATGAATGAATCTACACCCCAACCATGAATGGTGATAGTATCCCTTACAACTTGTGAATGAAACGGCTCAGAGGATATCATGCTCGTTATAGCCGGAGTTTTTCACCCTGACAGGGGTTGGAGGCACTGCTTGTGTAATATATTTCTTGATAATGAAACACAAAAAGGTAATTAGGATGGAAGACAGGACTTGGCGAAGGACTTTTTGTATTCTCGGGAAGATGTGGACATTTCAAGGAAATCTACCGATGAGGAAAAATAAGGATTGACTTAAGAAATGTCAGATTTACGATGATGCTGCTGATGGGTATGGTTTAACCCACACTGGCAGGATGATGGATGTCAGTTTGTTGAATTCCGTTATTAAATTTAAGCAATGGTTGTCTGTCATAGATGAATGGTGATGGAGGTGTATCTTACCTCCTAGGGAGATTCGAAGGGTGTGGATATGATTAGGTGGAAAAGGAGCAACAGATGGCATGGCATGACACGAGGAAGTATTTTCCAAATCGATTCTTTTTCAGAGGCACTCGTTAGAAGTTGGTAATCCTGTTTTTTTGGGTGTATAAAGTGTATTAATAAAGCAATGCCATATAAGCCCAAAGGATAAATCGAGAGTAACAAGATCATCAACTATATCCTGTCAACATACAAGTTAGACACACGTTCGATAACGAACCTTCTTAGGATTGCTCTGGAAAAGATCTAGAGAGCTGCATGTAGTAACCAACGTTCCAACCGGCAGAGTATTCAATTCCTACCTACACATAGGGAAAAATTCAACTTCAACCTTGGAGCCTATACCTGAAGTCCTGAAGGCAGATTACTTAGACCGGTCTACGTTCCAGGCTCACCTTGGAGTGTAGATTTTGTGTGAGAAGAAGAGCAATGAAGGGAATGAAATAAAATCCGGCCTCCGGATACCAGAGCTTCTTTAAGGTGAGAAAAATGATTTAAGCAAAGCTTGGCTCTAAGTTTTACTTGATTTTTGTAACACAGTTGTGGTCAAGGTAACAATCCAAGACTACAATTTTGAAGAGAAGCTACTCAAAGATTTCGTTCAGAATCGATGTCTATTTTAGAGCTCTTTCGATGCGGCCAAGTGATAACTTTACGCACCCAATGTACTAGAGAAACAAGACTGCCGAAAACACCGATTATACCCTTACCAGGTTAAACATTGATAAGAGTTTCTAGGTCACAATCCCAGGCAGATTGCAATGGGAGAGTGACGAACCGGTGCTAAAGGACTTGATCCCTTTTTATAGCGATGGCTCCAAAACAAATGATGGAGTGGGTGCTGGTGACTTCTCCGACAGGCTTAATCTCAGCCTATCTTTCCGTCTTCTTGATCATTGCAGCGTGTTCCAGACAGAAATCATCGCAATCAAAGAAGTCATTTCCTGACTGAAAGAGAATATAACATCTGCCGTGGATATTAGCATCTTCTCGGACAGCCAAGCGACCATCATATCCCTGAAATCAGTCTCAACAAACTCAAAGACAACCCTAGATTGCCGCTCATCTTTGCAAAAGATGTCAGAGGAGTTTAACATTCACCTATGCTGGGTGGCGGGGACATAGTGACATTCCAGGCAACTGTAAGGCTGAACTCACCAGACATTACCGGTCGAACCGAACAGGGTCCAATCGGTACTCCTATATCGCTACTTGCAAAAGCTTACTAGCGCAGCATGCTAACTGCGCAAATCAAATCCCAGATGGAGTCTTGACACGACGTGTCAAATAAACAAACAAATTTGGCTAAAGCTGAATTTGAGAAGATCCAAGGCACTGATTTTGAAAACTAGACCGGGCTTTATCTCCACCATAGGTCTCATAGGTATGTAGGTAGAGACGGAGGTTCAGCATGACGCCAAGTAGCACTGATGTGCCTTTTTGTTACCACGACTCGTGTGACCTTTATTAAGATGATTGTTGAGGATGCGATACAATCCAGCTTGTGCAGTTTAGAAAACGGATAGGAACTTACATCCTTTTACCTGAGATGTCGCTAAGGTCGTCGAAGAGTGGTTGGTCTAATGCACGCAACCTGACCAGACATTTGCAGATGAAATGAAAGAGGGTTTCTCCCTCATTTGCGTTCCCACAACTGCGACATTGCGGGTTGTATGGGATCCCTAGTTCCGCCGCATGGTCTTTAATTGGCCAGTGCCCAGTGACTATCGTCGTAATTGTTGCGATATCTGAGCGGGTTCTATTCAGTAGGCCGTTTGTTCTGTTCTTGTCGTGGGTAGGTCATATCTTCATACTTCCTGAAGAAGGGCGTGTCATCCCTTCTTCAGGAAGTATGAATGGATTTGTCCCTTAACCGCACCTAGCAGGATACGTACCCTTGCCTCAAGTGAGCCTTGATGAGCTGACCCTAGCCTGGCCAGCTCGTCTGCACGCTCGTTTCCTTCAATGTCACTGTACCCTGGAATCCAGAGAAGTGTGACCCTGAAGCGTTCTCCCAGGCAGGCAAGTTCGTTTCGGCAATTCTGTACCAGCTTGGAGGATATGGAATCCGAGTTGATGGCCTTAATGGCAGCCTGACTGTCTATGAGGACAGCAATATTTTACTTTTGTGTAGTGTCACGCCCCGTGCAAGCCTCTCGGATAGCCAGTAGTTTCGTCTGGAATACGCTGGTAAAATCCGGTAGGCGGTATGATACTGACATTTTCGGTGATTCCGAGTAGACTCCGGACCCCACACCACAGTTTATCTTAAATCCGTCGGTGTAGACGACCGTGTCGAAATCCCATACTACTTCATTCCTCTTCCATTGAGCTCTGGTGGGAAAGCCTACGAAGCATGTAGTCTGTTGAAAACGTGACCATTCCGTTTGGTAACGAGTCCAGGATATTACTGTGGCCATACGGCCTTGCAGTCCAGCATCCTGACTCCTTGAGTCTTACTGAGCAGCATAAAGCGATATCTTTAATGTGTAGGTCGAGAGGCAAGAGATGCAATAGCACAGTAAGGGCATACGTTGGCGCCGACCTCAGTGGTCCCGTGGTGCCTATATTGGCTGTTCTTTGCAGCCTTTATAGTTTTGTGTGGTTTAGCCTTTACTCAATGTGAGCCGTATGTGAGAATTGGACGTACTACTGCTGTGTACAAGTCCCCACTTCTTTCCAAAGGTTTTGCTGCAAGCATAGAAGGCAACTCACGCCTTCCTTACTCTATGTTCGATGTTGTGTTTCCAGTCAAGCTTGGGGTTAAGCATGATACTCAAATACCTAGCGATAGTGTGATATGGTTGGCCATTTAGACGGGGGAGGGTGAATGCGGGTATTTTGGGTTTGGTGGTAAATATCACCGTTTTGCGCGGGTTTAAACCGAGACCACAACTTGCAGCCCAGGTGCTAACTTTTTCTAGAGCAGCCTCCATGATGTCACTTACGGAGGGGAATTTTCCGGACACTAGTATCACCACGTCATCCGCACACTCGACAACTTTGACCCGTTTCTTGTCGAATTTAACTAAAATTTTATTCATAACCATTAGCCAGAGTAAAGGAGAGAAGACGCCACCCTGTGGCGTTCCTCCATGGGGAAATTTGGTTAAGTGACTGTTGCCAAGTATTGCCTGGATAATTCTTGTTCCGAGCATTGCTATATCCATGGCTAATAGATTCCTCTATACCCAGCTCGATCAGAGATTCAAGAATAACTCCAGTGAGGACGATGACTTTCTATATCTAAGAAGGAGGCTAGAGTGTATTTTTTATGGATGGATTTTTTTATTGTCCGCACTACCTCGTGGAGAGCCGTTTCCGTAAATCTGCACTTGAAGTAGGCGTGTTGTGATTTGGATAGCGAAGATTCTTATAGAAAACTGCGCATGTGGATGTCCAGAACACTTACTTACTTACTTAAGTGGCGCTACAGTCCGGAATGAACCTGGGCCTCAACCAACATCCCTCTCCAATTAGCCCGGTCCTTAGCTAACTGCCTCCAGTTGCGCACTCCAAGTTGGTTGAGGTCGGTTTCCACTTGTGCGCGCCACTTAAGGCGAGGTCTTCCTCTACTGCGTCCGACGTCTGGCTGGGAATCGAAGACTCTGCGAGCCGGAGTATTGGTGTCCATTCGTTCTACATGTCCTAGCCATCTTAAACGTCCAATGCGGAGTTTTTTGACCAGGGGCATGTCGCTGTACAGCTCGTATAGTTCTTGGTTGAATCTTCGTCTCCATAGCCCGTCAACGCAAACGGGACTGAAGATTTTTCGAAGAATTTTCCTCTCGAATCTACCAAGGATTTCTTCATCCGCTTTTGATACGGTCCATGCTTCAGCGCCGTAGAGCAGGGTCTTAAATAGGATCTCTTACCCCGAAGAAACAGAGGTTGGCAAGAGTAATTCTTCGTTAAATTTCTGACGAGATGTTGTTGTCAGAGCTATTAGCGGAGCCGAGGTAGACAAAGTCCCGTACTACCTCATAGTTATATCTGTCAATGGTGACGTTCTGTCCAATTCGTCGATGTTGTGAGTCCTTTCGTGATGACAGCATATACTTAGTCTTTCCCTCATTTACTGCTAAATCCATTTTTGCCGCTTCCTTCTCTATACTAGCAAACGAGGCTATGACATCACTTTGAGTCCTACCAATGAGGTCAATATCGTCGGTGTTTGCTAGTAGTTGCACCCAATTTAAGAAAATTGTGCCTCTGGTGTTGGCTCGGGAGTTTCGCACAATCCTCTCAAGAATCAGATTAAAGAAGTCACATGACAGCGCATCGCCTTGCCTAAATCCTTTTTTGGTATCGAATGTGTCGGTGAGTTCGTTTCCAACCCTGATGGAGCAGCGAGAATTCTCAATCGTCATCCTACACAAATGGACGAGTTTGGACGGTATACCAAAACTAGACATGGCTCTGTATAGTTCGTCTCTATAAATGCTGTCGTAGCGGCTTTGAAATCGATGAATAGGTGGTGGGTATCGATTTGGACTTCTTGGGTTTTTCCAAGATCTGCCGAAGTGTGAAAAATTGATCGATTGTGGACTTTCCTGGCCTAAAACCACACTGATAAGGGCTGATCAGATTGTTGATAAACGGTTTCAGGTGTCCACATATTACGGCAGATGGGTTCTTGTAGGCGATGTTAAGCAGACTTATGCCTCTGTAGTTGGTGCAGTTCAGAGGGTCTATTTTTTTTGTGGGTCGGTCAACGATGCAGAGGTTCCATTCTTCAGGCATGCTTTCATCCGACCAGATTTGGCTTATGAGTTGGTGGATGTTACTTACCAAGTCATCCCCGCCAGCTTTATAAAGCTCAGCGGGAAGGCCGTCATTTCCGGCGGCCTTATTAAGCTTGAGTTTAGATATAGCTATCCTCACTTCATTTAGGTAGGGTGGTTGGCAGTTTTCGCTGTCGTTGCCAATATTAAATGGTTCGTTCTGCCTGACAGCGGAATGTTGTTCGTCATCGCCGTTTAACAGTCTGCAGAAGTGGTTCTTCCATATCCTCAGCATCGACTGTGTCTCAACTACGATATCTCCTTGTTCATCTCGACAGGATTCTGTTCGAGCCTTGTATCCTTGGCTTTGACGTTTTACACTTTTGTAAAACTTGCGAACATCGTTCCTGGAGTGGCACCTCTTTATATCCTCGATCGCGCGCTTTTCTTGCTATTTTTTCTTCTTGCTGAAAAGCCGATGTTCTTCCCTTCTTCAATGGCAGCTCTCGTCTTCACCTGCAGCTTAGCCTTGTAGGCCTCGTTCTTGGCTGCGAGCATCTGTCGGCATTCCTCATCAAACCGGGGGTTTCTTGCTGGTGGGCGCGAGAAACCTAGCACATCAGTTGCGGCTGATCTAATGGCCTGTTGGCATCGTTGCCATTGCTCTTCGAAATTCGATGCTGGTGGTATGGTGTTAATCGAGAGGTTAAGGGATACGCGTTGTGCGAAGGTCTTGGCGGTCTCTTGCGATTGCAGTCTTCCGACATTTAATTTTTTCACAGTATTTCTGGATTGTTGTGGCGTGGTGGATATCCGCATTCTTACCTTGGCTGCTACAAGGTAGTGATCCGAGTCGATGTTAGATCCTCGGAATGTTCATGTCCAGAACACGGTTTTAGCACAAAGAAGGTTAGACTGATTGGCCTGAAGCCGTGTTTGCCTACCTTCGGTATAAACATCACTCGTGCGCGTCTCCACGAGTAGGGTACGTGGTTTGGTGTTAAGCAGCTTCTAAAAATTGACGCCTGCCATGGCACTGTTAGGTATCGCGTTCTCTGTAGCATAACTGGCAGTATGCCGTCAGGTCCCGGAGACTTAAAAGGAGAGAAGCTGTTAATAGCCCATGAAATCTTTTCCTCTGAAATTTTTGAAATGATGTTGCTGTATGGGGGGCTCTCAAGTTCCGTTCTAGTAGCACTATGTGTGTTTAGAAGGAGTTCCAGAGTCTCCGCGGAGGATTCTGTCCACCCTCCATCTGACCTTTTCAGAAAAGAAGGGTTTGAGTGCTCCTTAGACAGAATTTTGCTTAGCCTGGCGGAGTCCTTGAATGTTTCAATAGAGTGGCAATATTCCATCCAGGCCTCCCTTCTGGATGTTTTTATGGCTTTCTTATACAGACTTAAACAGTCCATATAAGGCGGCCAGATGTTGTGTTTGTGGCAGATTTTGAAGATCGATCTGGTCATCTGTCTTAGATTAGAGAGATCTTCGTTCCACCACGGGGAAAGTGTCTTTTTGCTTTTAGCTTAACTGGGCACGAGACTTTGTATGCGATGTTCATCGCGTTCTCAAAAGTCTGTACTTTTGCCTTCGATTGCAAGGGTGTTTGTTTCTTTTGTGGTTTTGAGTTTTGTCCGAAGGACTTTGCCAAACTTGGTACAATTAACTCTCTTGGGATATCTTTATGGTTTAATGATCTCGGCCTCGAGACACAAGTCATAGAGGATCCATCTGTGGTCTGAAAGTGACTCCAGATTGGAAACTCTCCAGGTATCAAACCTAAAACTTGCATTGTTTGTTTTGAGTGTGATATCCAGGACTGCTTCCCACCCCCTGTGTTTTCCCGTACTCGGAAAGACAAAGGTTGGATTCGTGCCCTTGTTGCAGGCTGATTAATTCGGACTAGGGTGAGAAATCGCATTGATTGCTTTGAAATATTTCCTTACCAGAGGATCCCAAATTAATCAACGCTCACCGATTGAACCAGCGTTACCAGGCCCCATTAATTCCTCACCTCTAACCTAAGGTCAGTAAAGCCTTGATGGGATTACAAAACCCATAAATTATATCTTTTAAGCGGATTTCAAACTTTGATCTGCGGTGATCATTCGCATCCGCCTATACCGAGTTACAAACACACAAAGTACGCGATACAAAATGAAAATTTTACTGTTGGCAACGTCTGTGAAAATTCCTTTCGCTCATTTTCCGCCACAATGTGCAGACAATTAATGAAGCAGTTGATTGTGTTTATACATATGCTCGCCGCTGTATAGTCTTCCTCATAGCTCGGTCATGAGGCCGACTGTGCCCGTCACCTGTTGGTCATAAATTATTCCACATAGAATCATTGGATCCGTTGATTTGTTCATCAAGAGGAGTCAAGTCTCCTCGGTTGTTGTCTCGTTGATGGACATGGTTGCGACAAACCATGCTGAACATAAGCACTATGTCCAATGTCATTGGGCTAGGGATTTAATGTCGCGCACCAACAGAGAGAGAGCGACTGATTCCACCGTGAGCACCATCCAACAACATCTGATCTATAAATAAATTTTATGCAATTTTAATGCGATACATCGTATAGATACATGTTCTTTAGATAATCGCCATTTGAATGAAAGTGAGGCTATGCCGTGCATCTTTGTCAAAGTCTTCAGTTGTATGAATGATTTTCTGTTCCTCAATCCCACCCTGCATGCAATTCAATCAATTCTCATCGTCTGGATATTGATGAATGAATCTATCTCGCCAGATAGATACTTCTTCAATTGATGATGTCGTATCTGGTAATGTCGATGCGGCGGTATCGTAGGTTGTCTTCAATAGACGATAAAATACAGAGCCAGAGAGACCACCACCTACGTTTTTGGGGGAGCGTCTGGTTAATAGTGCGCCGCTGTTGTCGTCTTAAAAGTAACTGCAGGAGAGAGAGAGGGAAAAACTCGCTTTTCCAGCGCATGTGGCTCATTCATGAATCAATTTCATTCATTGTCGAACTGTGTTTGTATGTACGCGTAATGTGCTTTTTCTAAGTGTTCTGTGTTTTATGCTCCCCCAGCTATTGCGGGCAGCTGCTGAAGCGGAGGTTTTAACCTTGCAGATACATCGATGCCTACCAGTCCAGGAGGGCGCAACGACGACAATGTGGGTGGACCAGCAACAACAAGTGATTGAGTTTTGATTCACAATTATTCAATCAATTTATACTTGCGAACAAACGGTACAATTTCATAGATATACCCTGCCGATGTGACGGTAGAAGAGAGAGCTAGCGTTTTAGCTGGGAAATGGAAAATTGATTTGAAGTGGGACCGTTTGGTTGTTGAGAGTTGGATTTATGAATGAGATGGTCTCATGAATGGGGCTAATCCCACATTGAGATGGAAATGTATTTCGATTGGACACTCGGACTAAGATGCAAAATTAGTGATTCTGTGAAGTTGCAATTTGTCGGCTGGGATTTATCTCATTTCGAAGAAGCAATGTCGGCAATTTGTGAATTAGTAAGACCCACGTGGTGTCTAGTGGATTTTGTTCCCACAGATTTGTCCTAAGAAAATGGACATACCAGAGAAGATTCACAGAGTCGGTGGCAGTGATGAGATATTTGTATCCCCTACTCCAGCATAACTTTTTTGACAAAAAATTCCGTGTGACGAATTTGGTCCATCATAATTAATTTTCACCAAAACCACTTTCGGAACGAGGGACCGATACCAAACAGAGTCACCATTCCGATGTGGGTTGGTGGATTGCGTCAAATGTACAGCTGTCACGTTAAGTGAATGTTTGAATTTTTTTTCGATTTTTTTCCCGACGACTTTTCGACTGTTTATTGCGTGCCAAATTTGGTGCGGTGGTTTTTTTTTTCACCCTGTCAACCATTTTTGGCCAAATTGTGATTAATATGAAATTTCGAGCGTTGTATGATATTTTAAAGAAAAAAATTAAGCCGTTGTGTTAAGTTGATCTCTTGATCTTAACCATATTTGTAAAAATCTTATACGAATGGTGTAACAGTTACAAGTTGTAGGTAAATACCTTTTTGACAAATAAAATGATCCAATGAGTGTTCGAGATGTTTTTAGACATGACATCGTGTAATGGGTTTCTGCTGAGTAGGTACTTGTCGCTTTCTTTATGATTTCGTTGTATCTTTTGAGTTACAGTGTCCACTTTCTAAGCATGCCTATGATTGATAGATCTCAGACCCTCAAATGAAAGCAATTGTAATGTGAAATCGTACTTAGGGATACACATGACCTGAATATTTGCTGTGTCTTTAGATCTACCGGGCTCACAATCGCCATTTATTTCCTTCAATCTTAGGCGTAATCCTTGGACTCATTCAATTTAAGCGCTGTTGCACCCGCTTTCGTTTGAGCCTTCGAATTCAGTTTATTTTAATATCATGAACCTGGGTGTTGGGTTTTGAAGAACCTATAGTGCATTTGCTCTCACTTTTCTTAGCTTCCTTGGCGCTATAGTTGGGTGTGAACCAGGACCTAAACTAACAAGGTCCTACAGCCAGTTATTTGGTTAGTTATCTCCAATTGCGTACTACGAGTACGTAACCTCTACTTGGGAACTTCATCTTGATAGTTGCAGAGATTTTTGGAAACTATTCGGGCTTCAATCCGTTCTACATGACCTAACTACATTGAGTGATGAGGGTGGTCGATGTGTTTAAACTTTCCATGTAGTTCCTGATTGAATGTTGAATGTTGTTCTTGAGGATCATAAATCAAACAAAGACTCAGTTGGAAGTACCCTGAATATATTTGAGAAAAAAACCTCGAATATTTCAAGGATGGAAGTATCCTGATATTGTAAACCTCCAGAATGCCACTATTTTTCGTTTCGAATTCAGTACACATCTACATTAAGGGTCGTGTAGGTCGGTCGGAGGGGTCTTCTCCGATCTATCATTTCGCCTTACTAATTATTTAAATCCTTGCAATCACGGGAAAAATACCGTTGAAGTGTATCGTGATATCAACGAAGAATGTCGGTATATTCAGCCATAGCCTAGCGCATATCAAGTCCCGTTTTTTTCAGACGGAAATCTTGCAATCACAGGAAACCCATGGATGAAGTGTAACGTGATATCCACGAAGAATGACGGTATCGTCAGCAACAGCCAAGCATATATCAGATCTCGGGAATATATCGCCGTTACATCAAAAACAAGATGGCAGCGCAATTGCACATTTACCCATCATGGGTTCTGGAATACAGAAATATCCCATGAAAATGTAAAAAGCTGATGAGGTTGCTAAGGTTAGATTAGGTTTGATGGGATGTTGACGTCCAATTGAGTCGTCAAACTAGCATAGGCCTACGTGGGCCCATAGCGATACACATTATTGTACCTGAAAAGAATGCTGCGTTAGTGAAGGGCGTTAGGTGATTTGTGCTGCTCCATTAGCTTCAAAGAGGTAGTTGTTCAACCCGACATGCAACAGAAGTTGACGATCCGTGCTGTAGGTGTTGTAGCTAGCTCCGTCGAGTCCTCGTAGTAAAAGCTACCGGGGAGTTTGTTATACGGCGGTTGCTGATCCCGGGGCAGTGACATAATAGGTGGACGATGTCCTCCTCGACGTCTGGGTCTCCGCACTTTCTGCAAAGTTGGTTTAATCCTGTTGGAATATTTACCCAGCAGATAGTGGCCTGTTATGACTCTCACCGCTATGGCAATAGAAGCTCTATTTAGAGCTATAATCTTGTTAGATTTGCTACAGCTTAGCTCCGGCCAAAGGTCTTTAGTATGTCTGCAGGTGTTAATATTTTGCCACCTAGCTTTTATTTCACTTTGCGTGAATCTGGTTATTTTCTAATTTTTGAAAGCAAGTGGGGGTCTTACCCTGTTGTCACATAAGGAGATGCAGATGAACGATCCTAGTCTGGCTAGCTCGTCTGCTTTTTCGTTTCCTGGGATGTTATCATGTCCTGGTACCAAGATTATTTGGACTTTGTTCTGGTTACAAAGAGCCTTTAGCTCTGAGCGGCAGCCTACAACTACTCATGATTTTATTATGTTGGATGCCAGAGCTTTTATGGGCGTGTTTGACTATGTCATTCTGGTCAGTTGCGGGACTACTGAAGACGTGTTTTGAAATTTCTGTCGCGAAAAAATTGCAGTTTTTATTTCTGGGATTGCGGAAAGTGATAGGGTTGACCATTTGTCCAGCTAGGGAAAATTCTATTGCAGAACTATTCGTTCCTCATTCCAAATAAATGATCCAAAAAACCATGGTTCAGCAATGTGAGCAAGTTGTAAGATCCAACTGACAAGATTAGTTTCCATCAACCAGCGAAACAAATCCAACCAAAAAAATCGAAGTCTCAAGACTGTTTACAATGAAAGAGTAATTATGTCAGTTTCTCATCTGCTTCAGGCGGAGAAGGTAAGGTGCAGGTTGTCTTCTAGGGAGTCCTTGTAAAAAAGTGCCGGGCTCTTCGTTTAGCCGATCATTTGGGGAAAGGTGAAAGTATTCGTGGACTGTGAATAACTGGGTGACTTAGTACTTATCCTCGTCGTATTTCTGTTCATTCCATTCAGCCACGTTCCTGATCAGCGTCGCTGTCCATCATCCTCTGGTTTTCGAGTTCCAGCGTTCTTGCCTCTTCTATTTTGTGGCGTCTTGCTGTTTCCTGTTTCCAACATCCTTCTTTTTATCGAAGACGTTTTTTTCTATCTGCCCTTAGATTGTCAGAGATTCTTAGATTTATTCACATGTAAGGGTAGTTATGCGATTACATGAGAACAAAAGCATTCTCACTCTAGCCTCTCACTATCAACTCCTACTCTCACCTCCACGCTGGGGGAGGAATTCCCTAGATAGAGTCAACGGTTGTGCCTACAGATCCAGTTAGATCGAACTGGTGGTGTAATCCGTATATGAGCTGCTTCGTCATATTTGAACACCAGGTCTATAGGGATTTCCAATAATGAGCCAGGGTGTTGGAAAAGAGTTGGCGGCGGAGGAGCCCACAATGGGTCAACGGCAGCGCTCATATCCCAAAATGGGCTACTGACATTGGTATCTCCGGCCCGCTGTCCTAGGGTCAAAAACAAGGGCCTGGCCCTCCAGCTTGGGGGTTGTGCCGTCGGGGTAACTTCCCGACCATGGAAAAAAACATTAGTTATGAGAGAGACACAACAAGACCCGGGACGTCAATGGACTATGATATGAAAGTATTCACCTTGAATGTACGAACACCCCGGGTGCTACTCAAAAACTTGAATCTGTCCTGAAGCGGTGCAAGGCAGATTAAACAGCAATCCAGGAGATACGATGGATAGGAACAGGTATAATGAAGAGAAAAAATTGCGACATGTATTACAGCTGCAACAAAAGATTGCATGTATTAGATTAGAATGCGGATTCGTCGTGGGAAATCGGCTTAGGACAAAAGTCATTGACTGCAAGTCGATAAGTGATCGCCTTTCTGTGATCCGCATCAAAGCTACGTTCCACAACATAAGCCTAATATGTGCACACGAACCTTCCGACGAGGCTGAGTTTTATAACCTCCTGGATGGAGCCTACGGAGACTGTCCGGAGTATGATGTCAAAGTTGTACTCGGCGATTTCAATGCTAAAGTCGGAACGGAAAACATCTTTGGCGGTTTAGTTGGTAATCACAGAATCCACGAAACGACAACAGACAACGGCTACCGACTAATCGATTTGGCAGAAGCTCGTAATACGGTGATAAGTAGCACTTGGTTCCTAAGGATAAGGATCCACACAGCAACCTGGCGCTCTCCAGACGGTCGAACCGCCGACCAAATTAACCATGTGCTAATCGATGCGAGGCACGCATCCAACATCCTCGACGTGCATACATTCCGAGGGGCAAACGTCGACTCTGACCATTTTCTTGTCGCGGCTTAATTCAGCTCAACTGTCCACCGAGAAGAAGCTGCGAACTGCCCTGAAGAAGAAATTCGACGTTAGCACACCTGGAGTAGCCAGAGCCTACAATGAGGGACTGAGTATGAAACTCTTGTGCACTCACCTACCACTGACGCTAACATTCAGTGGTGCCAGTATCATGACATCATCAAGGAGGTAGCCGAAACTACTATAGGGTACCACCCACCCCCGAGAAAGAGCCCATGGTATGATAATGAATGCGTGTACAAGAAAAACGTGACAGAAGATGCATACAAGAAAGCGCTGCAGCGCAAAACAACGGCAGCGAGCGAAGAGTATCGAGCCAGGAGATGGCAGCAAAAGAAGACCCTGCGTAGAAAGAAGAGAGCCTACGCAGCCTTCCAGCTCAAGGACATCGAAGAGTCGAGCGATCATAAGAACATCCGGAGGTTTTATAAAAAAAGCCAAGCAACTGCCTGCTGGATACAAAACCGGAACGCAGGCTCTTCGAGACAGCGAAGGAAACCTAGTCACCGAAACGCAGAGAATAGTAGATGTGTTGAGGCAGCATTTCCAACAGTTGCTTAATGGGCATCATGTAGAGAGAGTGATAGGGCAAGAAGAGAACCCACGTCCAGTCAATGAAGAACAAGTTCCACCACCTAGTATAGAAGAAGTTGGCCTAGCTGTAAAAAAGCTTAAGAACAACAAGGCCGCAGGTTCTGATGGCTTACCAGCGGAGCTTTTTAAATACGGTGGCGATGTTTTGGTAGGGAGCATGCACCGCATCATCAATCAAGTATGGATGGATGAAAACATACCTGTTGACTGGACTATCAGCTCCATATGCCCCATCTACAAACAAGGCGATCCTATGTCTTGCAAGAATTATCGACATTCTGTGTGAATGTCTAAAACCGTTCTGCAACTCACTAATCGGCACGTACCGGTGTGGCTTCTGGCCCGGCAGATCGACTATAGACCAAATTTTCACGCTGAGGCAAATCCTGGAAAATACCAACGAATTTCAAGTCGAAACTCACCACCTATTCAACGACTTCAAAGCCGCGTATGATAGCATACATCGTCAGGAGCTCTATATGGCTATGGCTAAATTCGGAATCCCGGCAAAACTGATTCAGCTATGTCGCGTGACGCTGGAAAACACGCGATGCAACGTGCGGTTTGGAGGTAGCTCCTCCGAACTATTCCAAACGTGCACCGGATTTCGGCAAGGAGACGCGCTATCATGTGACTTCTTCAATCTCTTACTGGAGCAGATAGTGCGCAGGGCAGGTGTTAGCACGGAAGGCACTATTTCAACAGGTCCGTCCAGCTTCTGGGCTATGCGGACTATATTGACATCATGGGCCGCTCCCAACATGCGATGATAACAGCGTTCACGCCTAGGACAAAACGTCACTATTGATAGCAGCAATTTCGAGGTAGTTAAGGAGTTCACCAACCTCGGAGTTAACATAAACTCCACGAATGACCACCTAGTGGAGATCCGTCGAAGAATTACCCTAGGAAACCGTTGCTACTTCGGTTTGTCGAAACAACTGGGTTCAAAACTCCTAACTCGAAGGACGAAATGTGTGCTCTAAAAAACCCTTATCCTGCCAGTTCTGCTTTATGGTGCCGAGTGCTGGACGATAAGCAAGAAGGGAGAACTGATACTGGGGTCCTTCGAAAGAAAAATACTTCGGCGGATTTTAGTTCCTATCCACGAGGAAGATACAACAGTGAACTCTATGAGCTGTACCACGATGTGGACGTAGTCCAAAAAGCCAAAACACGTCGACTACATTGGCTCGGCCACATCGAGCGAATGGACAATAATGCTCCAGCTAAGAGGATATTCGAATCCCAGCCTCCAGGTTCGAGAAGCAAAGGAAGACTGACCCTCCGTTTCAAAGTCCAAGTCATCGCGAATGCCAGCGCTTGGTCAGGGATCGTAGAAGATGGAAGGCAGAGACTCTTCACGGGTCCGGAGCCCGATAAGTAAGCGTTTACCTACAATGGCCTAGTGGTTAGCGTTTAGGACTGCTAAGAATACTGCCCACTTCTTTTGGGAAGTTTGGAAAAAATCCAAGAGTGTAGAAACAAACATCCGTTTAGTATGAGAAGCTAACAAAATGTGTCATTCTGAAAAGACTCGGCGTTAAACAGGAGGGCCCATGACAAAAATATAACTTCTCGCAGTGAAATGAATGGAAAAGTGGGATTTAAGGCCCAGCATGGACCGTAAATGGCAGATCTCTTATTCTGACCTGAACAACTCTACTTCCGTCCACATCTTAAGGATGTGTACGAGCCTTAGAATTTGTCATAATGGTTGGCTATTCCAAGGCAGTATGATACCATCAGGGCCAAGTGAATTGAATGGTTTACACACCATACTGGCTCAGAGAAGTTTTTTGTTTGGTGATGATAACATGGACTTGTCGAATGGGTCTGGGTTGAGCCTTTATATGGTTAGAGGATCTACCAAATAAGTTAGTGTTCAGAAGTAGGGATAATGCTTCCAATCTGGAAGTTCTCCAATAACTGTGGAAAGGGTTTCGCGTAGATGTTACCACTGGCGGTATGCAAATATGTCCTCTTTTTCCCCCTCAGTGATATATTAGATATTTTTAGAGACGACTTATGTTGGCACAAGTCGAATGTTGCTATGGATATTTTAAGTTTGTTGAATAGTTGCCTTCATGTATTCTGAAGAGTATCGAGATTTAAGTTGCACAAAGGAGACTTGCCTCTTCCACGAAGTTGCCGGCAAAAGTAAGCTGATGGTATTGCATCATTCAAGACTCATGAAGGGGCTGCCACTTTAATGCAAATGCAAACCCTGCCCAATCCAATGGGCACTACAATTTAAACAGTAGGTGACAAAAGTGACCAACATCAGATTAAAGGATCAAATAACCAGGTTTGACAGAGTAGTTGGATAGAAAGAAACGTACCAACGATTTAAGGAGATAGATAGTTACATTGGAAGCAGGTCTGCACAATGGAGACGCAATCTCCTAGTGGTTAGTGCGTTGGACTACTAAGCTCAAAAGTGAAAATAACGGGTCCGCCATTTAACTTTTTTTTTTTCAACTAGTGCTTATTTCGTGAATGGTAACACTTAGCTCATGTCTGATTTGACAGATAATTAGTTTTATCCTTCCGCTAAACGAATATGGTTGTGTATACGCTTGAACAATGCTGGGAAATATTGCGACATTACTTTGAAAATCATGGTAATGTTGCAGAATGTGTGCGAAAATTGCGTACGGATTTTGGAAGAAGAGAAGCACCGTCAGCTCCGTATGTTCGTTATCTTGTGAAAAAAGTGAAAGAAACTGGCATCCTCATCGATAAACCAAAGCGAGAAAATCCAAAAACAGTGCGTACTTCCGAGAATATTGCTGCTGTGGCAGAAAGTGTTCGTGAAGCGCCATCAACATCAATTCACCGTCGTTCTCAACAATTGAACATTTCGGAGACATCATTGAGACGAATTTTGCACAAAGACCATGGTATGACGCCATACAAAGTGCAATTGGTTCAGGAGTTGAAGCCAACTGACCATCCAATGCGTTTTCGCTTCGCTAAGTGGGCCTGCGATCGACTTAGAGAAGATGCCGATTTCGCCGAAAAAATCATCTTTTCAGATGAAGCTCATTTTGATCTTGGCGGGTATGTAAACAAGCAAAATTGTCGCATTTGGGGCACAGAAAACCTGCACGCATACATTGAAAAGCCGATACACCCAAAACGAGTCACTGTTTGGTGCGGATTTTGGTCCAGAGGCATAATTGGGCCCTTTTTCTTCGAAAATGAGCAAGGAGTGGCCGTTACAGTCAATGGCGATCGTTATCGGGCCATGTTGAACGAATTTTTGTTCACAAAAACTGAAGAGAAGGATATTGGCAACATTTGGTTTCAACAGGTCGGCGCTACGTGCCACATAGCCGAAGCCACACTCGATGTTTTGCGCCCTGTTTTTGAAGATCGCATTATCAGCCGCGGAGCTGATGTCGTTTGGCCATCTCGGAGCTAGGTTTTAGGCCTGTTTTACCCGTTAATTTAATATTTTAATATTTTTTTCATTCAGGCACGTTAATCAACCACAAGCTGAACCTACTAGAATATTAGGTTATGGATACAGTACGACGATGTACTTTCACAAAACTGTACCAACCCATTTTCAAACTTTTTGCACATTTCCTTATTGAAAGTACATCAAGCCATAGGTACTAACAAGTCTCGATTTGATGACTCATTAATACAGGCCTCTCATTGATTTGCATATAACCAATTTCGGCTTAAAGATTCCCCCAGGCTTACACATCCAACCGCCAATCCCATAAAACTCCTCAATCCATTGAAGCCCCATTCAACTGGCGCCTTTAACAGACATTTCCTCATCTTATTAGGTAAACTCATCCATAAAAGTGAAAGGGATAATTAAAGCACCTTCCCCGCTGTTTCTGTAGGTACCCATAGCAAAATCCCAGCAAAACTAACTGCGATTACTTCCAAAACTATTCCGCGATTCGTTAAGTTTTCACCCCCCTCCAGAGTGTGTCTCTTCTATGCCTAATGGGCTTCGAGTCGAGTCCATTTGGAGAGACGAGCAAAATATAAGGAAAACGCGGCAATAAAAGTGTCGCCCATAAATCAACCTTACGCGCAAGATTGGCTTGATTTTTCCATCTCATCCAACAAAATGAAAATCATTTTCTTAGCGGATGCAGTTGCACTCTTGAAAAAGATACAAAACGACGAAACAGATAAAACGAATTTAAACGAGTCCAACGAGGACCGAGGAGGAGACAGCACACGATCAAGAGATCGGACTCCGGACGGACTGGCAATTTTTATATTTAATCAAGCGAGCACATTGACTCGTGCCATGTCGACGATGATGATGGCCGGCCGGTGCAGGCGGATGGGGCACAACTAAATGCATTTTGGGGCCAACTGTCATACAGCAGCCCAGCAATGTCCTCTCCACTTAACGACAAATCCAATTACGCAATTCACGCTGATCAGCGCGACGCGCGACTGAGGATCATCGGCGGTGGCGCATGCAGCAGCAACACACATGGGATGCATGGTTTTTTTTTTTTTTTTTGGGGCCCACTTCAGACTGTCATAGAGCTCGTTAGCCCTTTCGGCTTAAGTATACCCCGTGATAGCGTGATAGCGCAGTGATAATACGGTGATGATCGCTTACATCCACTGGTATCTTGTCGTGCGCGGCCTAACTGACGCTGAATGATTTGTTGCATTCGGAAGTGACAAAACAAAATTACCGTCACAACAATTGTCAGATTGCTAGATTGTCAGATTGTCAGACACCCCTCGAGTGTCACCCATTTATAATGCTAAGTGAGTGCTTTAGTTTTAGAACATAGTGAGAGCGTTATGTGTGCCATAGGGGTGCACCGCGCGCCGGCCGTCTTGTTGGTCATTCAACGAACTTTTGTTGTTGTTGGGAAAATAATATGCGACATGGCGCGTGCATGAGGATGTCATCCAACTCGTTTAGCGATAGTCGAGAGAGTACGAGGAAAGTTGACATTTCCTACTTAATGACAGGGCGTTCGGGGGGAAGGCAGGAAAACTGAGTGAACACTGAAGATGCCTCGCGAGTTCCATGTAAAAACTGTGACAGCATCAGGCAGGGATTTCATTATGTCGCCCCGTTTCCGCATACCAGCTGCAATCAGATTTATTTTCGGTATTTTATTTGGAATTCGCATGGAGTGTCATGGTGCTGGCTTGGTGGGGATAATTGCGTAGAGCATATTGCTCGCTGTAGAGTAGACAGGCGGGTCCGACCATGTGGTGGACACTACAATTATGTCGCTGATAAAAATACTTTTTTTCAAAATTTAAGTGGAGAACGTTCTGCACTCGAGGTGGACGCGCGGGGTCCTGGGCTAGTGGAAAAATCAATTTTATTAGCAATTGGGAATATGGGAGAGTGTGGGTTAAGGATCTTTTCTTTTTTGTTTCTTAATTGATAGACATTTTTAGGAGCTATTGACGAAAAGTAATTTCGGTCATGCCAATCACGAAGATTGGGGAAATCATTACAAAATCCTCGGCGAAACCATCTAACGTGTGATTTTTTAAGAGGTTTAGAACTTTTTTAAAAAAAAAAACACAAAAAATTCGAAAAAATGAATGAAATATTTATTTGAATCGATAGTTGCAATTTAATGTTTAAAGATAATTTCATGCAAATGTTGACCGCGGCTGCGTCTCAGATAGCCCATCCGCTGAGTCCAATGTTGGCATACTCTTTCACACATATCGGCCGGTATCTCACGAATGAATGCATGGATGTTGGCTTCCAGTGCGTCAATCGAAGCGGGCTTGTCCCTATAGACATTAGCCTTGACATACCCCCACAAAAAATAATCTAATGGTGTCAAATCGCACGATCTAGGCGGCCAATTGACCGGCCCGAAACGTGAAATTAACTGTTCACCAAACTCGCCTCGCAATTGCGCCATTGTTTCGCGTGCTGTGTGGCATGTGGCACCGTCTTGTTGAAACCACATATCATGCAAGTCAAGAACTTCCATTTCGGGCAAAAAAAAGTTTGTTATCATCGCTCGGTAGCGTTCACCATTGACAGTAACGCTGCGATTCGCATCATCTTTGAAGAAATATGGCCCAATAATGCCGCCGGCCCATAAACCGCACCAAACAGTGGCTTTTTCGGGATGCATTGGTAGCTGTTGCAATGCTTCTGGCTGATCTTCACTCCAAATGCGGCAATTTTGCTTATTTACGTACCCATTCAACCAAAAATGAGCCTCATCGCTGAACACAATTTTTCGATAAAAAAGCGGATCCTCGGCCAGCTTTCCAAGAGCCCATTCACCAAAAATTCGGCGTTGTGGTAGGTCGGCTGGCTTTAGTTCTTGCACCAGCTGTATCTTAAAAGGCTTTACGCCCAAATCCTTCCGCAAAATTTTCCACGTAGTGCTGTAACAAAGGCCTAACTGCTGGGAACAGCGCCGAATCGACATTTCGCGGTCTTCTGTCACACTAGCTGATACGGCCGCAATATTTTCTTCACTACGCACAGTACGTAAACGTGTTGGTGGTTTAATATCCAACAAAGTAAATTTGGTGCGAAATTTGGTCACAATCTTCCGAATAGACTGCTCAGAAGGTCGAGAATGCCGATCATAAAATGGAAGCAGCGCGCGATGAACATTTCGAACCGAGCACGAATTTTGATAGTAAAATTCAATAATTTGCAAGCGTTGTTCATTTGTAAGACGATCCATGGTTAAATTGCAAATCAAACTGAAGCTGTTTGACAGTGACACAAGGTACTAAACACACGTCAGCTGTCAAAACCAGTGTTGCCAAAACCAAACCAGCTAAAAAATCACCCGTTATAAAGTTGGATGGTTCACTACAATGTTAAGTATATGATATGCCACAGGTAGATCATCGTTTCCAAGAAGCGGGCTTTTCTGGATATTTAACTGCGAGACACATGAATGACAGTTACTGGCAGAGTATGACAAAACCCGCAAAATTGTTTACGGACGATCAAGTACGACAGTGGACTCGCCGCCGTAATACAGCTTCCGAACGAGCTTGTGGCGTTAGAGGAGTATGTACCTGTGCATTCTTACAATTACGGTAAGATGCGCTAGAAGCGCTTCACGAAAGCCTTATCAAGAGAACTATTTTTGAGTGACATTTCACCACCAAACAACAGAAAACTAACGAATAACGAAATCGACGAATACTTACAACAAATGGACGGAACGATCCAAAGAACAATAAACAGGACGATAGGTGCCTAAATACAAAGAACGTGACTTAACGTCTACGAACAGAAACGCGACCATTGACGCAGGGCACAGACAAAAAACCAGACTTCTGACGTGAATTAAACGTTTGTACAGACGGCTGACAAACCCACGTGACCCGGAGATTAGTGCACTGAAAGCGTCGATCAAAAATATCGACCAATTGATCAAGGAGAACTATCGGTTGTCCATTAATTTGTTTTGTAATAATAGAATTCGGGCCGTAAATTCCAGCGACCCGAGAATGTTTCCACAAATTTATAAGATTTTTAGGAGGATGGTTATAACGAACTTCCGTCTATTAAGCTCCAACGAACAACTGACAGTACAAACATACTTTTGACAGCAGGAATCGTCTTCGACGACAATTTCTTTGTAATTGAAGATCTTCATGAAAAAGTGGAGGCGGTGGGGGCTGTTTTCAGGAAGAGTGTTTAAGGTGAATTATAACATTCGCCAGAATCGCGTCCTGGAAAACACCGCCCTGCTCCATCAATTCCATCTCCGGTTTTACCCGGTTCAATGACGAAAATGCCATCTTTGCCGAGCGTAGTGAGACTAGTCCCCTGTCGATCTCGAAGGTAGAACTCCTTATCTTCTTGCTTATCTTCGATTCCATAAAGAAAAATAAGTCAGTGGAAGTCGATGGTATATCCAACATGTAGCTACTTTGACATTTACTCCCTGAAGCTGTATACATTAACGCCAAGCTGTTCAACAACGAGATGGTTGGATGTTGTAGAACGAGGGTAGACTCTGACTGGCTTTTACCTGACAATACCCAGTACATGTAGCTCCCACTACACATCAACTGTGCTTATTTTTACCACCAAGTGGTAACCATGGGGTACTGGTCTTATCAAACCAGAATTGGCTTGGTAAACCATAAGTGCGAGTGTTGATAAAAAGACGAAAAACAGCAGCACTATATAACAAGACTGGCACAAAATACCCGGTCTGCCGTCCCAGGCGAACCTAGATGAGCTACTTCGACATATTCGGACAACATTATCTAGGAATCTCAAGGGTAAGTCAGGCCCCTTGAACAGATATGGTGGCAGATGAACAGAAAGGCCAACGGCAGCGCTCAATCCAGCAGTGGAAACTGATGGCCCCGAGTCCTAAATTGGAAGTGTCCTCCATGCTGGGGGTTGTGCTTTTCTTTGAGTGGGTAGTTACACTCATATCAAAAATCTATTGTAACGAAGCAACCAATAGCCTCGGAAAGGACTGATATTATTGTTGACGACCCTGCTAAACGAAACAAGGAAAACGACGTTCGTATCTCAACCTGGAATGTGAGAACATTAAACAGGAGAGGTGCAGGCGAACAACTAACGGAAGCCCTAAACTGCTACAAAGCAGACATTACTGTCATCCAGGAAATACGATGGGATGGGCCGGGCAAATAGAGGATGAAAAATTGTGACATCTACTACGGTCCGTGTTATAGTGAGCAGAACCAGCGACTATGAGGATGATGATTTGTTATTAGTGCCACCTTAGGCAAGAAATCTTATGTTCCCAAGACAAATTCGCCAATATAAGCCTTATACTCTCTCACGCCCCGACGGAGGAAAAATATGATAAAGCGAAAGACTGCTTCTACGAGCTCCTCGACAAAAAATATGAGCGACCACCTAAGTACGATGTAAGGTAGAAAGAGAAGACATCTTTAGCAGTATTGTCGGAAAACACAACTTGCATGACAAGACATCGTGTGCCACTATAGCCAGCACACGGATTACTCCCTCGATATCCAAAAGGGGACATGGCGGTATCCAGATCAACGAATGTTCAACCACATTGATCACATTGCGATAGAAAAGAGGCACGCATCCAGTATTTTGGATGTCCGAACATTCCGAGGGGCTAATTGTAATATGTTGTGGAAGTAATGAAACAACTTCCCATTAGAAAAACCTTTAAACCACTTTGACTGCGCAAGCGAATAGCTTTAAGCGTTAATCCAAAAGCTAAAGAGCTCTGTAGGACGTCAATAGGTGGGTGTCAGGAGTGAGAAACACTCAGTTTGAGTTTCAGAATGAATCTAATCTTTATTTCAAAAAGTATGTTCTTATATACTAAATTATTATCTATGCTTCGCATATTGAACACTACGCACCACACACAGAGATAGGAATTTCATCCCTTATCTATACTTGTACCCGATACTAGAATATCATGTAACCCAACTATATTTAGATAATGCATTCCGTTGCATTTTATGGGCTACGCTCAATTGTGTTTAGTTCAAGATAAACCAAGTGGTTTATTTTTGTTGTGTGACATCTGTTTGCTATTAGTGTTCATATTACGAGCGTCTCTTATCACAAAGATAAGTGGTCGCTGGTGCATATCCTTCACATAATATCGACTCGGACCACTACCTTGTTGCAGCCAAGGCAAGGATGCGGATATCCACCACGCCACAATAAACCAGAAATACTGTGAGAAAAATTTAATGTCGAAAGACTGCAATCGCCAGAGACCGCCAAGAACTTCGTGAAACGCGTATCCCTTAAGCTCTCGACTCATAACATACCACCAGCATCTAATGTCGAAGAACAATGGCAACGACCAGCCATTAGATCAGCCGCAACTGATGTGCTAGGTTTCTCGCGGCCACCAGTAAGAAGCCCCTGGTTTGATGAGGAATGCCGACAGATGCTCGCAGCCAAGAACGAGGGCTACAAGGCTAAGCTACAGGTGAAGACAAGAACTGCCATTGAGCTCTATAGGCAGAGAAGAAGAGAAGAACACCGGCTTTTCAGAAAGAAGAAAAAAGAGCAAGAAAAGCGAGCGATCGAGGATATAGAGAGGTGCTACTCGAGGGAAGATGTTGGCAAGTTTAACCGAAGTGTAAAATATCAAAGCCAGGATTGCAAGCCTCGAACAGAAACCTGTCGAGATGAACAAGGACATATCGTAGTTGAGACACAGTCGATGCTGAGTATATGGAAGAACCACTTCTGCAGACTGTTAAACGGTGATGACGAACAACATTCCGCTGTCAGGCAGAACGAACCATTTAATATTGGCAACGACAGCGAAAACTGCCAACCACCCGACCTAAGTGAAGTGAGGATAGCAATATCTAAACTCAAGCTTAATAAGGCCGCCGGATATGACGGCCTTCCCGCTGATCTTTACAAAGCTGGCGGAAATGACTTGGTAAGTAACTCATAAGCCACATCTGGTAGGATGAAAGTATGCCTGAAGAATGGAACCTCAGCATCGTTTGCCCGATCCACAAAAAAGGAGACCCTCTGAACTGCGCCAACTACAGAGGCATAAGTCTGCTCAACATCGCCTACAAGATCCTATCTGCCGTAATATGTGAACGCCTGATACCGTTTGCCAACAACCTGATCGGCCCTTATCAGTGTGGTTTTAGGCCAGGAAAGTCCACAACCGATCAAATCTTCACACTTCGACAGATCCTGGAAAAAAACCCAAGAAGTCCAAATCGATACCCACCACCTATTTATCGATTTCAAAGCCGCATACGACAGCATTTATAGAGCCGAACTATACAGAGCCATGTCTAGTTTTGGTATACCGCCCAAACTCGTCCGTTTGTATAGGATGACGATCGTAAATTTTAGCAGATCCTTCAGGGTCGGAAACGAATTGACCGACAGATTCGATAGCAAAAAAAATTTAAGCAAGGCGATGCGCTGTCATGTGATTTCTTCAATTTGATTCTTGAGAGGAGTGTGCAAAACTCCCTAAGCAACACCAGAGGCACAAAAATCGGTGCAACTACTAGCATACGCCGACCATATTGACGTCATTGGTAGGACACAACGTGATGTCATTGCCACGTTTGCTAGTATAGAGAAGGAAGAGGCAAACATTTAGCTGTAAATGAGGGTTAGACCAAGTGTATGGTGCCAACATGAAAAGACACACAACATCGCCGAATTTGACAGAACGTCACCAGTGGCAGATATAACTTTGAGATAGTACGGGACTTTGTCTATCTCGGCTCCGCTATTAACTCTGACAACAACATATCGTCAGAAATTAAACGAAGAATTACTCTTGCCAACCGCTGTTTCTTCGGGCTAAGAAGGCAATTAAGTACTAAAGCCCTCACTCGACCTACTAAGGAGATCCTATATAAGACCCTGATTATCCTAGTCCTGCTCTACGGCGCTAAAGCATGGACATCAAAAGCGGATGAAGAAATCCTTGGTCGATTCAAGAGAAAAATTCTTCCCGTTTGCGTTGACGGACTATGGAGACGAAGATTCAACCACGAACTATACGAGCTATACAGCTTCATAATCGTTGTCAAAAAAACTCCGCATTGGCCATTTAAGATGGGTAGGACATCATATACTCCTGCTTGCAGAGTCTTTGATTCCCAGCCAGAAGTCGGACTCAGTCGAGGAAGACATCGCCTTAAGTGGCGCGCGCAAGTAGATACCGACCTCAACCAACTTGGAGTGCGCAACCGGAGGCAGTGAGATAAGGGACCGGGCTAATTGGAGATGAGTGTTGGTTGAGGTCCATGTTTATTTCGGAATGTAGAGCCACTTAAGTAAGTAATTAAGGGACCCCCCAGACGCAGTGTAGCTTCATCAAGTCTATGCCTGGAAAAGCTTAACCGCCCACCCATTCAATGGTAGGCTTATACTGGGGTGTGATTCTCGACTACAGAACAATCAATACTGGAGCCTTAGTAGGTGCCGTAATCTTCGAATTCTTTTTAAACTTGACTGGATGTCCCGCTATCTGAAAATAATGTCACCGTTTGGTAGTGGGATTGTCACTGTCAAGCCGGTAATCAATTATGTACCAACCACCGTACAAATAAGTGGCTTCGGCATGGTAGAGAAGCTAAGATTTGCCTCGACTCTGGCCAAGTCAAACAGAGAGTACTTGTAAACCTTTGCCGCAAAGAAAATCCTAATATGCAATGATCCTTGGGTTTGTCAATGATACCGCTTTGGATGCGTTTTTGGACTTCTCTTTGAAAGGTTATGAACGAATTCATTCGACAACCTACTGTTGCTTCCTTACCATGGTTTAAAAAAAATCAGCTGGATATCCCAATCCAATATTCGAAAATCTTAGTAGGGGATCTTTAAACCTTACCATTCCAACTCTGAATGTCATCATTTCCTCATCGACTTTAAAGCCTTTTACGATTGTAACCACCGCCTAAACCTCCACAGAGCGATGGCCAAATTCAGGTCGGGAGTTCGTTAAGCAGAAAATAGGCTGTCTGCTAAATGACTTAAGGAATTGCTAGCCTTACGAATCTCAAGCAAGTAGAAAACGCCCTCAAACAACTCTGAGTATTGAAATATATGCAGTTTTTTACTTATAAGGCTATTGGGAGTGGTAATTCTAAGACCGAAATTCATCTCGACCTGAAAACCCATAAAAGAAGAAGATTAAGCGCCATAGCAACTCGATAAACCTGCCTACCAGGATACCAAAATGAATCATTCGGCAGTCTTTTGTTGCTCCCTTACCACGGTAAAAAAAAAAATCAGATAGGTATCCCAATCGCAAATGTCATTAAGACCCCTTAAACTTTTACCATCCCAACTCCGACCTGATTATAATGCCCTCCATTCGGATTATTGTCAATAAGCCGATGATTACATTCACCAACGTTCCAGCGATCCCCAAGCATTCACAACGTGATCACCTTGTGCAAATTAAATCATAATTTCTCCTGCCTTGAGACTGCCCTCGGTCTTTTCTTCTGGCGGCCACAATCAGATGATGTCTCCCCAGTGGCAATAGCTAATTTATGCCCAACACCTTTAAGCACACGTAATCATTGCTAAGCTTGCAATATTATTTCTGATTTAGGAGCCAACATCCACTCCAGCCCTGCAGCGGTCCTCCCAAGCGGAAGAGGGAAGTCTGGCAACGCGCGCGCTCTCTCAAAATTTATAGGGAAATTTACAATTTCCAACTTCGCCACAAATTGTTATTTATCGCATGGGGTCTAATAAATTCCGTTTTTCCCGCCATTACTCTCGGATCAATAAATTCGTTTTACACCTCTTTACGGGCAAACGGCCGGCAGTGCATCCCCCTGGAGGGCAGCAGTCGCGCTGCTCCACCACGATATGGAAGTGTCAAGAACGACACACACTCCATGGTTCGGTTGGGTCTGGTGCGCGAGCGCCTTTGTTGTACGATTCGGCAGACAATGTGACAGGCTATCGCCACAATTGGCCTGGAATCACACACACAGAACATGGTCTGGGGGGCATCTTCCACTCCAGAGCGGCCAACCAACCGACCAACCGACCGACCGAATATCTATCTCTGTGCCGCGCATGTATCTGTATCGGAAAATAATAAATTTATCATCGCACAAGTATTTTGCATTTAACAATCTTGTTTGGTGGACGGGCGCGCGCGCAAGCGCTCTCTTTCTCGCGCTCTTCGCGAGTCCTGGCTGTGCTGGGCCGAGGACCGATCGCTCTCGTCTGTCGTGTCACATGGTAACACGCTGCCGCGTGCAATCGCAATTTATTGGTTTGCGTTCTCGCGCGTCTATATGAGATTTTAATTTATCCGCTCGCGCGACTTGTGACATTCGCACCAAGCACACTTGGTCTGGCTTCGAACTTCGAACAGCGCACACACGCCTGGATGTTGTAATCAGTGAGTGGAGGCACCCACCAAGGGCCGGATATTGGGGACAATTCGATTTGTGCCCGAGTCCGACAGGAAACATCTTGTAGAACTAGCAGCAGATGAACATGAGCAGAACATGCACCGGGAACAGCTTCACAACACCAACCGACCGAACGGGCAGCGACCACTAGCCCCCAAAGATTTTCAATTGTCGCGACCGCATGAGGACGATTTATGAATGCACTTTGGGTTGGGCTTGGGCGCGGAGCTAGCTATAGCCAGCGAGCAGGGTAGTGGAAGTGAGAATGCTTTATCGGGAGCCCGGTACATCTCGCGCAGCGTCCCTGCGCCATGTGTGTGACATTTCATGGATTCTCGCCTGCGTTTGGAGTGTGTGTGTGTGTGCCTGGCGCACATCAACCGAGGAGACGCTGACACTTGAATGTACTACAACATATTTTGTTTGGGTGAAGAGATAAATATGGAACGAGAATGGGCATAAGTCATAAATATGTCCACTTTGCCAGGAATAGGAGACAGTATTTGCGCTGTTATTTTTATCAACTCGGGCATTTCAAGGTGTCACCGAAGATAGGAAGCTTTAAGGCAGTCTAGGCAAGGGGAGAGGGTTGTCTATGGGGTTATTTTTGTGCAGGAATTTGTGATATGGACTTCCTTTTCGGGACGATTGCAATAGAGAGTGGGCAAGGAGATTGTCTTTGTGGGGAAAAGGATAGCGATCGATTTTTCTAAAATTTTTAGGCAGCATGTAGATGTACACATGCCGTTCGCTTTTTTGGTCCAACTTTCTTTCCAAATTGTAACTATCAGCCCTATTGGGATATCCGTTCGGACGAAATTTCGAAACAAATTTCGAAAACAGTTTCTATTGGAACTCAGTTTGCTTTCGACGTATCCGTTGCGAAAAAAAATTTATGAGGCACAAAGTTGCGTTCATTTGATTCCGCAACAATTCTTTGTCTAACAACTTCGGAAGAATTTCAATGCGTTGCTGTCAAAAGATTTTGACTTAACGTATTGCGCCGCTGCATAATAGATTTTCATTCGACCAGATACCTCGACTGAGCTTTATATCTCTCCTGCTAGGAGGAGGACTCTAGGCTCAGTGGATCTGAGTGGAATGAGCTGCAGCGGATATGGTCGGGTTTGGATAACCTGAGCAACATCAAGTAATGTTATCCCCGGTCCAAGGTTTTCATCGGTGAAGTATGTCCCTGCAGTCCCATTGTGCTACCCTTTAGTGGAGGTAGCTTAGCATTCTTCGGCCATTTCGATACCCTCAGAAACCTGTAACGAGAATTTTGTAAAGCTTCTGAATATCAGAAGAGTAGAAGCTTTTAAGGCACTCACTCTCAGGCGGCAGCGGAGGAATTCCCTAGATGGAGTCAACGGTGCCGCCTACAGCTCCAGTTTGATCGAACTGGTAGTGAAATTCCTATATGAACTGCTTCGACATATTTGAACACCAGGTCTATAGGGATTTCTAATACTGAGCTAGGGTGTTGGAAAAGAGTTTGTGGCGGAAGAGCCCTCAATGGGTCAACGGCAGCGCTCATATCCCAAAATGGGCTACTGACATCGGTATTTTTTCCGGCCCGCTGTCCTAGGGTTAAAACAAGGGTCTGGCCCTCCTGGTTGGGGGTTGTGCTTTGGGTTAACTACCCATCCACGGAAAAAAGCTTATGTTACGAAGCAACCAATAGCCTCGGAATGGAATGATATTATTGTTGACGACCATGCTAAACGAAAAAAGGACAACGACGTTCGTATCTGCACCTGGAATGTGAGAAAATTAAACAGGAGAGGTGCAGGCGAACAAATAGCGGAAGCCCTAAACTGCTACAAAGCAGACATTACTGCCATCCTGGAAATACGATGGGATGGGCCGGGCAAAAAGAGGATGAAAAACTGTGACATCTACTATTGACCGTGTTATAGTGAGCAGAAACAGCGACTATTTGGATGCGGATTTGTTATAAGTGCCAGGCTTAGGCAAGAAGTCATATGTTTCCAAGACATTAGCGAACGCTTTGTAACAATCCGCATCAAGGCCAAATTCGCCAACATAAGCCTTATATGCGCTCATGCTCCGGCGGAGGAAAAGGATGATGTAGCTAAGGATTGCTTCTACGAGCTCATCGACAAAACCTATGAGCGACTACCAAAGTACGATGTTAAAATCGTGCTGGGAGATTTTAACGCAAAGGTAGGAAGAGAAGATATCTTAAGCAGTACTATCGGAAAATATAACCTACACGACACGCGTCTGGTAACGGACTTAGGCTTATTGACTTCGCTACGGAACGAAATGCCACAATAGCCAGCACACGGTTTCCTCACCTCGATATCCATAAGGGGACATGGCGGTCTCCAGATCAACGAACGGTCAACCAAATTGATCACATTGCGATAGATAAGAGGCACGCATCCAGTATTTTGGATGTCCGAACATTCCGAGGAGCTAACATCGACTCGGATCACTACCTTGTAGCAGCCAAGGTAAGAATGCGGATATCCACCACGCCACAACAATCCAGAAATACTGTGAAAAAATTTAATGTCGGAAGACTGCAATCGCAAGAGACCGCCAAGACCTTCGCACAACGCGTATCCCCAAACCTCTCGATTAACACCATACCACCAGCATCGAATGTCGAAGAGCAATGGCAACGATGCCAACAGGCCATTAGATCAGCCGCAACTGACGTGATAGGTTTCTCGCGGCCACCACCAAGAAACCCCTGGTTTGATGAGGAATGCCGACAGATGCTCGCAGCCAAGAACGAGGCCTATAAGGCTAAGCTGCAGGTGAAGACGAGAGCTGCCATTAAGCTCTATAGGCAAAGAAGAAGGGAAGAACATCGGCTTTTCAGCAAGAAGAAAAAAGAGCAAGAAAAGCGCGCGATCGAGGATATAGAGAGGTGCGACTCCAGGAACGATGTTCGCAAGTTTTACCAAAGTGTAAAACGTCAAGGCCAAGGATACAAGGCTCGAACAGAATCCTGTCGAGATGAACAAGGAAACATTGTAGTTGAGACACAGTCGATGCTGAGGATATGGAAGAACCACTTCTGCAGACTGTTAAACGGCCATGACGAACAATATTCCGCTGTCAGGCAGAACGAACCATTCAATATTGGCAACGACACCGAAAACTGCCAACCACCCGACCTGAGTGAAGTGAGGATAGCAATATCTAAACTCAAGCTTCCCGTTGATCTTTATAAAGCTGGTGGAGATGACTTGGTAAGTAACATCCACCAACTCATAAGCCAAATCTGGTCGGATGAAAGTATGCCTGAAGAATGGAACCTCAGCATCGTTTGCCCGATCCACAAAAAAGGAGACCCTCTGAACTGCGCCAACTACAGAGTCATCAGTCTGCTCAACATCGCCTACAAGATCCTATCTGCCGTAATATGTGAACGCCTGAAACCGTTTACCAACAACCTGATTGGGCCTTATCAGTGTGGTTTTAGGCCAGGAAAGTCCATAACCGATCAAATTTTCACACTTCGGCAGATCCTGGAAAAAACTCAAGAAGTCCAAATCGATACCCACCACCTATTCATCGATTTCAAAGCCGCATATGACAGCATTTATAGAGACGAACTCTACAGAGCCATGTCTAGTTTTGGTATACCGCCCAAACTCGTCCGTTTGTGTAGGGTGACGATAGAGAATTCTCGCTGCTCCATCAGGGTCGGAAACGAACTACTAAGGAGACCCTATATAAGACCCTGATCATCCCAGTCCTGCTCTACGGCGCTGAAGCATTGACCGTATCAAAAGCGGATGAAGAAATCCTTGGTCGATTCGAGCGAAAAATTCTTCGGAAAATCTTCGGTCCCGTTTGCGTTGACGGGCTATGGAGACGAAGATTCAACCAAGAACTATACGAGCTGTACAGCGACATGCCCCTGGTCAAAAAACTACGCATTGGACGTTTGAGATGGCTAGGACATATAGAACGAATGGACACCAATACTCCGGCTCGCAGAGTCTTCGATTCCTAGCCAGACGTCGGACGCAGTAGAGGAAGACCTCGCCTTAAGTGGCGCGCACAAGTGGAAACCGACCTCAACCAACTTGGAGTGCGCAACTGGAGGCAGTTAGCTAAGGACCGGGCTAATTGGAGATTCATGTTGGTTGAGGCCCAGGTTCAGTCCAGGAAAAGGTCGTTTAATTTAATGAAAACGCCGGTTTTGGGTCTCCATTTCAGCATTAATTAGTCCTTGTGAAATTTTCCCAATGAAAACTACACACTACAGCTCTTAAATTCTAGTCTAGGTTCTTGATTGATGTAATTTCAAAGCGGAAATATATGTGGGGAGACCTTTGCCAATATGTTTAATCTAGATTCACTCTTTTTGAACCAATCTGCCTCAGTTTCTGACCTGCACCATTCATAGACCTTAAGGTTTAGTACGACTAGTCCTAAAATGATGACTTCTCCTTTCATAACAGCCAAGGAATCTAGAATATCGCCATTATCATAATAACACATTCTAATGTTTCTAAGTCTTAACTTGAGGGCTCATAGGGGCGATGGTTAAGGTCTGGGTTCGATTCCCAGCCATAGCAACACCTAAATGATTTTTCACTGACCCTCCTCTCGTGATGATCTGACAAATCATCCGAGTAGTATCAATTGTCAAGAATAGCTTATCTCAACTTAGCCTTTCGGAAGTCGGCATAAAACAGGAGGTGCCGCCATCGTGCAAGAAGTACACACGCACACATGAATGGTTGTGAGGAAGCTAGGCCCTGGGTACTAACGATCCTGTTGCGCCAAAAATTTGTATTTGTAAGTCTTAACTTAGACCCATCCGACCTCAAAGTTATGGATTGGAAACAGAGGTTAACTTAAAATCAGCAATGCCCTCATGGTCAAAGGTTTCAGTCGTGATCCGATCACAAGTGCAAGTGATTGGGGATCTCATCCGGCTATACGACCCTTAATTTGCTTCAAGACAAAATGTTTCTACCCGAATATTCCTATCTTCTTTCGCTTGATACTAGGTCGTCCTCAAGCGACCCTGCACCTAGCTTATTTCAACACCATCCTTGTGCATGATGGCGGGCCCTACAGCAAAAATTTCTGAGTTTTAATAAGGTTTTTCATGACAATTTGTATCTACAACTTGTATGATCTTTGACGAATCCAGAATCCAGATCCAGTCATAATAAATCGATCACAAAACTTTTGAACCTCAGATCATATCTCTCTCTGTCACTCTCAGGCTTCTGTGTCCATTGGCACAGGACGAGCGATATTTTTCATTAAATATGATGATCTTGCCTCCAACGTCGACACACTTACAACCCACAGCTACATCCTTAACATTACAAAACTTATTCCTCTCTGATCATGAACATATCGCAATCCTATTAGTTCCGCTCTTAAAAATGTTGCTTGTAAAACCTTTTATGGCACACACACACTCCTCCATTTTCATATTCATATCCGAATCTTATGTCACAATCACCGAATGTATCTTTGACTAAAAATTCACTAACGAGAAGCACATTAACCTCAAAAGATCACCACGATCAACATGACATGGGATGCAAGATTGTCAAGAGCTTACAAAAACTCTGGGGCACCACAAAGCACTCAAGGTAGGTATTGTGTTGTTCCGTTCCGTATTTGGCGGCAGTTGAACTAATTACACGACACACACTCACCAACACACTCACACGGATATGGTGACCGAGTGCGAGGCAGCACTTTGGAAGTCATGACATCGATGTTTATGGCGGACTCTGGTCGTGTCGGTCTCACTGGCCGCTCTTGCAGATGAATTGTGAGACAGCACAACGATGATGATGATAATGATGATGACGGTGATGTCATTGAGGCCAATTGGCCACATACATACGAGCCAGAGCCAGAGTCAGAGTCAGAGCCAGTGAATGGACTGCATAAGTGTATTGTAGTTTATGTCTAGGTTACCGTTGCATATGCGCTTTGCATTTGTTGATTGCAATTGACCTGATCATTAATTTTCGCGCCAAATTGCCGTGCGTTTTGCCATTTTACTCACAAAAAAAAGAGAGGAGCATTATGCAACACGGTGGAGTGGAGTAGTCCGTGAGAGATATGACGGACGGTGCGCATGGGCGTGAGAAAACGTAATGTTATCGTTTGGCATCGTTTGTGGAGCTATGGGTGAATTTCAGGGCTATTAGGGATAATTTATGAATAGATGTGGAATAGTCCGATGTTACGGACATTGTTGGAGTGGTGTTGGCAATTATCTAATGAGAGGTGTCACACATTAATGAACGATTGACAGGTATGAGGGGATAGTGTATGGAAGATTATATCATCAGCTGGAATGGAGTCTTCATCAAGTTTTTTGGAGTTTATATAGGCTGGGTTCTCACAATTGTAGTACATCTCTTGCACTTTTTATCACTTTAACTACACTCTCAGAAGGCAGGAAGACCCCAATTCGAATTCGAGGCCCGACCATGCTTACAAAATTACAAAATGTATCTGTATTCCAGTGAGACCTTATAGCTGTATAAACTACTAAAGTACTAATTCTAGAATTAATTTAGACCCTCAGGGCTGTTTGGAAGGCGCTATATTTGTTTCTTTTGGGATTATATATTAGCTGCACCGATTAGAATCACCTACTGGATGGTTGAGCTACCAACCTTTAACAGCTTTTCCCAACATTTAGCTTTAGAGAACTGAAAATCAGCAGCCAAATGGCAACAAAATGGTAGAGGTAGTCTAGTCACGTTATATCACCATCCAGGCCAACATGAAGTAGGCTTCACCAGTTTAATCATTTAGCATCGAAAAAAGTCGTGCTGTCGAGGTTTCTGTTTCCGACAAGTGCTGTGTTAATTGGTGCTGGTATCCGCAACCTCCGTATTATCCTGCGTTACCTGCATGATGCAGATCTCAGTGTAGGTGTAACGACTTTTCCGCCACTCCTGGGTCCGACAATGAACGTCCAAATAAAATTTAAAAAAAACGAGGACGATGCTCCAAAAAGGCACCTTCCAGGACCTTAGGGATGACAACTAAAAGCATAGCTGTAACTAAGGCAAAATGACTTTGGTAAAAGTTAGTCTGAGCCAAGAAGGCAGCTGTGGAAAGTTAGGAACTCCAAAGGATGCTGAATGCGCTTCTGTGCCAGTGGAACCGAGTAAGACAATCGGCCCTATCAAGGTATCCGTCGGAACGGAAAAGTCTCCGATTTTGTATGATTCGGAGGATTTTTGCTTCGAAGAATTCTTCCGAAAAGCTGTTCGAAATATTCCTCCGACATTTTGTAACGCATCCCAGCGAATTGCGTTGAAGTGCGTTCAGGTGCATTTTGCGTGCAATTTTCGACAGCTAAGTGTCATTCTTTTTCCGATTTCCTCCGACACAAATTCTTTGCGGAATTTATTTACGAATTGTAGTGAAGTGAAGCCGTTGCATTTCTGTAGTATTTTTTTCCGATGATACAGACCTCGAATGGAATTTAAACCTCGGACGAAGTATTCGTTGCGAAGAATTATCCGCTCTGACGGATTCCTCGATTGGGCTGAATATCTCTAAAGCCTAGTCCTAACACAAACCCTGCAAGATTGTTGCAGAAATCCCCTCGCACACGCTATTTATCATCACCTTGCTGTCAGAATTTGTTGGGATCTCGAAACCATTGGCATCAAACCTGAAGAAAAACAAGCGGATGACTTTGCACAGGATTTTGCACGTAAGTCTATAGTCAAACAACGGGATCGATATCAGGTATTTCTACCTTGAAGGCACAGCTTGATGACAATAATTTGGGTGCCGTGATTTGATTCAAAGTTTACCAGGTTACCTAAGGAACTGTTCAGATATAACAGAGAGTTGCTGGCCCGTGTACAGAGATGACAAAACAACATCCAAATAGGGATCAAAACTGCTCCCAAATGGTTTCAAAATAATGCTGAATTTTCGAGTGGGTCCTATTGGAATATCTGCTTATATAAAGAAGTATGTCTCTCCATCCAAAAATATCGTGATGTATATCGATTCTATTGGTATTTTAAGAAATTAAGTCGGCATATGATCATCCAGACCACCAAATTTATAGAATGACTCGCGTGACATATGGGGTGACGTCAAGTCCGTATCCTTTAGGAGACACACTCTAAACCCATTGGGGAGCCCTCAATGGGTCAACGGCGGCGCTCATATCCCAAAATGGGCTACTGACATCGGTATTTTCCGGCCCGCCATCCTATGGTCAAAACAAGGGCCTGGCCCTCCAGGTTGGGGGTTGTGCTTTGGGTTAACTACCCATCCATGGAAAAAAAGCTTATATTACGAAGCAACCAATAGCCTCGGAAAGAACTGATATTATTGTTGACGACCATGCTAAACGAAAAAAGGACAACGGCGTTCGTATCTGTACCTCGAATGTGAGAACATTAAACAGGAGAGGTGCAGGCGAAAAACTAGCGGAAGCCCTAAACTGCTACAAAGCAGACATTACTGACATCCAGGAAATACGATGAGATGGGCCGGGCAAAAAGAGAATGAAAAACTATGACATCTACTATGGACCGTGTTATAGTGAGCAGATACAGCGACTATTTGGATGCGGATTTGTTCTAAGTTCCAGACTTAGGCAAGAAGTCTTATGTTTTCAAGACATTAGCGAACGCATTGGAACAATCCGCATCAAGGCCAAATTCGCCAACATAAGCCTTATATGCGCTCATGCTCCGGAGGAGGAAAAAGATGATACAACTAAGGAATTCTTCTACGGGCTCCTTGACAAAACCTATGAGCGACTACCAAAGTACGATGTTAAAATCTGGCGGTCTCCAGATCAACGAACAGTCAACCAAATTGATCACATTGCGATAGACAAGAGGCACGTATCCAGTATTTTCGATGTCCGAACATTCCAAGGGGCTAAAATCGACACGGACCACTACCTTGTTATAGCCAAGGTAAGGATGAGGATATCCACCACGCCACAAAAAACCAGAAATGCTGTGAAAAATTTTAATGTCGAAAGACTGAAATCGCCAGAGACCGCCAAAAACCTTGGCGCAACGCGTATCCCTTAACCTCTCGACTCACAACACACCACCAGCATCTTATGTCGAAGAACAATGGCAAAGATGCCAAGAAGCCATTATATTAGCCGCAGCTGATGTTCTAGGTTTCTCTCGGCCACCAGCAAGAAACCCCTGGTTTGATGAGGAATGCCGACAGATGCTCGCAGCCAAGAACCAGGCCTACAAGGCTAAGCTGCAGGTGAAGACGAGAGCTGCCATTGAGCTCTATAGGCAAAGAAAAGGGAAGAACATCGGCTTTTCAGAAAGAAGAAAAGAGGGAAAGAAAAGCGCGCGATCGAGGATATAGAGAGGTGCCACTCCAGGAACGATGTAAAACGTCAAAGCCAAGGATACAAGGCTCGAATAGAATCCTGTCGAGATGAACAAGGAAATATCGTAGCTGAGACACAGTCGATGCTGAGAATATGGAAGAACAACTTCTGCAGACTGTTAAACGGCGATGACGAACTACATTCCGCTGTCAGGTAGAACGAACCATTTAATATTGGCAATGACAGCGAAAACTGCCAACCAACCGACCTAAGTGAAGTGATGATAGCAATATCTAAACTCAAGCTTAACACAGCCGTTGGAGATGACTTGGTAAGTAATATCCACTAACTCAAAGGCCAAATCTGGTCGGATGAAAGTATGCCTGAAGAATGGAACCTCAGCATCGATCCACAAAAAAGGAGACCCTCTGAACTGCGCCAACTACAGAGGCATAAGTCTGCTCAACATGGCCTACAAGATCCTATCTGCCGTAATTTGTGAACCGTTTACCAACAACCTGATCGGCCCTTATCAGTGTGGTTTTAGGCCAGCAAAGTCCAAAACCGATCAAATTTTCACACTTCGACAGATCCTGGATAAAACCCAAGAAGTCCAAATCGATACCCACCACCTATTTATCGATTTCAAAGCCGCATACGACAGCATTTATAGAGACGAACTATACAGAACCATGTCTAGTTTTGGTATACCGCCCAAACTCGTCCGTTTGTGTAGGATGACGATGGAGAATTCTCGCTGCACCATCAGGGTCGGAAACGACCTCACCGACACATTCGATACCAAAAAAGGATTTAGGCAAGGCGATGAGCTGTCATGTGACTTTTTCAATTTGATTCTTGAGAGGATTGTGCTAAACTCCCGAGCCAACACCAGATGCCCATTTTTCCAAAAATCGGTGCAACTACTAGCATACGCCGACGATATTGACATCATTGGTAGCACTCAACGTTTGCTAGTATAGAGAAGGAAGCGGCAAAAACGGGTTTAGCAGTAAATGAGGATAAGACTTAGTATATGCTGTCAACACGAAAGGACACACAACATCGACGAAATGGACAGAACGTCACCAGTGACAGATATAACTTTGAGGTAGTACGGGGCTTTGTCTACCTCGGCTCCGCTATTAACTCTGACAACAACATCTCGTCAGAAATCAAACGAAGAATTACTCTTGCCAAACGCTGTTTCTTCGGGCTAAGAAGGCAATTTAGTAGTAAAGCCCGCAGTCGAACAACTAGGGAGATCTTATATAAGACCCTGATTATCCCAGTCCTGCTCTACAGCGCTGAAATCCTTGATCGATTCGAGAGAAAAATTCTTCGAAAAATCTTCGGTCCCGTTTACGTAGACGGGCTATGGAGACAAAGATTCAACCACGAACTATACGAGCTGTACAGCGACATACCCCTGGTCGAAAATACTGACATTGCTCCAGTCGAACGATTTATTAGTGGTTTGACAATAAGAGCTACAAAATACTCCAGGTACTCCAGGTAATTTCACGATTCTTTGATCCTCTGGAACTTATTGGTCCCTTCGTAATAAATTTAAAATTATTTTTTTTCAAACAATCTGAAAACCTGGATCACAACAATTTACTCCAATTCCAAGCGAAAGGATGTTTACTTCGCGGATGACAGGGATTGATTTTGCAGGACCACTGTATATCCAAAATATTTCGGAAGGAATCACCCCAAAGAAGGTATAGATACATTTTGCTTCCAACGTGTGACGCAATTAACGCTATCCATTTAGAATAAGTCACGGACTGCTACTGAAAACTGCTTGTAGCTTTAAGACGATGACAATACCAAGCCATTCAAACGTGCTTCTAAGGAACGTAACATCTTAAACATGAGTTTAAGTTTGCTAGCAGTGAAGTAATCAAATGGAAATATCATCGAAAGAGTACCATGGAGAGGTAGTTTTTGGGAAAGATTCGTCTAAAGTGTAAAGGAAGTGTTAAAAGCTGCTATTGGAAGGGCATCACTTAGCTTTGAGGAGTAACCACCGCAGATGTTGAATGCGTCATCAATACCCGACCATTGACGTATATCTCCGATGATCCTAGAGACTTGTCTCCACTAACCCCTTTACACATTTTTATAGGTTCTCATGAATCCTCAGTTACTACTTCATTGTCGGACACATGTAATGGAGCTAGAGCATGACGAACAACATTCCAAAAATGGAGCTCCAGACTAAGATTTCTGAGATTTTTATGGAAGCGATGGAAGACTGAATATTTGCAGCAACTTCGTTCAAAAAATTCCAACAAGAACTTACCCACATCGAACTTCAAACCAGGGGATGTCGTTATATTACAAGATCTTGGATTTTGTGGAAACTAGCTCTTATCGAGGATGTCAGCTTCGAGCTCGCATAGCGTGTCTACTTAGAATGGTCCACCCACTTTGCCAAACCACACCTTGTGCCAGCATATTGGTCTCCTCTCCTGGAAGTACCACTGCCCCTAACGTAAAGACTTTAGGAAAACATGGTCCAAACATAGTGGATGTGTTTGCACAGGTACGTCGTACCTCTTTGGCTGAATTCGTGCCATCGGAAAAAAAACATTGATTTTGGAACATGGTCCGATCCATATCCAAGAGATGCGAGGGGTACACTCTCACCCATCTGGGCAAACTTTATGTACGTCCTCGAGCTCGTATCCAGTTGAGCCAGCATCTGCGAACCCTTGTGGATCAATCTTCTATTAGGCTCGCATCAGATGGTACCCCTAAATTGTTACCGGACCATCCGTCCTTCAGCTCCAGCTATAATTGCCCGTATCCAAAGTATGCCAATCGCAGATAGAACATAAGAACTAGCGTCTTACCTGAGCTGGGACATTTTCAACATTTCGCCAGTTCCTCAGAGGACACAGCGTGCAAAGATCGATTGAAGATATCCCAAGGAGGGCCAAATTGACACGCGGTAGAAGCTAAACTGCATACGACGCGGACGGTAGAGTTTTCGGAACCCTGCGAATCACTTCACGAAAAGGAGACAAAGGATTGGGAAACCTTATAGAAACGCACTTTATCTCATTCTCTCACCACCTAAACCCTACAAATACATTTATAGTAATCTCTTTGTCGTTACACTTTTTCGTTTCATAAAATCCAATAAAATCCCAAAAGCAGTTTCACTTCAAAAACGGTTAACCCGCGCACTTTAGAATACCTGACGGAGCGTTCAGTCAGATGCTGAAAGAAAGAAATCTTAAATTTGCGAGGATTGACCGTAGTGACCCGAATGGAAGCATCACTTAGGAAAAATGTAGGTAGGTAGAGGTTTAACTTGTCTGCAGCTTCCTCCGAATTCTCCTTGATCACTCGGGATCTGCGCCAACTTGCCACCAGGGCAAACGAGGCTGAGGTTCCATTCTTCAGACATACTTTCGCCAAATAATTTGCACAGGCTTTATAAAGCTCGGTGGGAAGCCTGTCATTTCCGATAGCCTGGTTGAGCTTGATCTTGGATCTAGCTATCCTCACTTCACTTCGGTGAAGTGGTTGCTAGTTTTCGCTGTCGTCGCCAATGTTGAGTGGTTCGTTATGCCTGACAGCGGAATGTTATTCGTCCTCACCGTTTGACTGTCTGTAGAAATAGTTTTTTAATATCCTCAGCATCGACTGAGTGTCAGCTTCCTTGTTCGTTGACGATATTCTATTTGAACATTGGATCCCTGACGTTTTATACATTATTCATGGAGTGGCACCTCTGTATATCCTCGAAAGGACGCTTTTCTTGCTCTATTTTCTTCTTCATGAATAGCGGGTGTTCTTCCCTTCTTCTCTCTCTATAAACTCAATGGCAGCTCTTTGCCTTGTATGCCTCAATTTTGGATGCGAGCAGCAGCCAAGATTCTTCAACAAACCAGGGGTGTCTTGCTCTTGGGCGTAAGAAACCTAGCACATCGGTTGAGGCTGATCCAATAACTTGTTGACATCCTCGCCATTGTTCTTCGACATTAGGTGAGGGTCGTATGGTTAGGCTTTCGCCTATGTCTTGAAAACATACGACTTCTTGTATAAGTCTGGCGCTTATAAAAAATCCGCATCCGAATAGTCTCTTTTCTGCCTATTATAACATGGTCTGTAGTAGATGTTAAAGTTTGTCATACTTTTTTCCTGGATGGTAGTAATGTCTTCCTTGTAGGAGCTTTTGGATTCCACTGATTGATCGCTTGAACCTCTCCTGTTGAATGGTCTTAGGTGCGTATACAACGTCTTTCGTTTAGCATGATCGTCAACAATAAAATCAGTCCTTTCGAAGGATCTTGGTTGTTCGTAACAATCATTCGTTTCGTGAGTTTGAGTACACGTCAAGTCTCCTATCTGCTACCGCCAAGACCTTAAACAGGGATTGAGACACTATCTACGGTCAAGGTACTAGGGACACAGTGATTGCCTCGGAAAGTAAGCCAATAAAGTTACATACTCCAAGTCTTCTAGATCGCTAAGGTAACTACAGCTTAGGTCACGTCATATATGATCAAAGTTGCATTTCAATCATAAAAAATTCTTTGCAGATGCGTCATTAATATGGACCTAACCCGATCTATCTAATCGAGATACCTCAACAGCCCCTCAAAATGTTTGAAACTTCAAGAACAACCACTTATGATTCAAAACCAACCATGTCCTGACTACCATCCCGTAAAGCCGCCTGGACAAACAAACAACTCATCTCATTCCAACACGTTCAGCTCGTAAATAACCATCCAAAACGAACGCCTGAAAAAATCCACTCTACCGGCTTTTATGCCTTGTTGGACTGACAAGTCACACTCCCGCATGATTTGTGATCGCACATCAGAAATCATGTTCACATCAAATGATCATAAATCTGATTTGAAATAATCGCGACCAGCGGGATGTTTTGAACGGCAAAGCACCACTAAGCCGACTCTCATGATGGAGCACCCTCAACGCAGCGACGGTACATCAATAAATCCGAAAATCAATTGTACGATCGTAGCGCCCTAATCGTTGCCAATAAAAGCCCAACCATTAAGCATCATTAAGTGATCACGGAAAAATCATAAAAAAAAATCATCCCGCTTACCTTGTGGAACGCATTCGTTTGTGTATATCCTTAGCGAAGGCACCTCTGCAACATCTCTTCCTCCTCCTCGAGGCGATCTGCATTTCTTTTGTTGAATTTTCTCACTTCGTGCAGTGCGCGCCCTCTACACGTCCGAACAAATATCACTTGCACCGGCTTAAGTGGGCAAAATATAGTGCACGCTGAACACACTCGCTCGGATGGCGTGGCGCAACGCGAAAAAAGTGTTCAAATTCAATTTTAATTAATGAAAACATGACAGGGACATGAAACGTGCCAACAAGGCGATAATTAAACATTTAAAGCGGATTAATCGGCGGCACGATGTAATCCGCGATACCAACGGATTGGGGGTGCAATACGATAACATGGGTGGATTCAGACACGGTTTGGTGTATTATCATGCGCTGTAGGCTAAGTGGAGTATGTGTGTTGCAGTTTGGAAAGGTGTTAGGATTAATATTTGCTATGAATGCAGGTGAGGATAGATTTTTGCTGAAGGTAATCTGAAAGGAAGGTTGTGAGATGGTGGCGATTTTAGTACCCCGCTGAGATTTGGAAGCACCTAAAACCCTAATTGAATGCTGTGCCTTCGGGAATTGCGATGGAAGGAATTTCACGATAAGATAAAAATGCTAAATTTGAACCTAGTTTGTTAGTTAGATTGGCTGTTCGTACAAGACGAAACACAATTAGCGCTGGGGTGCGCCGTTTTGATGCCAAATACTCCCAACCAGTGGCATTAAGGAATGCGATCAATTCTTTGATGTGTTTATCAGAGAGCTCGCGGATGTTGTCAAAGAAAGGTTTGCCTAGAGTTCGTTGTCTTACTCTTGACAGAGCCGGGCATTTGCACAGAAAATGACCTCCTTGCAGCTGCGACAGTTGGTGTTGTGGGTTATACCCATTCTAACAGCATGGTCACCGATGGGCCAGTATCCTGTGGTAATTGCTATAACCCTGGAAACTTCCTTACGGGATCTGCTTAAGAGGTCGCGTGTTCTTGTCTTGTTGTACCGTGGCCACATATCTCTAGATATGGCGCACCCACTTAGGTTTCGCCACCTATGTTCTGCTGGGAAGGGACGAGCCCAGCCTGGCTAGGGTATCAAACTGCTCGTTTCCATCTATGTCACTGTGGCCTGGAACCCATATGAGAGTGATACTGTACCGACTCCCAATGGAGGCCAGTTCGTTCTGGCATTGAAGTACTAGCTTTGATGACGTCGATGCCGAAATAATCGCCTTAATAGCGGCTTGACTGTCAAGAAAAATAGCGATATTTTGTTTGGGAGTACTAACGTCTAATCGCGTCTAATCGCGTGACAAGCCTCCCTAATAGCCAACAATTCCGCCTGGAATACGCTGGAGGCATCAGGGAGGCGAAACGATCTTTTTATTTTTAGTGTGGCCGAGTAGACACCTGCGCCTACTCCGCAGTTCATTTTGGGGCCGTGTGTGTATGAGTGTGTCGAAATCTTTTCAACCACTGCGTTTTTCCAATCCTCTGTAGCCCTTTGACTCTTGCATTTTTTTTTGCTCCGAAAAAAAAAAATTTTTGCTATGATTTGGGGTCTAATATACTTCATTAAGACAAAAAATGTCAAATTTTTTCGAAAATCCTTTCTAGGATGAAATAGGACAATGTACACAATTGTGGCCAGATATAGCAGGATGATGTAATAAAGACGTTAAGAAAATTGATACATTTTAGCGTTTTTAACTTTCTCTTACAAAGAGAAAGATATTGTTTTCGTGAAAATTTTCGACCTCGAGATTTTGATTGATTCTAACATTACGATGATAGCGGAGCCTAAAAAAGTGGTTTTTGGAATTCCGTCCGTCGGTCCGTCGGTCCGTCGGTCCGTCGGTCCGTCGGTCCGTCTGTCCGTAATGGTCTCCCCAGCCTAAACGGCTTGGCCGATTTCCTTCAAACTTCGTATCCAAGCTTGTTTTGGTCATAATTCTAGGCCATTTTTTTTGTTTGCTTTTAGCCATGTTATTAACGGTACCTGCCATATAAAAATTACACATAACCTCAATTTTCTCGAAAACGGCTCTAACGATTTTGATTAAACTTTATATATACTATAAGCATATTAGTTGCAACAAAACTGAATACCCAGTTTTTGCGAGAAAATCCATATAACGGATTTTGTCATTTAGGCCATATAAAGAAAATTGTTAATTTCTCGCAAACGACTTTGTCAAATTGAATGAAATTTAATATATATACTACTATAATAGTTTTAAACAATTCCACATAATTAGTTCTAGCAACTAGCAACAACTATCACTTAACGGAATTTTCAGTTTTGGCCAATAACGAAAATTAATTATTTTTCATATAGACACCGATTCCTTCAAATTTCGGAGTAAACGTTCGTATAATCACATATCGACATTTTATATAATTTTTAGCATTAATAATCAAAATGCGCACTATTTGATCTAACACCCAACTCGCTGTGAAAGAGAAAGTTGCGTACGACCCAGTCGTGCACCCACCACTCGTTTTATTTGAATAAGTAACGAAAACAAAAAACAAAATAAATATTTAGTATTTTAAGTTAATGCAAAAAACTATATTATATTAAATTATTAAATATTTTATGTTAATTAGTCTTCAGTCAGGTAAATGTATAATTCATTCAAGAAATCAGTCTTCATTTAGTGTGGAAATCTGCAAAACAGTTACGGTCTTTTTGAAGGCATAAATGCACTTTACATGTCATGCATATTATCCGCGACCTTCCTTTACAGTTAAGATTTTTGCATCGTACGGCTCTTATGTCATCGTGGTTAGGAAGATGACCTATGCCGTCGTACTGCACTTCTTTTATTGGCCGAATTTCAGGACGATGAAATGTTGATAGTGGTGGTTCCTGATCTTGTGAACTCATTGAAGGTCTACCCCTTTTACGGGTTGTAGGTAATCCAGATTGTGTTAAGGCTCTGCCTATTCTTGAACGAAATTTTTAAAGTTTTAGTATATCTTTTTCTGGCACCTTCGCTCTTTCACAGTCTTTACGGTATTCAATCCAACTAGCACATATTGCAAGATCGATGAAATGGAATGCAATTCTAAGTGTCCTTTTTTTTGATTTTATAAAAATCCTATAATATGAAATAAGTTGATCTAACAGATCAACTCCGCCCATTCCATTGTTATAGGAGTTAACCACTTCTGGCTGTGAAATGGTAACATATTGTTTGGTCCTTTTATCAAACCTGCGCACGATCTTTTCCTGACCTTTACCAACAAAATTTGAGGCTAAATGTACCGGTCTATTGTCTTGCCACTTAACCAGGACGACTTTACCGTCACGACTTACCAGTTGGTCAGAAGAGCCCCGACACTTCTTTTTCAACTCTGCGTCTGATAAAAACTGCGGACTGTTGAATCGGTTTATACATATGGTTCCTGTTTTAAAGAAGCAAAATAAATAATCAACTTAACAGTATATAAAATATACATCATACCTGCAGCTTTTACACCCCAATCATGGAGAATCACAAAGAGTCCATAGGAACTAAAAAAGTTATCAAAGAATAACTGATGTCCCGGTCTTGTTATTCCCTTTACAAGATGTAACACAGTGGTAGCACCAAATCCAAATCGAGCAACTTCAAATGCTGAGAGTCCTGAATCTTTCCCTTGATATAGGTAGAAGTTGTAGGGAAAACCACTCTTGCCACATAAAGCGTAAACTTTTATTCCCCACTGGAATGGCTTGCCCTTTATATATTGCTTGACGCTGAGATGGTCAGTAAATGGTATAATTTGTTCATCTACAGCTATAGTTTCTTCAACTGGTACTTCTCGACATCGTTTTAAGACGTAGTTTATAATAGGACGAATCTTAACAAATTTGTCTTTGCAGTTGCCAGGTATTTCGAGATTGTTTACTTACTTACTTACTTAAGTGGCGCTACAGTCCGGAATGAACCTGGGCCTCAACCAACATGCCTCTCCAATTAGCCCGGTCCTTAGCTAACTGCCTCCAGTTGCGCACTCCAAGTTGGTTGAGGTCGGTTTCCACTTGTGCGCGCCACTTAAGGCGAGGTCTTCCTCTACTGCGTCCGACGTCTGGCTGGGATTCGAAGACTCTGCGAGCCGGAGTATTGGTGTCCATTCGTTCTACATGTCCTAGCCATCTTAAACGTCCAATGCGGAGTTTTTTGACCAGGGGCATGTCGCTGTACAGCTCGTATAGTTCTTGGTTGAATCTTCGTCTCCATAGCCCGTCAACGCAAACGGGACCGAAGATTTTTCGAAGAATTTTCCTCTCGAATCTACCAAGGATTTCTTCATCCGCTTTTGATACAGTCCATGCTTCAGCGCCGTAGAGCAGGACTGGGATGATCAGGGTCTTATATAGGGTTTCCTTAGTAGTTCGAGTGAGGGCTTTACTACTAAATTGCCTTCTTAGCCCGAAGAAACAGCGGTTGGCAAGAGTAATTCTTCGTTTAATTTCTGACGAGATGTTGTTGTCAGAGTTAATAGCGGAGCCGAGGTAGACAAAGTCCCGTACTACCTCAAAGTTATATCTGTCAATGGTGACGTTCTGTCCAATTCGTCGATGTTGTGAGTCCTTTCGTGATGACAGCATATACTTAGTCTTTCCCTCATTGACTGCTTAACCCATTTTCGCCGCTTCCTTCTCTATACTAGCAAACGTGGCTGTGACATCACGTTGAGTCCTACCAATGATGTCAATATCGTCAGCGTATGCTAGTAGTTGCACCGATTTTTGGAAAATTGTGCCTCTGGTGTTGGCTCGGGAGTTTTGCACAATCCTTTCAAGAAACAAATTGAAAAAGTCACATGACAGCGCATCGCCTTGCCAAAATCCTTTTTTGGTATCGAATGTGTCGGTGAGGTCGTTTCCGACCCTGATGGAGCAGCGAGAATTCTCTATCGTCATCCTACACAAACGGACGAGTTTGGGCGGTATACCAAAACTAGACATGGCTCTGTACAGTTCGTCTCTATAAATGCTGTCATATGCGGCTTTGAAATCGATGAACAGGTGGTGGGTATCGATTTGGACTTCTTGAGTTTTTTCCAGGATCTGCCGAAGTGTGAAAATTTGATCGGTTGTGGACTTTCCTGGCCTAAAACCACACTGATAAGGGCCAATCAGGTTGTTGGTAAACGGTTTCAGGCGTTCACATATTACGGCAGATAGGATCTTGTAGGCGATGGTGAGGAGACTTATGCCTCTGTAGTTGGCGCAGTTCAGAGGGTCTCCTTTTTTGTGGATCGGGCAAACGATGCTGAGGTTCCATTCTTCAGGCATATTTTCATCCGACCAGATTTGGCTTATGAGTTGGTGGATGTTACTTACCAAGTCATCTCCGCCGGCCTTATAGAGCTCAGCGGGAAGGCCGTCATTTCCGGCAGCCTTATTAAGCTTGAGTTTAGATATTGCTATCCTCACTTCACTCAGGTCGGGTGGTTGGCAGTCTTCGCTGTCGTTGCCAATATTGAATGGTTCGTTCTGCCTGACAGCGGAATGTTGTTCGTCATCGCCGTTTAACAGTCTGCAGAAGTGGTTCTTCCATATCCTCAGCATCGACTGTGTCTCAACTACAATATTTCCTTGTTCATCTCGACAGGATTCTGTTCGAGCCTTGTATCCTTGGCTTTGACGTTTTACACTTTGGTAAAACTTGCGAACATCGTTCCTGGAGTGGCACCTCTCTATATCCTCGATCGCGCGCTTTTCTTGCTCTTTTTTCTTCTTGCTGAAAAGTCGATGTTCTTCCCTTCTTCTTTGCCTATAGAGCTCAATGGCAGCTCTCGTCTTCACCTGCAGCTTAGCCTTGTAGGCCTCGTTCTTGGCTGCGAGCTTGTTTACCACATAAAAAGTTTGCCGTAGTTGATAAAATCTGTCGATGGACATAACAGAAGCAACCGATTCAATTCTCAAGTCATTGCACAAATACATATTTATCTGTGGCAGTTTGAGACAACCCATCAAAACATGAATGCCAACAAACTTCATCATCTCTGTAGGATTTGTATCACGAAAAGAACCCTTGTAATTATTGGTCTGTTTTGCGTATATATTTGTATATGTTCCCACTCTTTCAAACATATCGTATGGAAAATATTTCGTAAAATACTCGAAAGGTGTTTTGACCGTTATATCTTCCGAGTCTTTTGTTTCAAAGTTGTTTCCCGATGAAGATGGAAATTCCGTTTCGAATTCTCGCCTCCGAAAAGCAATGTCCTTTTTTTTGCGTAGTATTATAATTTCCATACTCGTCTATATATTCCACATTGACGTTTTCATTTAATTCAGTAAGCTCTTCCGTTTCCAATGCGACAACTTCATTTAAATTTTGTTCGTTTTGAGAGATGACGAAATCGGTTAAATTGGTGCGTATTATGTGCCTCTGAGGTACAGTAATGTGAATTTCTGTTTCAGATTGAGAGGACTCTGGCAACTGTATGTCAGACCAATTACTATCAATAAGATCTTCTAGCTCTCTTTGTGATAAACATTTCTGTCCACTCATTTTCCTGTAAGTTAATTAATAGTTTTTTAGTTAGAATCGCCTCTGTCCGGCAACAAACGTGTACATGTACATAATTGCGTACATTATAGTTGACTACGTTTGTACAAAATTGTGTCCATCATGTTTTATTTTGGAAATTTACAATAAATATAGAATATTTACATCAAATATTTTATGAATTAGTAAACGAACTATATTTCCTTCTGAACTAATAGCTTACCAATTTATTTTTTTGCACTTTTTCACATAAAATCACAGAAACACTAACACTGCTTTCACGTACTATGAGAAAGTAAGGTAACTAAATGTCAAATAATATCGAAAGTGACTCAACTTTCCCGCCAGTTTTTCTTTAAAGAGGCGAGTAGACTACAAAGAATAGCACTGAAGTATATTTTAAGAAAAAAAGCGCTCAACTTTTTGAGTATTTCAATGATAAAGAGTGTGTACACAAGTGTGGTCACCACGAGTCAAAGGGCTAGTTGGAAAACCAGCGGTGAAGTGTTTGTGGAAGGTCAGTTTGGGTATTATCTAGTCGGTATGATGGTCAGCTAGACCTGCTGGCATTGAATCAAGGATATTGCTATGCCCATAGGGCTTTTTGAACCAGCAGCCGGATTCTTTGAGCCCGACTGCACTGCACATTGCAATGCCTTTGATATGAACGATGAAGAAGGACCGTTAAAGCATCAGTGCATGTTGCATGCAGTTCTTTGTGCCCTCTTAAGTTTGTCAATGATGTACCCCTTACTCACAGAAGGCCACCAGACTAGTGCCCCGTAGGTGAGTATCGGCCGAACAACAGCAGTGTACATCCAAAGCGTAATCTTTGGTTGTAGGCCCCATATTTTGCCAAAAGTTTTTCTACAGGCATAGAAAGCTATACATGCTTTCTTAAACCTTTGTTCAATGTCGGTTTTCCAATTTAGCTTGGTATCCAGGGTAGTCCCTAGATCTTTGGCATTGGATGAGAGTGAGAGTTCCATTAAGTCGGGAGAGATTAAAAGCTGATATATTGGCCTTCGTGGTGAAAAGCATCATTTCCGTTTTGCTCGGATTAACACCCAGGCCACAGCCTGCAGCCCAAGTACTAACAGAATCCAGAGCGTACTCCATGTTTTCGCTAATCACTGGAAGAAACTTTCCTGATACTAGGATCACTACGTCGTCTGCGTAGGCCACTGCTTTAATCCTATCCTGATCAAGTCGGACCAGCAGTTTATTCATAACGATAAGCCACAGCAGAGGAGATATTACACCACCCTGTGGTGTACCTCTGTCAGCATTTCGCGTTAGGATGCTGTTGCATAGTGTTTTTATTTATTTATTTATTTACATCAATTCGAGATCTTTTAAATCTACATTTAGACTACAGAAAGTTAACAATTCAAACAAAAATAAAAATAAATAGATAGTTCTTAATATATAATCCTATGTATGTACATGTATGTATAATTGAATATAATTTACTAAATTAAGAAGTGCAATAACAAGTTGTTTTTTTAAAGTCAGATATTAAATTGGTTTCTCTAACACAGCGAGTTATAGGTTCATTTCGTGCATAGTTCACCCTATGTTCATTTTCGCGGAGCAGACAACGTTCTCTTAGCTGACGAGATGGTGCATAAAGATCAATCAAAGGTAATAGAAAAGGGCATTTAATATGGTATGATAAAATATCTCTTACAAACATAATTGAGTAAATTTTCCGTCTATCACGGCTGTTCTGATTTTCGACCGAATTTGAAAACGAAAACCGAAATTAAATCCGTACGGAATGGAAAAGGATGTTCTGATTTACGGTCGGATTCACTTTCCAGTACTACCAACTAAATATCAACAAAGCGAATTCGAAATCAGCTGTTTCTATAGGCGGGAGCTGTCAAAGCAAAATTACACCATGTAAGTAATCAAGAAATTGTTTTTTAGATGTGCATCCAAGAGCTTTAAAAACACTGCATTTATTTTATGTTTGTAGAACATGGATCTCACAGGAATTATATTCCTTGAGGATGAGGCAATAGAAAGTATATCACATAGCTTTTCCATTGCACGGTAATTCCTCTTCAAAGATGCAGCAACTTCCCTATTTATAGAAATTATTTCATTGAACTTATTCATTTCGTCATTGTGAAATGTTTGATTTATTTCAATTTGCTTTTCTAATAAGCAATGTGTTTTGTGTGCAGATGTAGAACTTATAAGCGGAGTGCTCTGCTTATTAGTTATTGGATTTCGGTTTTCTAGGCCGCCGAAAAAAAGCCTTTTGGCTGAAGAACGACTCTGCGATTCTTCGTGCTCAGTAGGTGGAGTACTCCGTTTATTTGTTGCTGGATTTGAGGTTTCCGTTTCATCGACAAAATACCTTTTGCTTGAAGATGGGCTTTCCGATTCCTCGCGTGCGGTGGTTTCACGGTCTTGGTGTTCCATGTTAATTTTTTTCGTAGTAGAACCGCCAAATGACCGTGTGTTTTCGATTCCCTTTACGGCTGTTTCCATTGCAGTGATTCTTACCACGATTTCCTCTAAGGGAGAAAGATATAGCTGTTTGAACTCTCCACCTCCAGTTGCGGTCTTTTCCTTTTCATGTTGTATTAGCTTCCTTTTAATAACAACTTTGTAGTCCGACCACACCTGGAAACAAATAAACAAACACTTTTATACATTGAACAAATTTTTTAGCCACCATTGACTTACTTTTTTCCATCCACTTGAGTCCCTCCATGGCAGTCCTACAGAATTTAATTCGCATGTTAAGTCATCCCACAGTTTGTCTATATATTCTGGTTTGTTATCCGTCTTAACCCATCCTCTCCCTAGGTCGGGATGCTTTTCCATAAAATCCACTAGTAAAGCGAATTGTTTTTGTGTGGTATGCTTTCCCCTGCATTTTAGAATTATGAAAATGTTAATAATTTAGTTTTTATTTGTTGTTAAATAGTAGTTACTTACATTAGGTATCGATAAAATATTTAAATTTTAAATTAAATGCAAAAAACTTTGAAATACTTGTAAGTTAATCGAATTCCGCCAAGAAAAAGACAGCCGAATTGAAAACGTCAATTTTTTTTCGGATTTAAGATCCGTTCGTTTTGCAGAACACCCTTCAATCCGTAAACGTCATGCGAATACGGAATTCAGAACACCAAAAATTCGAAAACGCGACGATTTGGTATTCGAACGAAAATCAGAACAGCCATGTATTTTCAAGCGACGAGTCGAGAAGTTGACATCTAGTAGAGTAGGAAGGAGTTTCGATGTTCCAACCTAGTTTCCATATAGCAAATCTAGTGAATTTTTTTTGTATATTTTCAATTCTTTTCGAATGAACGTTGTAATATGGATTCCAAATCACACAGCAGTATTCTTAAATTGATCTAACATACGAGCTAAATAGAGACTTTATAGTAAATGGATCCTTAAAGTCTTTGGAATTGCGTTTAATGAAACCTAACATTGAGCTTGCTTTGGTTACAATATATTCCACGTGTTTCACAAAGTTCAATTTTTGGTCAAAGACTACACCGAGGTCTTTTTTCTCTCATACTCTTTCAAGAACATTGTTTTCAATTTTGTAATCAAAGAAAACTGGTGACATGTTACGAAAAAACGAAAAACATTGACATTTAGAGACATTCAAGAATAATTGGTTAACACAACACCATTCTGTAGCCTTTGAAGGTCATCCTGTAGAAGGAAACAATCATCAATCGATTTTATACATCTAAGAAATTTTAAATCATCTGCAAACAGAAGTCGAACTGAATTTTTGAAGATTTCAGGCATGTCATTAATAAAAATAAGAAAAAGAAGTGGACAATGGCTTCCTTGGGGAACACCTGATGACACGAAAACGGGATTTGACAGTATTTGGTCAATAGATACAAATTGTATACGATCTTTCAGGTAGGATATTAACCATTTCAACATACTTGATTGCAAACCCCATCTTTCCAATTTTTTGATTAAAATAAAGTGGCTGACTCTATCAAAGGCCTTTGCAAAATCGGTGTAGATTACATCGATTTGGTAACCTTCCTCGAGTTTATTAAGAATAAAATTTGAAAAAATTGCAAGATTGGTTGTTGTAGATTTTCCTGCGACAAAGCCATGTTGAAACGGTGAAATATATTCCCTGAGTAAAAAAGCCAACTTAGTGCATACAATTTTTCAAAAAGTTTTGGTATAGACGATAGTTTGCAAATTGGACGATAGTTCGATATTTCCTGCTTCGGACCAGTTTTGTGAATTGGAATAATAAACGATTTTTTCCACTCTGAAAGAAAATCTCCACTCACAAGAGAGCTATTACAAATGTAAAATAGGGGCTCAGAGAGAGCAGTTGCACAATTCTTAAGAACAATTGGAGGAATTCCATCCGGACCTGGATTGTTATCACAGTTCAAATTCAAAAGACCATCTTCGATTTCAGAAATGTTGATTTCTAATTGACCAATGTCAACCATACACTCATTACTGAAATATACAGCTATTCTTGGATGATCTCTATTTGAACTTGTATAATTGGATTGAAAATAATCAGCAAATAAATTGCAAAGATCGGAATATGTAGAACCCAAGTATTGCATACTACTAGGTATTCCATTTGATTTTATTCTACCTTTGATGAAGGACCAAAAACATTTACTATTTTTTTTAAGGATATAATTACTTTTACTTCCAGAATTACAAGCAATTTTGTAATCCTTGTTTTTTATGTTACTTAAATTACAAAGCCTTTTATTAAACCACGGAGGCTTTGGATTATTGTTAATTTTGACTTTAGGAACGTATATACAAGGTGGCGCAAAAATAACCTTCCGATGTATTTTCTGATAGGAGGATTACTTTTGAGCCACCTTGTATTAATTGCCTCTTTCAGATTATCTGTGAAAAAGTTGTAGAATTCCATCATATTCAACGAATTAAGATGTAAACGCCACGTAATTTGCGACATATAACTCGCTATGCCTTCAAAATTTGGTTTTGAATAATTTAACTTGAGTGTTGATTGAATGATTCTAGACCATAGCATGGATATAATCCATTGGCTAAAATGCTCCTCTACACCAGTTACGGTTAGGGCCTCTAATATGCTGTCAGTTTGTACATTATTGAAAGCCCCTTCTATATCAAGGAAGGTTGCTAGGGTATAATCTTTGTAGTAAAGGGACTTTTCGATGGTCCCTATCACCTCATTCAGAGCGGTTTCAGTCGATCTACCTTTGAGATATGCTTGCTGTGATGTGGATGGCGGTGATTCATACAGAATGCTGCTCACATGGATGTCAAGGATCCGCTACAGGGTCTTTAAAATAAAGGAATGGGCCCAAAAACTTTTGCAGATTCATGTCCACGTCTACCTGCCTTTGGTATAAAAACTACCCTGACACGTATCCATGAGTGTGGAATAAAGTTAAATAAAATGCAGCTTCTAACGGGTCCGTCATCTAACGTTTTTTTTTTCAACTAGTGCTTATTTTGTGAATGGTAATACTTAGCTCATGTCTGATTCGACAGATAATTAGTTTTATCCTTCCGCTGAACGAATATGGTTGTGTATACGCTTGAACAACGCTGAGAAATATTGCGACATTACTTTGAAAATCATGGTAATGTTGCAGAATGTGTGCGAAAATTGCGTACGGATTTTGGAAGAAGAGAAGCACCGTCAGCTCCGTATGTTCGTTATCTTGTGAAAAAAGTGAAAGAAACTGGCATCCTCATCGATAAACCAAAGCGTGAAAAGCCAAAAATAGTGCGTACACCCGAGAATATTGCTGCTGTGGCCAAGCGTGAAGCGCCATCAACATCAATTCACCGTCGTTCTCAACAATTGAACATTTCGGAGACATCATTGAGACGAATTTTGCATAAAGACCTTGGTATGACGCCATACAAAGTCCAATTGGTTCAGCAGTTGAAGCCAACTGACCATCCAATGCGTTTTCGCTTCGCTAAGTGGGCCCGCGATCGACTTAGAGAAGATGCCGATTTTGCCAAAAAAAAATCATCTTTTCAGATGAAGCTCATTTTGATCTTGGCGGGTATGTAAACAAGCAAAATTGTCGCATTTGGGGCACAGAAAACCCGCACGCATACATTGTAAAACCGGTACACCCAAAACGAGTCACTGTATGGTGCGGATTTTGGTCCAGAGGCATAATTGGGCCATTTTTCTTCGAAAGTGAGCAAGGAGTGGCCGTTACCGTCAATAGCGATCGTTATCGGGCCATGTTGAACGAATTTTTGTTCACAAAAATTGAAGAGGGAGGATATTGGCAACATTTGGTTTCAACAGGACGGCGCTACGTGCCACACAGCCGAAGCTACACTCGATGTTTTGCGCCCTGTTTTTGAAGATCGCATTATCAGCCGCAGAGCTGATGTCGTTTGTCCACATCGGAGCTGGGATTTGACACCGTTGGACTATTATTTGTGGGGTGCCGTAAAAGATAAGTGTTACGCCGACAAGCCAGAGACAATTGACGCTTTAAAGGACAATATTCGTGAAGTCATTGGTGAAATACAGCTGCACACAATCGATAATGTGCTTAAAAATTGGACCGATCGTGTAGGCTACTGCATGGCCAGCCGAGGCAGCCATTTGAATGAAATTATTTTCCATTATTAAACGGAAGGATTGTACTTTCAAATAAAAAAAAAATTTGAGAAAATATTCAGTAGTATTTTTTTATAGCATTTTCAAAAAAAAAAAGTTATTTGGCGGACCCTTTATAAATTGGCAACAACCACGGTATTACAGTGTCCTGTAAGTTTTGTAGCATGATCGACAGGATGCCATCAAGGCCAGGTGATTTATAGGGTGAAAAGCTGTTTATTGCCCAGGATGTCTTTTCTTTGGTTATGATAGATTTGATATTTTCCCAAGTTGCAGGGTCAGCGTGCCGAGAGTCAGTAGATGCTGGCGGCATTTCTTTACAACCCGGGAAGTGTATGTTAATATGGATAGACAGAGATTCAGATGAAGTATCTGCCCAGCTACCATCCGACTTTCTTATTAAGGACGGGTTTGAATGGTCCTTCGCTAAGATTTTGCTCAGTCTGGAAGAGTCTTTAAGGGTATTGATGGATTCGTAGTATTCATGCCAAGATTCTTTCTTGGCGTTACGAATAGCCGTTCTGTATATTCTAAGGGAATCTTTATAAGGTTGCCAAAAATTGTATTTATGGCCGATGTTAAAAATGACCCTGGTCGTGGTCATTTTCCTGAGTTTATTAAGGTCCTCACCCCACCAGGGAGGGAGTTTTTTCTTACCGAAACTAGCTGGACACGAGACCTTGAAAGCAATACTGATTGCCTTTTCGAAGGTAACGATAGTTGCGTTCAGTTCGTCTGTCGAAGTGATCTTAGATTTTGGTATTACTTGAGGTCTAGATCGGACTGTTTGGTCAAACTTTTGCCAATTGATTCTTCTGGGATTTCTAAAGGGGATTGGTGCATCAATCCGAATATTAACATCAAAGAGTATCCAGCTGTGATCCGTTTGTGGTTTTTAATGTTTGATTGATGTGGTGTGTATGCGAAATTTCGCAGTTAATGGAAAAAAATTACCGGGAAGTACATTTTAAAATTAGTAGTGGTGACAATCCTCAGTCAGCCATAAACCAACAAGTTTTGAACATTTTGCATTTATAGTGTTAGGCGGAAGAGTGATTGTACATGCATGCATGCGTAGTTTATGCGCCTTATTATTATATCGCATATCTTAAGAGTATCGACTAACATATTTTATTTTCCCTTTTTCCAGGTTGAATTTGACGATGGAAATACCTCGGAACTCAATTAATGACAGATCCGTCAAAGCACCAGTGACGGATACTTCCAACCAATTTGTTTCTCCAGAATCATCCCCACCGACGATCGAAAGCCATCGTAACGAGACTGTTGACACATTACTTGAGCAATCTTTTCAGTAATCGTCAAAGTTTGATGACGTATGCAATGCTATATGCAAGTCAAACTCCGCCGGATTGATGAACATCAGAGAAACATTGCTGAATATTCGCTCAACAACTTCATGGATTACGGTCTCAAGTACAGATTAGACGACTCTTCATCTATATCGGTGACAAAAATACCACCAAACATGCCAAAGGAGATTCAATTTAAACAATAAAAAAAAAATATGTCGATTAAAAAAAACAATAAACTTGCTGTATCCTTAATTGTTTATTTTGTATCACTATAATCCTTGCTAAAAACAAAAGCCCCACCAGGTCAATTCACACGCCAGAGGAAACCAACTCCAAGCGAGTGTAAAATGATTTATTGCGTGCTCTGATTTGCATACACAATGCCAATGTGTCCGCGATAGCACAAAAATAAGTATCTAGATACCCTGAAGCAAGGTGAGTGCGAGCGCACGCCTTGATATGTGACTGCTGGTCGCCTATTGATGTCGGTGTCAACGCGCTATGATTTACAGCAACGCACAACGGAAGGACAACAATCTCTCAACATGTCCTTCATTCCTTGGACGGGTTGGTGTGCGCGTGCGCATGTGCATGTGCATTAGCATGTGCACATTCATGTCCAGTGGATTTATTTATTTTTCTGCAAGTCTTGACGATAATCCAATCAAAGTAAATCGACCGAGACCGATATGTGGTGTTCGCTTCGCGAGAACTAATCCTCCAGAAGTGTCCGGTGTCCGTTTTGGTTTCGCTCAGCTACTGCATGCGCAAATCGAATTAAACCATAGACATGGGCTCAACGAGACCAAACAGCAGCTGTTACCGTCCGCCTGCTCCTGCTCATCATCGTCATAGTGGCGATCTCTGTCCAAGTTCGTCATCGTCGAACGGTGGCGGATGGTGTGTCAAGTGATGCGCGATGATTCTGTAAAATGAAGTCAGCACAAAAAAAAAAAAAAACAATCTGGAAACGGTGGCGATTTTAATACCATCACCAGTGTCGGACAGATGAATGGAATCAGTGACGCTTCGGCTTGCAGTTTAAGTGCGAATTGGTGTATGGCTGGGATAGAGATGTCTCTGGTTCGTAAGACGTTTTAATTCCCATTTGTTTGGTGTGACTAAGTCCGTGTAAGCTGACGTGTCAAGGATGATTTTAAAAAGTCTGTGGCTTGTTTGAGGAAGTACAACTTGAAATACAACTCAATGAAACTCAAAAGGTGTAAGAAGTCGGGTTTTACAAATTGGCGGGTCATGGAGGAAACCTGAAGAGTCGATAAATTGTCGTGAGGAGGCATACGTTTGCAGAGGGATCTATATATGTTAGACTTTGTGTAGGAAACCGACTAGCTTCTTGGGTCATTGCTGATAAGCCAGCAATACGGTAAAATTTAACGCAACGAGTCTTACTCTATTATCCCCTTTAATATATTTTTCGGTTCCTCTTATGTTTGTGGTCGCAAGCACGGAATTTTGAGGAAATGGTCGGCAGCCGTGGTTCTATCAGTAACGAACTTTAGATCCGTAGAATGCAACCAAAAACAGGTACAGCGAGTGACGGTAATTCATCTTCGTGCAGTGCAGCCCAAGGGAGAGTGGGAGACTTACGACGCACAGTGGGCCATTTTTTAAAAATCCGTCACAAAAATCCAATTTCGCATGTGCGCTTAAAATCCAAAACTAATTTATTTACTGCATTAGGAAATATTGGAAGCTTCAAAAGCCGAAAGAAAAGATATTTGAAACCGATCGTAGGATGGTTGGGTGTTGTAGAACGAGGGTAGACTCTGATTGGCGTTAACTTGGCAATGCCCAGTGTTGACTACACATCAAATGTGCTTATTTTTACCTCCAAGTGGTAACCATCGGCTACTGGTCTCATCCAACCGGATCTGACTTGCTAAACGATAAGTGCGAGTGTTGATAACACGACGAAAAACAGCACCACTATAAACACCCTGGTGAGAATGGCACGGATGAATACCCGGCCTGCTGTCCCAGGCGAACCTAGATGAGCTGCTCTGACATATTCGGACAACAGGTTGTCTAGGAATTTCAAGGGTTAGTCAGGCCCCTTGAACAGAGATGGTGGCGGATGAACCGAAAGGCCAACGGCAGCGCTCACTCCCGTAGTGGATACTGATGGCCCCTTGTCCTAGGGGTATCTAATAAAATGGAACTGGCCCTACAGGTTGGGGGTTGTGCTTTGTCTAAACTACCCACCCATGTGTATGTTACGAAGGAACCAATAGCCTCGGAAAGGACTGATATTATTGTTGATGACCCTGCTAAACGAAAAAAGGACAACGACGTTCGTATCTGCACCTGGAATGTGAAAACATTAAACAGGAGAGGTGCAGGCGAATAACTGCTACAAAGCAGACATTACTGCCATCCAGGAAATACGATGGGATGGCCGGGCAAAGACAGGATGTCAAACTGTGACATCTACTATGGACCGTGTTATAGTGAGCAGAAACAGAGACTATTTGTATGCGGATTTGTTATAAGTGCCAGACTTAGGCAAGAAGTCTTATGTTTCCAAGACATTAGCGACATTGTAACAATCCGCATCAAGGACAAATTCGCGGCAACCAGCAAGAAACCCCTGGTTTGATGAGAAATGCCGACAGATGCTCGCAGCCACGAACGAGGCCTACAAGGCTAAGCTGCAGGTGAAGACGAGAGCTGCCATTGAGCTCTATAGGCAGAGAAGAAGGGAAGAACATCGGCTTTTCAGAAAGAAGAAAAAACGAGCTAGAAAAACATGCGATCGAGGATATAGAGAAGTGCCACTCCAGGAACGATGTTCTCAAGTTTTACCAAAGTGTAACACGTCAAACCCAATGATGCAAGGCTCGAACAGAATCCTGGCGAGATGAACAAGGAAATATCGAAGTTGAGACACAGTCGATGCTGAGGATATGGAAGAACCACTTCTGCAGACTTTTAAACGGCGATGACGAACAACATACCACCGAACCTCGTCCGTTTGTGTAGGATGACGATGGAGAATTCTGATGGAGCACATCAGGGTCGGAAACGACCTCACCGACACATTCGATACCAAAAAAGGATTTAGGCAAGGCGATGCGCTGTCATGTGATTTCTTTAATTTGACAATTTTCCAAAATCGGTGCAACTACTAGCATACGCCGACGATATTGACATCATTGGTCTGGCTGGGAATCGAAGACTCTGCGAGCCGGAGTATTGGTGTCCATTCTTTCTACATGTCCTAGACATCTTAAACGTCCAATGCGGAGTTTTTTTTTTGACTAGTGGTATGTCGCTGTACAGCTCGTATAGTTCTTGGTTGAATCTTCGTCTCCATAGCCCGTCAACGCAAAGGGGACCGAAGATTTTTCGAAGAATTTTCCTCTCGAATCTACCAAGGATTTCTTCATCCGCTTTTGATACGGTCCATGCTTCAGCGCCGTAGAGCAGGGCTGGGATGATCAGGGTCTTATATAGGATCTCCTTAGTAGTTCGAGTGAGGGCTTTACTTCTAAATTGCCTTCTTAGCCCGAAGAAACAGCGGTTGGCAAGAGTAATTCTTCGTTTAATTTCTGACGCGATGGTGTTGTCATAATTAATATCGGAGTCCCAGACTACCTCAAAGTTATATCTGTCAATGGTGACGTTCTGTCCAGTTTGTCGATGTTGTGTGTCCCATCCTGTTGACAGCATACACTTAGTCTTACCCTCATTTACTGCTAAACCCATTTTTGCCGCTTCCTTCTCTATACTAGAAAACGTGGCTATGACATCACGTTGAGTCCTACCAATGATGTCAATATCGTCGGCGTATGCTAGTAGTTGCACCGATTTTTGGAAGATTGTGCCTCTGGTGTTGACTCTGGAGTTTTGCACAATCCTCTCAAAAATCAAATTGAAGAAATCACATGACAGCGCATCTCCTTGCCTAAATCCTTTTTTTGGTTTCCGACCCTGTAGGAGCAGCTAAAATTCTCCATCGTCATCCTACACAAACGGACGAGCTTGGGCGGTATACCAAAACAAGACACGGCTCTGTATAGTTCATCTCTATAAATGCTGTCGTATGCGACTTTGAAATCGATGAATAGGTGGCGGGTATCGATTTGGACTTCTTGGGTTTTTCCAGGATCTTCCGAAGTGTGAAGATTTGATCAGTTGTAGACTTTACTGGCCTAAAACCACACTGATAAAGGCCGATTAGGTAGTTTGTAAACGGTTTCAGTCGTTCACATATTATTCCCTTCCAACGAGTTGTCGCCTTGCGGGGGCGGAAGGGATGTAGTAAGTCTACGAGGCATATGGAAGGCGTAATAAACAGAGGGTCAATTGCAAAGCCACCCCCTAAATGAATGCAGTTACCCAATCGTCTCTAGAACGAAGCTAATCGTAACCCAACCTTTTTCATGAGGTGTTCGGAGTAAACCTTGTTCCAAATCCCACTTTTAAGACAAAGTGTCGAGGCACCCGTGATGACGGCTGTATGGACAGTAAGTGGCTAATCGTAACGCTGCCCGCCGATACCTGTGCAAGGTCGGTTTTCAGGATGGACAATTTTTTTCGGTTCTACTGGTGGGATTCCAATCGAAAACAAAAAAAAATGGATGAAAAGAAATAAGGAACAAAAAGACCAGCTGAGGGTGCCTGAGGTAGGCACCTCATCAGTGGACGAATTGCTGGCTTCCAGTCAGGAAACAATCGTCTGTCTACAAAGCGACGAGAGTGCTACGGCTTACACTCGCCCGCAAAACAACCAACGACAATAAAATGAATGTCCGCAGGGAGAGCCATGAAGGGCAGGTACAAGATGGCCTCTTCATCTTATGTAAGATATCCAAAAATGAGGCTGCCGGAAAGGTACACGAAAGGGACCTGGCGAACAAAATCAAATGCCAGGCAATCGTTGACGAGTACAACGAGGCATTCGGTGAAGCGGGATAGTTCTAAAGAGAGACCTCCCAGCTCCGGGGCTCAAAAAGAACCAAGGTTGCCGAGGTTGCACCTACCACAACCAAGCCAAGCACGTTGGTTGATGCAGCCCAGAAACGTTCACTGGCCGTGGTAGTCAGAGATCACCTTTAGGTGGCACTAATGAATGCGAACTCTTAACTTAAGTGGCGCTAAAGTCCGAAATGAACCTGAGCCTCAACCAACATGCTTCTCCAATTAGCCCGGTCATTAACTAACTGCCTCCAGTTGCACACTTAAGGCGAGCAGAACTCCATAAATTGAAAATCCATAGCCAATGCGTGGGGAAAGATTGATGGCAAACTTTCCGACATGGTGATAGACCACATAATCGACAACAAGGGGACCTCCACCGAACTTTGACTCCGCCAAACTTTGAAATGGTGGATGTTACAAAGCAAATCTTCTCTGCTGGCTTTATACAGCTCCAAGGGAAGGCCGTCTTTTCCGGAAGCCTTGTTAAGTTCGAGTTTAGATATTGCTATACTCACTTCACTTAGGTCGGGTGGTTGGTAGTTTCGCTATCGTTGCCAATATTGAATGGTTCGGTTTCGCTGATATTGAGTGGGATATTGACTGTCATCGACTGTGTCTCAACTACGATATTTTCTTGTTCATCTAGAAAGGAATATTTACGCGCCTTGCATCCCTAGCTTTGACGTTTTACACTTTGGTAAAACTTGCGAAAATCATTCCTGCAGTGACACCTCTCTAGATCCTCGATCGCGTGTTTTTCTTGTTTTTTTTCTTTTTTTTCTGAAAGAAGGTGTTCTTCCCTACTTCTTAGCCTAAAATTCAATTGGTGGAGAATGATTCCAGTCAGAGGATTTACTTCGTAATTTGACAACGTTTACCAACATCTGTCGAATGAAGCTTGTTCTTATCTTAATGGGTACAAAAACAAGCAGTAATGCCGCTAAAATCTAAACTCAAGCATCAGAAACCCCTTCAATCGGTCCCTGGCTATAGCCATAGATGTGGTTCCAGCTGGACGGAGTAACGTCACAAAGGTTCACTATGTCTCTGCCACGAGTCCGTGAAAGCTTCCCTGACAAATTGATCTCCGGGAGATGTGAGTGGTTGCAGTGGGCTAGTGTTGAAGTAAAAATCGAGGGGTCCCACGTTGAAAACCCGAAAGTGACAACAATAAAGTTTTTTTTTGACAAGGGTAACACTGTTATTAGAAGCTTCTCAAGTTTGCCGTTCGGATTAAGCGTTAAATAGGAGGTAATCCTGTCAAAACAATAACTTCGCACACACAAATGAAGGCAGATGCTAGGTTTCAGATTTTATTTTAACTTTTTCCTGTTTGGACATCCCTGGTGCATTTGAAAACAAATCATCACGACATGGCAGCCATTACAGGGTTGACATGTAGAGCCGTTATAACAATTTGTACTGCTGGTCTAAATGAGTGCCGCTTACGCGATGGTTTACATTTAATGACCAAATTTTGGACGATCATTTTTTTTAAGAAATAAACTCCCAAATGTTGTACTTTGTTAATTAAAATTCATTTTTTCAATAGATGGCTTACATTTTTTTTCAAATCGATCCACTTATCCTTATATTGATATACTTTCTCCTGATAATTACATTTTTCAAAGCTGAGAAAAATCTTTTTTTAGAACCTCAGTAAGCCCATCTTTTCCTAGGGTCAACTTTCAAATATCATACCTCACAATGACATGTGATCCACTGTCATCAACCTTTCATGACATACATTCCCCATGTAAACAGACATTTACAAGCCTACACAGCGCCATTAATCAGTATCAGTCAAAGGCACGTCTTCCAAAGCCTCGGTCCAATACAAAAATCATAACTTCTCATGGTGACGCCAATTGACAGCGAATTAATTGGACAAATCCCTCCCTCCACTCTCTGACCTACTGCCCGCATGGCATTCTCCTCGACTCGAGCAACATTGTTGACCAATGTCCATGGGATTCTAATTACAGCCGAATCAGAGAAACCCGACAATAAAAATGCTCTCCGCAATAATAATTAATCTAAGCAACAGAGAGTAATAAACCATAAATTACCACAATAACCAGAATCCCAGTATTCAAGTGTCGGAGTGTGGAATTCCGCCAGAGGGTAGACCTCTCGCATGTAGCTTCAAAAACGTCCTCCACTTTTATTGTATCCGAAAGACGACTCATTAAAAGTTTTTTTCATCTTCTTCTTCTTCTTTTTTGTGTCACACCAGAGAGAGAGAGGGCATTCCATGTCGAAGAAGTAGCTACACAAAGCCTCTGAGAAGACATGACACACAGCTTCTGTACCATCTTCGAGAGATGGTTTTGTTCTAAGGGAAACCCTCCTTCAAATTAAAAACAAAAAAAAGTCTCTCCTTCTTGGACAAGATGGATGTGCACCGATATACACCCTTTCCGTAGCCGAAGGAGAAGCCAAGGAACAACAACAGAGAACCTGTCCAATTTTATGCTAATTAATATGAAGGAGAGGAGCCGAGAGCCGAGAGCCGGCCAGTGGAGACTCATTTCCACATCGAAGTGGCGCGGCTGCGCAGAGTAGATGGGGCGCGAAAAAACATCCAGTTTACATCATCGCTGGACATCAAATGTATTCGCTACTAATTACCACCAAATGGGATGCGAATGATGTTCACATGTCCGGCAGCCGGAGGAGTGCAGAAGCAGCAAGAAGACTCTGCCGGTTTCGGTTTCTGTAGTACACCCAGGGAGAAAAGTTTCGCGCGGAGATCCATCAAATGTACACACCGCAGCGGGTAAGAAGATGCGCTGCAACGAATTTTTGTGCAAGACTGAGGTTGGATAGGGTTTGGGATAAAGGGCCAACGTGTTATGGCGACAATTACAGGGAAAATAAATTAACGCCATCGGTAGCAATTACTTGTGGTGGCTTGATGAGGGCAGGGGGTGGTAAATTACCATACCAAGGTATGAAGGGGAGTTGGACTTTTTTCTTCCTGAGCTGAATGCGGTTACATAGTGCAACGGGAATTTGACCTGCAACAGGCGGAATAATGGGTATACGACTTGCCATGGTTTCACACTATGTCTGATAATTAGGATTTCCTTCGGTGATCTGGGGTAGCTATTCCCACAGTGAGTGTATGATAAATTTAGATTCCGAGATGGGTACACATTGTACGGTAGAATCCAACTTATTTTAGCCCATCATGCTGTTAGAGGTTCAAACTCTAGAAAGAGGTACGGTACCACGGGTACGAAATTTGGAAAAGCTATAAAGGCACCTGATAGACCGAATATCAGCGCCACCCATCACTGGAAACTCTCTAATAGGCAAGCACGCGACAAGACTTGGCATGTACGGAAAAGATTTTAGTAAGAGCTCAAAAGCCCGGGAGATCTCGGCAAGTACCAACTGCACCACATGGCAATATCACTTCAAAAATTTCCGAGGGAAAGATTTCCTGGGCTATTAACAGCTTCTCTCGTTTTAAGTCTCCAGGACCTGACGGCATACTGCCAGTTATGCTATCGAGAACGCGAGACCTTACAGTGCCATGGTTAGCGTCAATTTTTAGAAGCTGCTTAGTACTAAACCACTAACACTAATCGTGGAGAAGCGCTCCGTGACCGCCAAGGACTTCAGACCAATCTGTCTAACCTCCTTTGAACTAAAAACCCTAGAGCGTGTTCCAGGCATCCACATGCGAAGTTTTCTAGAAGAATCTTCGCTATCCAAATCGCAGCACGCCTACCTCAAGGGCAGATCCACGAAAACGGCTCTCCACGTGGTAGTGCGGACAATCGAAAAATCCTTTCACAAAACTCTATAGAGGGAGCTTCCAACAACGTCCTCACTGGAGCTATTCTTGAATCTATGATCCAGCTGGGTATAGAGGAATCTATTAGCCAATGGTCTCTATGCTCGGAAAAAGAATTATCCAGGCAACACTTGGCAACAGTCACTTAACCAAATTTCCCCATAGGGGAACACCACAGGGTGGCGTCATCTCTCCTCTACTCAGGTATAGAGGAATCTATTAGCCATGGATAGTCTCAATGCTTTGAACAAGAACTATCCAGGAAATACTTGGCAACAGTCACTTAACCAAATTTGTCCATAGAGGAACGCCACAGGGCGGCTTCATCTCTCCTCTACTCTGGCTCATGGTTATGAACAAAATTTTAGTTAATTCGACAAGAAACGGGTCAAAGATGTCGAGTATGCGAATGATGACGTGGTGATGCTAGTACCAGGGAAATTTCCCTCCGTGATATGTGAAATCATGGGGGCTGCTCTAGACAAAGTAAGCACCTGGGCTGCTAGTTGTGGCCTCGGTGTAAACCCGAGAAAAACGGAATTGGTGCTACTCACCACGAAAACCTAAATAGCTGGCTTCACCCTCCCCCGTATTAATAGCCCACCACTCACCCTATCTTCCAGCGCTAGATATTTCGGTATCATGCTTGACTCCAAACATAACTGGAAACACAACATCGAACATGGAGTATGGAAGGCGTGTGTTGCCTTCTTTGATTGCAGCAAAACCTTTGGAAAGAAGTGGGGGCTTCAACCAAAGATGACCTTGAGGATGTACACATCAGTTGTACGTCTAATTCTCACATACGGCTCACTAGTATGGTGGCTCGCGTTGAGTAAAGGCTACAACCTCACAAAACTTAAAAGGCTGCAAAGAACAGCCAGTATAGGCAGCACGGGAGCGTTGAGGTCGTCGCCAATGGATGCCCTTACTGCAACTTAATGCAGGTCAGTAAGACCCAAGGAGTCAGCATGCTGAAATGCAAGCCGTATGGCCACAGTAATATCCTGGACTCGTTACCAAACGTTATGGTCATGTTGCCAACAAACTATATCACACCTACACTAAGTTTCAAGAAAGGCTACCACGATGGCTTTCCTACCAGAGCTCAGTGAAAGAGGAACGAAGTAGTAAGGGATTTCGAGACGGTCGTCTACACCGATGGATCCAAGATGAACTGTGGCGTGGGTCCGGAGTCTACTCGGAATCACCGAAAATTTCAGTATTATACCGCTTACCGGATTTTGCTAGCGTATTCCAGACGAAACTACTGGCTATCCGAGAGACTTGCACGCTACTGGGGCGTGACACTACGAAAAAATCTAAATATAGTCAAGCGGCCATTAAGGCGATCAACTCGGCTACCATATCCTTCAAGCTGGTACAGGAATTCCGGAACGAACTTGCCTACCTGGGTTCTCTGGTTTCCAGGGCACAATGACATTGAAGGAAACGATCGCGCAGACGATCTGGCCAGGAAAGGCTCAGCTCTACACGGCTCACTTGCGGCAAGGATTCAAGTCCCGCTAGGTTGCGGTTAAGGGACAAATCCACTCACAATTCCTGAAGATGGCCAACTCAAAATGGAGAAGGTTAACAAATTGCATCATATCGAGGAAGGTATGGCCTTCTTACTACAAGAACAGAGCAAACGACTTGCTAAATAGAACCGCCACTGATTATTTGGGACCATTCTACCAAACTAGTGATCCCATACAATGCCCAATGCCGCAATTGCAAGAGAGAAACCCTCTCCTATTCCATCTGCAAATGTCTGTCACTAGCAAGATTGAGATACTAACCAATCTTCGACAACCTTAGCGACAACTCGGGTAAAAGGATACAAGATCTTATCCGTTTTCTAAACCTCACAGAAACCGCCTGTATACATCTACAACAATCAGAATAAAGGTCACACGAGTCGTGGTATCAAAAAGGCACATAAGTGCCACTTGGGTTCATGCTGAACCGCCACCTCTACCTAACTACCTATCTAAGAGCTGCGTCGGCGTAGAGGTGAACAACTCGTCCTGTTCATTTCACCTATCCAGACCTCTTAAATAAAAGGAAGCTTCACCTTGCAGCCTACGGTTTGGAAAACATCTGGTCAGACAGCTAACGAACAACTGGCAGCCACTTTAATCTAACCCATGATACAACTTCTAGGGATATGCGTTTGCACATTTGTCATGAGTGCCGATGACGTAGTTGGTCGGAAGACGATATCTGTTTAGTTGTATCATGAACCCAACCTAACCCACATTGTGATAATCTGCTACAATTGACATTGCTAATAGTATTCCTGAAAGGAGGATCAGTTATTCCTTCCTTCATAGACAAAATGATGGAATTTGCTAAGCCTGAGTCTATTACCTAAACAGTCCCTCAATGGATCCAAAGCTGTTGTTCTTCATAAAAATTCTCCCAGCCGGTATAAGTTCCCACCTCTTGCCATAAATCAAACCAAAAAAGTACCCACAAGCTTCGTGAGAACCTTCGACAAATCCACCACTTTTCCCACATAACCAACTCGACTGTCAAATTATGTCAAACCCAATTTTAGCTCACCCACCGGAACCATCACAATAGCGTATTCATGTGGAAAGACCCTTAAATCAGTTGTCACACATTTTTGTATCTTTTATTCATAAGACGAATCTTTCCGCACCCATTCGACAAAAGTCAAGGCGCGCGTGTGCACACAAAGCCGACGACAAAGAAGCAAATCATTCAAAAGACTCTCGTTACAAATAACTCACTCAATTGTTCATCCACCTGATGCGCAGCCGCACAGTTCCTCTCAGATTGCATGGTGGTCGCTACACTTGTCAAAGTGACATTTTTCCAATTGGAAGAGGATTGGTCGGGAAGCAGCGCAGCGCACGGTTGATACGATCCAAGTGGAAGATGGAAGTATCTGCGAACAATGAGAAAATTAAATTGGGAATGACATCTTGTAGTGATTGCCATCGATTGATCTCGAATTGAAGTGATTGTCGATGATGACGATGATGATGATGGAAAATTATGTCATTACTTCCATTTTCGGAGAGAATGAGATGGAAGATGGATGACGGTATTCGATGTGGAATTATATGGACAAGGGGACGAAGACGGTATAATTGGACAAGTGCATGGATGGATGGATGTGCTCGAGGCAAATTGTGTATTCGTAGTTGGTTCGGTGGGTTCCAATTGTTTGATTTGCATAAATAAGAGGATTTAGTGATCCTGTCAAGGGGGATACTTTATGGACTAGTAGGAGGTTGAGATGTATGAGAATTTTTTTTTTATTACAGAGGGATGGTACCTTGTTTAAATCTATAGCGAGTAATCAGCTTATTTTTTTTATTTTGTGGGTTACTATTTAGATTTACTTAAATGAATGCTTGGGATAATGAAAAGAATTTGGGTATTGCAGTGGTACCATGATATGCAGTTCGTCATTTCCGTTAAAAAGTAATTGAGGCTTGAGAGGCGGCACTCTCTCTAGTAGATGAACCATTATGAGGCTGGTAAACATGTTTGCCGAATCTGGAAGCATCACATGAATACCGTACCATACCCCTATGTTCGGTTTCAGGACACAATCGTGGCGGTGGGGGCAAAGTTGAACCACACCGGGCACTGGATATGAGTGTGGTCTGATTAGGGCAATGTAGCAAATCACCTTCACCCTGCTGTCAAGGCGGCTGCTATTAAATAAACGATTTGTCAGGGTAAACACCCCCTAGCTATCGCCAGAGCAGCATCTACATGTCTGTCGAAATATTGATACTGATCCAGCCAGATGCCAAGGAAATTTACTACACTTTTACTAGCCAGTGGCTGTCCGTTTGGTCCCACGATCACCAGTTCTTTCTCGTATCCCTTAAGGCCCCAGACAACAATGTCCTAAACATGCTAGTTTCCGATATCTGAAAGTGGATTTTCAACATCCAGTGGTCACAATATCTCTGGATTTTGTCGAAGCGTATATAACAGTGGTTTACCGATGTATCGATCGGAGATGGCCTGCTTGGGCCCCTCGGGGGCTATTTCCATTTTTTCGGGAATTTAGCCCCGTGGGGGTTACTGCACTGCACCGACTAGACCCAATTCGCTCGGCGATGATGGCGTTTGCCATGTTTTCTTCATTGAACCGGGTGAAACCGCGGTTATTAGATCGTCATTTCTATGGATGGAGTAGGGCATTGATTTCCAGGACGCGGTTCAGGCGAATGCTTTCATTCACCCTATACAATTCCTGAAAAAAAGTCCCCACCACAAAGAAGGAAATCGTCTTCGAAGACCACTCCCCCAGGATCGATTCCTTCTGTCAAAAGCATGTTTGTATTGTCAGTTGTCCGTTGAAGCTTAATAAATGGAAGCTCGTTTTGATCTTGTCTCCTAAAGATCCGTAAATTCCAGCGGACCGAGTATGTTTCCACACATTAAGGAAACATACTCGGTCCGCTGGAGTTTACGGTCCAACTTCTGTTATTCCAGAACAAATTATTGGACACCCGATAGTTCTGCTTGATCAATCTTCCTGTTGGAATTCGAATATTTAGCCAAAAGATAAAAGTTCTCCACTGAGTTCTGTCTTAGATATTTAGTCGCTTTCCTTGCTGGAGAGGAATACATATAACGAAGGCTTCCAACAGCTGAAATCAGCGCACTTGAGAACTATATACGGTCCAATCACATCTTCGGCATGAAACCACGATCACTTTTTGTAGATGCAATGATGAAGGACATGTGGGTTTGTCGCTGTCAATTCATTAAACCCAAAATGAGCTTCATTGCTGAAGATAATTTTCCTATGAAATTCAGGAGAATTTTAGATCATTTTATCTCGTAAGGGCGTAGGGTCAGATCGTTATGCGAAGTTTGTCACAACGAGGACTGAGAGGTTCCCAATGGTGGGACGATTATATTGACTAAAAATTGAGCAAGTGATCATAAAGATGCGGCAACAGACTTAGAATTTTGTAGGGCACCCCTATTTTCAAAGCGAATGTAGCTTTTTTACGGACGGTCGGTGAGTCACGTATAAAATTTATTCAAAAAGATGAGGAGTGAACCGAAAAAAAATGAAATCTTCACCGTACCGTTAACTTCCCCCTCCATGTTGCACTTGAAAGATGGTGAGAGAACGGAGAAAAAGTGAAATCGTGACCGTCAACGTACCATTAACTTCTCCCTCCATGGCGATCTTGGCAGATAGGGGGTGAACCGAGAAAAAGTGAAATCGTGACCGTTAACGTCACGCGGGTCAATACGTAAAAGCTTCGCTTCACTCGGCCGTCCCATAACCGCTCCATGTTATTTTTATTTTTTTGATCTGCTTTTTGCTTCTAGAGTCCTTTTTTTCCTTTCGAGATCAAAGTAGGGTAGCTTTCTTAATCTTCTTTATAACATTCCGCCATCGTGCAAGAAGTGCAAACAAATACAAATTTTTGACGCAACAAGCTCGTTAGTACCCAGGGCCGTGCTTTCTCACAAACATTCATGTGTGCATGTGTACTTCTGGTATGATGGCGGGACCTCCTGTTTTATGCCGAATCCGTACGGATATGTTGAGATCAGCTTCTTTTGACAATTGATAGTACTCGAAAGATTAATCAGCTCATCACAAGAGGAGTGCCAATGAAATATCATCTCAGTGTTGCTACGGCTTGGAAGATATACACAAACCTATAAATGGTTGTGAGAAGAAAGATACCCCCTGGATTCTAATGAGTCTATGGTGCCAAAAATAACAAATTTGTATCATAAAGATTATGATCACATTGAGTTGCGATGATAATAAAACACATGAAGACACTCTCCCCTACCCAGACCACTACCATATATACTTTTTCCTTGGTTTAAAGATAAATCAGAAATTCTTTTTTTAAATCTTTTTAGATTTCCAATACCATTCGCGTGGCTAAAAGGCGACTATATGTGCATCAATGAGGCAAAAAAGGACACACAATAACAGTACGATATTGAAAGACGAACATCACCTATCAAATCCGATCAAAATAGACTTATAGTCCTTTCATCATAACAAAGAGCCTTCACAAACATGTTTGCATTGGGTCTGTTCAATCCTCGGCTAAACGAAAAATAAGCACAACGACGTTCTTATCTGCACCTGGAATGTGAGAACATTAAACAGGAGAGGTGCAAGCGAACAATTAGCGGAAGCCCTAAACTGTTACAAAACAGACATTACTGCCATCCACGAAATACGATGGGATGGGCCGGGCAAAAAAAGGATGGAAAACTGTGACATCTACTACGGACCGTGTTATAATGAGCAGAAACAGCGACTATTCCGCATTGTAACAATCCGCATCAAGGCCAAATTCGTCAACATAAGCCTTATATGCGCTCATGCTCCGACGGAGGAAAAAGATGATATAACTAAGGTTTGCTTCTACGAGCTCCTCGACAAAACCTATGAGCGACTACCGAAGTAAGATGTTTAAATCGTGCTGGGAGATTTTAACGCAAAGGTAGGAAGAGAAGACATCTTTAGCAGTACTGCCGGAAAATATAGCCTACACGACAACACGTCTGGTAACGGACGTAGGCTAATTGACTTCGCTACGGAACGAATTCCACTATAGCCAGCACACGGTTACCTCACCTCGATATCCATAAGGGGACATGGCGGACTCCAGACCAATGAACAGTCAACCAAATTGATCACATCGAGATAGACAAGAGGCACGCATCCAGTATTTTGGATGTCCGAACATTCCGTGGGGCTAACATCGACTCGGACCACTACCTTGTTGTAGCCAAGGTAAGGATGCGGATATCCACCACGCCACAAAAAAAAACAGAAATACTGTGAAAAAATTTAATGTCGAAAGACTGCAATAGCAAGAGACCGCCAAGACCTTCGCGCAACGCGTATCCCTTAACCTCTCGACTCCCAACACACCACCAGCATCTAATGTCGAAGAACAATGGCAAAGATGCCTACAAGCCATTAGATCAGCAGCAACTGATGTGAAAGGTTTCTCGCGGCCACCAGCAAGAAACACCTGGTTTGATGAGGAATGCCGACAGATGCTCGCAGCCAAGAACGAGGCCTACAAGGCTAAGCTGCAGGTGAAGACGAGAGCTGCCATTGAGCTCTATAGGCAAAGAAGAAGGGAAGAACATCGGCTTTTCAGAAAGAAGAAAAAAGAGCAAGAAAAGCGCGCGATCGAGGATATAGAGAGGTGCCACTCCAGGAACGATGTTCGCAAGTTTAACCAAAGTGTAAAACGTCAAAGCCAAGGCTACAAGGCTCGAACAGAATCCTGTCGAGATGAACAAGGAAATATCGTAGTTGAGACACAGTCGATGCTGAGGATATGGAAGAACCACTTCTGCAGACTGTTAAACAGTGATGACGAATTACATTCCGCTGTCAGGCAGAACGAAAAATTAAATATTGGCAACGACAGCGAAAAGTGCCAACCACCCGACCTAAGTGATGTGAGGATAGCAATATCTAAACTCAAGCTTAATAAGGCCGCCGGAAATGACGGCCTTCCCGCTGAGCTTTATAAAGCTGATGGAGATGACTTGGTAAGCAACATCCACCAACTCATAAGCCAAATCTGGTCGGTTGAAAGCATGCCTGAAGAATGGAACCTCAGCATCGTTTGCCCGATCTACAAAAAAGGAGACCCTCTGAACTGCGCCAACTACAGAGGCATAGGTCTCCCCAACATCGACTACAAGATCCTATCTGCCGTAATATGTGAACGCCTGAAACCGTTTACCAACAACCTGATCGGCCCTCATCAGTGTGGTTTTAGGCCAGGAAAGTCCACAATCGATCAAAACCCATGAAGTCCAAATCGATACCAACCACTTATTAATCGATTTCAAAGCCTCAGACGACAGCATTTATAGAGACGAACTATACAGAGCCATGTCTAGTTTTGGTATACCGCCCAAACTCGTCCGTTTGTGTTGGATGACGATGGAGAATTCTCGCTGCACCATCAGGGTCGGAAATGACCTCACCGACACATTCGATACCAAAAAAGGATTTAGGCAAGGCGATGCGCTGTCATGTGACTTCTTTAATCTGATTCTTGAGAGAATTGTGCAAAACTCCAAAGCCAACACCAGAGGCACAATTTTCCAAAAGTCGGTGCAACTACTAGCATACGCTGACGATATTGACATCATTGGTAGGACTCAACGTGATGTCACAGCCACGTTTGCTAGTATAGAGAAGGAAGCGGCGAAAATGGGTTTAGCAGTAAATGAGGGTAAGACTAACTATATGCTGTCAACACGAAAGGACACACAACACCGACGAATTGGACAGAACGTCACCATTGACAGATATAACTTTGAGGTAGTACGGGACTTTGTCTACCTCGGCTCCGCTATTAACTCTGAAAACAACATCTCGTCAGAAATCAAACGAAGAATTACTCTTGCCAATCGCTGTTTCTTCGGGCTAAGAAGGCAATTTAGTAGTAAAGCCCTCACTCGAACTACTAAGGAGATCCTATATAAGACCCTGATCATCCCAGTCCTGCTCTACGGCGCTGAAGCATGGACCGTATCAAAAGCGGATGAAGAAATCCTTGGTCGATTAGAGAGAAAAATTCTTCGGAAAATCTTCGGCCCTGTTTGCGTTGACGGGCTATAGAGACGAAGATTCAACCACGAACTATACGAGCTGTACAGCGACATACCCCTAGTCAAAAAAAAACTCCGCATTGGACGTTTAAGATGGCTAGGACATGTAAAACGAATGGACACCAATACTCCGGCTCGCAGAGTCTTCGATTCCCAGCCAGACGTCGGACGCAGTAGAGGAAGACTTCGCCTTAAGTGGCGCGCACAAGTAGAAACCGACCTCAACCAACTTGGAGTGCGCAACTGGAGGTAGTTAGCTAAGGACCGGGCTAATTGGAGAGGCATGTTGGTTGAGGCCCAGGTTCATCCCGGACTGTAGCGACTGTAGCGCCACAAGTAGAAACCGTACTCAAACAACTTGGAGTGCGCAACTGGAGGCAGTTAGATAAGGACCGGGCTGATTGGAGAGGCATGTTAGTGGAGGCCCAGGTTCATTCCGGATTGTAGCGCCCCTTAAGTTAGTAAGTAAGTTTCCATTCCTCTTATAAAGCCGACAATTTCAAATATCGTTCATAAATTCTCAAGACAACCGGATCGGTGGAAGACCGCTCAGTGGTGCAGTAGTTATTTCGATGAACCGCTGCATAAACCAACACAAGTTGCTCTGCTCCTCTTCTAGCGATGATCTATCAAATCGTCTGAGTAGTACCAACCATCACGAAAAGCTTATAACAACCTAACCGATCGCATTTGTATTTTGTTTGGATCGGTGCCATAGTGACGGCATCTTTGCATCAATGTGCGGTTCCTTTTATCGAATACATTGCAGATGAAAGGGATAGTGTGACCGAGACTCCACCGATCTCTATTCGTCATTGCACCCCAATTTGCATGCATTTTGTCCAACTGAAAACAAAATGAACAAAAGAACATGGTGGGCCCTATCTATTTGGAATTCAAATTGATGGGCTGCGACATGACAATAGACGTTACTCGAATGGTTTGTCAAGTTACAACTGAAGTTAAGAAAAACGAATGTTACGAAGCCACCAATAGTGACGAATCTTCGTAACATGGAAATGGTCAGATTGTGTCAGTCAGAAAGTTTGCTTAGAATAAACGTTTCTTCGCTGTTCGATAGAAACTGAAAAGTTCGTTATATTTGTGTCTCCACACAACTCGCCTATCTTTGCTCTCACAACCGTTCATGTCTGATTGTGTTCTTCTTCCATGATTGCGCGACATCTTGTTTTATGCCAAACCAGAACGGCTAAGTTCTAGTTGACATTTGGTAGAATTTAGATGGTTTGTCAGATCACCGAGAGTGGAGATCCAGTGCAAGATATAAATACGACACGAACAAGCAATACCGAAATTCTTTTTGCTGCAGATTTTGTATGGAATTGAATGAACTACCAGGAGCACTATATCTCCCAAAGTACAACCCTTAAAAAACAACCATCTGATAGCATCTTGAGGCTCAACTTCAACATCATAAAATCGCCTCACTTAAGAGAAATCCTGAAAAAAAAACTCAAGACCATCTTCTATGTACAAACATTCAGTCACCAACATATCACATCTGTCAAACTTCAGCAACCCTCACCTTTTAGCATCATTCAGCATGCATTCGCGATCCGCCATTCAACACAAACAACATCCGTCCACCTGATGTATAAATTTATGAACTCTGAGTGACTTAGCTGGGTCCAACTCCACAACTCCATGCGAGTGGCCACAAATTGCACATCTTAGCCGCGATCCATGCACCAAACTGACCATTAAATCCACCGATCATCGGTTTAGTAGTCAGCGGAGACCCAGTAGAGGACGATCGTCATCATCAGTAGTAAAATGCAAGATCGAAGTGCGTTTTGCATTTCTGCAGCACTCTCTCGAAGACCTTCACTTTAATTCCACTGTGCAAGATGTGCGCTGCAATAAAATGCCTGACCCGGTTTGCGTTGTGTTGTTCCACTCTGAGGTACCCCTCCGCCCGCATACGAGTACATGACGATCTCGGCGATCATTCATTTATGGTCAGAGAGCGTAATAATAATTTGCATGTTGTGTGTAAAAAGCTGCATTATTGCTGTCATGTGTGGACCAAAGGATTCCGATGAATATGAACAGAACGAACAAAAAAAAAAAAAAAACTTACATTTAAAAGATACTTAGATACATTTATCGAAGATTCCTATCTATCTGTGCGAGTGCTCTCCTGGCATACCATAGTGCGATGCGCGCACCAAATGACCGGCTATTACACGTAGTCCGGAGTGTGTAATCGAGGTGGACCGCACAGCGGAAAGATCTACGAATGCATGCACTCATGTGATCCCGATGATCATGCAATTAAGAGATCATGTTTTGCAAACAGCAGTGCGCTGTGCTGGACGGGACGCGCTCTGCTCTGATGGAGTTCCGCATTTGATTTGGTTGAACTAAGTCAAATTGGCATTCAATTTGCGCACGCTGCGGAATTATTAGATTCATTGGGAGAGTTTGGAGTTTTGTGTGGAGATCACCCCCCCGCAGTAGGGAGGGTGAAGGAGTGCATTTGAGATGATGCGAGGAGTCTTTTGGTGGTCGTTCTGAAAACCTACAATGCTGACGGCGGAATCAGGAAGAACAACACACACAGTTGCAGGTGGTGATGACCGTTGGAATGGGGATCAGTTGGTCCGATGGTCATGCGCTGCTGAGGTGAGATATACGGTTATGATGTAATTGAGGCATTTAACGGAGCCGATTAGCTGAGCATGTAATTATTTGCATTGCCTTGGGGCTATTGAGATCTATGCAAAGTGACAAGCTGTTCCAGATGGCATACCAGAGATTAGAAGCAGGGAGGAGGAGTTCCATTTCCTGGGAGAGATTGGGAGAAATTTTCAGTTCTGTTGAACAAAAGTGGGGATCAGATAGAGGTATATATGGTCATTGTAAGGAGGTCGTCTATATGATGTTTATGGTGAGAAAAGCTTAGGAGGGTGTTCAAGAGTGCGTTGGGATCGGCTTTATTATTTTGAACGTTATGTAAGGTTAAAGGGGGACGGACCAACGTAAGCGATGGTACACGTATTAAAATGTTGTTCACGTTATATGCTGCCTATATGAACAAACCCGAGTTTTCAACGAATCAGAGAAGCCAATTATGGTCTTGTTAGTCAGGTCTATTCATGTTAAATGAACCTACAACGCTGAGGCTGTGCACAGAGATTGCACATTAGTGGATATATGTCTCTCTTGTTGTTCCATTGTTTTTTTTTTGCTCTTTTGCAACAAAGATAGATTTGGTATTGTTCGGGTTATTGTTAGTTGGAATGTATTTATATCTTTGTGCTGCAAGTTCCTGTGTGATGGACCTTTCAAATGTCACACTAGGGATGATTAGCAGTACTGGAAAGCATCCTTAACCTGCTACCACTAAGCCTTTACATGCAAGAATCTGCTGCCAAAAAGTCACTAGATTAAGCCAGCTGAACTGCTGGAATATGAACTTAGGAGGACACGCTCAAATTGTAGACAAATATCTGGGCTCAGCTGTATCCTCTGACTCAGCCGCACCCTGACTTTTAAAGACCATTCTCCTGCATATTTCCAAACCGAATCCATATCCACCTACACTGATGGTTTAAAAATGGACGTAGGAGTTTGGGCTGGAGTTTTTTCCAGGCTGAGATATTGGCAGTATCAGAGGCAGCCAAAGCGAACTCAATGTTGGCTATACAAAAAATACAAATTTTTGGCGCAACAGGCTCGTTAGTACCCAGGGCCTAGCTTTCTCACAACCATTCATGTGTGCGTGTGTACTTCTTGCACGATGGCGGGACCTCCTGTTTTATGCCGACTCCGAACGGCTAAGTTGAGATAAGCTCTTCTTGACAATTGATACTACTCGGACGATTTGTCAGATCATCACGAGAGGAGGGCCAGTGAAAAATCATTTAGGTGTTGCTACGGCTGGGAATCGAACCTAGACCTTCTGCGCGGCAGTTCATCGCACTAACCATCGCGCCACTGAGCCCTCATGTTGGCTATATAACCAGATGATATCAGCATCTTCATTGACAGTCAGGCTGCAATAAAAGCAATCTCTGCTGTCGAAATAAAATTTAAGCTTGTGAAGCGTTGTTCTCTTCACGACAACGCTTCACAAGCTTAATTTTTAAAGATCTAAAGATTCCTCCAACATAATGTTAATTTCTCATGGGTTCCCGGACACAGAGGCATTGATGATGAACTGTCGAGAATAGGATCTAGCATTGATCAGACAGACCAATCTGTGAAACCGCCACTATGTGAACTCAAATCACGGGTGGGACTCTAGTGGAACTCCCTTCCACTAGAGACAAATCCAGAAACCCAAAACTACTTAAATGAAACAGGAAATCCCTTTTGACACTAGTAGGGATACTTACTGGACACAAGAAAAGTTTACTGAAAATTCATCTTATACATGATGACCTTTTTGGAGGCTGCATTGATGAAGAAATACACGAGGATACCCTCTACTTTCCGTGCCACTGCCTAGGCCTCTGCTAATTAAGAATAAGAACCCTAAGATCTATCCGAAATCAGTCTCCCTAATCTTTTCAGGTTTACAACAACATCTTAATGTCTTTGAGGGGAATGGACAGTAACGGGATAAATGAAGGAACTAACCACACACATGGACCTCCAACGGGCATCAGAATGGGTCTATATTGACCGAAGTGTGATAAGGGAAGACGCAAACCACCTAACCTAACCTATAAAGATGCTCGCGGTTTAGGAATCAGAAAAGTAAATGTTGCACGTCAAATCAACGCAAAATCTGTGACAAGGAATACAATCGTTAAAATAAACATTAAGCTACGAGCATGGAAAACCATCTACTTACCTACTTGATGGGCTCCTGACAAGTTGAGGGTCTCTGCCTGAGACAATGCAGCCTTTCATACTCTTCGATCCCGGGCACGTTGTTTCCTGTTATTAAGTACAAGAGCTCTGGCATCCACGATCGCTTAAGGTTTGGTTTTCCTTGTCGCCTCAAGGCTAGAATTGGAAGATCTCTAGGCTGGAGCATTATTGTTCATTCGCTCGATTTGGCCAAGCCAATGTAGTACCTTTTGTACTACATCCACATCTTGGTCACGGTTGTATCTTCTCCTCCATTCGTCTTCATACAGGACCAACGGTGAATATTTCTTTCAAAAGAGCTCAAAATTCTGTTTATTGTCCAGCACTCGGCTCCATAGGTTAGGTTAGGTTTACGGGTTGGTGGAGTAGAGAATTCTCTATTCCGCCACACTTAGGTCCATGTGGACCCATTGTGATACCCTTGGTGGGATTACGTCCTTCCTTATCGTTCCTATGGGTTACTCCACTCTATCCAGCCATCCTGATGTTCGTAGGAACCTGCAAAGATAGGGTAATGGAATATCGGAAAGCTCTTGGATGTCTTGGAAGTAGTAGTTTCCAAGTGTTCTGTTCCTCAGGTAACAGAGACTCGGGCAGTGACAGAGGAAGTGAGGTGTATCCTCGTGTGTTTCCTCATCGCCGCAGCCTCTACAGATATCGTCATCCTTGAGATTTAATTTCATTGTATGGGTTCTGAGAAAGTTGTGACCAGTTAAAGCCCCTACCAGTTTAGATAAGGAGCTCCTGTCGTACCGCAAAAGTTTTTTATTTCGGTTTCCGTTGTATTCTGGCCAGAGCTTCCGAGATATTTCGCAGGTAGTCAATGACTTCCACCTGGTATTGGCTTTCATTCGGGTTTTGTATTCCACTCTTTCTCTGAGGTTACAGAGTGGTGGTTCGACCGTTTGTAGTGCCTGATCATGATCTGTAGCAGATCCATTTCTTGCCAGTTCGTCGGCCATCTCGTTGCCGTCTATGTCCCTGTGACCAGGAACCCAGCAGAGATCAGCATTATGCTGTGAGCAGAGAACCTTGATCTCTTCGCGACAGCGGCGAACTAGCTTTGATTTAATTTCGATAGCGGATACTGCTTTTATAGCCGCTTGGCTGTCAATGAATATGGTGATATCACTGTGTGGTATTTCCATTATTGACACCAAATGAGCCGCTTCAGCGATTGCTAGCACCTCAGCCTGGAACACACTACTATGATCAGGAAGCCTGATTGATTTGTGTATTACTAATTCCTCTGAGAATATGCCAGCACCTGTTCCACAGTCCATCTTTGATCCATCTGTGAAGATGAATATCGATTTCCTTTTTGTGGGTTCATTCTTGTCCCATTCGTCTCTGCTCGGAAACGAGCAGGTGAAGGGTCGATCGAAGTCTAGATAGGGAGATAGATAGTCAGAGTTTACTACGCTCCCTACGTATTTCTTTAGGACCTGCGCGTGCCCAGCGAGGCTCGGGATCCAGCTGTTTGTTTGGCTGATCCTCGAGGAGCTTTTGGCAGCTGATTCCTGCATGTATAGATCCAAGGGCAGCAGATTCAGAATCACCTCCAATCCAGAGGTTGGGGTTGTTCTCATCGCACTGGTTGTCCCTATACACGCTGGTCTTTGTATTTTTGTCATTTGCTGCAAGTTGGTTGCTCTGTCTGTGGCTTGCCACCAGACTATACTGCCATATGTGAGTATTGGTCGCACGATAGCCGTATACATCCACAGGATTATTTTGGGGCTAGGTCCCCACTTTCTGCCGAATATTCGGTTACATGCGTAGAAAGCATTTGCTGCTTTCTTAACTCTTTCATTGACGTTAAGTTTCCAATTGAGCTTCTTGTCTAGAATTATTCCCAGATATTTCGCACTTTCAGCTATTTTAAGTGGTATTCCTTCTATAGCTGGTGGTTCGAAGTGTGGTATTGTTCTTTTATTTGTGAACAGCACAAGCTCGGTTTTTTGGGGGTTGACCCCAAGGCCGCACTGCTTTGCCCACGCGTTGAGTGTCCGTAGCGAGTTTTCTAACAGCTCGCTTATGGTTGGTAAGAATTTGCCTGTCTTTACTTTAACCCCCCTGTTTTTGAATTTCTTTAGTATTGCATTAACGACAAGAACCCATAGTAGAGGGGAGATGACTCCTCCTTGCGGTGTGCCCCTTGAGGCGTTTACTTTTAGTTCAGTGTCGCCCAGTTTTGCCTTGATATTCCTTTCTTTGAGAAGACTTACAATCACGTTAGTGAGTGCCTGGTCAACGTTGGAATTCTGCAATGCCCTTTCCACTGCGCATGTTTTGACATTGTTGAAAGCTCCTTCAATATCTAGGAATGCTGCGAGTGTGTATTCTTTGTCTTTTAGGGACTTTTCAATAGACTAACAACGTCATGCAGTGCTGTTTAAACCCCTTTACCCTTTGTATAAGCATGTTGGGCTGGGGAGATATCATTCTAATTAAGTTTTTCACGAATGTATATGTTCATTAGTTTTTCAAAAGTCTTCAGAACGAAGGACGTCAGACTTATAGGCCTAAAATCTTTTGCAGTTGTATGGCTAGATTTACCTGCTTTGGGAATGAAGACGACCTTTACTTCTCGCCAAGCCCTTGGAATGTAGCCACACATTATACTGCTTTTAAACAGTCGTGTGAGGACTGGTATGATCAGGGTTTTTGTCTTTTGGAGCATAATTGGAAATATTCCATCGCTTCCTGGGGATTTGAAGAGAGAGAATGTATCAATTGCCCAGTTTATTTTTCCTTCAGTTATGACTTCTTCTGGAGCTGTGAGAGTCGTTGAAAGGTTAAGGGTCACCTGATTACTGTCTCGACTCTGGGTACATCCCGGAAAATGGGTTTTTAGTAGGAGGTTGAGTGTGTCCGTACAGGATTGTATCCAGTTACCATCACTATCTTTAAGATACGTTGGAACTGTAGATTCTTTAGTTAAGATTTTCCTGAGCCTGGCTGATTCTGTGGTGTTTTCTATGTCACTGCAGAACGTGTGCCAGGCAGTGCGTTTAGCTCTCGTGATTGCACTTTTGAACTTTCGCTGGCTGGATTTATATAGATCCCATTCAGTTTGTAAGTTTGTTACTTTGGCTGCGTTAAAGAGCGCTCTAGTCTTTCTCCTGATTTCGAGGAGCTCTTTCGTCCACCATGGTTGAGAGTTCTTGCTCTTTGGGGTCCGTAGAGGACAAGCTTTTTCGTACGCATTGTTCAGAATCTTATTTAGGGTTTCTGTGGTTGCGTCGATTTCCTCTGGGGTATCTAGCGTATTTTGTTGCAGTTTTTGTTTATTCTTCCTGACTTCGTTGAAGAATATTTCCCAGTTTGTTATTCTGGGGTTCCTGCATTTGCTTATTATTTCAACATTAGCTTCAATTAGGAATTCAATAATCCTGTGGTCTGAAAATGATGCTTCTTGGGAAACAGTCCATTCTCGCACAGTAAGACTTTGTGAGTTGTTGTAGAGTGTTACGTCTAAGACCTCACGCCTGTTCCTAACTATGAAGGTTGGTTCGTTACCTTTATTGGCAATCAACAAATTGTTTTCAATAATGAATTCAAAAAGAGACTCACCTCTGATGTTGGTGTCTGTACTGCCCCATTGGGTGTGATGGGCGTTGGCATCGCAACTTAGAATGAGGTCCCATCTTTCCCTTTCCGCCTTCTTCGTAAGGGAGCGCGTCAGCTCGAACGGTGGAGCGTCTGGAGAGTCAAACGGCATGTACACTGCTGCTAGTATCAGCGGACACTTCCCTTTCCTCTCCCATTTTACCACTGTTTGGTCTGTATTGCTGTAGCTAGATAGGAGAAATAGGTTAATCTGTTTCCTAGCAACAATACTCGGCTCCATAAAGTAGGACTGCTAGGATAAGGGTCGGTTAGAATAAGATTTTTTTTACTTTTGGGTTAAAAGTTTTGATCCCACTTGTTTCGCTAAACCGAAGAAGTATCAAACCACTGGTACACTGGTACGCCCTTAAAAACCATCTGCCTTCTTGCGCTTTAGTTTTTTAAATGGCTGCTCTAACTTCTTCAATATCAGGAGGGCCGGTTTTTTGCCCTATCACACTCACGATGTACCCATTAAGCAACTGCTGGAAATGCCACCTGAATACATTTTTTTTTTTATTTTTTAAATTCATTTTTATTTTTCTTCAGCTTATAACTAACTTACATGATAGACAAAAATTAGTAAAAACTAGCCTACTTATCTACGAACTTAACTAACTTACTTGTCCTCTGCGGATACCCTAAATTAAGTAATAACAACTTAAAAACTAATGCCTTTCGGCCTAAAATCTAATTAAATTATTTATTATAAATTTATCTTGTTGTTTACCAAGAAACATTTAAAAAAAACTTTGGTTTAATATTTTTTTTTATTTATATATAAACTTACTTACTAATTAAAACTACTTATGAACTAACTAAAACTACGTAGAACTAATTAAAACTACTTAAAAATAACTTAAAACTAGAACAGCCACAGCAAGCATTTTGTATTTTGTATTTTTTTTTGTACCACCACGACTGTTTTTACTAACTTAACCTTAAGTGAAACCTTAGATATATGCAAGTCGGCCATACTTCAAAATGAAAGTCAACTATCTATAACTAGTCTTGCAGCCACCACAACAGGTTCTCCTGATGCCACCTACTCCGACGGTCCCAATCGGACACACTCCTGCTGAACCGCAGGCGCTCTCCTCCGCCCTGAGCGACTACGTCTCGGTCGTACAGGAGCCGCCTATCCACAGTTCGTCGGAAGACGTGGTAGATTAGCGGAACCGCCGATCTGTTCTGTATCAGCCCTCGACTATCCAAAAATAGGAAAGCTTCAGGCGGAATAAAGCCGCTTAAACGCGCACTTTCAGAATATTCATCATTGGGGTAGAAGGCCCCAAAGATGAGACTATTGCTCGAGGTCATCGCTCCTGCCGCGTGAAACCGAATGAGTTTCACCAGAAAATTGTCTATCCTGTTTATATTGGCCCCGTTGTATAGGACCTGTTGGAATAATATTTTGTGTAGTCAGATACTGGTGTTCTGTGAAGTCCAAGGCATCATCTCAAACACTGCCTCTCAAACACCCGTATCTTTTCCATTTGAGATGGGGCAACGTTGAACCACACCGGGCACCCATAGGCAATCATCGGTCTGATAAGAGACATGTAGCAAATCACCTTCACCCTGCTGTCAAGACGGCTGCTATAAAACAATCGTCTTGTCAGGGCAAATGCTCCCCTAGCTCTCGCCAGAGCAGCATCTACATGTCTTCCGAAATATAGATACTGATCCAGCCAGATGCCAAGGTACTTTACTACACTTTTACTCGCCAGTGGATGTCTGTTTGGTCCATCCCTAGAGGCCCTAGACAACGGTGTCCTACACAAGATAGTTTCCGATTTCTGAAAGATTTTCAACTTCCAGTCATCACAATATCTCTGGATATTATCGAAGTCCCGCTGCAAAAGAGTTCGGATGACCTCGACAGTAGGTGCTGTTCTGTACGCGATAAGATCGTCCACATACGCAATTGCCTGAGTAAGACTACCTATCATATCGCTGGTGTAAATGCTGAAGAGAATCGGCGAGTTCACCGCTCCCTGTTGCAGACCATTTTTAATGAAAAATTCGGTGGTAGAAGTTACATTGCCACTTTTGACAACAAACGTTCTACCAGTCAACATGTCATGAAGCATATATAGCAGTGGTTTACTTATGCCAAGTCTGGTCAGCTTTAGATAGAGGCCCTCTAACCATACGGTGTCGAAAGCCTTCTCCAAATCAACCAGACATGCACCCGTGCACTGTTTTTTCACTTTGTTCCATTGTATATCAGAGACGAGTTTGGAGGCGGCATGACTACAGTCATGTCCGGCCTTGAAACCAAACTGGTTCTCTGGTATAATATTGTTGTCCGCAGACCACTTGAACAGAGCCCGATTGAGAATCTTTTCGAATACCTTGCTGATACTCGGAAGGAGACTTATCGACCGGAAATTTGCCGGATTGGAGTTGTCCTTTCCCATTTTCGGGAGAGGATGAACCACCGCCGTCTTCCAACGCACTGGTTAATATGCATTACTCAGCGCGTTGTTGAACAGCGTGGCGTAAATGTCCACAGCTTCAGGGGGTAAGTGTCGCAGTACAATGTTGGATATACCATCGACTCCCGCTGACTTCTTTTTCTTTATGGAATCGAAGATGGTCTGGAGTTCCACCTTCGAAATTAACAGGGGACTAGACCCACTTCGCTCAACTACGGCGTTTGCCAAGTTTTCGTCATCGAACCGCGTGAAACCGCGGAAACCGACCTGAATACATCTTCAATCCCCTATGCATCAATTGCTGCAGGATTTTCTTCTCTTCCCTTATTCTCGTTTGATAATCTTCCCACGCGACTTGTGTTTGGCGTTGTAGCGTCTTGATATGTGCGATACTTGCAAATATCATCATACCACGGACATCTTTTCGGGGGTGGTAGCCTTTGGTGGTTTCGGCTACTTCTTCGATGATATTTGGGCGCTACAAAAGTTTTTTTTAAATAAAACAAAAACGGTTTTGGATATCAATGAAATTCTTTATTCCTGTGAAAGTACGTTCGATGCCATTATGTATGTAACTCGATTTCTTTTGCATGGCCACCACGGGCACGCTTGCAGAAGTCTAGACGTTGAACTCAATTTTCGACGGTTTTCAAGCATAAATCGGCCGATACTGCTGCAATTTCTCGTTCGATATTCGTACGAAGTTCATCAATCGTCGCTGGCTTGTTGGCATAGACCATAGACTTGACGTAGCCCCACAGGAAATAGTCTAACGGCGTGAAATCGCACGACCGAGGCGGCCAAGCGACTGGACCATTTCGTGAGATAACACGTTCTCCAAACTTGGTTTCCAATAAATTGATTGTGACATTCGCTGTATGGCTTGTGGCGCCGTCCTTTTGGAAACATATGTCATCCAAGTCCATATCATCCAATTGGGGCCAGAAATATTCGGTTATCATTTAACGGTACATCGACGTCACAGAGATGCCCAACGCTTGAGAACGACGTGTGAGAGACACATTTGGGCTTTCTTCAACTGAAGCCTCAGCGACAGCAATATTCTCGACGCTACGGGCACTTCTTTGTCTCACTGGCACGGGAACATTTTGTACTGTGCCTGTGGATTCAAATTTTTTTCCACTAGACGCTCAATTGTTGATCTGCTAGGTCGATTATGACGACCATAAATTGGACGTAGCGCTCTTAACGTTGAGGCCACTAACTCCGAATTTCGGTAGTAAATTTTAATAATTTCGACTAGTTGTTGGCTTGTATATCTTTCCATCATGAAATGGCAAACCTTACTGAAGAGAAATGTCAAAAGAGCGGCAAGAAATATGGCGTCGTTTGCTGTCCCTGTCGCTCTACTTTTGTAGCGTCCCTGTTGCAAAACCCTTTATTATTGGTGGATGCGGGCACAGTGGTGAGTCTCTCACTCAGGTTTTGCTTGTAGATTCTTGTAATCTTCGTCTCACTAAGGCATCCAACGTGAAGTCTCTTTTTTTGCACCTTTCGCAGCTTTTTCTCGTTGGAAAGTCAGGCTCTAAATGTGACTGCGATGATAAAATGGTCGGAGTCGACAATAGCTATCTGAAAGGCGTACTTTCGTTTCAGGTGCATACTCGTAAGTTGTTGTCCGTCGTCGTTCTGGGTCTGATTGATATTTACGACGATTCTAATGTCTCTCTCATAACTAAATTTTCTACGTTGTAAAAAAGTTACCCTGGCAGCTCAACCTCTAACCTGGAGGTCCAGTTCCATTTTATTAGATACCCTCAGCCTTTGGCCTTTCGTTACATGCCGTACCATCCCTGTTCAAGAGGCCTGACTAACCATTGTGATTCCAAAATGACTTGTTGTGCAAATATGTCGATACTGCTCATTTGGGTTATTCACTTAGTCCATCCTAACTGGGACTGTAGACGCCACCGTTGACTCCATCTTGAAAATTCTTTCGCTGCTGCCTTTGGAATAAAATATGTTAGTGTCACGTCTTTCTTCCGCTCCTATCCAAGATTTTACAGTGATTGGCACCCTATCTATGGTCAACTTGCTAGGCCTCTCAGAGGTCGCCACCAAAAGGCTAAGATTCGGAGTTGGTAGGCATCAGCTAGGTAAAAACTCAAGGTTGCATATAATTGTACCTACCATTTGACCGCCATGAAAAACAATCTACTCTGACCTTACTTCGATGTCAAAGCCCTCTCACAAAGGCTATGGCATTTAAATGATTAAGGACAGCATATGATGGACATATGAAAATTAGTGCCATGATATGTGATGGTATATCCAACCTTGTATCTTGCATTTTGGGACCGAACCAAATATTTTGCTCATGAAACAGTACATTGGGAGCTCAGTAGCACTGTAGTTGAAGCAATGACCTGCAGCACATATAGCTTCATACGGTTTCCAGTCGTAGGAAGAATAAATTGTTTTCCACTGTTTCCCCTATCGGGATGATTTGACAATACATGGAAGCAGCATCAATTTAACTAGAAACACTGCCCCAACTCATCCAATCGGATTTGGCATAAACCTATAATGGACGAAAGGCAGTTAACAATGGTTCCGCTCTTAAACGCCTGATTGGTACTAAATTTATCTTGGACGATGTAGTATTACGGATGTTTGTATCGAAATAGAAATGAGGTGTCTTCATCATTCTTGTGTCAGCGTCGATAACATAACCGTAAGGCAATTCTCAAAGCTCTCCAAATTTCTCTTCCGAAAATAGAAAAAAGACTCAACACGTACAAAAGAGTGCTTCCTGATACAAGCCTGATAACCGCAAAAGACATGTTTTCTTAAGAAAAGAAAACGCCAGGTTGGGTGACAGTTAAGTTCTCTAACCACCACTACACTGAGTCCTTCACCCGACTTGCAGATGTTAAGAAAATACTTTCCTTGGTTTAAAAATTATTCTTGGCATGATACCGAACCTTAAGTTGTTGACCATAGCAGTTGGATTATACGATCGCAGAGCATAACCACCCTTTTATATGTAGGAAAGGTGCTATACCGATTGTATGGGTCTGAAATGCCTTCACGTTATTAAATTCAGCCGAAAATATCCAGCCAATAAAGATAAGGTGTCTCCGTTATTATTTTTCCCCATCGATAACAAAAAGCTGCCGAAACAAAAAAAAAACCTTCGCAGAAAGGTCCGTTCCACGATAACCACTCCTCTCTGGGTGTAAGGGCTTACGTAAGAGCTGTTTGACTTCAGCAGACGCTTCCGAGTTATCTTTTTCCACCATCGATAACAAAAACCTCAACTTATTTCTAAAAGTTCTCCAAAGCCATCTTTTGGAAACCTAAAAAAGACTACACGTATAGGGACAGTAGGTACCTTATGCCTCCTAACCCCAAAACACAACACATAGACTGGCAAAGAAAAGCAAACCCCCTACCCGCGGTTCTCATAATTCCCAAATCATTATCAAAGCAAACAACGCGCAATCCTTTTGGTTCCGCTAAATTAACTCCAAATAACCGCGCAGACCTTACGCCCCAGCTGGGACCAGTCTCCAGCGCGACTATAATCTACAATCCTTCCTCCTCGTAAATCAGATAACCTAATCAACTGTTGCAAGTCAGTAGTTAGCTACTACTAAATCGTGATCTAACCACGAATCCGTACTCGCACGAGATTGCCTTATCGGCTGGCCGTGCTCTATTTACATATCATCATCGGTCCAAACAGCGCGCGTTATCATTCCATCGAACTTCAAAGTGAACCGCGCGCGCCAGCAAAATACCGACTTCCTCAGGAGTTGGCTGGTTTCTGGTTTCCCTGGCGCACACAGCTAAAGGTATTTTGCATCTTAGACGCACTGGATAAGATGCAGTGCTGCTGCTGATCTATGACCGCTATCGTTAGGAACCTAATGGAGTAAGGCGGTAAATTACCCAGATGCTCTCTCGCTCTCACTCCACGATGTGCGGTGTTGGGAAGGCCCCAGTGGTAGATAAATCTCTCGCCACACAGTAACCGCCAAAGAACTTTCGCTTTTCATCACACCGTGGCGTGCAGTTTAAAGGTTGCTAACTCTATCGAGTCTAGGAATCCTTGCGGTTAGTTGCGCATCCAAACGCACCGGTCGGTAATAAAGATGCAGGCGAACAACTGGGCTCTGACTAATTGCCAGTGGTCGGGTTCAGGGCAGGTCAAGCAATTTGTTGCGCTGACTTTGGAGAGTTGCAGCTGGAGAATGACGTAATCCAGACTCCTAGGGAGCTGCGCCTACCACACCAGCATGCGATGCAGTAGCCACAATACGCATGTAGGTCCACGATATTCGCCACTTGTGTGAGGTCCTTTCGATTGGCCCCGACTTCCAACTGTTTATACTCAATTAATCAAATTTCGTCGGTCGATAAATCATGAAGTTAAACGTCACCTGCCATCGCCTCCACTTGGTCGCTGTGTGCGTTCGTTTGTTGGTTTTTGGAGCGCGCGCGCACACAACTTGGGTGCAGTATGGTAACCCCCAGAGGAATTCCCATGTCACGCGATCATCACGACCTGGAGGCTTCACATTCACACACATCGATCATCTGCCTAGTTCGAGTCCTTTCCTCTGTCAGTCCAACTGTGATCGTCTGGGGTCCACTGTATGTGGAGACGATACCAACCCGGGGCGCCATCGCCGTCCGAGGGCGGAGGACGGACGCACTCTTGAATTAAGCAATCTTTAGAGGCATGGAAATTACCATAATTTTTTCGCATTAGATTATAAGTGCGAGAGCGCTATGAGAAGAGTGTGCCTATGGGTATCATTGGACTCTGTCCACGGAGTGCAGACTATCATCATCGTCGTCGGCATTATGGTGGTTCTCATAATCGACGTCGTTAGACATTAGTAATTGGGGATGAGGAGCGATGGCTGCAATGACTTCCACCAGATGGGTGCGCGATGGGCTTGCACTGTGCATGAGCATGGCTTTACTGCGATTTTTACTGACACGGGAAGTGCATCATTGATGTGGCAAATGGTGGGACACGTGATGCCGTAATTTCAATGATCAGTGGGGTAATCTATCGTTTAGTCATGGATTAGGAGCTTAATGTGGAGTTTTGTCTGACTAATGTAATATTGGCAGTTTGTGCTAAGATGTCGGCCTAGATATGGTGAAATGAGTTGGATGATGTAAGATGTCAAATGGAAAGTAACTGTTCGAATGAGAAACTTCATAACCGAATGGAGGACTCTTAAAGTAGTGCTTTCAGCAAAGTGGTTTTGGTGGTTCTCAAAAAACAAACGTTCAAGGAAGCTGTGCACTTTTTAAGGATCGCCGCCCATGTAAGACCAATAAAACACCATCTCAGTTTAAGGTGCCCGAAATAAAAACCTTCGCAGAAATGTAAGTTCCACAAAAACCTATCGCAGTGTAAGGGCTTATGTTAGAGCTGCTTGACCTCAGAAGACGCTTCAGAGTTATTTGTATAATTGAAATCCAAATGGAAGGATTTTCTGAGCTTTTTTTTTTTTTTTTTTTTTTTATTTATTTATTTAGTATATTACAAAGTATTTTGTTTACAAAAAAATATCTGCGAAGTCTCAAAAGACTTTTCTGCAGAAGGATAGTTACAATATTGTTTTAAGTATTCTTGAAATATTGTGAACATTTTTTTTTTTGTTTTAATAAGATACATTATATATTTTTTTTTTTTTTATTTATTTTTCATTACGGGCAGTTTAATATGTGCTTTTTTAAAAGTTTCTTTCTCAGTCCATCGGAAGGTATGTTAAGCAGTTCTCTCGGCATCTTGTTGAAGACCTGAGGGATAGTAACGGATAGTTGTTGTTTTCCATATGCGTTCTTAAACCGAGTTGTTTGCAGGAATCCTTGTGCTCTCCTTCTCGTGTTGAAATGATGGTCTATTTGCTGCTTATATTGCTGATCGTTGTAGTATTCTACAAGGATGTTCAGTTCGAACAACTGTTTTATGTTCAAAATTCCAAGGGTTTTGCATGTGTTTTCTTGAATTGTATTGAGATCTCTATTTCTTTTGTTTTTTGGTTGTATTAATATTTTTGTAATGCGATTTTGAATTTTTTGTAGTTCCATTAAGTAACTTTGTGTGGTGTTTCCCCACGCCAATATTCCGTACCTTAATGATGACTCCACTAATGAAAAGTAAACCTGCCTTAAGACATTGTAATTGCTGTAGATACTCAAATGATGTAATGCATAAACTGCTTTTCTCAATTTTTTTCCAATTTGAGCAATGTGTATATCCCATTTAAAGTAGCAGTCAAGTTCTACCCCCAGGTACTTAAAATGTTGTACATTTTCAATGAAGTCGTTGCAGTTATCATCGCAGTTAAGTTTTTCTTGGTACGCGTTTTGATGAAGACATTTTGTTTCATGTATTTTAATGTTTATTTTTGTTTTTAATATGTGGGAAGATCTTATGTGCATTAGTTTGGTTTTTTTTTATATTAATTATGATTCCAAAGTCATGACACCATCTCACCACAGAATCGAACTCCTCTTGCATTATACTATTTGCTGTTGCTAGATCCCTATGACTGACTACGATTGCTGTGTCATCTGCAAAAGCAAAGCCTGTGCTGTTTTTTAAAACAGAAAGTAATTGGTTTGCATATATTATATAAAGTAACGGCCCCAAAATTGATCCTTGTGGAACTCCGTGTTGTAGACTTCTTTCTTGGCTTATTGAGTTAGATATCTTCACTTTTATTTTTCTATGTGTGATATAGCTTTTAAACCATTCCAGATTTACACCTCGAATCCCTATTTTTTCCAGCATTTCTATGAGTTTTTCATGTCGTAATGTGTCAAAGGCTTTTTTAAAATCTATGAAAACTACAAGATTGTGATAATTTTTATTAAGGTTGATATTAATTAGATTTGCAAATTCAGCGAGAAGCTTACTAGTGTTTTTATTTTTAGTGAAACCATATTGATTTTTGTTGATTATTTTATATTTGTCAATATATTTTTGAAGTCGGAGCGCCATTACTTGTTCCAATATTTTGTCCATTATGGGCAGAATGGATATGGGTCTATAATTAAGGACGTCGGTTTTTGTACCCGTTTTGTATATCGGCCTTACTATAGCAACTTTTAGTTCTTTTGGAACATGTGATTGTTCCAAACTCAAGTTTATTATGCGTTCCATTATTGGGGTAAGAATTTGTGCATTTATTTGAATGTCTTTAGCTCGTATTCCATCTGCTCCTGGAGATTTATTTATATTTAATTTCATTAAGATCTCTAATATTTCTTCCCTTGTGACTGGTGTTATGAATATTGATTGTCTCGAGCTAGTTATGCCAGTGTGGTATGTTTTTATTTTGCAGTTGTGTACAACAGTTTCAACTTCATTTATAAAACTTGATGCAAATTTATTCGCCAGCTCCTTTGAACTTATTTCACTACCAACATTTCTTGCGATTACTCCATCTAAGTTCATTTTTCGCCTCCCGAGTATTTCGTTTATCAAACTCCAGGTCTTTTTTGGATCTAGCCGATACTCTGAGAACTTTTGGCGATAATAAGACATTTTCGTTTTTTCTATTTTTTTATTGACGAAGTTTCTGTAACTCTTATATTCAGTTTCGTACCGATTGCATCTCCTATTATTCTTCCACCTTTTATATAATACATCCTTCTGCTTGCATAGCTGTTGGATTTCGGAGTTTACCCATATATTTGATGCACTTCGCCTTTTTATTATTTTTTTCTGTGTTGAGTTTTTGTATATCGTTTCAAAAATATTACTGAATTTTTCATACAGATCTTTCGCAGTGTTAAAAGATCGAATAATATTGGTCCAGTTTGTATTTCTAATGTAAGAGTTTACCATATTTTGATTGACATACAAGTTTTCTATTCTGGTTTCTGTTTTTGCCGTAGCACTAGTTGAAGTTCCACAAAATAGGGCATAGTGGTCTGATACATCCGCTTCAATGACAGAGGCATAAATATTTTTATTTTTCATCCGAACTAGGCAATGGTCTACTTCCTTTTTTAAGATCTACTCTTGTATATGCTTTAATAACATTGGATAGTCCCTTTGAAGCGTACATACTGCAGTAGTTCTTGACTATATTATTGTTTTGTTTGTTTAAATCTATATTCATGTCTCCTATTATAATAAGGTTGTCTCTTTTTTCAATTGTTTCTATTTGTTCCTCTAGTTCTTCTACAAAATTCGGTACGCTAAATCCCGGTGGACGATAAAGCGCGATTATTGTAATTTTCTCTTCGTTAATTTTAATGTCTATATGTATATTTTCATAGAAACTTGTTTTCACATTATGTCTTTCTATTGAGCAATCGTTTTTAGTGAATATTGCAATTCCACCTCCTCTTTTTGATGGTCTATTTAAGTACTCTGCTTGAAATCCATTTATTTGATATAAAAAATTTTCGTATTCTTGCAAATTTATTTCTACCAGTATAATTAATTTAATATTGTTGATTATCTTTTGTATATGCGATATAAATAAGTTGCAATTTTTCCTTAAAGATCTGATATTAAGGTATAAGCACGAGAACTTTAAGTTTTTTAATAATTCATAATTATTTAATTCATTTATATTACTTATCACCCTGTGCTCTACATTCATTAAGTGATCTAGTACATTTTCATTTTCATTTGTTTCATTCATTTGCATTGACATTTACAGATAAAAATTCAAGTAGTTATGTTGTTCATTAGGCGATTAGAGCAACATCATTGACAGTGTCAATACGGATTACACTACTTGTCTCATTTTTTCTCGCAAGTATCTTGCCATCTCTTGACCAGATAAATTTCCATCCACACTCCTTTGCTTTGTTCTTTGACAGCCACATAATTTGTCTGTTGGTTGCCGTAAGTTGACTATTAGCAAAAATAAATGAGTTTTGTTTATATTTTAAGTTAGGGATTTTTTCGTGTAGATCATTCAAATTTAGTGGTCCGTGCGAACGCAATTTTTGCAAAAAATTTATTTTACAGATTTTGTTGGTGAACGAGACTATAATTTTAGAATCTTGTTTATTGTTTTTTGTGTTTCTGCGGTATATATTATTAAAGTCTGTGTCTTGAATTGGGCAGTCCACAATTTCTGCTAAACCTTTCACAAGTGATGTTACACTTTCTGTTTTTTCGAATGGAATATTTTTAATTTCAATATTATTTTCAATTACCTGTTGTTCGAGATAATTCATTTTTTTTTCCATTGATGTGATTGTTGAATCTCTTGCTCGTACTTGTTGTTTTAGGTCGCTTATTTCATCGTTTAAACTCTTGAGTAGTTTGTTGTTCGTTTCTAGAGTTAAGTTGATATTGTCGTAGTTTTTGGATATAAAATCCACACTTGCCGAATATTCCTTTAATATTTTTTTGATTTCTCTAATATCATTTTCCAGATCAGTCCCTTTTTCACCCGTTGATGTTAAAGCGGTACGTCCATTTGTTTTACTGGAACCTCTTGCAGCATCATCTCCGTTAGCCGTTAGTGAGTCCGTTTGTCCTTGGCCGTCTTTGTTGGGTTTTCGGCAATATTGGCACTTCCAAGACTCTCTCTGGATCAAAGACATGCCTCTGAAAGTTCTGGCTGTAATAGTCGTGCATTCGAAATGGAGCTTCCTAGGGCAAGCACTACACTTCGCAAATTCACCCTCAGAAGGAATGTCTTCTTCACAGTTTCCACAACGCACCATTTGGATTTTTTTATAATTATAATTTAATTAATCTGTGAAACTTTCTTTCAAATTGTTTAAAACAAATTTATTGATTAAAGGTGACACTTTCTATGTTGTTTTATTGAGGCAAAAGGCAAAAGGCAAAAATAAGAAAAATTGAAGAGCTATTTAAGAACACGTCCGATCACTTTCAAGAATTACCAATTCTAGTTCAAGAAGTTTAAGCGGTAATTGACCCATCTTCCTTCCCTTTCTTATTCTGGATTTAAGGTGTTATTTGTACCTTGTTCAGCTAGTCTGAAGGAGGAAAAAGATGATTAAGCGAAAGTCGGCTTCTACGAGCACGTTGACAAAACTTATGAGCGACTACAGAGTACGTTGTTAAAATCGTGCTGGGAGATTTCAACGCGAAAGTATGAAGAGTAGACATCTTCAACAGTATTGTTGGAAAACACAGCCTAGACGACAACAAGTCTGGCAACGGACTTAGGGTAATTGACTTCGCTGCGAAACGAAATGCCATTATAGCCAACACACGGTTTACTAACCTCGATATCCATGGCGGTCTCCAGACCAACAAATGGCCAACCAAACTGCTCACATTGCGATAGACAAGAGGCACGTATCCAGTATTTTGGATGTCCGAACATTCAGAGGGGCTTACATTGACTCAGACCACTATCTTGGCTGCACCAAGGTAGGAATGCAAGTATCCACCACTCCATACGTCGACTATATTGACATCACTGGTCGAACTCAATGTGAAGTCATAACCACGCTTGCTATTATAGAGAAGGAAGCGGCAAAAATGGGGTTTTCAGGTCGTCAGGACCATGTTTATGCTGCCACCACGAAAGGACACACAACATCGACGAATTGGACAGAACGTCACCATTGACAGATATGACATTGAGGTAGTACGGGACTTTGTCCACCTCGGTCCGCTATTAACTCTGACAACAACATCTCGTCAGAAATCAAACGAAGAATTACCCCTGCCAATCGCTGTTTCTTCGAGCTATGAAGGCAATTTAGTAGTAAAACCCTCACTCGAACTACTAAGGAGATCCCATATAAGACCCTGATCATCCCAGTCCTGCTCTACGGCTCTGAAGCATGGACCGTGTCAAAAGTGGATTAAGATATCCTTGATTGATTCGAGAGGAAAATTCTTCGAAAAATCTTCGATCCCGTTTGCGTTGACGGGCTGTACAGCGACATGCCCCTAGTCAGACAAAACTCCGCATTGGACGTTTAAGATGGCTAGGATATGTAGACAGAATGGACAACAATACTCCGGCTGGCAGAGTCTTCAACTGGCAATGATGACTTGCTTAACACCACTTCGGAGACGAGCCTAAAAATGGTGCTAAGACAGGGTTAGGGGGACCAAAACTGTGTTTAATTGAGAACTCCCGGCAATGGATTTTAGCTGTCAACAGCCACTTAAGAATTGCTTAACACCACTTCAGAGACGAGCCTAAACACGTTGCTAAGACTAAACACGGTTAGGGGACAAAGACTGGGCTTGATTGAGACCTCGGCAATGGATTTAAAGCTGTCAACCGACACTGATGACTTGCTTAACACCACTGCGGAGATCAGCCTAAACACGGTTTTAAGACATGGTTACGGGGACCAAGACTGGGTTTGATTGAGACGTCGGCAATGGATTTAAAGCTGTCAACCGACACTGATGACTTGCTTAACACCACTGCGGAGAACAGCCTAAACACGGTTTTAAGACATGGTTACGGGGACCAAGACTCCATATTTCTTACTTCGTGGCTTACATCCGTTCATCGAAACATACTTTAGCTCACAGATCAATAATTAATCATCACCATAGACTTGGTCACTGAAAAAAACCCTTACGTTCTCGAGATGCGTCTCACAATGCTTTCCTCTGAGCATTTTAGTCGCGTACGCAGAGTTCCTTCGCAATCGGCAAGTTCCACGGATGGTAATGATGGTCTGATGAGCAGAGGGTTTTCAGTTTTTTTAAAGCTCGCGGTTTGTCTCTGTGTAGTGCTCCATGTAACAATTGAGTTCTATTCCGCGACTGGCCCCAATAGACCTTCAATGAAGAACACCACAAAACATGCATCGGAAAGAAGGCCTCGATGGCAAACGTACTTTATTTACTGTTTCAACAAATGATGGCGGCTGACAGCGCCAGGAAATAATAATACTAGGCCAGTCGAATGAGAATACGCTCGTCCCTATCATTAGCGATCCCTACAGTGTCTCAAACTTAACTTCTCCCTTTATTTTGGCACAAAGATGAAGGCCTCCTGTTTAACCCCGAATCCAAAAGGGAAATTTGAGAAGCTTCTCATCCTACACTTGGATGGTTTTTTCTAACTTTCGGAAGAGTTGAAGTTGGTTTAGGTTTTACCACTTTCGGGGTTTGAACCAGGGTTCCTCCGCGGTTAGTAGTCCAACGCAATAACCACTAAGTCACTGTCTAAATGTCGGAAATAAAAAAAAAAGATGTTGTCGCACCCTGTATTTTCATTGTTCAAGTTGATCCTGGGTTAAGCTGAAGAATCGTCGCGTTTCTTATAGTTCACAGACTGGAGGGCTCACTTTTATGGCCCTGACTTCTAAAACCTGCCTTCATGAGAGTGCTTTTTCTGATGTTCCGTGTCCCAATAGCTGCTCTTGAAAAGATTTCCACACTCACATTCTTCAAACAATTCATTCAGTGTGCCCCAACCCCCTAGTATTCCTATGAGCATCTCAAAGTAATTCAAAGGAATTGTGATCTCTACATACTTCACGCTCTAGGATGTAATTCCACTAGTCACAGCAAATCCTTATTTCTGGTCACTCAAATATTTGCTACTGCCAGATAAGACCTGCAATTCATAAAAGCTGTCATTAGCTAAACCCTACAAAGTAAATCATTTCCATTGCATGCAGCCAAACAAGAGCTGGTCACATGACAAATGAGTCCAATTAACGTTTTGTCCAGTTTAACCAAAGACTAAGATAAATCCGCATCTGACTACCAAACACAACCTTGACTAATAGCAAAGCTAAATATCTGCAATTTCAAGTCGATTTTTCAAAGCTGGCAGGTCCAAATGCATGACGTTGGTGATCAGTGATCACCAATAAACCCCACAGTTACACGCTAAACAAAAATCCGTCAAACTATAATATTACCTTGCACCAATCTAGCCTTTAACGGTCCATTAGATAGATGTCCTATATTCGGAAATGATTTATACCCCTCAAACGCAATTTGGTGCAACTCCTGTGCTCCGGTCAACTTGTCTGCTTAACTTGGTCAATCTCCTTCACCGATCTTGTTCATGCCAAATGGATGCCATGGCATAAGAAATCTCTTGCTCCCCCAAATTGCATGACCTGGGGAGACAATTTGTATGCGCACTCAAAAATTCCGCAACTCCGTGTGCGCTATTCATTGAAAGCAAGCCATACTGACCGCATGCCGCCTTACGACACGAACGAAAATTCACGCGCGAGCTCGCGAGTAACCTACCGCTTGACCATAACGCTTCGGCTAAAAACAAAACGCCAAGCTTGCCCAGGCCGACAGCAGTTCAAGAACGATGAAAACGAAACAACAACAACGGAAGAAAAAAACATGTCTTGACTATTTCCGTTGGCAGGGAACATGTGTTCAACAAAACTGTGCAACTTCAGCCACGATCATGGAGGACGCGAACGCACACAGCATCTGCATCTGCATTATGCTGGGCCAGCGCGCCACACCGCCACATAGCAGCGCGTGCATATGCTCTGCATCTTCGACAGACAGATACATTCTGAACCAGCGCGAACCATAAATCATAGATCAGCAGCGGCCAGAGCGCTGGAGCACGCCGAGCAACAACAATACGCGAGTAGTTGGTATATACTGCATGGCATGTGCAGCACGCCAGGTAAGGCCACTTAACTCATGCAAATTAACCGTTAGATTGCAGCACATTTGTATGTACCGAGGTCCGAATTAGCTTCCCTGTTTATGCAAATATTTTATGGCAGTGTCTTCCCGCAGGAGAGTATCTCTATCTTGGTCAGTTTTTTCGTCGTCGTCCTCGTCCTGGTTGTTGTTGTTTTGGTTTATCATCGTTTTGGCCAAAAGCGTGGAGCATCGGATGGAACTTTTTGGACGTGGAGGTTTGAGCGTTCGATAGAAGATCGAGGTTCCCATCGTTATAGGGAGCCATGCGATGTAACCGGCCAAGCCGGCCGGCCGGCGCTGATGGCCATGTTCTTGGCGGTGGCGGCGATGGTGGTGGTGGTGGTGGTGATCTGCTTCTAGAGAATGCGATTATTGATTACTGTCGATCGCATAACGAAATCGATGGGAACATCAACTTGAAACAAGGAAAAGGGGACACCCGAGCGAAGAGATGGACTGCGCGGGACAAGCTGACCAGGTCTTGGTGGATTCTTGTTTTTTTTTTTTTTGTGTGCCCTCTAACCATGCGAACTGTGTGTTCAGAGACGAATTTAATTGCCCAGATGATTAATTGGCCATTAACATGAATTTTATGGCCAATTATAGTGGCCAAGTCGATGGAATCTGTAGATGTTGAGGTGATCTTGAAGTTGGGTTAGTTAGGTGGCTTTCGGTGATCCTCATGATGAGGTGTGATCATTATAGGTGGTATTTGGAGGTGCTGGAGCCGTGTGTGATAGGTGCGTTATGAGGTACATGCCTTCGGGTGAGTGAATGGCGGTTGTGCGGTTCTAATGAGGTGGCTTTAGAGGAGTTAAGGGCTGTGGAGTTTCATGGAGGATGATATGGGTCCAGGTGTTAAATTAGCTGAATTACTATTCGTCGGGTGGTATAGACTAAGGACTGGATTGGTAGTAGGCAGTGTTATCTTACTTGCTGATCTGAATAAAGAATTAAAATCAACATCACATGTGAGTGTCTTTCCCGGTAATCGAGGGATTGAAGTCAGTTCTCTACATCCTCCACCCTTACAACACCGATTATATGAAATAGGAAGGCTCTCTTAAAATGAAAACGGCATCGTCGCGTTCCATTGATGGTGTAAAAGGGTACAGTGGCATAGTATCCATATAAAACGATTCTTTCCGACTTACCTTCTAAAGTAACAATAGTGGCGTCTACAGTCCCAGTTAGGATGGACAAAGTGAATAACCTTAATGAGCTGCTTCGATATATTTGCACAACAGTTCATCTAGGAATCTCAAAGGTAAGTCAGGCCCCTTGAACAGAGATGGTAGCGGATGAACCGAAAGGCCAATGACAATGCTCAATCCCGTAGTCGCTACTGATGGTCCCGTATCCAAGGGGTATCTAATAATTTGGAACTGGCCCTCCATGTTGGGGGTTGAGTAGTCAGGGTAACTTCATTACCACGTAAAAAATAGCTACAGATACTACATCCCCGGATAACTGATCCCCTCAAATATCAACCAGACCCCGAACGTCCACGTACAACGACTGGAACTTACGCACGCTGTACACCCCGGATGTTACTCAAAAACTAGAATTTCTCCTCGCACGGTACAGCGCAGAAATTACCGACATTCAAGGAACACATAGGAAAGGATCATGAGGACAAAATTGTGCAAAATTTATTACAGCTTATGTGCACACGCCCCCACCGATGAGACTGAAGACCCAATCAGAATATGATGTGAATATCCTTCTAGGGGACTTAAATGCAAAATCCGGTAAGGAAAACATCTTCCGCGGATTAGTTGAAAAACACAGCCTCCACGAAACGACAATGGCTTCCGAATAACAGCGGCAGCACGTATTACTCTTATCAACAGCACAAGATTCATACGGCTTTGGATCCACAAAGCAACTTAGGGATCTCCAGATGGTCGAACAACCAATGTGCTCATAGATGCTAGGTACATATCCAACATCCTGGATGTACACACATTCAGAAGGGCAAACGTCAGCTTTGACCATTTTCTCATCTCAGCCTAATTCAAAGTCCAACGGGAAGAAGCTGCAAATGGTGCAAAAACAAGAGACTTCCCATTGTGCGACTTAGTAAGATGGAGATTGCCAGAGTCTACATACAAACAAAGTTTTAATGACAGACCCCCCGCTATGGCCTCATCCTCCACCTATGTAAGCACCCAATGTGTACAGTATTGCAATATCATCACAGAAGACGCCGCAAATCCTGTACAGGCAAAGAAGAGAACATGCAGGATGAGTCTCGCAATAAGAAGAACTTCCGTCGATTCTGCAAGAAAGCCAAACAATGGCAGATGGCTTCAAAGTTGGAACTCGGGCTCTACGAAACAACAATGGCACTAAGTCACTGACGCGCAGGGAATTGGAGATGTATTCAGGCAGCATTTCCTAAATGGACATAGGGTCGAGTGATAGTGCAGGAAACCAGCCCACCTCCAGTAGATGAAAAGGTAACACTCCCTCCCAGTACTGAAGAAGTCAGAGCAGCCATCAAAAAACTGAAGAACAACAAGGGAGCCGGTTCTGTTGGAATACTAGAAGAATTAATCAAAAACGGAGATGTTGCTTTAGTAAGTCTGTGTCCTAGTTGTGACAGCTGACTGGAACATAAGTTCCATATGTTCCATTTAAAAAAAGGCGAACCCATGTCTTGCAATAACAACCGAGCAAAATCCCTGCTTAATGTCTCATATTAGATCCTATCCTGTGTGAACATCTTAAGGCTTTCTGTAAAACACTCATCGTGACGGACCAATATGGTTTCCGTCTGGTTAATCGACCAAAGAACGATTTTTTACGCTAAGACAAATCCTGGAAAAGATCAATGAATTTCAAGCCGAGATTTTAAGGCTGCGTCTATTAGCAGCCATAGCTTAGAGCTTGGTGGTTGGGTGTGGTAGAACGAGGGTAGACTCTGATTGGCTTTAACTTGGCAATGCCCAGTGCTCGCAACTATGACTACACATCAAATGTGCTTATTTCATACCTCCAAGCGGTAACCATCAGGTACTGGTCTCATCCAACGAGAGATAAGTGCGAGTGTTGATAACAAGACGTAAAACAGCAACACTATAATCACCCTGGTCAGAATGGCGCGGAATGAATACGCGGTCTTTAAGGATAGTGATGCGATTATATGAGAACACAAGCGTTCTCACTCTAGCCTCTCACTATCATCTCTTACTGTCACCTCCACGCTGGTGACTGGTGGGTGCCTAGTACCTCGACTGGAGATGGGGTAATAAACCCCTGTGGAAGGTCGTTGGTGGCAGCAAACGGGAGAGGGGGTAGGAGTGTGCTCTCACTATAAGGCACTCACTCTCAGGCGGCAGTGGAGGAATTCCCTAGATGGAGTCAACGGTGGCGCCTACAGCTCCAGTTTGATCGAACTGGCAGTGTAATATATGAGCTGCTTCGACATATTTGAACACCAGGTATATAGGGATTTCCAATACTGAGCCAGGGTGTTGGAAAAGAGTTGGTGGCGGAGGAGCCCTCAATGGGTCAACGGCAGCGCTCATATCCCAAAATGGGATACTGTCCTAGGGTCAAAACAAGGGCCTGGCCCTCCAGATTGGGGGTAATGCTTTGGGTTAACTGCCTATCCACGGAAAAAAGATTATGTTACGAAGCAACCAATTGCCTCGGAAAGGACTGATATTATTGTTGACGACCATGCTAAACGAAAAAAGGACAACGACGTTCGTATCTGCACCTGCAATGTGAGAACATTAAACAGGAGAGGTGCAGCCGAACAACAAGGGGAAGCCCTAAACTACTACAACGCAGACATTACTGCCATCCAGGAAATACGATGGGATGGGCCGGGCAAAAAGAGGATGAAAAACTGTGACATCTACTATGGACCATGTTAAAGTAAGCAGAAACATCGACTATTTGGATGCGGTTTTGTTATAAGTGCCAGACTTAGGCAAGAAGTCTTATGTTTCCAATACATTAGCGAACGCATTGTAACAATCCGCATCAAGGCCAAATTTGCAAACATATGCCTTATATGCGCTCATGCTCCGACGGAGGAAAAAGATTTTAAAGCAAAGATATTCAGAGACGACATCTTTAGCAGTATTGTCCGAAAATATTTAGACTGATTGACTTTGCTAAGGAACGAAATGCCACTATAGGTTTCCTCACCTCGATATCCATATGGGGACATGGCACGCATCCATTATTTTAGATATCCGAACATTCCGAGGGGCTAACATCGACTCGAACCACTACCTTGTTGCAGCCAAGATAAGGATGAGGATATCCACTTCGCCACAACAAACCAGAAATACTGTGAAAAAATTTAATGTCGAAAGACTGCAATCGCCAGAGACCGCCAAGACCTTCGCGCAACGCGTATCCCTAAACCTCTCGATTCACACCGCACCACCAGCATCTTATGTCGAAGAACAATGGCAACGATGCCAACGAGCCATTAGATCAGCCGCAACTGATGGTTTCTGAAGGTTTCTCGCGGCCACCAGCAAGAAACCCCTGGTTCGATGAGGAATGCCGACAGATGCTCGCAGCCAAGAACGAGGCGATGGCCAACAACATTCCGCTATCATTCAGAACGAACCATTTAATATTGGCAACGACAGCGAAAACTGCCAACCGCCCGACCTAAGTGAAGTGAGAACAGCAATATCTAAACTCAAGCTTAATAAGGCCGCCGGAAATGACGGCCTTCCCACTGAGCTTTATAAAGCTGGCGGAGATGACTTGGTAAGCAACATCCACCAACTCATAAGCCAAATCTGGTCAGTTGAAAGCGTGCCTGAAGAATGGAACCTCAGCATCGTTTGACCGATCCACAAAAAAGGAGACCCTCTGAACTGCGCCAACTACAGAGGCATAAGTCTGCTCAACATCGCCTACAATATCCTATCTGCCGTAATATGTGAACGCCTGAAACCGTTTACCAACAACCTTATCGGCCCTTATCAGTGTGGTTTTAGGCCAGGAAAGTCCACAATCGATCAAATTTGCACTCTTCGGTAGATCCTGGAAAAAAACCCAAGAAGTCCAAATCGATACCCACCACCTATTTATCGATTTCAAAGCCGCAGACGACAGCATTTATAGAGATGAACTCTACAGAGCCATGTCTTGTTTTGGTATACCGCCCAAACTCGTCCGTTTTTGTAGGATGACGATGGAGAATTCTCGCTGCACCATCAGAGTCGGAAACGACCTCACCGACACATTCGATACCAAAAAAGGATTTAGGCAAGGCGATGCGCTGTTATGTGAATTCTTCAACATGATTCTTGAGAGGATTGTGCAAAACTCCCGAGCCAACACCAGAGGCACAATTTTCCAAAAGTCGGTGCAACTACTAGCATACGCTGACGATATTGACATCATTGGTAGGACTCAACGTGATGTCATAGCCACGTTTGCTAGTATAGAGAAGGAAGCGGCGAAAATGGGTTTAGCAGTAAATGAGGGTAAGACTAAGTATATGCTGTCATCACGAAAGGACTCACAACATCGACGAAGTGGACAGAACGTCACCATTGACAGATATAACTTTGAGGTAGTACGGGACTTTGTCTACCTCGGCTCCGCTATTAACTCTGACAACAATATCTTGTCAGAAATCAAACGAAGAATTACGCTTGTCAAGCGCTGTTTCTTCGGGCTAAGAAGGCAATTTAGTAGGTAAGCCTTCACTTGAACTACTAAGAAGATCCTATTTAAGACCCTGATTATCCCAGTCCTGCTCTACGGCGCTGAAGCATGGACCTTATCAAAAGCGGATGAAGAAATCCTTGGTCGATTCGAGAGGAAAATTCTTCGAAAACTCTTCGGTCCCGTTTGCGTTGACGGGCTTTGGAGACGAAGATTCAACCACGAACTATACGAGCTGTTTAGCGACATACCCCTAGTCAAAAAAACTCCGCATTGGACGTTTAAGATGGCTAGGACATGAAGAAAGAATGGAAAGCAATACTCCGGCTCGCAGAGACTTCGATTCCCAGCCAGGCGTCCGACGCAGTAGAGGAAGACCTCGCCTTAAGTGGCGCGCACAAGTAGAAATCGACCTCAACCAACTTGGAGTGTACAACTGGAGGCAGTTAGCTAAGGACCGGGTTAATTGGACAGGCATGTTGGTTGAGGCCCAGGTGCATCCCGGATTGTAGCGCCACTTTAGTAAAGTAAGAAAGTAGATCGCGGATGAAGTAGATGGTTGGACTGAATAACTGGCAGAAACGTGCCCAGTATCAAAGAGGATGGAATGCTGCTCTGTCTCAGGCAGAGAGCTTCAACCGGTCGTTAGCTCATTAAGTGAAGTAAGTAAGTATAAATGTTGCCTTAGGATGCAAAATTTAATTGGTCCGTTAGTCGCTTTGACAATTTTACCACGTGTATGTATGCCTTGTGATATCGTGTATTAATAGTTCATAGATACGTTTAGATCTTCTTCCAATCATTAACCTTTTTCTTACTATTGAAGGTCGGAAACTATAGTGATCACTTGATTTTTTTGAAACTGATTTTTTTTTAAATTCTGACTTGCCGAAACTATAAGATGCACGTCGACCTAAAAGATCTATTGTGCTTGCCGTCAGATGTCTGTTTAGGTTAGTAGCGCTTCTACTTTCCTAATGTAGCTGATAAAAAGTTCCCGCTGCTGAACGTATTTTCAGCTACATTAAGATTTAAAAACTGAAATAGTGTCCATATTCACCAATTACATACCTTCTGATCATGTTCAAGATCAGTTTGCAGATATCTTCCATATGATATCTGCATATCTTCCGTATGATCGTTGGATATCATCTTGTTGGAAAAACCCCAATCACAATGACAATGAACAAGTTCATCACATCCATGTGTTGATGCGTCAATTCTGAATGAAGATCAATCCCCAAGGACTACTAGGCAAATTATTAAACATCAAAATTAAACATCCCAAGTCCATCTCTGACTCCATCGTTACACAAAACTCCACTTTCCAAGTCCAGGGTTCAAGTACCCACGTTCACCTCGTAGCCTATCATCGTCCACACACTTAACCCATTCACTTCCCAATTCAATTGATGTCCACCGGCGGCGTACTTGCACCGCACGAAACAACGCCTAATTAACCGCATCTCATGCCATTTGCGCATAAATTTCTCAATAACAAGCCATACAGCGGATAAAGTGAATAAATTCAGCGCCGCGGACAAATTAATATTTTTTTGCATTTAAATCATACAAAGTGCGTGGTTTATTTGCAACCGAGTCCAAGTCTTCCAAGTCTGGAGATATACGACAACGAGATGAAGATGAAGCATCATAATAATATCCGTGCATACCTGACCATACGGATTGGGGAATCTTTTTTTTTTTTTGGATTTTTTTAAGCCAAGGATGGATGTCACCTTCGAAGTGAGACAACGAGTTATTTAACGCGCAATGATATTCCAGTGTACAGCGGAATTCAATTCAACAGACGGGCGAAAATCGAAGGAAGGGAACAAGTGGGTCCTTCCGGCCGGGGAGACATTGCTTCGGTTGGGAATGCTCCAATCCAATAAATCATTCTCACAAATTGATTGGATCCGTATTCTTTTATAAATTGTTTGGGTTTTGCCCTTTTTTCTTGCTGGTGGAAACTGAGACTTGAAGTGCACTTGAGGCATCAATTGGTGGTTGGGCAGAGGATGGCTGACGGGAGTGGTGAATAAGGTGATTGGTGTTATGGGGCGCTGTAGATCTAGAAATAAGTAGATAAGCTGTCATATATTAAGCTTTTTTTTAACTTTACGATCATAGGCAGTTCTATGTCCTGCAAGTACAGAAGCTTAAGTTCTTCCAGCGATTATGCGAATTTATCGCTAGGAAGACTTCACTTTTGCTTTGAAAAAGTCTGATCGTACTCTTTGAAAGCATCGCCTTTCAACATGGAAGAAAAGCCAACTTCCCAATAAGACGTCGAAATGCGCCCTTTCTTACGTCTGCTACTCTGATCTCCGCATGTGATCTTGGATGAACTTGGAGTACTCTACCCCGCACCCAACATTGTGGAGGTACGTTGTCTTCATTGATTATGACCATGTTTCCGACATGAAGAATTGGCTCGTTCGTAGACCACATTATCCGGCATTGAAGTTCATAGATGTATCCCTTGGTCCAACGTGGACAAAAATGGTTCTTCACGATGTTTATTCTACGCCATCTCTGAATGAAACCGATGTTTGTGGTGTCATCAGGGACTTCTGGAAGTGCCTTCAGGGATGATCAAATGAGCGGGGTTTCAGTATCTTAACTTAAGTGGCGCTACAGTCCGGGATGAACCTGGGCCTCAACCAATATGCCTCTCCAATTAGCCTGGCCCTTAGCTATCTCCCTCCAGTTGCGCACTCCAAGTTGGTTGTGGTCGGTTTCTACTTGTGCGCGCCACTTAAGGCGAGGTCTTCCTCTACTGCGTCCGACGTCTGGCTGGGAATCGAAGACTCTGCGAGCCGGAGTATTGGTGTCCATTCTTTCTACATGTCCTAGCCATCTTAAACGTCCAATGCGGAGTTTTTTGACTAGGGGTATGTCGCTGTATAGCTCGTATAGTTCGTGGTTGAATCTTCGTCTCATAGCCCGTCAACGCAAACGGGACCGAAGATTTTTCGAAGAATTTTCCTCTCGAATCTACCAAGGATTTCTTCATCCGCTTTTGATACGGTCCATGCTTCAGCGCCGTAAAGAAGGACTGGGAAGATTAGGGTCTTATGTAGGATCTCCTTAGTAGTTCAAGTGAGGGCTATACTACTAAATTGCCTTCTTAGCCCGAAGCAACAGCGGTTCGAAAGATTGTTCGTTCAATTCCTGACGAGATGTTCTTGTCAGAGTTAATAGCGTAGCCGAGGTACACAAAGTCCCGTACTACCTCAAAGTTATATCTGCCACTGGTGACGTTCTGTCCAATTCGTCAATGTTGTGTGTCTTTTCATGTTGACAGCATACACTTGGTCTAACCCTAATTTACAGCTAAATGTTTGCCTCTTCCTTCTCTATACTAGCAAACGTGGCTATGACATCACGGTGAGTCCTACCAATGATGTCTATATCGTCGGCGTATGCTAGTAGTTGCACCGACTTTTGGAAAATTGTGCCTCTGGTGTTGGCTCGGGAGTTTTGCACAATCTTCTCAAGAATCAAATTGAAGAAGTCACATGACAGCGCATCGCCTTGGCTAAATCCTTTTTTGGTATCGAATACGTCGGTGAGGTCGTTTCCGACCCTGATGGTGCAGCACCTACACAAACGGACGAGTTTGGGCGGTGTACCAAAACTAGACATGGCTCTGTATAGTTCGTCTCTATAAATGCTGTCGTATATGCGGCTTTGAAATCGATAAATAGGTGGTGGGTATCGATTTGGACTTCTTGAATTTTTTCCAGGATCTGCCGAAGTGTGAAAATTTGATCGGTTGTGGACTTTCCTGGCCTAAAACCACACTGGTAAGGGCCGATCAGGTTGTTGGTAAAATGTTTCAGGCGTTTACATATTACGGCAGATAGGATCTTGTAGGCGATGTTGACCGGACTTATGCCTCTGTAGTTGGCGCAGTTCAGAGGGTCTCCTTTTTTGTGGATCGGACAAACGATGCTGAGGTTCCATTCTTCAGGCATGCTTTCAACCGACCAGATGTGGCTTATGAGTTGGTGGATGTTGCTTACCAAGTCATTTCCGCCAGCTTTATAAAACTCAGCGGGAAGGCCGTCATTTCCGTCGGCCTTATTAAGCTTGAGTTTAGATATAGCTATCCTCACTTCACTTAGGTCGGGTGGTTGGCAGTTTTCGCTGTCGTTGCCAATATTAAATGGTTCCCTCTTCCTGACAGCGGAATGTTGTTCGTCATCGCCGTTTAACAGTCTGCAGAAGTGGTTCTTCCATACCCTCAGCATCGACTGTGTCTCAACTACGATATTTCCTTGTTCATCTCGACAGGATTCTGTTCGAGCCTTGTATCCTTGGCTTTGACGTTTTACACTTTGGTAAAATTTGCGAACATCGTTCCTGGAGTCGCATCTCTCCATATCCTCAATCAAGCGCTTTTTTTGCTCTTTTTTTCTTCTTCCTGAAAAGCTGGTGTTCTTCCCTTCTTCTCTGTCTATAGAGCTCAATGGCAGCTATCGTCGTCACCTGCAGCTTAGCCTTGTATGCATCGTTTTGTGTTGTGATCATCTTTCGGCATTCCTCATCAAACCCCTCTATTTAGCTCTGTCCCTATCGCACAACAACTTTTTTACTTTTTACTTGCCCGCTCCACTTAAGGCGATACCTTCCTCTACTTCCTTTAACGTCTGAGAATCAAAGACCCAGCGAACAGGAGTACGTGCCCTAGCCGTCTGAAACTTGCAGTGCGGATTTTCAATGGAACAGAACAGAAGTACGTGCCCTAGCCGTCTGAAACTTGCAGTGCGGATTTTCAATGGATTTTTTTTGACCGGGTCTACTTTAACCAATGGCCTGCATTTTTTCAACAAACCAGTGGTGTAGGTTTGGTTAGGTTAGGTTGGTGGGTTGATGAGGCAGACGGTGTGTATCCTCCTTCATCGCCCTCAGGTCAATATAGACCCATTGTGATGCCCGTTGGGGGTCCACTTATGTGGTTGGTTCATTCATTGTCCCGTTACTGTCCATTGTTGTTAGCCTCTTTCCAGCCATCCAGATGTTGATGCAAACCTGAAAAGATTAGGGAGAGGGATTTCGGACCAGTGGTGTAAGACTACCTAAGGAATAGCTTGTAAAAAAAAGACTCCCCTACATCAAGCTAACTTGTCCGCTAGGTCCAAAAGAACAAAAGATTCATCAGAACCCTCCAACTATTGTACAATTCACCCAATCAAGGCCATAATTATGCCTCAAGGCCCTCAATCAACCCAGAGCCCACCCTGGAATCAGCGTAAAGAACCCCGTAGTGCAATTCCTATCTCTGTCGTCAAGGAAATGCATCCTCGCCTCTCCGAAAAAAAATGCTAAAATATGAAAGTCCATGTTATGGCAACTTGAAGAGTCTCTTTTGGCCTACCAAAGGCAAAAAAAAAACTTTTCAAAGGAAAACTGTCACCCCAGTGATAGCAGCAACCAACTCTTCAACCGTTCCTACCTCTACCCCACTCCATCCACTGGAAATATCACATCAGAGGAGGCTTTTTATTAAATGATAACGAGGCAACACTCTTCGTCCTCAAACCGATAGATCCACACACACACACGCCAGAACCGACTGCAATCGGTGGATCATATTTGCTCTTCATTAAAACAAACTGAAGACTGCTACAGCCTGAGCCATCCGGCCCATCCAGGCCGGGGCAATTAATCACAGAATAATATTTCATTTTTAAATATGTCCGACACACTTAAGGGGGGACTTCTCAGGTCTGGAACCTCAGTGCTGGCAGCAGTTTGACCAGTTTTTCGGTTTGTCTCTTCATCATCGTCACCCCGGTCGAGGTGGCTACTTTAACAGTTTTTTGTCCTCTGCGTGGATCCTTTTTTTTTTAGTTTAACGCCTCGGGGATCATATTGTGATAACGCACCAGGCCGCCGGCCGTCAATGATTGCAATTGCATTTCGTCGTCGTCTGCTCTCGGAGGATCTGGTCGTCGCAGCGTCATCTTTTTCTCCTTCATCCTGTGACGACAATCTGAGGTATTTTTCGTGAGCTCGATTATTTATTAACTTGTTTGCATTTTGTAAAATTGAGAGTTTTAATGCGAATACCGTGGTCATATCAACACACACAGTCATTTGGCACACAAGCTGATAAGGGGGTTTGTCCCGATGATGAGCGAGTGAGGAGACCTTCCTCTTTGGCAGAGCCCAGGTTAAGTTAATGTACTTACATGATCAGGACGTTATCGTGGTGCTGTTATCGTGTCCTTAGTGTTGGCTCTCTCGGTATGGTGAAACCCCCAGTGAGTGTGTGGAATGTCTCATTGGGTCTGGAGCTTGTCTTCGATTTGTCTTGGCTTGGTGGCGGGCTTATATAGGTTGGTGTCATGTGGGACGGTGTGCATGACATTTCGTGATCTTTTGCTGGTGCGAAGTACTTGATTTGGAGCGTATTAAGTGCCAATTTTAATTTGCCGATAACAGATGAAATACGAGAAACGATTGAGAAGTGTTTCGGTTTTTTTATTCGATTCGATTGGGTATGGCATCTTCAGGGAAGAGTTTGGTGTCCACGGAAGAGGGGATAGTGGATGGGTTATGATGAAGTTGGGGTACTTTTAGTTTATTAAGAGGTGTGAAGCCGATGTTATGGCAGCGATTGCAAGAGCATGCTTTAGCACGGACAAATGAGTGCATTTTCAGAGGTACCTGGAGGCTTTTTATGTTTCCGCAGGAATTAGTGAGGGTACGATAACCATTCACTTATTGGGTCTTACAAATTGTTGAAATCTAGGTCCTGGTTTAAGTCTTTCAGTAATGCCTGCGAAAGAATAACAAATATCCAAGAGTTGTACCTTGAATGTCGGGTTCGGAATGGACGCGGCTTAAATTGTTCAAGTAACAGTATAGGTTAGGTTAGGTTGGTGGGTTGATGAGGCAGACGGTGTGTGTCTTCCCTCATCGCACTCAGGTCAATATAGACCCATTGTAATGCCCGTTGGGGGTCCACTTGTGTGGTTGGTTCATTCATTGTCCCGTTACTGTCCATTGTTGTTAGCCTCTTTCCAGCCATCCAGATGTTGTTGCAAACCTGAAAAGATTAGGGAGAGGGATTTCGGATAGATCCGTGAGGTCATGGAAAAAGTATTTTCCTAAGGTTCTCATTCTTAATTGGCTGAGGCCTGGGCAGTGGCACAGAAAGTGGAGGGTATCCTCGTGTATTTCTTCATCACCGCAGCCTCTACAGTTTGTGGCTTTTTAGGAATTTGAGTCCAGTAAGAATCCCAACTAAAGTCGAGACAGATTTCCTGTTTCAAGTAACAGTATAAGAGTATAAGTTTGATCGCAGTCTCTCATTCCGTCTTCTGGACCACAGCCAACTAAAACAAAAAGACGTTGTGGCGATCTTTTGCGTCTTGAAATACTGAGTTCAATATCACAATCGAAACTGTCTAAGCCAGATCACTTTGACGATCATATTCGTTAAGGCTCAGTGGTGTGATGGTTAGTGCGATGAACTGCCTCGCAGAAGGTCTGGGTTCGATTCCCAGCCGTATGATTTTCACTGGCCCTCCTCTCGTGATGATCTGATAAATCAGCCGAGTAGTATCCATTGTCAAGAAAAGCTTATCTCAGCCGTCCGGATTTGGCGGCATAAAACAAGAGGTCCCGCCATCGTGCAAGAAGTACACACGCACAAATGAATGGTTGTAAGAAAGTTTGGCAACGAGCCTGTTGCTCCAAAAATTTTTAATTTTTTTTTATTCGTGGTAGGCAGGACGGTAAGGGCGGTAAGATGGGATAAGCTGGTTATGTAGTTTATGTAGGTAAGGTATGTTATGTTGATCATGTAGTTTCTCAAGGTTAGGTCAGAAGGGTTGTGTTTGAATGATATACACATTTTCACCCAGAAACCGGAAAGGACGATTATATAAATCCTTGAGTTTTCACCTAGCTGAAGCCTACCAACTCCGACTATCAGCCTGCATATGGCTACCGCTGAAAGGCTAGTACCTTGATAGTGGATAGGGTTTAATCCCCGTGTAAAGTCTTGTTGGTTGAAGATGAAAGTGGGGGACTGTCGTGTACTCATACTAATATTCCATTCCAAGCAGCATCGGAGGAACTCCCAAGCTATAGTAAACGATGGCGTCTATAGTCTCAGTTAGGAAAGGCAAAGTAAACAACCCATTTTGAGCTGATTTGACATATTTGGACAACATGTCATCTAGGAATCTGAAGGATAAGTCAGTCCCTTTGAACCTGGATTGTGGCGAATGAGTCGAAAGAGCAGCGGCAGCGATCAATCCCGTAGTGAATTCTAATGCTCCCGTGTCCTAGGGTTATCTAATAAATTGGAGCTGCCCCTTCAGGTTAAGGGTTTTGCCGTCAGGGTATCTCCCTTACGACGTAAAAAAATAGACAGTTATATAAGAGACAACAGCCTCGGATAACAAATCGCCTCAAATATTAGCCAGTGCCGGAATATTCACGGATAACGACTAACGAATGTTGAAATCGTACCTTGGACTTCAATGCGCAAATCGGTAAGAAAAAAATCTTCGGCGGATTAGTTGTAGCAATGACAACAGATAATAGCTTCCGACCAACAAAGGCAGCATGCAATACTGTTACCAGAAGTACTATGTTCCTACGACATCGAATTCACAAAGCACCCTGGCGACTTCAGTTGTACGAATCGTCATATGGTCATAGGCAGAGCATGCATCCAACATTCATAGGGGCAAACCGCCTCGGTTCTGACCATTTATTCGTCGCAGCCAAATTCAGAGCCCAACTGTCTAACGAGAAGAAGCAACGAATGGTGAAAAAAACATATGGGAAGGCTACAATCAGCTGTCCGAATAGTTGAATACCTTATCCTATCCTATCCTGATTGTAAATGTCCCCTAAAAACTAAATGAATCTTGCTCAGACGGTGTATCTAAATCTTATAGGTTCGACAAAAAACGACGTTCTTCTATTGATAAGCTCTGAGATAGGGTTTACAAATTATTTTTCTAGAATAACGCCCCAAAAAGGATGGCGTGGGTTAAAATGATCTATAGACGAAATGTTCAAAGTATTATTCTGAAAATATTTGCATCAAAAGTTTTTTTCAAGTTTTCCCCAAATTGAACCAAAAAATTGTTTCAAAAAAAGTACCAAAAAGTATATCTAGTTAAATTAGTTCTCTATGTTACAAACCCTGTATCAAAATGATTATAGTCCTATGAAATAGGGTATATAGAGACTTCAAGTGCATGCGAGGAAGGCGTATGGAGTTGAAGATACAACCGCGAACTTTATGGGCTGTACTAAGATGTGAATGTAGTTCAAAAGTTAAAAACATGTTACATAGGCTCGGCCAGATCGAGCAAGTGAACAATAATCGAATTACAGCATTTATGTTCACGGCAGCGCAATGAATACCGAACCTCCGGTTTAAGAATCAAGCGATCGCGGATGCCAGAGCACTTAAACTGAACAGCTGACAGCAACGTGCACAGGAACGAAGAAGATGGAAGGCCACCTTGTCTCAGACAGAGTCCCTCAACGCGTAAGGAGACCGTAAACTAAAAATTAAGTCCAAGGTGGCGCAAAAGTAATCCTCCTATCAGAAAATGCTATAAATTTTGCGATTGGCCCCTAATGTCAGTTCTGTTTTGACATTTGTGTAGTAAGCACATGCGAAATACACGTTAATAAACAATGTTACGCTACACTGCTCCAGAACGCGGAATATTGTTGACTATTTATTTGAGCAATAATCGGTCGGTGACTTTGGCACAACATGAATTTCGTCGCAGATTTCCTAGCCGTCCAACGCATACTGGTGAAACACTGCGACGTTTAGCCGCTCGCCTCGAAGAGACTGGCACAACACGAGATGCTGCCAGGCGTGGCAGACCCCGGAGTAGCCGTTCTGCAGAGAATATTGCTGCTGTAGCCGAAGATGTCATGGAAGCGCCGTCGATATCGACCAGACGACGTGCCACGCAAATGGGTATCAGTCGACGGTCTTTACAGCGAATTTTGGTACAAGATTTGAAGATATTTCCGTACAAAGTCCAGACGGTGCATCAGCTCCAATCGCGTCTAACATACGCTCAAGCCATCCTTAATCACCACCGAGAGGAAGATGATTTTTCATCAAAAATAATCATGAGTGATGAGGCCCATTTCCATCTTAGCGGGTACGTAAATAAGCAAAATTTACGCTTCTGGGGCACTGAAAATCCGCGTGTAATCCACGAAGAGCCATTGCACCCGCTCAAAGTCACTGTATGGTGTGCTGTTTTCGCTGGAGGAGTCATCGGACCTTTTTTCTTCGAAGACGTAGCGGGCCAAACGGTTACTGTGAATGGTGAACGCTACAGAGCAATGATCAACGAGTTCATTTTGCCGCAACTTGATGAATTGGAATTGGAAAACATGTGGTTCCAACAGGACGGTGCAACGGCACACACTGCACGTGCCACAACCGATATGCTGAAGGATGCATTTCCCGGGCGCCTAATCTCCCGTTTTGGCGATTTGCACTGGCCAGCAAGATCGCCTGATTTGACCGCTCCAGACTCCTTTTTGTGTGGCTTTTTTAAGTCGCGGGTTTATGTCAACAAGCCTCAGACTCTTGCAGCTCTTAAAGACAATATCCGTCAAGAATGTGAGGACCTATCGCCGGAAGTTTTGGCCAAAGTGATGCAAAATGCCATAAAAAGATTCAAATGACAATCAACTGTGGCGGCGGCCATTTACATGACATCATATTCTCGACTTGATTTTAAAAAAATTAAAAGACCAAACAAAAATAATCCACAAGAAGAATCAAAGTTTTTCATTTTTTTTTATATTACAGCCAAAAAACATCGGAAGTTTATTTTTGCGCCACCTTGTACAATGGAACTTGTAAGCACATACTACGTCGATTCCGCATCAATCTGGTTTGGTGGTTGACTTGACAGCTTATACTTGGAGGACTTGCCAGCTATCCCAATAGTACAGAATTTTCACTTTTGTAATAAACAAGCTGGCCCGTCAAACGTTGTTTTGCCATTATCAAATGGAATGACCGCCTACAGCGCCACTTTTTTTTTTTTTTTTTCCTAAACCTTCGCGGAGCAATAACGAACAAATCCGCAGAAGGAAGTATCCAATTTGGTCCAGTCGTTTTCGAGTTTTAAGCATCCGAACAAACCAAGATCCATTTTTATATATATAGATAGTCATGGCCCAAATACCCCTTTGAAACAGAAATGGTTACACTAACCAGCATCTGATGGTTGGGTGTTGTAGAACGAGGGTAGACTCGGATTGGCTTTAACTTGGTAATGCCCAGTGGTTGTAACTACACATTAAACGGCTTATTTTTAACTCCATCGGATATTGGTCTCATACATCCGGATTTGACTTCCATAACAATAGGTGCGAGTGTTGATAACAAGAAGAAAAACAGAAGCACTATAAACAGCCTGGTTAGACTGGCACGGAATACTCAGCCTGCTATCTAAGGCGAACCTATATGAGATGCTTCAAAATATTCGGACAACAGATTATCTAGGAATCTTAAGGGTAAGTCAGGCCCCTTGAACATAATGGTGGCGGATGAACCGAAAGGCCAAGGGCAGCGATAAATCCGGTAGTGGATATTGATGACGCCATGTCCTAGGGGTATCTAATAAATTAGAACTGGCCCCTCAGGTTTTGGGTTGTGCTTTGGGTTAACCCACCCATGGAAAAAACCTATTGTTACGAAGCAACTAATAGCCTCGGAAAGGACTGATTTATTGTTGACAACCATGCTGAACGAAAAAAGGACAACGACGTTCGTATCTGCAGCTGCAACTGGACTGTGAGAATATTAAACAGGAGAGGTGCAGGCGAACAACTAGCGGAAGTCCAAAGCTGCTATAAAGCAGACATAACGGCCATCCAGGAATGCGATGGAATGGGCCGGGGAAAAAGAGGATGGAAAACTGTGACATCTACTATGGACCGTGTTACAGTGAGCAGAAACAGCGACTATTCGGTTGCAGATTTCTTATAAGTGCCAGACTTAGGCAAGAAGTCTTATGTTTTCAAGACATAAGCGAACGCATAGTAACAATCCGCACCAAGGCCAAATTCGCCAATATAACCCTTATATACGCTCACGCTCCGACGGAAGAAAAAGATGATAAAGCTAAGGATTGCTTCTACGAGCTCCTTGACAAAACCTATGAGCGACTACCGAAGTACGATGTTAAAATTGTGCTGGGAGATTTTAACGCAAAGGTAAGAAGAGAAGACATCTTTAGAAGTATTGTCGGAAAACATAGCCTACACGACAACACGTCTGGTAACGGACCTAGGCTAATTGATTTCGCTACGGAACGAAATGCCACTATAGCCAGCACACGGTTTCCTCACCTCGATATCCAAAAGGGGACATGGCGGTCTCCAGATCAACGAACGGTGAACTAAATTGATCACATTGCGATAGACAAGAGGCACGCATCCAGTATTTTGGATGTCCGAACATTCCGAGGGGCTAACATCGACTCGAACCACTAACTTGTTGTCAAGGTAAGGATGCGGATATCCACCACGCCACAAAAAAAAAAACAGAAATACTGTGAAAAAATTTAATGTCGAAAGACTGCAATCGCCAGAGACCGCCAAGACCTTCGCGCAACGCGTATCCCTTAACCTCTCGACTCACAACACACCACCAGCATCTAATGTCGAAGAATAATGGCAACGATGCCAACAAGCCATTAGATCAGCCGCAACTGACGTGCTAGGTTTCTCTCGGCCACCAGCGAGAAACCCCTGGTTTGATGAGGAATGCCCACAGATGCTCGCAGCCAAGAACGAGGCCTACAAGGCTAAGCTGCAGGTGAAGACGAGAGCTGCCATTGAGCTCTATAGTCAGAGAAGAAGGGAAGAACAGCGGCTTTTCAGAAAGGAGAAAAAAAAGAGCTAGAAAGGCGCACGATCAAGGAGGATATAGAGAGGTGCCACTCCAGGAACGATGTTCGCAAGTTTTACCAAAGTGTAAAACGTCAAAGCCAAGGATACAAGGCTCGAACAGAATCCTGTCGAGATGAACAGGGAAATATCGTTGTTGAGACACAGTCGATGCTGAGGGTATGGAAGAACCACTTCTGCAGACTATTAAACGGCGATGGCGAACAACATTCCGCTGTCAGGCAGAACGAACCATTTAATATTGGCAACGACAGCGAAAACTGCCAATCACCCGACCTAAGTGAAGTGAGGATAGCAATATCTAAACTCAAGCTTAATAAGGCTGCCGGAAATGACGGCCTTCCTGCTGAGCTTTATAAGGCCGGCGGAACTGACTTGGTGAGTTACATCCACCAACTCGTAAGCCAAATCTGACCGGATGAAAGTTTGCCTGTAGAATAGAACCTCAGCATCGTTTGCCCGATCCATAAAAAAGGAGACCCTCTGAACTGCCCCAACTAAAGGCATAAGTCTGCTTAACATCGCCTACAAGATCCTATCTGCCGTAGTATGTGAACGCCTAAAACTGTTTACCAACAACCTGACCGGTCCTTATCAAATATTCACACTTCGTCAAATCCTGGAAAAAACCCAAGATGTCCAAATCAGTACCCACCACCTATTCATCGATTTCAAAGCCGCAAACGAACGCATTTATAGAGATGAACCATACGGGGCCATAGTCTTCCTCGGCTCCGCTATTCACTCTGACATTTGACAACAACATCTCGTCAGAAATTAAACCCTTGTCAACCGCTGTTTCTTCGGGCTATGAAGGCAATTTATAAGTGAAGCCCTCACTTGAACTACTAAGGAGATCCTATATAAGACCCTGATCATCAAAGTCCTGCACTACGGCGCTGAAGCATGGACCGTATCAAAATGGATGAATAAATCCTTGGTCGATTCGGGGGGGAAATTCTTCAGTCCCGTTTGATTTGACGGGCTATGAAGTTGATAATTAAACCAAGAACTATACGAGCTGTATAGGGACAGACCCCTGGTCAAAAAAACTCCGAATTGGACGTTTAAGATGGCTGTGACATGCATAACGAATGGACACCAATACTCCGGCTTGCAGAGTCTTCGATTCCCAGCCAGACATCGGACGCAGAAGAGAAAGACCTCGCCTTATATGGCGCTCACAACCAACTTGGAGTGGCCAACTGGACGCAGTTAGCTAAGGATATGCTTGTTAGTATGTCAGTATACCATACCATACTAGCATTCTTTTGCCACAAAATTGCTTATAGCAGGCGCAGGAAAGAAGACTCATTTCGTTCCGTGGAGGTATTATACTGATTTCCTGTCAAGATTTCGAGCGAAAAATAGCTGTCAGTGTCAAAATAAAGAAACCACTACTTAGCCCACCCTTTATATTTGGAAATAACCGAGCATACCCATATTGATGCAGTAACTAGGCGGCTTGAGAAGCAAGTGCGCTTCTCAATCCCAACAGGAAACGCGGAAACTCTTACGATGAGTGGTGTCCATCACACTCCTGTTCTACCAATATCTTGGCGACTAACCTAAATTTCAATAGCCTAACCTAATCTGGATGCCTTTTTTGCCAGTTTGTGAGCTTATGACGTCACAGTATACTGATTTCGAGAAGCTAAGTCTCATAAGTAAATCCAGAAGCTGAAGGTCCTATTTATACCCTATCCCATAGGGGTATATTAGTTTTGATACATAGTTTGTAACATAGAGAAATAATTTAGCTATATATACCTCAAAGTATATGGATCGACTCAGAATCGATAGCTGAGTCGATTTAGCCATGTCTGTCCGTCCGTCCGTACGTCACCAGTTTTTGGGCCTTAAATTTTGAGCTAGAAGGATGAAATTTGGTACACGTGCTCTTTGTTGCTCCCAGCAGAACAAGTGTAAAAATTTTTGAAGTCCGCCCACTGCCACGCCCCCTTTTTAGAAAAACGTATTTTTTGGCCAAACCATAAGGAATTTTGAAAAACTTTCTGAACAACATATTTAGACAATCTGAATATCTGTATTTCGTTCATATAAAGTTTTTTGCCACGCCCACTTTTTGGGGGCGTTTTTAATAAAAAACGTTTTTCGGTCAAATTTTAAAATTTTCTAAAAAAATTTTGATGCAGAATCATTAGTAATATAAATATGAACATTTCGTCAATAGACCATTTTAACCCACGCCCACTTTTTGGGGGCGTTTTTATATAAAAACTATTTTTATACACCACGCCATAACATATGCAGGAGAAAACCTTGTTTTTGTAGAACCGTAAAAGTTTTTTATAAGCTGTCTGAAGAATTTGTTGTCACCATGTCATATTCTTAATTTTATCCACATCGTGTTTTTAGCCATGTCCACTTTTTGGGGATTTTAGTTTTACAGATAGGATGGGATAGGGTATTCAACGATCCGCACAGTGGATTGTAGCCTTCTCATATGTTTTTCTCTTCGAGATGTGCTCGAAGTGTTTTAAACCACATACTACAACACCGATGCGATTTACTTCGGAAACTTGTTCTGCGGAATAAATGACCGCCATTTCGTCTCAAAACCATAAGCTTGTGTTCTACCACCATTTTATAATAAAAAATTCGTTTAAATGGTATTTGTACCACCACTTGCTTAGTACCACCAGATTGCACATTCCAAATACCAACGTCCCTTCAATCAAATTCTGGTTTTCATTGTGTTCCCCCCCTCAAAAATGTCCAATCGGTAACATTTCTATTTTAATGACCCCTAAAAATGGCATTCCCATCAAGGTGTTGTAAACCCCGTCAGAAAAGCTCTAAAGTGCCCCAATAAATCTGTAAAATGTACGTGCCTTTGCGCCAGATCCACATAAAACACTTAACCTAACAAATACCTGCGAGATATCTCCATTCTCCATTCCGACACGAAGTGTCAGCACAATGCTGAAGCCTCTACTTAAGCCCCGCTAATCAGGTGAATTCTTATTTAACGAGCACACTTGTGACATTTTTCCGATTCCTAAAGAACTGGGGTCCCCACCTTTTGTTTGTTGGTTTTATGCACCTCAATCTGCAGGTCTAATAAATCCCAAAAAAAAAAAGATCAATCCCTCCAGAGGAAATTATTTTTAACGTCCCCCCTCCATAAATCTGTGTTCTTAGCGCTCTTTTAACGACAGACAGAGTGTCTCTAAACATGGAATGGGTGACGTGCAGACCGTTTTTGATTGGAAGACAATTCCCGAATTGATTGGCTTCAATTTCTTTTATTTGACGCGTATATCTTGGCGAAGCATAAATGTCTCGAACTAATCCTTTCCCGCTGCACGAGAACGAGTACGTGTATCTGTATCTGTGACAAAGGGCATGGGGTAAACTCGTTTCCAGAGACAAACATCTCTGAGACAATGAGAACTTCCTGAAACTCTGATCGCAGACACAGCAACGAACCTTGATCGGTTCTGGTTCGAGAACAATTCCTGGAACAATGGACTGCTAATAAGCAGAACCCCGCATCTCGATTGATTGAACGGCAGCAGCAGCAGTGCTTGGAAATGGAACCGAGTTAAGCTCACGTTTGCCCGTGTGACATAATCTCCCACATGATACCCTGAGTGATCTTTTAATCTCTCACTCTGCTGTTCGGGAAGGGGGCCGGCAAAGACAAATCGAGAAAATCACACGGATGATGCCCAGCGATACGCACAAACCAAATTCCAAGAGTTCACACATTCGAACTGACGCTAAGCTCCCAGCGGGCAGATACTTATATTTACGAGCTAAGTATAGGTACGCGCAGATCTGGAGACCGTGACGAAACATCACCATGGGAATATGCTCTGCGCGATGCAAATGAGTTCATCAAAACTGCATCGGCAGCTGGGGAGATTCATTGAGACAAGTGGCATGAGCCGGGGCGAGCAGAGTAGAGTGCTCAATCAATCAGCGGCGGCGGCTCGCTGGAAACCGGTAGAGGTGCGCGCGCTTTTCCATGGGCAAAAACAAAACATGTCCCGGAGGCCTAATGGAGTCCGGCTGTCAGTCAATTTTGTCAGATTCAGATGGTGGAGGAGCTGCTGTTGCGCTGCTGTGCAGATTCAATTCTACTCCGATATCAAATTTACACGTCGTAAAAAAAGGGATGTGCCGGTGGTGATGCATTTTCCCTCCGTGCACAGGATGGAGCACACAGCTATTCTGCCTCAGCTGGGTGATAGTTTGCCTGAATGGAAATTAATGTAATTTTCGTTGGCCTATTTGCTTGGATGAGCAATTATCCCGAGGTGGCGGAACATGACGGCGGGAGGTGACAAGCGCCAAAGGATGCTATTTGCTTGGTGTTCGAGGAAATCTTCTAGGTAAATCCGCATTCCAATGAGAACCTGTTAAGCTTCAGAGAAAGGTAGGTATTAGGATGCGATAATGGGTTTTGAAGGTCTTTAAGCGATCTTTTGTGGTTATAGGTCGAAGAAGATTGGGAGGATGTTTATGATGTTGGTCGTAGGCGATAAATTTGATGGGTAGGGTAGGATTGCTGCATTGTGATTACACATGAATTTATTGGATTTCCTCAATACGTCTGCATAACTATGTCTAGATGACTAATGGTGTTGAATGGTGCAGGGGCTCTTACTAGCAATGGCTATGGCAATTGTGGAATAAACATTACATTTGGAATTAACGCTATAAAATCGTCAATGGCATCCACCAAATATGGAAGTAGGTGCACCAGGTAAAAGGTTCACATTTCTATTGGAGAAACGGACAGATTTCCAAGAAGTTCTACAATAATATCTGCATTTCCAGTCCGACTATCAACATTGCAGAATGTAAACTGTTGTGAGTCTTAGTTGGCCACGGAGGCATCTTCGATGCTGGAGAGAAGGGCTCGGCACGCTCGCGATTGCTCGGCTAAACTCGTCGGACGGGGGTAGTTCTTGCCCTCTCACCAGACATCCCAGCTCAACAAACATTTTTGTTCGTGCCAAAAAATACAAAAAGAAAAAAAAAGAAAAAGAAAGCTACTCTACGCAGACCTCGGACAGACTAAAAGGAACCTAAAAGGAAAAGGACAGAAAATAGAAAAAGTGGAAATGAAAATATCAAATGCCTATGCCAATACCACTGTAAAAGACTGGAAAAAAACCGCGGATCTAAATACTAGCCTAAGAATAAAAATAAGCTAATGATGTTGATGGCAGAGTCTGGCCTTCCCACCCCTTTGTGTCACGTGACACATCCGATGGCTATCCCCCTGGCCACGTTTACGAGAGATAGCCCCTTGCACTCCTCAGTCGCAACCTAAGTCCTGAAAAGTAATACAAAAAGTTCAAGTCATGTCAAGTCCTGTCGTCGTCAGTTTAACGTTCTGTTATGTCCATGTCGAATCACCAATGAACGGCCCGCCTACCGTCCACACACCACCATCGAAATGAATTTAAGCACTCATATTATTAAATAAAATATTCACCAACACAAGATATTTTGATAAATATTCAACATTATTTAATATTCAATAAATTTCAATAAAAACTAATTCTAAGTAAGTTCTGTTTTTAATTCTTAAGCTATCTATAAAAATTCAATAAAATAAAAAAACAAAAAAAACTGAACAATTACTCACGTATTTGTTCCCCGAAGTCCTGCCGGCAGCACCAAAGGAAGATGACGAGGATCGTTGACCAAATATGGTATAACGCGCACACAAACAAAAAAATTAAACACAGAAAATACCCTAACCTTAATACAAAAATTCAAAAAAAAAAAAAACTAAACTAAATATGTGCACTTAAATACTAAAGTTAAAATTACAAAAATTATATTTTTAAATTCACAAAAAAAAATTCAAATAAAAAAAAAATTCACTTTTGCTTTTCAAGTTTTTTCCCAACGCAATCGTAGGCGTATACGTTTTGTAGCGCTTACTTCTGTTGCACGTATATATAAATATATATATATGTATTTATGGGCATGCACTTCACTGGGTATTTTGGATGAGGTCTTTTCTTATGGTGACGGTGCACCCACTTGGTATTTTGAGCACTAATTGTCTAAAGGTTTTTATTGAATTTCACCTCTGGGGTGCACTTAGACGTTTTTGCACTTTTATCGGAGCACCGCTTATTGATTTCGACCAAGACCGTTTCATATACGGTCGTTATAACTGGTATTACAATCTTCTCGTTGATATTGGTATCCCCAGTTTAAAAATGATAGCAGAGGCTCCAGATTTGCCAATACTTTAATCATGAAACCTCTGCTCTAATTAATTTCTTCCTAGTTCACTCAAAATCCAGGTGCTTCACTTATCCTCACCAAAACTAAGTCACTAAAATTCCTAAATACCATCAAGTTTCAATTAAATTGTTTTTTTTTTTAACCAGATCTCAACTTACCCCAGTCAAAAGAAACAAAAATTCAAATTTGAATTTTAAATTTGTGATATTTCTTCCTGCACTACTGTAGCAAAATCTAACAGCTGTTGATTGGCATCCAATTCGGCTTGTGTCGTTCTCTCAAAAGAATGTATAAGCGACACGCTAATGATGATGGTCAATGATCATTTATCAGCTGTCTTCATCTCTTGCACATGATACCTATACCTTTCCCTTGTCCTCATAAATCGCTAATTTTTAATTCTTTAAACCTTTCTTTCTTCTCCTTTGTTTGAATGTTTTATTTCTCTCTATCAAAATTATCTGTTAATTCGTTGAATGTATTAGTGTTCTCTTCAAAAGTTTTCTATCTCGTCTATGTTCCTTTTCTTCCCTATAACTAACTCTAATTCGCCTACTCTAATCAATTATCCTAGTTCTCTAATAGACGTTGTCATCACTAATTAGAAACATAATTACATAGTACTAAATACATAAACCCATAATAAATTAATAAAACAATACATAGATAAACAGACATAAAAAGATAAATAAATAAATAAATACAAATAAATGACAATAATAAAATAAATACTCAACAAATAACATACCTATTAACTAACCATATACAACAACCCTACATAAAATTCCCCACAGCGGACGTTCGGCGAGATTAGATCGCCCGAACGAAAGCACCAAAAAGAAAACAAAAAAACAGGTATACACAAAAAAATCGCGAAACGTCAAAACATTACGATTGTGAAGAATATTGTGTGTGCATTGTGTGGTGGAGCATCGAATTCGGGTTTTACAAAAGGTAAGTGTGTTTGTAATTGTTTAATAAAATATTCCACACCTGATTACGTTTGTTTACAAACTTTCTTTTTAGGAGTAGTGGAAGGAGTAGGAGGGAGCGGCTGGATGGAGAAAACATGGATTAAACAGGTAAGTGAAACATAGGGAATATTGGAGAGGCATATATGCAAAGCGAAATTTGACGTTGGCAAATATGAATCTCCATAGAAGTTGTTAATTGATTTCAGAGTGTTAATATTAATCCTTTTCTTTTTCAGGGACTAGGAATGGAAGGATTGGCGAGGCGAAGGACAAATGGAGAACCGGATCGTAGGATTGAAGGATTGGCGGGACGTAGGATAGATCGTTTGCTGAGAGGGAGAAGCAGATGTAAACAAACAGGTACCAATTGTGTTGATAAGTCCTCTTGTGGGTGTGTTTTTTTATGAAAATAAAATTTAGATATTTTAATTAAAGTATTTTCTGGTGTTTTAATTCAATTTTTTTTTTTTTTTTTGGAATGGCAAAGGGCTGCCGTAACAAAACCCCACGGAAAAACATCCTTGAAGGCTTCCCAAAGTATTCACGTAGAAAGTTGTGCATTCCAAGTGCCAGCGATGTTTCTATTAAAAAGTCGGAAATATTTGAGAAGTTTTCTTTAAGTTACGAAAAGATGTGAGCTTTCTGATGGATTCCACGAAAGCTAGGGAAGTCTTCGAATGCAATGCACCTTATCTCTAAGTTAGCCATCAGCTTGAGCCATACATCGTCTACGGCCGGAGCTTTTTTGCTTTGTTGAAGCTTCTCTGCACGAAAATTATCGCTTTCGAGGTGGATACATGTGGTCAAGTGTTTGAACCGAAAGAAGGCATACCTTTCTTCCTCAATCATCCAAACACGCTGTTTTTTATTGGACTGTGTTTCGTTTCATAGTCGATTTAGTTTCCCGCAAGATAATGTTCACGATTTCACTGGACAACAGCGATTTGGAGATGGCTCGGTTATGCGACAATGTTCCTCGTAATGGTATCTTATGGGTTATCATATGGCTTTCCTGAAGGCGATTGATTCGCTTTCAATATCTTGCCATCTTTCAAAAGGTAAGCCTTTTCCTGAACTGGATCATCCACGTAGTCTGGTGCAATAGAAATGGATGATGGAATTGCGGTTGGTCCTTCTTTGTACAATTCCTCCGCATAATCATCATCGTTATCATCTAAAACGGCCTTTAACTCAATCTCTATAGTTCAATATCGAACGCCTCATCCACATTATCATCTTCTTCTGGCACGTAGTCTTCATCGTCCAGGTAGGTAGCACTTATGTGCTTTTTTCTTACCACGACTCGTGTGACCTTTATTATGATTTTTGTTGTGGATGTGATTCAGGAGGTCTCTAGATCCAGCCTGTGAGATTTAGAAAACGGATAAGATTTTGTATCCTTTTACTTGAGATGTCGCTTTGGTTGTCGAAAAATGGTTGGTCTAACGCACGCAATCTGGCTCTTGCTAGTGGCGGACTTTTGCATTTGTTTTGAGGGTTGTATGGGTTCCCATGATTGGCCCGTGACTATCGCTGTAATTCTTGCGATATCTGGACGGGTTCTATTTAGTAGATCGTTTGTTCTGTTTTTGTTATATAGGAAGGCCATTTCGTCCTCAATATGACGCAATTTGTTAAACTTCTCCATTTGGAGTCAGCCATTTTCAGTAGATATGAGTGTATTTGTTATTTGTCCCTTAACCACACCTAACGGGATACGGACCCTTGCCGCAAGTGAGCCGTGAAGAGCTGAGAGTTGGAGAATATGGTAGCCGAGTTAATGGCCTTAATGGCAGCTGGACTATCTATGAGGAAAGCAATATTTTGCTTTTCCGTAGTCACGCCCCAGTAGAGTGCAAGCCTCTCGGATAGCCAATAGTTCCGCCTGGAATACGCTGGCAAAGTCCGGTAGGCGGTATGATACTGATATCATACCGCCGAGTAGACTCCGGACCCCACATCACAGTTCATCATAGATCCGTCTTGGTTGACGACCTTGTCGAAATCTCTTACTACTTCGTTTCCCTTCCACTGAGCTCTGGTAGGAAATCCTGCGTTGAAGCCTTTCTTGAAGCTTAGTATAGGTGTTATGTAGTCTGTTGGAAACGCGACCACGCCGTTTGGTGACGAGTTCAGTGATATCGCTTGATCTTGCTGACCAATACAATGGTCCGAAGCCTGAAATAAATTGTTCACCTAATCGGTCTCTCCTTACGTCCACTGCAACAAAATACGCTATATACCCCAGAGGAGATCGACGCAACCACAGAAACCCTAAATAAGATTCTGAACAATGCGTACGAAAAAGCTTGTCCTCTACGGACCCCAAAGAGCAAGAAATCTCAACCATGGTGGACGAAAGAGCTCCTCGAATTCAGGAGAAAGACTAGAGCGCTCTTTAACGCAGCCAAAGTAACAAACTTACAAACTGACTGGGATCTATATAAATCCAGCCAACGAAAGTTCAAAAGTGCAATCACGAGAGCTAAACGCACTGCCTGGCACACGTTCTGCAGTGACATAGAAAACACCACAAAATCAGCCAGGCTCAGGAAAATCTTAACTAAAGAATCTACAGTTCCAACGTATCTTAAGGATAGTGATGGCAACTGGACACAATCCGACACACTCAACCTCCTACTAAAAACCCATTTTCTGGGATGTACCCAGAGTCGAGACAGTAATCAGGTGACCCTTAACCATTACATTCTCTCCCTTCAAATCCCCAGGAAGCGATGGAATATTTCCAATTATGCTCCAAAAGACAAAAACCCTGATCATACCAGTCCTCACACGACTGTTCAAAAGCAGTATAATGTGTGGCTATGTTCCAAGGGCTTGGCGAGAAGTAAAGGTCGTCTTCCTTCCCAAAGCAGGTAAATCTAGCCATACAACTGCAAAAGATTTTAGGCCTATAAGTCTTACGTCCTTCATTCTGAAGACTTTTGAAAAACTAATGAACATATACATTCGTGAAAAACTTAATTAGAATGATATCTCCCCAGCCCAACATGCTTATACAAAGGGCAAAGGGGTTGAAACAGCACTGCATGACGTTGTTAGTGGTATAGAAAAGTCTCTTAAAGACAAAGAATACACACTCGCTGCATTCCTAGATTTTGAAGGAGCTTTCAACAATGTCAAAACATGCGCAGTGTAAAGGGCATTGCAGAATTCCAACGTTGACCAGGCACTCACTAACGTGATTGTAAGTCTTCTCAAAGAAAGGAATATCAAGGCAAAACTGGGCGACACTGAACTAAAAGTAAACGCCTCAAGGGGCACACCGCAAGGAGGAGTCATCTCCCCTCTACTATGGGTTCTTGTCGTTAATGAAATACTAATGAAATTCAAAAACAGGGGGGTTAAAGTAATTGCGTACGCAGACGATGTAGTATTGCTTGCGACAGGCAAATTCTTACCAACCATAAGTGAGCTGTTAGAAAACTCGCTCCGGACACTCAACACGTGGGCAAAGCAATGCGGCCTTGGGGTCAACCCCCAAAAAATCGAGCTTGTGCTGTTCACAAATAGAAGAACAATACCACACTTCGAACCACCAGCTATAGAAGGAATACCCCTTAAAATAGCTGAAAGTGCGAAATATCTGGGAATAATTCTAGACAGGAAGCTCAATTGGAAACTTAATGTCAATGAAAGTGTTAAGAAAGCAGCAAATGCTTTCTACGCAGGTAACCGAATATTTGGCAGAAAGTTGGGACCTAGCCCCAAAATAATCCTGTGGATGTATACGGCTATCGTGCGACCAATACTCACATATGGCAGTATAGTCTGGTGGCAAGCCACAGACAGAGCAACCAACTTGAAGCAAATGGCAAAAATACAAAGACTAGTGTGTATAGGGACAACCAGTGCGATGAGAACAACCCCAACCTCTGGATTGGAGGTGATTCTGAATCTGCTGCCCTTGGATCTATACATGCAGGAATCAGCTGCCAAAAGCTCCTCGAGGATCAGCCAAACAAACAGCTGGATCCCGAGCCTCGCTGGGCATGCGCAGGTCCTAAAGAAATACGTAGGGAGCGTAGTAAACTTTGACTATCTATCTCCCTATCTAGACTTCGATCGACCCTTCACCTGCTCGTTTCCGAGCAGAGACGAATGGGACAAGAATGAACCCACAAAAAGGAAATCGATATTCATCTTCACAGATGGATCAAAGATGGACTGTGGAACAGGTGCTGGCATATTCTCAGAGGAATTAGTAATACACAAATCAATCAGGCTTCCTGATCATAGTAGTATGTTCCCGGCTGAGGTGCTAGCAATCGCTGAAGCGGCTCATTTGGTGTCAATAATGGAAATACCACACAGTGATATCACCATATTCATTGACAGCCAAGCGGCTATAAAAGCAATATCTGCTATCGAAATTAAATCAAAGCTAGTTCGCCGTTTCTCTTTCTCAGAACCCATACAATGAAATTAAATCTCAAGGATGACGATATCTGTAGAGGCTGCGGCGATTAGGAGGCACACGAGGATACACCTCACTTCCTCTGTCACTGCCCGAGTCTCTGTCACCTGAGGAACTGAACACTTGGAAGCTACTACTTCCAAGACATCCAAGAGCTATCCGATATTCCATTACCCTATCTTTGCAGGTTCCTACGAACATCAGGATGGCTGGATAGAGTGGAGTAACCCATAGTAACGATAAGGAAGGACGTAATCCCACCAAGGGTATCACAATGGGTCCACATGGACCTAAGTGTGGCGGAATAGAGAATCCTCTACTCCACCAACCCGCAAACCTAACCTAACCTAACCTACGTCCACTGTTTCAATGGCTGTGTGGCAAGTAGCACCGTCTTGTTGGAACCAAATGTTTACGAGATCTAAGGCTTCAAACTTATTCTTCAACTTTAGGTCCGTTATCATGTCACGATAACGAACCCCATTTACAGTAACCTTGGCTCCAGCCTCATTCTTAAAGAAATACCGACCGATTATTCCACTGACCCATAAATCACACCACATGGTTGTTTTGAGTGGGTGTATCAGCAGCTCTTGAACTTCTTTGGATTTTTCTTTGGCCAATATTAGGCAATATTGCTTATTGAGGTCAGCAAGTCTCTCATGTTGGGCGGGTGTAAGTCTATCCATAATGAAATGTCAATGAACACTGAATAAAGAACTTGACACGACTCACGCGTCATCTGTCGAAAAACCCCCTTTGAAAAAATACCTCTTGATTGATCACCCTATATAAGTTCACTTGAAACTTGTTCGGGTTCTTACATTTAATTGGGAAACTTGTGCAGCTCTACACAAAAACATTAACTGTTAGCTACCGCAAGATTTTTCAAGGTTTATTGTCTTCTACTCCAACCCTCAGGTTATCAACAGAGGAAGTGACATACACAGAAGATTACTGAGTATGCACCAACAAATGATGTGCCAAGAAAATGGAAGACACAGCCTACACTAATTCTGACTTAAAGTGGTAAAAGTTCTAACGCCCTGACTCAATTCAGAGTGATTAGTTTACTTTCCAGACCCACTCCAGTTCGCAGCTGAAATAATAACATTCAAAGTAATTGGTCCTAGCGGAGGACATTCCATAATGTCCGCATTCCGTTCTCAAAAGCATTGGTTTCTGAGCTTGATTCAATCAAGAATCCTGGATGCTCTATCAAAGAAACTTCCCCACCCTCTTCTGATCCTCTAGGATAAAATTTCGCATGACTTGCATGTCTCAAAGTCTTCACACATTTCTATCATTGGGAAAGCCACAGGTTTCGAAGCCTAGTCCTAAGGGAAATTAGGCTGCGAGATGTGGGAAGCCGGTCCACATTTTTTCCAATCCTCCCGTGATAAATGTTTTATTGATTTCGAGACCTCTCTGGGTCTTTATTTTGTAAGGCTTCGTGTCAAGCTCTAGTCAATTTGTCGTTAGGCATCGGGTCAAGTTCACCTCTCTTTCTGAATGAATGCATGTAGGTACTTGGACCCACCTCATGGTCGGCCTCCTAGAATATATTTGCGACAATAACACTCGTATTCAGATAATTCCGGTGGGCAAGGTTATGCAGAAGGATATCTGTTCTCTGAGCTAAGGAATTAAGTAGGCACTATGGTATATGTCGCACGGACTCCTCGTGTACTACATATCCAACGAGCAAAGGCATCCCAAAGATTCATCAGAATTGCCAGGAAAGCCAGCGGTCATCTGTTACAACTTCTTTCCATATTCAAGAACGGTCATATGACGCTCATTAAATGGATAAGGAAATACTCTAATCTAAAGGGTCATTTGCAATAGCAATCTTTCATTGAACTTTCAGGATCTCAATTTGTTTACGTGCTTTGGGTGACCATACATTAATTGCCACAGTCCGGAATGAACCTGGGTCCTTAGCTAACAGACTCCAGTTGCGCACTTCAAGTTTTTTGAGTCCGGCTGCCTAAATGAATCGTCCCGAGCTACGTACAAATAATAATTTCTACCTGGTCTTCAAGGTTGAAGGTTCAAGGGTTTTCATGTCTTAATTTGTAGGAGAGCGCTCGATATAAACAAAGAAATAGGGGGATGTTCTACGTCTTTTGGCGTGACATGTTGGTTAAGGCCCAGGTACACCAAGAACGCAGAGTCAAACAAGAACTTTACAAGCAGTATGGGCCTTGTAAAAAACGCTGTGTTTGCGATTGATTAAGATGGCTGAGATATAAAGAGCGAATGGTCACCATTCCACCAATACTTACTGACCACACTAAGATACAGTAGGGGAAAACGTCACCTGAAGTGGCGCAGACAAGTAGAAAACAACCTCAGCTAAGTATAAGTGTGAATTGCAGTTATCCAAGGATGGGACTAATTTTTGTTAAGACCAGGTTCACCTCGGACAAAGATTCAAATAAGAATTCTGCTGTACAGTGCCATAGACCTGGTCAAAATATTTTGCATTGGACGTTTAAGATGGCTAAGACGTAAAGAGCGAATGGACACTAATAATCCGGCACGGAGAATCTTGGATTCCCAGCCAGACTTCAGGCGCAGAAGAGGAAGACTTCACTCTAAGAAATGAGCAGACTTATAAAGAGACATCTTAGACTAGAAGTGCGCAAATGAAGGCAGTTATCTAGAATATGGCTATAAAGGAACTGAGGACCATAACTCGCATTTCTAATTGTAGTAGAATCTCAAGGATATCCTCCGTCTGCCAGCTCATCAGCCTTCCACTCAGATGTGTAAAATATTAATGTACTCTGCCATTTCGTTAAAATATATAGGCGGCGTTCGTAGCCTGCTTTGATGTAAGCAAGATAGATCCGAGGGACTTGATTTCCGTTTGGCGTTTGCTGAAGATATAGATTTTCTACGTACATATCACGTTACACTTCAGCCAGGACAAGGCCTCATTGATTGCCATATGGTTTCTGCCTGGAAAACCTAACAAAGATGAGGAAGACGAAACGATTAGCTGCAGTAAAGCAACTCGGAGAAGACTCACTCAATAGTCAGTGTTATACCCATCTGTGTCGATGTCAACTGGGTTTTTGTTTTCAACTGAGTAGGATACCAGGGAATAGAAATGGTTGGTAGAATTGACACCCGAAAATGACTGGTTAAGCGATGTTGTCGGGGTTAGCTGTTACGTTGTCATGGTGAATGCTCTGAAAGTGTCCACCCTGAGGGAATGATCAGTCTCACAACATCAAACTTCTGGCCATGGATATCTAATGGCACTAAATAGGACCTAGAGCTACGGACGAGTTTGTGTTAAATTGAACACATGTTGTGCTTATTAAAGGTGATCTTTATACTCTCTCCAAAATATTGAAATTTAAGGCACTCCATTAGGCAATTGCAACATACAAGAGTGTGGTCAATTTATGCCTAATTAAGTCCAAAAACTGGTTTGTGGTTGCATACCCTAATGTATTTGCACATGCCTTGAGAAGCACTGCGACTTTTTCCATTCCTTCTTGAAAATTGGACTTCCAATTCAATTTCTCGACCGAGACAGACCTAGGTACTACGCTTATTCTACGAATGTGACACGGACACCATTTATCTTTGGTGGCTGAATGATGTGAGACTTTGGATTTCTTCGTCAACAGGATCTGTACGTGTTTTTTTAGAGTTCACTTTAGGTTCACACCTGAGGGCCTATTTGAAGGGCACTGATAGACCATTTCGTAGGGTATATGTAGAGTATATATTAATTGAACTACGCGTTTTGAAATTTCGTTGCAATGTTTGCTTGTTCAGACCAAAGACCTATAAGCTTATCGTCATTCTTCCTGAAAACCCTGGAAAGACTGGTTGATATTCATCTTCGCAGTAGCATTGATGTAAATCAGCTATCTGCATCCCAACATGCGTACTGTAAGGGAACATCTGTAGAAACAGCCCTGCACACATTAGTGCGTATTATTTAAAAGTCGTTATGCTGCAAGGACTATACTATGCTTGTATTCCTAGATATCGAAGGCGTTTTTAACAACGTTAACTAGGGAGCGATCATTAAGGCGCTAACATGTCTGAAAGTCGATCACTCACTTGGAATGCTGATTAATTTGCTACTAAATAGCCGGATTATCAACACAACACTGAGTGCTTCGACCAAAAGACATGTCAGTAGAGGGACCCCGCAAGGTGGGGTCCTGTCACCTCTTCTCTGGAACCTAGTGGTAAACGACGTCGCTATCGCTGTCTCAGGGAAACACCTGAATATACTCAAGGAGCTTCTCCAAAACGCACTACATAAACTTTCCAAATAGGCGGTCAGCCGTGGACGGGGTGTCAACCCACACAAGACTGAACTGGTCCTTTTCAATAGGAAATATAAAATTCCTCACATTAACCCCCCCGTCACTAAACGGAATCGAACTTGTCTTCTCAGATAAAGCAAAACAACTGGGACCTATTATGGACAGGAAGCCTAGCTGGAAGCTAAACATAACGGAAAGAGTGAAGAAAGCGCCGGTAGCACTTTATTCCTGCCAAAAAGCCATAGCCATGGGAGAGCAACGAACCTGTGTTAAACAAATCGATCAACTTTATTACTGATGGCTCCAAAACAAATGATGGAGTGGGTGCTGGTGTCTTTTCCGACAGGCCTATCTTTCCGTTTTCCTGATCATTTCAGCGTGTTCCAGGCGGAACTCATGACGATCAAAGAAGCCTTATCCTGGTTGAAAGAGAATGTAATATCTGCCATGGATATTAGCATTTTCTCGGACAGCCAAGCGGCCATCAAATCTCTGGAATCAGTCTCAACAAATTCAAAGACAACCCTAGATTGCAGATCATCTTTGTAGGAGATGTCAACGCATTTTAAAATTCTCCTATGCTGGGTTCCTGGGCATAGTGACATTGCAGGGAACTGTAAGGCTGATGAACTCGCCAGGAATGGAATTACCAGTTGAACCTGACATGTGTGCACTAGGTATTCCTATCGCTACATGAAAAAGCTTAAAATCAAGCCTCAGATGGAGTCTTGGCATAACTATTTTCAAAATCTCAGTGATTTGGCAAAAACGGAAGTGAAAAGCCTCCTCCGCTTCATCAAAAGAATGGTTTTCCCACGGATAGTAATGAGATTGGGCAAGATCCACGTGGTATCACAACGGATTAAAATGGTCTAAGTGTGCTGGCGAACGCTGGCAGCCACTCTAACCTAACCTAATCCTGGAAAAGATCAGCATAAGCATACTAAGAGCTTTTATAGTATTGGTGTATCGTCAATGTCGCAGCACTAGGCCATGCAAAGTTAACGATAATTAGTGTCAAACCGCGTTCAACAAATTCCAATCACAACCTTGAACAACCTTCGAAGGTCTCCCGAAACTCTTGGTAAGTGTGCCTGGAATCTACCAGAAAATCTCCAGATAGTTGAATTAATTTATCAATGTAAGTCAGCCTTAAAGTTCTTAAATAGCCTCGGTAGATAGATGTATGGCCGACCAAAATATCCAGAACGATGATTTAGCGACTCCAACAGCCCACAAGTTCAAGACTAATCAGGACACCGATAGCACATTGAACCTACCTACAACATTTTTTATAAAAATGCCTGTTTGGTGCAAATCTTGTTTTTTAATTTTATTTTTTGTCAATTATTGTCGAAATAAATACGTTCGCCTGGAACTCACTCTGCACTAGAGTGCGTGTTTTGGGGCCGAAACATGAGAACATTATTCAAGTTTTGGTCTTATTTTCGTTGGCATTGAAGAAATGAAAGTCGATATGGTATGCACCTGCTCTCCTTTTCCTTTGTTACACCATCAGCCGCTGTTTTTTTTTTTTTCAATTTGATTGACTACCAATCCATTTATTGTTCCTGTCGATCACTTGCATGGAGACTTGCGGTAAACCTACCTTGTAAGGTATTATATGTTACCTAGAATTTTCCTAAGTCAGCTTTTTGACTTAAACAGTTTTTGAAGAGCTGCAGCATTAATATTTTTAGCCTACAAAAATTTTTACTAAATCATAACTCCTTGCCTTTAATTATATTCTCCCATATATCCCGAGATCCCCCTTCTTTCCATAAAAAGCCCAACCGAACATCACCCGAAAAAAAAAACAGAAGCTCCATTATTCCATTGCCAAGCAATCAATTTGAAAAGAGCCCATCTTCACCACCCGATGATGGTGGCACAGCATCGACAATTTACTTAGAAGAAGCACAAGGCAAACAAATGGAATATCCACTGCGATCTCTGATCCGCCAGCTATCTGTGGCACAATCTCTTGCTCCAGAGTGTGAGTGCCTAGTGAATCACATTAATCCCCAGATAATCGACGGATTTCAATGGTAAAATCGTGACTCGGTATAATTCCTCCCTTCTGGGTGCCCTCGACGCCGGCCGGCACAAGCGGCAACCGAATCATATTGTCTACGGACTACTTCTAGAGATCGGTGTGGACTCGGATTGAATCCTCTTACTGCGGCAGCAGGTTCACAAATTGAGCATTCAACCCGAGCGCAAAAAACGGAGAAAACTGTTTCTCATACAAATATTTGCAATATGCATGCGCTGCGCATGCGCACTCATAAAGGTGTGTTACTCCTTGTGCATTGTATGTGAATGGGATAGCAATGAATTTATTGCACTTTGGTGTGACAGGAGCGGATCGGTGCAAGTGGACTTTCAATAGGCATAGAGCATAGAGCATAGAGCATAGAGCATAGAGCATAGAGCATAGAGCATAGAGCATAGAGCATAGAGCATAGAGCATAGAGCATAGAGCATAGAGCATAGAGCATAGAGCATAGAGCATAGAGCATAGAGCATAGAGCATAGAGCATAGAGCATAGAGCATAGAGCATAGAGCATAGAGCATAGAGCATAGAGCATAGAGCATAGAGCATAGAGCATAGAGCATAGAGCATAGAGCATAGAGCATAGAGCATAGAGCATAGAGCATAGAGCATAGAGCATAGAGCATAGAGCATAGAGCATAGAGCATAGAGCATAGAGCATAGAGCATAGAGCATAGAGCATAGAGCATAGAGCATAGAGCATAGAGCATAGAGCATAGAGCATAGAGCATAGAGCATAGAGCATAGAGCATAGAGCATAGAGCATAGAGCATAGAGCATAGAGCATAGAGCATAGAGCATAGAGCATAGAGCATAGAGCATAGAGCATAGAGCATAGAGCATAGAGCATAGAGCATAGAGCATAGAGCATAGAGCATAGAGCATAGAGCATAGAGCATAGAGCATAGAGCATAGAGCATAGAGCATAGAGCATAGAGCATAGAGCATAGAGCATAGAGCATAGAGCATAGAGCATAGAGCATAGAGCATAGAGCATAGAGCATAGAGCATAGAGCATAGAGCATAGAGCATAGAGCATAGAGCATAGAGCATAGAGCATAGAGCATAGAGCATAGAGCATAGAGCATAGAGCATAGAGCATAGAGCATAGAGCATAGAGCATAGAGCATAGAGCATAGAGCATAGAGCATAGAGCATAGAGCATAGAGCATAGAGCATAGAGCATAGAGCATAGAGCATAGAGCATAGAGCATAGAGCATAGAGCATAGAGCATAGAGCATAGAGCATAGAGCATAGAGCATAGAGCATAGAGCATAGAGCATAGAGCATAGAGCATAGAGCATAGAGCATAGAGCATAGAGCATAGAGCATAGAGCATAGAGCATAGAGCATAGAGCATAGAGCATAGAGCATAGAGCATAGAGCATAGAGCATAGAGCATAGAGCATAGAGCATAGAGCATAGAGCATAGAGCATAGAGCATAGAGCATAGAGCATAGAGCATAGAGCATAGAGCATAGAGCATAGAGCATAGAGCATAGAGCATAGAGCATAGAGCATAGAGCATAGAGCATAGAGCATAGAGCATAGAGCATAGAGCATAGAGCATAGAGCATAGAGCATAGAGCATAGAGCATAGAGCATAGAGCATAGAGCATAGAGCATAGAGCATAGAGCATAGAGCATAGAGCATAGAGCATAGAGCATAGAGCATAGAGCATAGAGCATAGAGCATAGAGCATAGAGCATAGAGCATAGAGCATAGAGCATAGAGCATAGAGCATAGAGCATAGAGCATAGAGCATAGAGCATAGAGCATAGAGCATAGAGCATAGAGCATAGAGCATAGAGCATAGAGCATAGAGCATAGAGCATAGAGCATAGAGCATAGAGCATAGAGCATAGAGCATAGAGCATAGAGCATAGAGCATAGAGCATAGAGCATAGAGCATAGAGCATAGAGCATAGAGCATAGAGCATAGAGCATAGAGCATAGAGCATAGAGCATAGAGCATAGAGCATAGAGCATAGAGCATAGAGCATAGAGCATAGAGCATAGAGCATAGAGCATAGAGCATAGAGCATAGAGCATAGAGCATAGAGCATAGAGCATAGAGCATATAGCCTCTTTTTCATAAGAACCTTGCTAATTCGCCAATTATGGGTTGGAAGAAGCGGATTGCAATGTGTCCTTGGGGTCGGATGACTGGACCGGGATTCTCGCACGACACGAGGGTGGTTAGGAATCTGATCCATTTCCACTACCTCCAGTCGTATTCCTAGCCAAACTTCCCCTGCCATAGACATTGCTATCTTAAAAAGATCTTTGGAACACTCGTTTGCACACGACGAGTGTCCTATGTCCCTGATAGTGGGCTAGGTGGCGACAATTGGGCGCAGAACTGCGAATTCAAGACGATCTTTCAATATCTGGCTAAACATTCTGTCAGGGTTTCTGAATAACCTCTTTGGAATCGGTGTCCTCCAAGGAGTTGGCGAAATGTTAAACCTGTTGAAACCTTAGCCCAGCTTAAAGAAGAGTTTTGCTTCTCGGTCCGATCTGTGGTAGGGATACGTTCGATAGGGGTTATTAGTTTAAGTAAGTGCCCAGTTGCCCATTTATCATTGTAAGCAGGTTTATCAGGGTGTCAGGGTGGACTTGCTTGAAGCTGGATGACGGTTCGTCTGGCAGTGACTTGGGTTTGATTATCTCTTTCAAGCATGAAGCCTTAGATCAAGTTTGCACACATGGGTCACAGTAATGGTGGGTTTGTACCCTTCGCAGCTCTTGGCTATAGATCGGTCCAGGTTCCAAAACCAATGTCTTTCCCGATGTCACGGATATGCACATTCAGCCGTAGTGGTTGTAGAGGTTGACCAGGTTGTACGTTTCTGCAAAAAATCATGATGTAGACGGACTAATAAGAAATATCGGCAAAGTTTGCACCGACAGAATTGTTGACCTATTTATGGAATTTTCCACCACTCTTCATAAAAATTACCGTAGAAGGTCCTTCGCATTCTTGACGGATAATTTTTTTGAGCGCTTCAAGCGTCTCAGGGTATATAGACCAGATTGTCAGTTTTTGCAACAGATCAGGATGGTAACGGACTAATACGAATTGACGGATATTTTGTTTGAAGGCTTCATAAGGTCAAAGCTTGATGACATAGACTGGGGACTTCAAAAAACCCCACACAAAGAAGTATGGAACGGTTAAATGAAGCAATCTTGCTGGCTAGTGCAAATCGCTCAAACGAGATATTAGACAACCTGGAAATGAAGCCTGTAGAATTTCATTTGTGGTTCCTCCAGTATGGGCGGTTTTTTTTATCTTTTTTCAGTGAGACGAGCCCCCTAATGGCCCATCCTCACACACGTTCTCCAGACTCAATTCATTCTATTGAGGAAGGAGAAATTCTGTAGCACTCGCCGTTCTTAGGAGTCGTTTGGCCTGCGACGTTTTTGAAAAAATAAGTCCCAATTATGCCTTAAGCATAAACAGCACACCATGCAGTAACTTGTAGTAGGTCTAATGGCTTTAAGTAGGCTATACGCTAATTTTCGGTGCCCCAGAAGCGATTATTTAGTTACATACTGAGAGATGAAAAGTTATCTACTTCGTGATCGAGATTCAAGATGGCTTGAGCGTAGGTTACACTGGCTTGGTGGTCAACAGCTAACAGCTGATGCCATTGTCCAGCTTTTTGTAAGGGTACGTCTTTCACCACAATTTTCTATAAAGGACTTCGATTGACACCGAATTGCGTGGCACGTCTATACTCAATGTACCCTAAGGCATCTCGAACCACAGCTGCGATATTTTCAGTAGAATTGCCACTTATAGGACAGATATACTAGCAGCCAATTCACCCCAAAGAAGTTGGTAATCATCGACCTATAGCGCTCGTCGTTGACGACGATGTCCTGACCAACGAGGTTCTTAAAGAAATATGGACCCATGACGCCTCCAGCCCAAAGTCCACACCAAACAGTGATTTGTTCGGGATGAATTAGGCATTCTTGGATCTTACGTGGATCGTCATCCTCATCAGGAATTTCGTTTGATCATCCAAAAATGGCACTCAATGCTGATTTTTAGATGAAAATTTGGGTTTACTTCCAACTGCTCCAGAGACCATTCAGGGCACACACGTCGTTGTCTATGGTCGTTTACTTTGAGCTCCTGGGTCACTTGAATTTTGTACGCTTCAGGCTCGAGTCACGACGCAAAATTCCTCAGGTTGTGGTTTCCGAAAAGCCGAGTTCTTGTGAGCAACGCGAAATCGACTGCCTCGGGCTCGGATTCTTATGCACTCTTACGGACAGCGGCGATTTTTTCGTCAGATCTTGCGTTTCGTCTTCGTACGAGTGTTGGATTATCGTTTACTGACCCAGTGGACTCAAGTTTATCCACCACACTGCAAAGAGTCATCTCGGTAGGTCGATTACGGCGACCGTAGACTGGGCGAAGCGCGCGAAGGGTTGCCCGAACAACATTTTTATCATTTGCATGTGTGGTTGAACGCTATGTCCGTTCATGGTGATTTGTCAAAATAACCATGAACGGACATAGACTGAACTAATGACAGCCAGTTTGACAGATGTAACTTCAACAATATGTCCGCTATCAACTGCCAAAGTTCGGAGGTCCTTATTATCGTATTATATCGAGATCGTATATCATCCACAATAGCATCAACAACTCATCAGACTTCACCTAACCTTCTCCGGTAGTAACAGTATAAGCGATCTATATAACCTTCTATTGATTTATGCTTTTTACTCGAACTAAGCCCAGTCGGATTAGAATCCAGAAAACAGATCTATTCCATAGGTACCGCACAAAGTAGATACCACAACCTCCAACAAAGGCCCACTTCATCTGCAGACCACTCCTGTGTCGATTTCAATTCCGACAAATTGGATTTCTATTGACAGGCAAAATAGATGAACATGATTTTCAATTATTCCTCCAAATCGTTGCCTGTGGCCATATTCGCATTTAATTCTCCCTCTCTCTGTCGCTCCAGCTCCAACTGTCTCTATCTCGTTCGCCATCTAATTTCATATCGATCACGATTTGTCATGTGGACTGCATAATGGATTTACGATCGCCGAGCATGAATGCATTTTACCTTTTGACATTCGATTTGACACTTTCGAGAAGTGACAGTAGTCGGTATAGATGTATAGGTATGCGTACTCTTGTAGCACCGGCAGAACCCGCACCATGCACACGCCACAGTGCAATTAAAAACCTTTTAGAGGTGAATTTATGGAATGCCAGCCTTCACTTATATCCCCCGAGTACAGGTGGCTTCGATTGGAGATCTTTGCGTGTCGATATCCACGAAGAAAAAGATCGCAACTGACAGATGAGGAAACTAATTGAACGCAATCAAATCAAATTGATTGACTTCCAACTGTGTATGTGTGCAGCAGGGGGGGGGTGGTAGGAGGAGCTCGCCAAATTTGCCTACAACAAGAGTTGGTTGGTTCTACACTGCGCGAGCGTGTAGCCTTTTTTTTTTGACGTCGGAGAACGATATGAATCGCACAATTGTTGGCCAATTTGTGGCGATATCCAGTCGAGAAGCTACCATAGTGGCTTTCAATTGATTTAATGCCATTGTGCCTTATTTGGTTTATTTGGCTTGCCAGGAGTTTCCTTGCACAGGAAATGGCTTTCAATTAAGCCATATGGTGCAGTCCGATTTGCATAATGGTTTGGTAGGCTAAGTTGCAGGGATTGCACATAGTCTGGCTGTCTGGGATGTTAAGTGCGCCCTGGGGGGAGAGTGCACAACTCTAATCAACTTCTGGGTGGACGTTTTGATAGATTAGGTTTTGCCATTGATGGGAATATAAGTTGCCATGTTGGTTTGGAAGTTTTTATTGTTTGGGGGGGAATTTGGCTTTTATAAGAGAAATTGTGGATGTGGAGGTTGCTCTAATGAAGACGAGTATCTAAATGCATTAAGACCGCTTCTAGTTTAATATTTTCTGCAAAATTGAGATCGTTAAGATGCACTGTTTTCACCTAATAGCCAAAGGGAAGTGCGATATAATCGGTGATCTTAACCACACGAAGATCGTTGAGAAGCCAGGTAAAGTATAGAATAAGTATTCCTCGTTATGAATGTCATTGTAGGTGGTTATATGCAACATCATTCATAAATAATGATCGTAGAGATCATTTCAAAGATCACTACTACGACGAATGGAATCGGGACTAGGTGTTATTTGTTTAAATGACTTGAAGACGAATACTTCTCGAATGAAATTTATCCGTGAAAAAAGTTTAGATAATGTTGACGCAAGATCTGTCCAAGGTGATCGTGATTAAGATTAATGGTAACACAAGATCTGACTAGGAAGTCGTGTACTCCTATTATTCAAGTAGCGCACAACTCCAACAATAATGGTGGCTAATTCATTGAACCATTAACGTCTTAATTAATAATGCAGGTTCAGCTGACCTTTGAAGGTGTACCCGATGCTTTGTTTAAATGTTAGAAGCAATTTGGACTAAAACGATTTCTGGCCTTTTAACATAAGAATTGTAAAATAAGCAGACAGGGGTGACGGTCCTGTAACTAAAAATAATCAGCGGTAAACGTACCTAAAATAAGTTTAAGCTAAAGGGTCTTCCAATAGGAACATCCGAACTTAGACAGTTGAAAGCGGCCATATTGTTAAAGCTACTATTGTCAAAATGGCTGCAACTTATTCAGTCTGTATTACCAAATTACAATGAATAGACATTGCGTTCAACCACTGGTGCACATGATAAAATTGTTTCAGCCAATGGATGTTCTATTCGGGCAACCGTTCGCGCGCTTCGGCCATTTTGCGGGCTCCATAAGTCCTGAGTCTGAGGTAGTCGATTTCGCGTACTTACTTACTTAAGTGGCGCTACAGTCCGGAATGAACCTGGGCCTCAACCAACATGCCCCTCCAATTAACCCGGTCCTTAGCTAACTGCCTCCAGTTGCGCACTCCAAGTTGGTTGAGGTCGGTTTCTACTTGTGCGCACCACTTAAGGCGAGGTCTTCCTATACTGCGTCCGACGTCTGGCTGGGAATCGAAGACTCTGCGAGCCGGAGTATTGGTGTCCATTCGTTCTACATGTCCTAGCCATCTTAAACGTCCAATGCGGAGTTTCTTGACTACGGGTATGTCGCTGTACAGCTCGTATAGTTCGTGGTTGAATCTTCGTCTCCATAGCCCGTCAACGCAAACGGGACCGAAGATTTTTCGAACAAATTTTCTCTCGAATCGACCAAGGATTTCTTCATCTGCTTTTGATACGGTCCATACTTCAGAGCCGTAGAGCAGGACTGGGATGATCAGGGTCTTATATGGAATCTCCTTAGAAGTTCTAGTGAGGGCTTTACTAGTAAATTGCCTTGATAGCCCAAAGAAACAGCTGCTGGCAAGGGTAATCCTTCGTTTGATTTCTGACGAGATGTTGTTGTCAGAGTTAATAGCGGAGCCGAGGTAGACAAAGTCCCGTACTACCTCAAAGTTATATCTGTCAATGGTGACGTTCAGTCCAATTCGTCGATGTTGTGTGTCCTTTCGTGTTGACACCATATACCTACTATTTCCCTCATTTACTGCTAAACCCATTTTCGCCGCTTCCTTCTCTATACTAGCAAACGTGGATATGACATCACGTTGAGTCCTACCAATGATGTCAATATCGTCGGCATCGATTTTTGGAAAATTGTGCCTCTGGTGTTGGCTTTGGAGTTTTGCACAATTCTCTCAAGAATCAGATTAAAGAAGTCACGTGACAGCGCATCGCCTTGCCTAAATCCTTTTTTGGTATCGAATGTGTCGGTGAGGTCGTTTCCTGATGGTGCTGCGAGAATTCTCCATCGTCATCCTACACAAACGGACGAGTTTGGGCGGTATACCAAAACTAGACATGGCTCTGTACAGTTCGTCTCTATAAATGCTGTCATATGCGGCTTTGAAATCGATGAATAGGTGGTGGGTATCGATTTGGACTTCTTGAGTTTTTTCCAGGATCTGCCGAAGTGTGAAAATTTGATCGGTTGTGGACTTTCCTGGCCTAAAACCACACTGATAAGGGCCAATCAGGTTGTTGGTAAACGGTTTCAGGCGTTCACATATTACGGCAGATAGGATCTTGTAGGCGATGTTGAGGAGACTAATGCCTCTGTAGTTGGCGCAGTTCAGAGGGTCTCCTCTTTTGAGGATCGGGCAAACGATGCTGAGGTTCCATTCTTCAGGCATGTTTTCAACCGACCAGATTTGGCTTATGAGTTGGTGGATGCTACTTACCAGGTCATCTCCGCCGGCCTTATAAAGCTCAGCGGGAAGGCCGTCATTTCCGGCAGCCTTATTTAGCTTGAGTTTAGATATTGCTATCCTCACTTCACTCAGGTCGGGTGGTTGGCAGTTTTCGCTGCCGTTGCCAATATTGAATGGTTCGTTCTGCCTGACAGCGGAATGTTGTTCGTCATCGCCGTTTAACAGTCTGCAGAAGTGGTTCTTCCATATCCTCAGCATCGACTGTGTCTCAACTACAATATTTCCTTGTTCATCTCGACAGGATTCTGTTCGAGCCTTGTATCCTTGGCTTTGACGTTTTACACTTTGGTAAAACTTGCGAACATCCTTCCTGGAGTGGCACCTCTCTATATCCTCCATCGCGCGCTTTTCTTGCTCTTTTTTCTTCTTGCTGAAAAGCCGATGTTCTTCCCTTCTTCTTTGCCTATAGAGCTCAATGGCAGCTCTCGTCTTCACCTGCAGCTTAGCCTTGTAGGCCTCGTTCTTGGCTGCGAGCATCTGTCGGCATTCCTCATCAAACCAGGGGTTTCTTGCTGGTGGGCGCGAGAAACCTAGCACATCAGTTGCGGCTGATCTAATGGCCTGTTGGCATCGTTGCCATTGCTCTTCGACATTCGATGCTGGTGGTATGGTGTTAATCGAGAGGTTAAGGGATACGCGTTGTGCGAAGGTCTTGGCGGTCTCTTACGATTGCAGTCTTCCAACATTAAATTTTTTCACAGTATTTCTGGATTGTTGTGGCGTGGTGGATATCTGCATTCTTATCTTGGCTGCAACAATGTAGTGATCCGAGTCGATGTTAGCTCCTCGGAATGTTCGGACATCCAAAATACTGGATGCGTGCCTTTAATCTATCGCAATGTGATCAATTTGGTTGACCGTTCGTTGATCTGGAGACCGCCATGTCCCCTTATGGATATCGAGGTGAGGAAACCGTGTGCTGGCTATAGTGGCATTTCGTTCCATAGCGAAGTCAATTAGCCTAAGTCCGTTACCAGACGTGTTGTCGTGTAGGCTATGTTTTCCGGCAATACTTCTAAAGATGTCTTCTCTTCCTACCTTTGCGTTAAAATCTCCCAGCACGATTTTAACATCGTACTTCGGTAGTCGCTCATAGGTTTTGTCGAGGAGCTCGTAGAAGCAATCCTTAGCTATATCATCTTTTTCTTCCGTCGGAGCGTGAGCGCATATAAGGCTTATGTTGGCGAATTTGGCCTTGATGCGGATTGTTACTATGCGTTCGCTAATGTCTTGGAAACATAAGACTTCTTGCCTAAGTCTGGCACTAATAACAAATCCGCATCCGAATAGTCGCTGATTCTGCTCACTATAACGCGGTCCATAGTAGATGTCACAGTTTTTCATCCTCTTTTTGCCGGTCCATCCCATCGGATTTCCTGGATGGCAGTAATGTCTGCTTTGTAGCAGTTTAGGGCTTTCGCTAGTTGTTCGCCTGCACCTCTCCTGTTTAATGTTCTCACATTCCAGGTGCAGATACGAACGTCGTTGACCTTTTTTTTCGTTTAGCATGGTCGTCAACAATAATATCAGTCCTTTCCGAGGCTATTGGTTGCTTTGTAACATACTCTTTTTTCCGTGGATGGGTAGTTAACTCATCCACGGTTACCATCCACGATGGTAGTCGAAGCAGCTCATATAGGGATTTCACTACCAGTTCGATCAAACTGGGGCTGTTGGCGCCACTGTTGACTCCATCTAGGGAATTTCGCCTGAAGAGTGAGTGCCTTAGTGAGAGGACACTCCTCCCCCCTCTCTCGTTTGCTGCCACCAACGAACTTCCAATAAAACTTACGTGGCACTAAAAAATGTTCGTTCACTTGGAAACAAAAGCACTCCAAGATTAGAACCAACAACGAACGGTTGTTAAATCGGATATACTTCTCAATTTTGTATTCACTAGCAATAGCTGGGTTTATCACACGACCGTTTGAGTAACGACTTAGTGTAAAATTTAGCTTTATAATTGACTTTCTTGAAAAATACCTCACGACGTTAATTAAAGTAATATTACCACCTTTGCTGATTGGTTTACAACTTCAGTGCAAGTCCCCTCCTTTTTCTAATATCATTCACAATTTATCCCCCCAAGGATTTTTCTTATAAAAATATTCAATTAGTAAAACATATCTCAAAACGATTCAGTGGGCGATAAATGCTTAAGGCGGCCAAGATATCGATTTCCTAGAACATAATTATTTTTATTTCCCGCACCCACTTTTAAATCATTTCCCCATTTCGATTTGGAAACTCCATTTAAGATTGTCAACGACAATCCAGATTCGACATCAATCTGTCGATAGAGATCTTCATCTATCTCGACGATCATCAATCTCCTCCGCCGATCCTCAAACACAATTTACTGATCCATCTACGGCCAAGAATCTCCATTAGTGTGCCACTAAATTCGTCATAAAATGATCCAATTACGAGCCGTAATTAGTTTACGATAACCGTAATTTGTTAATGTCCCCCGTGATCGTATACCGATCTCGTGCGCACTGATCGCGATCTCACCAAACCGCTCGCCCATAAACTCATTCCAATTCATTTTGTCCAGTCCATCTCCAGAGTGGCCGCTGGTCGTAAATGTAAAACGAAACCCCCCCTGGACGTGTCAGAGTCAGAGCCCTCCCGCAAGTGCCTCACTTAGATTGACACTAAAACAATCCAATTTGATGTGAATGCATCTAATGGATCCGAATGACCGACCAAATGATGATGATCTACACACACACGAATGCTCATAAAGGGTGCTTGCTGGCCGCCGCCGGGGTGGTAATTTAAGTTTTTAGTGCTTTCGTAGAGCCGTGTTGGTTCCTTTCTAAGCGCGCACGCTTAATGTGCTTCATTCGAGTCAAGTTGCATTTTTATGGGGCGCAACCATGCTGACTTTGTTTTGATGACCGATGTCACGGGGAGAATTTATGAACTGGCGCCGAGGATGCTAAAAATGTCATAACATGTCAAACAAATGACAGTCGCCCAAATTTCATTGTGAATCTGAACACCGCAGCGAACGTTTAGAGTCTCAATTAGGCTCCGACTGAGCTTAGGTCCACCTGCACTCATTACATCTAGTGGCATGCCGCAGGTTTTGTTTATTAGACCACATTTGGTTGGAAAAGAACAACCCAACTTTTTTTCAATTATGTTGTTGTTTTATGAGGCGCGGTACCGCTGCGGTGGATTAAAAACACTTAAAAACGGACAGCCTGGGACATTTAGGGTCCACGGCGGATTCTGTCGGTCCAACATATTATCCCGCTCTAATGAGCACGGGCTAATAACTTTATTAATACCTGTGTTTTATGAGCTCTGAGCGGGAGGGGGTTCTCGAATAGAGACCGCTAACGGCTATCGTGATTTACCAGGGTCGTGGACTTGCACACTTTAGGGTGTGCGAAGTGTGCTGTGATTACTTCCGCGTGCGAACATCACATTCGTTGTGTTAAATGGCCAATAAAATGTTTTGTAGCTCTGCCCGATGTGATCGCATGGAGCAGGCAACATCCTCGTGAGGTGTTAAGAGCCGGGATAAGGAGGACGCCTGATCCGAGTGGAGGAGTGGAAAATCTTTCCAATTCTTCAAAAGCATCGCCAGTGGCCAAGTTGGAACGGAAAAGAGCGTCCGTCGGTGGTGGAGGAGGTATGTGCGTCGGGATTTATGAACTCTGTGTGGCTGTGCGCGGCTGTCAGAAATGTTCACATTTCATAAATTTCAGCTTTGCAAAGGAGACAGCAGCGCCGCGTACAGTGCCATATGGTAAATGGCCAACAACCTGTTGCTCAGTGGGCTGGCGGTAATGGGCAGTTACAGTGGTGGATACAGCGCTCGGTGGAATCATCCTCCTCCGCTGGTATCGCGGATGCGATTTGTCATTTTTCAAAATTCGAAATCCAGCGGTGTTCGTTTGTCTTGGATGAGAGTGCTGTGGAGACCAATTTGCCTCCTGGGTTATGGATGCAGCGAGGATGCCAAACGTGGAGTGGATGTGTGGTGGTCGCATATAAGTTTGTGGTATCTGTCTAGAGTGTGTCAAAGGTTATCGGCCAATAAGGTAATTGGCTGGACGTTTGTTTTGATGCGATAAATGCGCGTGCATCGCTGCGGCTACTTGCACTAATGGGACGCATAGGGATGTGATTGCTGGGTGAGTGAGTGATTGAAGAGCTCAACGCCTGCGATGTCGGAATCGGATTTGTTTTGAATAGCAGTGATGTGGGAAATACAAGATTCAAATTTTCAGGAAGTTAAGGATGAACTGTCTTGTTGGAGGAAAAAGAACGCAAAAAGTCAGTAGCAGGCAACTGTAGGATAAGGAATAACAAGCAAAGCGTAAGGATATATATTCCTAGAACCCTAATGGTCGTCTAGTTAAGGGCACTTACTGAGAGTTTTCGAACTGCGGCTACCTCAGGATCTTCATTGCTTTGTCATCATATGGATTGTTCATTCTGAACGATTACCTAAAGCCCCAGGAACACGCTCGTCAACCACGTCCAGAATGCGTACCAATCGTTTTCCAAGAGGCGAAGTAAACAATAAGCATTCCTACAACCTCCGAGTTAACGCTTTGTACGATGGCCATCAGGATAAAATAGGGGCCTGTGGCCTACTTCAAAACACAGTTTTATAAATTTTCTGTTAGACGTCCATAGCCCAAGTACTATGGGGCAGCATGATATCGCTTTCTTAAAAAAGTTGGCTTGCTAATACTCGAAGCTTTAAGGACAACACCAGAACGAGCATTAACTGCAATCCTGAGTACCAGCTTGAGGAATAGCCAAAAGCAATCAGCTAAATTATCGATCCTAAAGTCGGGGTTTTTACCTGTTCACTTAATACCTACGGCTTTTTGGGGATTTGAGTAATAAAACCATCTGCAAGTTCCCGAAAACAGCTTTCTTCGGTGTCCAATGGAGTAACCCGTCGAGCAGGCCGGGCACTATAAGTCGCTTTAATTGAGACGAGACACCCCGGGATGTGTGCCCTTGATGTGCGAACCCTTCTTTTGTCATGTTACAACAAAGTATCTCGTAAATACAATCCATCGTCATGAAATATAAAATTTGCACACATATCGAGATATCGAGGTAGTAAAGTAAAGTAAGCATCATCAGCTTCATAATGCCAGTGACGCGTTACAGAATTTACCTGGTGTCACAATCGACCGCTATAACTTACAGGTAGCAACTAAAATCCTGGGTATCACAACCTACTTCAACGTTTTGGGTACAACATTACTCGTTTTGAGTGGACGGGCCTGGAGAATTCCTGAGTGGGAAAACAAATTTTGATGCATTAGTGAACTAGGTACAGGACGAGTTGATTTGATGTCTTCCAAGAGTACTTTCAAATTGGTTGTTGTGGGAACTCAGCATTTCACCGAAGAGAAAATGCTGTCATCACCGATGTTACTGATTGCAAATGATCCGTTAAAAGACAGACTGCACTGTCCATAGTGTCCATACACCTGATTTCGTTAGAGAATGTCATCCGTTCCATACCCATTCGAACTCAATTTTAGGGAACAACTACGGAAGGAACTCTGACAACCTTGAAATCATTATCCGTAGCTGCAATTGGCGATCTGGAAAATCGACACAAAAAACGGCGAACATGAACAAAATTGGAATTACGAATATGATGGATCAAATTTTGGGTTCGTTTGTGGAGTGTTGCGATATCGATATAGTCGGCAAACCCATCAAAACATTTCTACTTGCTTACTTACTTACTTACTTACCTAAGTGGCGCTACAGTCCGGGATGAACCTGGGCCTCAACCAACATGCCTCTTCAATTAGCCCGGTCCTTAGCTAACTGCCTCCAGTTGCGCACTCCAAGTTGGTTGAGGTCGGTTTCCTCTTGTGCGCGCCACTTAAGGCGAGGTCTTCCTCTACTGCGTCCGACGTCTGGCTGGGAATCGAAGACTCTGCGAGCCAGAGTATTGGTGTCCATTCTTTCTACATGTCCTAGCCACCTTAAACGTCCAATGATGAGTTTTTTGACTAGGGGTATGTCGCTGTACAGCTCGTATAGTTCGTGGTTGAATCTTCGTTTCCATAACCCGTCAACGCAAACGGGACCGAAGATTTTCCGAAGAATTTTTCTCTCGAATCGACCAAGGATTTCTTCATCCGCTTTCTATACGGTCCATGCTTCAGCGCCGTAGGGCAGGACTGGGATGATCAGGATCTTATATAGGAGCTCCTTAGTAGTTCGAGTGAGGGCTTTACTACTAAATTGCCTTCTTAGCCCAAAGAAACAGCTGCTGGCAAGGGAAATTCTTCGTTTGATTTCTGATGAGATGTTGTTGTCAGAATTAATAGCGGAGCCGAGGTAGACAAAGTCCCGTACTACCTCAAAGATTTATCTGTCAATAATGACGTTCTGTCCAATTCGTCGATGCTGTGTATCATTTCGTGTTGACAGCATATACTTAGTATTGCCCTCATTTACTGCTAAACCCATTTTTGCCGCTTCTTCTCTATACCAGTAAACGTGGCTATGACATCACGTTGAGTCCTACCAATGCGGAGTTTTTTGACCAGGGGTATGACGCTGTACAGCTCGTATAGTTTGTGTTTGAATCTTCGTCTCCAACACGAAACGGGACCGAAGATTTTTCGAAGAATTTTTCTCTCGAATCGACCAAGGATCTCTGCATCCGCTTTTGATACGGTCCATGCTTCAGCGCCGTAGTGCAGGACTGGGATAACCAGGGTCTTGTATTGCGGTTGGCAAGAGTAATTCTGTTTAATTTTGACGACCTGTGTTGTCAAAGTTGATAGCGGAGCCGAGGTAGACAAAATCCCATACTACCTCAAAGTTATATCTGTCAATGGTGACGTTCTGTCCAATTTGTCGATGTTGTGTGTCCTTTTTGTTGACAGCTTAGTCTTAGTCTAATTTACTGCTAAATCCATTTTCGCCGCTTCCTTCTCTATACTAGCAAACGTGGCTTTGACATCACGTTGAGTCCTACAAATAATGTCAATATCGTCGGCGTATGCTAGCAGTTGCACCGATTTTTAGAAAACTGTGCCTCTGGTGTTGGCTCGGGAGTTTTGCACAATCCTCTCAAGAATCAGATTAAAGAAATCACATGACAGCGCATCGCCTTGCCTGAATCCTTTTTTGGTATCGAATGTGTCGGTGAGGTCGTTTCCGACCCTGATGGTGCAGCGCGAATTCTCCATCGTCATCCTACACAAACGGACGGTTTGGGCGGTATACCAAAACTAGACATGGCTCTGTATACTTCGTCTCTATAAATGCTGTCGTATGCGGCTTTGAAATCGATGAAATGGTTGTAGGTATATCGATTTGGACGTTTTTTTTCCAGAATCTGCCGAAGTGTGAAGGGCTGATCAGCTTGTTAGTATTCTATTTCAGGCGTTCACATATTAAGGCAGATATGATCTTGTAGGCGATGTTGAGGAGACTTATGCCTGTGTAGTTGGCGCAGGTTAGAGGTTCTTCTTTGTGAATCGGAAAAATGATGCTGAGGTTCCATTCATCAGGCTTACTTTTATCCGACAAATTTTGCTTATGATTTGGTAAATGTTACTTACCAAAACCTCCACCGACTTTATAAAGCTGGTGGGAGGGCCATCATTTCCGGCAGCCTTGTTAAGCTTGAGGTTAGATATTGTTATCCTCACTAGTCACTTCACTTAAAGATCGTGTGGTTGGTAGTTTTCGCTGTCGTCGCCAATATTGAATGGTTCGTCATCGCCGTTGACCAGTCTGCAAAGGTGGATTTTCAATATTCTTAGCATCGACTGTGCATTAACTACGATCTTTCCTTGTTCATCTCTACAGGATGTTATTCGCGCCTTACGTCCCTTGGTCTGACGTTTGACACTTTGGTAAAACTTAAGAACATCTTTCCCGGAGCGGCACCTCTCTATATCATCGATCGCGCGCTTTTCTTGCTCTTCTTTCTGAAAAGCCGGTGTTCCTTTATACTTCTTTGCCTATAGAGCTCAATAGCAGATCTCGTCTTTACCTGTAGTTTAGCCCTGATGGCCTCGTCCGTCATCAAACCAAGGTTTAAAAGCGTAAAACCTATAACATCTGTTGCAGCTGATCTAATGGCATGTTGACATCGTTGTCATTGTTCTTCAAATTTGGATGTTGGATACGCATTCTTCGCATACTTGGCGGTCTCTTGCGATTGCAGTATTCCGACATTCAATTCTTTCATAGTATTTCTGAGTTGTTGTGTCGTTGTGGCCCGAGTCGTTTATAGCCCCTCGGAATGTTTGCACAGTAGGTGTCACAGTTTTCAATCCTCTTTTTCCCAGCACATCTCATTGTATTTCCTGGATGGCAGTTATGTCTGCTTTTAATCAGCATAAGGCTTCCGCTAATTGTTCGGCTACACCACTCCTGTTTAATGATCTTACATTTAGAAACCACCGTTGACTCGATCTTGGGAATTCTTCAGCTGCCGTCTGGGATAGTTTTCTTGATAGAGCCCCTTAGAAATCAGAAATGCGAGTTGTATTCCAAATACCGTCTTCATTAAACATTGGTGTCAGAGGTGGGATAAAATATTTAAAAACTGTGAATACGAAATAACTGGGCCGCATAACTAGAAATGGATCTCAAATTCTTGCAAGTTCCCAACTTGAGGCAGATAATGACCGCTGTTTGTCATAGGTTTCTTTGAAGAACTGAGGATGTAGAAAGTCCTAATTTAACGTCTATTCCTTTATTAATTCCACCGCTGTAAGAGTTTTTTTTCCGTTTTTCTTGGCAACTGAAGTATAAAGCTAAACAACAGCTTTATCAAAAGACCTCTTCTTCGCCAGCATCGTTGTTTGAATTTTTTTTGTAATCTATAGAAACCCAGAAGCCTCCCTGAAGTCGTTTTGATAGTGGAACCACTTATTAACGCCTTTTTGTTTCTATGTATTAGATAATGACGCCTGGCAATGACTCTACTGCAGTGTGGTTTTAGAACTGTCACGCAGAAGGCCTAGGTTTTATTACCTTTCCCTCTCATGCGATGATCTGACAAATCATTCGTGCTATTTTGGTGTCCATTCATTCTAGAGGTTACAGCTGTATTGTACATCTAATGCGCAATTTAATGTTTAGGCAGTTTAGGCAGTGCTATGTCTTTGAATCACGTCGCCTTGAAAACACGTTAACACAAACGGCACAGATGAATTTTTTGACGATTTTTTGGATCGTAAGGACATGTTCAGTAACAAAATGTTAAGCTTCTAACCCTGTTGGTCCGAAAGGTTATTTTGCACATTTTAGGCCATGTTATCAACCATGTACTGTATCAAAAGGATGAATCCTTCGAGAAATCTACGGTCCCGTTTGTGTTGACGGGCTATGGAGAAGAAGATTAATTCATGAACTATAGCTGTACAGCGACATTTACCTGTCAAAACTCCGCAATGGACTTTTAAGATGGTTAGGATATAAGAGCCAGGTGTCGCAGGAGCGGAAGACCTCGCCCTAAGTGGCGCACAAGTAGAAACTGACCTCAACCAACTGGAAGTACTCAATTGGAGACAGTTAGCTAAGGACCGGGCTGATGGTTGGGTGTTGTAGAACAAGGGTAGACTCTGATTGGCTTTAACTTGGCAATGCCCGGGCTTAGTTCAGATGCATGTTTGTTGATGCCCATATTCTTACGTATTGAAACGCCACATAAGTAGGTAAGTATCCACTAAATTGGGAATGGACTTCATTACTGAAAGGACAATTACGTCTTCGTTTTATAACGGGTCCGTCATCTAACGTTTTTTTTTTTTCAACTAGCGCTTATTTCGTGAATGGTAACACTAAGCTCATGTCTGATTTGACAGATAATTAGCTTTATCCTTCCGCTAAACGAATATGATTGTGTATACGCTTGGACAACGCTGGGAAATATTGCGACATTACTTTGAATATCATGGTAATGTTGCAGAATGTGTGCGAAAATTGCGTACGGATTTTGGAAGAAGAGAAGCACCGTCAGCTCCGTATGTTCGTTATCTTGTGAAAAAAGTGAAAGAAACTGGCATCCTCATCGATAAACCAAAGCGTGAAAAGCCAAAAACAGTGCGTACACCCGAGAAATTGCTGCTGTGGCAGAAAGTGTGCGTGAAGCGCCATCAACATCAATTCACCGTCGTTCTCAACAATTGAACATTTCGGAGACATCATTGAGACGAATGTTGCATAAAGACCTTGGTATGACGCCATACAAAGTCCAATTGGTTCAGGAGTTGAAGCCAACTGACCATCCAATGCGTTTTCGCTTCGCTAAGTGGGCTTGCGATCGACTTAGAGAAGATGCCGATTTTGTCAAAAAAATCATCTTTTCAGATGAAGCTCATTTTGATCTTGGCGGGTATGTAAACAAGCAAAATTGTCGCATTTGGGGCACAGAAAACCTGCACGCATACATTGAAAAGCCGATACACCCAAAACGAGTCACTGTTTGGTGCGGATTTTGGTCCAGAGGCATAATTGGGCCATTTTTCTTCGAAAATGAGCAAGGAGGGCCCGTTACAGTCAATGGCGATCGTTATCGGGCCATGTTGAACGAATTTTTGTTCACAAAAATTGAAGAGGAGGATATTGGCAACATTTGGTTTCAACAGGACGGCGCTACGTGCCACACAACCGAAGCTACACTCGATGTTTTGCGCCCTGTTTTTGAAGATCGCATTATCAGCCGCAGAGCTGATGTCGTTTGGCCACCTAGGAGCTGCGATTTGACACCGTTGGACTATTATTTGTGGGGTGCCGTAAAAGATAAATGTTACGCCGACAAGCCAGAGACAATTGACGCTTTAGAGGACAATATTCGTGAAGCCATTGGTGAAATACAGCTGCACACAATCGATAATGTGCTTAAAAATTGGACCGATCGTGTGGGCTACTGCATGGCCAGCCGAGGCAGAAAAAAGTTATTTGGCGGACCATTTAGGCCTCACATGCGTTTCTCCTTAAATTTAAGTCGCTTTCAGATACTTCCTGCAACTTCTACGGATGGTAGTTAAGGTCATAGTGAAGAGTTCTCATATATGAAGGATAGGAAACTATGTAGTCAGTTGCGCAGATAGGATTTCAAGATTAATGCTTTCACTGCCTTAATTTTCTCGGGTGATCTGATGGACTCCGGAACTATAGTTCTTCGACTTGTCATAGTTACGGTTTGGCTTCACGTGACGACCCATGTAACAATTGATTTCCGGTCCGGTATAGAGCCAACGAAGATTAATTCAAGAGATTTCGACAGGCGGTATCGGGATGCTACTGCAAAGAATCCGCTCGAAATAGGCCTTGATGGCAAATGCATGCTTCTCACCATTCCAGCGCTTGATGGTAAATGTCTGGTATAGGCAAAAAAACGTTAGAACTACGCTTGTCGAACTAGAAATCTCACGCCCCGAAAAAAAAGTTATGTCGTTGCCCTGGGTACTCATTTGGTAAACTTTCAAAACGATCATCGTTGACGATAGCGAAAGAGACTTACTGGTTACGTACCGTGAAATTTGTATACATGTGCACACACGCAATATAAAAATTACACACGGCGTACCTATTAAGTCAAGGATAATCGTCTTAAAAGTTACGGAAGGCTATATGTCGGATCTCCTCATGTGAGTTTGTCTATTCCTACTGTGGCTGTAGAAGCTGCCGTTGGTTAAATCTTGGCAATTCTTGGGTAAGGAAGAGGTGTTTTAGTGTAAATACATACTCCACAACTCTAAACTGCTGCCGCCAAGAGTTCAAACCGAATCTACGGTCAAGGTATGATCCACACAGTGGTCGCCATTTGGAGTTTGGGGTCAGAGTTGGTAGGCATCCGCTAATTGAAAACGATGGTGTTTCCAAATTCTCACAATTCCTTAAAAATGATCATCATAAGGAGATAATTACCGATCCTAGACCTTGCAAATGTTAAATCCAGATTCCAGGTAAGGAGACCATCTGCCGGGTAAAGCTTTATTTTGTTTCAGAAACGATAACTACTATCAGATTCGTTCGAAATTTAAAACAAGACCGATAGACTGATCCACCAAGACCCCCTCTTCATTAAATACAAAAAATGCCTTCACATAAAAAATCCCATTCATGACAACGAACTTGTCGAACAGCCCACACAACTCACCTTTCAACTGAACTGCCTTTCCTCAACATTCTTCGAAAATCACCTGACAAATTCGGTCCTCTGAAACTTTCCACGGAAACCGTTTCGCCACTTCTATGTCCATTGAACCTCAACCTCAGCTTTATGTAAATTCCCGTCTTCAGCCAAATCTTGTAAACAAATTCCTCTCAGACACTTTGTCCACACTTGACACAGAAAAACCAAAAAAAAAACGTAAACCTGTCAAAACGCCACCGTTTTCCCATCAAACAATAGTCCTGTTGCACAACATCTTCACCGGCCACTTTGCTAGAGATTTCCACAAACTGATAGCGTCCATTCTCCAGCTTTCGTCACACACTCATAGGCTTCAGCTGAATTTCGAAATCATCACTTCAAGTGTAGATACTCCTTAGACTCGAACCAAAACCCATTTGCTGATCAATAGCCCCAGATAAAGCATCCCCCCAATTTAGTCCGACCAAAATGACCCAAGTCCAAGCAGAGCACAAAAGACTCACACCGACCACTTGAAAGATCGTTTAAGACCTGCAATTTGATTTCTTGACTGATAGATGCGAGTCGTTTGATAGATTTCCCCGTGTGTCTCTGACATTTCGCATCATCATGATTCATGATGTCAGTCGCTCGAAATATGCCCACACGCAGATGGAAGACACTTTCCAAACGTAGATAGACACACACCAAATGGATTGGATCTTGTTTCATCATCACCATCACCATCATCATCATCATCATCGTCGTCGTCTTCGTCTCGGTTGTATTCCAAGTCCAATTCAATTTGTTGGTTACATGCTCGTGAACAAAAGGCGCAACAATAACAAGCAACGCAAACAAACGAGAGCTACTTCACCCTGGCGGAGGCCCTGAGACCCAAAATGATGATGAACTGACGAGGCACACAACACAACCGAAGCAAAATTCGCGCGTGGGTGTCTTAGGCGCGTGCCTATTTCTGCAGTGTGACTTGAAAGATACACCTCCAGAGGGAGCACATCTGTTGCTGTTTTGTTGTTTTCGGATGCTCATCGATCGTATCTGGCCGATCGCATGGGAATCCTTTCACATTGCCCCACAACAATGGGAATAGGAATGGCGAGGTGAAAACCCTCCAAAACAAACAAATTATCTGGAGCACTGAATGGCCACCGTCGCGACCACACACCTTCTCGTGCGATTGTTCCACAGATTGGGAAATTGTTTTTTAAAAGGTTACAGCCCTGGGAATTGGTCACCATCATCATTACCCACCGCAGAACAAAAAGGTTCAAGCCATTCACCTGTCAAATGGCGACATAAAAATGTCAAAGTGATCGGTGTTGAATGTCGTGTGCATGCGTTATCCATGAGGGGAGACACACCCTTCGGATAGAGATACTCACCCGGTGAATGGAAATCGGGAATTCCCTGGAGCAGGTTCTTTTCACGCGAAACAATAGGGGCCCAAGTGATCACAAATCAATTGAACGTATCGACTGCAACTAGGTGATTCGAATCGGGGAAGGGCAAATCTGTATCTACTACCTGTAGATACTTTCCAATCGTGTTCGTATTCAGTAATAAGAATTGCCTCGGTGTGTGTGTGACATTTTTTTTTTGTTTGGGTTCAGCGCCGAAACCTTGTTACATAAAGGAGGAACAATTTTTGCCCGGCGGCACGGCGTTATTTATGGCTAATTAATAACCCCTAATGGATCGCAGCACGGCGGGTTATTTATGGTTGTTAACCAAAATGTTTTTGTTGTTGCTGTTTTGTTTGTGCATAAATCGTCAGCTTTTTGTTCGTGTGTGTGAGTTTCGGGTGATGTATCCTTATGGTGGCGTGGTGCATTGGCTTGCATCGTTCTTTTGGGTCGAAATGAATGGCATGGATTATCATATAAACATTCAGAACTGAATCAAGTTGAAGGTTTAATAGTTTCATATATTATGACACCGAGGTGCGGGTGGTCTTGTATTTGGTTTTGCTCTGTAAACTCTTACGCAGCTTACAGGGCTCTGCGAGAAGACGGAACCGATTTGAGTTTTGAATAAATTTACATGTTTCGGGAGGTTTTTTTTTTTGTTGGCTTTTGGAACAGAAGTGTTAAAATTTTACGAGTTTGTTTAAAATTTAACAAATTGCAGGTGAAAGTTATACGAGACAGAGGTCTGCAGATGAGCTGGGAAGGGAACAAAATTTGTTTAACGATCTTGTTGGTCATAAATGGAATTAGTCTGAGTAAGTGATACCTTGTGGTGGTGACTAAAGGCAATAGAAGGTATGTAACGTATGATGGAACTTTATATGGTCTGCATTTTATGGATGAAATTTTTGGTCAGTAAAATACCTTAAGCCTTATAAGGTTTGCTTTATTTTTTTTATGATTATTTTCTTGACATTAAGACTGATCTGGCTATTTTTCATTGTTAGCAATTGCGAGATACAATTAGCAATGTGAGTGTCAGAATATTCATGACCAAAAAGGTACGAATGTAGTACCAAAGCCATTTAGTGCCAGTTTGGGGTATCCATCTCAGAATTTGTTTCCTCTCGTGACCAGCTCGATGGGATTTAATTATCTCATTATAAAGACACTTTTTTGAGAACTTAAAGCCTCATCTCACAAACGTTTTAGACCTTAAGCTGTGTACGCGAATGCATTTAATCCAGTTAATGTATTGGTGGCAGCAAACGAGAGAGGCGGGAGGAGTGTCGTCTCACTAAGGCATTCAATCTCAGGCGGCAGCGGAGGAGTTCCCTAGATGGAGTCAACGGTGGCGTCTACAGCTCCAGATTGACCGAACTGGTAGTGAAATCCCAATATGAGCTGCTTCGACATATTTGAACACCAAGTCTATAGGGATTTCCAATACTGAGCCAGGGTATTGGAAAAGAGTTGGTGGCGGAGGAGCCCTCAATGGGTCAACGGCAGCGCTCATATCCCAAAATGGGCTACTGACATCGGTATTTTTCCGGCCCGCTGTCCTAGGGTCAAAACAAGGGCCTGGCCCTCCAGGTTGGGGGTTGTGCTTTGGGTTAACTACCCATCCACGGAAAAGAGATTATGTTACGAAGCAACCAATAGCCTCGGAAAGGACTGATATTATTGTTGACGACCATGCTTAACGAAAAAAGGACAATGACGTTCGTATCTGCACCTGGAATGTGAGAACATTAAACAGGAGAGGTGCAGGCGAACAATTAGCTGAAGCCCTAAACTGCTACAAAGCAGACATTACTGCCATCCAGGAATTACGATGAGATGGGCCGGGCAAAAGGAGGATGAAAAACTGTGACATCTACTATGGACCGTGTTATAGTGAGCGACTATTTGGATGCGGATTTTTTATAAGTGCCAGAATTAGGCAAGAAGACTTATGTTTCCAAGACATTAGCGAACGCATAGTAACAATCCGCATCAAGGCCAAATTCGCCAACATAAGCCTTATATGCGCTCATTCTCCGACGGAGGAAAAGGATGATATAACTAAGGATTGCTTCTACCAGCTCCTCGACAAAACCTATGAGCGACTACCAAAGTACGATGTAGAAATCGTGCTGGGAGATTTTAACGCAAAGGTAGGAAGAGAAGACATCTTTAGCAGTACTGTCGGAAAATATAGCCTACACGACAACACGTCTGGTAACGGACTTAGGATAATTGACTTCGCTATGGAACGAAATGCCACTATAGCCAGCACACGGTTTCCTCACCTCGATATCCACAAGGGGACATGGCGGTCTCCAGATCAACGAACAGTAAATCAAATTGATCACATTGCGATAGACAAGAGGCACGAATCCAGTATTTTGGATGTCCGAACATTCCGAGGGGCTAACATCGACTACCTAGTTGCAGCCAAGGTAAGGATGCGAATATCCACCACGCCATAACAAACCAGAAATACTTTGAAAAAATTTAATTTCGAAAGACTGCAATCGCCAGAGACCGCCAAGACCTTCGCGCAACGCGTATCCCTTAACCTCTCGACTCACAACATACCACCAGCATCTAATGTCGAAGAACAATGGCAACGATGCCAACAGGCCATTAGATCAGCCGCAACTGATGTGCTAGGTTTCTCGCGGCCACCAGTAAGAAACCCCTGGTTTGATGAGGAATGCCGACAGATGCTCGCAGCCAAGAACGAGGCCTACAAGGCTAAGCTGCAGGTGAAGACGAGAGCTGCCCTTGAGCTCTATAGGCAAATTAAAAGGGAAGAACATCGGCTTTTCAGAAAGAAGAAAAAAGAGCAAGAAAAGCGCGCGATCGAGGATATAGAGATGTGCCACTCCAGGAACGATGTTCGCAAGTTTTACCAAAGTGTAAAACGTCAAAGCCAAGGTTACAAGGCTCGAACAGAATCCTGTCGAAATGAACAAGGAAATATCGTAGTTGAGACACAGTCGATGCTGAGGATATGGAAGAACCACTTCTGCAGACTGTTAAACGGCGATGACGAACAACATTCCGCTGTCAGGCAGAACGAACCATTTAATATTGGCAATGACAGCGAAAACTGCCAACCACCCGACCTAAGTGAAGTGAGGATAGCAATATCTAAACTCAAGCTTAATAAGCCCGCCGGAAATGACGGCCTTCCCGCTGAGCTTTATAAAGCTGGTGGAGAAGACTTGGTAAGTAACATCCACCAACTCATTAGCCAAATCTGGTCGGATGAAAGTATGCCTGAAGAATGGAACCTTAGCATAGTTTGCTCGATCCACAAAACAGGAGCCTCTCTGAACTGTCGTATCTACAGAGGCATAGGTCTCCTCAACATCGCCTACAAGATCCTATCTGCCGTAATATGTGAACGCCTGAAACCATTTACCAACAGCCTTATCGGCCCTTATCAGTGTGGTTTTAGGCCAGGAAAGTCCACAACCGATCAAATTTTCACACTTCGGCAGATCCTGGAAAAAAACCCTAGAAGTCCAATACGATACCCACCACCCATTTATCGATTTCAAAGCCGCATACGACAGCATTTATAGAGCCGAACTATACAGAGCCATGTCTAGTTTTGGTATACCGCCCAAACTCGTTTGTTTAGGATGACGATGGAGAATTCTCGCTGCACCATCAGGGTCGGAAACGACTTCACCGACACATTCGATACCAAAAAAGGATTTAGGCAAGGCGATGCGCTGTCATGTGACTTCTTTAATCTGGTTCTTGAGAGAATTGTGCAAAACTCCAAAGCCAACACCAGAGGCACAATTTTCCAAAAGTCGGTGCAACTACTAGCATACGCTGACGATATTGACATCATTGGTGGGACTCAACGTGATGTCATAGCCACGTTTGCTAGTATAGAGAAGGAAGTGGAGAAAATGGGTTTAGCAGTAAATGAGGGTAAGACTAAGTATATGCTGTCATCACGAAAGGATACACAACATCGACGAATTGGACAGAACGTCACCATTGACAGTTATAACTTTGAGGTAGTACGGGACTTTGTCTACCTCGGCTCCGCCATTAACTCTGACAACAACATCTCGTCAGAAATCAAACGAAGAATTACTCCTGCCAATCGCTGTTTCTTCGGGTAAAGAAGGCAATTTAGAAGTAAAGCCCTCACTCGAACTACTAAGGAGATCCTATATAAGACCCTGATCATCCCAGTCCTGCTCTACGGCGCTGAAGCATGAAGGATGGACAAAGTGAAAAAAGCTAAATGAGACGCCTTAATAGGTCTTTAAGGCATCTCAAGGGTTAGGGTCCAGTTATATCCATCATTCAACAAGCATCATTGGAACACATGATGGAACTGAAATTTTACTTGAAAAGTTTGCTATAGCAATCATTGAAATTGCCACAGTGGGTTATGAACCATACTTGAGGTTCAAGGCTAATGACAGATTGACAGATAAGAATAAAACGAAGAAGTGAACACACATCATTGGAACGAGTGGGTTTCATTTAGATGGATTGCAAAACTTTACTTTATTTTATTAATTTTTTTTAGGAAATGCCCCAAAAATCTGTGCGTGGGTTTAGATGATATATTTACGAAATGTTCATAACGGGTGTTTAAATTTAAAGGGCCGATGTTGAATGTGAACCACACCTAAACGTCCACTTTTTTTCTGCATTTCATTTGACATTTCTCAATTTCAGATTATTTCAATTTGAACCATGGAAAGATACACAATCGAGCAACGCGATAAAGTTATTCAGGCTTATTATGAAAATGGGCGTTCAAATCAAAATGCATTTCGTGCACTTCGTGTTTTTTTCGGTCAATTTAATCGTCCAAATGTGAGTGCAATCGGAAAAATCGTGCAAAAATTTGAACAAGCCGGGTCTGTAGGAGATGTGAAAACACCAGTACATGCTCGTACAGCTCGTACTGCAGAAAACATTGCTGCTGTTCGCGAGAGTGTGGCTGAAGGGCCGTCCACCTCAACTCGTCGTCGTGTCTAATAATTGCACCTCTCACGATCGTGGTTGATGAACATTATGCATAAAGACTTGCATTTACACGCTTACAAGGTGCAATTGACTCGAATTAAAGCCTCTTGACCATTTCAAGCCTCGTCAATGGTCAGAATGGTGGCAAGAAATGGCAGCAGTGGATGATCAATTTTCGAAGAAAATCATCTTCAGTGATGAGGCACATTTTCACCTCAGTGGATTCGTCAATAAGTAGAATCGCCGCATTTGGCGCGAATTATAATCCAAGAGTGATTGAAAAACCAATGCACCCACAAAGAGTGACTCTTTGGTGCGCTTTATGGGCTGGCGGCATCATTGGGCCGTATTTTTTCCAAAATGAGGCCGTTCAGGCAGTTACTGTGAATGGTGTTCGCTATCGTGAGGTGACAACTAACTTTTTATGGCCCGAATTGGAAGATATGGATGTTGACAATGTATGGTTTCAACAGGACGGTGCCACTTGCCACATAGCTAACGAAACAATGGCTTTGAGTGACGACAGATTCAATGGCCGCGTTATCTCACATGGTGGCGATGTCAATTGGCCGCCAAGATCATGTGATTTGACACCGTTGGATTTCTTTCTTTGGGGTTATTTGAAAGAAAAGGTGTACGTCGATAAGCCAGCAGCTATTCGGCACATTAACGGCATAGAACCTCAATTATGCCTCAGCGTCATCGAAAATTTGGACCACCGGGAGGAGGTGTGCCGCCAAGTTCGCGGCGGCCATTCGGACGATATTTTGCTTCATACAGGGTGGCGCACGAATCGTGCTACAAAAATAAAACGTAATAACTTTTTTTCTGTGTGAGTAATCGGCTTATTTTTTTTATTTTGTAGGTTACTATTTAGATTTATAAAAATGGATGCTTGGGATACGGAGAAAAGAATTTGGATAGTGCAACGGTACCATGCTTTGCAGTCCGTCATTTCCGTCCAAAGGGAATTTACGCGGGAGTTTGGCGGTAATCCCCCGAGTAGATGGACCATTATGAGGTTTGTAAACATGTTTGCCGAATCTGGAAGCATCGCACGAAGGCCGTACCATCGAGATGCCAATGTTCGGGTTCAGGATACAATCGCAGCAGTAGCATCTGCAATACAGGCCAATCCGAGCGTTTCGACCCGAAACTTATCGGGGCAAATTGGAGTTAGTAGACGGTCATTACAACGGATACTTCATGACGATTTAAACTTGTTTCCGTACAAAGTCCAAATTACTAGCAAGTTAAACCCTCAAGATTTGCCTGTTCGCCTGGAATTTTGCAGAAAAATGATATCAATGGCCGAAGAAGACAACACATTGATCAATTGTTTGTTCATGTCTGATGAGGCCCATTTTGATCTTAACGGCAATGTAAACAAGCAAAATTGCCGTATATGGAAAGAGTCTAATCCAGAAATGCTCCATGAGACGGAACTGCACCCAGAACGAGTCACTGTGTGGTGCGCAGTTTCATCAAGGTGTATTGTCGTACTTCTTTGAAGAAAACGGTGTAACCGTTACTGTCAATGGGGACCGTTATTTAAAGATGTTGAAGGATTTTTTTTACCCAGAACTGCGCCGAAGACGTATACCATTCAACAGCGTTTGGTTTCAGCAATATGGAGCAACTGCACATAAAGCCAGACCAGTTATGGCGGAGCTAAACAAAAAATTCGCAAACAAATTAATTTCTAGGAACTCCACTCTTCGCTGGCCCCCAAGGTCACCTGACCTGACGGCACCAGACTTCTTTTTATAGGGTAATGTCAAGCAAGAGATGTATAAAACGAAGCCCAGGAATTTAACTGAATTAAAGCAGTCCATAACGACAATAATTGAGGCGATCCCAACTTCAACTCTTCAGGCCGCAATGAATAATTTTTTGATCAGGTGCCGCATATGCGTGGGAGAGCGTGGAGGTCATTTGCGATCTATAATCTTTAAAAACAACTAACTATTTAAAATAAAATTTAATTTTGTAACCAATAAAGAGAAAATAATAGAAATACATCGATTAAAAAAAAAGTTATTTGAATTTCTTATTGTAGCACAATTGGTGCGCCACCCTGTACATAATTGAACCATAGCAATAGTATCATAACAAAAAGAAATGTTTCCTAAATAATTTGTGTTTTATTCAAAATCAAAATCGGTCCTTAAAATTTAACCACCCTTTAGTATTATTTTCTAAATATTTGTATCAATTTTTTTTCGATTTTTGTGTATTGTGCCAAAAACGGTTTAAAAGCAAAATGTTACCAACAAGTGGGAGTACTTCAAAACATAAAAAAAATTGTAACAATCTCATCATCGAAATTTCACGCCATCACAATACTTTCCTATACTACGTATACTGCGGGAGTAAAAATCCCATCACCACATTTCCTGTACCAAAAATTGAACCAAATACCATCCACAACCTAAGCCATCGCAAAAATAACAGGCTTTCCCTCGATCCTTTCAATCGATTCATAAAAAACGACATCCCATTCGATTTAATCCCTCTAATGATCAACAAAACGTAAATCGGAGTGCCCCACCCACTCCATGCGCGGTTAATCCTTGGAAATAAAATCGAAATTGCCCCTAATTGACTGCAATTACACGAATTCGTAATTAAGTTCCATTTGCACACACGTGTTTTCTCAAGCGGGACAAAGTGAAAACAGAAATCGTAAACTCCGTCTTGTCGCAGGATACGCCTAGATACTTGCAGTTGCAATCCAAAGCCATTTAAATCGCGAGCGCGATTTAAAATTCCATTGCGCGCGCCGCGAATTAAGATTATACCCAGCGTGTCCAAGCTGGTGTGCTTTTTCACCACCTCCACGCGATCATTAGGCGGGCGCAGTTAACAACTTGATCACAACCGTTACAACAATTGGCAATAATCCGCGACTCCTCATCCTCCCACAGCCCATCGCCAGCGCGACCAAAACTAGTCCAGATCGTCGGCAAGTGATTAGTAATACAATGCGCGCAAGCGCGACATACGAATTCCGTTTCCAATCGGGCGGCATGTCCCGGCGAATAAAGATATTCCGCACAATTTAGTGCGGTCCACACACACACACATACACTGACATGCACATTACATAAACCGTCTTGGGACAATTAATTGCGAAAAATAACCAAACTTGAGCACGGGCTTTAATCGTCTCGTATACTGTAGGTACGCATAGATACAATTTTCCGCTCGGCGAGACACGCCGGGCCACACTGTTTGCCGCACAAGAGTTGTCGAATCATTATCTGGTCTTCAATTATTGTCCATGGGGACACACTGGACAGCCGTAGCCAAAGTACAATTCGATTGAAGGAGATGCCATGCTCAGCCAACCCTAGGCCGCTTGCTCTCGCGGCCCGGCCAGTTAGATGAATAGATCCACTTATTTATCCGAGCTGATGTCGCTGGAGCTGGTGCTGGTGCTGGTGCTGGTAGGCCGGGGCGGAAAATTAACTTTATGGTCGTTTCATTTACCAACTGCTAGCGCTGCTACTGGTTTCGGCACCGCGTACAGTTTTGGCCACCGGCCACGGACCACTGTGACCACGGCTCCGGTCATTTATCTCGATCGGATTTATCTGTGATTAATCGAAGTCCAGGCCCATGTGATGTGTGTTCTGCATACCGAATCTATGAAGCAGCTAACATATGGGCATATCCACTGTTGCCTTGCTCGCGGTACCATTCAAGGTAGCCTCTGGGTAGAGCTTCTGATATCACAATTGTACGCCGGCAATGGCGGTCTAATTTGTATTGTGTCCTCGAACCACTTAGGAGGGTCTCGCTAACCGACTACAACAACAACAAGAAGAACACCAGCAATCCGGGAGACGACGACAATTCAATGCTCCAGTTCATGGCGATGAGGTCATTCGGTGTGGAGATGGGGATTCTTTGGTGCAGCGCTGTTAGATTTATTCCCTCGGATAGTGGTCAGACGATGGGGAACGGGTGAAGCTCAAATCCATTCATCATTTGGCGGGAAATGGTAAATAAGATGCACTGGACACCGCGGAAGCAGACGAACGGTTGTACTCGTTGCCCGGTAGCAGCTGCGCTTGTTGTCGTCGTTGGTCACTTTCTGTATGGCCGGGGCGCGAGAAAGATGCCACGCCATAAATTTTATTTTTCATCGCAGGTAATGTGAGATTGTTTTTGGTAGCGCGGATTCAAATGCGGATCGGTGGCTTCTGGGCAATGCCGCTTCGACAGGAGCAGTAGTGTCAGATTTCGGCGGTAGGAAAAAAGGAATTTTGAAAGATGCCGAACTTGTTGCAGGTTGTTTAGGGTGGTTATCGGGGTTTGTTGGGTCTCAGAAGACCTTGGTGGAATGTAGGTTAGAGGTATGTGAAGATTGACCTAAGGAGGGCAGTGTGGTAAGGTGGTTGTGTGCTTGATTTTGTGGTCCCTATAAACAAAGGTCCGTAGGATAGTCGTCGAAATGACGTTGAGTTGATGTGATTTTAAGGGCGACAAGCAGTTTATAGCAAAGGATGTCAGATTTTAGATTAGGTTCGGTTTTTTAGTCAGAAGACTGTTAGCATTATCAGCAAAATGACGTCGAAGTCGGGTGATCTTGACGGGGACAACCAGGTAATTGCTCCGGACGTCTTTTATTTTAATGCGATACTGTCCCAGGCTTCTGGTTGTGATCCTTAGACAAAAATACGTAGCACGATCGGCGAAATGACGTCGAGTTGAGGTGATTTTAAGAGCGATAAGCAGTTTATAGCTCAAGATGTCAGGTTTTAGGTTATTTTCGGTATTTTAGTCAGAAGACTGTTAGCATCATCAGCAAAATGACGTCGCGGTCAAGTGATCTTAACGGGGACAACCAGGTAGTTGCTGAGGACGTCTTTTCTTTTAATTCGATTTTGTCCCAGACCTCTGGTTCCTCGTGTGGTTGACTTTGAGATCCTTAGACAAAATTAAGTAGCACGATCGGCGAAATGACTTCGAGTTGAGGTGATTTTAAGAGCGATAAGCAGTTTATAGCTCAAGATGTCAGATTTTAGATTAGTTTCGGTTAATCGAAGTTCCGTGGGGTGATCGGCGAAATGACGTCGAGTTGAGGTGATTTTAAGGGCGACAAGCAGTTTATAGCAAAGGATGGCTGTTTTTTTTTTTGTAGATTATGCTCGGTGGGCTGGGAGTCAAAAGATTTTTAGCATGATCAGCAAAATGACGTCGAGGTCAAGTGATCTTAACGGGGACAACCAGGTAATTGCTGAGGACGTCTTTTCTTTTAATGCGATACTGTCCCAGGCTTCTGGTTCCTCGTGTGATTGCCTTTGAGATCCTTAGACCAAATTACGTAGCACGATCGGCGAAATGACGTCGAGTTGAGGTGATTTTAGGGGCGACAAGCAGTTTATAGCTCAGGATATCAGATTTTAGATTAGGTTCGGGATTTTACTCAGAAGACTGTTAACATCATCAGCAAAATGACGTCGAAGTCGGGTGACCCTGACGGGGACAACCAGGTAATTGCTCAGGACGTCTTTTCTTTTAATCCGATACTGTTCCAGGCTTCTGGTTCCTCGTGTGGTTGACTTTATGATCCTTAGACAAAAATACGTAGCACGATCGGCGAAATGATGTCGAGTTGAGGTGATTTTAAGAGCGATAAGCAGTTTATAGCTCAAGATGTCAGGTTTTAGGTTATTTTCGGTTTTTTTAGTCAGAAGACTGTTAGCATCATCAGCAAAATGACGTCGATGTCAGGTGATCTTAACGGAGACAACCAGGTAATTACTCAGGAAGTCTTTTCTTTTAATTCGATACTGTCCCAGGCTTCTGGTTCCTCGTGTGATTGCCTTTGAGATCCTTAGACGAAATTACGTAGCACGATCGGCGAAATGACGTCGAGTTGAGGTGATTTTAAGGGCGACAAGCAGTTTATAGCTCAGGATGTCAGATTTTAGATTAGTTTCGGTTTTTTAGTCAGAAGACTGTTAGCATCATCAGCAAAATTACGTCGAGGTAAGGTGATCTTAACGGAGACAACCAGGTAATTACTCAGGTCGTCTTTTCTTTTAATTCGATACTTTCCCAGGCTTCTGGTTACCTGCGTCATTAGTCAGTAGATTCTTCAGGTGTGTGTTCTTAAAGATGTGTTCTTTGACAGAGATTTCGATATCATTCTGCAGAGTTTCACACAGCTTTCATAATATGGGCGGGTTTGAATGGTCCGTCGATAATATTCTGCTTAATCTGGAGCAGTTTTTATGGGTGTCGAATGATAAGCAGTAGTCCCTCCAAGATCCTGTTTTGGCATAATGCCTTCTTGCGGATGTTAAAAGAATCTCTATGTGGTTACCTAAAGTTAAATTCATGACGGAAGTTGCCAGTTTTATAAGCTTTCTTTACTTCAAATCATCTTACAAGGAGGGAGTATTCTGATACCGAACCTGACAGGACACGAGACTTCGGAAGCAGTTTATTGTCCTTGTAAACGTTTTGATAGTTGCGGTTCAGTTCGCCTGTCGAAGTGATTAGGTTCGGTTGATATGTTGGTATTTCAGACTGCCCAGATTTTACTAGTTGGCCAAACTTTGGTTGTTTTTTCTTCTAGGGTTGAGGACATCATTTCGAAGTATCATCAGTAACCTGAGAAGGATTTCAGGTCGGATAATCTTTAGTTTCCACTTTAAGGTCATCTTGTAAGGAACTCTAGGTGAACAACATATATCAGTGCGACATGCAAGTTACGTCCAGGGGCCTAGCATTTTCTCACAACTGTTACGTATTTTTTGCATCATGGTGGAACCTCCAGTTTTAAGCCGAATTAAAACTACTTAGCTGAGAATAGCTATTCTTGACAGTTGTTACAACCTACTACCCAGATGATTTGTCGAATCATTATGCGAGCTGAAGTCCAGTGAAGAATATTTTTGTGTACCTATGACCCAGACCTTCCGCGCTGCGGTTCATCGTATTAAATCACATTAAATACTAACATGTAGTTCAACTATATCGTTATTAACTTTCTCTTACAAAGAGAAAGATATTGTTTTCGTGAAAATTTTCGACCTCGAGATTTTGATTGATTCTAACATTACGATGATAGCGGAGCCTAAAAAAGTTGTTTTTGGAATTCCGTCCGTCGGTCCGTCGGTCCGTCTGTCCGTAATGGTCTCCCCAGCCTAAACGGCTTGGCCGATTTTCTTCAAACTTCGAATCCAAGCTTGTTTTGGTCATAATTCTAGGCCATTTTTTTGGTTTGCTTTTAGCCATGTTATTAATGGTACCTGCCATATAAAAATTACACATAACCTCAATTTTCTCGAAAACGGCTCTAACGATTTTGATTAAACTTTATACATACTATAAGCATATTAGTTCTAACAAAACTGCATACCATTTTTTTCGAGAAAATCCATATAACGGATTTTGTCATTCAGGCCATATAAAGAAAATTGTTAATTTCTCGCAAACTGCTAAGTCAAATTGAATCAAATTTAATACATATACTTCTATAATAGTTTTAAACAATTCCACATAATTAGTTTTAGCCCAACTATCACTTAACGGATTTTCCAGTTTTGGCCAATAACGAAAATTAATTATTTTCCACATAGACACCGATTCCTTCAAATTTCGGAGTAAACGTTCGTATAATCAAATTTCGACATTTTATATAATTTTTAGCATTAATAATCAAAATGCGCACTATTTGATCTAACGCCGAACTCGCTGTGAAAGAGAAAGTTGCGTACGACCCAGTCATGCACCCACCACTCGTTTTTATTGTATACCCTACTCATACGACTAATGGCCTCATGCATACCATAGTTCTGTTCATGATCAGGTATATGTAATATATTTAATCTACGCAGGTTGTAGGAACCTCCCCGGGGATTAAAACCAATGGCACTTAAAAGATCAGGAGCATCAATTTGTCCTGATAATAACGGGTGATGTTTTAGCTGGTTTGGTTTTGGCAACACTGGTTTTGACAGCTGACGTGTGTTTAGTACCTTGTGTCACTGTCAAACAGCTTCAGTTTGGTTTGCAATTTAACCATGGATCGTCTTACAAATGAACAACGCTTGCAAATTATTGAATTTTACTATCAAAATTCGTGCTCGGTTCGAAATGTTCATCGCGCGCTGCTTCCACTTTATGATCGGCATTCTCGACCTTCTGAGCAGTCTATTCGGAAGATTGTGACCAAATTTCGCACCAAATTTACTTTGTTGGACATTAAACCACCAACACGTTTACGTACTGTGCGTAGTGAAGAAAATATTGCGGCCGTATCAGCTAGTGTGGCAGAAGACCGCGAAATGTCGATTCGGCGCCGTTCCCAGCAGTTAGGCCTTTGTTACAGCACTACGTGGAAAATTTTGCAGAAGGATTTGGGCGTAAAGCCTTTAAAGATACAGCTGGTGCAAGAACTAAAGCCAGCCGACCTACCACAACGCCGAATTTTTGGTGAATGGGCTCTTGGAAAGCTGGCCGAGGATCCGCTTTTTTATCGAAAAATTGTGTTCAGCGATGAGGCTCATTTTTGGTTGAATGGGTACGTAAATAAGCAAAATTGCCGCATTTGGAGTGAAGATCAGCCAGAACCATTGCAACAGCTACCAATGCATCCCGAAAAAGCCACTGTTTGGTGCGGTTTATGGGCCGGCGGCATTATTGGGCCATATTTCTTCAAAGATGATGCGAATCGCAGCGTTACTGTCAATGGTGAACGCTACCGAGCGATGATAACAAACTTTTTTTTGCCCGAAATGGAAGTTCTTGACTTGCATGATATGTGGTTTCAACAAGACGGTGCCACATGCCACACAGCACGCGAAACAATGGCGCAATTGCGAGGCGAGTTTGGTGAACAGTTAATTTCACGTTTCGGGCCGGTCAATTGGCCGCCTAGATCGTGCGATTTGATACCATTAGATTATTTTTTGTGGGGGTATGTCAAGGCTAATGTCTATAGGGACAAGCCCGCTTCGATTGACGCACTGGAAGCCAACATCCATGCATTCATTCGTGAGATACCGGCCGATATGTGTGAAAGAGTATGCCAAAATTGGACTCAGCGGATGGGCTACCTGAGACGCAGCCGCGGTCAACATTTGCATGAAATTATCTTTAAACATTAAATTGCAAGGTTCAAACTATCGATTCAAATAAATATTTCATTCATTTTTTGAATTTTTTGTGTTTTAAAAAAAAAGTTCTAAACCTCTTAAAAAATCACCCGTTAATTGGTGTAAGAATACCATGTCATTGTTAAGTCTACGTTGAGACAAAGGCAATAGTTGCAACAGTTTAATTCGACACCTATACGGAGGCAAATTGTGTAGCTCATCCCATAGAAGTCCTCTCAAAGCAAATCTTATGAATTTACGTTGGACTGATTCAATTCTATTCGAATGTACTACATTCGTCCAAACTTGTGAGGCATACTCCAAGTGAGGGCGAACTAGACAATTATAGAGTGAAAGAGTGACATATGGGTCAGTAAACTCTTTTGACCACCTTTTTATAAATCCTAACATAGAGTTGGATTTATTGACGATAACGTTAATGTGTTTATTAAACTCCATTTTGGGATCAAAATAAACACCAAGATCTTTAAAACTGTCTACACGACAGAGAGTGTGCCCGGAAAGAGTATATTTAAAATTACATGGAGCGCGTTTTCGTGAAAATGACATATGCTGGCACTTTGTAGGGTTCAGATTCAAACCGTTTTTAAGACACCATATGGTAAAACTATTTAAATCGGTTTGTAGTGAAAGCGAATCGTTTAAATCTCCTACACATTTGAAAATTTTCATATCATCAGCATATATCAATATTTTGCTATCTCGAATAGAGGCTTTTACATCGTTAATTGCAAGTATAAATAAAATTGGTCCCAAATGACTTCCTTGAGGTACTCCAGATTGAGAAACAAAAGGGTTGGACTTGGATCTTGGAACCTCTAAATTGTACTTGGTATGTTCTCAATGAGAGATATGATTTAACCCAATTTATGAAACCTTGAGGGAATCCATACGCCTTAAGTTTAAAAATTATTGTGTGATGTGATAACTGGTCAAATGCTTTGGAGAAGTCAGTGTATATACAATCGACTTCTTTTTTATTTTCAGAACTATTGGAACAATGATGCATAAAAGTTAATAGATTTGTTACAGTGGATCGATGTCTATCGACCTACGAGCTTTAACGAATTTTGGCCCAAAGTAACTCTGACTACCATCGTTAAATCGCGATCGTCTAAATGCTTTCATTTTGACAATCCAACATTGGATTCATATAAAGTCCACAACTATCAAACTCAGCTAGTCTCGACCCGACACAGGATGACATGGTGCAACTAGGCATAACATAAGTTCCAACCCCTGGGGATCTTCAATCGTAATGGTACAAAAGAAGGACGGATCCATCGACGGATCAAATGTGTTGATTATCGCCAACTAATTTCCTCTGCCCTGAGCACAGAACTCTCGATTGGCAATAAGGATACTGGTAGGTGGAGGTGCACTCTGCCGCGAGGGAGAGAATACTGCGTTTGTGAGTGGAGGAGGTCTGTGGCATCCTTGTTTACCTTTGAAACTTCTGAACCTTCAGAGAAGATTCCGGCTTAAAACTAAAGACGTCATAAGTTCTTGGGTCATGTGCTAAGTAATTAAGGGGTATCTCCTGATCCTGATAGAATTTAAGGGTCATGAGTCATGTGCTAAGCAATAAAGGGGTATCTTCTGATCTTGCTAAAATTTAAGTGGTTCGTGCCCAACTCCAGCGAATTAGATGTTATTGATCAATATCAATAGTTAAATCGTTAAAGCGTTCTTGACTTATCCACAAAATCAACATACATACGGCATATCATCTCAAAAGTCCTGATCTACATGCAGCATGCAGCTCCTCCCATTTCATGGTACTTTGTCGATGAAAAAGCCAGGTTAGTACCTGCCAAAGTCTACCTATCACAAACCTCTTCACATTTTAGCTTCGTCCCCTTTGCAAATAATAATTTCTTAAATTTTTTTTTATGAAATATCACCTTTTTATCAAATTATCCACTCCATCGATCTCCCGCTGGGGGACCTCTCGCTTCCAAGATCTACTACATCGTGTAATGGACTTAAATTTATTTCCATTTTTCACTGAAAGCCCGCAATTATAAGGTCGTGTGCTCAATGTGCAACTGCAATGCAATGTGCAACTGTGCGCGCAAATGTACGAGGAAGTCTCACGCGACATTCCAACAAAGACAAAACATAACCAACAGGAGACAAACCAACAACAACAACAAGAACGACAAAAATTCCGTCCACAAAAATAATAAACATAAAACACATCCGCGTAGCTTGTCCACAATGGGTACCCACTCTAGGGGTATACAGCTTGGCCCAGCAATCAAAGAACAGAAGCACTGTTTCCCTCTTAGCAGAGAGCCCTCCCTGTGACTGTCCTTTTCCTGTGGGAAGAAAAAAAAAAAGCCAACATAGCCAGAAGTCACACACACATATCGTCCGAGCTGAATTTCCTTTTTGGCATCGTATCGACCAACCAACCGAACGTACGCGGTTCTCCTTTTTTTCGGAGCGCGGAACTGTCAAGTGGCTTCCTTTCCATTTTCGTGGAAAAGATAAACTGCGTGCGCACACATAATCGCGCAATGAATCAAAATCTCGCTATGCACTCACTCCTCACACAGCGGTAGAGTTTGGGCATTTCGCGCGCCCAAGGATCATTTATTATCCCTGCGTAGAGAGACAGGAGAAATGATATCGAATGTGGGGATTCCACACCAAAAAAAAAAAACACACACACGCAGGAGATACAAATAATAATAAAACCCCAAGTGAAGTTGCAATGAATTGGCCAGATAGAGTGGTGGATAGGGTCGAAGTAGATTTGTACTTCTCGGATAAAGGAGTCAAGAATCAGGCGATTATTTTGGATGTAGATCAGGAAGATGTTGGAGGCATTTGTAATTTTGTAAATCATTGGAGGGAGGTCCAATTTTGTTCTTTTCTTGGGCCGCGGTATGTAAATTGAATCCTAAGTGGTTCTAAGGACAATTTAGCTTGAAGACTTGTTCCTTAACCTTTTAAGCTAAAATCGTGAAAGTTGGATCTTTTTTCTGAAAATTAGTAAACGACAGCTGCATTGATATTGAGGAGTGTCCTCTCACTAAGGCACTCACTTTCAGGCGGCAGCGGAGGAATTCCCTAGATGGAGTCAACGGTGGCGCCTACAGCTCCAGTTTCATCGACTTGGTACTGAAATCCCTATATGAGCTGCTTCGACATATTTGAACACCAGGTCTATAGGGATTTCCAATACTGAGCCAGGGTATTGGAAAAGAGTTGGTGGCGGAGGAGCCCTCAATGGGTTAACGGCAGCGCTCATACCCCAAAAATGGGCTACTGACATCGGTATTTTTTCCGGCCCGCTGTCCTAGGGTCAAAACCAGGGCCTGGCCCTCCAGGTTGGGGGTTGTGCTTTGGGTTAACTACCCATCCACGGAAAAAAAATATTCTTACGAAGCAACCAATAGCCTCGGAAAGGACTGATATTATTGTTGACGACCATGCTAAATGAAAAAAGGACAACGACGTTCGTATCTGCACCTGGAATGTGAGAACATTAAACAGGAGAGATGCAGGCGAACAAGTAGCGAAAGCCCTAAACTGCTACAAAGCAGACATTACTGCCTTCCAGGAAATCCGATGGGATGGACCGGGCAAAAGAGGATGAAAAACTGTGACATCTACTATGGACCGTGTTATAGTGAGCAGAAACAGCGACTATTTAGATGCGGATTTGTAATAGGTGCCAGACTTAGGCATGAAGTCTTATGTTTCCAAGACATTAGCGAACGCATTGTAACAATCCGCATCAAGTCCAAATTCGTCAACATAAGCCTTATATGCGCTCATGCTCCGACGGAGGAAAAAGATGATATAACTAAGGAATGCTTCTACGAGCTCCTCGACAAAACCTAAGAGCGACTACCAAAGTACGATGTTAAAATTGTGCTGGGAGATTTTAACGCAAAGGTAGGAAGAGAAGACATCTTTACCAGTACTGTCGGAAAATATAGCCTACACGACAACACGTCTGGTAACGGACTTAGGCTAATTGACTTTGCTACGGAACGAAATGCCACTATAGCCAGCACACGGTTTTCTCACCTCGATATCCATAAGGGGACATAGCGGTCTCCAGACCAACGAACAGTCAACCAAATTGATCACATTGCGATAGACAAGAGACACGAATCCAGTATTTTTGATGTCCGAACATTCCGAAGGGCTAACATCGACTCGGACCACTATATCCCTTACGCCACAAAAAACCAGAAATACGGTGAAAAAATTGAATGTCGAAAGAATGCGATCGCAAGAGAACGCCAAGGCCTTCGCGCAACACGTACCCCTTAACCTCTCGATTCACACCATACCACCAGCATCTAAAGTCGAAGAATAATGGCAATGATGCCAATAAGCCATTAGATCAGCCGCAACTGATGTGCTAGGTTTCTCGCGGCCACCAGCAAGAAACCCCTGGTTTGATGAGGAATGCCGACAGATGCTCGCAGCCATGAACGAGGCCTACAAGGCAAAGCTGCAGGTGAAGACGAGAGCTGCCATTGAGCTCTATAGGCAAAGAAGAAGGGAAGAACACCGGCTTTTCAGAAAGATCGGGGACATAGAGAGGTGCCACTCCAATAATGATGTTCGCAAGTTGTACCAAAGTATAAAACGTCAAAGCCAAGGACACAAGTCTCGAACAGAATCCTGTCGAGATGAACAAGGATATATCGTAGTTGAGACACAGTCCATGCTGAGGATATGGAAGAACCACTTCTGCAGACTGTTAAACGGCGATGACGAACAACATTCCGCAGTCAGGCAGAACGAATCATTTAATATTGACAACGACAGCGAAAACTGCCAACCACCCGACCTAAGTGAAGTGAGGATAGCTATACTGCCAACCACCCGACCTAAGTGAAGTGAGGATAGCTATACATAAACTCAAGCTTAATAAGGCCGGCGGAAATGACGACCTACCCGCTGGTAGAGATGACTTGGTAAGTAACATCCACCAACTCATAAGCCAAATCTGGTCGGTTGAAAGCATGCCTGAAGAATGGAACCTCAGCATCGTTTGCCCGATCCACAAAAAAGGAGACCCTCTGAACTGCGCCAACTATAGAGGCATAAGTCTGCTCAACATCGCCTACAAGATCCTATCTGCCGTAATATGTGAACGCCTGAAACCGTTTACCAACAACCTGATTGGCCCTTATCAGTGTGGTTTTAGGCCAGGAAAGTCCACAATCGATCAAATGTTCACACTTCGGCAGATCCTGGAAAAAGCCCAAGAAGTCCAAATCGATACCAGTCACCTATTTCTCGATTTCAAAGCAGCATACGACAGCATTTATAGAGACGAACTATACAGAGCCATGTCTAGTTTTGGTATACCGCCCAAACTCGTCCGTTTGTGTAGGATACCGATAGAGAATTCTCGCTGCTCCATCAGGGTCGGACACGACCTCACCGACACATTCGATACCAAAAAAGGATTTAGGCAAGGCGATGCGCTGTGCCGCTGTCATGTGACTTCTTTAATCTGATTCTTGAGAGGATTGTGCAGAACTCCATAGCCAACACCAGAGGCACAATTTTCCAAAAGTCGGTGCAACTACTAGCATACGCTGACGATATTGACATCATTGGTAGGACTCAACGTGATGTCATAGCCACGTTTGCTAGTATAGAGAAGGAAGCGGCGAAAATGGGTTTAGCAGTAAATGAGGGTAAGACTAAGTATATGCTGTCAACACGAAAGGACACACAACATCGACGAATTGGACAGAACGTCACCATTGACAGATATAACTTTGAGGTAGTACGGGACTTTGTCTACCTCGGCTCCGCTATTAGCTCTGACAACAACATATCGTCAGAAATTAAACGAAGAATTACTCTTGCCAACCGCTGTTTCTTCGGGCTAAGAAGGCAATTTAGTAGTAAAGCCCTCACTCTAACTACTAAGGAGACCCTATATAAGACCCTGATCATCCCAGTCCTGCTCTACGGCGCTGAAGCATGGACCGTATCAAAAGCGGATGAAGAAATCCTTGGTAGATTCGAGAGGAAAATTCTTCGAAAAATCTTCGGTCCCGTTTGCGTTGACGGGCTATGGAGACGAAGATTCAACCAAGAACTATACGAGCTGTACAGCGACATGCCCCTGGTCGAAAAACTCCGCATTGGACGTTTAAGATGGCTAGGACATGTAAAACGAATGGACACCAATACTCCGGCTCGCAGAGTCTTCGATTCCCAGCCAGACGTCGGACGCAGTAGAGGAAGACCTCGCCTTAAGTGGCGCGCACAAATGGAAACCGACCTCAACCAACTTGGTGTGCGCAACTGGAGGCAGTTAGCTAAGGACCGGGTTAATTGGAGAGGCATGTTGGTTAAGGCCCAGGTTCATTCCGGACTGTAGCGCCACTTAAGTAAGTAAGTAAGTACTGATACTGAGGTCAGTGCTGATGAAGCAGTTATTTTCCGACTTTCAAGCAGGTTTCTAGGGGGTGAGTCATCTATCATGTGTTCATGATACTCACTTGTGATAGTGGAGCTGGGGAAGTGTACCTGAAGAAGTGTGGTCAACGTTTCTTCCCGGCCGCGTGTGATTTTACCGCCAGATTTGACTAGTAATCCCATGCAGTTTGTTTTATCTTTCGAGAGTGCCCTCTGGAGAAGCGCCACCGCCGGAAGCTCTTCGAGTTCCTCACAGTATTTGCGCCAGGACGCTCTTTTTGACTTACGCAACTCTATGTTGCATTGGGTAAGTAGAGATTTATATTGGTCCCACTAACCGGTGCGTTTGGCTTTATTGAAAAGTTTTCTTACACTTTTACGGAAACTTTCTAGGTTATCGTTCCACCATGGTGTGCACCTCTTTGCCACAGTGCGTTTAACCTTACAGCTATTCGTAAAGGATGAGATGATAATGTCATTTAGTTGACATTGTGCGACTTCCGCTTCACTTACGCATGAAGGTTGTTCTGGAAGTATGTCACATTTGATAGATTTTCTAGATATATTCTCTAGTTTGTAAGCTTGTTTTCGTATTTTATCGGCGCATCCTCGGTGTTGCATCTTAATTGGAACCTTATGTGCATGTGATCCGATAGAGATGCCTCTCCAGACACGTGCCAATTTTTGACGGTGTTTTGTACAAACGGAGAAGAGATGGTAAGGTCTGAAACTTCCCCTCTTAAAACGTTTCTAAACTTGGGTTTAATTCCCTTATTTAGTATAACTAAATTGTTGCTATACAGGTATTCTAATAAAGACTCACCTCTTTTGTTTGTATCCCGACTGCCCCAAATTTCGTTGTAGTTGTAGTTGCTGGGTCTGGCAGTACTGGACGAGTTCCTGTACTGGTCGAGGTGGTATTTCGTCATCACCAGTAAAGTACGCCGATGCGCATACAATTTTTTGCAGCTCTCGGCCGTTGCGTCTTTCTTAAAGGACCGCCACTAGATCTTTGGTAATGATACCTGGAATGGGAGAAAATTTTATATCTTTTACAACTAATAGAGATGCCCTTGGTCTAAAATTTCCCCAGGCGAAGATAAGCTCTCTAGTTTAACTGTGTATGCCAAATATCTTACCCTCTGTTGTCCATGGCTCCTGGATTAAACCTAGAGCGATGTTCCCTTCGGCACATCTTTGGTTATAGGTATCCGAGGCACCTATAGCTCGGTGCAGGTTTGCCTGCAGTACATTTATTTTCCTACCGTGCTCTTCCTATTCCTATTCCTATTTCGAACTCTATAAGGCTTATTGTCGCCTCTTCTACGTACGATGCCCTGTTGGGAGAGACCTTCGTGTCTATCTCTCGGACCCTTGTTTCGCTGTTCGTGTTTTTGCCGTTCTCGTAATTATGTGAACGACTGAAACCGTTTACCACCAACCTGATCGGCCCTTGTCAGTAAAGTTTTAGGCTCACACTTCTGTAGATCCTGAAAAAACCGAAGAAGTTCAAATCGATACCCATCACCTATTCATCGATTTCAAAGCTGTCATATGACTTCATTTACATAATTCTTGAGAGGGTTGCGCAAAAAAAAAAACACCTGGTGATGCTAATATATGGTCTAGCGAGTGAGAGATCTGGCTCGCAGTCTTCGATTCTCAGTAATATGTCGGACGCAGTAGAGGAAGCTTTTCCTTAAGTGGCGCGCACAAGTAGAAACCGACCTGGAGACCCAGGTTCATTCCGGACTGTAGCGCCAATTAAGTAAGTAAGTAAGTAAGTAAGAGAGAGATCAATCCCTTGGATCTTTTTAAATCCAGCTTTGGCCAGATTTGTTTGGTTATTTGGCATATCGTGCTGCCAAGACTCCATCTGCGATTTGATTTGCTGTTTGCATGCTGCATGTAGCGATAGGGATAGCAGGTGCACTCGTGGAGGTTACGACTGGTAATTTAGTTCCATGTCTGGGGGAGATCAGCAGCCCTACAGTTCCCTGGAATGTCACTATGCCCAGGCACCCAGCATAGGTGAATATTAAACTGCCCTGACATCTTTTGAGGAGTTGGAGGGCAGTATAGGGTAGTCGTTGAGTTTGTTGAGTGTGATTCCAGGGATTTGATAGCCGCTTGGCTGTCCGAGAAGATGCTAATATCCTTGGCAGATATTAATTTTTTTACCAGCCAAGATAAGGCTTCTTTGATCGCCTTGAGTTCCGCCTGGAACACGCTGCAAGCATCAGGAAGACGGAAAGCTAGGCTAAGGTTTATCCCACTCTATCTTCGGTGTAATTTCACTCAGTTTCCTTTATTTCCAATGACGATCTGTCTGGGTTTGTGACCTGCAAAGTTTTGTCAAAGTTTAACCTAGTAAGGGTGTAAACGGTGTTTTCAGGAATATTTGGGTGTTCAACTGTACCCAGCTAGCTTTTTCTTTAGGTAAGGCAGGTTCCTCCTGAAGTACCTTGGAACGTCAAGTAGGTTACTAGCAAAAGACAGAACTGCCTCCAGTTGCTCACTTCAGGTTGGGAAGATGCATTTTGGTTGAGACCAAGATTCATTCCGGGCTGTAGCTTCATTATAGTACGTAGAAACACCTCCTTGGGTTGAAGATGGCGGATCCGAGGTATTCTCAATCAAAAACAAAAATGATAACATCTGGCATTTACGGCCCATATAGGGCTTCAAACCCAGCTTCTCCCTTAATTTGTCTGTGTGAAATTGTTATTTTTGTCACAAATAAGATGGCCTGCTATTAACGCCAAATCCAAACGGAAGATTTGTGAAGATTCTCATGACAGTGTTTGTCAAACTTTCGCAAGAGGTTCAGCAGTGAAAAAGTCTTAGGTGCTATCACTTTTGGGACCTCTGCAACCACAGCCATAAGTAACTTCATCTCGATTTTTTTGTAGAACAACCATTTTAAGGAATAAAGTCCACCCGTCAAGTAGCTCCCTACCATATCAATTGAACCTCCGGTCCAGGCCAGCAATGACAATATTTCTGCTGACAATCAAAGTTGCACACCTCCGGCCTGCGATATCATTGAAAAATCGCCTCTCCAATTGGCAAACTCTGATCTAGGCAACGTACATCATCCATCGCTTGATGGACTGCGTCGCCACCATGGATTCATGTGCACAACCATATGACCCCTATCGTAACAGCTCCTGTGGCTACTGTTCCATTCCCTTTTTGCAAGACGGCCTTCGGCTTTGCCAATCCTACAGGCGACAAGGTAATCGCGCACCATGTTCCAAGCCATTCTCCACGATCGCGCCTCATCACTATAAGCCCAGCCGCGCCAATTGAATTTCCACACCCCTCCAACGAGACCGAGTTCTTGTTCATCGATTGCATGTGCGCGAGTGAATCCTTTTGATCCATCATAACATCAGTCTCACATGGAAGGGGTACCGGGCGCGGTATCAGAGGCGCAGGTCACCCAACCAGATCTTCAGAGATAAATAATCGCCTGGCAATCGATTTCTCGCAGTGTGGAGATATTTTAATTTCAGTTAATCCTGCTCTCGATCTCTCAAGCCGTCCGTCGGCCCAACCACAGGGTGCGCGCACCATTCCGCACCACCACCACCACCACTACCACCTGACGTTATTTAATTATGGTGCTGATAACGTATTGCGTAGATGGTAGCAATTACTCATTAAGTCCGAGATTCGGTTGCATCGAGGGCAGGGTATGCGCCCGCGATGATTCCCATTCCTGCCCGAGCGGTCCAAATGAAATTTTATTGATGCAATAAATTTCCGAGATGAAAAATTGAAAATTTTTCTCATTCAACGTGACTGTGTGTGTGTGTGTGTTGGTATGTAGGAATTTTTATGGCCGAGTGTGTCAATTTTACCCTTGGGACACATGAATGCAAACCGCGTGCTCCGGATGCGACGACGGCCGCAGTGTCATGCCTCTGAGGTGGTACGGTTAGGAGCTGCGCTGGTGCAAGGAGCCGGCGCGTGTGCTATGTGGCGTGTTTGGGAGTTTTTCGCTTTCGTTTATGGTTCTTAATGAGTGAGGTAATTATTTGTGGCCTTAGGCAGAAGCCTGCTAAGAGATGTTGGCTAATATTAAATTTAATAAAAAAATTTTTAAAGCCTGTTAAGTGATTAAGGAGGTCCTTAAGGAGGACTTTGTCGAATTTTGGGAGAGTAGATCCTGCTTTAGGTAATGAGGTTGGGGATCTATTCCTGAAAATCAACTTAGAAATATCATTAGAGGACCGCAGGTGTGAAATGGGTTTAAATTCGTTCAGCATTCTTCAGGCTCGGTAGTTATTGGACAAAGTCAAGGCTTTGGATCTGAAGTGGCAGATAGACACTGCTTCCTGGTCAAAGATCTGTGACATCAAAAGACTTTAGGCATCTTCAATTGAAAATTATATAGTTTGCTCTTGTCATGGTGACCACACCAGACAGCTTATTAATTTTCACTCATATAGTATTTCAATTTAGTTCCCAGCAAAGTCAGCAAAATAAATATTCTCTTATTACTGACCTTGCTGATTATAGTTTGTAATTTAAGTTGTACATTTTTGTAACATAGACAATATTTTAGTATTTAAGGCAGTTGAATAAACGAAACTGATTCATTCGTAAAAGATTAATTAAAGAGTTTCACTTTTAGACTTTCCCCCACCAGCGGTAAGGAGTCTTTGACTTTTTAAACTTTACATTTGGTCCTTCGATCCATTAACGAAACGAATCAGAAAACAATTATATGCGTTACCAAGGCTACAAACATTGGTAAAAGAAAAACATAACATACTACATTAGTATTTAATCATAATCCTAAAAGGTATAGCGTTGCCAGGGCTAACACTGGTAGTGAACAAAAGTGTTAACAGTGTAATTCCATTCAGTGATAAAAAAACGAAACATGGCTGATGAGGTTGAAGTGTTCATCATCGTTGCAAGACAAAAGGCCCTAGCGGAAGAGCTAGAGAAAGCAGCGATAAATTTCAAGAAGGATAGCGTGTCTAGGAAGACTCAACGCTATAAAGAAGAGCGCTTGAAAAAAATCCAAGAAATTTGGGAGGAGTTTAACAACAACCATATAAAAATTAAAGAAAAAATAAAACACGATACTCCATATATTGAGAGGGACACATATGGAAAGGTTAAACATATGTTTAACGAACTCAAAACTTTGCTCGAAAATATTACACCTGCAGAGGAAGTGCCTACCTACTCACCACCATCCAATAACACATCAGATAGTACTCTCCAGACTCAAAGATTGAGGAAGCTCCATATAAAAATCGAGGCTATAATCGGAAACATGGAGGAATTCGAGGAAACATTCCGAGAGTATTCGACACAGATGTGTGAATACCAACAAAAAATTCTGTTGGAACAACTGAAAAACATGACAGAATTACATGAAGATTTCATGTCAAATGCAACAGAGCAAGATATGAAATCCCCATATGTCGTTGATCAAAAATATAATGACATCAAGAGAGATATAAACCAATGCCTCCATAGAATGGCCTCGGCATTAGGTAAGACCAGTGAAAAAAAGGAAGCAAATCATTCCGACACCAAATTGCCACCTCTGAAGATACCTACATTTAGGGGAAATTATCTAGAATGGTGTTCATTTGCTGATATATTTTCTACAATAATACACAACAAGCAAAATTTGAATACCACCGAAAAAATGGAATATTTGAAAACGCATTTAGAAGGAGAACCAATGGCATTAATTCAACATCTAACGATCTCAAGTGCCAATTATACATGTGCCTGGGAGACATTAAAGGCACGGTATGGCAATGAGAGAAAGAATGTATCAATGCACTTAGACAAGATGCTTAAGGCTGGTCATCAAGGAACCCAATCATCAGCAAACTCTATAAAGGCAATCTTAGATGCAACCAGGGAAGGATTGTCAGCTATAAATAATATGGGAATCAACACGAAATCGTGGGATCCTATAATTGTTCACCTAGTAACCAGGGCATTGGACCAAGAAAGCAGAACTCTGTTCGAACAAGGTCTGGAACAACCAAATAAGATGCCCACGCTTCAAACACTATACGATTTCTTAGCAAGAAGATATCAGGCTTTGGATGTATTATCTTCCACCAGGCAAAGGCATTTTAAAGCCGTAGACGACACTAAACATATTACGCGAAACTACCATGTTTCAACCAAACCAACCTGTGTATTTTGCAAAGGAGAACACAATATATACTCCTAAGGAGCGCAATGACCATGTAAGGACAGCGAGACTCTGTGTAAATTGTTTACGACATGATAAACAAAGTCCCTGCATGAGTAAAAATAAATGCAAGCAATGCAATAAAAAACATCATTCCTTGTTGCATTTGGAAAAAGTAGAAGGAAGACAACCAGATCATCCCCAGAACGATGTACAGATTCAATCTAATCATGGACATCAGATCCAAAATATCTTGCTTGCTACAGCAATTGTAAGGGCACGCGGTGCTAGTGAACATGGTCAGTGCACCGAACTCCGTGCACTTATTGATCAAGGTTCACAAGCCACCCTAATAACGGAAGCTGTGGCTCAAACGTTAAGACTCAGAAAGCAAAAGGTTCACGTTGAAGTAAGTGGTCTGGGAGCTACTGATGAAGGAACAGCATGCAGCAAGGTAGAGCTAACAATTCTCCCGAGATTCTCCTCAAACTTCAAGATAAACATAGAAGCTCTTGTTTTACCAAAACTAACAAGAACTTTACCAGATAATGATGAATGACCAGTTTAAAACTATAAAACTAGCAGATCCAACATACAACATTCCTGGAGGAATAGACCTGATCATAGGAGCTGACGTCTATGGAGACGTAATTCTTGACGGCTTGAAAAGAGGAGTTGGAAGTGCTCTTATAGCCCAGAATTCCCAACTAGGATGGCTTATCTCCGGTCGGACATCAACTCGAAGGAATGACAAAATCAAAATCAATGGTCTTGTCGTTCAAACATCATTAGATAAACAACTCGAAAGATTTTGGGACATTGAAGAAGTCTCTCGACAAGGCCACCAGAATACAAGTGATCAAGAATTACGTCTCCATAGACGTCAGCTCCTATGATCAGGTCTATTCCTCCAGGAATGTTGTACCCACCAGCCTGTCGCTATCAGCAGAAGTGTTAGACTAATAGGGCTACAGAGAAGACACACGTTAGTTCTAAGCAAAGTAATTCCATTCCATAGAATACTTCATAGATTTAAGTAAACTTAACTTAAGGAATGTGGTCAAACCCAAGATCTTGGAGGGAAACTTCACCTGGAATATCAGCACTTCGTTCGATGAGCAGTGCCAAAGTGTTAACCTAAAAACACAAGCTTTTCCACCTACCTTATGCCAACCTACCAACCCTGACTGTCTGCCACCATGTAGTGATGACTGAGTGCCTAGTACCTTAATCGTGGATTGGCCTCCAAAATATATGTTCAGTCTTGACGGTAGCAGATTGAGACCGTTGGGGAATTTTTTCTTTTAATAAGATCACCTCCTCTTTTTCTAAGATGACAGTGAAAGAATTCCCAAGATGGAGTCGACCGCGAAATTGTCAACTATAGTCCCAGTTCTGCTGAACAAAAATAAGAATCTACATGAGCTGCTTTGAAATATTCGGACAAGGAATATCAGGAGTTTGTCAGAGTTCTTGATCAGAGAATGGTATCCCATGAGGTTGAAGGTTGATGCTAGCAATCAATCGGATAGTGGAGACTGATTGCCCCATATCCTAGGATTATAAAAATTATAGTGACCCACTACCGAAATTGGAACTTTACCGGCAAGGTTTTGCTAAAACTAAAAAACTTGGTTGGGTGCTGTAGAACGAGGGTAGACTCTGATTGGCGTTAACTTGGCAATGCCCAGTGTTGTAACTCTGACTACACATCAAATGTGCTTATTTTTACCTCCAAGTGGTAACCATCGGGTACTGGTCTCATCCAACCGGATTTGACTTGCTAAACGAAAAGTGCGAGTGTTGATAACACGACGAAAAACAGCAACACTATAAACACCCTGGTGAGAATGGCACGGATGAATACCCGGCCTGCTGTCCCAGGCGAACCTAGATGAGCTGCTCTGACATATTCGGACAACAGGTTGTCTAGGAATTTCAAGGGTTAGTCAGGCCCCTTGAACAGAGATGGTGGCGGATGAACCGAAAGTGGATACTGATGGCCCCGTGTCCTAGGGGTATCTAATAAATTGGAACTGGCCCTCCAGGTTGGGGGTTGTGCTTTGGGTTAACTACCCACCCACAGAAAAAAATATTGTTGACGACCCTGCTAAACGAAAAAAGGACAACGACGTTCGTATCTGCACCTGGAATGTGAGAACATTAAACAGGAGAGGTGCAGGCGAACAACTAGCGGAAGCCCTAAACTGCTTCAAAGCAGAATTTACTGCCATCCAGGAAATACGATGGGATGGGCCGGGCAAAAAGAGGATGAAAAACTGTGACATCTAGTACGGACCGTGTTATAGTGAGCAGAAACAGCGACTATTCGGATGCGGATTTTTTATAAGTGCCAGACTTAGGCAAGAAGTCTTATGTTTCCAAGACATTAGCGAACGCATAGTAACAATCCGCATCAAGGCCAAATTCGCCAACATAAGCCTTATATGCGCTCACGCTCCGACGGAAGAAAAAGATGATATAGCTAAGGATTGCTTCTACGAGCTCCTTGACAAAACCTATGAGCGACTACCGAAGTACGATGTTAAAATCGTGCTGGGAGATTTTAACGCAAAGGTTGGAAGAGAAGACATCTTTAGCAGTACTGTCGGGAAATATGGCCTACACGACAACACGTCTGGTAAGTTAGGCTAATTGACTTCGCTACAGAACGAAATGCCACTATAGCCAGTACACGGTTTCCTCACCTCGATATCCATAAGGGGACATGGCGGTCTCCAGATCAACGAACAGTCAACCAAATTAATGACATTTTGATAGACAAGAGGCACGCATCCAGTATTTTGGATGTCCGAACATTCCGAGGGGCTAACATCGACTCGGACCACTACCTTGTTGCAGCCAAGGTAATGATGCGAATATCCACCACGCCATAACAAACCAGAAATACTGTGAAAAAATTTAATGTCGAAAGACTGTAATCGCCAGAGACTGCCAAGACCTTCGCGCAACGCGTAGCCCTTAACCTCTCGACTCACAATACACCACCAGCATCTAATGTCGAAGAACAATGGCAACGATGCCAACAAGCCATTAGATCAGCCGCAACTGATATGCTAGGTTTCTAGCGGCCACCAGCAAGAAATCCCTGGTTTCATGAGGAATGCCGACAGATGCTCGCAGCCAAGAACGAGCCTACAAGGCCAAGCTGCAGGTGAAGACGAGAGCTGCCATTGAGCTCTATAGGCAAAGAAGGAGTGAAGAACACCGGCTTTTCAGAAAGAAGAAAAAAGAGCAAGAAAAGGCGCGATCGAGGACATAGAGAGGTGCCACTTCAGGAACGATGTTCGCAGGTTTTACCAAAGTGTAAAACGTCAAAGCCAAGGATACAAGGCTCGAACAGAATCCTGTCGAGATGAACAAGGAAATATTGTAGTTGAGACGCAGTCGATGCTGAGGATATTGAAGAACCACTTCTGCAGACTGTTAAACGGCGGTGACGAACAACATTCCGCTGTCAGGCAGAACGAACCATTTAATATTGGCAACGACAGCGAAAACTGCCAACCACCCGACCTCAAGCTTAATAAGGCTGCCGGAAATGACGGCCTTTGCGCTGAGCTCTATAAGGCCGGCGGAGATGACTTGGTAAGTAACATCCACCAACTCATAAGCCAAATCTGGTCGGATGAAAATATGCCTGAAGAATGGAACCTCAGCATCGTTTGCCGGATCCACAAAAAGGAGACCCTCTGAACTGCGCCAACATCGCCTACAATATCCTATATGCCGTAATATGTAAACGCTTGGAACCGTTTACCAACAACCTGATCGGCCCTCATCAGTGTGGTTTTAGGCCAGGAAAGTCCACAACCGATCAAATTTTCACACTTCGGCAGATCCTGGAAAAAACCCAAGAAGTCCAAATCGATACCCACCACCTTTTCATCGATTTCAAAGCCGCATACGACAGCATTTATAGAGACGAACTATACAGAGCCATGTCTAGTTTTGGTATACCGCCCAAACTTCGTTTGTGTAGGATGACGATGGAGAATTCTCGCTGCTCCATCAGGGTCGGAGACGACCTCACCGACACATTCGATACCAAAAAAGGATTTAGGTAAGGCGATGCGTTGTCATGTGACTTCTTTAATCTAATTCTTGAGAGGATTGTGCAAAACTCCCGAGCCAACACCAGAGGCAAAATTTTCCAAAAACGGTGCAACTACTAGCAAACGCCGACGATATTGACATCATTGGTAGGACTCAACGTGATGTCATAGCCACGTTTGCTAGTATAGAGAAGGAAGCTGCAAAAATGGGTTTAGCAGTAAATGAGGGAAGACTAAGTATATGCTGTCAACACGAAAAGACACACAACATCGACGAATTGTACAGAACGTCACCATTGACAGATATAAATTTGAGGTAGTACGGGACTTTGTCTACCTCGGCTCCGCTATTAACTCTGCCAACCGCTGTTTCTTCGGGCTAAGAAGGCAATTTAGTAGTAAAGCCCTCACTCGGACTACTAAGGAGACCCTATATAAGACCCTGATCATCCCAGTCCTGCTCTACGGCGCTGAAGCATGGACCGTATCAAAAGCGGATGAAGAAATCCTTGGTAGATTCGAGAGGAAAAGTCTTCGAAAAATCTTCGGTCCCATTTGCGTTGACGGGCTATGGAGACGAAGATTCAACCAAGAACTATTCGAGCTGTACAGCGACATGCCCCTGGTCAAAAAACTCCGCATTGGACGTTTAAGATGGCTAGGACATGTAGAACGAATGGACACCAATACTCCGGCTCGCAGAGTCTTCGAGTCCCAGCCAGACGTCGGACGCAGTAGAGGAAGACCTCGCCTTAAGTGGCGCGCACAAGTGGAAACCGACCTCAACCAACTTGGAGTGCGCAACTGTAGGCAGTTAGCTAAGGACCGGGCTAATTGGAGAAGCATGTTGGTTGAGGCCCAGGTTCATTCCGGACTGTAGCGCTAGTTAAGTAAGTAAGTAATATTAGGAGTTTGTCAGCGTTCATGAACAGAGAATGGTATCCCATGAGGTTAAAGGTTGATGCTAGCAATCAATCGGATAGTGGAGACTGATTGCCCCATATCCTAGGATTATAAACAAAAATTGGAACTTTGCCGTCAAGGTTTTGCTAAAACTAAAAAACTTACTAAAATTCCCTATTTAGGTGAAAACATAGTTATTGCAACCAATACCCTCGGAAAAGACTGCTTTTAATGCTGATGGGCATGCTAAGTGAATAAAAGGTAACGACGTCATACCTGTACCTACCTAGAATGTTCGAAAACTAAACGAAAAAGGTACAGGCGAACAATTAGGGGTGGATTTTTGCCACAAATCAGACATTACTACCATCAAGGAAATATGATCCGATGGGTAGAGAAATGTGGGCCAAATAGATAAAAGTGTTACTACTCGGATGCGGCTTTGTAAAAAGCGACATGTTAAGCATAACGGTAGGAAGAGCATAAGAAGTATTAAGCTTCGACGAAATTAGTGAACGGGAGTGGGTAGGTCCAGGCCAAGGTTCTCCCGGACTGTAGCGCCACTTAAGTAAGTAAGTAAGTAAGTAAGATTGGGTCGGTCCACACAAAGGCAACAAAAGTCTTACACGCATTAAGTTTCCGACAGATAATATCACCAATGACTGTTTCAGAGAAGTGGTTGACAAAACCAGTGAGCCACTACCGGGATACAATATTAATAGAAGACATCTACAGCTTTACTACCGGAAATCCGGATCCACAGCATCCTTGGTGTGGTCTTCAAAAGAGGAGACATTCTGAACTGGGTCCATTTCACGGGGCATAAGTTTCCTCAACTTTTCCTTAGCTATTATGAACGCCTAATATGGTATTCAAGCCCCGCCCCAAACCTTGTATCTAAATGTTTTCTTAAAACTAATGAGTACATGAACTCTTTCCTTATTTAGCTACCAAAACTCGGTGAGCTGCTCTTCAGCATCCATTCTATCGCGATCTCGCCGATACCGCCGTGTTAAAGAAGAGGGAGCTCCAGAGTATTGTCAACGTACCCGTCGTGGATTAGCCGCTTGTCTCGCTCGTCACGGTGGCGGTGGTATAATACCGGGATACCGTTCCTGTCTTGAACTAGCCCTAGCGAGTCGATATAAACGAATGCCTCTGGTGGTATAAAGCCCGACATAAGCGTGCTCTCCATGTTCATGGTGGGCCAAAAGGGATCACCCTATTGGAAGATATTCTTATTTTTGCAAATGGCCGCCAATGTCAAATCTGTTTTGACATTTGTGGACTAGACAAATGTAGAATACAAGTGAACAAGCCATGGAGCAATACACTCCCCAAGAACGAGGAAAAATCGTGTCTATTTTTTTGCGTAACAATTCGTCTGTAGCGTTGGCGCAGCGCGAATTCCGTCGCCGATTCTCCGGCCATCCAACTTACTTACTTACTTACTTAAGTGGCGCTACAGTCCAGGATGAACCTGGGCCTCAACCAACATGCCTCTCCAATTAGCCCGGTCCTTAGCTAACTGCCTCCAGTTGCGCACTCCAAGTTGGTTGAGGTCGGTTTCTACTTGTGCACGCCACTTAAGGCGAGGTCTTCCTCTACTGCGTCCGACGTCTGGCTGGGAATCGAAGACTCTGCGAGCCGGAGTATTGGTGTCCATTTGTTCTACATGTCGTAGCCAACTTAAACGTCCAATGCGGAGTTTTTTGACCAGGGATATGTCGCTGTACAGCTCGTATAGTTCGTGGTTGAATCTTCGTCTCCATAGCCCGTCAACGCAAACGGGACCAAAGATTTTCCGAAGAATTTTTCTCTCGAATCGACCAAGGATTTCTTCATCCGCTTTTGATACGGTCCAGGCTTCAGCGCCGTAGAACAGGACTAGGATGATCAGGGTCTTAGTAGTTCGAGTGAGGGCTTTACTACTAAATTGCCTTCTTAGCACGAAGAAACAGCGATTGGCAAGAGTAATTCTTCGTTTGATTTCTGACGAGATGTTGTTGTCAGAGTTAATAGCAGAGCCGAGGTTCGTTGATCTGGAGATCGCCATGTGCCCTTATTGATATCGAGGTGAGGAAACAGTGTGCTGGCTATAGTGGCATTTCGTTCCGTAGCGAAGTCAATTAGCCTAAGTCCGTTACCAGACGTGTTGTCGTGTAGGCTATATTTTCCGACAGTACTGCTAAAGATGTCTTTTCTTACTACCTTTGCGTTAAAATCTCCCAATAATAACAGTCCTTTCTGAGGCTATTGGTTGCTTCGTAACAATAGTTTTTTCCGTGGATGGGTAGTTAACCCAAACCTGGAGGTCCAGGCCCTTGTTTTGACCCTAGGACAGCGGGCCGGAAAAAATGCCGATGTCAGTAGCCCATTTTGGGGTATGAGCGCTGCCGTTGACCCATTGAGGCTCCTCCGCCACCAACTCTTTTCCAATACCGTGGCTCAGTATTGGAAACCCCTATAGACCTGGTGTTCAAATATGTCGAAGCAGCTCATACAGGGATTTCACTACCAGTTTGATCAAACTGGAGCTGTAGGCGCTACCTCCGCTGCCGTCTGAGAGTGAGTGCCTTAGTGAGAGGACACTCCTCCACCCTCTCGTTTGCTGCCACAGGGGTTTAATACCCCATCTCCAGTCGAGGTACTAGGCACCCACCAGTCACCAGCGTGGAGGTGAGAGTAGGAGTTGATAGTGAGGGTCTAGAGCGAGAACGCTTGTATCCTCATATAATCGCATCACTATCCTTAAGCACCGGCCGTCCGACACCCTTCAGAATATCGGTTGAGTTCTTTTGACCCACCTTGTACATGTCATTTGGATAGTAAGCCCCGAAGATCAGGCTTTGGTCGCTAGCCATCGCCCTTGAGACGTGCCTTCGGATCACCTTAATAAGAAAATTGTCACCTCTACTCAGCTGGGCCCCATTGTATACTCGGAGTCAGGCTTTCAGAACAATCATAAGCAGGATCGGAGACAACGCCTCTCAAACAGCCGTAGCCTTTCCATGTAGGCTGGTGATACATTGAACCACACGGGACAACCGTAAGCGATGATTGGCCTTATGATTGACCCTATTGACTGCTTTGAAACATTCATCTTGTCAGAACATAAGCCCTCTAGTCTTGGCCAGACAAGCATCCACATTTTTGTTAAAATACAGAAACTTGTCCAGCCAGATGCCAGTTGTCTTCCAGTTTTTTTCTGGTATCGCTAGAAGCCAGAAGTCCTAAGCAAGGGGTTCCTAAACAGGTTAAGAGATATGCGTTTCGCGACAGCCTAGGCAATCTCTTGAGATTGTAGTCTTTCAACATTTAATTTTTGACAGTATTTCTCGAGGTATTTCTGATATGTAGTGGCTTTGTGAATATCCGCATTCTTACCTTGGCTGCAACGAGGTAGTAGTCCGAGTCAATGTTAGCCCCTCTGAATGTTCAGACTTACGAAATACTGGATGAGTGCTTCTTGTTAAATGTCATCGATTTTGTTGATCGTTAGTTGATCTGGAGATCGCCATGTCCCCTTATGGATTTTGACGTGAGGAAACCGTGTGCTGGCTATGGTGGCATTTCATTTCGCAGCGAAGTCAATTAGCCTAAGTCCGTTGCCAGACGTATCGTCGTGTAGGCTGTGTTTTCCGACAATACTGCTAAAGATGTCATCTCTTCCTTCCTTTGCGTTAAAATCTCCCGGCACGATTTTTACATCGCACTTCGTTAGTCACTCAAAAGTTTTGTCCAGGAGCTCATAGAAACCATCTTTCGCTTCATCATATTTTTCCTCTGTCGGAGCGTGAGCGCATATAAGGCTTAGGTTTGCTAATTTTCCCTGGATGCGGATTATAACAATGCGTTCGCTTAAGTCTTGAAGACTTCTTGCCTAAGTCTGGCACTAATAACAAATCCACATTCGAATAGACGCTTTTATGCTCACGATAACATGGTCCGTAGTAGATGTCACAGTTTTTCATCCTTTTTTTGCCTATCGAATTTCCTAGATGACAGTAATGTCTGCTTTGTAAAAGCTTTAGACTTCTGCTAGTTGTTCGCCTGAACCTCTCCTAATTAATGTTCTTACATAACAGTTGCAGATACGAACGTCGTTCTCCTTTTTTCGTTTTGTGGTGTCGTCAACAATAAGGTGAGTCTTTTCCGAGACTCTTGGTTGCTTCGTAATAATGTTTCAATTTATTTGACAACCCTAGAACACGCGGCCTTCAGTATCCACTACGGGATTGAGCGCTGCCGTTGGCCTTTTTGCTTATCCGAGACCATTTCTGTTCAAGGGGCCTAAAATGCCTTTAAAAATCCTTAAGGCACTGTTGTGGGTTAGTTCCTTTGTCCATCCTAATTGGGACTATGGACTCCACCGTTGACACCATCTTAGGAGTTATCCCCCTGTCACCTGGAAATAGAATATCTGCATTAGTTCATTAGTATGTGCATCAAATATGGTTGCTATCAGATGTTAAAGGTCTATCAAGGCTACTAAAGGAAGCTTAAAACAAAACAAATTTTTGGCGCAACAGGCTCGTTCGTACCCAGGGCCTAGCTTTTTTCTCACAACTACTCATGTGTGCTTGTGGAATTCTTGCACGATGGCGGGCCCTCCTGTTTTTTGCCGACTCCGAACGGCTAAGTTGAGATAAGCTATTCTTGACAATTGATACTACTCGGATGATTTGTCAAAGAGAGGAAGCCTAATAAAAGTTATATTTCATAGACAAACCAAGTTAATAAACTCTGCAACTAAACACGTCGTATTCTCGTATGTGGAAGTACCAAAACAGCATTTTTTTCATAAAGTCGAGGCCTTTTTTTGACATTCCCCCAACTAACTGATTTTTTCTAACACACCTCACAGTGCTACTTGACCACAACAGCATCACAACTTATTTTCCTTCCACGAAAAAATAAAGTAATGACTCGTCAATAAATCGGCGCTAAAATATATACCTCCCTAGACCCAAAACATCAATAAACTACCTCAGATCCAATTAAAACAGAACCCAACACTCATGTGTCCTCAAGACATAATTTCAATTCCAATCAAACAAATTAATTCAACCTCAACGGTTATTTCTTTTAATGAAAATTTATCACTCTATCATCGGCAATAATTCGCCCTCAATCTCGCTCCCATGCATGGTATCCGAAAAGACTGTCAGAACAAAAAAAAAAACCCTCCAACAATATACACCTCTTGGCAGCACATCGGACTAATGACCAAAACCAATTCCGAGCCGAGAATCAGCCAACAAATCAACGTGCTCTTGGTCTAGCTGTAGATCCTCTCGATCGATTTCATTTACATCGACAGAAGCTGGCATGTATCTACACTACTACCACAGATGCCCGATCGTGTCACTATCTTGATAAATTTGTCCCAATCAAAGGTCCGACCTCGATCGGTACTTAACGTAAACGGTCCATAAACTACTGTCCGTCGACAGTGTCAACACACCGCATTCCACGGAAGATCGATTAAAAGAAATTTTTTATTGCAACGATCCCCAAATTTAATGGCGCAAAATAAATTAAAAACCCAAGGCCCTCGGTTCGAGGCAGGAATGCACTCTAGCCGAGTGATTAAGATTCCATATCGGTATCGGTAGGTACCGTGAAATTTGATACAACCGCTCCAATGAAAATTCTAACGTACCTGTCCATGGAGGAGAGATGGAAACGATCGGTGTTTGCATGCATAATGAAGCTAGGAACAGATCCCAAATTGCTGCGATGACAAAATCTCTTCTTCTCTTGGTGTAATCGGCTTACAGAGTCCTCTGGGTGACAAGATCGAACAACAAATGCGCATGCGCGAACAATGCGCGAGTAATTAATCATCGTCGCGCTTTAAATAGAGAGAACGGGCGCTCGTTCCTAACAACAACACAACTCTCCATCGATCATTAATTAATGCCCAACATGGGGATTGGGCGTATTATGGGGTTACAATAGGCCATGACCTATTCCCATAGCTCTCAAAAGAAAAAGGGAAAAGGATTCTGGGGTATTGCACCGCAAAAGATGGGTTTCCTCCTCGCCTTGGAGTTGGTGGTGATCCTATACAGCGTGACTTATTAAATGCCATCAAAAGAGCGTTTCCGGTCTCCGGGTAACTAGAGACGACTGAGCGGTGCGATGGAGGTGCATGTGTTTCGTGAAAACTCGTGCCATCACTCGGGCGCGCGAGTCTAGCATCATGATGATCATCATCACCATGATGATCGGTAGAAGAGAGATCGCCACGCTTACATGAAGATAACTAGATAAATCCATTTGTGCTCCAAAGATGGAAGGGGGAGATTCTTCAGAGGTCATGAACATAATGCTGCTGTGCTGAGTCATCGCTGGGATAGATACATGGCAAGGCTCTTGGTTATGTTGATGAAACAATTTGCCAGAAGTCGTTGAAATTTTACTCTTTAGTGGCACCCTGTATAGGATTTTTGTCAATTGCAGGAAAATGTATCGTCCGTATTCTGTTATTGAAATTAACTGTCAAAGGACTGCAGTTCCGAAGTTGACATTATAAAGCATGACATCTCATATTGAAATATGTATTCCGCCAAAGGTTCAGTCAAACTTAGGTAGCTTGTAGTCAGATATCGAAGTTTTCCCACCGATAATCCCAAGATAGCCCTTATGGTTAGGGATTGAGTCCCATCACGGAAAAACCTTTTGTTGCACCAGCGATGTTACAATCCTTCAGAGAAATTACACAGCCAAACAACCACCGAAAGCCCTAAGCTACTAAAAAGGAGACATTACTGCCATCCAAATAATACTATTGGCTGGGGCTGACAACTGTGACATCTACTACGATCCTGGTTATAGTGAGCAGAACAACAAACTTGCAAGGGGCTTCTCAAATTAAAAGAACGTAAAGATATCCACTGTAGAGAAGTACGAGGAATTCATTATACACGCTTGCAAAGGGGAACGGTCTTCCTGGAGCTCGATCCGCGAGTTACTTGCTTACTTACTTAAATGGCGCTACAGTCCGGGATGAACCTGGGCATCAACCAACATGCCTCTCCAATTAGCCCGGTCCTTAGCTAACTGCCTCCAGTTGCGCACTCCAAGTTGGTTGAGGTCGGTTTCCACTTGTGCGCGCCACTTAAGGCGAGGTCTTCCTCTACTGCGTCCGACGTATGGCTGGGAATCGAAGACGATTCGCCAGTTATCGTCGATGAAATAATGTCCGTTGCGAGCCAACTCAGAGGAAGCGGAATAAGTATTTACCGCAAACAGTCCTTAATGTCCTTTGATGTTTGGGTGTTGTAGAACGAGGGTAGACTCTGATTGGGTGTAACTTCGCAATGCCCAGTGCCCGCAACTCTGACTACACATCAACTGTGCTTATTTTTACCTCCAAGTGGTAACCATGGTGAACTGGTCTCATCCAACCGGATTTGACTTGCTAAACGATAAGTGCGAGTGTTGATAAGAAGACGTTAAACAGCAACACAATAATCACTCTGGTCAGAATGGCGCGGAATGAATACCCGGTCTGCCATCCCAATCGAACCTAAATAAGCTGCTTCGACACATTCGGACAACAGGATATCTAGGAATTTCAAGGGTTAGTCAGGCCCCTTGAACAGAGATGGTGGCGGATAATCCGAAAGACCAACGGCAGCGCATAATCCCGTAGTGGATGCTGATGGCCCCGTGTCCTAGGGGTATCTAATAAATTGGAACTGGCCCTCCAGGTTGGGGGTTGTGCTTTGGGTTAACTACCCAACCACAGAAAAAAATATGGTTACGAAGCAACCAATAGCCTCGGAAAGGACTGATTTTATTGTTGACGACCCTGCTAAACGAAAAAAGGACAACGACGTTCGTATCTGCACCTGGAATGTGAGAACATTAAACAGGAGAGGTGCAGTCGAACACCTAGCGGAAGCCCTAAACTGCTACAAAGCAGACATTACTGCCATCCAGGAAATTCGATGGGAAGGGACGGTCAAAAAGATAAAAAACTGTGACATCTACTATGGACCGTGTACTAGTGAGCAGAAACAGCGACTATTCGGATGCGGATTTGTTCTAAGTTCCAGACTTAGGCAAGAAGTCTTATGATTCCAAGACATTAGCCGAATTCGCCAACATAAGCCTTATATGTGCTCATGCTCCGACGGAGGAAAAAGATGATATAACTAAGGACTGCTTCTACGAGCTCCTTGACAAAACCTATGAGCGACTACCAAAATACGATTTTAAAATCGTGCTGGGAGATTTTAATGAAAAGGTAGGAGGAGAAGACATCTTTAGAAGTACTGTCGGAAAATATATAGCCTACACGACAACACTTCTGGTAACGGACTTTTGCTAATTGACTTCGCTATGGAACGAAATGCCACTACAGCCAGCACACGGTTTCCTCACCTCGATATCTACAAGTGGACCTATCGGTCTCCAGATCAACGAACAGTCAACCAAATTGATCACATTGCGATAGACAAGAGGCACGCATCCAGTATTTTTGATGTCCGAACATTCCGAGGGGCTAACATCGACTCGGACCACTACCTTGTTGCAGCCAAGGTAAGGATGCGAATATCCAAAACGCCACAAAAAAAACAGAAATACTGTAAAAAAATTAAATGTCGAAAGACTGCAATCGCCAGAGACCGCCAAGACCTTCGCGCAACGCGTATCCCTTAACCTCTCGACTCACAATACACCACCAGCATCTAATGTCGAAGAACAATGGCAACGATGCCAACAAGCCATTAGATCAGCCGCAACTGATATGCTAGATTTCTCGCGGCCACCAGCAAGAAACCTATGGTTTGATGAGGAATGCCTACAGATGCTCGCAGCCTACAAGGCCAAGCTGCAGGTGAAGACGAGAGCTGCCATTGAGCTCTATAGGCAAAGAAGGAGTGAAGAACACCGGCTTTTCAGAAAGAAGAAAAAAGAGCAAGAAAAGCGCGCGATCGAGGACATAACGAGGTGCCACTCCAGGAACCATGTTCGCAGGTTTAACCAAAGTGTAAAACGTCAAAGCCAAGGATACAAAGCTCGAAAAGAATCCTGTCGAGATGAACAAGGAAATATCGTAGTTGAGACACAGTCGATGCTGAGGATATGGAAGAACAACTTCTGCAGACTGTTAAACGGCGATGACGAACAACATTCCGCAGTCAGGCAGAACGAACCATTTAATATTGACAACGACAGCGATAACTGCCAACCACCCGACCTAAGTGAAGTGAGGATAGCAATTAGTCCGATCCACAAAAAAGGAGACCCTCTGAGCTGCGCCAGCGACAACTATAAGATCCTATCTGCCGTAATATGTAAACGCCTAAAACCGTTTACCAACAACCTGATCGGCCCTTATCAGTGTGGTTTTAGGCCAGGAAAATCCACAACCGATCAAATTTTCACACTTCGGCAGATCCTGGAAAAAACCCAAGAAGTCCAAATCGATACCCACCACCTATTCATAGATTTCAAAGCCGCATATGACAGCATTTATAGAGACGAACTATTTAGAGCCATGTCTAGTTTTGTATACCGCCCAAACTTGTCCGTTTGTGTAGGATGACGATAGAGAATTATCGCTGCACCATCAGGGTCGGCAACGACCTCACCGACACATTCAATACCAAAAAAGGATTTAGGCAAGGCGATAGCTGTCATGTGACTTGTTCAATTCGATTCTTGAGAGGATTGTGCAAAACTCCCGAGCCAACACCAGAGGCACAATTTTCCAAAAATCGGTGCAACTACTAGCATACGACATCATTGGTAGGACTCAAAGTGATGTCATAGCCACGTTTGCTAGTATAGAGAAGGAAGCTGCAAAAATGGGTTTAGCAGTAAATGATTGTAAGACTAAGTATATGCTGTCAACACGAAAGGACACACAACATCGACGAATTGGACAGAACGTCACCATTGACAGATATTACTTTGAGGTAGTACGGGACTCTGTCTACCTCGGCTCCGCCATTATCTCTGACAACAACATCTCGTCAGAAATCAAACGAAGAATTACTCATGCCAACCGCTGTTTCTTCGGGCTAAGAAGGCAATTTAGTAGTAAAGCCCTCACTCGAACTACTAGGGAGATCATATATAAGACCTTGATCATCCCAGTCCTGCTCTATGGCGCTGAAGCATGGACCGTATCAAGAGCGGATGAAGAAATCCTTGGTCGATTCGAGAGAAAAATTCTTGGAAAAATCTTCGGTCCCGTTTGCGTTGACGGGCTATGGAGACGAAGATTCAACTAAGAACTATACGAGCTGTACAGCGACATGTCCCTGGTCAAAAAACTCCGCATTGGACGTTTAAGATGGCTAGGGCATGAAGAACGAATGGACACCAATACTCCGGCTCGCAGAGTCTTCGATTCCCAGCCAGACGTCGGAAGACCTCGCCTAAAGTGGCACGCATAAGTAGAAACCGACCTTAACCAACTTGGAGTGCGCAACTGGAGGCAGTTAGCTAAGACAGGGCTAAATGGAGAGGCATATTGGTTGAGGCCCAGGTTTATCCTGGACTGTAGCGCCACTTAAGTAAGTAAGTGAGTACTATCAGGAGAACTTTTTTTGCCAGTTCGTCAGCTTTTCTTTCAATTGAAGGACAAAAAGCCTTTATATCAGCTAAGAGCTAGATAAGTCGCAAAATACCACCTCATTGAAAGGTACCCTTTGTATATTGGAGAGACAAGCATGAGTCCGATGCCGTCAAAAAGACTGCTTTAAAACTCTATTCCAAGAATGCTGATGGTCAAACCATCAGCAGTTATATTATTTAAGAGAACCTATGGTTCCCATGGTCATACACGGTCTTAATTCACTACGTATCGATCGTTATATATGCAGTTATCCGCCATTGTTATTAAAACTAATACAAGGTCTTGAGTCCACGACTTTGATTTGCAGGAGAATCGACGGTGAGGAACAAAACAATTTTCGTAAAAACCAGTCCTTGAAGCCTATTGAATGAACCAATACAAAGGTTGCAAAGCTAAGGCACATCTACTTTCTGATAGCACACGATTGTCATGTTTAAAGAATTCCGGACTATTTAAATGGACATCCCATGTACAGCAAAGTAGGCCACTTCATTAATCACCCTTCCACCATCGGCTAGCAATCGCGATCACCATCATAAACAGCCAACCGATTTGTGGACTAAATACCATGAACCACCCGTCTAATCACCACAAATGCTATGCGGCATCTAATTCGACATAATTGCTGAAATGAAGCTGTCAAGCTTCGGCCGATAAACTGTCTTTTCGATCAAAATTCCAATCACAAACTTGACAACAAAGTGCCTTCAATTTGGAACAACACCACCCAATCCCCGAACCCGTCAATCAATCCGAGGACATGACCAGCAGTTGGAAGTTCTGCTCCACATTCTCACTTCAACTCAGCTGCGGATGAGCATCACAACACCATACCATGCCATGCCGCCTTGAACAAAAATTAAATCAATTCAAAGGAAACACTGTGATCAGTGATCATGATCGCACAAAGATCACTCTCATGGTGGAAGCTCATCCTCACATCGCGATCGGCAGCAGATCAGACCCTGTGCAGGCAGTCAGTCACGATTTCCTTTTTAAAGACAATTTATGCCATGAAGTGCACAGTACACCGCTACTGTAATTAAATTATTTCACCTCTGTGATTGAAGATGCAAAACGCATCAACACCATCCAGCGATGATCATCAGCGTCACCGATGTGTCGTTGGGTCGGTTGCGGTGATCACACCGATCATCGTCATGATGATGATCATGTTATAATCGATTTGTCTGACAGGGGGAAAGAGGGGTGCCTGCCGATGGATCAACTCAATTGGAAAATGAATTAAATGAGATACAGCAACACACGGTCGATCCGAGCTAGATGATTGCAGCGAAAGTGTTTGTCGTGACGATCGAATTAATTGATCAATCAAATGAAGTTAGAAAAAAAAACAACCGATCGCCATTACATTCAAAGTGTTGATGGTTTCGCAAAAGGAAAACCATTTATGGCAGAATTTTATTGATCACCGAAGCTGAAACGGGAACAGCTGTTAAGAGTTGACTGTGCCGGGCAAGATCGGTGTCGTATCAACACGACATGACATTTAACACTTACCTTACAGCGCCGCAAATTCCTTCGGCTTTGGCGCTTGGTCGTGGTCCACTGGTAGGTTTTTTCGAAGGATTTTATTTTTCGTTTCTTAACGGGATCTAAGAGTCAACCCGTGAGAGCGATAGACAGACACCGGGAGTAGTAATTAAAGTGGAATTAATGATCGCATAAAAATCGCACTCCGTATTGCATTAATGAGCAAAGATCGATCGCTTGATAAAGTCTAATGGAGTGCAAGTGATCGAATCGGTTTTTTTTTTCGTTGTAATTTTATTTGGCTTTATATTGATATCACGTTTTTGAAGTGGCCCAGTTGGTGTTGAGCGGAGTCAGTGAGAAAGTGAGCTGTAGCTTTTGATTGAGCTGTTAGGAGCTGTGTGGCTTTACTGAAAAGTTAATTTCTACCGAACATGACTGGGTTGTGCCGAAACGACCTCTTTTTTTAGAAAGGCACGAGTTTATGGGGTGTTTAAAGAGTCATATATGGAGCCCACCTGGGTGGAGTAAAGATAGATGTTATTGGATCTATTTTTGTTAGGGGTTAGGTAAGATAAATCAGAAAAGTAACTTATGGTAGTCAGGGTAATTATCTGTTCTGGATTTTAGAGACAGTTCAAGTGGTGAGTTTATTCGACTGCTAAGCATGGGATCCTCGGTTAAAACCCCGAAAGTGACAACACCTAAATTTAAAACTGCCATATCCTACGATTGTCGTAATCTGTCGTAATATGTGAACGCCTGAAACCGTTTACCAACAACCTGATCGACCCTCATCAGTGTGGTTTTAGGCCAGGAAAGTCCACAACCGATCAAATTTTCACACTTCCTGGAAAAAACCCAAGAAGTCCAAATCGATACCCACCACCTTTTCATCGATTTCAAAGCCGCATTAGACAGCATTTATAGAGACAAACTATACAGAGCCATGTCTAGTTTTATATACCGCCCAAAATCGTCCGTTTGTGTACGATGACGACAGAGAATTATCGCTGCTCCATCACCGAAATGTTCGATACCAAAAACGGATTTAGGCAAGCCGATGCGCTGTCATGTGACTTCTTTAATCTGAGTCTTGAGAGGATTGTGCAATCAACATGCTTTCAACACGAAAGGACACACAACATCGACGAATTAGACAGAACGTCATCATCAAACACGAGTGGTGTTTGAGGTAGTACGGGACTTTGTCTACCTCGGCTCCGCTATTGACTCTGACAACAACATCTCGTCAGAATTTTAACGAAGAATTACTCTTGCCATCCGCAATTTAGTAGTAAAGCCCTCACTGGAAATACTAAGGAGATCCTATATAAGGCCCTAATCATCCCAATCCTACTCTACGGCGCTCAAGCACGGACCGTGTCAAAAGTGGATTAAGATATCCTTGAGCGAGAGAAAAATTCTTCGAAAAATCTTCGGTCCCGTTTGAGATGACGGGCTATGGAGACGAAGACTCAATCAAGAACTATACGAGCTGTACAGCGACATACCCCTGGTCAAAAAGCTCCGCATTCGACGTTGAAGATGGCTAGGACATATAGAACGAATGGACACCAATACTCCGGCTCACAGAGTCTTCGATTCCCATCCAGACGTCGCACAGTGGGGTATTGGACTATGAAACATGGCATTAATATTTAGTTTGGGCTGTGCAGCTAATTTTCCGTACTTTTATGTCTGTTCTTCAACTAAAGTAAATTTAATGAATTTCGGAGTTGGCGGAGTGTTGTAAGTTGGATAGGGGCGAAGTGGGGTGGCTGGGCGTGTAAAATTAAAATGCAAAACTCATACCAAAGTGTTTTTTTTAATTATTTCTCATTAAGTTAAATGTAATTTTAAAATATAAATTAGAAATAATGAGAAATCCGAAATAAGTAGGTATTGCCTAGAAAAATAAAAGGTTAAGGTTTAGATTTAGACTAAACGACTCTCACTCATAAAAACTTCTGATTTTACCAAACTATCAATCTGATCTTGAATGTATTTTTTTTTCTCTCACAGAAACTTCTTTGGTTTCATGGACAAACCTCAACCGTATTGGTCTGCAAAATCGAGTAGATGAGGGCAGTGGATTTTGCCAAGCAATTAAATTATTTAAGCTTTCTAGCCGCAAAGGTAAAGGGTGATCCATTTCGAGGTTCCCTACTTTTTTAAAGAAAAAAAAACACAGAAAATTCAAATTTAATGGAGAATGTTTATTATCATTTGAAAGAACATTCTTTGGCATTTATTTTTTGAAGATTATGTCTATCAAATGTTGGCCGTTGCTACGTCGCAGATGGTCCATCCGTTGAGTCTAATTTTCGATCACTCGTTCGAGCATTTCGACTGGTAACTGGCGAATGACACGCGTGATGTTTTCCTCCAAGGCCTGAATCGAAGCGGTTTTGTCGGCATAAGCTTTTGACTTTTCATATCCCCACAGGAAAAAGTCTAACGGTGTGATATCACACGATCTTGGTGGCCAATCGACCGGCCCAAAACGTGAAATTATGTGCTCACCGAAATGTTCTCTCAATAAGTCCATTGATTGATGCGATGTGTGGGAAGTGGCGCCGTCTTGCTGAAACCAAATGTCGCCGAGATCACGAGCTTCAATTTCAGGCATCAAATAGTCGGTTATCATGGTCCGAGTTGCTGCGAACGGCGCCGAATCGACTCTCCACGGTCTTCGTTTACACTCTCAGCTACGGCCGCTATATTTTCTTCACGGCGTGCTGGACCCTGGACGTGGTCTATTCGGTCGAATATTATCCAATAATGAATGCTGGGTCTCAAAATGGGTGATGGTGTTGCGAATAGTACGCTCAGTAGGCCGATTATGTTGACCATAAGTTGAGCGAAGTGCACGAAACACATTCCTCAGAGAACGTGAATTTTCATAATAAAGTTGAACAATTTGTAAACGTTGTTCACGCGTAAGTCTTTCCATTATGAAATGCCAAACAATACTAAACAAAAATAACATGACAGCATGACACGACTCACACGTGATCTGTCAAAAAAGGCTATCTCTACTTGGATCACCCGTTACAAGCGAAGTTAATAGCATGTTTTCATCGTTTTCGATGTTATCTGCTTCAAATGTCTGTTTGTAACGACTATGTCCGGAACTGCCATCGAAACCCCATTTTAAAATTAACTTCAAATTCTGAAGCTGATCTGTTGTTAATCCAAATGAAACCTCTTTTTGCACCTCTAGCAAGCGACTCACAGTATGATCAAGTGTCTGCAATTTTACTTCAGCATAGAAACCAGCAATTATAATGTCTTTGGGATATGCATCTTTCTTTGCCTGTTGCACTTTCGAATAGCATGTAAATTTCAATTTATCCCTTTTTCTGAATAACATTATATTGGTGCCTTGTAAGCCTAGCTTCGATTAATACAGATAATGCTTTTTCACCAAACAGTTTTGTAACCAATGCTTCACTACTCGCACGTTTCATTGCCTTTCTGTATTCAGTGGCGCGTGTTGGTTCCAAAGTTGCTACTTCCTTTACCAATTTGGTTGCTTCCAAATTCCCCACAGATCTCAATGACATCTGAGTATCATAAGGCAGCACTGGCAGTGGAATTTTAGATCGTAGATCGGCTGTTTTTTGTCGTTTCGTCCGCTCAGAACATTCGGCGAATTCCAACTCATGTCTACCGCTCTGTTTGGGTGTCGAATATTATTGGAAAAATTGCGTTGTATTAAGCCACTCTTTATGTTTCTGTAATAAAACATTGCGGTTTCGACTACATGCGAGCCATTTCAGGTTTACTTGAGATGTGAAACGAGACAAAGCTTTGTGCAAAATTGGTAAAGAGTCTTGGGGGCAATTCGTTAGCCTTCCCATCTCTGTTTTTAAATGCTGGCACTGTATACCATAATTTAATGAATACGCACTCCTCATAATTTCGAAATTACGCATTCGACTCACGACAAGCTTATCGCAATACTCTAACAAATATATAAATGTAGGATTATACCTTCTATTTTTTATGTATTACGACTACTGGACATAAACTCGTAGCTTGAACACATATTATGTTAAAAAAAAAAACTACAACCAAAAAATTAACACAAACAAAAATTTAGAAACATTCAAACAAATCCACCATAAAATAACGGGTGATTTTTTAAGAGGTTTAGAACTTTTTTTAAAAAAAAAACACAAAAAATTGAACATTGCAATTTAATGTTTAAAGATAATTTCATGCAAATGTTGACCGCGGCTGCGTCTCAGGTAGCCCATCCGCTGAGTCCAATTTTGGCATACTCTTTCACACATATCGGCCGGTATCTCACGAATGAATGCATGGATGTTGGCTCCCAGTGCGTCAATCGAAGCGGGCTTGTCCCTATAGACATTAGCCTTGACATACCCCCACAAAAAATAATCTAATGGTGTCAAATCGCACGATCTAGGCGGCCAATTGACCGGCCCGAAACGTGAAATTAACTGTTCACCAAACTCGCCTCGCAATTGCGCCATTGTTTCGCGTGCTGTGTGGCATGTGGCACCGTCTTGTTGAAACCACATATCATGCAAGTCAAGAACTTCCATTTCGGGCAAAAAAAAGTTTGTTATCATCGCTCGGTAGCGTTCACCATTGACAGTAACGCTGCGATTCGCATCATCTTTGAAGAAATATGGCCCAATAATGCCGCCGGCCCATAAACCGCACCAAACAGTGGCTTTTTCGGGATGCATTGGTAGCTGTTGCAATGCTTCTGGCTGATCTTCACTCCAAATGCGGCAATTTTTCTTATTTACGTACCCATTCAACCAAAAATGGGCCTCATCGCTGAACACAATTTTTCGATAAAAAAGCGGATCCTCGGCCAGCTTTCCAAGAGCCCATTCACCAAAAATTCGGCGTTGTGGTAGGTCGGCTGGCTTTAGTTCTTGCACCAGCTGTATCTTAAAAGGCTTTACGCCCAAATCCTTCCGCAAAATTTTCCACGTAGTGCTGTAACAAAGGCCTAACTGCTGGGAACGGCGCCGAATCGACATTTCGCGGTCTTCTGTCACACTAGCTGATACGGCCGCAATATTTTCTTCACTACGCACAGTACGTAAACGTGTTGGTGGTTTAATGTCCAACAAAGTAAATTTGGTGCGAAATTTGGTCACAATCTTCCGAATAGACTGCTCAGAAGGTCGAGAATGCCGATCATAAAATGGAAGCAGCGCGCGATGAACATTTCGAACCGAGCACGAATTTTGATAGTAAAATTCAATAATTTGCAAGCGTTGTTCATTTGTAAGACGATCCATGGTTAAATTGCAAACCAAACTGAAGCTGTTTGACAGTGACACAAGGTACTAAACACACGTCAGCTGTCAAAACCAGTGTTGCCAAAACCAAACCAGCTAAAAAATCACCTGTTGAAAAAATAAACATGAATTCTTGTCAAGCCATTTAGAAGTTAAACTCAAAAATGCACGATTTTTATTTCGTCAAAATACTTATGCCGACTAGTGTAGGTATGCAGTTTTGTTGAAACTAATATGCTTATAGTATTAAAGTTTAATCAAAATCGTTAGAGCCGTTTTCGAGAAAATTGAGGTTATGTGTAATTTTTATATGGCAGGTACCGTTATTAACATGGCTAAAAGCAAACAAAAAAATGGCCTAGAATTATGACCAAAACAAGCTTGGATACGAAGTTTGAAGAAATTCGATCGAGCCGTTTAGGCTGGGGAGACCATTACGGACCGACGGACCGACGGACGGAATTCCAAAAACCACTTTTTTAGGCTCCGCTATCATCGTAATGTTAGAATCAATCAAAATCTCGAGGTCGAAAATTTTCACGAAAACAATATCTTTCTCTTTGTAAGAGAAAGTTAAAAATCTGATCTGGGACAGCTTGGGAACATAAACAAATCGGCTATTACATTTTGTCGTTAGGAGATAAACTACTACCGGAGAGGTGTCTTCACACAAGGTCACCGAAAGACAAATTAAAACAATTATGAAACATTCAATAATAATTATTTGTATTGTACAAACCTTCAGCCACTGTATCCATTTCAAAAACTTTTAAAAATAAACCAAATTAATTAAAGCACCACTTCGAAAATGTTTAATTTATTTTCTGTTTTTAACAATGCAAACGTGTACTTGCAACAACGCTCAACTTTGCAATGTCTCTGTTGACAATTGGTTTGACTAATTCGCATGGTCTAATGCTTTTCTCAAAGCAACGGCATTTCTGTTGAAGAATGCATTCTTTTTTTTTAATATCCAACAAAAAATAAATACTGTTTATGCCATGTTTCATAGTGCAATACCCCACTGTGCGTCGGACGCAGTAGAGGAAGACCTCGCGTTAAGTGGCGCGCACAAGTGGAAACCGACCTCAACCAACTTGGAGTGCGCAACTGGAAGCAGTTAGCTAAGGACCGGGCTAGTTGGAGAGGCATTTTGGTTGAAGCCCAGGTTCATACCGGACTGTAGCGCCACTTAAGTAAGTAAGTTAATAGATTCTTTCAGCTCGCACATGCTAGACCGATGCTTTTCAGAAGAACTTTTCATTTAAAACGACCAAAAAGCTTCCTGTAAGCTTATGATACGTTCGATGCTTCAGCGACATAGGCAGGACACTGATACGAACAAGGTTTTATGTGACACCTCCATAGTAGTTGGATAAGGGATTTATTTGTAGAAAAGGATCTGGCGAGGTATAAAGTTACCATATAGGTATTCGCGAACCTATGAACCAACAGAAGACCAACGAAAACTGGAAATCACCTCCGGAGCAGCTCAATGTTCGATATTGGGGCTAGACCTCTGCAATATTTTCCATGGTGGAACTTCCCCAAGATTCCATCCTGGTAAGATGTGTAGATGATATCGCCACGGTGATAATGGCATAAGATACCAAAAGTGAGCAATGAATGCTAAACCAGGTAATGAGTGAGCAACTGGATGGATGAATACAGTCTCAGCGTAGCTACAGAAAAAAATGGAATCCTTCTGACGAAGAAAAGGATCTCGATACCGTGCAGTCTTTTATGGATCAAGACTTAACTTACTGTCTGGTGCCAGATAAAGAAAGCTTCGAATGTGACACCGTCACTGAGTAGTCTGATGGCGAATATAGGCGGCCTGCAAGCGAAGACTTCTGATATCAATGACGCATGCCATCCTCCCCTACGGATGTCAGATTTGGATCCACACACTTCGACGTCAAAAGTACAAAAAACCGATGGCTTCTGTGCAAAGACACGAAGATATACTCATAGCAAGCTCCTATCGAACAGTGTCGGAACCAGCCGTGCTTGTAGTCGCAGGAGTGACCCCAATAGACCTCCTAGTCCTAGCGGCAGAAAGGAAATACGTTTTCGACAAAAAGGGGAAATTTGAAGTAACAACGGCAACGACGGAGTCTTAGTAGCTCACAAAACAGAAATGACAAGAGCGCTAGAGATCGAAAAGCAGAGGACGATGGACAGCGAAGCTGATCAGAAACGTGGCTCAATGTAATGACCAGAAACACGGTGAGGTTGGCTACAACTTCACTTAGTTACTCACCTGACTCGGATACATAAACACCTTTCCACACAAGATCGGCAAAACTAACAGCCCAGCATGCCAGAACGGGGACTCCCAAGATACCTTCTTCGTATGTAAAAGATGGAAAACCGAAGAGGAGAACTAGAAAGAAATATCAGTTTCATCACTCCAGACAAGATATGCGGGATAAGCTGCTGACCAGTTGGAACCAAATCTACACCTACGCCCAACATAATCTCAAAAAGAATGAGAAGAGAAGAAGAGCAATCCCTTGAGATAGTGTGATCCCGAAAGGTCGTATTATTACAGCCCCCTGAAGTAATGGGAACAGCGGTCCAGGGGGTGGGTCAGAAACCGTTGGGTCAGTAGGTGTTTTTAGTTGATGTCTTGCTTAAACAAAGAGAAGTCGTACACATGGGGATGGTCAACGCCAAAATGACCCTCTCTTGGTGCATTAAACATTTTTCCTCCCCATAAAGAGAAAAAAGGTTAACTGAGACTGAAATGAGATGATCAGATAGGTTAGGTAAGGTGGCTGCACGCGGAACGCGTGCACACTTAGACCAAGAAGGTCCGTTCAAACATCTTTTCCTATGAGTCGTCTGCCTAGTTGAACTAATCTGAAGTGAGCTCGAAGCCTTACAAAAGATTGTTCCACAGGGGTTCGCAGATACTGGGTCAACTTGATGCGAGCTCGAAGCCTTACAGGAAGTTGGCCCAGATGGGTCGGAGAGGGGGTGGGGGTGAACCCCACGCATCTCTTGGCCAGGATGGATCGGACCAGGTTCCAAAACCAATTTTTTTCTCCGTCGGCACGGATGCGCATTCAGCCATAGAGGCACGTCCTACCTGTGCGCACACTTTCACTACGTTTGGACCAGGTCTTCCCAGAGTTTAACGTTAGCTTCGGTGGTACTGCCAGGAGAGGAGACCAATATGCTGGACCAGGGTGTGGGTCGTAGAAGTGGATGAACCATTCTCGGTTCACCGCATCAACGCTGTGCGAGCTCGAAGCCAAACATCCGGTTGAATCTTTAAGGTAAGGGACGGGTGGGGGAGGATCCCCTCGCATATCTAGTCCAGGGTTGGGGTTGGGACTAGGCTTAAAAGCCATTGTCTTACCCGTTTCCACAGGAACAGGAGAGCGTACAGCTACCTCCGGGGTACTATCCTTTCCGCAGTTGCCTACTTGGCTCAGACCAGGTTTTCCCAAATCATTTTTGCCTTGGCTACGGCATTGCTTCCAGGTGTCATCCTTGAGGTTCTGGGAAGTGTTTTTTTTGTGATTTTTTGTATTTTAAGGACCCACGAGTAGCGGAGAAAGATGGTACACCTACACAGAGATCCGCATTGTGCAGGCAAGGCAGGGGTAATCCGGAGGTTGCCTGGTATCCGGATACTCCGTTAGGAACTGAGCATTTGGCAGGGCCCTCAGCCTGGTCGATTATCGGCACGGGTCGTATAACACCTTAATCGAGCCCTTTAGTTGTTTTTGGTCCGCGGATGGTATTTTATATTTCCACGCGCTCTATGGGAGAACAACTAAACTCCCGATGGGAGTTTCACTGATCAGATAGTGAAAGACTATTTCTAAAAGCAGGGGACATCTTGTATCGCCTATTTAATACCTAAAAATGATCTGGTGCCATTCTGACGGTTTTCTTTCTCATACAGGCGGTGACCTTGGTACATGCATACAACCAGGTCTTACTTACTTAAGTGGCGATATAGTCCGGAATGAACTTGGGCTGCAACCAACATGCCTCTTCAATTAGCCTTTCGCCCTTCCAGTGGTAGCGGTCGATATCTGCTTGTGCTTAAGGTGAGGTCTTCTTCTACTGGGTCCGATATCTTGCCGGGAATCGAAGATTTTGCCAGCTGGAGTATTGGTGTCCATTCGTTCTACATGTCCTAGCCATCTTAAAAGTCCAATGAGGAGCTTTTTGACTGGGGTATGTCGCTGTACAGCTCGTGGTTGAATCTTGGTCTCCATAGCCCGTCAATGCAAACGGGACCAACGATTTTTCAAAGAATTTTTCTCTAAAAACGACTTAGGATTTACCACCAAGTCCCTTAGCTAAAAACCATTGAGTAGATGCTCGACTTATTCTGAAGACGTGCCTTTTGCACTCCATAAACCGATTTCCAGGTCTTGCAGTTGAATGAATCCTTTTCCTTTTTGTCAACATTAACCTACAAAAAAACAGAACTATTCTATACCAAGGACCACTTGTGTGCCGTAGAAGTCTCAATGACACCCGTTGATTGACAGTTCTGCACGGAATATGACTTGGCGCATCAATCTCTCGCATTTATTCGTGCGTCTGTCCACCTCTCCCGACTGCGACTCAACGCTCATCATCTCTCGCGTGCACCTCCCCCTAAGGTAACAGTCAATCACCAAAGTTAATTTATTTATTCAATTCCGCCGAGGTGATGTCAGCCGGCATAATTTGCATATCAATCAAAAGATTTATTATTAACCAACCCGCAACTCCCCATGCCATCCCTGCGGTTGCACTGCACAGAACCAGCCGTAGCAGCTGTACCAGTGTGTGCATTCCTATCCTATGCCCCAACTATCCGCATCGATTGATCGTCGGCAAGATTGATTTTTAATTGATAAATTTGATCGAAATCCTACATCGAGGAGATAAGCGAAACGCGAGGTTTAATTCGTTTTCAGTGTCCGATACTGTGTTGCCACACCACTGCACCCGCTGCACCGCTTGACTGAGGTTGTTGTCATATTCCACCGGCCATTCGTCACTCAAATCAGATGGGACAAAGTGGTCACATATTCTGTTCGATTACACCGCACAGTAGCTGCTCTGTGGTGCGGCTTAGACCAAGAGTGCTGTCGAGATGAGAGTGCCATTCCGTGGCATGCAAATATATCTGGGGGTCTGTGCGCAGTGGCAGCGGGGGCTTTATCTTAAAAGAGCACGCGTGTAACTCTTCAAATTAACTTTTTCAATTATCGATCAATTAAAGGGGCGATCACTTTTTCGATATCACTGACGGCTATATGGTGCAGGTTTTTACTCTTTGGAAGCACTGAGTCTATCGGGATCAATGGTTGTTAACTAAATAGTTGGGCACATTGTGGATGGGATGTGCGCTGGGTAATGAATTGGATGGGATAACGACCTAGGTGGTTGGGAGATGTACTGGCTGGTTTGAGTTTAACAAAAAGTGAAGGTGTTTTGGAAGAAAGGAGGATTGGTCTAGGAGGACAACTTCGTGATGGTAGTCACTTTTGCCATGCAGTTCTGGAAAATCTTAGGACGTGTTGTAGATTCGTAGATTGTAATTAATGGCGCTAGAGTCCGACAATGATGCATCATGTTGCCGATGCTAGTTTTATTGGCTGTAAACATAGCATATTACGCGTTATGATTATGACTCACAGCGGAGGAATAAGAAAGACTAAGCTGACATCGAAAGCTTTACCTTCTCAGAGAATGTAAAGCTACTCCATCAATTGACGACAGTTGTTGAGAAAGATGGAAACATTGAGGAACTTAAGTTTAACACTGCCAATGCGAAATTATACAGGCTATGGAATGAGCTATTCTATAGTACTTACTTAAGTGGCGCTACAGTCCGGGATGAACCTGGGCCTCAACCAACATACCTCTCCAATTAGCCCGGTCCTTAGCTAACTGCCTCTACTTGTGCGCGCCACTTAAGACGAGGTCTTCCTCTACTGCGTCCGACGTCTGGCTGGGAATCGAAGACTCTGTAAGCCGGAGTATTGGTGTCCATTCTTTCTACATGTCCTAGCTATCTTAAACGTCCAATGCGGAGTTTTTTGACCAGGGGTATGTCGCTGTACAGCTCGTATAGTTCTTGGTTGAATCTTCATCTCCAAAGCCCGTTAACGCAAACGGGACCGAAGATTTTTTGTAGAATTTTTCTCTCGAATCGACCAAGGATTTCTTTTGATACGGCCCATGATTCAGCGCCGTAGAGCAGGACTGGGATGATCAGGGTCTTATATAGGATCTCCTTCCTTAGTAGTTAGAGTGAGGGCTTTACTACTAAATTGCCTTCATAGCCCGAAGAAACAGCGATTGGCAAGAGTAATTCTTCGTTTGATTTCTGGCGAGATGTTGTTGTCAGAGTTAATAGCGGAGCCGAGGTAGACAAAGTCCAGTACTACCTCAAAGTTATATCTGTCCATGGTGACGTTCTAGACATGGCTCTGTATAGTTCGTCTCTATAAATGCTGTCGTATGCGGCTTTGAAATCGATAAATAGGTGGGTGGAATCAATTTGGACTTCTTGGTTTTTTTTCCAGGATCTGCCGAGGTGTGAGAATTTGATCGATTGTGGACTTTCCTGGCCTAAAACCACACTGATAAGGGCCGATCAAGTTGTTGGTAAACGGTTTCAGGAGTTCATATATTACGGCAGATAGGATCTTGTAGGCGATGTTGAGTAGACTTATGCCTCTGTAGTCGGCGCAGTTCAGAGGGTCTCCTTTTTTGTGGATCGGGCAAACGATGCTGAGGTTCCATTCTTCAGGCATGCTTTCAACCGACCAGATTTGGCTTACGAGTTGGTGGATGTTGCTTACCAAGTCATCTCCGCCAGCTTTATAAAGCTCAACGGGAAGGCCGTCATTTCCGGCGGCCTTATTAAGCTTGAGTTTAGATATTGCTATCCTCACTTCACTTAGGTCGGTGGTTGGCAGTTTTCGCTGTCGTTGTCAATATTAAATGGTTCGTTCTGCCTGACAGCGGAATGTTGTTCGTCATCGCCGTTTAACAGTCTGCAGAAGTGGTTCTTCCATATCCTCAGCATCGACTGTGTCTCAACTAAGATATTTCCTAGTTTATATCGACGGGATTCTGTTCGAGCCTTGTATCCATGGCTTTGACGTTTTACACTTTGGAAAAACTTGCGAACTCGTTCCTGGAGTGGCACCTCTCTACATACTCGATCGCGTGCATTTCTTGCTCTTTTTTCTTCTTTCTGAAAAGCCAATGTTCTTCCCTTCTTCTTTACCTATAGAGCTCAATGGCAGCTCTCATCTTCACCTGCAGCTTAGCCTTGTAGGCCACGTTCTTGGCTGCGAGCATCTGTCGGCATTCCTCATCAAATTGCAAATTGGAACACCATTGAATAATTCTACATTAAGTTGCATCCTGTTGGTGTTGGCAATATGGTCGAAATCATGGTCTAAAGGTATTTTGGCAGAGGTCCTAAGAATTGATTAACCTAGAAAGTCGCCTACATACAGCATTCAGTAATAAGGAGTGGTACTATATCTGGGAGATGTTACTTCCGAAACAAGTGATGTAGCTTGAAAAAAAATTTTATGACACCTTGACGTAAAGTCTCCCAACTAACAATTATTCCTCTATAAGGAAATAAAATTTAATTTCCACAAGCAATTATTTCTGTAGGCTTTATATAAAACTTATGCGCGGAGGTTGAGCATTTTTGCAGTCAATTGTTTGCGTAGATGCCTGTTTAATACATTATGCAAGAAAATTCACAAGCATAACCGAAATTATGATGGTGTTACCTCTGTAAGGCTGTTTTTAAGCTTCCGGAGATGTGTGTACATGTACCATACGTTAAGATGTTTTGGTAGATCTTCGCACGAAGTTAATCCGAAGCATAGTATGTATAGAGCTTACGAATAAAGGCTTAAAAAAGCTTAGGTGAAAAGATCGAGAAAAGGTGAAAAGATCGGGAACCAACCGGAGAATGTGTCAACACGATTCAAGTATTTCCGGAAAGACTTTTTGCGAAGCCTATAATTTGTTTCTTTAAGGCCTTTTATAAGCAAACAAATATTTTTCTGCAAGGCTTATTAGAAGTATTTAAAGAAGTCTTTTAGAAGAAATGGCTTCCTAAAAGTGCGCCAAATGTTCCTCCATTAGACGTCATACAGATAATATTGCTCGAGATGAAATAGCTTCGATAGTGCTTTATCAAAGCGAAATTGTTAGTTGGGCTGGTACTGGAAAAAGTAGAGTCTAAGGGCATGTTGATGAAGCTTAAAAAAGCAGCTGTTAAGAGCAGAGGTAAGCTTGATAAAGTCTGAAAGGTTATCCCGTTAGATGCATAAAGGTAAATGTTGCTCATGTTACTATGTCGTAGCCCGCGGAACTATTTCAACCACTCATGAGATTTGCGTGCATTAGCACACAGTATAACCACTCAGTTAGGATAGTTGGTGTACAAGTTGATTGTGAGAATCCAAATCGCAAGACCGGGGTTAGAGTGTTTGCTTTTCGTGATATCCCTACTAGTCTCATAGAACACCGAGTCTACTACTAAAAAAAAAAAAATACAAATTTTTGGCGCAACAGGCTCGTTAGTACCCAGGGCCTAGCTTTCTCACAACCATTCATGTGTGCGTGTGTACTTCTTGCACGATGGCGGGACCTCCTGTTTTATGCCGACTCCGAACGGCTATTCTTAACAATTGATACTACTCGGACGATTTGTCAGATCATCACGAGAGGAGGGCCAGTGAAAAATCATTTAGGTGTTGCTACGGCTGGGAATCGAACCCAGACCTCTTGCGCGGCGGTTCATCGCACTAACCATCGCGCCACTGAGCCCTCGTCTAGTCTACTACTACTAAGTACTACTAAGTACTTAAATTTTCAGGATTATACTAAAAGACCAGAAGTGTTTCCTTAACGGCTTACACTGCAGCGGAACTATGATGAGAAGCCCTGTTATTACAAGGATTCAAGCACAATCCCAGCTTAAAGCGACTCAAGGCTAAGCTGCCTTAATTAGAATACCAAATTTTACTTTTATGACTCTTTTTGGGGCATGTAGGTTCAGGCATAAAAAAAGCTGGTCTTGAGTGAAATGATCCGAGCATGCTTAACAGAAACTTGTAGCTACTTGAATCGCTACACAAAACGAGTGGCCATGGTGAAACTGGCTTGATTCCAGAAAGTCCCACCATAGGTTCTAACTTCTGAGTGACCTCAAACTATATGACAGCATGGTAGGCCTATAATAAAAACCGAACCCAAGCATTATAATCTACCTTGTCGATATGTAGAAGCTTATGTAAGGGCTGTTTGATCACAGCAGATGCTTAAGGGGCAGGCTGAATGGGTTCATACCTCTGCAAGGGGACATTATGTGAACTGTCTGACCAAGGCGAATAAAAATAAGCCGGATCTGCTGTGTTGTACGTTTCATACCGATGAACAGCCATGATAGAAGACCTGTCAAACCAATACCTAAGACGGTTAGCTGTGTGCCCAAGATACCTGGCAAAATTTAGGATTCATCAGCCTTTTCCGTATACCGCAGGTTTTTGGGACATCTTGGTGTTGATCAACTGCAATACGTCTCAACTCATTTCAACAGCATTTGACAGCAGCAGATCTTACTCTGTTCAAATGAGGCGTTATACTGCATGCGTCCAAATTAAGCATTATCATCAAGGGATACTGCTAGGAAGGTATTCCAATGGGTACTGTTAGCGGAAGCTATAGGGAAGAGGAAGATTCAACACTTACTTTGCACGTGTTCCGGTCTTTTATTAATCCGAGAAGTTGAAGACATCTCAATAGCGATCTGAAATATCTAAGCAACATCAACATGGCCGACCTAAACAAACTTGGTTTCTTGAAAAATTAAAAAAAATTAACCCCGCAACTCCTAGTGGGATCACAATGGTCGTTTTCATAGTCTAAGAACCCCTTACTACTAAGGATCACTCTGAACAAACAAACATCACAAACATCCCAAAGCCCTCCAAGTAAGATTAAGAAGTGCCCAGCTCCACCATCGCATATCTTATCGTCATTGCCCTCGTGCGTGTGCACCTATGCACTAATCCTCAGTCCCATCAGGATCTATTAGATTCTCCCCAGACTGACCACATACTCCATACTCCACTGGAAATTCTGTTGCACTTTGCACACCAGATCCTCATTTCCCTCCATGAAGCTGGACAATTTAAGACCTGTGCCATATTTCAACCCGTGCCGCCACATGGACATCTTCACTTCCCCAGCTGCAGTCAGCCCATTCATTACCACATACATCCATGGACGTTCGGACTTGGTATCTTCCTTTGGTAATCAGAAAATCCAAATATGCGTGAGTTCCTGATAAGCAAATGAGATCGCGCGAGTTGCTGCCGCTGGAAGATGGAGTTTCGTATGCACTGCTGCATCGTCTACCGGCTCCATGCTCCATATAAGGACACTCACTGCTACACACTCTTAGTATTCCGATTAAGCGAATTGATAAGATCCTCGCGCCGCGTCTTGCACCATGAAGAGATGCACTTAACCGAAACACACGCGCTTTAAGCTGACCAACTTCGTTGCGCTTCTATAGGGCGCGACAACAAGGTAGACAAGAAGAAACGGTTCCGCCGATAAGATGACGGGGTGACACGCAACATGTGTTCGCTCCAAGGATTTGGAAATAAATTTTTCGGCGTTTTACGCGAACCTGACAATAATCGTCGTTAGGCTGGATGTCGTTGCCGCGATATCGATGTAGAGAGATGCAGGCGAGAATTAAGGATTTGTGGTGGTACTGTTGGGCAGGCTTAAATGCTGATGCCAGGATATGGATAAGAGGACGCGTCTGAGGAGTAGATATAATTAAACGAATGATGGCGACACATTTTAATCTGCGATTGGGTAATTTATTGGATTTTGTCATGACGGTATGGGGTTCGATGGAAGGAGGCACTTTAATGCTGGGGATGAATGCTTTATGAGAAACCTTCAGGTTGTTGGTGGATTTAAGGGTAGGTGTCCCAGACCGACCAACTCAAATTTCATGTAAATGCATTTGAATGTGTTGGTAAGCTCTCTTTAATTTTACTCATGTGCTCTTTGCTTCAACGCAAACGAAAACTGAAGGAAAAGACAAAAAGTAGCAAGCGCAGACTAATATTACATATACCTACCTACCTACATATGCAATATACAGACACCAAGCAAATAACTTGAAAACAAATATGGAAAGAGAAGGAAAAAAATCAAGTTGAGGGTTGGTTTGGTGTACATATTTTGTTTTGTAATTTTCTTTCAGATTTGGTGATAAAATGATAAAATTGTTGCTGGCTGCCGCGCAGCGAGGTGTAAAAGCAGTTTTTGAGGTTTTCATTGTATATCTTATAAAAAAATGTGTAAACCTTACCTAGGTTAACTTTTTTCTTAATTTATGAGATGTAGGAAAACACTTGTTTGGATGAAAATTCGATTACTCAAATAATAGGACGGTAGACAATAGTGCTACTGATTCTCGTCGCAACAATAGTAGGATGAAATTTTTCAAATCAAATAACAAAAAATGATAGATATTTATCTAGGTAATTGTCACCCCATCTTCTATCAATGCTCGTTATGAAGGTACCTAAGCACCTTATATAAAAAAAAAGAAGTTTACGAAAGTTAATTTAACCGCTATAATTAATTTTTGTAGGTGCAAGGTGTCCAATTCACCAAACAAATACTATTTGAGTCGAATTTTAAAAAAAACCAAAACGTTTTTCCGTGCAGCGAAATGTTTTTTAAACTATTGAGAAATGTATTTAAATCAATTATACGCCTGCCCTCCGGAACAAAACTACAGTTGTCCTTCACTGTAATGTCCACCTCCATAGGAATTTCAAATTCCTGACCCTGATGTTTTCACTTTCAATTTCAACGTTCGTCAATGTTGTTGACGTTGAAGAAAGATCTTCCGAAACACGATTTTTTACAACATACCTTCAATCAATATGTAAATTGTAAAGTTTCGGAAAATTAAATTAGTAAATAAAAAATCAAATAAATTTAATAAATATAATATAGAAAATGACATAGTTCAAACAGTTTATCAGAATCTTTTGTTGTTCGACAAAAAACAACGTTTTTCTCCTTCATATGCTATGGGGTAGGGTATGAAATGTTTATATAATCATAACCAATAATCCTGCATCAAAAGTTTTTTTCAAATAAGGGGTCCGCCAAATAACTTTTTTTTTTTTTTTGAAAATGCTATAAAAAAACTACTGAATATTTTCTCAAATTTCTTTTTTTATTTGAAAGTACAATCCTTCCGGTTAATAATGGAAAATAATTTCATTCAAATGGCTGCCTCGGCTGGCCATGCAGTAGCCTACACGATCGGTCCAATTTTTAAGCACATTATCGATTATGTGCAGCTGTATTTCACCAATGGCAGACCCGTTATTTTAAAAAATGTACCTACCGAAAAACGTTTTTTTACTAAAAACGCCCCCAAAAAGTGGGCGTGTCAAAAAACTTTATATGTATGAAATATAGATATTGATATTCTGTAAAAATGTTGTTCAGACATTATATATATATACATATAATATACATATAATATACATATGTATATACAATATAAAAAATAACATAAACAATTAAATTTTTTTTTAAGTTGTGTCACAAATGAATTTGCCGCAAAAAAATAACACAGTAAACAACACTTTACTATTCACAAAAATTATCAAAATTATACACACAAGTACCTACACTTTGACTTACTTCCCACTCAACCCTTTCTGTCACGTGCAAACATACGCATACAAAACAATTCATCAGCAGCGATAGCAAACATTTCAATAATGGAACGATCTGTACCATGTCCACGTGAAGTCCACACGAACTTTCATCAAGTCTACCCGAAAAGGTAAACAAAAGATACATACATAATAACAATCTCGCCTGCCTAGTGCCTGTATTTACAGAAGAGAATAATGAAAAGAGAATGTCACCAACTCACCACCTAGTGACATTATTTTGAAACAAACTTCTTTGTGTGCGTGAATTCGATCTTTTTTTATGTAAAAAACGTAAAATAGACCACTTTTCTAACATCAAAATTTGAAAAACCGTGTGGAAAAAAACTATTTTGTATTTTGAATTAAATAATACAAATACCAAAAAAAAATAAAAAAAATATGTCGGAATCATTTTGGTTGTCCTTTTTTCACAGCGGCATTGCAAATAATGTCATATTGAATTGCATATTTAAATATGTTAGAAGAAAAAAAACATGTTTTAAAGACCGGTACGTTGTGCCCTATATATTGTCGCTTGGTTAAAAAATTATTTCCAAAAATTAGAAAATATAACTATCGATTTCCCAGCCAAAAAACCCAAAACGTTTAAAAAAAAAACACCTTTTTTCCATTTTGTCACCAAAAAATTACTGTACAAAATACAAAAAAAAAAAAAAAAAAAAACGGTATCTGCACATATCTATTAGCTTTGTAAAAAAGCTAATTTGACTTCGTTACCTTTTATACTTTAGAAGTTATATCTAGTTAAACTTTGTAAATTTACCTTATTTTTCATAGTTTTGTGCATTTTTTTCGGGATAAATACTAAAATTCACAACAAAAAACAACCGGTGTTATCTGCGCAAATCTATTGTCTGTAGAAAAAAAATATAAAAAAAATAAAAAATATGTATATAAAGAGATAAAAATGGAACGCAATTAGCATCTAACTTATTTGTATGGTTTTTCTACATGTCAGGCGGTTTTGAGGCTCAAAGATATTTTAATGTTTTTTAAATGCTAAACAAGTACTTTGCTTAACATATTTCCAATCGATCACCGTTTATTTCATTTAAATATTCGGAAAATTGTGAGCGCTACACAATTTAGCGCAAAACTCCAACCTATTTTTGCATGGGACACCTACCCTTAAGCCTGATGGACTAATTGATGTAGAAGAGGTCAACTGAAAGGGCCATTTGTACTTTATTGGACTATATAATGCCTGAAATCAGCTTCATGAAGCCTGGAGAGATGAACAAATAAGGTAGTCTACAAGAAGTAGGCATGTTTTAATAAAATTCAGGGCTCTATCATTAATCAAAATGTGTCCCTTAAGTATTCAACTAACGTGGAATCAGATTTCGGTAGTTTTAAACGAGTTTTTGGGTTCTGACTTTGCTCTACCCTCGCTGCATTTTTTGAGTTATTTCAGAGTTAGGAAGCGATCTTAACCTGATACAGGCAACATTGCGTATTTTGTTGTCACCTTGAGATCACATTGTGCAAATTCGACCCACTGATCTGCCTGATTGTGTTTATGGGCTATGGATAGAAAGATTCAACGAAGGAATTTACGAGCTGTACTGTGACGTAAGCCTGATTGCAAAAAAAACACATGATCCGTTTAAGATAGCAAGGACTTGAAGAGCGAATGAGCCCTAATACTACTGTTCTTGAAATTGCTGGTCCTGGTCAGACGTCAGACACAACAGAGGAAGACATCGCCTTGTAAAACGCGCTCAAGTAGAAACCGACCTCAACCAACTTGAATTGCCCAACTGGATGCAGAAACCTTGAGACCTCGTTTTGTATGCCAAATCTGAACGGCCGAGTTAAGATAAGCTTTCTTTGGGAATCGATAGCATTCGCGCCAGTGAAAAACATTTTACCTGCTTGCCGCTTTCTTGTCTATACTAACAAGCGTGACCAATGACGTCAATACCTCCGGAAGGAGTATGCTAGTAGTTGCACAGATTTAGATAACATTGTGCCTCTGCGTCGCCTTGCCTAAGTTCTTTTTTGGTACCAAATGTTTCGGTGGAGGTAATTTTTAAACCTGATGGAGCACCGAGAGTTCTCCATAGTCATCCTGGAAAAATTTCCACGGCATTGGATAAGACAGCGGGTGGTACTCATACCAAAAGCGGAAAAACCACCAGAACAACCATCGTCATATGACCGACCACAAGAGTAAATCGAAGGAGATAACGGACTGTCCAACCACCAATACGGCTTCAGGAAGAATCTAAGCACCACAGATGCGATAAAAGCAGTGTGTGACATAGCACGCAAAGACATATCTGGAACAAGGTGGATAGGGGGAAAAAGCAGAACTACGTGGTTACACTCGAAGTTAAAAATGCCTGCAACTCGGTCAGCTGGATCACCATAATTACAGCTGGAAATAACATTCGAGTACCCAAGTACCTAACCCTAACCCAGAGCCCTATTTTTTGACACAGAAGAATGACCAAATACGTAGAAAATCACAGGAGGAGTTCCACAGGTTCAGTTCTGGGACCAGCGCTATGGAACATTATGTATCTACGATGAAGGGGTGAACTTTATCGATGACAGTTGTAGTAGTGGCCAAAGTTCCACAGGGTTCAGTTCTCGGACCAGCTCTATGGAACATAATGTATCTACGATGGAGGCGTGAACATTATCGATGACAGTTGTAGTAGTGGCCAAAACCATAGAGGAAGTAATGCAACACTGCAACAACTCTATCAAAGATGCAAAGATATGGATCAGCTAGTCAGGGCTAGAACTGCGGGACCATAAACAGACGCCGTTCTCATTAGCAGTCGTACAAAAGTCAGGCGCTAAAGACTTTAAGTAAAAGAGCACACAATCGAGTCGAAGCCTTACATAAAATACCTATAGGGGGGCTCCTTGACCACAGGCTTAACTTCAGGGAACATCTAAGGCACACGAGTGAGAGAACCTTAAGGCTTACGCTGAATGTTGGAGGACCAAGGCAGCCAATAAGAAATCTGCTTGCAACCGTAAGCAAATCAATCCTCATATATGCAGCCCCCATATGGGCATCTGCCACATATACTTGGTCATACATGGGAAGGATAAACTCTGTGCTCAGAAGAGCATCACTTAGAGTATGCATACAGAACTGTATCTGTGGATGCAATAACTGTGAGACCGGAGAGAATGCCTATCGGGCTGGAGGTACAAATCTCAGCGTCAACATACGGTAACGAAAAAACTGAGAGAATTCCCATTAGAGAAGCCGCCGAAATAGAATGCAAAGACAATGGAACACAACGCCAAACGAAATATTGACGCACAAACTACTACCGAAGGATGGAAAAAGAGAAGGCTTCCGGTATTACTTATACACAGGTTTAGGCTTGCTGATACCCATTCTGTCGTCATTGTGATGGTAAAGTCCAAAATGCATGGAACGTGCTGCTGGAATGCCAAGCTTCCGGGAACACCAATATACAGGTTTAGGCTTGCTCATGTCCCCTGACGTCATTGTGATGGTAAAGCCCAAAATGCCGAACACGTGCTGCTGGAATGCCAAAAGTATGAAGCTGCGAAAAACGCAATAGAAAGGACAGTAACCCCACGGAGTCTCATACATACAAACATACATTCACGCTTAGTACTCTCCACTCGTAAAGGCCTGCCCAGAATGCATATCAGTAGCTTGTATCCTGCATCGCTTTCAAAAGAGAGATACATTTCTTTGCATGAAGTTGCCCTCTATTCAACTTCAAGATACAGATTCACGAAGATACACATTGTGTAAGCGCTTACGGGTTGCTTTGTGTTTAACTTCTCACTCAGATACAAGCTTCAGCTATAGATACGCATTCTGGGCTGCCCTTAAGTCTACTGCTACTTCTCACTACTTTCTGCTATTTGGCTGGAAAGTGTGTTCGCGCTTAGTCATTTCGACATACCCAAGTTCACACGTGAATGGTCTTACATCGATTTTTAACGCATCGACGCACGTCAGGTATTTTCCCGACGCGTGTTATCACTACCTGCCACTTGACATTTCCTCATTCTTATTGGATATACCGATTGAATTTTCACAATCACAACGGTTTTTCCATAGCCACTTGTTACATAGTCCTAGGAAAACCCCGATGTCAATCCTGGACAACCATTTTCAGTCAATCAAACATCTGCCTATGATTGATTGACCGCGATCAATCCTAAAACCGAATTACCCGAACTACGATGGAGGAGAATAAATATCAGAAGGAAGGAAGGAGAGCACCGCACTTTCTCAGAAGAAGGAAGAAGAGGTTGACATATAATAAATCAAATTTTTCTCGACTATGTTGGTGGTTTCGGGTGCAAATTTTGTGACAGGGAATATCGCTCGGGTGCCATCATGAAGTTATTTTTCTGTTATGCTCAGAACCTTTGATCGTCTTCCCTCTATTGTTTGGGACACGTGTCATTCCTCCTTCATCCGCTGTTTGCCGCTTTGACAGCTGTCAGGTAATATGGAAGCTTTTGAACAGTATGACAGCTGATAGTTGTATTTGGACTGTCTTTAGACATGATGTCTCATGTCTTTGGTGTCCACGTTTGGGTCTATATTGTGTTTGGTGTTATTGTGGCGAGTGTGTTTATTCATGGCCGTCCACCTTAACAGCTAGGTTGCTCCTCCGTTTTTCCAGTGTTTTGGGGGAAAGATACCGTATTCTCTTGGCCATCGAACCTAACTTTCAGAGTTTCTACTTTGTTGGAGTGGTGTCTTATGAACCGTCCGCCGCACGCACTTCTGCTTATCTGTCACTCCCTCGTTGGGTGAAATAGGAGAAGTCTACTCCATGTCATCGAACTTTTTGCGTTTGAGCCAGTAATGCGGTGGCGCAAAAGATTCGTTGGGATGAAGTAGGCATCGTCCTCCCTCACCCGTCATCATCGTATTTGGGTCGACGAGGGATCGTCTTCCATCACCCATCGAACCATTCGGACCGTCCTGTATGGATTGCATGTCGCACGTTTATGTTGCTCCGTGGTGAGTCTCCCCAGTCTCCCTGGGATTTCATCGCATGGATATTATCCTCATTAGCTTGCTGTACTTATTTTTTGTTGAATTCTCTGGAAAGGTCGTGGACCAATGGCCGATGGAACCATGACTGCCCACCACTTTCTCCATATTCCGGGTTTGCGACCATAAAATAGGAAAATAGGAAACATACGGATTTAAGGGAATAAGAGAGTGAGCCTTGCTGTGGTAAATTTTACCGTAGCAAAATACAGTCGTATGCGGTCTTAAAATCGTGAATAGGTGGTGGGTAATCTACTTGGACATCCTAGCCTAAGGTAGGAATTAAGTAATAAAGCCCGTCTTTGAACTATTATGGAGATTTTTCATCCTCGTCCTGATATACGGCGATAAAGTACTGACCAAATAAATCGTGGATGAAAAATCGCAGATCGCTTCGAGCACAAGATTCTTAAAAACTGACATTCTCAGGAGACAAAGATTCAACCACAAACTATTCGAGCCATGCAACGAGATGTTGTATTCCGCTCAACATGCCGCTCGCCAATCATTGTAAATTTATAAAGTTCTGACAGCTTTTACTCTGGGAACCTTTTGGTAGCTCTCTTCATGCAGATTAGCTTACCTAACCTGAACCTTCAAAAGGCGATAAAGTACTGACCGAATAAATCGTGGATGAAAAATCGCAGATCGCTTCGAGCACAAGATTCTTAAAAACTGACATTCTCAGGAGACAAAGATTCAACCACAAACTATTCGAGCCATGCAACGAGATGTTGTATTCCGCTCAACATGCCGCTCGCCAATCATTGTAAATTTATAAAGTTCTGACAGCTTTTACTCTGGGAACCTTTTGGTAGCTCTCTTCATGCAGATTACCTTACCTAACCTGAACCTTCAAAAGGTGGCAATTAGAAATCACATAATTTGTGCTGTTCTTTGTAAACCGCTATTGGGAATCTCACATAACTTATAGCTGCAACCTTAGAAACTCCGAATTTCTTCTTAAAATCGAGCTCTTCCCCGTCCAAAACCCAGCCACTTAAAACCTAACAATCCAGCATTGTATCAGTTCTATACCAACTCTGAAGTAGCACATCATAACAAGTCGCCACAGCTCCATATGTCTAGCTAATCATCCAAATATTGTCGTTAAAAATGCCTATTAAGCCCAATCAAATGCCAACATAACCGCTTCATTATACTCCCATTTGGAGAGAATAGTCTCGGTAATAGCTTAAGTTATTACCCAGCTTCCAGAGTATAAACAATCATCGGAACTTCCAACCAAACAATTCACCTCTTGTGCCCAGAAATTCGGTTCACACGATCTATAGCAACTCATTTGGTTAAGAAACCTCCGTTTATGGACACATAAACCATAACCACAAGCTGAGCTGTTGATATCCCCGGCTCATAGAAAGGCCCCAGACGAATCTGCCACCGCTTAACGCGGATAAGACATCGCGAGAGCCACCATCCATTTTGACAGCTGTCCAGTTCGATTATAATTAGTTAAGCGCGGCAGTTGCGGTCAGCATAATGTCACAGCGGGACACCTAGACGATTGGCTTTCTAGAGCAAAGACCAAAAAAATGCGCCGGGGATGAGAAGAAATTCTTCCACTAATGTCCGATAATGAGTCGAACAACAAACACAGCTCAGCTCCACCTGGAACTGTATTGTCGTCATCATCATCATGATCATGCTCATGCTCATGTTAATTAGGCTATTAATGCCCCGGGACCGCTAATGAACCCAGTGATCATTATTTGTTGACCATGTGTGGAATGGGTTCATTACTTTTGTTGAATGACCACGATGACGACGACGACGACATGGAATCGCACAACTCCTTCGCCAACGACCGGCCGGCGGCGTCGGGGAAGGGGGTCGTAAATTTTTTGGTCGCATTGATCGTGCACACAGGTGGGGCATAGGGGATCAACGAAAATGTTTTGGAAACATACACTGGTGACTGGTATATGATCTGTGGAAGGGCTCATCATAAAACTGTCATCGTAAAGTCTGGCTTAGCCGTATTGTCACCGCTGCGGGCTGTTGACGGCTATGTACGGGAAATGCAGATTAATGTAAAGAGGATATTCATTCATTTTCTGGGGCACATTGTCGAGGTATCGGATTTCTTCACCTCATTAGGGTCGGTTATTTATGGCCCGAAACCATAACCAAATTACGCACTATTCAGAGAGCTGGGAATGGACTCGAGATACGAGGTTGATATATGAATTTGTTAAGGCTACTGGTATGGTGTATCTTTTTATCTTGTTCATCTTTAGTTAAACGGTTTAACAATATTGACACTTTGACATAATCGTGGGTATGTATCTAAACCGTTGATTGTCACTTTTGGTGGGATTTTCTAGTTGTCGCATATATTTAACCACCACCGCAACTAACGAGATGAACATTTAATTTATTTTTTTAAGCAATCCGGGTACACCAACGATCTTGTGAATTTCGAAAGTAGTCAGTGGTAAGCGTGGGACTATCCAAAAATATTCAAATTTAAGAAAAAGTGGTTCGAAGTTTCAGAAGAGCATCAACAAGCCGTGTAGTTGATGCTCTTCCTAAACGTTATTTTAATTTAAAGCAGTCCACTGGACTACTGTACTTGATGTAGAGAAGGCATTTGACAGGATTTGGCATGATGCGCTACTGTCCAAACTCTACGATTTTGAATGTCCAATGAACCTTATTAAAATCATTCTTCTGTAAAAAATGTAAAATCTGGAGTGCCACAAGGCTCGGTTTTAGCACCGGTGCTGTATTAAATTTTTGTTGCCGATTTTCGGATATTCCAAACTGTTAAATAGCAATGTATGCTGATGAGCAGTATCATCAGCATGGAAAATTGAAATAAATGCTGGTTAAACGCAGGCTATCTTTTTTACTAGGAAAAGAAGTCCTTGTCTTGTACGAGTAAGCCAACTTCACCTAAATAGCTGTGCTATTCCCTGGGTAAATTCTGTCAAGTACCTTGGTATCCTCTTGGTGTCCTCTCACTAAGGCACTCACTCTCAGGCGGCAGCGGAGGAATTCCCTAGATAGAGTCAACGGTGGCGCCTACAGCTCCAGTTTGATCGAACTGGTAGTGAAATCCCTATATGAGTTGCTTCGACATATTTGAACACCAGGTCTATAGGGATTTCCAATGCTGAGCAAGGGTATTGGAAAAGAGTTGGTGGCGGAGGAGCCCTCAATGGGTCAACGGCAGCGCTCATACCCCAAAAATGGGCTACTGACATCGGTATTTTTTACGGCCCGCTGTCCTAGGGTCAAAACAAGGGCCTGGCCCTCCAGGTTGGGGGTTGTGCTTTGGGTTAACTACCCATCCACGGAAAAAAAATATTCTTACGAAGCAACCAATAGCCTCGGAAAGGACTGATATTATTGTTGACGACCATGCTAAATGAAAAAAGGACAACGACGTTCGTATCTGCACCTGGAATGTGAGAACATTAAACAGGAGAGATGCAGGCGAACAACTAGCGAAAGCCCTAAACTGCTACAAAGCAGACATTACTGCCATCCAGGAAATCCGATGGGATGGACCGGGCAAAAGAGGATGAAAAACTGTGACATCTACTATGGACCGTGTTATAGTGAGCAGAAACAGCGACTATTTAGATGCGGATTTGTTATAGGTGCCAGACTTAGGCATGAAGTCTTATGTTTCCAAGACATTAGCGAACGCATTGTAACAATCCGCATCAAGGCCAAATTCGCCAACATAAGCCTTATATGCGCGCATGCTCCGACGGAGGAAAAAGACGATACAACTAAGGAGTGCTTCTACGAGCTCCTCGACAAAACCTATGAGAGACTACCAAAGTACGATGTTAAAATCGTGCAGGGAGATTTGAAAGCAAAGGTAAGAAGAGAAGACATCTTTAGCAGTACTGTCGGAAAATATATACATCTGGTAACGGACTTAGGCTAATGACTTCGCTACGGAACGAAATGCCACTATAGACAGCACACGGTTTCCTCACCATGATATCCATAAGGGCAAATGGCGGTCTCCAGATCAACGAACAGTCAACCAAATTGATCACATTGCGATAGACAAGAGACACGAATCCAGTATTTTGGATGTCCGAACATTCCGAGGGGCTAACATCGACTCGGACCACTACCTTGTTGTAGCCAAGGTAAGGATGCGGATATCCACCACGCCACAAAAAAACAGAAATACTGTGAAAAAATTTAATGTCGACTGCAATCGCCAGAGACCGCCAAGACCTTCGCGCAACGCGTATCCCTTAACCTCTCGACTCACAACATACCACCAGCATCTAATGTCGAAGAACAATGGCAACGATGCCAACAAGCCATTAGATCAGCCGCAACTGATGTGCTAGGTTTCTCGCGGCCACCAGCAAGAAACCCCTGGTTTGATGAGGAATGCCGACAGATGCTCGCAGCCAAGAATGAGCCTACAAGGCCAAGCTGCAGGTGAAGACGAGAGCTGCCATTGAGCTCTATAGGCAAAGAAGGAGTGAAGAACACCGGCTTTTCAGAAAGAAGAAAAAAGAGCAAGAAAAAGCGCGATCGAAGACATAGAGAGGTGACACTCCAGGTACGATGTTCGCAGGTTTTACCAAGGTGTAAAACGACAAAGCCAAGGATACAAGGCTCGAACAGAATCCTGTCGAGATGAACAAGGAAATATCGTAGTTGAGACATAGTCGATGCTGAGGATATGGAAGAACCACTTCTGCAGACTGTTAAACGGCGATGACGAACAACATTCCGCTGCAGGCAGAACGAACCATTTAATATTGGCAACGACAGCGAAAAGTGCCAACCACCCGACCTAAGTGAAGTGAGGATAGCAATATCTAAACTCAAGCTTCCCGCTGAGCTTTATAAATCTGGCGGAGATGACTTGGTAAGTAACATCCACCAACTCATAAGCGAAATCTGGTCGGATGAAAGTATGCCTGAAGAATGGAACCTCAGCATCGTTTGCCCGATCCACAAAAAAGGAGACCCTCTGAACTGCCAATTACAGAGGCATAACATCGCCTACAAGATCCTATCTGCCGTAATATGCGAACGCCTGAAACCGTTTACCGACAACCTGATCGGCCCTTATCAGTGTGGTTTTAGGCCAGGAAAGTCAACAACCGATCAAATTTTCACACTTCGGCAGATCCTGGAAAAAACCATAGAAGTCCAAATCGATACCCACCACCTTTTCATCGATTTCAAAGCCGCAAATGACAGCATTTATAGAGACGAACTGTACAGAGCCATGTCTAGTTTTGGTATACCGCCCAAACTCGTCCATTTGTGAAGGATGACGATGGAGAATTCTCGCTGCTCCATCATGGTCGGAAATGACCTCATCGACACATTCGAACCAAAGAGGGATTTAGGCAAGGCGATGCGCTGTCATGTGACTTCTTTAATCTGATTCTTGAGAGGATTGTGCAAAACTCCAAAGCCAACACCAGAGGCACAATTTTCCAAAAGTCGGTGCAACTACTAGCATACGCTGACGATATTGACATCATTGGTAGGACTCAACGTGATGTCATAGCCACGTTTGCTAGTATAGAGAAGGAAGCGGCGAAAATGGGCTTAGCAGTAAATGAGGGTAAGACTAAGTATATGCTGTCATCACGAAAGGACTCACAACATCGACGAATTGGACAGAACATCACCATTGACAGATATAACTTTGAGGTAGTACGGATTTTGTCTACCTCGGCTCCGCCATTAACTCTGACAACAACATCTCGTCAGAAATCAAACGAAGAATTACTCTTGCCAATCGCTGTTTCTTCGGGCTAAGAAGGCAATTTAGTAGTAAAGCCCTCACTCGAACTTCTAAGGAGATCCTATATAAGACCCTGATCATCCCAGTCCTGCTCTACGGCGCTGAAGCATGGACCGTATCAAAAGCGGATGAAGAAATCCTTGGTAGATTCGAGAGGAAAATTCTTCGAAAAATCTTCGGTCCCGTTTGCGTTGACGGGCTATGGAGACGAAGATTCAACCAAGAACTATACCAGCTGTACAGCGACATGCCCCTGGTCAAAAAACTCAGCATTGGACGTTTAAGATGGCTAGGACATGTAGAACGAATGGACACCAATACTCCAGCTCGCAGAGTCTTCGATTCCCAGCCAGACGTCGGACGCAGTAGAGGAAGACCTCGCCTTAAGTGGCGCGCACAAGTGGAAACCGACCTCAACCAACTTGGAGTGCGCAACTGGAGGCAGTTAGCTAAGGACCGGGCTAATTGGAGAGGCATGTTGGTTGAGGCCCAGGTTCATTCCGGACTGTAGCGCCACTTAAGTAAGTAAGTAATCAATAGAACACAATTTACAAAAGTAACTCAAAACACAAAAAACAGGTCTGCACTTGATGGAAAAAGTAAACAAATGCTCCATCTGTGTAGATCTGCTGAAGATCACGTGATCCTAATTACTGTTCTCTCTCTCATTTCTAATTCTCTATCATGTAAAAAAGAGAAATAAAGCGTTAGTTTACGACAACTCTCAACTTCATAATTTGATTTTCTGCCAAGTATTGGGGTATTCTGCCCCATTGTGGCGTCGTTTGGCCGCCGATATCGTCTGATTAAACGCCTCTAGACTTTTTTTTTATGGGGCTACATTAAATCAACAAGCCGACGACTTTGGAGGAGCTAAGAAAATGTGCGGCCGAATTATCGAAAATTGAGTTCAAAGAATCGACCGCTGCATACGTTCCCGTGGTGTATATATAGGAACGAAGTCGAGTTCCATTCCTAACTGTTTTAATAGTAACGATAGTAGCAGTAGATAGAAGTATCTTTCATTTTACTTAAAAAAGAAGTTGTCAAGTCATTAATGAAAGACACTTTACATGCATCGAATCCAAAGCGAAAGTTAGGTCGATCTAGCAATGCCTCCCTCTCCGTGTGTATGTCCCCTGTTTTTCAGGTCTCACATTTAGAGCTACTGAACATATCAGTATGATCATACAAAATTCATAATCTGAGAACTGCCACGCCTACTTTTAGTGAAAACATCATTTAAAAAAAAAAAACTTTTTGTTTATGTTTAGAAAAAATTGAAAACTTTTGATTCGGACAATATAGGTATAAAATTTTTTTCAGTAGATTATTTTAAGCCACGCCCACTTTTTCCTAGGTAAGGTTAGGCTAGAGTGGCTGCCAGCGAGTTCGGCAGCACACTCAGACCATTTTATTTATTTATTTATTTATTTATTTCATTTCATCAATTAAGAACAAAATTCTCTTATAGACCAATAGATAACAATATTTTATTTAAGTTACATTAATATAGATAACAGAAAGATAAATATATATATATACAAACATCAAGTAGATCTTATTACATTTAAAACATAAATTTTGAACGTGTCTCTATTACAAATTCTAAAAAAGTCTAACCTAGTACAAACTGAATTTGCTTCCCTGATGCAACGAGAAACCGGTTCATTACGACCATAATTAGATCGATGAAATTGCTCGTAAAAAAGAACATTATCTCTAGAATTGTAACAAGGAACACGAATCGATATAAGTGAGAGAAGTTGTGCACATTTGATATGATGACTTAGTATAACTCTAATGAACATTATCGCAAAATATGTACGTCGAATTTCCAAATTCTGCATACCAAATAAGAGACATCTAGTTTCGTAAGGTGGTCTAACATTACCCCAGTGGAGTTTGTGATACATAAACCTTGAAATGTTTTTTTGAATTTTTTCGATTCTTATACACGAGTTATTGTAGTAAGGGTTCCAAACCGTGCTGCAGTATTCAAGCGCTGTGCGAATGATGAAAAGAGTTTTTATAGTGTATGGATCTGTAAACTCCTTACTGTTTCTTTTAATAAATCCTAACATTTGGTTGGATTTGTTTATAATGTAGTCTATATGAGGAAGAAAGGAAAGTTCGGTATCGAGAATAACACCTAGATCTTTTTTTTGCACTACACGATCCAAAGAAGTACTACCAATTCGATAGTCATAGTAGATCGGAGAAATCTTACGAAAACAAGACATAACTTGGCATTTTGAAATATTAAGATGTAAGAAGTTTAAACTACACCATTGTGCCAGTTTGTTCAAATCATCATTTAGTGAAGTACAATCCTCGAAGCATTTTATACTACGGTATAATTTAAGGTCATCTGTAAAGAGAAGACATTGGGATTTTAAGGAGATTTTTGGAATATCGTTAATAAAAATTTACATCGTCGCGGTTTGCTTTAAATAACTTAAAAGATTTATTTTTTCTATTTTTAAGATTTTTCAGTCTCTTGTTAAACCATGCAGGATTACACCTAGACTTGACTTTTTTATTTGGAACAAATTGACGTACAGCTTCATAGATAAAAGATACTAAATTATCATTAGCATTATTTAAATCAGTTTTGGATAAATGCGATTCCCATGGAATAGATAAAAAATATTCATTCATTGCATCAAAGTTAGCCTTGTTGTAGTTAGGTACAAAAATATTATTACTAAGAACATTTTTCATGTAGGTAAAAAAACATAAGGTTCCCTCTAGTGCAATATGATGGACCGAGTTATTAACAATTGGAGTACCAGATTTTTCAACATAAATATTATATTCTTTATCTACAAAGATTAGGTCAAGAATTCGGCCTAAGCTGTTAGAAAAATCATTGATTTGTATCAAGTCAAACTGACTAAAAAAGTCAATTAAATTACTCTCAATTTCAGAAGTAATATCGAATGGAACTAAATACTTATCATCTGAGTCTAATAACCACTTAATATTACCTAGATTAAATTCACCAATACAAATAATATGTTGCAATGGACTTAAATTTTCAAGAATAGATTTACAATTGTTTAGAAATATATTATAACAATCACAAGTACTCCTTGGAGGTATATAATTAATATTAATGAATAATTCAATATTTTTGTTTATAGTTAATGATACAATCAATTGATCAATATCATAATGATTTGTAGGTATACTATTTGAGTTTAATTGTACTTTACTGTATGGTTAATGAACTTTTTAACTTTAACGAACATAGGCCATATAGAAGAGTCGGTCATGAGTTTGTCGTAACAATCAGATGGGACACTCAGTTTAAAATTCACATGGGAAACGTCGTTTAATGATAACCCCTTTTTAATTAGTTTAAAACATTTAAAATAATTTTTAGGAATATTAGACTGAACAGATATATGATTTATTAAGTCATCCGGTTGGGTGTCTACATTAAATTTCGAAATGTGTAACCAAACAGATGAAGTCAATGTATTTAAATCACTTATTCCACTACCCATTAAGTAATCATTTCGATGTTTGTTGATTATTTTATTTCTCTTCGTATTTTGGCTTTCTTTATTTGAGTTGATGTTGACATCGTTTATATAGGAAAAGCCAGTTAGCGGTGGAGAAGGGCGGGAGTTAAGTTCAATGGAATTGCTAAAAACAGTATTATCAGTTTCTCCAGCAGCAGCATCAGACGCAACATCAGAAGCAGCAGCAGGGAAAATTGAATTTCCAATAACAGTATTGTCAACGAGACCTTCATCGACAACGTCGTTCACAACAACAACAACATCAGCAGCAACAGCAACGCGAGGTGCATCACCATCATCAGTGGTAGTCGTAGCGGCAATGAATCCCATATCAGCAACCTCATTTAGTCTATTGTTATACCATGTAGATCTTGTCCATTCTCCTAACTATCCGTGATTAAACCATTCTGAGCTTTTAATGAAAAAAAGGAGTCTTTTCGCTTCCGTTTTTGTAAAATCTCTGAGATTTTGAAAGTAGCAAGCTCCAAGATGGAGCTTCCTTAATGAAATATTATTTCTTCTGTCCATGCAGCTCCTACAGAAGTCATTTGAGTGGAGGCCTAGCCTTTCTGCGTGTCTGCTTATTAAACAGTGTCCAGTGATGACACCTATAGTTGCGCTGATGTACCATCTATCAAGCGAAATCAGTGCCTTGGATCTTCTCAAATCCAACTTTGGCCAAATTTGCATGGTTATTTGACACGTCGTGTCAGGACTCCATCTGAGATTAGATTATCTGTTAGCATGTTGCGCTAGTAAGTTATTGTATGTAGCGATAGGAATACCAAGTGCACCCGTGTCGGGTACAACTGGTAATGCAATTCCATGTCTGGCGATTTCATCAGCCTTACAGTTCCTTGGAATGTCACTATGCTCAGGCACCCAGAATCGGTGAATGTTAAAATACGTTTATATCTCGTACAGAGATGTTTGGCAATCTAGGGTTGTCTTTCAATTAGTTCAGACCGATTCCAGAGATTTGATGGCCTCTTTGCTGTCTAAGAAAATGCTAATATCCTTGGCAGATATTTCATTCTCTTTCAGCCAGGATACGGCTTCTTTGATCGCCATGAGTTCGGCCTGGAAGATTAGTAAGACGGAAATATTAGCCTGTCGGAGCAGACACCGGCACCCACTCCGTCATTTGTTTTGGACCCATCGGTATAGAAATGGATCGAGTCATTTTGCGCAGGTTCGTAAATCTCCTATGACTATCTGTCTTGGATGGTGACCTGGAAACTCTTATCAAAGTTTAACTTGCTGAAGGTGTAGTCGGTATTTTCAAGAACATTTTTATGTTCGTTTAGAATTTTCGAGTGGCCATATTGAATATTTGACCACTGTTTGATGGCTTTAAGACGTATGGCTGAGTTAGCTGCCATTTGCTTGCCTATCATATCTAGGGGTTGTATGTGAAAAAGAATGTCTGGTGCTGATGAGGGAGTTGTAAGGAGTGCGCTACAGATACACAGACACGTAGTTCTTTGTATACCTTGGGTAGTTTTTTGCTGGTTATAGCTATATCTGATGTCCATTGTTTTTCTTTTCAAGGATCTGCCAAAGATTTGATCAGTAGTGGACTTTCCTGGCCTAAAACCACACTGAAAAGGGCTAATCAGGCCGTTGGTAAAAGGTTTCAGCCTTTCACATATTACGGCAGATAGGATCTCGTAGAGGATTATTAAGACTTATTTCTCTCTAGTAGGTGCTTTGCAAAGGGCCTCCTTTTTTCATGGATGAACTTAGTAAACGATATCACAACATGGCTCATGAGTATTTGGTGTCAAACGGGCTGACCTTAGCACTGATTTCGGTTCGTCTCATAGGTAGAGCCAAAATAACTGACTATGTATGAGCAGTTGATGTAGGTTCTTCACTTTGTCTAGTCTAACTGGGATTGTGAATCCCACCGTTGAGTCATTCTCGGGAATTCTTCAGCTGCAGTATGGAATAGGGAAAGTCATAGCGAAGGATCCCATATTTTTCCTTAAAAAAAGTGTCTTTCCCAGGTTTTTCAAAATGTCGTCAAGCCTAGATAAGACACAATAAATCTGTTAAAGGCAAGTTTATCTACACAAAGTTTATCAGCCAAAATTACTGACAGTGTTCGAGAAGCTGATGTAGGTTCTTCACTTTGTCTAGGCTAACTGGGATTGTGAATCCCAACGTTGAGTCATTCTCGGGAATTCTTCAGCTGCAATATGGAATAGGGAAAGTCATAGCGAAGGATCCCATATTTTTCCTTAAAAAGGTGTCTTTCCCAGGTTTTTCAAAATGTCGCCAAGCCTAGATAAGACACAATAAATCTGTTAAAGGCAAGTTTATCTACACACAACCATCCCACTGTTACTTTCTTTTCACTGTAGCGGAACTTTCATTCGAATGACATATCCAATTCCGTCCACCTTTGGAATGTTAATGTCACCCGATTTAACGCACCATTTCGAAGGTAACTTATCCCATACCGTTCTTCCACTGCCATCCATTAAGTCGCTCGACTTTATTCGCATAGCACCTGAACTAATTACAAACCGATAGCATTTTGAGTTCCCAATAAGTTTGTTTATGGGTCCCGATGCGGTCGATAAATTTCCGTCAAATTTTATCTTAATTCGTGAGGAGCTCTTAAATACGCACCACCTCCACCGCCACGGTTCGCATTCGAATAGTCCGCGGTAATTAAACCCTCCGTCACAATAGATCCATTAGCGCTTGCCCCACTGTCAGTGTAAAGTCGCCTAACGCTACGGATACCGTACGGTCGATATCGAATAGTAAAGTCGTACCTCCACCACCACCACCATAATCGTCACTAATTAATCGACCGTACTTTCGATCGACGTTCGGAGCGAAATTACGTTAATTGCGAAAATCAAGTATCGATTGGATCGATTTCGACCTAGGACCTGCGGTAGCGGTAGGTGGGTTATTATTCCGCAATTGCCACCGAACGTGGACACGCGAATAGTCCTATCGGTATCTGGTGTGTCGTTGGGAATTGCATTTATGAGCACGGTGCCAGGGCGCCCGCTATTGGTATTCCACATCCAAACACAAAAACACGCGGAAGTAGCGCACTTGCATGCTGCTGCACTGCTGCGCGTTTTGAGATATTTTATTGGACCGATATTAGATTTGATGGCGGGGATTTTATTTTCGTTATTTCATTAGGTTTGTCGCCGCATGTGCATATAACCGGGATTGATATATGCCAGCGCATTAAAGCTAACTCAGGTGAAACGTTTGACATGAAAGGAATTCCGTGGCGGTATTTTTATGCTGATTGCGATTGCTGGCGCGCAAATTGCTGGTTGCGAGTGCTGCAAACACGAGTGAAACTGGCGACGTTTTATGGTATTTTGACAAATTTGTCTACGATTTGATTAAAATATTGACATGCCGGACTGGTGTAGTTGCGGGCTGAGTTGTCGGATGGTGGATGTTTGCGACTAATCGGTGGATATTTGTTAGACAGTTGATGTGTTAGGTGGTTTTCTCGGTGATGGATGTGGTCGCGTGAGTTTATTTGGAATGATGATGTCTCCATTATCTTGGAAGGATAGATACTTTTCAAGGCTTTTTAGGGGACAAGTGGTCCGGCGATACTGGGCCAAACAAACGTTTAAGGACTAAGGAAAAAGTATTGCATTTTATGAGCTACTACCGAAGTAAGATGTTAAGATCGTGCTCGGTGATTTTAACGCAAAGAAAGGGAAGATATCTTTGGAAGTAATGTCGGAAACACAGCCTAGACGACAACACGTCTGGCAAAGGACTTAGGCTAATTGACTTCGCTATAGAACGTAATGTCATTATAGCCAGCACACGGTTTCTTCAGCTCGATATCCATAAGGCGGTCTCCAGATCAATGAACGGCTAACCAAATAAAGCACATTGCGATAGACAAGAGGCAAGTCTCCAATATTTGGAATGTCCAAACATTATGAGGTAAGGTAAGCCATGCTAAGAATACAGGTCTCCACCACACAACAGCAAACCAGAAATACTGTGAAAAATTATAATGTCGATAGACTGCTATCGCAAGAGACCGCCAAGGCCTTCGCCTAACGCGTATCCCTTAACTCCTCGATTAACACCATACCAGCAGCATCGAATGACGAAGAACAATGTCAACCAGCAAGAAACCCCTGTTTTGATGAGGAATGCCGACAGATGGTCGCAGCCCAAAACGAGGCCTAAAAAAACCAAGCTACAGGAGAACATGGAAGCTGCCATTGTGCGCTATATGCAAAAGGAGGAGGAACGCCGGCTTTTCAGAAAAAAAAAATTAAAAAGGAAAACTGCGAGATCGAGGATACAGAGAGGTGCCACTCCAGAAACGATGTTCGCAAGTTTTACCAAAGTTTAAAACGCCGAAGCCAAGGTTGCAAGCTCGAACAGAGTCCTGTAGAGATACACAAGGAAATATCGTAGTTGAGACACAGTCGATACTGAGGATATGGAACAACCCTTCTGCAGATGACGAACAATTTCCCGCTGTCAGGCAGAACGACGAACGACCTAATATTGGCGATGACAGCGAAAACTACAAACCACCTTACCTTGGTGACATTAAGGTAAGCTACTCTAGCTAAAGAAGGTCGCCAGAAATTACGGCCCTCCCGCCGAGCTTTAAAAAGCCTTCGGAGATGACTTGGTAAGTAACATCCACCAACTCAAACCCAAATCTGGTCGGATGCAAGTATGCCTAGAGAATAGAACCTTAGCATCGTTTGCCTGATCCACAAAAAAAGAGACCCTTTGAACTGGGCCAACTAGAAAGGCATAAGTCTCCTCAACATCGTCTACAAGATCCTATCTGCCGTAATTTGTGAACGCTTGAAACCATTTACCAACAACCTGATCAGCCCTTATCAGTGTGGTTTTAGGCCAGGAAAATCTACAACCGATCAAATCTTCACACTTCGGCAGATCCTGGAAAAAACCCAAGAAGTCCAAATCGAGACCCACCACCTATTTATCGATTTCAAAGCCGCATACGACAGCATTTATAGAGACGAACAATAAAGAGCCATGTCTAGTTTTGGTATACAGACCAAACTCGTCCGTTTGTGTAGGATGACGATGGAAAATTCTCGCTGCACCATCAGGGTCGGAAACGCCTCAACGACTCATTCGATACCAAAAAAGGATTTAGGCAAGGCGATGCGCTGTCATGTGACTTATTTGACATCATTCTTGAGAGGAGTTTGAAAAAAACTCCTGAGCCAACACCAAATGCACAATTTCCAAAAATCGGTGCAACTACTAGCATACGCCGACGATATTGACATCATTGGCCGGGCTCAACGTGATGTCATATAACCATGTTTGCTAGTATAGAGAAGGAAGCGTCAAAAAATGGGTTTTTCGGGGCAGGACCATGTTTAGGCTGCTACAATATCGACGAAATGGAAGGAACGTCACCATTGACAGATATAACATTGAGGTAGAACGGGACTTTGTCTACCTCGGCTCCGCTATTATCTCTGTCAACAATATCTCGTCAGAAACGAAGAATTACACATCTTAGGGTTAAGAAGGCAATTTAGTAGTAAGTCCCTCATTAGAACTACTAAGGAGTTCCTATATAAGACCATGATCATCCCAGTCCTGCTCTACGGCGCTGAAGCATGGACCGTATCAAAATCAGATGAAGGAATGCTTGGTCGATTCGAGAGAAAAATTCTTCGAAAAATCTTAGGTCCCGTTTACTTTGACGGGCTATAGAGACGAAGATTCAACCAAGAACTATACGGGCTGTATAGCGACATACCCCTGGTCAAAAAAAACCCCGCATTGGACGTTAAAGGTGGCTAGAACATGTAGAACGAATGGACACCAATACTACGGCTCGCAGAGTTTTCGATTCCCAGCCTCGGACGCAGTAGAGGTAGACGTAGACCTCACCTTAAGTGGCGCGCACAAGTAGAAACCTACCTGAACAAACTTGGAGTGCGCAACTGGAGGCAGTTAGCTAAGGACCGGGCTAATTGGAAAGGCATACTGTTTGAGGCCCAGGTTAATTCCGGTCTGTAGCGCCACTAAAGTAAGCAAGTAAGTAAGTAGAATCTCTGATGGCCGGGCTTTAGAAGACAGTTGTTGCACAAAGCTTCAGTGACAATTGTACCAGACCCCATATTTCAGGAATCGAAGAATTGGCGTCAGTGTACAACTTATGATAAAGAGATTAAAACCTTACTATGACGGCCCTTTAAAAACCAGATAAAATATAGGTATTCCGACCCTTTAATATTAGGAAAACAACATCCTTTTGTGATCAGTGGAAGGTCTCTGCATGTGGGCAAGGTAGATACCACGATTCTGGGCACATTACTTCCACATACTTTACCATTAAATTGGAGCTGAGTTTCGGTCTTGTATTTGTGTATCCTTATTCTTGTCCCTGCAGTTCCGTAGGAATTTTATTTTTAATAAATCCCATGCCCTGCCATAGTCTCAAAACATCTGTTCCAAAGCTTCCTGAGGTCAAATACAAATACAAAAATTTTTGGCGCAACAGGCTCGTTAGTACCCAGGGCCTAGCTTTCTCACAACCATTCATGTGGGCGTGTGTACTTCTTGCACGATGGCGGGACCTCCTGTTTTATGCCGACTCCGAACGGCTAAGTTGAGATAAGCTATTCTTGACAATTGATTCTACTCGGATGATTTGTCAGATCATCACGAGAGGAGGGCCAGTGAAAAATCATTTAGGTGTTGCTACGGCTGGGAATCGAACCCAGACCTCCTGCGCGGCAGTTCATCGCACTAACCATCGCGCCACTGAGCCCTCGCTTCCTGAGGTCGGTGCACGAAAAAGTTTGTTAATCCTAGGTATTAACCTCCATTTCGTGATAAAACAGCCACCATTTAAAAAAAAAACACCAAAGTCCACCATTTTAAAGGGAAAAACCACCAAAGTCAAATATTGAAATCGTCCGGCCGTCAGAACGTTTAAACAAATGGTCTTTGGGTATCTCTAATGATACTCTCTCAGAATGATTCGCATTTATTCTAAGGCCAACACCCGACGGCAGTCCCTGCTTAGCTTTAGGAATTAAGCACCGCGACTTTGGGCCCTGCTATGATTGGTTTGAATAATGTCCTTTTCCCGTGTCATTTTTTGATGTCGTTCGACTGTATTCCTGATACTAATTGGCAAAAGTTCATCTGTATCTCAAACATTCAAACAACAGAGGCTTCCTTATGTTGGTAGTGGAAATGAAAAGCATTAGGTTCAGCCTCAATCCCCCATACCCCATATCTCTTTCAGTCAATCCCAGCCCTAGTTTCAAATAATTTCATATCAACATTCCCCCTATGACTGGTAGCTTCATGAGTATCCCACACGGACATACTCCAATGAATGGCTATTCTTCCAGGCTACCAAACCATTCCTACAACCCATATTAGTTCTCCTCCAATCCTCTGCCATCGAGAGTCTTTAACACCGCATAACCAAAATGCTTCTGGATTCTCCATAAATTCCCGACCAACCATCCCAAACACTCCCAACAAGCATCATAAGTTCCTATTTATCTGCAACTTATTGCCTCACAGATACCTTATAACATTTCCAAAGGATTTTTCCTAGAATCACCCAAGCACACATACACACCCCGACTTACTGGAGACTCGCAAAGCTGGCAAAAAAAAAAGGAACAACGAAGGCAGGTAAATTCCTTGAATGAATTTAAATAAAACATGTCGCCTTTTCCGGCCCACCTACAAGAGGGACACATCTTCAACGATGCTCCGCTTCGCTTTGCTCCATCTCTCCCTATAGCTGGACGATGATCTTCCCCGACACTGATCCTCTAGCCGTGATAACACAAATTATTCCAGCGACAAATTTCTTAAACAAATTACACCGGCACAGAACATCAGGCCAGGATGTTGAAAGGTTCCTAAATGGCTGGTTCGGTTGGGTACTGTTCCGCCAGGCATCTTCACCCGTGATCATCGTTGTCGTCGTCGTCGTCGTAGTCATCATCATGCGGCAATCATCGCCATCGTCATCGTCATCATCAACATCATCTTCAATTGCTGCTGGCTGGCGAGCCGCTGCTGCTTCTGCTGTGGCTGCAACTGCAAAAGCTTGCTCCATGGCATCAGATATAGTCAAGAGGAGTCGACTCGTCGAGTCTATATGAGGAGTCTATCCCGTCCCGAAGATGGATAGATAGCCATGACGGTTGTCTTGTATTTTGGGGGAACTACAGTGACGAAGCGGTGGTCAACGTTTCCATTCTTAATTCCTTTTCCGAGGACTCACTCTCTTGCTCCTCCAGATGTCGTGGATACTGGATGACTGTGGACTGGGATGTACTTGTTTGTGATTTCTAGATTTTTGTGGCATATTTTGCTATGTCTCGCTGGGAGTACATGCCACATGGTGTGGACGGACTCTGGAATGGTTCATAAATCAGAATATCCGTATGAGAGTGTGTGCTTAGTGCCAAATATGAGGATGGAACGGCTGGTGGAGTTGTTGACCATTTTAGCATAAAACACCGTTTGCATGTTGTAATTGTGAACCATGTTGCTTGATGGTTTGCGCATGATGGGCTAGTCAAAGGGTTATGTTGGGGATTTTTGTTTATTAGAGGAAGATCACCAAGAAGGAACAAAGTCATGGTTTGGTTTGTTTGTAGAGATATGTCGGGCATTCAGGAATGCCTTCTTGTAGATAGGGATCCTTTATATTCACAGCAAGGACTTTAAATTGTTTGAATTAATTCGGAAAATAGACACTTTGTCCAGTGCTGGAATGTGGTGAGAATATCACTGGAGCCAAAACCAAAAGGGAGAAATCGAATGTAATAACCTGGAACATCTAGTTAACCCATTGACAGACCAAACAGCAAAGAACTTTCCGGCAAGTCTGTCGCTAAATCAAACAGGACAATAACAGCACCATTTATCTCAGCGTGGGACGGTCAAAGGCTATGCAATGCGTAAAATTCTAAACATAAGCGTTTTCAGCTAGCTGAGTTCTAAAAGCTTAAATTCTCAGCCTCTGTGAACGAGTCTCCACTCACCAGGTACCTAATACCTTGACAATAGATTGGTGGAAGATTGTGCCTCTGGTGTTGGCTCGGGAGTTTTGCACAATCCTCTCAAGAATGATTCAAAATCCTCATCTTTCAGTCCTTCTCGCGGGCGCCTACCTGAAAATGACTAATCAGCATGCCTTTTTAGTGTCAGCCAAGGGTCCCACTTAGATATTGACCGTTGCGCTGTAACTCGTTGCAACGCATGATCAATGTATAAGCGGGAACCATAAGTTTGAGGTGGGAGAAACCCCGTTAACCCAAATGCGGTTGCAGACCGCTTACCAAAGACACTATGCTTCGACAAAAGATTCTCAACGGAGATCACAGCCAGAGAAGCATGGTGTAGCAACAACCCACCAAACTGCCTAAACGGCCTAAAGTGGTATACGGATGGTTCTAAAATGGACTCAGGGGTAGGAGCTGGCATACATGGACCAAATAGAAACACCTCAATACCTATGGGAAAAAACCCTAGTGTATTCCAAGCTGAGCTCCATGCCATAAAAGAATGCGCAAACCTAATACACAACTCAGGTATTAAAGGCGCAAACATCCATAAATTCACGGACAGTCAAGCAGCTATAAAAGCCCTTAGTTCACACATCATTGACTCCAAATCAGTACTACACTGCTTTAACTCCCTCCAAACACTCAGTTCCAGGAACAAAACCAGACTATGGTGGGTCCTCGGACATAAGGGAGTTGAAGGTAACGAAAAAGCTGATGCACTAGCCAGAAAGGTTCGGAAACCCCCTTCATTGGACCTGAACCCTTCTGTGCAATCCCCAAAACAGCCATAAATCTGGTCATAAAAAACTGGGAACAAAACAAATGTGTTTCATACTGGGGAAACATCCCAGGCCTAAGACAGGCCAAAAGAGCTATTCAGCCCTTCAAATCAGATGCCAATAAGATACTAAATCTTCGCAGGCAAAACATAGTAGGCTACCTAACTGGTCATCACGGTCTGCGATATCACCGAAACAAAATGCGTCTAGTCGACTCACCGGAGTGCAGACTATGTCTAGAAGAAGACGAAATAGCCGAGCATATCATATGTGAATGCCCGGCCCTTTACGGTATGAGAAGGGAATCTTTCTTCAGGGAATTCTTAAGTCCCGAAGAATTGAGGAAATCTTCGGCTAAAAGTATTATCAGCTACATTAGGAAAGTAGAAGCGCTACTAACCTAAAAAGCATCTGACGGCAAGCACAATAGATCTTTTAGGTCGATGTGTATATTACTGCTTAGGCATGTCAGAATTAAAAAAAAATTATGTCAAAGAAGTCACATGACAGCGCAAGCTCTTTCTAAAGCCTTCATGGCAGCACAAAAGTTGGCTATAGCGCCATTTTGATAGAGAACTTAGTAAGCCTTCAATCCAAGTTATAAAGAGGTGTCGATCGAGGAATAATTATCTGTAAGACTATGAAAATGCTAAGCCCCAAGGTCAGTGACACAAGCAAACTTATAATTCCCCGATTTTAATGAATATAGGCTGGCGAAAACGTTGAAATTCCTGACACGGTGAATAACCAAACGCATTCTTTGCGATATGGTGGTGCGTATCATATCAGAGAGATATTGCGGTTGATGGTTTAAAAGGATTTCGGATAGCAATGATAGAGCGCAGTCCTTAAGAAAGTTTTCAAAAGTCATGTTGAGAAGACATATAGAAAATCCCGAAACTCTATCATATCTACGTAATCCAAAGTATAATGCTATGAAACGCGACATTTAGCCGTCTTTTGCTTACTGACTCACAATGAGAATATATCTCTCCACTACGGTATTTATGAAACTGCCCCAGGTAAGGGTACGGTTAAAACCATTCCAAGATTTTTGGCGGTTTCCACATACTCAATTGGTGTATATTTTACCATCACAAACGGAAAGTATGACACGTCGACAGTTTTTTTCGATACCACAATAGATTTTGACTTTTAAGGGTTCTGAAGGAGTCCATTTTGTTGGGACAAAATTCCAATATATTCGAGATCTTCGTTTATAACGGGTGATTTTTTAGCTGGTATGGTTTTGGCAACACTGGTTTTGACAGCTGACGTGTGTTTAGTACCTTGTGTCACTGTCAAACAGCTTCAGTTTGGTTTGCAATTTAACCATGGATCGTCTTACAAATGAACAACGCTTGCAAATTATTGAATTTTACTATGAAAATTCGTGCTCGGTTCGAAATGTTCATCGCGCGCTGCTTCCATTTTATGATCGGCATTCTCGACCTTCTGAGCAGTATATTCGGAAGATTGTGACCAAATTTCGCACCAAATTTACTTTGTTGGACATTAAACCACCAACACGTTTACGTACTGTGCGTAGTGAAGAAAATATTGCGGCCGTATCAGCTAGTGTGACAGAAGACCGCGAAATGTCGATTCGGCGCCGTTCCCAGCAGTTAGGCCTTTGTTACAGCACTACGTGGAAAATTTTGCGGAAGGATTTGGGCGTAAAGCCTTTTAAGATACAGCTGGTGCAAGAACTAAAGCCAGCCGACCTACCACAACGCCGAATTTTTGGTGAATGGGCTCTTGGAAAGCTGGCCGAGGATCCGCTTTTTTATCGAAAAATTGTGTTCAGCGATGAGGCTCATTTTTGGTTGAATGGGTACGTAAATAAGCAAAATTGCCGCATTTGGAGTGAAGATCAGCCAGAAGCATTGCAACAGCTACCAATGCATCCCGAAAAAGCCACTGTTTGGTGCGGTTTATGGGCCGGCGGCATTATTGGGCCATATTTCTTCAAAGATGATGCGAATCGCAGCGTTACTGTCAATGGTGAACGCTACCGAGCGATGATAACAAACTTTTTTTTGCCCGAAATGGAAGTTCTTGACTTGCATGATATGTGGTTTCAACAAGACGGTGCCACATGCCACACAGCACACGAAACAATGGTGCAATTGCGAGGCGAGTTTGGTGAACAGTTAATTTCACGTTTCGGGCCGGTCAATTGGCCGCCTAGATCGTGCGATTTGACACCATTAGATTATTTTTTGTGGGGGTATGTCAAGGCTAATGTCTATAGGGACAAGCCCACTTCGATTGACGCACTGGAAGCCAACATCCATGCATTCATTCGTGAGATACCGGCCGATATGTGTGAAAGAGTATGCCAAAATTGGACTCAGCGGATGGGCTACCTGAGACGCAGCCGCGGTCAACATTTGCATGAAATTATCTTTAAACATTAAATTGCAAGGTTCAAACTATCGATTCAAATAAATATTTCATTTATTTTTTCGAACTTTTTGTGTTTTTTTTTAAAAAAAGTTCTAAACCTCTTAAAAAATCACCCGTTACAACTCACACCGTGTTCAATTAAACCGAGAGGGCAACTCAAAAGCATTTGCACGTCATAAGCGTACATGTGAATTGAGCAGTGTTTAGCAACAGACGGAAGTTCATTCACATAGAGAGAGAACAAAAGAGGACCGAGAATTGAGCCTTGTGGGACGCCCCATGACGTTGGAAGGGGGTCTGATAAATAGTTGTTTACCTGTACGGACTGCATTCTATCTTTAAGATAGGAAGATAAATGTTTCACGGCGCTCGACGAGAAATTATAGTTTCGATGGAGTTTTTGACATAAGACATTTTGGTCGACCATATCGAATTTGCCGCAAGGGTACTTCTCTAAAGAAAGAGAGGTAACGGGAACAACGACCCCGCGGACCCTAGTTAAAATAACCCAGAAGCGTCTGACCCATATTGGGCGGCTCCCTGGTCAGCGTCTGTTCTCCATGTTAGGAGCGGCTGTGCACCCAAGGTAGGCATGCCTGTCGTAAAAGGCGACTATAATCCAAGCCGTTTAAACTTTTCAAGAAAGTTAAAATTAAAACATGCAATGAACAAAACAAAAGATTTTAATACCCCAGGTGGTATGCCATTTAATGTGGTAAATCCACCCTCTTCGGAGGTCGGTCCCATGGATTCTGGGGGGGGCCATTTATTGCTTACCGAGAACCCTTTTGGAAAAAGTAAGAGGATATACAGATCACCCCCATCGTCATGTAGAATAGATGAAAACCAAACTCTGAATGCTAAATATTCAGAAGTCTGCAAGGAAAGAGATGGGTTTAAGCAACTAAACGAGACATTAATCCAAGAAATTAATAGTTTAAAGCAGGAGTTGCAAATGTTGAAAAATCAGATCAACAGCCAAAACAAAGAAAAAGAAATAATTAAAGTAGTTGAGTTCTCAACTGATGAGGAAGAACTACTGAAAGAGACAGAAAGTAAACCCAAAAACGGGAACAAAAATAAACGAGTGATGGGTGCACGACTGGGTCGTACGCAACTTTCTCTTTCACAGCGAGTTGGGTGTTAGATCAAATAGTGCGCATTTTGATTATTAATGCTAAAAATTATATAAAATGTCGAAATGTGATTATACGAACGTTTACTCCGAAATTTGAAGGAATCGGTGTCTATATGAAAAATAATTAATTTTCGTTATTGGCCAAAACTGAAAATTCCGTTAAGAGATAGTTGGGCTAGAACTAATTATGTGGAATTGTTTAAAACTATTATAGTAGTATATATATTAAATTTCATTCAATTTGACATAGTAGTTTGCGAGAAATTAACAATTTTCTTTATATGGCCTAAATGACAAAATCCGTTATATGGATTTTCTCGCAAAAACTGGGTATGCAGTTTTGTTGGAACTAATATGCTTATAGTATATATAAAATTTAATCAAAATCGTTAGAGCCGTTTTCGAGAAAATTGAGGTTATGTGTAATTTTTATATGGCAGGTACCGTTAATAACATGGCTAAAAGCAAACAAAAAAATGGCCTAGAATTATGACCAAAACAAGCTTGGATACGAAGTTTGAAGAAAATCGGCTAAGCCGTTTAGGCTGGGGAGACCATTACGGACCGACGGACCGACGGACCGACGGACGGAATTCCAAAAACCACTTTTTTAGGCTCCGCTATCATCGTAATGTTAGAATCAATCAAAATCTCGAGGTCGAAAATTTTCACGAAAACAATATCTTTCTCTTTGTAAGAGAAAGTTAAAAAATGAAAAGACCAATTGCTCACATTCCACCAGTTAAAAACAGTGAAGGTAACTGGGCAAAAAACAACCAAGAAAAAGCTAATTTATTTGCTGAATATCTTGAAGGCGTCTTTCAACCATATGAAGATAAAGACTGTCAAGAAAGCGAAGAATTATGCGAAGAGGAAAGACACATCCAACCGGTAACGGCTAAAGAAATTGCCAACGAAATAAAAAAGGGCATCAGTACTAAAAAAGCCCCGGGATTTGATTTAATATCAGGGGAAATCCTAAAACAATTCCCAAAAAAGGGCTTAAAGAAATTAGCACAGATCATAAATGCTGCATTCAGGATAAGGTATGTACCTAGCATGTGGAAAGTCGCGGAGGTGATTATGATACCAAAACCAGGCAAACCGCCTAGTGAAGTCACCTCATATCGCCCCATATCTATACTACCTATGTTGTCCAAGTTATTCGAAAAGATGTTGATTAAACGTCTGAACAAAATAATCGAAGAAAAATCGCTAATCCCAAACCATCAATTTGGTTTTAGAAGTGAACACTCCACGATCGATCAGGTGCATAGAATAACAGATAAAATCGAAAAAGTATTTGAAGAAAAAAAGATATGCTCTACTATATTTCTCGATATAGCACAAGCTTTCGATAAAGTATGGCACAAAGGACTGATCTATAAATTGCAAAAGCATCTGCCAAAACAATTTTCAGAAATTTTAGAGTCCTATATATTAGAGAGATTCTTTAGAATTAAACTAGGAAATGACTACTCCACATTAAGAGAAATAAAAGCCGGTGTACCACAAGGAAGTGTGTTAGGTCCTGTGTTATATCTCTTATTTACTAGCGACTTGCCGAACAGTGATGAAACAACTGTGGCAACATTTGCAGATGATACAGCTGTACTTGCTGTGGGAGAAACTGTCGAAGTAGCGACAAAAAAACTACAGAAGGCAGTGAACAATATAACAAAATGGACAAAAAATTGGCAAATTAAACTAAATGACCTAAAATCGGTCCATATAAATTTTACAAATAAAAATGTTCAGCACATACCTGTATTCATAAATGATAAAGAAGTAGATTACGCAAACACAGCCAAATATCTAGGCATGACACTAGACGCAAAACTGCGCTGCAAAGCACATGTAAAGAAAAAAAGAGAAGAACTAAATATGCGCTACAGTAAAATGTATTGGCTTATAGGGAAATACTCTTGTTTGTCAAATTACAATAAATTACTGCTTTATAAGCAAATTCTAAAACCAGTATGGACCTACGGGTTCCAGCTGTGGGCATGCACATGCAAAACAAATTTACAGAAAATTCAAACATTTCAAAACAAAGTTCTACGGAAAATAGTAAATGCACCATGGTTCATAAGAAACGCTGATCTGCATAGAGATCTAGAAATAGAAATGATTGAAGATGAAGTCAAAAAAGTAGCTAATAGACATAAACTTAGGCTTCTCAATCACGTCAGCTCAGAAATGAAGGAACTATTAAATACTAGCAATATGACTAGGAGGTTAAGAAGAATAAAACCTTTTGAACTGCTGATTGGTTTAACTACTAGGTGCAATAATTGGAAAGCTGGCTAATCCCCGCCCTGCGACAATGAAATGCCAAGAAGGTTGTAACGCAGGGAAAACGGGAAGACGGGAGAAGGGGTTTAGTGGGTAGAAATCACCACACTGTTACTGAGTACGGGCTCGGTTTCGTCTTTGGAAGATTACCACCTCCCAGCGTAAAAAAAAAAAAAAAATATCGAATGCTTTGGAGAAATCCAGCAGAATTATAAAGTTAATATGATCTTTGTCAAGCGCTTGTCTCATATCTTCTGTTACTTTTAATAAGGCTGTCATACAACTGTGTCCTTTTCGACAACCAGATTGCTTCGATGTTAATAAGTTAGAAGAACTAAGATAAATTGTCATTTGGTTTTGTAAAATCCTTTCAAAAACTTTAGACAAGAAAGGTAAAATTGTTATTGGTCGGAATTCATCACCTTTGGAGTTTTTATGGACGGGTATTATCTTTGCCAATTTCCATTGCACTGGGTATATGCCTGTTGTTAAAATGATATTGAAGATAAACGTAATTATTGGCATAACGATTGGTAAAAGTATCATAAGACATTTAGTATGCATGTCACCGAGCCCCACTACATTTGTTTTTATCGAAAATTTGAAAATTTGAATTTATAGTAATATCAATACCGATAAAAGCCTCGGTATTGCTTGGAACGTTCAAAGGGGCTGACGGTAGAGTTACAAATTTCCTGTTTGGCTTATTGCTATCCATTCCATCAATATGATTCTTTTTGGCTTTGGCAACTCCAACTTGACGAAGATTTTTCCAGAGATCTTGTCCGCTGAGCGATGTATTTAGTCGAAAGGAATACATTTGACCCTACGACTTTGTTGCGAAGTAAGCGGTACACGCCGTGATGTTCTTGCAGACGAAAATGTTTCGACTGATGTGCAATTCCTAATTGTAAGTGGTACGTGCCGCTCAAAAAGTCTACAGACATTTTCATTAAGTATGCCAATTTGGTCTGAGGGGTTTGGTAGGTAACTGATCGTCCTCCAGTTGATGCTTCCAGCTTGTTCTTCCAATAGACCATAATCAATGTGCTTAAAATCCCTGTATTGGATGTTTTGGAGAACGGGGGATATTTTAAAGTCAAATGTCATATATATATGAAGTCATGCTTGGAAAATGCAGGTGCTGAAAGTTGATCATAGAAGGTTACTTTGTCTAGGATGCTTACCCAAAATATATCCAGTAGCGTTGGAAGATGATTCGAGAAGTGTGTTGGGTAAGTGGTATTGACAGCACTCAAGTTTAGCGCTTGCATTGCGTAGAGAAATGATTGATCCACCAAGATATTGCTGTTGAAATCACCATAGACAATTATACTGGTGACTTTTTCTAACAGGTTCAGAAACGGTGAAAAGTCAATGGTTCTATTTAGCCTATATACTGTAGTAAACCCAGGGGGTTGCGAGATGTGATCGCATCCTTGTTAGTAGCAGATGGTGGCACGCTTGCGGAAGGCCGGGCTGATGCTCGTCGATGGGGTGGGTTCTTCCTGCTACTGTCCTGGCTACAAATAAATCTCGTGCCTGATATCGTATCGATACCTATTAATTCATATCCTTAGTATGACAACAACAACACAAAATGTACACACGTCCGCCCTAAAGATTTGGTATAGTCACTACAGTAGATGTAGGCTAATATTTACAACAACAAAAAATCGGATGAAAGTAGAGAAGACATTTCAGTTAGGTAAGTAAGGGTTAGAAAAGGAAAAAAAAAAACGAAAGTAATAAGAAAGAAAAACGAAAAGATGAAGGAAAGGGGGTGGTCGGCTGTTGGAGACCTTGCAGATTACCGCATCCTCGGCTGTACCCGCCCTATGATACTGACATTAGTCAATAACACCATGGCTACCTTTTACCAGAATTATTTTTACTAGGTAGCCCCTTGATATGTTTATGTTACACTATTATCACATTATACTACCTGTCACAACTTAATATCGCCAAGATCGAAAGTATTCACCAAGTCATCTTTAATTTCAAAATGCAAAATGAATTACTTGGTAAAGGTAACAGAATTTATTCATTAGAAAGGGAAAAATAAAGTAAGAGGGACAGTAATTCTCTCTTAATTCTACTCTGATTTGAGAGCAACATATTATTAGTTAGAAGTTGAAGGAATTGTTCGTACAAAAGATAATGAATGAGTCTCTATATATATAATTATAGATATATGTAGGGGTATTATGTTGTTGGGAATGAATTTTACTTAATTTACTATATTTTGTTTGTTGTAATTTTAAGAGAATAGTATAATAATTATAAGTGAATCAGTTATTAGGATAATGAATGTAGGATAGATATAAAAAATAAAAAAAAAGTGTAATTTCATTTAAGATTTAAGAGTGTATGGCAACTATAACTAATATTCGTACGTACATATAAATGTGTATGTTTTCATATGTTTTGTAACTAATTGTACGTACTCTTATGTTTTGTTTACTTACTTACTTAAGTGGCGCTACAGTCCGGAATGAACCTGGGCCTCAACCAACATGCCTCTCCAATTAGCCCGGTCCTTAGCTAACTGCCTCCAGTTGCGCACCCCAAGTTGGTTGAGGTCGGTTTCCACTTGTGCGCGCCACTTAAGGCGAGGTCTTCCTCTACTGCGTCCGACGTCTGGCTGAGAATCGAAGACTCTGCGAGCCGGAGTATTGGTGTCCATTCGTTCTACATGTCCTAGCCATCTTAAACGTCCAATGCGGAGTTTTTTGACCAGGGGCATGTCGCTGTACAGCTCGTATAGTTCTTGGTTGAATCTTCGTCTCCATAGCCCGTCAACGCAAACGGGACCGAAGATTTTTCGAAGAATTTTCCTCTCGAATCTACCAAGGATTTCTTCATCCGCTTTTGATACGGTCCATGCTTCAGCGCCGTAGAGCAGGACTGGGATGATCAGGGTCTTATATAGGATCTCCTTAGTAGTTCGAGTGAGGGCTTTACTACTAAATTGCCTTCTTAGCCCGAAGAAACAGCGGTTGGCAAGAGTAATTCTTCGTTTAATTTCTGACGAGATGTTGTTGTCAGAGTTAATAGCGGAGCCGAGGTAGACAAAGTCCCGTACTACCTCAAAGTTATATCTGTCAATGGTGACGTTCTGTCCAATTCGTCGATGTTGTGTGTCCTTTCGTGTTGACAGCATATACTTAGTCTTACCCTCATTTACTGCTAAACCCATTTTCGCCGCTTCCTTCTCTATACTAGCGAACGTGGCTATGACATCACGTTGAGTCCTACCAATGATGTCAATGTCGTCAGCGTATGCTAGTAGTTGCACCGACTTTTGGAAAATTGTGCCTCTGGTGTTGGCTTTGGAGTTTTGCACAATCCTCTCAAGAATCAGATTAAAGAAGTCACATGACAGCGCATCGCCTTGCCTAAATCCTTTTTTGGTATCGAATGTGTCGGTGAGGTCGTTTCCGACCCTGATGGAGCAGCGAGAATTCTCCATCGTCATCCTACACAAACGGACGAGTTTGGGCGGTATACCAAAACTAGACATGGCTCTGTACAGTTCGTCTCTATAAATGCTGTCATATGCGGCTTTGAAATCGATGAATAGGTGGTGGGTATCGATTTGGACTTCTTGAGTTTTTTCCAGGATCTGCCGAAGTGTGAAAATTTGATCGGTTGTGGACTTTCCTGGCCTAAAACCACACTGATAAGGGCCAATCAGGTTGTTGGTAAACGGTTTCAGGCGTTCACATATTACGGCAGATAGGATCTTGTAGGCGATGTTGAGGAGACTTATGCCTCTGTAGTTGGCGCAGTTCAGAGGGTCTCCTTTTTTGTGGATCGGGCAAACGATGCTGAGGTTCCATTCTTCAGGCATATTTTCATCCGACCAGATTTGGCTTATGAGTTGGTGGATGTTACTTACCAAGTCATCTCCGCCGGCCTTATAGAGCTCAGCGGGAAGGCCGTTATTTCCGGCGGCCTTATTACGCTTGAGTTTAGATATTGCTATCTTCACTTCACTTAGGTCGGGTGGTTGGCAGTTTTCGCTGTCGTTGCCAATATTGAATGGTTCGTTCTGCCTGACAGCGGAATGTTGTTCGTCATCGCCGTTTAACAGTCTGCAGAAGTGGTTCTTCCATATCCTCAGCATCGACTGTGTCTCAACTACAATATTTCCTTGTTCATCTCGACAGGATTCTGTTCGAGCCTTGTATCCTTGGCTTTGACGTTTTACACTTTGGTAAAACTTGCGAACATCGTTCCTGGAGTGGCACCTCTCTATATCCTCGATCGCGCGCTTTTCTTGCTCTTTTTTCTTCTTGCTGAAAAGCCGATGTTCTTCCCTTCTTCTTTGCCTATAGAGCTCAATGGCAGCTCTCGTCTTCACCTGCAGCTTAGCCTTGTAGGCCTCGTTCTTGGCTGCGAGCATCTGTCGGCATTCCTCATCAAACCAGGGGTTTCTTGCTGGTGGGCGCGAGAAACCTAGCACATCAGTTGCGGCTGATCTAATGGCCTGTTGGCATCGTTGCCATTGCTCTTCGACATTCGATGCTGGTGGTATGGTGTTAATCGAGAGGTTAAGGGATACGCGTTGTGCGAAGGTCTTGGCGGTCTCTTGCGATTGCAGTCTTCCGACATTAAATTTTTTCACAGTATTTCTGGATTGTTGTGGCGTGGTGGATATCCGCATTCTTACCTTGGCTGCTACAAGGTAGTGATCCGAGTCGATGTTAGCTCCTCGGAATGTTCGGACATCCAAAATACTGGATGCGTGCCTCTTGTCTATCGCAATGTGATCAATTTGGTTGACCGTTCGTTGATCTGGAGACCGCCATGTCCCCTTATGGATATCGAGGTGAGGAAACCGTGTGCTGGCTATAGTGGCATTTCGTTCCGTAGCGAAATCAATTAGCCTAAGTCCGTTACCAGACGTGTTGTCGTGTAGGCTATGTTTTCCGACAATACTTCTAAAGATGTCTTCTCTTCCTACCTTTGCGTTAAAATCTCCCAGCACGATTTTAACATCGTACTTCGGTAGTCGCTCATAGGTTTTGTCGAGGAGCTCGTAGAAGCAATCCTTAGCTATATCATCTTTTTCTTCCGTCGGAGCGTGAGCGCATATAAGGCTTATGTTGGCGAATTTGGCCTTGATGCGGATTGTTACTATGCGTTCGCTAATGTCTTGGAAACATAAGACTTCTTGCCTAAGTCTGGCACTTATAACAAATCCGCATCCGAATAGTCGCTGTTTCTGCTCACTATAACACGGTCCGTAGTATATGTCACAGTTTTTCATCCTCTTTTTGCCCGGCCCATCCCATCGTATTTCCTGGATGGCAGTAATGTCTGCTTTGTAGCAGTTTTGTTTAGGTAATTTAATTTAAATATTCGCCCAAGAGAAGATACAAAGATACTGGTATTATAAAAAACTTACGTATTTGTTTTAATTTAATTTGTTGGTTCAGTTGGGGGTATTTATATTTGTCGTCCTGATCAATCCGCCGACTCCGCTTTGTGCGCACAAATCGTTGCCGTCGACAGCTTGTTTGAGTTAATGTATTCTTGATTGTAATGTATATAGCTGTTTGAAAAAAGAGAGTTAAAATGTGGTTCTTTGTATGTTCTTATAGGGCGATAGAAATTACCTTAGGATTTGCGTTACCATATATATTAATATACCGTGGTGGACACATAAATAGCACACTTTCTACCACGTGTGTTTAATTGCATACAAACTCCATCTCTTATCTTAAAGTAACGGCATTTCTAGTTTGATGTAACATGTGGCAATTAGAGAAAATAGATCCGTTACAATTACTATGATTTGTAATATAATACTAATGGTAAAGCGAATAGTCGTGAAGTATCATTGCTAAAGCCTGGTCATATAATTAGCACACTTGAATTAAGTAAACATTTTCAATTATTTTTTTTCATTTGGACCTTGAATTCGTAAGGTAAGTATTTAATTACTTACGAAATACATTTTTTTATCAAACTAATGCCTTAGACATGGGAAAAGGACTACACTGCACTACGGATAAAAGAACTCTGATTATTGAGCTGAAATCACAAGGAAAAACGGTTTCAGAAATAGCAAAATTAATAGGCTGTTCCAGAAAGCTTGTTTACAATGCAATTCGCCATTTTGAGACATTTGGAACTGCAAGAAATGTTGCAAGAGCTCCCCGTGCAAGAAAAACCACCACCAGAGAAGACAAATTAATACGCAGATCTTCGGCTGTAGACTCCTTCAAGACATCTAAGCAGATTAAGTACGACGTTGAGTCACAATACGGTATCTCTGTGTCTTCTCGAACAATCAGACGGCGGTTAAATGAAAATAATTTAAGAGGCTGCATAGCCCAAAAAAAACCGTTTGTTTCAATAAAAAATGTGAAGTGTAGAATGGAGTTTGCCAAGGAACATCTGCGCAAACCCATGCAGTTTTGGAAAAAATATGCTCTGGAGTGACGAGTCGAAGTTCTGTAGATTCGGGTCGGATGGAAAAAAATATGTGTGGCGTCCTCCGAATCAACAATACAACCCAAAATACACACTAAAAACAATTAAACACGGAGGAGGAAATGTAATGGTGTGGGGAGCCTTTTCTTGGCACGGTGTGGGGCCTATTGTTAAAATTGATACCAGAATGGATCAACACGTTTACAAGGGCATCATAGAAGACCATATGATTCCTTACGCTGATGACAATTTGCCTCTTACGTGGTGTTTTATGCACGACAACGATCCCAAACATACTTCCCGATTGGTAAAATCGTGCTTAGAAAGCAATACAGTAAATGTTTTGAAATGGCCAGCTCAGTCTCCCGATCTCAACCCGATTGAGAACCTGTGGAACGACATTGAACGCCAAATTGAAGGTAGAAATCCTAAAAACTTAAGTGAATTATGGAAAAATATCAAAAGTGCTTGGTATTCAACAACAATTGAACGCTGCAGGAAATTAGTTGAAAGTTTGCCGAGGCGATGTCAAGCTGTTATAGCAAATAAAGGATTTCCAACTAAATATTAGCTTAATTCCCAAGAATTACAGGTAAAATTGGTAGTTTCGTCTTATGTGCTAATTATATGTCCAAGCAAAAATGTGGAAATTCATAACAATTTTTTTTATTAATTTTTATTTCTAACAGAAATTGCTGAAATCAAAAAATATATGGATTCTCATAAGTCACAAAATAAGTGAATTTATTAATAAAAATTAAAAAAAAATTATATTTTCAAACTTAATACTGTTTTTCTTACTATTATCAAATATATTTAAAAAAAAAAACTAGGTGTGCTAATTTGGTATCCACCACTGTATATATCTATAGTATGTAAAAGGGAAATTGGGAAAAAGAAAAAAAAAACTTAATCTAAACTTATATTAACATGCAGGACTATCGAATTTTGCAGCGAACTGGTATCTTGTTTGGACTTTGACTTCTTGATAGTACTTAAGCCTTAGTAACTAGAGCCTGCAGATCACGTGCGTTGAACTGGTTTTTCTTCGCAGACCGCGTAATACAGCTTCGTTGAGTCTGGTGGGTTTTTTTTTTTGTTATAAATCAGTGATGGTTGTGGTGATGATCGTACTCACATGACCTGCTCAATAACGATTAGACTTTAGGTGTACAGAAAAAGTTACTCGAGATTTCGAGATTTGCTCTTCACGTGAAAGCTGCACAAGGTGTAAGGTTTCTGGAGGCAATCACTTTTAGACACCTGTGTTTATGAGGGAATGACACTTGGCCAATTTTGTTTTAGTTCTCGGAGAACACTTTTATTAATTTTCTTTTGGAACCCGAAATGAGGCAATCTTGTTTTGGCGTGAAGTTTCTATAATTGTTGATGCACCTTACTCACTGGACGAGTAAGGTGCCTTGTTCTGTTAGTTTGCAAAATGTGCCACTAAAAATTAAAAACGTTTGGGTATAACCTCTTTTATATTCACTTGAATATTACCTGATGGAATAAGTATATCCTATTTATAAACTTTGTTAAAAATTAAGGTATTCAAAGCCGAAGAAGTTTATATATAAATCACTTTTTCTGTAACTATAGGTATATTTATAAAACTTAATCTTCGGAAGAAATGTATCACTCATCGTTTTTCGGGACCAAAAGACTCGTGCGCAATTGTACCTGAAGTTATATAGGCCCATTTACGTCAAATTATGGTAGTCCATTAATTGTCCGCTTGTAAAAAAAACAGCGCTGCCTATGGTGTACAGCGGCTCCACAAAGGATGTGCGCCACATATACCCGATGGCCGTTTATTTTTGAAATAATAAATAAAATTGATTTTAAGGCATGAAATGGACCCCAAGAAAAATGGAAAAAATTATGAAGATGCCAGCACTGTCACGCTACAATACACTACCCAATAGAAGCTTGTCCCCTTGACCCAATATCTATACGAAATTCGTACGTAGTGTTGGCGCAGCGCGAATTCCGTCGCCGATTTCCCGGCCGTCCGACACCGACTGCGCAAACACTGCGCCACTTGGCCACCAACGTTGAAGAGTATTGGACCACACGAGACGTTGCCAATAGTGGCCGGACCCGGAGCGCCCGTTGTGCCGAAAATATCGCCGCTGTTTCTGAGGATGTCGAGCTGTCGCCGGAAACATCGACCAGACGCCGTGCCTCGCAATAAGCCATCAGCCGGTCGTCCCTAAGGCGAATTTTGGTCAAAGACTTGCGCATGTTCCCAGTCCGCGTACAGCTGCTGCCTGTCGACCGCCAAACGCGTGTAACTACGCCCAAGCCATCCTCAATCTCGAGGACGAAGTGGACGATTTTTCCACCAAAATCATAATGAGCGATGAGGCTCATTTCCACTTCAGCGGGTAGGTGAACAAGCAAACTATAGCTTCTGGGGCACCAAAAACCCACGAATAATGCACGAGGAGCCATTTCACCCGCTCAAAGTTACTGCATGGGGGGCTGTTTACGCTGGAGGAGTCATCGGGCCATTTGTTTAGAGAACGCCGCTGGTCAAATGACAACATTGGACGGTGCGTGCTATAGGGCCATTTTAAACGAGTTTTTTTCTGCCGCAATTGGACGAATTAGGACTGAAGGACATGTGGTTCCAGCAAGACGAAGCAAAGGCACACACTGCGCTAGCCAGAACCGATATTCTGAAGGGCCAAACAACATCGGATGACTTCTTTTGGCCCACCTTGTTCAACTTAAAGGTATCATTGCCACTCCCCACAACACGTTAGGTAACCACTCTATTATAGGGAACCTATCTTAAGGACATATGAAGATACTATATCGACGAAGAAGTACATAAAGGCACACCACCCTTTCTATTTCATTGTCTCGGTTTTTATATCCTAAGACTTATGGTTCTATAAATTAGCAAAACACAGGCTATCTATGGTCTCATAAATCAGTGGCTAAGGCATCTTAAGGGCGTCATAATAGATCTGAATTTATCTAATCTTGGGTTCAACATGATTCCTCATGGTAATTCCTCCCCTAATACCTTCGAATGTTAGTATGATCACCCTTCCACTGCAAGATATTAGAAACGAAACACTCAACTCAACTACTCAACTTCGACAAGGCCTTATTCAAATGCCGACCAAATCTGATTTCGCACTTACTGCATTACAGCCACCTAAATTTCCAACCATGCAAAACTTACCAAGCGACAAAGTAGATTCCTTAAAATATCCCATCTCGATTGAAACCTCCCAACTTCCTCGAAAAAAAATCCAACAAAACCCCTTTGCCTATACCTTCCCTTCATTATCTGGCATCTCGGCAAATAACTCATCTTCTTCAATGACAACCGCCTTCCGAAAAGGTACCCCAAACCGTTATTTACGATCAAATCTTCTTAAATAAACTACCACATGTCCGATCTTAAATGGCCACTGATAGCACAACACTCCAATCCGAAATAATATTCAAAATTCATAAAAAGAATCCAAAAAAAATACCCATCCACATACCGTTTCACTCTAATAACAAGGAAGAGGACCAAAAATACACAAAGTCGATCGCGTCCTTATCCACACAAAGGGAAATAAAACGCGCTACGCACAAGGGCGAAATAATTTCGCTCGAAATTTATTAACACATATCCCCGATTGAACATGGCGCCCTGCCGTGTCAAATGTTCTGCCCATTTAACATACCAACCGATCCTCATAAATTCCAACAAAAGGGCAACAACGCAAAACAACCGCACACACAACAACATCCCAAAAAAAGAAAAAAAAAAAGGGTCCAATTCTTCCCCTTCAGAGTTCAAATCGATCGATCGATTCGAAGATTGGGCGATCAGAAGAGATCGAAAGATCTCTGCGATCGCTACGATCGCTACAATCGCTATGTTCATTGCGGACACTGCCGGCATCCTTTATGAATTTCTCCCGCGGACCCATAAGATGCAGAGAGCCTGGAGATGTTACCATCTGTGTGCGATCGGAACGAGGATCGTTTCCACAAATAAACGATCATTCATGCGAATTTGTTCGATCCCAGACCAACTGTGCCCAGCAAATGTGTTATTTTTTTTGTTCCCTTTGCGATTTTTAGAGATTTGTCGTTGTCCACTTCCTGGATGCGATTCCTTCGTAAGGATATTCTAAGTTCTATCGATCGGTTAGGTTTTGCCACCTCAAGGCATATCCGATTACATATGGACGACTTTGGCAATTAATTAAACAAAAAAGGATCGTGTGTGGTGAGTGTATTTTCCGTGCTCAACCATACCAATGCGGCACCTGGAGCAATGCTATCGATCATCCATTAGGGTGCACATGCAATGCCAGAGCAAAACAAACAGAAAAAAAAAAACGATCGCGCAACCTGTGCCACGATTAATTATCGCCAAGTTCAGAGGCCTCCATGGGCCTCCAATGTAGATCAAACATAGCTTACAGAGGTAGAGAGAGATCTCCTGCTGATCGTAGTCCCGCTGATCATTCCCGATCATGACCGCACAACCAAACCATCACCACCACCGCCCCACCCGTAGTTTGATGTGATGCCGGATGAATGGAACCGACATGATGAGTTGCCGTAAACACGAGCGTCCACCGTTGGTGGTAATTAATTCCATGCAGATCGCATGATCTGTCAAATTAGTCAGAAACGTTAAGGGCCCCATACATCTAAGTCAGTGTCTGTCTCTCTCGTTTTTTTTTTTTTTTCTTTCTCTGGACAATTGGAAAATAATTGCAAACATATCCGATGACAGAGTGACATGTGCACTCTCATCGTACATGGTCTAGGATTGAGGATCCTTGAGATCAGCCATGCTGGTCCCTGGGTGAGTGTTGTGCAAACATCGTGTTCCTCCTGATTTGTCTAAATATTTACCCAACACTGTCGGTGGCTGTTTGGCACAAATTGCTCTTGCACTCGACCGCGACGTTATAATTGGAGCTTCTGATCCAGCAGCAGTAGATTCATGAAATTTATTCCTTTCGCTTGTCCAGTCACTGTGGCGGCGCACATTAATTTTTATTTCATTGCCAGTAGAGGAAGGTCCATGGCTGGGTATCCTTTTGGGCGATACAAACTCGTTATCAAAACGAAATCATCTCCCAATTGTCTGGGCAACCAGAGCATCATCATCATCATCAACGGCAGTCAGGCAGGCAGCAGCAGTCCTCATTGTCACTGGGTTGTGTTCTGCTCAGTTCTGGAGCACAATTCAAGTCGTGGAATCACTAGGAAACATCAAGCACCGCAGCAACAACAACAACGACACCAGTGACACTTTGGCCAAACAATCAACTTGAGGAACAGGACGTACTCGTATAGAGGAGGAGAACTCCTTTTGGCTGGCAGCAGAAGTGGAAATGAGGAGCACGCGTAAAAACGTGAATCCGCTTTTAATTAAACAATACAGGAGCACACAGTCAGCACGCCGAAGGAGCACTGGTGGTTCTACTCGGGAGAAGCCTACAGAAGGTGTGTGGAAGGGAGTAAAACAAGTGGCAAGGGAAGCATTGCCATCGGGTGACATCGTCGGTGAGTTATGAGTTTTGCAATCACGACTTCTTGTTTTGATTTCTTCTGTTGTAATGTGAAGCGCACACTTGGATTCGTCTGAAGGGATAAACTGGATTGTAAGGTGGTGCGGACTTGGTATGGACTGGAAGTGCAGTGGTGTACAGATCTACCGGCGGATTCAATGACTCTTCGCGATCTGCAGCAATTGCGTTGAAGAAGCTGGAAGAGCTACCTGGGAAATGTATATGCCAGTGGAGTGGACGCACCGTTTGTGAACCCTTTGAAACGTCACAAAATGGAGATCACAGAGGACCTCTGAGGCAGTGGCGACCATAGGACCTATCTTCTGTGAGACCATTAAACTTCGCAAAATTAAAACTTACAAATGCAGATCACAGACGACTTCTGAGGCAGTGGTGATGTGGACCAAGCTTAAAAAAATGATAACGTGCTAATGCAGACCACAGACAAGCTTAATTTAAGTTGCTGGGAGATTTAAAGAATTCTAAAAAACACATCACAACGGATCTATATCGATCTACAAATGGGACTAGGCTGCACTTAACCTAACCTAAAACAGATCACAAAAATAAAGATTGAAGCAGCTTTAGGTCATGCGCGTCACACTTCTCGAGGGTCTATGATCAACTTCCCTAATCTACCCATGATTGGCTTTAAATTGGCAATGCCCAGAGGAAAAATGGACAACGACGTTCGTATCTGCACCTGGAATGTAAAAACATTAAACAGGAGAGGTGCAGGCGAACAACTAGCGGAAGCCCTAAACTGCTACAAAGCAGACATTACTGCCATCCAGGAAATATGATGGGAGGGGCCGGGCAAAAAAAGGATGAAAAACTGTGACATCTGCTATCAAAGTGTATAGAACTACATAGAGTTCGCATCACAGTTAAAGGGGAATTTTCGTCGTTCGTATACATCGGCTATGCTGTTGTTTGATGCTGGAGTAGCAATGTGAACACTGGGGCATCAATATCAGTACCCCACATTGTATATATCCGTTGTATGAAGATGCGTACTCTATAAAGTTCTATACTCTTTGCTGCTAAGGACCGTTTTATAGTGAACAGAAAGAGCGACTATTCGGATGAGGATTTGCTATTAGTGGCAGCCTCAGGCAAAAAGTATTTTCTTTCCAACGAATGAGCGCATAGCTATAATCCGCATCAAGGCCAAACTTGCAAACATAAGCCTTATATGCGCTCATGCTCCGACGGAGGAAACAGACGATACAACTAAGGATTGCTTCTACGAGCTCCTTGACAAAACCTATGAGCGACTACGGAAGTACGATGTTAAAATCGTGTTGGGATATTTTAACCCAAAGGTAGGAAGAGATGACATCTATAGCAGTACTGTCGGGAAATATGGCCTACACGACAACACGTCTGGTAACTTAGGCTAATTGACTTCGCTACGGAACGAAATGCCACTATAGCCAGCACACGGTTTCCTCACATCGATATCCATAAGGGGACATGGCGGTCTCCAGATCAACGAACAGTCAACCAAAATGATCACATTGCGGGGTAGACAAGAGGCACGCATCCAGTATTTTGGATGTCCAAACACTCCGAGGGGCTAACATCGACTCGGACCACTACTTTGTCGTAGCCAAGGTAACGATGCGGATATCCACCACGCCACAACAACCCAGAAATACTGTGAAAAATTTAATGTCGAAAGACTGCAATCGCAAGAGACAGACAGGCCTTCGCGCAACGTGTATCCCTTAACCTCTCGATTCACACCACACCACCAGCATCTAATGTCGAAGAACAATGGCAACCTTGGAAACAAGGAATTAGATTAGCCGCAACTGATGTTCTAGGTTTCTCGCACAAACCAGCAAGAAACTCGTGGTTAGATCAGGAATGCCGACAGATGTTCGCAGCCAAGAACCAGGCCTACAAAGCTAAGCTGCAGGTGAAGACGAGAGCTGCCATTGAGCTCTATAGGAAGAGAAGAACAAAAATGATCAAAAAAAGTGCGCAGAAGAATATAGAGAGGTGCCACTCCAGAAATAATGTTCGCAAGTTCTACCAAAGTGTAAAACGTCAAAGTCAAGGATACAAGGCTCGAACAGAATCCTGTCGATATGAACAAAGAAATATTGTAGTTGAGACACAGTCGATGCTGAGGATATGAAAGAAGCACTTCTGCATACTGTTTCTATCAGGCAGAACGAATCATTCAATATTGGCGAAGACAGCGAGAAATACCGACCGCCCGATTTAAGTGAAGTGAGAATAGCAATATCTAAACTGCAGCTTAACAAACATGACGGATACGACGGCCTTCCCGCTGAGCTTTATAAAACCGGCGGAGATGACTTGGTAAGTAACATACACCAACTCATAAGCCAAATCTGGTCGGTTGAAGACATGCCTGAAGAATGGAACCTCAGCATCGTTTGCCTGAGTCACAAAAAAGGAGACCATCTGAACTGCGGCAACTACAGAGGCATAAGTCTACTCAACATCGCTTACAAGATCCTATCTGCCGTAATAAGTGAACGCTTGAAACCGTTTACCAACAACCTGATCGGCCCTTATCAGTGTGGTTTAAGGCCATGAAAGTCCACAACCGATCAAATTTTCACACTTCGGCAGATCCTGGAAAAAACCAAAGAAGTCCAAATCGATACCCACCACCTATTCATCGATTTCAAAGCCGCAGAGGACAGCATTTACAGAGACGAACTACACAGGGCCATGTTTAGTTTTGGTATAACGCCCAAACTCTTCCGTTTTTAACGATGGAGAATACTCGCTGCTTCATCAGGGTCGGAAACGACTTCACCGACACATTCGATACCAAAAAAGGATTTAGGCAATGCGATGCACTGTCATGTGATTTCTTCAATTTGATTCTTGAGAGGATTGTGCAAAACTCCAGAGCCAACACCAGACTAAAAATTTTCCAAAAATCGGTGCAGCTAGCATACGCCTACGATATTGACATTATTGGTCGGACCCAACGTTATGTCATAGCCACGTTTGCTTCTGTAGGGAAGGAAGCGGCAAAAATGGGTTCTTCAGGGCAGAACCGTGTTTATGCTGCCAGCACGAAAGGACAGACAACATCGACGAATTGGACGGAACGTCAGCATTGACAGATATAACTTTGATGTAGTACTATACATTGTCTACCTCGGCTCCGCTATCAACTCTGAAAACAACGTTTCGACAGAAATTAAACGAAGAAATACTCTTGCCAACCGTTGTTTGTTCGAGCTAGCAATCCTTCGAACTACTAAGGAAATCCTATATAGACCCTGATCATCCTAGTCCTTCTCTACGGCGCTGAAGCATGGACCGTATCAATAGCGGGTGAAGAAATCCTTGGTCAATTCGAGAGAAAGTTATTCGAAAAATCTTCGGTCCCGTTTATTTTGACGGGCTATGGAGACGACGATTCAACCAGGAACTATACGAGCTGTACAGCGACATGCCTCTAGTCAAGTACTTCGCTTAGATGCTTAAGATGGCTTGGACATGTAGAGCGAATGGACACCAATAATGTGACTCGCAGAGTCTTCGATTCCCAGTAAGACGTCGGACGCAGTAGAAGAAGACTTCGCCTTAAGTGGCGCCCAATTTAGTAAAATGACGGGTAGTTGGACGCTTCCGCGAAGAGCTGAAGGCTCTTTGTAACCAGAACAAAGTCCAAATTATCTGGGTGCCAGGACATAATGACATGTATAGGAAATTGGAAAGCAGACGAGCTAGCTAGACTAGGATCGTCCAGTTGCATTTCCCTAGCTGATAAAAGGGTCAATCCCCCGCTAGCATCTAAAAAACATGTAATAACCAAGCTAGAAGCTTTGAAAAAAGCATCCATTTCTATAGCGGTGAGAGTGATAACAGGTCACAACCTGTTGGGTAAGCACTCCAATAAGATAAAACTGTTTGGTGCGAACCAACTTTGCAGGAAATGCAGCGACCCAGACGTCGAAGAAGAAAGACCTACTATGTCACTGCCCTGCGATCAATAGCAGCCGTTTGAAAATACTAGGCAGCCTATACTTCGACGACCTAAGAGACCTGACGACTATCCCAATAGCGCACATAGTCCACTTTTGTAGCAGATCAGGATGGAGCTACCACCTCTTTGAGGCTGAAGAAGCAACACAGACCAGGACCACATAAGTATCACTATCGAACTTAACCAGGTATCCTCTTTCTCTATTTCAGGCGATTTTCTTCGAAGGGTATCGCTATGGGCCCACGTAGGCCTATGTGAGCTTGACGAATCACTCGAGCGTCAACAGCTCATCTAACCTAACCAAACCTTACCTAACCTAACCTAACCTAACCTAAGTGGCGCCCACCTAAGCCAAAGTGAAGTGCGAAACTGGGGACAGTTATGTAAGGACCGGACTAATTAGGGAGACATGTTGGTGGAGGCCCAGGTTCATTCCGGACTGTAGCGCCATGAAGTTAGTTAGAAGTTCTCACTTTCGAGATTTGAACCAGGAACACTGCGTTTAGTAGTCCAACTACTGCACCCACTGCAAATCGTTACTCTGGTCATAATCACAACCAGCCAACTACTCGCTAGCTTACAATTTGTTACTATTGATCTGTTCCCGCTTTCCTCAAGAGATTCCGATCCTAACCATTGTCGCATGTCCTTCTTTTTTGCATATTTGGTCTATCCATTGGTTTTCCTGAAACGCAGTAATGTCTGTCCTTTACCACAGACATTGAGTGTTGGTCAACATTCGCCAAATCGATTATCTAAAGCAACGTCTTATGAGGAAGCACATACCATTTATATATTTTCACATCCTACACCACAAGGAACTTGGACACAAACCCCTTCTCCCAAATTGCCCAATTTCGTTGACCTGGCACACAAAAGCCGTTGCCATTCGCAATTAGGTCAAGCTAACTTTTTGCCTATGTCTAAATTTGTGTACACTCTCGTGGGCCTTTACAACAATTTAATATTTCATATCCACCCACCACGTTGCACCCACTTTGCCTAACCCCCACAGACCTAGCAATTCTCCTCCTAATGACTTTCCCATCGATGGAGCGAAATCAAATTAATTAGCCGGCCATTTGTAGTAAAAAAAAAACAAATAAAAGGAAATGAAACCGGACCTCGTAGTCTTTGGCGAAAGACTCAAACCATGCGGGTGGGTGTCTACTACACCGTTCCCCAGCTCCAGACTTTTCATAATTAAAAGCAGTGGCAGCAATCTAAATACGACGACGAACCTTTAAAGCCTCGAAAACAAATACCAATTGGCCGCAGTAAAACGTCGGTTATCCCCGTTAACAGTCGTGTTATCTATATCTGGAGGCAGTTTGACTAAACGCAGACCCGCATCTCCACCAGTCTCCGGACCAAGGGGCGAGCGGTCATACCGAATCCATGAGATAGCTTTTCCTCGAGTCGTAAAGATTTCTGTTTCCCTTACTTTTTTATGCTTGCGTCAATAATTCCCTAGGTGTAAAATATAATCGAGACAATAACGTGATAATCGGGGGCCATAAAACACGGAACGTTAAATATGTGTTCCCCCACTTGCAGCCTCTGCGGGATGGTTTATCTTTTGTTGTGGCTTCGGGTGAACGTGAATGCCGAAAATGCATTCGGTCGTGATGGGTTTTTAGGTATTTCGGAGTGGTGGTCGGGTCCAAGCCAAGTGCTTTCCCAATCTCAAATAAATAGAAAATAAAATATATAATGCTCAGCCATCATAATGGGCGTCCCGGAGATAATGATGCGTGCGTTTTATGGCCGTTCGGGTGACTTTCTCAAAGTGGCAATATTACTGGTATCTCCTTTTTGGAGCCTAATGTGCTAATCGTCGTTGCTTTGGATTTAATAAAATGAGGTATAGCTCGTAGAGGCTGGTAGGTATAGGGCGCAACAAAAGAATCTCGTAATCAAGTCAAGGGGAAGTCGTGTTTAGTGTTTGGGATATTAAAAGTTTCTGACACCTTAACACTGACTGACATAGGAGTGGTAAACCACACACGATTATAATTTTTTTCTCTGATGGGTTCTTAAAGAAAAGCGTTAACCGCCTTGGCCTTGATGAACCCTTTTTAATGGGTATCGCGTTTTCTTTGGCGGTAATCTGTGACTTAAAATTCTGATAACAACAAAACGGAGCTAATGATTGGACCCTGAGTAATAGAAAGTCAATGGAAGGTTGGTTTACCTATAGGTTGCTGTGAATTAAATGAAAAGTTGGGACTCAACGCCGTTATTCCGAAATCACTCCTCTTACTTTGGCAGATCGAATATTTGAAACAAGTTTTAAGCCCATATGATAAATTCAAATGGGGAGTTTCAGCTTAAGAAAGCTTCATTGCGACTATTCGGGAAGCTTAGTTTGGCCTGGAAACGCAAAATTCAGATTCGCAATGTTTGATAAATCTTTTCGTGCTGATCCCCGAAGAGTAATTCATTTTACACATGCCTATCTGAGGTCCCCATTAAAAGACTTTTGACTGTCTAGGGAGAACATATTGAGGCTGTCTGCAGTATGATTCCCCTTCGGAAAAAATCGGGATGGAAAACAAATTCTATGGCTCAGCATGAAGGTATTGGCTCCACGAAACGAAAACAGATATTGGCTTCCGAATACCTAACCAATAAAGGGTTAATTGCATCAATTTTATTCGACTTTGACTCCACAAAGTAACCTCACGATTTTCAGATGATAAGCCGAGAAAGGCAAATGGAGGAGACGATACACACGCGATTTCTATGAGCTGTACCAAGATGTTTTTTTTGTTTCAAGTGGTCCTACAGTCCGGGACGAACCTGGGCCTCAACTAACATGCCTCTCCAATTAGCCTGGTCCTTAGCTACCTGCCTCCAGTTGCACACTTCAAGTTGGTTGAGGTCGGTTTCTACATGTCCTAGCCATATAAAACGTCCTATGCGAAGTTTTTTGACCAGGGGTATATCGCTGACTGGGATGATCAGGATCTTATATAGGATCTCCTTAGTAGTTTGAAGGATTGCTAGCTCGAACAAACAACGGTTGGCAAGAGTATTTCTTCGTTTAATTTCTGTCGAAATGTTGTTTTCAGAGTTAATAGCGGAGCCGAGGTAGACAATGTCCAGTACTACATCAAAGTTATATCTGTCAATGGTGACGTTCCGTCCAATTCGTCGATGTTGAGCTTAGATATAGCTTTCCTCACTTTACTTAGGTCGGGTGGTTGGCAGTTTTCGCTGTCGTTGCCAATATTGAATGGATCGTTCTGCCTGACAGCGGAATGTTGTTCGTCATCGCCGTTTAACAGTATGCAGAAGTGGTTCTTTCATATCCTTAGATTGTGTCTCAACTACGATATTTCCTTGTTCATCTCGACAGGATTCTGTTCGAGCCTTGTATCCTTGGCTTTTACGTTTTACACTTTGGTAGAACTTGCGAATTTTATTCCTGGATTGGCACCTCTCTATATCCTCGATCGCGTGCTTTTCTTGCTCTTTTTTCTTCTTTCTGAAAAGCCGATGTTGTTCCCTTCTTCTCTGCCTATAGAGCTCAATGGCAGCTCTCGTCTTCTCCTGCAGCTTAACCTTGTAGGCCTTGTTATTGGCTGCGAGTATCTGTCGGCATTCCTCATCAAACCAGGGGTTTCTTGCTAGTGGCCGCGAGAAACCAAGCACATCAGTTGCGGCTGATCTAATGGCTTATTGGCATCGTTGCCATTATTCTTCGACTTAAGATGCTAGTGGTATGGTGTGAATCGAGAGGTTAAAGGGTACGTGTTGCGCGAAGGCCTTGGCGTTCTCTTGCGAACGCAGTCTTTCAACATTCAATTTTTTCACCGTATTTCTGTTTTTTTTGTGGAGTGGTGGATATCCTCATCCTTACCTTGACTATAACAAGGTAGTGGTCCGTGTCGATTTTAGCCCCTCGGAATGTTCGGACATCCAAAATACTGGATGCGTGCCTCTTGTCTATCGCAATGTGATCAATTTGTCCGCCATGTCCCCTTATGGATATCGTGGTGAGGAAACCGTGTGCTGGCTATCGTGGCATTTCGTTCCGTAGCGAAGTCAATTAGCCTAAGTCCGTTACCAGACGTGTTGTCGTGTAGGCTATGTTTTCCGACAATACTTCTAAAGATATCTTCTCCTCATACCTTTGCGTTAAAATCTCCCAGCACGATTTTAACATCGTACTTCGGTAGTCGCTCATAGGTTTTATCGAGGAGCTCGTAGAAGCAATCCTTAGTTATATCATCTTTTTCTTCCGTCGGAGCATGAGCGCATATAAGGCTTATGTTGGCGAATTTGGCCTTGATGCGGATTGTTACTATGCGTTCGCTAAAGTCTTGAACTTCTTGGCTAAGTCTGGCACTTAAAACAAATCAGTCGCTGTTTCTGCTCACTATAACACGGTCCATAGTAGATGTCACAGGTTTTCATCCTCTTTTTGCCCGGCCCATCCCATCGTACTTCCTGGATGGCAGTAATGTCTGCTTTGTAGCAGTTTAGGGCTTCCGCTAGTTGATCGCCTGTACCTCTCCTGTTTAATGTTCTTAATTTCCAGAACGTCGTTGTCCTTTTTTCGTTTAGCATGGTCGTCAACAATAATATCAGTCCTTTCCGAGGCTATTGGTTGCTTCGTAACATTATCTTTTTTCCGTGGATAGGCAGTTAACCCAAAGCACAACCCCCAACCTGGAGGGCCAGGCCCTTGTTCTCACCCTAGGACAGCGGGCCGGAAAAATACCGATGTCAGTAGCCCATTTTGGGATATGAGCGCTGCCGTTGACCCATTGAGGGCTCCTCCGCCACCAACTCTTTTCCAACACCCTGGCTAAGTATTGAAAATGTCTATAGACCTGGTGTTCAAATATGTCGAAGCAGCTCATATAGGATTTCACTACCAGTTCGATCGATCAAACTGGAGCTGTAGGCGCCACCGTTGACTCCATCTAGGGAATTCCTCCGCTGCCGCCTGAGAATGAGTGCCTGAGTGAGAGGAGAATCCTCCTCCCTCTCTCGTTTGCTGCCGCCAACGACCTTCCACAGGGGTTTAATACCCCATATCCAGTCGAGGTACTAGGCACCCACCAGTCACCAGCGTGGAGGTGAGGGTAGGAGTTGATAGTGAGAGGCTAGAGTGAGAACGCTTGTGTCCTCATATAATCGCATCACTATCCTTAAGCACCGGCTTAAGGATAGTGATGGATAGTGAGGCTTATGTTGGCGAATTTGACCTTGATGCGAATTGTTACAATGCGTTCGCTCATTCGTTGGAAACATAAGACTTTTTGCCCAAGGCTGGCATTAAATAGAAATCCGGAGCCGAATATTCGCTGTTTCTGCTCGCACGATCCATAGTAGATCTCTCAGATGCCCGGCCCATCCCATCGTGTTTCCAAGCCCAGTTTAGGGCTTTCGCTATTTGTTTGCCTGCACTTCTCCTGTTTAATTTTTTCACATTCCAGGTGCAGATACGAACGTCGTTATCCTTTTTTCGTTTAGCATGGTCGTCAACAATAATATCAGTCCTTTGCGAGGCTATTGGTTGCTTCGTAACCAAGATTTTTTTTGTCAACTAAGTGGGTACTGAATCCAAAGCACAACCACCAACTTGAAGAGCAGGCTTTTCATAGTGTTGCTGTTTTTCGTCATTTTATCATCAATTGCACTTATGTAAGTTTGACAAGTCAAATCCAGTTGGATAAGCCCCTTATCCGGTGGTTGCCACTTGGAGATAAAAAAACCGCAATTAACGTGTTGTCAAAGTTACAAAGACAGGGCAATGTCTAGTTAAAGCCGAGTTCGGCCAGTTCAGATTCGGTAAAATGTAAGGTCCCGCCATTCATGCAAGATGTTTGGTTATGTGAGAGTGACTGTCAGTTGGACCAAATTTGTGCCAATGTCTACTAGATTGGCCAAATTTGATTCATTGCGCTTCTAGGTGGATCCTGAAAATAATCCAGAGCTTCGAATAAATCCGAGAAGGCTTTAAAAAATGCATTGATTTTGAAAGCAGTAGTTTACAAGACCGGCAGAGGTCCTCATCCAAAGCCTCCGTCTGTTTGCCATCCGGAAAAAAAAAAGTTTCAGTGTTCTTGTACGTAGTCAACCCGGCATGGTCTGTCTTAACTTTGCCTAGCTCCGCAATACCATCTCTGCAGGAGTGGACATTCCTTCATTTTTACTCCTGGATCCCAAAAGTGAACATAAAACAAACGGAGAAAAGCAGGTTAGCACTTTCTTGTGCAAGGAGTATGCACATGTGAATATTTGTTAGGAAAAAGCTTAAGCCTGGGTCTTAATGAGCGCCATTTTTTTTGTGCGGCCATTTCATATAAGCCGTCTCTCACTCGGCACAATGTGTAATCATCTTCATAATTCTTGTCCTTGTTTTACATCTCTCTGACATTACCTATCCACTTATACAAACTCCATGAGAGTTTCATAGATTCATAGACACATCACGAGAAGATACATTTAACACATTACCTCCTCGTCCACTATCACAATGCAATTGCGCTCAAACGCATAAACGTTTAATTATTGTTCCCATTGATTGCGAATAAAATACCACAACTAGGAACGCAGTTTCCCATAAACTTCACCGGCAAACAACTCACCCATACCGCTGGTAACTATGGTCCGCATGCGCGCAATCCTCCATGCGTACAACAAAGAAACTATTTCCCCGCTCAATGGACAGAATTTAAAGACTTCATAAATTCTCATGAGTGCTCGGACTCACCAGCAACAACAACAACAAAATCCAAAACCTCGAAGATAGGTGGACCACATCTGACCCGGAGGCATGAAAATTTCCGCATGGCTCTCCATCCGCACAACAATTGGCCACAGTTCAATTTGAAATCCTGAAATTGGCACATGAGCACATGGACACATGGCCACATGACCACATGCCCAGAGTAGGTAAAGGTCCATGAGTGAGCGCACTCTCCCATCATTTGATTATCCTCGAATCTTCGATTTTCGATCAACGACGGATTTGGTGAAGAACCTTGGGATGGAGGAGGATATAATCCTCCGTCTGTATCTGTATCTGTGTGCTTGCGCACCTCCAAAGTCATTAGTGTGGATTTTCTCCGCACATATGGTTGATGGCAGCTTTCGGTGTCCATTTGTTCGCCCTTCGGCGGTTATCTCTCGATGCGGATCGATGGAATTTATTTGCTTTTATCTGAGTGAGATGATTTGGCGCGCGTACAATCGCAGGTGTACGTTGGAGGTGGTGGGGCTGGCGGGACGCAGTTCACCTTTTTGCACCGCGAACATGTGTCCGGCTGGTCCGGGGCCAGTGATATGTGGACGCCATTTAGTTTGATTGAATTGGTAATATTTTGAATGGCGCTTCGGGGGGTTGAGCGCGGATTGCATTGTGACTGCGGCATCCTAATTAAAACGTGTTTCCATGGATACGTACAATACGCGCGCGCATTGATGGATGATTAAACGGTTGTCTGGCGGGGCCTATAGCCTATTGCGGTGAGAAATGATTTGTTTGAAGCTTCGCAGCTAATATCACAAACATGCTTACAGCAGTCTGAGTGAATAGGAACTTTTCTGCATGAGATCGCATTTTTGCTGATGGAATGCTGATGTGTCTTGAGGTTTTCTCACACATCAAGGATGTGGAGGGAAATTTTGTGTAATCGACCGGGCCTGCAAAATTTAACATGGGGGGCTCTATTTACATCCATCGGTTAGGTGGGAGGGACTGTCAGTTGCTTACTAGCGGATATAGGCCAAATTTGGGCCATTGGAAAAAAATGTAGAGCTTCGGATACAACCGACGAAGGCTTCAAAAATCGCAGAGATTTGAAAGCAGTAGACCACAAGAACGACAAAAGTCCTCATCCAAACCGTCTGTCTGGGCACCACCCGGAAATGAATGTTCCAGTGATCTTGTACGTTGTCAACACAGCATGGTCTTTCTTAACTTTGCTTAACACCGTAATACCATCTCTGCAGGAGTGGTCATCCCTTCTATTTTACTCCTGGATCAAAAAAATTAACATCAAACAAACATAAGCAGGTAGGGACCTTCAGAAAACATAAGAAGAGTTACTAGCCTTCTCTCCAGAGATGGTTATCTTAGTACTTAAAGACAACCGTGCCCTCAAGAGAGGCTGTACCAGAGAGCCTGCCGATTACAGCAACTACAACGACTGAGGTCTAATGATGCAAAGCGTAACATGTCTCAACTCGAGGAGATCAAACCACGGGAAGTTTAGGTCTGTAGCTACGAAGCTTCTCATGTCTCAAGATAGGTCTACTAACGCCTCAAAGCGAGGGAACAAGAGAGGCTGTACCAGAGAGCCTGCCGATTACAGCAACTACAACGACTGAGGTCTAATGATGCAAACATGTAACATGTCCCAACTCGAGGAGAGCTGGCAGATTCAACCACTTTATCAAACCACGGGAAGGTTAGGTATGAAGCTACGAAGCTTTTCATGTCTCAAGATAGGTCTACTAACGCCTCAAAGCGAGGAAACAGCGTCAAACACTTCATAAAACCACTGGAAGGTTGGGTCTGAAGCTGCAAAGCATAACCTGTCTCAAGATGGGCATACTAACTCCTCAAAGCGAGGGCAGTTGTCAACGTTAACCACTTCATCCAACCACGGGAAGGTTAATATCAGCATCAGAGTAGCCAGTTCCGACATTCAAGTTTAATTTATCGATAGATAGACCTCCAAATGCAGCATGTTGGCGGATGCATGGGAGGAGATTCTGGCCAAACTGTCTGAGATGTTGATGGAATTTTTAATGGGCAGAAAGTTTTGTTAATCCATATTAGACAGATCTAACGTGAAGATCATTTCTCGAAAAAGTTCATCGAGAACTGCGCTGCCAAGTTTCGGTGCAACTAGACGGTTTTAAGTTTTAAGACTGTTTCAGCCGCTGACATTTCTTAGCAACTACGGGGCCGTATTTGGCTATCTAACATGGGGATAGACAGGATCAAGGTGATGTAGGTCTTACTGCTGCAATTGACCGACTGGAGCGTACCTCAGATGAAACACCAACTCCACACGCAAAGACTTTTAACCTAGCGACCTAGATGAAATTCTAAAAGCCAAAAAAAGCCGATGCCTTCAAAATAAAAACTGTTCGAAGGAATGTGGCTGGACAACCAACCAACTCAAAATGTTAGGTAGAGGTTAGGTTGGGAATTTAGTTGTCCTCCTATTGGCGCGCGTCCCCGGGTGGCGGATAGGGGGCCGCTGTGTGTATGTAAGCCTTATGACCGGCATACTCGCAGGGCTGGTGGAAATACTCAATACCACTCGCGACCAAAAACAATTAAAGGGCTGGATTAAGGTTTCGTACTACCCGTGTCGATAACTGACCAGGTTGCTCAGTCGCTAACGAAGCATACCAGGCAACCTCCAGATTGGCCTGCCGTACCGATTTTCTCCGCTACTCGTGGGACCTACTATGAATACACCTAAAAGAAAAACAAAAAAAAATAGAATAGATACAAAAAACGGGAGGTCGGGTCTCCAAAAAATCCTCTCATCCACCACCTCGGAAGTGACACCTGGAAGCACTGCCGCGGTCAAGACAAAAATGACTTTGGGAAAACCTGGTCTGACTCAGACTTTCTGACCCAAGCAGGTAACTGTGAAAAGAAAGGAACTCCAAAAAAAGCGTAAAAGTGTACTTCTGTTCCAAGGGATACGGTGAAGACAATGGTTCTAAAACCTGGTCCGAACCCAAATCCTGGACAGGCATTGCAAGGGGACTATCTCCCAACCGACACTCACCTTAAAGGTTCAACCGGCTGTTCGGCTTCGAGCTCGCACCGCGTCGAAACCCCGCCTATACCAAGAATGAGTCACCCACTTCTCCGATCCACTCCCTGGTCCAGCATACTGGTAGCCTCCCCTAGCAGAAACACCGCTGCCAACGTAAAGACTAAAGAACTCTTGTCCTGGCTGAAAAAATATGTAATATCCACGAAGCATATTAGCATCTTCAGCCGACAGCCAGGCGGCAATCAAATCCCTGGAAGCAATCTCTTTCAATTCGAAATCAGCCCACGAATGCCGACTGTCTCTTAACGATATCGTGGAGCATTTAACCATTCACCTCTTTCGGGCGCCGGATCACGGAGACATACCAGGGAATTGCAAGGCAGATGAGCTTGCCACACAGGGCACTACCCTTGATATTCTACATATGATAGGAATGCCCATAGCTACATGTAAATCACAGATCAAACTGGATGCGATCAAGAAAGCAAAACCGCAGATGGAACCGGCACAAAGTGTCCAGCTATCTCATTAAAAAGGAAGCTTCATCTGGGGAAGTACTTCTTCCATAATCTAAGAGAGCTGGCTCTGAATGGTGCAATTAGGCGAACGATGGTAGGCAAGTCGATAGATCCACGAGGTACCACAAAAGACCTTTATGGTCTAAGTGTGCAGCCACTACAACCTAACCTAGCCTAGGTTCTTGGGTTGATAACTTAGGCAGTGTCCGTCTTCCCTCATCACATTCAGGTCAATACAGATTCATTGTGGTGTCTGTTGGGGTCACATAGTGACGATTTGACAGACTGGTCATCCTTCGGATAGGTGTGAGGGACTGTCAGTTGCTTACTAGCGGATATAGGCCAAATTTGGGCCATTGGGTTACTATGTGGGTTTCAAAAATAACCCAGAGCTTCGGATAAAACCGGGAAGGTTTCAATAAACTGCAGAGATTTGAAAGCAGTAGACTACAAGAACGACAAAAGTCCTCATCCAAACCCTCTGTCTGGGCACCACCCGGAAATGAATGCTCCAGTGTTCTTGTACGTTGTCAACACGGCACTGGTTGTCTTAACTTTGTCTAACTCAACTTTGCAATACCATCTCTGCAGGACTGGGCATCCATTCTATTTTACTAGTGGATCCAAAAAATTAACATAAAACAAGCTGAGAATAAGCAGGTAGGTACCTTCAGAAGAAATAAGAAGAGCTACTAGCCTTCTCTCTAGAGATGGTTATCGACGGATGTGAAAGGTAGAAGCGCCATCCATGATCCAGGCAGTTTAGTCACATCAGCATCATCTAAGTGCTAAAATCAAACTGTGTCCTCAAGAGAGTCTGTACCAGAGCCAGCCACATTCTCAGTAAGACAGCCATGAAAAAAGCGGCTGATAAACTACATGAGAATGGCTGTGATAGGCGTCTTTGCCCTAAGGTTGTTGAAGATGGCAGAATCTACAACGAAAGAGGTCTGAAGCTGCAAAGCATTACCTATCTCAAGATGGGGTTACTAACATCTCAAAGTAAGGGAAGTTTGCAATGTCAACCACTTCATCAAACCCCGTGAAGTTTAGGTCTGAAGATATGAAGCGTTTTATGTCGCAAGAGGGGTATATTAACATTTCAAAGCAATCACGGGGAAGTTAGGTCTGAAGCTGTAAAGCGTTACATGTCTCAAGATGGGCCCACTAACGTCTCAAAGTGAGGGATGTTTGCAATGTCAACAACTTCATCAAACCCCGTGAAGTTTAGGTCTGAAGCTACGAAGCGTTTCATGTCTCAAGATGGGCTTACTAACGTCTCAAAGTGAGGGAAGTTTGCAACGTCAACAACTTTATCAACTGATGGGCCTACTAACGCCTTAAAGCGAGGGAAGATAACAGCGTCAACCACTTCATCAAACCACGGGAAGATTAATAACAAACTCTCGAAGCGCTCTAATATCAGAGTAGCCAGTAACGACATTCAACTTTCAATTATCGACAGGCAAACGTCTAACTGTAGCATGTTGTTGGTAGACGCATATGAGGAGATTGAGGCCAAACTATCTGAGACATTGATGGAATGTTAGATGCGCAGAACGTTTGGAAATTAATATTAGAAATATCGAACGTGTAGACCAGTTCCCGCACAAGTTAATCGAGAACTGCACTGCCAAGTTTCGGGGGAAACAATAGACGGGTTTAAGTCTTAAGCCTGTTCAAGCCGCTGACATATCTTAGCAACTACGAGGCCGTATTTGGCTATTTAACATGGAGATAGACAGGATGCAAGTCTTACAGCTGCAAAACTGCGGAATTTATATGACCAACTGGAGCGTGCTTCAGATTGCAACACCAACTCCACACGCAAAGACTTTTAACCTAGGGACCTAGGGGAATCTCTAGAAGCTATAGAGAAGTCCGATAACAGACTGACATCAGACAAGCCGCATCCAGACGAAGTCGATGCCGCCAAAAAAAAATCTGTTGGAAGGAATGTGGGTTGATAAGTTAGGCAGTGTACATCTTCCCTCATCACATTCAGGTCAACGTGCGTGGGTTACCCCTTCATTTGTACCGTTACTGTGGCCATTAATAGTCCCTTTCCAGACATCCAGTTGCTGTTGCAAACCTGAAAATATTAAAGAGAGGGATTTCAGATAGATCCGTGTGGACTGAAGCCTGGCAGTGGAACAGAAATGAGAGCATGTCCTCGCGTATTTCATCATCACAGCAGCCTCTACAAAGGTCGTCATCTATAAGATGCATTTTCATGTTGTGACTTTTGAGTAAGTTGTGTCCAGCAACTATCCCTACTAGCGTCAAAATAGATTCCCTGTTCCTTTAAAGGAGTTTGTAGGTTCTGGACTTATCATACGCAGATCACATCCTCGGAAGAACCACTTCTGCAGACTGTTAAACGGCGATGACGAACAACATTCCGCTGTCAGGCAGAACGAACCATTCAATATTGGCAACGACAGCGAAAACTGCCAACCACCAGACCTGAGTGAAGTGAGGATAGCAATATCTAAACTCAAGCTTAATAAGGCCGCCGGAAATGACGGCCTTCCCGCTGAGCTCTATAAGGCCGGTGGAGATGACTTGGTTAGTAACATCCACCAACTCATAAGCCAAATCTGGTCGGATGAAAATATGCCTGAAGAATGGAACCTCAGCATCGTTTGCCCGATCCACAAAAAAGGAGACCCTCTGAACTGCGCCAACTACAGAGGCATAAGTCTCCTCAACATCGCCTACAAGATCCTATCTGCCGTAATATGTGAACGCCTGAAACCGTTTACCAACAACCTGATTGGCCCTTATCAGTGTGGTTTTAGGCCAGGATAGTCCACAACCGATCAAATTTTCACACTTCGGCACATCCTGGAAAAAACTCAAGAAGTCCAAATCGATACCCACCACCTATTCATCGATTTCAAAGCCGCATATGACAGCATTTATAGAGACGAACTGTACAGAGCCATGTCTAGTTTTGGTATACCGCCCAAACTCGTCCGTTTGTGTAGGATGACGATAGAGAATTCTCGCTACTCCATCAGGGTCGGAAACGACCTCACCGACTCATTCGATACCAATAAAGGATTTAGGCAAGGCGATGCGCTGTCATGTGACTTCTTTAATCTGATTCTTGAGAGAATTGTGCAAAACTCCAAAGCCAACACCAGAGGCACAATTTTCCAAAAGTCGGTTCAACTACTGGCATACGCTGACGATATCGTCATCATTGGTAGACCCTGATCATCCCAGTCCTGCTCTACGGCGCTGAAGCATGGACCGTATCAAAAGCGGATGAAGAAATCCTTGGTAGATTCGAGAGGAAAATTCTTCGGTCCCGTTTGCGTTGACGGGCTATGGAGACGAAGATTCAACCAAGAACTACACGAGCTGTACAGCGACATGCCCCTGGTCAAAAAACTCCGCATTGGACGTTTAAGATGGCTAGGACATGTAGAACGAATGGACACCAATACTCCGGCTCGCAGAGTCTTCGATTCCCAGCCAGACGTCGGACGCAATAGAGGAAGACGTCGCCTTAAGTGGCGCGCACAAGTGGAAACCGACCTCAACCAACTTGGAGTGCGCAACTGGAGGCAGTTAGCTAAGGACCGGGCTAATTGGAGAGGCATGTTGGTTGAGGCCCAGGTTCATTCCGGACTGTAGCGCCACTTAAGTAAGATCACATCCTCGTAGAATTTTCACTGGTGGAAAGGGAGTTCCAACTGTTTTTGGTGAAATCTAGTGCTTTCTGTCCCACCCATGATTTGAGGCCACATAGTGGTGGTTTGACAGACTGGTCTGCCTGATCAATGCTGGTCGCAGATTCTTTCCTCGACAGGTATGTCATTCATTGGCTGGTATGTCTCTGTGTCCGAGCACCCAGCAGAGCTAACCTTCAGCTCTTAACGACAATGCTTCACAAGTTTGAACTTAATTCGACAGCAAGGACTATCAATGAAGATGATGATATCATCTGGTATCGCAGGCATTGCTTTGGCTAACTCTGCTACTGCCAATATCTCGGCCCGGAAGGCACTGCTGTGTTCAGCCAGCCTACCTACCTACCTACCTACCTACCTACCTACCTACCTACATACCTACCTACAACCTACCTACCTACCCTCCAACGCCTACGTCCATTTTTGAACCACCAGTATAGATGGATATGGCTTCAGTGTCCAGTTCGTACCTCTACCATTGCTTTCTACTTCAAAAGACGCGGGCGAATGGTCTTTGAAAGTCAGGATAAGGCAGCATGAGAAACAGCTGAGCCCAGGTATCTGGTTGGAATTTGAGTGTTACCTCCAGAGTTAATTTTCCAGCAGTTGAGCTGACTGATTCTTATTGATTTTGGCTGCAGATTCTTGTATGAAAAGGTCTAATGGTAGCAGGTTGAGGATGTTCTCCAGTCCCACTGTTGTTGTGGTTCTCATTGCACTAGTAGTTGCCACAAATGCTATGAAAAGCATGTGGCAACCACAACAACAGCGAGACTGGAAAACATCCTCAACCTGCTACCATTAGACCTTTTCATACATGGTACCTTTGTACCTTTGTCATGTTTGTTAAAATGTTAAAAGTTTTCTTTTTAACCTTCCTCACTCAAGGTGCTTAGTGAGAACCTCCTAGTCTTTCTGAAAAAGGAAGATTTTGCCATCGGCCTTATCCAAGAATCCTGGGTAAGAGGTCTCACTATAAAGGGCACCAACGAGGATGACTACTTCTCCATAACATCGCATGGAGCGCACGGGTATAAACCGATCTCAACCAACTTCAAGTCTTCAACTGGAAGCAGTTAGCTACGGACCGGTACAAATCCCCAGAAAACCTCGATTACAGGTTTTTAGGAAATTCGCGTGCCTTTTCAAAAATGTTCAGTCGCCAGTATGAATATTTTTGTACACTTTTAGATGACATTGAGTCGAATGGCTGAATTACCTGCCAAGGTGTGCATTGGCGATGCAAAGACACGGAGTTTAGTGTACCCTACCTGCGTTGTTGCTGTTTATTGCTTTTCTTTGAGTGCCGTCTACCAGAATACTATAAAAAATGGAATTACCAGTTCATCTCGCCATATCTTTGCAAACCTAGAAAATTTTAGTCCTAAAAGGTCACACCACGTTAGGTCAGCGAAGGCTGTTAGCTCAATGTGGCTCTTAACATCAAAAAATGGTCCTGGCTGCTTTTTATAGAGCTGTTCACTACTCAGCTACAACAAATAAAATTATCGGTGTTATACCCTCCAACTTTGAAGCTGGCCATAGCATTGCAAGAGGTAGTCTGTAGAGGTCTCACGACGTCAGCTACAGCTATTAGGTTAGCAACCCCTGACAAAAGATTGTATTTAGAGGACACACGGAGTTAGGTCAGCGACACGCTATTAGCTTGATGTGGCCCTGCCACTATCTGCTATTGCGATAGGTAGGTGCTCGCTCCGAATTCTTCCCTCTTGTACTGACGAAGATTGTTACCATTTTCTCAGGTATCAACTTCTAGCTCTCAGTTGAATCGTAATCCTGGAAGTCAATGCGATGAACGTCCATCCAGAAAGGGTCTTTATGTGGAAATCAACCTGAAGGGCATAAAAGTTACGTTGGCGTACTAGTAATGTTCAGCAATTTGGCCCAAAACAGCAGGGTTTTACTCCAATGACCTCTGCCGCTTGGATGCTGAGTAATTGACCGGTTTAGTGGGTTGATCAGAGTCAACTTTAGGCGTCCAATCTAGTCTGACCTGCTGTTGGATCGTTCACAAGTTCTCCATTGTCTTCTTCAGGTGTCTTGTCGATGCATGGCGTTTTCTGTAGACAACTTTGAAGGGACAAGCCACGAGCCTAACGATCTAGTGAAATTCGATCTAGATTTCGTATTTGGCTTTGTTGCAGCAGCCAAAACTTGTGACGGTGGGTAAGACTTTGAGCTCCAAATGGAACCACGGTATCTTCGCAAATCATTTAAAAGATATTCGGTCCCGTCTATGCTGTTTGACTATGGAGACAAAGTTTTAGCCACGAATTTTTGGTACATCGATATAGACCTGGTCAAAGATTAAAGATAGCTAACGCATGGAAAGCGAATAGACAGCAGTACTTCATCTAGAAGAGTCTTCAATTCCAACGCGGAAGAGAAACACCTCGCCTGCGGTATCGTGGACAATTAGAAACCGACCTCAAATAATTTACTAGAAGTGTGCTTCTGGAGGCAGCCGGTTGAGGTCGACGTTCAATCTAGAATGTAACTCCAGGTAAATAAGCTAGCAAGGTTATTCCAAGAAGCTATTAGTTGGATCGATGTACTCCGAACTTAAAGCGAAAGTCCACTCTCCGTTCCAGCACTTCAGTGGTGTCTCCGACAGTAGGTTCTAAGGCTGTACTGGTTAAACAAATTATTGTTGGACCTTACTTATTTATCGAGCTACCGGCCCGTGAAGAGTATCTGCCTAAGATACTACAGCCTTCCATCCTCTACGATTCCGGGCTCGCTGCTTCCAGTTTTCTAGACAATGCGCTCTGTCATCCACGATGGCTTGGTTATTGAAAAGGAGGTTCGGTCTTCCTTGGCTTCTCGAACCTGGGGGCTGGGATTCGAAGATTCTCTTAGGTGGGGCATAACTGTCCATTCACTCGATGTGGCCGAGCCAATGAACTCGACGTGCGTAGTGAAGAAAATATTGCGGCCGTATCAGCTAGTGTGACAGAAGACCGCGAAATGTCGATTCGGCGCCGTTCCCAGCAGTTAGGCCTTTGTTACAGCACTACGTGGAAAATTTTGCGGAAGGATTTGGGCGTAAAGCCTTTTAAGATACAGCTGGTGCAAGAACTAAAGCCAGCCGACCTACCACAACGCCGAATTTTTGGTGAATGGGTTCTTGGACAGCTGGCCGAGGATCCGCTTTTTTATCGAAAAATTGTGTTCAGCGATGAGGCTCATTTTCGGTTGAATGGGTACGTAAATAAGCATAAGTGGGCATAACTGTCCATTCACTCGATGTGGCCGAGCCAATGAACTCGACGTGTTTTGCCTTTTTGGACTACATGGACATCTTGGTACAGCTCATAGAGTTCGCGGCTGTATCTTCTTCTCCATATGCCCACCTCGCGCATAGGACCAAAAATCCGCCGAAGTATATTTCTTTCTAGTGGAGCATAACTGTCCATTTGCTCGATGTGGCCGAGCCAATGTACTCGACGTGTTTTGCCTTTTTGGACTACATGGACATCTTGGTACAGCTCATAGAGTTCGCGGCTGTATATTCTCCTCCATTTGCCCACCTCGCGCATAGGATCAAAAATCCGCCGAAGTATTTTTCTTTCTAAGGAGCCCAGTATCAGCTCTCCCTTCTTGCTTATCGTCCAGCACACGACGCCATAAAGCAGATCTGGCAGGATAAGGGTTTTGTAGAGCACTTATTTCGTCCTTGGAGTTAGGAGTTTTGAAACCAGTTGGTTCGCCAAACCGAAGTAGCAACAGTTTCCTAGGGTAATTCTTCGCCGGATCTCCACTAGGGTGTCATTCGTGGAGTCTATGTTTACTCCGAGGTAGGTGAACTCCTTAACTAACAATAGTGACGTTCTGTCCTAGACAGATGTTTGTTTGTTTGTTGATAGCTGTACTTAGTTTTGTCCTCATTTACTTCAAGGCTAACGGATTTCGCCTGTTCTTCAATCGCAGTGAACGCTTTTATCACGGCACGTTGGGAGCGGCCGATGATGTCAATATCGTCCGCATAGCCCAGCAGCTGGACGGACCTGTTGAAGATAGTGCCTTCCGTGTTGACACCTGCCCTTCGCACTATCTGCTCCAGTACGAGATTGAAGACGTCACATGATCGCGCGTCTCCTTGCCGAAATCCGGTGCAAGTTCGGATGAGCTACTTCCATACTGCACGTTGCAGCGCGTGTTTTCCAGCGCCACGCGACACAGCTGAATCAGTTTTGTCGGGATTCCGAATTCAGCCATCGCCATATAGAGCTCCTGAAGATGTATGCTATCGTTCGCGGCTTTGAAGTCGATGAATAGGTGGTTTCGACTTGAAATTCGTTGGCCTTTTCCAGGATTTGCCTCAGCGTGAAAATTTGGTCTATAGTCGATCTGCCGGGCCGGAAGCCACACTGGTACGTGCCGATTAGTATGTTGCAGAACGGTTTTAGACGTTCACACAGTATGTTGGATATGATCTTGTATGCGGCATTTATCAGGGATATGCCTCGATAGTTCTTGCAAGACATAGGATTGCCCCATCAGATTGGGCATATGGAGCTGATAGTCCAGTCATCGGGCATGTTTTCTTCCACGCATACTTGGTTGATGATTCGGTGCATGCTCCCTACCAAAACATCACCACTGTATATAAAAAGCTCCGCTGGTAAGCCATCAGAACCGGCGGCCTTGTTGTTCTTAAGCTTTTTTATAGCTAATCCAACTTCTTCCATACTAGGTGGTGGATCTAGTTCTTCATTGACTGGACGTGGGTTCTCTTCTTTTCCTATCACTCTCTCTACATGATGCCCTTTAAGCAGCTGCTGGAAATGCTGCTTTAACACATCTGCTAGTTCCTGCGCTAGGGTGACTAGGTTTCCTTCGCTGTCTCGAAGAGACTGCGTTCCGGTTTTGTAGCCAGCAGGCAGTTGCTTGGCCTTTTTATAAAACCTCCGGATGTTGTTACGATCGCGCGATTCTTCGATCTCTTTGAGCTGGGGCGCTGGGTGAGCCCTCTTTTTCTACGCAGGGTTTTCTTTTCCACCCTTCTCCTGGCTCTATACCCTTCTCTCACTGGCCCTGATATGCGCTGCAGCGCTTTCTTGTGTATACCTTCTGTCACCATTTTCCTGTACACGCATTCATCATCATACCACGGGCTTTTGCGGGGGTGGATGGTACTCTACAGTGGTTTCAGCTAACTCCTTGATAATGTCGTGATACTGGCACCACTGATTGTTGGCGTCTGTTGTAGGTGGATGCACAGAGGAAAGTTTCATACTCAGGCGCTCAGGACCTTGTGGAATTAAATTTTAACAAAACCTTGCTTTTAAACCAGCCGACAGTAAAGCCTTAGAATCTACTGTCGGAGTAACCCCCGAAGTGCTGAAACGGAGAGTGGACTCTTGGTTCAAGAACATTAATCCGTATATATCAGGTAAGGCCAGACAAAGCTATGTTCGCCATATGTATTCGAATATACCGTTCAAGAGTTAGCTTGGTTTCTAGCTTGCACAAGCAGTAAGGCGCTTTCTCGGAGTCACGAGTATTATGATCGGTCCCACTGGAAGAAGGAAGAAGATGATGACTTGATTGGATTGAAGTTAAGGAAGAAGTTCGTCGTGTATTCGAAAATGCAGTTCACGTCTCCGCAGATGGAGGAAAAGGATGGGGTTCGCCTTGTATATAGCTCACTCCGGCGCCTGTTATATTTATTACGTCAGCAATTAGGTGGATTATTTGCCATGTTAATCGGTCCCAATGTACGTTGGAAGGTAAAGAGAAGGAGAAGAATAAGCATGAAAGGACGTTTTGCTTTTAGCTTTCAGATCATACGAAGAAGATGAAGGACAAACAAAAAGTTTGCCATGTTTTCGGATATACAGTTGAGGCCTGCGCTTCTTCTTTTAATTACGTCAGCAATCAGACCGTTTCTCTGACATCAGTCTCAATAGACGCTAAAAGAAAAATAGAAAGAGCAGAGTAAGCTTCTGACCATACTTAGCCCTAACAAGTCTGCAATTAGAAAAATCACTTCGGAAACTTTTTTTTGATTTGAATTCCCCTCAATAGTGTGCCATCATTGCATCCAACCAACATCACTTCAAGCAGCAATCCAGAAACACTCCCTCTCGGATCAATTACTACAAGACTTCTCTCAGCTCATTTCAGACACCAAATTGACTGCTTGCATACACGCAACACTCCGTATAGTGGAGCTAAACATTAAATTGCATCAATCTTCGCACGGATACTCTACCCCTCATCCTTCCGCCGTTGAATCCACTCAAATCCTAGCAAGATACTTCAAACAAACAAAAAAGTGGTCTTATCCATGATTTAGTCTAAAGATACTGCACCCAGTTATCCTCCTCATCATGGAGGAGCAGAGATTATGTCGTCGTTTAAGACATCGTCATCGTCATCACCATCCGTTATCATAATGCCGGGACTGGAGTGCAGTGGTGGTGCGGGATGGACGATGATGCGAATTGTGTCTCCTGCTTGGAAGACCGCACCCAAATAAAAAAAAAAAAACTCTCGCTTACGTGCGTCGTAGTATGGATTAAATATTTTATGACAGTTTTGCATGGATGCATCTGTACCAGAAGAGAGATCGGTAGTGGTTGGTTACTGATGATGGTCGTGGAGGTGGTGTATAAGCCCAGGGCTAAAGCGGAACACATCCGTTTGGGTGTGTCTCCATATCTATTGGCCCGAAAAAAAATAAAAAGAACGCCAAAGCAATTTAGCTCCGATGGTAATGGTAATCCCATCAAGAGGGCATACTTCACATGGGCACTCGCTACAGGGATATAAAGGGATTTATTCTTAGGACGGAGAATTGTTGGTCAATGTCCTTGTTCTTTGTTTTGAACAATTTGGTTTAACCGTAGTGGTAATATTTTAAGTCATTACAGCTATGCGCTTTTTGAGCCTACGGCTAATAGCTTTCTTAAAAGATGTCTAAACAGAATGAGTCTTTGTCTTAAGAGCTATGGGTGTCAGTCAAAGTCTACTGGCCCACTTTCTACTTTTATTTCTTTCAAAACTTGTACTTTGTAGTCAACTTGTAGATGTGGTCGAAGCTAGCTCCGAAGAACGTAGAAAACTTCTCGAAAGAGCTATTAACATACTTCATATAGTTTCATTGCACCATCTACGATAATGTGCAAGCAGCTCCGAATTAATCAGAATGACGTACCCTGTCATTCGTTATCCCCTGATCCTTTAAACGGAGGAACTCCCTTTTTGTCGTCTAGAAACTAAGGGCTGGGGTTCCATGATTCTCTTGGCTAGAGCATTACAATTCATTCACGCACTGAGGCTGTCCACATATAGCTAGTCGACGTGTTTTTATCTATTAGACAGCATCAACAGTTTGGAACGACCATTCCACTTCCTCGCTAGCCCAGTACATAGCCTTTTCTTACAACCATGCACGTGTGGAATTATATTTTGTGATAACGAAACCTTCAATTTTATGGCGAGCTTCAAAGGTCCAACTTGAATGATTTGTACTTATAATGGAATCGTGAATACGGTCTTAGGTCTATAGTCTATAAATGTCAGGTGGTTGACACTATTATACGTGCGGAGTTGCTAGTCTCCCATCGGACGCGTCCTCGAGTTGAGGATAGAGGAACCCTGTGCAGATATGCGGGGTAGGTGGGAATTAAAATACCACTCGTTGACCAAAAGCAATGGTTAAGGTCCCCTATTAAAAAAAAAACCTAACCAGACGGCAGCGGAAGAATTTCCAAGTTGAAGTCAACAGTGACATATTCGCACAACAGCAATCTAGGAAGATGAAGGGTTATTCAGGCCTCTTGAACAGAGATGGTGGCGAAAGAGCTGAGAGGCAAATGTCAGCTCTCAATCCCCGTGTCCTAGGAGTATCTATAAAATTCTATCTGGGTGTCCAGGTTTGAGGTTGTGCATTGCATTAGCTAGCCACTCACGTTACGAAGCAACCAAGAGCCTCAGAAAAGACTGATTTTATTGTTGCCGAACATGCTAAATGAAAAACGGACATAGATGTTCGTATCCATAAAGCGGACATTACTGCCATCCAAGAAATACGATATTATGGGCCAAGCAAAAAGAAATTGATAACCTGTGACAGCGACTATTCGGATGTGGATTTGTTATACCTGCCAAACTTTGGCAAGAAGTTTTATGCTTTCAAGACATCAGCTAACGCATTGCAACAATTCACATCAAGGCCAAATTCGGCAACATAAGCCAAATTAAAACACACACTCTCCGGCGGAGGACACAAATGAAATTGTAAGAGACTGCTTGTATGAGGTTCTGGACAAAACTTATGAGCAACTACCAACAACCTGATCGGCCCTTATCAGGGTGCTTTATGCCAGGAAAGTCAACAACCGTTCAAATTTTCACACTTCGGCAGATCCTGGAAAAAACCCAAGAAGTCCAAATCGATTCCAAGCCAAATACGACAGCATTTGTGTGTTTAAGGATAGTGATGCGATTACAAGCGTTCTAACTCTAGCTTCTCACTATCAACTCCTAATCTCACCTCCTCGCTGGTGACTGGTGGGTGCCTAGTACCCCGACTGGAGACGGGGTATTATACCCCTGTGGAAGGTCGTTGATGGCAGCAAACGAGAGATGGGGAGGAGTGTCCTCTCACTAAGGCACTCACTCTCAGGCGGCAGCGGAGGAATTCCCTAGATGGAGTCAACGGTGGCGCCTACAGCTCCAGTTTGATCGAACTGGTAGTAAAATCCCTATATGAGCTGCTTCGACATATTTGGACACCAAGTCTATAGGGAGTTCCAATACTGAGCTAGGGTATTGGAAAAGAGTTGGTGGCGGAGGAGCCCTCAATGGGTCAACGGCAGCGCTAATACCCCAAAAATGGGCTACTGACATCGGTATTTTTTCCGGCCCGCTGTCCTAGGGTCAAAACAAGGACCTGGCCCTCCAGGTTGGGGGTTGTGCTTTGGGTTAACTACCCGTCCACAGAAAAATAAATATTGTTACGAAGCAACCACTAGCCTCGGAAATGACTGATTTTATTGTTGACGACCATGCTAAACGAAAAAAGGACAACGACGTACGTATCTGCACCTGGAATGTAAGAACATTAAACAGGAGAGGTGCAGGCGAACAACTAGCGGAAGCCCTAAACTGCTACAAAGCAGACATTACTGTCATCCAGGAAATACGATGGGATGGGCCGGCCAAAAAGAGGATGAAAAACTGTGACATCTACTATGGACCGCGTTATAGTGAGCAGAAACAGCGACTATTTGGATGCGGATTTGTTATAAGTGCCAGACTTAGGCAAGAAGTCTTATGTTTCCAAGACATTAGCGAACGCATAGTAACAATCCGCATCAAGGCCGAATTCGCCAACATAAGCCTTATATGCTCTCACGTCCTGAAGGAGGAAAACGATTATAAAGCGAAAGACTGCTTCTACGAGCTTCTTACAAAACCTATGAGCGACTACCAAAGGTAGGAAGAGAAGACATCTTAAGCAGAAACCACAGCCTACACGACAACATGTCTAGCATCGGACTTGGGCTAATTGACTTCGCTACGGGACGAAATGCCACTATAGCCAGCACACGGTTTCCTCACCTCGATATACATAAGGGGACATGGCGGTCTCCAGATCAACGAACGGTCAACCAAATTGATCACATTGCGATAGACAAGAGGCACGCACCCAGTATTTTGGATGTCCGAACATTCCGAGGGACTAACATCGACTCGGACCAATATATCCCTTACGCCACAAAAAACCAGAAATACGGTGAAAAAATTGAATGTCGAAAGACTGCGATCGCAAGAGAACGCCAAGGCCTTCGCCCAACCTCTCGATTCACAACACACCACTAGCATCTAAAGTCGAAGAAGAAGATCAGCCGCAACTGATGTGCAAGGTTTCTCGCGGCGACCACCAAGAAACCGCTGGTTTGATGAGGAATGCCGACAGATGCTCGCAGCCAAGAACAAGGCCTACAAGGCTAAGCTGTAGGTGAAGACGAGAACTGCCATTGAGCTCTATAGGCAAAGAAGAAGGGAAGAACATCGGCTTTTCAGAAAGAAGAAAGAGCGCGATCGAGGATATAGAGAGGTGCCACTCCAGGAACGATGTTCGCAAGTTTTACCAAAGTGTAAAACGTCAAATCCAAGGATACAAGGCTCGAACAGAATCCTGTCGAGATGAACAAGGAAATATCGTAGTTGAGACACAGTCGATGCTGAGGATATGGAAGAACCACTTCTGCAGACTGTTAAACGGCGATGACGAACAACATTCCGCTGTCAGGCAGAACGAACCATTTAGTATTGGCACCGACAGCGAAAACTGCCAACCACCCGACCTAAGTGAAGTGAGGAATATCTAAACTCAACCTTAATAAGGGTACCGGAAAAGACGGCCTTCCCGCTAAGCTCTAAAAGGCCGGCGGAGATGACTTGGTAAGTAACATCCACCAACTCATAAGCCGAATCTGGTCGGATGAAAGTATGCCTGAAGAATTGAACCTCAGCATCGTTTGCCCGATCCACAAAAAAGGAGACCCTCTGAACTGTGCCAACTACAGGGGCATAAGTCTCCTCAACATTGCCTACAGGATCCTATCTGCCGTAATATGTGAACGCCTGAAACCATTTACCAACAACCTGATCGGCCCTTATCAGTGTGGTTTAAGGCCAGGAAAGTCCACAACCGATCAAATTTTCACACTTTGGCAGATCCTGGAAAAAAACTTAAGAAGTCCAAATCGATACCCACCACCTATTTATCGATTTCAAAGCCGCATACGACAGCATTTATAGAGACGAACTATACAGAGCCATGTCTAGTTTTGGTATACCGCCCAAACTCGTCCGTTTGTGTAGGATGACGATGGAGAATTCTCGCTGCACCATCAGGGTCGGCAACGACCTCATCGACGCATTCGATACCAAAAAAAAATGATTTAGTCAAGGCGATGCGCTGTCATGTGCCTTCTAAATATCATTCTTGGAGGATTGTGCAAAACTACCGAGCCAAAACCAGAGGTAGAATCTTCCAAAAATCGGTGCAACGTCTAGCATACGCCGACGATATTGACATCATTGGTCGACTCAACGTGATGTCATAGCCACGTTTGCTAGTATAGAGAAGGAAGCGGCAAAAATGGGTTCTTCAGGGCAGGACCATGCTTATGCTGCCAGTAGAAAAGGGCACACATCATCGACATTGACTTGGACAAAACGTTACCATTGACAGATATAACTTTGAGGTAGTACGGGACTTTGTCTGCCTAGGCTCTGCTTTTAACTTTGACAACAACATCTCGTCAGAAATCAAACGGAGAATTGCTCTTGCCAACCACTGTTTCTTCGGGCTAAGAAGGCAATTTAGTAATAAAGCCCTCACTCGAACTGCTAAGGAGATCCTATATAAGACCCTGATCATCCCAGTCCTGCTCTACGGCGCTGAAGCATGGACCGTATCAAAAGCGGATGAAGGAATCCTTGGTCGATTCGAGAGGAAAATTCTTCGAAAAATCTTCGGCGCCGTTTGCATTGACGGGCTATGCAGACGAAGATTCAACCAGGAACTATACGAGCTATAAAACGACATACCCCTGGTCAAAAAAAAAAACTCCTCATTGGACGTTTAAGATGGGTAGGACATGTAGAACGAATGGACACCAATACTCCGGCTCGCAGAGTCTTCGATGCCCAGCCAGACGTCGGACGCAGTAGAGGAAGACCTCGCCTAAAGTGGCGCGCACAAGTAGAAAACGACCTTAACCAACTTGGAGTGCGCAACTGGAGGCAGTTAGCTAAGGACCGGGTTGATTTGAGAGGCATGTGGCTTGAGGCCTAGGTTCATTCCGAACGAACAAAGTGATCTTCAGATTTGCGCTTGTAAATTCCGAAAAAATAGCGTGTAGCCGAAAAGCTCCTGGAAGTATTCAATCAAAAAAGCGATATCATCCGTCGTCGGAGGAGTCGGTATCTGCTGTTGTTGGATTTGATTTTCTACACATTTTTGATGCAACCGGCTTGTTTATACCCATTGTCCACCTTTTCCTTACAATCATTCATGTGTTCATGTGCTCATCTTGCACGATAGCGGAACCTCCTGCTTTATGTCGAATCCGAACGACTGAGTTCCGATAACATTTTGTCGACAATTTTAAATGTTGCTACGTTTATCCAATGTTCCTAAGAGCCACTCCTAACATACCCTCTCGCTTCTAATGATATATTCTAATGGACCGATCTCTTGTGCACCTCTGCTGTAAAGACCACTTCGAACAATAAACCGATAAGTATACCCTCGTTCTAGACCCCGATACAAACCGACTTGAGCTCATCAAGCCTGTGTACGACATGCGTTTAATTTGTTTGAAAAGATGCGTATCTCAACGCATTTATGTGGCCCCCAAATTAAGTCACCTGTTCGGACATTAAAACCACTTCTGGAAAGCATTTCATGACCGAAAATAAAGTGCTTATTTTATTGATCACATCTCGAGCAATCAAACAGCCCATCTGCCTGATTGAGACATCAAAATTAACGCCAAATAATTTCCCCTCCCATCAAATGAGAAAGTATCCCCCGAACGGAGATCACTTCGCCCAGATACGACTGCAATCCTCTCTTGCATTTGCATAAACCAATCGAAATGTTGCACCTAATTTCCAAATGAAATAAAAACCGTAAATGTCCTCCTTATCGCCGGTCCCAAGAACAGGCTCTATGCAAATGAGCTATCATAACAGATATCAATGGACTCGTCCGAGATCAAACTCACTGATGATGTTTAAATTAATTGCCAGCTATGTGACAGATTAATGACATCCAAATCACGGGTCTTATCTTCCCGGTGAACCAAATAATCAGCTCGTTCAGACTTGGACTGGGCTGCTAATTAATTTACGACCTATCTGCACCCCTTATCATGACGTGTATAGAAGCGTACCTTCAATAACTTATCACTCAGCATCATCGGCTGCGGAGGATCATTAAGAACTCAACTGATCTCTAACCTTGTTCTGTGCATCTATCCCCCTATTCGAATCGGATGGATGATTGAAAAGTACCCGCAGCTCAGTCACTCACCTCCCCGAGCCACCCACAATCCGATGGATTATGATGATGCAACTCTATCCGGATCCATTCCAATCGAAGAGAAATTAATATTTTTATGTTTTGGGAGATTTTTGATTTAATTAATTTTTTTTCTGACGAAGAAGATACACCATACCATCAGGCTAGTCCCGCTGTTTGACAATTAATCACTCAACGGATTTGGGAATAACCGCTTGCAGTCATATCGCTGTCAATCGGGATCGCTCGAGTGAGTTACACTCGTGCTGGTTCAGAGATTGACCCTCGGCTATTCGTTAACAATTAAGATCTTCGGAGTTACACGCCTCGATAGGGTGTTCAGTGTGCTCATATCAACGGGCTGATTAATCAAGATCCACCAAGATGCGGAGCTTGCCTTTCGGGGTCACGAGAAATTATGATTTTTCTAGTCGACAATGGTAAGGAGATACTTTTTTGGGATTTTATGTGATCCGGTTGGAGTTTTGGAAGTTTTTATTGGAAATTTTGACAGCTCACTTAGTGGATCATTAATTTTCGTGGTTACTGAAAGTCAGAAGCTGAATTGCGATTTATCTGTAATTTATTTCGGTTGTTGGTAATCGTTAGATGCAAGTGTGGTGTAGTTAGGAAGGGGGCAATACAAATTACTGGAATTTATCTGAAGCGTAACAATTATGTTATGGAGGTTGTTATTGTTCCCATAATGCATTTGAGGTTGAAGTATGTGTTTAGATAATCAACACATCTGCGGGGCATTTGTTGTCATAAATGGGCCGTTAGGTGATGTCAAATCTAAGCGCCGAGGGGAAATCATTTTTGGTTCATTTAGAGGAGGGATTTTGCAGGATTTGGGGAGCTTCGATTTCAAATAAATGAGCACATGCCGTAGCCAGACTTAATTTACCGGCTTCCGACTTGTTGAGGGTCTCTACCTGAGACAAGGCAGCCTTCCATCCTCTTCGATCCTAGACGCGTTAGTGCAAGTTGTTCAGTCCAAGCGTTCCGACATCCGCAATCTCTTGATCCATAAACTGCAAATATACGTTTTCTATGTCGCCTCGAAACTGATGGTTGGGATTCGAAGATTCTTTTGGCGGGAGCATTATTGTTCGCCAATGGGTCAACGGCAGCGCTCATATCCCGAAATGGGCTACTGACATCGGTATTTTTCCGGCCCGCTGTCCTAGGGTCAAAACAAGGGCCTGGCCCTCCAGGTTGGGGGTTGTGCTTTGGGTTAACTACCCACCCACAGTTACGAAGCAACCAATAGCCTCGGAAAGGACTGATATTATTGTTGACGACCGTGCTAAACGAAAAAAGGACAACGACGTTCGTATCTGCACCTGGAATGTAAGAACATTAAACTGGAGAGGTGCAGGCGAACAACTAGCAGAAGCCCTAAACTGCTACAAAGCAGACATTACTGCCATCCAGGAAATACGATGGGATGGGCCGGGCAAAAAGAGGATGAAAAACTGTGACATCTACTATGGACCGTGTTATAGTGAGCAGAAACAGCGACTATTTGGATGCGGATTTGTTATAAGTGCCAGACTTAGGCAAGAAGTCTTATGTTTCCAAGACATTAGCGAACGCATTGTAACAATCCGCATCAAGGCCAAATTCGCCAACATAAACCTTATATGCTCTCACGTCCTGAAGGAGGAAAACGATTATAAAGCGAAAGACTGCTTCTACGAGCTCCTTGACAAAACCTATGAGCGACTACCGAAGTACGATGTTAAAATCGTGCTGGGAGATTTTAACGCAAAGGTAGGAAGAGAAGACATCTTTAGAAGTATTGCCGGAAACCACAGCCTACACGACAACATGTCTAGCATCGCACTTAGGCTAATTGACTTCGCTACGGGACGAAATGCCACTATAGCCAGCACACGGTTTCCTCACCTCGATATCCATAAGGGAACATGGCAGTGTCCAGATCAACGAACAGTCAACCAAATTGATCACATTGCGATAGACAAGAGGCACGCATCCAGTATTTTGGATGTCCGAACATTCCGAGGGGCTAACATCGACTCGGACCACTACCCTGTTGTAGCCAAGGTAAGGATGCGGATATCCACCACGCCACAAAAAAAAACGGAAATACTGTAAAAAAAATTAAATGTCGAAAGACTGCAACCGCCAGAGACCGCCAAGACCTTCGCGCAACGCGTACCCCTTAACCTCTTGACTCACAACACACCACCAGCATCTAATGTCGAAGAACAATGGCAACGATGCCAACAAGCCATTAGATCAGCCGCAACTGATGTCCTAGGTTTCTCGCGGCCACCAGCACGAAACCCCTGGTTTGATGAGGAATGCCGACAGATGCTCGCAGCCAAGAACGAGGTCTAGAAAGCTAAGCTGCAGGTGAAGACGAGAGCTGTCATTGAGCTCTATAGTCAAAGAAGAAGGGAAGAACACCGGCTTTTCAGAAAGAAGAAAAAAGAGCAAGAAAAGCGCGTGATCGAGGATATAGAGAGGTGCCATTCCAGGAACGATGTTCGCTAGTTTTACCAAAGTGTAAAACGTCAAAGCCAAGGATACAAAGCTCGAACAGAATCCTGTCGAGATGAACAAGGAAATATCGTAGTTGAGACACAGTCGATGCTGACGATATGGAAGAACCACTTCTGCAGACTGTTAAACGGCGATGGAACAACATTCCTCTGTCAGGCAGAACGAACCATTTAATATTGGCAAAGGTAGCGAAAACTGCCAACCACCCGACCTAAGTGAAGTGAGGATAGCAATATCTAAACTCGAGCTTAATAAGGCCGCCGGAAATGACGGCCTTCCCACTGAGCTTTATAAAGCCGGCGGAGATGACTTGGTAAGCAACATCCACCAACTCATAAGCCAAATCTGGTCGGATGAAAGTATGCCTGAAGAATGGAACCTCAGCATCGTTTGCCTGATTCACAAAAAGGAGACCCTCTGAACTGTGCCAACTACAGAGGCATAAGTCTGCTCAACAAGTTTGAAGTCTGAACGCCTGAAAAAGTTTACCAACAACCTGATTGGCCCTTATCAGTGTGGTTTAAGGCCAGGAAAGTCCACAACCGATCAAATTTTCACACTTTGGCAGATCCTGGAAGAACCCAAGAAGTCCAAATCGATACCCACCACCTATTTATCGATTTCCAAGCCGCATACGAAAGCGTTTATAGAGACGAACTATACAGAGCCATGTCTAGTTTTGGTATACCGCCCAAACACGTCCTTCTGTGCAGTATGACGATGGAGATTTCTCGCTGCTCCATCAACGTCGGAAACGGCCGCACATTCGATACTAAAAATGGATTTAGGCAAGGTGATGCGCTGTCATGTGATTTCTTTAATTTGATTCTTGAGAGGATTGTTCAAAACTCCAGAGCCAACAACAGAGGCACAATTTTCCAAAAATCGGTGCAACTACTAGCATACGCTGATGATGTTGACATCTTTGGTAGGACTCAACGTGATTTCATAGCGATGTGTAGAAAAAAAAAGCGGTGAAAGTGGGTTTTAATGAGTTTAAGAGTTAAGCAGATTCTATATAGGTCCCTAATCATCCCAGTCCTACTTTACGGCGCTGAAGCATGGACCGTATCAAAAGCGGATGAAGAAATCTTTGGTCGATTCGAGAGAAAACTTCTTTGAAACATCTTCGGTCCCGTTTGCGGTGGGCTATGGAGATTTAACCACGAACTATACGAGCTGTACAGCGACATACCCCTAGTCAAAAAACTCCGCATTGGACGTTTATGATGGCTAGGACATGTAGAACGAATGGACACCAACACTCCGGCTCGCAGAGTCTTCAATTCCCAGCCAGACGTCGGACGCAGTAAAGGAAGACCTCGCCTTAAGTGGTGCGCACAAGTAGAAACCGACCTCAACAAACTTGAAGTGCGCAACTGGAGGCAGTGATATCCTTTGCAAGTAAAAGTCTTTCAGTTTTCGAACAGAGATACTTTCTGAAAAAGAGAGTTTGGCGCTTGTGTGGGCAGTTGAGAGGTTCTATTTTTATTTGACCGGTTTGGAATTCGACTTGGTAACTGATCACAAGCCACTTGAAGCGACTTTTTATCCGAAATCCAAACTGCCAGCTGGAATTGAGCGCTCTGTGTTGCGGATGCAATCGGTTAGGTTCAATCTACCAATCTGGAAAACAAAACATTCCTGATTCAGTATCCAGACTATGTAAATGAATTTTCATCATTTGACGATAACGGTGAGAGTAATATTTTCCAAATAATTGAATGCGCTACACCAAGCTCAGTAATAATTTCTGATATTGAAAATTATGGCAACAGGATACTGAATTACCGGGCGCAATCAACAAGTTGCATAATAACGCTTGGGGTAACGAAACAATGAACGCATACTATCTGTTTCGATTCGAACTGTCTAACATCACAATACCATCCCGGCGAAACTTTAATAAAGCGAAGATTGCGAGCTAAGGTATATGGAGGTCGCGAATCGACAGAAATATAGAAGTCGACCAAAGAAGCTCCTATGACCCGGCATGAATTCCCAGGTAGACCGTGGCAGTATTTAGGTGTGGATCCTAAACATAAATGGGGTTTCGTGGTTATTGATTATTAGACGCGGCGCTACCATGAGATAAAGTTTTTTTTTAGGAAAATAACGTCTGAAGTAATCATGGATGTTCTACGGGTTTTTTCAACGGGGACGCTACAAAAGTAGAGCGACAGGGACAGCAAACGACGCCATATTTCTTGCCGCTCTTTTGACATTTCTCTTCAGTTAGGTTTGCCATTTCATGATGGAAAGATATACGAGCCAACAATGAGTCGAAATTATTAAAATTTACTACCGAAATTCGGAGTCAGTGGCCTCAATGTTAAAAGCGCTACGTCCAATTTATGGTCGTCATAATCGTCCTAGCAGATCAACAATTGAGCGTCTAGTGGAAAAAATTTGAATCCACAGGCACAGTCCAAAATATTCCCGTGCCAGTGAGACAAAGAAGTGCCCGTAGTATCGAGAATATTGCTGCCGCTGAGGCTTCAGTTGAAATTTTTCTCTCACACGTCGTTCTCAAGCGTTGGGCATCTCTGTGATGTCGTTGTGGCGAAAAGATCTTGGCCTACATCCTTACGAGATCAGAAGCGTCGTATGTTCGTGAATTGGGCTGAGCAACAACTTGAATATGATTCGGATTTTCATCGAAAAATCATCTTCAGCAATGAGGCTCATTTCTGGCTGAATGGCTTCGTCAATAAACAAAATATGCGGTATTGGTCAGGCAGCAATCCACACGTACTCTATGAGTCATCATTGCATCCCGAAAAAATTACGGTTTGGTGTGTTTTATGGGCCGGCGGCGTCATTGGGCCGTACTTCTTCCATGATGATCAAGACCGGCACGTTACTGTGAATGGGAATCGCTACCGTTCAATGATAACCGAATATTTTTGGCCACAATCGAATGATATGGACTTGGAGTACATGTGGTTCCAACAGGACGGCGCCACGAGCCACACAGCGAATGTCACAATCAATTTATTGGAAACCAAGTTTGGACAACGTGTTATCTCACGAAATGGTCCAGTCGCTTGGCCGCCTCGGTCGTGCAATTTGACGGCGTTAGACTGTTTCTTGTGGGGCTACGTCAAGTCGATGGTCTATGCCAACAAGCCAGCGACGATTGATGAACTTCGTACGAATATCAATCGTGAAATTGCAGCAGTATCGGCCGATTTATGCTTGAAAACCGTCGAAAATTGGGTTCAGCGTCTGGACTTCTGCAAGCGTGCCCGTGGTGGCCATGCAAAAGAAATCGAGTTCAATACTCATAATAACATCGAACTTACTTTCACAGGAATAAAGAATTTCATTGAAATCCAAAACTGTTTTTTTTTTATTTAAAAAAAAACAATTGTAGCGATCTTTTTGAAAAACCCTTTAGAAGAAATGTGCTGAAGACTCGGATATCCGAAATCCATAAAGGAAAAGAAAGGGATGATATGAAACGCTGGGCAAACAAGTAAACATAGAGATAGGAGATTTAGTAAAGGCCATTCTACAGTAAACCCCGCATGAAATCGGTATTTGATACCGGAACCACAGCAATAGAGGGCGATGAATGGCGATTCGGTGCCAAGGAATTCTGTGCTGTAGTAACACTGGACATTACTAAATATAAGGCTGATGAACTCACCAGATATGGGACTAAATTACCTGTTATACCCGACAGTGGAATGCACTAGGTATTCCTATCTTCTCATGCAAAAGCTTACTAGCGCAGTATGCTAACAACAAATCCAATCTGAGATGGAGTCTTGGGATTACGTGTCAAATAACCAAACAAATTTGGACAAAGCTGAATTTAAGAAGATCCAAGGGACTGATTTTGCTCGTTAGACCATACATTATCGCAATCATAGGCGTCATCAATATAGACATTGGTTAATAGGAAGGCAACCACAAAGGATAGGTCTTCACTCAAACGACTTCTGCAAAGCTGCATGGACGAAGTGGAAGAAGAAACAACTTCGTTGTAACTGCCCGGCCCTATCAAACAAAATGAAGCTTCATCTTGAAGATTACTGCTTTCATAATCTCGGCGATTTGACAAAAGCGGAACGGAGAAGTCTTCTCCGTCGTTTTATTAGAAACTCCGATTGATTTTCTCACAGATAATAACGAGAATGGACAATATCCACGTGGTATCACAATGGACCAAAAACTGGCCTAAGTGTGCTGGCACACTCGCTGGCAGCAACCATAACCTAACCCAACCTAAACGCTGGACATAAGAAACGCATTCAACTCTGCATACTGGTCATTCATAAGAAGAATAATGGTCCGCAAAGGCAATCCAGAATAGCTTAGAAGAATGATCCCAAAGGCACTCCTATGGACACCGGAAGGAGCCAAATACTAGATATAACATGGATCGATGATCTGACGTTTGGATTCGGCATAAAATTAGGTGTCACCCAAATCTTTAAGAAGTGCACATCAATGACGGATGAATGTGGGAAAAGCTGAAATATTTCCCAGTCTTTTGCGCCAAAACCTTCTGTTTATTTCATCGAAATTTCGTTGACAGAATCTGTAATCTTCACTTTCAGAAAGAGCCTTAGTAGGCTTAACATCTTCTATTGAACAAATTCTCAAGTTGTTGATCCGTGAATCTTATAGAACTAGTTCCATGGCATCTGTAACCAATTCTATCGTCTTGATGTATTAGATTCGAGAGGATTGATGATGCACACAATGGCATTATCACTCCTCTTGTGTCACGACTCCTCCTGACTTGACAATTTACGAATATCAATCCACTATACGCAAATCGGGAACGCACACGATTTTGACAGATCTCCAAATAATTTGTTTTGATGATCTAATTCCTGGTCCATCAACAACCCGACCATGACCATAAATCACGGATATCAAAACATCAGCACCGCGTTCTCCTAAATAGATTCGCTCCATTGTTTAGCAACAAAATACGGTCTTTCGACACGAGAACCCCTTTCCAAGATAATGACGGATGTAAGCCGTGTCCGCCGCTCACTAAGATCCCGTCCAAATGGCATCTTGGGATGAGAGCACGCGTGCTCCCATTTACCACGCCGCCGCACATCCACACTTAATCTAATTTTGAGTCGGAATTCAATTACCACTTCAGAGCGGTCGGCGATAACAATGTGACGGTCCGATACACCTTTTCCTTGGACGGGTCTAATCGATTGGCATGCACTTCATGTCTTGTGCTACCTGAATTCTCTCGAAATTCCATCATCAGTGGTGTACCTGCGGCAACATGGTTGACTCAACTTGTGGTTAATTGTTGGCTCGGCTATACAATGGACGGAGTTTATCGGCGTGCGGTGGGTCACCTCCAAAACAATTCATTTGGATCATTGTCCGATAAGATACACACAGACACACACACGCTTAATCCGTACGATCGAAACAAAGGGACCTCCATGAAACGTCAGAGATGTTGTGTTGATGTTTCCCACGATTGGCGAAATGTTTCGTCCACCTCATGCAGCAATTCCCCGTCGATAAGGATAATTATCTGTTGCAGTTGTTGTGCAAAACAGACGACAAAAGAAATCGATAATCGCAAATAATTTTGTACCGTCGATCGTCATCGTCATCGTCGTCCTTGTTCCTTTTTTGCGATCGGTTGGTCACGAATGGCCAGGTCGTCGTCGTCCCGTCCCTTCGCTTCGGATCAAATTGCTCCGATCTGGCACTTAGGAGATAAGCGCGAATATAACTTTTAATTATGGCTTCGGAGTGAGGCTGAGCGCAAGTCCGATATTGCTGTTTGTTTTACCTTGGACCGGAGGATGCGATTCTGTTGCGTCTTTCATATTTGCACGTCTTGTCCTGAGTGCGTGGATACCTGAAAATGATGCGTGTGACTTGTAAATCGAAGTCGAGATGAAGTCATTTTTTTTAGTGGATGCAGCTGAACAACGTGCTGTATGAGGCTGGCTTTCAGGATTTTTTTTGGGAAGTAATTACGTGAATTTCGACTCGATGGGTAAATGGAAACTCAAAACCGCTTATTACCGGCGGGGTTTGTTGGTTTTTGGCGGAATTGCTTGGCAAATGGTGCGAAAGGTGTGGACAGTTAGTGGCGAATCAAGATGATGTCATTAAATTTGTTGTGTAAACATTTTTTTTATAGTTTTGTAGTCATTTAGGGAAGGAGGTGTGGGACAGACTAGGGAGTATCAGATTGAATCTATGTACATCCTCAACCAGATATGAATCATTAAATGTTGCAATGGATGGGGAGAATGTACATAGAGGTTGTTGAAGCCAACAAAATCCTTTATAAAATTATATGTCTCACTGAATTGAAGAGCTTTGGAATCAAAGATTTCAAGACAACAAGTGTACAGCTAGATAAACTAATGCGGGTGATAGTCTTCGATCCCCACCTAAAAGTTTGGCTACTCCTGTGCTCCCGTAGATACAAATTATTTTAACTAGACTGGAGCATGTGCAATGAATTGCAATGGGCTTCTCTTGTTCAAAAGAAGTGTTGTCAAGGGGAGCGTAATGGAATCCCGCTTTTATAGAATCCCATTCATCCCTCTTATCCAGCTTCTTTAGAATACGGAAATTCTGGGAGAACTTGTCGTATTTTGCATTTTAAGCCATCCTGCCACACATAATCAAAGGCTTACGAGACATCCAGACGTCCACGCTTGAGCATATCATTATTTCTTCAATGGCTTTCTCGATTACGTCAGTAATTCTGCGCACCTGGTCAACGGTTGAATGCTTACTTCTGAACATAAAATGGTGCTCAGGGTAATCTTCTATCACCCAATGAAAAAGGTAGGCCATGCGATTATAACGGGTGATTTTTTAAGAGGTTTAGAATTTTTTTAAAAAAAAAACACAAAAAATTCGAAAAAATGAATGAAATATTTATTTGAATCGATAGTTTGAACCTTGCAATTTAATGTTTAAAGATAATTTCATGCAAATGTTGACCGCGGCTGCGTCTCAGGTAGCCCATCCGCTGAGTCCAATTTTGGCATACTCTTTCACACATATCGGCCGGTATCTCACGAATGAATGCATGGATGTTGGCTTCCAGTGCGTCAATCGAAGCGGGCTTGTCCCTATAAACATAAGCCTTGACATACCCCCACAAAAAATAATCTAATGGTGTCAAATCGCACGATCTAGGCGGCCAATTGACCGGCCCGAAACGTGAAATTAACTGTTCACCAAACTCGCCTCGCAATTGCGCCATTGTTTCGCGTGCTGTGTGGCATGTGGCATGTGGCACCGTCTTGTTGAAACCACATATCATGCAAGTCAAGAACTTCCATTTCGGGCAAAAAAAAGTTTGTTATCATCGCTCGGTAGCGTTCACCATTGACAGTAACGCTGCGATTCGCATCATCTTTGAAGAAATATGGCCCAATAATGCCGCCGGCCCATAAACCGCACCAAAAAGTGGCTTTTTCGGGATGCATTGGTAGCTGTTGCAATGCTTCTGGCTGATCTTCACTCCAAATGCGGCAATTTTGCTTATTTACGTACCCATTCAACCAAAAATGAGCCTCATCGCTGAACACAATTTTTCGATAAAAAAGCGGATCCTCGGCCAGCTTTCCAAGAGCCCATTCACCAAAAATTCGGCGTTGTGGTAGGTCGGCTGGCTTTAGTTCTTGCACCAGCTGTATCTTAAAAGGCTTTACGCCCAAATCCTTCCGCAAAATTTTCCACGTAGTGCTGTAACAAAGGCCTAACTGCTGGGAACGGCGCCGAATCGACATTTCGCGGTCTTCTGTCACACTAGCTGATACGGCCGCAATATTTTCTTCACTACGCACAGTACGTAAACGTGTTGGTGGTTTAATGTCCAACAAAGTAAATTTGGTGCGAAATTTGGTCACAATCTTCCGAATAGACTGCTTAGAAGGTCGAGAATGCCGATCATAAAATGGAAGCAGCGCGCGATGAACATTTCGAACCGAGCACGAATTTTGATAGTAAAAATCAATAATTTGCAAGCGTTGTTCATTTGTAAGACGATCCATGGTTAAATTGCAAACCAAACTGAAGCTGTTTGACAGTGACACGAGGTACTAAACACACGTCAGCTGTCAAAACCAGTGTTGCCAAAACCAAACCAGCTAAAAAATCACCCGTTATAAAACCTTGAGTTTTCAACTAGTTGATGCCTACCAACTCTGACTCTCAACCTTCCCTCTCAACCTGACCGCTGTTTGCCTAGTACCTTGAGAGTACATAGGGTCTTAAACCCTTGTATAGCATTGGCGGCAGCAGATGATAGCTGGGGGAAGGCGTGTACTCAGACTCATGGACATATTCCATTCCAGGCTAGGAGCGAAAGAACTCCCAAGGTGGAGTCAACGGTGGCATCTACAGTCCCAGTTAGGATGGGCAAAGTGAATAAAGCTGCTTCAACATATTCGGGCAACATGTCATCTAGGAATCTCAGGGGTAAATCAGGCTCCTTGAACAGATATGGTGGTGGATGATTCGAGAGGTTAAAGGTAGCGCTTAATCTCAAAGTGGATACTGACGGCTGCGTGTCCTAGGAACTTTTAAATTGGAACTGATCCTCTAGGTTGGAGGTGGTGCCGTCAGGGTAACTACCTTACCCCCTACAGACTCTGATAACAGTTCCCATTAAATATCAGCCAGATCCTTAAGGTCCACGAAAACGACTAACAAGTATGCACCTGGAACTGTGCGTACACCCCGGGTGCTACTCAAAAATTTTAATCTGTCCTCTCTAGGCACAGGGCAGACATTACTGCGATCCAGGAAATACGTTGGAAATGATCAGGTATACAAAAACGCAAACGCGGCATTTATTACAGCTGTCACCTAAGGCTGCACATATTAGGATGCGGATTCGTTGTGGGAAGCTGACATAGGTCAAGAATAATCAACTTTAAGCAGGTTGTAATCCGCATCAGGGCTAACGTTTGAAACGTCAGCCTTATATGTGCATGTGCCACTGCCGAAGAAACTGAAGACCGTAACAAGGAGGAATTTTACGACATTTTGGACTGAGCCTACGGAGATTGTCGGAAAAACAATGCGAAAATCGTACTAGGGGTCTTCAATGCAAAAATTGGGAAGAAAAATATCTTCGGCGGGTTATTTGAAAACCACAGCCAACAGATAGTGGGTTCTGACTAACAGACTTCGCGGCAGCATTTAATTCTGTTATCAGCAGCACTACGTTCCCACGAATTCGAATCCACGAAACAACCTGTCGATCTCCAGATGGTCGAACCGCCAACCACATCGACCATGTGCTCTTAGATGCGAGGCACGCATCCAATATCCCTGATGTACACACATTCAGAGAGGCAACCGTCGACGCTGACCATTTGCTCGTTTCAGCCCAATTCAGTGCCCGACTGTCTAACGAGAAGAAGCTACAAATGGTGCATAAAAGGGGATTCACGTTGGACGCTAGAGTGAGCTGGAGATTGCCAGAATCTACAGAGTCTAGAGACTCCCCGCTACGCCCTCATTATCGACCAATATCAACACCCAGTGGATACAGTATCGCAATATCATCAAAGAAGTAACCGAGACTACCATAGGTTCCCAGCCACCCCCGAAAAGATGTCCAAGGTATGATGATGTTTGCAAGTACCAAAAATGGATGACATACGAGGCACATATCAGAGCGCTACAATGCAAAACACACTTCGCATGGTAAGAGTACCGAACCATGAGAAGAAAGGAGAAGAAAATCTTGCGTAGGAAAAAAATTGAACACACAGCCCCCAAGCTAAGAGAAATCGAAGTGGCTCACCACAAGATGAACATCCGTCAATCCTAGACGAAAGCCAAATAACTGGAAGCTAGCTTTAAACTAGGGCCGCAAGATCTACGAAATAAAAATGACAACCTAGTCACTGACGCGTAGGGGATTGTAGATGTTTTTAGGCAGCATTTCCAGTAGCTGCTTGATGGTCATAATATCGAGGCAGTGATAGGCCAACAACCAGGCCACATCCAGTCAACGAAGTAGTGACGACCCCTCCGAGTATTGAAGTAGTTTCAGCAGCCATAATATAAAACGACAAGGCGGCCTCTTCTGATGGACTACCAGCACAAATTTTCAAACACGAAGGTGTTGGGATTGAAGTATGCATACAACAAAGTCTGGATAGATGAGAGCATGCCCGATGACTGTAATATCTCAGCTACATATGTCACATCTGCCAAAAAGGCGATACCATGTCTTTCTTGCACCAATTACCATGGCACATCCCTACTAAAGGACGCATGTAAGATCCTATCAAACGGCCTTTCTGCTACACGTAAGAGTGTGGCTTCCAGCATGGCGTATCGACCATTGACCAAATGTTCACGCAAATCCTTGAAAAGACCAATGAATTTCAAGTCTTTTCATCAAGGCCGAGTATGATAGCTTCCATCGCCCAGAGCTTTATAGATCGACAGCGAGATTCGGTATAGGTATCCTCGAAAGTGATACAGCTGTGTCACCTAACATTAGAGGACACGCGATGCAATGTTAAGTTTGGCAACAGCTCATTTGAACTTTTCCAAGCTTGTACCGGACTCCGACATGGAGATGCGCTATCATGCGAATTCTTCAATCTCCTGCTGAAACAGACAGTGCGTAGGGCAGGGATTCATACGGAAGCCACTATCTTCAAATAATCCGTCCAGCTACTGGAGTACATGGATAACATCGACGTTATTGGTCGCTCCCACCGTGCCGCTGTAGAAGCATTTACTACCATTGAGGAAGAGGCGAAACGTGTTCGTCTTGTAGTTAGCAAGACAAAGTAACAGTTCATTGCTTAGCATATGAACTGTTGATATACAACCTTGGCCAACACTGTTGATAGGAACAGCTTAACCTTTAACTGCCGAGGTGAAATTTTGGGACATAGTTTATGACGTGGTGGTAAATTTTACTCTCTCTTAATTTTACTAAAAAAATGTAGTAAAAAATATTTTTTGATAATTATTTGTTTTTCAAAAATAAGCTACTATATTTTTAATTACAAAAAAATAAAGAAAACAAATTTTTTTTTATTCGTTTAAACAAAACAGGTACTTTACTTCACAAACCTTTTTTTTAATATAAAAAAAACGATACATAAATAACTTATAAAAAAATATGAATTAAAAAAAAAAAAAAACTTAACTTTTAACTAACGAGGTGGTGGTAAATTTTACCCTTTCTTTACATTTGTTGTAAATTCTCTCTTCTATTGCGCTCAATCAATTTAATTCTCTATGTGTCTTCTTATATTGTGATCGTTGTTATTCAGTTGTCTTTTGGCTGAGCTAGACATAGCACGAGCGGAGCTACGCACATGGTGGTGTAAAAATTACCACACGTCAGCATTTATGTAAGTTTTTCTTTGAAAAATTTTACCACCACGTCAGCGTTAGCGTAAGTTTTAGTAGAAACAAATTTACCCCACATCAAAATTAATGTAATGTTTTCATAGAATTATTTTTACCACTCGTCCGTGTTCTTGTTGGTAAAAAATTATTTATTTAAAAAAACGTTACATTATAAATTTTTTAAACTATGTGATATGCTATTTATGTATGTCGCATTCAAAAAAACTCAGTGATTCGGTCATATCTCAAATTCTTGAAGAATATTTTGAAGACGATGACGATGTTAGCGAAATCAACGGCGAAATTGTCGATCCGGATTTCTGCATTGAAGAAAGTGACAGTGAAAAATTACGAGACATAGTTGGTAACATTTCAGGTCCGGAATCAGTACTCCGCCTTTAGTAGAGTCGATCCCTGTTGGTCGTAAGATATGCTAGATATGCCCTAGCAGGAAAAACGAAAAACTACAACTTTTGTCTGCAATGTAGTAAGCCAATGTGTATGGGATGCAGCAAACGTACCTATATGCTTACACTGTGCGAATACAGATTTTGATTAGTAAAAAAACACCTTAAAGGTGGGCCTGCAGTTTCTACACCTGATTTTGTTTTTTGATGATCTCTTTTATATCTTTAAATGTATACATTTTGCTGTGAAAAAATGCCTTTTAAGGAGTTCATCTACCTCGGAGTCGATATCAACCCCACGAATGACAAAAGCCGATGCTTTTTCGATTTAGCCAAGCAAACGGGATCAAAACTCCAAAATATTTACTCTACCGGACCTTAATCGCCCACATCAGGCGAACAATAATACTTACTTGAGTGGCGCTACAGTCCGGGATGAACCTGGGCATCAACAAACATGCCTCTCCAATTAGCCCGGTCCTTAGCTAACTGCCTCCAGTTGCGCACTCCAAGTTGGTTGAGGTCGGTTTCCACTTGTGCGCGCCACTTAAGGCGAGGTCTTCCTCTACTGCGTCCGACGTCTGGCTGGGAATCGAAGACTCTGCGTGCCGGAGTATTGGTGTCCAATCCTTCCATTAGCCATCTCAAACGTCCAATGCGGAGTTTTTTGACTAGTTGTATGTCGGTGTACAGCTGTTATAGTTCTTGGTTAAATCTTCGTCTCCATAGCCCGTCAACGCAAACGGGACTGAAGATTTTCCGAAGAATTTTTCTCTCGAATCGACCAAGGATTTCTTCATCCGCTTTTGATACGGTCCATGCTTCAGCGCCGTAGGGCAGGACTGGGATGATCAGGGTCTTATATAGGATCTCCTTAGTAGTTCGAGTGAGGGCTTTACTACTAAATTGCATTCTTAGCCCGAAGAAACAGCGATTGGCAAGGGTAATTCTTCGTTTGATTTCTGACGAGATGTTGTTGTCAGAGTTAATAGCGGAGCCGAGGTAGACAAAGTCCCGTACTACCTCAAAGTTATATCTGTCAATGCTGACGTTCTGTCCAATTCGTCGAAGTTGTGTGTCCTTTCGTGTTGACTTTGTCTTACCCTCATTAACTGCTAAACCCATTTTTGCCGCTTCCTTCTCTATACTAGCAAACGTGGCTATGACATCACGTTGAGTCCTACCAATGATGTCAATATCGTCGGCGTATGCTAGTAGTTGCACCGATTTTTGGAGAATTGTGCCTCTAGTGTTGGCTCGGGAGTTTTGCACAATCCTCTCAAGAATCAAGTTGAAGAAGTCACATAACAGTGCATCGCCTTGCCTAAATCCTTTTTTGGTATCGAATGTGTCGGTGAGGTCGTTTCCGACCCTGATGGTGCAGCGAGAATTCTCCATCGTCACCCTACACAAACGGACGAGTTTGGACGGTATACCAAAACTAGACATGGCTCTGTATAGCTCGTCTCTATAAATGCTGTCGTATGAGGCTTTTAAATCGATAAATAGGTGGTGGGTATCGATTTGGACTTCTTGGGTTTTTTTCCAGGCTCTGCCGAAGTGTGAGAATTCGATCGATTGTGAACTTTCCTTGCCTAAAACCACACTGATAAGGGCCGATAAGGTTGTTGGTAAACGGTTTCAGGCGTTCACATATTACGGCAGAAAGGATCTTGTAGGCGATGTTGAGGAGACCTATGCGTCTGTAGTTGACGCAGTTCAGAGGGTCTCCTTTTTTGTGGATCGGGCAAACGATGCTGAGGTTCCAGATTTGGCTTATGAGTTGGTGGATGTTACTTACCAAGTCATCTCCGCCGGCCTTATAAAGCTCAGCGGGAAGGCCGTCATTTCCGGCAGCCTTATTAAGCTTGAGTTTAGATATTGCTATCCTCACTTCACTCAGGTCGGGTGGTTGGCAGTTTTCGCTGTCGTTGCCAATATTGAATGGTTCGTTCTGCGTGACAGCGGAATGTTGGTCGTCATCGCCGTTTAACAGTTTGCAGAAGTGGTTCTTCCATATCCTCAGCATCGACAGCATCGACTGTGTCTCAACTACGATATTTTCTTGTTCATCTCGACAGGATTCTGTTCGAGCCTTGTAGCCTTGGCTTTGACGTTTTAAACTTTGGTAAAACTTGCGAACATCGTTCCTGGAGTGGCACCTCTCTATATCCTCGATCGCGCGCTTTTCTTGCTCTTTTTTCTTCTTTCTGAAAAGCCGATGTTCTTCCCTTCTTCTTTGCCTATAGAGCTCAATGGTAGCTCTCGTCTTCACCTGCAGCTTAGCCTTGTAGGCCTCGTTCTTGGCTGCGAGCATCTGTCGGCATTCCTCATCAAACCAGGGGTTTCTTGGTGGTGGCCGCGAGAAACCTAGCACGTCAGTTGCGGCTGGTCTAATGGCTTGTTGGCATCGTTGCCATTGTTCTTCGACATTATATGCTGGTGGTGTGTTGTGAGTTGAGAGGTTAAGGGATACGCATTGCGCGCTGGTCTTGGCGGTCTATGGCGATTACAGTCTTTCCAGATCAAATTTTTTGACAGTATTTCTGGTTTGCTGTTGCGTAGTGGATATCCGCATTCTCACCTTGGCTGCAACAAGGTAGTGATCCGAATCGGTGTTAGCCCCTAGGAATATTCGGACATCCAAAATACTGGATGCGTGGCTCTTGTCTATCGCAATGTGATTAATTTTGTTGACTGTTCGTTGATCTGGAGACCGCCATGTCCCCTTGTGGATATCGAGATGAGGAAACCGTGTGCTGGCTATAGTGGCATTTCATACCGTAGCGAAGTCAATTAGCCTAAGTCCGTTACCAGACGTGTTGTCGTGTAGGCTGCTAAAGATGTCTTCTCTTCCTACCTTTGCGTTAAAATCTCCCAGCACAATTTTAACATCGTACTTTGGTAGTCGCTCGTAGGTTTTGTCGAGCAACTCGTAGAAGCAATCCTTAGTTATATCATCCTTTCGTCCGTCGGAGCATGCGCGCATTTAAGGCTTATGTTGGCGAATTTGGCCTTGATGGGGATTGTTACAATGAGTTCGCTAGTGTCTTGGAAACATAATAACACGGTCCATAGTAGATGTCACAGTTTTTCATCCTCTTTTTGCCCGGCCTATCACATCGTATTTCCTGGATGGCAGTAAGCTCTGCTTTGTAGCAGTTTAGGGCTTCCGCTAGTTATTCGCTTGCACCTCTCCTGTTTAATGTTCGCACATGCAGATACGAACGTCAGTCCTTTCCGAGGCTATTGGTTGCTTCGTTACAATGGTCTGTTTTACGTCTTGTTATCAACACTCACACCTATCGTTTAGCAAGTCAAATCAGGTTGGATGAGACCAGTACCCAATGGTTACCACTTGGAGGTAAAAAATAAGCACAGTTGATGTGTATTCCTAGTTACAACCACTGGGCATTGCCAAGTTAAAGTCAATCAGATTCTACCCTCGTTCTACAACACCCAGCCATCTATAGGGTCCACACAAACATTTCTTTCTATTCTGTGTCTGATATCCACATGATGTCAAACTTATCTATGTCAAGAGTAAACTTGACTTATTTATGAAGATGAACATCCATCATCATATCAAAGCCAGCAATATAATGTGTGATCTGATCAAAGCCATGTCAAAACCTTAGTAAATCTTATTTATCTGCTCCAAAGCCTTTAAATATTTAGAAACATCGGTCATCACCTATCTCTTATCTTAAAAAAATAAACGTAGATCGTTGCTTTTAAGGTGTATATGTTTAGAGCGGTTCATAAGCTCTATGATCCACGATCGGATGCCATTGACTTCCCTTGAATTTAGTTATCACATGCTGGCACACAATTGGAACAATCAATTGGACCTCTCAAAAGTAATCATTTCTCTGCTACAATGTTGCACTACAGCGTTCCACACAAAGGTCCTTTCTAACCACGGTCGGATTACCCTTAAACCATTTATCTTCTGACATGAATGACTTACACATAATGTAAGTTTCATGATCATCGGATTAGCGTTCATTTTTTTTATTTCTTTGGATTTATAGTCACACTTCAGTTCCTGCTAAGGATTTGAATGCAATTTTGTTGCATCAATGTATTCCGTAAATTACCATAAAGACGAACACAGCAAACTATGTTCCCTATCCTACTCAGCATCGCGGTCGTTTTGAATAAATATACCCCACTGATGCGCAGTTCGCACATCAACTCTTTCATATTTGAATTTCATTATCGGTGACTTTTCTCCGCAATTTGCTATCCGCACGTAGAATTAACCAATAAAACTCGAAATAACATACCTACTGTCATCTGCAGCGATCTACAAACCATGTCATGCGGAATGCGTCTCCAACGCAGCGGCGATCATATACTCTGTTGCCATATTCGTTCATTTCGGTAGGCACACCAAACGTCTGCCCTGTTGAATACAATTAGGCGCTTCCGCTTTTGGCATTAGTTACCGAATTCGCATGCTCATTGAAACGGAGATCCAAAACCTGGAATCACATTCCATGTTAATAAGAATGAGAACGACATCCTGCCAGAGATTCACGGAAGAGAAACAAATCGTCGCCAGTTTGTTTTCGTTTGTTCGGTCATTGTTGCTTCGGACAGACGGGAGTTGTCCAACTTGGACAGTACCTACCACTTTTTCTCAAAGAATTTATGATTGCTTCACGGCTACCTGTTGATCTGTTTTTCCTTATTTTCTTTTCCTCCTTTTGCAATTTAATTCAATTATTCCATTCACGGTTATGGCTACGGGTGCTCGTTGAGTGTGCTCCTTTGTGCCACTCATTTAGAGCGGAAATAAATTTACCTGCTAAACGAGGATGCCGGACTGTTGGTTGGTGGTTGTGAATTGCATTCACTGACAGTTTGTTGGCGGCTGAATGGGATGTCTAATTCAGAGAAATCGCTTCTTTTCATACGGACAAACAAGGAAAAAGAGGTGAAACTCACATTTAGCCACTAACGAGGAAGATAGCCCAGATGTGTACGCATTCTTCAAATGTTGCGGTGGGGTATTTTTTTAGGCCATTCCATGAAAAAGCTTAATTAATATCTTCAGAGTGCGACCAGGCAACAACATGACATTATCAGAGAAATCGCTCTTTCTAACTTCAATTTGAAATTAATTTCCAGATAGTAACTCTTATCAGTTGATACATGATGACATGATAAAACCGCCATCGATTTTCGTTGAGTATCCCATAATATTGACCACATTCCAAGCAGCCTATGCTTCGATCTGGTTTAACTACACGAAAAGAGACTTCAATTGAGTTAAATACCTCTCGAGACAGCCAACACAAAAACTTCTTTTTTTTTATCCAACGGTTAGCCTCTAACTTACACTACTTTTCACTTATCAGTAAAACAAAGAAACCTCTAACAAATGGCCTTAGATTGGCTCATCTTGTACATGGTTTGCCCACCGATAGGCGATGATTTACGAAGTTCATCGAGACTATGAATAAACATACAATCGACCGCCGTTAATGGCCACCTCCCCCAGATTGGCTTTCTAAAAAATGCTTAATTTCCCTCCCAAACCAAGTCAAGAAGAGAGATTTCGAGCGGTCGACTCCCGTCCGATAAGGCGGACATAAATATCCACTAATTCTCGCCCCAAAAAACCACTGAGATCATTGTTAGGGCACTCACCGAATGCTCTGGTTATTTATTGGACCTCGTTTTGATAGGAGGGACGTAATATTTTAGCATCTTCTCGATTGAATTTTGAAACCATTCGACAACAATTGCCAATGACAACGACGATGACCGACAAAGCATCTAGATACAATTTGAATTCCATGTTTGTCCATAAATGTTTTAATTAATAGAGAGTCACGCAGACGACGCACAGATCCACTTAACTTTGAACAGGAGAATTCCATTGAGGTGGCACATAGACAATGAGCCGAAGAGCGGTGAAAAGGGATGGCGGCAAAATCGGTGGCACAAACCCATTAGGTAACCTATGCTTGGGAGACACAATTACCAAGATTATGACCATGCATATGGACACACATCAGAAATGGGATGACGGTGGTTAGGACAAGCGGACCGGTCAAGTGCATTCGTCGGTTGGACTCATTAGTGTGATCGAATATTGAATCAGATTCTGGTTTGTCGCGCCACTGGTAATAAAGTTCCGCGAGCACCGCCTTCTCGGTGCATTATGTCGTGTCATCTTGTTTTTTTTTTTGGAGAATATTTAAGATTTCCAGTGAAATTGATATTTTCGAGGAGTTATAGAGTTTTGCCTATGAATAGATTATGTGAGTGCAGGGAGTTTCTTTGAAATGTGCCGATTGGAATGTATGTGACAGGTGGAAGAGGTTGAGCACAGTGGTTCCAGTCAGGGGTTGAAATTTGCGTTGAAGACAGAATTTGATAGATTGCAACACTGTTGCTTGGACTACAAAGTCAGCCAGTGGCCTAAGTGTGTACGCAGTCTATTGAAACAAAGGACATGTCATTGTCTTTAAATTTTTCTATGGTAAAATTTTTTGTTTTGAAGTCTACCTGATGGTAGAGAAGCTGGTGTGTTTCAAATAAAATGAGGACGATTCCGATTAAGTTGGACTAAATGTCTATTATCACATTTATTACCTCTGCCTACTATTCCGCTTTCAAGCTTAGGTTTTTCCCATTACTTGAAATAAACAAAATCAGGACGATCTCATGTGTTTGAATTTTTGGGTTCAGAAGTTTAAGACCAGGAGGATCAAATCAACACACTTCGGTAGATTCTGGAGAAGTCCAAATCGACAGACACCACCTATTCATCGATTTCAATGGCGCATACCATACAGGACTTGAAGAGACTAACTATGTAGAGCTATAGCTAGTTTTGGTATACTGCCTAGACAAAACCCGTTTTAGACCGCATTGTCATGTGAACTCTTTAAAATTAGACTGGACTTGGATAATACTGTGGAAAACCTGTAGATCACATTAAAAACGTCCAGACCCGTTGAGGGTATTTCCCAAGTTAGCTTTTCATCGTGAGTTTTTCTGTCCAAGCGCCTTTCATCTACTCTTGCTGATTTTTAAGACAAGGGATTTGTCATTTTTGATGGAGTCCACGGTGGCTTCAACAGTCCCAGTCAAGATGAATAACATAGATGAGCTGCTTCGACATATTCGGATAATTTGTCATTTAGGAATCTCAAGTCAGTAAGAATTCGGATGTCCTCTCGATTAACACCACACCACCAGCATCTAATGTCAAAGAACAATGGAAGCGATGGCAACAAGCCATTACATCAGCCGCAACAGATGTGCTAGACTTCTCGCCCCAGCCAAGAACGAGGTCTACAAGGCTAAGCTGCAGGTGAAGACGAAAGCTGCCATTGAGGTCTATAGGCAGAGAAGTAGGGAAGAACACTGCACTTTTTGAAATAAGGAAATAGACCAAGTAAAGCGCGTTATCGAGGATATAGAGAGGTGCCACTCCATGAATGATGTTGGCAAGTTTTCCCCAATTGTAAGACGTCAATCCAAGGATATAATGGTCGCAAAGAATCCAAGGAAATATAATAGTTCAGACATAGTTGATGCTAAATATATGGAAGACCCACTTCTGCAGACTGACGAACATTGACAAGGCTGCCGGAAATGAAGGCCTTTTCGCTGAGCTTTATATAGCAATCGAGAGAGCGGGGAGGAGTATCCTCTCACTAAGACACTCACTCTCAGGCGGCAGCGGAGGAATTCCCTAGATGGAGTCAACGGTGGCGTCTACAGCTCCAGTTTGATCGAACTGGTAGTGTAATCCCTATATGAGTTGCTTCGACATATTTGAACACCAGGTCTATCGGGATTTTCAATACTGAGTCAGGGTGTTGGAAAAGAGTTGGTGGCGGAGGAGCCCTCACTGGATCAACGGCAGCGCTCATATCCCAAAATTGGCTACTGACATCGGTATTTTCCAGCCCGCTGTCCTAGGGTCAAAACAAGGGCCTGGCCCTCCAGGTTGGGGGTTGTGCTTTGGGTTAACTACCCATCCACGGAAAAAAGCTTATGTGACGAAGCAACCAATAGCCTCGGAAAGGACTGATATTATTGTTGACGACCATGCTAAACGAAAAAAGGACAACGACGTTCGTATCTGCACCTGGAACGTGAGAACATTAAACAGGGGAGGTGCAGGCGAACAACTAGCGGAAGCTCTAAATTGCTACAAAGCAGACATTACTGCCATCCAGAGAATACGATGGGATGGGCCGGGCAAAAAGAGGATGAAAAACTGTGACATATACTACGGACCGTGTTATAGTGAGCAGAAACAGCGACTATTTGGATGCGGATTTGTTATAAGTGCCAGACTTAGGCAAGAAGTCTTATGTTTCCAAGACATTAGCGAACGCTTTGTAACAATCCGCATCAAGGACAAATTCGCCAACATAAGACTTATATGGGGTCATGCTCCGACGGAGGAAAAAGACGATACAATTAAGGATTACTTCTACGAGCTCCTTGACAAAACCTATGAGCGACTACCGAAGTACGATGTTAAAATCGTGCTGGGAGATTTTAATCCAAAGGTAGGAAGAGATGACATCTTTAGCAGTACTGTCGGAAAATATAGCCTATACGGAAACACGTCTGGTAACGGACTTAGGCCAATTGACTTCGCTACGGAATGAAATGCCACTATAGCCAGCACACGGTTTCATCATCTCGATATCCATAAGGGGACATGGCGGTCTCCAGGTCAACGAACAGTCAACCAAATTGATCACATTGCGATAGACAAGAGACACGCATCCAGTATTATGGATGTCCGAACATTCCGAAGGGCTAACATTGACTCGGACCAAATACCTTGTTGCAGCCAAGGTAAGGATGAGGATATCCACCACGCCACAACAAACCAGAAATACTGTGAAAAAATTTAATGTCGGAAGACTACAATCGCAAGAGACCGCCAAGACCTTCGCACAACGCGTATCCCTTAACCTCTCGACTCACAACATACCACCAGCATCTAATTTCGAAGAACAATGGCAGCGATGCCAACAAGCCATTAGATCAGCCGCAACTGATGTGCTAGGTTTCTCGCGGCCACCACCAGGAAACCCCTGGTTTGATGAGGAATGCCGACAGATGCTCGCAGCCTAGAACGAGGCCTACAAGGCTAAGCTGCAGGTGAAGACGAGAGCTGCCATTGAGCTCTATAGGCAAAGATGAAGGGAAGAACATCGGCTTTTCAGCAAGAAGAAAAAAGAGCAAGAAAAGCGCGCGATCGAGGATATAGAGAGGTGCCACTCCAGGCACGATGTTCGCAAATTTAACCAAAGAGTAAAACATCAAAGCTAGGGATACAAGGCTCGAACAGAATCATGTCGATATGAACAAGGAATTATCGTAGTTGAGACACAGTCGATGCTGAGGATATGGAAGAACCACTTCTGCAGACTGTTAAACGGCGATGAGGAACAATATTCCGCTGTCAGGCAGAACGAACCATTCAATATTGGCAACGACAGCGAAAACTGCCAACCACCTGACCTAAGTGAAGAGAGGATAGCAATATTTAAGTCAAACTCAATAAGGCTACCGGAAATGACGGCCTTACCGCTGAGCTCTATAAGGCCGGCGGAGATGACTTGGTAAGTAACATCCAGCAACTCATAAGCCAAATCTGGTCGGATGAAAGCTTGCCTGAAGTATTTAACCTCAGCATCGTTTGCCCGATCCACAAAAAGAGACCCTCTGAACTGCGCCAAATACAGAGGCATAAGTCTCCTCAACATCGCCTACAAGATCCTATCTGCCGTAATATGTGAACGCCTGAAACCATTTACCAACAACCTGATCGGCCCTTATCAGTGTGATTTTAGGCAAGGAAAGTCCACAATTGATCAAATTTTTACACTTCAGCAGATCCTGGAAAAACCCAAGAAGTCCAAATCGATACCCACCACCTATTTATCGATTTCAAAGCCGCATACGACAGCATTTATAGAGACGAACTATACAGAGCTATGTCTAGTTTTGGTATACCGCCCAAACTCGTCCGTTTATGTAGGATGACGATGGAGAATTCTCGCTGCTCCATCAGGGTCGAAAACGACCTCACCGACACATTCGATACCAAAAAAGGATTTAGGCAAGTCGATGCGCTGTCATGTGATTTCTTTAATTTGATTCTTGAGGGGATTGTGCAAACCTCCCGAGCCAACACCAGAGGCACAATTTTTCAAAAATATTTGCAACTACTAGCATACGCCGACGATATTGACATCATTGGCAGGACTCAACCTGATGTCATAGCCACGTTTGCTAGTATAGAGAAGGAAGCAGCACAAATGGGTTTTTCAGGGCAGGACCATCTTTATGCTGCCAGCACGAAAGGACACACAACATCGACGAATTGGACAGAACGTCCCCATTGACAGATATAACATTGAGGTATTAAGGGACTTTGTCTACCTCGGCTCCGCTATTAGCTCTGACAACAACATCTCGTCAGAAATCAAACGAAGAATTACTCTTTCCAACCGCTGTTTCTTCGGGCTAAGAAGGCAATTTAGTAGTAAAGCCCTCACTCGAACTACTAAGGAGATCCTTTCAATCATTCAAAAATACCTTTTAGAACTTGAAGACAAAACAACGTTTGCCGGGTCAGCTAGTTTAGGCCTCCGGGTACCTTAGAGTTTGCACAAATTCCAACTTTCAAATTTCCCCGTAACACTGTCCTATACAAGGTGGCGCAAAAATAACCTTCCGATTTTTTTTGGCTGTAATTTAAAAAAAAAATGAAAACCTTTGATTCTTCTTGTGGATTATTTTTATTTGGTCTTTTAATTTTTTTTTACATCAAGTTGAGAATATGATGTCATGTAAATGGCCGCCGCCACAGTTGATTGTCATTTGAGCCCTTTTTATGGCATTTTCCATCACTTTGGCCAAAACTTCCGGCGATAGGTCCTCACATTCTTGACGGATATTGTCTTTAAGAGCTGCAAGAGTCTGAGGCTTGTTGACATAAACCCGCGACTTCAAAAAGCCCCACAAAAAGAAGTCTGGAGTGGTCAAATCAGGCGATCTTGCTGGCCAGTGCAAATCGCCAAAACGGGAGATTAGGCGCCCGGGAAATGCATCTTGCAGCATATCGGTTGTGGCACGTGCAGTGTGCCGTTGCACCGTCCTGTTGGAACCACATGTTTTCCAATCCCAATTCATCAAGTTGCGGCAAAAAGAACTCGTTGATCATTGCTCTGTAGCGCTCACCATTCACAGTAACCGTTTGGCCCGCGACGTCTTCGAAGAAAAAAGGTCCAATGACTCATACAGCGAAAACAGCACACCATACAGTGACTTTGAGCGGGTGTAATGGCTCTTCGTGGGTTACACGCGGATTTTCAGTGCCCCAGAAGCGTAAACTTTGCTTATTTACGTACCCGCTAAGATGGAAATGGGCCTCATCACTCATGATTATTTTTGATGAAAAATCATCTTCCTCTTGGTGGTGATTAAGGATGGCTTGAGCGTATGTTAGACGCGATTGGCGGTCAGCAGCTAACAGCTGATGCACCGTCTGGACTTTGTACGGAAACATCTTCAAATCTTGTACCAAAATTCGCTGTAAAGACCGTCGACTGATACCCATTTGCGTGGCACGTCGTCTGGTCGATGTCGACGGCGCGGGCGCTTCCATGACATCTTCGGCTACAGCAGCAATATTCTCTGCAGAACGGCTACTCCGGGGTCTGCCACACCTGGCAGCATCTCGCGTTGTGCCAGTCTCTTCGAGGCGAGCGGCTAAACGTCGCAGTGTTTCACCAGTAGGCGTTGGACGGCTAGGAAATCTGCGACGAAATTCACGTTGTGCCAAAGTCACCGACCGATTATTGCTCAAATAAATAGTCACCAATATTCCGCGTTCTGGAGCAGTGTAGCGTAACATTGTTTATTAACGTATATTTCGCATGTGTTTACTACACAAATGTCAAAACAGAACTGACATTAGGGGCCAATCGCAAAATTTATAGCATTTTCTGATAGGAGGATTACTTTTGCGCCACCTTGTAACGGGTGATTTTTTAGCTGGTTTGGTTTTGGCAACACTGGTTTTGACAGCTGACGTGTGTTTAGTACCTTGTGTCACTGTCAAACAGCTTTAGTTTGGTTTGCAATTTAACCATGGATCGTCCTACAAATGAACAACGCTTGCAAATTATTGAATTTTACTATCAAAATTCGTGCTCGGTTCGAAATGTTCATCGCGCGCTGCTTCCATTTTATGATCGGCATTCTCGACCTTCTGAGCAGTCTATTCGGAAGATTGTGACCAAATTTCGCACCAAATTTACTTTGTTGGACATTAAACCACCAACACGTTTACGTACTGTGCGTAGTGAAGAAAATATTGCGGCCGTATCAGCTAGTGTGACAGAAGACCGCGAAATGTCGATTCGGCGCCGTTCCCAGCAGTTAGGCCTTTGTTACAGCACTACGTGGAAAATTTTGCGGAAGGATTTGGGCGTAAAGCCTTTTAAGATACAGCTGGTGCAAGAACTAAAGCCAGCCGACCTACCACAACGCCGAATTTTTGGTGAATGGGCTCTTGGAAAGCTGGCCGAGGATCCGCTTTTTTATCGAAAAATTGTGTTCAGCCATGAGGCTCATTTTTGGTTGAATGGGTACGTAAATAAGCAAAATTGCCGCATTTGGAGTGAAGATCAGCCAGAAGCATTGCAACAGCTACCAATGCATCCCGAAAAAGCCACTGTTTGGTGCGGTTTATGGGCCGGCGGCATTATTGGGCCATATTTCTTCAAAGATGATGCGAATCGCAGCGTTACTGTCAATGGTGAACGCTACCGAGCGATGATAACAAACTTTTTTTTGCCCGAAATGGAAGTTCTTGACTTGCATGATATGTGGTTTCAACAAGACGGTGCCACATGCCACATGCCACACAGCACGCGAAACAATGGCGCAATTGCGAGGCGAGTTTGGTGAACAGTTAATTTCACGTTTCGGGCCGGTCAATTGGCCGACTAGATCGTGCGATTTGACACCATTAGATTATTTTTTGTGGGGGTATGTCAAGGCTAATGTCTATAGGGACAAGCCCGCTTCGATTGACGCACTGGAAGCCAACATCCATGCGTTCGTTCGTGAGATACCGGCCGATATGTGTGAAAGAGTATGCCAAAATTGGACTCAGAGGATGGGCTACCTGAGACGCAGCCGCGGTCAACATTTGCATGAAATTATCTTTAAACATTAAATTGCAAGGTTCAAACTATCGATTCAAATAAATATTTCATTCGTTTTTTCGATTTTTTTGTGTTTTTTTTTTTTTTTTAAAGTTCTAAACCTCTTAAAAAATCACCCGTTACTACGTTTTTACCTCAAATTGCGTCTCATTGTACAAACCATGTTTTGTAAATTAATAAATTGAAATTGAAGTGAATAATTTTTTTTTTTTTTCAGATAAAAACTCTTTTCCCCTAACCGACGCCACTGCTCCAACGGCGCTACCACCAAAACCCCTCCATTGTTTCGCCTAATTTCGTTTGTTTTTTCCTCCACTCTTCCTAAAATTGTCTAATCTATGTGATGGCGTGAAATCACCACTCCCGCGGCTTTAGGGATTTATCCCTAATTCATTCAGACACTGCACCGCTTCGACAACGATGACGAAACCATGAAAAGCCTTTTTCTCCCGCTTATCGGTAATGTCTGCGCGCATGCGCAAACTGATTTACCACCGCATAACTTTCAGTTATTCTCCGATCCCCGTCTCTCTTGTTTGGGGAATTGATGTTTCCATTTTCGATTATTCATGACGAAAATTCGTAAATTAGAAGATTTTTGACATCTGAAGGCAAATTTATGTGCACCGGTTATTAATGGCGCTTTTAACGTGTGATTAGGTCGCTAGAGGTTTCCCATTTTCGACGCACAGAATTGACCGTTTAACAAGATTTTCGACTTAGTATGCAATTAAGAATGTATATGTGTGTAGGGCGGGCTTCAGCTTCCCTAATTATATGTGCTAATGCAGGTTCAATTCGGTTTTCTTAGTTTGTTCTAGAAATTCGATTGTAAATCATCAATTATTGATTCCGCCTTTGAAGGTGGCGGGTTGCGCCTTTCGGATTTTGATTTACCGAGGAGGCACATGTAGCCTTTCTTGGGATGGAATACTAATTATTACGGTAAATCGTGTTTGTTTAAGAATCTTCTTTTGTTTGGTATTGATTGATACACTTTTTGAGGGTATTGTGCTTGTGCTCATTTGTTTGGGCGTTTTGAAAAGCTGAGAGACGTTAGGGAGGTCACATTTTTTTAAGGCACTCTATTGTGCCTATTGGAGTAAAACCAACATGCTATTGTATGGGTTTTTTATCTGTGATCGCGGATGATAACTGTTTACAGATGTTGTGGTTCATTAGCTGCCCTGGGGTAAGGCTGGGGCTATTGTTAAGCGGATCGACTGTAGTGTTTCATATAAGTATGGAGGAGTATGGAAGAAACAAGTGTTTTGAGACGCCTTTATGAGGCTAATAGATTCAAAATAAAAAGATTAAATTCTTGCCCTACCAGTCACTTATACTACCAGTCCCCCTTTACGGAGCTGGAGTGCTGGACAATCATAGGTATTTAGTTGAAGTTATAAGAGGACGAAAAGCTTAGCTATTGTGCTGTGGTATAGCCAACAAATTTCCTCTATACAACATCTTTCTGTAAAGGAAGGTGAAAATCTCCCATAGGCACTATGAGAATAGCAAGAGCGTGCCCATAGTAGTGTCAGATTCTTTCATATAAATTGTTAGTTACTGAAACTAAGATAACTCTTATCAAGCGATTTTTATATCACGAATCTAAAACAGATTACTTTCCAGTGGAGGACACTGCATGTTACTTAATTTAGGTCTAGTTAACCCTTTTCTAGCCAAGTCGAAAGGTTTCGCAATAAATTGATACTTACTCACTTATTTGAGTTGCGCTACAGTCCAGAATGAACCTGTGCCTCAACAAACATGCATCTCCAATTATCCTGGTCCTTAGCTAACTGCCTCGAGTTGCGCTTTTCAAGTTATTTAAGGTCGTTTTCTCCCTGTGCCCGCCACTTAAGGCGAGGTCTTCCTCTACGGCATCCGATGTCTAGCTGGGAATCTGAGACTCTGCGAACCGGAGTATTGGTGTCCATTCCCTTTATCGACTTTACATCTCGTAGCCATCTTAAACGTCCAATGCGGCATTTTTTGACGAGGGCTATGTCGCTGTGCAGCTCGTATAGTTCTTGGTTGAATCTTTGTCTCCATAGCCTGTCAACGTAAACGGGAACAAAGATTTGTTCGAAGAATTTTCCTCTTAAATCGACAAGGATTTCGTCATCCACTTGGTCCATGCTTTAGCGCCGTTTGACAGGACTGGGATGATCAGGGTCTCATATAGGATCTCCTTAGTAGTTCGAGTGAGGGCTTTACTACTAATTTGCCTTCTTAGCTCGAAGGAACAGCGGTTGGCAAGAATAATTCTTCGATTTATTTCTGACGAGATGATGTTGTCAAAGTTTATAGCGTAACCGAGGTAGACCATGTCCCGTACTACCTCTGTCAATGATGGTCCAATTAGTCGATGTTGTGTGTCCTTTTGTGTTGACAGCTTTACTGCTAAACCCATTTTTGCCGCTTCCTTCTCTGTACTAGCAAACGTGGCTATGACATCACGTTGAGTCCTACCAATGATGTCAATATCGCCGGCGTATGCTAGTAGTTGCACCGATTTTAAGAAAACTGTGCCTCTGGTGTTGGCTCGGGAGTTTTGCACAATCCTCTCAAGAATCAGATTAAAGAAATCACATCACAGCGCATCGCCTTGCCTGAATCCTTTTTTGGTATCGAATGTGTCGGTGAGGTCGCTTCCGACCCTGATGGTGCAGCGAGAATTCTCCAAACTCAAAACTAGACATGGCTCTGTTTAGTTCGTCTCTATAAATGCTGTCGTATGCATTTATAGTCGATTTGGACTTCTTGAGTTTTTTCCAGGATCTGCCGAAGTGTGAAAATTTGATCGGTTGTGGACTTTCCTGGCCTAAAACCACACTGATAAGGGCCAATCAGGTTGTTGGTAAACGGTTTCAGGTGTTCACATATTACGGCAGATAGGATCTTGAAGGCGATGTTGAGGAGACTTATGCCTCTGTAGTTGGCGCAGTTCAGAGGGTCTCCTTTTTTGTGGATCGGGCAAACGATGCTGAGGTTCCATTCTTCAGGCATATTTTCATCCGACCAGATTTGGCTTATGAGTTGGTGGATGTTACTTACCAAATCATCTCCGCCGGCCTTATTGAGCTCAGCGGGAAGGCCGTCATTTCCGGCAGCCTTATTAAGCTTGAGTTTAGATATTGCTTTCCTCACTTCACTCAGGTCGGGTGGTTGGCAGTTTTCGCTGTCGTTGCCAATATTGAATGGTTCGTTCTGACTGACAGCGGAATGTTGTTCGTCATCGCCGTTTAACAGTCTGCAGAAGTGGTTCTTCCATATCCTCAGCATCGACTGTGTCTCAACTACGATATTGCCTTGTACATCTCGGCAGGATTCTGTTCGAGTTTTGTATCCTTGCCTTTGACGTTTTACACTTTGGTAAAACAACATCGCTCCTGGAGTGGCACCTGTCTATGCCATCGATCGTGCGCTTTTCTTGGTCCTTTTTCTTTGTTCAGAAAAGCCGGTGTTCTTCCCTCCTTCTCTGCTTATTGAACTCAATGGCAGCTCTCGTCTTCACCTGCAGCTTAGCCTTGTAGGCCTTGGTCTTGGCTGCGAATATCTGTCGGCATTCCTTATCAAACCATTGTTTTCTTGCTGGTGGCTGCGATAAACCTAGAACATCAGTTAGAGCTGATCTAATGGCTTGTTGGCCTCGTTGCCATTGTTCTTCAACATAAGATGCTGGTGGTATGGAGTGCATCGATATGTTAATATGATATGTTGCGCGAAGGTCTGGCGGTCTCTTGCGATTGCAGTCTTTCGACATTAAATTTCTTCACAGTATTTCTGGTTTGTTGTGGCGTGGTGGATATCCGCATCCTTACCTTGGCTGTAACAAAGTAGTGGTCCCAGTCGATGTTAGTCCCTTGGAATGTTCCAACTTCGAAAATACTGGATGTGTGCCTCTTGTCTATCGCAATGTGATAAATTTGGTTGACCCTGGGAGACTTGATCTGGGGACCTACATGTCCACCATGGATATCGAGGTGAGGAAACCATGTGCTGGGTATAGTGACATTTCGTTCCGCAGCGAAGTCAATTAGCCTACGTCCGTTGTCAGACGTGTTGTCGTGTAGGCTGTGTTTCCTGACAATACTGCTAAATATGACTTCTCTTCCCACCTCTACGTTAAAATTTCCAGCGTGATTTTAACATCGTACTTCGATAGTCAGAGGTTTTGTCAAGGAGCTGATGGAAACAGTCAAATTGCACTGTGCTTTGACAATTGTGTTCTAGAGAGATTGAGAAAGCAAAAAGTTAAGAACTAGAAATAGAGAAATACACACGCGGAACTGTTGGCAGTGCTTATTTGACTGATTTTCGATCACGAGTATCGGGGAACGATGGGAATTTTGAATTACCAATTGTTGGTCTGAAATGTGTTCTGTCGATTTGAATAAAGACTCGAAGAAGATCGTTGCTGCTTCGTTAATGTCTTTTCTATTTGTAGTATCATTGTTATTATTTTTGATTGATGTCATCCATTCCTTATCATTGTTTAGATAATTTTTTGTCTTTTTAATTGATTTTGTGTTGGTAAGTATGTCTTTAATAGTTCTTTCGTTGTAATCTTGTATATCCTTTTCTGTGCTTGTTTTTATAGTATTTCTTAGATGTTTGAGTTCGCACTTCTCTTCGTTGTTGAGGTTCATTTTGTTTCTCAAGTTTTCCCTTTCCTTTATTAGATTTTTGGTGTTTTCTGAAATTTTGTCAATTTTTGTGGCTTTTGTTAGAATTGTTTTAGCTGTCGTTTTTATTATTACTTCAAGTTTGTTATAAATAGTCTGAATTTCGGTGTCTATATTTTGTACATTTATTTCACATTGGATTTGTCTATTTAATGATTCGTTATATCTTGCTATGATATTAGCTGGAGTCATTCTTGGAATATATAGTTTTCTTTGGTTCCGCTCTAATGTCTTGTGATTTATTGTTATTTTTCCTCTCAGCATTCGGTGGTCACTGTCAAATTTTAGTTGTTTTATTATGGATACATCACTTAGGGTTTTCTGTTTATTTGTCAATATAAAGTCTATTTCGTTTCTTGTATTCCCGTCTGGTGATATCCATGTCCATTTGTTTGCGTCCTTTTTTTCAAAGAACGTATTTTCGACTGTTAAGTTCATTTCATGTATCCATTCTGTTAGTTTTTGTCCTCGTCGCGTCGGTTTATTTGTCCATATCCAAATGGACCAATAAGTTGTTCGTCATCATTTCGCCGACCAATTTTTGCATTAAAGTCACCATCAGGTAGATTATTTCGGTCTTCGTTTCTTTGTATGCATTTTCCAATTGGTCATAGAATATATTTATTTCTTCGTCTGGTGCTCTATTTGTCGGTGAATATAAAGGGTGATCCATTTCGAGGTTCCCTACTTTTTTAAAGAAAAAAACACAGAAAATTCAAATTTAATGGAGAATGTTTATTATCATTTGAAAGAACATTCTTTGGCATTTATTTTTTTGAAGATTATGTCTATCAAATGTTGGCCGTTGCTACGTCGCGGATGGACCGTTGAGTCCAATTTTCGATCACTCGTTCGAGCATTTCGACTGGTAACTGGCGAATGACACGCGTGATGTTTTCCTCCAAGGCCTGAATCGAAGCGGGTTTGTCGGCATAAGCTTTTGACTTTACATATCCCCACAGGAAAAAGTCTAACGGTGTGATATCACACGATCTTGGTGGCCAATCGACCGGCCCAAAACGTGAAATTATGTGCTCACCGAAATGTTCTCTCAATAAGTCCATTGATTGATGCGATGTGTGGGAAGTGGCGCCGTCTTGCTGAAACCAAATGTCGCCGAGATCACGAGCTTCAATTTCAGGCATCAAATAGTCGGTTATCATGGCACGATAACGGTCGCCATTGACGGTTACGTTCGCACCGGCATAATTTTTAAAGAAATATAGACCGATGATTCCACCGGCCCACAAACCACACCAAACCGTTGTTTTTTCTGGATGAAGTGGTAGTTCTTCAATCTCTTCAGGTTGCTCTTCGTCCCAAATGCGGCAATTTTGTTTGTTTACATACCCATTGAGCCAGAAATGGGCCTCATCGCTAAACAAAATTTTCCTCGAAAACGTCGGATCTTCTTGGAACTTTTCAAGGGCCCATAGAGCGAAGCGATGTCGCTTGGGAAGGTCGAGCGGCTTCAGTTGTTGCACAAGCTGTATTTTGTACGCTTTCAATTTAAGATCTTGACGTAAAATGCGCCAAGTCGTTCCATACGTCAGTCCGAGTTGCTGCGAACGGCGCCGAATCGACTCTCTACGGTCTTCGTGTACACTCTCAGCTACGGCCGCTATATTTTCTTCACAGCGTGCTGGACGTGGTCTATTCGGTCGAATATTATCCAATAATGAATGCTGGGTCTCAAAATGGGTGATGGTGTTGCGAATAGTACGCTCAGTAGGCCGATTATGTTGACCATAAGTTGAGCGAAGTGCACGAAACACATTCCTTACAGAACGTGAATTTTCATAATAAAGTTGAACAATTTGTAAACGTTGTTCACGCGTAAGTCTTTCCATTATGAAATGCCAAACAATACTAAACAAAAATGACAGCATGATACGACTCACACGTGATCTGTCAAAAAAGGCTATTGAAAAAAGTATCTATACTTGGATCACCCGTTAGTACTAGCCACATTGTCTGCCTCAAATTCTTCAGAAAGTTCTGACGCCGCTGTCTCTATTGCGTCATTTTCCTTGGCTCTAGAATAGAACAATAAATGGAAAACGAGCAAATTCACAAATCTGAATTGAGGATAACAACAGAAAAAAAATATTAAATCCAACAAAACGCATCTAATACAAATGCGGTTCTAGCGATAGGAAACTTCCCATTATGAAATAAACAAATATGGTTTTGTATTATGTACCTGCCAGTTGCTGACTCTTTAGTAACTACTGGGGGTGCTGTTAAGGAGCTTTCAGCGGTTATTTTTAACGACCCAGACTTTAGCCAGCGATCCATAGTACCTACTATTTTTGATCTTTCACGATCTTTTGATCTTTTCACGTCGATAGATCCACAGAGTCACATCAATGTACAAAAAAAAAAAACAAATAAAGAGTAAAATTCACGTACTAAAAGCAAAATATAGATTAAATACACCGCACTACGATTCGTTTTAACCTGTACCAAGTGCTCCGCGGAGCACACTTTGGGAAACGCGGAATTCTAGACCATAACCCCTATGGCCGACATCATAACTTCTCCAATTTGATCGACTTTCATTAAAAAACCGTTTCCAAGAAATTCCTAATTCGAAATTTAAAAAAAAAAAACTAAAAGCTTGGTTTGAAATTCAAATTGTCAACTGCCGTTCAGTAGCAGCTTCGTAGCAGTACTTTCTAAGAAACCAAAAATATTTTCTCAATCCTCCATCAACTGAATTTCATCTGATTGAATAAAATTTTGTGCTTCCCATACCAATACCGGCCCTTAATCCGCCAGTAAATCTCCTAAGCTCTCTTGCCAGCCCCATCTCGTGGAATGCACACCTCCCTAATCACTGAAATATTACCAAAATTTTACGACTCTGGATTTAGATGAATACAGTCGCCGCCAAAGAGCGACACTTACCAAAGCCTGCTACCAGTCAATTAGACTCACCAATTGATTTCTTCTTTGTCTTAGACCCCGCGTCAGCTCATAACCAATTTTCCTCCAAAAAAAATTTTGTTAACTCAATTAGGCCATTCTTGTTAGCTGGCCGCCGATTGAAGTTCCGCCCTGCTAATCATCATAAATAACAGCGATTACAATAAAACCGCCATTTTGTCGGATCACCTCATCACCTTAAGCTTAAGCGAGTGCGTGTGTAATTAAAAGTAATGAGCCGCCGGGTTTCCCATATACCGAGCTAATCTAATCTAGTTAGGGTCTAGTTAACATTGGTTACTTAAGCTGATCCACCTTTCCCGACACCATCGAACATGTCAGATGGGAGATGGGAGAGAAAAAAAAATGAAATTCCCAAAGTGGAACAAATCTCTTATTGGGTTCTGTGTCGTTTGCCTAATTTTTTTTTTTTTTGGGACTTTGCATTAGCGGAAGATCTAAGAGGTGCCGCGTCGGTGAACCCTAAGGGTCTTCTCGTGTCAAATGGAAATGTTCGATCTGAATTTCCATTAAGCACCATTGCTCGAACATGAAGGTGACTGCCGGTCTTCAATGTGTCCCGTCATTGTGTAATCTGTTTTTTTTTTATTGCACAGCTTGTTATTTAATTGTTCCGCTTTGGAGCTGTGGTCCGTTCGCGAGCGGGAGACGGTAGTGCAATTAAAAATCGAAAATAATGGAAAATAGCCAAATGTGTTGGAATCGGATAGATGAATGCAGTGGCAGAGATAAGATAAGAGACTTCGATACGGGACTGTGGCGGTCTGACGATGAAGCAATGAAATTCACCATCGCATAATGGTCCGTGGTGAATTGCTGAGTGGCTTTGATGGTTCTCGGGGAGTTTTTATTTCCACGTCTTTGAATATTAATTGAGAAATCAAAATTAGGAAGAGTTGTGTCTTTTAATTGCTGACCGGCTGCCTGATGGTGTCAGGTGCCTTACCGGTTGAATGTTGAGTCGTTAAAGCTATCGGGGTTAAGCATTTTTCTGAGGTTCTTTCGTTTAGCTAATGAAGAATCGGCCGCTTATCGAATGGTAATGGTGAACCGTTTTATTGGAACGAATTGGTTAAAGTGTCTGATAAGCATTTAACAACTTTGACGAAATGCAAATGTGACCTCGATATGGTTCGCGCTATTAAATGAGTCGGACTGTCTTTGATAACAGCGCTATCTATGATCTCAATGAATATTATGCCTCTCACTTGGGGTCATAAAATCGTGGAAAACCACTGTTGGATGATGGGGATGGTTGTAACGAAGATTCCGTTGCTTTGATCCTGAAGCTGGAGTGAAATGAATCTTTTTTCTTTGATGCAGTCATGATGAGTCGAGAAGGTCTTGATTAATATCAATGTCTAGGCAACACTTTTTGATTTTGATTTTGGAATTACAATTGTGGACAATGGACATGGGAAAATGTCAGAAATATCGGGATCGATTGGTTCAACATGGAGCTCTAATAACTCTTAGAGAACCAAGAGCCTTTCTGTATGTCTGTATGAATCAATTCACTACTTGGAGTCTAGGTTTCGAACTCTTTCATTATAAGAAGGGGAACTAGGGCCAACGCTGTAGTTTCGAAGCCTTATATTTACTGTGAAAAGCTCAAAAGGAATGTGAATCTTTATTTCATCGCTCCAAGGTTACTATTTTTTTTAAGTAGATAGCAAGCTTTGAATGAAAAGTATGGTCTTTTACTTAACTGACTTACTTAAGTGGCGCTACAGTCCGGGATGAACCTGGGCCTCAACCAACATGCCTCTCCAATTAGCCCGGTCCTTAGCTAACTACCTCCAGTTGCGCACTCCAAGTTTGTTCAGGTCGGTTTCCACTTGTGCGCGCCACTTAAGGCGAGGTCTTCCTCTACTGCACCCGACGTCTGGCTGGGAATCGAAGGCTCTGCTAGCCGAAGTATGGTGTTCATTCATTCTACATGTCCTAGTCATCTTAAACGTCCAATGCGGAGTTTTTTGAGTTCTTGGTTGAATCTTCGTCTCCATAGCCCGTCAACACATACGGGACCGAAGATTTTTCAAAGAAATTTCCCCTCGATACGGTCCATGCTTCAGCGCCGTAGAGCAGCACTGGGATGATCAGGGTCTTATATAGGATCTCCTTAGTAGTTCGAGTGAGGGCTTTACTTCTAAATTGCCTACTTAGCCCGAACCGAAGAAACAGCGATTGGCAAGAGTAATTCTTCGTTTGATTTCTGACGAGATGTTGTTGTCAGAGTTAATAGTGGAGTTGAGGTAGACAAAGTCCCGCACCTCCTCAAAGTTATATCTGTCAATGGGGACGTTCTGTCCAATTCGTAGATGTTGTGTGTCCTTTCGTGCTGGCAGTATAAATATGGTCCTGCCCTGAAAAACCCATTTGTGCTGCTTCCCTCTCTATACTAGAAAACGTGGCTTTGACATCACGTTGAGCCCTACCAATGCTGTCAATATCGTCGGCGTATGCTAGCAGTTGCACCGATTTTTGGAAAATTGTGCCTCTGGTGTCGGCTCGGGAGTTTTGTACAATTCTCTCAAGAATCAGATTAAAGAAGTCACATGACAGCGCATCGCCTTCCCTAAATCCTTTTTTGGTATCGAATGTGTCGGTGAGGTCGTTTCCGACCCTGATGGAGCAGCGAGAATTCTCCATCGTCATCCTACACAAACGGACGAGTTTGGGCGGTATACCAAAACTAGACATGGCTCTGTACAGTTCGTCTCTATAAATGCTGTCATATGCGGCTTTGAAATCGATGAATAGGTGGTGGGTATCGATTTGGACTTCTTGAGTTTTTTCCAGGATCTGCCGAAGTGTGAAAATTTGATCGGTTGTGGACTTTCCTGGCCTAAAACCACACTGATAAGGGCCAATCAGGTTGTTGGTAAACGGTTTCAGGCGTTCACATATTGCGGCAGATAGGATCTTGTAGGCGATGTTGAGGAGACTTATGCCTCTGTAGTTGGCGCAGTTCAGAGGGTCTCCTTTTTTGTGGATCGGGCAAACGATGCTGAGGTTCCATTCTTCAGGCATATTTTCATCCGACCAGATTTGGCTTATGAGTTGGTGGATGTTACTTACCAAGTCATCTCCGCCGGCCTTATAGAGCTCAGCGGGAAGGCCGTCATTTCCGGCAGCCTTATTAAGCTTGAGTTTAGATATTGCTATCCTCACTTCACTCAGGTCGGGTGGTTGGCAGTTTTCGCTGTCGTTGCCAATATTGAATGGTTCGTTCTGCCTGACAGCGGAATGTTGTTCGTCATCGCCGTTTAACAGTCTGCAGAAGTGGTTCTTCCATATCCTCAGCATCGACTGTGTCTCAACTACGATATTTCCTTATTTATCTCGACAGGATTCTGTTCGAGCCTTGTATCCTTGGCATTGACGTTTTATACTTTGGTAAAACTTGCGAACATCGTTCCTGGAGTGGCACCTCTCTATATCCTCGATCGCGCGCTTTTCTTGCTCTGTTTTCTTCTTTCTGAAAAGCCGATGTTCTTCCCTTCTCCTTTGCCTATAGAGCTCAGTGGAAGCTCTCGTCTTCACCTGCAGCTTAGCCTTGTAGGCCTCGTTCTTGGCTGCGAGCATCTGTCGGCATTCCTCATCAAACCAGGGGTTTCTTGCTGGTGGCCGCGAGAAACCTAGCACATCAGTTGCGTCTGATCTAATGGCTTGTTGGCATCGTTGTCATTTTTCTTCGACATAAGATGCTGGTGGTATGTTGTGAGTCGAGAGGTTAAGGGATACGCGTTTCGCGAAGGTCTTGGCGGTTTCTGGCGATTGCAGTTTTTCGACATTAAATTTTTTCACAGTATTTCTGTTCTTTTGTGGCGTGGTGGATATCCGCATTCTTACCTTGGCAATGTAGTGATCCGAGTCGATGTTGGCCCCTCGGAATGTTCGGACATCCAAAATACTGGATGCGTGCCTCTTGTCTATCGCAATGTGATCAATTTGGTTGACCGTTCGTCGATCTGGAGACCGCCATGTCTCCTTATGGATATCGAGGTGAGGAAACCGTGTGCTGGCTATAGTGGCATTTCGATCCGTAGCGAAGTCAATCAGCCTAAGTCCATTACCAGACGTGTTGTCGTGTAGGCTATATTTTCCGACAGTCCTGCTAAAGATGTCTTCTCTTCCTACCTTTGCGTTAAAATCTCCCAGCACGATTTTAACATCGTACTTTGGTAGTCGCTCATAGGTTTTGTCGAGGAGCTCGTAGAAGCAATCCTTAGTTATATCATCTTTTTCTTCCGTCGGAGCGTGAGCGCATATAAGGCTTATGTTGGCGAATTTGGCCTTGATGCGGATTGTTACTATGCGTTCGCTAATGTCTTGGAAACATAGAACTTCTTGCCTAAGTCTGGCACCTGTAACAAATCCGCATCCGAATAGTCGCTGTTTCTGCTCACTATAACACGGTCCGTAGTAGATGTCACAGTTTTTCATCCTCTTTTTGCCCGGCCCATCCCATCGTATTTCCTGGATGGCAGTAATGTCTGCTTTGTAGCAGTTTAGGGCTTTCGCTAGTTGTTCGCCTGCACCTCTCCTGTTTAATGTTCTCACATTCCAGGTGCAGATACGAACGTCGTTGTCCTTTTTTCGTTTAGCAGGGTCGTCAACAATAAAATCAGTCCTTTCCGAGGCTATTGGTTGCTTCGTAACAATATTTTTTTTTCTGTGGGTGGGTAGTTAACCCAAAGTACAACCCCAACCTGGAGGTCCAGTACCAATTTATTAGATACCCCTAGGACACGGGGCCATCAGTATCCAATACGGGATTGAGCGCTGCATTTGGCCTTTCAGTTCATCCGCCATAATCTCTGTTCAAGTGCCTGATTTACCCTTGATATTCCTAGATAACCTGTTGTCCGAATATGTCAGAGCAGCTCATCTAGGTTCGCCTGGGACAGCAGGCCGGGTATTCATCCGTGCCATTCTCACCAGGGTGTTTATAGTGTTGCTGTTTTTCTTCGTGTTATCAACACACGCACTTATCGTTTAGCAAGTCAAATCCTGTTGGATGAGAAACCTGGTGCTTATCTAGGTCTTATCGCCTCAATAACACCATGATTTTAAAACTTCTGTCAGCCAACATTAATTCTTTAATCTCTCACGGTAAATGCTCTGAGCTAAATCTGTTGTTGGGAGAAATCTCGCCAACAGCAGTTTTTGTTCAGGAAACCCTGTTAAAAGGGAATCGTCAGAGATCATTCGATAACTATTCGAACTTAGCTGAAAAAGTCCGACAAGTTAATTTAAATTTAATCTCAACCCCATTGTATATCAATAAAACGACGAATCGAACTTTCTTTGATGGCGCCAAACATCTCCCATCAAATTTATTTGTGACAATCAATCGCCTGACGTATCGGCATCAGTCATGCCCATCAATGCCGCCCTGAAAAAAGCAATAAATTCCAGGGTAAGCTTAACCTTAAACAAGCGCCATCATTTATTTATCCACCTCCAGGCCATAGCAAGACCTGCCTGAATTTATCCATCAACATTCCACTACAATGCTGCACTATAGGGCATAAGTCACAATTCGACTGTTGAATTCCAAACCTTAAATCCATGTCACAGCTATTCCCAATTCAATTCTGAAAATCAATCAAAAATGTTAATTCCGACAAATTTTCCAAATTCCCATCTGTCGATGGCGGCATTGTAGCTGCCATTGCATGATTGCCTAACCCTAGGTTATTTGTCTATCCATCTCTGTTTGCCTGATTCCCATTTGACACTTGCACCTTCCGGTGATTTTGCGAAAGAGAGGTTTGATTTGATTTTCCTCATCTCTGTGTGTGCCCCGATCGAGCTGCTAATTAGCATAAAAATCGAATAAGCCAGAAATACCTTTTCAATTATTCTCAAGACCGTATTTCGAACAGAGACAACAAAAAGTTTTAACGTACCCGCGAGCTGCTTACCTCGCTGCGCATGCTCAGTCTCACTCTCGGTGGCTTGATCCGGCCGAGAGCGGCAACTGATTTATGCCCTTCATAACGATCGCCGAACAAAATCAATCAATCAAACTATCGAACAAGTTCATTGACAGCTCAGTCGGACTAAACAAATACTAAAAATGTTCGCCTGTCAGTATCTTCGCAGGAAACATTGGTCGTAGAGTTTGTTCCCTTTGGTAGTGTGGTTGGTCTGCTCTGTGCGAGATGTATCTACAGGGTACTGCCCGTCGATTTCGAATATGATGGGGATATGTGCGCGAAGCGAATTGATCGAACATCATACCGCATCGAAATCTCGGAAACAGAGAATCCCGCATTGCACTCGAAGAGACGCACGCAGGCGCAGGGCTTTCGCTATAACATATGGGTAGGGCTGATTGTATCTGCGTTCGTATATCCATATATTCGTATCTGAGGGAGAGAGTGATGCCCGGTTTAAGTACTTTGGCATGCAAAGACACACGCATACATGCATTGGTCACTAGAGCCTGAGAGAGGCTATTTGTTTTGACCAAAGATAACACTTATCCCGCTGTGAGGCTGCAGGCCACAATTCCCTCGGTTTGAAACAAAAAAAAAACAAGAAAACCCAAGACGAAGACAACCGTCGCGTCGATTGGCCGCATATGAATATGGTATTGGCAAATGGATTTCGATTTTGTGTTGCCCCTTCGGCGCGGCGAGAGCACTCTCATAGATTCTGGCAATGCGGTAACAAGGGTTCGACGCGTCCGAGTCAAGGTAGCCAGAGTGCCGCGGTTGTTATTCCAATTTGATGGCTTTCAGAAGGAAATTTGATATTGCTGGCCCAGTGTGAGATCTCATTATTTGGTTCTCATAAATGACCAACAGCGGAATGGGATGCCTGTGCGCACTTGCGCGGAATGCTGTTCTAATTCAAATGTCAAACATTTGTACTCAATTATGGAGGCCATAGGGTGAGCTGGGCAAATTGTAATCAAATTGGATGGATGTATAGCAACAGGGATGCTGCGGAATGGTGTGCACACATTCGCAGGGCTAGGGGAGCTGGAGTTCTATATTTGAGGACTTCTTGGTGAAGATGCAAATCTGCGGGACAGCATTGCCTCGCAAATATTTTCAAAACGAAGATGGAATTAGTTAAGAAAGTATTTTTGACTTACACTCCCATTTCAGGGCGCTTTTGGGCATCACTCCTCAATACATCATTCGCCTAGAATAGAATTTGGCCCAAAACTAAAGGGTCTTTCATTTAACGCTTCCTATCTTCTAATCTAAATAAAACAAGACAACCAATTTGACAGATGTAGCTTCTACAATATGGCCGTCATCTACTGTCGGAAATCCCTCTTGGAAAACACTTTACTCTGCCAAAATGCAGTGCACGGTCACAGTCTGATTGGTGTAGAGAAGGCTTAAGGCACCATATGGTTGAGGAATTCTATCTAAAGCTGACCAGACATGCTGACTGGTAGAACGTATATCGTCAAAAGTGGCAATGTAACTTCTACCTCAGAATTTCCCTATGTTCTGCATAGGGAGGCGGTAAAGTAGCCGATTCTCTTCAGCGTTTACAACAGCTATATGATAAGGAAAGGGTTGGATGTTGTAGAACGAGGGAAGAATCTGATTGGCATTCACTTGGCAATGCCCAATTATTGTAACACTGACTACACATCAATAGTGCCACCTCCAAGTGGTAACCATACTGGTCTTATCCAACCGGATTTGACATGCTAAGGCGGTAAACAGCCTGGTCAGAATATCCGGCCAGCTATCCCAGGCGAACATAGCTGAGCTGCTTCGAAATTTTCGGACAACAGGTAATTTAGAAATCTTAAGGGTAAGTCAGACCCCCCTGAACAGAGATAGTGGCAGATGAAGCCAACGGCAGCGCTCAATACTGTAGTGGAAACTGATGGCCCCGTGTCCTAGGGGTAATTAATAAATTGGAACTGGTCCTCCAGGTTGGAGTAACCAATAGCCTCGGAAAGGGCTGATTTTGTTGTTGACAATCCTGCTAAACGAAAAAAGGACAAAGACGTTACTATCTGCACCGGTTTCCAGGTCACAATCCCTGACAGAACGTCATGGAAGAGCAACGAACCTGTGCTAAACGACTCGATCCACTTTTATACCGATGGCTCCAAAACAAATGACGGAGTGGGTGCTGGTGTCTTCTCCGACAGGCTGAATCTCAGCCTCTTTCTTTGTTTCCGACTTCCTGATCATTTCAGTGTGTTCCAGGCAGAACTCATGGCGATCAAAAAGCCTAATCCTGGCTGAAACAGAATAAAGTATCTGCGAAGGATATTAGCATTTTCTCGGACAGCCAAGCGGCCATCCAATCCCTGGTATCCGTCTCAACAAATTCAAAGGCAACCCTAGATTGCTGATCATCTCTGCAGGAGATGTCAACGCATTTTAACATTCACCTATGCTGGGTGCCTGGGCATAGTGACATTCCAGGGAACTGTAAGGCTGATGAACTCGCCAGAAATGGAACCAAATTACCAGTTGTTCCCGACACTAGTTATTCCTATCGCTACATGCAAAAGCATACTAGCGCAACATGCTAACAGCAAATCAAACCTCATATGGAGTCTTGGCACGACGTGTCAAACAACCAAACAAATTTGGCCAAAGCTAGATTTGAGAGGATCAAAGGGACTGATTTCGCTTGATAGACCGTATATTTGCGATACCATAGGTGTCATCACGGTTCACTGCTTAATTGGTAGGCACGCAAAAAGGCTAGGCATCTTCTTAAACGACTTCTGTAGGAGCTGAATGGACGAGGAGGAGGAGGAAACAATACTTCATCTCCTTTGTAACAGCCCGGCCCTATCAAACAAAAGGAATCCATATCTTGGAGCTTAGTTTTTTCAAAATCTCAGTGATTTGGCAAAAACGGAAGTGAAAAGCCTCCTCCGCTTCATCAAAAGCTCAGAATAGTTTTCCCACCGATAGTAAGGTAAAGATCCACGTGGTATCACAACGGACCAAAATGGTCTGGCTAACGCTGGCAGCCACTCTAACCTAACCTAACCTACTATCTGCACCTGTAATGTGAGAACATTAAAGAGGAGAGGTACAGCCTTAAACTACTACAAAGCAGATATTACTTCCTCCCAGGAAATACGATGGGATGGGCTGGGAAAAAAGAGGATGAAAAACTGTGACATCTACTATGGACCGTGTTATAGTGAGCAGAAACAGCGACTATTTGGATGCGGATTTGTTACAAGTGGCAGACTTAGCCAAGACATTAGTGAACGCATTGTAACAATCCGCATCAAGGCCAAATTCGCCAACTTAAGCCTTATATGCGCTCATGCTCCGACGGAGAAAAAAGACGATACAACTAAGGATTGCTTCTACGAGCTCCTCGAAAAAACCTATGAGCGACTACCAAAGTACGATGTTAAATGCTGGGAGATTTTAACACAAAGGTAGGAAGAAAAGACATCTATAGCAGTACTGTCGGAAAATATAGCCTACACGACAACACGTCTGGTAACGGACTTAGGCTAATTGACTTCGCTACGGAACGAAATGCCACTATAGCCAGCACACGGTTTCCTCACCTCGATATCCACAAGGGGACATGGCGGTCTCCAGATCAACGAACAGTCAACAAAATTGATCACATTGCGATGACAAGAGGCACGCATCCAGTATTTTGGATGTCCGAACATACCGAGGGGCCAACATCGACTCGGACCACTACCTTGTTTTTGCCAAAGTAAGGATGCGGATATCCACCACGCCACAAAAGAACAGAAATACTGTGAAAAAATTTAATGTCGAAAAACTGCATTCGCCAGAGCCCGCCAAGACCTTCGCACAACGCGTATCCCCTAACCTCTCGACTCACAACATACCACCAGCATCTAATGTCGAAGAACAATGGCAACGATGCCAACAAGCCATTAGATCAGCCGCAACTGATGTGCTAGGTTTCTCGCGGCCACCAGCAAGATTGGTTTGATGAGGAATACCGACAGATTTTCGCAGCCAAGAACGAGGCCTACAAGGCTAAGCTGCAGGTGAAGACGAGAGCTGCTATTGAGCTCTATAGGAAGAGAAGAAGAATAAAGAGCAAGAAAAGCGCGCGATCGATAATATAGAGAGGTGCCATTCCAGGAACGATGTTCGCAAGTTTTACCAAAGTGTTAAACGTCAAAGCCAAGGATACAAGGCTCGAATAGAATCCTGTCGAGATGAACAAGGAAATATCGTAGTTGAGACACAGTCGATGCTGAGGATATGGAAGAACCACTTCTGCAGACGGCGATGACGAACAACATTCCGCTGTCAGGCAGAACGAACCATTCAATATTGGCAACGACAGCGAAAACTGCCAACCACCCGACCTGAGTGAAGTGAGGATAGCAATATCTAAACTCAAGCTTAATAAGGCTGCCGGAAATGACGGCCTTCCCGCTGAGCTCTATAAGGCCGGCGGAGATGACTTGGTAAGTAACATCCACCAACTCATAAGCCAAATCTGGTCGGATGAAAGCATGCCTGAAGAATGGAACCTCAGCATCGTTTGCCCGATCCACAAAAAAAGGAGACCCTCTGAACTGCGCCAACTACAGAGGCATAAGTCTCCTCAACATCGCCTACAAGATCCTATCTGCCGTAATATGTGAAAGCCTGAAACCGTTTACCAACAACCTGATTGGCCCTTATCAGTGTGGTTTTAGGCCAGGTAAGTCCACAAACGATCAAATTTTCACACTTCGGCAGATCCTGGAAAAAACTCAAGAAGTCCAAATCGATACCCACCACCTATTCATCGATTTCCAAGCCGCATATGACAACATTTATAGAGACGAACTGTACAGAGCCATGTCTAGTTTTGGTATACCGCCCAAACTCGTCCGTTTGTGTAGGATGACGATAGAGAATTCTCGCTGCTCCATCAGGGTCGGAAACGACCTCACCGACACATTCGATACCAAAAAAGGATTTAGGCAAGGCGATGCGCTGTCATGTGACTTCTTTAATCTGATTCTTGAGAGGATTGTGCAAAACTCCAAAGCCAACACCAGAGGCACAATATTCCAAAAGTCGGTGCAACTACTAGCATACGCTGACGATATTGACATCATTGGTAGGACTCAACGTGATGTCATAGCCACGTTTGCTAGTATAGAGAAGGAAGGGGCGAAAATGGGTTTAGCAGTAAATGAGGGTTTATGATGTCAACACGAAAGGCCACACAACATCGATGAATTGGACAGAACGTCACCATTGACAGATATAAGTTTGACGTAGTACGGGACTTTGTCTACCTCGGCTCCGCCATTAACTCTGACAACAACATCTCGTCAGAAATTAAACGAAGAATTACTCTTGCCAACCGCTGTTTCTTCGGGCTAAGAAGGCAATTTACTAGTAAAGCCCTCACTCGAACTACTAAGGAGATCCTATATAAGACCCTGATCATCCCAGTCCTGCTCTACGGCGCTGAAGCATGGACCGTATCAAAAGCGGATGAAGAAATCCTTGGTAGATTCGAGAGGAAAATTCTTCGAAAAATCTTCGGTCCCGTTTGCGTTGACGGGCTATGGAGACGAAGATTCAACCAAGAACTATACGAGCTGTACAGCGACATGCCCCTGGTCAAAAAAACTCCGCATTGGACGTTTAAGATGGGTTGGACATGTAGAACGAATGGACACCAATACTACGGCTCGCAGAGTCTTCGATTCCCAGCCAGACGTCGGACGCAGTAGAGGAAGACCTTGCCTTAAGTGGCGCGCACAAGTGGAAACCGACCTCAACCAACTTGGAGTGCGCAACTGGAGGCAGTTAGCTAAAGACCGGGCTAATTGGAGAGGCATGTTGGTTGAGCCCCAGGTTCATTCCGGACTGTAGCGCCACTTAAGTAAGTAAGTACAAGTCTTGAGAAAAATAGTATTTGTTACGAAGCGACCAATAGCCTCGGAAAGGACTGATTTTGTTGTTGACAATCCTGCATGACGAAAAAAGGACAACGACGTTACTATCTGCACCTGTTTCCGGTCAGAGAATGAGCGGTCTACAAGAACCATAGGAGAGGTACTGAATTATCAAAGTCTCTACCACGTATGGTAAATCACAGAAGCCTTTCCCCGAATACGACAATATCCGAACAAAAATGTTCTACTCCTGCCTTGATAGGGGTACTCACTAGCCATAGCCTTCTTAGATACCAAGCAAAACACTAAATTTCAAGGGGAAACGATATCATTAGTGGCTGCTGAACAGGCAGACATAGTAATCTATGACTTCCTCTTCCTCTGGAACACTGACTCACTTGAGGAACAGAACACTTGGATGGTATTCCATCCTAGATTTATGGAAGCTTTCAAAAATCCTATTAACTTTCCTTTACAGGTTTCTAAGGATATGCCTGAGTGCTCTATGGATGAAGGAGAAGATATGTGAACTAAGCTGCACTTAAGCGTATCACAATGGTACCCCAAGGACCTATGTGTAGTTGGTTAGACGGCACTCTACCACAACAAATCAAGCAAAAAAAAAGCACCTTCCTTCTTAGCTTGAGTGACCTACCTACAAGGACAACATTTTTAACAAAAAAAAAAACTCCACGCAAAACAACTTATTCGAGTACGTCACATGCTTGTTTTTTGAACCTCTGCACCTATAAATCTCCTTGAATATGCAAGGAACATCGCAAAACATCAAACCCTCAGGCTTACTGCATTCGCATTGCATCCCCCTACGGTCAGCCAATTGGTGGTGTGTCGGCTGGACTTGCTGCTGCAAAAAAAAAGAAAAAAAAACATCTTAGCAATAAATTTATACATTTTCATATCAAAGATTGTTATCTCGCTGCGCTATTTGAAGGAAAAACTCATTAACGCAATAATTAAGACGACAACACGGAGGACCATGGAGATAACGCGCAAAAACACCACTCACAGCAGCGGTTCTTTTCTTAACTGATTTCAAATCAAAGATACTCCACGCCATCATCCCATCATCGCAAATGCATTCTGGTCATAAGATACGAATGCAGATGCTGCTCCGATACACATATCGATATCCGTATACGCTTAGATGGCTTGAAAAACACCTTACACTGGTGTGCCTACTGCCTATCGTCCGGCGATCTTAACTCAAGATCTGTGAACGCAAACTCATTTAAAAAAAAAAAAAAATAATACCCGAAGTAGCGATGAACGCATCGATGATGGGGATGCGACACACAGGACGAAAAGGACGCAGGAATGCGCACACAAAATGATGAGATTATTCACAGTGATATAGGATCATGGTGGCAGTAATGACGACGATCGTAGTCTCGGGAACAGCAGCAGCAGAAGTCGCCCAGCTCAGACTACTCACATCTCACAGGCTCAACACTAGAAGCATTCGCGTCATCGTCATCATCGCCATCATCATCTTTGCGCGTCCTTTCCCACCGCGCGGTGTGCTCGCGTGTGGATCTTTTTAATTTCGTCTTATCTTGATTCCCTGATCAGTTTCTTTGGATCATTTGTGGTGCACGAGGTGCGAGAGTGCGTTTCTCTTTCTGGTTGATGGTGGTGATGGTGCTTGCGCTTCACAGAAAAGTGAGGGCTCACACAACAAGTCTCGGTTCGTCCTCGTCCCTTGGGACTAATGGTTCAGTATGACTCGAGGGACAAAAAAAAACAATTCTCAAGATTTATCCGATTGAATTGGTGGTGGATTGGTACCTGTTTTGTGTCATAAGTACCATGTCAACGGAAGCTGTCCAAACAGGGTACAGAGGGAAAAGTGACACTTTTCCCAAATAGAGATTACTATCGGCGCGAAGCAGAGTCATACCATTGATGGAGCTGGCTTTGTTTGGGTTTATCAGAGACCTTCGGGGGGAATGGGTGATTGTGTTGTTGATCTGACAGGTAGCTAAGTCACGTGATAAGCCGATGGCCTTTGTTACAAAGTACCAATGTAAGTCTTAATCTGATTTAGCTTGATGTGAGTGATATGAGATTGCGCACAAGTGTCAACTGTCAAAAATGCAATTGTACTCAGCCACAGAGAGTGCATAAGAGGATTTCAGTCAATGGCTAGGCTTTGTGGTCTTTTTTAATTGCTGCCAACGGTGGTTTTGTTGAGTAATTTCCTGCCGATTGATCGGAGAATATAGAAATTAGTGTCGGGACATGGGTGATGTGTGTTTGTCATAAACACAATTAATTTGGTGATGGATAAGCGGCTATAAGTCAGCAAACAAGTGAGAATGGTTGTGCATGAAAAGAGGTAAAAATAGTGAAGGTATGCCTACCAATAGGGACTTTCGAGCTTTGACAGTTGATAGGGGCCATATTGCTGAAGCTACATCTGTCAAATTGGCTGTTTCAGTCTGTTTTGTCAATTTACCATGGACGAATACAGTGTTCAACAACACGGTGGCTATAATCGACCTACCGAGAGGACTGTTCGCAGTGTGGTGGATTAATTTGGATCCAACCAACACCCATACGTCGATGATATGCAAGATCTGTTGAAATTGTACAGGCAAATCTGAGGCAGTCGATTTCACGTAACTCGCAAGAACAGACCACAATTTGGCGAATTTTACGTTCTGACTTGAGCCTTCACCCGAAAAAAATTCATAAAAACCCAGGAGGTGGAGGTAAACGATCATAGACAGCGACGTGTATTCGCTGAATGGGCTCTGGAGCAGTTGGAAACTGAACCTTATTTTCAATGAAAAATCTCCTTCAGTGATGAGGTCCATTTCTGTTTATTTTTGTCAAAATTGTCGAATTTGGGACGATACCTAGATACCTATTTACTGACTTACTTAAGTACTCTCCAATTAGCATGGTCTTTAGATAACTGCATGCAGTTGCACACTTCAAGATGGTTATGGTCGCTTACTACTTGTGGGCGCCACTTAAGGCGAGGTCTTCCTCTATGCGTCCGACGCCTGGGAATCAAAAAATCTGCGAGCCGGAGTGTTATCCGTTCGCTCTTCATGTCCTAGCCATCTTCAATGTAAATTTGCGGAGTTTTTTTTTGACAAGGGGCATGTCGCTGTACAGGTCGTATAGGTCTTTGTTGAATCTTCGCCTCCAATCTCCATAGCCTGATCAACGCAAACAGGACCAAAGATTTTTTTCAAGCGACCGAGGAATTCTTGAATAAAGAAGTCACATGACAATGCATCGCCTTTCTTAAATCCTTTTTTTGGTATCGATCGCCTTCCATCCTCTATCCTCAACGATCCCGGGCTCGCTGTTTCTAGTTGTCTAGACCAAGCGCTCTGGCATCCGCGATGGTTTGGTCTTTGAAACGGAGGTTCGGTCTTCCTTGCCTTCTCGAACCTTGGGGCTGGGATTCGAAGATCCTCTTAGGTAGAGCATTATTGTCCGATTGCTCGATGTGGCCGACCCAATGTAGTTGACGTGTTTTGGCTTTTTGGACTACATCCACATCTTGGTACAGCTCACAGAGTTCGCTGTTGTATCTTCTCCTCCATTCGCCCTCCTCGTGCCCGAAGTATTTTTCTTTCGAAGAAGCCCAGTATCAGCTCTTCCTTCTTACTTATTGTCCAGCACTCGGCACCATAAAGCAGAACTGGCAGGATAAGGTTTTGTAGAGCACACATTTCGTCCTTCGAGTTAGGAGTTTTGAAACCAGTTGTTTCGCCAAACCGAAGTAGCAACGGTTCCCTAGGGTAATTCTTCGCCGGATCTCCACGAGGGTGTCATTCGTGGAGTCTATGTTTACTCCGAGGCATGTGAACTCCTTAACTACCTCGCTGCTATCAATAATGACGTTTTGTCCTCATCGGTGGACAGATGCTTATTTGTTTGTTGATAGCATCTACTTAGTCTTGTCTTCATTTACTTCAAGGCCAACGGATTTCGCCTGTTCTTCACTCTCAGTGAACGCTTTCATCACGGCATGTTGGGAGCGACCGATGATGTCAATATCGTCCGCATAGCCCAGCAGCTTGACCGACCTGTTGAAAATAGTGCCTTCCGTGTTGACACCTGCCCTGCGCACTATCTGCTCTAGTACGAGACTGAAGAAGTCACATGATAGCGCGTCTCCTTGCCGAAATCCGGTGCATGTTTGGAATAGTTCGGTGGAGCTACTTCCAAACTGCATGCTGCAGCGCGTGTTTTCCAGCGTCACGCGACACAGCTGAATCAGTTTTGCCGGGATTCCGAATCCGGCCATCGCCATATAGAGCTCCTGACGATGTATGCTATCACACGCGGCTTTGAAGTCGATGAATAGGTGGTGAGTTTCGACTTGAAATACGTTTCTCTTTTCCAGGATTTGCCTCAGCGTGAAAATTTGGTGTATAGTCGACCTGCTGGGCCGGAGGCCACACTGGTACGTGCCGATTAGTGTGTTGCAGAACGGTTTTAGACGTTCACACAGTATGTTGGATAGGATCTTGTATGCGACATTTATCAGGATTATGCCTCGATGGTTCTTGCAAGACAAAGGATCGCCTTTTTTGTAGATGTTGCATATGAAGCTGATAGTCCAGTCTTCGGCATGTTTTCTTCCACCCATACTTGGTTGATGATTCGGTGCATGCTCCCTACCAAAACATCACCACCGTATTTAAAAAGCTCCTCTGGTTAGCCATCAGAACCTGCGGCCTTGTTGTTCTTAAGCTTTTTTATAGCTAGGCTAACTTCTTCTATACTAGGTGCTGGAACTAGTTCTTCATTGACTGGACGTGGGTTCTCTTCTTGCCCTATCACTCTCTCTACATGATGCCCTTCTAGCAGCTGTTGGAAATGCTGCTTAAACGCATCTACTATTCCCTGCGCTTCGGTGACTAGGTTTCCTTCGCTGTCTCGAAGAGCCTGCGTTCAGGTTTTGTAGCCGGCAGCCAGTTGCTTGGCTTTTTTATAAAACCTCCGGATGTTGTTATGTTCGCGCGACTTTTCGATCTCCTTGAGCTGGGAGGCTGCGTAGGCTTTCTTCTTTCTACGTAGGGTCTTCTTTTCCTCCATTCTCCTGGCTCGATACTCTTCTCTCGCTGCCCTTGTTTTGCGCTGCAGCGCTTTCTTGTGTGCATTTTCTGTCACCTTTCTCTTGTACACGCATTCATCATCATACCACGGCCTCTTTCTCGGGGGTGGCTGGTACCCTATAGTGGTTTCGGCTACCTCCTTGATGATGTCGCGATACTGGCACCACTGATTGTTGGCGTCTGTGGTAGGTGAGTGCACAGGGGAGAGTTTCATACTCAGGCGCTCACTGTAGGCTCTGGCTCCTCCAGTTATGCTAAGGCGCCCAACGTCGAATTTCTTCTTCTGGGCAGTTCGCAGCTTCTTCTCGTTGGACAGTCGAGCTCTGAATTAAGCCGCGACAAGAAAATGGTCAGAGTCGACGTTTGCCCCTCATGATGTATGCACGTCGAGGATGTTGGATGCGTGCCTCGCATCGATTAGCACATGGTCGATTTGGTTGGCGGTTCGAACGTCTGGATAGCGCCAGGTTGCTGTGTGGATCCTTAGCCTTGGGAACCTAGTGCTACTTATCATCGTGTTACGAGCTACTGCGTTTCTGGGATTCTGTGCTTACCAACTAAACCGCCAAAGATGTTTTCCTCTCCGACTTTAGCATTGCAATCCCCGATTACAACTTTTACATCATACTCCAGACAGGCTCCGTAGGCTCCATCCAGGAGGTCATAAAACTCCTCCTTGACGGGATCTTCAGCCTCGTCGGTGGGGGCGTGTGCACATATTAGGCTTATAGTGGAATGTAGCTTTGATGCGGATCACAGAAAGACGATCACTTATCGGCTTGAAGTCAATGACTTTTGTCCTAAGCCGATTTCCCACGACGAATCCGCAATCTTTTGTTGCAGCTGTAATAAATGTCGCAATTTTTTCTCTTCATTATACCTGATCCTATCCATCGTATCCTCTGTATTGCGGTTATATCTACCTTGTACCGCGTGAGGACAGATTCAAGTTTTTGAGTAGCACCCGGGGTGTAGAGTGTTCGTACATTCAAGGTGCATACTCTTTTATCATAGACCATTGACGTTCCGGGTCTTGTTGCCATATGAGGAGTTTCATTATCCGAGGCTGATTGTATCTCTCTCTATCTTTCTTTTCATGGTCGGGAAGTTACCCCGACGGCACAACCCCCAACCTGGAGAGCCAGGCCCTTGTTTTTGACCCTAGGACAGCGGGCCGGAGATACCGATGTCAGTAGCCCATTTTGGGATATGAGCGCTGCCGTTGACCCGTTGAGAGCTCCTCCGCCACCAACTCTTTTCCAACACCCTGGCTCAGTATAGGAAATCCCTATAGACCTGGTGTTCAAATATGACGAAGCAGCTCATATAGGGATTACACTACCAGTTCGATCTAACTGGATCTGTAGGCGACACCGTTGACTCCATCTAGGGAATTCCTCCGCTGTCGCCTGAGAGTGACTGCCTTAGTGAGAGGACCATTCTCTCCCTCTCTCATTTGCTGCCACCAACGACCTTCCACAGGGGTTTTTTTTACCCCATCTCCAGTCGAGGTACTAGGCACCCACCAGTCACCAGCGTGGAGGTGAGAGTAGGAGTTGATAGTGAGAGGCTAGAGTGAGAACGCTTGTGTTCTCATGTACTCACATCACTACCCTTAAACACCGGCACTGTTGCCACTGTTGCTGCTCAATATAACACTGTCCGTACTAGATGTCACAGTTTTCCATCCCCTTTTTGCCATGTCCATCTCATCGAACTTCCTGGATGGTTGTTATGTCTAATTTGTAGCAGCTTAGGCCTTACGCTAGTAACTCAGCTGCACCACTCCTGTTTAGTGTTCTCACATTCCAGGTACAGATACGAACATCGTTGTCCGTTTTCGTTTAAAATGGCCGTAAAAAATAAAATCATGTCCTTGCCGAGACTCTTGGTTACTTCGTTCCGTGAATGAGTGGTTAAGCAATCGCGTAACCCCCAACCTGGAGGGCCAGTTCCAATTTATTCGATACCCCTAGGACACGGGGCCATCAGTATCCACTACGGGAGCTGCCGTTGGACTCTCAGCTCTTCCGCTACCATATCTGTTCCATGAGCTTTACTAACCCTTGAGATTCCTAGATGACCTGTTGTCCGAATATTTCGAGCAGCTCAAATATTGTGTTTACTTTGACCGTCCTAACTGGGACCATAGACGATAGCGTTTCCTTCATCTTGGGAATTCTTCCGGTGCCGTCTTGGGAGGGTTTTTTTTGATAGCTTGCCCTACACCTAGCTAGTTTTTCTCCGCGAGTGGTATTTTTTCCCAACTACCCTGCACATATGCAGAAGATTCTTCTATCGGCCAACAAAGTTCGGGACCGATTAGAAATTATCAACTCCACGCGGCCACGGATAACGTTGAAACGATTTCAAGATTCGTTACATTACCCCGGACCAATACCCAGCGGATATATACTCAAAAAACGGAAATGGAAGGACAATCTTAAAACTTAATAAAAAATTCGAGACTTCTCACTTTCCCTTGCTTCCCGAACAAACTAAGAAGAAAGCGAGGTACTTTACATTTGGAATGGTATGACCTAAACGAAAGAGTTGCTATCAAAACTGATCAATTACGGGAACATATTATGTTGGTGTCCAAATGTGGTTCCACTTATTGTGGAGCCTTAAACAAAACAAAATGTGCTAAAGATGTACTAAGATATAAACAAAAAGTTATTCCAATTATGGCGAACCCCTAGGTAGACTAGGAATGCATTAAAGTAGACGACTTACGATGCGATCTTAACGCTTATCCCCTACAAAGTCGTAATTGTTATCCCTTAACGATAATTAATCAATTGAGGGTCTGAACACCCAGCTTCTGTAATTCGCTTTACACAAAGACACTCCTTTTCAAATAACTCTAATAAAAGAGTCATTTAAATGATACATTCAGTGCCACTACCTACCCACCTCCAGAATACGTATCTGCAGTTCAGTTAATCTGCCCACCGAAACGCCTTTAAATCGTTTTAAGCTCACCTTCGACATCATTAAGATTGCTGCGGTCTTCAAAAATCTCTCACCTTGTGCGGGCTTTTTAATCTCCCGAAATCCCAACATTTATTTCCAAATAATCAACGCGACAACACCATCAATACCGTAATATCCTCTTAAACCGCTGATAAGGAATTTCACTCTGAAGAAAATGTTTGCATTTCCCGCCGATATGCAGCTTAGTGTCATCTCTAACGTGCGATAGATGGAAAAAATCCACAAATTTACAGCTCTCCGTTCGAGAAATACCGCGATCGATAAGATTAGGAAACCCCCAAACAAAGACCACCTGAGTGCATCCCCAGCACTGCCTTTCATGATACGGCAGATGGACCTTTTGATTTTTTTTGTTGTTGAGAAAATTGAAATCACCTTTTATGGGACAGCAACATAAGCCCAATTGGGCTCACAAATCTCACATTATATGGCGTCTTTGAAGGCCTAGTTTTCCCCTTCATACGAAGGGTATAATACTTGCTTGTGCAACAGCAGCATCCTCGCGCACCTGGGTGGCCAACACACACACACAACCAAAATGATAGGTAACCGCAATCCGAATCGAACTCGGAATCAATATGGGTGCGAGAACTGACGCGCGATTACCACAATCGCGCGCGCGAGCTTTATGACCCCATTCATGTCAAATTTTCTTTATTTTTATGTCGATGTTCGGGCAGAGTGCGATCTTGTTCCCTTCATACCGTCTACGATGTCTTCTTCTTTGGTGGGGCCCCCAACAATAACAACAACAACAACGTAGATGCAGATGATGATCACGATGACGATCGGTTTCCTGCACCGATCATATATACACACACCTGAGGAGACGCCGCATGATGGTCCGATCGTGTGTCGCGCGCGCATATGTCGAAGACCGGAGATCACGCGTCGTCGTCGATGGTGTGACAAAATCGCTCCAAAAATAATGTTATTACCCCGCTTTGGTCGTTGTTCTCCGATCTCGCTAAATTGGCCAATTCCAGTTGATCGTTTCGGTGCATCAGCCGAGCACATCCACATCGACATCGGTCATGGTGGGCCCATCTCTAAACACTGTGGTGGGTCTTGTGGATAAATGCGCGCTTTTGACGCTTTTGTTGCACGAGTGAGATTAGTGGGGCAATCTCGTGCGGCTTTGAGTGATCGATGGGAGATGGAACGTCTTCCGCTTGTCATGCATATGAATCTATGATTGCTGCTCGAACTGATTTTCTTTGATGAGATCAGAGACAAGTGGGAAGACCACCATAGTGGAGGTGGCCGGCTGCAAGTGGACACCCGCTTATCGTTGAAATGAAAACACACAACTTTTGGAAAGTCGATTGATTTATGATCATCTCGGCGGCCATTGTTGTGGTAATATATGCCGCGGTACTCGAGTTAAGTTGACCTATGACAGGTACATCTGCGTTATGATAACGAGACCATATCCCGTGTCGCGTACGATTAGAGATGCAGATGCAGATAGACCGATCTAGATGGGGAGATGTGGTCACTCTGTGACTGATTTCAAGACGAACAGTTATTTGCTTTGGATTAGGCCTATTACCGGAGTGAGAATGTTGATTATGTTGTCCATGGCGACGTCTGTGGTCCACTTGGAGTAGCTAGTTTATCAAAAATTTTTTTTTGTCTTTTTGTTTGGGGGCAATTTGGAGGTTTGATGAGGCCCGTGTTTTGGTGTGGGACACTCCCTATGGTGGTGGTGCTATATAGCCGCAGATTGAGCGAGATTTATTGCCGAAGATTAAATTGATTTGGTGGATCTACATTGAGATACGCACTGATGAGGAAATCTCAAAACATGAGGTGATTAGGTATCGCACGAGAGAAATCGTTGTTTGTTGTTGTTGGCGACGACTCTATTTCGGTTTTAATGGGTGATTTGTGCAAATCAGGGATCAGTTGATGGTAGATGGTGGTTTTCGGTTGATTTAATCAGCAAATCAGTGAAACGATCGGGGAAAGGCTTTATGGAGATGTGTAGCTCTGGTTTTAGTGCCGTCATTAGATAGAAGAACATTTCGTTAATTATCTACGGGGCTGGTTTCGTTGAAATAGGTTTTTTTTTTTTCTTTGGATGCGGAGCAGGCATTTGAGTAGACAAATTCATTGGCAATAACATTGGAGTAGGAGACTTGAATATTTATAGCATCGATTAGGAGGAGGTACAGATTTTATTTGACAGCTATGGATTTGTAATCAATTTTAAGGGGAGCGCCAGTTCGGTTTTTTAGATGAAAGTATCCATTAATGGAAATTGACTGAAGATTTCAGTTTTGAAGTTCTAATTAACTCGGTTCTCAATTGTCCCATCGAAGTCGTACAATAGCATGACGATCATTGCCATTTCAGATATACAACTCAAGACGGAAGCAAGCTGAAAAAATATGCTAGCTAGAGGTAAGGTCCCCCTATAAACAAAAAAAAACCCCCAGATGGCAGCGGAAGAACTCCCAAGATGAAGTCAACGGCGGCGTCTATAATCGCAGTTAGGATGGGCAAAGTAAAAAAGTTTTTCGAGCTGCTTCGACATCTTCGGACAACTGGTCACCTAGGAATCTTGAGTGTAGGTCGGTACCATCGAACAGAGATGGTGGTGGAAGAACTCAATACCGAAGACGATACTAAAGGCCCCAAGCCCTAGGGGTATCTTATAAATTAAAGCTGGCCCTCAACGTTTGGAGTTGTCCTTTGAGCTGACTACCATCTCTCGGAAAAAAATTGTTATTACAATTCAGAGCCTCGGAAAGGACTGATTTTATTGTTTACGATCATGTTAAACAAAAAAAGGACAACGTCGCGACATTCGAATGTAAGAAAATTAAACAGGAGAGGTGCAGGCAAATAACAAGCGGAAGCCATTCACTGCTACAAAGCAGACATTACTGCTATCCAGGAAATACGATGGGATGAGCCTAGTAAAACGAAGATGAAAAACTGTGATATCTACTACGGACCGTGTTATGGTGAGCAGAAACAGCGACTATTCGGATGCGGATTTGTTATATGTGCCAGACTAAGGCAAGAAGCCTTATGTTTTCAAGACATTAGCGAACGCATTGTAACAATCCACATCAAGGCCGAATTCGCCAACATAAGTCTTATATGCGCTCAAGCTCCGACGGAGGAAAAAGATGATAAAACTAAGGACTGCTTCTACGAGCTCCTTGAGCGACTACCAAAGTACGATGTTGAAATCGTGCTGGGAGATTTTAACGCAAAGGTAAGCAGAGAGACATCTTTAGCAGTATTGTCGGAAAATATTGCCTAAACGACAACACGTCTGTCAACGGACTTAGGCTAATTGACTTCGCTACGGAACGAAATGCCACTATAGCCAGCACACAGTTTCCTCACCTCGATATCCATAAGGGGAAATGGCGGTCTCCAGATCAACGAGCAGTCAACCAAATCGATCACATTGCGATAGACAAGAGGCACGCATCCAGTATTTTGGGTGTCCGAACATTCCGAGGGGCCAACATCGACTCGGACCACTACCTTGTTGTAGCCAAGGTAAGGATGCGGATATCCACCACGCCACAACAATCCAGAAATACTGTGAAAAAATTTAATGTCGAAAGATGCAATCGCAAGAGACCGCCAATGCCTTCGCGCAACGCGTATCCCTTAACCTCTCGACTCACAACATACCACCAGCATCTAATATCGAAGAACAATGGCAACGATGCCAACAAGCCATTAGATCAGCCGCAACTAATGTGCTAGGTTTCTCGCAGCCTCCAGAAAGATTGGTTTGAGGAATACCGACAGATGCTCGCAGCCAAGAACGAGGCCTACAAGGCTAAGCTGCAGGTGAAGACGAGAGCTGCCATTGAGCTCTATAGGCAAAGAAGAAGGGAAGAACATCGGCTTTTCAGAAAGAAGAAAAAAGAGCAAGAAAAGCGCGCGATCGAGGATATAGAGAGGTGCCACTCCAGGAACGATGTTCGCAAGTTTTACCAAAGTGTAAAACGTCAAAGCCAAGGCTACAAGGCTCGAACAGAATCCTGTCGAGATGAACAAGGAAATATCGTAGTTGAGACACAGTCGATGCTGAGGATATGGAAGAACCACTTCTGCAGACTATTAAACGGCGATGACGAACAACATTCCGCTGTTAGGCAGAACGAACCATTTAATATTGGCAACGACAGCGAAAACTGCCAACCACCCGACCTAAGTCATGTTAGGATAGCTATATTTAACTGCAGCTTAATGCCGGATACGACAGCCTTTCCACTGAGCTTTATAAAGCTGGCGGAGATGACTTGGTAAGTAACATCCACCAACTCATAAGCCAAACCTGGTCGGATGAAAGTATGCCTGAAGAATGGAACCTCAGCATCGTTTGCCCGATCCACAAAAAAAGGAGACCCTCTCAACTGCGCCAACTACAGAAGCTCTCCTCCTCTCTCTCTCCTCAACATCGCCTACAATATCCTATCTGCCGTAATATGTCAACGCCTGAAACCGTTTACCAACAATCTGATCAGCCCTTATCCGTGTTGTTTTAGGCCAGGAAAGTCCACAACCGATCAAATCTTCACACTTCGGCAGATCCTGGAAAAAAAACCCAAGAAGTCCAAATCGAGACCCACCACCTATTTATGGATTTCAAAGCCGCATCCGACAGCATTTATAGAGATGAACTATACAGAGCCAAGTCTAGTTTTGGTATACCGCCCAAACTCGTCCGTTTGTGTAGGATGACGATGGAGAATGCTGCACCATCAGGGTCGGAAACGACCTCACCGACGCATTCGATACCAAAAACGGATTTAGGCAAGGCGATGCGCTGTCATGTGACTTCTTTGATATCATTCTTGAGAAGATTGTGCAAAACTCCAGAGCCAACACCAGAGGCACAATATTCCAAAAATCGGTGCAACTACTAGTATACGGGGATGATATGGACATCATTGATCAGAGTCAACGTGATGTCATGGCCACGTTTGCTGGTATAGAGAAGGAATTGGCAAAAACAAGTTTTGCAGGTCACACAACATCGGTGAATTGGACAGCACGTCACCTTTGGCAGATATAACTTTGAGGTACTATGGGACTTTGAATACCTCGGCTCCGCTATTAACTTTGGCAACAACATTTCGTCTGAAATCAAACGAAGAATTACTCTTGCCAACCGCTGTTTCTTCGGGATAAGATGGCAATTTAATACTAAAGCCCTTACTCGAACTACTAAGGAGATCCTACATAAGACCAAAGATTATGAATTCTATACAGATGACGCATTGAGAACAAAAAACAGAAACTTTTGCTCAGTAGCTTCATGGTACGGGCGGGCGGTGTGCATGAAAACACATGAAAAACAAGAACAAAAACATATGGCGGGATGTGCCAGCACGACCCGCCATAGAACAATTTTTCTTATAAGGAGTGCGTCATCTTTATAGAATTCATAATCTTTGATAAAACCCTGATCATCCCAGTCCTGCTCTACGGCGCTAAAGTTTAAGCCGTAGTCGCCGATTCGAGAGGAAAATTCTTCGAAAAATTTTCGGTCCCATTCGCGTTGACTATACGATTTGTATAGCGACATGCCACCATTAAAAAAACCTCCGCATTGGACGTTAAAAATGGCTAGGACCTGTTGAACGAATGGAGACCAATATTCCGGATCGCATAGTCTTTGATTCCCAGTCAGACGTTGAGCGCAGTTGAGGAAGACCTTGCCTTAAGTGTCTCGCACAAGTAGAAACCGACCTTAACTATATTGAAGTACGCAGCTGGAGGCAGTTAGCTATGGACCGGGCTAATTGGAGAGAAATGTTTGTTGAGGCCCAGTTTCATTTCGGAATGTACTGCCACACTTGCCAAACTCTACTTCCAAGACTTTTAAGCACTTTACGATATATGATTTCCAGTCTTTACTAGTTTGTGAGATCCCAAGACGACTGATCCCAAAAAAAGAAGATGCAATGGCACATCCCGAAGTACAAGGTGGCGCAAAAATAACCTTCCGATGTTTTTTGGCTGTAATTTAAAAACGAAATGAAAACCTTTGATTCTTCTTGTGGACTATTTTTATTTGGTCTTTTAATTTTTTTTTACATCAAGTCGAGAATATGATGTCATGTAAATGGCCGCCGCCACAGTTGATTGTCATTTGAGCCCTTTTTATGGCATTTTCCATCACTTTGGCCAAAACTTCCGGCGATAGGTCCTCACATTCTTGACGGATATTATCTTTAAGAGCTGCAAGAGTCTGAGGCTTGTTGACATAAACCCGCGACTTCAAAAAGCCAAACAAAAAGAAGTCTGGAGCGGTCAAATCAGGCGATCTTGCTGGCCAGTGCAAATCGCCAAAACGGGAGATTAGGCGCCCGGGAAATGCATCTTTCAGCATATCGGTTGTGGCACGTGCAGTGTGTGCCGTTGCACCGTCCTGTTGGAACCACATGTTTTCCAATCCCAATTCATCAAGTTGCGGCAAAAAGAACTCGTTGATCACTGCTCTGTAGCGCTCACCATTCACAGTAACCGTTTGGCCCGCGACGTCTTCGAAGAAAAAAGGTCCGATGACTCCTCCAGCGAAAACAGCATACCATACAGTGACTTTGAGCGGATGTAATAGCTCTTCGTGGGTAACACGCGGATTTTCAGTGCCCCAGAAGCGTACATTTTGCTTATTTACGTATACCCGCTAAGATGGAAATGGGCCTCATCACTCATGATTATTTTTGATGAAAAATCATCTTCCTCTTGGTGGTGATTAAGGATGGCTTGAGCGTATGTTAGACGCGATTGGCGGTCAGCAGCTAACAGCTGATGCACCGTCTGGACTTTGTACGGAAACATCTTCAAATCTTGTACCAAAATTCGCTGTAAAGACCGTCGACTGATACCCATTTGCGTGGCACGTCGTCTGGTCGATGTCGACGGCGCGGGCGCTTCCATGACATCTTCGGCTACAGCAGCAATATTCTCTGCAGAACGGCTACTCCGGGGTCTGCCACACCTGGCAGCATCTCGCGTTGTGCCAGTCTCTTCGAGGCGAGCGGCTAAACGTCGCAGTGTTTCACCAGTAGGCGTTGGACGGCTAGGAAATCTGCGACGAAATTCACGTTGTGCCAAAGTCACCGACCGATTATTGCTCAAATAAATAGTCACCAATATTCCGCGTTCTGGAGCAGTGTAGCGTAACATTGTTTATTAACGTATATTTCGCATGTGTTTACTACACAAATGTCAAAACAGAACTGACATTAGGGGCCAATCGCAAAATTTATAGCATTTTCTGATAGGAGGATTACTTTTGCGCCACCTTGTATATGTCCAACTACCTCCGAATAGCATCACAGCGATCCCGTAACGACCTAAGTGAGGCGTAGTAGACCTCACCGACACTCAAATCTAAAATAACTTTTTTTCATAGAAGATACCAGTACACCTTCCCAAGCTAAATCAGAATAAAAGGCTCCTATTCACGATAGCTTTTCTGTGGCTTAACATACTTACTAATGCTCCATCTGTCCAAACATGGTATTTTCGACTACATCCCCTTAGGTCGTAAAATAGAGCGACTAGCAGCCCACTGCATTGCATCTCTTGATTACCGATTAAGCTTCTCCTCTTATCATCTGACTTTTATTATAAGCGATGACTTACCACAGACCTGATTTGACAAGGACATTAAATAAAACTCATATTAGTTCAACTCTAACCAACATATCGTCACACTAATAAATAAACGATTTAAAACCCACACCGGAAGCCATATAATTATCGTTGCTCAAGCCATAAAGGGTTTCCCCAAAAACAAACCCAAGCCCTATGTCTTAATATCCGATTGAGAAGCCCATAAACACACGTAACCCTAACCTACTTTTTTGTTCAAATTTAATAACTTCATTATCGCGGCCCTTAAACTGATCTTAAAAAAATAAAAAAAAAATTTGACATCATATCTCGCTTGATCGGCTTTCGGTCGCCCACCTTTCTCCCGGTCTAACACCGGACACATCTGGTTGCCGTAGCTGGTGATATAGGTGTTTGTGGCATTGTGCCACATCAACCTACACCAGCCATACATGGCTAGAGTATCTAATATGCATTTCCTTCTTTGTCAACCCGCTGGCTGGCCATATGACACAAGTTCCGAATTTAAAAGTCAAATAATCGCCACACCACCGGAAACCCTAAACAATACTAATTCGTATGTCTAATCGATTTTCGGCATCATGGCGTCCAGTCCGTGGTGTTGACAGTCGTGTAATAGCGCCATTCAGATGGAACAACAAAACGTTGAATCGATGATGATCCGATGAGTGTAACTTTCGGTTTTAGATACAAATTCACGTTTCTTTTCTAACCAAACAAAAACAAAAAGCAGATACTTGTTCAGATACAAAAACCGCAACGAACATAATGTGCAGTCGGGGTTAAGCCCACGCAAAAAAAAATGCTGGCTAACGAAGATGTCTGTTTCTGGTTCCATTTCCGTTTATGGTTGTCGAATTCGAATACAAATTCCACCGGGTAAACTAGACTGGATGGAGAAGCTGAATTCCTTAAACCAAATACGGAAGCAAAGCCTTAGAATCTTAGAAATTTACTTTAGAACCAGATATTCTGAGATACATGATGTAATGATGATTAAGGTATCGAATTCTGATTAAAACGGTCGGTGATTCATTCAATTTGTATCCGAGCATCAGTACTCGTGTATCTTAGTATCTTGCAAGTGTATCTCACATGTCAAACGGGTTCAACTAACGCGATTCTTCGTAGCTTTTAATAAAAAATAATTAAATCTCATCTACCCCGAGCTCGAAGCTTGTCGAGCCATGACTAAGTGAAGTTGAGTATCGCTAATGTGATTGAATAGATGAGTGATGATGACGGTGTGATGATGCAACGCCCACTTAATTTGTTGAGATTGGTCTCGGTCGATTTGTGGTTTGGTGCACAGATAAATGGATGTGATTATCCAGCGCGTGTCTCTTAATTTCATCAAGAGTGCCGGGCTAAATATAGAAATGACTTGAAAGGCGTTACGATATGAAGATGGATGGGAGTTATGTTTTGGGAGATTGCTAACAACTGTGTATACCTTTACGATCTACGCAAGGAAGTCTGTCACAAGTTTCGGTCTGTTGTCGACTGGGATATTATCTTACTAACTTCCTTAAGTGGCGCTACAGTCTGGAATGAACCTGGTAATCAACCAACATGCCTCTCCAAGTAGACCGGTCCTTAGCTAACTGAACCTCTAGTTGCTCACTACAAGTTGGTTGAGGTCGGTTTCTAACTGTGCGCGCCACTTAAAGCGAGGTCTTAAGGCAAAACGTCTGGCTGGGAATCGAAGACTCTGCGATCCGGAGTATTGGTGTCCATTCGTTCTACATGTCCTAGCCACCTTAAACGTCCAATGCGGAGTTTTTTGACTTGCGGCGTGTCTCTGTACAGCTCGTCAATTTCTCGTCAACGTTCTTTCGAATCGACCAAGGATTTCTTCATCCGCTTTTGATACGGTCCATGCTTCAGCGCCGTAGAGCAGTACTAGGATGATCAGGGTCTTATGTAGGATCTCCTTAGTAGTTCGAGTGAGGGCATTACTACTAAATTGCCTTCTTAGCCCGAAGAAACAGCGGTTGGCAAGAGTCATTCTTCGTTTAATTTCTGACGAGATGTTGTTATCAGAGTTGATAGCGGGGCCGAGGTAGATTAGGTCCCGTACTAACTCTAAGTTGTATCTGTCAATGTGCCGTTCTGCCCAATTCGTCGATGTGGTGTGTCCTTTCGTGCTGACATTATATACTTGGTACTGCCCTGAGAAACCCATTTTTGCCGCTTCCTTCTCTATACTAGCAAACTTGGCTATGACACCACGTTGAGTCCTAACAATGATGTCAATATCGTCCCCGTATGCTAGTAGTTGCACTGATTTTTGGAAGATTGTGCCTCTGGTGTTGGCTCGGGAGTTTTGCACAATCCTCTCAAGAATCAAATTGAAAAACTCACATGACAGCGCATTGCCTTGCCTAAATCCTTTTGCAGTCGAATGCGTCGATGAGGTCGTTTCCGACCCTGATGGAGCAGCGTGAATTCTCCACCGTCATCCTGTACTAACGGACGACTTTGTGCGGTATACCAAAACAAGACATGGCTCTGTATAGCTCGTCTCTATATATGCTGTCGTATGCGGCATTGAAATTGATAATAGGTGGTGGGTATCGATTTGGACTTCTTGGGTTTTTTCCAGGATCTGCCGAAGTGTGAAAATTTGTTCGATTGTGGACTTTCCTGGCCTAAAACCACACTGATAAGGGCTGATCAGGTTGTTGGTAAACGGTTTCAGGCTTTCAAATATTACGGCAGATAGGATCTCGTAGGCGATGTTGAGGAGACTTATGCCTCTGTAGTTGGCGCAGTTCAGAGGGTCTCCTTTTTGTGAATCAGGCAAACGATGCTGAGGTTCCATTCTTCAGGATGCTTTCATCCGACCAGATTTGCCTTATGAGTTGGTGGATATTACTTACCGAGTCATCTCTCCCGGCTTTATAAAGCTCAGCGAGAAGGCCGTCGTATCCAGCATGCTTGTTAAGCTGCAGTTTAGATATTGCTATCCTCACTTCACTTAGGTCGGGCGGTCGGTAGTTCTCACTGTCTTCGCCAATATTGAATGATTCGTGCTGCCTGACAGCAAAAATAGTCTCCAGAAGTGGTTCTTTCATATCCTCTCATCGACTGTGTATCAACTACGATATTACCTTGACCATCTCGACAGGATTCTGTCAAGCCTTGTATCCCTGGCTCTGACATTTACACTTTGGTAAACCTTGCGAACATCGTTCTTGTAGTGGCACCTCTCTGTATCCACTATAGCGAGCTTTTTTTGCTCTTTTATCTGAAAATCGTGTGTTAGAAGGAGGGAATTCATTGCCTAAAGAGCTCAATGGCAACCTTGTAAGCCTCGGTCTTGGCTGCGAGCATCTTTCGGCATTCCTCATCAAACCAGGAGTTTCTTGCTGGTGGGTGCGAGAAACCTAGCACATCAGTTGCTGCTATCTAATGTCTTCTTTGCATCGTTGCCATTGTTCCTCGAAATTCGATGCTGTTGGCATGGTGTGAGTCGAGAGGTTAAGGGATACGCGTTGCGCGAAGGCCTTTTCGGTCTCTTGCGATTGCAGTCTTTCGACAATAAATCTTTTCACTGTATTTCTGGTTTGTTGTGGCGTGGTGGATATCCGCATCCTTACCTAGGCCGCAACAAGGTAGTGGTCCGAGTCGATGTTAGCCCCTCGGAATGTTCGGACATCCAAAATACTGGATGCGTGCCTCTTGTCTATCGCAATGTGATCAATTTGGTTGACCGCTCGTTGATCTGGAGACCGCCAAGTCCCCTTATAGATATAGAGGTGAGGGAACCGTATGCTGGCTATAGTGGCATTTCGTTCCGTAGCGAAGTCAATTAGCCTAAGTCCGTTGCCAGACGTGTTGTCGTTTAGGCTTCGTTTTCCGACAATACTGCAAAAGATGTCTTCTCTGCCTACCCTTGAGTTAAAATCTCCCAGCACGATTTTAACATCGTACTTCCATTGTTGCTCGTAGGTTTTTTCGAGGAGCTTGTAGAAGCAGTCTCTTACTAAACCATTTTCTCCCTCCGTTGGGGCGTGAGCTCGTATAAGGATTAAGTTGGCAAATGTGGCCTTGATGCGAATCGAAAGAATGCATTCGTTTAAATCTTGGAAATCTAAGACCAATCCTAAGTATGTTTCTTTTAAAAAAAATCCGCTTCCCAATAGTCGCTGTTTCTGCTCACTATAACACGGTCCGTAGATGTCACAGTTTTTCATCCTCCTTTTGCCCGGCCCATTCCATAGTATTTCCTAGATGGCAGTAATATCTGCTTTGTAGCAGTTAAGGGCTTCCGCTAGTTGTTCGAATGTCTTGTCCTGTTTTACATTCCAGGTGCAGATACTAACGTCGTTGTCCTTTTTTTCGTTTACCAGGGTCGTCAGCAAGAAAATCAATCCTTTCCGAGGCTCTAGGTTGCTTCGTAACAATGTTTTTTTCAATGGATGGCTAGTTAACCCAAAGCATAACCCCCAACCTGGAGGGCCAGTTCCAATTTATTAAATACCCTGGGATACGGGCTATTAGTATCCACTACGGGCTTGAGTACTGCCATTGGCCTTTCGGTTCATCCGCCATCATCTCTGTTAAAGGGGACTAACTTACCCTTGAGATTCCTATATAACCTGTTGTCCGAATTTGTCGAAGCAGCTCATCTAGGTTCTCCTGCGACGGTAGATCGACCCTAAATGAGGCCTAGAAATAGCTCCGTATACACATAGAAAATAAGCAATTTTATGCGGCCTATTTTGAAGCAGTGGAAGAAAGTCTTTGCATAATAGGACTGTCCCTGGAAAGGAAATTGAATTGAAACGCCCAATGCGTACTTTGTTGACAAGCATTTGAAGTGCAGCATTGTTGGTGCAGCATTTGAAGCAACAGGCTCGTTAGTACATAGGTCCTAGCTTGCTCTTGAAAACTTCATTTTAATGCAAATGTTGCTAAGTACCCTCCTTTGTCAATAATTCTAAATAAAACCACACACTGAAACTAATTCTTAAGGATGGCTACTCTGCAGAGATTGCGATGATTCAGAGGCCTAATTTTATTTTCTCCGTCACAGTATCTGTGGCAAGAGGAAAATAAAACTTTAAAGCTACCGATGTCACATACCCACCCTAACATGTTTTTTTAGGACATCAAGATGGCTGGAAAGTTTCAATTGCCTCAACGGAAACGAAGCTTATACATATGGCCTATCCCATACTCAAGGATATAACATTGGGTCCATAGGGATCTTATTGTGGCCGTGATAGAGAACTCTCTTCTTCTTGATCAAGAAAACTAATCTAGCCTAGCAAGACCTGGGAGAATATAAATACCTGGTAAACAAAACTAAGCCTTTTAGCACCAGATCGTTCCAAATCACAAACCTCTTAAACCCATGGACCATGGAACTGATCTAGCCTAGCAAGGCCTGGGAGAATATAAATATTTGGTAAACAAAACTAAGCCTTTAAGCACCAGATCGTTCAAAATCAAAAACCTCTTAAACCCATGGACCTAGCTTTATTGCAAAACAATTTATTTGTACGTGTGCGCACTTCCTGCACGATGGAGGAACCTACAGTTTTAAGTCAAATTCGAAGGGATATGTTCAGAGGAGCTTTTCTTGATAATTGATGCTTCTCGAATTTTCGTCAGACCATGGCGACATGTAAACAACATTTTGGTATTCCTACAACTGGAATTCAATAGTAAACTAGCCGCCGAGTTCATCCTCAGCATTCCTTCCTTTAAAATTTCAAATCAAGCCTCCCCATCAACTCAATAAACACACATTTCCTCAAAATCAAATCTCATTAGATACCTTCCACCAAGCTATAGAACTCCATAAGTTTTCCATTTTCGCAAAAAGCCTACAACCCACCTATGTTTCCAGACATCTAAGCCCATCCATCCACATACGGAAATTCCCCCCGGGGCACGTGTTGCAATTCCCATTCATTCGTGCAATTTAATTCCGCTGCTTGATTCAATTTCCCCATTTCGATTCTGAATTGCACCACAGAACCAGAGAGAACGATAGATAGCTTCGAGAGCACTCCTAAGCAGACGCAGAGACGCAGTTCCTCCAAAAAAGTAATAAGTTCTCGTATCGCTGATGAAGCAATCCCGCAGCCAGACACTGCGCACTCCAAAGTGATTATCATACATAATCAGCGTGCACAGATCTGCCGGCGCATTGTGAATCCCATAGCGAGCTCCCAAAACCCAGAGATGAGTGGGCTTCATTTATTGCACCTGGGTAAATATAATAAAAGACTTTACCGGAGAGTACGTCAGAGTAGCACAAGAGTGCTCCTCACCGGATGGCGGAATGACTCAATGAATTATGTTGGGTAATGCTGGACGCGCACGCGTAGCGTACTCTCGTTGCACTATATTCCTCCCGAAAATAAGTGCGCTTTGTTGGCAAACTCCGAGTTCCAGAAGCAGCTTCCGTACCTACGCACCGCGCACGGTCTTTTCTGAAAAGTGCTTGAATCGGATCAGCACGTAATGCAAGCGTGTTGCATGAAAGTCGAAAGGAAACTCAGTGTGTGATGTAGATTGATGTGGATAAGGGGTTCTTTATGGTGGCTTTATGGTGGAGCCATTGTCCTGGACACAGTGCTACTTGTGCTACACGGGATATTTTTTATGGTTACCAACTCTATGGCAATGGATTGGAATGGCTTTTATGTTATGCTGATGGCTTTGAGGTTAGGTGACAATGGAGGTTTAACTGGGGCTTGGAAATCTCCATGAAAGAGATATTTTTTATGAAGTGGAGGCTTTTTAGGTATTTGTGTATCTAGTTTGGAGGGGATTTAGGTGGTAATATCTGGGGGGGCTTATCCTATTGAAATGTTTTATTTTATTCATTCAAATTGTGGACATGGAATGTATTGCTGGGGAGTAGGGTCTGTCAGTTATGGAACTGATAAGGTGATTAGCACATTGTGTCGGTTAGTTATTGTTTGCAAATGAAGATAAATATCTCGAATGGTTTTATCTGAATTAAAACCTGATACAATCGGGTTCTTCTAAGCTATTGTTCAGGCTATAAAATATGGACCATCTAAAAGAAGCTTTTAACAACAATTGACCATTTCAAAAGAGTGACCATAGGTGGATTGAAAAAATTGTGTTTTGGGGATGGAGCCCTTATATTTTTGCCTCACCTAATGGCACCATTAATCTAATACTGATTCCAAGCAGCACATTTGAAAAGCTCTCCTGTCACCTTTATACCCATATAGCCTTGTCCGGCTCTCGCTTTGGGTGGATTTGATTTGAACCAGGGATTCCTCATTTGGTGAACAGCATACAGTGGCTCAGCAGTAAGTATCTATTTCATCCAGGAAAAACGATGGGATGGGCCGGGCAAAAAAGAGGATGAAAAACTGTGACATCTACTATGGACCGTGTTATAGTGAGCAGAAGCAGCGACTTTTCGGATGTGGATTTGTTATAAGTGCCAGACTTAGTCAAGAAGTCTTATATTTCCAAGACATTAGCGAACGCATTGTAACAATCCACATCAAGGCCAAACTCGCCAACATAAGTCTTATATGCGCTCATGCTCTGACGGAGGAAAAAGATGATAAAACTTAGGACTGCTTCTACGAGCTCCTTGACAAAACCTATATGAGCGGCTACCAAAGTGCGATGTTGAAATCGTGCTGGGAGATTTTAACGCAAAGGTAGGAAGAGAAGACATCTTTAGCAATATTGTCGGAAAACATAGGCTACACGACCACACGTCTGGTAACGGACTTAGGCTAATTGACTTCGCTACGGAACGAAATGCCACTATAGCCAGCACACTGTTTCCTCGCCTCGATATCCATAAGGGCACATGGCGGTCTTTAGATCAACGAACGGTCAACCAACCTGATCACATTGCGATAGAGAAGAGACACGCATCCAGTATTTTGGATGTCCAAACATTCCGAGGGGCCAACATCGACTCGGACCACTACCTTGTTGTAGTCATGGTAAGGATGCGGATATCCACCACGCCACAAAAAACTAGAAATACCGGGAAAAAATTGAATGTCGAAAGACTGCAATCGCAAGCGACCGCCAAGGCCTTTGCGTAACGCGTATCCCTTAATGTCTCGATTCACACCATACCACCAGCATCTAATGCATCTAATGTCGAAGAATAATGGCAACGATGCCAACGAGCCATTAGATCAGCCGCAACTGATGTTCTAGGTTTCTCGCGGCCAACAGCTAGAAACCCCTGGTTTGATGAGGATTGCCGACAGATGCTCGCAGCCAAGAACGAGGCCTTCAAGGCTAAGCTGCAGATGAAGACGAGAGCTGCTATTGAGCTCTATGGGCAAAGAAGAAGGGAAGAACATCGGCTTTTCAGAAAGAAGAAAAAAGAGCAAGAAAAGCGCGCGATCGAGGATATAGCGACGTGCCAGTCCAGGAACGATGTTCGCAAGTTTTACCAAAGTGTAAAACGTCAAAGCCAAGGCTACAAGGCTCGAACAGAATCCTGTCGAGATGAACAAGGAAATATTGTAGTTGAGACGCAGTCGATGCTGAGGAAATGGAAGAACCACTTCTGCAGACTGTTGAACGGCGATGTCGAGAAAAATTCCGCTGTCAGGTAGCGACGACAGCGAAAACTACCACCAACCAGACCTAAGTGAAGTGAGGATGGCAATATCTAAACTCAAGCTTAACACAGCCGTCGGAAATGACGGCCTTCCCGAAGAACCTTTAAAAGCCGGCGGAGATGACTTGGTAAGTAACATCCACCAACTCATAAGCCAAATCTGGTCGGTTGAAAGCATGCCTGAAGAATGGATCCTCAGCATCGTTCGCCCGACCCACAAAAAAGGAGACCCTCTGAACTGCGCCAACTACAGAGGCATAAGTCTACTCAACATCGCTTACAAGATCCTATCTGCCGTAATATGTGAACGCCTGAAACCGTTTACCAACACCCTGATCGGCCCTTATCAGTGTGGTTTTAGGCCAGGAAAGTCCACAATCGATCAAATGTTCACACTTCGGCAGATCCTGGAAAAAACCCAAGAAGTCCAAATCGATACCCACCACCTATTTATCGATTTCAAAGCCGCATATGACAGCATTTATAGAGATGAACTAACAGAACCATGTCTAGTTTTGGTATACCGCCCAAACTCGTCCGTTTGTGTAGGATGACGATGGAGAATTCTCGCTGCACCATCAGGGTTGGAAACGACCTCACCGACACATTCGATACCACAAAAAGGACTTAGCCAAGGCAATGCGCTGTCATGTGACTTCTTTGACATCATTCTTGAGAGGATTGTGCAAAACTCCCGAGCCAACACCAGAGGCACAATTTTCCAAAAATCGGTGCAACTACTAGTATACGGGGACGATATTGACATCATTGCTAGGACTCAACGTCGTAGTCACGTTTTCCAATATAGAGAGGAAGGTGCCAAAAATGGGTTTAGCTGCAGATGAGGGTACGACCAAGTGTATGCTGTCAACACGAAAGAACATACAACATCGACGAATTTGGCAAGTCACCATTGACATCATCAAATACTTTGATGTAGTATGGGACTTTGTCTACCTCGGCAACTACTATTTTGACAACAACATCTCGTCAGAAATCAGACGAAGAATTACTCTTGCCAATCGCTGTTTCTTCGGGCTAAGAAGGCAATTTAGTAGTAAAGGCTTCACTCGAACTACCCTACGGCGCTGAAGCATGGACCGTATCAAAAGCGGATGAAGAAATCCTTTGCGTTGACGGGCTATGTAGACGAAGATTCAACCAAGAACTATACGAGCTGTACAGCGACATGCCCCTGGTCAAAAAACTCCGCATTGGACGTTTAAGATGGGTTGGACATGTAGAACGAATGGACACCAATACTTCGGCTCGCAGAGTCTTCGATTCCCAGCCAGACGTCGGACGCAGTAGAGGAAGACCTCGCCTTAAGTGGCGCGCACAAGTAGAAACCGACCTCAATCAACTTGGAGTGCGCAACTGGAGGCAGTTAGCTAAGGACCGGTCTAATTGGAGAGGCATGCTGGTTGGGGCCCAGGTTCATCTCGGACTGTAGTGCCACTTTTTTTTTAGAATATACGTGGTAGAGCTCATAAAGTTCGCGGTTGTATCTTTCTATTCGCCTTCCTCGCATACAGGACCGTATGGAAAGACTGGCATTATTAGGGTCAGGTAGAGCCAAAATAGAGACATTCGGCTTAAGAGTTTTTATCCCATTTGTTTCGCCAAATCGACATGGCGGATAGGGGGCCATGTATGTGTGTGTAAGCCTCGCAGGGCTGGTGGAAGTAAATACACAATACCACCCGCGGACCAAAAACAACTAAATGGTTGGATTATGGTGTTATACGACCCGTGCCGATAATCGACCAGGCTGAGGGCAATAGCAAATGCTCAATCGTTAACGGAGTATCCGGATACCTCCAGGTTACCCTGCCATGCCTGCATAATGCGGATATATGTGTAGGTGTACCGATTTTCTCTGCTGCTCTTGGGATTACAAATAAGCACAAAAAAAACGGAAGGACGGTCCTCTGAAAAAACCCTCTTCTAGCATCTTAGGAGTGTTATCTGGAAGAACTGCCGCGCCGTAGCCAAGGCGAAAACGACTTTGGAAAAACCTGGTCTGAGCCAAGTAGCCAACTGCGGAAAGGTAGGAACCCCTAAGAATGCTGAGTGCGGATCTCCTCCAAAGGTTACGGTAAAGACAATAAACCTAAACCTAAAACCAAGTCTAAACCCAAACCATGGACGAATGCTGAAAGGGGAATCTCCCCCCGATACCCTAAGAAGGATGCAAAGTGATTTCTTATGTGGATGGCGTGGCAATAGCTGTATCAGGGAAATACCTCCGTTTTGTCTAAATAGGCCGGCAGATGTAGACTCGGCTCGAACCCTCAAAAAACCGAATTGGTCCTTTTTAGCAGAAAATACAAAGTCCCGCAAATTGATCCTCCCAAACTTAATGGTGTCAGTCTTAAGTTCGCAGAATTAGCAAAATACCTGGGTATGAAACTCAACTTAATGGCATCAGTCTCAAGTTCGTAGAATCAGCGAAATTCCTGAGTCTGAAACTGAACTGGAAAGCCAACGTCCCAGAACCTTGTACAAAGGCAATCGGAAAGAAATGTGATATGCAACCACATATCTCTCTCTGGCTCTAAGTGTCCATCATAAGACCCATAGACCCATGGTTTCATAGTCTAGTGGACGGCTTTAGAAACAGCCTACAATCGCAACTTACTAGGTGAAGTTCAAAGATCGGCTTGCATATGTATTAGCGGATCTCTACGAACAACCCCCTCCGCAGCCCTAGATGCTATCTAGTGCCCCTACGTATCTAGTGCCCCTAGGTATCTACGACAAACAGACCGCAGCTTGTGCAGGTGTGAGACCAAGAGCCTCATCACAATGGACACCCACTCAAGGTGAAAGTACAAAGATTCTGAATCACCCTAACGTTACAGAAAACACCGACCACGCCACAACTCAGTATTGAGCAGGAAAATCATTCCCAGTCGCCTTGAATGGGATTCGGATTCGATCGGAACCAATAAGTCGATTCACATCTATACGGATGGGCTTAATACAGAATCTGGAGTGGATGGAGTGGCTGGAGGTACTTTCTCTGAGATGCTTAATAAAAGCCTGTCCTTCGCCTTTGATCATTGAAGTGTTTTCTAGGCATGAATTCCTGTCAATTAAAGGAACCATGACCTGGCTGAAAAGGAATGTAATATCCACGACGCATATTAACATCTTCAGCGACAGCCAAGCGGCAATCAAATTCCTGGAAGCCATCTCGTTAAATTCGAAATCAGCCCATGAATGCCGACTATCTCTTAACGAGATGGCAGAGGAATTACCAGGGAATTGTAAGGCGAATGAGCTTGCCAGACAGGGCACTACCCCAGACATTCTACCGCCAGTAGATATTGTACTGACTGAGCCTCTTCAGCAATGACAAGCTGCTGGAACGAAGAAGAGGAGAAAAGTATTCCCCACCTTCTCTGCTCTTAAACTATTTCATCGATAATCTAGGTGAGCTGGCTTATATTGATATCAGAAACCTCCTACGCTACATAGTCAGCTCTGAATGGTTCAATTAGGCAAACGAATATGGGGAAAGTCGACAGATCCACGTGGTACCACAATGGACCTTTATGGTCTTAATGTGCAGTCATTGCAACCCATCCTACCTAAGACTATGTACTGGGCATGCACTTTGACATCGATGGTGCTTTCGACTATGGGACATGTGACATGTGTACGCCGTTTTTCTAAAGCGCAGATATCTCCCAGTAGTGGAGGATCTTATATATCTTTAGAAAGGTTTTCTACCAAAAACTTATTTCTGCCTAATTACAACCTCCAACAATTTTTTTTTTTTATTACGCTGGGAGGTGGTAATCTTCCCAAGACGACACCGAGCCCGTACTCAGTAACAGTGTGGTGATTTCTACCCACTAAACCCCTTCTCCCGTCTTCCCGTTTTCCCTGCGTTACAACCTTCTTGGCATTTCATTGTCGCAGGGCGGGGATTAGCCAGCTTTCCAATTATTGCACCTAGTAGTTAAACCAATCAGCAGTTCAAAAGGTTTTATTCTTCTTAACCTCCTAGTCATATTGCTAGTATTTAATAGTTCCTTCATTTCTGAGCTGACGTGATTGAGAAGCCTAAGTTTATGTCTATTAGCTACTTTTTTGACTTCATCTTCAATCATTTCTATTTCTAGATCTCTATGCAGATCAGCGTTTCTTATGTACCATGGTGCATTTACTATATTCCGTAGAACTTTGTTTTGAAATGTTTGAATTTTCTGTAAATTTGTTTTGCATGTGCATGCCCACAGTTGGAGCTCGTAGGTCCATACTGGTTTTAGAATTTGCTTATAAAGCAGTAATTTATTGTAATTTGACAAACAAGAGTATTTCCCTATAAGCCAATACATTTTACTGTAGCGCATATTTAGTTCTTCTCTTTTTTTCTTTACATGTGCTTTCCAGCGCAGTTTTGCGTCTAGTGTCATGCCTAGATATTTGGCTGTGTTTGCGTAATCTACTTCTTTATCATTTATGAATACAGGTATGTGCTGAACATTTTTATTTGTAAAATTTATATGGACCGATTTTAGGTCATTTAGTTTAATTTGCCAATTTTTTGTCCATTTTGTTATATTGTTCACTGCCTTCTGTAGTTTTTTTGTCGCTACTTCGACAGTTTCTCCCACAGCAAGTACAGCTGTATCATCTGCAAATGTTGCCACAGTTGTTTCATCACTGTTCGGCAAGTCGCTAGTAAATAAGAGATATAACACAGGACATAACACACTTCCTTGTGGTACACCGGCTTTTATTTCTCTTAATGTGGAGTAGTCATTTCCTAGTTTAATTCTAAAGAATCTCTCTAATATATAGGACTCTAAAATTTCTGAAAATTGTTTTGGCAGATGCTTTTGCAATTTATAGATCAGTCCTTTGTGCCATACTTTATCGAAAGCTTGTGCTATATTGAGAAATATAGTAGAACATATCTTTTTTTCTTCAAATGCTTTTTCGATTTTATCTGTTATTCTATGCACCTGATCGATCGTGGAGTGTTCACTTCTAAAACCAAATTGATGGTTTGGGATTAGCGATTTTTCTTCGATTATTTTGTTCAGACGTTTAATCAACATCTTTTCGAATAACTTGGACAACATAGGTAGTATAGATATGGGGCGATATGAGGTGACTTCACTAGGCGGTTTGCCTGGTTTTGGTATCATAATCACCTCCGCGACTTTCCACATGCTAGGTACATACCTTATCCTGAATGCAGCATTTATGATCTGTGCTAATTTCTTTAAGCCCTTTTTTGGGAATTGTTTTAGGATTTCCCCTGATATTAAATCAAATCCCGGGGCTTTTTTAGTACTGATGCCCTTTTTTATTTCGTTGGCAATTTCTTTAGCCGTTACCGGTTGGATGTGTCTTTCCTCTTCGCATAATTCTTCGCTTTCTTGACAGTCTTTATCTTCATATGGTTGAAAGACGCCTTCAAGATATTCAGCAAATAAATTAGCTTTTTCTTGGTTGCTTTTTGCCCAGTTACCTTCACTGTTTTTAACTGGTGGAATGTGAGCAATTGGTCTTTTCATTTTTTTTGTTGCCTTCCAGAGTGAGTACTCGGTACTAGCGTCATTTGTAAGATTGGTAAGGTATTTTTTGAGAGACTCATTTTTAAATTCTCTTATCGATCTTTTAAAGGGGGCTCAGTGGCGCGATGGTTAGTGCGATGAACTGCCGCGCAGGAGGTCTGGGTTCGATTCCCAGCCGTAGCAACACCTAAATGATTTTTCACTGGCCCTCCTCTCGTGATGATCTGACAAATCATCCGAGTAGTATCAATTGTCAAGAATAGCTTATCTCAACTTAGCCGTTCGGAGTCGGCATAAAAAAAACAGGAGGTCCCGCCATCGTGCAAGAAGTACACAAGCACACATGAATGGTTGTGAGAAAGCTAGGCCCTGGGTACTAACGAGCCTGTTGCGCCAAAAATTTGTATTTTTTGTATCGATCTTTTAAGCTGGTTGTTTAGATTATTCAGTATTGTTTTGTCTCTGGGCGCCCTTGTTTGTTGCCAACGTTTTCTAGCTCGTCTCTTTTCCGTAATTATATCACATATTACTTTTGGATACGAGTTTTGGTGGATTTTAATTTTCGTTTTAGGTGTTGCAGCCCATGCAGCTCTTTGGATATTTACAGTTAATATTTGAACAGCATCTTCTAATTGTTCTTCTGTTCCAATTGTTTCTAAGAGCTGAATACTATCCTCTAGATGCTGCCTGAAGTAGTTTCAGTCAGTCAGCTTATTTCCTAGCCTTGGGCTATCTTCTTTACTAGTGATTTTATCGCCAAGTGTTAAAAGTATTGTGGAATGATCTGAGTCAAGATCAGGCCCTTCTTCTACCTTTATATTGTTAGACGAGATATTCTTTGTTACGAAGAAGTCGACAAGATCAGGGATTTTGTTTCTATCTGTTGGCCAATACGTAGGTTTTCCCGTTGAGTGATACTTGCCTCTAATTTCGTTTATTGCCTCATAGAGTTCTCTTCCTTTAGTATTTGTCAATCTAGATCCCCAGTACTTGTTTTTGGCATTAAAATCTCCCCCTGCAATAAATCTATTGCTAAATATTCGGAAGAGACCTAAAAAGTCATTTTTCTTTAGATTGTAACTGGGAGAACAGTATATTGATGCAACTGATATAGTTTGTCCACTTTTCGTTCGAATGTTAACAGAAATTCCTTGTATCGCGCATGATTGGAACTTGGCATCTATATGGTGATCGATCGTATTCTTTATTATAACTGCAGCCCCACATTTTGCTGAATTATGGGGATGTGGGGAGTGATATAATTCATACCCTTGCAGTTTAAAGTTTGTATCGAATTTTAAGTGCGTCTCAGAGACAAGACATATATCTATTTGGTCCATGTCGAGGGCTACTTGGATTTCATCCTTACGGTTCTCGATACCATTAGCATTCCATTCCAGGATTTTTAAACTATCCATCATGTTCTTCTTTTTTGTCCAGCCTTGTTATTGCTGCTTTTTTTCTCAAGGAACGAGATTCTTTCTAATATAGCTTTATTGCTTTTATCCATGCTTTCTATTCTACTTAGGATTTTTTCCATGAACTTTTCCATATTATTATTTAATTTAGTGTTAACAATTAAAAAAGCTGGGTGAACAAAAATCTGGAGGCATCTCTAGGCCGGCTTTAGCCGTTCAAAAGAAGGTTTTACAACGTAATTGCCTAATTATCTTAAAGAAACTGCGGTTGGCAAAAGTTATACTTCGGTTCACATTTTTCGAGGTGGCATTTCATGAAATAATAGCTGAGAAAGGTGACAAACTCCCTAACCACCTTGAAGTCGCAGTTGTCGATTGTGACATTCTCCCTAGTTCGTCAAAATTGTGTGTTAGCATAGCCTAGATCTTGCCCTCGTTTACTTCTGTTAACATCGAGGTGGCATTTCATGAACTAATAGCTGAGAAAGGTGAAAAACTCCCTTACTACCTTGAAGTCGCAGTTGTCGATTGTTACATTCTCCCTAGTTCGTCAAAATTGTGTGTTAGCATAGCCTATATCTTGCACTCGTTTACTTCTAAGCCCATTTTGAAAATAATAACAATCCCACAAAAAAAAACTCATAAAAGTATCGGCCTCACAGCATCCTCCTGAGGAACTCCATGGAAAACCCACTCCATCTCCAAGTCAGAGTTGTTTTCTAATTCGAATTTAACCACCCGTTAAACACATCATCACATCGTTCATTTTGACCAATGGATTCTTCATCTGCACCGCCTTAGTGCAAGGGTAGGTTATCTGCACACTCTCCCTCTCTCGCAATTTGTTTTCCCTGTGAAATGTGATAGGTACCGCTCACCAATTGGTTTGTTGCAATTTGTTACACACTCAGGCGGTCTTAAAAGCGGCACTTCTCCTACAAATCTATTAATTTTATCTCCCTCCCCCCCTTCACAATACCAAAACCACTCTATCTCTGGAAGAGAGAACCCTTCTCTAAAAGGAAACTCTCTTTCAATCGTAAATTTAATTCATTTGCACTTAATAAATAAAATCCGCCCCAACTACAAATCAGCTGCAAATGTATTCCTGTCAAGTTCGGCGGTTCCTTCTCCATCATTTGCCCGTCTGGGCAGAGAGGTGAAAAGCCTCCATGGTGAACCATTGGTGTATCAAATAACCGTCTCGCTAGCCAAGAGTCTATCTCCGGCCGTGTCGTTATTGAGTCTTAGTTTGCACCGATTTTGGAGCCTAGTTCTGGCGCACATGCGGCGGGTGTAATCTCGGATAGTTTATGGGCTCCTTTGTCTGGCCTACAAAATAATACAAGCAGACTGAAGAACTCTTTAAGGCACACAGAGGTGGTAACTTCATTTATGTTAATGGGCCGCAAAAAGAGCAGAAAAAAAAATGGTTTGCTCTGTGAGTTGAGTTTTATTGGGGAATAGGGACTGAGCTCGTAGACGGGCTTCAGCTTAATCAAATATTCATGAAATGTTATGCATTCCATGGCACATGGCGTATACATACACAAAGGATGCAACGAGTGTCGGAGTGTCACCTGGACTCGTGCGGCTATGGGTAATCTGATTTTGACAACTTGAACGTTATGGATACGGATACGGTGATTTATCTCGTGAAAATGGGAGGCTTTTTGAATAGTTATTTGGAAATCAAATTTGGAAGGAGGAGGACATGTTTGAGTTGTTTGGGAACGTAGAGTGGAGGAATATACGAGAACGAGGTGTGCCCGACATTGATGCGAAATCCGATCCAGCATTAGAGGTAATTTTATGTTTCTCTGTCACATTTGGAGGTGGTTACTGGAGGATTTATTAGGCACTTAGGGGAGAGAATTTATTTTTTTTTTTGGCAAGACGGGCGGATTTGTTTAAAGTAAGGAATGTTTGTAGTATTGAGCTGTATGTACGTCAGAGAAGCACCGCAAAAAACCCACCAAGACTGCACTTCATGGCTTTGAAGGAAATTAGAGGTCCATAATAACTGGTCCTATCATTTTACATCGATGATGCTTTTAATGAATGAGGCCATAGCAGTTTACTGTAAAAGCCCATCGCGAACCAATCCAAGCCGACTGCATGTAGGTCCGCATCCATCGGGCTATTGTTAGATGAACAAGTCTTATAGACAATGTGTTCAAGAAGTAATTGCTTCTAGATGCCGCATGAAGTATGAGAGTAGGTTAGGTTAGGTTAGAGAGGCTGCCAGCGTTCGCCAGCACACTTAGACCATTTTGGTCCATTGTGATATCACGTGGATCTTATCAAATCTCCTTACTATTCGTGGGTAAACCATTCTGCGCTTTTGATGAAGCGGAGGAGGCTTTTCAATTCCGTTTTTGCCAAATCACTGAGATTTTAAAAATACTAAGCTCCAAGATGTAGCTTCCTTTTGTTTGATAGGGCCGTGCAGTTACAAAGGAGATGAAGTATTGTTTCCTCCTCCTCCTCGTCCATTCAGCTCCTACAGAAGTCGTTTGAGAAAAGACCTAGCCTTTCTGCGTGCCTACCTATTAAGGAGTGTCCCGTGATGACACCTATGGTAGCGCAAATATACGGTTTATCAAGCAAAATCAGTCCGTTTGATCTTCTCAAATCTAGCTTTGGCCAAATTTGTTTGGTTGTTTGTTCTTAGCGTCGTGCTAAGACCTGAGGTTTGATTTGCTGTTAGAATGTAGCGATAGGAATACCTAGTGCACCCGTGCCGGGTACAACTGGTAATTTGGTTCCATTTCTGGCGAGTTCATCCGCCTTACAGTTCGCTGGAATGTCACTATGCAGAGGCACCCAGCATAAGTGAATGTTTAAATGCTTTTACATCTCCTGCAGAGATGATCGGCAATATAGGGTTGTCTTTGAATTTGTTGAGACTGATTCCAGGGATTTGATGGCCGCTTGGCTGTCCGAGAAAATGCTAATATCCTTGGCAGATATTACATTCTCTTTCAACCAGGATAACGCTTCTTTAATCGCCATGAGTTCCGAAGTTCCATAAGTTCCGTGAGGAATTTTACATTTCCTAGTGAATAGGACCAGTTCAGTATTGTGTGGGTTGACACCCAGTCCACAGCTGACCGCCCATTTGGAACGTTTATGTAGTGCGATTTGGAGAAGCTCATTGAGTATATTCAGGTGTTTCCCTGAGACAGCGATATCAACGTCATCCGCGTAGGCAATCACGTGGCATCCCTCTGCTTCCATGATAGGTAAAAGCTCGTTTACCACTAAGTTCCAGAGAAGAGGGGGCAGGACCCCACATTGCGGGTCCCTCTACTGACATGTCTTCTGGTCGAAGCACCACCCAGTGTTGTGTTGATAATCCGGCTATTTAATAGCAATTAATCAGCATTCCAAGTGAGTGATCGACTTTCAGACATGTTAGCGCCTTAATGATCGCTCCTGACCTAACGTTGTTAAAAGCGCTTTTGATGTCTAGGAATGCAACCATATTATACTCCTTGCAGCGTAACGACTTTTCAGAAATACGCACTTATGTGTGCAGGGCTGTTTCTACAGATTTTCCCTTGCAGTACGCATGTTGGGATGCAGATAGATGATTTACATCAATGCTACTACTTACTTACTTACTTACTTAAGTGGCGCTACGGGATGAACCTGGGCCTCAACCAACATGCATCACCAATTAGCCCGGTCCTTATCTAACTGCCTCCAGTTGCGCATTCCAAGTTGGTTGAGGTTGGTTTATACTTGTGCGCGCCACTTAAGGCGAGGTCTTCCTCTACTGCGTCCGACGTCTGGCTGGGAATCGAAGACTCTGCGAGCCGGAGTATTGGTGTCCATTCTTTCTACATGTCCTAGCCATCTTAAACGTCAAATGCGAAGTTTTTTTTTGACCAGGGGTATGTCGCTGTACAGCTCATATAGTTCTTGCTTTAATTTTCGTCTCCATAGCCCGTCAACGCAAATGGCACCGAAGATTTTTCGAGGAATTTTTTTCTCGAATCGACCAAGGATTTCTTCATCCGCTTTTGATACGGTCCATGCTTCAGCGCCGTAGAGCAGAGCTGGGATGATCAGGGTCTTATATAGGATCTCCTTAGTAGTTCGAGTGAGGGCTTTACTACTAAATTGCCTTCTTAGCCCGAAGAAACAGCGGTTGGCAAGGGTAATTATTCGTTTGATTTCTGACGAGATGCTGTTGTCAGAGTTAATAGAGAAACCGAGGTAGACAAAGCCCCGTACTACCTCAAAGTTATATCTGTCAATGGTGACGTTCTGTCTAATTCGTCGATGTTGTGTGTCCTTTCGTGCTGACAGCATATACTTAGTCGTACCCATTTTTGCCGCTTCCTTCGCTATGCTAGCAAACGTGGCTATGACATCACGTTGAGTCCTACCAATGATGTCAGTATCGTCGGCGTATGCTAGTAGTTGCACCGATTTTTGGAAAACTGTGCCTCTGGTGTTGGCTCGGGAGTTTTGCACAATCCTCTCAAGAATCAGAGTCACATGACAGCGCATCCCCTTGCCTTAATCCTTTTTTTGGTATCAAATGTATCTGTGAGGTCGTTTCCTATCCCGATGGAGCAGCGAGAATTCTCCATCGTTATCCTACACAAACGGACGAGTTTGGGCGGTGTACCAAAAGTATAGACATGGCTCTGTATAGTTCGTCTCTATAAATGCTGTCGTATGCGGCTTTGAAATCGATAAATAGGTAGTGGGTATCGATTTGGACTTCTTGGGTTTTTTCCAGGATCTGCCGAAGTGTAAAAATTTGATTGATTGTGGACTTTCCTGGCCTAAAACCACACTGATAAGGGCCGATCAGGTTGTTAGTAAACGGTTTCAAGCGTTCTTTCTGAAAAGCCGGTGTTCTTCCCTTCTTCTTTGCTTATGGAGCTCAACGGCAGCTCTCGGCTTCACCTGCAGCTTAGCCTTGAAGGCATCGTTCTTGGCTGCGAGCATTTGTCGGCATTCCTCATCAAACCAGATGTAACTTGTTGTGAAAGCAAGAAACCTAGCACATCAGTTGCGGCTCATTTTGCGTTAAAATCTCCCAGCACGATTTTAACATTTTAACGTAGTCGCTCATAAGTTTTGTCGAGGAGCTTGTAGAAGCAATCCTTAGTTATATCAACTTTTTCCTCCGTCGGAGCATGAGCGCATATAAGGCTTATGTTGGCGAATTTGGCCTTGATGCGGATTGTTACAATGCGTTCGCTAATGTCTTGGAAACATAAGACTTCTTGCCTAAGTCTGGCACTTATAACAAATCCGCATCCAAATAGTCGCTGTTTCTGCTCACTATAACACGGTCCATAGTAGATGTCACAGTTTTTCATCCTCTTTTTGCCCGGCCCATCACATCGTATTTCCTGGATGGCAGTAATGTCTGCTTTGTAGCAGTTTAGGGCTTCCGCTAGTTGTTCGCCTGTACCTCTACTGACATATGTGGAAGCAGCGGGGACGAACAAGAAAATAAGAGTCTTTAGATCACTGTCAAGCTATTCAGGAATACTGCTTCGTCTGGATGGTAACAGGAAAAAGGTAACCCAAATCTATTTCGACGTAAGCAAAAGCAATCTATACCGATGAGTCTAAAATGGAAATTGAATCCGGCTCTGGGAGTACTCTGAAAAGTTCGGTTTAACCATGACCAATAAAACAAAGGCAGTCTAATCCAAACACTGATCCAGGCTATATATTCCAAAGCCAGTAGGTAGGTCATCTCTCTTATCTCAAATCTAATTTCAAATCCCTTAAATTATTCCATCCACAGCTATTGTCCCCGGATATGTTGCATCCAACGCAATGTCATTTATGTAATCTGCCCTCAATAAAGCAAATTTATAGCCATCGTTAACATCTCCAAAAAATTAGACTCCAATCCATCGATATAAGGGGCGACATGGGCATTTCGAAAACCCCATGTCGCCAACATCATTAGCCCAGAATGACTCCCCTTTTGAAAATGCAATTCAACGTCTACAAACGGAATGCAGAGTTATCCATCAACAGAATCATTTTCCATTTAATTGTCAAATTCATTTATGACGCCCTCCCTCAGTCTAGAGCTGACAAACTGGCCTCACACAGTGTGACAACAAAATTGTTAATTCGTACGCAGTTAAAAAATCAAAACTGCTGAGGCCAATTAAAACGGTTTCCTGTAGTTAACAAATTTTCAAATTAACAAGATGCCTCCAGAGAGTGATGAAATTAATAAAATTATTGCTCTAGGAAATATTTTTTACAATTTACTTTTTATAATTCCAAAAAACGGGACACCACTGCGCTTGCGGACTAGTTCAGCACTGCGGTGGTATTCAAATCATCCTGACCACCTGCCTCATGCTGACATTTGGACCAGAATTCCAAACTCTTTTTGTCGTTCTTGAATTGTTTGGATGTCTGCTAAGGTCTTTGACAATTAATTATGCAAATCGAAAGAGACGATTATGATATACGATCTCGACACGACACATCGTGATGCATGACTTAAAGGTGCTGGAGTGCATTTTTTTTTTGTTTCCTCGCTAAAAACAGATTTGTCATCTTACATTCAGGAAATCCGGTGTGATTTATGCGGTATCCATCGAGTCTTTCAAGCATCAAGCTGATGACAAACCGATGTCGAAAGGCTATCGCGCCAAATGCGTGTTGACAATTTGTCAATCGAAAACCGATTTAACAAAACACACCACTATCCGCAGAGTCAGAGGTCAGTCAGAGGAAACATGGCGACACGTTAAGTGACAGAAAACCCTCATTCCATAGACACCCGCAGCAAATGGTCAACACGGATTGGAGACAAATGTTTGACCATTACCCAAACGGGGTGACAAAAAGGGCAAATTTTTCGACAAAACAAAAAAAAATCAGACACAAACGATGACACAGCATGACGCCAAGTAATAAAATCACCAGCAAAAAGAACGAAGCAAAACAAAAGAAACGACGAGATGGATAGAAGTATAATGAAAAACAAATCAAGTTCGTGTCTCAACTCTTTTGTATTTTTTTTTTTTTGTTTTCATCTTCGGTACTTTTTGCCTTACGGTGACCATCTGTTTCTTAAAGGTTGGCTTTTTGTAGATTTTTGGTTTGGAGTGCGCGCCTACGGGCCCCTTTTGGCACGAGTCAAGTTGGTAATCTTTGGAGCAGCAGTGTGGCACGGTGAATTGATTTCCCGAAATAATTTATTCCAAATGCACGATCGTTAAATATTTTTAATTTTTATTTTTGTTCTTTGTTTTCACTTTGATGGTTAAGATGGAGTATAGAGGGATAGCAGGGAATTTTTAATAGAAGTTCGGATATTAAGGCACTCTGTGCTAGGTAAGGTTTGCTGGATTGACAGAGAAGGGGTAATTTTTAGCATGTCATGGATTCGCTGTAATTCTTTTGGGACGTGAATCCGTCACTAGTGAAACCATAAAATGAGGGTTCAAACGGACTGGACATAAACTTTCTTTAGGTCTTGGACGATACATTTTGCTTGGATTAAACATTTCAAGTTCGATAGATCTGTAATGACGTTCGTATCTGCAAATGAAAAGTGAGAAAATTAAACAAACGAGCTATAGCCGAACTTATAGCAGAAGCTGAACATTACTCCTATCCAAGAAATACGATGGGATAAGCGCAGTATAAGGCAAATAGAGGATAAAAAACTGAGACATATACTACGGACCGTGTTATAGTGAGCACACCCGAATGGATTTGTCAATGTTTCCAGAATTAGGCAGGAGTTCTAATGTTTTCAAGACATAAGCGAACGAATTGTTACAATTTGCATCAAGGCCAAATACGTCATTATAAGCCTTATGCGCTCACGGTCCGATGTAGAAAAAAACGAGATATTGCAAAAGTTTCTACGAGCTCCCAGACGACGACGTTAAGCTCGTGCTGGGAGAAACCATTGATTTAATGCAGAATACGGGCAGATGACTGCAGCTAAAAACGAGGCTTTGGAGGGCTAAGTTGCAGGCGAATATGAGAGCTTCCATTGAGCTCTATAGGCAAAGAAGAAGGGAAGAACATCGGCTTTTCAGAAAGAAGAAAAAAGAGCAAGAAAAGCGCGCAATCGAGGACGAGAGGTGCCACTCCAGGAACGATGTTCCCAAGTTTTACCAAAGTGTAAAACGTCAAAGCCAAGGATTCAAGGCTCGAACGGAATCTTGTAGAGATGAACAAGGAAATATCGTAGTTGTGACACAGTCGATGCTGAGGATATGGAATAACCACTGTTAAACGGCGATGACGATAAACATTCCGCTATCAGGCAGAACAAACCATTTAATATTGGCAACGACAGCGAAAACTGCCAACCACCCGACCTAAGTGAAGTGAGGATAGCTATATCTAAACTCAAGCTTAATAAGGCCGAGGGAAATGACGGCCCTCCCGCTGAGCTTTATACAGCTGGCGGAGATGACTTGGTAAGTAACATCCACCAACTCATAAGCCAAATCTGGTCGGATGAAAATATGCCTGAAGAATGGAACCTCAGCATCGTTTGCCCGATCCACAAAAAAGGAGACCCTCTGAACTGCGCCAACTACAGAGGCATAAGTCTTCTCAACATCGCCTAAAAGATCCTATCTACCGTAATATGCGAACGCCTGAAACCGTTTACCAACAACCTGATCGGCCCTTTTCAGTGTGGTTTTAGGCCAGGAAAGTCCACAATCGATCAAATTTTCACACTTCGGCAGAACCTGAAAAAAACTCAAGAAGTCCAAATCGATACCCACCACCTATTCATCGATTTCAAAGCCGCATATGACAGCATTTATAGAGACGAACTGTACAGAGCCATGTCTAGTTTTGGTATACCGCCCAAACTCGTCCGTTTGTGTAGGATGACGATGGAGAATTCTCGCTGCTCCATCAGGGTAGGAAACGACCTGATCGACGCATTCGATACTGCAAAAGGATTTAGGCAAGGCGATGCGCTGTCATGTGACTTCTTTGAAATCATTCTTGAGAAGATTGTGCAAAACTCCCGAGCCAACACCAGAGGCACAATATTCCAAAAATCGTGCAACTACTAGCATACGCCGACGATATTGACATCATTGGTTGGACTCAACGTCGTAGCCGCGTTTTCCAATATAGAGAGGAAGGTGGCAAAAATGGGTTTAGCTGCAGATGAGGGTACGACCAAGTATATGCTGTCAACACGAAAGAACATACAACATCGACGAATTTGGTAGAACGTCACCATTGACATCATCAATTACTTTGTACGGGACTTTGTCTACCTCGGTCTTCTCAACATCGCCTACAAGATCCTATCTACCGTTATATGCGAACGCCTGAAACCGTTTACCAACAACCTGCTCGTCCCTTCTCAACATCGCCTACAAGATCCTATCAACCGTAATATGCGAACGCCTGAAACCGTTTACCAACAACCTGATCGGCCCTTATCAGTTTGGTTTTAGGCCAGAAAGTCCACAATCCAGAATCCTTCAAATTTTCACACTTCGGCAGATCCTGGAAAAAAAACCAAGAAGTCCAAACCGATACCCACCACCTATTTATCGATTTAGAAGCCGCATAAGACAGCATTTATAGAGACGAACTATACAAAGCCATGTCTAGTTTTGGTATCCCGCCCAAACTTGTCCGTCTGTGTAGGATGACGATGGAGAATTCTCGCTGCACCATCAGGGACGGAAACGACTTCACCGACACATCCGATACAAAAAAAAGGATTTAGGCAAGGCGATGTGCTCTCATGTGACTTCTTTAATCTCATTCTTGAGAGGATTGTGCAAAACCCCCGAGCCAACACCAGAGGCACAATTTTCCAAAATTAGGTGCAACTACTAGCATACGCCGACGATATTGACATCATTGGTAGGACTCAACGTGATGTCATAGCCACGTATGCTACTATAGAGAAGGAAGCGGTAAAAATGGGTTTAGCAGTAAGTGAGGGCAACACTAAGTATATGCTGTCAACACGAAAGGACACACAACATCGACGAATTGGACAGAACGTCACCATCGACAGATATAACTTTGAGGTAGTACGTGACTTTGTCTACCTCGGTTCCTCTATTAACTCTGACAACAACATCTCGTCAGAAATTAAACGAAGAATTACTCTTGCCAATCGCTGTTTCTTCGGGCTAAGAAGGGAATTTAGTAGTAAAGCCCTCACTCGAACTACTAAGTAAATCCTATATAAGACCATGATCATCCCAGTCCTGCTCTACGGCGCTGAAGCATGGACCGTATCAAAATCGGATGAATGCTTGGTCGATTCGAGAGAAAACTTCTTCGAAAAATCTTAGGTCCCGTTTACGTTGACGGGCTATGGAGACTAAGATTCAACCACGAACTATACGAGCTGTACAACGACATACCCTTAGTCAAAAAACTCCGCATTGGACGTTTAAGATGGCTAGGACATGTAGAACGAATGGACACCAATACTCTTGTTCGCAGAGTCTTCGATTCCCAGGCAGACGTCGGACGCCTGGGTGGCGCGCACAGGTAAGAAACCGACCTCAACCAACTTGGAGTGCGCAACTGGGGGCAGTTAGCTATGGACCGGGCTAATTGGAGAGGTATGTTGGTTGCGGTCCAGGTTCATCCCGGACTGTAGCGCCACTTAAGTAAGTAAGTAAGTAAGTAAGCACTACGTTTCCTCGATAGTGATGTGGAAGCTGCTGCTGATATGATATCAAACATTATTCTCCTTGGTATGAAATCTGTTATTCCCAGTAGAATTAAGAGTATCAGACCAACGGCAAAAGGGTGGTTTTCCTTGCAAAGAAGCTATCAGGTTGAGAGAGACAAACTTTCGGTTCTACAAGACCAACCCAACAGAGGAAAACCGAACGAAGTTCAAACAATCCAGAAATGACCGTAATGCCCATTTTAAGCGTGTCAAATTCCTCTACGACCAAAAGTTGAGGCAATAAATTCTACGATTTCCCAGAGGTAGTAGAAACTTTTGGTCATTTGTCAAAAATAACGGGTGATTTTTTAGCTGGTTTGGTTTTGGCAACACTGGTTTTGACAGCTGACGTGTGTTTAGTACCTTGTGTCACTGTCAAACAGCTTCAGTTTGGTTTGCAATTTAACCATGGATCGTCTTACAAATGAACAACGCTTGCAAATTATTGAATTTTACTATCAAAATTCGTGCTCGGTTCGAAATGTTCATCGCGCGCTGCTTCCATTTTATGATCGGCATTCTCGACCTTCTGAGCAGTCTATTCGGAAGATTGTGACCAAATTTCGCACCAAATTTACTTTGTTGGACATTAAACCACCAACACGTTTACGTACTGTGCGTAGTGAAGAAAATATTGCGGCCGTATCAGCTAGTGTGACAGAAGACCGCGAAATGTCGATTCGGCGCCGTTCCCAGCAGTTAGGCCTTTGTTACAGCACTACGTGGAAAATTTTGCGGAAGGATTTGGGCGTAAAGCCTTTTAAGATACAGCTGGTGCAAGAACTAAAGCCAGCCGACCTACCACAACGCCGAATTTTTGGTGAATGGGCTCTTGGAAAGCTGGCCGAGGATCCGCTTTTTTATCGAAAAATTGTGTTCAGCGATGAGGCTCATTTTTGGTTGAATGGGTACGTAAATAAGCAAAATTGCCGCATTTGGAGTGAAGATCAGCCAGAAGCATTGCAACAGCTACCAATGCATCCCGAAAAAGCCACTGTTTGGTGCGGTTTATGGGCCGGTGGCATTATTGGGCCATATTTCTTCAAAGATGATGCGAATCGCAGCGTTACTGTCAATGGTGAACGCTACCGAGCGATGATAACAAACTTTTTTTTGCCCGAAATGGAAGTTCTTGACTTGCATGATATGTGGTTTCAACAAGACGGTGCCACATGCCACACAGCACGCGAAACAATGGCGCAATTGCGAGGCGAGTTTGGTGAACAGTTAATTTCACGTTTCGGGCCGGTCAATTGGCCGCCTAGATCGTGCGATTTGACACCATTAGATTATTTTTTGTGGGGGTATGTCAAGGCTAATGTCTATAGGGACAAGCCCGCTTCGATTGACGCACTGGAAGCCAACATCCATGCATTCATTCGTGAGATACCGGCCGATATGTGTGAAAGAGTATGCCAAAATTGGACTCAGCGGATGGGCTACCTGAGACGCAGCCGCGGTCAACATTTGCATGAAATTATCTTTAAACATTAAATTGCAAGGTTCAAACTATCGATTCAAATAAATATTTCATTCATTTTTTCGAATTTTTTGTGTTTTTTTTTTTTAAAAAAGTTCTAAACCTCTTAAAAAATCACCCGTTATAAAAAAAAATCGGCCTCATCATCAGTTCCGGTAATATTTATAATGACATTCCAGCTGTCAGCTCTTTAAACAAAGCCAATCTGCTTGCTGCGCATTTCGCAGCCAGTTCTACATTGCCTGATTGGGCCCTGTCTCCTTGAGAAGGTAGATCATTTTATTTTCGTACTCGGAGAGTTGCAAGAGTTTTATTTGGACATTCACAAATCCGATAGTCCAGATGGTATATCCCTCATTATTCTGAAGAGGTGTTCTTCTACGCTGGCAAAACCCATGCGTAAGCTTTTCTATCTATCATCAGGACTTTTTCCGATGGAAAACAGCATTTGTCCAGCCTGTACAAAAAAAAAAGCGAATCTTCTTTTCTCTCTAACTACCGACCAATTGCACTAACGTTCCTTCTTTCCAAGGTCATGGAAACGCTGAGTAATCTCGAAATATCTCGAAACACGAAAACTTCTCAATGACCGGCAGTATGGTTTTCGCAGCAACAGGTCTACTGGTGATTTGATGACATATCTCACCGACTACGTTGGAGAAAGCAAAATTGTTGCACTTAATATTTCAAAGGCATTTGACAGGGTTTGGCAACAAGGTTTTTTGTCGAAAATGTGTGCATTTTGAATCGATGATACTCTACTTCAGTGGACTAGAAACTACCTTTCGAAACGTTCAATTCAAGTTTTTTTTTGACGGTTACAAGTCTGCAACTCACAAAATAAATACTGGTGGCCCTCAAGGCTCAGTTTTGTCTCCGACTCTCTTTCTCATTTTTATAAATGGTCTCCTATCTGCAACTTCTAATCCAATTCATTCCTTCGCTGATGACAGTACCCTTAGCTTCTCATATTCGTTTTCAGGTCCTCGTCCCTCACCTTCGAACGTGGACTCTAAACGCCAAAATATGTTAAGCTTATTGAATTCCGACCTTCACAGCATTATCAAATGGGGATTAATCCAACAGAGTGGAATTCAATGCTCCCAAAACACAATGCTGTCTTCTGTCATTAAAGCGAAACCAATCCATGAATGGCACTTACGTCGAAGAAACCGAAAAGCTTTCCATGCTAGGTATGTGTGTTAGTAACGAATTACGTTGGAACGACCCCATATTCGAAGTCGCTAAAAACGCAGCGAAATGTCTAGGTTTCCTTAATCGATGTAAGAAATATTTCACCCCAACTGATCTGGCTACAATATATAAAGCGTTTATACTCCCAAAACTTGAATTCAACGCCCATGTCTGGTCAGGTGCACCAAAATCAACATTGCACCTACTAGATAGGATTCAAACGCGTGCGAAAAAACTTATAGGAGACATAAGAATAGCGAAATCCTTAGTTTCGCTATTTTAACATCCAATGTTCAAATGAAATAGCCAGCTGCATTCTTCCCATTCAACAATTCAGCCGCAATACTCGTTACGCAATGAATGCGAATCAGTTTACCCTCAAGCCTATCTTCGGACGTACGCTGAAATACAGAGATTCATACATAAACCGAACAACACGAATGTGGAATGCTCTACCAAACTCTGTTTTTCCTTTCCATTATAACATACAAAACAAATAAGCATCGGTATCTCCTTTCTTCTTATTTCGAATTTTCTTAACGCCCGCACTGTGTTAAAACATATAAATGATATTCATAACCCCTTGAGTGCGAGCAAATTGTAAAAAAAAATGCTCGAAAAAGTGATTGAAAATTGGACCTCTAGCCGAGGAGGCCACATGCCTTAAATCATATTTAAGCATTAATGGCATAAAATTATCCTTCCAATAAAGCCAAATTTATGGACATTAAAACGATTTTCTTGTTTTTTATTTCAATTCCAAGTTTATACTTACTTAAGTGGCGCTACAGTCCTGGATGAGCCTGGGCCACAACCAACATGCCTCTCCAATTAGCACGGTCCTTAGCTAACTGCCTCCAGTACCAGTTGCCCACTCCAAGTTGGTTGAGGTCGGTTTCTACTTGTGCGCGTCACTTAAGGCGAGGTCTCCCTCTACTGCGCCCGGCGTCTGGCTGGGAATCGAAGACTCTGCGAGCCGGAGTATTGGTGTCCATTCGTTCTACATGTCCTAGCCATCTCAAACGTCCAATGCGGAGTTTTTTGACTAAGGGTATGTCGCTGTACAGCTCGTGTAGTTCGTGGTTGAATCTTCGTCTCCAACGCCCGTCAACGCAAACGGGACCGAAGATTTTTGGTAGAATTTTTCTCTCGAATCGATAAAGGATTTCTTTTTCCGCTTTTGATACGGTCCATGCTTCAGCGCCGTAGAGCAGGACTGGGATATAACGTTGAGTCCTACCATCAATATCGTCGACGTATGCTAGTAGTTGTACCGAATTTTGGAAGATTGTGCCTCTGGTGTTGGCTCGGGAGTTTTGCACAATCCTCTCAAGAATCAAATTGAAAAAGTCACATGACAGCGCATCGCCTTGCCTAAATCCTTTTTTGGTATCAACTAGTCATGGTACACAGGCGGACAATTTTGGGCAGTATACCAAGACTAGATATGGCTCTGCATAGTTCGTCTCTATAAATGCTGTCTAATGCGGCTTTCAAATCGATAAATAGGTGGTGGGTATCGATTTGGACTTCTTGTTTTTTTTCCAGGATCTGCCGAAGTGTGAAAATTTAATCGATTGTGGACTTTCCTGCCTAAAACCACACTGATAAGGGCCGATCAGGTTGTTGGTAAACGGTTTCAGGCGTTCACATATTACGGCAGATAGGATCCTGTAGGCGATGTTGAGCAGACTAATGCCTCTGCAGTTGGCGCAGTTCAGAGGGTATCTTTTTATGTGGATCGGGCAACGATGCTGAGGTTCCATTCTTCAGGCATATTTTCATCCGACCAGATATGGCTTATGAGTTGGTGGATGCTACTAACCAAGTCATCTCCGCCGGCCTTACAAAGCTCAGCGGGGATGCCGTCATTTCCGGCAGCCTTATTAAGCTTGAGTTTAGATATTGCTATCCTCACTTCACTTAGGTCGGTGGTTGCTAGTATTCGCTGCCGCTGCCAATAATAAATGGTTCGTTCTGTCTGACAGCGGAATGTTGTTCGTCATCGCCGTTTAACAGTCTGCAGAAGTGGTTCTTCCATATCCTCAGCATCGACTGTATCTCAACTACGATATTTCCTTGTTCATCTCGATAGGAATCTCTTCGAGCCTTGTAGCCTTGGCTTTGACGTTTTACACTTTGGTAAAACTTGCGAACATCGTTCCTGGAGTGGCACCTCTCAATATCCTCGATCGCGCGCTTTTCTTGCTCTTTTTTCTTCTTTCTGAAAAGCCGATGTTCTTCCCTTCTTCTTTGCCTATAGAGCTCAATGGTAGCTCTCGTCTTCACCTGCAGCTTTGCCTTGTAGGCCTCGTTCTTGGCTGGTGGTATGGTATGAATTGAGAGGTTAAGAAATACGCGTTGCGCGAAGGCCTTGGCGGTTTCTTGCGATTGCAGTCTTCCCAGATCAAATTTTTTTGACAGTATTTCTGGTTTCCTTTGTAGTGGTGGATATCCGCATCCTTACCTCGGCTGCAACAAGGTAGGGTCCGAGTCAATGTTAGCCCCTTGGAGTGTTCGGACATCCAAAATACTGGATGCTTGTCTCTTGTCTATCGCAATGTGATCAATTTGGTTGACTGTTCGTTCATCTGTAGACCGCCATGACCCCTTATGGATATCGAGGTGAGGAAACCGTGTGCTGGCTATAGTGGCATTTCGTTCCGTAGCGAAGTCATTTAGCCTAAGTCCGTTGACAGACGTGTTGTCGTGTAGGCTATATTTTTCGACAATACTGCTAAAGATGTCTCTCTGCTTACCTTTGCGTTAAAATCTCCCAGCACGATTTTAACATCGTACTTTGGTAGTCGCTCATAGGTTTTGTCGAGGAGCTCGTAGAAGCAATCCTTAGTTATATCATCTTTTTCCTCCGTCGGAGCATGAGCTCATATAAGGCTTATGTTGGCGAATTTGGCCTTCCAAGTTCTATACCTTTAAAAAGACACCCTTTACAAAGCAGACATTACAACCATCCATGAAATACTATGGGATCACAAAAAAATAATGAAAATATGTGATATCTACTACGGACCGTGTTATAGTGAGCAGAAACTGCTACTTTCCTGACCTATACATATTTAATCCGATCCGCAGTTATAAAATTAAAAATAAAAAATGTAAAAAAAAAATCAGTAGCTTTTAATTCGCGCTGGGTTATTAAGTTTTTGATTTTTACATAGCAAAACGAGATATCGGTTTCAGATGTTTTTTTTTTTAGACAACATTAGCATAAATTGTGAATAGAAGTCATTTTTGTCATATCAATAGAATTAATTTCACACTCGAAGCAATAAATCGATCTATCGTGAAATAACTGTTTTTCGAATAAATAAATGGAGGAGACTGTCCAAACTGTACTAAATCGTTTATTTTTTGTTAATTTTTATCATAATTGTCCAACTTTGCGACGGCAGCAGCCTTATTCTTCGACTGATATTTCTTATGCCGAGGGCCTTATTACAGAGGGTTCAATACCGCAATCTATTATGCTAATTTATGAATCCAAGCAAAATGCGTACGAATATTAACTTATTTTTTTCATCATCATCTAAATTGTTTATTTTGGACAACATTGATCTTTTCTAAAGATATGGTTTGAGATTTAAAGTAAAAAAAAATTAATTGGCGATGTAAATGAGGAGATTAGCAGAAATATACGCTAAGCAGAACTAATGCCAATATTGCTGTAGTCTTTGCTGTTTTTTTATTATTATTTACTAAGAATATAGGTGCGCCCAAAATGAATTTATTAGCCCCGAAACATATTAATTAATGACGTCTTTAATCCGAAGCAAATCGATATTAATCCGGAAAATAAACTACTGATCTACATTATGGTAATGATGTGAACCTGTGTGCTATGTTGATATGTTAACAAGAATTTTAAGAACAAATCTGAACTTTTTTGAACATTAAGTATAGTTTTTGTTTGTATAGAACTTTTTGATGCAAGGGTTCTATAATGCATAGAAGGTGCTATGATGCTTAAAGATTTGAAGACTATTATGATTTTATTGTTGACGACCCTGCTCAAACGACGTTCGTATCTTCACCTGGATTGTGAGAAGTGCAGGCGAGCAACTAGCGGAAGCACTAAACTACTACAATGCAGACATTACTGCCATCCAGGAAATAAGATGGGATGGGCCGAGCAAAAGGAGGATGAAAAACTGTTACATCTACCCCGGACTGTGTTATAGTGAGCATAAACAGCGACTATTCGGATGCGAATTTGTAAAAATTGCCAGACTGAGGCAAGAAGTCTTATGTTTGCCAAATTCGCCAAATTCGGCAACATAAGCCTTATATGCGCTCATGACCCGACGGAGGAAAAATATGATACAACTAAGGACTGCTTCTACAAGCTCCTTGACAAAACATATGAGCGACTACCAAAGTGCGATTTTGAAATCGTGCTGGGAGATTTTAACGCAAAGGTATGAAGAGAAGACATCTTTAGCAATATTGTCATAGAAATATTGTCTACACAAAGCCTGGTAATTGACATCGCTATACGATTCACATTCACACAATACCACCAGCATTGAATGTCGAAGAAAAATTGCAACGATGCGAAGTGAAGTGGAGATAGATATATCTAAGCTCAAGTTGAACAAGGCAGCCGGAAATGACGGCCTTCCCACCGAGCTTTACAAAAATGATGGAGGTGATTTGGTAAGTAACATCCACCATCTCATAAGTCAAATTTGGTTGGATGAAAGTATGCCTGAAGAATGGAACCTCAGCATCGTTGACCAGATCCACACAGCAGGAGACCCTCTGAACTGCACCAACTACAGAGGCATAAGTCTCCTCAACATCGCCTACAAGATCCTATCTGCCGTAATATGTGAACGCCTGAAACCGTTTACCAACAACCTGATTGGCCCTTATCAGGTAAGTCCACAAACGATCAAATTTTCACACTTCGGCAGATCCTGGAAAAAACTCAAGAAGTCCAAATCGAAACCCACCACCTATTTATCGGTTTCAAAGCCGCATACGACAGCATTTATAGAGACGAACTATACAGAGCCATGGCTAGTTTTAGTATACCGCCCAACCTCGTCCGTCGGTATAGGATGACGATGGAGAATTCAGGATCGGAAATGACCACATCGACACATTCGATACCCAGAAAGGATTTAGGCAAGGTGATACGCTGTCATGTGATTTCTTTAATTTGATTCTTGAGAGGATTGTGCAAAACTCCCGAGCCAACACCAGAGGCACAATCTTCAATAAATCGGTGCAACTGCAAGCATACGCCGACGATATTGACATTATAGGTAGGACTCCACGTGATGTCAGAGCCACGTTCGCTAGCATAGAAAAGGTAGCGGCAAAAATAGGTTTAGTAAATGAGGGTAAGACCAAGTAGAGCTGTCAACTTGAAAGGACACACAACATCGACGAATTGGACAGAACGTCACCATTGACAGATATAACTTTGAGGTAGTACGGGACTGTATCTACCTCGGTTCCTCTATTAACTCTGATAACAGCATCTCGTCAGAAATCAAACGAAGAATTACTCTTGCCAATCGCTGTTTCTTAGTGCTAAGAAGGCAATTTAGTAGCAAAGCCTTCACTCGAACTACTAAGGAGATCCCATATAAGACCCTGATCATCGCAGTCCTGCTCTACGGCGCTAAAGCACGGACCGTGTCAAAAATTGCTGAAGAAATCCATTTTCGATTCGAGAGGAAAATTCTTCGAAAAATCATCGGTCCCGTTTGTATTAACTGGCTATGGAGACAAGTATTCAACCAAGAACCTTACGAGTTGTACAGCGACATGCCCCTAATCAAAAAACTCCGCGTTGGACGTTTAAGTTGGCTAGGGCATATAGAACGAAGAGACACCATTACTCCGGCTTGCAGAGTCTTCGATTCCCAGCCAGGTGTCGGACGCAGTAGAGGAAGATCTCGCCTTAAGTAGTGCGCACAAGTAGATAACGACCTAAAACAACTTGAAGTGCGCAATTAGGGGCAGTTAGCTAAGGACCGGGCTAAGAGGAGAGGCATTTTGCTTGAGGCCCAGGTTCAATTTAGTCTGTAGCACCACTTAAGCAACATGGTTCAAAAAATAATTCTGACAACTATCTCTCTAACAGTAGGTAAGTTTTGGTTGTTGGGTCTTCCCTCATCACACTCATGTCAACATAGACCCATTATGATGCCCGTTGGGGGTCCTCGCGTGTGGTTGGTTCCTTTATTTATACAGTTACTGTCCATTGGTTTTAGTCCCTTTCCAGCCATCCAGATGTTTTTGCAAACCTGAAAAGATTAGAGAGAGGGATTTCGGATATTTCCGTGAGGGCATGGAAAAAGTATTTTCCTAGGGTTCTCATACTTAATTGACAGATGGCTGAACAGTGGCACAGAAAGTGGAGGATATCCTTCTGTATTACTTCATCACCGCAGCCTCTACAAAGGTTATCATCTATAAGTTAGTTGTGTCCATTAAGAATCCCTACTAGTGTCGAAATAGATTGCCTCTTTCTTTGAAGATGTTTGTGGTTTCTGGCTCTGTCATACTCAGGCCACATCCTTTCGGATGTTTCACAGGTGGGAAGGGAGTTCCACCTGTTTTTGGCAATATCGGGATGGATGTAGTTACCAAACTTGATTTTGTAAAATAGGCAAAGGTACCTTTTTACTGCTTGCGTAGCGGTCACAATTCGGGTCGGTGCTAATCCAAGTTTCGGTGCAAAATATGCATTTCCAGGCATCATAGCCTAGTTTACCATGCTAGGCGTAATTCGACGTCGAAAAATTCCTGAAATCATCAATCTTTACATTGATCTCAATGAGGTTTCAACCCATGCCAGTTGCCCTTCAACCTCGTCAAATTCAAGTCAAATCCTGAATTATAATTCCATCAATTTTAGTAGTTTGGGAAGGGAGTTCCACCTGTTTTTGGCAATATTCCGTGTTTTCTGTCCCACCGGTGATTTGAGGTGATGTAGTGGCCGGTCTGTCAAACCGCCACTAGTTTGTCAGACTGGTCCGCCTGATCAATGCTGGAGGTGCAGATCCTTTTCTCGCCAGTTCATTAGCAATTTTACTGCCCGGTATGCCTCTGTGTCCGTAATCCTTACAGAGCTTAACATTGTGTTGGGCGCCGAGCACGACAACGATTCACAAGCTTAAATTTTATTTCGACAGCAGAGATTGATTTTATTGCAGCATGAATGTCAATGATGACGGTGGTATCAACAGAATTGAGGTCGCTCGGGCTTCCTCTGCTACTGCCAATATCTCAGCCTGTAAGACCCTGCTGTTTAGACGGGAGACAAAAAGTGCTGTTTAGCTTAAGTGTTTCAGTAAACACACTTCAACGCTTACGTCCATTTTTGAACCATCAGTGTAGATGGATATGGGTTCCGTGACCAGTTCGGTCCTCTCCCACTCCTCTCTACTAGGAAAGATGCAAGAGAATGGTCTTTGAAAGTCATTGTGAGGCAGCATGCATAGTCAGAGCATATAGCTGAGTCCAGGTATCTGTTTGGGCGTGTCCTCCTAAATTCATTTTCCAGCAGTTAAGCTGGCTGATTCTGAGAGCACTTTTGGCTGCAGATTCTTGCATGTAAAGGTCCAGCTGTAGCAGGTTTGGGATGGTTTCCAGTCCCGCTGTTGGGGTGGTTGTTACTGCGATAGTAGCGCCCACACAAGCTATCCTTACTACTGGCATCAAACAAGTCCTCCATATGTTAATATAGGTCTTACAATGGCCGTGTATATCCATTGGATAATCCTGGGATTCTCACACTACACCTTTCAATTTGAACTACGAGCAGGCGTGGAAAAGCCTATAAAGGGACGATACGATATGCCGCGGTAGATAAAAAAATATTCGCGCAGCTGTCATCATTTATCAGCTCAAACCTTCGCAAAATATCAGACGGTACCGATTAGGTTATTGAGATCTAAAGTCATTTAATTGCTCGGAATGAGATCTCTGGATGATTTACGGATTCTTGCGTAAGGTAGACCCCGAAACTCGGTAGACATGTGCTACAGACAGTGTTGAAGTAGATTATCCTACAATCACTCAATTTTTAAGGGTTTTGGAACGTCACTGATTGGAATTCGAATCTTGTAGGACATATTCGCGTGAAATCAGTAAGGGAAAAGCAACACAGTCGTCCTAAATGCAATGCTGAACATCCTTAAACACGATGTGCGTTATTTCTCGGGATGGATGTAGTTACCAAACTTGATTTTGTAAAATAGGCAAAGCTATCTTTTTACTGCTTGCGTAGCGGTCACAATTCGGGTCGGTGCTAATCCAAGTTTCGGTGTAAAATATGCAATTCCAGGCATCATAGCCTAGTTTACCACGCTAGGCGTAATTCTATGTCGAAAAATTCCTGAAATCATCAATCTTTACATTGCCATCAACCTCACCTCAAATGAGGTCTCAACCCGTTTAACCTCGTCAAATTCAAATCAAATCGTGAATTATAATTCCATCAATTTTAGTAGTTTCCCTCCTCAAACTCTGCTCCATACAGCAATCGCTTTTGTAGAGATCTCTGGTTCGCCGATTTCATTCGTTACTGAATCTTGTGTCCAAAGACTCGGACTTTAACGAAACAACGCTAACAGAGGGATCGGGTCAACATGTGCAGGTACATCTAGGGATCTCATGTCAATGGTTCTTGTGTCAAGCTATGATGGGGTTAGATACTTTTATTCTATCAACTATTATCGAAGCGTTACCAATTTTTTTCTCTTGAGCTTAGGGATTGGGATCACATCGTAAAATTAGATCTAGTTGATCCTGCTTTACAAGATCCAATCTAATCGACGTTCTACTTGTGGCAAGCAAGGTGTGATGATGAAGTGGATGATGAAGTCATCAAAAGTACCATCCGGCATCCAATCGCACAGAAAGCAATCTTTTGGTGGGAATTGGATGGCCAATTATTCTCAAAATTTGAAACATCTATTCAGCCAAACGAGACTCTTGTAGACAACGATGCCACGTTGTCATTAAATCACTGCCTACGTGTGAACTTTTATTCACACATCAATGAGATTATTAAGTGGGCTCTGCACTCACTTACAGAAATTCCTGTTAACAAAAATAGCAAATCCTTTCGTCGCCGAAACCCCTTCTTATAAAATTTGTTAAATTCTTCCAATTAACATGTTAGCCAAGTTTTGTAACCCATTACTTAACTCATGAATATTAAAATAGTTACCCGTGGTCTATCATGGCAGTGCGATATGCACAATAAAGACAGCCTGACGTATAATAAAAACAAAGCGTTCATTCACCAGATTGTATCTGATAACATCGACTCCCCTGGGCTTTTACAAAAAAAAAAAAAATCTCACTAATTAATGCGCACTATCCACTCTCCATCAAGCTTAGTTCCGCCTGTTAATATCGCATAATATTTAATTTTAAACTCCTAATGTCGCTGTTAAATTAACAAGCCTTGTTTATTCATAAGCCAACTAGCCAAAACCAGTATTGACAAATGTCGATGTGCCCAAAATTCTTAATTAAGAGCTTCGACATAAAATTGCGCTCGTAAACAAAATTCCCCCAAATTAAAATAAAAGATTTCCGATACCAATACATAGCACTTACAATGACAAGCATTCTATGGACCACAATCACCCGTTACCACATATCCGACAAAATTTTGTTCGCAGAACACCCTCCTCACGATGACTACAACAATTGAATCGAAAAAAAAAAAAAAAATAGAAAACAACCGAAATAATCTTGAATATGGCTCGTGGCCTTTCAATAGATCTCGGTGCTTGGATAGTGCTTCGCTCGAGGGTCTATTGACTTCTTCCTAACCTGTGTCTCTAAAGATCTCTTTTTTTTGCTGTCTGTTTGATAATTTGTTTGCCAACGGCAATCGTGCTTAAAACTTCTCAATGAACTGCTCTCCCAACAAACCGCGATCCGAAAATTGTTTTCATTCATAAATTTCAGTTTCAGCGTTCGACGACGACAACAACAAAAAAAGCTGCTAAACCAAACTCAACTCACCTCCGCCGCTCGGGGCTATACAAACCTCAAAGATGGCAACAACAACGACGACGATGACGACAACGCGAGGCGACAAACGACATGAAATGTGATGTGAGATGTGACGCTGGAATTCGTTTTGTGTCTGTTGTTCTGGTGGATACACCATACCTGGGGTATGGTGTTAGCTGGGACGCGTCCGACTCAGCCTGGGTATAGAATTACCTCTTCATAGTGAAAGAGCGTTACAAAACGGCTCACGAGACAAAATGACAGCATGCGCGCCTAGTGGAGGAGCCCAAAAGGACTCGGGTCAGACAGCCAGACGTTGCTGCAACTCCCAAGTGTGTAATAGATTTCTAACCCCAGCTCTGGTTGGGCTGAATGACGGTAATAAATGTGACCAAGTGCGGGACATCATGCGAGTGCAGGGATACGGGAATGGGACTGGGAATGGTGAACTGCGAAGAGAGATTTACCATGTTTATCGTACTTTGTTGTGCCTGGCTGGGCTGGCAGAGATGTTGGATGGTTGTTGGGGATTTTGGGTCTTAATCGATGCGCACGGATGTGGTGTCTTGTGCTGCATTGGAAATGGGAGTGAGTGAAATCTGGAAACGGAAATGGGAGTGCCAAAAAACATGCACGTGAGTAGAGGTAGTTGCAATCGTTTTGATTGTCAGGTTTGTTTTTTGAGAGAACCTCTTTAGGGAGAGGTCATGCAACTGTATAAAAACCTCCTGTGGTAGGATTTTGTTTTGTTTTTTTATTTCAATGACAGGGACTAAGCGTTTTAGTTAAAATAGTCATCAAACAACTATGGTCCATCACCGAAGCTGTTGGCCAAACCGAAAATAATGCTCCGAACAACATGAAACAAAAGAGTTCAACTACGAACTGAAAATTATTTCGGTTGATATGTACCTCGGCAAAAATTGGGAGTGTGAGCTTTGGAAAAGAAAATCAAATAACGGCATTATAATGGCAATAAATTTGGATTTTTTCATTTCACTAATTTCTAAGACCCGTAAAGGGTTAGTTCCAAGTTTTCTCGGGGACCAAAAACATATTTTTTGTGCAGAAGGCAAGAGCCATCTGATGATTTGTCAGAGTACAGATGAACTCACACAAAGACCTATTCTACTCAATCAGTACAAGATCAAAACAATCTGAGTACCAGGACACAATGATATAATAGGAAAGGAAAAGTCACACTAACTAGCTAGACTAGGATCGACACGCTGTGCTTCCGCATCTGATAGCCTTTTTCATTCAACGAGAGAGCAATGAATGGTAGGAACAGAGGCTTGGGGGGAATGACCCTCCAACAAGGCCACTAGTCCGAAGGCATTGATCGTCAATAGAAGATGGTCTCTCACTCCAAACGCTGGACCATCGGATGAGCAACCGAGGTACTTTGGCGGATGGACGTGTACAAACATTATCGCACAATAAAAACACAAACATGTTCACAAAATACGGACACCAAACTCACGGGACATTAATAAAGCAGCTTTCCAGAATGGGAAACAGTTTTTTTTTTTAAAATGAGGTGTTAAGGTAGTCCTCTTCATTTTCCCACCCTCTGCTCCAACCAATACTCAAAAAGCATCAGCAAGCTTCCGTGGTTACCATTTGTCCATCGGTTGATAACCAATTTGGAAGGTGCGAATTCGTACTGTGTGGAGGATCATTTAGGCTCAGATTGTCCAGCTGATTCAGGTAGTCGTCTACATTACTGAACCGAGTTTACTGCTGGAATGGTCGTCGATCAGAGGAATGACTTGGAGAGTGAATAGGGGATGGAGGCTGAGAATAGGTTGAAACAGGCTTCGGTAGTGAATTATTCCCGCATTCGGGTTGGTGATTAACCAGAGTAGTAGCATTTAAGGTTTCGCGAATGATACTAGCAACTTCTTGCCGCATGTCAGCTCGAGTTCTTTCCATTTCTTCCCTAATGAAGCGAAAATCTTCCGCTCGGCTAACACCTATGCCGGCCGTAACAGATTTTATTTGGAAAGTACCTTAGGAGAAACCAAAAAATGGTCTTTCAATGATCTCCGACTGAGCCGCAAAGTGTGGACTTGTTGCAAGCCCTCAAAAAAGTGAACGGGTTCAGTATAAACAATTTGAACTAGATGGCTAATTTTTAGGAAATCGATCCTCTGAAGCTTAATGGCTTCAATCTCAAATTGTTAGATAAAAAACCAGTACCTGGGTCTAATACGAGAAATTTCATATAGAAGGCTCATATTCAGGAACGCGTAAAAAGATGCCCTAGCTCTCGATATGCATAAAAAAATATAGGTTTACAACCACATCCCATTTTCAAGAAAAAGGAAATGCTTTCCTTTTTAAAAGGATTTCCTTTTCCGATCTTCCTTCTCTTCCTTCTCTATCACTGATTTTCGGAACATTGTGCCTCTGGCGTTGGCTTGGGAGTTTTGCACAATCCTGTCATGAATCAAATTAAAGAAATCACATAGCAGTGCATAGCCATGCTTAAATCCTTTTATGGTGTCGATTGTGTCGGTGAGTCGTCGATGAATGCTTTTATCACGGCATGTTGGGAGCGACCGATGATGTCAGTATCGTCCGCATAACCCAGCAGCTAGGCGGCCCTGTTGAAAATAGTGCCTTCCGTGTTAACACCTACCCTGCGCACTATCTGCTCCAGTACGAGATTGAATAAGTCACATGATAGCGCGTCTCCTTGCCGAAATCAGGTGCATGTTTGGAATAGTTCGGAGGAGCTACTTTCAAACTGCACGTTTCATCGCGTATTTTCCAGCGTCACGCGATACAGCTGAATCAGTTTTGATGGGATTCCGAATTCAGCCAACGCGGTATAGAGCTCCTGACGATGTATGCTATCATACGCAGCTTTGAAGTCGATGAAAAGGTGGTGAGTTTCGACTTGAAATTCGTTGGTTTTTTTAGGATTTGCCACAGCGTGAAAATTTGGTCTATAGTCGATCTTGTTGTTGCAGAACGGTTTTAGACGTTCACACAGGACGTTGGATAGGATCTTGTATGCGACATTAAGCAGGAATATGGCTCGATAGTTCTTGCAAGACATAGTATCGCCTTTTTTGTAGATGGGGCATATGGAGCTGATAGTCCAGTCATCGGGCATGTTTTCTTCCACCCATACTTGGTTGTTCGGTGCACGCTCCCTACCAAAACATCACCACCGTATTTAAAAAGCTCCGCTGGTAAGCCATTAGAACCTGCGGCCTTGTTGTTCTTAAGCTTTTTAATAGCTAGGCCAACTTCATCTATACTAGGTGGTGGCTACCTCCTTGATAATTTCGCGATACTGGCACCACTGACTGTCTGTGGTAGGCAATTTTTTGCTCATTAAAGTCCCCACCGATGTTCAAATCAGACTCGATTGAGTCAAAGGGGCGATCGAGGTCGTCGTTTACCAGTCTATATCCTCGGATAAGTAACTTGATCTGATAAGGTAGTCTAAATGGTTTAATTTCACGGAGACTGAAATTATTTGCATAGAATCGAGTTCTATTTTAATGTTTTCGGAGAGCTTAATACAATCTTTGATGTAAAGACAGGATCCGCCTCTCGCATTTTCCGAAGGATGATACGCCTGATAGTCAATGTAGCCTTTTATTTTGGGTACTGGTCCCTTTTTTAAGCGGGTTTTTCCTTTGTCCTTGGGCCAGCAACGTCATTTTGCGCAATATTTTTATTTTCCTCAATCCGTTTCGTCCGTTTTATTGGCTTTAACGTGCCAAATAACCAAATAAATCTGTCCAAAGCTGGATTTAAAAAGATCCAAGGGACTGATTTCGCTCATTAGTCCACACATAAGCGCCACCAGAGATGTCATCACTGGACACTGTCTAATAAGTAGGCACTCAGTACGGCTAGGCCTTCATTCAAAAGAATTCTGCAGGAGCTGTATGGACGAAGAGGAAGAAGAAACAATACTTCATCTTCTTTGTAACTGTCCGGCCGTATCAAGCAAAATGAAGCTTCATTTGGGGGCTTCTCTTCTTTCAAAATCTTAGCGATTTTACAAAAATTGAAGTGAGAGGTCTCCTCTCACTTCATTGAAAGCTCAGATTGGTTTTCTCAGAGATGACAAGGAGAATGGGCGAAATCTAAGTGGTGTCAGAATCGACCAAAAACTGCTCTAAATATGCTAACGAATCGCTGGCAGCCACTCTAATCTAACCTAACCTAAACGAGCGGATTAAGATAGTGAGGTTCCCGGCCTATAGAATACATCTCAAGCCTTAATTTTAAAATCGGACAAAAATACCACTAAAAAACCAATGAACGAACAAATGTCCTTCATTTACCCCCACCACAGCACTTTTTAATTGCAGTACAATCCTAGACATCCACCATTAATCATTTTCAAAATTTGACACTGCAATCCAATCTTCAAAAACAGAAACCCGCCTTAAATACATTCCCAGCTTGACATCGGCATCGTTTGATGAAAATTTTAATTTCATAAAGTAGATCATCGCTGCAATAACTCACCTGATCAAGGGGCTTCTTAATGGCTTTCCAAATACTCCAGCTCTAGTGCTCATCATTCTATGACCACCTGGCACCGTTTCACCGATCCAATAAGATTCAATTGTCTCGGGTCTTCCGAAAAACAAGCAATCAGCTCAACTCTGCTAAAAAGATTCTCAAACAGTGCCGCATGTCAAGCTTAATTCAGATATGACATCCTCCACCTCGTCCTCCTCCACTCCTTCTCCAGATGAGGCCCCACTATTAACAACAACTCACCGTCTTCCCATCTTCATCTTCATCTGCTGCTCCTAGTGCTGAGTGCCATTATTTTCACTGCCGCGGAATTTTACGATTTCTCGATTTGACAGGAAAATTACCTCGAACCATGTTTGGGTCTCCATGATCGGACTGTAAAATTAGTTTTTCCAAGCGCTGCGCTGGCTGCTTCAGTGGTTGTTTTTCCCCATCGGCATCGCCCGCGTCGTGGTAGTCGCTCTTGTTCTAGTGGCACTGGAAGGCCATCAAGTTGAGCCGGCTCGCTGCAAAGTCAATACGCGCGGTCTGCATGGACGGTCGCATTTCAATATGCAAACGATTTATGACCTCTCTGGTATTGGTATACGCGAGTGCACCAATACCTCTATCGGCGCGACGCAATGATAGAACAAAGACAACGATTTCCCTATGGCGGCAGGAGCCGTGGTGAAATTGGGTCTGGGGGAGATGAAAATAAAATCGAAAAGTTGTCAGATCGTGAGAATGACAGCCCGGAGTAGCGGCGAGGGTGCGCCAAGTAATTTATTTCAGGTGAAATGAAGTCAGAACGGAATGGATGAAGCAGAAGGAGTCTCTGCCCCAAAGTGGGCAGAGATGGTTTGGCAATAAATTTCAATTTGATTCAATGAATTCAAATTGCGGTCAGACAAATGATTTATCATGCAAGTGATGGGCGAGTTGGAGAGCCCCCCCTCCAACTTGATAAGTTGATGGGTTTTGTCAAACATTGGGATAGGAGTAGGGTTATATGAGTGTTATCACATGTATGGTGGGTGATAATTTATCATTTTAAGAACTTGCATCCAAATGATGACATTTATACACTCTGGCAGATCCCGGAGTAAATAACTAAGGTCCACTCTACCGGTTGTCTCCTTAACGTGGCCGTTTGGCTCAGTAGTTTTGAGAGAGGATCGATATGCATCAATCATGCCAGTAATCACAAGGTAAAGCGAAGTACAGGCATCTCCCAAATCCCATGATCTATCTGAAGAAGAAGCTGCGACCAGACTAGGAGAGGATGAACTTTTAAAGAACGACCGCAGGTCTTACTTAATAAAGCGGCGCTACAGGCCGGAATGAACTTAGGCTTCAACCAACATGCCTCTCCAATTAGTCCGGTCCTTAGCTAATAGCCTTAGATAGCTAATAACCTTAGATAGCTTTGAACAGCAAAAATGCAGAGAACTGCGTGTCTGTGCATCGGTGGCGCACTACGTGCAACACCCTCAGCGGCATTAGACATTCTTTTCCACCTGATACCCCTAGATATTTTCGGCAAACAAATGACAACTAACTCAGACATACGTCTTAAAGCCATCCAATAGTGGTTAAATACTAAATAAGGCCACAAATGTTCCTGGAAACACCGATTACACCCTCACCAGGTTAAACTTTGATAAAAGTTTCCGGGTCACAATCCCAGACAGAACGTCAAGGGAGAGCAACAAACCTGTGCTAAACGACTCGATCCACTTTTATACCGATGACTCCAAAACAAATTACGGAGTGGGTGCTGGTGTCTTCTCCGACAGGCTAAATCTCAGCATATCTTTCCGTCTTCCTGATCATTGCAGCGTGTTCCAGGCGGAACTCATGGCGATCGAAGAAGCCTTATCCTGGTTGAAAGAGAATGTAATGTCTGCCAAGGATATTAGCATTTTCTCGGACAGCCAAGCGGCCATCAAATCCCTGGAATCAGTCTCAAAAAATTCAAAGATAACCCTAGATTGTCGATCTTCTCTGCGGGAGATGTCAACGCATTTTAACATTCACCTATGCTGGGTGCCAGGACATAGTGACATTCCAGGGAACTGTGAGGCTGATGAACTCGCCAGAAATGGAACCAAATTTCCAGTTGGACCCAACACGGGTGCACTAGGTATTCCTATGGCTACATGCAAAAGCATACTAGCGCAACATGCTAACAGCAAATCAAACCTCAGATGGAGTCTTGGCACGACGTGTCAAACAATCAAACAAATTTGGCCAAAGCTAAATTTGAGAAGATCAAAGGGACTGATTTTGCTTGATAGACCGTATATTTGCAATACCATAGGTGTCATCACGGGACACTGCTTAACAGGTAGGCACGCAGAAAGGCTAGAACGAGGAGGAGGAGGAAACAATACTTCATCTCCTTTGTAACTGTCCAGCCCTATAAAACAAAAGGAGTCTACATTGTCTGGTAAGCTTTTTTACGGTTTTCAACAACTAATGAATTTCTGCGAAACTGTCTTCAACGAAATAAAACACGACTAGTTTTAATGATCAAAATTCAACAACAATTTATTTCAAATATTTAACGCCCTTTTATATTACTCTTTTTGAGTGAGTTTACAAAGATTTAAAATTTGGCAGTTATGTTGAGTGACTTGGGTTACAGGGTGACCCATTATTCCGGCCCCTGTTGAAGGTACTGCAGGATTGCAGCTAGTTCAACACTCAAAGGGAAGTATCGCCAATCTTTGTACCGCTCCCTTCGTTATGCCTGCCTTCGTTTTAACCTCGACCACTCGTATTTTTCCGTCGTCGCCCTTTATCGTGGATATTACACGTCCCATTCGCCACTGGTTTGATGGAATGTTGTCGTCTGCAATCAACACCAAAGTCCGTGACTTGATTTCTTTGACGGCTGCTGCTCTCCACTTTGCTTTGCTTTGAAGTTCTAGCAAATAATCTCGTCGCCATTGCTCCCAAAAATGTTGCCTTAGAAGTGATACCCGCTTCCAGCGCTCTATTGATGACATGGTCTTTAGTTGATCGAGTACCGGCTCCGGTATGGCTCGTTGTGCGTCTCCAATTAGGAAATGGCCAGGCGTAAGGACCTCACAATCATTGGGATCGGATGACATCGGCGAAATGGGTCTAGAATTTAAAATAGATTCAATATCAATGACAATGGTATTAAATTCTTCAACATTCAACAATGTTTGAGACATCACACGACGAAAATGGTATTTAAACGATTTGACCGCAGCTTCCCACAGCCCCCCAAAATGCGGTGATCTAAGTGGGATTTGTTTAAATTCCATCCCCTCCCCCGCATTCCAACTACCTATGTCTTTCTCCGCTTGCTGGTTAAAAAGCATGTGCTTCAAAGACGCAAGTGCTCTCCTAGCACCTACGAAGTTCGTTGCGTTATCACAGTAAATGCGCCGGGGCAGTCCTTTTCTTGCCACAAATCGTTTTAATGCCATGATAAACGCTTTGGTCGTCAACTCGCTTACTGCCTCAAGATGAACTGCTTTACATCCAAAGCACACAAACACTGCCACATAATACTTCTTTGGCGAACGTTCTCTTACTCCTTCTGTAACCCATAGGGTCCACATAAAATCGACGCCTGTAGTTAGAAATGGCCTACTTAAACTAACTCGATTTTTCGGAAGATTTCCCATTATTTCCACCTGAAGCTGAGGTCGAAATTTAAAGCATCGTAGACAACTTTTTATTACCCTGCGCACCAATGTTCTGCAGTTTATGATCCAAAACCGATGCCTTACCAACGCCACAAATGCTTGTGGGCCTGCATGCATGTTTTTAATGTGCAAATGCATTACATAGTTCCACACAAACTGGTTATCGTTGGGTAAAAGTATTGGATGTTTCATATCATACGGAAGCGTTGCATTTTTCAACCTTCCCCCAACTCTCAACAACTCCACTCCTTATTGTGCTCCTATGTACGGAGCTAGCGCCTTCACCTTGCTATGAGTTGGTAACTCCTTGTTGCGCTTCAACAACTGTGCTTCCTCTTGGAACGATGAGTTTTGGATATGCCACATTATTTTCAACAACGCCTCTTCCAGCTCGTCAACCGATAGAATCTCTTCTTTAGGCATACCCGTTTTACGACACTTCTTTATAAATCTACAAACATATGCCACAATACGAATTGTTTTTTGGACGCTGCGAAATTTGGTATATATTCCTCGAAACTCATCTGTGATTCTTGTTGCCATCAACGTTGTTCGCACACTTTTTTTTCCTGGAACTGCTGATATATTAAGAGTTGTTTTAGTTATTGGCCACTCCCTTTCGTCCTTATACAAGAATGTCGGCATTGAAAACCAGATCGAGTTCATCAACTCTGCTACTGTCGCACCTCTCGACACGATATCCGCCGGATTCGCCTTGGTTCCCAGGTGTCTCCAAGTAGCTTGGTGGGATCCTTGTTGAATCCTGGATACGCGATTTGCCACAAAAGTTTCCCACGTCGATGGGTGTTTTGCTAGCCAGTGCAAAACAATTTCCGAGTCTGTCCACAGATTGACCAACTCGATTTCTTGCGGAAAGTTGTTTAGCACCTTTTCTAAAAGTTGTACCAATAATTCCGCCGCACAGAGTTCTAGCCGAGGGATTGGTTGGACTTTCTTCGGAGCCACCCGTGATTTGGCACAGTATAGGTTCACCAATACCTGTCCTCTTGTGACAGAGCGCACATAAATGCAACACCCATAGGCTCTACCCGATGCATCTGCAAATCCATGGATCTGCACCTTGAAGCTTTTTATTTTCAAAATCTCAGTAATTTGGCAAAAACGGAAGTGAAAAGCCTCCTTCGTTTCACAAAAAGCTGAGAATGGTTTTCCCATGGATAGTAAGGAGATTGGACAAGATTCACGTGGTATTACAACGAACCAAATTGGTCTAAGTGTGCCAGTGAATAACATCCAGTTTCGCACTCCAAGTTGGTTGAGGTCGGCTTCTACTTCTGCGCGCCATTTAAGGCGAGGTCTTCCTCTACTGCGTCCCACGTCTGGCTAGGAATCGAAGACTCTGCGAGCCGGAGTATTAGTGTGCATTCGTTCTACATGTCCTAGCCATTTTAAACCCTCGACTATCCAAAAATAGGAAAGCTTCAGGCGGAATAAAGCCGCTTAAGCGCGCCCTTTCAAAATATTCATCATTGGGGTAGAAGGCCCCAAAGATGAGACTATTGCTAGAGGTCATCGCTCTTGCCGCGTGAAACCGAATGAGTTTCGCTGAAAAATTGTCAATCCTGTTTATAGCCGTTGAATAGGACCTGGTTGGAATAATATTTTGTTTATTCAGATACTGGTGTTCTGTGAAATCCAAGGCAGCTTCTCAAACACCCGTATCTTTTCCATTTGAGATGGGGCAACGTTGAACCACACCGGGCACCCATAGGCGATCATCGGCCTGATAGAGACATGTAGCCTGCTGTCAAGACGGCTGCTATAAAACAATCGTCTTGTCAGGGCAAATACTCCCCTAGCTCTCGCCAGAGCAACATCTACATTCTACATTCCGAAATATAGATACTGATACAGCCAGATGCCAAGGTACTTAACTACACTTTTACTCGCCAGTGGATGTCCGTTTGGTCCAACGATCACCAGCTTGCGCCAGTTCTTTCTCGTATCCCTAGAGGCCCTGGACAACGGTGTCCTAAACGGGATATTTTCCGATTTCTGAAAGTTGATTTTCAACTTCCAGTCATCACAATATCTATGGATCTTGTCGAAGTCCCGCTGCAAAAGAGTTCGAATGATCTCGACAGTAAGGGCTAGAAGATCGTCCGCATACGCAATTACCTGAGTAAGACTACCTATCATATCACTGGTGTGACTGACGTGTTGACAGCTCCCTATTGCAGACCATTTTAAATGAAGTTACATTGCCACTTTTGACAACAAACGTTCTACCAGTCAACATGTCATGAAGCACTATAGCAGTGGTTTACTTATACCAAGTCTGGTCAGCTTTAGATAGAGGCCCTCTAACCATACGGTGTCGAAAGCCTTCTCCAAATCAACCAGACATGGACCCGTGCACTGTTTTTTGGCTTTGTTCCATTGTTTATCAGAGACGAGCTTGGAGGCGGCATGAATACAATCATGTCCCGCCTTGAAACCAAACTGGTTCTCTGGTATAATATTGAACAGAGCCCGATTGAGAATCTTTTCGAATACCTTGCTGATGCTCGGAAGGAGACTTATCGACCGGAAATTTTCCGGATTGGAGTTGCCCTTTCCCTTTTTCGGTACAGAATTACCCAACGCCGTGGATAACATGCATTATTCAGCGCATTGTTGAACAGCGTTGCGTAAATGTCCACAGCTTCAGGGGGTAAGGGTTGCAGTACAATGTTGGACATACCATCGACTCCCTCTGGAGTCTGGAGTTCCACCTTCGAGTTTAACAGGGGACTAGACCCACTTCGCTCAGTGACTATGGCGTTTGCCAAATTTTCGTGATCGAACCGGTAGAAACCGCAGTTCTCAGATCACCATTGCGTTATGTCATTCCGGAGAAATGATGGAGCAGGGCATTGTTTTCCAGGACGCGGTTCAGGCGAATGCTATCATTCACCTTATACACTTCCTGAAAAACAGCCCCCACTGCCTCCACTTTCTCCTGAGGATCTTCAATAACATAGAAATCGTCGTTGAAGACGGCTTCCCCTGGATCGATTCCTGCTGTCAAAAGTATGTTTGTATTGTCAGTTGTTCGTTGGAGCTTAATACACGGAAGGTCGTTTTGAGCTTTCCTCCCAAAGATCTTATTAATTTGTGGAAACATACTCGGGTCGCTGGAATTTACGGCCTGAATTCTGTTATTCCAAAACAAATTAATGGACAACCGATGGTTCTCCTTGATCAATTGGTTGATGTTTTTGATCGACGCCTTCAGTGTTCTTAACTTCCGGTCACATGGGTTTGTCAGTCGTCTGTACATTTTTTTAGTCTCGTCAGAAGTCCGCTTTTTTGTCTGTGCAGTGCGTTAATGGTCGCGTTTCTGTACATAGACGTTATGTCATGTTCATTGTATTTTGGAATCGTCCCGTCCATTGTCCTTTGGATCGATTCGTCCATTTGTTGAAAGTAGTGGTTGATTTCGTTGTTTGTCAGGTTCCGGTTGTTTGGTGGTAGTATGTCCCTCGAACGTAGTTCTCTTGATAAGGCGTTGGTAAAGCGTGGCCAACGCATCTTACCGTAGTTGTAAGAATGCACAGGCACATACTCCTCCAACGCCACAAGCTCGTTCGGAAGCTGTATTACGGCGGCGAGTCCGTACATGGTACTGCGCAGTACCTTGTCCATGTGGAAGTTACAATTTTCGATGACGCTTTCGAGCATATTCGTCGAAATCTCGCGACCTTAGACTTTACCTAGCCCCAATTGAAAAAAAGTCGAACGGTGTGCTACCGCATGAGCAAGATCATGCGATAGCACTCCGTTCGACTTTTCCACTGGTCCGAAGCCTGAAATTAATATTATTTACCGAAGCGATCTCTCAATAAGTCCGTCGTTTCACGGGCTGTGTGTCAAGTAGCACCGTTTTGTTGGAACCAAATGTTTTCGAGATTTCGGGCTTCAACTTCAGGCAAAAAATAGGCCGTTATCATGGCGCGATAACGGGCCCTACTTACAGTAACGTTGGCGCCAGGCTCATTTTTGAAGAAATACGGACCGATGATTGAACCAGCCCGGAGTGGATGGTCTTGAATCTCTTCAGGTTGTTCTTCGGCCAATACACGGCCATTTTTCTTATTTACGTATTCATAGAGCCAGAAATGGGCCTCATCGCTGAACAAAATGTCTCCCGAGAGCACATGACGCATGGAAGGTCAGCCAGGATCAATTCCTGCGTCAACTGAATTTTGTATGACTTTAAACCAAGATCGTAGCGCAGGATCGCCTATGTTGTTCCATATGGCAAGTTGTCTATTCGGTCAAGTGTCATCAACTTGTGAAATATTGGATCTCCAATTTCTTGATGGTATATGGGAACTTGACACGACTCACGTGCCATCTGTCAAAAAAACGGCTTTTGAAAGAAATCCTCTTGATTGATCATTCCTTACAAGAAGCCAAGGAATGGGGCCGTAGAAACATGTTCGATAAGAAGTATTGACTGCGTTTATGTTTGGTGCACTTTTGCATTACAAAAGACAGGCTTTTGGTAGAAGATTGCGATTGAAGTCGCCACAAAAGATAATATTAGGGCATTGCAATATAAATTTCTTCCTTAAATGTAATAAGACCGCCTAAATGTGATGAAGACTCACACGCATTTGCTTTATAACCCTTAAATGCTACACTAACATGCATCTTAGGAGCACAACTGCAAGCCCAAGCAAGTATAAGTCACACATCGAGCTTAACATCTATTCCCGTCCTGTAGGAGACCAATCAACATTTTCTAAATTTGATTACCAAACTCATGTCGACCACCTGCCCATTGGCACAACGACCGGAAATTCGTTGATAACCTCTACAAAATTTCAATTTGCATTCATTTAGGCAGCCGCTACCGCTACCGCACCTCCCCCCGTCCGACCATCAATTACCTCACCCAGCGGTAGAAATGCAAATTTTCTGCCAGCGGAAAAAGTCAACAAATTGCGGCTGCCAAACTCGATTCACCCGAGGGGATTATCTGCAACACACAAGTATCTGAGCGTATATTTGGCGAAAAGCCATGCAGCATAATAAACTGCTGCTCCCAAAAAAGCCGGGGTTAACTCCCCCCGCGCGCGGTTAGTTAATTCAGTTAGCGAGTTGGAAATCTGTTCCATGAATGAAACGTTTTGGCTGCGGTTTTTCTTTTGTTGGTGTGCTGACATGATTTCGAATGGCGGCCCACGCGATTTGTTTGGCGCGCACACCGTTAATTCGAAGACTGTAAACATAACAGCTTACATAGGCTAGATGCACATGTAGCCGGGTGTAAGGTGCGCATGCGCGGCGAGGAAGCCAGCTCCGGTTTTGGCCAACTTTTCTGAATGAAATCTTAATGAATGAAAATGCAGTCTTGCCGATGTTGAGTATCTATGGCATGATGCCATACATCCGAAAGGTGCATGTATCTGTACGGCGGCGCGCAATAGACCAGAAAATAAATTAAAACCAAAGGCAAGCATATTCAAATTAATTAATTGCCATTCGAATATAATTTTGTTCGAATGCGCGCGCCTACGCTTAGACTAGAGTCTACGAATGTGTGTGAGCCATTAATCGGCTAGAGTTGATGGCTGTGTGACAAGAGGGCGGGGACCGTCAGATAGGCCTATGGCTGAAAGTCACTTTCAACTTTTTCTTTTTTTTTCTCGGATCGAGTTTGGTTTTCTTTTTTTTTTTTTTTGTTTGATTGAGATTTTGCTTGTCCAAATGCACAGTTTGGAATTTGATAACCCTTTTGTAGAGTGTGGAGCATCTGTGGCTTGTGCCCACGTAGGTGTTGTGTCGTGAAACAGAAGTAGCCAAACAATAGGCGATAATTGACTGAAATCGATTGGAGGCATGAAGACTTGAAGATTTGGAGTCTTGGTTAAGCGAATTTTTATGCTTCGATAAGGTTGTTGTTGTGTTACCGGATGGCATGGCGCCATGAATTGGTCTTGACTGCATTTTATGATGATTTTGACATTAAACCGGAATGACAGAGTCTGCAAAGATAAGCAATTAACAACTTTTTGAATAAACTCGTCAAGGTAGTATGGATAAAGTGTTATAACTGCTGATGCGAGTTTATGATTTCCGGTCGATGGGGTTTACCTAATTTGCTTACCCCGAATGTGGCGAATTGTAAAAGTTGTTGGAAAAATAAATTCAGTCGAAGAAGGCACAATTTTATTTGCAAGGTCTGGTTTGACAGTGCCAATCATCGGAATCAAATTTAAGATTTACAGTCACAGCTTTTAGAATGGTTAGCATTTTATTCAAGGTGTGGTGTCCATATTTGTTGGGGTTAAATCCGCATCAAGATTGGCATTTGAATTACAAACAAACCCGACTTATTTGGACTCAAGGTTTGAGAATTTATTGAAATCTCAACTTTGAATTTTTGCACCATCACAATACAGGTATACTGGGGTCTTATCAGCAAGCTTCTTCTAAGCTTAAGGAGGTTTATATCAAATCACGTCTTCACAGGGAATTCTATTGAATGTACCGGATGTACCTGATTAGTAAACCGGATGGTTTCGTTTTTGTGTTTTCATTTCAAATAGTTGTACCTCCTAATTTATTGAAAAAAGTATGCGACACCAACTCAAGGCCCTTAAATATCACATATTGTGAATGAGTTTTCGACATTTTACCGACTGTATCTCTAGCTCCAAATAAAAACAAAGACATGTTCTCTAAACTTCAAACGTTTTTCTCATGCGACATATTCTCCTTGACAGAAACATGGCTTTGTCATATGGTAGGGAAAGTGATTACATGAAACCTTGAGTTTTAACTTAGTTGATGTATACCAACGCTGACTCTCAGCCTTCATGTGGCGACCGCTGTGTGCCTAGTACCTTGGCCGTAGATAGGGTCTCAATCCCTGTGTAAAGTCTTGGTGACAGCAGACGAGAGTAGGGGAAAGACGTGTACTCACACGAGTGCATATATTCCATTCCAGGAGGCAACGGAAGAACTCTCAAGATGGAGTCAACGGTTGCGTCTACAGTCCCAGTTAGAATGGACCGAGTGAATAATTTCAATAAGCTGTTTCGACATATTTGGACAACAGGAAATCTAAGAATCTGAAGGGTAAGTCAGCCCCATTGAAAAGAGATGGTGACGGATGAATCGAAAAGCCAACGCCAGCGCTTAATCCGATAGTGGATACTGATGGCCTCGTGTCCAAGGTATTGGAACTGCCCCTCCAGTTTGGGCTTTGTGCTTTGGGTTGACTACCAAGCCATAGAAAAAGCCTATTGTTACGAAGCAACCTAGGAACCTAGGAAAGGACTGGTTTTATGGTTCACGACCATGCTAAACGAAAACCGGACAACGATGTTCGTATCTCCACCTAGAATGTGAGAAGATTAAACAGGAGTGATGCAGGGACAACAAACGGAAGCCATAGGCTTCTTAAAAAGAGACATCACTGCAATTCAGGAAATCCAATGGTATGGGCCGGGACAAAAAGAAGATGAACACCTTTGTCATTTACTACGGACCTTGTTATAGTTAGCGAAAACAGCGACTATTCAGATTTGATTGGTAAAAAGTGCCAGGCTTAGGCTAGAAGTATTTCATTATCAAGGCATTAGCGAACGCATTGCAACAATCCGCATTGAGGCCAAATTCGCCAATCAGAGCTCACGCTCTGACGGACGAAAAAAGATGCTTTTGCGAAAGACTGCTTCTACGAGCTTCTTGGTATAACTTGTGAGCGACATCCAAAGTACTATGTTAAAAACGTGCTAGGAAGACCACCAGTATTGTCGGAAAACATAGCCTGCACGATAACACGCCTGGCAACGGACTTGGGCTAATTGACTTCTTACTGAACGAAATGCCACTATAGCCAGGTCGCTAACGGTTTCGTCACCTCAATCCAGATCAACTAACGATCAATCAAATTGATCACATTGAGAAAGACAGGAGGCTCGCATCCATTATTTTGGATGTCTGAACATTCCGAGGGGTTAAGATCAACTCGGGCAGCTACCTTGTTGCAGGCAAGGTAAAAATGCGGATATCCACCACGCCAAAACATATAAGAAAGACTTCGATAGATTGCAGAAGAAGAGACCGCCAAGTCCTTCCCGGAACGCGTATACCTTAACCTCTCGATTAACACCATACTACCAGCAACTGATTTCGAAGAAAAATGGCGACGATGTCTACAAGCCATTGGACCAATCTCAACAAGAAACCCTCGGTTTGATAAGGAATTCCGACAGAAGCTTGCAGCCAAGTACAAGGCCTAAGCTGCAGGTAAAAACGAGAGATGTCAATGAGATCTATAGGCAGAGAAGAAGGGAAGAACACTGGCTTTTCAGAGAGAAGAAAAAGGAGCAAGAAAAGTGCGCGATCGTAGATATAGAGCGGTGCCACTCCAGGAACGATGTGTCGCAAGTTTTACCAAAGTGTAAAACGTCAAAGCCAAGGATACAAATCCCGAACAGAATCCTGTCGAGATGAACAAGGAAATATAGTAGTTGAGACACAGTCGATACTGAGGATATGGAAGAACTACTTCTGCAGACTGTTAAACGGCGATGACGAACAACATTTCTGCTGTCAGGCTCAACGAACCATTCAACATTTCGACGGCGAAAAATACCAACCACCGGACCTAAGTGAAGTAAGGATGGCAATTTTTAAACTCAAGCTTAACAAGGCCGTCGGAAATGACGGCCTCCCGCCGAGCTTTATAAAGCTGGCGGAGATGACTTGGTAAGTAACATCCACCAACTCATAAGCCAAATCTGGTCGGATGAAAGTATGCCTGAAGAATGGAACCTCAGCATCGTTCGCCCGATCCACAAAAAAGTAGACCCTCTGACCTGCGCCTAACCACAGACGTATAGGGCTCCTAAACATCGCCTACAAATTTCCTATCTGTCGTAATATGTGAACGCCTGAAACCGTTTACCACCAATCTGATCGTTCCTAATCAGTGGGGTTTTAGGCCAGGAAAGTCCACAACTGACCAAATCTTCACTCTTCGGCAGGACCTGGAAAAGACTAAAGAAGTCCAAACCGACACACACAACCTATACATTGATTTCAAAGCCGCATAGCCGACAGCATTTATAGAGTAGAGCTATACAGAGCCATGTCTAGTTTTGGTATACCGCCTAACTCGTCCGTCTTCGCAGGATGACGATGGACAATTCTCGCTGCTCCATTAGGGTCGGAAACGACCTCACCGACACATTCGATACCACAAAAGGATTTAGGCAAGGCGATGCGCTGTCATGTGACTTCTTTAATCTGATTCTTGAGAGGATTCTGCAAAACTCCCGAGCCAACACCAGAAGCACAGTATTCCAAAAATCGGTGCAACTTCTAGCATTCGCCGACGATATTGGTATCATTGGCACGTTTACCAATATAGAGAAGGAGGCTGGAAAATGCGTTTAGCAATAAATGAGGGTAAGACCAACACGAATGGACATACAATTGGATAGAAATCCAGCCTTGAAAGATATAACTTTGAGGTAGTACGGGACTACTACTAACGGGTGATTTTTTAAGAGGTTTAGAACTTTTTAAAAAAAAAAAACACAAAAAATTCGAAAAAATGAATGAAATATTTATTTGAATCGATAGTTTGAACCTTGCAATTTAATGTTTAAAGATAATTTCATGCAAATGTTGACCGCGACTGCATCTCAGGTAGCCCATCCGCTGAGTCCAATTTCGGCATACTCTTTCACACATATCGGCCGGTATCTCACGAATGAATGCAAGGATGTTGGCTTCCAGTGCGTCAATCGAAGCGGGCTTGTCCCTATAGACATTAGCCTTGACATACCCCCACAAAAAATAATCTAATGGTGTCAAATCGCACGATCTAGGCGGCCAATTGACCGGCCCGAAACGTGAAATTAACTGCTCACCAAACTCGCCTCGCAATTGCGCCATTGTTTCGCGTGCTGTGTGGCATGTGGCATCGTCTTGTTGAAACCACATATCATGCAAGTCAAGAACTTCCATTTCGGGCAAAAAAAAGTTTGTTATCATCGCTCGGTAGCGTTCACCATTGACAGTAACGCTGCGATTCGCATCATCTTTGAAGAAATATGGCCCAATAATGCCGCCGGCCCATAAACCGCACCAAACAGTGGCTTTTTCGGGATGCATTGGTAGCTGTTGCAATGCTTCTGGCTGATCTTCACTCCAAATGTGACAATTTTGCTTATTTACGTACCCATTCAACCAAAAATGAGCCTCATCGCTGAACACAATTTTTCGATAAAAAGCGGATCCTCGGCCAGCTTTCCAAGAGCCCATTCACCAAAAATTCGGCGTTGTGGTAGGTCGGCTGGCTTTAGTTCTTGCACCAGCTGTATCTTAAAAGGCTTTACGCCCAAATCCTTCCGCAAAATTTTCCACGTAGTGCTGTAACAAAGGCCTAACTGCTGGGAACGGCGCCGAATCGACATTTCGCGGTCTTCTGTCACACTAGCTGATACGGCCGCAATATTTTCTTCACTACGCACAGTACGTAAACGTGTTGGTGGTTTAATGTCCAACAAAGTAAATTTGGTGCGAAATTTGGTCACAATCTTCCGAATAGACTGCTCAGAAGGTCGAGAATGCCGATCATAAAATGGAAGCAGCGCGCGATGAACATTTCGAACCGAGCACGAATTTTGATAGTAAAATTCAATAATTTGCAAGCGTTGTTCATTTGTAAGACGATCCATGATTAAATTGCAAACCAAACTGAAGCTGTTTGACAGTGACACAAGGTACTAAACACACGTCAGCTGTCAAAACCAGTGTTGCCACAACCAAACCAGCTAAAAAATCACCCGTTACTACTTCTGATCCGCTATTAACTTTGACAACATCATCTCGTCAGAAATTGAACGAAGGATAACTCGTGCCAACCTTTGTTTCTCCAGGCTTAGAAGGCAATTTATAGCAAAGCTCTCACTCGAACTACTAAGGATATCCTATACAAGACCCTTATCCCAGTCCTGCTCTACGGCGCTGAAGCATGGACCGTGTCAAAAGTGGATGACGAAATCATTTTCCTTTTAGAGGAAAATTCTTTGAAAAATCTTCGCTCCCGGTTACGCTGACGGGCTTTGGAGACGAAGATTCAACCAAAAACTATACCATCTGTACAGCGACATACCCCTGGCTAGATAATGTAGAACGAATGGACACCAATATTCCGGCTCGCAGAGACTTTGATTCCCAGCCAGACGTCTCAATTCTCATCGGACGCAGTGGAGGAAGACGCGCACATGTAGAAACGGACCAACTTGGAGTGGGCAAGTGGAGGCAGTTAACCGGGCTAATTGGAGAGGCATGTTGGTTGAGGCCCAAGTTCATTCAAGTCTGTAGGAAAGTAAGCTTTCAATTATGTGGATCGACTTAGATTTGCTAGAACGGTAAAGCCAACTGGCGTTGTTTCCCCTTGCAGACACCTTGCAGAAACCCCGAATAGTGTACTAGTAATGGTAGCATGTTGTTCGTGTTGTTGTTAGTTGGACCATTTGCGTGCTTATTTGCTCCAACTGAATGTTGTGGATTTGAAGTAAGAAATGGAACGTCTCTAAGGCGGATTGATCATCTTTGAACAGTGCATCAGTGTATTTTTTATGGTGAAGGTCCACACTTTTCAAGACCTTGTCTTAATTGTGCATAATGTAAGATGTGGAACATGGCTGTTAGATTATCTTATTACTCTTACAAAGTCGCTGAATTGCTAAAAGTGGTATCATGTTGTGGCCATGATACATTTGAACAAATGGTGATGCCTAGAAGATGCATGGATTCCTCTGATTTATTGACTGCATTCTCCATTTTAATTTTCGAACCTCAATTTTCGAACTGACTGGTTCTACTTGCTATTAATGTGTGGAGAACTGGATTTTCTCGTCCCCACCGTATAGTCTTCTTTGGGTCCTCGTTTATAGAACCAAACATCAGACGGGCTCTGTAGCACGATGGTTAATGAGATGAACTGCAGCGCATAAGGTCTGGGTTCGATTCCTAGCCGTAGCAACACCTAAAATGATTTTTTACTGGCCCACCTCTAGCAATGATCTGACAAATCATCCGAGTAGTATCAACTGTCAAGAATGGCTTATCTCAACTTAGCCGTTGTCAGGCATAAAACAGGAGGTCTCGCCATTGTAACGGGTGATCCAAGTAGAGATACTTTTTTCAATAGCCTTTTTTGACAGATCACGTGTGAGTCGTGTCATGCTGTCATGTTATTTTTGTTTAGTATTGTTTGGCATTTCATAATGGAAAGACATACGCGTGAACAAAGTTTACAAATTGTTCAACTTTATTATGAAAATTCACGTTCTGTGAGGAATGTGTTTCGTGCACTTCGCTCAACTTATGGTCAACATAATCGCCCTGCTGAGCGTACTATTCGCAACACCATCACCCATTTTGAGACCCAGCATTCATTATTGGATAATATTCGACCGAATAGACCGCGTCCAGCACGCTGTGAAGAAAATATAGCGGCCGTAGCTGAGAGTGTACACGAAGACCGTGGAGAGTCGATTCGGCGCCGTTCGCAGCAACTCGGACCATGATAACCGACTATTTGATGCCCGAAATTGAAGCTCGTGATCTCGGCGACATTTGGTTTCAGCAAGACGGCGCCACTTCCCACAAATCGCATCAATCAATGGACTTATTGAGAGAACATTTCGGTGAGCACATAATTTCACGTTTTGGGCCGGTCGATTGGCCACCAAGATCGTGTTATATCACACCGTTAGACTTTTTCCTGTGGGGATATGTAAAGTCAAAAGCTTATGCCGACAAACCCGCTTCGATTCAGGCCTTGGAGGAAAACATCACGCGTGTCATTCGCCAGTTACCAGTCGAAATGCTCGAATGAGTGATCGAAAATTGGACTCAACGGATGGACCATCTGCGACGTAGCAACGGCCAACATTTGATAGACATAATCTTCAAAAAATAAATGCCAAAGAATGTTCTTTCAAATGATAATAAACATTCTCCATTAAATTTGAATTCTCTGTGTTTTTTTTCTTTAAAAAAGTAGGGAACCTCGAAATGGATCACCCTTTACAAGAAGTGCACATGCACACATGAATATTTGTGAGAAAGCTAGGCCCAGGCTACTAACAAGCCTAGTGCTCCTAAAATTTGTATTTTTATTTAGAAGAATAATTTCTGTCACTTCCTCTGCTCTAGTACTGAAGTCTCATAGCCTAAGCCAAGAGTTCCCAAAGTATGCGTCGCGGCGCCCTAGTGTGCCGTAGAAAGTAAAGAGGGGCGCCGCGCCGTGAAAGGCAAAGATTTTAGTTTGCAACTTAATGAGGCTATACTGACAATGATGAACAATTTATTTAAGAACTTTTATTCTGCAAAAGCATTCCAAAGGACATTGCGAAGGACATTGCGAACATTCTTGACAAGAAAATGGTTTGGATTGGGATAAGTGTATTGGTGTATGTATTTATGGTACTCGATCCATGTCTGGCTGGTATGGAGGAATACAAGCGTTTATTCTTGCAAAAGCTCCGAAAGCTATGTGGACCTATTGCATCATCCATAGGGAAGTTCTTGCATCAAAGTAAATCAGCTCTGAATTGAACCAAGTACTAGAATGTGTCATGGTTACGAAGCAACCAATAGCCTCGGAAAGGACTGATTTTATTGTTGACGACCATGCTAAACGAAAAAAGGACAACGACGTTCGTATCTGCACCTGGAATGTGAGAACATTAAACAGGAGAGGTGCAGGCGAACAACTAGCGGAAGCCCTAAACTGCTACAAAGCAGACATTACTGCCATCCAGGAAATACGATGGGATGGGCCGGGCAAAAAGAGGATGAAAAACTGTGACATATACTACGGACCGTGTTATAGTGAGCAGAAACAGCGACTATTCGGATGCGGATTTGTTATAAGTGCCAGACTTAGGCAAGAAGTCTTATGTTTCCAAGACATTAGCGAACGCATAGTAACAATCCGCATCAAGGCCAAATTCGCCAACATAAGCCTTATATGCGCTCACGCTCCGACGGAAGAAAAAGATGATAAAACTAAGGACTGCTTCTACGAGCTCCTCGACAAAACCTATGAGCGACTACCGAAGTACGATGTTAAAATCGTGCTGGGAGATTTTAACGCAAAGGTAGGAAGAGAAGACATCTTTAGAAGTATTGTCGGAAAACACACTTCGGCAGATCCTGGAAAAAACTCAAGAAGTCCAAATCGATACCCACCACCTATTCATCGATTTCAAAGCCGCATATGACAGCATTTATAGAGACGAACTGTACAGAGCCATGTCTAGTTTTGGTATACCGCCCAAACTCGTCCGTTTGTGTAGGATGACGATAGAGAATTCTCGCTGCTCCATCAGGGTCGGAAACGACCTCACCGACACATTCGATACCAAAAAAGGATTTAGGCAAGGAGATGCGCTGTCATGTGACTTCTTTAATCTGATTCTTGAGAGAATTGTGCAAAACTCCAAAGCCAACACCAGAGGCACAATTTTCCAAAAGTCGGTGCAACTTCTAGCATACGCTGACGATATTGACATCATTGGTAGGACTCAACGTGATGTCATAGCCACGTTTGCTAGTATAGAGAAGGAAGCGGCGAAAATGGGTTTAGCAGTAAATGAGGGTAAGACTAAGTATATGCTGTCATCACGAAAGGACTCACAACATCGACGAATTGGACAGAACGTCACCATTGACAGATATAACTTTGAGGTAGTACGTGACTTTGTCTACCTCGGCTCCGCTATTAGCTCTGACAACAACATCTCGTCAGAAATTAAACGAAGAATTACTCTTGCCAATCGCTGTTTCTTCGGGCTAAGAAGGCAATTTAGTAGTAAAGCCCTCACTCGAACTACTAAGGAGACCCTATATAAGACTCTGATCATCCCAGTCCTGCTCTACGGCGCTGAAGCATGGACCGTATCAAAAGCGGATGAAGAAATCCTTGGTAGATTCGAGAGGAAAATTCTTCGAAAAATCTTCGGTCCCGTTTGCGTTGACGGGCTATGGAGACGAAGATTCAACCAAGAACTATACGAGCTGTACAGCGACATGCCCCTGGTCAAAAAACTCCGCATTGGACCTTTAAAATGGCTAGGACATGTAGAACGAATGGACATCAATACTACGGCTCGCAGAGTCTTCGATTCCCAGCCAGACGTCGGACGCAGTAGAGGAAGACCTCGCCTTAAGTGGCGCGCACAAGTGGAAACCGACCTCAAACAACTTGGAGTGCGCAACTGGAGGCAGTTAGCTAAGGACCGGGCTAATTGGAGAGGCATGTTGGTTGAGGCCCAGGTTCATTCCGGACTGTAGCGCCACTTAAGTAAGTAAGTACTAGAATGTGTCATTGGTACGGTAAATTACATGAAAACTAGCCAGACTTTTCAGAAAACGATGCACAGATAAGGGTGCGCCTGCTGTATGACTGCAATTCACGATGGCTTTAACTTTCATGAAAACGCCACCTAATTTGCTGAACCAGATTTGTTTGCTAAAACTAGCATATTTGTGCGATATATTTGAAAAAGTTAATAAATTAAATCTATCTTTGCAAGGCAACAACACACACATTCTGAATTTATTGGAGAAGATTGCGGCGCTTAGAAAGAAAGAAAATTGCAGTTGTTGCTTCCCCCAATTGTTTAAATATCCGGCATCTAATGAACTGGTTTTCTCACAAGATCTGAGTTGGTATGGAGTTTTGGTGATCTATTCAAAATGAACACCCAAAAGTAATTCCAAAAGCTTTAAGAAATTTTATTTCGTTTGCAAGAAATGAGATTAGCAATGTCAAGCCTTATTCCCCGCTTTATAAAACCATGTGGAGATCACCAGGCTCTCCCGTCACATTGATTAGACTGAGTAGCCATTGTATTTTATTTTTGTTTTTCCTAAGTTTCATAATGTGGATCCTATCTATCTATTGTTTCATTCGACTGTTTCTTTCAAATAGCTAGGGTTGCGTAGACCTTCTATGCCTTTTTGGGTCGGTGCTGGCATGGTTGTTCACTCTCAGCTCGTTGGTGGTTGTAGGACTTGACCCTTGTCCTAGCAAAACAAAAAAATCATTCCAGTCTTGTCGTCTAGGTAGTACGGCGAATGCGAGAAATTTTCTTATAACCCTCCCTACCATGGTTACTGTACTCGCCTAAGTAACCCCTTTCTCTTGAAACTCTGTACTTACTTCGTTTTGCCGCCATTATCGTCCTTTCCTACCCAGCCATACTCATCCCTTTCATACTCTCTTAATCAAACCACAAAATCTCGAAATACTAAACTTGTAGGGCGCCTCGTACTAAAAAAGATTGGGAACCACTGGGCCCTAAGCCAATAGTAATTTTAAGAAAAAGAAACCTGAGAGTCTTCCCAGGTAGTTGCTTGGTAATTCCACAAAACCTTTCGATGATTATAATGGGTGATATGACAATTTTAAGGGAACCTCGATCCATGATATGGCAGCAACATATTAAGCAGCTACTTGCTTAAGAATCTAAGAAAAGCAGACACGAAAATGCATCGATAACAACGATATTTGCAGATATCTCTGACCACTGCCAAGTGGTATTATATGATCACCTTTCCACCTCCGTCCAACTAGATCAAACTTTCAGTTCGTTACAAATAAATTCGTTGATTGCATGCCTGCCACTCTTGCTATAGGAATCCTCCTATCGATGTAATTTGCATCACAACTCGTGAGCCCCCGAGGTTGACAGTTTAGCATTACGTCCAACATTGTTGTGCCCGTCATTATCAGTTATACAACGTCCCGTTTCAAAATATTTCAAATACCTACATCCCGACCGTAAGTAAGACATTCCCTAACATGTTAGCCCTTCAAGATACACAAACCCTTCAAACCGCATGTTGACAGTGCCTGGAAATTTGTCAGACTCCGGCCTATACAAACTTCAGCCCATTAGTGATTCCATTTGCAGTAAATTTTCTGTTTTCTAAATAAATTTTCGGCGACGGTCTGTCGACTACCACTGATTGACAACTTGACAGGCTTACAAACTTGCCAAAGTGTCTGGTCGTTTGGGGGGGGGGTTTGAAAACGCAACGCAAACGTATAAATTAAGACTCTGCTCGCCATGACACGAATGTATCTTTATCCAAAAGTGCTGAAGATGTACACGACCAAATTCGGGTGAGACCTGCATCTGCCCGACATTGTGGTGAAGAATTGTCTTGGCAAACATGCTCCACATCTGTGCAGCAGAGATCACTGAATCTCTTGCACTTACACACACACACTTACGCGAAAAATCCAAAGCAATACCTCACGATGGGTGATGATGGATTCATCATCGCCCATCGGTCCTCATCATCCCGAATTCACAGAGCCAAACGAAACGAAATGGGGATGTTCGCACACTTGCTGATGGGGTCCGTTGCATGTGGTTGCCTGGCTCATGCATATTTTTCATCGCATCATCGTTAATTAAGATCGTAATCTTGGACATTTTCGTCCGGCCGTATATCGACTGATGGGCTACTGTCCGTCGAATGGTCGCGGTGTGTCGAAACGAATTCGATTGGATAATGATGGTGTATACGGGCTCAAGAATGGGGGCCGGTGGCACCAGCACTCCCGACTCTCGACTACCGCTCCAGGAATTTGCATAAATGCGCCACAGCGCTCACGGAGGGGTAAAGTGCAGGATCAGGAGGATTTCGCGCACACGATAATCACATGGATTGTGATGATTTGCAAATTAAGCCGAATCGCGTGGTGCAGGCGGAGTCTCTGGGGAACGGGCATCGGGATCGAAATCATGTTTTGATTGGAGTTTAGAGTGTTTTTTGCGCGTCTTGGCATATTTATTACCCCGAATGACGAGGCGATTTATGCCAGTTTTGACAACTGACTTCAAATCAATCAATCACAGGGTTTTGTGGAATGCTGCCGATGTTGTTGTTGTTGTTGGGAGGTAGCCTGCAGGATATAGATATTTTGCGATAAAGACCTGTTGTTGGCAGGCGTAATTTATGGTAAAACGGTTCAAGTTGGATTGTAATCGGGAAACTATTGAGCATTATGGTATGGGGTCAGTCAACTCCTCGATTGGGAGGGTTTGAAAGGTTTGATCGACTTTGGTGACACTATTCCAAATGTGTTTCACTACCTAAGCACCTCCTTCTATTTATGTGTTTTTGTCTTCAGAGTCCGTCAGTATACATGAGACCGAGTTTTGTTTTCAAAGAATTGAGCTCTCGAAATAAATAAGAATGATGCCTACCAACTCCGGGGCGACCGATTAGTTCCTTGACAGCTCTGTCAATCGCTGTGTAAATTCTTGTCGTCAGCAGGTGAGAGCGGGGAAGACGTGTACTCACACTACTGCACATATTTCATACCAGGCGGCAGTGGAGGACTCCTAAGATGGAGTCAACGGTGGCGTCAACAGTCCCGATTAGGATGGACAAAGTAAATGACCTAAATGAACCGCTTCGACATATTCGAACAACAGGTCATCTATGAATCTTAAGGGTAAGTCAGGCCCCTTGAACAGAGATGGTGGCGGAGAGCTCAACAGCTGCGCTCAATCCCGTAGTGGATACTCATGGCTCCGTATCCTAGGGCTATTGGAACTGGCCCTCCATTTTGGGAGCAGTGCCGTCAGTTTAACTTGCTTACCACGGTAGTTATGATAGAGAAAACAGCCTTGGATAACAGATCCCCTCAAATATCAAGCAGGCCCGGAACGTTCAAGGATAACGACTTACGAGTATACATCTGGAACGTACTGATTCGTTATGTGAAGCCGACTCATAATCGACTTTCAGTCAGTTAGAGATCGCCTGGGTATGATCCGCATCAAAGCAATATTTTGCATCCTCAGCCTTATAATTGCAGACGCCATTACCGATGACCGATGAGACTGGAAACCCTATCAAGGAGGAATTTTACGACCTCCGGGATGGAGCCTGTCCGGTATACGATGTGAAAATCATACAAAGGGACTTCAATGCGAAAACCTGTAAGCAAAACATCTTCAGCGGGTTAGTAGGAAAACACAGCCTCAACGAAGCAACAACAGATAACAGACTTCGTGGCAGCATAAAATACTGTTATAAGCAACATACGGTTCCCGCGGCTTCTAATCCACAAAGCAATTTTGTGATTTCCAGATGGTTAAACTGCCAACCAAATTGACAGATTTCAGAGTGACAAAAGTCGACCCTGACAATTTTCTCGTCGCAGTCAAATTCAGAGCCCGACTGTCCAACTCGAAAAAGCTGCGAATGGTGCAAACAAAGAGACTTCATGCGTCTACAATTATCCCGGTTCTTTGCTAACTCCCTCCAGTTGCGCTTTTGGAGTTGGTTGAGATCGGTTTCTACTTGTGAGCGCCACTTAAGGCGAGGTCATCCTCTACTGCGTCCAAAGTCTGGTTGGGAATCGAAGACTCTGCGAACCGGTTCACTGCAGTCCATTCGCTCTACATGTCCTTGCCATCTTAAACGTCCAAAGCGGAGTTTTTGTGGCTAGGGGTAAGTCGCTGTACAACTCTCAGAGTTCTTGGTTGAATCTTCGTCTCCATAGCCCGTCAACGCAAACGGGACCGAAGATTTTTCGAAGAATTTTCATCTCGAATCGATCAAGGATTTCTTCATCCGATTTTGATAAGGGCCATGCTTCAGCGCCGTAGAGCAGGACTGGGATGATCAGGGTCTTATATAGGATCTCCTTAGTAGTTCGAGTGAGGGCTTTACTACTAAATTGTCTTCTTAGCCCGAGGAAACAGCGTTTGGCAAGTGTAATTCTTCGTTTGATTTCTGACGAGATGTTGTTGTCAGAGTTCATAGCGGAGCCGAGGTAGACAAAGTCCCGTACTACCTCAAAGTTATATCTGTCAATGGTGACGTTCTGTCCAATTCGTCGATGTTGTGAGTCCTTTCGTGATGACAGCATATACTTAGTCTCACCCTCATTTACTGCTTAACCCATTTTTGCCGCTTCTTTCTCTATACCAGCAAACGTGGCTATGACGTCACGTTGAGTCCTACCAATGATGTCAATATCGTCGGCGTATGCAAGTAGTTGCACCGATTTTTGGAAAATTGTGCCTCTGGTGTTGGCTTTGGAGTTTTGCACAATTCTCTCAAGAATCAGATTAAAGAAGTCACATGACAGCGCATCGCCTTGCCTAAATCCTTTTTTGGTATCGAATGTGTCGGTGAGGTCGTTTCCGACCCTGATGGAGCAGCGAGAATTCTCTATCGTCATCCTACACAAACGGACGAGTTTGGGCGGTATACCAAAACAAGACATGGCTTTATACAGTTCGTCTCTATAAATGCTGTCATATGAGGCTTTGAAATCGATGAATAGGTGGTGGGTATCGATTTGGACTTCTTGAGTTTTTTCCAGGATCTGCCGAAGAATGAAAATTTGATCGGTTGTGGACTTTCCTGGCCTAAAACTACACTGATAAGGGCCGATCAGGTTGTTGGTAAACGGTTTCGGGCGTTCACATATTACGGCAGATAGGATCTTGTAGGCGATGTTGAGGAGACTTATGCATCTGTAGTTGCCGCAGTTCAAGGGTCTCCTTTTTTGTGGATCGGGCAAACGATGCTGAGGTTCCACTCTTGAGGCATACTTTCATCAGTTCAGATTTGGCTTATGAGTTGGTGGATGTCATCTCCGACAGCTTCATAAAGCTCGGCGGAATGGTCGCCATTTCTGTCACTCTTGTTAAGCTTAACATCACTTCACTTAGGTCAGTGTTTGGCAGTTTTCGTTGTTGCCAATATTGAATGATTCGTTCTGCCTGGCAGCGGAATGTTGTTCGTCATCGCCGTTTACAAGTCTGCAGAAGTGGTTCTTCCATATTCTCAGCATCTACTGTGTCTCAACTACGATATTTCCTTGTCCATATCGACAGGATTCTGTTCGAGTCTTGTATCCTTGGCTTTGACGTTTTACACTTTGGTAAAACTTGCGAACATCGTTCCTGGAGTGGAACATCTATATGTCTTCGATCTCACGCTTTTCTTGCTATTTTTCTTCATTCTGAAAAGCCGATGTATTTCCGTTCTTCTCTGCTTGTTGAGCTCAATGGCAGCTCCCGTCTTCACCTGCAGCTTGACCTTGTAGGCATTGATCGCGCGCTTTTCTTGCTCTTTTTTCTTCTTTCTGAAAAGCCGATGTTCTTCCCTTCTTCTTTGTCTATAGAGCTCAATGACAGCTCTCGTCTTCACCTGCAGCTTAGCCTTCTAGACCTCGTTCTTGGCTGCGACCATCTGTCGGCATTCCTCATCAAACCAGGGGTTTCTTGCTGGTGGCCGCGAGAAACCTAGCACATCAGATGCGGCTTATTTAATGGCTTGTTGGCATCGTTGCCATTGTTTTTCGATATTAGATGCTGGTGGTGTGTTCTGAGTCGAGAGCTTAAGGGATACGCGTTGCGCGAAGGTCTTGGCGGTCTCTTTAGATTGCAGTCTTTCGACATTAATTTTTTTCACTGCATCTCTGGTTTCTTGTGGCATGGTGGATATCCGCATTCTTACCTTGGCTGCAACAAGGTAGTGGTAGTCCGAGTCGATCTTACCCCCTCGAACATCCAAAATACTAGATGCATGCCTCTTGTCTATCGCAATGTGGTCAATTTGATTGACCGTTCGTTGGTGGGCTTGCCATGTCCTCTTACGGATATCGACCAGTTTTTAGAGAGAATTGGGGCTGGCTAAAGTGGCATTTCGTTCCGCAGCGTAGTCAATTAGCCCAAGTCCGTCGTTAGACTTGGTGTCGTGTAGGCTGTATTTTCCAACAATACCGCCAAAGACTTCTTCTCTTCCTACTTTTGCGTTGAAATCTCCCAGCACGATTTGAACATCGTACTTCGGTTGTCGCTCATAAGTTTTGTCAAGGAGCACGTAGAAGCAATCTTTCGCTAATGTCATCTTTTTCCTGTGTCAGGGCGTATATTGCATATAAGGCTTATGTTGGCGAATTTGGCATTGATGCGGATTGTTACAATGCGTTCGCTAATGTCTTGGAAACATAAGATTTCTTGCCTAAGTCTGGCACTTATAACAAATCCGCATCCGAATAGTCGCTGTTTCTGCTCACTATAACACGGTCCATAGTAGATGTCACAGTTTTTCATCCTCTTTTTGCCCGGCCCATCCCGTCGTATTTCCTGGATTGCAGAAATGTCTGCAGTAATGTCTGCGAGTTGTTCGCCTGCACGTCCTGTAAAATTTTCTGACACACCAGGTGCAGATACAAACGTCGACGTCCTTTTTTTCATTTAGCATGGTCGTCAACAATAAAATCATTCCTTTCCGAGGGCTTTGGTTGCTTCGTAATAACAACTTTTTTCGTGAGTGGGTATTTAACCCAAAGCATAACCCCCAGAATGGCTAGTTCCAATTTATTAGATACCACGGGACCATCAGTATCCACTACGTGATTGAGCACTCCTTTTGACCTCTCAGCTCTTCCGTCACCATTTCTGTTCAAGACGCCTGATTAACCCTTCAGATCCCTAGATTGTTTACTTTATCCATTCTAACTGGGGCTGTAGATGCAACCGTTGACTCTTTCTTGGGAATTCTCCAGCTGACATCTAGGGAGGTTTTTTGATAGGGGACCCTTACCCCTAGATGGTGGTAATAAGTCCGCCAATAATTGTCGAAAATATTGGCTAACTCTGTGAGTACACAACCCCCAACCTGGTGTTCACTTGAGGATAGCAGGCCGGATGTTCCGTGCCAGTCATTCTGAGCAGGCTGTTCATAGTGTTGCTGTTTTTCGTCTTGTTAACAACACTCGCACTTATAAGTTTAGCAAGTCAAATCCGTTTGTATCCTTTCCATGTAGGATGGTGATACATTGAACCACACGGGATAACCGTAAGCGATGATCGGCCTTATGAGGGTCATTTAGCAAATGACTTCCACCCTTGAATCAAGTTGACTGCTATGAAACAATCTTCTTGTCAGAGCATAAGCCCCTTTAGCTCTGGCCAAACAAGCATCCAAATTTTTATTAAAATACAGAAACTTGTCAAGCCAGATGCCAAGGTATTTGACTTAACTTCTCACCGCCAACGGCCGTCCATGCTGTCCAATGATACAATTTTTTCCCCATTTTTTCTGGTATCGTAAGAAGCCCTCCGCAATGGGGTCCTGAACACAATTGTTTCGGTTTTTTTTGGAAATTGATCCTCAATTTAAAATCATCGTAATATCCCTTAATGTGATCGAAGTCACGCTGCAAAAGTGTGTTGATGACCTCGATTTTCCGGCCTGATCTGTATGCCACTAGATCATCTGCGTACGCTATAGCGTCTCTGAGAGAACCTACAAGATCACTTGTATAAATGTTAAACAATATCGGAGAGTTCACCGCCCCCTATTGTAAACCGTTTTTAATTTCAAAGACTTTAGTCGAAGTTACGTTTCCACGTTTGACAACGAACTTCTTTCCCATAAGCATTTCATAAATCATATATAGCATGGGTTTACACATGCCCAGTTTGGTCAGCTTGTAGAAAAGCCCCTCTAACCATACGATGTCGAAGGCCTTCTCAAAGTCAACCAGACAGGCCCATGTGCACTGTTTTTTGGACTTATTCCATTGAATGTCGGACACTAGATTCGAAGCGGCATGAATGGTGTCATGCCTAAGGTGACCACAGTCCCGCTTTCGAGCTTTGTGTCCCGCTGTCCCCAAAGAACTCAAAATGTCCTGCTTTGAGAAAAGGCCACTCCATATGGATGTATGTTTCGTTCATTAAACTCATTCTCAATAAATGTACATATATATAACAAAAATGATATTGCTCACAGAATTGACTTCCAGAGACAGCACAAAAAAAGAAAAACTAAAAACAAAAAAACTGCAAAAAAAAGCAAAAAACATATGAGAGGCTACAATCCGCTATGCGGATCGTTGAATACCCTATCCCATCCCATCCGTTAAATTAATATCCTCAAAATATAGGCCTCATGGCGATGAAAAACAGAAAATGACATTGTCACAATATATTGCTCAGACAGTTTCTCAAAATCTTTTGTGGTTCGACAAAAAACAACGGTTTTCTATTGCTAATGCCTTGGGATGGGGTATACAGATGGTTTTTGTAAGAAAACGCCCCCAAAATGTGGGCGTAGGTGAAAATGATCTATGGACAAAATGTTTATATTACCATTGCGGAAGTATTTGCATCAAAATTTTTTTCGAAAGTTTTAAAATTTGGACAAAAAACGTTTTTTACTAAAAACGCCCCCAAAAAGTGGGCGTGGCGAAAAACTTTGTATGGACGAAATATAGATATTAGGATTGTCTAAATACACTAGTCGGCATAAGTCTTTTGACGGAAACTTTGTGTAAATATTTTAACAGTTTTGAGCACGTGATAACCAAAAAACTTGTGTAGTTAACTTTAATTTACATTAAACGTTGATAACAAAATAAAAATTTATTAAAATTTATTAAAAACCATGGGTAAAACGGCTGAGTTGAGTTTGGTTGTCAGATCTTCAATGGTAGCGAAGTTTAACGCTGGAACGGCAGTAAAAGACATAGCAAGTGAGTTTAATGTGTCGCGTCAAACTGTGCACTATCAAATCAATAAGTTTAAAAAGCATAATGACATCACAAACCTAATGAGATCAGGTGCTAAGCGCAAAAAACGCCCACTGAAGACCGAAACCTTCTACGGGAATTTAAAAGAAATATATTCCTGAAGCCTCAAACTGCTGCAAATCAATGGAATTTGACGGCAACGAATCCAATCAGTGAGCGCACTATCCGACGACGTTTAATGGAAGGAGATTTTAAAACATTTAAAGCTAAGGACGTGCCGTACATATCAAAGGTAAACAAGCTTAAAAGACTGTCTTTCGCAAAGGAACATCTGCACAAGCCAAAGGAGTACTGGAGAAGCGTTCTATGGACAGATGAAAGCTCCTTTGAGTATAACTCATCAAAAAACAAATTTTACGTTAGATTGCCAAAGGTAGAAAGGCAAAAAAGACGCCCCGTTTGTCAAAAAGTGAGCCATGGTGGAGGCTCTGTCATGTTCTGGGGATGTGTTGCGTATAATGGCCTGGGTGAATTGGTTCCTATCACCGGCTCGATGAACCAAGGTCAATATTTAAGAACCCTAAATGATAATGCCTTTCCTTCCGGAGGTAGGCTTATAGGTGAATCATTTATCCTGCAACAGGACAATGCCCCATGCCACAAAGCCCGGATGATAACTAAATTTTTGAAGGATGTTGGTGTTGCCACTTTGGACTGGCCACCTCAAAGTCCAGATTTAAATATAATAGAAAACGTCTGGTCTCTTTTGAAACGCAAAAGAACAGTTTCTTTAAATAAAACCAGAGAGGAGACGATTTCTGAGGTCACTTCCCTTTGGGAAGAGATATCTCCAGAGATTCTTCAAAATTTAGTAGATTCAGTACCGAGACGCCTTCAAAAAGTTATTGAAGCGTCTCTGAGAGAACTAAATTTACTAATTTTACTAAATTCTTCTTTATTTATTTACTTTTGTTAAGTTTAAAATGTTTTTTCTTAGAGTTATATACTTGTCAAAATACTTATGCCAACACACGAAATTACAAATTAATTTATATCTTTTTTTACTTCTATGAAAAAATATTTGTTTGCCTATTTTTAAGTTTGTATTAGTAATATATAAAAATGAAAAAATAAACATGAATTCTTGTCAAGCCATTTAGAAGTTAAACTCAAAAATGCACGATTTTTATTTCGTCAAAATACTTATGCCGACTAGTGTATGTTGCAAACACACTTTTTTGAAATTCCTTACGGTTTGGCTTAAAACTACGTTTTTTCTAAAAGGGGGCGTGGCAGTGGGCGGATTTTAAAATTTTTTACACTTGTTCTGGTGACTCGGCCAAGGATCCTATATACCAAATTTCATTATCCTAGCTCAAAATTTAAGGCCCAAAAATCGGTGACGAACAGACAGACGGACGGACGGACACACGGACGGACGGACGGACAGACCCTATGTATATGGGGGACGGAGGTATATGTAGCTAAATTATTTCTCTATGTTACAAACTAAGTATCAAAACTAATATACCCCTATGGGATAGGGTAAAAAAATACATAACTGGGTAGCTAGTAGCATTGTATTTAGACTCTTATAGTAGGTACTATCACTTCGCATTTATGCACTTGCGCCACCAAGCGCTTCTATGACCAACTACGCACGTCGAACATGTCAGTTGTATTTGAATTTTTGAACTGAAATTAAATGATTCCCCTTCTTCTTTTCTTATTCGTCTCATTATATATATATATATACATATATACAAAAGCTAGAATGCATCTTATACTCTGTCGCTCCTTGTAGTGTACCGTATCTGTAACTACTATGTATCTATGTATCTGTAATGTATCGTTTGGTTGAGAACGAGAAACTTTTCCAAGTTTTATTGTGCAATTAGCTTGGCACGCGTCGCATCTCAGTATTGTTTTCATTCGTTTTTATTGTTTACGTGTTTTTTTTTGAAACATTGAAATGGCTAAACGCAAGTGCACGTTTAATATTAATTTACAAACTAAATATCCGTTCATAAAACAAAGAAGTGTCCCCACAGACGTCACGTGTGAAAAGTGCCGTACAGATTTCAGTATTTCGCATGGTGGTGCTAGTGATATCGAGAAACATTTACGGTCAGAAAAACACAAATTATCCGATAATGCTGCCGCTTCAAGTTCATCGATGCTCAATTTCTTTAAGAAAACAGATTCACCATCTAACAAGGATTTTGAAGTTGCTGCAGCGGAGGGTGCCTGGGCCTATCACACTGTACAGGAGAATCAAAGCTTTCGCTCGAACGATTGTGCGTCTAGTTTAATACAGACATGTTTCGAGCAAAAATTTAAGTCTGCCCGTACAAAATCCGAGGCTATTGTTGTGAATGTGCTGGCGCCTATGGCAATAAATGAATTGAAAGAACACCTTTGCAAGGCTAATTGTATATCTTTATTAACGGATGCTTCGAACCATGGCTCTACAAAATTATTCCCTGTCTTAGTACGCTACTTTTTACCATACGAAGGAGTACAAGTAAAAGTTTTGGAGTTCCAAGAGCAACCAGGGGAAACATCAGATATAATAGTTGATTATTTGAAACAAGTGTTGACAAAAAATGAGCTTAAATCAAAAATTGTGGCATTTTATGGAGTTAATACCAACTGTAATTTTGGAGGAAAAAATAGAAAAGGAGCTAATAATGTTTACGTGAAATTGAACACGTATCTTGGAAGGACACTCATAGGTATAGGATGTGGAGCTCACATAATCCACAATGCAATCAAAACTGCTGCAGATTGTCTACCTATTGATTTTGAGTGCATAATTGTGAAAAATTTATTCATTTTTCTACATATATTATAGCGTTCGTGTTGAAGCACTTAAAGAATTCTGTCATGCCTCTGACACAGAATATAAGAAACTTCTGGGCTACAGCAAAACTAGGTGGCTTGCGTTGATGCCGGCGCTGGTAAGAGTTTTGCAAATGTTTCAGCCGTTAAAAAACTATTTTCTGAGCATTGATAAGTGCCCATTTATTTTAAAAGATTTTTTAACAATCCTTGCTCAGAATTATGACTATATTTTATGCACGCTCAGTCGGCTACCTTTCATCAAGCTGTGTTAAAGATCGAGGGACAGAACGTGTCTGCAACAGAGGCCGTGAATATAATAAATCAGCTATTAAACAATTTAAGCCAAAAACAAAATTCATGCTTCCTTCCCCACGCCACCCGTAACATAATGGCGAAGTTACAGGAAACTGGTGCTGTCGATGAGGAAAACGTAAAAACTGCAGCAGCTGAATTTTACAAGACGAGTAAGGAATATTTGGAGCAGTGGTGTCAGTTTAACTCTGAAATTGAAATTTTTGATTGGGCGGATCTGACGAAAGTCCCCTCTTGGGAGGAGGTTCAAAAAGTGATGGACTTATTAATTAAACAAGGTTTCCTCAGCATCACTCAAGATACAGGAGTTTTTGATGAATTTTCACTCATTTTGAATTACATAACAACTCAAAAAGTGACGGATTGGAACATCGATAAAATAAGTACTGAAGATCGTTGGGTGGAAGTATTTACCCACTTTCATGCTAAAAATATATCTCACGCGAATTTTTTTACAATTATAGAGTACATTTTGTGCCTACCAGGTAGGCACGCCCCTGTTGAAAGGGTTTTTTTCCCATATGAATAAGATATGGACCAGTGAAAAAAACCAGTTGGGAGTCTCAACTTTGAAATCCATTCTTTTAGTAAAGAGTAATATAAATAAATCGTGTCGACAATTCCATGCATATTTGAAAACAAAACCTGGTATTTTAAAACAAATTTGCTCATCAGAAAAATATAAAAAAGCAACCCACCCAACTGCTCAAGATTAAATTTATTTTCGTGAGCTAATTTTTAATAAGCAAACATAAAACATACATATCTCATATTTGGTTTAATTCTTAAATATACTTTAACTTTTTAAATGCGAAAAATTAAAAAAAATGTATTTGTTAACTACTTAATTTAATGAAATAAACATGAAACTTGCAATAAACAAAAAATGTCATATATTTTGTATAAATATTATACTTTAACTTTTAAACGCAAAAAAAAATACTACTTTAATTTTTTTACTAATTCATGTGAAATATTATGTACATTAACAAAACTTCCCATATTTTGAATAATTTGTTTTAATAAATAAAATAATAAAAAAATGATGTGTTTTTCCGAAACAAATGTACAGGTGTCCCGCTTTGAGGGGAAAAATTTATGGTCACGTTAGTCATGCCTCGCTCGAAAACCAAACTGATTTTCCGGGATAATTTTATTTTCCTCGACCCACTTAAACAGAGCTCTATTGACTATCTTTTCGAAAACCTTGCTTACATTCGGCAGAAGGCTTATTGACCGAAGATTAGCTGGGTTTGTTTTGTCCTTGTCATTTTCAATGATAGGACGTACCACCGCCGTTTTCCAGTGCACCCGATAATGTGCATAAATATCGACTGCTTCTACTGGCAGGTGTCTCAATACGACGTTTAGGACACCGTCCTCTTCCGCCGACTTTTTATTTTTCAGTGATACGAAGATGTCCAGGAGTTCATCTTTTTGCACGAACAGCATCAGGCTATTGGCGACTATGCCATTTGAAGGGTTTTCGTCACTGAATACTGTAAATCCGTGATTCTCAGATCGCCATGCTTGAAGTTCAGTACGTATAGATAAAAGTGATTCAGAAAGGCTCTTTCCTCGATAACGCGATTTGGGCGAACGGGACTGTTCACCGTATACACGGTTTCGAAAATAGCTTTCTATCGAATTCGCCTTCTCCTGAGGATCTTCGATCGTGAAAAAAACTGTCGTTCGAGTCAATATTTTCCGGACTTATACCAACAGCCGTGAGTGTCTGTCTGTTCTCTGTCGTTTGGGGAATTCGGACACATGGAATGTCGTTATGATCCATTTGCCTGAATATTTTATTTATTTGCGGGAACATATTCGGGTTGCTGGTTTTTATAGCCTGAATTTTCTTGCCCCAGTACAAACTTACAGATTTTCTGTAGTTCTCCGAGATTAACTGTTTCAGGTTTTTGATCAGTGACTTCAATGTCCGAATCTCCGGGTCTAGTCTGTCAGTAAATTTTCTACGCAGCTGTTTAAGCCTTGAGCCCAGTCGATTGTTGGCGTTCGATACTTCTCCGTCTGGTCGTCAGAACTAGTTACCTTAGGGATAGCTCGATCCATTGACCTTGTGATGACCTCATTCATTTTTAATAAATTTTGGTCAATTTCGTCGTTTGTAAGGTTTCTGTTTGTTGGTGGATTAATTTCGCTCAAACGTAATTCTCGCTTTACAATTCTAGCGAAGCGCGGCCAGTTCGTCCTTCGATAGTCGAAAGAACGCACTTGGTCGAACTCTTCCAGTTGAGTTTGCTCGTTTGGGACCCTGAATATATCGTCAAACACAACCTTTGCAACGTACAATCGAATCTCCGTAATTAGGAAATTGTTAATGCTTCTCAATAAATATTAAATAACCTTATTACAATATTTATATTTTATAAAACCAAACCTGACAGTGTAATATATAAAATAAATAAATTAAAATGACAATAAGTCACTCTGCGCAATCTATTCCCATCAAACACAAACTCCTCTTCCACAAGACACACCCCATAACAATTATTAATAATTTAAACAAAATATTAAGCCCCGCCTTATACCGTGTCCAGAATTTCCCCTTCGAATGTTCGAATTTTCGAAGATGCAAATCTCATCTCTACAGATCTGCATCTCATTATCTTTTCCACTTCAAATGAACAAAAACACGTTCGATCACCTTATCCAGAAGCGCTTCAATCAAACTGCCCATGAGCGCTCTCCTTCAGTAAAGCTGACTATCCACCACACAGTTTCGACATAAAAACGAAACTTTTTTCTCAACACATATAGATAGATACTTCATCTCTTCATTTTTGAATAAATTTTCAAAACGAAAAAAAAATAAAAATAAAACGGAAACAATTAATTTTCACATCTTGCTTGCTCTGTGTGTCGATCATTTGAAAGCATCAGATACAAACCAGTTTAGCTCGTGTTTATGTCGTTTCGGCGATAAAATACACAAAACAGCAACAGTCACCGAAGTAACACACCAACAAAAGAACCAACACAACAAAAGCGAAATGGTGAATCACAATCGAGACAAGACAATCTCCTCTGTCATGCAGATCTCTAGCCGGAGGGAACACATTGTCAAGGTGTCATCTGTCTCATTGAGCTTTCATACCAAAGTTGTGGATAGCACGGATGCGGCCAAACGACGACTAGAATTTCGTATCTATAAACTTTTTGTTTGAGAAAGATGACATAGAATTGATTAGAGAACAATAATCATCGTGAATGCTTCATAAATTGGATACGAATCATTAAAATGACAAAAAAGATAGAAAAGTATCTTTTAGATGATATCGAGGATTTTTTTTAAATTTTTTTTTTTATTAGAGAACTCATTTTGCATTTTATCGTTTCGCTTGTGATCGTATTTGTAGAAGGTATACCCAAATTTAGTTTAGCCAATGGCTCTTGGAAGGCCTGTCAAGCTGTCAAGACTAATTCATAAATATAAAGCAGAGGTTTTATGAGGTTTTTTTTTATGTGATGAAATTTGTTGAATAGCTAGACTATGAGGAACTTTGGTTTTATGTTTTGGATGATGTTCTTTTGGGGGCTTACTTGAGTGAAGTATTAGATAGCTAAAGAGAAAATAAGGAAAATCGGTAGTTATGGTTCAGATATGGCTACATCGACAAATTGAGGTCGATTATTAAAAACTCTTAGAGCTTCCATAATGAAGGTATTCAAGACTAAAATAAACTGCCATTCTAAATGAAAATGAGGCCAATAACTTTCTTATCTACAATTCAAACGAACAAACAGCTGAGGCCTTAATATCTGCAAAGCAAATAGGAAATCTACAAAAAGCGTTAAGATGGTCCAATCTTAACCTGGACGATGGTTTGCTATACTGTTCGGATGCAGGTTTCTTATAAATATATTCCGACAGACGTAGCAGTGTCTTATCTTAAAGATTTTCGAAATCTCGCGACAGTTAAAAAAAAATGTACGGGAAAGGTGAAACCTATCTGCTGTTTATATTTAGAACTGGGTTACATCCTTCTCAAAATAGCGATGGAAAACCACTTACCGATGGATAGATATTTGTAGTTGTTTTCAAGGGGGATCCATTCTAGCTCTTTAGTCGGAGTTGGTATCAAAAAGCTGTTCTACAGCAGCATTCTGGCTTTCTATGTCGTTAGATTGTGTCCTGTCACGGACGCCAAAATGTACAGTACAAAACGATCGACAAATCTGTGGGAGAACCCTCTCAGAAATTATTTGTATTTTACTGCAATAAAATTGTCGAAATTGTCCTTGCTAAAGGGGTTTTTAAGCAAGGGCAACATTAATAAGCAATTGGCGACTATATGGGCGATAACGAATTGGGTGACACTACATCAAAACGCTTCGACGTAGACTTTCGTAGACCAATTTTTGCTTTTGTGATTTAGGATTTGTGGATTTGCTCAGTGGAGCGATAGTTAGTGCAACGCAGACTGTCTGGGTTCAATTCCCAGCCTTAGCAACATCTAACTGATTTTTCACTGGCCCTCCTTTTGTGATGATCTGACAAATCATCCAAGAAGCATCAATTGCATCGGATTCCGCATAAAATAGGAGGTCCCGCCATCGTTCAAGAAGTGTGGTTTTGCTACGTTCCATTCTTCAATGATTTTAGACTACAATGACTTGATAGAACAGTCATGATGACGATGCAGACTTATCGTCATCATGAAGACAAGTTTGAGGGTATACCAGGATAAATACTTGGCTCTGAAATGCTTTTGTGTGCTGACGAAGTATAAGGATTTGATCGGAAGTGAACGTTCCTGGTAGAGGCCAGTCAGGTTGTTTCTGGACTCAGTGTTTATCGACAATAGACTAGAGCTGACAAATAAAGAAAACGTGCTGAATTTGAATGAATGTGAGTGAATGTGTGCCAGCACTCGATTTCGATAGTGACCACCTTGGACTTGACGCCGTATTCAGGATCCCCAACAAGCATTCTTTCGACTATCGAAGGACGAACTGCCTGCGCTCCGCCAGTTGTAAAGCGATAATTGCACTTCGCCAGATTCGTAAGGCGAGAATTACGTTTGAGCGAAATTAGTCCACAAACGGAAACCTTACAAACGATGAAATTGGCCAAATTTACTAAAAATTAATGAGGTCATTACAAGGTGAATGGATCGAACTATCCCCAAGGTATCTAGTTCCGACGACCGGGCGGAGAAATCCCGAATTCCAGAAATCGATGCACTCCACAGACACAAAAGGCTGCACAGACAGTCTACTGATAGAACACCCAGAGATTCGGACATTGAAGTCACTGATCAAAAACCTTGAAACAGTTAATCTCGGAGAATTACAGAAAATCTGTACTGGGGCAAGAAAATTCCGGCTATTCAAACCAGTAGCCCGAATATGTTACCACAAATAAATAACGTATTCAGGAGAAAGGATCATAACGACATTCCATGTGTCCGAATTTCCCATGTGACAGAGAACAGACACCAACTCATGGCTGTTGGTATAAGTCCGGAAAGTGTTGAATCGAACGACGGTTTTTTCACGATCGAAGATCCTCAGGAGAAGGCGATCTCGATAGGCGCTGTCTTCCAGACCGTGTATACTTACTTACTTACTTAAGTGGTGCTACAGTCCGGGATGAACCTGGGCCTAAGCCAGAATGCCTCTCCAATTAGCCCGGTCCTTAGGTAACTGCCTCCGGTTGCGCACTCCAAGTTGGTTGAGGTCGGTTTCTACTTGTGCGCGCCACTTAAGGCGAGGTCTTCACCTACTGCCTCCGACGTCTGGCTGGGAATCTGGCCATCTTAAACGTCCAATGCGGAGTTGTTTGACTACGGGTATGTCGCTGTACAGCTCGTATAGTTCGTGGTTGAATCTTCGCTCCATAGCCAGTCAACGCAAACGGGACCGAATATTTTTCGAAGAATTTTTCTCTCGAATCGACCAAGGATTTCTTGGAAAATTGTCCCTCTGGTGTTGGCTCGGTAGTTTTGCGCAATCCTCTCAAGAATCAAATTGAAGAAGTCACATGACAGCGCATCGCCTTGCCTAAATCCTATCGAATCGTATCGAATGTGTCGGTGAGGTCGATTCGACCCTGATGGTGCAGCGAGAATTCTCCATCGTCATCCTATACAAACGGATGAGTTTGGGAGTCATGGCTCTGTATAGTTCGTTTCTATAAATGCTGTCGTATGCGGCTCTGAAATCGATAAATATGTGGTGGGTATCGATTTGGACTTCTTGGGTTTTTTTTTTCCAGGATCTGTCGAAGTGTGAAAATTTGATCGGTTGTGGACTTTCCTGGCCTAAAACCACACTGATAAGGGCCGATCAGGTTATTGGTAAACGGTTTCAGGCGTTCACATATTATGGCAGATAGGATCTTGTAGGCGATGTTGAGGAGACTTATGCCTCTGTAGTTGGCGCAGTTCAGAGGGTCTCCTTTTTTGTGGATCGGGCAAACGATGCTGAGGTTCCATTCTTCAGGTCTATTTTCATCCGACCAGATTTGGCTTATGAGTTGGTGGATGTTACTTACCAAGTCATCTCCGCCGGCCTTATAAAGCTCAGCGGGAAGGCCGTCATTTCCGGCGGCCTTATTAAGCTTGACTTTAGATATTGCTATCCTCACTTCACTGAGGTCGGATGGTTGGCAGTTTTCGCTGTCGTTGCCAAAATTAAATGATTCGTTGTGCCTAACAGCGGAATGTTGTTCGTCATCGCCGTTTAACAGTCTGCAGAAGTGGTTCTTCCATATCCTCAGTATCGACTGTGTCCCAACTACGATATTTCCTTGTCCATCTCGACAGGATTCTGTTAGCGCCTTGTATCAATGGCTTTGACATATACACTTTCCTGTAGTGGCACATCTCTATGTCCTCGATCGCACGCTTTTCTTGATCGTTTTCCTTATTTTTTGAAAAGCTGGTGTTCTTCCAGCCCTTCTTTGCTTTAGAGCTCAATGGAAGCTCTTGTCTTTACTTGCAGCCTAGCCTTGTAGGCCTCGTTCTTACCTGCGAGTATCTTTCGGCATGTTTCATCAAACCAAGTGTTTCTTTCTATTAGTTGCGGGAAATCAATCAAATCCGTCATCGTTGACATCGTTGCCATTTTTCTTCGATATTCGATGTTGGTGGTATGGTGAGAATCGATACGAAGCTTTGCACGAAGGCCTTGGCGGTCTCTGGCGATTGCAGTCTTTCGACATTAAATTTTTTCACGTTATTTCTGTTTTTTTGTGGCGTGGTGGATATCCGCATCCTTACCTTGGCTACAACAAGGTAGTGGTCCGAGTCGATGTTAGCCCCTCGGAATGTTCGGACATCCAAAATACTAGATACGTGCCTCCTGCGTCTATCGTAATGTGGTCAATTTGATTGACTGTTCGTTGATCTGGAGACCGCCATGTCCCCTTATGGATATCGAGGTGAGGAAACCGTGTGCTGGCTATAGTGGCATTTCGTTCCGTAGCGATGTCAAGTAGCCTAAGTCCGTTACCAGACGTGTTGTCGTGTAGGCTATATTTTCCGATAATATTGCTAAAGATGTCTTCTCTATGTACCTTTTTGTTAGCCGCTCATAGGTTTTGTCGAGGAGCTCGTAGAAGCAATCCTTAGTTGTGTCAAATTTTTCCTCCGTCGGAGCATGAGCGCATATAAGGCTTATGTTGGCGAAGTTGGCCTTGATTCGGATTGTTACAATGCGTTCGCTAATGTCTTGGAACATACGACTTCTTGCCTAAGTCTGACACTTATAACAAATCCACATCCGAATAGTCGCTGTTTATGCTCACTATAACACGGTCTTTAGTAGATGTCACAGTTTTTCATCCTTCTTTTGCCCGGCCCATCCCATCGTATTTCCTGGATGGCAGTAATGTCTGCTTTGTAGCAGTTTAGGTTTAGGGCTTCCGCTAGTTGTTCGCCTGCACCTCTCCTGTTTAATGTTCTCACATTCCAGGTGCAAATACGAACGTCGTTGTCCTTTTTTAGTTTAGCAGGGTCGTCAACAGTAATATAAGTCCTTTCCGAGGCTATTAGTTGCTTCGTAACATATGGTTTTTTCCATGGGTGGGTAGTTAACCCAAAGCACAACCCCCACCTTGACTGCCTGTTCCAATTTATTAGATACCCCTAGGACATTTGACCGTCAGTACCCACTAATTATTGAGCGCTGCCGTTGACCTTTCGGTTCATTCGCCACCATCTCCATTCAAGGGGACTTGCTTACCCTTGAAATTCTGAGATAACCTGTTGTCCGAATATGTCGAAGCTGCTTATCTAGGTTCGCCTGGGACGGCAGACCGGTTATTCATTCCGCGCCATTCTTATATTCTGTATCTAAAAATGCTAGCCTTCAGACTTCAATACTACTACAAATCAGCTTTCAACTGTCAAATTGACAATCTGTAGAAACAATGTTCCCAGTTTAAAAACCAAGACTCTAAAAAAACAACCCCTATGTTTCAAGAAAGTCCGGAATTAATTTTTTTTTGGATTTTTTTTCAATTTTTTTAAAGTTTAAGAAATAAATAGCTCAGCTAGAAAAAAAAACTTGAAAATGCATGCCCCATTCAGCGACGCATGTGTAAAATCTGCGCACCAAAGCTCTGATTTTGTTCCTTCTCGTACCAAACAAAAGAGTTGATGTGCGAACTGCTCCTAACTTCCCTGTAAATGATTCACAAATCGCCGGAATAATGATAATTGGATCATCATTGACAGAAATAAGGCCTTGTAAGATATTACTCACTCATTCCAGCAAACTAATCAATCCAGCAAACACACTTTGCATGCAATTAATTATGAATAAGATCACTTCTTCGTATTTTCTTGTAAATCCAGATTCGAAATATAATATCTCGGCAGGTATCGCATTTGTGTCAGCAAGTCTATTATCCACTGTCAGGTGTTGATAAAGGAAATACTTATCGTACGGATAATGTTATTCAGTGAAAGTCCCTCAACAGAAGTTTGAATGTAATTAAAAAAAAAATAATTTAAATTAGAAAAGGTTCTCAATCAGTATGCAGCTATTGACGAAATTATCACGCAGCATTTGCAATTAACGTATGCAAATAGTTTATTAACTTTTTTATGTTAATCCAATAGATGTATCTAATACACGCATTCTAAACACACATGCCCAAGGTGAATGATTTGGGTTAATTAAAAATTTCTTTATTATCTATTAAGGGAAATAATTGAATTAAATTATAATAAAACGATCTCAACGTTTAATGAGATATTTTAGTATGCAGATATAACATGTCGGGTCCACCCCGGGAAACAATGCTGATACACATGTCATATTGGTTGATCTGTGATAAATCGGATGATGGGCGTGAACCATATTGATGTTAATCAAATAACATATTTAGCTTACTCTGTAATTAAGGCCCGGCTATTCGAACATTATGGGGTGTGCAAGAATCATTTTTTTCTGTTCTCGAAACCAGCATTTTGATACTCTATTGCACATGTGGATAATTGCTATGCAGCACAGGTTTTTGTGTTTAGTAGCTCCATAATTATAAAACAAATTCGTTTGATTTATTGAATATGGAATTTTAGAAACTGATTTCAAAGTAATCATAAACGCTGGCTTTAACCCACTTTGTAGTTTTCAAAAATTATTTCAATATATGAGTGGAATTGTGTTAAGTCAAAGACTATATTTGTTTGTGTGTAAATAAAAAGAAAAGAAGACGTGGTATGGTGCACAGAGTATAAAGAAGGTTTGTGTGTAAATAAAAATAAAAGAAGACGTGGTATGGTGCACTGAGCATAAAGACGATCTCAATTCATATTGGTGCATTGTTTCAAGGCCTTTAAAGTCATATTCTGCATGACTGAAATTTTTCCTATTTATTGGAATTATAAACTTGTTAAAACCCTCGAATTCCAACAAGGAATAAAATATAAGTTTCTTACGAAGTATAGAGGAATTATACGTCAAAAATTAGCCTATCCACTGGCATTTCCTAGCCAAGACTTTTCAATCAATTTGCGAAATCAATGTCTTAAGATGACACGATTTGATCTCTTCAGGCTCTTGGAGATAAACGGTTATGATAGCTATTGCAAGGACGCTGATGATGTTGTATACGAAATGACTATTGTCGCCTAATGAGAGCTGTACAATCAATCAGTATTGCATTCGTCTTAATTTAAGGAAATTATTAAGTAGGCAACACAATGATGGGAAACTCAAAATCACTGGTTTGGATTACACAAAAAAAAAGGAAAATTAACAAGACCGCCTTAAAATTACGACCCCCAGTCGAGCTTTGCAAACATATTCCCCAAATTTGCTCTGATGAAAGTGTGCCTAAATGACGCAACGTCAGCATGATTTCCATGACCCACCAAGTGGAATTGTACCAAATGAACTGTGCCAAGTGCAGACAAATGATGATTTGGTTTTTAAACTGGGAACACTGTTTCAGATTGTCAATTTGACAGTTCAAAGCTGATTTTTTATTAGATTTCTGGTTGAATGGATCAGATTAACGCCTGAACAACGTGTGCAAATTGTGCAACATTATTTTGAAAACCATTGTTCGGATCGCCAAACTTAGCCTGCGCTTCTTTCATTTTACGGTCGACATAATCTTCCTGCAATCTAAGTTATTCGGAACACGACAAACCGTTTTCCCAACACGTTCACTCTAGTGGATAATACGCATCCCCAAAGACCACAAACAGTTCGAACATATAATGTAAAGTATGCTTAAAGTGAACACCTAGCCCTTACAGGTGGGGCTGATATGTGGGCCTACCCATATGTTAGACACGAACTTCCTCCTTGGTAAGGACCAAGGTCTATATACACCCGTGTATTCTAAAGCCAACCATCTTTAGATACGTTCCCACGCTTTTGGGATAACCAGTGCCACCACGATATTTCTACAAAGGGGGCCTACTAACTGAAGCCCTAAACTGCTACAAAGCAGGCATTACTGCCAACCAGGATATACGATGGGATGGGCAATCGACTTTTTGGATGCGGATTTGTTATAAGTGCCAGACGTAGGCAAGAAGTCTTATGTTTCCAAGAAATTAGCGAACGCATTGTAACAATCCGCATCAAGGCCAAATTCACCAACATAAGCCTTGTATGCGATCATGCTCCGACGGAGGAAAAATTTGATACAACTAAGGATTGCTTCTACGAGCTCCTCGACAAAACCTATGAGCGACTACCAAAGTGCGATGTTAAAATCGTGCTGGGGGATTTTAACGCAAAGGTAGGCAGAGAAGACATCTTTAGCAATATTGTCGGAAAACAAAGGCTACACGACAACAGGTCTGGTAACGGACTTAGGCTAATTGACTTCGCTACGGAACGAAATGCCACTATAGCCAGCACAAGGTTTCCTCACCTCGATATCTAGAGACCTATCGGTCTCCAGATCAACGAACAGTCAACCAAATTGATCACATTGCGATAGACAAGAGGCACGCATCCAGTATTTTGGATGTCCGAACATTCCGAGGGGCTAACATCGACACGGACCACTACCTTGTTGCAGCCAAGGTAAGGATGCGAATATCCACCACGCCATAACAAACCAGAAATACTGTGAAGAAATTGAATGCCGGAAGACTGCAATCGCAAGAGACCGCCAAGACCTTCGCACAACGCATATCCCTTAACCTCTCGATTAACACCATACCACCAGCATCGAATGTCGAAGAGCAATGGCAACGATGCCAACAGGCCATTAGATCAGCCGCAACTGATGTGCTAGGTTTCTAGCGGCCACCAGCAATAAACCCCTGGTTTGATGAGGAATGTCGACAGATGCTCGCAGCCAAGAGCGAGGCCCACAAAGCTAACCATAAGGTGAAGATGAGAGCTCTATAAGCAAAGAAGAAGGGAAGAACACCAGCTTTTCAAAAATAAGCAAAAAGATCAAGAAAGCCGAACGATCGACGATATAGAGAGGTGCCACTCCAGGAATGATGTTCGCAAGTTTTACCAAAGTGTAAAACGTCAAAGCCAAGGATACAAGACTCGAACAGAATCCTGTCGAGATGGACAAGGAAATATCGTAGTTGAGACACGGTTGATGCTGAGGATATGGAAGAACCACTTCTGCAGACTGTTAAACGGTCATGACGAACAACTTTCCGCTGTGAGGCAGAACGAACCATTTAATATTGGCAACGGCAGCGAAAACTGCCAACCACCCGATCTAAGTGAAGTGAAGTTAGCAATATCTAAACTCAAGCTTAACAAGGCCGCCGGAAATGACGGCCTTCCCACCGAGCTTTGTGGAGCTGGAGGAGATGACGTGGTAAGTAACATCCACCAACGCATTAGCCAAATCTGGTGGGATGAAAGTTTGCCTGAAGAATGGAACCTCAGCATCGTTTGCCCGATCCACAGAAAAGGAGACCCTCTGAACTGCGCCAACTACAGAGGCATAAGTCTCCTCAACATCGCCTACAAGATACTATCTGCCATAATATGTGAACCTGAAACCGTTTACCAATAACCTGATCGGCCCTTATCAGTGTGGTTTTAGGCCAGGAAAGTCCACAACCGACAAAATTTTCACACTTCGGCAGATCCTGGAAAAAAACCCAAGAAGTCCAAATCGATACCCACCACCTATTTATCGATTTCAGAGCCGCATACGACAGCATTTATAGAGACGAACTATACAGAGCCATGTCTAGTTTTGGTATACCGCCCAAACTCGTCCGTTTATGTAGGGTGACGATGGAGAATTCTCGCTGCACCATCAGGGTCGGAAACGACCTCACCGACACATTCGATACGATTCGATAGGATTAAGGCAAGGCGATGCGCTGTCATGTGACTTCTTCAATTTGATTCTTGAGAGGATTGCGCAAAACTACCGAGCAAACACCAGAGGCACAATTTTCCAAGAAATCCTTGGTCGATTCGAGAGAAAAATTTTTCGAAAAATCTTCGGTCCGGTTTGCGTTGACTGGCTATGGAGACGAAGATTCAACCACGAACTATACGAGCTGTACAGCGACATACCCGTAGTCAAAAAACTCCGCATTGGACGTTTAAGGTGGGTTGGACATGTAGAACGAATGGACACCAATACTTCGGCTCGCAGAGTCTTCGATTCCCAGCTAGACGTCGGACGCAGTAGAGGAAGACCTCACCTTAAGTGGCGCGCACAAGTAGAAACCGACCTCAACCAACTTGGAGTGCGCAACTGGAGGCAGTTAGCTAAGGACCGGGCTAATTGGAGAGGCGTGTTGGTTGAGGTCCAGGTCAATCCCATACTGTAGCGCCATTTAAGGAGGAAGGACTTTGGTAGTCCATAAAATTTGTCAAGGAGATCATAGAACCAGTCTTTCACTATTTCAAGTTTCTCATCCGTCGTAGCGGGAGCTCATATAAGGCTTAAGTTAGCAAATTTGACTTTAATTCTGATTGTAGCTGTTAAGAGTTCTTGCCTAAGTCTGGCACTTATAACAATTCCACATCCGAATAGTCACTGTTTCTGCTCACTATAACACGGTCTGTAACAGTTTTTCAACCCCTAATTGCCCGGTCTATCCCATCGAATTTCCTGGATGGTAGTAATGTCTGCTTTGTAGCAGCTTAGGGCTTCCGCTAGTTGTTCGGATGCACCTCTCCTTTTCAATTCTCTCACATTCCAGGTGCAGATACGAACGTCGTTGTTCGTTTAGCATGGTCGTGAAATATGAAATCAGTCCTTTCCGTTGCTCTTGGTTGCTTCGTGACAGTAAGTTTTTCCGTGGGTAGATAGTTAAGCCAAAGTACCACCCCTAAACTGGAAGGTGCGTTCTAATTTATTAGATATCCCTAGGACACGGGCCATCAGTATTCACTACGAGATTTAGCGCTGCCGTTGGCTTTTCGGCTCTCCGTGGCCATCTCTTTTTTTACCCTGGCTTACCCTTGAGATTCGTAGATGTCCTGTTGTCCGAATATGTCGAAGCAGTTCATTAAAAATATTCAATTTGTCCATCATAATTGGTACTGTAGACGCCACCATTGACTCCATCTTGGAGAGTTCTTCGGCTACCGCCTGGAATGGATTATATGCATTACTGTGAATAGAAGCCTTCCCCCTCTCTCACCTGCTGCAGCCAAGACTTTATACAGGGATTGAGACCCTGTCCACGGTCAAGGAACTAGATAGTCACGTGAAGGCTGAGAGTCGTAGTTGGTAGGCATCAGATAGGTGACAACTCAAGGTTTCATATAATCGCGTTGCCTACCATTTGACTGACTTCTTCGTTCCTCAGTTCAATGGCATTGGCGTGGCAGATCTTTTGTTTCAACAAGATGACGACACATGCCACACGGCGCACAACATCATCAATTTATTGTGGAAAACATTTGCTGAGTGCATAATTCCGATTAATGGCCCTGCGAACTGGCCTCCACGGTCCTGTGATCTCATACCCTTAGATTATTTTCTTTGGAGGTATGAGAGGTCACTAGTCGATGCCGATAAACCAGAGACCTTGGACGATTTCTAAGTCAACATTTGCCGTGTTATTGCTCATAAACGGGCTAATTAATCAAACACGGAAGTGAAAGGTCAAATAAGTAGAAGGGGACGAAATCTAATCGAAGTATGCTGGTAGCCTAACCTAACCTATATTCCAAATTGAAAAAAAAAAAAAATAAAAACAAGACCATGGCAACTAAGACCAGCAATTCAAGGATTTCGCTAAGCTCCATCATACTTCATGACAACGAAATAAATTACAAAATCACAGTGTTAACACTCTCATTAATCCACTTTCCTTCACTGTCCCAATAAATCATTAAATCCCCACACACGCGCAAGACAAATTTCTCCTCAACCGCGTTGCTGACTTCCTGAAGCCGCGCAACACTACCAGGCCAGCATTGAAAGTGAATTGAAGTGTGATAAGTGACCTAATAAATATTCAAACTTTCATTACGACATGTACGGCTCTTGGTCCGTTTACAGCGTAGCGCCTATCTCCCCCGTCCGGCCTCCCCCCAATCTATGCCCCATTCATGATTTTAATCTCTTGAAACAATTTTTACGGCAAGCTGACGACAGACGTCGACTTTTAACGACAAAACAACGTCGCTGCACCGAAATCACCTCGATGATGTAATACCCGTCGTCTGCAATGCACTTCCCCCCCTGGAACACCTCCATAGCCGGGAATTAATACCGCTCTGTGCCGTTCATTCATAATACCTGCCAAAAAGTTATAAACACCACTCTCCGTAGTGAGAGGGATCGAGAGGCAGTGGCACTCACTCGATCTATTAATCGAGACAACGGAGCCACCACCAAAGGCGACAGCTCCATCAACCAGAACGGCTTTACCAGCGGATCACCTTTCGGTTTGCATATACCTAGCAATAAAAAAAAAACCAAAAACAACATTTTAAGACTTTTAATCTGTCCAAGCTTTGGAAAAAAAAACGATTTTATGTCATTTTCCGGTCCCCGAGTGTCGTGGTGTTGGTACTCGCCTATGATTTTGGCCAAGACCGGCTTTTGGCCATTCATTAATAATACATGGTCAGGTCTTGAAATTTATGAATGAAACCGGGCTGGCTTTGGGTTTTTCTCGATTTTTTTTAAATTTTTGTGTACCGTAGTTTTTTTTTTTTTATTTTTTTTCGCCAGCCTTAGTATACCTTTACGCTGTTTGTGCTGAATGAAATGGCGCTGGTTATAAATTTGCTGATTATGCTAAGCAATTAATTTATCGCGTAAGCTATTATCTAGCTCAGGCGAGAGATTCATTCATGATATGGAAATTCGGAATGTATCTCAAGCGTAAATGGTGAGCAGATATATATTTTAGAAACGAAATTGAATAGGAATACGAATTGGCTGGGGTCTGGAGGTAGGAGAGCAATAAATAAGTCGTCGGATAAAAAGTGCTAATTTAGGGGCGAAATAAGCTTGTTAAGTTCCCTATCATATGCAAATGTGTGGAAGAAATTAAGAATATCACATCGGGAGAATTAGGAGCATATGCAAATCGTTATTTATTTTGGATTTCGGAATAGCTTGGAGGAAGTAGATCTTCTCTTAAGTGGCTGTCAATGACATTTTATTGATACAAACAAAATTATTCGTAGAAAATTGTAATGACACAAAACCAGGTAGCCGCCAGGTAGATGGAGTGTTCATTTCAGTCGCACTAATGCAAACACATTTCAAGGAAAGATTGAGAAAAGCTAACATTGCAGTCCACACCTGCAACAGAATCTGCAGGAAAAGATGGGGTCCATCCTCGAGGGGGGTTATACAAAGCTTTTTATACCCTCGGTTAGGTTAGGTTAGATGGGCTGTTTTCGCTCGAGTGAGTCGTCAAGCTCGCATAGGCCTACGTGGCCCATAGCGATACCCTTCGAAGAAAGTACCCTGAGATAGAGAAAGAGGATACCTGGTTAAGTTCGCTAGTGATACTTATGCGGTGCTGGTCTGTGTTGCTCCTTCAGCCTCAAAGAGGTAGTTGCTCCATCCTGATCTGCTACAAAAGCGGACTATCTGCGCTATTGGGATAGTCGTTAGGTCTCTTAGGTCGTCGAAGTATAGGCTGCCAAGTATTTTTAAACGGCTGTCACTGATCTCAGGGCAGTGGCATAGCAGGTGTGAGACCTCTTCTTCGACGTCTGGGTCGCTGCATTTCCTGCAAAGTTGGTTCGCACCAGTCAGTTTTATCTTATTGCAGTGCTTACCCAACAGGTTGTGACCTCTTATCACTCTCACCGCTATAGAAATGGATGCTCTGTTCAAAGCTATTAGCTTGTTTGATTTGCCATCTTGTTATGGTTGCTTTTTGAGTGTGCTTGGTTATTTTATGTTTTTGAGATGCTAGCGGAGTGTCCTCTCACTAAGGCACTCACTCTCAGGCGGCAGCGGAGGAATTCCCTAGATGGAGTCAACGGTGGCGCTTCAGCTCCAGTTTGATCGAACTGGTAGTGTAATCCCTATATGAGCTGCTTCGACATTTTTGAACACCAGGTCTAGATATCCAACACTGAGCCAGGGCGTCGGAGTTGGTGGCGGAGGAGCCCTCAATGGGTCAACGGCAGCGCTCATATCCCAAAATACGCTACTGACATCGGTATTTTCCCGGCCCGCTATCCTAGGGTCAAAGTAAGGGCCTGGTCCTCCAGGTTGGGGCCTGTGCTTTGGGTTAACTACCCATCCACGGAAAAAAGCGTATGTTACGAAGCAACCAATAGCCTCGGAAAGGACTGACATTATTGTTGACGACCATGCTAAACGAAAAAAGGACAACGACGTTCGTATCTGCACCTGGAATGTGAGAACATTAAACAGCAGAGGTGCAGGCGAACAACTAGCGGAAGCCCTGAACTGCTACAAAGCAGACATTACTGCCATCCAGGAAATACGATGGGATGGACCGGACAATTAGAGGTTGAAAAACTGTGACATCTACTACAGACCGTGTTATAGTGAGCAGAAACAGCGACTATTTAGATGCGGATTTGTTATAAGTGCCAGACTTAGGCAAGAAGTCTTATGTTTTCAAGACATTAGCGAACGCATTGTAACAATCCACATCAAGGCCAAATTCGCCAACATAAGCCGTAAATGCGCTCATGCTCCGACGGAGGAAAAAGATGATATAGCTAAGGATTGCTTCTACGAGCTCCTTGACAAAACCTATGAGCGACTACCGAAGTACGATGTTAAAATCGTGCTGGGAGATTTCAACGCAAAGGTAGGAAGAGAAGACATCTTTAGCAGTACTGTCGTCCGAAATCAAACGAAGAATCACTCTTGATAACCGCTGTTTCTTCGGGCTAAGAAGTCAATTTAGTAGTAAAGCCCTCACTCGAACTACAAAGGAGATCCTATATACGACCCTGATCACCCCAGTCCTGCTCTACGGCGCTGAAGCATGGACCGTATCCTTGGTCGAGTCGAGAGAAAAATTCTTCGAAAAATCTTCGGTCACGTTTGCGTTGACGGGCTATGGAGACGAAGATTCAACCACAAACTATACGAGCTGTACAGCGACATACCCCTGATCAAAAAACTCCGCATTGGACGTTTAAGATGGCTAGGACATGTAGAACGAATGGACACCAATACTCCGGCTCGCAGAGTCTTCGATTCCCAGCCAGACGTCGCCTTAAGTGGCGCGCACAAGTAGAAACCGACCTCAACCAACTGGGAGTGCGCAACTGGAGGCAGTTAGCTAAGGACCGGGCTAATTGGAGAAGCATGTTGGTTGAGGCCCAGGTTCATCCCGGACTGTAGCGCCGCGCCATTTAAGTAAGTAAGTAAGGGTACTGTTCTGTCCGACGAATCAGAACAAGTGAACAAGTTTTCAAAATCTGCGCACTCCTACGACCACATTTCAAAAAACCACGTTTTTGGTCAAACTGAAGGCTTTTTAAAAAAAGTGTCTGAGAAATATATTTTTACTATGTGATTACCTATATTTCATCTATATAAACTTTTTGGGGTCATTTTCTTAAGAAAACGATTTCGGTAAAAGTTTAAGGAAATTCCAAAAAAAGTTTGATGAAAATATTTCGCTAATGTTCGTGGTCAAGTGGTAGAAAATGAGATTATATGAAACCTTGAGCTTTCACATATAACATAAAATTTGGCATATTAAGGTGTGTCCACACCAAAGAAAAATTTGGCATATGTACGTACAAGTTAGGATGTGTTATAGGTGGTGCCATCGGCTCGACAGCAGGCTTGTAGATACTCGTTGTTTCTGCGATGCCATGTGAACCGTCAGGTGGCGTCACAATTCAGAATAAATCTGGACCTCAACTAGCATCCCTTTTCAATTAGGCTGGTCCTTAGCTAACTGCCTCCAGTTGCGAACTCTAAGTTGGTTGATGTCGGTTTCTACTTGTGCGCACCACTTAAGGCGAGGTCTTCCTCTACTGCGTCCGACGTCTGGCTGGGAATCGAAGACTCTGCTAGCCGGAGTATGGGCGTCGATTCGTTTTACATGTCGTAGACATCTTAAACGTCCAATCCAGAGTTTTTTTTGCCTAGGGGCATGTCGCTCTTCTGGTAGTATACTGCTTGGTAAAATCTTCGTCTCCATACCCCGTCAGCGTAAACGAGACAAAATATTTTTCAAAGAATTTTTCTCTCAAATCGTCTAAGGATTTCTTCATCAATTTTCGATACGGTCCAGTCATTGCTTCAGCGCCGTATAGCATGAGGATGATTAGGGTGTAATAAAGGATCTCCTTAGTAGTCGAATTGCTTTCTTAGCCCGAAGAAACAGCGGTTGGCAAGAGTAATTCTTCGTTTGATTTCTGACGAGATGTTGTTGTCAGAGTTAATAGCGGAGCCGAGGTAGACAAAGTCCCGTACTACCTCAAAGCTATACATATCTGTCAATGGTGACGTTCTGTCCAATTCGTCGATGTTGTGAGTCCTTTCGTGATGACAGCATATACTTAGTCTTACCCGCATTTACTGCTAAACCCATTTTCCTCGCTTCCTTCTCTATACTAGCAAACGTGGCTATGACATCACGTTGAGTCCTACCAATGATGTCAATATCGTCAGCGTATGCTAGTAGTTGCACCGACTTTTGGAAAATTGTGCCTCTGGTGTTGGCTTTGGAGTTTTGCACAATTCTCTCAAGAATCAGAGTCACATGACAGCGCATCGCCTTGCCTAAATCCTTTTTTGGTATCGAATGTGTCTGTGAGGTCGTTTCCGACCCTGATGGTGCAGAGAGAATTCTCCATCGTCATCCTACACAAACGGACGAGTTTGGGCGGTATACCAAAACTAGACATGGCTCTGTATAGTTCGTCTCTATAAATGCTGGCGTGTGCGGCTTTGAAATCGATGAATAGGTGGTGGGTATCGATTTGGACTTCTTGAGTTTTTTCCAGGATCTGCCGAAGTGTGAAAATTTGATCGATTGTGGACTTTCCTGGCCTAAAACCACACTGATAAGGGCCGATCAGGTTGTTGGTAAACGGTTTCAGGCGTTCACATAGTACGGCAGATAGGATCTTGTATGCGATGTAAAGCAGACTTATGTCTCTGTAGTTGGCGCAGTTCAAAGGGTCTCCTTTTTTGTGGATCGGGCAAATGATGCTGAGGTTCCACTCTTCAGGCATGCTTCACCCGACCAGAATTGGCTTATGAGTTGGTGGATGTTACTTACCAAGTCATCTACGCCAGCTTTATAAAGCTCAGCCGGAAGGCCGTCAATTCCGGCGGCCTTATTAAGCTTCAGTTTAGACATTGCTATCCTCACGTCACTTAGGTCGGGTGGTTGGCAGTTCTCGCTGCCGTTGCCAATATTAAATGGTTCGTGCTGCCTGACAGCGGAATGTTGTTCGTCATCGCTGTTTAACAGAAGTGGTTCTTCCATATCCTCAGCATCGACTGTGTCTCAACAACGATATTTCCTTGTTCATCTCGAAAGGATTCTTTGGTAAAACTTGCGAACATCGCTCCTGGAGTGGCACCTCTCTATATCCTCGATCGCGCGCTTTTCCTGCTCTTTTTTCTTCTTTCTGAAAAGCCGATGTTCTTCCCTTCTTCTTTGTATAGGACCTGGTTGGAATATTTTATTTTCGTAGTCAGATACTGATATTCCGTGAAGTCCAAGGCAGTTTCTTAATCACTGCCTCTCAAACACCCTTATCTTTTCCATTAGATATGGGGCAACGTTGAACCACACCGGCACCCATAAGCAATCATCGGCCTGATGAGGTCCATGTAGCAAATCAACATCAACCTCCTATAAAACAATCGTCTTGGCAAGGCAAACGCTTCCCTAGCTCTCGCCAGAGTAGCATATACATATCTTTCGAAATATTGATACTGATCCGGCCAGATGCCAAGGTACTTTACTACATTTTTACTCGCCAGTTGCTGTCCGTTTGGTCCAACGATCACCAGCTTGCACCAGTTTTTTTCTCGTATCTCTAGACGCCCTAGACAACGGTGTCCTTAACAGGATAGTTTCCGATTTCTGAAAGTTGATTTTCAACTTCCAGTCATCACAATATCTCTGGATTTTGTCAAAGTCCCACTGCAAAAGTGTTCGAATGATCTCGACAGTAAGGGCTATAAGATCGTCCGCATACGCAATTACCTGAGTAAGACTACCTATCGTATCACTGGTGTCAATGAAGAGAATCGGCGTGTTGACAGCTCCCTGTTGCAGACCATTTTAATCAAAAATTCGGTGGTCGAAGTTACATTGCCACTTTTGACAACAAACGCTCTACCAGTCAACATGTCATGAAGCACTATAGCAGTGGTTTACTTATGCCAAGTCTGGTCAGCTTTAGATAGAGGCCCTCTAACCAAACGGTGTCGAAAGCCTTCTCTAAAAGAACCGGACATGCCCCGTGCACTATGTTTTGGCTTTGTTCCATTGTATATCAGAGACGAGTTTGGAGGCGGCATGAATATAGTCATGTTCCGCCTTGAAACCAAACTTGGTCTCTGGTATTATCTTATTGTCCTCAGACCACCTGAACAGAGCCCGATTGAGTAACATTTCGAATATCTTACTGATACTCGGTAGGAGATTTACCGACCGGAAATTCGCCGGATTGGAGTTGTCCTTTCCCTTTTTCGGGAGAGGATTACCCGATTACCCAACGCCCTGGATAATATGCATTATTCAGCGCATTGTTGAACAGCGTGGCGTAAATGTCTACATCATCCGATGTTAAGGGTCGCAGTACAATGTTGGACATACCATCGACTCCCGCCCACTTCGTTTTCTTTATGGAATGTAAGATGATCTGGAGTTCCACCTTCGAGTTTAACACAGGACTAGGCCCACTTCGCTCGGTGACTGTGGCGTTTGCCAAGTTTTCGTGATCGAACCGGTAGAAACCGCGGTTCTCAGATCACCATTGCGTTATGTCATTCCGGAGAAATGATGTAGCAATGCATTGTTTTCCAGGAAGTGGTTCGGGCGAATGCTATCATTCACCTTATACACTTCCTAAAAAACAGCCCCCACTGCCTCCACTTTCTCCTGAGGATCTTCTTACATAGAAATCGTCGTCGAACACGGCTTTCCCCGGATCGATTCCTTCTGTCAAAAATATGTTTGTATTGTCAGTTGTTCATTGGAGCTTCCATCCGCTCCATCCGCGGTGATTCTTCAATGGTCACTGTCGTACTCGATCGTCCGTAATCAGTTTTGCTAGTGTTGACCTACTCTGTCAGTAACTGTCAGTCATGGTCTCACAATAAAAGATCCAGAAAATCACCGCTTGGAAACGATGGCCTATCTATTGCGAGAATGTCGATCCTATATTCAACATTGCAGTGGACCATCCATTGTAAAGATGGTTATCCCGAGGTATACTCATCGAGGTTTGTTATACTACCGCAAGAGGTGGACAGCTTAAAGGGCATATGGTGTCATTACTTCCGAAATTTGAACGAACCACTGATCCACTGCAAGCTAGTTAGTATGACCAAATTAAAAAGGCTGGAACTGACAGTACATGGTGAACCTGAACTTGAACAGAACTGCATCAACAACAGTGGTTCAAGTCACTCCTCAACAACTCGTCTTAGGATTCTATTTGTGTCCATATGTGGTGACATTTATTCCATCGGCAACAATCTCATCCTCCCTATCAGTGAGTTTTAAAAGCCAAAAAGTCTGGTTCCTTATTCGTGACTTTCCGGATGCAGCATGAGATGCTCATTAAGAAACGATGGCTTCCTTATAAAACTGCCTGCTTCTGGTACCATACTCACCAGAGTTATGCGAAGCAATTGGCCATAGACCTAGAGACATTGAATCCAAGAATTTACACGGACTTATAAGGAAATAAGTCTATCAATTCAATTTGTAAAAAAGGATTAAAAGGCATCCAGCATGCGTGCCCAAATATGTTTTTATCAACAAAAAAAAAGCTTTTGACGTATTGGTCCTTTATTCAAAAATTTTATATACACAGCTTCCCCAGTGTCCAATGGTATGAGCACGAGCCCACAAAAATGACATCAACAGCTAATGCTTTCATTGTTCCCCTTCCTAGGGTGAAGTAATCCAAATCCATGTAGGACAAGCTGGTGTGCAAATAGCAAATGCTTGCTGGGAACTCTACTGCCTCGAACATGGCATCAAAGTCGATGGTTCTCTGTGCGACTACCCTTGTGATACAACCTTTCAAAGTTTCTTCGCCATCAAAGACTGCAATCGAGTTGTTCCACGAGCGGTTTTCATTGATTCCGAACCATCTGTCATAGGTTTGACAACAAACCTCAACAATCCTATGAAACTTAACGAACTTTTATATCCTTTAAGACCAAGTAAGAACAGGACTCTATGGTCAGCTGTATAACCCCGGAAGTCTCATCACCGGAAAAGAGGACAGCGGGAGTAACTTTGCTCGTGGCTACTACACGATAGGAACGGAACTAATTGACGTTTCAATGGAAGCTATTCGAACTGCCGCCGAGTCTTGTAGCAATTTGAAGGGATTTCTTGTATTTAGATCGATTGGTGGAGGTACTGGATCAGGTCTAGGAAATCTCATAGCTGAGCGGCTTCAAGAGGAGTATGAGAAGGTGTCCAAGATGGAGTTTATTATTTTCCCATCACTGTCGTAAGTTGGGGTGGTCCTTTTCAATTGAATTGTTTCACCGTGTTAACCATTTCAGGAGCTCACCTTTAACAGTGGAACCATACAATGCCCTCTTGGCTACACATTTGGGAATGGACGCAATCCAATGTTCTTTTATTTTGGATAACGAGGCTCTCTATGATATTTGCGGTGCTAAATTGAATATAATTGCGCCAAGGTATAGGCACCTGAACAGGATCATAGCACAGGTTTGACAAGGCGTTCTATAAAGTTTTAAAGTCACAAACCTCTTCTTTGTAGACAGTTTCAACTTTCACCACCTCACTTCGTTTCGCGGGAAGTTCCAACGTATCTTTGGCGGAATTAGAGACGAATTTAGTGCCATATCCTCGGATACATTTTCCATTAGTCAGCTATGCACCATTCATTCCAGACTCCGGTTCGGGATATATTAACCTTTCCACCGAACAGATGACAAAAGCTTGCTTTGAGCCATCTAGCCAATTGGTGCGATGTAATCCCACCCAAGGGCAGTACATGAGTGCGGTTCTCTTATACCGTGGAAAGGTCTCAGCGTCAGATGTCAACGAAAGTATCCTGCAACTGAGGGCTATGAAGACGATTCGTTTTGTTGATTGGTCCCCAACGGGCTTTAAGGTTGGGATGCATTCAAAGTATCCATATTCGATACCTAAAGGAGGCTTAGGCATAGCAAATAAGGCACTGGTAACCCTCTCGAACAACACCATCATTCAAAAGGCTTGGTGTAGGTTGTTGGGGAAGTATGATCTGCTCTATAGTCGAAGGGCTTTTGTCCATCACTATCTCTCGGAGGGAATGGAAGAAGACATGTTGAAGGAAGCTTCGGAGGATATTTGTGCTCTTATCCACGACTATATGGAGGTGGATAAAGCAAGTCCAATAAGGGAGAGTCCAGGTGGTATAAGATTTAGTTTTGTAGATGAGCTCATATCGGATGATGGTGATCCTGGTATGGATGAATTTTTGCTGCCAAAACTACCAGGTCTTCAGTCCTTGAACTATTTCTTTGGGGACTCGGAATTGGAAGGCAAACCCAATGGAAATTCATCAAACAGAAATAAATCAAAAAGTGACCGTAAAGGAGCTTCAGCATTCCTTAGCCTAGCATCAAAGGACAACATTCAGCGGGAGAATTTCACTTCTGAAGCGGAGCCTTACAGTGGATCGGATGTTGATATGTCAAGGCTTACAAAATCTAATGAACAGTTCGACGAAGGGCTTGGAGGCTTTCAAGAAATGACGGATGAAAAAGAAGTATCTTGCGATCACTCATCTAAACGACCGAAATCAGATGAAGGAGAGCGATGTCAAGACACATTTGAAAAGCCCGGAAATCTCTATGAAAAGTTTGACCAAGGCCTTGACACAGAAGCGGTTCGAGCTAATGAACGGTTTGCTCGATCATCTGGATCACAAAATGATTGTCAATCTGGATGCCAATCCAACTCAGATTCTACCAAAAAAGGTGTTCCTGTAGAACTTTTGAAGCTACCACCTCCAAGACCCGAGGATAGCGAATACCTCGGGGAAGCTATGGAGGCAAAGGAACGATTTAGTAACGCAACGTTCAGAGTGCGTTCTGAACATAAAAATCGTGCTCGTCCTAAGGTTGTAGGCATTGCAGCACAAGATCGAAGTGAAAAACCATTTGCATTCCCTGTGAGCCAAAGACGGTCAAGTTCGCGTCCTAAAATGAAACCAATAAGGCACTGTCCACCAAACTGTTCCCAACCGAAACCACCAACCTGCTTCTGCTCCCATGATAGCGAGAGCGAACATTTCCATGACAACAGTGATGATAAAGTTCCCACAATTTGCGAGAAGAAACACGATTCCACCCATCAGCCAAATTGTTCTTGCGAGCATAGGAACGATCGTGGCCTTTTGGCAGAATGTGTCCCTTATAAGGTTGATCAAGTCATTTGCTGTATCAATGATGACAGAGTTTGTGAATGTTCTTCAGAATCCATTGCTGTGACGAGACCTCAAGTCCTGATTAGACTAAAGCAATCTGAAAATGGTGATGATCACTGTTAGGTTCCTACTGTACTTTGGAAGGAAATATATTTAAATAAGACGTGGTTCCCTTTGTGACCTCCTATTTCTTGGTATAACCAAACAATTTTGTCCACACAAATCCTCCAGGTACACAAGATCAGCCGCAAGGTATTCCTATGATGCATACTCTTAGGAGTTTTAGGGTAAAATTTGGGGTCAAACCTTATTGGATTGAATCATCTGGTTGATGCCTTGGCTAAGTCAATCTGACAGCTTAAATTATGCAATACAAAAGTTTAGTCATCAGTTGTTGTGTACTCTTTCATTGCATATTTCGAGGTGGACTTGGATTGCATGGTCGATGAAGTAGGTTGTCTTCTACGCCACCAAACTTTGGTTGTTTTTCGACTCAAAATTTTCTAGTTTTTCGAAATTTTTGACGACCCGATTTCACGATCATTTTCATTTTTTGATGAAAATTTTAATGTTTTGATAAAATTTTTTTGTAATTTTCTGACGATAATTTTCAATATTTTGAACAAATTTTCGAAAATTTTGACGACCCGTGATGACGATATTCTTCAGTTTTCGATTAACTTTTTTAAGGTTTTGGAAATTTTGACGACCCCGAGTTTCCGATCAAACATTTTTGACAACCTCGGAGTTACGATAAATTTCAACTTTTCATCAAAATTTTCAAAATTTTTAAATTTTCTGACGACACGGCAGGGTAACGATAACTTTTAGTTTTGATCAAAATTTTCAAGGTTAGTTTACATCGTTTCTTCTTCGTTAATGGATCATTCAACTATATCAAGCCTTATCGGTACTCTTAGAAGCCTGTAAAGAGAAGTTAATTGGGTTTTGGATAGTTTATGGACGTCTTGAAACAGTGAGGATGTCACGGGATGTCATAATCTAATCTTAAGCTGAACAAGGCTGCTAGAAAAGACGGGTTTCCTGCTAAGATTTATAGGCTGTTGGATTTGATGTGGTAAGTAACATATAGCTATTCATTTGCAAAGTCATATCTCGGAAATAGACTCTTCCGTGTTAAACATGGACACGAATTCTCGGATCTTAGAGAATGTTTGGCTGGCGTACCGCAAGGAAATATTCTTAGGCCGCATCTATTCCTTATTAATACTCGGGATAGACCGAAAGAAGACACACAACTGTTGCCACAATTGCCGATGACACCCCTATCCTAGCGGTAGGTTAAACGATCGAAGAACTGGCTACAAAACAGCAAAACGAACTGAATAAAGCGAATGAATGAACAAGACTGGCGGACCGCCCTTAACGGAACTAAATCTGTTCGCGTGAATTTTATTTTATAAACTTTGTTCGAATACCTTTTTCAAACGAAGCCAATTATCGAACGCCAACAATCGATTCAATCCACAAACATTGCTCTCGGGGCTAAAACGGCTACACAGGCAGTTTACTTGCAGACACGACCCGGAGATTCGGACCATCCAAGCCTGAAGTCGATGATCTAAACCTTTCATTGTATTTGATATAAGTCCCAAACTAGGTCGACTTCAACGACAACTTTATCGATTTACGATTTACCTGAAGGGTTATAAGGCCATAACAGCGTTGGTAAAATAAGCCACTTTCATCTCCTTCCTACCGTCCAAATAGTCTTCTAATCTCTCCTTAATGGGCCTAGAGAACTATTTTTTTCGTCTGAATTACCTAGGTAGTTCAAGATTCCATAAAGTAAATTGTGTTAATTGGATTTTATGAAACGAAAAAGTGTAACGAAAGGAGACTCCTTAAATGTATTTATATGGTTTAGGCTGTGAGAGAATGATATAAAACGCGTTTCTGTATAGTTTCCCCATCATTCGTATCCTGTTAGTGGTATGGTTCGTAGCGTCCCCACTACTCTACTGACGCGGTCGTAAACAGTTCCTTTAACTTTTGGGAACTACTCAAGTGTTTTGAAAAACAATTTGGAAAACAGTCGTTTTCACATTTCAGTCAGTTTCTCAATAAATCTGATCGGATCATCCTTAAAAATTCCCAGTGCAAACCTTGAAATGTCTAGTGCTGTAATCCATCTCACTCCCTATTCGGTTATCCTATTAATTTAACAAACCCTTCCCATCTTTAGGGAGAAATAATCCAGATACACACGGGTCAATCTGGTGTACAAATAGCGAATGCATGCTGGGAACTGTACTGCATCGAACACGGCATCAGTGCGGACGGATGCTTGTGTCAAGTTCCAGACGATGATTCTTACAAGACATTCTTTGCTCTCACGAGTGGCATGAAGGTGGTGCCGCGCTTAGTTATGGTCGATACGGAACCAACTGTTATAGGTTCCAGATGAAAGCCAAAATCTGTCACAAGATTGCTAATTTAGATGCTATTCCAGATGAAATACGGACTGGATGCTACCGCCATCTTTTTCATCCGGATACACTGATCACCGGCAAGGAGGATAGTGGAAGTAACTTTGCACGAGGGTACTACACCACGGGATCAGAACTCATCGACGTTACGATGGATACTATTCGAAAGATTGCTGAAGGATGCGATCACTTGAGGGGATTCTTGATGTTTCGAGCGATTGGTGGTGGAACTGGATCCGGATTGGGAAATTTAATAATGGAACACTTACATGCGGATTACGGGAGAAGTGCGAAGGTGGAGTTTATCATATTTCCATCGCCATCGTAAGTATTTTTAAGGGTTTTCAGGTTTTATTTGTTCGGACTAAAAGGCAAACCGGCCAAAAATTGACGCTATCCTGGAAATAGGTTAAAATTTACGAAAAAAACGTTTTGCACTTCTACAGTTGGTTTAGCTTTTAACGCCTTAATTGGCTTCACAAACCTACGAGAACCCATTCATTTTATGTGCCGTACCTTTCAACAAGCGTGCCTTAAGTGATTTTTTTATTTTTCAGAATTTCACCACTAACCGTAGAACCCTATAACGCCCTTCTCTCTACCCACTGGGGCATGGACATAGGTGAGTGTAGCTTCATTATGGACAATGAAGCTCTCTACGACATTTGTGCCCAAAAGCTAGAAGTCGACAGCCCAACATACACAAACCTAAATCGGATAATTGGACAGGTTTCTCCAGAGCCTTCTGATTTCAAATCTTTTCCTAGTTAATTTTTCATCTTTCAGGTGGTATCAGCCTTCACAGCCTCACAGCGCTTTGACGGCAGCTCAAACCTATCATTCGGCGAGTTCCTAACAAATTTGGTCCCATATCCACGGATTCATTTTCCCCTAGTCAGCTATGCGCCACTGAACAACATTTCCAAGGCATATTATGGCCAAACTTCAACAGAACAAGTGACCAGGGATTGCTTCAATCCGACAAGCCAAATGGTTCGATGTAATCCTGCTATGGGAAAGTACATGTCATGCATTCTACTCTATCGAGGAGATGTGTCACCAGGTGATGTCAACAGAAGCATAAGTAATCTCAAGCGGAATAATACAACGCGGTTTGTTGATTGGTCACCGACGGGCTTTAAGGTCGGAATTAATCAAATGCCACCCAGTTTCGTGCAAGGTGGAGACTTAGGACCCACAAATCGAGCGGTTTTAGCACTTTCGAATAACACTGCAATTAAGGATGCTTGGTGTCGATTGATGGTGAAGTTCAGTAGGCTTGTGAGTCGAAAGGCTTTTATTCATCATTATGTTCAGGAGGGTATAGAAGAAGCTACGTTGATGGAAGCATCCGAGAATATCTGTGCATTGATACGAGACTATCAAATGGTTGACTCGGTAGACAGACTTTCTCTGTCCGAGAATGTTTCAGTAAGTATTGGAAATGATGAAGAAAACTTTGTATAGTCGAAGTTGACTTAAAAATAAGGCTTGACGAAAAAAAAAATGGTTTCAGAATGCCCTTTTAAAGGTTTAATGCTTTATATCTTTGTGCGGTTATAGGGTGAGAATGGTCGTGAAGTAATGGTTGAAAGTTCATGAATGGACTGACATGTATAGCCCCAATATTTAGCTGTACTACGGAACGGATTGCAAAAACCTGTCATTTCATTGACAGCTGATTTATCTCGAGTTAAGCTATGAGTCGAGCTCAACAGATATCACCGTCGGCATCGGGATTGAAAGTGTAACGAGTGGTGGGTGCACGACTGGGTCGTACGCAACTTTCTCTTTCACAGCGAGTTGGGCGTTAGATCAAATCATAAGCATTTTGATTATTGATGCTAAAAATTATATAGGTAATGTCGAAATGTGTTTTTACGAACGTTTAAGATGCTTCGGCATATTCGGACAAGTCAATTAGTAATCTCAAGGATTATTCAGGCCTTTTGAACAGAGATGGTGGCTGATGAGCCGAAAAGCTGGATACTGATGGCCCACTGTCCTAGAGGTGTTGAATAAATTGGAACTGGCCCTCCAGGTTGGGGGGTTGTGCTTTGGATTAACTACCCTACCCACCCAAGGAACCAAGGACCTCGGCAAGGACTGATTTGATTGTTGACGACCGTGCTAAACGATAAGATGGACAACGACGTCCTTATTTACACCAGGAATGTAAGAACATTAAACAGGGAAGGTGCAGCTGAGTAACAAGAGTAAGCCCTAAGCTGCTGCAAATCACACATTACTAACACCGAGGAAATACGGATGGACGGGGCAAAAAGAGAAAGAAATACTTTGGCATCTATTATGGACCGTCTTATGATGAGCGGTGACTATTCTTCTATGCTTTGAAGACATTAGCAATATAAATAATTCGCATAAGGGCCAAATTCGCCATCATACGCTGTCAAGAAGAAAAAAGGTGCAAGAAAAGCTCGCGATCGAGGATATAGAGAGGTGCCACTGCAGTATACAAGGAGCCAACAGAATCCTGTCGAGATGAACAAGGAAAGATCGTTGTTGAAACACAGTCGATGCTGAGGATATGGGAGAACCAATTCTACTGACTGTTTAACGGTGATGACGAACAACCCTCCTGTCTGATAGTCAGAACGAACTATACAATATTGACGACGACAGCGAAAACTACCAACCACCCGACCTAAGTGAAGTGAGTTTAGCAAAATCTAAGCTCAAGAGACTGTAAGTAATATTCACCAACTCATAAGCAACATTTGGTCGGATGGGACCTCAACATCGTTTGCCAGACCCACAGAAAAGGAGACCCTTTGAACTGCGCCAACTACAGAGGCATAAGTCTCATCAACATCGCCTACAAGATCTTATCTACCGTAATATGTGAATGCCTGAAACCGTTTACCAACAACCTGATCGGCCCTTATCATTGTGGTTTTAGGCCAGGAAAGTCCACAACTGATCAAATCTTTACACTTCGGCAGATCCTGAAAAAAACCCAAGAAGTTCAAATGGATACCCACCACCTATTCATCGATTTCAAAGCCGCATACGACAGCATTTGATGGTTGGGTGTTGTAGAAAGAGGGTAGACTCTGATTGGCGTTAACTTGGCAATGCCCAGTGTTGCAACTCTGACTACACATCAAATGTGCTTATCTTTACCTCCAAGTGGTAACCATCGGGTACTGGTCTCATCCAACCGGATTTGACTTGCTAAACGATAAGTGCGAGTGTTGATAACACGACGAAAAACAGCAACACTATTAACACCCTGGCGAACCTAGATGAGCTGCTCTGACATATTCGGACAACAGGTTGTCTAGGAATTTCAAGGGTTAGTCAGGCCCCTTGAACAGAGATGGTGGCGGATGAACCGAAAGGCCAACGACAGCGCTCAATCCCGTAGTGGATACTGATGGCCCCGTGTCCTAGGGGTATCTAATAAATTGGAACTGGCCCTCCAGGTTGGGGGTTGTGCTTTGGGTTAACTACCCACCCACAGAAAAAAAACATGGTTACGAAGCAACCAATAGCCTCGGAAAGGACTGATTTTATTGTTGACGACCCTGCTAAACGAAAAAAGGACAACGACGTTCGTATCTGCACCTGGAATGTGAGAACATTAAACAGGAGAGGTGCAGGCGAACAACTAGCGGAAGCCCTAAACTGCTACAAAGCACACATTACTGCCATCCAGGAAATACGATGGGATGGGCCGGGCAAAAAGAGGATGAAAAACTGTGACATATACTACGGACCGTGTTATAGTGAGCAGAAACAGCGACTATTCGGATGCGGATTTGTTATAAGTGCCAGACTTAGGCAAGAAGTCTTATGTTTCCAAGACATTAGCGAACGCATAGTAACAATCCGCATCAAGGCCAAATTCGCCAACATAAGCCTTATATGCGCTCACGCTCCGACGGAAGAAAAAGATGATATCGCTAAGGATTGCTTCTACGAGCTCCTCGACAAAACCTATGAGCGACTACCGAAGTACGATGTTAAAATCGTGCTGGGAGATTTTAACGCAAAGGTAGGAAGAGAAGACATCTTTAGAAGTATTGTCGGAAAACATAGCCTACACGACAACACGTCTGGTAACGGACTTAGGCTAATTGATTTCGCTACGGAACGAAATGCCACTATAGCCAGCACACGGTTTCTTCACCTCGATATCCATAAGGGGACATGGCGGTCTCCAGATCAACGAACGGTCAACCAAATTGATCACATTGCGATAGATAAGAGGCACGCATCCAGTATTTTGGATGTCCGAACATTCCGAGGAGCTAACATCGACTCGGATCACTACCTTGTAGCAGCCAAGGTAAGAATGCGGATATCCACCACGCCACAACAATCCAGAAATACTGTGAAAAAATTTAATGTCGGAAGACTGCAATCGCAAGAGACCGCCAAGACCTTCGCACAACGCGTATCCCTTAACCTCTCGATTAACACCATACCACCAGCATCGAATGTCGAAGAGCAATGGCAACGATGCCAACAGGCCATTAGATCAGCCGCAACTGATGTGCTAGGTTTCTCGCGCCCACCAGCAAGAAACCCCTGGTTTGATGAGGAATGCCGACAGATGCTCGCAGCCAAGAACGAGGCCTACAAGGCTAAGCTGCAGGTGAAGACAAGAGCTGCCATTGAGCTCTATAGGCAAAGAAGAAGGGAAGGACATCGGCTTTTCAGCAAGAAGAAAAAAGAGCAAGAAAAGCGCACGATCGAGGATATAGAGAGGTGCCACTCCAGGAACGATGTTCGCAAGTTTTACCATAGTGTAAAACGTCAAAGCCAAGGACACAAGGCTCGAACAGAATCCTGTCGAGATGAACAAGGAAATATCGTAATTGAGACACAGTCGATGCTATGGAAGAACCACTTCTGCAAAATGTTAAACGGCGATGGCGAACAACATTCCGCTGCCAGGCAGAACGAACCATTCAATATTGGCAACGACAGCGAAAACTGCCAACCACCCGACCTGAGTGAAGTGAGGAGGAAGTGAGGAGACCCTCTGGACTGTGCCAACTAAAGAGGCATAAGTCTGCTCAACAAGTCTGAAGTCTGAACGCCTGAAACCGTTTGCCAACAACCTGATCGGCCCTTATCAGTGTGGTTTTAGGCCAGGAAAGTCCACAATCGATCAAATTTTCACACTTCGGCAGATCCTGGAAAAACCCAAGAAGTACAAATCGATACCCAGCACCTATTTATCGATTTGAAAGCCGCATACGACAGCATTTATAGAGACGAACTATACAGAGCCATGTCTAGTTTTGGTATACCGCCCAAACTCGTCCGTTTGTGTAGGATGACGATAGAGAATTCTCGCTGCTCCATCAGGGTCGGAAACGACCTCACCGACACATTCGATACCATAAAGGATTTAGATGTACGGGACTTTGTCTACCTCGGCTCCGCTATTAGCTCTGACAACAACATCTCGTCAGAAATTAAACGAAGAATTACTCTTGCCAACCGCTGTTTCTTCGGGCTAAGAAGGCAATTTAGTAGTAAAGCCCTCACTCGAACTACTAAGGAGATCCTATATAATACCCTGATCATCCCAGTCCTGCTCTACGGCGCTGAAGCATGGACCGTATCAAAAGCGGATGAAGAAATCCTTGGTTGATTCGAGAGAAAAATTCTTTGAAAAATCTTCGGTCCCGTATGTGTTGACGGGCTATGGAGACGAAGATTAAAAAAAAACAAAAAAACAAAATACAAATTTTTGGCGCAACAGGCTCGTTAGTACCCAGGGCCTAGCTTTCTCACAACCATTCATGTGTGCGTGTGTATTTCTTGCACGATGGCGGGACCTCCTGTTTTATGCCGACTCCGAACGGCTAAGTTGAGATAAGCTATTCTTGACAATTGATACTACTCGGACGATTTGTCAGATCATCACGAGAGGAGGGCCAGTGAAAAATCATTTAGGTGTTGCTACGGCTGGGAATCGAACCCAGACCTTCTGCGCGGCAGTTCATCGCACTAACCATCGCGCCACTGAGCCCTGAGACGAAGATTCAACCACGAAATATAAGAGCTGTACAGCGACATACCCCTGATCAAGAAACACCACATTGGACGTTTGAGATGATTAGGACATGTAGAACGAATGGACACCAATACTCCGGCTCGCAGAAGAGTCTTCGATTCCCAGCCAGCCGTCAGACGCAGTAGAGGGAGACCTCGCCTTAAGTGGCGCGCACAAGTAGAAAACGACCTCAACCAACTTGGAGTGCGCAACTGGAGGCAGTTAGCTAAGGACCGGGCTATTTGGAGAGTCATGTTGGTTGAGGCCCATCTCCCTTTGTTCGAAAATGAGATCCTATACGAAAATTTCTTGCAGTAACGGCCCATACAGGGCCCACATCTAGCCAGTAGAGGAAGACCTCGCCTTAAGTGGAGCGCACAAGTAGAAACCGACCTCAACCAACTTGGTGTGCTCAACTGGAGGCAGTTAGCTAAGGACCGGGCTAATTGGAGAGACATGTTGGTTGAGGCCCACCTCCCCTTGTTCGAAAAGGAGATCCTATACGAACATTTCTTGCAGTAACTGCCCATGCAGGGCCCACATCTAGCCAGTAGAGGAAGACCTCGCCTTAAGTGGCGCGCACAAGTAGAAAACGACCTCAACTAACTTGGAGTGCGCAACTGGAGGCAGTTAGCTAAGGACCGGGCAAATTGGAGAGACATGTTGGTTGAGGTCCACCTCCCCTTGTTCGAAAATGAGATCCTATACGAACATTTCTTGCAGTAACTGTCCATGCAGGGCCCACATCTAGCCAGTAGAGGAAGACGTCGCCTTAAGTGGCGCGCACAAGTAGAAAACGACCTCAACTAACTTGGAGTGCGCAACTGGAGGCAGTTAGCTAAGGACCGGGCAAATTGGAGAGGCATGTTGGTTATGGCCCAGGATCATACCGGACTGTAGCGCCACTTAAGAAGTTGAACAGGGCCAATGCGCATTAGCTAAATCTTCATGGAGATACAGCACAGCTCCAGGAAATAGGTCTGTCATGCCAAAATCCGCTGCTCCATACCCAATCGGTTGTTCCTATGATGTTAGGTACTTCGGCATCACAAATCCCTACCTTACATTGAAACACATCAACCAATTCTCGAGACTTTTGTTTGTTCTTTATTAGCAGCACACACGCGGCCACGTGCCCCCTCTCCAGACCAAGCTTCCTTCGGCCGTTTCCTCTTCACAGACGAAAAGTTAAATAGAAATCACAAAAAGCAAACACATAGCTGCCTATACATAACGGAATGTGTGTGTATATATATATAGTATATAAAGAGACTGGATTATAGTGTGCTCTTCCCCCCTTGGGTTGGTTAAATAAATTAATTTCGTTCCCTTAAGTACTAAAGCTGGTCTCCCTCCTGGTTGTTGTTCACATATGGCATCTTCTCTGCAGCAGTGCAGCCGCAATTCTTACAGCAGACTCTGTTCAATCATGATCTTGTCGAAACCGGGTGGTGGTCCATATGTGAAATTGTCCAGAATAACGTCCAAAATCGCTCCATTGCCCACTGTAATAGATTAGAGACACATCTGCATTAGCTGAGATCGGGTTCACTGAGAGACCAAGACTTACCAAACACAACCGGATACACGTTACCCTTGACATTTCGGAATGGCACTTCCAGACTCTTCCCATTGAAGAAGAAATTCAACTCAATATGATCGAATGTCACACCAATGATATCACCATCGCCTGGGAATTCCCTTTCGTCTTGTTCTTGTGTCGTTGCAGCTATCGCCTGATTTACCGTCAATAAAATGTCATCAGCATCTTCATCGATGCCAATGAGTCCACCACCAGCATTACCATTCACCTGGGGTTGCGTTGTCACAACAGCCGGTCGAAACACTTCATCGTTGAATCTCGTCGAGTTGTCCGAGCAAAGGCACCATGATTCTCGATCGGTTCCACCGATTTTCTTCGACAAGTCAGTTTGTCGGGTTGCCAAACCCACCGACCAAGTGCCAGTCTGTTGGATTTTCACTTCGAAATAAGATTTTGATTGTACAAGTGGAGCAGTGGTCAGTGCACCCCCAGTGCCAGTAATCCGTAGTTGATTGGAAAGAAGAATCACTTCGGGACCTAAACAGACGGATCAATTCATTCGAGGTCATGTGAGGGTTTTTGTGGTTACTCACCCATAAAAGCTGCATCTAGATGGATATCTGGTTCTCGTGATCTATTGGTCGCCGACATTGGTGTTCGCAGATTTCCATTGAGGCACGTTCTCAAGCAGCAGAACATTTTTGTATTCTAAAATTTATTGAATTTTCTAGTTTGTACTTAGCTTAAACGGTTTGGTGTTCTAGGGATAAAATAATTTTAATTGTTTGTTAACTAATTTCAGACGCAATTGTTTGCCATCGATTTGGAAACAGTTGGTTGGGAGACGAGAAAAATAATTTTTCCTGTACAACAAATTGTTTGACGGTTGATGCAGTTTTTAGCGTTTTGACATTTTAGGGGATGACGGTTTGCCATTCTTTTCATTTTCATTTGGTTTTCTTATGTTTGAGGTTGTAGGGGGGTTGTGAGTACAGTAAGGGAGAAAATTACGAATGAAAGTGTGTTATAATTTAGTTCAAATGCTTTGCTCGTTATTATATTTATAACTTTTTATTCTTCAATATTCAACATATTGAGGCTATCAAGGATATAGAAATTATAGAGGTTCCATTCCAGGAATGATGTTCGCAAGTTCTACCAAAGTGTTTAGCCAGGGGTACAGGAATCGAACATGTCAGGATGAACAGGGAAATATCGTAGTTGGGACACAGTTGGTGCTGAGAATGCCTAGAGTAGTTTTTAAGATAAGGAAGACACTGAAGCCAAAAGCAACAAATATATAGTTTCGGGAGCAAGAGCCAAAATAAAAAAATAAAAAAAACACCATAAGTAATATAACAGAACGAGATGGCCATACACTACAGCCACCATAACCTAAGCTAACAAAAATGTGAATAGAATGTACGTAAAACCGAAACAGATGTAAAGACTCAATAAAATATTCATTCATTCATCCATTGATGCTGCGAATAAGGAAAAACCACTTCTGCAGTCTGTTAAACGGCGATGGCGATTAATCTTCCGCCGTTAGGCAAAACTAACGATTCAATATTGGCAACGACAAGGCAGTGAAAAATACTCACCACCCGACCCAAGTAGCTTTTTCATACAAGAATTCTTCCTTTTGGGTATTTCTTTCACGAATGGAAACATTTTGTGGTTATTAGAGGAAAGTATCTCATCCCTTCATTAAGTTTTCAATTAGCTAACATGTGTATATTCTTATTTAAAAGTTTCTATAAGTGTCAAACCTTATTTCAAGCAAACTTAGCGTTTTCGATTGGGATTATGGGATTTTGGGATTTTAATGTTTTTGGATAATCATGTTCTAAAATTCATAAGCTTTGTTTTGACACCAACTCGCCAATGGTTGAGTTTATAAAAAAGCCGCAATGAGTAAAAGAAAATTTCAAATGATGGTTTTTAATGATATAATAACTTTAGAAGAAAGGTAGGTATTATAAAAATGGAAGAGATCAATTTAAATAATTACTCCATTATAAGCAATGAATCTGGAATAATTTTTGTAGAAAACGGTCAAGTTTTGCTCCAGAACTCAACAGGTAAATAAATACTGTGAATTAGAAAAAAAACGAGAAACAAATTGTCTTATTACAGATGGAGAAATATTGCAAGTTGCATATTCAAATGTGAAAGAGTTCTACGGTCTGGATGAATTGAATGCGGATAAATCCGGTAATTTGTACACTCTAAAATGCAATTTATAATTTGTAACTATTTTATTTAGAGACACATATGGAGGCAGAAGAGAATGCATGCGAGGAGGAAGAAAATCCAAACCAACCATGTTCCAGTAAGTAGCAACAAATAAAAAGACAAACATTGAATTCATTTATTTCTATTTATTAGGTAATGGCGCTCGACCTTTGTTTAAATGGAGCCAAGAAGAAACCAGGTTTATGCTCCATTTATACTCACAACTGCTGGATTCTGTGGGCGCGTTAAAAAAATTCCAGACAAAAAAGATTATGTGGGATCATATGGCAAGTGCGATAAGGAAGAAGTTCGGCGCAGTGTTAGATGGTATCCAGGTGGAGAGTCGCTACAAATGTGTTATCAGGCGCACAAAAAAAGCGCTTGATAACAACAAAACAAGTGGGGCTGTCCGAGAAGAGACAATCTACGATGCGGATGTATTGGATATCATTGCAAAGGATGATTCCATCTGCATTGACACGGGGTTATCGCAGGGTCAAGTTTTCTCTAAACAGGATGCCTTATGTCGAATGCCTGCCAATACTTCCTACGTCACCTCCGATTTCAACAACAGGATCAACGGCATTTTCGTTTGAATCCGAAAATGATGAAGAGCATCATCCAGTTGCCAACAAACCACCTAAACGGCAACAAAAAAAAAGTGTTCAAGTTACCATGTTTCAGCAATACATGAAACAAAGAGCCGAACATTTTGAACGACGCGAGGCAAAATATGATGAAAAATTAAAAATGAAAAGAGAAAGGGATAAGAAAAGATATGAAGAAAAAGCAATGCGCGAGAAAAAAAAGGAACTACGCTTAAGGGAAAAAGAGGAAGCAAAACAACAGCGTTATATTGGAAATCAACATTTAATAAAAGAACTTTTAAAAAAAATAAAGATAAAAGAAAAAATATGGAAGTACAATACAGTTTGTTTATATTGTTGCTGCTATCATATTCCGCTTAATTTGTCCTCTATGAAGCAAGATTGTTTCCACAACGTTTTCTTCTTCTCCTAGAGTATTTCTATCTTCTCGTCGATCTTCCGTTGAATAAGCATTGTTGCTCTGATCCAGCCACAAATCGCCTTCTTCAATGCACAAGTTATGCATCACACAACAGCCAAGAACAAACTTTGACATTCTCGAAACTGTAAAAAAATCTAACCGGGTTAGTTGCCTAAATCTTTGCTTAAGCAAACCAAAACAATTTTCTATTTTGACTCTGGTTTGGCAATGTTTTTTGTTGAACTTTTTTTGCTGAGTGCTAAGGTCACCATAGTCCCGATATAGAGTAATTAAGTATTCCCTTAGAGGGTATGCAGCAACAAACACATCAACGAACTTCTTGTCTGCATCGCATATGCCTTGAAGTGTTATTGAGAGCAGTCCGTGGCGGTTTATATATATCGATCTTATTTTATTCGCTGGCTTCCGAATATATATGTAACTGCCATCAATGCACCCTAAAACGTTGTCGAATCCTGCAATCTGTAGGTATGTTTTTTATTTGGGATTTATGTTATCGTAAATGTGGATTTAACCTTTGCAAATTCTGCACAGTTTTGTTCCTTTTCGGCACTTGTTGATGGCATCTTAATGTGTTGAGTTGAAATGTCGAAAAGGTATTCCAAAAACTTCGTTTGGTATTTATATGCACTCGACAGTGAAAAATTAAACAGATTGGAAACTTCTCGATAAGTGTTTTTGTTGCCGGCAAACCTTTAAATAAAAAAGATCACTACATTGCAATTAAAATTTCTAGAATTACAAACCACAAGAACGACAAACATTGGGCCTGAGTGCTCACAGCCTTTTTCCCACTGCAATTTCGTTTTTTCATAAAATGTTTCGAGTTTGCAAACTGCTCTGCAGTTTGTTGCAGTTTGCCGGGAAACTCTAAAATGTCGACGAAACTATGAACAGAACTTATTAATATTTATTTCTACAGTAACTTTATTATTACCCACTTCTTCGTCCGCATAGTTTGCGACAACATCATCAATGAAATTTGTCACCGAATGCCTTTCGTTTTTTCCAAACAATTTTTCCACTTCAAAATAATCATCAGCGGAAGATGAATCCAAAAAACTGTCGCTTGATGTAGATGATGTTGATGATGATAATGATGAGGAAGACGACGATGATGATGAGGAAGAATATTCCAATAATTTGTTCAATGTTGATTCCATTTTTCTTTTAATAAACTTATATTATTTCAAATCACAAAATCAAAACACAAATCAAACTGCGAAATGCAAACTTCAAACTGACATAAGTCAGATGTTAAATGTTTTTGTGTTGGTGCATGTTGGTGTAAATCTGACTTTGAATCCAGATTCTCCAAAAGTACTCTAGAGTAAAAAAAGAGTGCTTTTTGTATCCCAATCGAAAACGCTATTAGACCAGAAAAGATCCGTTTTGGTACCACGTGGATCTGTCGACTTTTTTCTGATATTCGTTTAACTAATTGAACCATTCCTGACTTTCTATAAAGTTGAATAGGTTTCTGTTATTAATATTAGCAAGCTCTTTAGCAAGTTTTCTTTTGCTGGATAAGAGCAATGAAGGTGGGAGTTCCTCCTCGCCGAAGCAGCTTCCGTAGAAGCCATTGATAAAGAGACTTAGTATTTTTTGACGAAGGCCTAGAGGGCAGTTAGTGTCCTGTAAGAATACCAATGAAAGTAGTGGTGTTTGATCTGTTGAGCTATATCAAGCAGAGAGAGCTCTTCTGGTTATAATTTGGCCAGTTGTTGACTAGATATTAGCAAAGAGTATACAACTTCAAGAGTGCGCATCTCATACAACGAAAATTTACTATGTGGGGTACTGATGTTGATACCCCAGTGTCCACATTGCTATCCCAGCACCAACTAATAGCATACCCGATGCATACGAAAGACGGAAATTCCCCTTCGCACTTACCGCCCGCGTCTGAAACGACTACCCCATTTTTAGCTTTGAGGCGTACTCTTGTAGTTCTATACATCGTTGATTAGACACGTTGTGCTGTTTACATATCTGCGGTTTTTTTTCTTGATAGCATCCAGTTTGATTAGTGATTTACCTTTAGTGAATAGGATACCTAACGTTTCTACAGGTGGTAGAATATTAAGGGTAGTTCCCAGTCTGGCAAGCTCATCCGTCTTACAGTTCCCTGGCATATCTCTATGACGCGGCACCCAGAAGAGGTGAATGGAGAAGTGCTCTGCCTACGAAGAAGTCGGCCTTTGTAAGCTAATTTTGATATAAAAGAGATGGATGGTAGCCTGGACAAGGCTTCTTTAATTATCACGATTTTCGGCTGGAAAACGATTCAGTCATCGGGACGGCGACAGGATAAGCTTAAGTTTTGGTTTACACCCATCCGTGTAGATGTGAATCGAGTAATTTGTTCCGAACGTATCCGATTCCTATTCGAGGCGACTGGGGATGGTTGAATTGAAGTTAAACTCATAAATGGGTTGGAAAGTGATGGGGTCTGTGTTTTCTGTAATGTTAACGTGGTTGTCTATTGTAAAGGCTCTCAGTCTCACAGCTGCACAAGCTGCAGTCCGTTTGCCATACATTTCTAGGGGCACTAGACGTAGGATAACATCTAGGGCTACTGTTGGGCTGGCTCTTAGTACTCCACAAATTCTACGGTGACTTTCTTTATGTGTTCTTGAATATTGGATTTCCAGTTCAGTTTCCTATCCACGACGAGACACATGTATTTAGCTGATTCTGCGAACTTGAGACTGACGCCATTAAGTTTTGGAGGGTAAATGTGCGGGATTTTGTATTTCCTGCTGAAAAGGAACAATTTGGAGTGACATCTGTCGGCCCGATTGGAAAGTACAGAGAGACCATTTTGTAATAGTTCTTTAAGAGAAATAGCTGTATCAGGGAAGTACCTTATTCCATGCGATACACCATGATATTGCCATGTCATCTGCGTAGGCTATCACCTTGGATCCTTCTGTTTCTAGATTTACTAGTAGCTCGTTGACCACTAGGTTTCAGAGAAGAAGATACAGGACGCCCCCTTGTGGGGTGCCATAGCTTACAGATTTACGTGCGGAATAGACTCCAAGATTTGTGTTGATAATTCTGCCTATAGGTAGCTGATTTATTAGCACTCCTAACGAGTCATCAACATTTAAACCCCAAAGTGCATTAGTAATTGCTTCTGATTTGACGTTGTTGAAAGCTCCTTCTATATCAAGAAAGGCAACTGAAAGGCAAATGATACGTACGAGTCAGCGAAGCACTGTCTGAACCGACTTCCCCTTGCAATACGCATGCTGGGAGTTGGAAAGTAAAGACGGTTCTATACTAGTACGGAGGCGTAGATCAATTGATCTATCTAGAAGTAAGAATGAAAGAGGATAGACTGCATGATATTTGGGCAGCAATCCTTCTGATTTATATGTGAGCACTTTCCTGCTTTGGGAATGAATAAAACTACTATTTCCGTCCATGCCTTTGGGATGTGGACTAATCGCAGGTCATGATGGTTAGTAGCCATGGTATAGGGATATCAAAGTTTTATTGAAGCTCCGCAGTTATGAAACCATCTGATCCAGAGGATTTGAATGGTTTGAAGATTTGGACGACCCAATGAAGTTTTTCTCTCGTCATTCAAAATATCATTGATATATGCAATGGATGTTCTAAGTATCAATTGTTCAGCACCCATAGGGTTAGTGGGTATCCAAAAGTAGATCAGTGGTTTCCACGCTGGAGGTTGTCTATTGACCGTCTGGTTTAAGTAGGTAGCTAGATATTGGTCAATTGGTGGGGAGGATTTTACGGAGTCTAGAAGGCTCTAAAGTTTCTTCTGTGTAACCACAAAAGGTGCGCCAGGGGCCATATTTTATAAAACTAATATCGTTGAAATCACTCCATTCTCGTTGACATTCGATTACATTAACGAGTATCGTTCTAGGTTTTACGATACTCGTAATTTCTTATGACTGGTATTCTGCAGTCGTACAGCTTTCGTTTTCATTGAGTTGTCATACATTTTTCTAGTTTTACACAATCGCGCTTTATCGTGACTATCGTTTACTTGCCGATAGTTTCGTTTTATGTAATAGAGCTCAAGGATGTTCTTTTTCCTTCCTCGACAGGATTTTTTTTGAGAGACGACTTATATTGGACCCAATCTAGAGTCTCTTTGGAGCTCTTGGCTTTGTTAAGTGTTTATCAAGATTTTTTCCTGAGAGTGCCGAGGTTGGAGTTCCACCACGGATGCTTGGCCTTCTCACGAGGATGTCTGATAGGACAGGCTGATGATCTTGCATCGTTTAGGGCTCGTGAGAAAGTTGCTACCATGCTGTTTAATTCTGTTTTGTGACTCGGATATTCTAAGGTGTCGGAGAGAAGTTTATTGGCTAACATTTTGGTCCGGGGGAGTGTCGTCCAAATTGAATTGGATTTACCTATAGTCAGAGAATGAGTGCTCGTTAGATGCTCTCTAGTTCCTAATCAGGTTTATTACGTTGCTTACAATAAATGCTACATGCTTACAATGAATTGACTTATAAAAGGCTGATGAATGCTTTGCTGAATTTGCTTTTCTTAGCGAAAATATTTTTCTGTAAATGCTGAAAACCAGAAAGCGCTGAGTAGAAAATCACAGGCTAAAGGACATGTAAACTAAACTGCCTTGTGTTCACAGTGTCACTTTTCACATAAATAGAGATCCTGAAACAATGAATGGATTGACAAAACTGCGCTGAATTAACTTTTAATTGCGCCTCGGTGCACTCAATCTTGGAACGCCGGGTATCGTAACGAATGTCCTGGGAGGTCATTCCGTAACTTGGAAAACGATTATCGAGACCTCATATACAATCGCTTTATAATCGTCTGTGATTTGACGATAATTGATTTAAGTGAAGCAAATAAAGTGAAATCGCCGACAGCAAAAACGACTATTGATCTTACGTGCTGCAAGATTAACCGTCAAAAACTTATCGTCAAACGATAATCACTTTACGGAATGAGGGCCCTGATCTCTTGCAAAAATAAAACAAATTTCCATATACAATTACACAAAACAATTTTAAAATTTCATTTATTTAATCATTTTCATCATTTTTCATATAATTATAATCATAATGATTAATTAATTAATTTATAATATGTTTGATATCAACGTCATATCTCTCTTTCGTACAACAATATTATTTTTATTTTTATATTTAATTTTATTATAATTGTTTCTTGTTGTTGTTTTTATAATTCTTTTTCTTTTCTTTTTTGTTTTTATAAAAACCTGGTAAATAATAGCATTTCATAGACTGGTCAGAGTAAAGAATTACTTTTATTTTTTTTTTCTTAATTTTGGGAGAAAACATTGCTTCTTCGTCACATTATGTGTTTTTCTTATATTTTGCTTTTTCTTGTGTCTTAATCCCTTGATTTAAAAAAAATCCGATCTGCCTAAAAGGTTATTTCCGATTATTTTATGTATTTCTGTAAGATATTTTGTAATTATTTTTATTTTTATTTATTTTTGTTTTCTGTTGTAACAATTTTATAATTCATTATTACTTTTATGTAAGAACAAGGCTAAAATTCAATAAATTGTTTGTTTATATTTTTTTTTCCTTTTCAGCTTTTTTTAAATATTTGTATTGATAGATTTTTTTTTTGTTGTTGTTGTTACTTAAATATTTTCTGTAGTTTATTCATTAATAATTTGAATTACTAAACATTGTTTTTTTTTCATTATGTATAAATAAATTCAAAGACAAAAAAATTGTTTAAAATATATATATTTTTTTGTTTTACTTTATATTTTTTTTTTTGTAAATATTTTTTGTTTTAATTTTATAAGTTTAATAATTAAATGATTTTTTTTTGTTAAATATGTTGTTTTTTTTTATTTTTTTAAAAATATCAATTGTTTAATGTTTGTTAATAATATGTTTCATTTTTTTTTTTGTTGTTGTTTCGTAATAAGTTAAATCGGGCACGAGTTTGATATGTTTTGAATTTCTTCATCTTCTTCTTCACCACTTTTTTTCATCATTAGTTTATATTTATTTTTTTCTACTTTACTTCTATGTTTACATTTTTTATCATCCAATTTATTTGGTTAAAATATTTTTTTTTGTTTATCTTTTGATGTAGATAAGTTATTAGTAATAAGATTATTTTAAATATTTTGTTTGTGTTTTTCAATTGCACTACTTACATTTAACATGAAATTTCATTTTACACCATTTTTTTTAAAATGTTTTTTATGCTTATAATTTATTTTATAAATTACTTAATATACCCGTTTTCATTTTTAATATTGGGGCATGTATAGAGAAATATGTATAATATTTTTGTTTGTTATGTTCATTTATATTTGGTTTTCTAATTTAAAATTCGTTTCATCGGTTTTCTGTATTTTTTTTTATTTATGTTGTTATATAGTTTTTTTTTGTATTTAAATGAGTATCATAAAACTCGGAATTGACTTGTTGAATAAAAATTATTATAATTTGTATATAAATTAGAGGGACTTAAAAAATATATAAAAAATGAGAAGAATCAACGAAATATCGAATCAGCTGGGAATATATTGTAAGCGTTTGAGACAATGGCTTAAGAATGGGAGGGTGAACTAAAAAAGGTCAACAAAAAATAATTTGGAATGGTAATGACATCTTGCTGATTTCAAGAACGCTGAATTATACTTCAATAGCGCTGAATTACTCACCAATGATCTATCAAAATATGTGAAATATTATTAAGATCACTTTTTGTATACATTTCGCATATGTGTTGGGTTGTGATCTGTATGATAGCCAAAAATATTTTTATAAAAGATATCTCAAGCTTTCAATTTTATTCAAACGATTAAAAAAAGGTCAGTAGTTACTTCTAAGAGTATATACCATCTTGAAAGCTCTGCGAATTTAACGTACAAAAACAGTGACTCCCGAAGTTAGTTCGGACACCACCCATGGAGTAAGTCTGTACTACATCCAAAATCTTTCCTATCACTCTCTTTCTTCCCCTTCTCTATCGCTCTTACTGTGGTAAAACATTAAAAGGATATTCATAATCCCTTGAGTGGAATTAAATTATAAAAAAAAGCGATGTATGAGCTATTCAGCGCCACTAAAAGTGTCACATTTTGCTAAAAAGACACTCAGGCCTAGCGCGCATAAATTTTTCTAGGAATTTCTCTCTTGTCAGCAATGTAAATCAGATTGCTGAATGGGAACAGTTTCCCGGGAAATTTCGGTTGCGATAGGCCTGATTTTAACATTCAAACGCAATTATTAATTTTTAAAATGTAAGCTGGACACCAAACACAATTATGGGAGTGAACCTATTTTTCAAAAATATGACTCAGAATCATAAATTTTCACAAAACTATTCATGCTTTAATGTACTTGTTTCACGAATGGTGAAACATGTGATCCTTTAGTGATCATTTGAAGAAAGTCGCACATCTGAGCATGAAGGTAAGAGAAAACCAATAACGTGGTTTGATGGACTACCTTTGATTTCTTTAAAAAAAAAAACTGCCCAGGCAATAGTCAGTTTATAAGCATGATTTTTGAAGTGATCTAAATATCAGCACCTCTACATCAGCCAAATTTTGAAAAAAAAAATACGTTTTAGCTGTCAGATGCAATTGTAGGCTTAATAATTGTAAATTAGACTCCCCACCAAGCCTATGAGAAACACTAACAAATTTTTGGAGTTATGACTCAGTCTTTTCAAACAAGCATTCTTGTTGTTTTGTACATCTTCAACGAATGGAAAATTCTGTGATTATTAGAGGAAAATCCTAAATCTCCTTATTAAACTTGAGAAAAAAATACATTGGCTTACCGTTCTGTCCATGATTCTATCAGGCCTATTGCGAATAAATTTTCCCTGGAATTTTTCCCTTGTTAGCAATGTAAATCAGATTGCTAAATGGGAACAATTTCCCCGGAAAATTTATTTTCGATGGTCCTGTATAAAATTGCACAGTAAATTTTCAGGCATTAGCATGATTTAAGGGGTGATCTAAAGATATGAGAAGATATATTCGTAAGCGTAACCCGCCATGATACAACTTTTGTAATAAAAAAGAGTTCGTCTTTAGTTATTGCAAAAACATTAACAAAAACTGCGAAGGATGCTATTATCCAATTCCCCTATGAGTATATTTGTATTTAAAAGTCTCTATATGCGTCAAACGTTCTTTCAAGCTATATGCTTACAATAAATGGGATCATAAAGCCTTTGCTGAATGCATTTATCTCAGCGAAATAATTTTTTAAGAAACAGAAAACCTGAACAGAACAGAACGGACTGGAGGACATCTAAACTAAAAACCTTTGTCATCATTGTGCCACTTCATAAAAAAAAGTGGAGATCCTGACGTAATGAATGGATTGATTTAAATCCGCTGAATTGACTTTTTTCATGGAAACTATTTTTTAACAAGAAGTTTATGAATAATAACATGTAAATAGAAAACCACGAAATACTATTCGCCTCTGCAGAATACGTTGCTGGTATCAGGCCACTTTTTATTTCAAAGAGCAGACTTCGGCATGCATAAATTGATTGACAAAACCTGCGCTGAATAGCAAATGATTTCTTCGGCTAATCGAACTTACACGGCAAAGGGATGGACTTAAATGCGCTGAATTAAGTTTTCTCATGGGAACGATTTTTTAACAAAAAGTTTAAGGGTCCCATAGTACGCAAAAAGAAAACCACGAATTGAAATTGTCTATACAAAATACTTTGGAAACATTGGGCCACTTTTATTAGAGGCAATAAGCATATATAAATGAATTGACAAAACATGCGCTGAATTGGAAATAAATTCCTTGTCTAATCGACTTGGAAAAATCAATGAATGGACTAAATGCGCTGAATCAACTTTAACATTCATGGAAACTATTCTTAAATAAAAATTTGAAGATTCCGTAAATAGAAGACCGCTGATTTAAATTGATTCTACAGAAAACTATAGGTTCATTAAATTCACTTATTATTTCAAAAACCATGTCCAATTGAATTTACAAAATTAGCGCTGCATTGAAAATAATTTCCTTGTCTAATCAACTTGTCTAAATAAATGGTGGAACTAAAATACGCTGAATTAAGTTTTCCTACCCAAACTAATTTCTGTAAATAGAAATTGCCTCTGAAAAATACTTTCAAATCGTTAGTCCACTTTTTATTTCAAAAAGCAGGGGTCTATAACAATAAATGGATTCGCAAATTTTGCGCTGAATTGGAAATGATTTGCTTAGTTTGATTTACTTGTTTTATCATCACTTTCATTTTTAAATGGTTAGGATAGTTAAAAACCCTATAGCTAATGAAAAGGAAATCTCAAGCTTAAATGCGACCAAGACATCATTCTATTGGGCAACTTTTCGTTGTATAATGAAAGCCACAGCCAAATAGTCATATTGGCTCTTATCAGTCTCTATGAATCCCTTCTAAAACTGAGAAAATGTAATCTCTTGATTCAATTATCGCCACAAGCCATTTTTCAATAAATGCTTACAATATATTTGTAATTTCAAATTTTGCTGAATTGCGTAAAAAGATTTTTATTGTGAGTTCATTTATTTGAAAAATGTTCTCCAAAAAGGATGAAATACGCTTATTGCTTACAAGCGCATTAAGTCAATGATATTCCGAGCATTGCCAGCGTTAGTTTGGGATCTTTTTTTTAATCAAAATTATGCTGAATCGTGCATACCGTTTTTTTTTATTTATTATTGAGGATTGTGGCTGCTGAATCATATAAGACATGCATATTGATAAAGTATGCCATTTATCTTTACAAGTTAACATTAATCGCAGTGTTAGCATTGGGGATATTTTGTATCGTAACTCAGCTAAATCGTACTTTATCTGTTTTTTTCTTTAATTAAGCTATATTGCCGAAAACTGTGCTGAATAATACTAGACAGTTAGTATTTAACTTGGTAAGTATGTGCTTGCCCCCACTTACGTGTGAAGGTCTTTTTAAGTCACATGCTTACAAAAATTTGTTGCAAGGTATCCATCTTGCTGACAAGTTAGCTCGGTTATTATATGTTTGCCTATGTTTACGTATGTAAGTCAATTTAAATCATACATGTCGTCGATATTGACAGAAAACTGCGCTGAATAGTATTAGCCAGTCGGCATTCGATCCGAATATTATGTGCTTGCCTTGATCTGTGTCTGTAAGTCTTTTTAAATCACAGGCTTACAATAATATGTTGCAAGGTATGCAAATTGCTGATAAGTTGACATTCAACTGGAATATTTTCGTCTTGTCTCTATTTACGTACATGTAAGTAAATATTGACAAAAGACTGCGCTGAATAGTATTAGTCATTTGGCATTGTACTCGGATATTAAGTGCTTGCATCTTTCTAAGTCTGTAAGTCTTTCTAAATCACAGGCTTACAATAATTTGTTGTAAGGTATGTATATTTTTAAAAAGTTAACAATCGACTCGGATAGTGGTGCTTGCCTCTGTTTGTTGTAAGGTATGTATATTGTTAAAAAGTTAACAATCGACTCGGATAGTATGTGCTTGCCTCTGTTTGAAATTTTAGTCATAAAATTTAGCTATTTTGGCAAACAAAACTGCGCTGAATGGTATTAGCCTGTTTGATTGCACTCGGCTATTGTGTGCTTACCTCTATCTAAGGCTGTAAGTCTTTTTAAATCACCGGCTTACAAACATTTGTTGCAACGTATGCATATTGCATTAGGTTAACATTCAACTCGGATATTTAGAATAATTGGGAATTATTTTTCCCATTCGGCAATCTGATTTACATTTGCTGAATGGGAAAAACCTAATTATGTGTTCGACTCTATTTACGTATGTAAGTCAATTTAAATCATATAGGTCGTCTATATTGACAGAAAATTTCGATGAATAGTATACGCCAGTTGGCGTTCTATTGGGATGTTGAAAAGTGGATACCGCAATAATTAATTTTTACGAAATAATCCCCTTCTTCATCACAAGGTTAACATCTCAATAAGAGGAAACATAAAGTAGTGGAAGGGTACACTTTACTGCATCGCTACCGGTTTCATATACATGGTTATTGTAAAAGATGACTGCGCTGAATTGCGTTTCTAATTATTTGAGTCAATTTTTTTAAAGCGCAATCTTCAGATACTTGAATATAGTTGAACTACGCTGAATTGATAAGACTTACAATTTTAATATGTCGGTCTACTACTCCTAAAAAGGTAATAAAAAATCGCGCTGAATAGTATTGATATAGGAATTCATACATCATCATTGAGATCTGCAGGATTACAATATCAATTTCAATTTTGTGAAGCTACATTATTTCTTTGTGTGGATGAATTTTGCTTGAATTACATTTTGGGATGAATGTAGGCACACTTCGGCGTACAAAAGCTGGCCATTTTCAGAGCTCCTAGTTATTATGAACACAAAAAGCATTACCAAAAACTGCGCTGAATTGGGAAATGTAATGAAAAATCGCGCTGAATTGCATTGATATAGGCATTCATGCATCATTATTGAGATCTGCAGGCTTATCTGAGCTCCTAGTTATTATAAACTCAAAATGCATTTCCAAAAACAGCGCTGAATTAAAAAATAGTGAATGCACTTCCATTCTTCTGCGCTCTCCCCCATTCGGCTGCATCCCTCCCATGATTCCATGCACAAACAAAGCAAAAAATCAAAGAAGATGAACCAACTCAATATAAACCAATAATAAAAAAATTAAAACCAAAAACTTGTATTTTTATTTGAAGAATAAAATTTTATTAATTTATTATATTACTACCACAAAAAAAACAAAAAAAAACTAAACAAAAGAGAAATTATTTTCTAAATGAGAAGAAAAATATAATTATTACACATAAGCTAAAAAAAAATTTCGATTAAATTAGTACAATAGTATAAATTAAATTAAGAATATAAAATAAAATTAATAACAAAACAAGGCAAATTTAAATTATTCTTATTAATCAATTAATTAATTAAAAAAAGGGCATAAATCATTATTAAATAAAATACTATGTTATACAATAGCAATGTCTTTTTTTTTTCTTAAATTTTGTCTGTATAAATGGTTAAGTTATTAAATTTATTTCCCTATTATTTTTTTGTTAAAATATTTATTTATATTTAATACATGTTTTCATTCGCAAATTGTTCTACATTTATTTTTTTTTTTAATTTTTGTTTGCTGTTTTACAATTACAATGTTTTTTACCATTCTGTATAATATTTTTTTTTGTTTTAATAATTTGTCTATAATTAAATTATATTTGGTTTTTGCTTCGCTTTTATTTTTAATTGAAAAATTAAAAATATATAAATATTTTCAATTGTAAGGTTTTTTTTTATAGTTGGTTGGTTTTCTGTTTGTTTATTTTCTTATTTGTTTTGAAAATTTGATATGTTTATGTTGAATTAATGTTCCCATATTAAATGCTGTATATAATAATTTATTTTTAATATATTATGCATGATTTAGATTTTGTATGTTTCCTCCAGAACATGTTTCTTTTTGTGTTAAATAAGATAATTCACGTTTTGTTGTCGCATGTTTTTTTTAATGCTAAGTTTTGTCTTTTAATGCTTCTGTCTGTTGCACTTTTTTGTTTCCTTAATGTTGTTTTTTTTAATACATTTAATACAATCATGCTTTTTCTTTTGTTTTTTTTTTTTAAGTTTTGCATATTAGAAATTTATTTTCTTTATGCAGGTAAACTAATGCCTATAAAGGGCTTATGCATTGTAGGCATTGTAAGAGAGGTTAACAAATTAAATAATTTTCAAAACTGAAGAAATTTTTGCATTTTGGTACAATTCAGCTAAGCTTTTGATTAGCTGAATTCAAATTGAATGATTTTTTTTTCAGAATATTAATAGAAAAATCTAACCCTATTTTACTTTTAAAGAATTTAAATCGAATGAAGCAGTCAAAGCAAATTTATAACTCGGCACAAGCTAAATGACTCTAAATGCTGAATTTGTTTAAAAAAAAAACTGATCTCCAATTTGTGTTTAAATAAAAACCTTCACTTATCAAATGCCTCATCTTGAAAATGCACCCAAAACAAAGTTGCCACTTTCAGAACATGAACGATATTAATTATATTTAGAGTAGAGATTGCTTACGGACATTACTCGTACTAATATAATATTAAATTGTATTTTTTACACTTAAATCCTAAAGAGAAATAAAAAAGGCGCAATGAATGATATGCATTAGTATTTTGTTTTTGTTCATTGTGTTCTGAAAAAAATTACAAACTTTGCTGAATGATTTTTCAGATGGACAAAGATTCTACAATGCATAAGAATATAATTGTTATACTACACTAATTTACTAGAGAAATGATTTTTTTAAATGTTTACTTATATATCTTGGACGGAATATATATATAAATATTTTTTTTCTTTTTTTATTTCATTTACTTAAAATAATAAAAACAAACAAATATGTTGAAAAAAATGTATATAATTAAATAAATAAGGAATGGAAAACTTTCAAAATCCCAATATTTTGTATAATTATAAGTAGATTTAAATATATGTATATATATTTATAAACAAATGTATTTTTTTTTAAATTAAAACAAAACAAAAAAAATATATATTTTGAATGAAAACTTTGGAGTTAATTTAAAATATGCCTTTGGTATTTAAACATTTTGATATTTATAATTAAAATTATATGTAAGGACAACTTTGGTAATTGCTACTACTAAATAAACAAAAATAAAATTACATTCAGCCAGGTAGAACGCTAGCTGAATAAGATCAATATGTTGGAAAAAAAATAACTTAAATCTAGGTAAAAATGTTTTTTTTTGTTTTTTATTGAAAGAAAAATTGAAGAAAATACTATTCAGGCGCTGAATTGATTATAGGTGATGTATTGGTTCTGTTTTAAGCTTTTGAACGTTAGTGGTAGTTAACATAATTTCATAGTTTTAGGGACATCATACGAAAAAATTGATTGTTGGTTGATAGATTCCAAATGAGCTTGCTAATTATTTTAAAATCCAACCCATGAGCGATTACGGATTATGACATTTTACAATACAAGTAATGACATCAACCAGATTGGAAAATGAATGCATGATTAAGATTTAAATCACATTAGGCCAACTGAGAGTTTTGAGTCACCACATGTCACAGATTGAGAGAAAATCCCACAATTGATACAGTTCTTTCCCAAAGGGGAAACCAATAAAATTTAACACTCGCAAATTGTTAAAACCTCTTATTTGTATGTCAAGGACCATAATTAATGTTATCGTACACAATTTTAAGAAAATTCTTAGAGTGCTAACAAGGCGAGGCCATGATTGATGTAGCTGTACGCAAACTCACCTCTTAACAACTGCTAACAAATGGCTCTCAGTGATAGACGAAACCACGATTTCCTTAGCTAGCCGTCAAGGCGTTAACACATCTATCTAAAACAAACTTCTATTTTTGCTGAATTGGATTTTGAAGTGAAAGTTATAGAAAAGTTGTTCTTATTTAATTTAGGGTTTCCACAGAGGACAAGTAAGTTAGTTAAGTTAGTAGATAAGTAGGCTAGTTTTTCAGTAATTTTTGTCTAGCATGTAAGTTAGTTCTAAGTTGAATTTAAAATAAAAATGAATTTAAAAAAAAAAAAAAAAAAAAAAAAAAGTTATAGAAATAAGTCAACAAATGCCTAATGATAGAAGACGTACTAATAATTGAAATCGCCTTAGTCCATGTATTTTTTTTTATCCAAAAATGGGTGCTTACAACATTTTTAATGAGCTGAATTGCTTTAAAATGATATATAGATAGGAGAAAATATTTGTACAGGCTTTCAAACATGTTCAAAATTGTATTCAGCAACAACAATGTACCTGAACACTACTCAAGTGACTCAATTTAAACTTTTATGTTTTTTTTGAATTTCCTTTTCAAGCCAAAATAATACAAATAAGTCACCAAATGGCTCAGGATAGAAGTCGAACTAAAAATTCAAGTAGCCTTTGATGCTTTCACTTTATTTATTTTTTAACAAAAACCAAGTGCTTGTAAAATCATTTATCAGCTGAATTGCTTTCAAATCATATATAGATCTGAGAAAATATTTGTATTCACTTTTAAATTTCGGTGAAATTGTATTCAGCACCAATTTCTTAGCTGGAAATTATTCAAGAGACTCATCTAAAACTTTTATGTTTCTGCTGAATCTCAGTTAGAACCAAATATTTGACAAATAGTCAAAAAATGACTCGAGTTAGAAGACGAACTAATAATTGACATCGTATTGATGATTAAACCAAGTGCTTACAACATTTTTGGTCAGCTGAATTGGTTTATGATAATATATGGATCGGAGTAAATATTTGTACAGGCTTTTCAATTTCTACAAAATTGTATTTAGCAACAAATATTTATCTGTGCATGCTTCAAGTGAAAGCTGAATTTTTGCTGAATTCAAATTTGAAGCGAAATTTATACAAATAAGTGAATAACTGCTGTAGGATAAATGACGCACTAAAAATTAAAGTCGGCTTAGCTGCTGAAACATTTTTCTTAAATCCACAACGAAGTGCTTATAAATCTTTGATCAGCTGAATTGCTTTCAAATAGTATATAGATTGAGAAAATAGTTGTGTAATATTGTATTCAGCAACAAATATTTATCAAGGCATGTTTCAAGTGATTCAATTAAAACTTTTAATTTTCTGTTGAATTTTTTGAAGCGACAATTATTCTAAAAGGTCAGCAAATGACTCAGGTTAGAAGACGAATTAATGATTAATATCGGGTTGGCTCCGCAAAGCTACTAATTCATTAACGGCTAGTTAAACCGTATTTATCAGCAAAAATCGATCCGTAAATGATTGTATGGCCTAAAAAAACAAACACAATCAATACAGAAATCTATGACAATTGAAAGTTTCATTCACTGAATTGATTCGAGATGGTAAAACATAAGCAAGTCGGAAATCTATGACAATTGAATGTTTCATTAATTTTTCGCAAGCTGAATTGATTCGAGGTGGTAATATACAATCAATGCAGGAATCTATAACAATTGAAAGTTTCATTCAGTCTTCGCAAGCTGAATTGATTCGAGATGGTCAATTTCATTCAATAACCAATGACTAATAAAACATTCAACAGTTGTTTGTTAGCTGAATTGCTTTTAAATGGTTAAAAGCTGTGGATAAATATACGAACAATTGCTTATGAATTATTAAAGTCGTATTCAGCATCAAACATTTTTTTTTTGTCAAGAAACATGCTGAATCAAATAATCATAAAACAAATGATTGGATTTATTTTAGTCCGATTTCACTGAATTGCGTTGAAATGAATTAAATTTATATTCAATAATCAGTGATAAATAAAACAGTCAACGTTTTTTTTGTTAGCTGAATTGCTTTAAAATGGTCAACAGCTGTGAATAAATGTACGAACAAACGCCTAAAAATAATAAATTCGTATTCAGCAGCAAAAATTTCTATCTTATCTAATCGAATTTATTCTAGTCCGCTGAATTGCGTTGAAATGAATTGAATTAATATTCAATAACCAGTGATAAATAAAACAGTCGACGTTTCTTTCTTGTTAGCTGAATTGCTTTAAAATGGTCAACAGCTGTGAATAAACGTACGAACAAACGCCTAAAAATAATAAATTCGTATTCAGCACCTAAAATTTCTATTTTATCTAATCGAATTTATTCTAGTCCGCTGAATTGCGTTGAAATGAATTAAATTGATATTCTATAATCCATCGTCAGCTGAATTCCTTTTAAATTTCTAAAAGCAGTGCATAAAAGTTCGTATAATCTACTAAGAATCACAAAATTCGTATTCAGCTGCAAAAATTACCTTTTCTTCTTATCAAGAAACCTCTTGATGAATCAAACAATCATAAATCAATTACGCTTTATGATTTTTTGATTCAGCAAGAAGTTTCTTGATTAGAAGAAAAGGTAATTTAAATTTATTCTATTTAGCTGAATTGCGTTGAAATTAATGATATGACAAGTAAGTTGGAAATAATTTCACTGGTGGGAAATGTTGGGCTGTTGTAAAATTAGAAACGCCAAAACTCTATTAAATTCGTATTCAGCGTCAAAAACTCATCCTGAAATGAAAAAACTACCTCGCTAACGACAAAACACGCGCATTAATCACCATTTCAGCCCGCTGAATAGCATTTCCATAATAAGAAGTTATAAAAAAACGTCTTAGTCTAAACATTAAAATTACACTCTAGTGTTTTTTACTCGCTTTTAAGTAGTTAATTGTTTTTTTTTCTTATTTTAATTTTTGTATATTATATAACTTTTTTTTTGTTTGTCTCTCTGTTCAGAAATTTCTACGAAATATGATATGTAAATGATGTAATTCATTTGTTTGTTTCGTGTTTGGGATTTCAGTTTTTTGTTTGTTTGTTATGTCTCTTCAAGTACAAAATTGATTGTTCTTGCATTATATTTGCTTGTTTTTTGTTTAGTAACATTAACTACTTGATTCAGTTAGTTATGTAAGTTGGATTAATTTTTTTTTGTCTTGCCATTTAGTTTCATAAATTGTTTTGTATTTTTTTTTTCTTACTGTGGGCGGAAAACAGTTTTATTTAGTTGTTGTTCAATCAAGAGGAGGAAAATTGTTTCTTGTTAGCATTAATATACCGTTTTTAAATGATTTTGTTTTCTTATTTTTTTTCTCTATTTAAATAGCCAAATTATAGCTGAATAGAATTGTTATGTATAATATCCTACATTAGCATCGAAATGAAGGTATGTTTTTTTTTTGTTAAAAAATATTACAAATAATTTTTTTTGTTTATATTTGTTTTCTTATGTGAAACCCTTAAGTTTTTTTTTTTAATAATTTTCTTCCTTAAACTTTTCATATATATGATCATTCATGTGTTTAAATTGTTTTGGTATTTAAATTTAATTCCTAATAATATGCGTAGCATTATATAATATAATTTTTAAAATAGCCTAATTAATATTTTGTTGAATTTATCTGTTAATTTATTATTTTTACTTTTTAACTGATTTTTTTTTGTTGTAAAAGAAGGATCATTTATCGTTGTTTATCCAGAATTCACATAATTTAAGTTTTAAATTGTATTTTTTGTTTGTCTCTTAAATTTGTTGTTGTAACTAACTTCACATGCTTAAACAATTCTCATAAAATTGTTTTTTTCATATTTTATAATATGTTTTATTTAATTTAATTTATATTGTTTTTTTTTTATGTTTTAACTTTGTTTCACTTTGTATTTTTATAAATCTAGAAAGAGAGCTATGTAAAGGGCACATTCGGTTAAGCTATATTTATATATATTTTATTTAAATATTTTCTTTTAATATATATATGTTTGTATATATTAAATAGTTTTCTAATAAACAAAACCACAGTTGAAAAAAAATTTAAAAAAAAATGCAATCCAGGTAAATGATATACAGAAGACAAAAAAAAAACTCAATAAAACTGAGCTGAATTTGAGTAAAATATGCCGATTGATTAACAAATGCATACTGAATACTTTTTCACATCCAATTGACAAATTCAGCTCAGCTGAATAAGAAAAATATCGAATAAGAAATTTAATTTTGGTCGAAATGTTCTTCTAAGATGGTAAATTAGGTAGACAAGACGTGCTGAATTGCATTTAACTTCATTGTAAATTAATTATAAATTCTAGAAAAAGTTCCTGTAAGATAGTTTTTTTCTTAGGAGTTGTTTTTTTTTATTTTGTTTCCATTTTAGATTATTTTTTGTTTGTCTTTTAGTATTATATTTATTCTAATACCCTAACGCATTTAATTTATTATATATGTATTCACAATAATATTCACAGTCATAAGAACTATGCTTTTTATTATTTATTTATATATTTCTTGTTTAAATGATTTTTTTAGATTTTTGTTTTCATTTAAATTATATTGAAACTTAAGCTGAATAGGTTTCTTATATGTTTTTTTTTTGTTTCTGCTATTTTTATTAGCGTTTATATCCGTTTTTCCTATGCATGAAATGTTAGCTAGCCGCTGCTAAATGTTTATATTTTATTCTGGTCTATGTTTGCGTTTTTGTTTTGTTAATATTTGTATAACTTTTGCGCGCGCAAAAAAAAATTCAAAAGAGAGGGAATAGAAAATCATAAAATTGAAGTTGGTTAAGTTTGAAAATAAATATACTATGCCGCTACATGTGATGCTGTTGGTAGTACGTATGAGTACAATCCTCCTCCTGGTCCTGCCGCTCCGGAAAATAATGCTGCCGGTATGTTTGCCATTGCCGTCGTTGATGTATTTGACGACGACGAAACGGGTCAAGTTGGTGTTGTCATTAAGAATTGATGATGAAGTTCACGTTCCGCTTTCTTACTGAGCAGATCATGCCTTGATTCCATACCCGCTCCTCTGTTGAGAATAAAAAAAAGAGAAAAAACAAATAAACTCTGTTAGAATGGCACGAATAAAACATTTCGAATAACAAAGATATTCTTTAGATTTACATAAGAATTTGAATAAGAACTTTTGGAAAAGGTTTATTTTTTTTTATTTGAGTTAACTTAACTGGCGCCCAACGCTTAATATTTAAGAAAACAAAAAAGAAATAAGCTTGAAGCTAAATAATTTACTTCCCTATTTTGTCAACTATATGTAAAGCAGTAAGACTGACTATAAAAGCTTATAAATATCTATATACTTTAGCTGAATCGTTAATCATTTCTCAAGATATACTTTTTGGTCCTCATTTTTGTTTTTGCAAAATTTATGAGAGGGTTTTTCTTTTTATGTATTTAAGAGAACAGCAAGAAAATAAATAAAAAAAATAACATGTGCAAGTGTTTGGCATAAATAAAATAGGATAACATGTGGGTAAATAATTCAATTCGGTATGTGTACCATTTTGTTTATTTATATTCAGCTGGTAGGGGATGAAGCGAAAATTGAATATTTTTTGTTTGTTATCTGTTTGGCTACCTCTTCCTTATACTCCTTATACAATTTTAATAATGCATTTTCTCGCTTTTCCCAATACGATAAAAAGAGGAAATTTATTTCCTGTTAGTCGTGGAAAAATTGAAAATAACTAAATTCGTAGTTTGAGAGGGTGTTTCGAACGTGTTATTGCGCCGCTCGTATGTGGACACAATGCTCGTGTGAGAATTGTGTGATATGCATTTGAATTAGAATTCGTATTTTGTCGTTTGTTTATTCCCATCCTTAGTTCTTAGTCGTTGAAGTTTCTTGAAAGAATTTATGGTATTCCCCCACAGGAACTTTGAACCCCTTTCTGTTGACCCTTTTCAATTGCATAATAATCATAATGGCCCAAAGGTGAATTTTTTTCGCCTAAAGGGTGAACAAGAAAATAACCAACAAGGACGATTTGGCTGCTTATTTATCGATAAAGGAGACAGTTTTGCTATTTGGGGTTGCCATTAAGAACGTGGTGAGAGGAATGGAAACACATTGGGAAATTATTTTAAGTACTTAATGAAATTTTTATGACGCTCCTGTGGGCTGTATTTTTAGGTTAACTGAAATAAAAAAGGGGTTAACACGATTGGGGTTTGGAGAAACATTTTTAATGTTTTGAACGTGTTTTTGGTACATTAGAACGCTTTTCATTTTGGAGAGGGCTTATGAAATTAATTGGCAGATGTTTTGAATTTATTTATTATTTCAGAGGCTTCCTATGTATTAATATCTATTTGCTTGGTTCTTCTACCCACAAGGTTAAAACCAAATTTGAGATTTGTATACCTCAACAATTGCACGAATGTTGTTTTTGTTTGTCCTTCATCGTCAGATACAAAAATCGGGTGGAAATACATTGTAAGCGCTTATTTAGCGAATTGAATAAAACGAATATATTTATTACATTTCAATCCTTTACGATATAAGCTACGCTGAATTGATCGATAAAAGATGGCAAAGTCTAGAAGTGTCTAACATTACCAAAAAAATATAACTACCCTGAGGAAGGAGGTATTTCGTTTAAGATACTTGAAAGCGCTTATTCAGCGTAGTGATTGAAATAAAATTAAAATCATAAAACTATTAAGATATAAAAGCCGCTGAGTTTTAAAAAGATGACAACAAGTCTAGAAGTGTCTAAAATTAATACAAATATGACAAGAACAACGTCGAATAAAAAATTCGAGTGGATTAACATTGTAAGCGCTTATTTTAGCACATTGATTCAAATGAATTTGTATATTATCTTTAAATCCTTTACGATATAATCTCCGCTGAATCGCGCTGAATTCGGTTTTAGATGCAAACAAAGTTTAAAAGTGTCTAACTTCCTACAAATCTTGGTTTCCTGAGGAAGATGGTATCTTTTGTAAGAAACATTGTAGGCCCTTATTCAGCGTACTGATTAAAATTAATAAAAATATTAAATTGAAATTGTCAAAGAAATAAATGCAGCTGAATTAAGCGGAATTTGATATAAGACGACAACAAAGTCTTGATGTGTTTAACGATACTTTGTTACTTTGAACATGACAATATTTCTTGTAAGATCAACGTCGGATTCAAAAATCGAGTGGAATAACATTGTAAGCGCATATTCAGCGCATCGATTAATGTGTATAGGTATATTATTTTGAAATCGTTAATAATATAAACGCCGCTGAATTGAGCTGAATTCAATTCAGATGACAACAATATCTAAAAGTGTGTTACATTAATGCAACTCTAGGTTTCCTTAAAGACGGTGGTATTTTTTTTATTTTAGAGCAGGATGATCCAGCTTAATATGGGGTAGAATTTAATAGAAACCTTTTATCCAACGCAATGGATATATTATTATTCATTAGTATGTCTGGTTTATAAAATCGAACTATATCTAGCATGGTTTACAGACCACTTATGTCTGCTATAACGTTTGGTTCCATAAAACTAAACAATCAGAATACATAAATCATGCGAGAAACCGGTAGAAACATATTCGAAATGAATATAGGGCCGTTTTTTAATTATAAGCATATATTCAGCACACAGAACTAATTGTGTATTCTAATATTCATGATCAAATAAGTGGAGAATGGTGAAAAGTAAGTTGAATACCAACTTAATTTTTGCAGGTGGTCTCAAATCCATCAGTATAATATTTATACATCTGATGAAGTCATAAAAGTTCTGACATCAACTATGAATATCAATATTTATCCAAGTTTACCAGTTGATCTGAAACGTGTTCTTGAAGACCTAAGAAGGGTCATCTATTCATCAAAATTAAAGAGATGAACCAAATAGTAAAGATAATCACATGGATAAAGGACTCCTCAGTAGAGATATCTTCGACTTAGACCAACTGTTCCCTAAAATCGAATGCCACAAATAATAATTTCGCTTCCATTAGGCTCTACTGAAGCTATTAGCAAACCAGAAATATTAACAGCATAAAGGCCTTATGGGAAACATATTGCCAACTATAAAAAAAAAACTCTCTTAAAACTGCTCAGGCAGTTATCGAAATCTTACATAAGCTTACCGAAGCCTTACAGAAGCTTAATTTATTTATTTATTAAACAGCAAAAATTCAGCAAAAAATCAATCAGAATAAAATTATTAAATAATAATAAAAGAAATAAACAAACACAAATAGTTGCAGCTTCTATAGTCTTTAATCAGAGGGTTACTCAGATGTGTAAGCTTCTGTTATACTTTGAATGGAGACTCTACCGAAACTATTTAACAAAATGGAGGATATATGTACAGCACACTCGTGCCTGGAAGATGAAAAATATATTAACAAAGGTTAAACGATCAAAGGTCTATAAAGCCTGTGCAACTGCTGATATAATTGACTCCAAAAATGTTCAACTTCCATCTACTAGTACTATAGAAGCTCTATAGAAGTAGTATAAAATTGGAGACTTGTAAATTGATTGGTTGAATTCGAGGAATTTTGCTGCAATTGAAGAAAATCAAATTGACTTTAACGACAGGTGCATGTTTGGATGTTATAGGTGGAATCCCGTCAAGTCGTGGTATTTCTAAACTTTCAAATCGATTGGAATGCGTACAGGCCGAGGTCGAAATGATAGTCTTTCGTGAGTGTTTTGTTGGAGGCGGTAGGTACTAGTGTCTTGTGCAAAGTTAAATTTTCACGAAGTAGACTTTTTCATTTCTATTGTAATTGGTGAACCATCAGTTCTGACTAAGAGGCTGAGACTTAAAATTTTGCCCGAACTACTTTTAGCATTACCAAAGTATTTGTCAGCCTTCTTGACATAACAGAATTGTGTGTCATTTGGATATGGGGAGGCATGACATCAAGGTACTATTGAAGCTACTAATGAAGGTTTTTGAAATGAACGTTAAGTGAATATTATAAAGTCTAAAAGAAAGAGCTAGGAGGATCATGACCTGAAATATCGCTGGCATAACAAAAAGGCACAGTTTAAGACAAAATTGATTTCTAACATTTTAGGGAAAAGCATACTTGACTGAGAATTATCGTTAGCGCCGAAGATGCACAAACTTAATGGACAAGCAGAAGACCTTACATAAAGAAAAGTTCAACCTTTCGATATGTGAGATGATGTGATCATTTTCTATAGTTATGGCTACTATTTTGCATTTAGGCAGATTGAGAAAGTAATGGTTATCCTTGCTAGAAAATATATTTTCAGCAATTTCATTCTGATCATATTTAAGGCATCTCGGTGCTCCAAAAAACATTATTGGATCAACTTTCGACCTAAACCAATTAAAAATGAGAGTACAGCTCTAGCTTTAAAGCTATTAACTAATGAGATCAATTCAATTATGGCAAATTGATGAACTAATTGGAATATAAGCACTGCCTTTGTGCAAACCAAATTTATTTATTACAAACTGGCCCGTCAAACGTTGTTTTGACCGCCTACAGCGCCACCTGTTGAGAATTTTTCAATTTTTCTTTTTTCCTAAACCTTCGCGGAGCAATTACGAACAAATCCGCAGAAGGAAGTATTCAATTTGGTCCAGTCGTTTTCGAGTTTTAAGCATCCGAACAAACCAAGATCTATTTTTATATATATAGATGAGTTGCTTCTCTTACTACATGAAACAATATAAAATACTAAGCTCCTCTGGGTTGTCTGAATTTATTCAGCACATAAAGAAATACTGAAGTTCTTTGGAACTTAATCTTTTGAAGCTATTCAAATGATAATTAATTCAGCACAGAGAAATGTGCCTGCAGCATGCAAACAAATACCTGAATTTCATTAAAAATACCATCGATGCATGCTTTAATCGCTGTGAATGGCTCAGGATCATATCATTTTTATCTGAATTTACTACATTTATTCAGAGCATATACAAATATTCAATTTTAGTCAATTGCACATATTTCATTTGATTGTTTTATTTCAGCATAGAACCCAAAACCTGGGATTCCAAAAACTAACCGAAGAAGAATGGGGAATTACAGATTTGGTTGAATAAATTCAGCGCACTGATTTTATGGAATATTTTTTTTATTCGTATTTTGTTACTAGTCAACTCGATTCGATTAATATTATTGCATCAAAAGTATTTCCAAATAATTGGAAAATATAGACGGGGGTCACACATGACTGATTCCGTGGAATAAAATTGTTGTTTCTTTGGCAAGTTCAGTCTTTCGAAATTAAAATGTAATCCAAAATCCCTTTTATTTGCAATTTTTTATAGTTTTTCATTTCATAGAGTGTTTAGCTTTGAAGGGAACTGACGTGTTCGTAATTTGAAATATAATTATAAAATAACTGACACTCCTAACAAGATAACCAAAATTATTAAAACCACAAATATTTTTTAGATTCACCAGCAGTTTATTGTCTCTGCGATCTTTTTTACATCTACCTATTTTTCCTGCTTTGTTCGTATGCTTTAATTCATAAACACATAAATATATCACCGCTGAATACAAGTGAATCTTATTCAGCAACGTTTTTAGCAATTCGATTGAAGCTTCTTTCGATTTTAAATGCTAAAATCGTTGCTGAATTAGAGTCATTTGTTATCAGCACTACTTTATATTTTTGTTTATGAATGAAATAGTTTATTTCTAAAGTGTGAATCTTATTCAGCAACGTTTTTAGCAATTCGATTGAAGCTTCTTTCGATTTTAAATGCTAAAATCGTTGCTGAATTAGAGTCATTTGTTATCAGCACTACTTTATATTTTTGTTTACGAATGAAATAGTTTATTTTTAACAGCCTAAAAGTGTACCTGAATATGGTTTATTCGTATTCAGCGCATCTATCAGGTTAGTTGTAAAACAAATGAAGCATTAATTATACGTAGCTAGTAGTCGATTAAATACCTATTCGGCAAATTTAAATGGGTGATATTCTAAACAAAATTCGAGCGAGACTATACAGTTCGCTACGGTAGTATCCTATCCAGTAGGTGCAATGAGGTTTTGCTGCACCTGACCAGATGTGGGCGTTGAACTCAAGTTTGGGGCATATATACGCTTTACATATTGTGGCCAGAATAGAAGGGGTGAAATATTTTTTGCATCGATTAAGGAAACCTTGCCATTTCGCTGCGTTTTTAGCGATTTCGAATATGTGGTCGTTCCAACGAAGGTCGTTTTTCGGTTTCGGCGATGCAAGTGCCATCCATGGATAATGGCTGTAAATTTTGATTTCGCTTAGATGACAGAAGAAAGCATTGTGTTTGATTAAAATTCCACTCTATTGGGTTTACCCCATTTAATTATCCTGTCAAGATCGGAATTTAATGAGCTTAACATGTTAAGCCGTTTCTGTTCCACGTCCGAAGATAAAGGGCGTATATGAGAAGTTGAGAGTGAATGGATTTAATTAGAAGTTGCAGACAAAAGGTCAAAATGAGAAAAAGTGTCGGAGACAGAACGGAGCCCTGGGGAACACCAGCAATTATTTCGTGAGTAGCAGACTTGAAAGACTTGAAACCGTCCAAAACAACTTGAATTGAACGTTTCGAGAGATAGTTTCTAATCCATAGAAGAAGAGTTTCATCGATTCCAAAAGCACGCATTTTCGACAAAAGGGTTTAATGCCAAACCCTGTCAAATGCCTTTGAAATATCAAGTGCAATGATCTTGTTTTCGCTACCGAGGTTCCACTTGGTTCCACTTTTCCGTGAGACATGTCAACAAATCACCAGTGGACCTGATGCAACGAAAACCGTATTGTCGGTCATTTAGGAGTTTTCTTGATTCAAGATATTTCATGAGCTGACGGTTTATCAGCGTTTCCATGACCTTAGAAAGAAGGGACGTATGTGTAATTGGTCGGTAGTTGGAGAGAGAAGAAGATTCGCCTTTTTTATGGACGGGCTGGACAAATGCTGTTTTCCTGTTTACTCGGGAAGAGTCCTGATGAATAGGATAGATAGAAAAGCTTACGCAGTGGTTTTGCCAGCGTGGAAGCTCAACTCTTCAGAATTATGGGGGAGATACCATCTGGACCAGACGATTTGTGAAAGGTAAGATCTAATAATACTCCTGCGACTGTACGAGTACGGAAGTGGATTGGTCCCATAGAATCTTCTACGTTCTCAAGTACAGGAAGAGACTGGCCACAATCTGGTAACGTGGAATTGGTGCAAAATGGGCTGCAAGCAGATTGGCTTTGTCTAACGAGGTGACAGCTTGAATGTCATTGTAAATGAGTGTGGGAATGGAAGATGAGGTCGAAGTCTTAATGGTTTTGACAAACGACTGAAAGTTTTTACTACCTTTGGGACATGTAGAATTTTTTGCCTCAGCTTTTGGTCGTGGGAGAACTTGACACGCTTGATGCGAGCATTACAGTCGTTTAAGGCTCTTTTGAACTTAAGTCGGTTTTCCTCAGTAGGATTGGTCTTATATAACCGAAAACATAACACTTTCGACTTTACTGCCTCTTTGCAGCTCGAGTCATACCACCCGTTTGCCTTAGGTTTGATACTCTTCACCCGGTGAGGGATAAAGGATTTCATACCCAGGAGAATGATGTTCGTTATCGCAGTAGCATGCACGTCATTATCGAGGAAGCATAATGACCAGTTAAAGTTCTTAAAGAAATCGTTAAGAGCTTCCCAGTTGGCTTTCTTGTATTGCCATACGGTTCTTTTCGGAATTTGTTCTTTAATTACGTGGTTGGAGTACGAGAAATTAGCGGATACGATACAGTGTAAGCGGCTTGACTTTAAATTCCGGAACCCGCGTTGGCTCATTTACAAGCTGGGTTAGCAAATATCTCAACATACCTTCCGTCGGGTGTTGACTGTCCAGGATGTAGAAGCCACGATGAATTGTGTACATTGAAATCGCCCGCAGTGACGATTTCAGTGTGAGGATACAGGGATACAATTCTTGAGATGGAGTCAGACAGCTCATCAAACTCATTATAAGTCGAGTTGCTGTCCACTCAGGATTATCGTCAGCAAATTCGGAGGGAAGTTTTTTCCTTGTCAGCAATGTAAATCAGATTGAATGAGAACAGTTTTCTGGGAAAATTTATTCATGAAAGGCCTGACTATCTTTCAAAGTTCATTTGTAAATAGTAATTCATTTGAATTACTGCTAATTGTATTCAGCCCTGCAAAATTTATTTGTATATGAAAGAAAATATTTTCTTAGTTCTTTTTAATTCTTCCTGAATTTTAGTTATTTGTATTCCGCGCATCTATCAGGGTAATTGTCATATAAATGAATTATTTGTTAAGTTATTCCATTAAATAACTATTCAACTGACTGCAATGGCTGATATTCTAAACAAAAATAATAAAATTCGATCTTTTCTGTTTCATATGGAATTGCTGAATCCTTGCTGAATTATAGTATAATGTATTCAGCGCTGCTAAATTTATATATTACGGGTGATCCAAGTAGATATACTTTTTTCAATAGCCTTTTTTGACAGATCACGTGTGAGTCGTGTCATGCTGTCATGTTATTTTTGTTTAGTATTGTTTGGCATTTCATAATGGAAAGACTTACGCGTGAACAACGTTTACAAATTGTTCAACTTTATTATGAAAATTCACGTTGTGTGAGGAATGTGTTTCGTGCAGTTCGCTCAACCTATGGTCAACATAATCGGCCTACTGAGCGTACTATTCGCAACACCATCACCCTTTTTGAGACCCAAAATTCATTATTGGATAATATTCGACCGAATAGACCACGTCCAGCACGCTGTGAAGAAAATATAGCGGCCGTAGCTGAGAGTGTACACGAAGACCGTAGAGAGTCGATTCGGCGCCGTTCGCAGCAACTTGGACTGACGTATGGAACGACTTGGCGCATTTTACGTCAAGATCTTAAAATGAAAGCGTACAAAATACAGCTTGTGCAACAACTGAAGCCGCTCGACCTTCCCAAGCGACATCGCTTCGCTCTATGGGCTCTTGAAAAGTTCCAAGAAGATCCGACGTTTTCGAGGCAAATTTTGTTTAGCGATGAGGCCCATTTCTGGCTCAATGGGTATGTAAACAAACAAAATTGCCGCATTTGGGACGAAGAGCAACCTGAAGAGATTGAAGAACTGCCACTTCATCCAGAAAAAACAACGGTTTGGTGTGGTTTGTGGGCCGGTGGAATCATCGGTCCATATTTCTTTAAAAATTATGCCGGTGCGAACCGGCGACCGTTATCGTGCCATGATAACCGACTATTTGATGCCTGAAATTGAAGCTCGTGATCTCGGCGACATTTGTTTTCAGCAAGACGGCGCCACTTCCCACACATCGCATCAATCAATGGACTTATTGAGAGAACATTTCGGTGAGTACATAATTTCACGTTTTGGGCCGGTCGATTGGCCACCAAGATCGTGTGATATCACACCGTTAGACTTTTTCCTGTGGGGATATGTAAAGTCAAAAGCTTATGCCGACAAACCCGCTTCGATTCAGGCCTTGGAGGAAGACATCACGCGTGTCATTCGCCAGTTACCAGTCAAAATGCTCGAACGAGTGATCGAAAATTGGACTCAACGGATGGACCATCTGCGACGTAGCAACGGCCAACATTTGATAGACATAATCTTCAAAAAATAAATGCCAAAGAATGTTCTTTCAAATGATAATAAACATTCTCCATTAAATTTGAATTGTCTGTGTTTTTTTCTTTAAAAAAGTAGGGAACCTCGAAATGGATCACCCTTTATATGAAATTAAAACTCTTCTATTATTACTTTTTTATTCTTGCTGAATTTTAATTTTCGTATTCAGCGTATCTGTCAGGGTAATTGTCAATTAAAGAAATCATTTGTTAAATTTAGTCCATTAAAAACCTATATAACAAAAATAAATGGGTGGTATTCTGACCAAAAAATAATAAATTTCTGTCTTTTCGTTTTCATATGTAAGTGCTGAATCATTGCTGAATTAGTGTCTAATTTAGTCAGCGCTGCTAAATTAATATGTATATGAAAGAAAATATTCAATTGATTTTTTTAACTTCTGGCTGATTTTGGATTTTTTTGTATTCAGCGGATCAGGGTAACTTTAATTAAACAAATCATTTGTTAAACTTAGTCCTATTTAATAACTCTTCAACAAATATAAGGGGTGGTTTTCTAAGCAAAAAATAATAAATTTCCTATCCTTTCACTTTCATAAGTAAATGCTGAATCATTGCTGAATCAGTGTTACTTGTATTCAGCGCTGGTAAATTAATATGTTTATGAAAAAGAAGAGTTTCCTAAAAACGTTGCTGCCTTAAAAAACCCATTGGAACCCCGAATTAAAATAAAAAAAACATGTTATTACATTTTGAAACATAAAAAAATTACAAAAAAAATTGCAGTATCACACCTAATCTATGTTAAGCTACATTTAAAAAACACACACTTAATACATCAATTTTACAAAAGTGAGTTCCATGTGATCAATTCTTTCTCCAAAAAAACAATAAAAAACAAGTGCAATTCAAAATTTGCTTACTTAAAACAAAAACAGATGTTTTACAAAAAACCACCAAAATATAAACAAAAAAAGAAAAAGAGAAAACGAAGATCTAAATTAAACTAAAAAAATAAACAGAAATACATACGTCTCTAAAAAGATGATTTTGGTGCTGATGATTTTGATGGTGCTGTAGTGAATTTACAACAACTGGTTGTAGTGCGTTACGATTATTGGTAAGATTATTATTATTGTTTAAATTTGTGGTTGTGGTAGTGGTTAACATTGTTGGCAAAGTGCTGCAGCTGACTGGTACCCCTCCGCCCATCATTAATATTTCATAATTCTGACCGTTAATTAACTGACGATGACACTGATTTGAATTGTAGACCGCCATCGATTGGTGACCAGCTGCCGCTGCTGCTGTTGCATTATTCATATTTGACAGGACATTATTGGTGGCGGCGACTGCTGATGCTGATGCTACTGCTGCTGCGGCGGCGGCGGCTGCTACTGTCATATCGTTGATCATTTTTGTTTTGGCATATTCAATGCGAATTGAGCCACGATCCGATGATAGCAGATATTTACCTTGAAACTGATTCATTGCAGCACCAGCACTAGCGGCATCTTTAAATTCAATAAAAGCAACCGGATTGTTGACATTGGCATTCATATTGTTGGTGTTGTTGATATATTGTTGGATATTGTTGTTGTTGTTGTTGCAGTTGGTGATGTTCGAATTGTTGCCGTTACCACCTGTGCCAAGATTTGCAGTTGTAGTAGCAGTAGAAGTAGAAGAAGTTGTGCTTGTAGAAGTAGAAGTGAGATTGTGCGAACCTTTTGTGTGCATTCGGAGGCGACAAAAGCCAGGCATACTGTGCAAGTTTTGTTTTTATATAATATTATTAAAATCAAATGTAGAATTATAATTTATAAGTATATAGAGGTAAATGTTTTACCATCGATTTATTTTAATAAACAAAAAATTATAGGGGGGATTTAATGAAAGTTGTAATTGCGGTGCTGAATTGAGTTTGGTCGTATTCAGCGTGGAATTTTCAAACGGAATTGTTATTTGAGGGAGCCATTTGTAGTCAATTGAAATGTATATTATAATGATAAAAACTTATATGAGTCAGGCATATTTTTTTAGAGAATAAATTAATCAATACCCATCTAATCAGCATATTGGTGTCAGAAATGCGGTGCTGAATTGTGTTCGATCGTATTCAGCGTTGAATTTTCAGAGCCAATTGTTGGGTAAAAAAAACTGATGGCAGTAATGACCTGCTGAATTGTATTCGATCGTATTCAGCGTTGAATTTTCAGGGACAATTGTTGGGTAAAAAAAACTGATGTCAGAAATTCGGTGCTGAATTGCGTTCGATCGTATTCAGCGTGGAATTTTCAGTTGGGTAAAAAAAACTGATGGCAGTAATGTCGTGCTGAATTGTATTCGATCGTATTCAGCGTTGATTTTTCAGGGGCAATTGTTGGGTAAAAAAAAATGATGTCAGAAATTTGGTGCTGAATTGCATTCGATCGTATTCAGGGTTAAATTATTACAGACAATTATTGCTTGTAGTATCAAATGAGCTCTTTGATTAATTTTAAAAAGTCTGAGACCTTTTGGCTATTTCAACGACAAGGACTTATTTGTGTCTGCGATAATTTTAGAGTGTAATAAAATAAATATGCATCTCTTCAGCATCTTACTTGTGATTTGATGTGGGATTTGATATGACTTGATTGTGGAATTATGGGTAGCAAATAAAGGTCAAAATTGCGGTGTTTTTGTTTTCTGTTATATTCAGCGTGGAATTTCCTCAGTGAATGGTTATTTCTAGTAGGCAACAAGTGCGTAGACTGATTTTGAAAAATGTCATATCTATTGAGGGAAAAATGATTCCCTTGCTTTGCGATATTTTTCCGATGAAAATGGATTTCAGAAATGCGGTGCTGAATTCCATTCTGTCGTATTTATCGTGGATTTTTTTAGAGGAAACTATTGGGTAACGAATTCTATGATAGTTTTTGAATAATTTGACACCGTTTAAGGGAGCTATTTGAACAAAGAAAAATTGTATTGGTCTGTGATCATTTTACGGTACAAAAGAATAGCCGAAAAGTGGTGCTGAATTGTGTTTGGTCATATTCAGCCTAGAATTTTCGAGAGAATGGTGGTTTGTAGTAATCCTAAAGTTCAAATTTTGTTTTTTAAAAATCTGATATCTTATAGTATGGTGCTGAATTGTATTCATTCGTAAAAATCGAGTTTTTTTTTGTTTAGGTGGTGATTTGAACAAGAAAAATTGTTTTGGTCTGCAATAATCTTACGGTGCAAATAAATGCCCGAAAAGCGGTGCTGAATTGTGTTCGAGAGAATAATGGTGATTTGTAGTTCGAAAATTAATTTTTAAAAATCTGATGTTACGAAATTGTTTCTTTTAGAGAGTAATGAGTTCTATGATTGTTTAAAAAAAAAATCTGACAACGTTAAAGGCTATTTGAACGAAAAAAAGCTTATTTTGGTCTGGGATCATTTTATGATGCAAATGGGTGTCCGAATAGCGGTGCTGAATTAAGTAAGGTTGTATTCAGCGCGCAATTTTCTGGGGGAATGGTTATTCTCAATGGGTTAGAAGTTCTATGATTGTTTTTGAAAAGTCTAAAATATTTTGCTCTGGATATATAAAATAAATTTAGATTTTGAAGAATTTCTCGGTGCAATGAATGTTATGTTATATTATGAATGATATGTTCAGAACCATAATGCATGAAAGCGTGAAACGTGGAAATAAATGTTTAAAATATTAAAGAACGTAGTATCGAATAAGTTTTGCATTTTTTTTTTTGGATTTAGGTTGGACTTTTGTGTCGTAAGTGCATTTACACATCTGGAGAAAAGTTAATAGTGGATCCATTGTAAAATTTGCTGTATCCTGTGCAAACATGAGATCTGCTCCGGATATTGAAAGGATTGGCAAAAGCAGTAGTACCACCACTGCATATCAGTAAATCTGAAATTTAAAAAAAATCGCAACAGCGTGTGGTCAGACGAACATAATTGTTTTGGGGCTTTCTTCAGATCGTATTTTAAAGTTCGAATTTATACGACTACAATACTCGGCCGACCCAGATACCGTGATCATGTAGGCTTATTCAAGCCAGCTAATTTGAGAGTCTTTCAAAGGGGACATTAAGCTGGCATTGTCTATCTGTAATACGCAATTAAAAACCGTTTGGTTCTAATATGTATGAAATCCAGTATTTTAGAGTTTTGCTGACGCATTGGTTTTATTCAGCGCATTTATTTGCATTTTATATTAAAAATTTGTATAGTAAAATATTTTTCCATAATTTAGAGAGAAGTCATTTGGATTGGATGAGAATTGTAGTTGTCATTTCTTGATTTTAAATATAAAAAAAAATACAAATTTTTGGCGCAACAGGCTCGTTAGTACCCAGGGCCTAGCTTTCTCCTCCTGGACCTCCTGTTTTATGTTTTAGACTCCGAACGGCTAAGTTGAGATAAGCTATTCTTGACAATTGATACTACTCGGATGATTTGTCAGATCATCACGAGAGGAGGGCCAGTGAAAAATCATTTAGGTGTTGCTACGGCTGGGAATCGAACCCAGACCTCCTGCGCGGCAGTTCATCGCACTAACCATCGCGCCACTGAGCCCTCAAACCAATATTTAATTTTTATTGGTTTGGCAATATCGATTTAACAGCAGGACTCTGCATAATATGGGCTCCCTAGGTACAAATTGATTGCGAAGGCATAGCCAATTTTTTATCCGTTTTTTCTTGTTTAAGTGTTGGCTTTATTTTGGTACTTTTTCGTAAGTATTCTGTTGCGTATTTTGTTTGAAAATGAAAAAAAAAATTAGAGCTAATGAAATCATGTTCAAATGCGGTATATTCTGGTGCAGGCACGTATTTATGTTCAGTTGAAAAAAAAAATCCGAAGGCAATCAAATACCTGACATATTCTAAAATGAATAATGTTTACATATGGTCAAATAAACCTTGTTCGCATCTCGCTCAATAATACTTATCATTGTCCAAGGAATAGTGTATGCCTTAAATTAAATTATTTGGCTTACATACATCGTCTAATAATGGTTACAAGCTTAATTTGCAGTACCCAATAAAGCCTTAGAGTTCAAAGAATCCAATTCAGCTCAATTCAGCTATCACTTAACACCAACTTCTCCCATTTTGAAACAATTCAGCACACAATGAAACGTTCCGCATTTTGTAAGCAACGGTGAAACTGAATTCCAATTGCACACACAATTAAGACACCACATTTGTATGCTACTACGTAACTCCAGACCGGAATAGGTTACACTTTATTACAACTCTTCCCACAATATGAACACAATCCACACTACGCATCTACCCACAATCATTTTTTTTTCATAAACAATTCCATTTGATTAGCTATTCCACGTTAAATTTCACTGAACTCAATTCAGCGAAGTAATTATAACTTTTTGTCTTCCAACAACTGCGAAACAATGACATTTTTTCCCACATACAAAGTTAATTATGAAAAACAAGGAAAAACTTAACAAAAAACACAAACAAATTAAAAATTACTGACACGTGTGTGTTATGTGAATATAATCAGGTGCTAGTTAACAAGGTGCGTTTCTTTTTTTTTTTAAATTTTGTATTGTGAATGCATCAAACTTCTACTATGTAAAAATGTTTTTTTTTTAATTCTATGATTTTTTTTTATAAACTGCAGCTGTTCTTGTATGCTGTATAGTTAAGTTACACAAAAGTGATAAACAAAAAATTATAAAAACTGTGATTATTTAATTTTTAGTTTTATGCTTTTGTTATAGTGTTTTTTTTTCTGGTTCGTTATCTATAACGTTCCTATTTGTTAGTATTCTTTTTTATTAAAAAAAATAAAAATAAATTAACCTCAAAAAATTAACAAACAAAAATGAAAAATAAAAAAAAAATTCTATTTACAAAATGAATTTGATTTTTGTGAACTTACCTTGAAAAGACTTCTTTGAGTTCATGTTCGGATACAAATTGACCGAGATTAGCGACAAACAACGTTGAACATGGTGCGTTAGCGGCCAAGGGAGGATTTGATGGATGAGTGTTACCGGCTGAGCCAACTGGGCTGGCCAAAGCGGGACTTGATAAAAAATGATGTCCAGCTGCGGTGGCGCCAGGCGGCAGACCGGCTGACATGTGCATCGAGGCTGGATGTATTGCTGTTGTATGATGGGGCGGCATAGCCATTTGGGTCTTAAAAGAAATTCATCTAATTATTCATAAAGTTATGCTGAATTAGGGGGGTTGCTGAAATGGTTATACTATAACTAGAATGGTAAGATGCATGCAAATTTTGAATAAAGGTTATTGTGGAGTTTTTTTTTAAGTTGTAAATATTTAATTTTTTTTGTGGATGGTAGGTGGAACTGGTGGCGGTTTTTCGGATGTTAACAGTATGCTGAATATGAATTCAGCTAAAGAAATTATTTTAAAACTAAGAAGGTCGGTTTGGGTATTTTTTTATTTTTTTTGTTTTTAATTTTAGAAAATCAGGTATGTTGCTTAATTTTCCTGTGTAATGACATTAGAAAAGAACGGCCCCTATTGAACCTATGATTAAGCTTTCTTTAATATTTTAAGGCCGAGCTGTATTTTTCTTTTGAAGTCAGTGGCAGGGTAGGAAATGTATTGGACCGATGTGTGTGGAATCGAGGTTTGAGGTAAATATTGAACATACAATTTTCGTCGATGGCCAACTAAAAAATCTGAATATAGTTTTAAGAGCAAAGCTTATATCAGAGGCCCCATTCTGTTCTCGGTGGCAAAAGTGAAATTTTCCGAAATCAACAATTTTCTACTCACTAGAAGCCGCATAGAGTCTACTACTTTCCAATATGAAAACCCGAAAATGGAATGCACTTGTTGGAAACACGTAGTATTAGTTGTTGAAACGGAACGAAAAAACACTTTCGAATAGAAATGACTTTCGGAACCCAATACAGTGTATGGCCCTAGCTACCATGTCCGTATTCGTCATAGAGCTGTATAAGCCGCCATTAGTGCAAAAAGTACAACTCCATTTATAACTTCCATGCGTTCTGTAAGAAATAAAGAATGCAGAAATTCAACTTGCGTTTTAAATATAATTAGGATTATCGGGAATTATTTTTAACATTCAGCAATGTAAATCGATTGCTGAATGCAAAAAATACCTTTGGAAAAAGAGTTCCCGATAAAACTAATGCTTCCTGATGATAAATGCTATCCGAATTTCTTAAATAGAGCAAAAAACTTCTGAATTTCCAAGCTGAATTCTTTTAAAATACATTCAGCAACCTAGAAAATGGTCTCTTCAGTTTTTAGCTTTTCATAGGAAAAAATTAAGATGAGCTGAATTCAGATCAAAAATGTCTGAAATTTAGAAATAAGCCATTGCGGTTCACGTTCACCTATGCTGGGTACCTGCGTAATAGTCATGAACTTACAATACCGACACAACCCGAAGAGGCCTTTTTTTAGCACCGAATTCTATCGAACCTACCAGCGATCAAACAGCGGTTTCTCGTCCCAAGTTACCAAACAGATTTGCCAGAAGCTGGATTTGATACGATCCAAGAAACAGGTTTTGATTGATAGATCGCATATTAGCTATACCATAGGAGTTATAGCTATCATCACCAATACTAGTCTGGTAGCCAAGTACGCAACAAGACACGGCCTTTATGCACGACTTGAGGAAGATGTAAGTTGTATCTTCAAGCATGCAACAAGACTCGGTCTTTATGATAACGACTTTTGCAGGAGTTCTGTAGGCGATAAAGAAGCTACTTTCATCTGCTTTTTATCTGCCAGGACCACTAAAAAAAGCAAAAAGGAGAAAGAAAGTACTTTTCATCAGCTTTTTGCTTGAGCCCCCTAGATTTTGGCCTATGACGTTTGCAGGAGCTGCGTAGGCCAGAAAGAGAAAGAAGCTACTTTTTATGAGATTTTAAGCTGACATACCCCCTTAAAAAAGCTTTTCATTTGGGCCTACTCCTTTTTAAATCTCTGGGAATTGTCCATGATGAAAGTGAGCAGATCGGAAAAACATATGAAACCCATATGATATCACAGAGGAATAAATCTGGTCTATGAGCGCCGGCAAGTTGTTAACTGCCACTATAAACCAACCTAAAATGGTTCTAGGAATATTGAAGGCTGTGCTGAATTTAATTTCAATAAAAGTTGATGAAGGGAATACAAAAAGCATTTTATAATCCATTTACTATACGGAGCTTTGTGTGTCTTAAATAATTCAGCACTTTTAGCGAAGTCTGAAATATAGAATACTACACATCGAAATTGTTCTGAACACTTTATAAGTTACGCTGAATAACGTTTAAATTGATTAAGCAATAAAGTTACGCAATATGAATTCTTAACTTTAGGTGGCTGATATGCTTACACATTTTGTAAGGCCATTCAGCTGATGGTCTTCTGTAATTCGCATTTTTTACATGATTTAGATCATTGAAATAATCGATTTCTGAATACCATTCAGATAAGCTGAATTCCTTTTAATTTCACTTAGCAATGCCACTTACAAAAAAAATCATTTGCCAAGTAAAAAGGAAGTTTACTTAAGCTAAAAACTTTTGAATATCTATGCTGAATTCGTTAAAAATTAATTCAGCACCCTAAAAAATGTTTGTATCAGACAAAATAAAGGTTCACGATTGTCATGGAAAGGATCTGAATACCTATAAGATAAGCTGATTTCAACTAAAGTGTGATGCTGAATTCGTCTAAAATGAATTCAGCACCCTAATATATGTTTGTATCAACAAAATTAATGTTAACGATTATCATAGAAAAGGTCTGAATACTGAATCAAGGAGAGCGACATATTATATATAAGAAAATAACGTCTCCTTGAGATAAAAGCTATGAGAACTTCTTAACAAGATTTTTAAAATCTTCGCTGAATTCGTTTGGAATAAATTCAGCAACCTAAAAAATCTTTTTGCCATTTTTGAGCTTTACATGAGAAAAAAATTAAGATGAGCTGAATTCAATAGAAGATAAGAAAGCACAGCCGCAACTGTTGGTGATAAAACCTGTTTAAATTTATTTCTTGAAGGGAAAATACTTTTTTAAATCGTGTCTGAATTTGTTCAGAATATAAAAAGCGCCATAAAAAATGTACCCACCATTCGGTAACATTTTAGAGTAAAGTGAGTTATGTCTGGATATTTTTTTAAATTTAGCTGAATTCAGCTATTCACAATCTTGCAGTTATCCAAAAATCCTTTATTATAAGCTGAATTTGTTTTAGACTAAGGTATTTCTAAATTTCCTAAATCCTGCCTTGATTTTTCATCAAATTGACAAATTAGGTGCGTTAAAATCCCTTAATTTAGTCAGCGTAATGAATTTCCCAATTTATGAGAGAAGACTGATGTATATCTGAATTTCTTAAACTATGAGCTGATTTTTCTTAAAATTAACATTTCAAGTGCACTAGAGGGTAATAACGTATTTTACAAATTTTTCACAAGATGTGAGTAGACTAAGGTATTTCTGAATTTCCTAAATCCTGCCTTGATTTTTCATCAAATTGACAACTTAGGTGCGTTACAATCCCTTAATCTAGTCAGCGTAATGAATTTCCCAATTTATGAGAGAAGACTGATGTATATCTGAATTTCTGAAGAAGGTATTTCTGAATTTCTTAAAATCATGAGCTGATTTTCTTAAAATTAACATTTCAAGTGTATTTTATAGGAGGTCCCTTAATTTATTCAGCATAACAAATCTCTCACTAAATCGGAGTAAATGTATGCTGAATTTGTTTTAGACTAAGGTATTTCTGAATTTCTTAAATCATGCCTTGATTTTTCATCAAATTGACATTTCAAGTGTATTAGAGGGTAATGTCGTGTTTTATATGAGTCCCTTAATTTATTCGGCGTATGAATTTCTCACTATATGTGAGTAGACTAAGATATTTCTGAATTTCTGAAATTATGCGCTGACTTTTCTTAACATGCACATCTCAAGTGCATTCTGATGGTGTTTATAGGAGCTCACTATATGTGAATAAAGATGTAAACCTGGCTAACAATAATACCACCAATTGTAAGCTTAAAAGATTGCAGTTCCATCTAGCGTCCACAAAAAAAAATCCTTTACCTGATGAAGTTAATATCGGATTTTGTTTTTTTCATCCACTTTTTTTAAAATCAATAAAATCAACAAAAATATTCAAAACATGCAAAATTTTAACATTCCTTTTAGGTACTTACTTGATGCATAGGTTGTTCTAATACTTTATCTGTATTTAGTCAGAGATAGGACCTCACCGGCACCTGAGGATGCAGAGCCGGATGGACTAAAGTCGCATGCTGCAATGCTGCAGCTCCAGGTAATTCAGCTGCTGCAGCTGAATACGCTAACGGATGATGCCATAATTCCGGTCCACCGGGAAAGAATGGTCCACCCAAGTCTACATATAAAAGAATTTCAAAAAAATGTTTTAAAATAAATCTTTATTTAAAAAAATACAAGAAAAATATTTTTATAAAATTATTTTCAAAAGTTATTGACAGAAAAAAAAGCGCTGTAATCTGTAATTTTTTTTTTTACATATTTTAACGAAAAAGGAAGGAATAAAGGATTTTTTTGTAAATTGTTTTAATAACACTGCAACATGCGCCTATACCACATCACCTAACATCCTTACACGAGAACAGTTTTGGTTTCCATTTTGTATTTTTCATTTAAAATGTGTTTACAAAAATAATTAGAAAAAATGAAATTTTTTAAATAAAAAAGGACACACTTTTGTTTTGTGACACAAATACCAAATACCTACATTAGTTTCGGTTTTAGGTGATAAATATAATTTAATTAAATAAAAATATGTATATTTTCAGTTTTCAAATTTGTTGGTGATTTTTTAAGGTGTATGTGATATAGTGCGACATATTGCTGTTTTTTTTTTAATTCACGTGACCAAAGGGGTAAATAAGTGGATGTGGGTGTTCTTTTGGTTGTGGTGCTTAGAGAAGCATTAGGTTGCTGGTAAAACAAGGACATCTTTCAAATATGTATAATATAATAAATTAATTTTATTTAAAGGACAATTTTTTCGGGGAGGGGGTAGGGGGATTAATGTGCGCTGTTTGGTTATACTAATTTACAAGTTTTACTACTTTTCGTCAAGGAATTTTGTTAAAATTTTATTTTTTTTATTCCAAAAAAAAACTACTTACACTAAAAAAAATATAAAACAAAATAAATAAATTAATATTTTATTTGATTTTATATTTTTTTTTGTTTTTATTTTTTTTTTTTATATCTTTACTTACGTCCAGTGAGTGGGTGCATCAATGCAGGATGTGAGGCTGTTGTCGCTGTATTGGGCTGTGGTTTGGGTTTGCTCACTTTCGTGTTACTCTTGGCGAATTCCAAGCGAATTGTTTGGGGCATATCGGGATCGAAGCGTACACCCTGCTGCAAATGAGCGGTACAGCGGATAGTTTGGATTTTTTCGTTTTATTTTTTGTTGCAATTGTTTTTAATTTTATTTTACTTAAATTTAAGTTTTTTTTTTATTTAAAATTATTTTCAAAAATGTTTTGGGAGTTTTTAAATTTTTTTTTATATTTTATTTAATTTTTATACTTTTTTTATTGAATTTATTTTAAAAGAAAGGCAGTCGTTTCTTTTTTTAATAGAGGGGTTATGGGAAAGGATGGTGGTAGCATGGAATTTTTTTTTTAATTTTCGAATATCTAAATGGTGTCAAACTTTATTAATGTAGGCTGACCAAGTATTAGACTTAATCGAAGAAGTTATTGAAAATCCCACCAAAACCAGGAAACTGAGACCAAAAATATTGAAAATCTGATGAGTGATGACTTTCTAAATTGTAGTTTCGACATAGGAAACGTATGCTTTAAAAAAAATAGGACAAGACATACAAAAATATGAGAATGCTGACGACAAGACATTGCGAATTCAAAAAACCACAAGGCCTAGTAAGAAATGGGTGAGAAATTGAACTACAGTAGATTTACTCCAAAAAACATTCAAAAATTTGAATTCTGACTTAGAAAATACCTAGAGGATACCAATTCTAACTGGATAGGGGAATTTATATAATAAAGACCTTTGTACGGCCATAAAATATTCCAACCTGACATTGTCATTGGCAAGCAAATCAAAACCATGAATGTTTAATGCAACACCGAATGGACTATAGATACCGGGCTTATTAGCGAGTTCTATTACAAAATGCTAAATATGCACACACCCTTGCCGGTGACATTGAAGACCCCATCAAAGAGGAATTTTTGACCTCCATGATGGAGACTTTGGAATCTTCCCGGAATATGATATGAAAATCTTACTTCAATGCGAAATTTGGAAGGCAAAACATCTTCGCCAAATATGTTGAAAAGCTGGATCTAATACTCTGATCAGCAGTCCTAATTTCCCAAGACTTCAAATTCAAAAGCAACCTAGCGATCTCCAGATGGTCGAACCGCCAACCAATTCGGACATGTAGGCATAGCTGCGAGGCATTTAAAACATTTAGGGTGGCAAACGTCGACTCTGACCGTTTTCTCGTCACAGACAAATTCAGGACCAGAGTGTTCAACGAGGAGAAGCTACGAATAGTGCGAAAAAGAGACTTAAAGTTCCTTAGTGAGCCCCAGATTGCCAAAGTTTGCAAGGAAAGTCTGTGCCCCTATCCTTCTCAACACCTTGTGGATACATTATAGCAATATTATCAAAGTCGTAGGCCAATCCACCAAAGACTAATAGCCACCCTTGAAAAGATGCTCGTGGTATGATTATATCAGCAATTACAAAAAAGAGGTGACAGCTGAGGCATGTATGAAGGCGCTATGGCCCAAAATCGACCCGCGATGGAAGAGGTAGAAAAAGGGAAGAGAACAAAACTTTCGTAGGGAAAAAATGAGAACACGCAGCCTCCCATCTCATATTCATAAAATCATGAAGGTTGCGCGGGCCATATAATGGGGCAGTAGGACAACGAATGAGAGACGAGCACTGCTTATACCATATGGACATAGTTCTACTCCAAAGAGGCGCCAGAAATATCTAAGCATGAAAAAATGGTTGTTTAGCGAAGACAACACCCACAGCGACCACAAGGCCGTTATTTTTGAGCCTAAACGGCGAGAACGAGCTAAAATCACTAGCCCACTGCCTTGGACAAAGAAATATTCGAGAAACTTAAAAAATACTCAATTAAGACTGAGAACGCTGGATAGCATAGCCCTACAATCTTAAGAACTGATAACATTGTCATGCGACGCTTCTATGCCAAGAGGGAAACCTAGCACACGCTGCTCATCTTATTACTGGTGGAAGGATGACTACAATTTTTCTGCGTGCCAGGCGGAAAGTGCAACGCTCCAGGAGACAATCGGATTTCAATCAGAAGCTTTAAATCTTCAAGAAAACCAGGAAATCTTTGAAAATGGCCAAAAAACACAGAAAAAGCAGCAGCTTTACGGAGCTGTTGGATGATTGTCGTGACGAAAGTGAAAAGCCGAAGATCACCTCAACTTACGTGTCCAGGTCCACCCATTTGGAAAAATCATCATTCTGACACTTTTCTCGCAGAGTGCGAATGCATACGCGGCAGAAGTGAAACATAGCCTCTTTTGCGTTACACTTTTTCGTTTCAAAAATCCAATTCACAACGTTCCAAAAGAAGTTTTACTTCTGTCGAGTACTCTCTGTTTTCGGTGACCAGAAGTGGCACCCTAGATCATTGATTAAAGCCATTTGGAATTCTTTCTATGGGATTATTTGAAGTCAAACCTACGAGCACCCGTTGCATCAACGAAATTCACCTTTGGTCTTGGAAAACTTCGACAAGAAAGTGCGTATGTTCCAACTAAGGCATACATAATATTTTCTAGGATTTCCAGAACATCACTTTTAAGGACAACATGTCTTCTTCAAATCTGAATCATAATTTGATATAATGTCGTCTTTCGCCCTCGGAAGGTAATCTTTGGACGTTGCGAATATGATTGTTGTTTTTGAAATTGAAAATTTAAAATGGTGATGGGTTGTCATGATTATGTTCCCTTTTTCCGTCGATGATTAATGGGCACCATACCCTATCCTATGTAAATAATATAAATCTTGTGTAAGCTTTGGAACACCGTTTAAAGTGAGCATTTCAATAAACTAAAACCTCAGGCTACTGTCAGGGCTACAAAAACCTGCCCTAAGTGAAGCTACAACTAGTCTGGCAGGACAAAAAAATATGAAACCATATTAACCTCCAAGCGAACCATCAAGCTCCTGAACACATGATCGGCTTTTAAAAAATGTTCATAGTTGGGTTGTTGTCCATACTAAGTAAGCTGCTCCGATCTCGGCGAAAACCTGAATTCTTTTTGCCCGGTACAGATACTTTGATTGAGAGCAGATGTTTGATTTACAATGTAAATAAGGTTTCAACTCTGCCTAAAGCGGTTCAGTTTGTGCCTAAGAAGGTTTCCAGAACATCTCTTTTAAAACGGGGTTGTCATGATTGTATTATGTCCTCTTTTTTGACAGGAGGTAACGGGCATCCATGCAACTCACGCTCTTCATTTGATTAGTTCCACCTTTAGGTTGATTCTATCCAAGTATCTGTGCCCGGATGCCTTTAATTAGTTTTTGGTTTTCACTCGCTTTCATTAGAGGATGAAGATGATGAATTTGATGAATTTGATGAATTTGATGAATTTGATGAATTTGATGAATTTGATGAAGATGATGAACATGATGAAGATGGTGAACATGATGAAAATGATGACGATGATGAAATTGATTAAATTGATGAAGATGATGAAGATGATGATGATGATGAATATGATGAAGATGATGAAGATGATGAAGATGATGAAGATGATGAAGATGATGAAGATGATGAAGATGATGAAGATGATGAAGATGATGAAGATGGTGAAGATGATGAAGATGATGAAGATGATGAAGATGATGAAGATGATGAAGATGATGAAGATGATGAAGATGATGAAGATGATGAAGATGATGAAGATGATGAAGATGATGAAGATGATGAAGATGATGAAGATGATGAAGATGATGAAGATGATGAAGATGATGAAGATGATGAAGATGATGAAGATGATGAAGATGATGAAGATGATGAAGATGATGAAGATGATGAAGATGATGAAGATGATGAAGATGATGAAGATGATGAAGATGATGAAGATGATGAAGATGATGAAGATGATGAAGATGATGAAGATGATGTAGATGATGACGATGATGAAAATGATGTAGATGATGACGATGATGAAAATGATGAAGATGATGAAGATGATGAAGATGATGAAGATGATGAAGATGATGAAGATGATGAAGATGATGAAGATGATGAAGATGATGAAGATGATGAAGATGATGAAGATGATGAAGATGATGAAGATGATGAAGATGATGAAGATGATGAAGATGATGAAGATGATGAAGATGATGAAGATGATGAAGATGATGAAGATGATGAAGATGATGAAGATGATGAAGATGATAAAGATTATGAAGATGATGAAGATGATGAAGATGATGAAGATGATGAAGATGATGAAGATGATGAAGATGATGAAGATGATGAAGATGATGAAGATGATGAAGATGATGAAGATGATGAAGATGATGAATTTGATGAATTTGATGAAGATGATGAAGATGATGAAAATGATGAAGATGATGAAGATGATGAAGATAGTGAAGATGAAGATGATGAGGGTGATGCGTATTCGTGTGGCATTAATTCTGGATGAGGTGTTATGGCTCAATGGCTTTAGAAAAGAGGTCCCTAGCTCAAACCTCAAACTCTGGACTATTCCCTCACATCAAAGTCTAGCAAACATCCAAGAGTGTCAAAATGTCATGGGAAACTTGTGAAAATTGCCGTCCGACATCGACGTTAAATTGTATGTCCCTTTTGTTGTGGCAAATATATAACTTCGGACACAAAATGAATTGGAATGGTGAAGGGGAAGAAGCTAGGTGTAATATCCATTATGGGTCGGTAATACCCGCTATTTATTTGTATCTATATAGATAATCGTAATGGTAGTTGGTATCGCTAAGCACATTAGAAGGATTTCATGCTTCCAGCAGGAGTCATCCTGATCAAATCTAAATGAAAGAACATAATATGTCTGCGTCATATCAAACGATTTATTTACGGACTACCTGAGTCCTGACAGAAGCCTATTACGTTTCGCATTACTATTATTAATGTAGGTACACCTAACTATCCTGAACACGAAAGACGCGCTTCCAAATTGCCAGCGCTCATCCCCAAAACGACTGCGTCGGAATCCATATATATTATGCGGAATAAACTATTTATAGAAGGACTCGCCCCCATCCCTGGCATAATTATGAACCTGAAATATAATAAAATCCACAATTTCAATGTGACTACCATGCGAGAGGACTGTTAAGACCCCTCCACAAAAACTTTGCCGAACACAGCCACGTACCGCACTACAATATTCGTGCTGTCGTGCACTTACAACAACCTTCTATCTGTATCTGTATCTATAAAACCTGCGTGCCACAAATAGCATAGACAACTATGCGATTACGATTTTTCTATTCTAGTTTACGTGCTTTCATTGCTGCAACGTTGTTGAAGTAATAATTTTGCAATTTTTCCCCCATTTTTCCCATTTTTTTGTGGTGCTTCTTATTTTTCTATATCACGGCTCGAAGACTCACCCAAGCGTGTACAGGTACTTTCGTAAGCTCCTACTTTTCCCATACACCGCCCACGGGAAGCCGGTATTATCCTTTGATTTTATGTACATTGAGTGGATTTTCGCATTTTCGTGATTCACCTGACTTGGGAGGAGGGGGTTTGTTTTATTTTCAGGGTTTGGTTCGACCTAAATTTTACCGTTATATCATTCGCATTTTAAATTTTTGTCGTTTTTTTTTTGTATGAAAACAGCTCTTTGACATGCAACCGCGAAGGGGGGTTTTAGTTAGGATGGAGTGCAAGTTTTTCTTTTTCATTTTGCTCTGGTATTCATTTGCTAAAAAGGATATGTGGTGAAGGATTTTATTACAGGAGAAAGAGGATACAAAAAAAAACGTCTGCCTTTCCTATGAATTGGGTTTTTCTTAAATTTGAGGGTTTTAAAAAAAATTAATTCGCCAAAAATACCGCCACGTTCAAGACGAACTCAAAAGTTCACCATGAACGATTTTAATTGAAAACAAAATGATATCGAAAAATAAAGGAAAACTTTTTATAAAAGGGAATTTCGGAAAAAAATACAAAAACGAAGTTTTCTCGAATTCTGTTTTCCATTTAACAACAAACAAAGAAATGAAAAGCTATCTTGGTTTGGTAATTTTTTTTTTTCTGTTCTTTTTTTGATTGGGTGAATAAAGTGGAAAGCCACAAGATTCAGCATTAGGTTCTGTGCTTATTAAACAAAAAAAAATATTCTTTCTGATTTTGTGAATTGTTTGTGTGTGTTTGAAAAATTGTTTTTTTGGGAGCGGTTTTTTGTATTTGTGTAGATTTTTTTGTTGTTGTTGTGATATTACAAAGGACTTTGTTTGTTGGTATTTTATTTAAAAAAAAATTAAATTCGTCTACTAAAAAAGAAAAAATATATAAAAAAAAATAGGATGCATTGAATCGGATAAATTCATATACAAAATGTATATGAATTTATGTTGATCAATTTTTCTTATTTATTTGGATTGTATTTGTATAAATGGGGTTGAGATAGATTCGTGGGATTTTCGTGAATGTGCAAACGCAATTGATTGTTGTCTTTTTGGATTTATCATTGTATCCACAAAAATAATGCATAAATATTTATATATTCAAATTTATATATTTATAAGGTAGGGATTGTGCTCATGCAATTATTTTGAATTTTTATTGTTTGGATGTTGATCTTCATTTTTTCTTTAAATAAAAACTATATAAAGTTTATAAAGAAAAAAAAAACTAAATGAAAATGAAAATAGAAATAAATATGCAAATCAAAAATGAAGGTCTGATTGGCTGCTAGCTAGAATTTTTTTGTTCAAAAAGCTTCTATCAACTTTTTTTTTAAAGTATCCAGAATAATTTAATTAAAATTAAACCAACACAATTTTTTTTATTTAAAACATCATTTTCAGGTCCTTGGTTGAAGACCATTATCTTTTTCTTTTCGTTAAAAAAATTGGGATCTGAATTATTGAGAATTTGTCGCCTAAAAAATGCTTTTGAGTTGGAAAATTTTTAACTAACACTTTTGCAGAAAATCTTTTTTTTTACTTTTAATGATCAAGTTTCAGTCTTATGAACTGATGATTGTTATTCAAAAAAATTGGGATCTGAATTATTGAGAATTTGTCGCCTAAAAAATGCTTTTGAGTTCAAAAATATTTAAATTTTTAACTAACACTTTTGCAGAAAATCTCTTTTTTGACTTTTAATGATCAAGTTTCAGTGTTATGAACTGATGATTGTTATTCAAACATATTCGTTCCAATGACATGAGTTAACTTCTTCCAAAATTTCAATTTGTCATTATATAGGGTGAACAGATAGCAGTGATATTTTTTCCAATCGTTATGTTTCAGCAGCTGTCAAAGTTACCAAAGACATCTAGCTGTCAAAATAGTAAGGTTACGTGAGTACATTCTTTTGGACCTTTAAACACCAACCAGACAAGAGATTGGTGCGGTTTATGGCATGGCGGCATTATCGGACCTTATTTCCTTGGAAATAAATATGGAGACACGGTATCCGCCAATCCCTCAATATAGAGCGATGTTTACAGACTTTCTATGTCCAGTGCTCGACAACATCGATATATCCAAGCTATGGTTCGAAGTACACAACGCTACATGCCATACAAACGATGCAACGCTTGAAGTTGTGAAGGATAAATTTGGTGGCTGGGTCATCTCACTGCCAGCGTTTTGAACTATGGTTCGAACACTTAGGCGTTACATGTCATACAATCGACGCAACGCTCAAAGTTATGAAGGAGAAATTTGGCGGCTCTGTCATCTCACTGCGAGCGTTCCGAGCTATGGTTTGATCGAGACATCGCGGCGCTACATGCCATACAAAAGACGCAAAACTCAAAGTTGTGAAGGAAAAATTTGTCGACTGGATCAGCGAGCGAGCGTTCGTCAATTGGCCAGCGAAATCTTGCGATTTGATACATGGTCACATATTTCCTATCGTTTATCTGGTCACGCAGTACATTTGGATAATTGACCATAACCTTGAATCTGACTCTTCTTTCACTCTGGAATGGATTTTAATGACGAAACTTTCAAATAATTGCTATCATCTCATCGAAGTAAATTTCAGTTTCATCATATATTTTTCAAAGTTAACCCCAATGGCCGTATCAGAAATTACCACTGATTTTACAAATGTCAATTTAGTTTTGACATATGTGCAACAAGCAAAATTGGGATTCGAGTGAACGGGCCACGGATTTTACAAATGGCCTCAAATGTCAATTCAGTTTTGACATATGTGCAACAAGCTGAATTGGGATTCGAGTGAACGGGCCACGGATTTTACAAATGTCTTCAAATGTCAATTTAGTTTTGACATATGTGTAACAAGCAGAATTGGGATTCGAGTGAATGGGCCACGGATTTTACAAATGGCGTCAAATGTCAATTCAGTTTTGACATATGTGCAACAAGCAGAATTGGGATTCGAGTGAACGGGCCACGGATTTAACAAATGGCGTCAAATGTCAATTTAGTTTTGACATATGTGCAACAAGCAGAATTGGGATTCGAGTGAACGGGCCACGGATTTTACAAAGGGCGTCAAATGTCAATTCAGTTTTGACATATGTGCAACAAGCAGAATTGGGATTCGAGTGAACGGGCCACGGATTTTACAAATGGCGTCAAAAGTCAAATTAGTTTTGACATATGTGTAACAAGCAGAATTGGGATTCGAGTGAATGGGCCACGGATCTTACCAATGGCGTCAAATGTCAAATCAGTTTTAACATATGTTCAACAAGCAGAATTGGGATTCGAGTGAACGGGACACGGATTTTACAAATGGCGTCAAATGTCAATTTAGTTTTGACATAAATGTGCAGCAAACAGAATTGGGATTTGAGTGAACGGACATTGGATCGATATACTACTTAAGAACGCGGTGTAATCATGACAAAGTTTTTGCTGAACAATTCAGTTCGTCAGAGGTTTCAATCGAAGGTTCGTTTTGGGCGGACTTTTGGTGGCGCTGTGATTCGTGCGATGATGTGAGATCTGGGCTCGATTTTCAGTCGTAGAAAAACCGAAATGTGTTTTTTACTAGCCCTCATCTTATTCTTCATGTGATGATCTTACAAATAAACGATGTAGAATCAATTTCTAGGAAAAGACTATCCCAGCTCATCCACTCTGAATCGGCATAATCCATCATAAGATTGCAAGAACATATGAATTGTTTTGTTAAAAACGCAAGGTCAGGTGTTATTCAAGTTTCTAAAAGTCGTTTGGTTAAAGGACGTTTTTACGACCTGTGGAAGCTGGAAGGCCAACATCTAACAGGCGACGAGAAGAATTCCACGAAAAGCTTATCCCAGATCATTAAATCTGGCTCGGTACAGAACTGTTGGTCCCATCATTTTTTTTTCATGTCTCTGTTGAACGAGACTGAGACTGACTGAGACTGATCAACGCGATGAACTGTCGCGTAGAAGGGGTGTGTTCGGTTCCGAGCTGAGGAACACCTAAAAACACCTAAAATGTCTTTTCAGAGACCCTCCTATCAGGATGACCTGACAACACATCCTCAGTTGTTCGTATTCGATATGTATGGTTGTGAAAAAGCTAGGTCCTGGGTACTAGCAAGCATGTTCCGTCAAAAATTTGTTTTTGGATGTACAGGATGAGTTATAACTTGCGGATATGTGGACGGAAGAAAGGTGTATACCGCACATGGAACAGTCGACACTTGAAACATTGGTTTCCTGGCCGACAAGTTTTGCGTTTTAGGAATTTCCACTGGCCGGCAAGATCACCCTATTCGACGACCCTAGAATTCTTTCAACAGGGTTCTTAGAAAAAGTCACGGGTTTATATGATCAAGTAAGAACTCTGCCTGCCCCAAGAAGAACATCCGTCATTCTGAATCTGGTGTTTCCCTGCCGTCTGATATCACATTTTGATGATTTCGACAAGATCGTCCTATTTGAACTCCGTAGATTTATTTTCATGGCATTATTAAAAGTCGCTGGCTTAAATGTGTGAGCAACGAGCTCTGGCAGCCCTCAAGGGGAATATCCGTCATTCTGAAGCAGGCACCTACCGGTCGTTTCATATCGCGTTTTAGCTATTTGCGCCGACCTGCAAGATCACCGGATTTGACCGTCTTTGATTTCTTTCTACGGGGGTTATTTTAAGTCAAGGGAGTTATGTGAACAAGACAGAAACTCTGGCAGCCCTCAAGGGGAATATCTGTCATTCTGAATCAGGCAATACCCTGTCGTTTCATATCGCGTTTTGGCGAGTTGCACTGATCTGAAAGATCACTCGATTTCGACGTCCTCGACTTTTTTCTATGAGGGTTATGTAATGTTGCGAGGCTTATGTGATCAAGCCACAAAGTATGACAGTCTCAAGTAGAACATCCGTCATTTTAAAACAGGCGGTTCTTGGTCGTCTTATATAGCGTTTGGCGATCTGCACTAAACCAAAGATCACCTGATTTTTGACGGCCTCGACTTCATACTATGGGAGTTATTTAAAGTCAATGGGGTTCATGGGATCAAGCCACACATTTTGACAGTCTCAAGCAGAACATACGTCATTCTAAAACAAGCGTTTCCAGGTAGCTGATATCGCGTTTTGGCGATGTGCAAAGATTCAAAGATCACTCGATTTTTTGCCGTCCTCGACTTCCTACTATGGGAGTTATTTAAAGTCAATGGGGCTCATGGGATCAAGCCATTTACGTCATTTTAAAACAAGCGTTTCCAGGTCGCTGAGATCGCGTTTTGGCGATCTGCAAAGATTCAAAGATCACCCGATTTGAGGATCTAGACTTCATTCAATCGTGATATTAAAAGACACAGGTTTAAGTAGAGAAACCACAGACTGTAGAAAGTTTGATCTTTATGTTGCAACGCGAAATCGCTCAAGGATCATTCCGTACAAATAAAGTGCTGAATCTTTTAATCGCAAGCATATCGTGCCAAGGAACACCCTCATATAAGCTGAAATAATGTCGTTAGGCTTTTATGCAGGCAGCCATTTCTTAATACTCGTTAAGGCTGGTTCGATTTTTTTTATCAGGATTCAAAGGTCAGAAACCTTTGGAGGGTGATCTTTATTGGGTGTTAAGATGTCAAATATAAGTCCCTTGTAAGTCACTAGATATCTCCAGAGATATTTTTATCATAATGAGGATAGATAGACTCATTTTAATGACTAGATTAAGGAATGACCAAACGCGCTATTTGTTTCTTAAAAATTTGTTCAATTGAAAACAATGAGGTTATCACAGCAATGATGACAAATACAAAAGCTTCCATACAAATGTCTTATATCTGGTCCATGGAAAATATATCTGGAGTATCCACTGAGAGGTGGACAATGCAGATACTTCGATTAACGATTGAAAAGGGCAGATTTTGCCTGTTTCCACGTTTATTCGTTTTGACGGAGAACGATTTCGCATAGAGGAGCTTTATAAACCTACAGGTCGGCCATATTTATATATTGCTGAAGTAGTCTGTTCATTGAACCGGTAATCTAACCTCTAACGGCCAATATCACCAACGGATTTGTTCAACTAACTAGATGTTGAATAAATAGTTTGGTCCAAGTAGCCTTAAGACAAACCTTCAACTACAATAACCAATTTCAGCATTGCCTTTAAAACTAACCTATAAAAATAGCTAACTTTAAAAAAGATCACTAAATTAAAAAAATAAAAATAATATATAAGTAAAATTAAGAATTAAGTAATTTAGAACGCATCATCCACATTTTAGTTATACACATACAATAAGTTTCAAAAAATTGCACTTGCACATTTCCAAAAATAGAAATTCAAAAAAAAAAAAGAAGAAAACTTAAATTAAAAAATTAAAATCAAATTCAAAAAGTATAATAATTCAATTGTGTAAATATCGTGTGCCTCTTTGTGATTTATATATTCATAATATTTATATAGTATTTAACATTCCTTTGCTAATTAAAAATTAGAAAGGGAGGGTTTATATTTATATTTAATTTTAATTTTTTTTTTTGCAAATTCTATGGTATTTATTTTTTTTACTAAAGGATTTTGCTTTAATATTTGTCCAAAAACATTTTTTTTTAAATATAATTACATCAATAATTTAAATATATATTTGTGATAAAATTTAAGAAATTAATTAAGATGTGAGTTGATTTTTTACCTGTAAGTCCTGTTTAGCTGCTTCAGCTCCGGCTCTTGTATGGAATGTTACAAAACCAACTGGCTGTTATTTTTTTTAGAGGAGAAAAGAAAATTTAAGGGTTAATATTTTGTTTTTGGGAAGTATTGGAAAATAATTTAGAAAAATAAAAAGTCCATGTGTTGGGAATTTTTTAAGAAACTTTATAAGGAGGGAGAAAGTTGCTGGTTTTTTTTTTGTTATATTTTATGACTGTAGGGTATGGTGCCTTAGAAACTGTGACTAATAACTTTTTTTGTAAAACGCAACTGTCATGTATCCCAGAAGTATGAATTTGATCGCTTTACTTCAAAAAAAAAAAACTTTTTAAAAAATGTTAGCCTCATTTTAAAAGTGGGTACAGTGTAAGTTTAGAAAATAAATTGCTGACAAAATGAGGAACCAACTGCATCCGTTGTACAAATTTTGAGAAAAGATCGTAAGTTTGACATTTTAAAAATTATCTTTCTGTACCCGTACTCTCTAGAATGTATGAATAAGCACGACAACGTTAACATCATCACAGATGTCAGAAATTGATATATACCGGCACTTAACTGAGAAGAGTTCTGCAAAAAAAATATAGTCAGGCGATTGTCAGATCTTATAATAACGTCAGGACTGTCAATGAAAAATTTGTGCTTTAAAATGTTTAGCTAACAGTCCGCAAATGCCTTTTCTAGCAATATTGTCCGTCCAAAATCGTCAGTTCGTTGAATGTGAGGTATTTGATACTTTTTTATTTTTAGGCTTTACCTACAATATTGAACGATCTGAAATTCGTCTAAAATTAGTTTAAACATCTGATTTTATCGCTTTGGGACTCAATTTCAATTGACAGGTCTTAAAAAAATTGTAGGATTATTTTTGGAGCGGTGGAGCGAGGGTAAGTGCGATGAATGTCTGTAAATTTCTGCCACCGAAAAGAATCTGATAACCCGGTAAAGTATGGAAAGTATAAAAATCAACCCTATTCTATCAAAAAAATCCACAAAAAGTGGGTGTGGTTCAAAATATTCTAAAGACAAAAGACAACACCCACAAAAAGTAGGCGTGGGTACAAACTCCATACGGATAAAACATGCATTTTCCAAATATTTTGTTCAGGATTTGTGCAAAAACGACTTTTTTTAAGTAAGCGTGGCAATGAGCTAATTTTACTACTCTGCAATTGTACCAAATTTCATTATAATAGCTCAAAAATGTCCATGGGCTAATACACCCCTTGGCATATGGTTGGAATAAGGTTAACAAAAAAAAAGTATTTTTTGAAAAACGCCCCAAAAATTATCTATAAACGAAATCTATATAACAATATAACCAAAGTATTTTCATTAACATGTTTTTTTTTAATTTTCAAAAACTTTTACCAATTTAACGGCCAACGGGGAAATGGGTTTAGGGGTATCATTGACGATTTTATGATGAATTTAAGACTTTGAGATTAAAGGAGCCATAAAAGTAGTGACACAACTTAACCATTTTGTAATCCGTTTTAGGGACGTTTTTCTATAAACCTTTCTCAGGTGAGGCGAACCTAGAACACTCCAAAAGCGTTTTGAGATGGTGCTTGTAGATAATTGTAAAGGTTGGATTTGACGCCATTGGTCATTTCCCATGTTGGACACCGCTGACGATCTTTGTTATGCCACCAAAGCTTGGAACCATTTAGTAACTATGGGAGAATATCGTTCACATCGGTTCAAGTAAAAGGCTCCAATATTTAAATTTCGTTGATATGACGATATTGTTAGTATGGTGAGGCAAATGTTTGAGCGAAAAAAATATCCCAGAAAAAGCTTATCTTAAGTCAGCAGTTCGGATTCAGAATAAAAATTAAAGTGCGCTATTTTGCGAGAAAAAAAAAACGTTGTGAACAAGCTTGATCTTTAGAAGCCCGGTCGGCCAAGAATAGGCAAATTCGTTTTAATTCATCAACAAACTTTGAAAAATATTGAGCGGTGTATAGTTTCTAACCATTTTATAAAAACAAAACCCCTATGATCAACATTTTTTTTAATACGACTGAAGGCCTATAAAAAAGGTGGAAATTCAACTAGAATCTTCTTTCATAGGCTTCGAAGCAAACACAACACAAACAAAGAAAATTAAACGTTTAGGAGTGATATTTGTTTGGTAGGTTCATCACCCACGGAAAACTTTTTCTTTAAAATTATTTGTAAATAATGTTTGTATCGTGGATTTACACCATGTGTCATCATTTACTGTTTACAAAGTAGACTGAAGAATTTTTTTTATATTAAACTCGTAACAATATGATAATATTATATAATAATAGGTTTATCACCCACCGAAATAGAAAGTCAATTAGATGTTTTTCTTGCATTTAAAGATGACAAAACATAGAAAATAAATTGTTAGCCCTCAAACATTGAGAGTGTTACATGTAAAGATGACGTAGACTCTATTATAACGAACTTTTCAGCACACATCTTAAATGCAGTGGAAGTTAGTGTCCCAAAAATTCGTAAAACTACATTTTCGACTAAACTTCCTTTTCATATCTTGGAAATGATTAAGATCAGAAATAAGTACCGAAGAGATTGGCAAAGATATCGGCAACCAATATACAAAGAAGAAGTCACATAATTTAACAAATTAATTTCTAAGCATATCGCAGACCGTTGTAATAAGTTATGGAATAAAAAATTGCATGGACTTGACAAAAATGGTAAACCATTTTGGAACATTGTGAAAATAGTAAAATGTAAACAAAAACAAGTTCCCGTACTCAAGACCCCGGGAAACACTTTTTTTCACTGATACTGAGAATGCAAATGCATTTGCATTGAAGTTTGCAAACAGTCATATTGTTTCAGAGAACTTGGGTGATAATGAAACAACTAATTTAGTGAACACAACAATTTAAACATTTTTTTTAGAAAGTTCAAATCAACCAACTTCTGTTACTTACGTTACAGAAGAAGACATCGAATTCTATATCAATTCTTTACGACCACGAAAAGCTGGAGGTCTCGATCAAATAAAAAATATATATCTTAAGTATTTGCCAAAAGCTGGAATCAGGCATATAGAATTCTTGATTAATGCTTGTCTGAAAATAGAATATTTCCCTGATGGATGGAAACTAGCAAAGGTTGTTCCAATTATAAAAGCTGGTAAGCCCAGCGATAATCCTGAGAGTTATAGGCCTATCAGTTTACTTAGTAACCTAAGTAAAATTTACGAAAAAAGTACTAAAAGAGAAATTAACAAGATTTATATGTGATAATAACATTTATCCAATAGAGCAATTTGGATTTAGGAGAAATCACAGTCCTTCCCACCAAGTGCTTAGAATTTGTAACTATATTAAGGAAAATCGTACAGTTAGAAGATCGGCTGGTATGATCTTACTTGATATAGAAAAGGCTTTTGATACTGTCTGGCATGCTGGTTTTATATACAAGATGATACGTTTCAATTTTCCTTCGTATATCTGTAAAATAGTCCAAAGTTTCTTATCTTGTCGATGTTTTAAAGTTCATGTTAACAGTGGTGTATCTAATTTAGTATCGTTTTATTCTGGTGTTCCGCAAGGATCTGTTCTTGGCCCAGTGTTGTATAATATTTTTACATCCGACTTTCCAAAATTACCTAATTGTAATGTTGCACTATTCGCAGATGATACTGCCATATTTTCATCTCATGAGTTTTCTCTTTCTAAATAATGCGATGAAAATAATTGAAAAATATTACAAAAAATGGAAAATAAAACTGAACGAGCGTAAGATTCAAGCCATTTTTTTTTCACGCGAAAAAGAAAAGTTTGTTTCCTACCTTATAACCCAATTCAGGTGAATGGAATATACATTCAATGGGAGCATTGCGTTAGATATTTAGGTATATACTTGGACTCAAAACTGACCTTTAATGATCATGTTACCAGAACTTTAAAGAAAATATCAATCGCTACTAGAATTCTTTATCCATTCATCAATAAAAATTCATTGCTTTCAAAATGAAATAAAATAATAATTTTTACGGTCATTTTTCAAGCGATTTTACTTTATGGGTGCCAAGTATGGGGAGACTGTGCAAAGTGTCATATAAAAAAACTGCAAATATCGCAAAATAAAATTTTGAAATTAATGTTAAATTTACTTTGGCACCACTCAACCAGAGATCTACATAATAAAGCAAATGTTGATTTGATATTCAATAGAATTGCTAAACTCAAAAGCACTTTTTTTGAACGTTGCGCTTTTGCTGATAATTATATGTAAATTTTTTTTAGCTGTCCTTTATTTAATCTTCTATTTATTTTTTCTATTGTTGTTGTTGTTTAACTTACATAATTTATTTAATTGGCATTTGTTTTAATTGTTATCTATTAAATTGTTATTTATTTAATTGTTATTTATTTTATTATTATTTATTTATTTGTTTTTTATTTAATTGTTATTTATTTAATTTTTTTTGTTAATTGCTATTTATTAAATTGTTTTTTTTTATTAGTATTATTTATTAAATACTATTGAAGTTGTTTATTTATTTATTTAGTTATTTATTTGTTTATTTATCTATTTATTTATTTATTTTTAACTTTCTCTTACAAAGAGAAAGATATTGTTTTCGTGAAAATTTTCGACCCCGAGATTTTGATTGATTCTAACATTACGATGATAGCGGAGCCTAAAAACGAGGTTTTTGGAATTCCATCCGTCGGTCCGTCGGTCCGTAATGGTCTCCCCAGCCTAAACGGCTTGGCCGACTTTCTTCAAACTTCGTATCCAAGCTTGTTTTGGTCATAATTCTAGGCCATTTTTTTTGTTTGCTTCTAGCCATGTTATTAACGGTGCCTGCCATATACAAATTACACATAACCTCAATTTTCTCGAAAACGGCTCTAACGATTTTGATCAAACTTTATACATACTATTAGCATATTAGTTCCAACAAAACTGCATACCCAGTTTTTTCGAGAAAATCCATATAACGGATTTTGTCATTCAGGCCATATAAAGAAAATTGTTAATTTCTCGCAAACTACTATGTCAAATTGAATGAAATTTAATATATACACTACTATAATAGTTTTAAACAATTCCACATAATTAGTTTTAGCCCAACTATCACTTAACGGAATTTTCAGTTTTGGCCAATAACGAAAAATAATTATTTTTCACATAGACACCGATTCCTTCAAATTTCGGAGTAAACGTTCGTATAATCAAATTTCTACATTTTATATAATTTTTAGCATTAACAATCAAAATGCACACTATGATCTAACGCCGAACTCGCTGTGAAAGAGAAAGTTGCGTACGACCCAGTCGTGCACCCACCACTCGTTTTTTTTTTCAATTAATATATTTAATGTTGCTAGTCATAACATATTTTTACTTGATTTTTTAACCTTTTTTTAACCTTTATATCTCGTTATTAATTTTTTTCTTTTCTCTTTATATTTGGAGTTTTTGTTATATTTGTCTCTCATAGTTATCTAATAATCTAATATATAATATTTCAGAAGAAAAGTACTTGTTATTAAATCTCTGTGTAAAATGTGCGGTAACAAACCTATTGTAAAATTATATACAAAATAAACTATCTAAAAAAAAAATTGTTAGCCTGAATATTTGAATTGAAGGGGCTAGAAGATGAAGGGACGGGAAGCCACCCTTCTTTTAAATTTGCCTGCACATATTGCAGTTATTTCGTAAATCCTGTCTTTGCAATAAAAAATATTTCTAACATTACAAAACACTTCAGTTTTGTTTACCTCGAAATATTTGTTCACGATTTTTATTGTTTTTATCCAGCTCTTAGAAGATGAAGGTTCCTAAGCGACATTTTTCAAAATTTGAGCAATCAGCGTTTAACGTTGTTTACATAAAAACTTTAAACGCTGATTGCTTATATTTTTGAAAAGCCCCTACTGCAATATACTACTGGACCTCTTTTGGGTTTAATGTTACAATCATGGGTTCATCACCCGCTGAAATATAAAATAAGACTTTTCTCAAATTGAATGTTTAGCCTTACTATTTGTATTATCACTCTCTGAAATATAAAGCCCATGACCTATTTGAATTGAAGGTTCATATCTTCTACTGAAGTACTCTATACAACGTTTTTTTAAGTTAGACGTTAAGCCTTAAATTTGGATCGTAGGTTCATCACCCACTGTAATACACTTTTGGGCCTCTTTTCAAAATAAACGATCAGCTTTAATATGTGTATCAGGTTCATCACCCGCTTGATAACACGATTTTAACTTTTTTAAAATTAAAGGTTTGGCTTTATTATCGTTGTGTCGTTGGTTTAGCACTTACTGAAATACATACACCATATATGACTTTTTTTTTTCTAAATCAGCGTTTATCCCTAGTAGTTATAACCTAGGCTCCTCACCCACTGAAATACAATACGACCAACGAATACCTACTAAATTTATATCGTAGGTTCCTCACCCACTAAAATACACCACAGGACTTTTTTTTCCAAATTTAAGCAATTTAACAAAAAAAAAAAAACATTAACTTAACTTACCGATGCAGTTTTTCCATTTTTACTAGTGACCTTCAACAAAGATCCTTCATAACCCTAAAATTATAACAAAAAACAAATTTACACAATTTTCCACTAGAAACATTAATTGTTCGTTTCCAACCCAACTTACCTCATAAGCTCTGAATAAAAGATACAACTCTCTGGGTTTAGCGTCCATTGGCAAGCCGCTCACAAAAAGCGTTCGAACCTGCAAAAAAAGGAAAGAAAATCAAACAAAATTTCCAAACCATTGCACGTTTAAATATCCTCCACACAGCAAAAAAAAGAGGAAGTATCCTTAAATCCGCCCAACAAAAATACTCCCAATAAACTCATCTCTGAAAGGTTAGATTATGGATGACACATCCTCCAAAGTGCCATCATAATCATTATATCAACAAACGACGGAAATAAAAATAACAAGCCATCCTGGATGGCTGTCAGAGATAGTAAAAAAAAAAGGACTCCCTTCCACTTTTTAATTTCTCACCCCTCTATTATTAGCTAATTTTTCAAGTGACGTGGGGTCGACTTTTATGTTTTTTTTTTCCTTTTTTTTGTCACGGTTAGTCAAGCGTAGTGAGCTGGGCTGATATAGGGTGGTCCACAATAGCTATTCATGAAAAGGATCAACAGCAAACACATTGTTCACTCGATATGGAGAACCATAACGATGTACGAAACGTACATACATGAAGGATACAAAATTATCTAGAGCAAACCTTACCTCTCTCTCATTATCCTCACACATCCTTATTGTTGGTTGGATGTGTGTGTGTGGTTTATTTCATGGTTTATGGTGAAATTATGATTACAAGGAGAGAATAAAAGATTACAACGTGTCCTATCGGAAAAATCGAAGTCATCATGTTGTTAACGGTAAAAAAAATACAAACGGGACAATAACAAATTAATATAAAGCGAGATGATGAAGTAGGTAGTTGTTTGATGGTGTAAACAGGGTCACGTGACAAGTACGGTCTGGTTCAAGTGACAATTGATGTTGACTCTCTGGAAATAGAGAGAGGAAAACACTTGCTCTGACAAATGAGTGACATTTACTTGTACTCGTAGCTGAATAGCCTTAGTAAGTTGTCAACTAAATGTTAAAAGGGTCGGTGCGGTTGTGTGTAAGACAATTTGTCACGGTACTATGGGAGTGTCCGAAGCAGAGGATGGATTTTTGAAGGGGCTTTCTGTAGGTAGGTCTATCGACATTGAAGCTTTGGCTCAAAAAATTCAGATTGGGGTGTTGATTTTTGTTCTCCTTTCAGGTTTAGGGACGCGTTTTGTAAGTCCTGTAGATACGTGTGAAAAAAATTTAATGTTTAATGTAGGTCCATCAACGTTGAAGCTAGGGTTCAAAAAATGTCCTTCTAAGCTGCTTTAAGGTTTTGGGAAACCTTTGTAAGTCCAATACATTGTGTGCTATTATATAAATTTTGTAAGCGTTTTCTAGATTATTGAGCTAGGTAAGATACAGTTGTCCATGAACATTAAACTTGTCACCTAATTAAACGTCTTTGAACTAAAAGTTATGTCAATATGTGTTTTTAGGCCACTCAGGTGTCAAACCTTCGTTTGAATATTCCTCAGCAATATCTACGACCTAAGTCGTCAATGGTCACCATACTAATACGCAATACCCGGCCTGCCATCCCAGGCGAACCTAGGTGAGCTGCTTCGACATATTCGGACAACAGGTTATCTAGGAATCTCAATGGTAAGTCAAGCCTCTTGAACAGAAATGGTAACGGATGAACCGAAATGCCAAACTTATGGCCTCGTGTCCTAGGGGTATCTAATAAATTGGAACTGGCTCTCCAGGTTGGGGGTTGTGCTTTTAGTTAACTATCTACCCATGGAGAAAACCATATGTTACGAAGCAACCAATAGCCTCGGAAAGGACTGATATTATTGTAGACGATCCTGCTAAATGGAAAAAGGACAACGACGATTGAATCTGAACCTGGAATGTGAGGACATTAAACAGGAGAGGTGCAGGCGAACAATTTGCGGAAGCCCTAAACTGCTACAAAGCAGACATTACTGCAATCCAGGAAATACAATGGGATGGGCCGGGCAAAAAGAGGATGAAAAACTGTGACATCTACTATGGACCGTGTTATAGTGAGCAGAAACAGCGACAATTCGGATGTGGATTTGTTATAAGTGCCAGAGTAAGGCAAGAAGTCTTATGTTTCCAAGACATTAGCGAACGCATTGTAATAATATGCATCGAGGCCGAATTCGGGAACATAAGCCTTATATGCGCTAACGCTTCGAAGGAGGCAAAATTTGATTTGCGAAAGATTGCTTCTACGTGCTTCTTGACAAAACCTATGAACGACTTCCGAAGAACGATGTTCAAATCGTGGTGGGAGATTTGAACGCAAAGGAAGGAAGAGAAGACATCTTTAGCAATATTTTGGGAAAACAAAGTCTACACAACAACACGACTGGCAACGGACTTTGGCTTGGCTAATTGAATTTGCTACGGAACGAAATGCCACTAAAGCCAGAACACGGTTTCCTCACCTCGATATCCATAAGAGGGCATGGCGGTGTCCAGATCAACGAACAGTCAACCAAATCGATCACATTGCGATAGACAAGAGGCACGTATCTAGTATTTTGGATGTCCGAACATTCCGAGGGGCTAACATCGACTTAGACCTTGTTGCTGCCAAGGTAAGGATGCGGATATCCACCACGCCACAACAATCCAGAAATACTGTGAAAAAATTTAATGTCGGAAGACTGCAATCGCAAGAGACCGCCAAGACCTTCGCACAACGCGTATCCCTTAACCTCTCGATCAACACCATACCACCAGCATCGAATGTCGAAGAGCAATGGCAACGATGCCAACAGGCCATTAGATCAGCCGCAACTGATGTGCTAGGTTTCTCGCACCCACCAGCAAGAAACCCCTGGTTTGATGAGGAATGCCGACAGATGCTCGCAGCCAAGAACGAGGCCTACAAGGCTAAGCTGCAGGTGAAGACGAGAGCTGCCATTGAGCTCTATAGGCAAAGAAGAAGGGAAGAACATCGGCTTTTCAGCAAGAAGAAAAAAGAGCAAGAAAAGCGCGCGATCGAGGATATAGAGAGGTGCCACTCCAGGAACGATGTTCGCAAGTTTTACCAAAGTGTAAAACGTCAAAGCCAAGGATACAAGGCTCGAACAGAATCCTGTCGAGATGAACAAGGAAATATTGTAGTTGAGACACAGTCGATGCTGAGGATATGGAAGAACCACTTCTGCAGACTGTTAAACGGCGATGACGAACAACATTCCGCTGTCAGGCAGAACGAACCATTCAATATTGGCAACGACAGCGAAAACTGCCAACCACCCGACCTGAGTGAAGTGAGGATAGCAATATCTATACTCAGGCTTAATAAGGCCGCCGGAAATGACGGCCTTCTGAGCTGAGCTTTATAAAGCTGGCGGAGATGACTTGGTAAGTAGTATCCACCAACTCATAAGCCAAATCTTGTCGGATGAAAGTATGCCTGAAGAATGGAACCTCAGCATCGTTTGCTCGATCCAAAAAAAAGGAGACCCTCTGAACTGCGCCAACTACAGAGGCATAAGTCTCCTCAACATCGCCTACAAGATTCTATCTGCCGTAATATGTGAACGCTTGAAACCGTTTACCAACAACCTGATCGACCCTTATCAGTGTGGTTTTAGGCCAGAAAAGTCCACAACCGATCAAATTTTCACACTTCGGCAGATATTGGAAAAAAACCCAAGAAGTCTAAATCGATACCCACCACCTATTCATCGATTTCAAAGCCGCATATGACAGCATTTATAGAGACGAACTATACAGAGCTATGTCTAGTTTTGGTAGACCGCCCAAACTCGTCCGTTTGTGTAGGATGACGATGGAGAATTCTCGCTGCACCATCAGGGTCGGAAACGACCTTACCGACACCTTCGATACGAAAAAAGGATCTAGGCAAGGGGATGTGCTGTCATGTGACTTCTTTAATCTGATTCTTGAGAGGATTGTGCAAAACTCCAAAGCCAACACCAGAGGCACAATTTTCCAAAAATCGGTGCAACTACTAGCATACGCTGACGATATTGACATCAATGGTAGGACTCAACGTGATGTCATAGCCACGTTTGCTAGTATAGAGAAGGAAGCGGCAAAAATGGGGTTAGCAGTTAATGAGGGATAAGACTAAGTATATGCTGTCATCACGAAAGGACTCACAACATCGACGAATTGGACAGAACGTCACCATTGACAGATATAACTTTGAGGTAGTACGGGACTTTGTCTACCTCGGCTCCGCTATTAACTTTGACAACAACATCTCGTCAGAAATTAAGCGACGAATTACTCTTGCCAACCGCTGTTTATTCCAGCTGAGAAGGCAATTTGGTAGTAAAGCCCTCACTCGAACTACTGAGGAGATCCCATATAAGACCCTGATCATCCCAGTCCTGTGAAGCATGGATCGTATCAAAAGTGGATGAAGAAATTCTTGGTCGATTCGATAGGAAACTTCTTCGGTCCCGTTTGCGTTGACGGGCTATGGAGACGAAGATTTAACGAAGAACTATACGAGCTGTACTGCGACATACCCCTGGTCAAAAAAAACTCCGCATTGGACGTTTAAGATGGCTAGGACATGTAGAACGAATGGACACCAATACTCCGGCTCGTAGAGTCTTCGATTCCCAGCCAGACGTTGGACGCAGTAGAGGAAGACCTCGCCTTAAGTGCCGCGCACAAGTAGAAACCGCACGCGCACAAGTGCAACTGGAGGCAGTAAGCTAAGGACCGGGCTAATTGGAGAGGCATGTTGGTTGAGGCCCGCCTCCCTTTGTTCGAAAAGGAAGACGCAAATTTCTTGCAGTAACGGCCCATACAGGGCCCACATCTAGCCAGTAGAGGAAGACCTCGCCTTAAGTGGCGCCCAGAAGTAGAAACCGACCTCAACCAACCTGGAGTGGGCAACTGGAGGCAGTTAGCTAAGGACCGGGCTAATTGCAGAGGCATGTTGGTTGAGGCCCACCTCCCTTTGTTAGAAAAGGAGATTCTATACGAACATTTCTTGCAGTAACGGCCCATAGTGGTCCCCAAAATCTAGCTTCTCTATTTTATTTTGCAAAGTTAGATGTATTCCTATAGATTTACACCTATACCCCGAAGGTAAATGCATCTAAAGGTTTTTTTGCGGAAATCTAAAAAACCCTCATGAGCTTCGTAAAATATTTGCTCTGAATCGGTTTAAACTTGTTAAACCGACACTTCGTTCAACTGTCAGTTCCCTCATTTAAAAAAACCTCATATCGTCTGATTATTTACCCCAACATGAACTTTTAAGCATATTTTGACTTAAACCTGCATGATAATCCATCTCAACTTCCATCAAGGACATCCAAAATAAATAACGCAAATCCACTTTCCCTCCTCCTCCATCCATATTACATCTGCACCATCTCCTCTGTGATGCAAAGTAACCAGAAAACACTCCACTGGAATACCACGCACCGGAATCAAAAACCCTCCACCTAATCAGTATTCCACACGCCTCAAGGCCAGTATTTTTCAGATGGCTGACAACGTCCGTACCATAAACGGACCCGTAAAAGGATTCATTTTCCATGTGAACCACATGCAAACGCATATCATTTCATTATTTCATCCCCAACCAAACCCGGCGACCAACAGTCACCATCAATTAATCCCGTTGCCTAGAGTGGCGCTGAGTTCTAGAGTGTGCCAGGATTCTATCTCTAGTGCTGGTCTGACGGGTTTGAGGACGCAGCAGGAAGCTTCGCACAATATTGTGTGTCAGGCAGGGCGTGTGGAGCATATAAAACGTGATCTTGTTATACCCACATGATATGTTGATTAATTTTCATAAATTTTCCTTTTTGCCGGTTAGTAAGGATGTAAGCCGGAGAAGCAGTCACCACAGTAGCACAGTGTGTGACGCAAGAAAGGCAATCAACTTATGGTGACCCTTGAAAGATGTTAATTTGACAGAGAAGCATATGTGTGTGTTTGTGGTCACATAATGCTGATGTGTAATCAGTTTACCCCCTACATCCTTGCTGCTCCTTGCACTCAGCATCGTGGCTTCGAAAAGGTTGTTTATTAATATTTATGGACGACACATAGGGACATAGGAGCACTGCTAGTCTTTGTGATAATTAATGAAAAAAAAAATCCTTTGCGTTGTTTTTATGTTTTAAATCGTCTCTGGGTAGCCCTCGACAACAAGAAAAAAAGACCCATCACCGCCAAGAAGGAAGAGCGGATGCTTTCACACCGCCGGGTGCAAAGTCAAAGTGAAAATAGAAAATTCGCCGAATAATTGAATGAAATATGGTTGATCGTGTTCTCTCGGTGTGGTGGTGCCGGGTCTCCATTGGCGGGGATTTCGCTAAATGCCATCGCGCGTTAAATGAATTATTCTGCGAATTTTGTCATCGGGATGTGTGTCGTCGTCGTTTTTGTCGTCGTCGCATTGCTCTCGGTGGGAACGTATTCTCGAATAGGAATTTCGAAATGAATTGAACGGTAATTAATTGCTTCGCATCCCGTGGTCTCATCGAGGTGCAAGCGGTAGCTTTATGAAGGACCGCTCTCGAGAACAATTTCAAATATTTATGGGCGGGAAATTGTTTCTATGACATTTCGCCTTTTGCGCCCCCCCTCGCTCTCAGTCGGTCCTTTGATCCAAATTAATTCTGTATGGCAATGCCAATTCCCATACGAATTGGGTGTGATGGTATGAGTGGATTTAGCTCGGCACTGTGTGTGCGATGTTTTAATTAGTCAGTGTCGATGGAAAGGATTTAAGGATGATGAGGACGATGACGATATTGGTGATGGTATTTATAGAAATATGTTTATGTGTTATGGCATTTCGGTGTTAAAGTGTTGATTAGCGATATGAGGACTCGCACAACTCGGGTGGGATTAGCGATACAAATTTCCAACAATGGCAGCGTTCGAAAGTTGTTGGACGCATTTTTGAGTGGCAATTTATTTGATCCATTCATTCATTCAGAGACGGCTGTCAAATAACGGACGGACTTAACGTAGAAAAATGTTAAAAGCTCGAAAACATTTCGAGTTGAGTGCTTTTCATGCTTTTCAGGTACAGTAAGTAGCATACTTCGACGTGACGGATAGAACGGATTTAATGTCGTTTATCAATAAGTTGCGTACGTTGCGTTGAAATTTTAACGTACGGTGAAGTATATGACGCAGAGAAGTGACGTAGGGAATATTTTATAATACTCAGATATATTCGTTGTTTTCATGTCTTATGTTGACAGAACTTTTGCAGTGATTCGGTGGTTTGAGATGATTCATTAATTCATTCAGAGACAGCTGTCAAACAACGGAATTAAGGTTTCAAACCTTCGATTTAGTGAAGCAACTACTTGTAGAAAGCTTGTGCACGGAAGTTGGTTATTTTTGCCGTCATCTTTTCTGCAGTACAATATTTGATCATTGTAAAGTTTTTAAGTTCCCAAAGCAGTCGCCTTCTGAAGCCATCTTTACAAGTATCGATATAGCTTACTTTTCGAAGCATTATAGGATTAAGCGAATATTGGTGGTTTTATAGAAGCAGTAACCTCATACTTTGTTTTAGGGCATATACCTAATATATAATCTTGTTGTCTTGAGTTACAAGAAGTTGCCTTACAGAACAAGTTATTGCTTCTTTTAGTAAGTACGATTGAAACTGATTTGAAGTTCCAAGTATTTTTTGTTGATACACCCTTGCATTTGCAGATTTAAGCTTAGTGGAGATCATGCTTACAGCAGTGTGAAAGAGGAACCGATTTCGAATCCTATTTATAGCCTATAGTCGGCACTTTATGTGGGTTGGCCTGATAGTTATGGCCGCCTGAAGGTGGTTCAGATATCTGTTGATGTTTACTCATGTAGATCGGATATATATCTAAATATAAAATAAAAATTTTTGGTACAACAGGCTCGTTTGTACCCAGGGCCTAGCATTCTCACAACCATTCATGTGTACTTCTTGCACGATTGCGGGACCTCCTGTTTTATGCCGAATCCGAACGGCTATGTCGAGATAAGCTTTTCTTGAAAATTGATACTACTTGGAGGATTTGTCAGATCATCACGAGAGAAGGGCCAGTGAAAATCATTGAGTTGTCGCTACGTCTGGGAATCGAACCCAGAACTGCTGCGCGGCAATTAATCGCACTAGACAGCGCGCTACTGAGGCCGTTGTTGCTTAGGCTTAAATTATCAGTTGAACGTTGTACCCCATAGAGTAATTCCCTGAACTTTTTAATATGGCTGTTCATTCCGGTCTTCGGGTGCTCCTTATTAACTGTCCTTCAATAACAAATAGGATCGTAACGACCGTCGCCATTTAAAATTTCGCAGCAGTTCAAGATCGCCAGGACTAGATTCTCGTGCCGCTTTACTTGTAGGCTAAGAACTAGTTTGCCGAGCCTTGCATTATTTGCGGCACCGCTTTTTTGCTCCTAATTTGTCTGCGGTAACACCCTTTGTGGCTGCCACTTATCTTTTAGACTTGCCGTTGCTGATGGCCATTTTTTTAAACAGCCGTATGCAAGTTCTATCCCTAATAAGCTAGTTGTTGCACAAAACGCAGGATGAAGATCGTGCGTAGAGATAGGTTGGGTATGGATAGGAGTCGGTGATGTGGAATTTTTTTTTTCGAGTTGATATAGATAGATAGAAAGATATAAAGCTAATCATTGCTAAGATTAGAATAAGAACATGGCTTTGTGTCCCCCTGATATGTATGTTGGTTCGAAAGAAAATGGAACTGGTAATAAGGTTGGTCTGGAAGGACAGTCGTGAGGGTAGAAAAGTCATTCGATAAGGAAGAATGACTGGTAATCGATCGAGTGATGGATGGTTCTTGAGGGGGTAGTCAGATCAGGGGCTATGAAGTGTATGGTGGTTTGGAATTTGATGAATGATTTGGTCTAGGGTTAGGATTCATGCCTAACCCTATCTATAGTGGATATTATAAAGTTTTCTCAGGTGAGGTGACCCTATAACTCTTCAAGAGCGCTCTGAAATGATGCTTCCAGATATTTATTGACTCTGTTCTTGAATTATTGTAAATTGTTTATTGGTGGAAAGACGACTTCTATCTTGGTGCCCGCTAAGGACCAGGAAGACTAGGGAAATTTGTTAATGATAAGTTAGACTTAGGAATATTAGCCCAGTATAAGTATTTTAAGAAACAACAAAAATTTATTTAAAAGTAAAGAAAACGTCTTCTGAGAGTTCGTTACATTTTTGGTACTGCGTTGTTCGTGTCATTGTTAGATGGGCAGTTTGGACATGTGCTTCAACTACTTGTCCTGTAGGTTCTTTAAAATAAGATGAAGTTTATACGGGGAGGTTTAGTAGACAAGTTTCATGAATACTGAAAGTGTCTCATAACTGTTTTTTAAACAAGAGCCCTGAGCCTCTACATCTAAAATCAGGTGGGACGATATTTAAAAAAAAAAAACAGAAAATAACATTCACAAAGGACTCACTATGACCAAATAGAGATATTGCGTAAAATAGTGGGCTTCATTTTCTCTAAAACAATGTAGAAACCTTTTTTTGGCTAAGCACCTTTGAAATGTGCAACCTTTTTCCAAAGCAATGTGATGAACTTTTCAGCTAAACTTTTCAGCAAGCAATATAAAGTCGAAAAATTCAACGAATCCACTTTAAATTTTGATTTATAATTTGACAGTGACACAAAATGGCGCTTTATCCATTCTAGACACTCGCCAGGCCATGACCATTTTTGATAACCCCTGTCACCCTCAACGTAGATATGTCATTTCCCCGTTTTCTTGAAACTCAATTAAATCAATTAATTCATAAATAACTTTTAATATGATTTCAATTAATTTCGTTTCATTGGCCAACTAATAGCCCGGCAAAGGGGGGCCGATGCCCACACACCCCCAAAACCATCCTAAACGTTTCGACGACGCGACAAGACACATCTTTTCCTTCAATCAAATTATCGCACATAATTCATAAACCGCAAAAACTGATTTAATTTACCGTATTAAATGAGAGAGAAACGATAGAGACATTCGTGTGCTCTGCTGCTCCTGGTGCCGACAAGGAGCAAGAGGAAGTGAGAGCGAAAAAAAAAAATAATAAACGTCAGAAAAAAGAAAACAAATTCATCATGTCGAACAAGCTTGCAATTTTCTTGACATTCATCTCATCTATCCCAACCATGCACTTGGCAAAATTTTCTTTAGTCGGCCATCTTCCTCTGCAACCCGCCTCTTGCCACCTACACACCACTCCAGTACTCATGTCAGGGTGTATGTCTGTGCTTGCGTTGAGAGATTTTCCACTCATGGCCTCCTGTATGGGTGTCTTAATATATTTTGGAAGCGACATTGTAGTCGGGTACACCCTGTCGTGATATAACGATATAAGAAGTTAATTTTAGCACGTTAATTAGTTGGTAATTTATGAGTGTGCGTATGTTGTAGGTAACTGTATGCATGGTATAACGATGATGAGAATGTGTATATACATGTAGTATATGCTGTCATGCAAAATTGTGTAATGAAATGGATTACATCGTGTCATGGATTCTTTTTTCGTTTATTTTTTGTGTGTTCCTTGTTTTTTTGAAATTCGCTTTTCTGAAATAGTGATTACACACGTAGTGTCGGGTTTAGAAGGATACAAGTGAAAAAAAAAAACACTTTGAATAAAGTGTCGGAGGGTCTGTTTGTACTAGAAAATGTGCAGCAGAAAGTTAATTGTTGTATTTGTAGTTTTCCCTGCTAGTGGCAGGGAAATTGTCTTTAAGAAATAGTTTGTCCTGTTCGAGGGTGTGTCCTTGATATAACAAAGACTTTGTCATAACGATGGCGTTCTTGTAATAGTAAAGTACTTCAATATTTTTAAGAGCATTTAGGTACTTGACCAGATATACCACCGGTGAAAAATATTTCGATGGGATGCGAACCCGCAGTGTGTTGGTTCATGACCAGAATTACCACCGGAGAAAAGGATTTCGACGGGGTGCGAACCCGCTGTGTGTAGGTTCGTGATCAGATATACCACCGGAGAAAAGTTTTTCATCGGGATGCGAACCCGCAGTGTGTAGGTTAGTGATCAGATATACCACCGGAGAAAAGTTTTTCATCGGGATGCGCGAACCGGCAGTGTGTAGGTTCATGCTGAGAATTACCACCAGAGAAAAGTGTTTCAACGGGATGCGAACTCGCAGTGTGTAGGTTCATGACCAGAATTACCACCGGAGAAAAGTGTTTCGACGGGATGCGAACCCGCAGTGTGTAGGTTCATGACCAGAATTACCACCGGAGAAAAGTAATTCGACGGGATGCGAACCTACAGTGTGTACGTTCGTGATCAGATATACCACCGGAGAAAAGTTTTTCATCGGGAAGCGAAATGGCAGTGTGTAGTTTCATGATCAGAATTACCACCGCAGAAAAGTATTTCGACGGAATGCGAACCCGCAGTGTGTAGGTTCATGACCAGAAATACTGCTGGAGAAAAGTATTTCGACGGAGTGCGAACCCGCAGTGTGTGGGTTCATGACCAGAATTACCACCGGAGAAAAGTATTTCGATGGGGTGCAAACCCGAAGTGTGTAGGTTCGTGATCAGATATACCACCGGAGAAATGTTTTTCGTCGGGATGCGAAACGGCAGTGTGTAGGTTTACGACCAGAATTACCACCGGAAAAAAGTATTTCGACGGGATGCAATTTCGATGGGGTGCGAAACGGCGGTATGTAGGTTCATGACCAGAATAACCACCGGAGAAAGGTATTTCGACGGGGTGCGAACCCGCTGTGTGTAGGTTCGTGATCAGATATACCACCGGAGAATAGTTTTTCATCGGGAAGCGAAACGGCAGTGTGTAGGTTCATGATCAGAATTACCACCGCAGAAAAGTATTTCAACGGGATGCGAACTCGCAGTGTGTAGGTTCATGCTGAGAATTACCACCAGAGAAAAGTGTTTCAACGGGATGCGAACTCGCAGTGTGTAGGTTCATGACCAGAATTACCACCGGAGAAAAGTGTTTCGACGGGATGCGAACCCGCAGTGTGTAGGTTCATGACCAGAATTACCACCGGAGAAAAGTATTTCGACGGGATGCGAACCCACAGTGTGTACGTTCGTGATCAGATATACCACCGGAGAAAAGTTTTCATCGGGAAGCGAAACGGCATTGTGTAGGTTCATGATCCGAATTACCACCGCAGAAAAGTATTTCGACGGATTGCGAACCCGCTGTGTGTAGGTTCATGACCAGAAATACTGCTGGAGAAAAGTATTTCGACGGGGTGCGAACTCGCAGTGTGTAGGTTCATGACCAGAATTACTACCGGAGAAAAGTATTTCGATGGGGTGCAAACCCGCAGTGTGTAGGTTCGTGATCAGATATACCACCGGACAAAATTTTTTCGTCGGGATACGAAACGGCAGTGTGTAGGTTTACGACCAGAATTACCACTGGACAAAAGTATTTCGACGGAATGCGAGCAGTCTGTTGATTCATTGCCAAAATTACTTCCGGCGATGAAGTAGATTTGACTGCAGTTCGAAACCCATTAATATGTACTAGGAAAGCCAAGTAGTCAAATGTTGAATACATTCTGCAAACCTAACCTTTCATAACAGTCCCCTTCATATCCATCCATCGTGCGCTTTCGAGGACTTAAAGGAATGCTACTCCAGGAATAATGTTCGCAGGTTTTACTAAAGTGTAAAACTTCAAAGCCAGGGATACAAGACTCGTAAAGAATCCTGTGGAGATAAACAAGGAATGATAAACGACAAAGTCGATGCTGAGGATATGGAAAAACCACTTCTGCTGACTGTTAAACGGTGATGACAAACAACATTCCGCTGTCAGCTATACAGAAGATACCGGCGACGACAGGGAAAACTACCAACCACCCGACCTAAGTGAAGTGAGGATAGTTATATCAAAACTCAAGCTTAACAAGGCTGCCGGAAATGACGGCCTCCTCGCCGAGCTTATAAAGCCGGCGGAGATAACTTGGTGACCTTGGTAATCTACCTCCGCTCCGTTGATCCTGGCAACAAAATCTCGTCGGAAATTGAACGAAGAATCAGGCTTGCCAATCGCTGTTTCTTGGGGCTAAAAGGACAACTTAGTAGTAAAGCCCGCACTTGAAGTACTAAGGAGATCCTGATAGTAGTCCTGATCTACAGCGCTGAAGCGTGGACCGTAGAGAACAATTGTTCGAAAAATCGTCGGTCCCGTTTGCGTTCCCGGGCTATGGAGAAGAAGATTTAACCAAAAAACTATACGACCTGTATATACTATACCCCCAATCAAATAACCCCGTATTAGACGTTTGAGATGGCTAGGACATATAGAGCTAATATACACCAACACTCTAGCTCGCAGAGTCTTCGATTCTTAGCCAAACGTCGAACGCAGTAGAGGAAGACCGCCCCGTAAATGGCGCGCACAAGAAGAAACCGACTGGAATGTGGCGCCACTTCAGTAGTAACCTCTGGTAAATAATTCAATCTGGTAACAAAGCCCGCACTCGAACAGCTTAAAAGATTAAAACCCTTAAAATCCCAATCCTGGTGGACAAAGCATGGACCGTGTAAATGAATGTCTTGTTGAGCGAAAAATTCTTCAGAAAGTCTACGGTCAAGGTTGCGCTGAACGCATTAAACGTTTAAGTTGGCTAGGACATGCAGAACGAGTGGATATCAATACTACCACCCGCTGAGTCTTCAACTCCCAGTCAGACTTTCAATGAAGTAGATGAACTACACATCTTTATGGACTTAAAGACCCTTGAGCAGCAATTGACTGTTGTAAAACACTGTTTGTTCGAAGTTTTACTAAAAACGTACTCCCTACTCATAAACTCTCATAATAACTACTCCCCAGACCACCCCTCATCCAAAATTCCCTCCCCAGGCCTCATAACTTCATATACCATCCATAAATCGCGTGGATTCCCATCAAGCCGCCATAAACTATCCAACAACCGTCCACCTAATTTCCCTCGTAAATTTACCGGCAAAAGCCGACGGACATAAAACTATTTTTATGATGCACTAGGTAGGGCATAATAATTCGTCCATTTCGGCTGCCTGAACACCTTTCGTAAGAAACTCCTTCCTCCGCCATTAAAGATTTATACCTACGAACATGACTCTGCCATTCCGAGTATCTGCGCACACAAAAAGATACATTGAATGGGGCAAAAATTTACAGTCCCACATGTTGATTTTTCACCTTCGAAAATATGCAGTCCACCAGAGATCTGCCACCGTATAGATACAACTATACAGATACAGATACAAAAACTGTTGCAGTGCATTTAACATCTCTAGCTATATCGGATGAATGACTTTTGCTTGCTCCACATCTACACATGGCGCAAGATGATGGCACCATGGCGAAAAAGTATCTCTGGGTGGTAGTTATCAGTATCGCAGAGGCAAAAGATACTTTATTTGAAATTCCATTCATAAAACATCTACAGACAAAATGAGGGAATGAGGTGAGGCGCTTCAAGTCATTGCGAATGTGTGGAATTCCGGGGGACATCAAGTGATGCATGCGGTCATGAAGAACCCCCCCCCAACACTTAGCCCCATCGTGCTGTTGTCATTCACATCATCATCACCATCAGCATTCATCCCACCAGCAGCACGTTGGTGTTGTGTCATCGGCAGTACTCGAGAAGAATGACAACTCTCATCCAGGGCATCAGAGCATCAGAGAATAATTCTGCAATGTAAAGTGGAATTCTGTGGCGAGTGCCCCGCCCTCTGGTGGGCAATTATTCCAGTTGATTTAAATTTTCGACGATATAAAGTGGGTACATACCTCGTGTTGAGAGGGGGGAGGGCTTGATATGCAATTCAACGAGCCGCAGAGATGGACTTCCATGTTCTGCGTTTTGATCTCATTTCACATTCAAGTCAATTTCGCACCTCCAGGTCGGGGATAAAAATGCCCGACCCTGATGCCAAAAAGGTCGCATAACAATCCGGTAGTACATACCATTGCTGGCGAATCCCCCTCAATGCTGCAGCGTCACATTACTCCATTGACCACACTTAATCCTTCTGCATGACCATTGCCATCATCAATAGACGACCGGCAGGACATTGAACCCTCGACCACATATCGTCTTTGGAATGTCCTTGCCGATAATTGCTCGATCCGGACAAATTGGGTGAAATGTTAATAACACTAAATAAGAGTCCTTTCACCCGGAACACATGAACAACCGCCACACAGACAATAGGTTGATAACTCTGGAACTGGGACACCTTGGCTCACATGCTTCTTCTTTTGTTGTGTATCCTGTCGATGTTTGGGTAGAATATGCCTTCAGCATCGTTGGTTTGGTCTCACACTATGTCCTTGTTTTGTGGGCTTCGGTTTGGTTGACAGATTTTGCAATCAGATAAGAACCCTGCCAAGGACCTCCTGCACCAATGTGTATGCTGTCTGTGCATGGTAATTATGACACACAATTTGGCCTAGAGGTTGACTCGACTGCCGTGATACGGTCTTGGGGTATTTTTTAGCCTGCAAACCTCTGTCCAGGTAGGGAGTGCAAATGGAAGTAAGCCAGGAATTATTTGACAGCTTTCAGATGAGATTTCATGCCATTGACCAGAGTTGTAGGACAATGTGGGTCAGAAGAGTGATGGCAATATAAAGCCTGAAGGCTTTTCCGGTGGTTGGGTGTGTGTCTTTTGACATTCATCTCACGTGGAAATTATTCGCTTGCACTTTGAGAGGAGGCAAGGTGGATTGTTGCCACGTTGAAGGACACGTCATTGAGACTTGAGATACATTGTGTGGTGCCACATTGAAGCAGAACTAATGGTTGGGGCGGGAGGGGAGATTGATTGACGAAAATTAGTTTCAAATGGTAGAGGGGCAGGTGAGGTCAGACTTATAGTGGTCACAAGGTCTTTGTGGAGGTGATTGAATGAAGTGTTCACAATGATAGGGAAAAGATTTGTAATTAGCTACAAGTCAGTCTGAAGACATATGGCAGGTGGACTGAGGGACCACAAATCAGAGGGTTCAGGGCATAACTATGTTCTCACAACTATTCATGCGAAAATTGAATCAAGAACTATACAAGCTCTACAGCGACATGGACATGGTCAAAAAAATTCGGATTTGGAAGTTTATGATAACTAGGACATGTCGAGTGAATGGACACCAATACCCCGGATCGCTGAGTTTTCGATTCCCAGCCAGACGTCGGACGCTGTAGAGGAAGACCTCGTCTTAAGTGGCGCGCACAAGTAGAAAAAGCCTGAACCAACTTGAATCGCAAAACTGGAGGCAGTTAGCTAAGGACCCGGGTTAATTGGAGAGGCATGTTGGTTGGGGCAAAGATTCAATCCGTACCGTAACGCCACTTAAGTATGCAAGCAAGCTGGATACAAGTGACAAGGCTACAAGTTGGTCTGAAGACATATAGCTGGTGGGCTGGATGACCTGAAATACAGAATCGTTTGGAACCAGGGCCTAAAATTTATCTGTGTGCTTGTACTTCGAATGAACAATAATGCACAAGCAAAATGAATCTTCGCATTCCAGCCTTTAGGTTCGGGTCGACAAGAATGTCAGAACTTCCGGTTTAAAGATCAAGCGATTGAGGATGCCAGGGCGCTTGGACAGAATAACTGGCAGCTGCGTGCCCAGGATTGAAGAGGATGGAAGGCTGAATTGTCTCAGCCTTAGGAAAGTAAGTGTGTACTTCTTTCATGATGGTGATGCCTAACATTTAAACGTGCATAGGTACTTCTTTCACGATGGTGGAACCCGATATTTATGCCGAATCCGAACGGATGAGATGGTATTTGCTTTTCAGAACGATTTATACAACCAGCTCGATTAAGCAGATCATGGGGAGAGCAAGGCCCGGAATGATAAGGTTGGAATTTCCGGCAATTTTTTCGAGTAACCAATGCCTTTGGAGACTCCTCTACCTAAAAGCATCTGTTTTCCTGAGAAAATCTTGCAAATTGATATGTTCCCACCAGACCCGTTTAAAGTATTTTTCAGCATTCGAAAGGCACCCTTGTAATGCTTACCAAGTGAAGTGAAGTCAAAGGCTTAAAGTAAACCGGGACAACCTTTTAGACCACTTGCGATGACGACGAAAATTTTTGTGTATGAAGCGAATTATCTGGCATTAATGGCCCATACAGGGGCTAACACCTAGCTTTTCCCTTCATCTGTATTACAAAAAATGAAATATCTGGCATTTACGGCCTATAGAGGGCCTAAAACCTAGCTTCTCCTCATCTGTATTACAAAAAATGAAATATCTGGCATTTACGGCCCATAAAGGGCCTCAAACCTAGCTTCGCACACATAAATCAAGGAAGAAGCTAGGTTTGAGCCCCTAAAAGTGGACCTCTTGTTAAACGCCGGATCTAAACGGCAAACTTTTGAAGCTTCTCATGACAGTGTTACTCTTGGATGTTTGTCAGATTTTCGCATAAGGTGGAACAGTGAAAAAACTTAAGTGTCACTTTTGGGATTCGAACCAGTATATCGCTCCTAGTAGTCCAACGCACCAACCACTATGCCACTGCACCCACATTTTCAAAATCAAACAACATCCAGTTCGGACGCTTTTACTCACTTTTTACCAATCAGGCGAAATGATGAAATATTCTGGGTGTACGCAAAGTTGAATTCACATTATCTTGGCAACCATCGGCACGGCAGGGCAATGCGGGGTATTTTCTTAAAGGGTATTCAACAAGGAGTTCAAAAAACCATGAAATTCATTATCCTAGCTGACAATTTGGGGACATTAGATGGACGGATAACCTGATATGTTTAGGTCAAAGTATTCGCTTTTAACCCGAAACATAATTTTGCTTTTGTCAACCTTAATTTTTTGATATTTGTTACAACCTATGTGTCAAAATGAATACATCTTTGCGATTGGGTGAGTTGAAAGGATCTATTAACGCCGCGGGCAGTCCATATTAAGCGGCAAGTATCGGTTCGTTATAAATCACCAAATTTAAGCAATATTGGGCTCATTGAGTATCCGAATGGAGGACTGCTTTGACAAGTCTGACGATTAAGAGCGAAGTTGTTGCGAACCCCAGATACAGACCAGTAGGGACCATTAAGGCTAAGGTTAGTAATGCTTCAATCTTGGTTTTAGCCCAAAAGGATATTTCTAAGAACTTATAATCGGATATCTGTTGAGGACTTCAAATGGGTCGAGGTCGATTTTTACTTTTGTCGTACACTTAAGATGAGGTGTGAACCTATTTTGTTTACTATTTGACAGAGAGTTTCAATGTGTCAGGGCGATTTTTACTTGTGGACCAACTAGTCCGCCTGTTGAGGACTTCAAATGGGTTGCAGTCGATTTTTTTTACCGGGCCACTTAAAGCGTGGTCTTATCCCACTTTTTCGATATTTGGCAGATGTTTCAACTATGTGAGGTCGATGTTTACTTGTGCGGGCAAACTTGACAGGTACATTCTGCCTGTTGAGGACTTCAACTGGGTTGAGGTCGATATTTACTTTACCGGGCCTCTTAAGGCGAATTCTTAACCTACTTTTTCGATATTTGGCAGACGTTTCAACTATGTGAGGTCGATTTTTACTTGTGGACCAACTAGATAGGTCCTTACTGCCTGTTAAATGGGTCGAGGTCAATTTTTACATCACCGGGCCACCGGCGAAGTCTTAACCTACTTTGTCAATATTTGGCAGAGGGCGATTTTTATATTTTCGGACCATCTGACAAATTATCCGTGCAGTATCGATTGTCAAGAAAAGCTTATCTGAACTCAGCCGTTCGGATTCGGCATAAAAAAGGAGGATCCGCCATTGTGCAAGAAGTATAAAAATGTACACATGAATGATTGTGAGAAAAAGCTAGGCCTTGAGTACTAGCGTGCCTGTTGTGTCAAAAATCTTTTTTGGACCACTGAAAGCGAGGTCTATTTGCAGAGGGTATTTGGTCTTGGGGTTCGAGTTTTGGTGTCCATTCGATCTGCAGCCATCTTATGTTGAAAGTGGATTTTTGATTGACCTGATCTATGTCACTATATTCGAGGTTGGATATCGCAAATGGAAACGAAGACAAATGATTTCTTCATCAGCTTTTGATATGGTCCAGTGCCGTTAAGTAGGACTGGCATAATCAGGGTCTTTTTTAGGATCTCGTTAGTAGGCTGAGTAAGGGCTTTTTTTTTGCTAAATTGCCTTCTTAGCTAGAAGAAACAGCGGTTAATAAGAGTAACCCTTCATTTAAGGTCTGACATGGTGTCGTTGGCAGAATTGATAGATGTGCCAAGGTAGACCCTTATAAAAATGTACAGAAGTAGTTGGTAGTAGATTTGAATGTAAAAAGCAAAATGGGATGGCAGAAGTGAAGGAACTTTGGAACACAGAGGTAGTGGCAGCTTGACGGTAAAAAATGTCGAACCCTCGATAGAGCGGCACCATGGCCAAATGATTTACTATCTCACCCAGAATGTAACGGGCTATAGGTATGTTAATGTGCTTTTGAAGGCATCAACAGGCCAGGAGGTTCGACCTTGCTTTCCTATTTATTTGCCTGCATGGTAGTTGATTTTTCAACCACTATAAGATGGAAAAATTGACAAACTCAGGGTGCTTGTATGGCGATTTTAACGCGTCACAAAAAAATTTAAAGTTTGCAACTGAACAGTACCAGTTCTTCCATAAAGCATGTGTTTTCGACTCCAAAATTCAAGAAGTTGCAATTAATACTTGCAATGCATGATTCCACCAAATCATGACTTTCCAAGAGAGGTGTGACAAGCTGAAATATATTTATTTTTGTTTTTCGAAACCTATTTTTTCACGCTTAATAAACTTTTTAGCACAAATTAAAACTCTTAAAGGATGAAAGTCCCTGTTAACTGACCATAAAATAAAGGGCCTTATTAAATTGCCTAATGTTTTTCTTCTCTGATGTCTTCATATGCCTAAAGATACAAAGATTTCGTAACAGATACAATTACGAGAAAATGCCGACAAAAAAGGCTTAATGATGCAAAACTTAAGAAAAACAGAACGTCAAAGTCTACTACCTATAATTGCCATCATTTGGCATCCCATCCATTACACCCAAATCCCCATACTCCCAATAAGTCTTCCTTCGGAATAAACTGCCCACCTAAAAACCCTTGATCGACTACAAAAGGCAACCTTTAAGGAAAATATTCAATTTTGTGTTGAAATTTTCAACCATCATTATCCATTAGACAATCCTAATGATCCGTTAATTAAGGACTTTTCGCGCTCGCACACTTTTCTCTTCCCTACGATTAAACAAAGTTCGTCCTTAAAGCTGTCCATTAAAGCGGTTCTCGCGCCCACTCGACTGATTCCTCCACACTTCATTCAATATTCATTCCCTAAGATCCATCCCTGTCTCACTTGCACTGTCGATACCGCCTGCTCTGTTTGATGATTTGCTAGTTCTGCTGCTGTGTGTTTTTCGGTGTGTATTTTAAGGACGTGGGGATATCATCATTAGCCTTCAACCGCATTTCATATCTGCCAATAAATCCTTTTGGAAAATTTCCCTTGGGATAGATACAAATGAATTTTCCACATGAAGTGATTTCATATTCACTCAGGGGGAAGAAATGTTTTGCGATTATATCCCGTCAAGGATATACAGCTATAGAGTAAGATGGAGAGAGAGAGGACAAGCCGCATAGAATATATATATATGTGTGTGGCATATCTAGTCATGCTAAACGTAAGGTGCCAAAAACTTGTTACAACTTTAAATCATTGCATATTCCTAATTATTAATTAATTAGGACGAAATAGGATATGATAAGGTATTTCACCACCTTACCAGCATCCTAACGCAATCTAAGGCTGATGGGAACACTCTCGTCACTACATCACGGTAGATAATATTGTATGTGTTGTAATTCCCTTGGTATAAAACACTTATTCAGGAGCAGACGTATCCTGGCAAAATTTCTTAATTGCCTGTCTGTGTGTAGTTGGTAGAATGTAGCTGCATTTGAAATTTATTGTAACGAGAACGTGGGCGGAGCGGGCGGCCCACAGAAGGTGCAAAGGGACAATCCCTATATCCGTGTCAATAATTAAAACTCATTAACACTTGCGAAGTGCTTCCTTAATTAGCACATCATTCTATCTGATGGCATTAGATATCCTTCGTAGTTTGGTTTTTTTTTGCAACACGCTTAGTTGTGTGTTAAGTCTTGACTCAGGAGACCGTCCTTCATTTGGAGGGGTTTTTTCTGCATTTTCTTACTTGAGAACTGTTGACTTTAAGAAAATAGAGGATGAAGGCAAAAAGGGGAAGATGTTGCGAATCCTAGTAATTGCGAAAGAGTGGGGTAGTTTTTTTCGACAGGACTCTGTGTGTATTCAGCAAATCAGAGTTGTTTTGGAAGGGTAGGGTCTCAGCTGTAGTAACTATATACAAATTAGAGACTAAAATGTATTTTTTTTATTTTTTGACTTTGAGGTACGTTTACTTAAATAATCTGTGAGATACATTTATATCTAATTAACTAAAAGATCATCAAATTTGCAATACAAAATATTAACATACAGTTTTCGTTAAAATGAAACCTTTTCGAGTTGTGGGACTTTTAAAAAACACCTTACCGTCGACCATTTTATTTGGTCAACTGAAAACACCTCTTTCGAAGATTGTGTTTAGCCACCGAACTAAACCACTTGCGGGCTTGAAATTTAAGGAGAAAATGGATAACATAATACAACTGGGCACTTCTGTCGTGGAATCTCAAAATGTATGTCCATTATTCGTCTTCATGTGACTTCAAGGGCCTTACTCTGTATTTCGTCCCGAAAATGAAATTTTGCATTTATTTTATGTCTTTGGAGTACATTTTCTTAAAAAATCTTCACTATAAGATAAAAATTGATCCTGTTAACTAAATGCTCATAAAATTTGCAATACAAAGTATTAACATACATTTTTCTTTAAAATGCAAACTTTTCAAGTTGTGGGACTTTTAAAAAACTCCTTACCGTCGACCATTTTATTTGGACAACTGAAAAAACCTCTTTCGAAGATTTGATTCACTGAACTAAGCCTTTTGCGGGCTTAAAATTTTGGGAGAAATTGGACAACATAATACCACTGGACACTTATGTCGTGGATTCTTAAAATGTTTGTCCATTATACGTCTTCATTAGACTTTAGGGGCCAAAAGTTAGATTTTTCGAAATCGACTATTTTTAACTCTCCATCTTAAAAGTCGAATAAAATTAGCTAATTTCGAATATGAAAAACCGTAAACTAAATTTCGGTGGCTGGAAACACATAGGAGTCTTTTTTTTTAATTTCCAAAGTAGGTATTACAGGGTGCAAATTAAAAATCATTAAAAAAAACACTTTCAAACAAAAATGACTTTCGGAATGAAATACACAGTAAGGACCCAGATCTGTTTGCAAATTCCAAATTAAAAATTGCGAACAAGTACAAATGAAATGAATGAAAAATTCCTTGTGAATTTGAACCTTTGTTGAGCTCTAGCTATGTCATCTGAAAGGATTTTTGAACATTCTTTGTAGGAAACATATAACTGGGAGGACCAAAATACGCTATCATTCGAATGTGTATATTGTAAAAATCAAAAATATAAAACTGTGACACATTTTCTGCTTCATAGATGGCGCTACCGTCTAGTATAAACCTAGGCCACAAACAATATGCTCAAGTAGTTGGCCCCTAACCCTCAATTTTAAAAATCTTATCATGGTAAGAGCCTAATCCTTCTGTTGCAATGAAGGTTTGATCTTTGCGATCACCGATCTTGTGTCTAAAGAAGGCTCTCCAATCGACGTCGGAAGTGAGTGCCACGTGCTAACTAACTAACGATCAGCAAAAGGGTATTTTTAACAAGATCCCTAACCCTTCATTGATCAAGTCTTTTCATGACAGGTCAACAATGGGTCTGTTACAATAATTATTTTAGATATGCGATCACTGATCATGTTCCTGAAAAAGAGCCTTCCATTCACCCTTCATTGCTGAAATCCTGTCATGGAACGTGTTTGTTAAAATATTACTTCGAGCTAGCGATCATAGATCATGTTCCTGAAGAAGAGCCTTTCATTCACACTTCATTTCTCAAGTCCTGTCATGGAACGTGTCCAGGTGTTTGTTAAAATATTACTTCGAGCTATGCGATCACTGATCGTTTTTCTGCACAAGGGCCTTGGGAGGTTGGAATTTAATCCTGATGAACTTACCATGATCAGTTCACCAAGGAACTTTTAACATTCCATTGCCCTAGTCTTGTCATGGCAAGGGTCTAATGTATTTGTTACAATCATAGATCTTGTTTCTGAATTCTCGAGGTCCGAAGTGAGAAACATATTTTAACTATATAACCATCAACAAAAGATCCTGTTAGCAAGGTCCTTAACCATTCATTGCCAGTCTTCCCAAGGCACCTTTGTAATAGGTTAATTAAAATGTTTCTTCGAGCTATACGATCATTGATCTTGTTTCGAAGATAAGCCTTTTATTATCAATGTCGGAATTGAGTTTTACATCCTTACTGTATGCAAATCAACAAAAGGGTGTTTTCTCCACGATCCTTAACTAATGCCAAAGCAAGACATGTACAATGAACCACTTCTTCAAAATATGCGATCACTGATATTGACTGTCAATGGGTTCATATTGATGACGCAATTGAGTACATATTCTAACTAAGTACCCTTCAAAAAATTATTATTTTTATCAAAGTAGATGATCCTTTAAGCCGCTCACCAATAACCCGAACAGTAGTGGCGCAAAACTTCTTTAAGGCATTTTAACGTTTTAAGGTATTTTAATGTTCTCAGGTACTTTGACGTTCATTTATATTTAAGAAAGTGAGAAAGAAAAGATATTGACCCAATATTCAAGGGATTTAGTTTTGCAAGGTCGTCAACTAAAATATCCTTAAAGAGGACGTCGCATTTATCGAATATCTAAAATCTACCCTTCTCATCTACCAATTCACGCCGCGTTGAGCCCTTTTTCGCGCGATGACAAGAGACGTGCGGTTATAAATACTTATTTGGAATTACTTCTTTGTAGAGGAAATCCTGCGAGAAATACTCATATACGAAGGTTTACAACTTACAATTGGTAGCACCAGCTAAACAGTCGCAGCTTTTCGATTAGCAGTCATCGAACTTGTGTCAGAATCGACCGAGATATAATGTTTTAGATCTTCTGCCTCGGCTTCCTCAATTTCATGAGTTATATTGAGAAAATAGGGCGTAAAAGGTGATGGGATTTGTTTTTGATGTCTTTACTTTAGCTACAGCCTCTAATTTCTGAGTTTGGTCCAAAATAATTTCCAAAAGCTTGCATGATATTATTAGTCCGATAAAATCTGATCCCATTGTCCAATGAACGCCTGCGGTTCTGACGGACAGGGCTGCACGAATAAAATCGCCTATGGACATGTCTTAGGAATAGAAGCGGTACTGAAATACAACCCTGGCGTACTCCATTTTTGATTTTAATTAAACATTGGGTCTGGTTAGTCTTGAGTAGCATTATCCATTCTGGTGGAGATCTAGAAGCATAGATATTTTTGACTTTAGGCCAAACAAGAAATTGACGCTGATATACCCCTAAGACAATAAGCTGTTACATTGCTTGTAGAGTTTCGTCATATTCATTCGATGAAACTAGTCATTCACTGCAATGCTGTATTTGTTTTTTAGTAAAGCTAGACAATGCCCTAAAATTCTGTCCAAACTCGGAACAAGCATGTGGGTAGAGCCTAAATAACCAACAGTTTAGGGCTAACCAACCCAATGCCTCAAGGATTCTGTTGTGCTACTTTACTTCAGACTAAGTAAGGAGAACACAGCTTTTGTGTTTGGACCCAAGCAGAAAATGCTGATTCGGAAGCTGAAATTGTGGATGTTTGTATGAAAATCGAAACACTAAGTGCTAACGAGGTCTTCAAAAAAAGCGATGCTACCTTACTGGGATAAAAAGCGTTCAGCTCTCGATTCATTTGATAGATTGTAAGATCATTTTCGGAGGATATCAGTGCTCCTCTGATCCTCTTAGACCACTTATTGTATCAAACCCATCGACGAAGTTGGTTTACTGGGTCTGTTCTGGGTTACAGTGAAGAAGTAAATAAATGTTTCCGTTTTTTCCCGTGTGAGTTCCTTTCTGATTTTTATAAAAGGATCGACGAAAGAAACAATAAAACTTCTTTCAAAAATCTTCACCAGAAAACCCCATGTTAACAGATTTCCATTTTCTACGTGTCGTGGATTCTGTACGATCGGGTGAAGTCCCAGGAATATCTACAGAGTTGTATTTCTCGGAATTCTCAGACATTAAGAGTTTAACCTCTGAAAACTCGGAACCGATAAAAAAAAAAAGAAAATGTCAAGGCCTGCTCCAATTAGTTACATTTTTGCGGCGAATTAAATCATCATTTTCATTATAACCACATTCTAGAGCAGCCTTTCAAACACCCAGGTGGTTGTAAGACTATCACATGTGGTGGAATAGTGAATAAAAAAACAAACTTTTTGATGTTACATGCAGGGTTTGAACCAGGGACCTCTCGATCAGTAGTCCTACTCATTAACCGGGTCAGTAGTAAGTGCATTGGACTGAGGACCTGGGAATCGTAGGTTCAAAGCTCAACAAGTAAAACATTTTTTTTTTTTGCGGCGGATCGAAAAGTGAATATTACATATCCAATATCCCTGATTCAGTGATCCTTAGACAATGTAGGAGCGACGCATTTGGCATAAATGAATAAATGTTACTATTCAACTTTTTATTTCAAAGAAGATCCGAATTTAATGAGTAGGTAGGTATTCAAAGGTATTCAAAGAGCTCAACATTGATGATTTATACTGGAATATAAACTCTTGATAATTTTCAATCAAACTCTAGACGGTGGAAGATTCAATAAAATGTTTTGTTTGCTTGAAATAAAATCACACTTTTATGAACTTTGAAAAAAGTTGGACTGTACACGTCAAATATTTTCAAATTTAATTTCAACAAGCCTTGAAACCTGCCTGACTGTTCCTTAACAGTTACTTCTATCCCAGGCTATCTAGCTGAAATGAAATACAATTTCAAAAAATTGTAGCTACCAAAAGTCATATATAAAATCCTTTCACCTATCCTCGGTTTCCTTATTATATATGCCTTTCTCCGCTATATCATAGAACATCATATCTGACAAAAAAAAGAAAAAAACCTCATAAAATCCCATTGTAGCTACATAAATCCTTCATAACTGGCACCAACAAAAGTCATAAAAAGATCCAAACCCATCTCAACCAAAAGTATTATGCGAAACAGCAAATTCGTGTCATAAAAATGAAACAAACGAAATTACCATAAAGCCGTTTAAGGATGGAGTAAAGAAAATCCTTTAAGAAAATTACAACCCACCGTTATATTGTTGCTCAATCCAGATGTCGCGTCGGTAGCTATGTATAGGGGCAACTTGTTGGTTGGCAACAATCCATTCAATATCCATCCCTAAGTCACCAACATATCATATGCTCATGAATTGAAATGAATATAATCCGACATACTCACACACACACACTTGGTGTATCCTTAATTATTTATTGTCGTATAATAGCAAAGGGTATGGATATGACTTGTATCATATCTTCTAATTCCTTGGTGTCGGGCAGCATCCTTAAGCTCCTTTTGTATAATTAAATCATTTCAATGCGTATTGAAGTTGTCATGAAGAAAATTAGTCAGGATCATTAAATTGACATAAATTCCCTATTGTGGTGGTCTTTGTTGGTTGTATGTGTATTTATTTATGCATGATATTTATTTACTTGTATTGTATATCCTTACCCTCTTACATCTTTTGACACATATTATGTGCACCATTTGCTTGGGAAGTGTGTTTGCCTTTTGTAAACACATGTCGGAAGTCATGGTATCGTTCAAAAGGATACAAGAAGTGAGGGTGTCCTCTTGATGGGTTTATTTTATCTTTAGAAATAAAATGTGTGAATTTCAATTCAGATAAAGTCTTGAAAGCTCAAAGTGTTGAAAACAGGAGATGATTGCATTTTCTACCATTATCTCTGTTTAAAGAGGTATGGTGATGAATTTTATGTACACAGATGAACTAAAGGAATCTTTAAGAATTTTAATATAGAAATAGAAACATCTATCACACATGGTGCGATAGTAAATAAAAAAAATAAACTTTTTGATGTTACTTGCAGGGATTGAACCTGCAACCTCTCGATCAGTAGTTCTACCATTAACCGGGTCATTAGTAAGTGCGTTAAACTGCAGCTCTAGGGTTCAAAGCCCACCTAGTACAAATTGTTTTTTTATTTTTTTTGTGGGGGGTCGAAAAGAACATCAGACTTATCGATTATCCCTTGATTCTGTGATTGTAAGACAATATATAAGCGACAAATTTGCCATAAGTGAACGAATTTTACTATTTTAGTATTCGCTTCAAAGGATTGTAATATTATTTGCTTGGAACGTCAAAACCTTGTTAATCTGCAAAGATAACTTGAACAAGAGTAATTCCAGCTTTAAGATTTGGTATGCATGCATTCTTGAGAACATAAGACTGATCTTTATGGAATACAAAACCTCTACACTTTCAAGACATACATCCTGAGCAATTCTGAAACAGGGGAAAAAAGATGGACAAGTCCAAAAAAGGCGACTTTTAGATTTATAGAGCTAACAGACTAATGACTTACTCAGCCAACTTGTAGTGCTCAACTGGACCACTAGAGGCGGTTAAAAATGAAAAAGCTTTACTAAAGAAATATTGACAAGATAACACCTGGTGATAGGAATGGATCCATGATAACATAATGCAAGTTTTTATGCACGACATACGAGACTTCATTTTGAAAATCTTTTGGCAGCGAATGGGTAAAGTTTTTGAATTGACTAGTTACTGGAAGATAAATTTGGAGTTCCCAGCAGGACTACAATTGACATAAACTTTAGTATTCAAATGAGCTGCTGATCTGCCTAAGAAAGTCTGTAAAGACCGAAGGGTAACTCCTGTGCCCAAGACGCCTTTAAGAATTCAATTTCTGAATAGTTGACATCGATATACGCGCCGTTCAAGTCGAACAAAGTTCGAGATAGCTCTCATAGGGGTCATTAAATTCTTAAGGTACAGATTATATATCGCGCTTGCAAGTTTGTTGGGTATTAAAGCACGAGGGTAGAAACTGAGTAGCTTTAGCTTGGACAACGCTCAGTAGTAGCAACTTTGACTACACAGCAATTGGACTTTTTTAACCTCTGGTCCAATAGGATTTGACTTGACAAACTTATAAGTGGGAGTGCTGACGACAGACAGACAGAAAACAACCTGGTCGGAATGACTGGCTTAGAAAATCCGGGCTGCTGTTCTCAGGTCAAACAAAAGCTCTGTTGCGATTTGAGGTAACTACTCAATCACGATAAAATCTTTATTTTTTTGCGAGCCATCTTAAATTCGCTAAAAGGACTGATTTTAGGGTTGACGAACATGTTTAACGAAAAAAGGGCAACGACATTCATATCTGCACATGGAATGTTAGATGGTTTCATAGAAAAGGTGCTGCTGAACAACCAGCGGACGCCCTAAGTTTCTACAAGGCCGACATTACTGTCGGCAGGATATATGATGGTATATCTAGATGATGACATTTTCTATTGTCCTTGTTATTGTAAGCAGGTCTTGAAAAATGTTCTTCTTTTTTTCATTCGGCCCGAAATTTACATGGAACTTACTAGACGAGGAATCCGCCTTATAGACGATTTTCCCCTAACTTAAAATCTGCAACCTTTGGCCCAGTAGGAGAATGAAGGATAAGACGAGAGCCACCATGGAGCTTTATAGAAAAAAAGGGAGAGAAGCACATCGGCTTTTCAGAAAGAAAAAAAGAGCAAGAAAAGCCAGCTAACAAGGAGAGAAATGCCACTTCAGGAAACAATTCGTGAGTTTTACCAAAGTGTAAAAAACCAAAGGCAGGGATACGAGGCGCCATCACAATCCTGTCGAGATGAACAAGGAAAGACCGTAGTAGAGCCACAGTCGATGCTGAGGCATTGGTCTCCTTAATATCGCCTATAAGATCCTATCTGCCGTAATATGTTGAAGGCCTGAAACCGTTTACAAAGAACCTGGTCGGCCCTTATCAGTGTGGTTTTAGACCAGGAAATCTTCACACTTCTGCAGATCCTTCACATTTTTGCAGATTCTGGAAAAAAACTCAAGAAGTCCAAATCGGTACCCATCACCTATTCATCGATGTTAAAGCCGCATACGACAGGATTTTTAGAGAGAACTACACAGAGACATGTCTAGTTATGGTATAGCGCCAAAACTCGTCCGCCTGAGCAGGATGACTACGGAGAATTTTCACTGCTCCATCAGGGTCTCCCGAGCCAACACCAGAGGCAAAATCTTCCATAAATCGGTGCAACTACTAGCATATGCCGACGATATTAACATCAGTGGTCAGACTCAACGTGATGTCACAGCCAAGTTTGCTGGTGCATATAAGGAAGCGGAAAAAAAAATGGTTTCTCAGGGCAGGACCAAGTATATTCTGACAGCACAAAAGAACACAAAACATCGACGAATTGGACAGAACGTCGCCATTGACAGATATAACTTTGAGGTAGTACTGGACTTTGGCTAAATCGACTCGGACTGTAGACGCCACCATTGATTTCATCTTGGAAATTCTTCCGCTACCGTCTGGGAAGGTTCTTTTTTATGGGGGACCTTGGCCCAAGGTAGTTGTGGTCCACGAATGGTATTTTATTTCCCACATTATCTGCAGCGGATTCCACTATATGCCTCCCGAGGATTTGTCCGATGGGTAACTAGCAACTCCACACGGACAACAACATCTAGTTAGAAACTAAACGAAGAAGTACTCATGTCAACCGTCGTTTCTTCGGGCAATTAGTAGTAAAGCCCTCAATCGAACTATTAAGGTGATTATAAGACCCCGATCACCGCAGTCCTGCTCTGCGGATCCAAAGAATTGACCGTATCAAAAGCGGATGAAGAAGTCCTTGGTCGATTTTAGCAAAAATTCTTCGATCCCGTATTTGTTGCTATGGGATTAAAAGAAATAAAAACGAGTACCAGTTCACACGAGGTAGACGCGAAACTGTATTCTGGTATTACCTCATTCTCTCACAGCCTCAACCCTATAAATACATTCATAGCTGCCTTTCTTTCGTTACACTTTTTCGTTTCATAAAATCCAATTCACACCGTTTCACCTCAAAAACCACTTGACATGCTGGCATAGGACGTTTAAGATTTTTAGATCATGTGTAGCGGTTGGAAACCAATATTCACGTTCGCAGAGTCTTCGATTCCTAGCCATACATCGGACGTAGTAGAGGAAGACCTCGTTTTAAGTGGCGCACAAAAGTAGAAACCGACCTTAACTAACCTGAATTGCTCGACTGGAGGAATTGAGATATGGTCTGGGTATTTGGAGAGGCATGTTGGCAAGGGACGGGCTCAATGGCGCGATGGTTAGTGCGATAAACTGCCGGCCAGGAGGTCTAGGTTCGATTTCCAGACGTAAAACTGATTTTTCACTGGCCCTCATCTCACGATGATCAAGAAAAGCTCAGGCATTTGGACACGTCATAAAACAGGTGGTCCCGCCATCGTACAAGAAGTCATATGCATACATAAAAGGTTGCGAGAAAGAGCTAGAGCTGAGTACTCAGGAGCCTGTTGTGCTAAAAATGCTGATATTTTATTTTGTATGTTTTTTGTGCCCCATGTAAGTAAGTATTCAACAGGACTAAAAAAACTTAAGGCCCAGTGACCAAAGATGGGTGCAGTAGCCTAGTTTTTAGTGCGTTGGACTACTAAGCGCTGCTTCCCTGGTTCAAATTCCGAAAGTGACAACACAAGTTTTGTTCACTGCTGCACCTTTTGCGAAAGTCTGACAAACATCCAAAAGTAACTTTGTCATAAGAAGCTTTTCGAGTCGGCCTTTCGGATTAGGGGTTAAGCAGAAGAGGACCTTTTTTGTGAAAAAAAATAATGACGCCATACGCACAAATGAAGGGAGAAGCTAGGTTTGAGGCCCTTTATGGCCCGTAAATGCTAGATATTTTATTTACCAAAGAACCAATTCCTTGTAGAACTTCAGTCTTCCATCTATGCACATACCGTGGTGAGTAAAAACATTTCATCTGCGACTTAATCACGTACTCATCCCACTTCCCATCTGTTGCTACCTTTAAATGATATCTGCACTCCATTCACCCCATTGGCAGGAACTTTAACTCGAAACTAACTTCAAGCCCCTTAAACTTCCACTTAACTGTATAGGTAGCGCAGATTTTCATCTCACTGCACTAATGACCGAAAAAGACAGTGCCCTAGTCTGCCCTGAAAATTCCTCGCACAAAAAACCCGGTACATGCATAAAAATTGATAACACCAGCCAGTCTGGCAAATAAAGGATATTCCCAACTATCACGTTCCAATATACATATACATCCATAGTAGATCCGACTCCCTACTTAGGATTCACTTCACAAATTGGGCAACAAACTCAATTCGACCCAAAAAAAAAAAATAAGACATCTGAAATTTCCAGCAACATTTCTTAGTCATCCTCGTCGTCGTCATTTTAAAGGCACATTCCCCCATTTTGTTTCCTTCCCTGATCCTGTGTGTTTGGATGCGCATGAGGACTTTAAAAAAAAAACTGAAACAAGAACCCATTCCTTCCGTCCGCATTGCAGAAGGAATAAAAAATCAAATGGCTTCCTTAAGATTTCTCCAACTCTCCCCGATCCTTGTTGTTGTTGTATCGGAAAGAAGGTCAGGAGGATACACGCTTCCTTTTCTTCTTTCAGTTTAATTTTCTTTCATTCCTTTGGTTGTGTGTTGCTTTTTCTCTGATAATTCAATTAAGCGATTTGCCTTACACGTTACACTGTTTATACTTCGAACGAAAGGACGAGAGCATGGCATAAAGGATATACGGAATTATCCCTAAGCGTTTGCATTAATAGGGGGTAGTATATACGGTAACGCGTATTACGCTTTCCTCGGTGATATTACAAAAAAAGATTTTTGTTTAAGTTAAGTAATAAAGGAAAAACGTTATCCTTGTCCTAGATTTTCTTAGCAGAATGTGTGTGTGTGTTTTTTTAAATGCAACGTTATTACACATACATACTTGCATAGACGATGATATGATATACGATGATGTAAAGGGAAACAGGGTATAAAACCGCCCGAAGGACAATAAATGTTATGTCTGCAGAAGAAGAAGAAAAAGGAACTTTCAGTGCAGTACATTTGGTAAGAATGTGTGTGTGTGAGTCGGTTTGTTTGCTGAAGGTAAAAGCAGCGAACGGCTTGTCCTAATCCTTGAAACAATTCTCTAATTAGTCATTGTTGTCTCTCTGCTTGTTCTGTACATGTCCAACAACGAATTATTCATGTTATCCTTCATGTTATGTAAGTCGGTTGAATGTGTGTGTATGCGGGGTTTATAAAAGAAAAATATCGCATGAAGGGTTTTTTTTTTAATCCTTCTGTTTGTCAGGTGTAGTATGTCCGTCAAGGTAGTACAGTGGCATGATGGGACAATTCTGATCCAAGCGGTTTAATAATGGGCCTTGTCCCGTAGGTTGGCATAGTGCGTAGAGGTAACTTCCGAAACACTTAAAAAATGTAAGGACGAATTTTATTGTTGACGAACATGCGAAATGAAAAAAAGGAAGAATGCGTTCGAATTTGCACGTCTAATGGAAATCCTTGTTAAGGCACATGCCATGTGCGTGTAGACGAACAATGAGTGGAGGCTCTTAGCTACTACGAAGTAGCAATCTAGGAAGGCCAATAGTTTGATCCTGGCTGGATGGGAATTTATAAAATTTCTTCCACTATTGTTATAGCCAGAGGATGGGACACTTATTGGAATCAGGATTTGTAGCGCTATTTTAATTTTCATGCCTTGACAACGTCTGCGAAAGACCTGCACCTTGGTTGTTCTCGATTGCGAGGTGTTTGTTGCATTGGACCACCGCGAAGGGCAATTGACCTTGTTCTGATAAAAAAAGAGGATCACATTGACATTGCGACATATGATTCGAAAAACCATTCCATTTCGATATATATTAGGAGAGGAAGGTCTGTTCAAGTACCAGTGAATGTTTTTCAGTAGCCCTCTTCTGGTCCTTGGTTTGATAAACTGTCATAAAAAAGCTTATCTCATCCCAGCCATACGGATTCGGGATAAAATTAAAGGTTCCACCATTGAAACTACTCTTACATATGGCGGATAATAGCATATCCACTAAGAGTGTTTGACTGTACTTAATTTGTGCGCTTCCGTAAGACTTGTCAATAGTTTCGGTAAGGCTTTCAAATATTATTCTAATTGTTTTTCAATAAAAATCGTTTAAGGGACGGTTTTCAATAACCTTATAAAGTTCATATTACTGGAGGGCAAGATGTTTCAATGAACCCTATTCGAAAATGTGTGTAAAGGGTGACAAAAAATTAAAGATTCCACCATTATTCCAAGAAGCCATACTACACTTAAATATGGCAAATCAAAGCCTATCCACTGGTCGTGTTGGACTGTGGTTTATTGATAAGCTTCGTTAAGGCTTGCCAATAGTTTCGGTAAGGCTTTCAAATAGTTTTCTGATTAGTATCAATACAGGTCTTATAAATCACGCCAAATGCTTTTTTTTGGAACCTTATAAAGTTCATATTGTACGAGGGCAAGAAGTTTCTATAAACCCTTATCGAAAATATATGTACAGGGTGTGTCATCTTTTATCTCGGTATGTAAACATTAGAAAACTTTGACATTTATCAACCGATTGACTTGAAGTTGAGTTGGGTTAACTCAACGTGTATATCATCGAAAATCGTGACCAACAAGCACCGTCAGGCAACACTTTTCCACGTTTGGTGTCGAATTTTGTTCAGCACGGTACAGTGGGAGATCGTCGACATGCCATTCATGGTCTGGTTGAAGCGGTAAGAGAGAGTATTTACGAGAATCATCATATCTTCACACAACAGCATTTTGACGTCAGTGGAACCACCTTGGGGCGCATTTTGAAATGTTTACTCAATGAATGTTGCCAATAGACCGTCCACGTCGCTTGGAATATGGCCGACGCTTAATGGTTGACACTGAACCTGATTTTTGGAAGCCAATTTTGATGATTACATTTTAAGGCCACTTTCGCAATCTTTGATACAGTAAGCAAGCTAAATTGCCGCATTTGGAAAACAGAGATCCAAACGAGATCCATGAAACACCATTACATGACCGAAAAGTTTAAGGCTCAGCAAATTGCCGCATTTGAGAGACGGAGAATCAAAAAGAGATCCATGGAATACCATTGCATGACCAAAAAGTTTAAGGCCCAAAAAAATTCTGCATTTGGGGAACGGGGAATCCAAACGAGATCCATGAAACACAATTGCATGAGCAAAAAGTGTGAGGCCCAAAAGATTGCCGCATTTGGGAAACGGAGAATCCAAATGAGATCCATGAAACACCATTACATGACCAAAAAGCTAGCGGCGGGACAAAATTGCTGCATTTGGGGAACTGAGAATCGAAACAAAATCCATGAAACAGCATTGCATGCCCAAAAAGTTTGAGGACCAAAGAAATGTTGCATTTAGGGAACGGGGAAACCAAACGAGATCCATAAAACACCATTGTATGACCAAAAAGTTTAAGGCTCAACAAATTGCCGCATTTGAGAGACGGAGAATCGAAACGAGATCCATGGAATACCATTGCATGACCAAAAAGTTTAAGGCCCAACAAAATTCCGCATTTGGGGAACGGGGAATCCAAACGAGATCAGAACCCAAACAAGATCCATGAAACACCATTACATGACCAAAAAGTTTGTGGTGCGACAAAATTGTTGCATTTGGGAAACGGAGAATCGAAACGAGATCCATGGAACACCATTGCATGATCAAAAAGTTAGCGGCGGGACAAAATTGCTGCATTTTGAGAACTGAGAATCGAAACGAAATCCATGAAACAGCATTGCATGCCCAAAAAGTTTGAGGATCAAAAAAATGTTGCATTTGGGGAGCGGGGAAACCAAACGAGATCCATAAAACACCATTGTATGACCAAAAAGTTTGAGGCCCAAAAAAATTCTGCATTTGGGGAACGGGCAATCCAAACGAGATCGATGAAACACCATTGCATGAGCAAAAAGTTTGAGGCCCAAAAGATTGCCGCATTTGGGAAACGGAGAATCCAAACGAGATCCATAAAACACCATTACATGACCAAAAAGTTAGCGGCGGGACAAAATTGCTGCATTTGGGGAACTGAGAATCGAAACAAAATCCATGAAACAGCATTGCATGCCCAAAAAGTTCGAGGCCCAACAAAATGTTGCATTTGGGGAACAGGGAATCCAAACGAGATCCATGGAACACCATTGCATTACAAAAAAGTTTGAGGCCCAAAAAATCCTGCATTTGGGGAACGGAGAAAGGAGATGCCCAAAAAGTGGGCGGTGTTTGGGCCATTTATCTTCAGAAAAGGCTAAATGGTCGATGGAAATCAATATCGGTGGATGTTGGCTCATTGTGTCTGCACACAAATCTGTGAAAATGGTGTGGACGTTTCTATAATAAAAATTTTAAGGACAAAAAATAATTTGCAACCCCGATCTCCGCATTTGACCCGTCTAGAATTTCTTTGTGGATCCCTTTGAAAGGCAGATTTTACGCCTGCAAGCCTCAGACCATTGACGAGCTTAAGACAAATATTCGTGTCGAAATCAAATCTATACCACACGAGATGCTCGAAAAAGTGATGGAAAACGCAGCAAAACAGGGCATATTTAGCTTTGCTCAATAGAGGCGGCCACTTGATTGATGTCATGTTCAAAAACTAGTTCGAATAAATTGCAAGGAACCATACTAAGTAAAAATCCCTCACATATGGAATTCGGTTGTTTTTTTAAATAGCTATTGAATATTCAAATACAGACATAAAATATGGCGCACTTTATACATTTCATGTTATAGAGATGAATGCCGGATACAAGTACAGAACTTCATCCATTTTGGTAAAACCGTACCTATATCAACAAATGCAAAATTTTTTTTAATTGGTTAATTTTTTTATTTCAAGGGCATGTTTTTTGTTTTCTTTTTTAATTTAATTAATAAAGTGTACCAATAAAAATTAACACAAAGCTCAGCAATCAGCCTACTGTCAGCCATCGCTCACAGCCACTCACCATTTAGTGATTCAGGGTAGGGACATCAATCAGTTAAGTAAACAGTCGATGTAATTAAATTTTAATTGTTTAATCCTGAAGGACAATTATATGCAAATACCAGACTTGCTTGCTTGCATGTGGGAGTAAAAAAATACAAAAAAATGTGAAAAAGCTCTTCTCAGCAACATACGTTATTCGTTGGCTCCTGGGTGAGGCATGTCAATGAGTCTTGTTGTGGATTAAATTCTAAAATAAGAAAATTTTTCAATTTAAGGAGTCAGTTATTTTTGAAATAAACTTAATCATGGAGCTGAATAGATGGGAAAATTAGCGCATCACATTCATATCAACAGACTTAATCCTGCCTACTGTGTGCTTACAAAATAATCCCTTTAAAACATCAATTCAGCAGATGTATTTCCATGATCCATAAAAAAAATATCTCAAACCATCGTATTTTTTATCTCAAATAAATCAAATGTTTCAATTAGTAACACCACCGCTACAAAAAAGTGACCCCCCGCCCTATAACACATGTCCTCATCAATTTAAAACAGTCTACTCTGCAATCAGCTGTCATTTCCCAATCGGTAAATAAAACACCATTTACCTTAAAAAAAGGGGAATTGATCAAAAAACGCCAGCACAACAATTGCGAATCCCTGAGGAAGTACAAAAAAAGGATAGAAACTCCACTATCCACAGAGAGGCACGAGAGACAAAAAGCAAACACATCAAATGTCAACAATGTCGCAAAAAGTCAACAGACATACATCACGTCATCATCATCATCATCATCATCATCCTCATCAGTTGTAGCCGTAGCACAGAACCTAAAAAAAACATCAACAGCAGTCAATTTGTCTATGGCCACTGAGCTACACAAACACTGAGCGCACATAGATACACTCAAACACTCAAACGCGTCAAATTCATTACGACAAGTCCTTTCGGCTCAGAAATACAAAGGCAATCGGTAAAAAAAAAGTTTCCTATCCGCCTCAGTGAATAGTCCAACGAAATCTGACTAAAATCCTATAATCGCTTCACTTTTGTTTGTTTCCACACACACACACATACTCGATTTTTTTTTTGTATATATTTGTCGAGTGTATGTCCTTCCTTTGGTTTGAAAAGGTGATAAGTGCCCATCTGTGTGCTGATGTTTTTGTAGGGATTCATTGAAATCTTTCTCTGTCAGCACAACATTCAAACTTGTATATGCGTCAATCGATGTTTGGGTGATGGGGCAGGACCTAGGACATTATCCTTACCATATGTGTGTCATGTGCAGATAGTGCGGACAAATTATAATCTGCAGTGAAAAATGTCTGCCCTTCTCAGTGTACCGCAGGCATTGTGTTTGTGTTGGTCATTCTGTGTATGAATACAATTTCGTTATTCAAACAATGAAATCACTGTTTGCCAAGTCACATATGATGGACAGGACACTGACAGAGGTGATAAGCGAGGTCAGTTATTCATTTTTATGAGGATAGTGAACATTCGTTTTATATCCTGTGTCACGATGAGTTTAGTTTTTCCATTCATTGCATATTTGGTAACAAAAAAAAAATGGCGGACAAAATGAATAACAAAAAAAATATTAAAGAAGTGCGGACCAGAAAACACTGTCAGCAGGCGACCCTTTATCCTTTATGGGGTAATATATCATAATGCCACACCTTTTGTATGAATGGTGGCGATAATGTGGATAACAATCATCATACTCGAGGACTGTCGTCAACCTCGTTAATTCATCTCCAACACCACCGCCATGACTAAAAAAGAAAACAACCACCACCATCACTAACACCATCAAGCGGGTAGCGAAAAAGGAAAATGCATTAAAAATTTATGGATTTAATTAAAAGTGGCATCTCCTACTGTCAATGAGTGGAATGATGGCAGCAGCCAGTCAAGCCAGTCAAGCAATATAAACATTTAACCTGTGTTCATCCTGTCATTGGCACGATGAAAGAGGATCAACATTATAACAGCCAGGGAATATGAATGAAAACAGAAATGAAAGATTGAAAAACGAAACAAAATGGGGGTGATGGGTAATACAGTAAGCGTCGAGGAAAGCTGATCTGAATGGATTTTTAAAATTTTCGAAATTAAGTCATTCAATTGGATTTTTTATTTCGTAAGCAGTGCGTATTTCAACACATATTCGAATTTCGAACATAAATTTGGGGATTCCTTCAAAGCGATTCAATTGGAATTTTTATTCTGTAAGCAGTGTGTTTCAGTTCTACTAGCTTTGGTTTTTTTTTTAACTTTTTAGAGAGCTATCGATATTTTTATATTTCAACGTTTATCACACACATTCGAATTTCGAACATGATTTTGGAGATTTCTTCAGAGTGATTCAATCGAATTTTTTATTTCGTAAGCAGTTTGTATTTCAAATCCTACTACCTTTGGTATCTTTTGAACTTTTTTTGAAATATATCGGTATTTTTATATTTACAATAAACATTCGAATTTCGAACATGAATATTGATAGAGAGTTTTGATGATTCCTCTGTATTATGTCAAAGGCAACGGTAGCGAATACTGATGACCACTCCACCTAAGTGAAGTGAGGATAGCAATATCTAAGCTCAAGCTTAATAGGGCTACTGGAAATGACGGCCTTCCCGGTGAGCTTTATAAAGCTGGTGGAGATGACTTGGTAAGTAACATCCACCAACTCATAAGCAAAATCTAGTCGGATGAAAGTATGCCTGAAGAATGGAACCTCAGCATCGTTTGCCCGATCCACAAAAAAGGAGACCTTCTGAACTGCGCCACCTACAGAGGCATAAGTCTCCTTAACATCGTCTACAAGATCCTATTTGTCGTAATATGTGAACGCCTGAAACCGTTTACCAACAACCTGATCGACCCTTATCAGTGTGGTTTTAGGCCAGGAAAGTCCACAACCGATCAACTTTTCACACTTCGGCAGATCCTGGAAAAAACCCAAGAAGTCCAAATCGATACCCACCACCTATTCATCGAATTCAAAGCCGCATGCGACAGCATTTATAGAGACGAACTATACAGAGCCATGTCTAGTTTTGGCATACCGCCCAAACTCGTCCTTTTGTGTAGGATGACGATGGAGAATTCTCGCTGCTCCATCAGGGTCGGAAACGACCTCACCGACACATTCGATACCAAAAAAGGATTTAGGCAAGGTGATGCGCTGTCATGTGACTTCATTAATCTGATTCTTGAGAGGATTGTGAAAAACTCCGGAGCCAACACCAGAGGCACAATTTTCCAAAAATCGGTGCAACTTCTAGCATACGCCGAGGATAGTGCCATCATTGGTAAGACTCAACGTGATGTCATAGCCACGTTTGATAGTATAGAAAAGGAAGCGGCAAAAATGGATTTATCAGTAAATGAGGGTAAGACTAAGTATATGCTGTCAACACGAAAGGACACACAACATCGACGAAATGGATCACCATTGACAGATATAACATTGAGGTAGTACGGGACTTCTCGTCAGAAATCAAACGAAGAATTACTCTTGTTGTTGTTGTTTCTGTGGGCTAAGAAGGCAATTTAGTTGTAAAGCCCTCACTCGAACTACTAAGGAGATCCCATAGAAGACCCTGATCATCCCAGTCCTCCTCTACGGTGCTGAACCTATCAAAAGCGGATGAAGAAATCCGTGGTCGATTCGAGAGAAAAATTCTTCGAAAAATCTTCGGTCCCGTTTGCGTTGACGGGCTATGGAGACAAAGATTCAACCAAGAACTATATAAGCAGTACAGCGACATACCCCTAGTCAAAAAACTCTGCATTGGACGTTTGAGATGGCTAGGACATGTAGAACGAATGGACACCAATACTCCGGCTCGCAGAGTCTTCGATTCCCAGCCAGACGTCGGACGCAGTAGAGGAAGACCTCGCCTTAAGTGGCGCCCACAAGGAGAAACCGACCTCAACCAACTTGGAGTGCGCAACTGGAGGCAGTTAGCTAAGGACCGGACTAACGGAGAGGCATGTTCGTTGAGGCCCACGTTAATCCCGGACTGTGGCGCCACTTAAGTAAGAAAGTAAGTAAGGTCGAATTTAAATTGGCCCAAAATTGTTGAGATTTGGCATTTGATGTTATGCTTCCCCTTTTTACGTGCCTCTAATAGTGCGAGGGCTCAGTGGCGCGATTCCCAGCCGTAGCAACACCAAAATGATTTTTCACTGGCCCTCCTCTCGTGATGATCTGACAAATCATCCGAGTAGTATCAATTGTCAAGAATAGCTTATCTCAACTTAGCCGTTCGGAGTCGGCATAAAACAGGAGGTCCCGCCATCGTGCAAGAAGTACACACGCACACATGAATGGTTGTGAGAAAGCTAGGCCCTGGGTACTAACGAGCCTGTTGCGCCAAATAAAAAAAATTGTTTTTTTGTAATAGTGCGAGCATTAGTTTTGTAATAAAATGTGAGCTTGAAATTTTCTGAAAACCTAACTAACATTACGATGATGGAGACGGGCGAAAAACTGGGTCCTGATTCGTCTATCGATCTATCGGTTTGTCAGCCTCTCAGTGATCGGTCTATGATCGCCACTGTACAAATGAACAAATTTACTTCAAATTTGATATTCTAAGTTCTGGGATACCAGAAATTTCTTTTGGAATTGACCAAAACTAACGGTATCTACCATCCAACTAACAATTTGTCTTCTATCGGGTGTTTCATAACAGCAAATTGAATTTTGCGCCATTTAATTTTATACTTTTTTGCCAACGGGGAAAGAATAAAACAAAGTGACAGCTGACAGTTCGGGGTTAATAAAAATGGAGCGCTATACGAAAGAACAATACATTTTCATAGTTAAGCAATATTTTAAACAAAATGGACCAATCTTCTTCGAAAATGGGGCTGTTGAGGCAGTAACAATTAATGCTGTTCCTTATCGTGACATGATAACCCAGTTTTTAGTGCCTAAATTACAAGATATGAATGTGACCAGCACGTAGTTTCAACAAGACGGTGCCAGATGCCACACAGCCAGAGAAACAAATCAATTACTTCATGAGCCATTTCCTAATCCATATAAGCGGCCGTTTTTGCGATCAGAGTTAGCCATCCACATCATGCGATTGAACGCCATTGGACAGATAGAATCTGACAGCACGTTGCTTTGGCTTTCAATTTATAATTTTGCAAAACACGTTTCGAGTGATTTTTACACAATTTGTTTACGAAATTTATACACAAAAGTCCAATTGAATATTTCCTAAATATTTGCGTGCTAAATTATAACAAATGATTTTTTTTTCGAATTCCCTTTCGAGCACATTCCCCAGACGCTCACTGTTTATACACCTCACACGTGACACATTTAAATGCACATGAGAACCGAATGAAATTTTCTTTAAAATATATCACAAATGTAATCCGTTTTTGTCAAGAGTTGAAAATTTATTACCTCATGCCATCCCTGTGCTTTTTAACCATTCTCCATCCATACACCATATAGAGCAGGACAAGTATAAAGATGAACTGACTCCAATACCCAGTCTGTCAGTTCATTCTACTGGGATAACGGTATAGAAGCAGTATGCCGTTTTGCCATTCACTTATGCTAATGAAATGCAAACTAAAGTGAAAATCTTTTACTCAAGTATACACAGAAAGAGAGTGAGCGAGAGGGAGATGTAAGGAGGGTAGAACAGAGGTATACAATGCACAGAGATGTATAATAGTCAGAAGTATTGTGTTAAACAGTACAGCATATGGTTGGAGTTCCTTCTTATCCTTGTAAACTTTCTGCTGTATGACTTCTTGTGTTTTTCGGTACGAGTGCAAGTATATAAATGCTTTATGAGTGGAGAGGCTAAATAGAAGGCAGGGGGCCGACAACGAGGAAAGACACTTTATAAACTTATTAACATTTCATGTTTATTTGTTTTTAATTTTTGTTGCCATCGTTATAGGAATTTATGAAGCTATGTTGAATGGACAGACTTTTGAGAGAATAGCACATCAATCAATCATGGAGCTGAGTGCAGTAGCGTGGGTTGAAAGGTTAACATGGTCTAGTGATCAATTTAAAGTTAATTAATTGCTGATGAATGACGACGGGAGTCCTTAAAGGTGTCGGGGATTTATTGTTTAAGGAAACTTACCGACGGGGATATTTGGTTTAATTTATTGAATTGACATACCTGAAAGGAAAAGAAAAGTCAAATGTTAGATTTTTTTTTGAAATTGATTAATAAAAATATTTTCGAAAAAGGAAGTGATTTATATTATATACATATATTATATATAAAAAATAATTTTATTTTTCAACTTCGATAAGGCTTGCAACTATTTTCGGAATGATTTTTTGCGAAGCTTATAATTTGCGTCTATATGACCTTTCATAAGCAAACAAAGTTATTTCTTTAAGGCCTATTAGAAGTATTTAAACAAGTCTTATCCCTTTCCCTCCACAGGCTCACAATCGTGAGTTTTCGTTTAAAAGTATTATTTTATAAAAAATGTTAGCAAACAAGTGTTTTTGTAACATGTAAATAAAATTTTCACAATTGTGAGCTCCAGTTCTATGTAGTGCTGAAATCGGACATTTCGTTATTCTGCCAGATTTGAATTTTTTGTTGGTTTGCTTTGTTTAGAATGCCTCGAATACAATATAATGAAGAGGAAATTTTCAAAATGCTTGTGGCAGATGATGTTTTGCCAATAGAAAACGATAGAGAGAAAGAACTTATTGTTGAAACTGAAGATGAATCCGAATCCGAACAATTTCATTCCGAAGATGACATTCCATTGGCTCAACAACAGTTATCGGGCCAGACAGGTTCGACATCAATCTCAGTGATTTTAAGTTCCCGAAAAAGAAGATTTCAGTGGATCAAAAGGCCTTTCCAGCAGGATAGATCACCGTCTGATAATTTTCCTGATGAGATACCGGTAAACTTTGTGAAAATCGGTACTTTGACTGTTTATTAAAGTGACTTTTTTTTTTAAATAGGCTGTTAAGACACCATGTGAATATTTTTCGCAATATTTTACTACTGACTTGATAGAAATGGCTGTTATAAAGGGTGATTTTTTAGCTGGTTTGGTTTTGGCAACACTGGTTTTGACAGCTGACGTGTGTTTAGTACCTTGTGTCACTGTCAAACAGCTTCAGTTTGGTTTGCAATTTAACCATGAAATGAACAACGCTTGCAAATTATTGAAATTTACTATCAAAATTCGTGCTCGGTTCGAAATGTTCATCGCGCGCTGCTTCCATTTTATGATCGGCATTCTCGACCTTCTGAGCAGTCTATTCGGAAGATTGTGACCAAATTTCGCACCAAATTTACTTTGTTGGACATTAAACCACCAACACGTTTACGTACTGTGCGCAGTGAAGAAAATATTGCGGCCGTATCAGCTAGTGTGACAGAAGACCGCTAAATGTCGATTCGGCGCCGTTCCCAGCAGTTAGGCCTTTGTTACAGCACTACGTGAAAAATTTTGCGGAAGGATTTGGGCGTAAAGCCATTTAAGATACAGCTGGTGCAAGAACTAAAGCCAGCCGACCTACCACAACGCCGAATTTTTGGTGAATGGGCTCTTGGAAAGCTGGCCGAGGATCCGCTTTTTTATCGAAAAATTGTGTTCAGCGATGAGGCTCATTTTTGGTTGAATGGGTACGTAAATAAGCAAAATTGCCGCATTTGGAGTGAAGATCAGCCAGAAGCATTGCAACAGCTACCAATGCATCCCGAAAAAGCCACTGTTTGGTGCGGTTTATGGGCCGGCGGCATTATTGGGCCATATTTCTTCAAAGATGATGCGAATCGCAGCGTTACTGTCAATGGTGAACGCTACCGAGCGATGATAACAAACTTTTTTTTGCCCGAAATGGAAGTTCTTGACTTGCATGATATGTGGTTTCAACAAGACGGTGCCACATGCCACACAGCACGCGAAACAATGGCGCAATTGCGAGGCGAGTTTGGTGAACAGTTAATTTCACGTTTCGGGCCGGTCAATTGGCCGCCTAGATCGTGCGATTTGACACCATTAGATTATTTTTTGTGGGGGTATGTCAAGGCTAATGTCTATAGGGACAAGCCCGCTTCGATTGACGCACTGGAAGCCACATCCATGCATTCATTCGTGAGATACCGGCCGATATGTGTGAAAGAGTATGCCAAAATTGGACTCAGCGGATGGGCTACCTAAGACGCAGCCGCGGTCAACATTTGCATGAAATTATCTTTAAACATTAAATTGCAAGGTTCAAACTATCGATTCAAATAAATATTTCATTCATTTTTTCGAATTTTTTGTGTTTTTTTTTAAAAGTTCTAAACCTCTTAAAAAATCACCCGTTACATACTTCGCAATATTATCTGGCTACAACTGGTCGTGAACTTAAAACTTCATTCGAAGCGATGTCAGTATTTTTTTGGAATGCACGCCGTCATAGGGTGTATTAAGTTCCCACGCATCCACATGTATTGGAGTACAAAGTTCCGATTTGACTTAATTGCTAAGGCCATGCCACGTGATAGGTTTTATACGCTTCGAGTCCATATCCATTTTGTAGATGTGAACGCTGTATCTGAAGATGAAAAAAAGGTAAATCTACTATGGAAGGTACAGCCAGTAATTGACTGCGTTCGGGGAAGATGCTTGAAAATCAATAGAAACATATTTCAAGAATATTCTATAGATGAACAAATGATACCATTTTTGGGTAAATGCGCTGTTCGCCAATATGTAAAAAATAAGCCTCGCCCGGTAGGACTAAAGAACTTTGTGGTAACATCGTCTTGCGGAATGGTACTCGATTTTGAGATATACAAGGGTAGTACAACGCCTCTCAAGGACAGAAGTCTCGGCTTAGGACCATCCATCGTTTTGCGCCTAACTGAAACTTTGCCAAAGAATTCATGTGTTTATTTCGACAGATACTTCACTACACTTCCCCTCCTTCAAAAGCTGAAAGAAAACGAAATATTTGCCACAGGAACTCTAATGAACAACCGCTACAACGGTAACACATTCATAAAAGACGCGAAAATGAAAAGGGGAGAGTTCGAAGAAATTTGCGTAAATGACAATTCTTTGTGTTTAATAAAATGGAAAGATAACAAACGTGTATTGATGACTTCGACTTTGGTTGGTAGTCAACCAGTTAAAACTATCAAACGCTGAGATAAAGCTGCGAAAGCACGAGTTGATGTTCCCTGTCCCGCATGCGTATCGTCATATAATTCAGGAATGGGAGGGGTGGATACTTGTGATCAACTTATTGAGTGCTATCGCACTTGGGTAAAAACTAAAAAGTGGACTGTTAAAACAATTCTGCACATGTTTGACTTAGCTATTGTTTGACAGCTATTTAGAATACAAACATGATTGCAAGCTCAATAATCTCCCACGAAAGGACTAAATGGATTTGCTTGAGTTTAGGTTGGAAATAGGAGAGTATTTATTGGGTGGTGTAAGCAATTTTAAACAAAATGCTTCCAAGGATTCAGAGCCAGAAGACGAACCGGTTGAGAACAAGAGAAGGAAGGTTGAATCAATACCTGGACAAGACAAGCGCTTTGATGGTTTTAATCACTGGCCAGTCGTTGAACAACTTAAAGCACCTTTAAAATGTCGCTTACCTAATTGCACAAGTCGGTCACGAACCAAATGTGAAAAGTGTAACGTATATCTTTGCCTCACTAAGGACTCAAATTGTTTCAAGCAATTCCATTCAAGGAATACTTAAGCAAATAGCCAAGCGACATTTTACCAGTTCACATACTAACTTTCTAAAAGTATTTTAAAATTAAATTACAATATTTACTTTTAAAAAGTATTTTAAACTTATTTAACTAAAAGCACTTAAATAAATACTGTTAACTACTATTAATTACTTACTTCTTTTAAATAAAATGTAAAAGTAAAGTTTATTTTTAAATGTTTTTAAAAATAAAAATGTTTCCTTACCTAAAATATCTAACAAAGTTTTTTTTGTATTATTTTAACTTTTTTTTCGTGGTGACTTTTTTAGCCAATATTGCCTCTAGTGCACTCCCGAAGCTCACAATTGTGAGTGTCCTGTTTCAAGGACATCCCAGACTTTTTTTTAATTTTTTTTATTTCACATTTCTCCTTTAACGTTTAAAATTGAAGAAAAATTGTAATTCCAGTAAAATATTATTTTGGGATTGCTCAGGAGGGAAAGGAGAAGTAAATAGCCTCCTAAAAGTGCGCCAAATGTTTTTCCATAAGACTTCCTATAAGTAATATTGCTGGAGGGGAAATAGCTTCAATAGTGCTTTATCGAAGCGAAATCGTTAGTTGGGAACAACTAACTCAATGTTGAGAAAAAGAAAGAATCAAACGTTGGAATTTTTTTCGAAGTTGGTTTACAAAAATATTTTGAACTTTCGAAGCGGTTTATTTTAAGTATTAAGATTCAAAGATGAGGGTCAAAAGAAACAATATTGGGAAGTTATCCCCAAAAAGTTTTGGCAATTCTTCGTTTTTAGTTTTTCATGGCAAGGATGCCTTATTACTACATTAAGGTCGATTAAAGTGATGAAAGTGCCTTGGCGTTACAAGATTTATATGTTAGCACTTTACCAAACCAAATCAAATTGAGCAACAGAGTATACCAACACCTTTTTGGTGGTGGACCCCTAATAGCCTTAGCTTTATCACGCCAATCCCGTTCCTTTTGACCAAGGATACGTAAAAAGATAAATTGACTACCTACATTCCCAGTCTCCCAGTTCCTTTTTCTAGAGGCTCTTTCATTAAGCGCTTCCTATCTTAAAATTTAAATAAAACAACGTGTGTGTGAGATATAATCAAAATTGTTTAATTCGTTCGAAAGGCCTATCGATGCCATTATAAATGGAACATAACATCGGCTTCTCTGGTTGGCGCGCATCCGAAATGTCTGATTTTCCATGACTCTGGCAGTCTGGCACCTAATTCAGGCTGAATTTGGCCGATGCTATGGGTTATGTTGGCTTTAAGGGCCGCTGTGGTTTTTATCTAATTCGCATAGACTAGACATCCAAATACTCCATAAGAGAAAATTCTAAACGGTTCAAATTGCACATCACCTCCACGTAAGATGATCATGCCCTTGAATCGCTCGTCCAAAATTTCCAATGTGGCGTGTGTGTAACATGTAGCGCCGTCTTCTTGAAACTACATATCTTTGGCGTAAATATCATCCAATTTAGTCCATGACTTTGGCAGCCTGCACCTAATTCAGGCTTAATTTGACCGATGGTATGGGTTATGTTGGTTTTAAGGGTTGCTGTGGTTTTTATCTGATTCGCATAGACTAGACTTCCAAATACTCCATAAGAAAAAAGTCTAAACGGATCAAACTGCACATCACCTCCACTTAAGATGATCATGCCCTTGAAGCGCTCGTCCAAAATTTCCAATGTGGCGTGTGTGTAACACGTAGCGCCGTCCTCTTGAAACTACATTTCTTTGGTGTCCATATCATCCAATTAAGTCCATGACTCTGGCAGTCTGGCACCTAATTCAGGCTGAATTTGGGTTATGTTGGCTTTAAGGGTTGCTGTGGTTTTTATCTGATTCGCATAGACTAGACTTCCAAAAACTCCATAAGAAAAAAGTCTAAACGGATCAAATTGCACATCACCTCCACGTAAGATGATCATGCCCTTGAATCGCTCTTCCAAAATTTCCAATGTGGCGTGTGTGTAACACGTAGCGCCGTCCTCTTGAAACTACATTTCTTTGGTGTCCATATCATCCAATTCAGTCCATGACTCTGGCAGGCTGGCACCTAAGTCAGGCTGAATTTGACCGATGGTATGGGTTATGCTGGCTTTAGGGGCCGATGTGGTTTTTAGCTAATTCGCATAGACTAGACTTCCAAAAACTCCATAAGGAAAAAGTCTAAACGGATCAAATTGCACATCACCTCCACGTAAGATGATCATGCCCTTGAATCGCTCATCCAAAATTTCCAATGTGGCGTGTGTGTAGCACGTCGCGCCGTCCTCTTGAAACTACATTTCTTTGGTGTCCATATCATCCAATTCAGTCCATGACTCTGGCAGTCTGGCACATAATTCAGGCTGAATTTGGCCGATGGTATGCGTTATGTTGGCTTTAAGGGCTTTGTGGTTTTTATTTAATTCGCATAGACTAGACTTCCAAATACTCCATAAGAAAAAAGTCTAAACGGATCAAATTGCACATCACCTCCACGTAAGATGATCATGACCTTGAATCGCTCGTCCAAAATTTCCAATGTGGCGTGTGTGCAACACGTAGGGCCGTCCTCTTAAAACTACATTTCTTTGGTGTCCATATCATCCAATTAAGTCCATGACTCTGGCAGTCTGGCACCTAATTCAGGCTGAATTTGACCGATGGTATGGGTTATGTTGGCTTTAAGGGCCGCTTTGGTTTTTAGCTAATTCGCATAGACTAGACTTCCAAATACTCGATAAGAAAAAAGTACAAACGGATCAAATTGCACATCACCTCCACGTAAGATGATCATGCCCTTGAATCGCTCGTCCAAAATTTCCAATGTGGCGTGTGTGTAACACGTAGCGCCGTCCTCTTATCCATATCATTCAGTTCAGTCCATGACTCTGGCAGTCTGGCACCTAATTCAGGCTGAATTTGACCGATGGTATGGGTTATGTTGGCTTTAAGGGCCGCTGTGGTTTTTATTTAATTCGCATAGACTAGACTTCCAAATACTCCATAAGAAAAAAGTCTAAACGGATCAAATTGCACATCACCTCCACGTAAGATGATCATGACCTTGAATCGCTCGTCCAAAATTTCCAATGTGGCGTGTGTGCAACACGTAGGGCCGTCCTCTTAAAACTACATTTCTTTGGTGTCCATATCATCCAATTAAGTCCATGACTCTGGCAGTCTGGCACCTAATTCAGGCTGAATTTGGGTTATGTTGGCTTTAAGGGTTGCTGTGGTTTTTAGCTAATTCGCATAGACAAGACTTCCAAATACGCCATAAGAAAAAAGTCTAAACGGATCAAAGTGCACATCACCTCCACGTAAGATGATCATGCCCTTGAATTGCTCGTCCAAAATTTCCAATGTGGCGTGTGTGTAACACGTAGCGCCGTCCTCTTGAAACTACATATCATTGGTGTCCATATCATCCAATTTAGTCCAAAAGAAGTTGGTAATCATCGATAAAGCCCTCGCCGTTGACGGTGATGGCCTAGACAATGTCGTTCTACAAGAAATATGGACCGATGACGCCGGCAGCCCAAAATCCACACCAAACAGTGATTTTTTCAGGATGCATTGGACGCTCTTGGATCTCATGTGGATTGGTATCGTCCTGAATTCGAAAATCTTGTTTGTTGACTGACGTACCCATTCATCCAGAAATGAACCTCGTCGCTGAAGATGATTTTTCGACGAAAATTAGGGTCAGCTTTCAACTGCTTGAGGCCCATTCAGCGAACACACGTTGTTATCCATGGTAATTTATATTCAGCTCCTGGGTCACTTGAATTTTGAACTGGTGCAGGTTGAAGTCACGACGTAAAATTCGCCATGTTTTGGTCTATGAAAAGCAGAGCTCTTGTGAGCAACGCGAAATCGACACCCTCGGAATCTCCTTTACACTCACGGACAGCGGTGATGTTTTCGGGTGTTGCGTTATCGTTATCGACTCAAATTTATCTAGTCCTCTCGGTAGTACGATTATGGCAACCGTAAAATGGGTAAAATGAGCAGAACACCATTTTATTAGAACAATTTTATCATTTGCACGTGGTGTGGAACCCTATGTCCGTCCAAGGTAATTTGTCAAGGCATGAATAGATGACAGCCAGTTTGACAGATGTAGCTTCAACAATATGGCCGCTATCAACTGTCAAAGTTTGGAAGTTCCTATGTCCGTCCATGTTTATTTGGAAAAACAGATAGAATAGTTGACAGTCAATACGACAGATGTAGCTTCAACAATATGGCCGCTATCGACTGTCAAATTTCGGAAGTTCCTATGTGTCTTGAAAATATCAAATGCAACGATCTTGGTTTCTCTTTTCGGGGATATGGCTTCAAATCACCAGTGACCTGTTGCTACTAAAGCGGCACTTACTGCTATCGAGAAGTTGTCGTCACTCTAGAAATTTCATAAGCTGACGATTTATTAGAGCTTACAATGCCTAAGATAAAGGGGACGTAAGTGCAATTGCTCGTTAAGTGCAATTGGAAAAAGGGGATTGACCTTTTTTTGGGACAGGCATATGTACTCTTTGAAAAATGCCCTATGCCTAGAAATAGGTTGTGGGTCAAGTGACCTGGTCTTTTCAAGGTCCAACCTCTTAGTACTCTTTGAAAAATGCCCTATGCCTAGAAATAGGTTGTGGGTCAAGTGACCTGGTCTTTTCACTGTCCAACCTCTTAGACAAGCATCCAAGATAAATGCCTTAAGCCTAGAATTAGGGTGTGGGTCCAGTGAACTGGTCTTTTTCACTGTCCCACCTCTTGCGAAAGTTAGGCAAACACCCAAGATTGCAAAGCTGTCATGAGAAGCTTCCCAAATTATCCGTTCGCCATCTGCCTTAAACTTGAGGTTTCATTCTTTGTGGTAACATAAGATACAAATGAATGGAGAATGCAGGTCTGAGGCCTTGCATGGCCCGTTTATGCTAGAAATTTTATTTGGAGTTAGTTGCATCAACTAGAAAACAATATTAGACCGACCGTTCCTAATAAAAGGCGAGTTTTCTTCATTCACCTGCTGTATACCTTTACTAAGGAGTATTACAGAAAATATAGGCTCAACTTGTACCTCCAAATGAAGTCCGAGTTTCTATTTTTAACGCACAAAGTATGAACCTTTGTAACGTATTCCGAGTTGAAGCCATTGCTCTGATTTTTGTTCAATAAAAACTTCCTACGCAGATTTTTTTTAAAACTTTTTGTGAGAACCTACACCACCTTTAAAATTCAAAGGGTTCCACTTAAAATCCAAAGTTGAGTTGAAGCCATTCTTCTGAATTTTGTTCATACAAACTTCCTTCGCAGACAATTTTTTTAACTTTTTGTGAGAAACTCCATTATCTTTAAAATCCAAAGAGTTCCACTTAAAATCCAAAGGATTCCACTTAAAATCCAAAGGGTTTCACTCCAAAGTGGAGTTGAAGCCATTCTTTTGATTTTTTTTAAATACAAACCCCTTCCACAGACATTTTTTTAAACTTTTTCCAAAGAGTTCCATCTACAATCCAAAGTTTTTCAACTTAAACCCATTCTGTCGATCAATTTCTGACACCAGCTTTAACAGAAAATTTTAATAAATTTCTTTGAAATCCTTCACATTCCACTGTAAGATCTACTACTCACAACCGCATTCATCTATCCTGACAGCACCTTATAACTTCATAACCACACTCACACTCGAAACTTTTGACAAACTCGCCACCACACTCAACTCACTTCCAAACAGTATGACATAATCATAGACCTATCACCCATAGACCACTGCCTCACACTAGACTCGCAAACACATTTGTCCAATCAGACAGTGAAAGAGAACTTGTGTTCCAACTCGTCCTGACTTCATGACTTTTTCAACTCTAGAGTAGCCAGCCAGCCGGCTTTTGGCAACTTGCCCATATCGACGTTTCATCCCGTCCTGTCCCGTCTCTTTTGCCTACCACACATATAGCCACAAGCTATCAAACTGTATACACCAATAAAACCCGAAAAACACGAAAGGATATTCCCCATCCTCGGTGTCTACGTGTTGTGCATATATGGCCAGTCTGGACTGTGTGTGCCGAAATTTATGACGGCGTAATAACCAGGAAAACCCAATGCAGGATGAGGCAGATAGATGGTGGAGAGTGAGTCCTGGAAGTAAATTTATGGCCTACGTTGAATTTTAATGCGGCCCTAATAAAACTGTCGAAACCTTATTGTAGGTAGTTTCGTATTTCGTCCTTTTTTTTTTTTGCAATGTTTTACGATTTTTTTTCCTGTTCCTGTGTTCATCAGGAATGACAAGGACGGTATTTATTTTTTTCTGAGTAATTTGTGGATCCTAAATCGATATGTCGGTCAATTTTGTTAGCCAGGAAATGAGCCATTTCGATGGATGGATAGATGTGTGTTCTCCAGACCCACATGCCGTGGTCTTTTGCAAAAGCAATTGTCCTAGGCGGGATGGTAAATTGAATTTTTATTTTTCTTTGCCAAGCCCGCAGGATCAATAATCTACCAAGACGAGTATATGATGGTTTTCCTTAATAGCATAGTCGGTGGATTTCTCTTGGAATGTGTGCATGTGCACCCTTAAAAGGACGAAACCTACTTACGGAAATAACTCATGCAAAACACGTTTGTGGTTGCTTGTTTTTTTTTTCTTTTTAAGAACCGGAACTAGGACATTCCCTTGCTTTGGAAGAAAATTTGGAAGCCAGTCAAGTTGAAAGAAGCAAAATCGGGAAATCACGACTTTTTCCTGAAGGAAGCTTGCATTCGTGCTTGCACTGGTAGCTCGTACTCCTCGCTAGGCAGTGGAAATATGTGTGCCAACTATACAAGGACTTGTGCTGACTGTCAATAAATACAAAATTTTACCTCTGATTTTCGTCCTTTTTGTGTTTTTTTTTTTTTTTTTGGAAGGGTCCTGACTGCTGAGTGGTGCAGTATGGACGTGTCACTTTGTGAAGCGGCCGTGTGTTTACTTTTCCACAGCGGTACCGCGTTAGTTTCGTCGCAAATTTTCCCCATCGGGATGTTGATTTTTCGTCAGCGATATATAGGTCACCTCCTGGTTAGGTGGGTCATAATACTCAAGAAAGTCGAGGAAGAAAAATGATGCCTTCAGTTTTGGTCGTTTGCTTTTACAAGTCCTGCCTAATTTGTCTGGAGAGGAATGGTGGGAATAAATCATTTCATAAGAAGTTCCCAGTTATCCTGCATGATGATGGAGGAGTTGAGCGAAGTTTTTTTTTTTGTTTTGAAGAAGAGTCCTAGTTTTTGTTGGGAACAAAACTTTCTCAACCACTCGAGGCGGGTAATGCAATTCCAATTGCCAGGAGTGGGGGACGTTGTGTGACATGGCACGTAATTCAGGACGACTTTAGTTTGAACAAAGGAGTGAACGAAGAAAAGTTTATAAGTGACCAATTTGCAGGAAGGCTATTATTATTTTTAAGGAATAAAATGCTTGCGGTGGGATATTTTCGTGATACGAGTTCTTTGATGGAATTATGACAGGAAAGGTTCAGCCTTAGGGACTTGAGTTGTTTGAAGGAGTCGTAGGAGGGTCTGGAATTTTGTTTTTGTTGATTGACAGTTGAGGATTGTGGGGATGAGACTTCTTAAAAGGTCTTTGGAAATATTAATTAGGAACAGAGCCAAGCATTTAACCGAATTCTATGGAAAACAACGGAACTTCATCTTTCATTTGGTCTGTGTTTTATAAAATTTACAGGATCCTTCAGTTTGATGCCTTATTTGTCTCAAACAAAAATCCTAAGCCATGCTGGAAGACTTGAGGTAGATTCAGGCGACTTAAGGTCTGTCTAACACCATTTGCCTATTTTTCTAGCTCCTTTAGTTTTCGCCCTGGTATTTAAAACTTTTAAGCCTGATTGAAGGCAAATTGGTTAAAAATAAGGCCCTGACTGTAACCTTACTAAGACAGTGGGCATCATATTCATGTTCTATCTCTTTTAGGGCGATATGGACCATTTGAAAAGTAAATGAAGAATTCCCTGGTCTTTTTGAGCGCAAATATAGGGAGACTTGAGAGTGCTTCCCTCGACTAAAGCTTCATTACACCTTTTACTTAAAAGGTTCGAACCAGATTGACGGAAATTCAGACTAAGAAGGCAATTTAGTAAAAATAAAAGCCTAAGTCGAACTACTAAGGAAATGATCCTATATAAGACTTGGAGCATCCCATTCCTGCTAATCACGCTGAAGGATGGACCATGTCAAAATTGGGTACACAAATCCTTGGTCGTTTTGAGCGAACAATTCCTCGGAAAACCTTCGGTCTCGTTTGTACTGAAAGGCTATGGAGGCGAATTGTCAACCTTCAAGTACTCGACAAGGTATACACTGGCATAGAAGAATGAAATATCTGGGAATGACGGTCCAACCAGGGGATCAGACCTAGCTTCTCCATTTATTTGTACTTTTGATTTTAGCCACAATGCATAGGACCTCCTGTTCAACGCCGATTCCCAACGGCAAATTTGACAAACTGCTCATGACAGTTTTACAATCTGGATTGCTTGTCAGACTTTCACAGGTGAGGCAGTGACAAAAGCTTAGGCATTTGAACCAGGGACCTTATAAGACTACAGGGACATATATCTGCTTAAGAAACTTCGTATTGGAGGTTAAAGATAGCTAGGACATGTTGAGCGAATGAACACCAATACGCCGCAATTTAGAGTCTTAGATTCCCATCCAGACGTCAGACGAAGTAGAGGCAGACTTTGCCTTAATTAGCTCGCATAAGTAGAAACCGGGTTAAACCAACTTGAAGTACGCAACTGTAGGTAGTTGCCCCAGAACCAGGATACTTGGAGTGCCATGATATCAGATATCTAGTATTTGTGCCTCGTTCTTTGCACCATACGGCATCGACGCTCAGGGCAAAAGCCCAACAAGCATACAGCCAGTGTAGTGGTTGTATCATAATTGAAGCTCATGCTCTCACCGCACGACCAGGCTACGTGGAGTACCATGATATCAAATATCTCCTATTTGTGCCTCGTTCTGCGCATCATACGTCATCGACGCCCAGGGCAAAAGCCCAACAAGCAAACAGCCATACCTGTAGTAGTTGTTTCATGTTTGAAGCTCATGTTCATTTCGGTATGTAGTTCCACTAAAGTAAGTTGACCCCTCCACTTTTAAAGAAAAACAGGATTAACCAATGATCCTTCAAATGCAAAACCATCACCCCAGATCTGACACTAAAATCGAACCTACCAACCACCCAATGTTCAAGGAAGCACAAAACGCAAAGGACAACAAAATCAGATCAAAAGCCTTAAAAAGGAAAATTCCCGACACAAATAACAACTTCCCCACAAAAAGGATTACACGCATCTCCCAACAGGATGTTTTTTTATTATCAAACCACTTTGCACCGTTTTTTTTTTTTTTTTTGTTCAATTCCTCTTTTTTTTGTTTTCTTTTGCTCTACCCTGTGTTGTCTGTTTTTCCAGAGAAAGGATATTTCATAAAAAAAAACTCGTTAACCTCCATCTAGAAGCATATACGCAGCTACTTCACAGACCCCATCCCTATGGCCCGCTGGCTGACAACCCACTTCAGAAAAGAACAAAGGATTTGGAACTCAACTTGTGTGTCACCTGTCAATAATGGGTATGTTCACCCCTTTTCATTCATGTTACGGTACCAAACATAAGGTGTGTGCACACACGTTATCCTTTCATCATTTTTTGCATATCCAAGTGCGAGATCCCGACCCAAGAGAGAGAGAGAGAAAGAGAGAGAGAGACGAGAGTGGTTAGGCAGTGTGCATGCAAATGACACCTTATGACTTGAAAAATAGTAAAGATTTCGTCCTGCCGAATGTATTGTCAATTGAATGGAAAATGTGCAGGACATGATCGTGAATGTCCTTACAGTCAGAAGAAACCGCAAATCATTTAAACCATTTGTTCTTATTTAGAGGATTCTCTGCGGCTAAGAAGAGCTTTGAATTATTGCTAGGCATGAGAAGGAATGGTTAAGTTCGTCCTTAATAAGGATATACAGACACAAATACAACATTCCTTTGCACGGAGAATGATTGAATTGAAGATAAGGATGCTCAGTGGCAGAAGTAAGGACAGAGGGATTTTCAAATACGATTTGAAGATTTTATTATCCTTATTACGATGATAAGGATGGTAATAATAAATACATTTATACACTGCAGCAAGGCGAATAATAATAATAATAATTCAACAGAGCTATTTCAAGGATATTCGTGAGCACTTTCCAATTCTTTTCCTTTCTGCTGAATCCTTGTGCGCTTTGATGGATGGCGTTCTGTGTTTTGTGGTCTGTTGCCACTGTCTGTTGTCGAAGGAGGAAAGGATATCTATGGCAAGGCTAAAAGCAAATAGTATCCTTGATGTAATAAATCACTTTACAATCACATTTGTGTTGAAAGCGGTAATCGGCGAAATGATGGCTTTGTTTAGGTCCTGAAGGATTTAAATCGGGGTTTAGTATATTTTTCCTGCGGCTTGATTTTTGTAGTGCGATATAGCCAATGGCCAGAAAAAAAGGAATTACGGCCCTTGGAATGGGAATTCAGTGCGGATGTTGATAGGATATATTTCGAACATTGGCATGTTTGCTGGTGTGTACGTTGGGAAACTGTCACTCGTGTTGTTTTTTTAATGAAACTTCTATTGGGTCGATGTAAATTGGTGTGAAACGAAAAAGTGTAACGAAAACGAGACTATGAATGTATTTATAGGGTTTAGGCTTTGAGAGAATGAGATAAAACGCGTTTCTAGATGTTTGTTAACCGGAATACATTTTCATTTGTACCTCCTGGTTCTTTGTATCGATTGGGAGAATGTCCTTAAAGTTAACGAACCCAGGAAAGAATGTATTTAGTAGAAGGATTCAAGATAAGATTTTTTAAGGGAACCCTAAAGTCAACCATTTCCAAAGGAGACCCATATATCTTACACCGCCTTTAAGAACCAACGTTTCTAATATTTCCTGCAAAGGACAGGTTTATGCACAACGAATGAAAACGATATGGTTGTGTCCTTTTCTGAAACAAAAGACAGGAATATGCGTATAACGAATCGAGTTTAACTCAATTTCCAAACTGTCCACTTGAAGATTCAATCAACATCTGAGTTGAACTTAACCTACAACATGGGAGGGTTACCCTTGCTATGTGATGTTCAAGACTCCTCAAAGTTAATTGGACCGTCATCAACAAACGAACTGATTTTATTGCAAGCAAGAGCGAAAAGATCGTTAATGGAAAGAACAAAAAGAATGGGTGAGAGTACTGACTCCTGAGGTACACCAACATTCATGGAAAAGATGCAACAACAAATGATTGAACTTGTACAGGGGAATTATTTTACTCTTCTTATCAGAGGGCCTCTGATCGTGACCCTTAAGCGAAGGAGTTTCAGACGCGATAAGTTAACTTTGGGACAAAAGTGGTGTCATAATGTGAATATGCAATCATTTTTGCAAATGGCGTCAAATGTCATTGTGCTTTGACATTTATGTTGAAGAAAGACTGATCGTAGACAGATAGGCAACTAATGGAGCTATACACTCATTTGACCAATTTCAGGTCGTTTGTTTTAACACTGCTTTTGGCTAAGGAAGTGCCCAGCCCGAACGATAGATCGTACGATCGAGAATATAAATTCTGTTTCCAAGGCCGCCCAACACAGTTCATAGACATTGACAACGATGCCCAGAATTTTTGCTGCTGATAGCAAATTATGTGATTGACGGTCAAAAATAAAAAAGAATACAAATTTTTGAAATAACAGGCTCGTTAGTACCCAAGGCCTGCCTTTTTCTTACAACCCTTAATGTGTTATTCTTGGACGATTGCGGAACCTCCTATTTTATCCCTAAGCCGAAAGGCTGAGTAAAATAAGCTTTTCGAGACAATACTCGCATGATTGTTGGAAATTGGCATCAGACGGCTTTCGTTGCTTTGAATTTTGGTGAAAATATATCACAAGAGCACATCTTCAGGACTATATCACCAAAATTCGACGGCACTTCAAGTGAGGTTAACATACTCCTGTGTTTAGTGAAACCTGATGCTAGAAGGGGCAATTTCGTATCCAAAATCATAATGAGTAATGACTCCATTTCCTCTTGAAAGGGTTGTCCTTTTAGGACACAGAGAACCCACATGAAATGCAGAAACAGCCATTGCAAGTATTTGCAACCCCACAGAGTGACTGTGACTGCTGCGACGTTTGCAGTGAACAAGCGACTGACGCTTACTTTTTTTAAGGACACCGACGGAACCACTGTACTAGTGAGCCTTACAGACAAATGATAAGACGCTAATTTTGTCGAAAGACGCTAAATTTTGTCTCGAGCATTGTTAATCCCAGCAGGACGTAGCCGCTCACACGCTCAGACAACGATGGAGATTTTGATTCACAAATTCCCGTGATCTTCAGTTTTGGAAATCTTAACTGGATATCATGATCGTCAAATTTATTCTTTTGGGGCTTTTTAGAATCACGTGTAACAAATCAAATACCTTGCAATTCTTAAAAGCCAACATTGATAAAAAAAAGCCAATTCGCAGCCAGATGTTTTGCTCGAAACAATTCAAAACGCCGTAAAACGAGGACAGATGTGCATCAACTCAGGTGGTATCATCAATTGTACACCTTCAGCTAGACTTCATGTGAAAACAGGACCCACGTTTTTTTAATTGCCCAACCTAGTTACAACAGATGATATGAAAAGGCAGACGAGACGAAGACTAAAATGTACAAGACAATCCGGTGTAACTGATACAATCCATTGACGAAATGACGAAAGATAATCCCAGACGAGACAGCTGAGTGAAAGTAGCGAATCAAAGGTCCAGTGTACACAGTGTACTTACAAGATGAGCATTGCAGCTAATAGAAAGCAGCGATTTGTGTATAACCCAGATGAGACAAGGACATACAGATTATGTACAAGGCGAATGATGCAACTGAGAGAAGACAACGATGCCAAGATCAACTTCTATCAACGGATTATTCATATAATCAACTTCTGGACTATGATAGGAGTGCAGGAATCTCAGAAAATAAAAGAAAAGGGATGATGATAAGATAGACGATACGCACAGACGATAGGTCTACCCAGACACGACGAATTAAAGCAAATAGATGTAACTAAAAGAACCCAACGACGGAAAACGTAAACCCAGACGAGACATGTACATACACAAGATTAGCGATGCTATAGCAACTCCAAAAAATCAGAGTTTAGAACCAGACGAGACAAGGACATGCACACAATGTACAAGACGAATGATGCAACTGAAAGAAGACAACGATCAATTAGTATTGACGAATAATTCTTCTTATATAACTGCGGGCCTATGACAGTTATAGAAAGCGTAAAAATCTCAGAATCGACAAGACCAGGCGTGATGATAAGACATACAATACGCACAGATAATAGGACTACCCAAACAAGACGAAGATAAGATAAAAGATGTATCTGAAAAGAACCATTGAGGTATAAGGTTAACCCAGACGAGACAAGGACATGCACACAATGTACAAGACCAATGATGCAACTGAGACAACGATGACAACAATGCTAAGTATCGACAGACTATTCTTATTATGTGACTTCGGTTTAGAGCTTTGGAATCTCTTAATTAGCCCGTATATTAGCAATAACACGGCAAATGTTGACTTAGAAATCGTCCAAGGTCTCTGGTTTATCGGCATCGACTAGTGACCTCTCATACCTCCAAAGAAAATAATCTAAGGGTATGAGATCACAGGACTGTGGAGGCCAGTTCGCAGGGCCATTAATCGGAATTATGCACTCAGCAAATGTTTTCCACAATAAATTGATGATGTTGTGCGCCGTGTGGCATGTGTCGCCATCTTGTTGAAACAAAAGACCTGTCACGTCAATGCCATTGAACTGAGGAACGAAGATGTCAGTCAAATGGTAGGCAACGCGATTATATGAAACCTTGAGTTGTCACCTAGCTGATGCCTACCAACTCCGACTCACAGCCTTCACGGGACTATCTAGTTCCTTGACCGTGAACAGGATCTCAAGCCCTGTATAAAGTCTTGGCAGCAGCAAGTGAGAGAGGAGGAATGGTTTCGTCTAAAGAACTAATTATGATGGACAAAGTCAATATCTTAATGAGCTGCTTCGACATATTCGGACAACAGGTCATCTAGGAATCTCAAGGGTACGTCAGGGTAAAAAAAGAGATGGCCACGGAGAGCCGAAAAGCCAACAGCAGCGCTAAATCTCGTAGTGGATACTGATGGCCCGTGTCCTTGGGATATCTTATAAAATTGAAAAGGAGAGGTGCATCCGAGCAACTTGCGGAAGCCCAAAGCTGCTACAAAGGAGATATTACTACCATCCAGGAAATTCAATGGGATGGACCGGACAATTAGAGGTTTGAAAACTGTGACATCTACTACGGACCGTGTTATAGTGAGCAGAAACAGCGACTATTTGGATGTGGAATTGTTATGAGTTACACATCAGAATTAAAGTCATATTTGCTAATATAACCCTTAAATGAGCTCCCGCTACGACGGAGGAGAAACTTGAAATAGTGAAAAACTTGAAATTATAAGACAAGACATGATGATCATAAGACAGACGAAACTAAAAGCACCATAGACGAAAAAAGTAAGCAAACGAAACAAGGACATACATACAAGATGCAGTTGATAAATGTCAACGACGGAAACGACCTACTGACGGAACCAGACAAAGTCACACACATATAGGCTTTAAGGATCTAGAAAACTACGCTCTTATGGATTATAAGTCGTATTGCAAGTGTCGCTTAACGAGTTATATTCAGAGTGGGAATGACTAAGCCGCATCGAGGATAAAGTCATATTCAGACTTTAGAGTATCGGAGTGTCAGAGAGTACAGTTGAATTAAGCTCACTTTTCAGAAAGTAAACGTTATCTTTAGAAGTATTGTCGGAAAACATAGCCTACACGACAACACGTCTGGTAACGGACTTAGGCTAATTGATATCGCTACGGAACGAAATGCCACTATAGCCAGCACACGGTTTCCTCACCTCGATATCCATAAGGGGACATGGCGGTCTCCAGATCAACGAACGGTCAACCAAATTGATCACATTGCGATAGATAAGAAGCACGCATCCAACCACCCGACCTGAGTGAAGTGAGGATAGCAATATCTAAACTCAAGCTTAATAAGGCTGCCGGAAATGACAGCCTTCGCGCTGAGCTTTATAAGGCCGGCGGAGATGACTTGGTAAGCAACATCCACCAACTCATAAGCCAAATCTGGTCGGATGAAAATATGCCTGAAGAATGGAACCTCAGCATCGTTTGCCCGATCCACAAAAAAAGGAGACCCTCTGAACTGCGCCAACTACAGAGGCATAAGTCTCCTCAACATCGCCTACAAGATCCTATCTGCCGTAATATGTGAACGCCTGAAACCGTTTACCAACAACCTGATTGGCCCTTATCAGTGTGGTTTTAGGCCAGGAAAGTCCACAATCGATCAAATTTTCACACTTCGGCAGATCCTGGAAAAAAACTCAAGAAGTCCAAATCGATACCCACCATCTATTCATCGATTTCAAAGCCGCATATGACAGCATTTATAGAGACGAACTGTACAGAGCCATGTCTAGTTTTGGTATACCGCCCAAACTCGTCCGTTGGTGTAGGATGACGATGGAGAATTCTCGCTGCACCATCAGGGTCGGAAACGACCTCACCGACACATTCGATACCAAAAAAGGATTTAGGCAAGGCGATGCGTTGTCATGTGACTTCTTCAATTTGATTCTTGAGAGGATTGTGCAAAACTCCCGAGCCAACACCAGAGGCACAATTTTCCAAAAGTCGGTGCAACTACTAGCATACGCTGACGATATTGACATCATTGGTAGGACTCAACGTGATGCCACGTTTGCTAGTATAGAGAAGGAAGCGGCGAAAATGGGTTTAGCAGTAAAGCTGTCAACACAAAAGGACACACAACATCGACGAATTGCACCATCATTGACAGAGGTAGTACGGGACATGGTCTACCTCGGTTACGCTATAAACTTTGACAACATCATCTCCTCAGAAATAAATCGAAGAATTATTCTTGCCAACCGCTGTTTCTTCGGGCTAAGAAGGCAATTTAGTAGTAAAGCCCTCACTCGAACTACTAAGGAAACCCTATATAAGACCCTGATCATCCCAGTCCTGCTCTACGGCGCTGAAGCATGGACCGTATCAAAAGCGGATGAAGAAATCCTTGAAAGATTCGAGAGGAAAATTCTTCGAAAAATCTTCGGTCCCGTTTGCGTTGACGGGCTATGGAGACGAAGATTCTACCAAGAACTATACGAGCTGTACAGCGACATACCCCTAGTCAAGAAACTCCGCATTGGACGTTTAAGATGGCTACGACATGTAGAACGAATGGACACCAATACTCCGGCTCGCAGAGTCTTCGATTCCCAGCCAGACGTCGGACGCAGTAGAGGAAGACCTCGCCTTAAGTGGCGCGCACAAGTGGAAACCGACCTCAACCAACTTGGAGTACGCAACTGGAGGCAGTTAGCTAAGGACCGGGCTAATTGGAGAGGCATGTTGGTTGAGGCCCAGGTTCATTCCGGACTGTAGCGCCACTTAAGTAGTAAACGTTATGGATGATGGAAGGCTCTGCTTTGAAGTCGGATATGGCCACCAAATAACTCCAGCAGTGATATGTTGTTTCCTTGATTGGTATGACCTCAGAAAAGGGACACTTTGACTTTGACAGGTCTACTATGAAACCGCTAACTATTTGATTAGTTTGGTAGGCCCTAAGAAAAGATACACCCAGACTATAGGGAGTTCCAGTTTTTTCTTTCGTAGTCTATGGATGATGGAAGTCCCTCTTTATGAGACAAACAAAACAAGATGGACACACTTAGTCTGCAGATAGGTCCACTGTGTTACCATTAGGCTACTAAAAGGGCCAAGGTTTCATTCATTGGCTACTCCTGTTGCAAATTTGATTTTTTAGAAAATAAAGTTAGACTGACAATACTGACAATTGTTTGTCTGACTTCGTTCAGATCAGACATGTTTGGTTGGTTTCTTCTGATTTATAAGAGAGCGGAACAAATACAGGGAAAGGGACTTATTTGTTTCACCTTGACTTGTTGGCACTTTCTGACAAAATCGGCGTTTTCTAGTCCAAGGTTCTACATATTTTTTATGCCATATGTATGTTACCCACAAGTATGTCTAGCATCTGTTGGACTTCTCCCATGCTGGAGCTCGATGTAGCAAAAAGCTGAAGAAGTTTGAAATTGCAGTTGCAGGGTGTCAATATTTCTTCTTTATTGGTTGAGTCAGCCATTTATCGTCCTGTGGGGTTTGTTGTCTTATAACACTCGTATTTGATAGAAGTGACCATTCTCCAGGTCAGGTCTTTTGCAGGTCTGTTAAAGCAGATCTTGAGCTGCCTCGCATTGGCTAAGGGTTATTTGGATTCACTAAATTGTTTCTTTACAATGTCGGGTTCAAATACGCCATGCATCTAGTTTCGTGTTTTTTCCATTCAGGATACAACTAAGCGGATATCGTTGTCGCGTTTTTATTCTTGTCTTGATCTGCGCATTTACGTCATCGACGCTCATGACACATGCGCAAAGCTATATCTGTAGTAGGTGTGTCATGGTTTTTATTTTTCAGATTTGGGGCACAAATTGCACACTTTGACTTGCACTTTTTGGGAATGTGGCCCTTAGACAGAGTAGGCGTGAGTGATCTATCTAGTTCTTGCAATTTTTCGCGATTTGCATACCTGATTAGGATGCAGTGCAAGATTTGCATGCCTGTCTGGTATGCAGCTTCCCGTGGTGAAGTTGGGGTTTTATAAAGGCAATACCCCGCCTCATTTAAGTTAGCGACTTAGACCAGGTGGTGTCATGCTCTGCCTAACCGGGCTGGGATATATTGCAGAAGTGTCGAGGAGTGGCTAGCTGTAATTAATTGTGGAAATTCGAGGTTTAGAAGTTTAGCAAAAGTCATTAACATCGTCAAGATGTCTAGGTCAATTCATCAGTCTCACGGAACGGAGCCTTACGTGGGTTGACATTGTGATGTGGGGCAATTTCATTTAGGGCTTACGGAAGACTTTTAAAACCCCATATTTGACGGAGTTTAGATGTCTAGTATTAAAATTTAGAGAATATTGTCAATGTCCAAGTGTCCCCAAATGGAACCCAACATATTCTGAAATTGATTGGTCACCAATCTTATTTTTAGATTTGCGACAATCGGTTACTGCCCTAGATGTAGGGGTGTTAGATACTAGGGATCCGATCGTATTTAACTGTCCAAATGTATTACAATATCTGTAAGTAATGACAGACTAATCTTAGACACTGTATCAGCTTGATGAACTACAGCTTCGGCTTGGAAGAAGTTGCAGTAGGTAGGCAGATTGAACAAGCGGCGGTCTTCAAGTTCGCTCGAATAGATGAGTCTGCGAAGAAGGATATGGTCTTGCTATTTGGGACTTGAACGAGCGGCGGACTTCTAGATTCTCGAGTAAGCCCAAGCGCCAACTGATTTGTATATTTAGATACGTCTGTGAAAGAAGATAGGGACTTGCTGTTTGCGACTTGAAAGAGCGGCGGATTTCTAGTTATTGAGTAAGCATTAGTGACATTGTCGGTCTGGGAAGATAGATAGGGACTTGTTGTTTGGGAGCTGTTTCCAGTCGCTTCTAACAGCGGCTTTGTCGGTTTAAATCCGTCTGAAGGTAGATCATGACTTGCTGTTTTGGACTTTGAGCTGTTTCCAGTCGCTTCTAACAAGAGTAAGCATACCAGCGCCCTTGTCGGTTTAGATCCGTCTGTGAGGATAGATAGGGACTTGCTGTTTGGGACTTTGAGCTGCTTTCAGTCGCTTCTAACAACGCCTTTATGGGTTTAAATCCGTCTGTGAAGGTAGATCATGACTTGCTGTTTTGGACTTTGAGCTGTTTCCAGTCGCTTCTAACAAGAGTAAGCATACCAGCGCCCTTGTCGGTTTAGATCCGTCTGTGAGGATAGATAGGGACTTGCTGTTTGGGACTTTGAGCTCTTTCCAGTCGCTTCTAACAGCGCCTTTGTCGGTTTAAATCCGCCTGTGAAGGTAGATAATGACTTGCTGTTTTGGACTTTGAGCTGTTTCCAGTCGCTTCTAACAAGAGTAAGCATACCAGCGCCTTTGTCGGTTTAGATCCGTCTGTGAGGATAGATAGGGACTTGCTGTTTGGGACTTTGAGCTGTTTCCAGTCGCTTCTAACAAGAAAAACATTTTATTACAGGCAAGTCCGCTTTGGTAAGAATAGATGGTCAGTTGCGTTTGGAGTTGTACTGTCAGAATTTCAACATCTCTCAACCCCACGAAGGGTGTTGAATGTTCTGCTAGATAAAAAGGTAAAAACAAGATTTTCCTCCTTAAACTGAGACCCAAATCCATCGGCATGCCTACAAATAAGCTGCAAATACACTCCATCTTCCCCAGACTATTCTGCCAGTATACCCCCTCGTCAAAACGATAAATCTCAACCACTTGCAACAATAAATAGTGAAAATCCCCCCCACCAAACTACAATACATAATTTTGCCATTCCACAAAGATCTCCCTTTTGCATGCTCCCTATACAACCTCAGACATCTCCATCTGCAATCCAATTTTTCACCAACTCTCACCGAGTCGACCTAATCCACTCGAACTGAAAAACATGCACCCTTTGGCAAAAAAGATACACAATCCGCCAAAAAAGATACAAAAATGCAAAATAAAACAAAAAAAAAATTGTCATCTTCGTCGAAACAAATCGACGACAAGTGCGTACGAATGTGTGTTTACGAAAGCGACCATAGCCTATGTGAGGCATGTAAGCACGTGCCTTGAATATGGCAAGGAGCAGCTGTTGGGACAACCGCACGTTACAGGCGCATTAATAATTCTCCAATCCCAGAAATAAGAACAGCGTCTAGCGGGGTGTGCGGTTGTGTAGAGATACCCTAAAGAAGAAGGGCCTCCCAATAGCTTTTTGGCACCTTCTATGCAATGGTGTACTCTTTGACAGGTGACCGTGTACATGAGTATGTGTGTGACGGAAATCGTTTTTTTTTTTTTTGTTTTTGCTGATTGCCATGAAAATAAAATAAACTCAAGCGGTGCGGGGTGAAATGTATCTAATCCCTTCGGCGAAGGAAATCACGAATTTAATTACCATTTGGATTGCGGGAAAATTAAATTAAATCGATTTCTGAAATTCCCAGCAAAATAGCTTTATATGGGTGTGAGTGGTTGATGCCTATAATCCTTAGGGGTAAGACCTAGTTCGTGGGCAGGAGTTTAATTTTGTGTTCCTGATTATACTCAATCTTCTTAAAGATGAAGGTATGCTTTTGGATAGCACCCAGCTCATTGGAAAATCAATCACAACCAATCAATTTCACGGTTAATGGACTTTTTTGCAGTCTCAGCATCAACTTTGCGCGGCGACATGACGACATGACCAAGGAAAGGACATTTTTCAGTGTTTGTTGTTGTTGTTATATTTTGTCTGAATAATCTTTAACAGGATTCCATCATCGTCAGCATCAGCTCATACAACAAAGTTTCATTTTCTACGTGCTCTGGATGTACAACCAAAACGGGATGTCCTTTGGCAGCAAAGCAAGCACATCCCTTTCTTAAGAAGGCGTCGTATCTTAATAGCTGGAGGAGGACACATAACGGTAATTTCGCTGATAGTTGTTGGTGCTAACGTTATAAATATGCTCATATAGATACGCGCTTCCTAAACAAACTAACACACATATACAGATACACACATGTTTGGGTGCAAATCAGATTACATCCCGACATAGTCGCGCCAAAGTGAATTTCGACTTCAGACGACAAAACTAATTTTCAACTCCAACCACACACACATACTGAGATAGAAGCCAAAAGCATCCGTCTAAGGATAATGATATTTCACAGCTGAATTGTGCAAAACGGATAACGACTTACACCATCCGAGGGTATATCTACGCTATGAATGGGTATCTGTATGCGTGGCAATCATTCACAATCACATGGAGTAAACGAAAAGCCGTTCGCTGTGTGAAGTACCGTTGAAAGGATCAATCTAAATGATGATGGCGGGATGTAGAGAAAATGTTTCAATCCGAAACTAATAAATTCACCGGGGAACGATGTTTAAGGATATAACAATGGGAAACAGTTTAAATGGTTTGCGCATTTCGCAATGGAGATTGCAGTGAATTGTTACAAGGAAGTGACTTAAATGTAGGGAGGTCCTTCACCCAAATCCGTTGGGTAATAAGATTGATGCGAAGATTTGAAAGAAAATCGAAGGAAGCTTTTGGATGCGGGGATTCTTTGATTTCCCAAGATGTTTTGTTTTATTTAATGTTGCAATGAATTTGAAAAGGATATCCTGGGAAGGATTTAGAGAGTCGATCATAGCTATATCAAACGAAATTTTTCGCCTGGAAAAAGCATACAGGTATGAGGTCTCACAATGGAGTGGTCTAGATGTCCTTTTACCGGTATGGAAGAATTTAGTTGACCAAGTGGCTGATCGGTTGCAAGAGTAATGATATTGAAACGCTGAATATCTGGAAAGGTTATATTTATCCATACTCGGTAAGAGTATGATAGTCAAGGATCCTTTCAATGTATGGTTGAATAGGATTACATGTCCAATCGATGGTTTAGCTTTATCCTCTATAAATGTGTAGTAGGATGCGTCTGATTTTGTTTTTGAAGTGAAACTTCTGTTGGGACAGCGATTTTATGAAACGAAAAAGTGTAACGAAATGTATTTATAGGCTTTAGGCTGTGAGATAATGAGATAAAACGCGATTTTACATATTAAACAGAATACAGTTTCAATTCTATCGCGTGTAGATAAATTCATCTTCGAATTTTATTCTACAAACATTTTTGCAGGTGAGGAGAACTTATAACGCTCCAGAAGCTCCCTGAGATGATGTTTGCGGTTGTTGTAGATTGAATATTGGTGGAAATACTTCTTTAGCAAGTACGTTCACTTGTTTGCTTATTCTGTTACAAAGGCAGTTTTGGTGCTGCGTTGTTTGTTTAGTTGTTAGATGGAAAGTGTGCCTTTGAGCTGCTTGTAGATCGTTGGGATGCATTAATTCTTGAGTAAGACATTAAAGAAGGTTCAACCAACAGCCCGAATCGACATAATTGGGAATATAAAAATTCATCCAACTGACGCGGTAGACCTCCATCCAGTGATCATCAAAGACAAAATAGCCTTTTGCAAGTCCATTACGAGAAACCCCTGGTTTGACGCGGAATTCCGGCAGCCAAAAACGAGGAAAACAAAGCAAAGCTGCAGGTTTTATAAAAAACGAGCCAAAAAAAGTGGGGGTGGCAAAAAACTTTGTATAGACGAAATACAGACTACGTTTTTCTAAAAAAAAGGGGCGTGGGAGTGGGCGGATTTCAAAATATTTTACACTTGTTCTGCTTCGTCGGCCAGAGAGTCTATATACCAAATTTCAAGACTCAAGCTTAAGGCCCAACAATCGGTGACACACAGACGGACGGACGGACAGACAGACATAGCTAGATCGACTCAGCTAGCAATTCTGAATCGATCCATATACTTTGAGGTATATCTATCGAAATTATTTCTCCATGTTACAAACTTATGTCAAAACTAATATACCCTATGGGATAGGGTATAAAAACGATGTCCTGCATTTTCCATTTGCCAAGATTCTGTTCATATTTGGTTCAATGGAATCTGCATCTGCATGGTCTTTCGATGACTAAGTACTCGTAGATCGTCAATCATATCGTCAAAACGATATGACGTCATATAGCCTCGTCCTCAGTCTTAATTAAACCATAAAATCGTCGGATCTTTTCTTCTTATCCCATTTGAGTCCTTGACAATAGTCTGAAGTTGTTTTTGTTTAACCTATTTCCCGACTTTAAAGGCAAACAGCATTGAAATCATCCAGGCTATTAAAAAATGGTAAAGCACCCATTTGGGTGAACTTTTTTCAATAAGTCCTTAAGCTTAAGCCATTGTGAGGATCCGGAGAGCCGAAACCTAAATAACTCAGTCAAACATTCGCATAATCCCAACCTCTGATTCGTAAACTCTCGAACTCTTGTAAGCGTGGTTCTGGTAGGCGGCTTATGCGTCGATAAGTTCCTTCAACAAAAATAGGATTCCAGTCAACAAACCGAGGTAGATAAGTTCTGTATTCAGTTGCCTAGATAAAACCATGCTGGAGTCAGAGAAATCCAGGGTACACATTCCGTTACTTTTAAAACGATTATCGTTGACGATAGTTTAGTAGACTTGCTAGGTACATAGCGTGTAATTTTTATATTGTGTGAGTGCACATTTTTACAAATTACAGGGTACGTACCCAGAAAGTCACCTTCACTATCGTCAACGACTATCGTTTTTGGAAGTTACGGAATGAGTACGTCATCAAACTTGGCTCATAGCTCGTTATTTTTATATTGTGTGAGTGCACATTTATACAAATTACAGGGTACGTACCCAGAAAGTCACCTTCACTATCGTCAACGATTATCGTTTTGAATGTTACGGAATGAGTAAATCATCAAACTTGGCTCACTAAGTTTGGAGGTATACAATGGGAGGGTTGAAGCTATAACACTTGCGTAGAAGACAGAAGAAGACCCACAGGATTTCTAAAGCGAACATTTGATCGGTTGCCATAAAAAGCATACTCCTGAATTATAGGAAGTTCCTACTTTAGAGAGTCTTTCGAAGGTTTTTACTGTATGCCCCACTAATAGCAGATTTTTCATTTCATTTCATTTCAAAAAGCTCAGATTGAATCGAACAAATTTGCATTTCAGTGGAGCCTTTACAAAAAATAATAATAGGAGGCATTAAAGGCCCATAGCGAGCCTCAAACCTAGCTCCTCCATTCATTGTGTGTGCAAAATAATATAATTGTGGCACTTACAACAGGGGACCTGGACTTTAACGCCGATTCAGAACTGCAATTTTCTAAATCTTTTCATGTCAGTTGCATACTCTTACATGTTTGCCAGACTTTTGCAAGAGCTGAGGAAGTGGAAAACTGTAGGTGTTGCAACTTTAAGGACAAAGATACTCATCGTCACACTGGTGATAGTGTTTTTTTTTATAGTTTGGGTTACGAATAACCTTTTAATGTTTTACCACAGTACGAGCGTTAGAGAAGGGGAAGAGAGAGAGTGATAGGAAAGTTTTTGGATGTAGTGGAGACTTACTCCATGGGTGGTGTCCGAACTAACTTCGGGGAGTCACTGATTTTTGTGTTCGTTATATTCGTAGAGCTTCCAAGATGATGTACCGTGGGTAAACGATTTTTCATCTGAAAAAGGTTATTTTTTTAATGCGGGGATATGGTAACATTTCTGTATCTTTACAAGCGAAAAAGTACTCTAAGAGTCACCTGCATAGACCGCTGTAAAATTGATTGATGAGAGAATGCACTGTTTGCTTAAAGATACATGGGTTCAGATGTATCTTTTGACTATGTACCGCATTATCGAGACTTTGAAGCATCATTCTTCTCTCTCTTTACTAGCAGAAAGGTTTAGTAAAGGAATGAAACTGTCACCTAATTTATATACATTGATAGGAATGGTTCAACACGTGGTTTCCGAAATCATAGAAATGGGCGGCCTGAATATAGCATTTGTTTCAGGCGGATATATTCATATGGACCTGACCACAGATGTTTCACGGATTAATCGCGGATTAATTTCACACTTCTTGGTCACAGAAGTATCCTTCAGGCTTCGTGGTTGAGGTAAGAAGTGTCAGTCGAATAGACTCAATGATGGCGATACTCAGGCCTATCACGAAAATAATGTCCCGGGAACTTTTTCCTTGTCAGCAATGTAAATCAAACTGCTGAATGGAAAAAGTTTCCTGGGAAATTGTATTCGCTTTAGGCCTGACTAAAAGATACAGTTTAAGGTTGTAGGGACTCCGATCTGTCCCTACAACCTTAAACTGTATCTTTTAGTCAGGCCATAGCGAATAAAATTTCCCGGGAAACTTTTTCCATTCAGGCGTATTGCGAACAAATTTTCCCGGCAAACTCTTCCCATTCAGCAACCTGATTTACAATGCTGACAAGGGAAACATTCCCGGGAAAATATATTTGCGATAGGCCTGATTGTATTCAACGCTCAGAATCACTAAAGCTCTTTGCAAGTATTCGGATCTACTGCAAAAAAAAAATATATGAAAGCCTGCAAAACTTTGTTACAATGGGCTAAAGATTTTTGGCTACGATATGAAGCTCGGCTGTATCTCTGGCTACAATATGAAGCACGCCTGTATCTGTGGAGACAAAAGCAAACAAGGTAATGAACTGTAGGAGGAAAAGGCAAGAAATATATATATGGGGCCAGCCTTTAGCAGATCAGTGTAAGGAGCCCTCCGAAATCATACTTTTTGGTCTTCAACAACACCCTGACTGAAAAGAGTCAAAATTATCCTCAAAGAAACATCGGAAGGGGCTTGGACTCCTTATGTGTAAATTGGTCTATATTAACCAGAGTGCGATAAGAAAGTCTTCGTCATCCAGTATAACCAGTATAACTTAGTCCTGGGTTCGGTTAAAATTAAATATCTGGCATTGACTACCCACACAGGACCTCAAATTTAGATTTTCTATTCATTTGTGTATGCGAAGGTAAACAAAGAATGGGACCTACTTTTTAACGCCGATTCCGACTGGCAGATTTGAGAAGCTTTAATTGACAGATTTCTAATTTTGGATGTTTGTCCAGTCAAGAGGTAGGGTAGAGAAAAATTTTAAGGCATTGTTAATTTCAGGATTTAAAACCTAGGCTAGTAGTTAACATCACTAGGCCATGGAACCATTTGTTAATTTTTTGTTATTAAAGTTCTTGAGGTTCTTCGATCGGCTGACAATCTAGCGAAGGTAGATACGTGGTTTAGAAAGTTCGAATCCATAGGCCTCTAAGCACCGTCAATGCAGTCTTATTAAATTTTACATGGTCGATGATGTTGTGTGCATAATTAAAATGGCATATCAGGTTCCCAATTCCCTTTAAACGACTAATTAAAGAAAAAAAGAAAAGGTCCAAGATGACAGCCTTAAGGTTCATGAAGGTAGATTGTTGAAAGTATATGATTTCTGTAAGACGATGTAATGCAGAAATTCTAATTCTAAAAACTGCAATCCAACTTCAAAGCATTTCGAAATTCTTTCTTGTCATTATATAAAGTAATTCTAACTAATTAATTGCTACCTCATGTTGGGCGCCAATTAAAAAACAAATAAAATTTTATTGCAAATGCAGGTAGAGTCATCAGTTTTTAGAGATTTTTCTGACTCGATAGAAGTAAATCTCTATGACAATATGACAGCCTTAAGGTTCATGAAGGTAGATTGTTGAAAGTATATGATTTCTGTAAGACGATGTAATGCAGAAATTCTAATCTTGAGTTGTGGACAAAAACTGCAATCCAACTTAGTTGAAGTAAAAGAATAGGTCCGAGATGACAGCCTTAAGGTTCATGAAGGTAAATTATTAAAAGTGTATGATTTCTGTTAGACGATTTAAAACAGAAGTTCTAATCTGGACAAAAATTGCAACCCATAAATCGATCTTGACTTCTTGAACCCAGTGATCTATATACTAGACATACCCACTCGAAAGTTATCACAATCATTTGGCATGGATATTTAACATTTTCAAGAGTATTTTTGTATTCTCAAGTTACATTCAAAAATAGCACCCCAAACATCCGAGAAGGTCCCTATAATTTATACACCTCAACACATACTTAGTGCGTGCATTCATAACATAAATCGATAGTCCTTCAAACGAATTTGTTTCTTTCACCTTTACTGTTCATCAACCCTCGTAAACTTACGTCAGTTTTACCAAAAAAGTGACTCATCCCTTTCATACAAGGACATAAACTACGAAACAGGTAAACAACAAAAAAAATACCTTCAAGGATTACCATAAACAACAATTATCTGTCAGTCCTCCTTTATGGTGAAACTACGTGCCAAACACAAGTCCATTGTAACATTTCTCAACACCCACCTTAGTACAAAAATAAGCTCTGTCAGGCGACACAATGGCGCCACACACATAATAATCTCGAAATAATTGTCAAAAGTGTCCTTCAACTGAAAAATTGAGGGTGAACTGCAGGAAAACACACACCAAATCCATTTAAGTTTCCCCCACCACGTTAACAAAAACGAAAACAAGGAGGACGAACAAAAAATAAAACCGTTAATGATGATGGTACCAGCAGGATAATACCTGCGTTGCGTTTGTCCTTTTATTGGCATGACTCTGTATGGTAGTCGTGAGCGTTTCACTCTCAACAGTTAACCGGAACATAGGTTTTATTATATTTCGCTCCAATCTGGCATTGCATTCGGTTGGTTATTATTCCCCGGCAATAAATCGTACGAAACGATTATCTACTACGGATGATTGCTACATGTGTGAGTGTATGAATGTGTACCACCACCAACCATGAAACCATCATGATGACGACTCTACGACGACGACTGGGATGATGATAATTACTACGGCACTATAGAGTGTGTTCGTGTTTGATGTATCTTGTATCCGATTCGCATGACTGCCCAAGCAGATATTTAATTGTAATTGCGTTACTTGCACACACACACATTGGCACACTGGCAAAAGTCAGTTAATTCGCCGCACCAGTCATGGATCTGGGGGAGACGGGGTTGTGCAAGGAGCACCGCTTGCCTAGATTGGTTTTGTGTACTTTAATTCAAATGATCTGCTGCCGATTGTTATCATCGAGTGCAATTAGGGAGCAATGAGGTCATAACGCACAATGTGACACTTCCATACAAAAGGAACAAAAAATACACACACCCACACGTGTGTGTGACATGTTTCTTTCACCAACATTGTACCAGCCTACGGAGTGAAATTAATTGATGAACGATTATAACTCTGAAGTTCCATGTGCACACGCCACCAAGTTCATTAGGGAGCTGCGGCTTTGAAATTAAATTTGTACGCTCGCTTTTCTAGTTTCCCGCGCGCCCTATGCATCCAAGACAAGCCTTAGCAGCAAATAATTGAAGGCTTCTCTTTTCCTGGAAACTTCGTACTTGAAAGTCCTATAATATGTGCTGGGATATCAAAGCGAAACACTTGATACCGAAGGAGAACGATACGAGTCCTTTGAACCTGAATCACACCTACCGTGTATGGGTTATACCAAGATGTCTACGATAGGCAAGAGTGCCTATTAGTTTCGGTAAAGAACTCAAGGACTTAAGGTTAAGGAGTTCAACTTTGTGCTGGAGCAGTCGAAGAAGGAAGGATGGCGTGGGCTTCATTATGCGGAACGGTGATTTTTTGTTTGAAGGTATCTACGATCAAGGAAGTTCGTTTGGTCACAGAGGCGCTCTGTACGGGTGGGGTGGTGGTTTATTGTCTTGCAGGTGATGTCAGCGATGGGGATAACAAAGGAGTCTACAGATTTTCAAAACGAAATAGTGAAGGATTGACAGTTTTTAGGGAGCTTAAGTACGTTTTGGATTTGGTTGTCACTTCCTAGGAAGCATGTATGCAAAAGACTTGATAGTTGAGTAATTACGTTGGTGCAAGTCACCCTTAGAGTGTTTTGTAAACCTTTTTGTGTTTTGCAATTGCGTTGATTATAGTATTGACCTTACGTTGGGCGCCAGTTGGTTCTGTTGTAATGTTATCGTTCATAAATACCTCTTAGGAGGCGTAGTTATTTTTAGATGATACGGATTTGTTATAGAAAAGCTCCAGCTAAGGTAATCATTTCAGATACTAAGTTCAATAGTTGCAAAAACCAACATAAAGGTTGCGCCATCTTTTATGTCGGTATGCAAACATTGAATAACTTTGACATTTATCAACCGATTGATTTGAGAAGACATGTTTTCAAAACATGTTTTCAGATACTAAGTTCAATAGTTGCAAGGACCAACATAAAGAGTGCGCCGTCTATTATGTCGGTATGCAAACATTACTTTGAGATTTATTAACCGATTGAGTTGAGAAGACATGTTTTCAAAACTTAAATTCAATTATATGTTAAAATATAAATGGTGTTTCGTGGTGCAGTGGTTTGTACGACGAATTTCTACACAAAAAGGTCTATACCCAACCGTAACAGCACCTATATCTTTTTTGCTGGCCCTCCTCGCTGCAAATTATGCGACGAATAGCAAATATTTTGAAAAGCTTATTTCAACTATGCCATCATCTGCGTAAGAAGTACATAGACACACATAAAAAGTTGTTGGAAACTTTTTTTAGTAAGTACATTTTGTTTAGACAGGGTTGTTGGGGGCACGCATAGGAACAAAATATCTACTGAGTGTATAAACCTACTTAGGAGAAAAAGTTGGGAATCAATAAATCAAGTCACTTTGAACAGATATACATACACGATTTGGTTTTAAAATCTCATACAAGTAAAATTCTTTTAAAAAGATACGTCGAAAGGGCCGATAATCAAGTTGTTTGGCGATATCAAAAAAATCATGCCCTCTCGTTGGGCGCCAATTTTAAAAACAAGAATCTAATGAATCCCATTTTATCATTGAATGGATAATATTTTTTTTTATTTATTTAATACATTCCCAACGATATCGGTAGTGACGTTAGATGGTTCAATTGGATGTGTTTAAATCTCACGTTGGGCGCCACTTTCCATTGTAAATCATCTATTAAGAAGTGACTCTTAAATATTTTGGAACATGTTTTGACAATGTTTCAATAGCATATACCTAACGTTGGGCGTCACTTAAATATTTCACTTAGATGAGCTTATACCTTACGTTGGGGGCCACTTTCTATATTTAGAGATTTTGGACGACGGAAAGATGGTTTAAAATCGCCTTTCAAACTTATTTTAGATTAAAGTATTGAACTTTGTTAACATAATTAAGAAATCGTAATGATTGATATACATATACCTCACTTTGGGCGCCACTTAAATGTTTTACTTATATGAGCTTATACCTCACGTTAGGCGCCGCTTAGTATATTTACAGACTTTCGATAATGGAAAGATGGATTTAAATCGCGTTTCAAAACAATATGACGTTTGTTACAAAAATTAAGAAATTTCTACAGAATGATGGTAAAGGTTGCATTTGCATATGCTTATACCCCATGTTGGACGCCAATTTCAATATTCCTGGAGTGAAATACGATTTTGGACGACGGAAAGCTGTTTTCAGGATTTTGTTTTCAAGTATTGGCTTTTATTTAATTGGCTATGATGTATCACAAGAGTGGCGGTTAACATTTCATGGCCAGGTACCTTACGTTGGTCGCCCATTCTCATTATTTTTAGAGTGAAGCAATATTTTGGTAATATTCATGTGCCACCCAATGCTATATTAGTTTCATGTATGAACGAACGCGTATGACATTAATTTGATCTTGAGAAGTTGAAAGTAGTTGGTAACACGTGTTGGGCACCTATTATTGAAACGGAAGCAAACAAAAGTTATTCTTGGTCGCATATGAAAATTTAGAAAAAACTTTTCATTCAATGAAGTTTAAGCAATAATTTCAATCAAGGACGATTGAGAAGGAGTATTCAGTAGTCATCAATTAATTATATGAACTTCCAGGAGTCATATTTTCAGATATATGAAGAAACAGCAGTTTAGCAACTTAGCAGTTTAAGTGCACAGTTTAGAAAGTTTGCAAGCCTGAGAAAAAATATAAAACAAATAGTTCCATGACAATTCGAAACTTAACATTAATTTTGTTTAGGCCAAATATTTTCCCCAATAACGCGTCATTTTAAACACGTCCATTGAAATGTAGAATTTGAATTCGTTTTCCGGTTATACGTCAGTTAACTACTTATCTATCATGTGGATTCCTATCCTTTCGAGGACTTACACTTATTTAAACAAAAATAATTTCGAATATTTCCGCAACTTTCTGCTTAAAGATACCGCTGGAGTGATGATGTTGTAAATACATTAATACCCGAACATTGGAGCTAGCAACTGACTTGCAAGTGTTTTAAATATATTACATACTTTCAAAGCATTTCGGAATGATTTCCTGCCATTATATAAAGTAATTCTAACTAATAAACTGCTACCTCATGTTGGGCGCCAATTAAAAAACAAATTTTATTTTTTTTATTTTATTGCAAATGCAGGTAGAGTTCAGTTTTTAGAGATTTTTCTGACTCGATAGAAGTAAATCTCTATGAAAATATGGCTACTTGGATTGAATTCCATTTTCCTGCATCATGGTGTAACTTCGTCGTTGTTAAACAAAAACTTGCCTACAATTTATAGAAGGTGTCATTAATTTATTTTTCTCATTAAAAATTTCAATGAAAACAGGAGCATCATGCCAATGATAATGCGAATCAAATTGAATAGAATCTTTGGGATTGTATTTCGTTAACAATTCATCATATATCCAAAAAATATCCTGCAACACTGCAGCTGGACCCTCATGTTGGGCGCCAATAAAGAAAAAAAAAGAGGAAATTATATTAAAAATTGATAACAATTTGAGCCGACACAGTTTAACTGAAGTGGGTTTCGATGTGTATAATAATTGCATCGTCGTTTTCTTATTAAAAACCGAACTAATAAAGGTGAATGCCTCATACCAACGACAATGCTGATTAAATTTAATAAAATTTGTGATTGCATATCATCAGCAATTCATCATCTACCACCTCAATGGACATCCAAACATATCCTTGTACACTCAATTCACCTATCTATCGTCAGTTAACCCTTCGCTTCATAGCCATTTTCCCAACAGACCATACCAAAGTCCAAAGGACACAACCCAATGATTAACCCCTCGACGTTGAAGGCAAACAAAATTGATTTATTTAATTTTGCCACCGTAGTGTAACCTCAAAGCTATTAAAACACGAATACAAACAGCACACATCCTGCTGCTCTATATCAACACTCTTGAAAGGCTTCATCCGTGATGAAAACGTTCACAACCGAAACCAACCCCCGAGACTGGGGTCAGACAATTTTCTAAATTTCTCCTCATCCCCAAAAAGCTATGATTAGATAAACGCGTTACAATATTAACACGATACAGATCTCATTGGACTATACCGTTGCATCTGATGATTGAATTTGTCGTCGATAGATGCATTTACCGCACTAAAACGAGTTAGATCGTCAGTAATCATCAATCAAGCGTGCGAACACAACCACAAATCAATTCATTCGTCCTTTGACACAAAAAACCGGGTGCGGCTTTACATCAACGACTTTGCCAAGCATACACGGCGTAATGCAGTTTCAATTTTCAGGACACGATTGTTGTTTGCATATGGCTAATGTGTTGCGCAAAAATTCTGAAATTCTGTATGCAAATCGAATCAATTGGATTTTCTATAGAATGGATGTGGTGGTGGTTGATCCATGGCGGTTTGGTGATGCCAGCGATGCAGGTGATGTGTATTTTTATAATTTACAAATGTTTACTTTTACCGTTATGGTGAAGGGTGAAACCGCAAATCAATTTGTGTTTGTGTATCCAAGTGAAATTGCGAGTAACGCGGGATAATGCATTTTAATAGAAATAATGTTTGCGAAGCCCTTAGGGACGGGGCGGCATAATGGCAGCGATGCAGTTTTTTTTTTTTTTTTTTTGAGTTCGATTTGCATTTTTATTGACTTTTTGGTTTTAATTTTTGCATTTGGTAAGGGCTGAATGAAGGCCTCTTGTTGGGCGCCACTTTTTATTGTTTTCGACATAAGGTCATGATTGCTTTGAAGTCATTGATTACATCGTGTTGGGTTAGGGGTTTTATTTCGCAGAGACTAAACACAAGTAAATAAAGGTTACTGATGGCCTCTCGTTGGGCGCCACTTCAAGAATTTGCATGGTTTTCGAAAAAAAAAATCATAATTGCGGTGAAGTCATTGATGTCATCGTGTTGGGTTAGGGATTTATTTCACAAGGACTTGATTTCATTGATAATTAACTAAATAAGTGATAAAGGTATTTGAAAGCTTGACCGATAAATAAAAAAAATGGATGCTAGTTTTGAAATCATAGATACGAATGCCTTGATATAGGAAGCCACTACTTTATTGAAAGCAGTTCACAATTATTTTTGTAGCTTATTTTCAGAAAACCATTTTAACAGTTCAACTGTGGTGTTCGGTGGCTACAGTTAAGCGTGATCTTTAGCATTGAAACATGACTAATCTGCGAACGCGGGATAATGCATTTTAATAGAAATAATGTTTGCGAAGCCCTTAGGGACGGGGCGGCATAATGGCAGCGATGCAGTTTTTTTTTTTTTTTTGAGTTCGATTTGCATTTTTATTGACTTTTTGGTTTTAATTTTTGCATTTGGTAAGGGCTGAATGAAGGCCTCTTGTTGGGCGCCACTTTTTATTGTTTTCGACATAAGGTCATGATTGCTTTGAAGTCATTGATTACATCGTGTTGGGTTAGGGGTTTTATTTCGCAGAGACTAAACACAAGTAAATAAAGGTTACTGATGGCCTCTCGTTGGGCGCCACTTCAAGAATTTGCATGGTTTTCGAAAAAAAAATCATAATTGCGGTGAAGTCATTGATGTCATCGTGTTGGGTTAGGGATTTATTTCACAAGGACTTGATTTCATTGATAATTAACTAAATAAGTGATAAAGGTATTTGAAAGCTTGACCGATAAATAAAAAAATGGATGCTAGTTTTGAAATCATAGATACGAATGCCTTGATATAGGAAGCCACTACTTTATTGAAAGCAGTTCACAATTATTTTTGTAGCTTATTTTCAGAAAACCATTTTAACAGTTCAACTGTGGTGTTCGGTGGCTACAGTTAAGCGTGATTTTTAGCATTGAAACATGACTAATCTGCGAACAGCTTGGCGTAGCCTGTTTAGAAGTTAGCCCATTAGTGATAGTGGTTACCCAGATCCACTCTGGGTACAAGAAGTGTTAGATGGACCGCAACTAGTGTTCGTTATGCCGTATCCCTCGTGATTTCAAAGCTTCACCCGAGGCTATTTTTTTATATCATGGAAGACAGATACCCCTAAAACATGACTGTTCTGCGAACAGCTACGCGCAACCTGTTTAGAAGGTTCAAGAAGTGTTAGATGGATCTCAACTAGAGTAGTCGTTATGTCTTATCATGACTAATTGTACCGCGGTAGTGTGTAGCTAACCTGTGGTGTTCACCAACACTTTTCTACGATTCCGATACACAGGCCCACCATATAGATCCACGTAAAGCTTACTCTACATATCAGTCTGTAAGATTACTGATGCGAAATGCTGTTAGCCAATCTGAACAAGAAATACCCGCAAAGGCATGTATAGTCCTTAAGTTGGGCGCCACGTGATTTCATCATGAAATCAACTTTAGGTACTTTATGAGACTAGATAGAAGCACAAGGGATTATTTCATTGCTTCGTAGGCGCTGGTCTTTTGTACAAGGTGAGGCATATGATTCTACCGAATAGATTTGTGAAATGTCAATTCTGTTTTCTTTAGCAAAATCATATTTTTTTCTATTCCAAAGCATAGCATAAGATGAAATATTAAGGAATCCTCTCTAGATATTGGCTGCTGGCTTGAAACAATATCCAAACGAAACTCCCAATTCTAAATCATTTAGGAAACAATAACTGATTTAGAAGTGCCTCACGTTGGGCGCCATTTAGTTCGAAATGCCCAATAATAAAGAAAAAAAGAGAGACATGTACTAAATACCACATGCCTTCAATACTTCATTTGCAAATTGGATAAACAAAATGAACGACTTAAGATTCCTATCATAAAATCGTCTTTGGGAATTATTTATATTTTACGCATAAAGTTTGCTAAAAAGAATCTACAGTTCCAGCTGTCTGTTTAAAACAGGAAAAGCAGTTAATGTAGTGGTAAGATAGCTCTGCCCTAATAATGCTTAAGTTCTTGTCTTACACTCAATGCAGGGCACATAATTGGCTAGTACTTTTGAATTATGATTTTGGTAACATTTTGGTTGAGACCCAGGTTCATTCCGGACTGTAGCGCCACTTAAGTAAGGAAGTGAGTAGTTAGCCAATTACACCCCAAATGATAGCAGAATGAATGTCCTTGAATGTAATAAGCTGAATTGATGCCTCAAATACAGAAAAAAATTAAATCAAATGAAGGTATAGCCCTTTTGTCTGTAAAAGATACACCATTTGCAATCAAAGATATCTTTATTAAGTGGCTTATACTAGGTTCTATTCAATTGAAGAACACTCAAAATATTCTATGAGCACTAAATTTATATACTGATGCATAGTTCTTCAAAAACAAATTTGATACCGAAAAAGCGAGGTCTTACGTTGGGCGCCAGTTTAATAAAATATCACTCTAAGATGTGTGTAAGTTGTCCTAAGATGCCATTAACCATGCTTATCCCACACAATCACAATCGTCACTAATGTTTTCACCTACAAAATTACATTTAAAGGACACCCCACCCCAAGAATAATCCTTCTAAAACTAATTTAATTACAAAAACTGCTATCAACCTCCTCACAAAAGCTTGCATTAAATTATAACAAAATATGATAAATGCCATCTTCCTGAGTAAATATATTACCACCACCAACGAAAGGATAACACTATTGCATCGTTTCGTATTTTACTTCGATTCACTTGGGAGAGATCCTTAGAGTATATCATTTCTCATGTCTCCTTACACAAGACTCCTTGCAAAGCGAGACTTGGCATATAAATAAACTACGTTACAAAACATTCATGAGAACATGACGAAACACCAAAAAAAAAATGAAATACAACTAAACCACAGGATACCAGGATAGCCATTCACAGTGCACAAGGAGCGAAACATCGAGGAAATATATTATTTTTGTTGTCCACTTAATCCCCATTAGGGCAATTTCGTTGAATACGAAATTCGGGGGAAAAATATTTCACTTAATTTTATTTACATTTCACCGAGTGCGGCGTGATGATGTTGACTCCAAATAAGGATGTGTGTGTGTGTATTCAATGAGCATGTGTATGTAGAGGACATTTTCACCTTGTTTGCATGACGAAAAACAGAGAGTAATGTATCGCTTGGGGTTCTCGTGGTGGTGAACGTCTATTTTTGATATATTCGAGAATGTGTGCCTGTATGGGGAGAATGTTGGTGTGGTATTTCTGTTATGTCAATGGTTACCATGGAATTAACGATTTATTCGCTAGACTGTGCCTTTTTTTATATTCAACTACTCCTGTAGAATGATGATAAAATATCGAGGATTTGAGCCTGAATGGTAGTGAATTTTGATATTTGCGAGTATCTCCTCTGTACCTACATTTCAATTTCTATGGCTTTCACAAGCGTAGTTGTAACTTTATATTATATGGAAAATTGGGAGCAAACATTTTTAATGATAACATCAAATAAACGACGCCCACCCTAGGTCCATGGCTTAAAGTTTTCAAACTTCTCAAAGTATCTTCCACATTTTAGGTTTCCTGATTCACAGGTGGGATCAAATTATTTTATTAAAATCAGTTCATATATATCTGCAGAGATGTTGGCTATGAAGCAAAATCAAAACAACGCAAGGACAGTGTATGGTTCCTTCAGTCCTTATTTGTTCCTCATTCTATATGAGAGTTATGTTGAATATGGGTAGCATCATATTTCACAATATTCATCTCATTGAGTTTCTGTTATAACTCTCATTTCATGGACTTCTTGATTGGCGCCCAACAAGAGCACTTGCATTTCATGATTCCAGAATCTGGTGATGAAGTTGAGTTATTTCTAAGTTCCCCACAGGATGTAACTATTGTCAATGAATTAATAAAATTTGGCTTAGAGTTTAATTGTAAGATTTGTCCAAAAAGGTAAGTCAAATAAATTATGAGCTGGTCCTATGAAGTGGCGCCCAACAATGGGACTAGTAAGATAAAGCGATTAAGTTGTGTTTTATTGTCAAATAAGTCAAATTGGGCTTAAAGGTTGGTTTTAAAATTCTGAATATAAAATATAATTGCATTTTTCAGTAAAGAAAACCTCAATAAGGGGACTTTGGATGCCTTATTTGAAAATCCGGCGATTATGTTGTGTTTACATGTGTCAAATAAGCAAATTTGGCTTGAATGGTAGTTGCAATATGTTCAACTGTCTACAAAATAATAGAGATCATCGAGTCCGACTATCACGTAGGCACAGTTTCGATTAGGAGCTGAACATTTTACAAACGTTTAGAACTATTTGAATATGGTCGGAAACAAACAGTTGGAAGTTATTGCTAAAAAAACTCATGGACCCATTTTCAATCCGCGAATCGCAACAAAATGGTGATGGTGACTGGTGATATAAAGTGGATCTCTTAAAACCACGTTAAGCGAAAACGATCGCGATCGAATAGAGATAAACAGATGCAAACTGTGGAAAAGCTAGGTTTGACGGCCAGGAAGGTTTTGCAGTGTGTTTGGTGAGATTGATAGGGACTATGAGCTGCCCCCCTACGGCAAAACTCTTAATTGAGACCTGTACTATCAGCTATTGGACTGTCTGAATGAAGCAATCAATCAGAAACACTCCGCTTTTTCCAGTAGGAGAGTTACAGATATCGATGGTGACCCTACAGAAGCTCCGGGAGCTTAGTTGGGAGGTTTTTTAAAAAACATTTAACTGTCCATGGCGATCGACTATGCTAGCAAACAAATGCGTGTGACACGACTTCCCAGTTTTTTTTACGATTTGTAATGTAAATAACAGATTAACAACATCGACACCCATATTTACATTGAATTCCCAAAACAATTGTTCCTGCTGATGTCGATGTAATGTCGCTATGTCAATCTGTTTAATTCGCCACTGAGAAATAAAAAATGCATTAACTCAATCACCAAATAAAGTGGCGCCCAACATGAGTCAATCCTTGCAAAAAAAAATCAGAACCTCCCATACAAGATTTTTTCCCCCGCAATTTGTAAACGCCATCTCCAACCGCCATTGTTATTTATTACCTCATCTGTCTTGTAATTTGCCACCATCATCAACAGAGGTGCTTCCATGTCATGTTTGGTCATATTGATCTTATGATGATACTTGTCACTCACTTGTCACTACGTGACATCATTGTTGGGTCATATTTCTCTTTTTTTTTTCTATCACTACTATAACTGAGATGCACAAGGAATGTTCTGTCGATGGTGGAGCAGGACATAGTATAGCTTGCCATGAAGTAGGTTTGCCTAACTTCAGGTTTGTAGGTTTGAAGTTACTTTTACTTAGCAGGTTTAGAAAAAATTACTTTTTGGAGCTCACTAATAAAGACATTGACAACAAAAATGTTCCCAATGATAATGTTGAAACACGAGTAGGGAAAAGGTTTCATGCCATATGTGCACATTACACGTACGCGTCAAAAGATCTCCACTGTGCCAAATGATTCGAAATTAGTCACGTACTTCGATAAGCAATTAGCCATTACTAACACCAATTAGTCTGCATTGTACAAAAGGAAGGATTTCGCACTTGAAAGTCCAACATTTTTATAAAATTAAGTTGAAACCGCTTCGAAAAAAGATGGCATACTCATTTCAATATGCACGGTATCACGTACACTTCGAATCGTCACCATTACACCAAATGATTCAAAAATTGCCATGCACTTCGATTACCAATTAGTCATTGCTCAAACCACTTTACGCTGGAAAGTATGTTGGAAGGAAAAGGCAGATATCTTTATAAAATGCATCCCTTTCTGCTGAATCTTACTTTGACTGGACAGGTTCAAAAGTGTGAAAATTTTGTGGTATCTGGGGTAAGGCAAATTTTATTCTCACGAAGCCGATGCATCCCATGTGTGCTAGGAAGGAAGACGGCATTTAAAGATAGTGTAACTAACAGATGTTACAGATTTTTTTTTCTGAACTTAGATGAATGTACTGTGGATTAATTCTGCTGCGGCACACAGTGCACATAGTTCACGGCTAGGGATACAATTCAAAGGGCATAGATATACTTTTGATCAAAAAAGATACACGACACATTCTAAGGATCAATTACCGATTTAAATTATTTTAATCATTAATCGATGAAGAACTCCATCCACATCTATATTGTTTGAGTATTCAACATCAATTTGTGCAATATTCATTCTCAACTGGCGCTCAACTAAGGGACATTCTGTCTTGTAAACATCAGAATGACTTAAAGTCGCTAAAAACCACCATCAGACTCCAATGTCACAAGTTTTCCATGCCCCAAACGACCAATCCCTTGCTACATTAAAATTTCCATAACTGGCGCCCAATGGAAGATCCATAAAATATTTTTCTTTAATCAAAAAAAGTCTTCAATTCTAGCTACAACTTCCAAAAAAAAAACCGTATATCATATCAACCATATGTATGGCAAAGTGTCTAAGTAACATCAGCGACACCATCCATCCAAGCCACACTGTCAATATGTCAGACAACACCGAGGGAATTACATCGATAGCCATGGTGATTACTACACCAGTTCCGAAATCAACCTAACGTCACTTGAGAATACCCTTCGTCTCACTATAGCACTTGTGTAATCGCATAAATATTGGCAAACGTTTTCGGAATACCAAATGAATCCGGAACCCCGTCGTAGAGACATTTTCAAACGAGAAGCGAACATCAACAAAAAAAAACTTGATATCAACTTTGTTCCTAGAAACTTGACGAACATGACTCCTGCCACCAAAACAAATGACAAGGAGAGGGAAAGAAAAATATAAAAAAAAATCCTCTCACGCAAACGGGACGTTCGTTTTTTTTTTTGTGCCATCTCGTGTTAGTTTTTCTGCTTACGATTCATCGTGGCAAGAGATGGATGACGGTGGGTAGAGCGCGTTCAAACTCACTTTCTGAAGTGTCATGGGAATCTGTAACATGAAGAGGACAAACAAGGATTCTTTGTGTGTCGTACGAACACCATACGATGACGATAAAACTATTTTTACCATAGTCTGTCTCCCGCCACTTGATTCGATGGTGTGCAATGTGAATGCGCCACCAAATTGTGGGAGATTGGGGGCGTCACTGTCTCAAAGATGCTCTATGACAATCACCTTAAACGTTGAGAAACGACGAGGACGAATATTTGAGTTCTCAGCTGGGGAATAGCCTTTTGTGTAAATTGCAAATCCTTTCATTTGTTGTTTTCTTTTCATTCAGCTACCATGCTGGATGGTGGCTGTATTTGCTTGTTTTGTTCCTTTTCCGACAGCGGTAGTGATTGCTAGCAGTGAATAACCAAAAAGGACTTAAGAGGGACTATAGAGCAAAAGACATAACGTCGAGCTCGGGCAAAAGATATCTTAGCAACTAGCTGATGCCCTTTAGGGGGTTGTTAGGGAGAGTTTTATTGTTTTTAAATAAGCTGTTGTCTTTACTGGAGGGTGTAGGATTGTCCTTTTGTTATTTGCGTTTAGCATTCGAAAGAGAAAACCTACATTTTTAGCTTTACAAATAGAGTCGAGTGTTATGGGGGGTCTATGATAAAGTTCAGGAACTTTTTCGTGATGAACTTAACGTGAATTGATACGCATTTTTTTAATTTAATACATAATGGGACCGAGAATATCGCTAGAATTTAGGGACTGTTTGCATAAATAAAACGTTAAAGTGAGGTTTTATTTAGGATTGGTGTAAATCGAGGCAAACATGGGGTGTAAGACTCAGTTCTTCCGACTCTTCAAAACACTTAATCTATATAGCCTCAAAGTGGTTTCAATCTCGTATCATTCAACTCTTCAAAATATTTTTACAACTTTTCGTAAATGTGAGTGCTTAGTCTATTTGGCGCCCAACGAAAGGCTTAAATCTCAATTTTTCGACTCTTCAAAACGCAGTTATACATGCTCATCTTAAATTTCTACAATTTTGCTCTTAGACATTCTGCATCTGCTAATAGATACATTTATTCCACTTGAATATGTTTTAACACTAAGTGGCGCCCTACATAAGGCTTATGGAACCCAATTACCAGATAAGTTGTCATTTGATTGTGTCAAGGTAAAGAGCTCATTATTCCAATCCACATGAACACATGGATTTCAATTTACTTTAGGGCGCTTATAACTGTTCACTGGATACCTGTTTAAGGATTTTAACAAGACGGGTACAAACCGAAATTCAAACTGACAGCATGGTGCACTTTCGGTTTGATCGGTACTAAGGATGCATTGGCCTAGTGTTAAGCGCCTTGGAATACTAAGCACGGGGTAAACATATTAAATATTTGGAATTTACGGCCCATACAGAGCCAAACCTAACTTCTCAATTTATTTGTGTGTGCGAAGTTATTCATTTTGCCACAAAGATGAGGAAGTCCTGCTTAACGCCTTAGCCAAACGGCAAATTTGAGAAGCTTCACATGGCAGTGTTACTCTTGGATGTTTGTCAGAATTTCGCAAAAGGTAGAGAAGTAAAAAAAAACGTTAGAGTTGTCACTTTCTGGAGGTCCCAATTCTTGTGGCAAAAAGTATAACTCGCATGTAGAAACGTATAGAAAAGCTAGATTTGTGGCCACCGGTTATACCAAATCTTTTATTTTTCTTAAAATAAAAGATTTATCTTAGCTGGCGCCCAACTTCAAGCTCACATCACGTATTTCTAGCCAGTTAGGAACTTAAGTTAACGGCTTGGCTATCACTGGTGTCGAAATTGAATCTTAGCTTGTTAATAGCGAAGGTTTCTTGGCGTCCAACACAATATTAAGCTCTGCTGGTTCCCTTTATACGGGAGCTGATGAGCTGGGGAAAAATGCTTCTGTCAATGATCCAAATAACACGATCGAGAAGGCATGTTTGCTCGATCGATGTTACACCATGGCTAGCTCATTCAACGGACCTGAACCCAATCAAAAATTTGTGGCGAGACGTTAAGCAATGTGTAGCAAAAGCGGAATCATCAAGCAGCAGAGGTGTGGTAAGTAGTGTAAGATGCTTGCTTAAAATACCCTTGAAACGCAGCCAGGTCCATGTTGACTGTTTTTCAATAAATTTTGCTGTTAAGAAATAAAGTTCTTGAGAAAAACTCATACGCTTTTAGCATGGTATTATAAGAATGCAACTTTCATAGAAATACAGTAAGTTGAAAAAAAATAGATTTCCAAAAAAGTGGCGCCAACGTGGGGACTTGTGAAAATTCATCAGCCTTCTGCATGAAGGTAAATGAAAACCCACTCTATCATTTGACTAAGATATTTGATCTTTGATGTGGTACAGCACTATACCAATTATATCAAAAATATATCCAGATTGGCGCCCAACGTGAGGTTCCTATTAAAATCCGATGCATTTGTAGAATTTTCATTTCTTCCGCCTATAAATGACAAAAGATGTAATCGTATTCAAATTTACAAAATATGTGCAACCCTGTTTAAGACCTTTTCGAATTTTAAGCATTTTTTATTGCGTCACTTAGGTAAGTGCTCATATTTAGCCTAAGTTTGTCTGCTTCTGATTATGTCTTTAGAGTGATGAAGAGTTGACTACTCAATGACATCTACGAACAACATAAAATCCATCTTCACCCATCCAAAACACCAATCCAAAAGCACATCCTCATTTCCCATCTGTCAACCAAGGAACGTGCCTTTTCCGGCATTTACCCCGACTAATAGTCAAGAAAACAAGCACACATTTAATGGATTCCTAATTTTCATACGCACCCACTCTTCAAATTCACACAACATACGGTTCCGCTACATTATCCTCGACCATGGTGTAGGCTACCTACCTCGGAATACAAAGCATCGTCGTAGCCTCAAAAAACTAGGCTTGGCCACTTAATGCCTGGTTCTGTAAATTTAAATACGCCTCGACCAGCCTACCGTGACTGGGCACCAAATTCAAAGCTCCTGAACACAATTGACTGCCGAACTATGACTACCAATCGTGTACCACTGGAAAATGTACATCACCGAGTCCCCGGATAACATCTACAATATGTGTGCCTGCAATGATGTTATATTGGAACAGGAAATCACCGAAATGGTTTCTGAATTTCCGTTTCGTATATAATTTCTAGGTGTGCGACACTAATGTGGTGAATAAATGTCCAGATAATGGCTTTCGATTGGCTTCGATGAGTTTGACATGCATTTAGGTAAACTAAGGGTGGGGTGAAGGTGTGCCAGATGACATGAGTTTTTCTAATCGAATGTGAAAAATCTACGCAAATTCAAATTCCATTCATGAGAATAAAAAATGTCGATGTATCGAAAGATTAAATTGGAATTGGATGTAATTAGATTTTGATTGCATGCAGAGGATGTGCACGGGGAAATGAGATAAAATTGTGTGACTATTAGGTGATAATTGACAGGAAATTGAGTACAATTGTAAGTATGTGAAGAATCTTGTTTTAACAAGTGTTGTGAGTCTAGGTAGGCCACGGGGGCATCCTTGATGTTGGAGAGAAGGGCACGGCACGCTTGTGGTTGCACGGCTTAACTCGTCGGACGGGGGTAGTTCTTGCCCTCTCACCAAACATCCCAGCTCAACAAACATTTTTGTTCGTGCCAGAATCAAATATAAATAAAAAAAAGAAGAAGAAAGTTACTCTGTGTTGACCACGGACGGACTTAAAAGGACTTTAAAAGGAAAAGGATAGATTAAAGAAAAGCTGAAAAGAAAATGATCAAAACCTATGTCTATACCACTGAAAAACGACTAGGAAAACTTGTTTCCAATGTTCATCAGCAGTATAGATTCGCCTCGATCCCAAAACATGCCGGTTGTTATTGGCAAAGGCTGGCCTTCCCACCCTTCAAGTCCCGAGAGACTTCCTATGGCTATCCCTCTGGCCACGTTTATGAGAGATAGCCCCTTAATCACCTCCCAGTCACAATGTCTAAAAAAATATTAAACTGTAAATCTCTGTCACGTGATGTCGTCGTCTATTGTACGTCATGTTAAGTCATAGTCTATTCACCAATGGACGGCCCGCCCACCGCCCACACACCACCAACGAATTTTGACTTAGTCACACATCACATATAACAAAATTCACCTTTTGAGTAATAATAATGAACAAGCATTATATATATTAAAATCAACATTTAAAGAAAATAAAACAAAGTAAATCTAAATGAAGGGATTTCTGTGGTAAAAAAAAAAATATTAAAAATTCATAAATATCTTAGAAACTATTACTTACGTATCCTTCTTCCGTCCCCCGAAGTTCTGCCGGCAGCACTGAAGGAAGACTCCTGAGGATATTTCCCAATATCGGTTTACGCGCACAACTTAATAACTACAGAAATTCACTTTTCCTAACCTTAGATACAATTCAAATATAAAACTAGATTTACATAAAACTAAAGAGAATGAAAAAAAATAACTTAATCTACTTTAATAAACTGATTCACTTTTGTAAGCTCTTCTGTCTCAAAATGTTGAGATTGGGGTTTTAAAATGGTGACGGTGCACCCACTATCTCACTTCGCTTTTTCTTCGCTTTTTGTGTCGTTTCACTTAAGGTACATTTTGGGGGGGGTGGAAACTTTCACCGCTGAAGCTGGATAGAGCGTTGCCTCATGCAGTATCCACCGACGGATCCTTTGTTGCTGACGACACCGTATGGCGGCCGTCAGAACGGGTTGGATTAATCCCCACAAAATTGGTAGCAGAGGCTCGATTTTTCCGGAAGACTCTGCTTTCCTCGAACCTCTGCACAAAATCTCCAAAACTTCACCTTCACTAGAGATGCTCCCCAAAAAAAAAAAATGTCAGACTGACACACCGTCGCCAAAAAAATTCCCAAAAATTATTTTGAGATATTTATATTTTTATGCTACACTGTAGCCAAAATTAACAAGAAAAAAAATCTTTAATCGTGGCGATGATCAGCTGGTATTATCAACCGCTCTCATACGCAAAAATTTTTTTTTTGTGAAAAGGGCACTGACCAGATTGTCAACAGTTAATATTAACAGCTGTCGTCTATATTTCGTTTCCCTTATTGTTTGTATTGGTGTTCTCTTGTAACACAATCTAATTATTGTCACCTATATCTTCCTCTCTCTTCCCAAAACTCATGTCAATTCGCCTGTTCCAGTATCGGGGAAGTTCACAATAAAGGATTTTAAATTAGGTACCACATATATAATGGTAACATCTAACATCAATAAAATAAATAAACATCCAAGTCTAACAAATAACCAAATAAATTAATATATAAAATATAATATACGTATATAAATAAGAATTGACGACCAAACCTACAAAAAGTACACCTAATTTCAATTGCACATACATACATACCTACATAAAAATTAGCCTACATATTCGCCGAAATATCTTTTGCGAATATGATCACAAAGGGAGACAATAAAACAAAAAAAATGTAAACAAACGTCACATATATCATTATTACAGGCGGAAAAGGGGGAATCGCGGTTACATCGAATTGGATGTAAGTAAATCTTTGTTTACAATTTTTTTATTCGCGTTTATTAATTTAATGTTTCTTTGGTGACGTTCTGTTGTGATGTTTAAGTGGAGGGAAGGACGTGGAACAAGGAAAATTTATTAAGAGGTGTGCTGGTAAGTAAAAAAATGTTAATCATGAGGATTAGAAGATGTTCTAATTGTGTAAACTAAAGTTTTAACAATTAGAAATCTCCGATGTGTTATAGTAAGTTTAGTGGGATTAAACATTAATTTTTTATTCGCAGGTAGACGGATATTTGGATGCATATAGGGTGGAATTTGGAAATGCGAAATGCCGACGGCAAAACGATGGATTGGGAAAGTAGTGGTTATGACAAAGGAGAAATGGAACATGCGGGGGGGCCGGGTAAATTAGTCGTGTAAGGTAGTTAGAAGAATGGGATGTGGGTAGGTATTTGTTTTAAGTATTTTTCAATGATGCGAATTATATGACAAATAAAGATATTTCGGAATAAACTTTCCGTGATCAATTTTTGGTTTTTATATTTTGTTTTGTCAAAAGTGGTGAAGGCTGCCGTAACACAAGCTGGGAATGAAGATAATGCCATCATGTAATTTGTAAAATGTCCGACGAAGCTATCAATGGAAAAACTGAATTTCACTATGAGATGGATTTCCGGTAGTTAAGTCGTTAAATATTTAGTTAGTGCTGCAACTAGATAACTTGTAGGTTCTCATGATTTTTTTTTGAAAATTGTTCCAAGCGTGGGTCTTTTTAGAAAACTTAACGATTAATGAGTTGGCACTTGTATTTTATACCAAACATGTTGTTAGTTTATCTAACTAAGCGATATCATTTATAAATACTATGCTAGGCACAATTCAAAGTCACCAACTTAGAGTGGCGCCCAACGTGGGTCCCTAAAAAAATGTTAACATTGACTTATTAGGCATACTGCTAGTAAATTCTATTTGATTTCAACAAAAATTAACAAAACGGCGACGAAATTACATTCCAAGATAAATAAAAACTTTAAGGCCTTATAAGTAGCGAAAGCAGGGCTCAACACATTCTCCTTGCAATATGAGTTTAAATGTTTGAACCGTTTTGTATCAAGAAGGAGCAATGGTTTTGTTGCATTTAAGAGTCTGAACTATTGAGGAGAGAGATCGGGGGAAAAGAAACGGAGGACATCGGAAACATCGGTACATTGATTTTTAATGATCGATTTTCATTCATGGCGGTTGAATTGTTGAATGGGCGGTATGCAACTGGCTTTTTGATTTTTGGTTGTTGAAGTGGCGATGAAACAAAGTAAGGCAGGAAATAGTTCTACGAAGTTCGAGCGACACTAAAGATTTCGCTAACCCAATGTCTCCTATAAGTGTTTTTCATTTGGATTGAAGTCATGTCTAGGAGGAGCAATGTTATTTTGTATGTTAAACTCACGTTTGGGGTGTATAATCGGTTTGTGGCAAGAAGAGAACGGGTGCAAAAAATTACCAAAAGCCTAGGACATTGTAGAATGTTTTGCCTCAACTTTTGGTCATAGAAAAATTTGACAAATTTGAGTCATTTTTGGATTGTTTGAACTTTTTTCGTCTGTCCAAAATGAGTCCCAGGTATTCAACTTTGTCTGAGAAAGCTAGTTCGATTCCGTTTATCGATGGGGGGGTCATTCTGAGGAATTTAATATTTCCTAGACCCAGACCACAACTGACTGCCCATTTGGAAAGTTTATGTAGTGCGTTTTCGAGAAGTTGCTTGAGTATATTCAGGTGCTTCCTTAAGACTGCGATAGCAACGTCATCCGCGTAGGCAATTATGTGGCATCCGTTTGCTTCCAGGATGAGTAAATGCTCGTTTACCACTAAGTTCAAAAGAAGAGGGGACAGGACTCCACATTGCGGGATCCCTCTACTGACATGTCATCCTAAGTGATCATCCCCACCCAGTTTTGTGTTGATAATCCGATTATTAAGTAGCAAATTAATCAACATTCCATGTGAGTCATCGCCTTTCAGACATGTTAGCGCCTTAATGATCGCTCCTAGTGGCTACTCATAGTTTAAGTTTCAAATTTAACACAAAAAAAACGTGTGTTAACCCAGAGTTTATCCAACGAATTTGTTGAGTTAGTTTCTTAATGTATGATGTTGAACTCAGATTTAATTCAGGACTATAAAACCAAAGACTTTTTGATACAAAAACAAGCGTCAAACAATTACTATTAAATGGTGAATCAATTTTAAAGAATACACCGAAAACGGCCCTGTTTATCTAGTTTACCTAACCCGCTATTGCTTTCATTTCGAATTTGCATCTTAAAAGATATTTTGTCAATCTACACATTTTTAAGTAGCGCTCTACGTATTCAGTTTGGTGGAACTACAGCAGACTGCATACACCAATAAATTGACTTTAAAAATGAGCTCTACGTAGCAAATAATCAAATTGTGGATTTAAAGATAAAGATCACACATCTGTTTTAAATTGCCCGCAAAGTTACGTCATACACCAGATTGTTAATAAGTCAAATGACGTAATTGCTAATGGTGGCCTAATTTAAATTGTTTTAGCCTTATTCATCAATTTGTACCTCAATATATATTTTGTGGAGCTATACATTGTTACTAAAGTGGCGCCCAACGATGGAACTTACTTCACTTAGGTTGGGTGGTTGTTTTCGCAGTCGTCGTCGATATTGAGTGGGGTTTTTTTCTGCTCGGCCGTGAGAGATTGCTCGTCATCGCCGTTTTACAGTCAGCAGTAGTAGTGTTTCTTCCATATCCTCATAGTATAACCCAAAAATGTTGATTTGGAAAATGTACAATCAAACGGAATAAACATAATGGCACTATAAATAACTAAATCTTGAAAACAGATATCGCTAAGGGCGCTTCCAGGCCTATGAATTTTGAAGCCTAATCCAAGCAAAAAGCCATTAAACACTAATAGCGGATATAATGTGGAGATGGTTTTAATTTTATAGTGACACTGAACTTTAAATATGTGGATCCATTTTAAAAACTCAAATTTTTCCTCAAAAAATGGCATTGATTTATTTTGTAACCTAGATAGTACTGTCACATCCTTATTTGAAATTGGCGTCAAACATGAGGCCTAGAATTCTATTTATATTGTTTGAAAAAGCTTGCATTCAAATCCGTCCCAAACTATAAAAGCCTTCGATAAAAGTCATTCAAATGTCGATGAGATCTACTAAACCCTATTAAGTAACATCCTAATCGAAGAAATATTTTAAAAGAATTTCCTTTACTTCTGTACAAGATTTCTCATGATAAAACAAAAAGTCCCCACGTTGGGCGCCACTTATTACGAATACCATTTATTTATATACACAGTCTACATAACGAGCCAATATTAGTAGTAATTCTCACAACCGATATAAACTTAATTAACCAAAGTCTCGCAACGGATTGCATGTCAATATGTTATCCATTCAGCTAACATCTGTCAGACCAATAACCCACTCAATTGTTGTCGACAATTCATAAACATTCCCTGCCATAAAAACACGCAATACTTATTAATAAAAAAGAAAGGTTTTACAGCCCACTCATGGCAATAAAATACATTTTTATAGCCCCAATACAATCGCGTAGAAATTTAAAGACCACATCACTCAAATGCTGGTTTGTATACGACCCTGTGCCGTCTGACATTATGAAAGTACTCCTTGCATGCCAAATGGGAAAAAAATATTTCATAACCACCATAACCATTTCGTTGACATCGCTTGATTGTAATCCAAAAAAAAAAAATATCCCATAGCAAAAAAAGGATAAATTTCTCGCATCCTTTACCTCTCCTTGTAGGAGTGACATTTTGTTTTTTTTTTTTGTTAAAAAATGTACCCCCGGAAACTTTTTTAATTTTCCAATTTCAATAATAATTTTCCTCTTCCGAGTTTTCACCGCGCTGCAGAATTAGAATTCCTCTAGAAACTTTGCATAGAAAAGTCCTGGATGAAGTTCCATTAATATATACCCTCCATCAGCTAACGCCCTGAACGGGAAAGAGCCTACAGTACCTGACCCGACCATGACATAGCTATACTCATCGCTATCATACGGTATGTTGCCTTTTCAATTTGCCTATTCAGGTATGAATTTCGCCAGGCTATTGATGGCAAGTGGGTGGTAGTGCGGAATCCTTCGCCGCACGACACTGGATATGCACTCCATTAATAACTGATGATGGAGAAGTCCTAACGACAAAAAAAAAATAAAACAGATGAATCCAAAAGAATATATCTGCGCTTGATATTTTTGTTTCATTTTTTTTTCTTTTTGGTTCGTCCATTAAAAGTATCGCATTGAAAAGCGACAGCAAGCGAGGAGCAAAAGAGAAACGGATATGGACGATTTTACCGCAGGGATAGACGGCGGCAACCGTATTTGAGGTTCGGTATGGGTCGTGTTTTTTTTTTTTTTTTTTTGGTAAAATCCATTCTAGAGGAGCAAGACCCACAAATCTTTCGAGAGCACGGGTCAGGTGGAGTTGGATGGGATGGATGTTTTCTTTTTGTCATTTCTCTGCATATAACACGGGAAATTGTTAACCTTTGCATGTATCCTGGGAATGTTTGATGGTTATGTCGTGGCGGTGGAGGCCCGATCGGCATATCCTTTTCGCTTTTTTCAATGGACGAGGCAATTATTTTTTCTTTGATATATCTTTTGATTTGGAAATGGAAATATCATTTTTTTTTGGATTTTCGTTTCACTTTTGTGTGGATAAGTGTTTTCAATGTGTCCTTCGAATACGCAGAAACATTTTTGATATATGCCATGCGATGGATTTCTTTTGTGCAACTCAAAAGAATCACATATTGAGTGATGATGATGGATGTGAAATGTTTCGCTTGAATTTCGTTCTAAATGAAGTAGATACAAAATGGAATGACAGTAGGTTGAGTGGATGTGAGCGATTTGTCTGAATTATTTGACAGAAGTAGAATAAACATAATGGGTGTTTCTGTGTGTGGAATACAAAATTGACTGGCGCCCAATGCGAGGTCTATTTTCTTTATAAAACAGAATAATATATATATATATATCGGGAGATACTTCCTGGCACATTGATTGAACCTAAAAATTCTGCAACTGGCGACAGATATTTTTATTATTAAAATCCTTTACAAAGTCGTTGAGGTTTTATTTCGTCTCAGTCAATTTTTCAAGTTTTGTCGAATCGCATTGAAAACCTAATATATACAAAGTGGCGCCATGCGGCTTCATGAGTTAGCATCATACAAATATGTCAACCAGTTGGCGTTCATTCACTGAAATCAATTGACTACGTGTTTCAAGAGTTTTAACCATCGATCATTACAAATAAGTAAGAGCTAGTAAAAATATTTTGACAATCGGAAATTTTGTTTAAACGACTTGTCTTAGTGGTAAACAACTTTTCATTAAGCCTTAAAATGCTCCCTGCTTGATATGCAAATGAGTTCATAATAATCTGGCGTCAAACGTAAAATGGTTTAGAGATTTAAAAGGAGTTCTACAGCCTTCCATTAATATATTAATAAATCGGCGACCAACGTAAAAACATCTCATAGACAGTCAACCAATTCTTCAACTTACCGTTGAGAGACTGAAAAATTGGCGCCCAACGTACGAACAGTTTGGGGATAAACTTATGACTGAGAAGGTGATTAACTGGCAAATAACAATAGAACAGATTGGCACTGGCGAAACAAACTCCTGATTGAGATACTGGAAATTAACTAGCGCCCAACGTAGGAACAATTCACCACTTAAGTACCAGTCCTTCAGCTTATCATTGAGTCATCGTCATTTAACCTTCGCGCAAAACGTGAGAAAACATTTGTGCTTCATGTAAGTTGTTTTGTCTGAATATCTGAAAATCTGGACCAACTCATAGTTGGGTTGTCTAAATTTAATTGGCGCACAACATGAGACAAGTCTGAATATACATTAAAATTGTATCGTCAATGAATGATCTAACAGAATAAACTTTTCCTGAACTCTTGTCTTGAAAACATCATTTACCTCTTCAGGCATTATTTTCAGAGATTGAGGAGTTCAAATCATAAATGAGCTGGAAGTAAAATGGCGTTTAAATGACCTTGTCATTGGAGTTTCTGATTGTGTAGTGTCATTCTCCTAGCATAAAGAGGGATTCAGATTTCTGGACCGGGTATGTATGTATGAACTGCTTTTTTCTGGAGTTTTTTCAGTCCGTTCTAAACAGTGAACATATTTTTAATTTTTCGTGCCTAATCCAATGCCCTATTTTCTTCTCATTTGGATGAGGCATACCTATCCTATCTGAGTTGATATTTTGTCTGTATATCATCCATTTATGAACCTTAAATGTTGAGCAAGGATTAGGCAATTCGTTGATTTAATAACCAATCTGATAACCTGTTTCAGCTTATATCAGGTAAACCAACCACAAATGTAGCTCAAAATATACTGCAAAAAATGTATGACAAACTCATTAGCATCATGAGAAAAGGTGTTAATCTGCTCTACTTATCTCATTCAGATAAAGTCGGAATTCGTGCCTGTTTTTGATGTATATGAGATAGATACCAGGGATTTGTTTTCCGCATGACTGTCACTGAGAATATAGATATTCTTGATGGATACTACGTTACACTTCACCAAGTACAAGCCTTTTTTTTTATTCCCAAGACAGCAGAACGTTAGCTCAAGCATTTCGAGGGTTCAAGTCTAGGCACCTAAGGATTTGATAGCCTACCCATTTCAGTAAGTAAAAGGCAAATAATATGGATATGGGAAATTTGATACTCGAAACCTAGCTTCTCCTTTAATTTAGAAGTGAGAAATTATATTTTTGGAGCATAAAAACGAACCTCCAATGTTAAGTCGATTCTGAACGAAGAAGCTTCTCATGACAGTTTATTCCCTTCAGGTATGTATTTGTCAGACTTTTGCAAAAAAAATCGTTATGTATTGGTATTTTCCACTGAACCGACACTTATCATTAAGTAATTCTAATAAAATTGGCGCCCAACATGAGACTAGCCTGAAAAAAAATCAAAACACAGAACCAGGTTTCCAACTCATAATTGAGTCACCTAGCTATGGTCTTAAAATATGAAAACACATTTACGATGAATGGAGGGAACACATGTCCTAATGGGACGTAACCAGAGAGGCCGATTCATTCTTCAAAATATTTCCACAACAAGAACTGAAATAAATTTTGTATCCCCCCACCGCAGAGGTTGAGGATTTTAGCAACTGAGAGTAAAAATGCATCAAAATAAGCTTAATATGGACTTTCCAAATAGTGTAGTCCCAATCATCAACTTGACATGTGACATGTGACTTGACATGTGTATGAATTGCTAGCATTGTATGTCTTAAATTTTGAGTTAGGATGACGAAATTTGGTTCACTTCCTGGAAACAATTGTAATCAAAACTCTTAACCTGAAAGTTTTCACTTTGGGACCCTATTCCACCTTGCGGAGCGCCAAGTGAAGGACAATAAGCAAGAAATATTAGACACATTCGACCGGCTCCTTTGCTCGGGTACATCCAGCGAACGAAACACAGCCTTCAGTTTCGAGACGATAATAATGACCAAACCTCCAGTTTATGCGATCGGGGCGGATTCCGGAGCTTGGAATGGTCTTGTCTGTGATCCAAGAGGATGGAAAGCTGCCTTGTCTCAGGAAAAAACCTTCAACCTTAGTGTATCTCATCAACATTTGCATCACTCTTGTCGATGGTTTCTATATGAAGTAACTTTTCATGAAAAAATTAAAGCCCCTTGTTGGGCGCCAAATTAAAGAAAACTGTCACAGTAGTATATGGCAACTTAATAAACAAATCAATGTCATTTTTAAGGACAAACAAGAGCTTGCGATATCATAGAATGAAATAAAAAAAAATCAGTTTTAACCTTCAATCTGAGTACATCACATTTTACAAATTAATTCTGAGCCCAACGTTGGGCGCCAATTTACAAAAAAAAAATATGTCACAGTAGTACTTAGCAACTAGGAAAATAAATTACGGTAATTCTTAAAAATAGACACGCGATTGTGACATAGCAGCAATTCAGAAACTTGGATTGATATCGGCAGACGCACATTTTATGAAATAATTCTGAGCCCCATGTATGGCGCCAATTTAAAAGAAAGATTTCATAGTCGCAGTATCTAGCAACTTACAAAATAAGGCACGGTATTTTTTAAGCACAAACACTAGCTTGTGACATAAAAGAAATTCAGCAAGTTGGATGAAATTCAGAAGACGCAAGCTAGATGAACAAATGTTATGTTTACTAGGTCAAGCAATAGCGGATATATTTAGTTTCGAAAAGTATTCAATGATTCAGAAATACTACTTTTTTTACTGTGGAGGACCAGGAGTTTCAAGAAGTAGTGATTGTTTGAAAATAGCAGTCTTAAAATAGGGATCGATTTTTGACCAAGCCGTGTAGTGAACCGAGTTGTCATTTTCAACTGGGAGTTGTATTTCTGTATTCAATTCCGCAAAACTTAAGAATACGCTTTCTGAAATTGTTGCCGTCCTCAGAATTCAGTTCATAACCTTTCAGACTTGTATACCGTAGGGATTGTAAATGGAATACGACCTTAAGTCAATCCCCTTCTCACCCTCTTCATCCTAATAAAATATAATTGAAAACATAATCCCCCCGAAATGAAAACACGCCAACATGTATCTCCCCCCAAAAAAAGTCCTTATTCCAAGGATAATTCCACAAAATTACTTAATTATACAATTAAGCCCACACATTGTCTTAAAGCAACCACCGAATTTAAATCCAATTGCGTTAACTTAATACATTCCAAGCTCAACAGGAATTAGTCACTGTCACCGGCACATGGGGGGTGTAGTATTTTATTTTTACCACTACAAGGTAAGACGTCCTGATAGAAGTGAAAACTTTTCCCGAAACCAAAAGATGTCGTCATAAATCAAAATGAAGGCGAGCAATTCGTTTCTCTAACGACTAGTTCATCTAATTCCGTATTCCACCTGTCCCGCTGTTAAGGACGACTTTAGATTTAGCAAAGCACGCAATATCCACAAAGAGTCCTTTCCTCTAAATACTTAAACACATGAACTTTTCACAAAACGATGTTAGAAAGAAAAAAAAACTCATTAGCCTCACAGGAGAGGCCGGTAGGACCTCACCTCACATCACCAGCAACAACAACAAAAAAAAGGCAATTTCCTAATTAATAATAAACCACCGCTTGATAAAGAAAAAAACAAAAAAGGATATACACACATACAAAGAGTGAAAGAGAGAGGGAATGAAAAAAATGTTTCATTTTCCGCTTATTCGCGAAAATGGCCTTAGGGAAATATTTGCGGCCATCATGATGGTGGCTCGCTTCGCTTGGTAGCTTAATAGTGCCTCTGGTCAGCTTTGAGTCGAGCCATTTCAGAAAATTCCAACGGACGAATGAACACTTAAGTCCTTACTGAATTACCCGGCCTTCCATAAATATACCTCGGTCGTCTCACTAGCACATGTGAACCGAGAGGCGAGTTTGATAACTGACCATTGGATGTCGCGATGGTTTTGGGCAGGGAATTACCTTCAGGACGGGGGGCCGGTTGGCAAGTGTGCGTGTAAGTCACAACGAGTAATGTATATTCAGGTATATCCTGTTTAATTATTAAAACTCACACACATATACATTTTTACAGGCCGGTGGCGCAGTTGACCCCAACCACTGGAATAGGACATGTCGTGTCCCGTGTATATCCTTCGTGTGGAGAGTAAATTATCGCCTCGGCTCGCTGCCAACAGCGCGTAAAAATGAAAATCAAAAGGCGCACATGAAATGGAAAATAAAAAAGACGGGGAAACACACAATTCAGGGCAAAAAACAAGGACCCAACTGTAAGGGCTGTAGGATGGTGTTGTGCTGCGGTGAGATTTGTAAATTTCCGGAGACTCGTTGCATTTTTTACACACATCCGCGAGTGTAGTGAAATTTATTTATTTTTATGTTCCAGGCTTTTAGTGAGTCCCAAACGCAGGTACACAGGACTTGCACATACACTATCCGATCCTTTGGGTAGAGAGTCAAAGGACGTATATTCGCTTTTGTGTTGATTTATTTTAATGCACTTGGTTTAATGTCAATTGTAGTGGTAGTTTGTTTTGTGTTGATTATCCCCATTGATGCTACTAAAAGGAGCAATTCATTACGCATGTGTACAGTAATGAGGACAGTTAATCCTTGCCAGTTTGTGGTGCCAAGAGAGTTGATTGGATGTTGCCAATGGACTTGTGAGAAGTTTCTTCTTGGCACTACGCAAAATGATAGCTCTGAGATCAATGGTCGGGATATTTTTTGGTGGATCTTTTATAACTATAACGTGTCGGACTAAGCTCTTTAAGCTAGTTGGATTTTAAGGACTACCACTGAGACAAGACTTCTTGTCAAATGTCTTTCAGTTTCTGTGTCACTATTCAAGCTCTACAGAGAAAATGAACTTCAATTTTATCACGTAAACTTCAAAGTACTAAACTCATTTTTAAGCCAGGCTAGGCTAGGCGATGGGGTCTATTGAATTTCTTTTAGTGTATCTCATGAACATTCGAATCACTCTCGTCAATGGTTTCTATAGGAAGTAACTTAATTTTACAAAATATTTCGAAGCCCCACATTGGGCGCCAATTTAAAAGAAAAATATCACAATAGTACCTAGCCTCTTACAAAATATATGACGGTAATTTTTTTAAAGCACAAACATGAGCATGTGGTATAATAGAATAAAATAAACAGATCATTTCTAACCTTCAATCTGAGAGCATTACATTTTGTAAAATAATTATGAGCCCCGCGTTGGGCACCAATGTCACAGCAATATTTGGCAACTTAATAAATAAATCAAAAGCACGAGATTGTGACATACCAGTAATGCAGAAACGTTGATGGAAATCAGCAGACCAACATTTTACAAAACAATTCTGAGTCCCACGTTGGGCGCCAATTTAAGTGGGTGGATTACGCAGTTGCAATATCTAGCAACATACAATATAAATCACGGTAATTGTAAAGCACAAACACTAGCATATGAAATAAAATAAATTCAGCAAAGCGCTAATGTACAACTGTGATGTTTACTAGGTTTACTAGGATCAGCAGTTGGTTAGAAGAAAATTTGTATTTCCAAAAGTAAAAAAGTATTTGTGAATCGATACAAATACTTTGTTACTGTGAAGGACCTTAAGCCCAATATGGAGGACAATACAGAAATCCAGCAATTGGGAACAAATTGGTAGACACAGGATGGACAATTACGAGAATCACGAGTTTCAAAGAGCAGTGATTGCTCTATCTTGATACAAAAAAAAAACAGGCAGTATGCAAAGAAGAATAAATGAAGTACGCTGATAAAGTCTCCCAGCTGTCAATATCTGGATGCCATTCATAAAGTGAAGTAAATAGCGTAGGGCTTCAGATAAATGTGGCCTCAACAAAAGACTTCAGGGACTCAGTGGTGCAGCACAAAATGATTTTTATAGGGCCTCCTCTCGTAATGATCTAAAAAACTCAATTGAGTAGCATTAAATGTTACTCAGTTCTTTCGAGTCGGTATAAAATTGTAGGACCTTCAATCGTGCAATAAGTACATATACATACTGGAATGGTTATGTGGAAAATCAAGCCTGTTCCACCAAAAAGTGTAGCTTCTTTAAGAGTCTTTTAGGAAGCCGGACATTCTAGCCAAAGCGAAGAGCGATTCTGGACGAAGTTATTAACCTGATATAAACATGGCGTAGTTGACCTAACTTGGAGATGATGATATTAGCTATATAAGCAGTACCACGGACTCTAGGTTTTTGTGAATAAAAAAAGGGAAATTCCGTGTTCAAACTATTCGAACTCAACACAATAGGGGTAGAGGTTATACACAATTTTATCAGCAAATGAAATATTTGTACTTACTGAAAGATTGCTTATAAATAAGGCTTAAGATATTCGTGGTTCTTACCTGAAAAAAAAGGAAAATATTCAGTAAATGTATATGTATGCTGGTTATTTTTATTTATTTAAAATTTAATGTGTTAAAAGAGTGTTTTTTGTTAGAGGTTTAGAGGTTTTTTAACAGTTTTGCGACTGTTTCTACACATTGTCAATTTGACAGTTGAAATTTTATTAGAGGTTAGATAATGAGAACAACGTGTATAAAATGTGCAAACATATTTTGAAAACCATGGTTCTGTTCGTCAAACTTATCGGCTATAATCGTCCAACTGAGCGAGTTATCCGGCTCGAAGGACCAACAAAAATCGCAAAGTATCTATTCAGTGTCTAAGCGTTTCTTCGTCTCCACGTTTTTAACGTCAATTGGTGCTATGTAGTCTATTCTGGTGTAAGAAAATGGCCTAGATCTTGCTTATTAGCTGCACTAACGGTTTGACTTGGACTTTAAAGCATATGTTGCAGCAATAAATGTGCTGTTTTGCTGCAGTTTTTAAGCTAAAAATTCAAAACCTTAGGCGAACATAAGCAATTTTTTCGTTACCTATGTGTAGAGTCTTATCGTGAGCGTCGCTGATAATGTGTTTTGCGAGAAGGTCAGCTGGGTGCATGGTATGTACATCCAAGTAGCACAGTACTTTGTACTTTTGGTTCTGATAAACACGGTTGCAGAAAAATGTCTTCCACTTTGACGGAGGTGCTCAAACGCAACTTGATGACTGAAGCTGTCCACACATAGACATTAACTGCTGGCAACTTCAGATTTTTTTGTCATCTCATTAAGAAGTTTCGCCATTAGTACTCCTTTAGGCGCCCTTGGAAACTATATGTATAATACTACTTAGGATGGGGGGGTATTGTAGTGTTATAGTTTCCAAGGGCGCTATATTGTCTCTGACATCAGCTGGAGCATACGGATTTAACCATTTCTATCAAGATTTCGCAAATAAATTGCTGCTGCGTACATCTTTTCAGAAACATCATTGAAACCATAAACTTAAAGCATTTTGATGTTTTTGTCGATGCTGAATCTGGATCTTTTCGATTGCAGGCTAGTCTTTACAACATGGCTTAAAAGCTTATAAGACCCAGTTGAAACCGCGTGGCCATTATACACGTCAAAGGTTCGGCGAATAGGCCGGAAACACGATTCAGCTTGATCCTCATTCTCAACGCAAAATGTTGTTTTCAGATGAGGCCCGTTTTTGGTTAAATGGATATGGAAACAAGCAAAATGGCCGAATTCGGACTGGAAGCCTTTATAAAGATGGTCTTACAACCAATAAAACTCACTTCTTGGTGTGCTTTATGGGCTGGTTGAATCATCGGGCCATATTTCTTTAAGAACGATTCCATCCAGAATGTTACCGTCAATGGAGAGCGCTATAGAAACATGATGATGATCTGACATCTTCGTTCCTCAATTCAATGTCATTGACGTGCCAGAGCTTTGGTCTCAATAAGATGGTGCAACCAACATGTAACATGGCGAGCGACACCATCAATTTATTGCGGGACACATATGCTGAGTGCATAATTTAGCGTAATGGACCTGTGAACTGGCCTCCACGATCTTGTGATGTCACACCTTTAGAATACTTTCGTTGGGGGTATGTAAAGTCACAAGTCTATGCCGATAAACCAGAGACGTTTTATTCGCCGCGTTATTGCTGATACACGGTCAGTACTTCACAATTTTGCTTCATTCGAGCTAGTCGTGGAGCACATAAGCCCGAAATGATATTTGAATTCTAATGGCTCTACGAAAACACCGTTTAGAAACCTACTCATCCAACTTGAAGTGCGCCACTGGGAGCAGTTATCTAAGGACCGGTCTAATTAGAGGGTCATCTAAGTTGAGGCCCCGATTCACTCCGGTCCACTTAAGTAACTGCTCCTGGTATTGGCTCGATCAGTTGTGGACTTTTCACATAAAACCCGATAGAGCAGATGATGAACGGTTTTATGTGCTCACATATTAAGACCGATATGGTCTTGCAAACGATGTTGAGGTTTATGGCCTTGTAGTCGGTGGAGTTCAGAGAGTCCTTGTTTTGAGGATCGTTTCAGTTTCGATCATCAGACTGTGAAGTTATATTTTCCACAAAATGATTGGGACTTAGGGAAGATTCTCATGACAGTTTTTACTGCTGGATGCTTGCCAGAATTTCGAAAGTGTGGTGTTAAATTTGAGACATAAATCTTGGAAACTAGTCCACCTCGATCACCATTTAGATCGTTGCCTCGACGATCAAGGAAAAATGGTTCAATGGCGAGCAAATGTTGGGCGAGGTGGACTCCTCCTCCGAAATTTCTTTGCATCAGATGTTTGTCAGCTAAATACAGATCGGTTCTTCGCAGGTAGGATCATAGTCTAGGCCTAACGCAAACAGATTTTTCCCTTGTAAGCGATCGGATTGCTGCATGGGAACAATTTCCCAGAAAAAAAATATTCACGATAGGCCTTAATGAATCCCCTCAAGTAAATGTAGGAAGTTTTCCACTAAGAATAGCACCCCTATACTCCGTTTCTGAAAAGAGACGACCAATCAAAGTACATTCAAGTTTGCCAAAAAAAAAAAATGCACAGCACGAATCTTTAACCACTTTTAACGACTTGTAACCCCTACCCAGGTCACAAAGTATCCCCTTTATGTCAGAGCTCATCTCATAAATCCACTCCATGTCATAGTAACATCACACAAAGGTTATTCACAATCTCTGCAAGGACATTCCCAATAAAAAAAAAACAAAAACCCAGTAAATCTTTATTTTCTACAACCCCTATCAAAGCTTCTTCCATGATCCGGAATTACACCAAATTGCCCTCAAATCCCCAGAGATTCCGTGCGGTTGTTCTCTGCTTCTTCTCTTAATTTGCAATTAATCTAAACATAAGGATAACATCACGTTCCATCGGATAAAGGACTAAATGTAAATCTGTGTGCGAAACGCGTCGTTCCGTCATAAACTCTTAATGGAATAATCAACTTTTTTTCAAACCTCACAAAATCGTCGCCTAAAATGTCCCACAAAGCTTGCACCGAACCACAAAAGCCTACAAGACCGCGCCGTTCTATGTGTCAGCGAGACAGTTAATTACCAATTAACGAGCTTCATCGCGCTCCAAATTCAATTAAATTGCGTAACATCAAAAGCGTTTTTACGCCACCAACCCCCCCGCCCATCCGGCGCACGCACTTTGACATCTCGCCCCCCCTTGTAACGATTGCATGTTACGTTCTTGTAACGCACCTTTGTTTATGTAGCTCGCATCGTAACCCAATGTTTACTTAGGACTTTCTGCTTACATACGCGCGTTTCTTCAAGCCCCTGCCCCTTCCATCTAAGGTGAATCGACTGCTCCGTAGAGCAAACATTTGCTCATCGCGCGTATGTACACAAACCGGGACAACATGGCTGAACTCAATATCGGTCCGTGTAAGACAGGAGGGCGGTATATGCGGAAGCGGATGCAATTAACAGCGATTTGACAGAGAGAACACTGGCAAGGTGGTTGGGAGGGAGATGTACCTGTGCCACCCTATATGGAAGGGGGTTAGGGGGTGGAAAGAAAAATGTTTACCATCGACAAACAGGAACAGTTATTAAAATCCCAACATACGTTAATAATGGTTCGAGATTCGTGTGCGGCATATCCGACAACGAGACGACACAATGCAAAGACAAACATTCCCGGCGGGGCGCATCCTTCCCTCCCCCGCCTTAATTGACAAAAGGAAGTGCTCCCTGGGCAAGAAAGCCACCACCGGAACACGAGCGAAATAATAAAGCCGAGGATGTGTCACCTTTTGACTCAACACATACGCCACCCCTTACAAAATTGCATACGCCACCATCATCCGACACATAATGGCGGTGCATCAGGGGTGGTGGGGGGGTTATGAACTAAAAAAGGATATGCTCAGGATAAGGAGGATAAGCAAACTTTTGCTGCAGCAGTATGCAAGTGAATGCAAAATGACGACGTTTGCATCCATTTATCCTTGATGCGGGCAAAGTCAACAAAAAAACCACACAAATACCTGTGTTGGTGTGTGTGTGAAGGAGGGATCCTGGATGATTTACACTCTCAGTTAAAAGAAGTGACAGCAAGCTGGATTTTTCGCGGGAGACAACACGAATCCTTTTCTTTTGCAGAAGCTCTGTGTCTCGAACAAAAGGATGTTTAATGCTGGGCCCAGGGAGGCGGCTGTTGTGGAATGGAGTCCTGCCAAGCATTTATATTTAATGCTCAACTAGTATTCTGCTTGTGTCATTGAATACTCCGTGTGCTTATTGTGGTCTGGATCTACTCAAAAGGCTGGCGTTACCGCGAGACCTGCTTTTCAAGGCGGGGCGGCACAGAAATGAGTAAGTCGAATGCTGATGGCTCTGTCTATGATACGAGTGCTTTGTCTTTGTGTTGTACGCGTATGGAGGATGGCAGAGGAAGCCGCTCTAACGAGATGAATGTGAGGAGTTAAATGTTTGTTAAAATGTTCCGTTTTAATTGGTGCTTGCTCATGGGTTCGTATAAATCTAATTGAGCTTGCAATAGAGCAGCTGATGGGTGGTAGTTTAGGCCTTATGTTCAAATGGGATATGTAACTGGCTGTGGAAGTTGCGAGTGGTGTTTTGAGATAGAGGGCTTCAATGTTGCCGGAAGTGAAGGAGAGTTTTTTTTTTTTTTTAAGGATGTTCGAAGGTTTTTAAGTGGAAATGTTGTTGTAGCCGTATTTTGGACATCAAGTGGATTGGTCTACGATATCTAGACTTTTTTTTAGTCAATGCCACTTGCGGTTTTTTTGGGGGACCAGTGTAAACATAGTTCCGCTGATGGATCAGGGCCAAAGCTCAGGCTGGCGTTATCGCGAGACCTGCTTTTCAAGGCGGGGGGCGGCACAGAAATGAGTAACACGAGTGCTGATGGCTTTGTCTATGATACGAGTGCTGGATCAGGGACATATCTCAGCGTCCAGCTCTTGGATCAGAAACATTGTTATTAAGTCCCTTGAACGGACCAGGCATGCATATTTTTGAAGGGGTATATCAGAAGGAACGCTGGTGGTAATTGGGATATATGGAAGCTACGCCACTGGAAGGCATTGTGATTATATGATAATAACACTCTCAGCTGAGACCACTGACTGCATAGTGCCTTTAGACAGTACAAGACTTGTGTGAGAAAAAACTAAGACCAAGACCCTAACGAGCCTGCTATGTTATGCCAGGTTTCCAGACCGGCAGATTGCCCATATACAAACACTTTGAAAAGACCACCGAATTTCAAACTGAGACTTTGAATTTTTTCATCGACTTTAAGGACGTGCATGATTGTATCAACCTATTCGAACTCTATAAGACTATAACCGAATTCGGGATCCTATGATGCAGAGTTCAGTTTTGAAGCATCTCAACTGAACTTTTCCAAACATGTACAGGATTTGGGTAACTCAAGACTGACTTAGGTACTTATTTGAGTGGCGCTAGAGTCCGGAATGAACCTAGGCCCCAACCAACTTGACTCTTTAATTAGCGCCGTCTGTACCTAACTCCAGTTATGCACATCAAATTGGTTAAGGTCGGTTTCTACTCGCCAGCTCCACTAAAAGCGAGGTTATCTTCTACTTCGACCGACGTTTAGCTGGGAATCGAAGACTCTGCGAAACTGTAAGGGAACGAGTCCTTATACTAAAGCAATGGCTTCCTTGACTACCTTGATCGTGCTATACGAACCCCTTTGTTAAGTCTTTCAAGATGCAAATTTTTCCCTAGGTGGAAGCTAAAGAATTTCCATCATGCAGTCAACGAAAAGAGGCGGTCATGCGATTAGATGACCTTCAGCTGAGAACACTGGCTACCAAGTACCTTGATTGTAGTACGCATTCCTTTGCTATCTCTTGAAGGGAACAGATAAGAACGGAAGGGAACGTGCCTTTACATTAAGGAACCAATTTTTACCACCTCTGGCTCTCATTAGAGACCCTGGACTGCCTAGTACCTCAAACGTAGACTAGATAAGTAGCCCTTTGTAAAATCTTTGAGGCATCATATGAGAGCGGTAAGGAACATGTCCAACTCTGAAACTCCGCTAGTAATCTAGTACCTTGGTAGCTGATGAATTTCAATCTGCAGTGCAATAACCCCAACGGCTGATTTCTATTTCTAAAAGGAAATAAGCCCTGCAGGGACTGTTTCCTTTGTTTTTGGGAATTAAGCCCCATGTGGCGGGTGTTATTTCCGATCAGTTAAAAAATACAAATTTTTGGCGCAACAGTCTCGTTAGTACCCAGGACCGAGCTTTCTCACAACCATTCATGTGTGCGTGTATACTTCTTGCGGGACCTCCTTTTTTATGCCGAATCCGAATGGCTAAGTTGAGATAAGCTATTCTTGACAATTGATACTACTCGGATGATTTGTCAGATCATCACGAGAGGAGGGCCAGTGAAAAATCACTTACGGCTGGGAAACAAACCCAGACCTTCTGCTAGGCAGTTCATCGCACTAACCATTGCGCCACTGAGCCCAGGTGTTATTGCACTCCAACGAATTTCAAGCTGCACCCAACGGTTAGAATGGACAGACTGAACAACCTACATGAGCTGCTCTGACATATACGAATAAGATGACATCTTGACATTTCTAGAGTAGACCGGGCCCTATGAACATGAGACAGTGGAGAATGAGCTCAATGTTCAATGGCAGCACTCAATGCGGACAAGGATACTGGCGATCGCGCCTCAAGGTAGTATTGGTATTTGCTCCTAGGGTAACTTTCGAACCTCCAACGAATTTCAAGCTGCACCCAACGGTTAGAATGGACAAACTGAACAACCTACATGAGCTGCTCTGACATATACGAATAAGATGACATCTTGACATTTCTAGAGTAGACCGGGCCCTATGAACATGAGACAGTGGAGAATGAGCTCAATGTTCAATGGCAGCACTCAATGCGGACAAGGATACTGGCGATCGCGCCTCAAGGTAGTATTGGTATTTGCTCCTAGGGTAACTTTCGAACCATATTGAAGCACCTACTTATGAGAAAGTTTTGGAGGATCAAATACCAATCATGCGTGGAACGACCACGCACATATAAGACCACGAGTCCTACAAGCCAGGATATAAGGTGGAATGCCAAAAAGACAGACACAGGGCTTAGCTTTTTGTTAGGATGCAGATTGGTTGTGGAAGATCACCAGCTATTGATCGCAAGGCTGTGATCCGTATCAGAACCACAAGCCTCATATGCGCACGTGCCCCATACTGACGAGACTGAAGACCATATTAAGTAAGACTTGTATGACCCCTTGGATTTAGCATGTCCGGAGTTCGATGTTACAGTCATAGATCCTGGAAAAAATCTGGGAAGCAAATCTTGGATGGACCAGACCAAGGCTTCAGACTAACTGACGTTGCAGCAGCGTGTATTAGTGTAATCAGTAAAACTAGGTTTCCTCGAGTTTTAATCCACAAAATAGTTTGGCGATCTTCAGATGCTCAAACCACCAAGCAAATAGTCCATGTGCTAGGAACGTATTCAGCATTCTAGATGTACAAACGATCAAAGTGGAAAACGTCAACTCTGACAATTCACTCGTCCGAATCAAATCCAGAAAATAGCTCCTAACTAGAATGAGCCAAGATTGGAGCAAAAAAGGGACTTCACGTCGGTCTCCTTGTAAAACGGAGATCCAAAGTCTACTATAAGCAACTGACTGAGAGATTGCCCATGTGCCTTAATTCTGCATCAATGTCAAAACCTATTAGATGCAGTACCGCAACATTATATTATAGGGCTAGCCGAATGAAACCTAGGCTAGGTTTGATGATGTTTGAAGTTATCAAAAAGAGGTGACAAAAGTGGCACAAAAGAGGCACAAAAGACACAAATTAAGACTCGTAAAACCTGTGTCCGGAAGGGTATCGAGTCTGAAAATGGGAAAACAGGAAGATCTTACCTAGGAAAAGAGTGAGCCTCCAGCTGAGGGAAATCGAAGAGTTTCGCAACAGAAAAACTTCCTTCAATTAAAAAAAAATTGTTTCAAGGCACTGACAACAACTGCGGCCTTAAAGTATAGGAACGCAAGGTCTACATGAAGTCGTAAGCCAGACACAGACACTCTGGGAGAATATATGTCTTGCAGCTTCTCATTATGCCCCTTGTGTAGAGTTCAGATAGTAATAGCGCATGTTAATGATGTGTCAAAAAGTTGAAGGACAACAAGACCGACGGATTTGATGGATTACTAGCGAAACTCCTGAAATACAGGGGAGACTTTTTCAAAGAAGGTATGAGCCCAACGATAAATCAAGTCGGGATGGGCGAATCCAACGGAAGTCCTCAAATGCAAGGCTAACGTCTTAAAGGTGCTCATAAACCGAACCACTAACCAAGTCGGGATGGACCAATTTATGCTTGATGAGTGGAATATGAGTTACAAATGTCCCGTCCACAAGAAAGTCGATCCCATATCTCAAGACATATCCCTGTTAAGTATCACGTCCTATCCAATGTACTGTTTGAAATCCTGAAATTTTTTGAACGCCACCTATCGGCATGTACGAACAAGGCATCCAGCCCGACAGATCGACGATACGGATAGACCAAATTTGTGCATTAAGGCAAATTCTGGAAAATTTTAAGTCGAGACCTATCATCTTTAAAAAAAAAACTGTAAGGCCGGTTATGATAGCATCCATTGCCTGGAACTTCAAGCAACGCTGACGAAATTCGGATTCAATCAGGACTGATACTAATTTATCGCTTAACACTGCAAGACACGAGATAAAATATTCTGCTTGGAGGCCAGCTCGTCTGAAGTTTTCCAATCAAGTACCAGATTTCGACAGAGAGATGCGTCTTGTGGTGCGATAGGTATTGCAAAGGGCAGGTGTCAATCTGTCCTGCTACGTGGATACAAATACAAATTTTTGGCACAACAGGCTCGTTAGTATCCAGAGCTTTCTAACAACCATTCATGTGTGCGTGTGTACTTCTTGTACGATGGCGGGACCTCCTGTTTTAAGCCGAATCCGAACGGCTAAGTTGAGAAAAGCTTTTTTTGACATTTGATACTACTCGGATGATTTGTCAGATCATCAAGAGAGGAGGGCCAGTGAAGAATTTTTTAGGTGTTGCTACGGCTGGGAAACGAACGCAGACCTTCTACGCTGCAGTTCATAGCACTAAAAATCGCGCCACTGAGCCCTATCCTGCTCCGTGGATGCGCCGATTATATCAACGACATTCGTGGCGTTTATCGTTGCGTTTACAATGGAGCTTATAACAGTTTTGGAACAGGCGAAACGTTGTGTTTTTGTAGCTAGGACTAGGTATAATGTCATCAACCAGAAAAGTATTGACGACCAACAAGCTTACCTCCATGAATGACTCCGCCATAGAGATCGTATGAAGATTGATCCTTAGAAATTGTTGGACCCTACTAGTTCTACCCGTGGATGAGGTACAAAAGGAAAAATCACCTCGAATTCAGGTCAAGTCAAGAAAATCTTTGAATCCCAGGCTCCAGGTTAGAGATGACATGGAAGATCCAACCTCCGGTTTGAGGATCAAGCGATCGCTGACTGAAAGCAGTGTGAGCAAAATCGAGCGAACAAGAGGCCTGTCATGAGAAGCTACTCAAATGTGCCTTTCGGAGTCGGTGTTAAACAGGATGTCTTCTTCTTTGGTACCAATATTACCGGTAGGAATTCTGATATACGAATGCCCCGACAGTGTTTTTTTTATGTCTAAACGAGCTCGTTGGAATGCTACGTAGGATCATCGTCACTGATATAAATATGAAGGATATTTAGGGTTACAGACGTACATATGTTTATGGCTACATTTATGGGGTATAACTTACCATCCTTCTATCCTTCTTTTGGGAGGATGATCCTTCTTTTTTAACCAAAACGTTCCAAAAACCTCCAACCTCATTTTTCGCCCTGAATCCTTCTTTTGCCCTCAAATCAAACTCCTTTCCTATCGAAATTTTACGTTCTTTACGCCGCTGTACATAACGAAACTAGCTAGGGATAATCAAAAATCCTCCCCAAACGCCAGAAATATAAATCCCAAGATGGAATTAAAGGTGGCAACTATGAAGTAAAAAACTGTCATGAGCAAGTTCGATATATTGGCAGAATAGGACAAACAAACATTTCAAGGGTTAGTCCGCAATAGACCAACGGCATCGCTTAATTCCGTAGTGGATACTGACGAATCTATGGAAAGTACTGATTACACGACCATGCTAAATGTAAAAAGGACAACGACGTTCCTATCTAAACCTGAAATGTGAGAAAATTAAACGGAAGACTAGCGGATGTCTTAAGTTGCTACTAAGCAGACATTACTGCTATCCAAGAAATACGATTGGATGGTGCGGCTATGATTGAAAACTGTGACATTTATTAAAGTCCGTGTTGCGCTGAGCAGAGTATCAGATCGTCTAAATATTATATTGGACGATCCTCCTTTCACCCTCCTTTTGGAGAAAAAAAACATTTTTTTGGCAAAATTTGGAAGCAAACCGCTCTTTTTTGACGAAATTGAGATGTGATGGTTGGGCATAACCCACAGAAAAACGAACATTTTTCTAAAAGCTGCAAACGACTGTTTTTTCGTCAACGAAATCAACGCATATGTCATCCTTACACTCCATGTGATGGTATAGAACAAGCACATGAACTAATTATGACCGAAAAATTTCGTCCTGTTAGGAAGTCCACCATCCCCACCGAAAGCAAGTCCAACATTTCACATATCAAAAGGAATAAACTTTTTAATGAAATAATTAAATTTTAATGAATCCGGCAGTTAAAAGGATATACGAGGACCCTCCCCATGTAACATAATGTCCCCATAAACCAAACACGCTCTACACTCGTATCCTCACAGGAGGTAACCCTCACCCTAATGCGTAACTATCAATTAATTAGTAACATCGAATGACCCAAAACTTTCCATACATCATTAAGGTCCTTTTTTCCTCCATCGTCCTCTGTTCCAAACTTTGAATATGTGACTAAGAGTCGAGGCGAAAGTTTGACACTCTAGAACCCCCCCAAACCCTCACAGACTTTCCAACTTTAGTTTCGAGAGTAACTTTCTCAACGAAATCCAAACAGATGTTGTTACAATCACACACATCCTGCTGGCATCATTTTGATAAGGACAATACGCCAAAAAAAGAAAACAACAACAAAAGAAGCGACTTCCTTTCAGCTAGCATGACCAAATCGGCCATCAAGCGTTAATGATTGCGTTTAAAGCTGACTACAGAGGTTTTCATAATCACGAAATCGATATAGGCTGGAGGGAACCTCAAAGAATCGCCTTTAAAAGGATACAACAACAACAACAAAAAAACAACACACGTATGTAGAGTTGGCGCCGTTATCCTGCAGAAAAAAAAAACTTCTCTCCCAACTAAAGCGGTATTTGGTTAATGTTCCCCTAGACCAGACTAAAAGCTTGATTCCTTAATGGTTTCATAATGAGATGGGCGGTTGGGGGAGGGGATTGTTGGCTTTGAGTTTGCTCTGCGACAGGACCACCAGCCTGTGACTAAACAAGTAGGGCGTTCACATTGAGGAAAAAAGGACCTTTGTTGGTTTTTTTGTGTGTTTGTTCGCAGTAGTTGTGTAGGCTTTGGATTTTCAATGTTCCAGTTGTGTTATGGACTGATGAGTTCGTATACCCCTTTATCCTTTTTTTGGGGGGGCGCTTTGTGGGGCACCAAAAACATTAGTAAACATTTATTTGTGAGGTACAAATTCGTCTATAACATGCTTTTGGGTAATTTGTAGTGCATGGCATGACATGTGCGATTATAAGGCACCCCCTTATGATCCAAGCAAATGACCTTAAAGGTTGTTTGGAGTTGTATGACGTTGTATTGTGTGTGTTTGGAGGGTGTTTGAGAGGGTTTGAGGGGAGTTTGGGGATTTCTAAAATAAGTAGGACATTAGTGAATGGCATTTCGGAGGTAATTTTGAAACAATGTTTTGAATAATTAATTTAAAACATGCGGCTTAGGAATGTGGCATTCCAGGCATTCACTGTATATATTGGCTGATTTGGGATTCTGGGAGTTTAAGTGAATTGAAGTAGCGATTTGTCGTAACAGAAGTGGTGGATGGTTGTACAAAGCCATTAACAATAACTCGAGTTCACTCAAAACAGCTGGTACAAACAATGCAACCTTGCGTTAAACGACGAGAGTAGACGTCACAGAAAGGCATCACCAAGTTTCATATCGGTGGACAAGATTACTTTCAAGGCTAAATATGTGCAATAAAAACACAGCAGCCAGAGGTTTAAGGTAAATCGGGTAAACTTCCCCAACCCAACTAACAATTATTCCTCTATAAGGCAATAAAATGATGGTTGGGTGTTGTAGAACGAGGGTAGACTCTGATTGGCTTTAACTTGGCAATGCCCCGTGCTTGCAACTCTGACTACACATCAAAGTGGTAACCTCCAAGTGGTAACCATCGGGTACTGGTCTCATCCAACCGGATTTGACTTGCTAAACGATAAGTGCGAGTGTTGATAACAAGACGTAAAACAGCAACACTATAATCACCCTGGTTCTGATGGCACGGAATGAATTACCGGTCTGCCATGCCTGGCGAACCTAGAAGAGCTGCCTAGACATATTCGGACAACAGGTTATCTAGGAATTTCAAGGGTAAGTCAGGCCCTTTGAACAGAGATGGTGGCGGATGAACCAAAAGGTCAACGCAGCGCTCAATCCCGTAGTGGATAATGATGGCCCCATGTCCTAGGGGTATCTAATAGATTGGAACTGGGCCTCCAGGTTGGGGGTTCTGCTATGGGTTAACTACCCACCCATGGAAAAAACCATTGTTACGAAGCAACTCGGAAAGGACTGATATTACTGTTGACAACCCTGCTTAACGAAAAAAGGACAACGACTTTGGAATGTGAGAACATTAAAAAGAAGAGGTGCAGGCGAACAACTAGCGGAAGCCCTAAACTGCTACAAAGCAGACATTACTGCCATCCAGGAAATACGATGGAATGGACCGGGCAAAAAGAGGATGAAAAACTGTGACATCTACTATGGACCGTGTTATAGTGAGTAGAAACAGCGACTATTCGGATGCGGATTTGTTATAAGTGCCAGCCTTTGGCAAGAAGTCTTATGTTTCCAAGACATTAGCCAAATTCGCCAACATAAGCCTAATATGCGCTCATGTTCCGACGGAGGAAAAAGATGATTTAACTAAGGATTGCTTCTACGAGCTCCTCGACAAAACCTATGAGCGACTACCAAAGTACGATATTAAAATCGTTTTGGGAGATTTTATCGCAAAGGTAGGAAGAGAAGACATCTAAAGCAGTACTGTCGGAAAATAAAGCCTACACGACAACACGTCTGGTAACGGACTTAGGCTAATTGACTTCGCTACGGAACGAAATGCCACTATAGCCAGCCAACGGTTTCCTCACCTCGATATCCATAAGGGGACATGGCGGTCTCCAGATCAACGAACAGTCAACCAAATTGATCACATTGCGATAGACAAGAGACGCGCATCCAGTATTTTGGATGTCCGAACATTCCGAGGGGCTAACATCGACTCGGACCACTACATTGTTGCAGCCAAGGTAAGGATGCGGATATCCAACACGACACAAAAACCCAGAAATACTGTGGACAAATTTAATGTCGAAAGACTGCAACGCGTATCCATTAACCTCTCGAATCACACCATACCACCAGCATCGAATGTCGAAGAGCAATGGCAACGATGCCAAAAAGCTATTGCTATAGACGCAACTGATGTGCTAGGATGCTGAGAATATGGAAGAACCACTTCTGCAGACTGTTAAACGGCGATGACGAACAACATTCCGCTGTCATGCAAAACGAACCATTTAACATTGCCAACGGCAGCGAAAACTGCCAACTACCCGACCTAAGTGAAGTGAGGATAGCAATATCTAAACTCAAGCTTAATAAGGCCGCCGGAAATGACAGCCTTCCCGCTGAGCTTTATAAAGCTGGCGGAGATGACTTGGAAAGCAACATCCACCAACTCATAAGCCAGATCTGGTCGGATGAAGGTATGCCTGAAGAATGGAACCTCAGTATCCTTTGCCCGATCCACAAAAAAGGAGGCCCTCTGAACTGCGCCAACTACAGAGGTATAAGTCTCCTCATCATCGCCTACAAGATCTTATCTGCCGTAATATGTGAACGCCTGAAACCGTTTATCAACAACCTGATCGGCCTTATCAGTGTGGTTTTAGGCCAGGTAAGTCCACAACCGATCAAATTTTCACACTTCGGCAGATACTGGAAAAAACCCAAGAAGTCCAAACCGATACCCACCACCTATTCATCGATTTCAAAGCCGCATATGATAGCATTTATAGAGACGAACTGTATAGAGCCATGTCTAGTTTTGGTATACCGCCGAAACTCGTCCGTTGGTGTAGGATGACGATAGAGAATTCTCGCTGCTCCATCAGGGTCGGAAACGATCTCACCGACACATTCGATACCAAAAAAGGATTTAGGCAAGGCGATGCGCTGTCATGTGACTTCATTAATCTGATTCTTGAGAGCATTGTGCAAAACTCCCGATCCAACACCAGAGGCCAATTTTCCAAAAATCGGTGCAACTACTAGCATACGTCGATGATATTGACATCATTGGTAGAACTCAACGTGATGTCATAGCCACGTTTGCTAGTTTAGAGAAGGAAGCGGCGAAAATGGGTTTAGCAGTAAATGAGGGTGAGACAAAGTATATGCTGTCAACACGAAAGGACACACAACATCGACGAATTGGACAGAACGTCACCATTGACAGATAAGTATAACTTTGAGGTAGTACGGGACTTTGTCTACCTCGGCTCCGCTTTTAACTCTGACAACAACATCTCGTCAGAAATCAAACGAAGAATTACTTTTGCCAACCGCTGTTTCTTGGGGCTAAGAAGGCAATTTAGAAGTAAAGCCCTCACTCGAACTACTAAGGAGATCTTATATAAGACCCTGGTCATCCCGGTCCTGCTCTACGGCGCTGAAGCATGGACCGAATCAAAAGCGGATGAAGAAATCCTTATTCGATTCGGGAGAAAAATTCTTCGGTCCCGTTTGCGTTGACGGGCTATGCAGACGAAGATTCAACCTAGAACTATACGAGCTGTAGAGCGACATACCCCTGGTCAAAAAACTCCGCATTGGACGTTTAAGATGGCTAGGACATGTAGAACGATTGGACACCAATACTCCGGCTCGCAGAGTCGTCGATTCCCAGCCAGACGTCGGACGCAGTAGAGGAAGACCTCGCCTTAAGTGGCGCCCATAAGTAGAAACCGACCTCAACCAACTTGGAGTGCGCAACTTGAGGCAGTTAGCTAAGGATCGGGCTATTTGGAGAGGCATATTTTTTGAGGCCCAGGTTCATCCCGGACTTTAGCGCCACTTAAGTAAGTAGGTATGTAAGGCAATAAAATGTTAATTCCAAATGCATTTATTTCTGTAGGCCTCATATAGTACTTGTCCGCGGAGGTTGAGCATTTTTGCAGTCTATTGTTTGGGTAAAAGCCTGTTTAAGACATTATGCTGGAAAATTCACAAGCATTACCGAAGTTATGATGGTATAACCTCTGTAAGGTTGTTTTTAAGCTTTCGGAGATGTGTGTACACGTAAAGGGTGATTTTCTTTAGATGTATAGATTTTTGAAATGGAATACAACAAAGATGATTTTTTTAAATTGACATGAAATTTACTTTATTCGAGAGATAATCTTCTGATATTAAAATTTAAATATGATTTCTAGCATATGACCGCCACGGCTGGGTCGGAAGTAGTCTAATCTGGAGATTCAACTTTCGATGACTTTTTCCAACATTTCTGGCCATATATCGGCAATAACGCGGCGAATGTTGTACTCCAAGTGGTCAATCGTTTCATACTTATCGGCGTAAACTACCTACTTCACATATCCCCACAGAAAATAAGCAAGCGGCGTTATATCGCACGATCTTGGAGGCCAATCAACAAGAACAAAACGCGAAATTATGCGCTATCCGAACGTTTCCTTCAACAAATCGATTGTGCCATGAGCTGTGTGACATGTTGCGCCGTCTTGTTGAATCCACAGCTCCTGCACATTATGGTTGATCAATTGATGAACGAAAAAGTCAGTTATCATAGCTCTATAGCTGTCACCATTGACTGTGGATCTCCTTTAGAGTAAACGTGGCGCGAAAACGTTTCATACTTAATCGAATTAATTTCTCTGATTGACGATTGTGTTGACCGTAAAATGGACTTAGTGCGCGATACGTATTTCGAAAAGAATCATGATTTTCAAAATACATTTGCATAATTTGAAAGCGTTGTTCAGAAGTCAGTCTATTTATGTTGAAATGTTAAGCCAAACTAAAAATAATTGACTTGACAGCTGACAAAATGGCCGCCAGTTAAAATAGTGTTGCCAACTTAAAGTTCTATACCTCTAACACCTTTTACAATGACTCGTATCCACCCTTAACAGCTGGTAAAAACTACACAACCTTGCGTCATAACACCTCAGTAGACGTGACATGAAGGCATCTCTCAGCTTCATATCGCTTGATGAGATTATCTTGACAATTTCAATTTCAACATGCCAATGTCTTTTTAAGACTAAATATGTGCAACAAAAACACAAAACAGCGGTCTAGTGTAAAACGGATGAGCTTCCCCACACTTGGACTATAAAGCGCGTGGTGCCAGCTTCAAATCCTAAAAGTACCAACAGTTTCTTGTCACTGTCCGACCTCTTGCGAAATTCTGACAAATATTCATGAGTCAAAAACTGTCATGGAAAGTCTCTTAAATTTTCCGTTTCGAATCGGCGATAAACTGAAGTCGCAAAACGAAAAAAAATGAATAGGGTACCACTGATTTGAGGTGAGTACCTGCGTTTCATTTATTATCAATTTTTGTAGGTAACTCGCTAGGAATCGGTTCCATGACCTCCACGCCACTGGTAAAATCTTTTTTTTTTTGTGAGATGAATTATTTTCTGGATAAGAAATATTTAGTCAACTGGTTCATTTAGCTGTTCTAAAGTACCAGCTTTTCGCCTCTACTGACATAGTTTTCCCGGACTACAAGATGAGCGTTGGTATAGGTTTACCTTCTAAAAAAAACCTATCGCCAGCATAGCGCAACGTAGTCCTTCAATTACCCATCCCCATAAAGTTCTACTAAGGCAATTCCCATAAATGAAATTACCTTCATCAACCGACCTACCGTTATTAAATTTACCATTACCGCTACGTACCGTGTTGATATCATCTGTCAACTGTCACTTTATCCAATGGCGCTCTTGCAATAGCTAACTTGGTTTACAATGGTGACACGCATTTTTCCGTATGTTTTGTTCGGCCAAAACGCAATCATTAAATTACACACCAACAAAAAAAAGATACAGATTGCAGTAGAATATTATATCAAAACGGTACGTAACCGTTCTTTCGTAGCGAAATTGTAGATTTTAATTTCCATAATGCTCCGACGCCAACGCTCGTCACCACCACCCCTATATCTGCATTTAGATGCGTAGATAACCATAACAGAAAATGTCGGCTAAAAAAAAAGAAGAAAGCAACCATATACACAAAGAATGATAAAACATTTGGCCCCGAGTTGATGAGTGGTGCGGACCGTGCGGATATGCCCCACTGAGCGGAACCAACTTCATAAAAAAACGCTGAATACTCGGATGGTTCAACAAAAGAACAGCAGAAAAAAAAAGATGTGAAAGGTAATTCATTGGAACGTTTGCTACTTTTTTTCCAAAAAAAAAAGTGAAGAGCACAACAATAGCGAAGATGGCTTGAAACAATGGCATTGGATGGCAAATGCATAACGTGAAGTGTTAGCTAATGGAATCAGAGTCATTAGTGCAGAGGCACATAGGAGCATAAAGCCCGCAGCGCTGGAGTCATTGACACCGCTTAATTGTACAAATTTTGACGACCGGATGATTTGTGAATGGGTATATGACCTCCTCAAGATGTGTAGATACAAGATATCTGTTGGGGGGGAAATTTATTGTTTTGCAGTAGTTTGGGAGGGATTGGGGTGAGAAAATGCGTGGTATTCGGTGAAAGCATTAAAAGTTGCTAATTTGGTAGTTAACGCTTGTTGGTTGCAAGAAATCCGTAGGATATGACCTGTGAATGGATATAACACCTTGAAAAAGGTTTATATGCTGAGAGGTTCTAATTTGGCTGATGATGTTTATCTGTTAGAAATTAGCGGGCAAAGATTTAACCATTTTAGGGTCAGTCGAATATAATGCTATTTTGGAACAGCCGGTTATTTGATAGAAATCATTAAATGAAACCAGCAAATGGTTAAGCGACAAGAAGAGAAAAGAACGTAGTATCTGCCGGTAAAAAAGTTCAATTTGATTTGTCAAGTCAAGAGCTCTTAGGATGCAAAAACAGTCTGCTTTAAATGAAAACCCAATATATTGCTATTTTGGTATTAAAAACCTGCTTTTTGCAAGTAGTCAGTTGAATATGAATGGTAAATCGATATAACACTTGAAAAACATAGTATCTGCTAGTGGTAAAATTTGCCACTAGATGTATGTATAAGTTAAAATGGCCTGCAAAGATTGGTGGTTTTCAGCAGAATGTATAAATATTGCTTTTTGAACATTTAAAACTTGTTATTTGCAAAGCAATCAGTAGAATCGAACGTGTAAAAGGCTGTAATGCCTGCAAACTGTCATATCTGTTAGTAATAATGGGTCCGCCATCTAACGTTTTTTTTTTCAACTAGTGCTTATTTCGTGAATGGTAATACTTAGCTCATGTCTGATTTGACAGATAATTAGTTTTATCCTTCCGCTGAACGAATATGGTTGTGTATACGCTTGAACACCGCTGGGATATATTGCGACATTACTTTGAAAATCATGGTAATGTTGCAGAATGTGTGCGAAAATTGCGTACGGATTTTGGAAGAAGAGAAGCACCGTCAGCTCCGTGTGTTCGTTATCTTGTGAAAAAAAGTGAAAAATCGATAAACCAAAGCGTGGAAAGCCAAAAACAGTGCGTACACCCGAGAATATAGCTGCTGTGGCAGAAAGTGTGCGTGAAACGCCATCAACATCAATTCACCGTCGTTCTCAACAATTGAACATTTCGGAGACATCATTGAGACGAATTTTGCCTAAAGACCTTGGTATGACGCCATACAAAGTCCAATTGGTTCAGGAGTTGAAGCCAACTGACCATCCAATGCGTTTTCGCTTCGCTAAGTGGACCTGCGATCGACTTAGAGAAGATGCCGATTTTGCCAAAAAAAATCATCTTTTCAGATGAAGCTCATTTTGATCTTGGCGGGTATGTAAACAAGCAAAATTGTCGCATTTGGGGTACAGAAAACCCGCACGCATACATTGAAAAGCCGATACACCCAAAACGAGTCACTGTTTGGTGCGGATTTTAGTCCAGATCCAGAGGCATAATTGGGCCATTTTTCTTCGAAAATGAGCAAGGAGTGGCCGTTACAGTCAATGGCGATCGTTATCGGGCCATGTTGAACGAATTTTTGTTCACAAAAATTGAAGAGGAAGATATTGGCAACATTTGGTTTCAACAGGACGGCGCTACGTGCCACACAGCCGAAGCTACACTCGATGTTTTGCGCCCTGTTTTTGAAGATCGCATTATCAGCCGCAGAGCTGATGTCGTTTGGCCACCTCGGAGCTGCGATTTGACACCGTTGGACTATTATTTGTGTAGTGCACAATCGATAATGTGCTTAAAAATTGGACCGATCATTTAGGCTACTGCATGGCCAGCCGAGGCAGCCATTTGAATGAAATTATTTTCCATTATTAACCGGAAGGATTGTACTTTCAAATAAAAAAAGAAATTTGAGAAAATATTCAGTATTATTTTTTATAGCATTTTCAAAAAACAAAAAGTTATTTGGCGGACCCTTTCATGTGCTCTCGATTGTAATTGAAAAATATTGCAGAAGTATTGGTCTTATGGGTTCAAATTCGTATCAAAACACTGTGTGGCAAGGTTTTCTCTTTTCCAGTGATACGCGCAAATATTTTATTTGTGTTTTCGGATTAAAATTTTCGCTAATCAGTTCCCAAAATACAAAAAAGAGTGTAGAAGCTCATAGAGAGTGTAATCAATTAAAAAATCTGGAAATAAATGCTGTTCCAAAAACACAGTTACAGGAACTGTTGAGCTATACAAAAATCAGTGACGGCTGCAGAGAAAACACTAAAAGCAGCTCAACATTGAATTGACGCCACAATGACTGGTAAACTATTTTTTTCCAAAAATAAATCTTAAATTACACAATCAAGTATCTACGACTTAATTGTACAAGTATCTACTGGTTCAAGTACATTCTAATTTGATTTTAATTCGGAAATACCCGAATACCCACAAATGACATGCCTTGCATCATCTCCGACATGAACTCAAATTCTTCCTCCAAGCCATAGATGGCGTCACTATACAAAATTCCATCAGCTGTTCAGATTTCATTTCCAAGGTCGAAGAAACAAAGACGTGTTCCTTACACGAAAACAACGAAATGCCCTCATAGTTTGAGTATGCAATTGGCACGTTGGCTTCTCAAAACCTCATGACACGACATTAGCTACGATATATAGCCAATTGAAGCTTTTCATTTGTAACTAATTGCATGCAATTAAAAAAAAAAGAAAACAAAAACCAATACAAGTAAACTATTCTCAAAGTCAATTGAGAACAGACTCACAAACAAGGGGAGGCGGGGGAGACACAGCACGGCACATCAGTTGTAGGCGGTATGGGGATTCCACTAAATGCCTACGCTCCCGCCATCAGTCGGACTTGATGGTGGTGGTTGCCCCTTTTAACTCCGAAAACGTTTTCGTTGTTTCAGCTGGCATCTTGGAAACATTCCCCATCAACATATTTTGCATGTGTGTGTGCTTGGATTTGTGTGAGAGTTTGTATTCGGATGAATCTGCTTGCAGTTGCTTTTCATAAATTACTTGATGTTTTCTCGAGAATAATTCTCAATTAAACTAATTACAGATGATTGGATGAGGAGGCGGTGTCGGCGGTGGCAGAGGCTACCTAGTTTCATCTGTAGATACTCCAAGCTAACTACCAGCTTTAACTGCATGTAATTATGTAATTATGCAATTAAACCTAGGAGCTTAGGAGTGACACACTGCGAAAGCAAAAGTGATACACTCTGTGTCAGATGAGATGAAATAATTGAGTCACCGAAATTGGGTTTTACTTTTCGGAGGTCTTGCTTAAGATGTATCTTTGAGGTTTCTTTTCAACTCCCACATGATGATGTTTCTTCCATGTGTTGGTGTAGATTTTTTTTTTCGTTTTCAATGAGAATAACAACAAATTCATCCCATTTAATGGAATGGAATGGAAATTATGTCATCGCATTTAAGTTGCGCTTCCGTTGGATAAATTATGCGTGCGTGAGCGCAAAAATGCCATTTTACTCGTCTTATCAAGGGGTAGATGGAGAATTGTGACCGGCACGCAGCTGAACTGCTGAACTGCATATGTCGGACAATTGATGCAGTGATGCACAACGCATAACGTTGTAAATTATGACGAAGATTGCAAAGATGAATGATTCGGTGTCACGGATAGTGGGAGGGTGCATCTAAAGGCTGATTTTAGTTTGTAAGTTGAAGAAGGAGAAGGGAAACTATATGAAGAAGATTTTGCGAAACGAATTGATAGCTGGAGATACTCGGTGAATAATTATTAAAGTTGGAGTAGGTCATGAAAGTGATCGATTGGTTTTGCTGGCCATATGATGGTTATGAACTGCAATCGTTTCGGTTTTTTTTAAGTGAAATTTCTTTTGGGACGGTTTGAAATGGATTTTATGAAACGAAAAAGTGTAACGAAAAAGCGACAACTACAAATGTATTTATGGGGTTATGGCTGCGAGACTCGGTTGTAAAGGGTGATCAATGCGAAATAACACACAAAATTTAAATATATCGTGAAATTCTTATTATTAATCTAAAGAAACGTTCTTGACATTTGCTTTTCAAAGTTAATCCCTTTCAAATGTTGGCCGCAACTGCGCCGTAGCTCGTCAATGCGGACGTTCCAATTTTCGATGACACGTTCGAGCATATTCGTCGGTATTCCGCGAATAACACATGTAATGTTGGCCTGCAATGCTTCAATCGTAGCTGACTTATTCACAAACACCTAAGACTTTACAAGCCCGAAAGAAAAAAGCCTAACGGTGTGATATTGCATGAAAATATTTATTCACCGAAGCGGTCTCTCAATATGTCCATTGTTTCATGGGCTGAGTGGCAAGTAGCGCCGTCTTGTTGGAACCAAATGTTGTGGAGATCTCGGGCTTCAATTTTTGGCATAAAATAGTCCGTTATCACGGCGCAAAAACGTGCATCATTGACAGTTACGTTGGCTCCAGCCTCAGTTTTTTAAAAGAAATACGAACCAATGATCCCACCAGCCCGTAAACCACACCACACGGTTGTTTTGAGTAAATGTAACTGCAGCTCTTGAGCCTCTTCCGGTTGTTCTTCGGCCGATATAAGGCAATTTTGCTTATTGACGTATCCATTGGGTTAGAATTGGGCCTCATCACTGAACAAAATGTTAATCGACAACAGTGTATCTTCAGCCAATCTCTCGAGAGCCCATTTACTGAATCGATGACGCAGGGGAAGGTCAGCCGGCTTCAAGTCTTTCGTCAGATGAATTTTATACTTCAAACCAAGATCTATACGTAGAGTCGCTCATTTTGTTCCTATGACAGGCCAAGTTGTTGAAGACGGCTCTGAATCGATTCATCGCGATTTTCCCCTGTACGCTCGTTAGTACTCAGGGCCGAGCTTTCTCACAACCATTCAAGTGTGGGTGTGTACTTCTTGCACGATTTCGGGACCTCCTGTTTTATGCCGACTCCGAAGGGCTAAGAGATAAGCTTCTCTTGACAATTGATACTACTCGGATGATTTGTCAGATCATCACGAGCGAAGGGGCATTGAAAAATCATTACGGATGGGAATCGAACCCAGACCTTCTGCGCGGCAGTTCATCGCACACTGTCAGCTACAGCCGCTATATTTTCAACAATACGCGCTGGACGAGGTCTATTCGGTCGAGTGTCATCAAATAGTGAATATTGGGTCGAAAATTTCTTGATGGTATGACAATTAGTGGCTTCAGTAGGTCGATTATGGACCCCATAACTTCGCCGAAGCGCACTGAAAACATTCTTCACAGAACGTACATTTTTGTAATAAAATTGAAGAATTTGCAAGTGTTTTCCGAGTGATGAAATGTCAATGAATATTGAATGACACGACTCACGCGCCATCTGTCAAAAAAACCCCTTTTGAATAAATACCTGTTGATTGATCACCCGTTATATCTCATCAAAGTTATGTTGTACGTGCAGTGGTCTAGTGGCGTTAGCCATGTTTAAGGCCCTGTATGGGCTGTTAATGACAGATATTTATTTTTTATTGTATTTTATTTCCAAAGTCAAGTTTCTAATTTCAAAAAACTATAAGAGACATTCGAAGGATGGGTGAAGTGATGACTTATTTCATGGGTGGTGTCCCAACTATCCTATAGGGCAGTATTATGGTATTAATTTCGTCGTTATTTTTGTTCAAAAGTTAGTTAGAAGTAGTTTTATCAATGTTCTTGCACTGTTTTAAGAAATCCCGTATCTATTAGGGTTAGGAGGGTGCGTATCACTAAAATTTCTTGTTACCAGCTAATTGCCGCTTTTATAAAATTCTCCCACCAAATTCTATGCCCCTATGACAAGGTACTTGGACTGAGGATTCACCTATATTAAACTCGTGACATCTCACTAAATAGATTTTAGACTCATCCAAATCGAATAAAAATCTGTTTCACATCTGTTGCAGCTTAACTCACAAAAAAATAATTTTAAAATGAAAATTGCAATAAATATTTTAAAATGCAAATCCCATAGCAACTCAATTCCAGAGGCACAGCTTCCCATCTCTGCATATGATGCGATTGTGCAATTTAATTCCAACATCATGTCATGCACCTGTTACGGTCTCCTAGTCCGACAGCAGCAACAGATACCTTATATGTACTTTAGATACAATTTGGCACCAACTCAACCTGATGCGTGCTGCTGTATCTGATGGTTGTACCGCCCTGACTCCTCCATAAGGAAGAATTTTTTTTTATAAAATTCAGTTTCCATCAAGCCCCATCTCCCGCCCGTTTGATGGAATTTGATATTTTTTGAATAATTTCGCAATCGTTCGCTTGCCGAAAGTGTAATTTAAGCCTGGGATATATATTTTGTTTTTTATTTTTTGTTTGTTTCGTGTTTGCCCGATTTAATTTTATTTTTGGCTTTGTTTTATGTCGTTAGTTGCGTAATTTGTGTCACACGAAGAATGCGAAAAAAGACGTTCAAAAAGAATGAAAAACTGAAAGTTTATCAAAAGTAATTCTATAGCACGGCTTAATTGGAATGGAAGCGAGCTTGAGTGTAAAATAAATACCCTACTCTGACATGCTACCTTAGAAACTAATAACAAATGTCGGTTAGTGTTTTTCTTTTCTGTTTTTTGAAATAAAAATACTAAAGCCGTCACCTGGGCCATCCGAACCATGAAGGCTAAAATAATTTTCAACACAAAAAAAAAAAGCGCGATAATTTAATTTCTCATCGAGTGTTTTTTTAGGGTCCGTACTCAGGGGGGTTTTTAAAGTCATTACTTCGGAGTTAAGTGCGGGCTGACATATAGAACAACGAGAAATGACGCAATTAGGCGTGCAATGATAAAACGAATTATATATGGGAAACGAAAAAAAAAAATAATTCTGCAACAACAATCGAAACAAAGAAAAAAAAACGCAAAAATGAGTGTAATTGCAATTAGACGGAGTTATTGTTATCTTTGTGGTGACTGTGAGTACAACGCGGTGATATTCCTTTGTCAAGTTGTCACATCTTGTGTGAATTTTGACATAACAAATGAGTTGTAGTTTGCATAATCATGGAGTAGTTTGGGAATATTTTAATGATTTAGGCGGCCATTTTGAAGTGGTAACCTTGAAATAGCCAGTTTGTCTGAATACAACTTGGTATCTTGGCGACTATTCACTGTTGACGAATACAGTGATTACTACCAGCCACCGACCTAAATGTTGTAATGATGTCATTACCTAAACTTAAGCGCAGCTAGGGTGCTCAAAATGACCACTTTGGATTTCTTTTTTTTGGAACTATTTGAAAATTCTCAGACAATTGACAAGTTCAAGGAATATTGTACCAATTCTACCGAAAAATGGAAAATGCAGCAAAAAGGGTACATCTTCCTTTGGCCTAAAGAGGCGGCGACTGGATTTATTTTGTATTCAGAAACTTTTCCAAATTAATTGTAAAGGACTAAATTATATAAAAACACCTCACAAATGGAAATCAGTTGTTTATTTTTGAAGTTATTAAATATTCACATAGTGACATAATAGAAGGCGCACCCTATATAACTATATCACGTGTAAAAGGTACATTGTTACAAAGATATCTTGTAACAACAGGAAAAATTAATGCTTCCCTGTTTAGAATAATGTATTTCTGATTTTTATATTCGTTATCATGTATTTTTTGCCAACAAATTCGGATCGGAAAGTATTTAAAAATGGTATTTTCCAAATGAACTATGCGCCATAAGGTATGCAGCGAAAAATATAAATATTCAAATTATGTTAAATCCATACAAATTAACCTATAAATAGCTTAGGGAATGAAACTGGATGATCTTTATACACCATTTAGTCGTATAGTCAGGCATAAACCTTCATAGACTTAGCTTAGAGAAGTGATTTTGTGCTACCAACAAAGAACCTTCATAGACTAAGCTTTGAGAAGTGATTTTGTGCTACCAACAAAGAATTTTTGAAAAAAAATCCAATTTATTGGCAAATTTTAGAGTTTCCTAATTGAAATAACTTATTCAAATATATAAATTACAATAAATTCATGCCAAAGATACACACAATTCAAGAGAAAACCATTAAATCATCTTTTTACCACATTTTGGTATAAAAAAAAACACTAAATTGCTGAAAAAACCTATTCCAAAAGGCATAGCCAAATTGTTAAGCTGACCTTACAAAAGGTTACCCAACAAATCGGTATATTCCGCCATTAACTTTCCAATTTAAATAAGCCCATCTAAATCACTTCACTCCCACACCATTGTTTTGTCAAACAAAAATGTGGGGAAAATATTAGTTTCATTTCGCAGTGATTTACTGCCCTACTGAACCAGTGAAATACTAAAAATAATAATAAATAAAAACCTAAAAGATAATAAAGCTAAACTACTCCACAAACCACAACCATACTCAACAATAGAATAATGGCACACAATCCGAATGTATTTTCTCAGTACGGCGATGTCGTCGACGACGACGAGAACGACAAATAGCGATAACATCGCGAAAAATTCTAATTTCAAAAATACAAATTTATTTACAGTTGGTTTTTGCTTTAGCCTACCCTTAGATACTGCAGTAGTACCACGAGCGTGGGTACTTTTGTTTTATCATCATAAAAACACAAAGTCACGCATTTGGTGTTGGAACTGCGAGTCTGGTTGCATGTGGAATTAGTGTTTCTTTTTGATTAGGAGTGCGAAAAAAAGCAAAAAACAAGCAAAAAAAAAGATAACAATGTCTGAGTGTATCCGGAACTCGGTTCCGACTTTCTTTTTTTTTCTTTCCTCTTGTATAATCAATTATCCCCGTCAAAGAAAATCACTTCACCTCGCTTTGGATCGGAGATTTCCTCATTTTCGTGTTCAGCTTGGCTTCGGTCTACTTCCTTCAAAAATTTCAATCACTCTTCTGTCTCAGAGCCATTGACTTTTATTCTCTCGCTCGTCAATCAGTCATTCACTCGATTGAACCACACCTTGCCTTAGTTGCAGTTGCAAAGTCAAGGTGAAGCGCCGTCGTGCAACTTTGTGGCTTAGTGCCAAAACTGTTGAGCTACCTCAACGAATCGGAAATTTAATATCACTTGACCGAGTGTGTTGCACTAGTTCACGTCCACCAATTGGTGTTCAGGTCTTGTGCATTCAACTGGGCGCACTCATTCATGGGTAAACCGATCAATTAATCGATGTCGACGAGTTGTTTGAAATGATCGCTGAGCATACGTCAACGTGCTCAATCGTCCAAGTGTCCAAATCCAAATGTCCAAACGTCATTGACAGAAAATTTCGCCTGAATCACTCATGTCTGACAATTAGCAATAATCGCATTTCAACGCGAGGTTGACTAGGGGTATCTGTGCGCTTGCTGTCAACTGTTGTAATCGGATTTAAGTATCTGCAAAGCGCCCACCCTACATGTGGTCAAAGGAGGAATCGTTTTGCTGAAGCGACGTCATGCGCGCAGAGCACAATTAACAGGTTCACTTGGCACGTGATTCGAATCTCATTAGCTGGCTGGCCTACCTATCTACCGAAGAGATACAAGCCGCACTTGTCTATTGTTGGGCCGTAATGTGATCGGCTTAAATTTAATTGTCCATCTCAAATGGGTATACGATGAGGTGTTGACGGGTTAGATGGAAGATTCTAGCGTGGTTAGAATCGCACTGGAATGCGGAAATCAGCTTCTGGCTAAAATGTTCTCACACGACGAGAGAAAGATGAAAAGATACTTCTTGAGGGAAAAAGATGGTCGCGTTGCCAGCAGATTGCTTGGATTGATGTGTGTGGGGATGTGTGTAGTTTCAATTACCCGAGAAGATGTTGGTGGTGCAGACATGGGAGCTGCTTGATATGTGGGTCGATTTTCTTTGGCAAATTGCGACACTTGTAGTGAGCAATATGAAGACGTGAGGAAGGCCTTATCTGGAAAGGCAATCGTTGGCAATAGTTTAAGGGTTTCTTTTAGTTTTGATAGGGAAATGTGTTTGGATTTTTTGAATAAATTTCTTGATGGTGGTCTTATAAATCATGTATCTATGTGTAGTACGCATTTGATAAAAGTGGTGCCGTACATTAACATGATATTAGCATATATTAGAAATTCCTTAACACATAATTAAATATTCCGCATACCTTGATAGCACTTGTTTATCATGATCAATGTTTTTTTTTTTTGATATTTTTGGTGTGATTTTGAATGTTTGCTAAAGTGGCGCCCAACGAAGAGACCTCTTAAGTCATTTGCTTTGCAACAGGAATACCAAATATATAGGAAGACTTGATTAGATAATCTTCATAGCGATCGAAAGTACACATGTCGGAAATATTGTCCATATCACGAAACAAATGCAAATCATCCTTCAAAATGCGCCGCAAGGTGCACATAATGTGGTGGCAATACGACACATACGGGTTCCCGGCAACACTATATCCAACCGCTTTAACCAGTTCATTGGTCTAGGGCGTTGATGATTGGCATCGTGGACATGCCTACTAAATCGTGATCAACAAAATTCGACACCAAATTTTGTACATACCGACATAAGAGATGGCACAACTTGTATTAAACTAAGTAAGCCAAATAAAGTGATTTATAGACCTTACAAATTTAAGTTAGATTGATTAGCTTCGGTATATAAACTCTCTGCTGGACACCCTCATTTTTGACATAACCTCAATTTCAGCTTAAACATATGGGAATCTGTATAACAAATTTTTGGAAAATGTGTTTGTTTATATTTCGCCGATATATAGTACTGAGCCACTCCCCCTTTCTGGATGCAAAAATCACTAAGCAAAAGCATTTTGTACAATAGACTCTCAGACTTTTTTCCCAATGAATGCCCATTTGTTGCTTAAGCCTGTCGACAAGAGTTTCCTCCCAACCCATATGAATGACTTTTATAGTGTACGTTTTTAACGCACCACTGGTATTTTAATGGGTTTCAGTCATTCTGTCGATTTTCCATGCGACGTGATGATGTTTTATGAAATTGTAAAATTCTATTAATTTATTAATGTTGCTATCACAAAATAACTCGCTTAAGCTTAGTCTATGTGCTTTCATGACCGCAATATTGCCTCAATTGTGTATAAAGAACATCCAATTGCATTGGCATTGCTGTATTTATACTAATTAATACGAATTTGACAGAATCCGAACATTTATTAATTTCGCTGCATACCTTATGGCGCATAGTAGAATTTAAAATTTAATATTTTGAAAACTTTCTGTTAACATTTTGTTTCAAAAAAAATATGATAATGAATCTTAAATATAAAATACAGATTATAATTAGTCAAAGGTAAGGCAGGGAACTTTTTTTCGTTATCTAAAGTGACTCGAACATTTATTTTTGTTGATAAGTGGCAAGTTATTGGGAATATAATTCTTCAAACGCTGCAAAAACTTATGAATCAATGAATTCAGCGAATTAGGTTCATAATTGATATTTGAAAGATAATTAAAAACCATAAAAAAGGTTTTATTATATCAAAAGCAAGTGCTTATATTTTAAATGAAATACGCTCTTCAAATGTTTTTGAAAAAAAAAACTACACACACTTTAGATACATCAAACATAACTCAGCCCACTTATAAACCAATAAATCCGATTTATGATCAAAACATTCAAAACATTTCGACTCAACTTTTATTGGTATTTAATAATTGCTTAACAAATTGACAATGGAAGCAATTCCTCTCCCTAGTCCCTGTACATAAAATTGGATTGGTTACATCAGCGGTTATTATCATTTGCATTGTGTTGTTATTGTTCGATTTGTGGTTGCGTTTTGACCTAGATTTTCACCATATAGCCATTCTTGTTGCTTCGCATTTTGAATTCTGAATTCTACATTCTACATTCACAATCCAACCAAACCGACATCAACTTTTGTGGCACACCGAGAATCAACAAAGCAGAAAGCAATTAAATGATATAAATATTATTTTCATGTTTTTTTTTTTATAAAACTTTTCCGCGTATAAAATGCGGATAAGTTTTTATTTCCAGCTTCGTTTCCGTCATGCAGCGAACTGAAGTTCTCTAAGTACGAGTATAGTAATGATGATGAAACCCAATTAACTAGTCAAGCATGAGTTCAAAGAATGGTTGAGAATGAACCTATAAAATGATGAATGCACCAGCAGGAGTCGACGATCAATAATAAATGAATGAATTCATTTCTAGGATTTTTTTTTTATTTTTTTTTTGGAGATGATTTTCCGAAATGTACTTAGTTCCGGCCAAGCTCTCAGTATCGCACTCTTTGTGGGGGGCCATTGTAGTGTGTATATTATACGAGTACTTTTCATCTTTTCAAATTTAGTGATGTGAATACTTTTTTTGCATTATTTATCCGGTGTGTCAAGGATAATTGGACAGGCAAATAGTGCTGAGTTTTTTTTTGTCAAATTAGAAAAGTTTTTCATTTTGTACCGCAGATTTTTGGTCAGGTTTATGGGGGTTAGGTTATAATGGATTTTATACTTGCTTTTAATGGGAATGAAATATTCATATTTATGTGATATGACAGCTTAACATACCTGGAAAGAGAGAACAAAAAAATGAATTAGCATAATTGGGTAGAGAATTGTTTGCAATTAAAGATTTACTTAATAGAGAGAAATGAATAGGGTTGAGGCAAGAGTGAGGGAAGTATCTATCAGGTTTTTTATTTATTTCAAGGAAGAAACGTGGGTGGTTTTTGAATATTTAAATCCTGAATTTTATTGCTTTCAAAATTATAATACAGTGTGACTCAATGGTTAGATACTTTCTATTTTACAAAAATCAAATCTTATTTTTTTTATTTTCTACATATGAAACAATCTTGGACGATTTTGTTGACCTTCCTTGCTTAAGAGAGAACCATAAACACTACGAAATGATTGAATTAAAATTAATTACTAGTTTTCTCTAGAAGCTTGCGTATTTTTTCCATAAATTTTATACAAAAAGCCTTTTTTTGTCAATAAATTCGAATTTTTTTCCAAAATTCTCGATGGTTACACAAAATCATTCACCTCAGCTTTGTTGAATTTCTCCTTTTTTTGACAGAGGCATTAATTATGCACAACGACCATGCAATTTTATTCCCCATTCCAGTTCTTTTTTAAATTGTATGGATTGGACATAATTTAAACATTTACATATTTCGCTGCATACCCTATGGCGCATAGTAAATTTAAATAATAGCCTTTAAATAACATAAAGCCATTTTGTAGAGTATACCTTAGGATCTTGTTTTACTTTAAAATGATAAAAGATAACACTAGCTCAGTTGCACTTAAAAATCCCTTCGCGATCTACAAGAAATCCGCATATGGATCGAACTTTTTTTTCCAATTTGCTGGGAATACTAGTTGATGGATTTATTCTTGATGTTTCACAAAATTATTTTATTTGCTGTGAAGTAAGGAAATTGATATTGGACAGATAAACTTCGAGTTTGTTGAGAGAATGTTTTTCTACTTGATAAAAAAAATCTATCAGAAGCAGATGTATCCAATGGTGGGAATCGCTAACCGACTATATTGCAACTCAACTGATATTCGATATTCAAGACAACTTTTTTAAGTCGACTTAATTGACTGTTTGGGAATGAGAATATTATTCACCGGTATAAGGAAAGATTTTTCAAAAACCAACTTGAAGTGTCCAACTGGGGGCAGTTAGCTAAGAACCGGGCTAATTGGTGAAACATGTTGGTTAATGCTCAGGTTTATTCCGGACTGTAGTGCCAATTAATAAGTAGGTACTACGGATAAATCCAACTCTGAATTTAAGATCTGCCTGAAAGATCATGGAATTTAAGGAAAAGTATTCAAGCTAAAGTCAAAATAGATACCCGCAGAGGCTATCAGAGAAAAAAATCAGATTTTTGGATATTTTTTGGGAGAAAATCGATTTTTTCACCTCCAAAACATTCAATGCCCTTATCTCTGAAACTAAGACTTCAAAGGGAATTCTGAGCTTAATCCGAGACCAATTCATCTTAGAACGTCATTTACATTTGTATTATCTGCCACCCAATTTTGTTTGAGAGGACATTGCGATTCAGAATTCATATATTTCAAGTAAAAGGTTGAAAAACTCGCCATATAAGGAACCCCCTAAAATTTGGCCTAAAAAATGCTAAGAAAAAGTAAAAACATCTGAAGCCTAGAAACCCATCGTTAAAATATACATCCCCAAAAGTGGGCATGGTCTGCAGACGAAATGTGTATAGAAAGATGTCAATGTGTTGTCATTGAATCATTTTTTGATTTTTTTTAAATGCCTTACGGTTGGACCAAATAAAATTTTTATTAAAGTGGGCGTGGCAGTGGGTAAGTTTTTAAAATTTTTTAGACTTGTTCTGCTTTGTCGAATAGAGAGTTTATATACAAATTGCTATGTCAAAATTGAGAGCCCATAAATCGGTGACACACGGATGGACGGACGGGGATAGACATGCATGGCTAGATCGACTTAGATTTCGATTCGATTTAATCTACAATATGTCTGCTAAATTATTTTTCTATGATACAAACTTGAAACAAATATAGGCCATAGGGGTGCCTATAGGAAAGGGTTTAAACACTGAATCTAGCTAGTCATTGCACCATAAACAGAAAGGTCCTTGCAACAAGCACTAGCTATGTGAGTTGATGCTTGAGAGGAAAATATGTAGAGTTCAGAAAAATAACCCTTTTCCCTGGTACCCTCTACACTTCATGAGAAAGTTGTAGTATCTTGCAAGTCCAAAAAGTTTAAATTGTTAGGACAGCTCTTCGAGGCATACGTACGCAACATAGCTTGATCTTATTTGGTGCTCGGCTATAAAACAGAAGGAAAATAGACGGAGTGCAATCAGATTAGTTTAGGTTAAGGGATTTATCCTGACAAAATAACCCCAGACTTGTTAGGACAGCTCTAAAAGGCATACATACGCCGGTTATCATTTTTGTTTAACTGTCATGCCTAAAAAGCATGAGGATCTTTCTGACAGCTGAGGTAAAGATCATTCGCATGATCATATAAGACGTTTGGGATGTAACACAGACGCCACACAGATGGAGCAAAATGGAAATATTTAAGGTCGATGCGTTTAAAAAGTCCTAACGTCAATGTTCATATAACATCGTAGAAATTGACAGGCTTACGAATTTTGGATCATCCAAATTCAACACTAGAATTCTTAATCAGAAATCGGCTTGCCCATTTTGATGGTCAAACCTGTGAACCCCAGAGTAGATCAGTGGGTTGTTGTAAAGTAGAATTTGTCGAGATTAAAACTGCGAACATTTTTTCTAATTCCATCATTGGTTTGAAAATTTAAAAAAATCGAGTGGGAGTTCACAAGTGAAATACCCTCTTATCCCATCTAAGTACTAACCGTGCCCGACGCGTCTTGATTTCGGTGATCAGACGAGAACCGATATTTTTTATCTCTTCTTCGTTACACTTTTTCGTTTCATAAAATTCAATTCACATCGTCCCAAAAGAAGTTTCAAAAATGAACTGTTGAAAAAAGTTGCACAAATCTTTAGAAAGTCTTTAGGAGTCTAGCTGTTCTTTTTGTATTATCCCCCGGTGTACCAAATAGAATGATCCTAGCCTTCCTAAATACTTACAACCCTACTAATCCTCTGTGGAGTTCTGAAATTTTGAATTAAAATTAAAAATATATAAACTGATGGTTCCAAAGCTACAATTACTTCTGAACCAACAATAACCACCTCAAGCTATACCACTCGATACCTTTCTCAGGCTTAAAAAATTCATTAAACAATCCCCTGCTAGGGATATCCAGCCAACACTTTTAAAATTCAATTAAAAGTTGATTGCCTCTGTTCCTCGTATATCCTTGGGATGTGTTTACTTGATATTAAAATAAAATTGGTTTTCAAAACTTTTTGTGTCACTTTATTCACAAAGCGAACACGAAATCGAACACCAACACAACTGATACCGTTTCGATATCCAATTAATATCAAGCCCACATTTAAAATCAATAATGTAATAGATCATGATTCCAAAAGCAATACAAACTCGAGCCCTTATCCCCGCCCTAATGACAGGTTACCCTATTGGAAGTACTATTCGTGACCATTACCTATGAATTACGAATTTTTTTACGAAATTGATGGCACACATTTTTAATTATTAAGTAACAGTGAAATGGAACACGCTAAGTAATAGACCAAGTTAAAGATGTTTACTAAGTTGCAGTCAAGCGAGTAAGCAAACTCTTAACTTATGTTGTTGACACTTGTTCTGTCAACTGACAGTGTAAAGTTGTTTGCATGCTTGTATATCTGTTAAAGTTTTATTGCCCATTCGTGTCTAATTGTTTGTTTGTTTGAGTAATAAAGAAGCACTGTGGATGCAATTTATTATATTTTTAACTAGGTACACAGTTTTATATTCTGTCAATATTGTTCGACGAAGGGAAGACAACATGATACACAAATTCGTGTTTAAAAATGCAGTCTTTACTGGCATTTGCTTCGTTGATTGGTGTGCAACTGAGATATTAGTTGCGAAAGTATAATGTTTGGTCTATTAACTGGCGCCCAATTAGGGATCTCTAAATTTAGATCGCCAAACACTGCCCATTGATGCCTTATTTTATTTTATAGTAGTGCTGTATATAGCTGATATGTTTAAGGTTCAATCTTTCAGTTTTCGCGTTTTAGACGGCGTACAAAAAGATACGACGAATACAAATATGGAAATATAAAATCTATTTAATTGTCTTGTTCTCTAATTCCTTTACCACACAAAAAAGATACAACGAATATGAAAATTCCAATATTCTTCAATGATTTTAAAATTTTTGAATTACACAGGCATTTTCTGCAATTTTTCACCAACTAACTGGCGCCCAATATGTGAGCCCTAAATTGTACTTGCAGAACACTGTCATTGTCTGCCAGTCTGCCATATATCTGATAGATATGATTAAACTTAAATCCAGCATTTTGCACTTTCTTAGTGAAAACTTTGTATTTTGAGGGTCATTGTCATAGCTTCAACTAAAGAATAAACTAACTGGTGACGATCAGTCTTGTTAAACTTTGTAATGAGTGATCTCCAGAAATTGCTGGCTATTAGATGACAGTCACTGACAGCTTGCCATTAAACGATCTTAAGCATCTGCGATCACTTTTGACACACGAATTTTGATGAAGACCTGTGTTGATTGCTAATCACAGTTTGGCAGACAGCTTGCCTATGAGAGATCTTAAGTTTCGGCAATCGCTTTTTGAGATCCAAATTGTAATGAAGCCCTGTTCCGGATAAACAAGTATTCGAATGTTTAACTTCGGGAAGTCTTGGTTGTCATTCTTAAGCTATTTTTGGTATCAGCCGTACTTTATGCATCTATTGAAATTTACGGACTTCGACAAGTAGATATCTGCTGCTATTTGTAAGGTGAAAGACCAATTTTTGGCATTACACACGTATCTATTGAAATAACCGTACGGGGTTCGACATGTATCAGTTGTCATTCTTAAGGTAAATGCCAATTTTTGGCTTTAAGCACTTATCTCTGGTAATAGTCAGAAAGTTGTTGGAACTAATTTATATCACGCCGTATAGGTATTTGTCGGAAATCCTACAGCTGAAACAATCCTTTTTAAGATCCATAAACGTAGGTACTTGTTTGAGTTCGGGTTGAGTAACTACAATCATTTTAAAAGTAAAAGATATTTTTTTAAACCCAACTAGTTATTCTGTAACCTTTGACATTTGCTGACTAGTATTTTGACAGTTTGGAAGCCATCTTTTTGCGAAAATGAAGAATCCTATTTGAGATACATTAAAGGAAATGCTTGCATGAAGTTGGGTTCAGTGTCCAGGTCCACGATCATTTTGATAACAGAAGATATACGGTCACATGGAGGTACTTATTGTATGATCTTTGTTACTTGCATACTAGTACTTTGGCAAATTAAAAGCATATTTTTGCAAAACAAGAACAGACCTTCCAAGATCCATTAACGCAAATACGACATTAAGTTCGAGTTTAGTATGCAAGATCATTTTGATGGCAGAAGATACATTTTCACAGGTAGCTAGTTATTCTATGATCTTTGACACTTGCTGACTAGTAAATTGCTAGTTTCGTAGCCTTTTTTTGTTTTAAATAAAAAAAACTTTTTAAGATTTATTTGCTGAGTTTTTGTCCAGAATCCATGATCATTTTCATGGCACATGTAACTTGTTATTGTACAATCTGTATGATATTTGTAGACTAGTTATTTTCTAGCTTTGAAACATTTTTTAGTCATATAAACCAATAATTGACTTCTGAGACCATTATGAAGGCAGAAAATATATGCAGCTAGTTGTTGTACGACCTTTCAAATGTACAATCTAGGACTTTCACAACTTTTAAATAATGTTATAAGAGTCTCTGTGTATATCTGAGATCTTCAGACTTGTGCTTTGCCAGCTTCGGAAAATATTTTGAAGAAACATAAAGCATTGAGTGTGGAGCGATGAGTTCTAAGAGAATTTGGAAGACAGAAGATACGTTTTTACATGAAAATAGTTTGTATAACACTGAAATGTTCAATCTAGTACTACCACAGCTTAAAAAGACGTTTTTCCGATTTATAAGGCCATAGTTGTGTTCTGTGCGTATTTTTAAGACTGTTTACTCTGACCATACATTTTGTTAGTTATGAATACTCACGGGCTTCGCTAAATACTCGTCACTACATTTTTCGCAACGATGGTTCATCATAAAGTAAAAAAATGATGCCTCATGTTGGGCGCCAGTTAAAAAAACATTTACCGAAATGGTGTTTCTTTTTCCGTTGACTTTCTTTTTTTCTAAACTCAACTGGTTTCAAACTTGAGGTAGTAAGGGCCTTTACCTTGTCTCCTATCGGAACCTAAAATATTAAGCTGAATAGTCAACGTCTGACATCAATATCTCAAGGGATTAGTGAAATACAAATTGGTCAAATGTGAATGTTTCTTTGACCGATTGGTTAGGGCCTCTCAATTCTGCAATCAAATTTAAAATTTCTGCTCGATATAACTGCCATGGGGGCTTCTTATTTTTCAAAATCACTGAAATGTCATCCATCTTCTAGAGCAACTGCGTCATGAAATGTATCCTTAAAGTTACTTTTAACAGAACCATATGCATTTTAGCATTTCGCTTCCCCGTGGACCACTCCAGATATTATCATCCTTCAAAATATTTGCGAAAAACTAGAAATAGAAAAGTACCATCCGCATCAACTACACCACGATGGCTATGCTCTTTTGACTTTTACTTTATCAATTTGTATGCATAGTTTTTCCAACCTGGGCTGAGACACAGCTACCACTAACCACCATGACCGCCCCCTCCCGGAAAGTAAGAAAAATGCAGAAAACATTTGCAGAATCCTTGTTTATTCATTTTCATTTGCAAAGTGAAGCATCTATTTGGTTTTCCGTGTTCAATTTGCAGGTTAAAAACCATGCAAACCAACATAAAAATTGTCCTGAAAGGAATGGTATACACGGTGGCATTTTTCGTCCTGAACAAATCTTTAAAAATACGAACACGAAAAGCAAAAAGGAAAATTGGTTTTGCTAGTTCTCCTCTCATGCGGTGTACGTTTTCATATTTCCTTTCTGTTTATTATTTTTTTTTTTTTTGAAAGGAGGAAAAATCATCGACAGCAGGATCTAAACAAAAAAAAACAAGGATCTAAACGAAACCCCTGAAAAGCCTATCCTTGAATGAATTCTGAAGCTGTAGAACCCTTCGTTTTTTTTTTGTGTGGAGGCGGAGAGACTTGCGGTGAGTAGCTTCGGCTTTTGACTCCAAGTGAGCTGTGGTTCTGGCCGGCCATCAGTGAAAAATGAATGAATGAGGAGTTGTTTGAATATGGCCTCTCTCCTGGCACTTGGGCGCTTTCTTTATGTTTGTTGGACGTTCTTGATGGGCAATGATATTGAATTATTAAACAACACAAATATAAAAAAAGGAAGACCCAGATCTGCCATAGGGAAAAAGGATGCACATTCCATTCAATTTGGCACGGCCATGTTATGGTGGGAGTAATGAGCTGTGCGGTGGAGGCCTGGTAACCGGCTCATAATTTTAGTCCTTTGAATTCATATTAAAGCAAACATTCGAGAGATGAATTGAATTGGATTTTCCTGTGATGTTTTCAAACGCATCCTGACCGGTGATGAACTCAACTGTTGGCTTAGGTTAGTGAACCAACCATTTGCAATTTGAATAAGTCCGAGCATTAAAATGTCACCCGATAAGTGCTGTCTGGTGGAGAATCGGGGCCAACATACGGATGGCAAATAAATGATTCGGCTTTGATGTTTTAAATAAATATTTCTGTCAATTCAAAGTAAGTGGGGTTCAGTTGAGGGTGACTTTTTTCCCATCGTTATTGATGCGATTGGAAATTTAGTTCTTTTGGTCTGGAACGCAGGATGTGATGAGAACTTTCGTTTAGTACAATTTCGTAATAATTTCGATTTATTCGAAGCGAATATGATGTCCCGTTTACCATTCGATTTTTTATTGCGAAGCTATTTTAATATACGAGTGACTTTTTGGTTGGGATACGTAGAATTTCGGATAACAGTTCTTTAAAGTCTGTGAAGCTATGAATGACTACTTTAACAAGTTTATTTCTATTGCGTCTATATTGCTTACCCATCGAAGATAATATTTTGGTTAGAAAAACTAAGATCTGGTGAAATATTTAAAATGGCGCCCAACGCAAGACCACAAATTTGACGGAGGCTAGCATGTTCGACCGAATTGAAGAAACCACATTAAGTATATTCTACACTTGTACGAAAGTTAAAAAAAAAGTTCGGATGCATAAAAGCATGCCTGAATACTGCCCATCTACGATATACGATCCCATGACAGCGTATCGTAACGACAATCGTTGTTGTTGGTATTGACCACTTCCAAAATCTTCTAAAGTTAGCCTGGTAGTTGGCCTCAACGTCGGTCGAAGCGAATGCGCTATAGGTCTGTAGCGGACCAACTTGAGAATCGTACTTGACGCATTCATCATGGAACATCCAAGTTGCGGGAACCGGCTGAAAGCAACTGAAAGATCGACATCATGAACGATGATGATCAATTGGGCCTCCTACTGGTCAAACTATTTGGTAACGCTGTTGGACAGGGTCTGACATACGTTATCTTTTTCTTAGGCTGTACTTCTGTGCCCTTGGTCATGGTTTCGAAGAGTTTCTTAAAATGCTGCCAAATATGGCTCGGGCCTGTACTTTACTTCTACAAATCTTGACAGTCTTGTTCTAAATTTAGATAATATAATCGTTTGCTGGTGGTACCTTAATACGCTTTTGGAGAATGGCCTTTTGATGCTGGACGTGGGTGTACTTGGACCACCTAACTAAGCGAGACGAGGCACGTTTAGTTTGGACTGATGCAGTAGCTCTTCGGTCTTTATTCCAAGAGCTGGTTGATGGTCTTTTTGACAACAGCTTGCCTAATGCCCAATAGTGCTCAAGCAACTTTTTTGTGGACTGGGTACTACTTTGGCCATAAATATCACAGCGAATTAGGTTCTTTTAGGTTATGTTCAAATAAAAATGCAAATTTTGGAAGGCCCTTAAAAAGAAAAGATATTATTTTAATTTGGAAACGGCCGAAATCAGGTCTACAAAGCAATGATTGGATGGTAGACATTATTTATAATCTGGGTACTCTTTAAAGAGTTAAGTAAGATCCTAAACACTATGATGACTTACGCAATGTCAGGTGCCAAAGCATGGTAGTGTGAGCCGAAGATCTACAGAACTACTTTTTATTTCGTTGAACAATGAATTTACGCCTAACCTTAAGCCTCACAGGCGAACATATTACCACCATACCTTGATTAAACATGAATTCCAATACATATAAGGAAAATAATTTCTAAAACTGGCGCCCAACATGAGGCAACGCATATAAATTGCTTCTATCCAGAATGTTTTGTACAGTTAACTCCTCCAAAACAGAGGAAATCAGCAGTAAAATCCTTTTTTTTAAACCAAAGCTTAAACAATGAAAGTCCCTGCTGGATAGCTTGTCTAAACCGTCCTGAATTTTGCGCTTATTAAAGAGAAAAGCCTGAGGATTTACTAAATCAGCTCATGTTGGCCTCCAGTTATCTTCTCCCGGTGACTAAAGTGTTTTTCATATCTCAACTGCTTTGCATCGTCTATATGGCTGATCTAAGTAAATTTGTCTAGAAATGAAATTCCCTTAAGGAGCAGCTAAAGAGGGGTACCTTGCTCTACCTTAGTGGTAAGCGAACAGTCATATGATCGCATAAATACACACTTTATAATGAATCACTCCTAACCAGTCGCGGAAGGTATACATTATCTATTGTTTTAATTTTAACTGGCGCCCAACGCAAGGTTATGTTTAAAATGGTTTCGTTTAGTTAAGTCAAAAACCAGTCTAATTTCGTCTTGCAACTTCCGCTCATACTTTATTTGAATATCACACTATCACTTCCTTAAAATTCACTCAAACAATTTTGTTTCATATTCGCATCTAAATATTTAACGCGTTTCATTTCCTAAGGAACTATCCTCCAGTTATTCTCTCTCTCTCTCTCTCTTTTAAAAATTCTACCTTATCAAATAGGGAAATAGCTCCCAAACAGAAGAGAAATGTTGCATCAATTTGTTCCCATAAAGTTCCTCATGTTTAATTTCACATTCATGCAGGAGGCCAACGAACGTCGGTCGCCTATACCAAGAGGATACCGCTCGCATTCATCTCAATAGTTCTATACAGGATTCAGTTTGTTCATGTATTTTTTTTTTTTTGTCTATTTTTCCTGCTCATAGCCACCTATATGGTAAAAGTGAAAAAGATTATCCTGAGGTTGCTTATAAAATATCAAAATCCAATGAATATCCAAGTACATTTCTACGGTCTTCTATATTCCTCTGGGGAAGGGGGGCGGAGGAGGACAGCGGCATTCATCCACTCACCACTGATAAGGTATTCATTTTTTGTTTCTAAGAAAAGAAAATAATTCGAAACACATAGAGTGAAACTTGGAAAAGTTTTTTAAACGGTTTTGCAGGATGAAAAGTGCTGTGGTGTCTGGTGTCCTTTCCAATGTTTCGTTTCCATTGAAATGGACATGCGATAGGGAACTGACACATCAACCGCAACCTATGTTGACTTTAGTTATTTTTAAGAAAATACCTTTTGGGAACTACTGTGATGTGTCAAGGAATGCATTAAAATGTTTGTTTTAAGGGGAAGAATGTATATTTTTCGTTGTTTTACCTGTCAGGGATATAAGGGACACATTAATATCGTAATGGATGAGTCTTATTGAACAGGGGTTTCTTTTCATTTCAGATATTCTGCAATTTCCAGGAGAAAGGGGTGATCTGGATGTATTTCCCTTTTTAAAACTTAGTTTCTTTATTTGAAGTTTAATGTACAACTATGGCAAATGTACCTTTATCCAGTCGAAAAGGTATATTAACCTTCTTCGTAGTTGGCAATATCAGTAAAACAAGTTTTTGTTTGTAAAAGGTACGACACTTTTTGATTATTTAGCTGGCGCCCAATATGATGCGCTTTTACAAAGCATGGACCAAGTTTGTTTATTGTTGTTGCACGCTCCTGACATTTTTAATTTTAAGAACGAATATCCATGGAGAATAAGACAGATGAACAACGCGTATTACAGCAACAACAATAAGTTGTGAGGTCTGGAAGAAAATCATCTCGATGAGGCGGAGTTCTATTGTCGCATTAGGGAAGCATTGTATCTAGAACAAACCAAAGTCCATGCCTCTGTTTATTGCACACTTTATGCTGTGATAAGACCATACTACTTCAAGAATGTGGCATTCGTTGAGATTTGAGTATTCTAGTCTGATCCACATCCCATGCATCCAACACGTGCCACTGTGTACGGTGAGCATTTCATGATGACGGAGTGCTAGGACCATTCTTTTTCGAGAGTATGACTCGTGACCATCAGTGACGTTCCTCTGGTCTCAAATTTCTGAAATGCATATCGAAGAAATGTGATTTCAACAGCAGGTCACAACCAACAAGTAACTTGAATCTAATCTCGATCCATGTCATTTTGATTGATTTGATCACAATTATGCGATTTGATACCGACTTTCTCTTGGAGTTTTTTTTTTTTTTAAAAAGGAAAAGGGAAGTGTGGCAAAAACCGAAAAATAAGTTCTATACTGAAAGATGAAATTCAACGCGCTATTGATGAAGATAATCCGTCAAGATGCTTTCGAAAATTGTCTCAAAAGAACGAACGGGTGTCATCAGTCATGATATGGACGATCGACAATTTATGTGCTCTTTTTAACCTAGACATCTACACTCTTTAAATCATCAACCCTTTTCAAATAAATAAGTTTCGCAATTGGCGGTCTTAATACAAAAATACAAATTACTATTCTCAAGCTCATATATTTACGTCTGAATCCTTTGGTAGTACTCTAACTATAGCGGTGTATATGCTGCTTCCTAGATTAATTTATATCTCGCAGAATCATATTAAATATACCATAAAACACGGAACCATTCATATAATGAGAGAACACATTGGTTCAATCTTATAGGTTTACCCATATCCACTTAAAAACGTCCAAAGTTGAAAGAGCATGAATTTTTCAACTTCATGACTTAACTGGCGCCCAAAGCGACGACTTATATATAAAAATGCCTTCCCAGTTTGAAGAAACTTTTTTTTTTGTTTTAAAAATAAACGTTTTCTTAAGGAGAAAATACATTTTCTTATATACAGTAAAGCCCTCACTCAAACTACTAAAGAGATCCTATACAAGACCTTGATCATCTATGTCAAGGCGCTGAAAGTCAATAAAAATAGAATCTGGAGATATTGCAACTGAGATCATTTTCTATGTATTGCCAAACACAAACGTCAAGTGAAACTTCTTTTAGGATGATGTAAATTGGATTTTATGAAACGAAATGGTGTAACGAAAAGGAAATAAATTGCTATATTTCTCGGTTTACCACCTCCATCGTGCATTCATCTCATTCTCTTATAAATTAACCAGAAAACAGTTTCATTTCAACCGTAAAAAGAGATTTTGTGAAGATATGAAAAGCAAGAAGGTATGAAAGCATAAGTAAAATGGATGAGATTGAAATAACAGGACATAAATTCAAGGATTTCAATGAAGCTAGAAAATATCTCTAAATACTTACATTTCTTGAATATACAAAATCATAAAGTAGGATGCCAAATATTGACTTTTCATTAGCTGTTGACCACGAATTGTTTAAAATGTATTTATTGCATCAATTTAGTCTTGTATGACAATATTTTATGTTGTGAACCTTAGCTTAGGTCATTATCGTCTCTAAGAAGTCAATTTAACTTACAACATAGAAGATATCAATCTTATTTTGTCTTTAACTGGCGCCCAACATGAGGGACTATTGCAAACAGGGTAAGCTTGATTAGAAAAATGTATCTGTGGAACGCATATTCAATAGTTTTACATCTTTTATAACCTCATCAATCTAGGCTTGTGATGTAAATTATTTATTAAAAACGGGATTGATAAGTACGTGAAAGCTCTGTAGAACTCGCCATCATTAGTTGAAAGACTATATTTTAATTATTCAGATAGATGAACTTAATTTGTTAAGCTTGTTCTTAATACAACTAAGGCGAAACTACAGAGTGGTCCGAATTCAGTATTAACTGCACATTTCAAACTGTAAGAAATAGATCCACTTGCAATAACTTATTCAATCATTCGATGGTTGCCTACATAAAGTCAATAAAAAAAAAACCTGAATAACAGAATAACTTAAATAAATATCTTTTCCAAAAAATATATCCTCATAAATCTCAAATGATGGTCTCAGAATAAGACAGAGAACTGAAATTTTCATTCAGACTCTATTCATATCCCAAAGCCTTTAGCAACCAGAAAACAAAGATGAATCTCTGAAAGTAAAACCTACAAAAAAATGATGAATAGCTAATGCCGATAATTTTCCATTGCGTTAAGCCCAAAAAGATGTCGCATGTCAGTTCTAATAACCCATCGCAGGCGTAGGCACACAATTCAATTTGCTTCATGACCCACTTGGCGAAATTCAGACAAACAAAAACGCAAAATCACGCCTGGTGTCATGTCAAAATGTCAATCTCAATTTTCTCGGATAATTTTACACGCCACCCACCCGAAATGCCAGAGGGGAGCCGCCAGCCAACATTCTTTATATCCTTACACCTAATTTTCATTAACTAATTGATTTGAGGCGAAAACAATCCAGATCCACCCAAGGACATGGCGATAAATTTAATTTGATTTTCACAATGTCTCTCTCTATCTCTCTCTTTCTCTGATGCATTTCTGCGAATGAGAAAAAAAATACCTTTGCACCTTTCCAAAGCAATATAAAATAAACCGTTTCTTGTTTTTCCTTCACATAAATACCTTCCATTGTGCAGTTAAGCCAGGATGTGAGCATCTCCTTTAGCAGGAAATTCAAACTTTTTCCCAAGGTTTTTGTTATTCCATTTGAAGTAGTGCGCTGTAAAAATGTGTTCTTTGAAGGAAATATCCTTATTGTTAGTCTTATCCTTAGTTTTGTTCTTATTTGTGCAAGTACTCAAATAATTTTCATGCTTTAGAACTACCCAAAGGACGATATCAGTTAAAAAGAAAATTTCATGATGATGCAGAAACTATAGAATCATGGGAGGAGGGACTGCAAGTACGATGTTACATACAGAGCACCAAAGCTGTGTAACAATGAATGCAATTGCAGGAGCACAGGACTCTGTAGAATATAATATAGAGATGTGTGCTGAGCGTGCCTTAATGCAAAAACGGAAAACTAAATTAGTTACTTTTAAGGTGATTGCCTGAGCTTTTGGATTTTTAAACGAAATGAGAAGAAGGCTTAATTAGTTGGTCCTTCGAGCCGGATAGCACTGAGAGGAAGAAACTAAATGGATCAGACGTAGGTACAGTTTTGTTTGGTATTTGTAAGATGTGAGATGGATAATTGCGGTGCAAAGAGAAAGATTTCCTTTGAGAGAATCCAGTATATTCAGTTTGGTTTGGTGGTTGGTAATTTGTTGAGACGACCAAAGGATTTCAAGGAGCTCGTTTGAGTGGGGAATTTTTTTTAATTTCACAAAGACGTGAGCGTAATTAGCTGTTTGGGAAGTTGCTGAAATCCCTTCATGGAAGTGCTTCCGTTTAGTAAGATGTAAGAAGTTTTGTGTGGAATTGGTTTTAGGCTTTTGAGAATCCGTTTCTATGCGCTAGAATTTGGAGAAATGGAGGAAAAGAAATGTTATGGTGGTGGAAATAGTGCAAACATATCTTAACAAATAAATTGTTTGGAATAAAGACACCACACATAATGAAATATGAGTCCTTTAATGAAAACATCAGCTTTTTTTGATCCAAGACTGACACAGGCCTATGGAAGCTTGAGGCCTAATATGAACGTCAGCAACGCATTAAATATGGTAAACAAATTGTCCGGGATAACAGAAATTTGTCACCATTGAGTCAATTATCAAGCCATTGATTAAATAATTTTGAAATGGCGCCCAAGATTAGGCTCGCATAGAATAAAATTCCGCAATCAGCATCAATGTACATTCAACGACAATATACCACGAATATTTTGTCAGGGATAACAAGCGATAGTGTATGCGCATTCGACCATAAAGAAGATTTATAGAGCAGAACTAACTTTCCTATCATCTGCGAATTTTTAACTGGCGCCCAAGTGAGGGGCCGAATTAAAGTTAACCGTCCTAATACTAAGAAAGACTCGGTTGATGATGTATATGAATGCCGGAACAAAAGATGACATCACAAATACTGTAACTGATATGGAGATTTTGTCAGCGGCGACAAAGAACCTCTGCTTTGCTTCCAACAAGAGCGAGGCTTATAGAGCAGCGATTACTTGCCTAACAGGTATGGAATTTCAACTGGTGCACAAATTTAGGCCCATTAAAGATCAATTTCCAAACGATGTTCCTAAATAAACAAACTTAAGTTGATAACGCGATACTCCTATGCAAATGGCTATCAGGGTCAAAAGAATATAAAACAACCGTACACCACAAATACTATAAGTAATGTGGTGATCTTGTCAGGGATGGCAATAGCGCTGGTATGCCCTTCGATCAACAACGAAGCTTTAAGAGCAACGCTTAGTTGCCCAACAATGTTAACTGGCGCCCAAGGAGAGGGTCACTTTAAATGAAATTCCAAAAGTAGTTAAGTAGTAGTAAAAAGAAACTGATTTTGGTTGGTTACGCAAAACTCCAGTGTTTAATTTAAAGATCGCTGGGTAGATGTAGCGATGTAGGTATTGGATGTAGCGCCAAAAAATACTCATGGTTCAACGATTTTTTTTTTATTTTTAGTCATGCTCAATGTTATATGTGGATTTGTTGTTCATTATGTTTCAAGATAGAAACCAACATAAGCCTTAATGCGAGAGACCACTCCATTGTCAATAGCATCTTTATTGTTACCAATTCTAGTGATCAGTCAGTATATTTGCTGGTACTCAATATATCATATTTCGAGTTCCAAAAATAGCGGGCATAGGAATGTAATGTCGCTGTTTTTTTCTTTAAATGGAATCTCCGATTTCCAGCCAGACGCCGGACGTAGTAGAGTTAGACCTCGCCTTAAGTGGCGCACACAGGTAGTAACTGACCTCAACCAACTTAAAGGGCGCAACTGGAGGCAGTTGGCAATGGACCAGGCTAATTGGAGATATGTTGGTTGAGGTCCAGGTTCATTCCGGACTGTAGCGCCACTTAAGTAAGTAAGTAGGAGCCCAACAGAAAGCCACAGGAAAGTCGGAAATTATTTAATTGATGGTTGTTTATAAATGTTTCATTATCTCTTTTAAGTGGCGCCCCATATGAAGCCTTATTTTTAAATCTTCATCAGTGAAGGGCGAATAAGTTTATTGGCAAATAGTTGGGCAGGAAATGCAAGTGTAAATACAGTTTAAAAAATGCTTTTTTTTAACAGGGATATCTGCAGACAACAACACTCGTATCTTCTTTAACTGGCGCCCAGCAGGAGGCATTTTTTTTGGTTGCATATTTTTCTTAACTTAACAAGCATGTTGAAGGTATATTTGATAAGCAATATTTTTAAAAAATAACACTAACCAACAGGGAGGATTAAATTCCCTCTAGATCAATAAACTAATCTCCAAAAAAATCATTTCCGCTTTTAATTTCCCATCCATTTATTTTAAAATTCGCCATTAAATTTGATGTCAAAAATTCCTCAGCATTTCTGTGATTTAAATTCACCATTTCACGTTTCCGCTACTACATCTAAGTCACTTTACCGCCGAAAACCCTATCCCAAGAAAGATTCTGCTCTCCAACTACCCCCTTGTCTGTCCAATTAATGAATTTGATTTGCTCAACCTCTCCATTCACAATGACAATTAAGTACCCTGCAAAAAGGACAATTATTCCAGAAGACTAATTCACAGAGTTCCACTTGACAGACCTCCGGCTAGATTCACATTGAGATTATGATATCTAAAACTATCGTAGCGGGTATTTGTGAAAAGGAAAGAAAAGGATAAAAATAAACGGGGAAAAGTCCTACCCTTTTTGCCATCTGCTGTTTTTGGTCATTTCTGCTGGGATGATGCTTAAGGATAAAATACCTCCACTCCAGTTCTGACAATCCGTTCTCGTTTGCCACAAAAATTGGTCAATGACGACGTGAAAACTTTTCAGGCTTTTAATTTAATTACGCGAACATTTTTCGGCTAAAAGAGTTCCTGCTTAACAGAAGAATGACAAGGACACAGGATACGATTTTTTTTTTAAATGTGTACTTGAACATTTATCAAGCGGGAACATTTTTTATCACTCAATGTGGTATATGAGTGGATGAGAGGAGTGACAATGCCATTGAGCAAGGACAACACCTTGCCATGTGGGATCCATTAACTTGTATCCGTATGGAAATACTAAAAGAAAACACTGACTGAAGTAATTGCAATCAACTGTTTACACGGGAGAGCATCCCCAGTGTAAAACATCTCTTTACACCCTTTTACAAGGCTTTCGCGTATATCCTTGGTAAAGTGGCACGTATCCAAACCTCATGTGTGTAGGATAGGGTGGTTGGTGAGCATTTTGGAAAATGTAATTCACTACCCTAGTCGGAGTCGTCTAGGTACACGTACTCATTATGAATATGACAACAGCGGGGGAGTAGTGCCCTTCGCACGCCCATTTCCATCGAAAGCCGACGACAACGCGCGCGTGATTACAATGTAAGGGATGACTCGTCCCAGTGTACACCCCTCTATAGGGATACATGATGCTATATGGTGGTAACATAACCTGAATGTTATGGGTACGGCATTAAAGTGAACTGTTAAAACATGATATGCTACTTGGGTGGGTGCTAGTGGGTAGACGTGGTTAGTTTTCTGTTTATTAGGCCTAGGGGATGAAGGGGTGAAAATTCTCAAAATGTATGAAATCTATTTTGCTGGGGTAAAGGGGTGAACCATATTCGCAGTTGAAACATGTGTAATAGCTATAAAGGTATTATTTTAGATTAGCTTGTAGGAAAGTGCCCGAAGCCTTATATACATAATATGTCCAATGGCCTTGGGCGGTAACCCTGCGGTTCTTCAAAAATGCTTTACATCAATCTGGGTTTGCATTTATCAGGACCTCATTTGTAGGCTTTATTATGGAAATTAGGTGTTTCTAATCAAAACCTGCTTCTGGCAAAATCGGGAAAAATTATCAAATTCTCTGTTGTCTGTATCTATACCGAAAATTTGTTTGAAGATACAAAACTGCGTGATAATTATCCACTCATATCGTTTTTCTAAAGTCGTTTCCATTCATTATTAGACAGAAGACACGGGGTATGAACGCCGATCACAATTAAGCAGCATGACTGTAGCGGATCGTATGGTACTACACAACAAAACAATATCGGTCCGCGTTGCGTCACTCATGGTACTTCAGTAAACACAAACATAAAGTAAATGGTGCTTCAGGCATATACGGATACTTTTTCTGTGAAAGGCGCACAACATGAGGCATCCATTAAAACCGAAAAACTTTGCAATACGACAAGATGAGTACAAAATGCAAGCGGCAATTGTAAGACACTTGGGGATTTCGCGTTTAAGAGTGGATTATGTGGGCATATACTTCAAAGTAAATAAATATATCATTCTCCGTGATGATATGCTGAAAAGTCTTTATTTTTATATTTGGTGGCAGTAAAGATATCCTCGTCGTATTTCGGATTGCAGAAGTCTTTAACTGGCGCCCAACAAAAAACTTTTTCCTTCAGTACCGCCCCAAGTAAGGGTTTTTTTAAACGTTTTTTTCGTATATTTTTGTTAGTAAACATACCCAGAAGAGTTATCCTGGCTGAAAGAGAATGTTATATCTGCCATGGATATTAGCATTGTCTCGGACAGCCAAGCGGCCATCGAATCCCTAGAATCAGTTTCAACAAATTTAAAGACAAACCTAGATTGCCGCTCATATCTGCAAAAGATGTCAAAGCAGTTTAATATGCACCTATGCTGGGTGCCTGGGCAAAGTGACATTCCAGTGAACTGTAAGGCTGATGAACTCGCCCGACGTGGGGCTGAATTACCAGTTATACCAGACTTGGGTGCATTAGGTTTTCCTATCACTACATGCAAAAGTTTACTAGCGCAACATGGCACGACGTGTCAAATAACCAAACAAATTTGGCCAAAGCTTGAGATTTGAGAAGATCCTAGGGACTTATTTCTCTCGATAGATAATACATTAGTGCCACTATAGTGCCATCACTGGACACTGTTTAATAGGTAGACACGCAGAGAGGCTATTGCTCCACTCAAACGACTTCTGTAGGAGCTGCATGGACGAATAAGAAGAAGAAACAATACTTCATCTCCTTTGTAAATGGGCGGCTCTATCATACAAAAGGAAACTCCATCTTGGAGCTTACTATTTTCAAAGTCTCAGCGATTTAGAAAAAACGGAAGCGGACAAAAAATAAAAGCTCGGAATGGTTTTCTCATAGATAACAGGAGAATGGACAGTATCCACGTGGTATCACAATCGACCAAAAAATGGTCTAAGTGTGCTGGCAAACTCGTTGGCAGCCACTCTAACCTAACCTAACCTTAAGATAGCCCAATCATGCTGAAAAGGTGCTTCCATTGTTAAGGATATGATGTAAAAATTTAAACAAAGAAATTTAACTACCGGCCTAATTCAACGATATAATAAGCATTTCCCAAAAGGCACAAGTGAAGGCTGAATTTCTTTGATTGGCGTAAAGTTGGCAAGAAAATATGGATGCAGAGCCTACAAAACCAGATCATTATTTAACTGGCGCCCAAGATACGACTTTCTGATCAATCGATCGCTTTCTCTCTCTGTTTACCACCTCCTTGCCACCTTCCACTTCTACCGCGTGTGAACTCACATCTGGATTTTTTTTCTCACTTAAGTGGCGCCCAATTAAGGGCTTTACTTAATGTTTTTCATACATGTTTTAATTCAGCCTGTGATCCTAAGCAAAACAGCGACTACACGAAGTTCCTAAGTCTCTCTAACTCTCTCTCTCTCTCTCTCTCTCTCTCTCGCTCTCTCTCTCTCTCTCTCTCTCTATTTCTTCTTTTATTCTCTGGAAATGCCCTAACTGGCCTAAACCCTACACAAAGGTATAAAGCACGGTAAAAAGTATTCATAATTCTTAGAAGGCAAATACATTATAAAAAAAAAGTATAAACGCTGAACACTTTAAAATAAAAAAAAACAAAAATTGTAGTACCTAGGGGAGCACCTGAAAATAAATTCGTCTGAACCAATGAGCAAGAGACTAAGGTTTGGAATCAGTGGCCCAGTCGTTGGAGAGTTTGACTAATGATCGAATGATACCTTGTTCAAAATGTCCGTCCTCTTGTGAAAGTCTTAAAAACATCCAACAGCAATGAAATGATCATGAAAAATCCCAAATTTGAAATTCATAAGAGGCGTAAAGTTTTAGGTTTTTTTCGGTATGGCAAAAAAATATTACTTTGCCCAAATAAATGGCTTGAGAGGCTATATTTTAGGTCTGTTAAATTTTTTTTTATTTTAAGATAGATGTCATGGATTTGTTTAATTCGCCTTTGAAAGTCTACTGAAACTTTCACCAATTGCTACACATAATGCTAGGGAAACCATATTGAACTTCAGTGTCAAAAAAGTATCTGAAAGTTGGCAAAAAAACCTGAGTTAAAAAAAAAAAATCCTTTCAGAACGGTTTCACGGCGTTGCGAATGATCCTACAAATAGGACTGGGTCTGAGTTAATGGCTGTTTAATCCTTTACGTAGAAACATCCGATTCAAACGGTGAAGATGAGAGCGAAATTTGAGATAATAAAGAAATATATCGGACCTCCATATAAATATTCGAAGTGGAACTAAAAATCGTGGTACCTCGATAGGTTTCCTCTGGACTTTAGGATATAAACAAAAGTATCGGACCTACTTAAGTGTCCTGTTGTACTCCATTGAAATGGTCATTGCTTGTCAAGGAAACCTTAAAATAGGTCTGTTCCCGTACAAAATAATATTTACTGATTCTTACTGATTTTTACTGATTTTTACTTATTGCCGTTCCCGTACGCAAAAATAAGTAAAAGAGACAGCTCACGAGAGAGCAAAAAACTACCCCTCCATAAAAATCTGTAAAAAAATTTACTGCAGAAATTTCTGTTGGTAAAAATCAGTAATCTGTCAGTTGGTATCTAAAAGTGACAACTCGCTTGTTTTGACATGTGATTTATGTCATTTGTTTTTTAAAATGCATACAAAATATTTAATTTTACTGTTTTTTACCTAAACGCGTTCCCGTACTTTTTGGTAATTTTGTCTCTTTCTGAGATAATTTACCCCCACTCCAAGAAATTTGAGAATTTACTAATTTTTACTGAAAAAGTACGGGAACAGACCTAATATTCGATATGGAACCAAAAATCGTGGTTCTATTTTGAGTTCCCCTTGAACATTCTGATTATAAACAAGTATATAGGTACTACTTGAGTCACCTGTGGTACTCCACTGAAATTGTCATTAGGTGTCAAAGTAAACCCAAATTTCAATTCAAGACATTTAACTTGCGAAAGTACCTTTAATGTAAACCCACATCTGACCTAAATTTTAAAAATCCCATTTCAGTATTAATGGACATCAGCTATGCATATCCTTCTCAATATTTATGCTGAGAGTGCATTTAGGTCCATCACCCACTTCAGTGATGCATTTTAAATGACTCGTAATAACCCAACGCCCACACACTCCAGCCTCAAAGTATATCGAATCACATCTGTCATATCCCCCCCACTTTGGTCAATATGTGATGGACAAAATGGCTCAAAAGTCCTTCATCTCACACATAATCGCTATCGTTACTATAAAGGGCCACCAGCAAAGTATATCCCTCAGCTGGTACCTAGGACTTGTGGTTGCTTAATTGAAGGGGAACTGTGCTGTTCGGATGCACCGAATGTTTGGGCATGAACGTTCCCTCACATATCCTGCCACAAGAATACAAAAGTGCACTCACCGCTGGAATGCGTCTCATTCTCCCTTATTTCCCATGGAAGTGGACAGTAAGAGGACGAAATGGTGATGAATAAGAAATGAACCAATTAAAGGAAAAAAACGGTGAAGTTGCTCGTGCATATTTAATTATCCTTTGCGCAGAATTTGTGTTTTTCTGCGCTTATGACGTGGATGTGAATGTAAATGTCTATGTGGATGTCCTTGTTCTTTTTGAAGTTGTTGGTTTCAATATTTTTTTTGTAGGACCATTTCGACGAAAGGTCCGTACCGTATGAAAGAGGTGAGGTGCAAACGAGTCGCATCATCATACATAAGCTTCACTAGGCTCATCAGGATATGCATGAAACTGTTGCTATCCCAGTGGGGCAATCATTTTTAATAATTTAATCGAAGTTTGATTGATGTCCTTTCGTAGCACACACATCTATACCCTTTGCTTACCTGGAAAAAAGGGGTCGATGCGTCGTCCTTTGCCACAGCCAGAGACAATATCCATCCAAACCATGTTGACGAGTGAATGAACCTCTGGAAACATCCTGTACACCACGGTGGCTGCAGCGGGGATTAAGACATAAATAACGGTTCTCAAAGAGATTTTTTTAATTGAGATTGAATCACTGCGTTGCAGTTGTTTTTTTTTATTATTTTTGCACGATTTATGTATGTGTGCGAGAGTAATATGCGAGGAAACGAGCGGAGGATTTTCATCATCGCTTTCACTTTGAAGTGGCAACAGTGGCGGCAACTGATTCACTCAAATGGATCCGTATAGTTGAGCCCATTCGGAAGGCCGTTGAGTAGGGCTTGAGAGATTAAAAGTTGTGATTTATGTTTGGTTCTTTTGCTGGGTACCATTTTTTTTTGCCATTTTATTTCTGTTTTGTCAAAGTGACTTTCTTTGATTGATGAGGCTTGTGGGAGTGGGGGAGGTTATATTAAGGATAATATTAAATAATGAAGTTAAATGGGATAAAAGGTGTTTATATTGGGTGGGAAGGTAGCTTTATAAAAATAAAACTTACATGATATTTGCATTAAAGAAAAATGAAAACCATTCGGTGGCAAGAAGGGATACCCTGCCATACATCCTGTATCTACTGATCTAAGAAAGGGAGTGAGGGTCGATTTCTTGTTGGTAGATTTTTCTATGAGTTCTTAGGTACAGTTCCTTCAAACCGGTAATCAATTCACTAACCAGTCATCTTATAAAATGACATACCAAAAGCCTATCGCTCATTAAGAGCTATAACATTGGCCGTCATTATTGAGTGAGGTATCTAAGGGCAACTGTCACACATTTCTTAAAGATTTAAGATTCATGAGCATTTGAAAAAAATTGTTGGAAGGTCCTGTCATATTATCTAAAAAAAAACAGAAATTCATCGTAAAGGCCCATGGACAAATCATCGATTGCCTCATCAGATGTTCATCCTCATTAAGTGCAGCATCGATGCATGAGGTACAAAGACACGAGCAAGAAGACCTATACACGGTTTATATCGTTTTCCTTTTCCAAAACTTTATCATTACGACTTTGGCCTCTTATTAGCTTTAAGATTTTTTCTAGTTTCAAAGACGTAGAAGCAGATACTTTGATTCAAAAGTTAGGTTCCCTAAAGATTTTGTAAATTCTCTGAGTATTAGTTGGAATCTTCATTAAATTTTTGTGATCTTATGAGTATTGGCCCAAGTATGGTCACCAGTGGTACTCTATAAAAAAAAGATAATACGAATTTCATCCTTCAAAAGGATTATCATAAGGACTTCCGCCATCTGCAATCCACTTAGAGCTCGACCAATGTTGGACGTTTAGAGTAATGGAAAAAGTAATGGTCCAAGTATGGTCACCGGTGGTACTTTAAAAAAAATATAATTCGAATTTTATAGTTCGAAAGCATGGTCATAAAGACTTCAACCATCTGCAATTTACTTACAGCTGAAACAAATATTGGTCTTAATAAGGTCGCTTGTGTTTATATCCATATAGACTCCCGATCGACGGTATGTAGCTAATGAGAAGATCGGCTATGTGAACTAATTTACATAGGGGCAGACCCCTGCATTTATTGAAAAGAAATTCAAACGAACTAATAACACTATTCCCAGCTCTGCGTCACTGACCTGCGATAAACAATGGCCAAACAAAATCATAGCCACATCCTTCTATATTGGTCTCTTTGATTTGGCAGATATCCCTCCTGCTTTTGAAAAATAAAAATAAATATTTGACTTTCTAAAATGTAAATCAGTATGCGGCCGAATTGTGTCACCTGTGGTACACCATTTTTCATTCAAGATTTAATGAATCCAAGATATCAGAGGAAATTGATGTAAGAGTTTGATTGATACCTTCTGAAGTTGTACCAAAAAGTTAAATATACTCATACCAAAAGAACGGAAGTCCAAACATGGTCACCTGTGGTATCTCACATGTGTGTGACCTTATAAATATGAGATTCCTGGTTAGTTCAATATTGGTGCAGTAGTTTTGTGCATATAGCTTTGAGTACTAGATAGACCTGTTCATTGCCTGTTCTTTTGCGTTGGCGGGCTATGGAGACGAGGATTTAACCACCAGTATTACGAAATATACAGCGGCATAGCCCTAATCAACAAAAATCCGCATTGGACGTTAAAGATGGCTAGGGCATATAGTGCGAAGTCTTTGATTCCCAAACAGACATCCGACGCAGTAGACGAAGACCTCAACCAACTTGAAGTGCACAACCGAAGGCAGTTAGTTAAGGTCCTTGCTAATTGGAAGAGTCATGTTGGTTGAGGCCTGGGTTCATTGCGGACTGTAGCGCCACTTAAGTAAGTAGGAAGTTCTTTCGTGCGAGTCTTTCAATGATTCCAAAGTACAAAACTATCATAAAAACGTTCTCAAACTTACTGTTTGAAGTCACCCTTTAATTGAAGGTCTGATCTTTATTGCACCAAAACATTTTAACATACTTGATCACATAACGGCTAGAGACGGTAGGTCCTTCAGGGTTTCAACAAATATTCAGTCTCATTTGCACTGATGTGCTCTGGAGAAGAGAGAGCACTATAGTCGGATTTAACGAACTCTGTCAAGTTATAGAATATGCCTTTGGCGTTTAGTCTGATTATTAAATATTTATAGTCCAAATGGCTTACTCGCTTTAATAGTCTATGATTCCCAGGCAGAGGAAATGCTGGCCTTAAAAGCCGCGCACACAAAAGAACTGATCGTGACCAACCTGCAATGCTCAGCTGGATGTGTACCGGACTTATTAGAGAAAAATGTTGCTTGAGAAGCCGATTTTCGTCGGACTTTTCCTCTGTGTCCCTTTGCCGGTTTTCCTCGGACTAGAACCACCATTTAAGAAAAGAAATAGGAAAAGCTAGATTCCGTGCTCTTGTAGAATCCGGCAAAATTTTTGTGAGGACTAGGACCTCTAATACAACTTCCAAATCAACCTGGATATAATAGGGCAGAGTACATAAACATCTGCAAGCATCATCTCAAGGCCCTCTTGAAGCATTATAGGTTCCCTTCACCTGATAGATCATAAGCAAAACTTTCTCATTTTATTTAAACCCTACTGGTCCATTTCGTTATGCCAAAAAAAAAAAAAAAACCTTGAACACACAGATGAGAGGGGAAGTCAGATAGGCTTTGTTTGATCCCTCAAGTTGTACTAGGTACTGAAAATTAACTTCAGTTTGTCAAAATTGTTGTACCAGCCGGGATTGTGATATCTGTGATGTCCTATTAACTCCGATTTTTTCTCAGCACACGTAGGTTTAAATGATTTAAGAAACTGAACGTGAAGTGGGTCACCTGTGGCATCCCATCAATTCATGTATCTTTCAAGTATAACCAGGCCCTAACGAGTCTTGTAAATTAATGTGAATGGTATAGTTTAAGAATAAGACAACCTTCCTTACACAAAGTCGGCTGTCAACTGAATCTAAGAAGGTGGTGACGAGTCTAGTAAGTGGATGTGTGGACAGGGCAAGTTTTCATGTAATGTGGACTGAGCAAACCACCCTGTATGAAATCAGTCAAATGGGTAGTTGCAGTGGCCTAGGGATTAATGCGTTGGACTATAATTCATTCGCTTATGTCTTTGAAGGAAAGGACGTTTTGCCTAAGTTTTGAACTTATAGCAAATCCGCATCCATAAAACGAGTCTCAGTAGATGTCAGAGTTTTTCATTTTCCCGGACCATTTAAGTGTATTTCATGGATAGCAGTAATGTCTGTTCTAAACCAGCTTATGTCTTCGATAGTTCTTCAGCTCCACCTTTTCTGTTCTAACATTATAGGCGCTTATACGCTCGCCGTTTCTTTTTTCATTAAGAAGGGCCTTCAGTGGGTGCATGTGATGAGTGCGTTGGACTATTAAACGCGGGTCCCTGGTTTAAATCACTGCTCCACTTCTTGCGAGCGTCTGACAAACCTCCAAGAGTACTACTGGCATGAGAAGATTCTCAAATTTGACATTCGGATTCGGCATTTAACAGGAGATCCGCTCCAAAAAGAATAAGGAATACACAATGAAGGGTTTGAGGACCTGTATGGGCCCTAAATCTCAGATATGTATTAAAAAAACTGCAGGGATGCCTTATACCAAAGAGTATAGAACTACATAGAGTACGCATCACAGCAACAATTTTGTAGCCGTTTCAGGCGCGGGCAGTAAGTGCGAAGGGGAATTCCCGTCGTTCGTATGCATCGGTTATGCTGTTGCTAGCATGGCAAGCAATGTCACTGAGGTATCAATAAAGATGCACTGAGGTTGTATGAGATACACACCCTATGTAGTTCTATACTCTTTGCTTATACATAATTGGTGTAAAAAAAATTGCAGATTTTAGTGATAGGCCGACCAGTAATATTTTTTCTTTGAGGCTAATTCTGATCTTTCCTCAATATATAAAGCGTATATACGACCCAAACTTGAGATTAAAGCCCATATCTGCTCAGGAGCAGAAAAACCATCATTGCACCTTCTGAAGGATACAAAGCGTACAATAAAACTGATAGGAGATTCAACCGTAGCGAACTCTATAATCTCGTTTGAACATCGTAGAAATATCTCCTTCCTTACACTTTGTTACCGCTATTGTAACAGAAAATGCTCTAATAAAGTAGCTAGTTGCATTCCGCCCCTTTTAATATTCAACCGCAATACTCGCCATGCCATGAATGCTAAACAATTCACCCTCAAGCCTATATTCGGATGTACCATGAAATATATAGATTCATTTCAAAACCGTACAACACGAATTACATTACAATTAGCAGACATTTATAGCCAGCGCTCATCGGTATCTCCCCTTTTTTTCCACTCAATTTCGTTAAGGCTTGCGCTGTGCTCAAACATTCTAAGGATATTCATAAAGCCTTTAGTGGGCTCAGTGGTGCGATGGTAAGTGTGATGAACTGCAGCGCAGAAGGTTCGATTCACAGCCGTAGCAATACGAAAATGATTTTTCACTGGCCCTCGTGATGATCTGATTTGTCAGATCCGAGTACTATCAATTCTCAAGAATGGCATATCTTAACTTAGCCTTTCGGATTCGGCATAAAAAAGGAGGTCCCGCCATCGTGCAAGTAGTACACACGCACACAATAGCTGTGAGAAAGATAGGCCCTGGTTACTAACTAAATTTGTATTTTTTATAAAGCCTTTAGCGCGTGCTTATTAAAAAAAATCCATGTATCTATGGCTTTTCACGTGCCCATTTGTGACATTATTTTACTGTAAGGACTTTAATACCGATATGAACCTCAGAATGAGTGGATTATCTCCTTTAAAAAGTTCATGGTGACAAAATCATCTCCCCCAAAAGAACATTCATCGCTCATCTATATCTAAAACTCTGAATTCCATTAAATGAGCGATCACCAATTTTTGTGTTATTACACGTCACTCACCAGACAATGTGTATCTTTCCACCGATACAATGTATCTATTATGGAAAAAGTCATTCTCCCCGAAACGTGTCACTTTGTTCGATACTTGTGTGCAACATTCTGTCATGTTACCACATGTTACAAAACTACAGCGCCATCCTTACCACCACAAATACTTATCGACCATGTAATCGAAAATTACTCTGCTACTTCGACAGAACAGAGCGAAACAAGTTAACCGCCCTAATACACCCCATGTCGCCAACATACAAAAACAAAAAAACCTCTCGAATGTAGTTTTTCCGTCAGGTTGTGTTCGTTTTGTCCTGTTTTTTTGTCGGCCGGTTGACATCACCCTTTTTAGCTCCGAGTGCGGCTAAAAGTTCCCAAACAAAAGATGAAAGTAATATGAAAGTTTGCTTTTTTTTTTGTTAAAAAAGTTTGTCCCCAACTCAGATGGCTGGGTATGGGATATCCTTTTAAAAAAAGAACAAAACACCGACTCGCCTTTTACCCACAAAGTAGTGACTACGAGACTTACCCATTCAATTACTCATACGCCCCACAGGTTATGCACTGTGACAGGCAGCACCAGCAGCTACAGTATGCAGCCCTATACGTTTGCATGCCGGGCTTAAACGATTAAATTTTGAATCTAACATTCTGGATGGTTATCCGCAGGAGTGCGCCCCTTACCAACGCATTCTTGACACCACCATTTTGTTTGAACATCATCTAGTAGATACACCGCGCTTTCTATGTATACGAGAGGAATAATGTAGCATCACCATTAGTGTGTGTCAGGATTAAGTGGCTGGCATGAGACAACAACAATATAAAATGCGAAATTAAATTCATTCGCCTTACTCTTTACCGTTATTTGATAGAGAAAATCATGGAAATCCTTTTTGTTATGATTATTCCACACAGTCAGGTTCTTAAGTGAAATTGAAATTTTCAGAAAATCCTTTTTAGATCTCTTCCCCCCATCTAAGGAGAGATGTTATAGAGATGTGTCAAGTGACATAAAACAAAAGGATGTAACGGAATGGGAACATTGGGAAATTGGGAAATGCAGAGTACATCCTTTGGTAAATTGATTGAAATTGACTGACAGGAAATAAAAGGATTTTCCTTCGAAAAGGGTAGAGAGGGGACTTTACTTTCTTTTTTTGAAGGTGAATAGGTAAAGTTAAGTCCTTATAGCGAGGATAATGCATGAACAGAATTTAACTCTGCAAAGGGTGGAATAAGTTTTGTAAAAATTTACTTGGCATCACTTTTTCTTGCTCCTTGGAGATGTTCTTCTTCTATTTTGAGAAAAAAAAAACTTTTCTCCTCTCGTGGAAAAATTGTCAACGAAACTATGCAGTTGTTGCTCTCATCCTGGTGGGAGAGAATCCTTTCTTTTTTCTGCTGACCTCAGGTACCTAAGGGTAATTAAATTCTTATTTCAAGTTAAAGTGAAATTGAAGCAATTTACTTCCTCACCTTGTTAGGGGTTTGAAGGTGTTGGCTGGGAAAGTTTGAAGGAGAAAAGTTCATGCTTCTGGTGTCTTTGGTGTTGGATCTGGACTCGAAACTAGTATTGAGGGGATAAGTTTGGCTGCTGCCTTAAAGAAGTGGGCTACGGTGATAAAAACTTGTAAGCCAAAAGCTGAGAATTCACTTATAAAAACTTGGCAATTTATTTTGTGAGCAGCAAAACTCTTAAAGGGTTTTTAGGCACCCGAGAGTCAAGCGGATATAAACTTTATGTGGCCGATAAAGGGAAACACATTATCGTTGTAGAAGGTGATGTCAAGCGGATTAGTAATTATGAATTCGGCTTAAAACACAATTTAGTGGTGTTGAGTCCCTTTACCCTTAACAATGTCTTGAGACTTAAATCCGTCCAATTGATTACAAAATAACTACCTTGAGTCCTTTTAAAATGCCTGGAGATGAAAATCACGTGCCGGTTTGAATGATTTAAGAAACTAGATGTGAAGTGAGTCACCTGTGGCGCCCCATAAATTCATGTATCTTTCAAGTCCAACCAGGCCCTCAGTCTTGTAAATTGATGTGAATGGTATAGTTTTAGAATAAAACAAGCTTCCATATACAAACGTCGAAGAAGGTGCTGATGATTCTAGAAAATGGATGTGTATAGGGCAAGCTTTCATGTACGAAATCGGTCAACTCCTGGAATGGTGGGCGGTTCCAATACATTCGCTGATGTCTTCGAAAGAAAGAAAGTTTTGCCTAAGTTGGGCACTTATAGCAAATCCACTTCCGCATATTCGTCTCCTCACCCTTTCTGCTAAAAAGAGTAGGTACAGCTGGTTATTTTGCATGTATCATGAGATGGATGTCCATCAATATTAAAAGCTGCGAGGTAAGAAAACTATTGTTTCTCCACTCCTCTTCCAAAAATGTTAACTGAGGCAGTGGTGGAAAAACTATGAGGTAGCCGTCAGTGGAGAATGGCAAAATTTTAATATCAATAGGCGTTGATATCAAAAGATTCCAATTCTGGAGTGCCATGCTATCGAAATTTATTTTTGCAATATTGACAGAGAATGACACCATGTTTACTTTGATCCGTGAATGTGTCAACGTTTTGTTTTAAGAACGAACCAAAAAAAATGTTCGTCAATGTAACATGGGCCTTCGTAGATGTCAGAGTTTTTCATTTGCCCGGACCATCCTAATGTATTTCCTGGGTAGACATTACTGCTACCCAGGAAATACATTAGGATGGTCCGGGCAAATGAAAAACTGCTCTTTAGCTTCGCTACTTTTTCGGCTCTACCTATATAACTACACCAGATGATTATGTTGAGTCTTTTTACTCTCAACAATGTCTGGAGATTTAAATCCGTGTAATGGTTTACAAAACAACTATGTTGAGTCCTTAAAAAAATTCTGGAGGTCAAAATCCGTCGAATTATTACAAGAAAACTATAAACAGTCCTTCCGCTCTTAAAAATGTCTGGAGATCAAAACCTGTCTAATACTTTGAATGAAAACTATGTTGAGTCCTTCCACTTATAGAAATCTTTGCAGTTCATAGCCCGTCCAGTTCAACTGATTGAATTTAGCACGACCTAACTTTACAAAGTCTTTTCCTTCTTAAAAAATATTTAAGGATACAAATCCTTCCAATGGATTTCCTATTTCTTCGAAAGTATTCCAAAGAAGGATCCATAAGGATTGTTTAAAATCCTTTGACATCTGAAGACCTGGGATTCCTTTGCAGATACTCCAAATTACGACTCACAAGGATTTTTTTCTTTTAGACGACTTTAATAAGGATAAACGAGTCGGCACTGGAGAGCCTTTCAACGAGTTACCAATGTCCTTTCAAACTAACAAAGTTTTCCGATCGAAATCCATCCAATCGCTTAAGAGAATATCTTGCGGAGGCAAAGTTCCTCCACAATTGAGAATGTTTTGACATTGTAAAATCTCGGATTCTTTCGAAGGCACCCTAAGGCTCTTACCATGTGGGATCGTTTGTACTATTTTTAGAGGACGCTAAAATGAAAGATTCGTCGCTGGATCAGTTTTTAGCCAGTAACCCAACAATGGACAAACCACTGTCCATTCCTCATGAAATTTGTTTGGAGATCAAATCCGTCCAATGGCTTGCAAGATTGACTTCTGTTTGCATCTGAATCTAAAAAGTCCCATCGTTCTAAGAAATGGCTTGCAAGATTGACCGAAGCGTACACCTGAATCTAGAAAGTCCCATCGTTCTTATAAATGGCTTGCAAGATTGACTTAAAGCATACACCTCAATCCAAAAAGTCCTTTCCTTCTTAGAAATGCTTTCAAACCTAGAAATCTGGGATGAACGAAACCTTCATTGGTATTTTATAAATTTCACAATGAATGGGACCCACACTTTAAAGCCGATTCAAAAGAAATACAAATTTTCGGTGCAACAGGCCCGTTAGTACGCAGGGCCTAGCTTTCTCAGAACCATTCATGTGTGCGTGTGTACTTCTTACACGATGGCGGGACCTGTTTTATGCCTCCTCTGAACGGCCATGATGAGATAAACTTTTTTTGACAATTGATACCAGGAGGACCAGAGAAAAATAGTGCTGCTAGGTGCTGCTACGGCTGGGAATGAAACCTAGCCCTTCTGCGCGGCAGTTCATCACACTAACCACCGCGCCACTGAGTCCGATTCTAAATGGCAAAATAGAGAAGCTTCTGAAGGCAGTTTTATATTCTTGCATGCTAGTCAGACTATTAGAAGACTTGGGGTAGTCAAGAAAAAAAACTTAGGTTTGGGGACCCCTGGATTAGTAGTCAAAGGCAGTTATCAGTGAGCCTTTGGTCCCACTAAGCATTGTAACTCTCCGATAAAAAAACAACACACTAGCCATGGGATTCCTCCTTTAAAAGTCCAGCTCACCAACCTAGACGAATCATACGCAGTATTCTTAAAAAAAACTTCATTTAATACGGCTGTAAATAGAATAGGCCCTGAAGAGTATTCCATGGAGTTAGCCACCAATCCAAGCTAAACACGGTGCTATAGATCAAACCTTCTTTTGGTTGGAGAATAATCCGACTTCACATTCAGATATTGTGATTTATCTATATACAACCAAGCTCCGATCAGGTCGGGAGTATCTACAGCCCTTAGAGCCATCAAACCAAGATAAACTTGTTGCCATTCACACAAGCCCTCGTTTTGTTGGAGAATCCGATTTCACAGCCAAGCTGCGATCAGACCGAGGGTATCTACAGCCCTTAAATCAAAGGTAATGAAACTTTGGTCAATACCTCTAAATCTATATCCAGCTTTATTCTCAATTTGCTGTGATCCAGATCACTGGATCACTCTACTGAACTTTGCGACTCTTTTAAATATCAGACAAGACATGCAGTTGCAACTCATAGGCCAACAGTCCATATAACATTGACAAGAACAACGCAATACCACAACCCTTTTTGTAACAGAAACAACAAACAATGGAACGAACTCCTAGAAGACGTAGTTCCACCTTTATAGAATAATTCAAGTACAACGTGATTAATATCTGCAGGCATTATCTCAGAGCGCTTTTTGAGCGATATCTCCACTCAGCGCTTTTGACAAGATATCTCCGCAAAGTACTTTTTTGTAAAACACCTTTGCGAGTGAAAAAGCGGATAGAGGGGATTACACCTCGGTTGATATAATACTTCTTAGCCTTTTAATCATGTACTTGCGTTGTAACCTCATAGTCTAAATGGGGTAAGAACTTGCAGCTACCTAACTTAGATCACCATGGGTCACATCAGCTTAGACAGACATGCTTGAAGAGAGGATAGCAAGATTTTCTAGACGCTGAAACTACCTAGACAAGAAAGATAGAGAAAATATGGGATTTAAAAAAACACCATTTTCGTTCACTCCATCTCAGCTATCTAAACGATCAGAACAATACCAGGTCAACCAACATGGCCGACCTCAACTAATTTCTTCGGAAATTGAATTGATTTTACCAAACCTTTGCATCTTTCTTAGAAGTAGCATAATGGACCTACTTTCTGATAAGCTAGCCCATTGGAATGGGTGTAAGGCAAAAAACATTCATAGAATGTTCAAGCGAGACTGTGAAGTTCGCTACGGTTGAGTCTCCTATCTGCTTTATCCCATGATTTGGTATCCTGTTGAGTATGGCGTATACCATTGGAATGGGTGTACGGCACGAAACATTCCTACACTATTCAACCGAGACTATGAAGCTCGCTACGGTTGAGTCTCCTACCTGTTTTATCGCATGATTTTGTATCCTGTTAAGTAGGGCGTAGATGATATGATATTACTGACCAGATGTGGGCGTTGAACACAAGAAGGCATAGAATCACCAATAGGGCGTCATTCAGACATGAACTCATTGCTCTATAGTACAGATACCCGGAGATCTCTGTTAATTCCTTCCTTGTTTGCTCCCTCTTTTGTCAAATTTTATTCTACAGAAATAGAAAGCGATGCGTGCTGTCTTGAGTTTATGCTCTTTTAAAGTTTTTTCTGTAAAGCTTGGAATCAAGATCGTCATTCACGAAGTTCCGTGAAATAAGTATAAAGTTCCGTGAAATTAGTATAAAATCAAGCGGAGGTTCGAAATACATATGAAGACACTCGTTAGGGCTCTAATATGTATAAAAAGTAAGCGTATGATCAAAATTTTACGTTTTTATCAAGAATCGCTCATATCTACTATCTACCAACTACCTATCATTGGATGAATATGATGAAAAACGATTCTACTTCATGACTATATAGTCATAGTCACAGATTGGTATTTTGAAGTTCATGGATTAAAAGGCTGACAACGTTTTGCTCGACTTTAAGTCTTAGTATCTATGGGTTTGTTTCTAATAGAGACCACCCCCCTTTGAATTCCTAGTAAAATAGTATGGTGAAGTCGAACGCAAGAACGTAAAGAATCACTTGGATTGCCACAAGGAATCCAACTAGTACCTATGCACATTCACCTGAAAAAAGTATGCCCTTTAGACTTTTTATTTTATTATGTTGATATGGTGCATCAAGAGCTTTAAAGTAGAATGACGTAGCCATGATCAGAAAGTTCAAACAAAAATTTTGGAATACCGCAGGTTCTCATTTAAGGATCTACCAGTTCCCTTCATTTTACCAAGAAATCGAGCTACTCGAGATAAAATATTCATCAACACTAACCAAATGCTTAAAACTTATTTTGTAATTCGTTGTTAAAATGCCAATTTATTTAGTTACCACATGGGACCTCCATGGAACCTATTCTCTTTACCAACAAAAAATATACACGTATTTATAAAATAAATGTATAAAACATCCACCAAATGTAAAAAAAAACATTATAAACGTTCCCACCCAAGTCCTTTTATTCACTTTCCTTAATTTGGAATTTAAATCGATAAAATATTGGTGTACCCTAACACTACCACCAGGGACCTCAACTCTTCTTAAAATTTCGTTGCAAAATAAAATATAATACAGGAATACCTATCCAAATATTCGCACCTCGGGTCCTAAATCTTAACTTTCACTAATTTTGTATTGAAGTAGAAAAAATTTTGGTGTACTCAAACGCTACCACTAGGGGTCCAAACTCGTTCTTAACTAGGGCCTTAACTCATCATTAATTTCTTAGTTAAGTTGACAAAACATAGGTGTACCCAAACGGTCACTCCTAAGGCCTCAAATCTTCAATTTCCCTAATTTTATAGTAAGATGTCTAAAATATTGGTGTATCCGAACGTCCCCACCTCGAACCTCTCTTTAATTCTGTGGTTTCATATCCAAACATATTTGTATACCTAGGGCCTAAACTTTTTATTAATTTTGCAGTTAGATGGACAAACTAAAGGGTACCCCAACGTTCCCATCTGGGACCTCAACTCTTCCCTTTCTTTACTTCTGTGATTTAATACTCAAACACATTTGTATACACAAACGTCCATTTGGTTAGATGGACAAACTAAAGGGTACCCCAACGTTCCCATCTGGGACCTCAACTCTTCCCTCTCTCAATTTATATTCCTGCAACAAATCAACACGACTTACCTCTTCTTCATTGCTGGCTGTGTTCACTGAGTCCATGCTTTGTGACAGTCCGAGTGGTGCCAATGCCATTTGGTTCTCCATGTTATTGCTGTTGCTGTTGTTGTTCAAGTTTGTGTTTGTTGGTGTTGTGCTGGCAACTGGTGAATTGCTATTATCACTGGTTGACGGCGATACCGATGATGTATTCACCGCAACGCTGCAATTATTTATACTAACAGTTGTTGTTGCCGCAGATACGGATGTTGTTGTACAACTATTGATGTTGTTATTGATCACACTTGTTGGTACTATCGTTGAGTTTTGGTTGCTAACAGAATTGTTGTTGTTATTGTTCACAACGCCGGTTGCAAGTTTGATTGCTGATGCGACTGATGATTGTGCAGGTGTTGTCACCGAAACTAACAATTGTTGTTGGGGATGTATGTGTGCCAGTTGTTGTTGATGATGATGTTGTTGTTGCTGCTGCTGTTGCTGTTGTTGTTGTGCCAATTGATGTTGATGATGATGATGTTGTAGTTGTTGTTGATGTTGTTGATGACGCAACGCTGCCTGTTGAATTTGTTGCTGGACAGCAGCTGCTGCTGCAACAGCTACTGCTTGTTGCTGCTGCTGTTGTTGATGCTGTTGTTGTTGATGATGATGATGTTGTTGTAATTGATGATGCAGTGTTGGATTCAGAATTGGATTGAACTGTTGTGCAGCAGCAGCGGCAGCAACGGCGGCAGCAGCCCTCTGTTGTTGTTGTTGTTGATGATGGTGCGTTGCTGCCTGCGGGTGATGTGGATGATGGTGTTGTGGATGTGGATGGTGAGCGGCCACGGCAGCCGGATTAAACAATTGGTGACCACCACCGGCGGCGGCTACCTTGGCAGCGGAGCTTAGGGCAACGGCTGCGGCAGCGGCTGCTGCTGTTGCCGGTGAAGCGAATTGAACTTGTGGTGGCAGTTGTGGTATTACGGACACTGCGGCACACTGTCGCTTTGGTGACAACACCTGTGGGGCACTCGCTGGCGTTTGCGGCAGCGTTGGCCTGCGTTTAATCGCAATCGACGAAATGGTGATGGTTTTTTCGAACGTGTTTCTTGAGTTGGGAATACACGCGTTGATGGTCACCACTCACACACTCGTTTTTGGTTTTAAGGTGTGTTTTCTTGTTTCACTCAGTGTTGTGTAGGCGTTGGGCGCCAGTTAACTTCAATCAAATAAGAGATTGGGGAGAGTTGGTTTTAGTTTGGTTCGTCAATTGCATTGAGGTGGTGATATCTAAAATGAGAAGAGGAAAAAGAAGTTAGTAAAGAAAAGGACAAAGGTGTAGTAGAAGCTTTAAAATTCTTTTAAAAACCGTTCTTATACAGAAAGACTACATGATAACCTCCAATTTTTTCAAATTAAAAAAAAATTATTCATCTCCAGTCGGTATCACTTTCAAGGGTGTTATTTCAATCACAACCCTCTAAAACCCCAAATCACGTTCACATATTGAAGCCTCCAGTAAAATCGATATCTCCCTTTCAAGCGATAAGCATAAAGTGTGCCACTAATTATAGCAAATACTGATAAAAATCAACCACTAAAGCGAATAATTTCCGTGCACTCTGAACTACTCAAACTTCTACCGGGACTTTGCTGGTGTTTGCCGATTTAATTTTCAACCCCGCCACGGCATCAAGCAGCTCTCTCGCTCTCTCTCTCTGCTGATTGGGGGGTGCAGTGCACAGAAAACACCCCGAAGGCGCGTCATTCAATGCAAACTATATTGTTTACCGTAATGTTGAATACGCTAGTACACCGTGTGCTGTATGGTGAAATACTGGGAATATTTTCTGGCGCTGCCATTAACCGCCCTCATGTCGTTTAGCTTTCAAACTTTTACTCATTTATTTGCACGAGGATGACTCAGATCGATTAGAACACAAACAAACAAAATTACGATAAATGTGGAACACGAGGTTTTTCTCCTTCAAGTGAAGGCTTGAGGGTTGGTATGCTTCACAATTCATGAACTGTCAGACGTGGAATGATTGAATGCGTCTGTTAATTGGTGAGTTTTGTGTTAGGGCAGGTATTTTACTTTTGTTCTTATGTTCACAAAAATAATTGGTGACATATGGCGATTGGTATGCCCTCCACCTAGCTAAAGAGTAGTGGAACTTCAGCCAGATGGAGGGTAGTCTAAATTGTTGTTTTGGGAGACCGAAATTGCTGAATTTTACTTAGATTGAGTGGTTGTTGTGAAATCCATTAAAATGGCGCCCAATGCGGGACAATGCTCTCCTGTACACGATTTGTTTTTCTTTACACAAACAGGATACTGAACGTAAGACTTTTCTCTCGAATACAACAAGGGACTTGGTAAGGGGCCATGCTCCATCCGACTTGGTAAGGGTCCATGCTTCTGTATCACATAGCAGGACCGAGATTTTGAGTGTTTCTATAGCTTCTCCTTGGATCTCTTCGAAAGGGTTTTCTTTATGAACTTGTTGTCTTAATAAAAATTGTATGCCACGCCCTTTTTTGTGGTAAAACAAAATATTCTTGGAAACAGTTCAGAGAAATTCGGTGTCTGAACAACAACGAAGATGGGTAAGCCATCCTATCAAGAAAAATTCAATCTACGCTCAATTTTTTGGAAACCTTCATATAAAAGATGCGATAAAATAGGGTATCGAGGATTCGGTTACTGAATTGTAGCCTTCGCATATGTTTTATTTTTGTCTTGCGCTGCTTAGATTATAATGACAATTGCTGTGGGATTAAGTATCTGAGAGCTCATGTTGATGTTGGATGATAAAATTTCACATGTATATGCTTTTGAAATGGACGGCAATTTTTACATGTTTAGATGCATTAATGGGTAATTAATGGAGTAGAACACAAATGCGCAGTATACTGTAGATAGTCATGGTTCGTGAACATGAATTCATGTGAATAATATTAGATTTCGTGGCTTAGATGAGATTTGCTTACAATGGTTGGAGTAGATGCATATAGAGATACATATACATATGTTTGCAGTTGATGTATTAAAGTAACGCTTTTGTTACATTTGGCATACGTGCGTTGCTTTAAGTGATTGTATTAAAGCGATAGCTTTGATCTAAAGTCTTTGGTGTGGAAAATGCATTCTGAAATGCAAGCTAGTTTAAGTCCTACCACCTGCTTAATAGATACTGAGAGAACAGAAACCGTTTAAGAAGTGGTTTTCCGTGTTTCTATTTTGTAAGCCAAATAGTTCTCCGTACACAAACATTCACTATAATTTGTCACGAAAATTAATCCTACAGAGCAAACCTACAAACACTATAAAAAAATATTCATATCTTTTCGAGTTTAAGTTAATGATAAAAAAAAACCCTGAACCGCCTTCACAGATATTGCCTAGCTGTCGTTCAAAGTTAACATTGAAATTATCAACTTTTTAGATCTATAGAGGAAAATCAGATTTGGAGATTTCTAAGTCCGATTGGCAATAAAATTGTATACATACCAGTGGCGTGGCATCAATATAAGCGATTTCCTAGTTCGTTACCTATTATCCTTACAAAAATAGCTTGTGGGCCTCGTACTAAATTCGATATGTGGCAGCAAATACAGAATATCGCCAAAATCAAATGAAAACACATCCACACATGTTAAGATTCCTAGAAGATGTGACCTGTTATCGCCAAAAACTATAAAATATAGCAAATCATCTGTTGCGTTTTTAGTGGTTGTGTACAAGCTCCACCCAACCTTCTCAAAAACCCAATAACTGAACATCTTGTAGATTATAACGTTTAAAGAGTATATGGGGAAAAGACGAACACTTGAGTTGACCCTCTACTTTCTGTGCCACTGCCCTGGTCATTTCGAAGTAGAAATAGAAATAAAATACAAAACAAATTTTTGGCGCAACAGGCTCGTTAGTACCCAGGGCCTAGCTTTCTCACAACCATTCATGTGTGCGTGTGTACTTCTTGCACGATGGCGGGACCTCCTGTTTTATGCCGACTCCGAACGGCTATGTTGAGATAAGCTATTCTTGACAATTGATACTACTCGGATGATTTGTCAGTTCATCACGAGAGGAGGGCCAGTGAAAAATCATTTTAGGTGTTGCTACGGCTGGGAATCGAAACCCAGACCTTCTGCGCGGCAGTTCATCGCACTAACCATCGCGCCACTGAGCCTTTAGGAATATTCGTTCATGACCTTACGAATAAATCAAAAATCTCCATCCAATCTGTTTAGGTTTCCAACTGCATCTAGATGCCTTTTCAGCCATGAGCATGTGATTTCATTTACAAATTAAATGATAGATGGCCATCACAAAGAGTCGTTATTGAGCTAAGGGTGATAGAATACTTGTCCACAGAGTCCACAACCAGCTAAGCTCGGTGGACAATGCATCATGCATCGGCCAGGTAACGATTCCCAAGCTATCTACAGAGAGACAGGTTCTACAACCAGCTAATCCCTGTGCACAATGCATCATGCAGGCAATGAAATCGATGTGATCTTGAAACTAGGCCTCTTTGACCGTAAAGACAAATTCAAACGTCTTTTCACTTTCTCCAACACCAATCAATTCATTACAGGAGACACCCTTTGGGTGGTTTGGGCACATAGCCTGCCATAAAGTCAGTTGGGAGCCAACTGTCTCTGATCGGTCAGTAAGTGCTCCCCTGGACGTCTGAACAAGAGCCGATATGGTGATCATAGCTATTCAGTTAAATTACTTCGACTTCGCAAGAACACCTGAACAGCTAGGTATAACAGCGAAAAGCTATGGAATATCTCAGTGCCGTATATAGTCTTAGTCTTCCTTTCGCAAAAGGTAAAATTATGTGAAAAAGTGTCCTTATATAAAGAGGGTTTTTAGGTCATAGTACGTGACTTACCGAAGAAACCTGAAAGTGTGTTTTAGGAAGCACAAAAACTTACCTCGCATTACACACGTCACAGTTATCATTGCAGCTGCGAGAGCTGTACTAAAGCCAAGCTTAAGTCTCGATCGAAACTGAAACCGAATCTTAATAGCGATTTACTAAAGCCAAGCTTAAGACTTGATCGAAGCTGAAACCGAACCTTTTGGGCCTTTTTGGCAAAACAAAGGCTGCATTCGAAATATTGTGTAAGTAGAGCGAATCTGTGCTACAATCTCAAATGTCGAATCGGTGCTGCTATATGAAAAGAGCCCATACAGGGGCTCAAACCTAACCACTCCATTCATTTGTGTCTGCAAAGTTATATTTTTGCAACGAGGAATGGAACCTCCTGTTAAACGCCGCCGACTCCGAACGTCACATTTGGAAAGCTGCTCACCAACGTCATTTAAGAAGAAATACGGACCAATGAATGCCGCCGCCTTCTCAAAATCCGCACCAGACTTTTTACTTTTTGTGGATGCATTGTCACTTGGTGAACTTCAAGTGGGCTGGAGTCCTCCCATATACCGCAAAAATGCATTGCATCGCCAAAGAAGGTTTTTTCGACCAGAATTGGCGTCCTCTTTCAAACGCTACGAAAACAAAACAGCGAACAAACGACGTTTTCTATGGTTGTCAACTTTGAGCTCCTGAATCAATTGGATTCAAGCCCAAGATCCTAGGTCATTCGGATTCAGGGTAAGTTCCGACGCAAAATTCGAAATGTTGAAGTCTGAGAATGACCGAATTTGTCTGCAGGAGGAGAAATCGACTGCTTAGGGTTCTCCTCCACACTTTCATGAAGAATGGCAATATTCCCTTCTGTGTATTTGCTTACCGAAACACTCGTCTCAAATATGACTACCAAACTTTGGAGAGTCGACTTTAAAAGGCCACCATCGTAATATGGGCGCAACAAGCGCAACTTTTGCACTAACGAACACTCATTAACCTTAATATTTGGACTTGCTTTTCAATCGTGTAACTATTTATGATAGTTTGACACCCTAAACAACAAATTTGACATACCGCGCAAAACAACATGGCCGCAACAGACTGTCAACATCGACCCATCCCTATTTGAACACCTTTTAAAATCTCAAGAAAGTTTCCATTGTATCTTTCAATATACACCGTGATCCGATTTAAATAAAATAAAAACTGTTAGATAGCCCATTCATGTCTCATAACGAAAATATAAGCATCATTTACTAAACCGTTATATTTACCATATGCAATTCGCCGACAAAGGGTGAACGAAGAATGTGTACTTTCTTCTGATGGTTTTTACTTTACTCGGTCGTGAGATAAATTTACATTTTTTTAATTTAGTAATTACAGATACATTTGCAAAGCTTAAACTTCACTTCATGATTTTGCATCATTTGAATTGCATTAAGATTTTTCTTATGACAGTTATGTGGTATCAAATTGGAAAACTTATTTCTTACGTTTGTTCGTCCATAGGTCATGAAAAAAGTAAAGTACAACAACGAATATAGTATCATTAGAAGGATTCAAATGTTTGCTTTAGAAAAATTATATTTTATAAAAATTAGTTTTCATTTTGAATTTTTAATATTTTTTTTAACATTGCACCTAAAAAAATTGTTTTGTCAATTTTCGTAAAAAGTGAAATAATTTCAAAAAAACTGATGGATTTTTTTTGAAATAAATTAGTAGATTTTATGAGCTCTTTCTCATTGTAATAATAAAACCTGATTTTGGTCGACATATTACCCTAATGATCGATGAACTTGCATGAAACACAAATATGATCCACAGTGGATCACGAATAAATGTTTGTATCTGCGATGTTCTATTTAAAGATAGGTTAGATTGGGTTATGTTTGTTGACGTAGTAGTTCTACCCCTTAAATGTGAATTTTTTACCAAAAGACAAGATGGGATATAGGAAAGCTCTGTAAAATGATACTTAGGTGGTGTAATGGTGTTCTGGGTATTCTAAATAGATAATCACTCGAGTCCAATATTTTGCAGAATTAAAGTAAAAGCCAAATGATTGACCAAGCCGAGAAAAAACTATCTGCAGCATAAATCTCTACCTCTGCAACCTTAAAAAAACATCCAAATTGTTCAAGATAACCCCGTCAAATTGCCTTCCATACTACGTAAACTGACAACTGAAATAGATTTCCCCCTTTCCGACATCCGTCCTACTGCAACACAAAATAAATGAATAAATATGCAAAATGTCTTCAACAACACTTTTCAATTATTCAACATCCGTCATTCGGTAATCTTTTCCTCACGCCTTTGCATTTACAGCCAACAACACTGCACTCCGCTCTCCATAATTCACTGTGAGCACACGCTCTATGAACAATTCCTTTTGTTTAATTAATCTCTGCTAGAACAATTAAAATTTTAACACATTTCCCGGTAAAACTCTTGACATCAACATCAACTCAGGCAAACATCAGATTCAGAGCTTCAGCTGCAGCTCCCAGGTTTAGCATCCACAACAACTACTCGTACAACGATACTCGTACCTATAGTGTATCTAGCCACTTAGATGTGGAGAATAATGCAATGGCATTCAGCTCCACTAAACAGGAGCGCGCTGATTGTAGTTGTTAATTGCATAACAGTACAAACGCCGCTATAGGTGTGATATATAGGTACGTAGATACAACGCAAAAGAGAGTTTCCTCCTCAATGGTTTTGTGTCGCGCAGCATTGTCGTCGGCGCCTCGCGGAATATACGTGTATCCAGCTGAGGAAGTCGAGGAAATAAATCAACCGAATTTCCCAGTTGGATACATCTTTCTTCGCTCTCGCGGCCATCCACATTATCACCGTCATCTTTGTGAGTATTATTGCTATCAGAGTTGTAGTTGTATCTATAGCTACATTAGCAACTTTCCAAAGTGAAGTGCGAAAACGTAACAAAAGGAACGTTAATAGCGAACACATAGAACACACATGTATCTACGTGGAGTAAAACTATTTGGATGAAAAAAAAAAACCGTCCAGAGTAACGTAACAGAGTTGGTAATACGATCTGGTGGTATTTCAGAGGCTAGCTACGGTTAGGCGTGGTAGATATCTATTTTTTTTTTGCATCCAGTGTTTTGACTTCTGAGGAATATGTTAGATGCAAGTCTGAGATTGAAGTTAAAGCTGTTGGTTTTAAATGGCAAAACAATGCCAAGCGGTTGGCTTTGAGGAGAATGTTTATAGCGGTAGCACTAAGTGGTTGGTATTTTAAAGGGAAAAACAAAAACAAAAGGCTTGCACACAGCGGGTATCGGGTCGTTTTGTTTAGTTTATCAAGAATCGTTGAAGGCAGAGAAGTGGGAAATGTAAAAGATACCCACCTTGGGATCACGATGCAATTGTGTGAGCTAAAATGAAGATGAAGTTCACTAAGAAAGAGAATAAATGCTCACTTAGATAGTGTATCTCTAATCCGTTCATGCCCCCAAGAAGACTTTTTACGAAATCAAAATCGCCTTCTCAACATATTGCTCTATCAAGCTTCTGACACTTGACAGCGAGTTAAACGAAAATCAAGACCAACAGAACAACCAGAAGTGTTCATTGGAGAGACCGCAAGGTGATTACAAAGAGAATTAGACCCGCTTAGTGTCCATTCAATGCTTGAGAAGTGAATTTCATCTTTCCCCTTGTGACTGAAAGACGTTTTTTAGAACATGTGCCATAATTTTTGTTAGCATTTGAAAGCAAAGTCGGGTGTGCCTCAGGTGAGTCACTTGGGACCCTTGTTGCTTGCATTATTTGTGAACGAAGTCGATTAATAAATGTTATTCCGCGAGTGCCTGCAGTTTTCCGGCGATGTAAGATTGTTTTAGTACAGTCAGTTCTCAACCTTAGTGACAGAAAGTAGGCCATAACTTTTCGCGAGTGTGCCTCAGGGGAGTCACTTGGGACACTTGTTGCTTGAATTATTTGTGATCGATGTCGATTTAGAAGTGTTAACTAGTGCCATAAGTTTTACGGTAATTTCATGCTGTTTTTATAGAGTCAATTCTCTAGCTGATCTAAACGACTAGGTGTGCCTTACATTACTTTCAACAGAACTTAGGGAAAGGGTTTCATTATGTTTCCTCATCATGTTGTCCATATTTTGATTAATCCAACTAACAAGAAATTCTAGCTTGATGGTTTAGTGCTTGCACACGTTTATAGCAACACCTCCGTCTGCCATCTTATTTTTCAGCTTTATGATGTTTGTGCTAACTTTTATCAATACTGGGGTATGGGTGGTTATTTTGCCGTACCACTATCTCGACAATCGTCTGGATCTCCGACATAATTCTGAAGGGTGTTCTTCCACGCTGACAAAAACGACTGCATAGTCTTTTCCATTTGTTCTACACAACATGACTCTTCCAAAGTAAATGGAAAACAGCATTTGCCCAGCAAGTCCATAAAAATGGCAAATTTTCTTCTCTCTCCAACTACCGATCATTAGTGTCGTTGAGCATCCTTGATTGTGGAGATGGCTCCAGTTTCAATCAAAAACTTATCAAATCCAACAATACCGCAAGTGGAATAGATGGATCATGTTACCAGATGGATCGTCTTCTTTGATTACTTCAATGTAACGTCCCATCATCAAGATCGTACCTTGGACGGATTTCCGATACAAAGTTGGACCACATGATCCTAGCCTTCATGTCGGTGGCGATTTTGCTGGAATATACACGAACGAAAGTATAAAAAAGTCCCTTGTCGGTACCGTTTTTGAGATGTACATCATAAGTGGACTTTTCGGAAGACAAGTTTTTACAGCGATAGCAGGCTCATCATTAAGTGGTCCCTCGTAAACAATTCCCATGAGGTAATTTTGTGCCACAACTTGTGATTGCAAATGAATCGCAATCATCTGAAGTAAAGCTTCTCCAGCTGGCAACCATCTTCAACTTTTAAAAGTTCCTTGCAGTCCTTGCTAAGGCAAAGAGTTTCTTCAGAATTATCCATGATATATGGCCGTGGCTCAAACACTTCTTCAAAAATGATATTGGCCGAGTTCCGGAACGTAGATTTAGAAAAATATGTAAGATGAATCTCTGTTTCCATTGATGAAAATGGTCAATCGATCAATGAGAACAGAGTTTCACCTAAGATGCCTTAATAAATCTGGGTTTTCTAGAAATCTATGTATGTCAAAAATTTTGAAGAATTTTGTTTAAGTTTGTTTTAATGGGCGCATTATAAAATAATTATATGTCCTCGTACAATACTTAACAAAGAGTACGAGTACCAAATTTCATCATCCTAGCTCAATATTTTAAGACATACAAATCAGTAACGTAGACATACAAACTACAGACAAACGGACAAACATCTCCAGATTGACCCCGATTTTGATTCTGCTTCCATGCAATGACAGATACGTCTACCATCGTTATTTCTCTAAGTTCCAAACAATCTATCAAAACGAATAAACCCCTATAATGCAGTAAGACCTACACTTACCCAATAATCATAAAATCCTCATCTTATCTGAACATCAGTTGTAATAACTTTTAATTCGCCTTCATTAATAACAGAAAAAAAATTCCATAAAACAAAGGCATGTCCGCCCTCAACAGGAATACAAAACTGTCGCCACAATTACTCCGAGTTCAAAGTTCCAATTTACTGAGGTCATCCGAGGGTACACACATACGACAGCAGCAGTCTGGAGGAGTAGTGAAATGCAATTCGTTCCTCTCTTATATGACCAATCCACCGACTACCGCACTACTTTTCATCAACATTATTATGATCATCATCACGATAGTATATCTCCATAAAAAAAAGTATCTGAACTAACGACATGCAAACATGCGAAGGTGGCATTAAATAGGAAAAATGAAAATAATTGCAGCCATCTCCCGTGTGCAGGTCGTTTTTGTATCTACAGCCATAGTCAGGTATTCCTATCGTCTGTTCCAATCGAGGTTTTCACTATTTTTCGGGGTTTGGTCGGTGGTTCATTGCATTTCGAGTCGTTAAAACTCTTGCACGCCCGCACTAAATTATGAGCCACACGTAAAAGGTGGCGAACGGTAGGAAATTTATCAGACCAAAGGGTGGATGTAAATGTATCTGGCCGACATATTTCGCTCAATAAATTACCATTCACTATCAATTTAACATAATCCTTGGGTTATACCTGGATATAATCATCCGGTGGACGTTTGTGGTTGCACAGGACGGTCAGGAATTTTTACAAACACAAACATACATTAATGTTGGAAAAGATGGCACCCTGTGTTCTTTCTTGAACAAGGTGTGTCCCGTGGGTAAGGTTTTTAATCGATATTAGCTTTGAGAAAAAAAAATCAACGAAACTCCAAGGGTGATGGTGCTGGCGATGACGATGTATCTATATAAAAATGTAGGTTACAGGGTTTCCTGTGGATTCTATAAACCGTATACCGACTATAATGTGTGCTCACATACACCACCATGAAATTACCACCCATTTTAATTAAAATCTAAAATACCATTTGTTTGCACTTGGCAACTTTACATTTTGAATGACGACGAGGACGAAGTCAATGGCAATGCCGATGACGATGCCATCAGAACGTGTGCTTTTAACGATGCAATATAACGGCAAACAAAACTTTACCACGCAGGATGTAGATATTTTACTATGAAGGCGCTTGTTGTTTTGACACCATTTGTCAAAAGTAGATAAATTGATTCTAACACATCGTAATCTGATGTTAGAGCTTGGTGTGAGGGGATTTTGAATTAAGCCGAGAGGTAAAAACGATTTTTCGAGGACTAACATAATTTTAAGGATCACCAGGACATATTGTAGAAGGAATTTTGTTTGAAAGTGGGGTTTAGCATGACGAAGATACGGCTTAATATAGTCTGAGGTTGGTGTACATTCTGGAGGTGTGATTAAACGTAGAAGTTTTCTTTGTTCCTAAAATCGGGAAATCCAAAGGATCACTAATCGATAAGGCTATCTTTGTATGGGTTAAAAACATCATGACAACTTTTGGACCTACACCACATAGCATTCAGGACTCAACTGCGATCTCCAACCGTCAAGAAGGAAGTCGCTCTAAACAGCGCTTCACGCATTCGTATGTACCTACTATAGAGAACCCATTGTGGTCGCCCTTCTAGATACGGAAGGAGCCTTTAATAAGCAAATGATAGGTGACGAATGAAAACCTCCTTTGCAAGGAGGAGTTCTGTCACTCACTGACAGAAACAACATATCCCATCTAAGAGCTTCATCTGATTTCATAGGTTTTTGACACAGAGCAAGGGGGTCTACTTTACTCAAGAAGCTGATGATCAATGAACTCAATCACAGGCAGGAGTAATTTCTGACACCAATCAAGGAGGCATTCTGTCAACTTTGATCTAGAAGCTGATGCTCAATGAACTTAAACAACTGGAGGATCAGTTTCTAACACACAAAAAGGAGACGTTCTGTCTAATTTGCTGTGGAAACAGCAGCATTAAATCCAATCTTAAAGTTGTGATATTCTGAACCTCAGCAAGTAGGTCTACTTTAGTCTAGAATCTGGTGCTCAATAAGCACATTTATCAGCAGGAGTTATTTCTGACATCCAAAATGGGGGCGTTTTGTCGACTTTGCTCTAGGAACTGGTGCTCAATGAACTCAATCAACAGAAGGTGCAGTTTTCGACACACCGAAAGGTGGCATCTTGTCTACTTTGCTGTGGAATTTGGTGCTCAATGAACCCACTGATCTGCAGGAGCCGAAATGCAATCTCTAAGTTTAATAAACTGAAATTGTAAGTAGCTGAAACCTACCAAAGAGACTTTGTTCTGGAATCTGGTGTTCAATAAAAAAAATCATTTTTAGGGGCGTAGTGTTGGCCCAACTTCCAACTGATTCAGAGCTACTAAACGGCGGTTATCTCGGATTTCCCCCCAACCTGTTAGATTTCAAGCTATTGCTGAACCTTAATTCCAAGATTTGACAAGTTCATGTTAGACACTTTCCAAGTCCCTGTGAACAACGCAAATTAGACTGCCTCAGGTTTTGCCTTAAGACTATGACGAACAACGGCTATGTTTTCAGCAGACCTGACATTTTGACTGGCTAACGGGTTTTAAGACAACGAAATTTAGATTGCCTCAGGTTTTTTCATAGACTATGAGGAACAACAGCTAAGTTTTCAGCAGACCTGACATTTTGACTGACTTACGGGTTTTTGGACAAAGAACTTTAGACTGCCTCAGTTTTTTTCATAGACAACGACGAGCAACAGCTGTTTTCAGCAGACCTGACATTTTGACTGACTGAGTTTTAGGATGACTTTACTGGTGGTAATCTGTAGATAAATAAACCATTTGAAAAAAAAGCATGACATAGGTGTAAAGAAAGGCATTTGTGGGTACGACTAGTGCAATGAGAACCACACTAACAGCGGAACTGGAAACCATCCACAATCTTTTACCCTAAAAGCGCTCAAAGTGCTCTACGAATCAGTCAGCTCAATTGCTGGAAAACAAATTCAGGAGGACACGTTCAAATTCTTAACAGATACCTAGGATCAGCTGTGTCTTCTGACTACATGTTACCTCAAAAGGATCTGCCAGACAGGTCACGGGTGCGGGATAGGAAATACTGGATATCGCAAAAAAAGAGGTGGGATTTCTTCCTAGCCTGTGAAACATCCAATAAGATGTGGCCCAAGTATGACAAAGCCAGAACCAACAAACTCCTTCGAAAAAATAAACAGGAAAGGACACAACTTACTCAAAAGCCATCCATGTTGGTGATGGGTCTACATTGACCTGAGTGTGATAGGGAAAGACGTGCATCAATTGTCTCGTATTCGTATTCGGACAACAAACATCGAATATTCGAATTTCGTATGGGACTACACTCTTTTTGCTGCCAACGGAACTCCATGTATTGATTTCGTACGGTATCAATGAACTTGGGACTACAACGAGATTTTACATTGTGTTTCATTGTGGCTAAGCAATCATTGCATTTTCCAAACTTTTACATCGCTGGAACTGAAAACGTTGTCGCAGATACATTATCCAGGATTGCGGGTATCAGCAAAGCAGTTAACTTCGAAGAACTTGCAGTATCTCAAGCAGGTGATGTAAAACTTAAAAACATCCAATTCTGCATTACAGATTGTTAAAGTTCGAATCCCGAACACCCAAATACAGCTGTTTTGTGATGTTTCTCAATGAACTGCAAGACCATTCTTGTCACAGTCCTGTAGACTCAGAGTATTTGATTTCTTACACAGCTTAAGCCACCCAGGTGCAAAAGCTTCAGCGAAATCGTCGCGTCAAAATCGGTATGGCCATCACTACGTAGAGATTGCGGAGTGTGGGCAAAATCTTGTATTCCATGGCAGAGATCAAAAACAACGAGGCATACTATGTCACCAGTCGGAGAATTCAAATCACCAGTTTCTAGATTCAAGGACATAGAATTCGTGGGACTTCTTCCATACTCCAGAGGAGCCACCTTTTGCCTCACCATAGTTGGCCGTTTCTCTCAGTGGCCCAAAGCTTACCCGCTAGAAAATTCTACTGCTGTCACTTTAGCGAGAACTCTTTTCGCAAACTGGATCGCTCGATACGGAGTACCACTTCGGGTAACATCTGACCGGGGCAAACAATTCCTTTCAAACTTATTTCAGGAGTTAGCTAAGTTTTTCGGCATCAGGGGTACCACCCTGCAGCTAATGGTATGGCCGAACGTTTTCACCGACAACTAAAAGCCTCTATTGAGTGCCACAAGTCACCAGCCTGGGCGGATGAACGCCAATAGTATTGATGGGATTCAGAACATCTTCTAAAGAAGACCTACAAGCAACAGTAGCGGAAATGGTGTATCACCACATGGTGAGTTCCTGATTCCAAGTATGCCAACTTCGACATCACTTTGAGAAACTTCAGCCAGTTCTAGGTGCAAGTCATGGCGCAAGGACAACATTTATTTTTAAGGAGCTATACCTACCGCATCCCATGTTTTTGTCAGGAGAGATGCAGTCAAAATTTGCTTGCAACAGCCATATTAGGGACCGTTCCCCGTTGTAAAGCGAAATGATAAATGGTTGTTAGAGGTAAAGAAGTGACAGTATCGATCGATCGTTTAAAACCAGCATTTATATTGTCAAACAACAACAAACAACCAAAATGCAACCCACCAGTTTTATATATACAAATCCATCGAGTTCTAGTAACACCACCAGCATTATTTGCCATACATGGTACTCATTCCGTAACTTTCAAAACGATAATCGTTGACGATAATGTAGCAGACTTACTAATTACTCAGAGTATAATTTTTATATTGTGTGTGTGCACATGTATACAAATTACGTGACACATAGCCAGAAAGTCTCTTTCACTACCGTCAACGATTATCGTTTTGAAAGTTAAGGAATGAATACCCAGATGACAGATTGTTTCTTAAACAACATGTCCGCTGTACCAAATATATTCCGAGAGTCCATAATAAAGGACATTTTAGGTTCTGTACTTTTTTCTGACTTTCGAAGTTTTGAAAGTGGATTCTAGGATGAATAGATACATTTATCTAACATCTGGATATGATGTCATTCATGGGTTGATGGGTGATCAAACGCTTCCATGAAATTAAGATTTGACCGAACTTCGTATCAGTTGGAAGTGGATCGAAATAAGTCCTTAGATACATAAATGTGTTCCGTATTGGCTATCTGGCAAGCTAGCCAAGCTAGCTTTGAAAAAAAAATCCACGCGGTATGGTGGTCTTTACGTTGATATATGTGCCTTTAGATGCAGAAATCTTTATGTGTGGATGATAAAGCCTTCATCAAATCTAATTAAAAAATGACCGTGGAAAATATTGTGTTTCGGCCACTTATCCGTTTTTGTATGCTAGCTTTGTATGTTGGATACATTTTGCATCACATTTTATACAACTTTCACGGATGTACATCATTTCTGTATCTGTATGCTAGTTTTGTATGTTGGACTAAAGTTGGTATGCATATTTTGAATAATATTTCTTTTTCCCATCCCATCTGCAGATAAGTACATAATCTATACACAAATACCGTCTATTACCTCACCATCCAGACGGTAAACCCTCTTCATTTTAACTTACGATCCACATTCATGTTTTTAATGCGTCTTAATGCCACACAAATCCTCCCGTCATACGATATTCGCATAAAATCATAATAAACCATAAATGTATCTAACCCCACATAAAATTCATATCCACGTATCTTTCCATCTTATATCTTACTTTCGTCTTATTCCTTGTATGACAATTCAATTACATTGAGCCGCAGATACTCTGGCAAATCTGCCTTCACCAATCTTTCTCGCATTCCACTTAATAGCTTTGATCTAAGCTCCGTCTGTTTAGAATAAACCTCCCATTTCAATTGCAAAAAGATACCTACAGATGCAGAGAACAAGAAGATTGGGAATAAAAATCTGCGAATATACTTAGCAACTTACAGCTAAAGTAGTCCAATAGTTCATTACACCACAAAGACCTAGTATTGTATCCAATGTTTGTGGACTGTGGTTCTAACAAAAAAAAAACGCAGGCAAAAAGTATCTACAGTCTTCCCTCCTCTGATCTAGATAATGGATTAAACAGCAGCAGCTAACTATGGCTATGCTGAGTGACTTGGCGTCTTGTAGTATCTGGTAATCGAATATCCTACAATGCAGATCAATTCGCGTTTGTTTTCGTTTTATTTTTCTGAGGAGGAGTCGTTCGAAAGTCGAGTCGACTCAAGTTGAGTAGTTATAGCACATTTGGATTGGAATGCATTCATAACCGTTTCGCGTTCGTTTTTTTTTTTTTGTTTTCCTGCCACAAATGCAATTGTATTGTTACGTCTCGAGGAATATTTGTATTATGTATCTGCTACTACTGTATATGGTTATGTAGATACATTTCGATGCATTTCCTTTGAAGTCATATTTTATTGAATAGGTTTTGTTGATTGTTGCCAGCAAGACTCGTATAAATGTGATTTGCGGTTAACCCCATCGTCGTCGTCGACGTTGTCGTAACATCGGCAACATCTCGAGGGAGAGAATGTTGCGCCATCATATCGGCCGCAGATACGCCATTTGTCACATTTCTCAGTGGTTTTAGCTATGTATCTAGGGTTTTTGGTTTTCGAGTTCACCTTAAGTTTTTGATGGGGTTATGTGGATGTGAAAATAAAATATCGGTTATGGACGCATGCAAACGGATGGTAGTGGGTCCTGGTGCGGGTGCAGATACACCACCGCTATTGGGTATTGTGACATTGTTTTGCGGTTGATGTTTTGAAATCGCCACCACACCGAAAACAGTTGGTCGATGGTGGTGTCTTGTTCTGAAGGCAGTCGAATTGGTTTACTTTGACTTGAGGTAAATAAATCCTTTTGTTGGTTTTTCATTTTATTTGCAGTAGTCTCTACGGGACGTCCCCGTAGAGTGCTTTTAAAAGGCAAATGTATCTATGGTGGAGTTAATCCAAGGACTGTCAGTTGTTTGTATGGTTTTGACAAGAGAAACAACTTTAAAAGAATATAACGTTCATGTTGGAGGGTATACGTTGGTGGGTTAAACCGGGAAGTGACTACAGAAAGACTATTCTTATATGTCATGCTCATGTATCTTAAAAGGTGGAAAATATTCTGAAACGTAACGTAAATTCCTGGCGCTTTTTGTTTCTGTCATAATTTTGTTTTATTGGTGATTGAGGAGCTTGGTTTGAGGAACTTATTTTGGCTGAGTTTTCAAAGTCACCATGTAACGCATCGCTCTATCGAAAGGTGCTGTAATGGCTGTAAATGTTAATTCTACTTTGACATTTGTCATTCATTTTTGTCATAACATGATCAGGCTTACCATATCTGCTTAAGCAAAATAAAATCTATACAGCTAATCTTGTGATTATTGCCTTAGACTAATACAAAATCCCAAGAGTGTCCAACATTTTATCCACTGCAAAAAACTTGCTATTTTTCGAAACTGTCTGTTTTCAGCTCAAGAGACCTGGCGTCCTACATCGCTTGATCCTAAAATTGGAGATTCTGTATTACTTTTCGTCTCGAATATGGTGTTTGCTAAGAGCATCACAGTTCATTTGTCTGATATGGCCGAGCCCTATTTATTTACTGTACCAAACATTAATTTTGTAATGAAGAACAATTTGTATTTGTATGTGATGTCAGTTTTAACAACAACCTTCCATTGGGCGCCAGTTTAGACATTCGGATTGTAAACGAATTTGTTTGAGATTTTATTAGACTTTTAGACACACTTTTCATCCAAAATTCTTCCCTTCTATTCAAAGCATATCTGATGCACCATCTTCCAATTATTGAATTAAGTACCTTTGTTGTATAACATTGGAATGGCTACTTTCGAACTACGTTGTTCGTATTTTGATACTAGTTGCATCTTTTTGCAACCACTTAATGGTAAAATGGTGGATTTAACTTTAAACATATCAGATATATGGCAGACCGCTGTAAATTATGCCAACGCAACAATGACAGTGATCTGTAATTTCAAATCAGGTGTCCCATATTGGGCGCCAGTTAGTGGATCAAAATTGAATAAAGTGGCTGTGCAAAGGTTTCCTTATGGCACCATTTTTAGATTTCAAAATCATTAAAGAATTTTGTGTTTTCATATTCTTTGTATCTTTTTGGACGCGGCATCTAAAAAAAATCGCAAACAAACTCGTGCTTATCCAACTAGTGCTAGTTGCAACTGATAATGTCGCGAACGGGGGTCGACTTCACTTAAGGGTAGCCTGGTTATTTTCCTGTTATAGGACGCAGGCTTAATCCTGGGAGTAAAAGTTGGTAAAATTGATTTTTGGCCAAGTTTTAGGTCAAAATACCGCTTAAAGCTAAAACGGACCTTCTGTTCAAGGCCGAATCGGAATGGATGTTCGAATTTTCGTAAGAGGGGAATGGCTGTTTTTCTAACTTTCGTAGATGTTGTCTCTTTCGGGATTAGGGACTAGGTACCCCTTACTTAGTAGTCTAACGCACTAACCACCAGACCACTGCACACAGTCCGTAAGAACAGGGAATAATTGATTCCATTTGATTGCGCGATAATTCCTGTTGACGCAGCGAGAATTTCCGCGCAGATTTTCCGGTTTTCCGAAACCAACATTGAAAACACTATGACATTTATCCGCTCAGCTAGAAAGCTCTGGGACAAAACGAGATGCTGCCAGGTCTGGCGGCCCGTAGCAGCAGTTCTGATGAGAATATCGCAGCTGTGGTTAAAGATGTTGTGGATGGTACTGAAGACCAAATAACGTGCTACGCAATTAGGCATCAATCGGAGTTCTTCACAGAGAATATTGGTGAACGACTCTAAGATGTGCCCTTACAAATTGCAGACGATGCACCGCTATTAGCTATTCATCGCCAAGTTCCATCTTGAATCTCGACCAAGAGGAGACAACTTTTTAATGAAATTTTCTCATGAGCAGTGTCACCTCCGTGGAAGTGTTACTAAGGTCAATTAGAAATACCTACACGAAGAGCCATGACATCCGCTCAAAGTTGCTGCACGATGTGCTATTTATGCTGGAGGCAAAATCGGGCCTTATTTCATTTTTAAAAACGCCGCTGGCCAAACGATCGCTGCATAGACATGCTCAACGAATTTCTTCGACTAAGGAAGGTGTGGTTCCAACAGAATGAAACAACGGCACACCCCATGAGCCACAACCGAAATGCTGAGGGCTTCATTTCCGGGTCGCCTAATCTCTCGTTTTAGCGATTTGCAATGGTCGGTAAGATCACCTGATCAAACTGTTCCAGGCATCTTTTTGTGGGTCACGAGTCTGTGTCAACAAGCCTCAGACTTTTTAAACTCTCAAATAGAATATTCGTTAGGAATGCAAGGACCTCTCGCCTGAAATTCTAGCATGAGTGATGAAAAGTCCCATAAATCGATCCCGTATGGTCATCCATTCTGGCGGCGATGACTAACCCGTGTCAGAACAACAATAGCTCAAAGTGCTAGTGCAATTCTAACTACGCATAGGCAGCCACCAATTCAAACGCATAAACATATCATAAGCGATCTTAAAACCTTCCAGATATCGAATCCAATCAACTCCACCAACTGACAACGCTTATTAGTTCCTGTCAAGACCTTTTCTTTCAAATTCCCTTCTCACTCATTAGTATGTTTACCGAAAGGCATAAAAATCACTGTCCCGCTGTCAATTTTGTATGACATTTCACTTTAATCCACTTGCAACTGTTGTATAGACTTTGATTTAGTATCGCTTTACGCATTCAATAATGCAATGCATCACAGTATCCATATCGCTGTGCCTCCAGCCGTGTCCATTAGCCATCGAATTTGGACACTGGCCAGGCACGAACCATGAAACCAGTTCACTCATGTTGTCGGATTGGCATTAACCATATGACTTATGGTGTATTGCGTCCTTCGCACGACCGATTAAAAAAAGAAAAAAAAGAAACTGGATACCAGGAAAAAGGGGCTCGCAATATAGATTGATACACACTTGCAACTTTGTTTGGCCTACACCTACGGTCATTTGTTTTATTGCCGAATGGTATTAGGTGCGGAAAGATAAGGTGTCTGGCTTAATGAATAGTAATCGTTAGCATTCAGTCGATGCAAATATATTGGCACAAGGGAAAGTCAACGCATGTCAATATCAACAGATTAGATCAAGTTTAAGCAGCCATTTATCATATTTCTGGGAAAAATTAGGTTCCACAAGTATCTTTTGATGTGAAAATGCAAATTTTAAGGGCAGTGAGGGATTCATTAACTTCAATCAAATATTTATCATTTTTCTGGAGAAAAAAAAATACATTCCACAAGTATCTGTAGCCCTGAAAATTTACATTTTAAGGAGAATGAAGTTTCGTGTTTATTGCAGGGAATGAGGCGATTGCTTGGATGCAAAAAAACAGACTACTTAAACGGAACATATCGGATGACCGTTTTAATGAACGGCGATCTATAATTGATGCAAATTGATTGCAAGGCTGTCACTGAGAAATGATCGAATCTATAAGATAAAAAAGTGAAGTTAACACGTGTTAATATGAAGTGATTTCATCTACTTTAATCGAAAGTGCATCATATTTTTGTAGAACTTACATTCCACAAGTATCTTTTGATGTGAAAATGCATATTTTAGGAGCAGTGATTATCCACAAGTATCTTTAGCCGTGATATCGTACATTTTGCGGGTACTGAGGGTTTGAGTTTTTTTGCAGGGATTGAGACAAGTGGTTGGATGTATAGAACATAAATAATACGTACACTGCCAACAAAAATTAATTATTTACATGATTATTGCCAGGGATAGCTTGAGTCTTTTATTAGATTAGATCCGCTTTATTCAAAAAAATTTTTCTTACATTCCACAAGTATTTTTATCCATGAATGTGTACATTTGAAGGTCGGTAAAGGTTAACGTTTTTTACAGATAATGTGGCGAATACTTGGAAACATTCAAAGAATTTAGTACTGGCGTTATGCCTATAAGTTGACAAAAATTATTAACAAAAATTGTTTGAAAGTTAGCACTGAGGGAGGATCGGTTTGCGCATGTATACACGAAGGGTCTTGTAACTCGGTCTTGTATACATAACAAGACCGAGTTACATCCATTTATTTCAGTTGTTATTCATCCATTTATACAGAATACATTCCACAAGTATCTTTTGCCGTAGAAACTTACATTTAAGAAGTACTGAAGGTCTGTACTTATTTTAGAAACTAAGACAAATGCTTAGATAAATTTAGTCCCTATGTTAAGACTTTAATTAAATCAATTTTATTCAACAAATATTGATTTTCTTCAAATCTTACATTCCACAAGTATTTTCATTATTAAATGCGCACATAAGGGCGTTCATTACCATCCATGCAGGTTGGTGGTTGTACAGGAACACCCCGCTAGAGCCTTCAATTCTTAATTCCAACAGCACGAAGACACACAGCAAGTCCATTGTAAGTTCTTTTTAGGGAACACTTACCACAGAACTGGAAAGACTCTGAGAACAATGCGACAGTGGGAGCTTTAATTCTGCAGTCTGGAGGAAGATTACATCTCAACTCAATAACAGCTTCCATTTTACAAAACATTGTCACCAACCAAAATTACTGGAAAGGCGGCAAGATCTGACGCAGTTAACTCAATTCATGACTACACTGCACCACCAAAGTACTATCTATTGAATGAAATATGAATCTAATTGCAATCATATTCATCCTCCGTCCCGTAAATACCCCCATTGTCATCCTCCAAAACAAAAGATACATTGTAAGGCCTCTCATCAGTGCCATTGCTCCACTTTAAAACAACTTTCCCGAAGCAATTTCAATTATATTAACATAATAACCCAACCCAACCACATAGATGCCCCGTTGTGAACTAACAATATCTCAGGCACATTGTTCGACTAACATTGGCCTCGCCTGACTGTCAGAGAAGTTCAAAGTCAGCGTGCCGAAAATTCATTGAAATACTTCACCCTTCCCTGTCACCAGTACTCAGTATAAGCTTGAGTACATCTTATTGTATCTTTTCACTGAAATTTACTTCTCGTTGCACTATTGACCTAAAAAAAAAAAACTCTCAAATATAATTCAGAGCCAAAGCCTCAAAGAGAAGAAAACACAAAAACAAGCTCAAAAAAACAAAACCCCCCCAACTGAACACCAAAAACTTGGACATAATCCATGTAGATCTCTCATGCGCATACATTTCTGACATTTGAATGTCAGAACGTGCTAATATCTCCAACATCACCCTCGAGGGGGTTGAGTATCTACCGAGAGTATCTACTCGCCAGAGACCGCCACCTAACTATTTCTTTAAGTTGAATTTCATTTATGTGTGTTGATGTTTGTCATTCTTTGAATCCGAAATGAAGAACGTGTGGTCTTGACTGTGGTAAGTTACAATGGGAGGAGGGGGGCAGGGACCATTTCAATGTTGTTCTTTGGTTTTGTTTTAGGATTTCTTTTTCTTTTTTTTTTTGGATCACAGTCCGTTGCAATTTTCGTTTCCAGTACTGGTTTTGGTTATTTGGTTTATTTTTGTGCTTTAGATTATCTGTGCACGATTTGTCTGTTATTGTATGTCTGTGTAGTTTTGTTTGTTCCACATTGCATACACTTGAATTAATGGGAAATGCGGTGCAGCGCTCTGAAAGGCGAAGAAGACGCTAAAACAACTTAAAGACAAAGGAAAAGTATTAACCGCACATATTTGCAAAAACCACCAAATGTCCTCCTTGTGAAAGAAAACGTCGTTTGTTTTAACAACTGGTCATCATCATATGAGATTAAGGTGGACTGCAAGTCATTGTGTAGATACCGAGTAGGTACTTCCAAATGCGCTTTGAATCGTTTGGATGGTTTTGTAGTTGCACTGACAATTGCAATTTAGTTGAGTTATATTGTATCTGTAGGAGTTGATGTCACATTTAACTATGGATTTAGAAAGTGGGAGGTCTTAGCTAGACAGAAGGTTTTGATTTGAGTGGGTGAGGTGATTAAATGTTTTGTTTGGGTATGCTTTGCTTTCTCAAAGAAGATTTGTTTGTTTACATAGAGTATAGAACGTTTTGTTTAGATAAGGATTATTTTAAACCAAAAACAGTATGAAGTTGGAAACATAAGAGGGGTTTTACTATGTCATTGTACTTTGAAAGTGTGTATCTTTTTGATAACGCTTACAGTGAGGTATCAAAACTTAATTTTCCATGCTATTGAACAACACCTTTAACAAACAAATATGTTTTGTAAACTTTTTTTTTTGTTTGGGTTTGAAAAACTTACGTTCCACAAGCAATAATATGCTCTCTTGTAAATTTTTTTTAAGCCTTAAGGCACTCAGAATATGGGCAACCCTTTAATTTTGAATTCTAAAATGAATATATTTAGAAAAAATCGCGTTCGTGTCGATAAAATGCAAAAAATATGAGGTTTTTTTATTTTTAAAAACTTACATTCCACAAGCAATAATATAATCGAATATAAAGATTTTTTAAGCCTTAAAGGACTCAGAAAATGCACAAACTTTTAATTCTTAATTATAAGTTGAACAATTTTAGAAACATGGTCGTGTTCGTTTAGATAAAACGCAGACAAAATGAAGTAGGAAACACAATATAACATTGTACTTTGAAAGTGTGAATTTTTTGAGATAACGGTAACAGTGAAGTATCAAAACACCCTACAGCCAGAAAACAAACATTTTCATAAAAATATCTTTTAAAGAAGGTATGTTTTTTGTATTTTTTCCAAAAACTTACATTTTACAAGAAATAGAATGATGCAAAATTATGATTTCTAAAACATTGAAGGGTTCAGAACAATTAGAACAACAATTCTTAATCTTGCATGAATATCCTTAGAAAAAAAGGTGGATTTCATAAAATTTATAAGAGTACAAGCATACCTCTCATTTGTTTAGCAAACAAAGGTTGCAAGCAGTTTGAACTTAGTAATGGAAGACATAATTTTACATACATTTTACACATTGCAAATAAAATAAGTCCGTTTAGTACATTTAAGAACACTTCTTCACATCACATTCACTTTATTGAATTTTTTTTTAAAATCCCATGTAGTAAAGATCATATATCACCTTATCACATTGGTTTCTTGCGAAAATATTTGGAAAACAGATGCGTGTAAGGATCAATGATCAACTTAATTGTTTTGTAATTCATATTTGTCTGCATAATAAATGTAAAATACAATCAGAAATTAAAAGTGCAAATGCAAGTTAGGATCACTGATCTTCACATTAAATTATTTCATGCAGAAGTTTTTTCAAATCACATTCATATAAGGATCAGGAATACATCACGGTTCCTGCAAAAGAAGATCACATGTAAGAAACGATCACTGGTGATCACTTATGTTCACATCACATCATCATTTTTGAAAAGTATTTCCAAATCACATGCAAATAAGGATCACTAATCGCCAGATCACCATGTCTTGTTGGAAGGGTTACATACAAGTGAAGATCACTGATCACAATATTTGGCCTTGAAATCATATGACACATCAAGTAAATATTTTATCTCAATAAATGAAAGATACAATCAGAAATGGATGATCATAAGAAAGTTTAGATCACTGATCTCCATATCCATGCAAAATTATTTAAAGATCACATTCAAGTAGGGATCACTGATCACCACAGCACAGTATCTTCTTGAAATTTTATTTTCAGATCATATGAAAGTAAAGATCGCTGATGACCTCACGAAAGCAATTTCTTGATCACCATATTTGGCCTTGAAATCATGTGACACAAGTATGATACTCAATAAATCAAAGAAACTAAATTATCATAAAAAGTGTAGATCGCTGATCTCTATACCACATTAAATCATGCAAAATAATTTAACGATTACATTCAAGTAGGGATCACAGCACCATCTTGGAATTGTATTTACAAATCATATATAAGAAAGGATCGCTGGTGACCTCGTGAAAACAACTTCTTGTTTAAGTATTCACAGATCACCTGATCAAATTGTCTTTTTGTAAAATAATTTTATTGTCATTCGAATATCGAGTGCATCATGACATACAATTATTGGTTACGTGGTTTTTCAATGATTTTTAACAATAAATTGTATTTTAAGAATCCTCTGATACCGATCGTTATTTAACATAACGATCTCATTTTGAATGGTAGACTACAAAATGAAAAAAAATCGTGACGTATCTTTAATTTTCAAAAACATTCAGGATCTATGGAAAATGTGACGTGGATGTACTTTACCTATAATAATTACCAAAACGATCATAATGTCTAACTAAGACAACAAGCCGATTGTGAGTGCATGATTATAAAATGGAGAAACCATAACCGATCTTCAATTTCCAAAAAAAAAAAATTAAGATATATTGACAACGTGATCTTTTTTGAATGATGGATTAGATACTGGAAACCGATCTTGCAAACCCATTGTGACCAAGATTTACATGTTTTTTTTTTATGTAAAAATGGCTCTGAATGATCACATTTTTAATGGTGAACTATGAAAATAAAAATAAAAACTGATCTCGCATCACTAACGATATTTCTAATCCATCCATCATGACGCCTACAATAGATGCAACGTAAAAAATACTTGTGATCTCTGGTGGATCTTATATTACATGCTGGGCTATGGATGGCACAAATATCTTGCCGACCTAGTTATATTAAAACATATAAACATAGTTAACCATTATGGTAGTATGTAAAGACAAGAAAAGTGGCACGGCCCAGTCCTACATAAAAAACTTCATAGATTAGAGGTTAATAATTGATCAACATCAACAACACATTTGGCCTTACATTGGGCGCCATTTATCAAAAAATCAAAAGACAACAAAGATACAAAACAAAAATTGCTATACTTCGTTCGACATTCATTTGAATTCAATCCAAGGCCATTAGATACATGTATCGTTCTGCCCGAGTATTTTTTGATGGACAATTTACATGCAAAGTCATGCCGATTTCAATCTGAATTATCGTTCCATTGATGTCACATTTTTGCTACAAAGAAAAAAACATTTCATACGCTAAATGACAGACAGCTCTATCATAGATCTCGTTTCACTTGCCGATATGGAGTTACGGCTGTCACTTTCGTGATAACTTACAAACAAAAACGAACACTCATATACATAGAAAAAGCTTAATTTCTAAAAAAAGCATTGTCAACACCTTGACAAAACTCATATATATCTCAAGATAAATTGACATTCTAATATGACACAATACCCATACAAATTCTCAGCAATTTTTCTAACTACATTGTCGAAGGGAACGTCATGTTCTCGCATAGATATTTTTTTGTGTCCATCATACCCTAGTGTTGACACTAACTCAGCATTTTAATTCCCATACCAATACATATACCCACACTGCATCGGAAACAATTCACAGAGATCCACTTAATTGCACATTGCTGCATGAGATACAAGCAAAATGTAAAACAAGATGAAAACTAACAAAAAGATACTTACACATAAAAAAAAGTGTTAAAGTAGAAAATACGAAAAAAAAAAAACACATAAAACCAGACAATCATAGCCAATTGGAAGGAGGCATGTTCCCGGCCCGGTTCTCACTCTCTAATGACAACAAAAAACACTCACAACAATAAACAGAGTACAACAACAATTCGGACTCACTTCCGCTCGTTCTATATGCGAAGGATAGATATTTTATCACATCCATACCATATGAATCCAATTCATCAAAATGATGATATCCCTCCCGACGAATGCAGAACAAATATCCATCAATTCCCCCTAGACAAACACGCACACATGTATCTAAGAGCTGTGTGTACGATGTACGATATATATTAAATCGAAGTTCAATTAGACATCAACAGAAGATACAATTGTCGTACAATAAAATGAGATACGGTTGTTATGGGAATCAATGGATGGTTGACACATCAGCAGATACAACAAACTTTGTAATTGTATCTTGGGGATATCTTGGAGTCGGTGGTGGTGGAAATGGCCTGTGACTTTTTTTTGTTGATGTTGCAGACTACCTTGACTGATATGAGAGAAAGGATAAGATTCCTGGTGAATGGTTGAAATACATGTTTGATGGTGTTGATGATAAATGTTCGTGTCAATAGTGGTGATGGGTAGAAGATAAATAGCCACTTGAGTTATGAGATACGATTTGAGAAAATACTTGAATCTGTTTGTAGATGACAGAGAAGCGGCACAAATGGATTTGAGTTGAAGAAGCTATCGGCGTCTTACAAGTTGAAGACGAAAATAAAGTGACTTGTTGTATAGTATGCAATCAAAGGCGGTAATTAAATATCTTTTTGCACTTAGAGTCGACAGAATGCTCATTATTTTATTGGATTGGTGATTATCTCATTGGCTTTGAAGATCATCTTGTCAGAATGATCATTACTTTATTAGGTATGGATGATAATCTTATTGGCACCAGAGATGATCTTGCACGAACGCTCTGATCTTACCAGTATGGTCTTTACTTTTTGGCTATGGAGTATCATCTAATTGGGAACATAGTTGATCTTGCCAGAATGGTCCTTAGCTTGACAGAAATCTCATAACATTATTGGCTATAGATAATAATCTCATTGGCACCATAGATGGACTTGCCGGAATGCTCTGATATTATCAGAATGCTCATTACTTTATTGGCTATGAATGATCATCATATTGGCACTAAAGATGATCTTGTCATAATCCTCCCGATCTTACCAGAATGCTCACTTGATTGGTAATGTATGATCAGCCTTGCCAGACTGATCATTACTTTATTGGCTATGGATAATAATCTTATTGGCACCAGAGATGATCTTTCCAGAATGCTCTCAATCTTACCAGAATTGACAACAGATGATCGTCTAATTGGGACCGAAGGTGATCTTGCCAGAATGCTCTCTACTTTATTGGCTATGTATGATAATCTTATTGACACCAGAGATGATCTTGCCAAATGATCAGAATCTTCCAAGAATGACTTTATTGGCAATGTATGATCGTCTTATCATACATCTCGCCATAATGCTCCGTACCTTGCCAGAATGCTCATTACTTTACTGTCCAAGAATGATCACCTTATTGGGACCGAAGATGATCTTGCCGGTGTGCCTATAATCTTATTGCCATTAAACCATAAGCACCGAAGATCATTCAAAACATTGACCAATTTTAACATTTGTAGATGGACGTTGAATGATCATTTATTTTGCATTTTTGTATCCAAGATACTTCAGCCGATCTAACTTGTGATCGTTTCACAGATGATCGATTTAATGTTTTTAAAAATACTAACAGATGACCTTTTTTTATGAAGCCTGCATATAACCTACAGAACAATTTATTTTACATCATTGTATCCAAGATACTTCAGCCGATCTTACTTGTGATAGTTTCACTAATGATCGGTTTAATGTTTTTAAAAATATGATCTTCGATGTTGAAATAATGATCTACAGGGAATATTCTCCGCAAGGCCATAACTATTGGTAGTAGATCATCAATTCAGTAACGAAGATCATTACTATTAAATTGTGCTTCGAATTGATCAGTAGATTAACAAGACTTTGTATATATGTAGATCACAGAAATTCATATCTACAATAAATAGTGTGATCTCTGATCGTGGTAAATGGGTTTTAATAAAGATCAACGACTAAAACCACTGATGATCAATGGCAACATTTTTAGTGAGTGTTATTTTTAAAACGGTTTGCAGGGGCTGAAAAAACTGAGTCGATACATACTAAAAATTAAGGTTTCTGATCTTCGTATCTGTCTATCTATGATGTCCAAAATGATGATTTTGATCTTGGTGTAAACACGATTAGCTTTATGTGAATAATTTAATGGTTGATCTTGAATGTGATCTTGCTAAATTTTTACGCATATCATAATACCCATTCCATTACTGAGCATCACTTAAGACCGATCATTCTCTGGGTCTTTGTGGATATAGACGATCTTGATGTTGCTAAATTTGAACGCATAGGTATCATGATCATCATCCCATTAGTTTGATCTTGGTGCCTAAAGAGGATCGACTTTATTTGAAGAAGTTAATGCTTGATCGTGCAACTGATCTTTATGAAATTTAATTTTTACAGAACATAATCCCATCGACGTACATTACAAAAAAAACGAACCTTTGTTAGCTTAGCAAATTTAGATGACATATGATAGAATTGAATGCATGCTGTGATTTTATTCCCTACAGAACATCATTTCATCTCCGAACGAGTTTAGATGATCTAGAGACCACAGGGAGTTGGGACTGTACTGATCAATCGACACTGATTATAATCACTCGACGGTAAGGAAAGACCATGGACGATGTTAAAAGAAATCGCAATATCTATTTGATCTCTACAATAAAAAAAATATTAGTCGATCTAGTGGATAGGTATTTCTGATCATTATGCACCCACCACGATCAATTTAAAAGATCTGAGATCGATTCTATGTCAAAGCTTTGTGATAGAATGATCTTGCTTGAATATTATGATATTGAGAAACAGAACACGTAGTTTTCAAAAGATAGGACTTCAAAATGATCGTAAGTGATCCTTACTAATCGTTTTCAAAACATCAATTAAATCGAATGGTATTGTGTCAATTAATTAAGATGGTTATTTACTTGATCCATATCAAGTTTCCCTAAAATCCAACACTCTATTCAAGCTCTAGATACATGCCAAAGACCAAACACAATGTTGAACCTTGTATGTACAATCATGTAAATAAAATTCGACAATTTTTTTGTTTCCGAAACGCTTAAAATCGTTAAATAATGATCTAGGATTACTTTAAAGTGCATTTTTAAAAACGTTTAACAAAATTGTCTCACGTTGGGCGCCATTTAATTACAGGATTGTGTGTCTCAAATGATTTGTAAGATTTGTAATAAGATTACATTTCTGAAGTAGATGCAGAGTAGCCTACTTGTTAATTCCTTAGACTACTAAGTGCCGGGTCCCTGGTTTAAATCGCGACACTAACAACTCCTAACATTTTTTCACTGCCCCACATCATGCAAAAGTATGACAAACATATTGAGGTGTAAAGCTATCAAGAGAAGCTTCTCAAAATTACCACTTGGAATCGGTGTTAAACTAGATGGAAGCCTCATTAATTATGTCAAAAATATAGCTTCGCACTCTCACAGGATTAAAGATGCTAGGTGTAAAGCTATCAAGAGAAGCTTCTCAAAATTACCACTTGGAATCGGTGTTAAACTAGATGGAAGCCTCATTAATTATGTCAAAAATATAGCTTCGCACTCTCACAGGATTAAAGATGCTAGGTTTAAGGCTCTCTATGGGACGTTGATGAATGTTATTTCATTTGTTTTTGTTGGGCGTTGTAATTGAAAATGGGCTCAGTGGTGGAGTTATTAGGGAGTCGAGTGACCGTTCAAAATGTCTGGCTATCATTCCCAACCATCGCAAATATCAATTACCGTTTTCACTGCCCTTCCTCTCGTCATGACCTAACATTTCACGTGAAAAGTATCACTTGTCTGAAGAGCTTGTATCAACACAGCCACTCGACTTAAAATTGCAGGTCCTGCCATCGTGCAAGAAGTAGACATGCAACAATGAATGTTTGTAAGAAAAACAAAACAGACCCTAGAACCTAACGAGTAGATTGGCGCCAGACATCTGGATTTGTATTCCTGAAATATATCAGTTTGGAAAATGGGTTTTTTCGTTGGGCGCCATTATAAGTACAAAATAACCGATTTATTAAAAAAAAAATATCAATCCGTTGACCAACAAAGTACGTTACCTGAACTAGAAAATTGAATAGCCTCGAGGTTTTTTTTTAGAAATAAGTATAACATGCATCAACTTATAGCCCCGCGTTGGGCGCCATTTAGACGCAACAAAATAAATTTCATTTTAATGAAAAGTATGTAACCAATTTTTTCCCATGTCAGAAGTAAGTCTGACCTCTAATTTAGAGGTAAGAAATGCCCCATCAGACTAAGAAACGTATTTGTGATGATTCAAATCTTGCCTCAAGTTGGGCGCCATTTTTAAGCAATATAAAATATTGCATTTTGAATAAGACAACTACTTTGTAACCGATTTCTCTCATGTCCGAATCAAGTCAGACCTATAATTTAGAGTCAAGTAATACCCTGTCATACTAACAAATATTTTCGAGATGAATCAAAAGTTGCCTCAACTTGGGCGCCAGTTAAGAATAAAATATTCCCTATCACAGATGCAGATACCCACATAACCTATATTTCACCTGTCAAAAGTAATGCATATCTTTGACTACACCGTCACACTAGAAAGAAGTAAATTGGCTTACCTAGTAATACCCTGTCCGATTAACAAATATTTTCGAGATGAATCAAAAGTTGCCTCAACTTGGGCGCCATTTAAGAATAAAATATTCCCTATCACAGATGCAGATACCCACATAACCTATATTTCACCTGTCAAAAGTTATGCATATCTTTGACTACACCGTCACACTTGAAAGAAGTAAATTGGCTTAACTAACATCTACCACTTTACGTGATTAATTATATCTTCCCAACAATACAATACAATCTAGATACCTCAAAATCACTAGCCTCAGTCGACTCATGTTTATGTTCTTCTTCGACACATAAATTCCATTTAAGCCTGATGCAACTTGACGAAAAATTTACATACCTATCCCAAGAGATCATCGCTACATGTACACACTATGTCGGTATTCCCAATGGAATCCACACAGCACCCCAGGCACAACCCTTAAAACCCCGTAACGAAATGAATGAAATGTCAACTAACCCCCGCGCCTCGTTATATTGATGTCAAATGTGCACATATGTGATATGTACAACTGCCAAAAAAAAAGAAACCGCTGCCGCTGCTACCCTCCTCCGGTACGATACAACCCTCTCAAGATACATGACAACCAGTATCTAGATTACAAAATGTCACACAGCCAGTGTCATAGCCACTGCCAAGCCAATGCGGTAACGATGACAGATAGTACTATATTCTGGTACATCTACCCATCCATTGATCCATACCGCCATCCCGCCATCCACCTTCGCTGTCTCGCTACATCCGTAGCCAACATTGACACACTCTACCCAACACAGTATGGGGGTGAATGGTACTAATCCGCGTCACTAGTTCATGACCAATGCTACCAAGTACCAGTCGTGGTGGTGGTGGTAGTGCTGGTGCTGGTGGATGTGTCTGTGTTTTATTTTTTAATAGACGCGACGTGTTTCTGCCCTTTCCACGGTGCCGGTAAGTACTACCACATCCTAGGTAGAAATGTACCTTCCGTGGAATAAAAACGATTTCAAGAGCGATAAGCCATGTTCCGCTGCCACTGCTGCCGCCGCCGCGCAGTCGGTGTTAGCTGCTTGCCCTCTGCCATATGTCAGGACAGGTGGTAGATACTTTTTAACGTGAAGGTTCCCCGTTCGTAAGGAGATAAAAATATGTTCCCTTTTTGTTCTGTGGCTGCCTGTTTGGCAGAGCATGTATCTTTATTTGTATTTTATTCATTTTTGTATCGTTATTTCGTTGTCAGGGTTGAACGGCAGATTGGTCATCAGGAAAAGGAACCACCAATACGGGGAAGAGCAGCAGTTGGAATAAAAACCGGGGGAAACATTTGTTGGATTGGAAAGTAATAAAAATGAAATTGTTTCGCTTGGTCAGTGTTTTTGTATTTTTTTTTTTTTGCTGAGGGTTGGTGGAGAGAGGCACAATTTTCCAAAAGTCGGTGCAACTACTAGCATACGCTGACGATATTGACATCATTGGTAGGACTCAACGTGATGTCATAGCCACGTTTGCTAGTATAGAGAAGGAAGCGGCGAAAATGGGTTTAGCAGTAAATGAGGGTAAGACTAAGTATATGCTGTCATCACGAAAGGACTCACAACATCGACGAATTGGACAGAACGTCACCATTGACAGATATAACTTTGAGGTAGTACGGGACTTTGTCTACCTCGGCTCCGCTATTAGCTCTGACAACAACATCTCGTCAGAAATTAAACGAAGAATTACTCTTGCCAACCGCTGTTTCTTCGGGCTAAGAAGGCAATTTAGTAGTAAAGCCCTCACTCGAACTACTAAGGAGACCCTATATAAGACCCTGATCATCCCAGTCCTGCTCTACGGCGCTGAAGCATGGACCGTATCAAAAGCGGATGAAGAAATCCTTGGTAGATTCGAGAGGAAAATTCTTCGAAAAATCTTCGGTCCCGTTTGCGTTGACGGGCTATGGAGACGAAGATTCAACCAAGAACTATACGAGCTGTACAGCGACATGCCCCTGGTCAAAAAACTCCGCATTGGACGTTTAAGATGGCTAGGACATGTAGAACGAATGGACACCAATACTCCGGCTCGCAGAGTCTTCGATTCCCAGCCAGACGTCGGACGCAGTAGAGGAGTTGGCCAACTATTAATCGGGAATGTGCTTTCAAAGGTAATTTAATATCCATGGATGAGAACAGTGAGCAAAGTGAGTTATTTTAAGTCTGGCTAGGTATACATAAAAAAATCGATTGCAATCAAAGTGCGGATATGAAGATGTTTTTGCCCCAAGGCCATCTAAATGTTTAAGTAGAGATCCACCTTCGAAAAGACTTTAGAAATAAATTTGCAACCTTCGGCATGGGTCAATCAAGAGGAAAATATCCAGAAAACTTAAGCTCTGATGTTTCTCAACATGGATTTTGCAAAAGCGCTATGCGAGTCTCGAATGAAGTTGCTAACCCAACATATCTATTAGAACCTTTGTACAGCCTTAGGTAACGGACCTCAGTGTTGACCGATCAAATGGAAAATAACCCGAAAATGTTAATCCTGATGTTTCTCAACATGGATTTTGAAAAAGCACTATGCGAGTCTCGAAATGAAGTAGCAAACGCTAGTTATCTATTCGATAATATAAACAGCCTTAGTTCAGAGACATCGGCATTGGTCAATCAAAAATGAATCGAAAAATACAAATCTTGATGTTACTCAGCATAGATTTGGCAAATTAAGCGAGTCTCGAAATTAAGAATCAAACGCTAGAATTTAGACTTTAGCATTTCGAACTTGAGTAGTTTGTACAGAAGTCTTGTGATCATCGAATGAGTACGGTCTACTTTTAGATACTTCAAACATATTCCCTGCAAGTGAAGTTTTTGTATCAAACATGGATAGTATAAGGTGTACTCAGGTAGCTTTCTATAGAGACAAATGTCATATCTGCGAAATTTTTACAAATAAGTTTAGAGTAAGTTCTGCCAGTTTGAATTAAAATAATGAAAATGCGTCAGAATTTGGACTAAAGAAATTGGACCATAAATATTTTGGGACACCATCATAACAAAAGATTCAAATTATAAGCTGCTGTTGGTCTCCTTTTTTTATTCTCACAGTTTGAATTTCAATAAAATCGTAATTCATCAGAATTTGGATCTTAAATAGTTTGTACCAAAGTATTGCGAACATCATGACAAAGCATTAAAATGATAAGGTGCTTTTGGTCTCCTTTTTATTATTTTCTCTGTTTGAATTTCGAAAAATCTAAACGCGTCAGAATTTGGATTACGAATTTGGATCTTAAATAGTTTGTATCAAAGTCTTGCTACCATCATGGCAAAGGATAAAAATGATAAGCTGATGTTGGTCTCCTTTTTAAAAATATCGAAATGCGTAAGAATTTGGACTAAAGAATTTGGACCTTAAATTGTTTGTACCAAAGTCTTGCGACCATCATTGCAAATGATAAAATTAATAAAGTGCTATTGGTCTCATTTTAATTATTTCCTCAGTTTGGATTTTCAAAAAATCAAGATGCGTCAGAATCTCGATTCAGAATTTGGATCTTGAATAGTTTGTACCAAAGTCTTGCGAACATCATGACAAAGGATAAAAATGACAAGGTGCCAATGGTTTCTTTTTTTATTGTATTCTCTGTTTGAATTTCAAAAAATTTAAATGCGTCAGAATTCGGACTAAAAACTGTGATCTTAAATATTTTGTGCTGAAGTGACACCATCATGGCAAAGGATAAAAGTGATAAGCTGCTGTTGGTCTCTTTTTTTATTGTTTCCTCAGTTTGGATTTAAAAAATAATCGAAATGCGTCAGAATTCGGACTAAGAATTTGGAAGTCTTGTGACACCAACAAATGATAAGTTGCTTTTGGTCTCCTGATTATTATCTCCTTAGTTTGGATTTGAAAAAAAATTGAAATTCGTCTGAATTTAGACTAAAGAATTTGGACCTTAAATTGTTTGTAGATACACTCCCGTTCAACTGAATAGGTACAAGATTTTCGAGAGCGGTTAACCGTTATTGCTCTTAACTGGATGACCGGAATACATTTTTGTAAATGACATTAAAAAATGCATCAAATTTAAGAGAGAATAACAAGAACACAAACATAATATCACCGTTATTACTCGTTTTATTATTAATTTTATATTTGCATGTTTAAATCGTACCTATTTTTTTGGTTCATCTGAATAGGTACTTCGCCCATAGCGTCACTTCTGTTTTGAATTCATTCAAGGTCAGACCTGTAAAACCTTTGTTTGGCTTTCATTTGTCGATTCATTTAATTAAGAACAAAGTAAATTGTAAAAAAGTAGAAAATGGGTAAATTGATAGTTTTCATGATCAAGGACTAACGGGACATAAAATCTCAGAAAAAATTAACAGAAGCTCTAACGTTGTTTATAATTATCTAAGAATTGGATTGACGTATTTACAGCTTTGGTTAGTGGAATTGGGTTTGGTAAAGATATGGGTTTGCATTTTAGAGATGTGGGACTGCCTGAAGATCTGTGTCGGTGAAAGCTTGCTTTGTCATCGTGGTAGATGCGCTTGGATCTGGATTTGGTAAAGCCTTGCTTATGCATTGAAGAGACGTGCAACAGCCCAATTTTTTGAAGACCTATGTCGATGATGATAGTTCTTGGATTGCCTTGTTTAGAGCTTTAATTAGTGCATTTGCATTTCGACCGCCTAATTTTTTTGAAGAGCTCTGTCGGTGATATTATCTGTTAAATTGGCTTATTTACATCTCTAGTTAAATAAAATGTGTACCTCGCCAATAAAGACACTTAATCGACTAGTAGACCTACCTCTTTTGAAAAAACAGCTCCAACATCCCATTCAAATGAAGGAAAATCTTAATTCCTAACAGATCTTAGCTGCTCTCATACCTACCGCAGGTATAAACATATAAAAATCCGTGACTTGAGTATCTATACCTCAAACCAGATAAACGATTTTGTTAAAACCTCTCTCCCCCCTTCCATACGGCCAAATAGGTAATCCCCTCGTCAATCTAGCGTGATACGAGAACAAAGCCCCATTATCTAAGCAATAAAAAAACCACAATAATTATATGCAATTTAAATACTTCCCCTCGCTCGCATATTTGTGGAAAATACCAAAACAATCTCCGCCCATATAAAAAATTCTATTCTAAGGTCAGATTGACAGATTGAATGCGTTCGATAAACTGCACGTGTTCATCCATTTAATCACCGCGCAATCCAAACTAATTATATACCAACGCATTCAGGTTGTGCACAAATTTAACAATTTCCTATTCCGATCACGAAGTTTTACACTTTGCGGTAATAGATACTTTGATACTTCCAAACAAAAAACCGTATCTACTGTGAGATAGTTTCATTTTTTTTAAGTTCAACAAGCAGAAATAAACGTCATTTGAAGTTGACGTGAAGTTGATGATCAAGAAGATCGAATGCAGCAGCAAGTGAAGGTAGAATGCGTACTTTTGCGCTTGCGCGCGTGCGCCCGGCCACTCATCCTCTAATCCGCCAACACAAGGTGTCGTACGATTCCAACGAAGGCGTCTTGATTTGAATATACTCCCAATGAGTGTCACTTATCTGCGTGGAGAAGAAGCTTCAATATTAGCATCCAGCCTACGAGAACTACCATTTTTGAGCATGTGCAACCCCCACGTATCTGAAACCAAATTCAGACAGAAACAGTGAATTTTATTGGTTTTCTTTGTTGGCAACTTGCAGATCATCACTTAAGTACGAACGTGAACGAACATAGATACAGCGAGTTACAATGATGTAGCTATGTATCTGTTCACCTTAGAAGGTCATTTTTTAGATTAAGTAAAACGACTGTTTACACGCGAGTATTGCGCATTTCCATTCGATGACGACGAGTCATCATCGGCAGAGAGTTGAGGTTTATCGAGCGTGTGTCGTATGTCGTGGCGTCTTCAGTTGGAGAATGTCGATTGTTGTTTTATTTACCGGTGATGATGCGTTTTGGGATTATGTAAGCCTGGCAAGAGAAACTCGAAGAATTTTGAATTTCAAACGGTACCGCATGAGGCGTAGATTGGAGAGGTGTGAGGTTGTAAAATCGAACGGATACATGTGGGACGCGTGGTTTATTTTGATATCTCAGATATCATTGATGGATAGGTAGTTGTTTTGATATCTCAGATGAAGTCGATATTTGCATTTTCATGGAAATCGAAGACAGCATATTGACATTATAAGATGATTTGCAACTGGCCCACAAGTAGTAGTCCAATTTAAAGGAGGAAATAGTATCCAAAACCAACGAAATACCAAAAAAGTTAAATGCCATTCACATCTTCGTCTTAGATACCATCTGCTTGAAAAATGTCAACACTATGTAAATTAAAAAGACTCCAAAAGATACACAAAATTTAATAGATTTACTATGGGAAACTTAATTTTAGTCACTCACCTATTCATGTCTGATAAATGTTTTCCTCTAGATACATTTACATTTGTATTTTAATCAGGTTACGAGATTTCATTTATTATTTTGCATTTTATTTGCTTTAGATACATATTTTTAATTAGGCACACATTTGCTTACCAAATTAGCCGTTTTGATCGTTTGGAATATATTTCGCTGATGATTTGTGATTAGGTAAGGTATAGCTGACAAATATATTCAAGAAAATGTTCGGTAGCACCGTTTTGCCTTTCGGTGTTTTTTTTTTTTTGACAAATTGAATGCGCACTGTCGAGAAAATCAATGATCATGTAGTCGGTTGAATATGTTTGAATACCTTGACATGAATGATGGATATATTTTGGGTATTCAGGCTGTCAAATGTTGTTAAGACATTTAAAAAAGAAAGGAGGACCAAATGAGACATTCTCCTGGTTTACCTTTAGCTAGAAAATAGCAAATTTGCAGTAAATCGGGATAACAAGTATCTATGCCTGGATATAATGCACAGAACACCATAAAAGCTCTTAATGAGTAATGGGCAACATCTAGCGGGTTTATATATTTCATATCTAAACCCTATTGGTTTACCCTTGTTTAATTCTGGGAGTGGATTGCACAGACCTAGGCAAAGGATATACATATAATGGAATGAAGGGCCACCTTTAAGAAGTCAAGCCCTCAAAATATGCCTCAGTCGTATAAGATGGGATGGTCTCATAACAGGCATGGCTTGTCTTGACTTTTTTCAGGAATGTAAGCTTGATTGCACAAATTTAGAAGCAGTCGCCGAAATTCAAAGCTTAAAAAGGAAAACTATGTTGGTATGGCATATTCAAGGGACAAAATTCCGATGGAACACATTCACCCCTATCCGTCCTGAAGAAAATTTTGGTCCGATATTTCGAAATCAGATAATTTTCTGCCGATGTATACGTTCCGATTAGCACTTCGGACAGATATTCCGACAAAATGTAACGCACATGATCGCGCATCGGTGATATCCACTATGTCAAACAATTTTGACAGCTATGCGTTGAATTTCTCTGAAGGTGTCCGACGAAGAATTGCTGCGGAATCAAATGAACGCATTTGTATGTTTTTTTATTTAATTCCGCAACGGAAACCTCAAAAGAAAATTGAGTTCCGATTGAAACTGACTTTCGTTTTGGAAATTGTTCTGAACGGATACCTTGATTGGGGTGATTGTCACGACTTTTGTACAATGGAGAACAGACCAAGTGTACATTCTATCGCTGAAATCCAAGCGACTTCTCAATGTTTAAGGCGATAAATTGCTGCAAAGAAGATCTGACTTTGACTCACATTTTTTTCATTTCTCTGACTCACTCTCGTCATGAGCTGACAAATTATCCGAGTTATATCAAAAGTCTCATTTTACCCCGACCGTTCGGATTTGGGATTGTAAGCCCCGGCAGACAACTTGGACTGGATAATGGGCTGCAACGTACCCCGATAGAAGGCTGTTTCGTCTCAGGCAGAAACTTTCAAAGAGTCGAGAGCCCATTAAGTAAAAAGTAGGTAAGCCCTGCCAACTTGCTTCTACTATCACTCATAAATGCTTGTAAGAACAAGCTAGGCCTAGAGTCCATTTTAGCCTGTTATGCTAAAAATGCTATAATCCGGGAGTCGATTGCGGAAATGTGTAAAGAAATCTATACAGGTTTGACAAAATGTTGGTATCACCAGTGGCGTAGCGTTCAAGTCAGCCAATTCCTTCTAGCTAACCTTTTGAAATTCAACCATGCTTAACTCAAAACACTTGCCACTCAGCTTGGCTAGATAGTTTTTTTGCAATTCCCACGTTTATGTATATTCACTATGAACACAATAAGGCGACGCCTTTGAAATTCTTTAACAAAAAAAATTACCACACGCCACTGGTACCTACATGGTTCTGGAAAACAGTTCAAGCCACTTTGTTGCAACGATCCCAGCTTAATGTTAAATTACAGGTGCCACTGGAATCTCCATTATACAGGTATCTTTTCGTATGAAATTTCGTTCTTAGTGGCCCAGTGTTTAATGCAATAGTTCCTCGGCTTAAAAATCGTAAGGGTCGCACGATTTAATATTTTTTGTCGCAGCCGAGAATTTTTTTAAAGTCCACGTAGCTTTTAGCTACATAGTTGCACAGAGCAATGCAAGCCATATTAAATGGATCCTTGCTAACTATGCTTGGTGTCCATTTGATCATCCATATCGAGGTATCTGTTCGGAAGAACTTATGAACACAGTTGGTCAGTGGTTAATGCAAGGGTTCCCTGGTTAAAATTGCTAAATTGCATTTCGACTTCCTCATTTTTTGAAGATCTTGGATTGCCTTATTTGCTAATTAAATAAAATATGTATCTCGACAATCAAGACACTTAATCGACTACCAGATAGAACTTCACAAAAAAAAAGCTCCAACATCCCATTCAAATGATGGAAAATCTTAATTCCTTACAGATCTTAGCTGCTCTCATGCCTACCGCAGATATGAACATATAAAAATCCGTGGCTTGAGAATCTATACCTCAAACCTGATAGACGATTTTGTTAAAGGCCCTCTCTCCCATTCGATACGGCCTAAATTACAATAGGCCCAAAAACTAAAATTTTGTTTGAATTGTTTACGCAAGCTATTGGCAGCTCATCAGATACCTCATATCTTTGGTTTTCAAAATGATCTTTTGCAAGAACGCATGCACACCTCAATGAGTTCAGTCTCCTGATTATCAAGAAGTTTTTCAGTTGTTTCACTGAATTGGAAATTTGAGAAACTTCGGGATCGGCGTGTACAGAATGCCCTCCTCTTTGTGGAAAAAGAAAATACCTTTGCAAGTACAAATAATGGGAGAAGTTGGCTTTAGGACCCGTATGGGCCTTTGATGTCAGATATTTCATTTGCTTTTACTTCAGAAGAAGCTGCAAAATAAATATTATTCAATCCTTAGCTTTTCTAGAATGATTAAGAAAGTTTAAAGAGGGCCAAGCTAAATGTCCAGTAAGGTTTTGGTGTGATAAGTAAAATTGACAGGGTATGGTACTATGAGTTGCACCATAACGACAAAGTTTTAATTAGGACCTCTACTGTCAACAATTGACCTGTCTAAAGAAACAACCGCCAAGAAGCGACCAGTTTTGGCCAATAGGAGAGAAATCGTGTTCAACCAGGACAACGCCAGGCCACAAACACATCGAAAGTGACTCGCTAGAAGCTACGGCAGCTTGGTTGAGAGGTTTGCATCCACCTTACAGTCCGGACCTGGTATCAAGTGACTGTTTGCAATATTTCCATCCATCTGCTCCATTTGTCATATTTTGCTGTCGAAATTAACGAACGGGAGTAATTTAATTCGAATACTACTGACATCTAGGGCTAGATTCAAGAAAATCCTTGTTTTCTTGCTTCTTATGTTGTTTTGACTTGTGATAGCATCTAGAATTAGGTATGTGCTTCCCTTAATTCCAGGTGACCTAAATTGTAGGACTGACCTCAGCAATTAAGATCCTTTTCGACTTGCTTACACCGATGATACATATTCTACACTTAAACATAGACCGTGTTATAGTTAACGTATCTATAGATAAAAAGGTAGAACCCAAAATACTGAAACCAATTTTTTAAATAAGGAAAACCTCAGGTTGGAAACAATGTTCTTAATTTTTCATCAAAACCTTTTGTTTTTAACAAAATTGATAACATCAACGCTGAAATGTGTTTTTTTTATTAGACAACGGTGTTCTTATTTTTTCATGAAGACAATTTTGTCAGCAAAATTGATGACATAAATGCTGAAATCTATTTTCTGAATATGAAACCCTCAGTTTCGAAACGGTATTCTTATTTTTGAAGTGGAACTTCCTTTGGGACGCTGTGAATTGGATTTTATGAAACGAAAAAGTGTAACGAAAGAGACAAAATCGTTGTCTCTCTCTTTCTCTGTTTACCAATTCCATAGTGTAGTCATCTCATCTCACTTCTACCGCCGGGTTCACTCCTTTTTTATTTAATAAAAATAATGTTTTCACAAAATGTTCAACATTTTCAAAAATCACGACTAAATTTATATTTTTTTGTATATGATGATATTATGTACTTGGACATGCTAGCATTTCGCCGTACCATTTTTTCAAAGAACATCCTTTTAGCGATAAACTCATAAGGGATTTCTGTTTGCCACATTTCCAGTGAACAGACTTAGATACGGCGGTCATAGTTCCTGTATCTATTGGTTGACTTTTGGCAGTAGAGTATTCCGACGCCCCATCCTTTCAAAGAGGATGCTATAAGCTATCGTTGGTTAACAATTTCTTTAATGCCCTATTACCCAGTGAAATGTAAAGACTATGATTATGATTCCATGCAATTTCCTGGTACAATTTTGCCGCCTTTGCAGAAAATTCCAATTCCACTCGTTAGATACCTTTATCGGTGTTATTCCGCAACCAAACACAAACACAGTTAATTAAACAAAGTCACAAAAAGGTAATTCCTTTCACAATACGTAAAACCCCAAAGCATGAGTCCAATTTCACCTGACAAAACTAAAAAATTCTAAACTCCAAACCGATCAGCCAAATAGATTTTACTTTTTGCAAAATAAATATTTAGAGTATCTGTCAGTGGCATTGGAATTTCACTAATTGTTCGGCCAGTTAAAGGTATTTTTGGTACGATATTTATTTTATTCAAACTACACTCGATTTTATTCACTTTACCGCTAAATACTTATGTGTTCGCCCTATAACCCAAAAATAAAACAAAAAAAAAACGAAATAAATTTGTTTGCGCAGTTGCTAGCAGGTGGTGCAATAAACTTTAACTGACAGCACACTTAATAAAAAAAAAAACACAAAAAAATTGAGAAAAGTAAAAACACACGAAAATGAAATTATCTCACTTTGGTATCAGCTGGCTGAGTCTGTTTGTTGGTTGCTCTTGTTGTGAATGAAAAATGTATCTGCAGGTTGTTACGCCTATACCTGTTTTGTAAAAGTGTATCTATTTGGTATGTCCATACATGCAGATGAACGACAAATCGTCTAAATCACCTACACACCTTAATTGATCAACAGAACACCAAAAGGATCAACTTATGTGTTCAGATACTCTGTTGTGTTTAAATTTAACTGAAAAATATGTTAATTTTAAATTTCAATTAAAACTTACGGGTTACACCCACCATACCGCTTGATAAAAAAAAAACACTTTTTTTTTATTAATTTGTTAAAGTTGTGCATACGTCCGTGTTTGCACATGTGATTGTATAGGGCAGTGGAAAATTGTGCTGTGTTGCACTTTTTTTTCAGCCGTTTCTGTTGTTAATTATTTTGTGCCAGTATGCCAAATAAGCATTAATATCCATAGATACTCTACCCATGTGTATGCGAGTGTGGATATATGCTAGTGGCAGCTGTTTAAACACCCCATGTATCTGGATGTGAAAAGTGTAACCAACTAAAGTTTTTAATTTCATCCAATTTTGCGGTTTAATTAAATTTTAATTTTTCAAAATCACAATTGTGTGAGTGTGAGTTTGTGTTTGGGTAATAGCTGGTGTGGGTGAAGCGAGGATACATTTATATTTCGCTAAACGGGGCCTTAGGAAACACTTCATGTTGTGATACTCGTTTGAACTCATTTGGATAGAGGTGATTGTATTTATCAAGGTAGGTATGAGGGTTTTTAACTTTTTAGCTTCGGTTTTGATTTATATGTCAAAATTGCTCGATTGGATGATTTTGGTTTGTCACAAAGTCATTTTTTGCATTTGAGATAAAAATACACAAAACAGATTTTTTTGTTGATAATATTTCGAATAGGGACCTACTTTTCTGAGGGCAACAAACGGGTCTGGGTGATAAGGTTAGAGATTGTGAAATCACGGAGAAGAAGTGTTAGGCTGAATCAAGGGAAAAAGAAGATATGAAAGCTGGTATGAGCACTTAACAGAAGATGCGCGGATGAACTACTATTCAAAGCGTGGAAGCCGACAACAATGCATACGTTACTGCCTTCCAAGAAATACGATGTAGATAAACAACTAGCGGATGCCCTTCCTACAACTTTCATCCAAGAAATACGACGTGGAAGCCTACCACAATGCAGACATTACTGTCATCCAAGAAATACGACGTAGAAGCTTACTACAATGCAGACATTACTGGCATCCAAGAATTACGATGCAGATAAATAACTAGCGGATGCCCTTCCTACACTTGTCATCCAAGAAATACGACGGGGAAGCCAACTACAATGCAGACATTACTGCCATCCAGGAAATACGATGTAGATAAACAACTAGCCAATGTACTTCTTACAACTGTCATCAAAGAAATACGACGTGGAAGCCTGCTACAATGCAGACATTACTGCCATCCAGGAAATACAATTTAGATGAAGAACTAGCAGATGCACTTGAAAAATGAAACATCTGGCATTATCGGCCCTTAAAGGATCTTATACCTCGCTTCTGCATTCTTTTGTGTATGCGAAGTTTTATATTTGCCACGAAAAGTGGAACCTCCTGTCATGACAGTTTTATGCTATTGGATGTTTGTCCGACTTTCGCAAGAGGAGGGGCAGTCAACAAATTTAAAATGTATGGTCACTTGAGGGATTTAAATCAGGGACCTCAGGGCGCTTAATTATCCAACACGCTAACCAATAGGCCACTGCAGCCTAAGCTCAGGCCAATAGATGCTATAAAGCTGACATTACTCCCATCCTGGAAATACAATGATTGATGAACCGAGCCAAGTAACAGTGAAAAGAATAAGTGACTCTTCTGATGCGGTTTTGTAATAGCCTACGCAGTAGAGGTCGACTTCATTTCAGGTGGTGCGTTAAAGTAGAAACTGATTTCAAGCAAATTGAAGTGCAACACTAGAGGCAGTTAGCTAAGAAACAGACAGTTAGAAGGGGCATTTTGATTCGAGGTAATGGTTCAATCTGGAATATTACGGCACTTAAGTAGGTACGTACAAGAGGTATCAAATATTTATATGCATGCCCCTGCAGCGAAAAGTCCACAAAGATTTAGGTAGCCTAACAGCTTTGAAGAAATTAAAAAATAATCGAATCTAACATCAGAATTGATGACGATCCAAAGAATTTGAAGGCTGGACTTGAAAAGATAGGCTTTTCTTAAAGTTGTGTAGTAAGGCACCTAGCTTTTTCTATTTTTCGAAAATCATGTGCGACCCCCTGAGCACAGCTTTGAAGACTTGCCTTGAAATGATAGATTTTTTTTTACATTTCAGTACTAAGGCTCTAGCTTCTTCTTTTTATGCGAAAATTAATGGGGCCACTCAGACGACATATCTAGGCAGACGTCTTTTTGCATTTCATTGAACCAAAAAAAGGCTTGGCCATTGGATGATTAGACTTGAAGGCTAAACATGAAAATATGGGTCTTCCTTAGAGTTCTTGGCTTGGCCATCGGAACCTCAAAGAGCACCGAATTGAAGGCTTACCATGAAAAGATAGGTTTTCGTTAGAGTTCTTGGCTTGGCCATCGGAAGCGCAAAGTGCATCGAATTGAAGGCTAACCTTAAAAAGATAGGTTTTCTTTAGAGTTCTGTACTAAGGCATCTAGCTAAAATTCCGGCTAAACGACTTATCCAGCCAGAAGTCTTTGTGGAGAAAATCAAGCGTTATCGTGAAACTAATCATCGGATCTTCATATTGATAGCATCAGAGTTGAATACCTTCAAAGACTTTACCATCGGAATCCATCATTTTCATCAAAATGAATAGGACCACTCAGACTAAACGACTCATTCAATATACATGCTGCCTAGAGATACTACCCATTACTGATCGGAAGCTTCGGTTTTGAAGATTTCCAGTGAAGATTGTAATTGCTTTAAGGCCTAACTAGTTTATGGCCTTCCTAGCTTATGCAAAACATTCTCTACGCAACACTTTCGTTAGGATCAAGTGCTTGTTTTTTTTTAAGCAACCATGCATGACTGCGTATCTACTTCCTGCACGATAGTTGGACCTAAATTTTCACGTAGAATCCAAATGACCCAATGTGCCGATTTTCTTAAAAAGCCATGCATGTGTACGTATAAACTACTTGGAAATCTTTTTGAAGGAAAGAAAATGTTTTAGCTAAGCAAAACTTGGGAAAGGGACATTGACAACATCAGAACTGCATATCTCCAAAAGGCGTTGCCATCGAAAGCCTAAAAGAGCATACTAGATACCCATATCTAGCTCCTTCTTCTTTTACAAAAATGAATAGGACCACTCCGACTTAACGACTAGCCGTAGATATACTTGGTTGAAATTTTAATGGCGATGGGCAAGCACTGCTATGATAAGGAGGTTTGGTTTAAAATTAATATTTTCAGTACTGTCGCCATCTTTATAGGCGCCAAAGATTTCAGCAGCTCTAAAGCCTTAATCGCTTATGCTAACAAAAATACAGAGATACATTTTTCTGTCGCAAAAGTTCGTGCAGTTGCAATTCCTCTAAGATAGTGGGACCTAAAGTTTCATGCCGAATCCGAACGGATGAGTTGATATTAGGTATTCTAGACGGTTACGGTTTTTTTTTATCAATCATTCCTGTCTGATTATGTACTATTTTCTTGATGGCATGGCTTCCCACCTTGTGGCGAATCTTAATTTCAGAATTGAGGTTTTCATGACAGCTGCCATTACTCAGATGACTTATCAATTCATAAGCAGATGAGGGATCGAATTTAGACCAATTTCACGGTAGTTCATCGCAAGAAATAATGCACTTTTGAGCCCGTCTTATGCTTATGCTGAATGATATTGACACACCGTCGCGTCGTTACCATAGTTGATATCGTAAATGTCTGAACGTTCATGTCGGAATTGAATTCTCCACCATTTCGAAGTGACATACGGAGGTTCTTTTTTTAAAGTTAACGGCTGCCCTAATCGGGGAAATAGGAAAGCCTAATAGAGGTCCAGTTTCCGTGAAATAACCAGATAAGAACCTTTTCTACTAAGGCCTTCAGATATCTCAAAATATTTTGGAACCTATATCACATTCAATGTGCTTAGTCTCTCGATCTTTTGCAAAGGGTGTTGGAGTTGCTTCACTATTTTAAAGAAAACGAGATAGTTTAGCAAGAACCTAAGGACAACTACAAAAAAGGTATTGTCTCATCTCTAGCCCGTCTAAATTGGTTTAATTATAGGCAGAGCTGTATGTATCACCTCAACTTTCAAAAAAGCATTCTGGTGCATTATCGCCTAGATATATGGTAAGCACACAAAATCGAAGGGCAAAGAGGAAATATGACAATCTCCCATTATCAAAACCTATAAATAACTCTATAAACCTGATGTGCTAACTTATCAGACTACTTATCAAACTTATCACACTTATCATTTAAATTAAAATCATCACCTCAGATTAATAGCATTTCTTCTTCCAAACGATTTAAAAACAAAAGTTATTCAAATGAGGCAATAAGCGAGAATAAATTTATACATGCCCACTGTCATCTGCATCTTTCAGTCACTTACGTAAGGATACGGTATTTATTGATTCTCCAAATGAAAGGGAGAAACATTTCTGAATATAAATGCACACTAATGTTGCAAAATTTAATTACTTTTACTATCGAAGATTCGAAAGAGAAAGTAGCCTTCTGGATTTAATCGATTCTTACGTGCAACTAACATATTCTAGATACATTTGAATATCTATATATTATTCAGTGAGTTATGCAGAAAATGCAATTTTTTTTTGGTAATGAATTTCAGCCTTTAAGAGAGAAACCTCATTTTATACCATAAAAAGTCTGTGCACGACAACAGCTATTGCGATGATTTCGGCACGAATGGTTGCCTTAAGCTTGCCAATCATCTGAGGACTGCTAGCGTACACTTTGCTTTTCAAATAATCCGACAAAAATAATTCCGAAAGGGTCAAATCTGGAGATCTAAGTGGCCAGTCAATGTCGCCATTTTGACAAATTTTTGTTGCAGACTCCATTGTTTGATTTGCAGACTCCATTGTTTGATTTGCATGACATGGCACACAGTTTTGTTGAAACCAGTAATCAGCCAACATCCACTAACATCGATTCCTATCAACTGTTTTGCCTTCTCTGAAGAAAAATGGTCCAATGAGGTTTAGGCGGAATCGCCGGCTCAAACATTCATTTTTTTTGTCATGCAATTGTGTTTCAGGGGCTTTTGCGGATTCTCAAGTTTTTCGAAATTTTTGACGACGCCTGGGTCACGAATATGTTCAGTTTTTGTTAAAAATTTTCAAGATTTTCGAAATTTTTGAACCACGGGGTCACTTTCATTCTCAGTTTTTTTCGAAATTGAATAATTTTATGGCAAACATTTTTGACGAAATTTCTGGCAAGTAAAATTTTAAGATTTTATTAAAATTTTCGATTTTTTTCGAAATTTTTGATCACCAAGAGGCCACTATTATTCTCTGTTTTTATCAAAAATTTTTGTTTTACGCGACATTTTTGACGACCTCGGGGTCACGATAACTTTCAATTTTGAGTCGAAATTCTAAAGTTTTGACAAAATGTTTGGTAAGTAAAATTTTACTTTGTTTTATTAATATTTTCGATTTTTTCGAAATTTTTGACCACCAAGGCGCCACTATAATTCTCAGTTTTTATCAGAATTTGTTGTTTTATCAACATTTTTGACGACCTCTGAGTCACGATAATATTCAGTTTTTGATAAAAATTTTTTTAAGATTTTCGAAATTTTTGAAATTAAAAATTTCAGTTTTATCGAATTTTTGGCGACCTCGGGGTAACGATAACTTTCAATTTTGAGTCGAAATTCTAAAGTTTTTCGAATCTTTTGACGAAATGTTTGGTAAGTAAAATTTTAAGTTTTTATAAAAAATTTCGATTTATGCGAAATTTTTGATCACCAAGGGGCCACTATCATTCTCAGTTTTTATCGGAATTTGTTGTTTTATCAACATTTTTGACGACCTATGAGTCTGAGTCTGAGAATTTTAAGATTTTCGAAATTTTTGACCACTCCGGGTCATTATCGATCTCAGTTTTTATAAAAATTTCAGTTTTATCGAATTTTTGGCGACCTCGGGGTCACGATAACTTTCAATTTCGAGTCGAAATTCTAAAGTTTTTCGAATCTTTTGACGTTTGGTAAGTAAAACTTTAAGTTTTTATAAAAAATTTCGATTTATGCGAAATTTTTGATCATTAAGAGGCCAATTTTTATCAAAAATTCCAGTTTTATCGATATTTTTGATGACCTCGGTCTAACGATAATTTTCAATATTTGGTCAAAATTCTAAAGTTTTTCGAATCTTTAGACGACATTTTTGGTGAGTAAAATTCTAAGTTTTTATTAAAATTTTCGATTTATTCGAAATTTTTGATCACCAACAGGCCACTATCATTCTCAGTTTTTATCAAAATTTGTTGTTTTATCAACATTTTTGACGACCCCTGGATCCTTTTTGATAAAAATTTTCAAGATTTTCGAAATTTTTGACCACCATGGGGCCACTATCATTCTCAGTTTTTATCAAAAATATCAGTTTTATCGAGATTTTTGACGACCCCGGGGTCACGATAATTTCCAATTTTTTGTCAAAATTCTAAATTTTTTCGAATCTTTTGACGAAATTTTTGGTAAGTAAAATTTATTTTTTTTTTATAAATTTTTTTAATTTTATCGAAATTTTTGGAGGAAGGTAATTTTTGGTTTTTGAACAGAATTTTCAAGTTTTTTCAAAAACCTTTGATGACCTCGGGGTTAAACCAAATTGCCACTTTTGGGGAATGCCAAATGCGGGAATTTTGATTGTAAACGCGCCAGAGAATGTGAAATGGCCCCCGTCGGCCATAAAAATTTGCTTCAAAAAATCAGGTTCAGTGTCAACAAATCGAGCGATTGTTTGGGCGAATTTCAAACGACGTAGCAACCGTCCCCCTCGGCAATATTATTTCACCCAATTGCAATATACGGAAACAAATGGAAATATCCTTCAAAATGCGCCGCAAGTTGGTTACACTGACGCTAAGGATGAGTGCAGTGACGTTACGATTACGACACATGTGGGCAATACTCTCTTTTACTGCTTCAACCATTTTCTTGGAACGTTTTGGGCATTTATGAACTCCATGTGAAGGATCTCCCACAGTCCCGTGTGCAACAAAATTCCACACCAAACGACGAATAGTGTTGTCAGACGTTGGTTTTTGGTTTTATTTTCGTCGAAATGCTCGTTGACTAAACACAACTGAAGGACTATTTTCAATTTTCAAAAAAAGTTGATTTCAGCATTAAAATTGTACTGAATTGACATTTCAAAACCATGTCAACTCAAGTCAATTGGTTGATCAGTGTCAACATTATGCATACCGACATAAATGATGGCGCACCTTGTATATGTAAATATTAATTATTTTGGATCAAGCAATGCGATAATTTCAGCAGGTAAGCTCGTTGGAATATAGTTCTATGAACGCAACGTCACTGCAATGTATGGGGGTTGGTATTTTACGACACATTTTGATGATAAAAATAATAGCGGAGGACATCCAAGTGTCGGTCCTACGTTGTCAAGGGTCAAACAAAATCATGAATCAAATGGTGATTGAGAATAAGTCTCCGAACATCTTGAGTTTTGGGACAATGACTGATTTTACTTGAATTTTATGATGATGTTCTGCAATTCTTCGTATTTGTCAACAAGTCAATCAAATCGAGAGGACAGATTGCAACAATCAATTTCAGTAACCTGAGTGTTAATTGAGCTGAAAAAAAATTGACTTAAGACCTGATGTCCTTATTTAGGTTACAGAATGTGATGAACTCGCCAAATTAAAAGTATCTATACATGCCATCAAGTGTTTACTTATAAAATTGAATAACAACACACTCAATAGATTCTCATAGATTCCTCATCAATAGTTTATTATCCCAACCATGCTAACAAAACAAACGTCAATCCAATTATACTCGTCAGCCCACTTAAGCAGAAATCCATTTACGACATAATGTCATCAAGAAAACTCCATTCCCAGTCCCAGAATGTTCTACATGATCTCTGCTCGATGGCATCCTTACAGAGTTATATATTCGTCATCTCATCTAGGGACGATGATGATGATGATTTGACGAAACTACACAAAAACAAACAACCAACCAATCCTACGGAACGATAGAATGGTGATTTCATACAATCACAGATGAAGTGATGTCATTAATTAAATCACAAAGCCTTCATAGTCGTCGTCGTCGTCGGATACTGTATGCTGATTCTCTTATGCAAGGCATTCTCTAGCCCGCCTGACCCCCACCACACTAGAATAGATTTTCACTTAATAACTCAAATCCACACCAGAGCACGGAATAGTTGTGCAAGAGATGGGCTACAGCACAAGACGGGCCAAGAAAAAAAAATGAACAATCCTAACGCAAAAGATAAAAAATCCCCGTCTAGCAATGAAGACAGAATCGGTGATTTACTGCACCGAGTACGAGTATCTACGACTATCGGTAAGAAGGTAATCAAGGATTATTTTCTCTTATTCAATCGCGAATATAGTGAAAAAGAATTCCCCAAGATGCAGCTCTTCGGTGTGTGTGTTTGAGTGGGGGGATACAGCATCCGCCTTAAAGTGATGATCAAATTAAGAAAGGAAGATACAATTATGCATCTTGTTCTGTTTCTGTGTTTACTTTGTGTTCGTTTTCGATGTAATTTCACTTAAGATTGAAGAAACAACTTGAAACAAAACAAACTCAACTAATTGCTTATTAAAAACACAAGAAAGATACACAAAGAGAGACAGAGAGAGGAAGTCGGGAGTAATGGATAAAAGTGAATTCAATAATATGGCAGCAGGATTGAGGAGAGTGATGGATTTTTACTCAATAGCCGATGACGATGCTCTGGACCGCACCACACTATATGCCGATGGTAAGTTTTAGGAATACTTCAAGTTTTCCAACGAAGGATTCAATAGAAAAGTTTTACTTTTATCCAAGAGGAAGTTTTGTAAACAAAGAATCTAATTGCATGGAAATTGCTTTGCACCGAAAGATTATCAAAACTGTATTGGCAGACGAATGAATGAGGGTCCACCCTCGAGTTAGTGTTTGTGGGTCAGTGGGATATATAAAAAGTTTTGAGACAATAAGAAAATAAAAGTTAAGAAAAAACATTTTTTTGTTTTTTTTTTCAAAAAAAGTATCTCATAGAAATTTGTATCTCATGGAAAGTCAGGGAAGGTTGGATTTTATGTACATGGTTGTAAATTTGTTTAAATATGAAGAAACTTTGCAACTTTTAAAACTGAATATTTTTAAAATTAAATTTAAAGTTTTAAGATTTGTTTGTTAAAAATCTTTTACATTAAATTTTACATCTATATATATAAAAATGGATCTTGGTTTGTTCGGATGCTTAAAACTCGAAAACGACTGGACCAAATTGGATACTTCCTTCTGCGGATTTGTTCGTAATTGCTCCGCGAAGGTTTAGGAAAAAAAGAAAAATTGAAAAATTCTTAACAGGTGGCGCTGTAAGCGTCATTCCATTTGATAGCACAGTAATAATAAATAAATAAATAATTTATATGGCAAAACAACGTTTGACGGGCCAGCTTGTTATTGTTTAGATTTATGAAATATTTTGAAGGAGAATGCCATCAGCTTTATAATGAGACCACAAAAATTATAATAAATTTTTTTATTTAAGAGTAAAGGATGAGGAACTTAAAAAATCAAATTAAATTTAAATGTTGATTTAACGTAAACGATTTTTTTTTGGCTTGGGCTCAGAAGACCTATTGGGGTCAGGTTTAATACAATTTTTATTTTCAGTGCATTTCAATTGCTATTCAGAATGTCGGCCCTATCGAGGTATCCGTCGGAGTGGGAAATTCTCCGATTTTGTACGATTTGGAGGATTTTTGCTTCGAGGTATTCTTTCGAAAAACTGTTCGGAATATTTCTCTGACATTTTGTAACGCGTTGCGTTGAAGTGCGTTCAGGTGCATTTTTCGTGCAATTTTTGACAGCTAAGTGCCATTCCTTTTCCGATTTCCTCCGACAAATATTCTTTGCGGAATTTATTTACGAATTGTAGTGAAGTGAAGCCGTCGCATTTGTGTAGTATTTTTTTCCGATGACACATACCTCGAATGAAATTTAAACCTCCGACGAAGTATGCGTTGCTGAAAATTTTCCGCTCCGACGGATATCTCGATAGGGCTGTATATCTACGTTTCGTAATAAAAACACTGGGTGCGTTTTACGTTCTGGGTCATACTTTTTTGTTCACAACTTTTAAATGAAATACAATTTCATAATTTATATTTCATTGGGCGTTTCTGAACGTGGTGAGTTTTTTTAAGCATAATTTGTACATCAATTTCTCAAACTTCTGTGTAATTTCAGGAATTTTGTTCTTCGAGGATTAGTTATGGTTGGTTTGCCTGATGTACGCCTTTCCTTTTTTATAACTTGCGGGCACTCAAGGGGTTATGAATACCCTTTAAATGTTTTACCATAGTACGATCGTTAGAGAAGGGGAAGAAAGAGAATAATAGGAACGATTTTAGATGTAGTGGAGACTTACTCCATGGGTGGTGTCCGAACTAACTTCGAGGAGTTACTATTTTTTTTTGTACGATAAATTCGCAGAGTTTTCAAGATGGTGTATACTTTTAAGAGTAACTACCGACCTTTTTTTTTATTTCTTTGAATAATTTCATCGATTTTGGCTAGGATTGGACGTGCAACCTTCTACTCAACAGGCATTTGAATGGAAGAGGCATTACCACTACACCGCGGCAACCCACCTATCCTTTAAGTACTCAAATATGAAAAAAAATCGGGAGGCGTTAAATCAGAGGATCGTGGGGGTCAGTCGATATCACAATTTTTTGACATTGTTCGGGCCGGAAATATGTCTCTTAAAATTCGCATCGTAGCACGAGTTGTGTGCGATGTGGCACCGTTTTGTTGAAACTACATGTTCTGTGGGCATAGGTGATCCAAATCGGGAACAAGACAATTTTCCAACATGAACACATAACAAAAACCTCTAGCAGACATTACTGCCATCCAGGAAATACGATGGGATGCTCCGGACAAGAAGTGGAGGAGTAACATCAAATTGAAAGTGTGTCCCTATACCTCTCGATTAACACCATGTTACCAGCAACTATTGTCGGTGAACAATAGGAATGATGTCATCAAGTCATTTGATTCGCTGTAAATGTGTTCTTAGGTTTCGCCCCACCAGAAAGAAACACTGGTTTGATGAAAAATGTTGATAGATGCTCGCAGCCAAAAATCAGGCCTGCAAAGCAAAGCTGCAGCTGAAGACGATAGCTGCCATTTAACTCTAGGCTAAAAAGGAGCCAATCCCATTGGAATGCTGTTCGTAAGATAGGTATACAAGCCCTGAACAGATAGGTATTCAAGCCCTGATAGGTATTCAGATAGGTATTCAAGCCCTGAACAGAATCCTGTCGTAATAGAATATGGAGGAACCACTTCTAAAGACTGTCGAGCGGCGTTGACGAACAAGCTGTCCTTGTCGGGCAGTGCAAACCATTTAATATTAATGACGACAGCGCTACCACCTAAGCGACCTAAGTGAAGTGAGGATAGGATAGCAATATCCAAACTGAAGCTTAACAAGGCTGCCGGAAATCACGGCCTTCCTGTCGAATATGAAAGAACCATTTCTGCAGACTGTCGAAAGGCGAGGACGAACAATCTTCCTCTGCCAAGCAGTGCAGGCTATTCAATATTGGCGACGACAGCGAAAACTACCCCCTAACAGACCTAAATGATAAATGGATAGCAATATCCAAACTGAAGCTTAACATGGCTGGGGGAAATCACGGCCTTCCTGTCGAATATCGAAGAACTAGTTCTGAAGACTGTCGAAAGGCGAAGACGAACAATCTTTCTCTGCCAAGCAGTGCAGACTATTCAATATTGGCGACGATAGTGAAAACTTCCACTTAACCGACTTAAATGATGTAAAGATAGCAATATCCAAACTGAAGCTTAACAAGGCTGTCGGAAATGACGGCCTACTTGTCGAGCTTTATAAAACCGGCGGAAATAACTTCGTAAGTATCATTCAGCAACTCATAAGCAAAATTTGGTCGAATGGAAATATGCCTGAAGAATGAAACCTAAGCATCGTTTGCTCGATCCACAAAAAACGAGACCATTTGAACTGCGCCAACTAGAAAGGCATAAGTCTCCTCAACATCTCCTACAAGATCCTATCTGCCGTAATATGTGAACGCCTGAAACCGTTTACCAACAACTTGATCGGCCCTTGCTAGTTGGGCCAGGAAAGTCGAAACTGAACAAATCTTCACACTTAGGCAGATCCTGAAAAAAACCCAAGAAGTGCAAATCGATAGCCACCACCTAGTCATCGATTTTAAAGCCGCCCACAGCATTTATAGAGACGAACTATAAAGAGCTATGTCTAGTTTTGGTATACCGCCCAAACTCGTCCGTCTTGGAGTGCGCAACTGAAGGCAGTTAGCTAAGAACCGGGCTAATTGGAGAGGCATGTTGGTTGAGGCCCAGGTTCATTCCGGACTGTAGAACCACTTAAGTGAGTAAGTAAATTAAAAGGTTACTAAAATACGTTATAAGAGAAAATAAACATGGACTCGGATTTTTTGTGGTTATTTTCATAAAAAAATAGATATCTGGCAATAACGTCCAATAAAGGGCCTCAAACCTACCTTCTACCTTCATTTGTGTGTGAAAAGTTATTATTTTTGTCACAAAGTGATCGGATATTGATGAAAAAAAATTCAGCACGACTATGACCACCTTCAAGGCTTTAAAAAAGCAAAAGATTTATGCTTACCATCTCTGCCAGAGTTGCCAACGTTTTCTCATAACTTGTTGCTGTTTTTAAATTGTAAAGGATTTGCTTTTAGGGTTTTAGATTAATTCAAGTCAACATATTCACTGTTGAAATTTGCTCAATATTGAGGGAGCGATTAAGTTCTCACTCAGCCGATTCCATGGAATTTACAGTTATTGGGAATTCATCCTGCCACATTGTGGCGAATTTTTCTGAAAAAAAAACATGGACTACACCAAAATCGAATTCAGTCAAAAACTGAAGCCAACTGATCATTTGAAGCGACAAAACTTCTTCGACTGGGTTTTTAAGAAAATCCGGAATTTCATCAAAAAATCATCATCAGCGATGAAGTTCATACTTGGGTGGATGGTGTAAATCGATTAATTTTAATTTGGCTTGAAAAACCTTTATTTCATTTTCGAATTAGTCAGTCAAATAGTAGTATCGTCTTGCACATCTGACGTTTGTAAACTCTGGTTCAAGTTTGACGTTTTCTCTGTCAAACTAAAGTTGCAGTCTTAAATTTTGACCCCATCACCTAAATATGTATTATTGGACAGCAACAGATCCACATGTGTTTCTAAAGATTCTCTTGAATCCACAAAAAGTGACCGTGTGCTGTGGATTTCATGATGGAGGTGTGTTTGGGCCGTACTATTCCGTCATCCGGGCTTTCAATGAGAGTTTGTAAACTCTTTGGTTATTAGGCGGGTGCAGATTTAACTGAACTACTTTGAGAGGTCTTAATAGTATTGACATCCTTAAAATTGACAAGTATTTCATTTGTTCTCTGAATGTTGTGGGTTTTGTTGAGCTGTGTTGTTGGACTCATGGCAACCTTTCGATTTTGACAAATCATCCAAATCAAATCCCCTAGACATAAAGGGTTATCGTGAACAAATTCCGAGGAATTTTTTTCCCATGTCGGCAATGTAAATCAAATTGCTGAATGGGAACAGTTTCTCGGGAAAATTTATTCGCGATAGGACAGATTAAGCACGCGAAAAGCCAGATTTTGTTACTGGTTACCACGTAAGAAGACCAAAAAGTACAGAGCTCGGATTGACATGTGAAACGTATGGATCAACAACTGGTGACTTCTGGTTTATGGAACCTAAGCCTCAACTATGCTCCACTCGAGGCTTAAGTTGTTATAAACCAGAAGACGCCTTAATACCAAAAGTGTAAGGGGTTGAGTCGCTTAAAATAAATAAAGAAAATCGGGAATTGCATAACGGTTTACGGTTCATCAAGTGATACATCAAAGCCATCAATCGTATTATTTGACGATGTCCGGGGTGTTTTTAATCTTCATTTTGATGGTAATCCACAATTCTTTAGGGTCTCCTCGACAAAACCTAAACTTTGTACGACCTAACATCGTACTAGGAAATGTTTGTAAAGGGTTTGAAAAGGGCATACACCCACTCTATCATCAGACTTGTCTACACTCATGAGAGGACCCGATCTAATCCGACACAAGAAACCAATCAAAACGAAATGCAGATCTTCAGGATACAGGGTACAAGATGCCACAAAATGTTGTAAAATTATTTCAGGAAAATGTCGAAAGCGGTTATAGCATGGGAACGTCTTTTGGTTATTCCCAAATTATTTGAAGATGTCAGGGGCAACACCGTGAAAAAAAACCTTTAGAAAGGTCATCACGGTCAATCCACTCTTCAACAGAGAAGGCTGTGCATTCATCTAAGAATTCGAAAAAAAGGTTTAAAGGGCAATGAGGCAAACAAAAGTCGACATCTATAAGGGAACTTCTCAATCGCTGGGTCAATTGAGAAGCAATTGACAGGAAGGCCGTGATTTCCGGTAGCCATGTTAAGCTTCAGTTTGGATATTGCTATCCCCACTTCATTTAGGTCGGTTAGGGGTAGTTTTCGCTGTCGTCGCCAATGTTGAATAGTCTGCACTGCTTGGCAGGGAAACATTGTTCGTCATCGCCTTTCGACAGTCTGCTGAATAAAACCTCAAGAGGTTAGTAAGTTAGAACTTCAACACTCCTGTCGGACGGAGGTGATGGTGAGGCTTCTTCCTTTTTTTATACCGGAAAAAATCTTTCAGAGTTGGAAGCTCAAAATCTTATTTCGATCCTCTTTCCTTAGCCTCTACCTTTTGAGAACCGGAAGAATCGCTTTGTATTGGAAACGTGCAATTTTGTTCGGTTCCATTTACTTTGAGCAGCTCAGGAGAAGATAATTTATATCCTTTTGCAGGATTATATTGACCAATGTCAAACTGTTTGTCAATCCATGAATGATGCACGTTAGCATTTCTATTTTTTTTAAGCGGAACTTCTTTTGGGACGGTGCGAATTGGAATATATGAAACGAAAAAGTGAAACGAAAAAGATGTCGATGCTCATCTGATTATAGAGACCAAACAACGTCGGTCGCGGTTAGTACTTAGATGGAAGACTGCTTGGGAACACCGCTTGTTGTTGGTTCATTTGTAAGAGAATAAGCCTCAGCACTCGGGATGAGTTCAACGGGCATAAAACCGGTTTGTGCAGTTTGTGCGGTAGAAGAAGGTTGAAACCGATTTTTCACCACTTTATGTCTGAAAAATTGTATGTCAATCGTTTTTTTTTTTTAAAGGAATATTTTCTATATATAGTTCACGTATAGAGGCCCACTCACTCGTCAAAAGGTCCCTGGAGCTGATTTTATAATTGTTCATGAGTTGTGTATATGGAAATGGGAAGCAAATAGTGGAATATTTGATCTCACAGAAGCAAAAATACAAAAATAATATCACCAGTAAAAGGATGGCTACAAATAACACCCATACCAATTATCAAAAACCCAAACTAATACATGTACCCCTTCGTTAACGACGAAAATCATATAAAAGCCCTGGATCTGTATCTCACATGACGTATCTAAACCTACATTGTACAACAAATTCGAAATTTTCTACTAACCAGATCCAAGGATAAGATATCCCGTATTCAAAAAATATAAAACCATTAAAATATCCTTACTTCAGAACTGATTTAGCCACTTTTCACTCGAGAAACATACCTGAAAAGAAAAGAAGAAAAATCATCCATTAGTCGTTTGAATAGAAATATTGAATAGCAGTGAGTTTTTAATATAAACAAATCCTTACCTTAATAAGGACGAATAAACTCCATCTAAATTCTAAACACTGAACATGAACACAAGCTCATGGCATTAAAATAAGGACCCCATTGTAAGTATCTCTAGCATCCATCTTACCCTAATTTGCATGCCGGGATTACCTTACAGTCCCGACCCTCAACTTTACAATAAGCTTGTGGAATGTAGATGAACAGTTTCGGAGATTCATTGGTGCAACTAGTGTCCTGTTTAGAAACCGTTTCTTAAACAAACCTCACCCACCCACTGAAAGTCAACTCGGACATTTCTGTTTGCAAATCCACATAAGGATACAAAAAAAAAAAACACCACACCCCACTCAAATTCGAACGAACAGCACCGATTTCAATGCAAAGGATGGCTCTTGAGAAAAAAAAAAAAACACCTTAATGTCGAAGGACACAACATTCAAAAGCGAAATATGTGATGCATTAGGAAGAATGCTTTTGATCTCTGTGTAGCATCATAATACCACCACGCCCCTCCCTCAAGTCGAATCCCGAATAAAAGCCAAAGCATGCCGTACGAAAATTATAAAGGACTTCCATTCAACACAAACACAGACACACATTTGGGTTTTCATTTATTGTGCCGGCATCCTCCTTGTGAACAGTGCGAGCGATTTCCACCCATCATGTCCTGTGTGGATGACTTCTTGTTCATAAGGCCTTTATGCAGTTTATTTCCAGAATTTTGATTTTGCAATTTCACCCGATAAATGAGAAGAGATCCTCTGCACCTTATACAGTGTGCACACTGTGTGATGTTTGTGAAGGATACTTGAGTGAGATTTAAGATGTTTAGATAACTGCATTCAGGAGCAGAAGGATTTTGTGAAAAGCCTATGCATTTGAACCAGGTCCGCCCCTTGGAGCATGAGTTTCATTTCATCATGCAATTCTCGATATTAATTCGATAGAAATGGTTATGACAAGGATGGCGGTGGTGGTAGTGGTGGTGGTGTGCTGGGTCCGAAGGAATTTTGAATAGGAATCAGGAGTTGAGTATTGTGCATTCAAGTTTGGCTTTGTACACCACATCAGGTACTGCCTGGCATACACTGAAGGGAACTGATGATGAATGTAAGTGAAGAATCATTTCGGAACAAGGACCACCCTGGTGGATTTGAAATTTGATGAATTTTGTATCTATGTTTGTGTAGTAGTAATGGTATTGGATTGAGTTACTTTTATGGATTTGGTTAGTGGTATACGGGTATCTATGGATTTGAAAATAATAGCTGCGTGCATCGAAATTGGAGCTGTGCAGTTTGGAAAGTGTTGGTTGGACAGGTATAAGTTGGAAGTGTCACAGCAAGGATGCTGCAGGCTTGTGCTCTGGGTTGGCAAGCGTTTCAAGTTGACACCACATCGAAACTTTCATTTGTAACAAATCGCATCCGATGTGGGTTATCACAATTTGCAACAATTTAATCATTTTCTCGCAATAACAGTTGCAGATTCAGAAAATGTCCCCCTTTGGAGGGGTTTTGCTTAAAATCTGTTAATTTGTCCAATATATTTCAACATTTTTGTTACATTTTAGGTTCTAGATTGTTCAGTTTATAACCTGTACCATTTTTGAAGTGAAATTTCTTTTAGGGCGGTGTGAATTGGATTTTATGAAACGAAATAGCGTCACGAAAAAGAGAAAACAAAATTACGCAGCTGTTTCTTGAGTGTTGTGGCTGTTTGATGGTGAGGATTGAATGGATGTACACGTACGTTGGTGTGCAAAAAAAAGGAATCTATTATCGGAAGTGCGCAGCTGGTATGTCATTCAACCTTAGTGGCTTCAGTTGTATGAAGTTACTCTTGGTTAAGATGGCCTTTTGAATGTTTGTGTTTCTCAAGGAAGCTTTGACGGTTTTATCGAAATTAAGGAGTCTTTCCGAGAGGTGGAGCTTGTAGCTTTGGTTAGATTTTGTAAATTGTTTACAATGAAATGAGCATATCTTCATACTGGAGTTCTTGCAGAAGAGACTAATGGCGATATTTGTCTGATTGTCTTTTTTTTAAATGACTGCAGTGGCCTTCTTTGAAGTGGCAATGCTTAAGTTTTTTTAAGTGAAACTACATTTGGTGTAAATTGGATTTTATGAAACGTAAAAGTGTAACGAAAAAGAGATACAAAAACATCGCTTCTCGCCTCATCACCGAAATCAAGTACCTAGATTGGGGATCGCTTGCAAAAATCGCGTATTGTTAGTTTACTAGTCGTGTGCAGAGGCCACACGAGATGAGTTGAACTGGCCGGTTTGGAAGTGGATGAGACTGAAATTTGCAGTAAGAAATAGTTTTGATTTTTCTACCGAGTTTGTGCGGTAGGACAAAGTTGAAAACCAATGCTAATACATTTTCCACTATTTAAGGTCTGAAAAAAATGGTAAGTCAGTCGGCTCTCATACGCGTTTGGAGAGAGAGAGTGAAAGAGATTGAAGTAGAATATAGCCTTACTTCTACCGCGGGTGAACTCACACTCGATTTTTTTTTTGCTTAACATTGCGCTCTTAATTAATGCCCCCCTTTTGGGCTGATTTCGAAGAATAAGAAAAGGAAAAGCATATTAACTCCTTAAGATCTCTAAATGATGAACGCCATTCCATGTCAAAAAGTCGATCGATAAACCTGCTCCTTACATTTAATAACAATTTGCATAAATGCCATCAATTGAAAGGGTTCATTCGTACCCCCATCGTCACCATTGTGGGGGCATTTTTAATCAAAATCTGTACCACTTTTCGAGTACTTCTAGTGATTGAAATCAACTGTCAAATTTTATTCGAAAGACAATCAAAATCGATGTATAGGTGTGCACTCTCATTCAAAAAACCTTTCTATTACTTTGAACACACTTTAAAATATTTAAATGGTACTTTAAAAATTTTAAAATGTGGTAATAAATTATTTTTAAAAGGAATTTTTTCATTTTAAATTTCTTTTCCAATGTGGTTGCGATCATGGGTCATCGCTTTTTTGAGAAAGTTGGTAATATTTCACAACTTAAAAATTCGCTTCCATTTTAAGGGGTCAATTGAAAAAAAGGTTCCAAGTTCGTTTCAAGTGATAAATGCTGCTCTTGTGCGGTATTAAATTTGATTAAAAATGTTCTTATTCTTAGAAAAAAACCGTATTCCATAAAGATTTTTAAGATGAGAATTATTCGCAACACTTTTCGACAAAACTTCTCTAGGTATGACTTTAAAGTTCAGTACCCTTTTTAAGGGGTAAATTGAAAAAATATAAAAGTCCGTTCTTGTGTGATTTCAAATTTAATAAAATAGATATCATACGTAAGTAAGAGTTTATTACGATTTTTAGGATGAGAAATATTCGCAACACTTTTTTACAAAACTCCTTTAGGTATTTGCTACTTTTTGGCACCATTATTCAATGTGTTATACATGAACATTGCAGTGCCCCTTTAAGGGGGTCAATTGAAAATAATACCAAATACGTGTCAATTTATTTAAGGTGGTGTGGTGTCAAATCTCAAATCAACTAGCCAACCAAATCGGAGAAGCTACAAAGAATGCCTTCAACGGAAAATAAACTAACAAACTTCTGGCATGTCCCAGAGGCTCGCGGATATTTGGACAATGTAGTCAGTCAAAATTTTAGCCACTCTTCATCCTCTTCCTTAATTAGAACTGATGGAACGAAAGCTACCCAAAAAAAAAAGAAAAAGCCGACTTATTCGCTTGATTGCGGGACCTTCTGTTTTATGCCGAATCTGAACGACTAAGTTGGAATAAGCTTTTCATGACAATTGATACTACTCGAAGTGAAAAATCATTTAGGTGTTGCTACGGCTGGAAATCAATCATAGACCTTCTGCGCGGTAGCTCATCACACAAACTATCGCTCCGCTGAACCCGACGTGCCCTCAATAGTTGAAAGAAAAATTTGGGCGTCGAAAAATAAGACGGATCATGAACAATTTGGACAGTTTGGAAAAAAGCCACTGGACCTGACGGAATTCAACCTATTATACTTAAAAAAAATAGCCACCCGAACTTCCACATGTTCCTTGCAAACCATTTGCTGGAAAATTGCTTGAATCCAACCGATTCCCAAAAATAGAAGGAAATGAATGCATAAAAACTACAGACCCATTGCTTTACTAACACCGAGATTGTCGATGCCGACGAAAACGCTCAGCTGGAGACCTGCTATGTTATGTAATCCATCTATGGATACCTGCAATGCGTTATTATAAAGAATCGAGAGCTGTTGCCCTGGATACCTCCAAGGCCTTCGATAGAGATTGACACAGGGCATTGTTAGCCAAATCGACGGCATACGGACTTCCTTAAATACTGTGCAGCTGGATGGAAAACTTTCTAAAAGACAGATCTTTGCAAGTAGTGGTAGAAGTCGTTACCCCAAATAGGTTCTCTATACAGGTTAAGGTACCACAAGGATATATTCTCTAACCCACTCTTTTTCTGCTGCACATTAGTGATATTTTGAGGACAACTAATGATCGCATTTCTATGATGATAGATATGATAGTATTTTAATAACGTATAACTCAAACGACATGCATATTACCGCTGTTACTGCTCACCAGCAGAGATGCGAACAAAACCTCTCTATAAACGAAGACCTACAAAACCATATACAATGGGAAAATGGATACTTAGGACAATTTAACTTGAAGAAAACGCAGTAAGTAGCATTTACAACAAAGACCAAATTTTAAGAGGCCATGCATCTTCTAGGCTTCACAATTGGGTCATATGTTCCATGACAACAACATTTTACCTTTATTGCCAAAGCAGCAGTTTCTAAGTGACCTATTCAGATGTAAGAGATGTTTTACATCACCGCAGCTTCTTCTTCTCTATAAAGCCGAAGAACGACCTGATCTTCAATACTTTTTGAAGTGAAATTTCTTTTGGGAAGGTGTGAATAGCATTTTATGAAACGAAAAAGTGTAACGAAAAAGAGAAAACTAAAAAAAAAATAAAATACTAATTTTTGGCGCAACAGGTTCGTTACTACGCAGGGCCTAGTGTTGATTATTATTATGGTTCTCACAACCATTCATGTGCACTTCTTGCACGATAGCGGGACCTCCTGTTTTATGCCGACTCCGAACGTCTAAGTTGAGATACGATTTTCTTGACAGTTGATAGTACTCGGATGATTTGTCAGATCATCGCGAGTGGAGGGCCAGTGAAAAATCATTAACGTTTAGCTATGGGTGGGAATCGAACCCAGACCTTCTGCGCTGCAGTTCATGGCACTAACCATCGCGCCACTGGGCACCCCTATAGATGGATTTATAGGGTTTAGGCTGAGATAAGACGCGTTTCTATATAGTATACAGTTTCACGTCTTCAATGTTTGAACTCAAGAAATACGCGATTCTGCCATTATTTCAAAGATTTTCGCAGACCGCAACCTGGCGAATTTTGCGTCGCAACTTGAGCCTGCAAAAATTCAACTGACCCAGGAGCTGAAGGTAAAAGACCACAGACGATGACATGTGCTCACTGAATGGGCTCTGGAGCATTTGGAAACTGACCCTTATTTTCATTGAAAAATCATCTTTAGCGATGAGACCCATTTCTGGATGAATGGTTATAAAATTGTCGAATCTGGGACGATATCAATCCACACTACACTCAAGGTCGTCCAAAAACCCTATTCGTTGTTCCAGCATTTAAGATGGTTTGCACTGACTTTGAAAGACTGGGATGACTTGGCATGACTTTAGATATTTGAGGTGGCTCTACTTAGTTCATTAATTTTCTGAAGGTATTATGCCTTCAATGAATGCCGCAAAAAGGAAGGTTTGTACAGCTTAAAGGATGTAATTGCAGAGAAAATGCCTGTACATATGACAACCCCTTACCATGTGTATCTTTTCAGAGTAAACGTAGTTCGAATTGAATTTTTTTTGGATTAACCAGACTCTCTGATTTTGTACAACATTATGCCACAAACATTTCTTAAAAATTCTATCTACCCATGTCCCTAATCAATCGATTTGAAGTTGGATAGTATCTCTATTCAAGCATTACCTGCCACATTAGCAGACCTTTGACTCTTATCCCACTTGACTTAGTAACACTCCACCACTTGAACACCCCTCAAATTCCCAAATCAAATCACTTCAAAGGACCTCCATCCTTGATCATTTCTCACGACAATTATTATTTAAAAAAAAACCCTCGTCCCCCGTTGAATTTCAATTGCAATCTCCAATCTAGGACCAGTATCCTTATCGGAATATTGTTTGACAAACAATCAATGCCAACAAAAGGAGTCCCAATTATCCTGAATAATTGCCAAAGCAATAGCGACACCACCACCAACCCTTCAGACTTCCTTCCATTGTCGTGATTTCGTATTTGCATCCTTCCTTCAGGATTCATTTTCATCCCTTTCAATATGTTCATTAATTTGTCTTTCCTTTCGTCCTTATATTCGTCGTTCAATCGTATTGGCATTCCTATCTCATTTGCCACCCCTCAAACCCAAAAGGACGAGACACCGTTCTGCAAAAATTGGCTATCGAAATGAACTAGTATTGGTGTCTTGTTTGTCTTGTGTGTCCCTGCTGAAATACAATATCATGCGCGATTTTGCTCGCTCATTGTACTTCTGCCATTTTGCACTTGTGTCTGCATCACCGTTAATTGTAAAGCGATTCTCCTTTTGTTTAAAAAAAACAGAATGGAAAGGAGCAAAAGGATTTTGCTCTACAGCAATGACGGTGGTCTGAGATGGCGGCGGGGGATCCGTTTTCGTTTTCTATTTGGAAATACAAGGAGCTCGGCGGCGCAGAGAGTAACTTATGTCACAAGGATACAAACGTGCAACGGTGGTTAACTCGCATTGTTCTACCAAGAATAAGGACAAGAAGGCACGCAAAAAAGTGGAATATATGTAAGACTGTGTTAAAGCGGGCGTTGGTTTGGGTTTTTTTTAATGGTACATGTGGGACCGGCAAACAATGACAGCAGAGCGAAAGAAACCGGGAGTGATGTGTAATTCAAAACCAGCGGGATGTGGTTCAAGTCGGCGTCATTCAACAAACCAGGGACAAATACATGAAAAAGAATGAAAACATACATACAGGGATATCGACAGAGGGGAGGGTCTACCACCCCTTGGCATCACAATACGAATGCGACTTGATGACGCAGGAAGAACCACATTTGCCGTGGGTTGTAGTCATTGCTAGAAAGTGCATGGAAGTGAATCTGTACATACACATACTCCTCAATTGGTTGTTGGTATGTCATTGTACACGTGCTGTTATGTGTATAGCGAAAGGACATCATTTCGAGCGGAATTGTGTATTTGCTTTGTGTTTTGTTTTTTTTCCTTGGCGAACTTTTGTTTTCTATTCTTTGAAAGTTGTGAAAAAGGGTTAAGTTGTAAGACTAGTTCTCACACTTTTTTTGTCTCTTACAGAGGCTTTTTTGTTTGCTAGCTTTGAAGCTAATCGCTTCGAGCAGAGAACAGTGGTGTTGGGCGGTTTAAAACTTTCTGCAGTCCAAATGTGGAAGTGGAAGTCTGTGAAATGTTAACCCTTTTTTGATATTTATGACACTTTCCATGACTTTTTTTAAGTCGTTGTAGTTTTGTCAGCAAATAGCACTAGGCCACTGCATCCACATATGAATAAGTCAACTTCAGATGGGCCCATCAACTTCGTGGAACATTTTGAGGTCTTAATTACGCTTTATATCTGCTAACACATTTTTAATTATATTTATTAAAGTCGTTGCAGTTTTGTATCCCAATGTTTTTTCAACTAAAAAAACAACGACAAATATCTTAAACATTGTTTCTAGCGCCTAGGGTATGCCTCCATTTAACCAGAACTATGTTCAAACTGTGGAAAATAATCACATTGTTAAATTCCATATATTTTCCTGGGAAATTTTGGCACAGAAATATGTATTTTTGCGTATTTTTATTTTTTGTTGCATACCTTCCGGCGCATAGTTCAACCACTCAAATGCATTTTTTACCAACTTTTTAGCATGTTTTATAAATAAAAGTAAATACATAACACTCGTTAAATATAAATTATCGAATTTTATACATCTACACTGCAGTAACAAGAACATGATATCTACAAATAATCTCTTTTTTGATGGATAAAGGATTTTTAAATTATGAACATAGAAACGAACTGTCATAAATGTACTATCATCACCTCATTGCATATGTTTCTCATCAGTCATATGCAAAACATATCTACTCCTTCCATTGAATTCCTTTTTTGCTTATAATGGCATAACAATGGCATCATGAATGCTCATAACAGATATATTTCAATCGATTCAAGTCGCACACAGGCTTTATTTAAGTTCAATTTCTTATGAATCTCGTTATATGACGTGTCTTATTTTGACACATTGACAGAAAAATAAACTCAATGACAAGTCTTTTACAAAAAACACCACCAAAAATGTTGACAGATATTTCAATCGAAAAACTACCCCATGACTGTCAACATTGTAAAAATATTACAAACACGTGATATCTCAAAAACATGTTTACATATCTAATATCCCATTCAGTTTGAATATCAAAATTACAAAAATACGCATGACTATCATGTCACACAATCACCCCTATCGAGGTATCCGTTTGGAAAAGTTTTTTCCCTGATTTGTTCGAAATCGGAGAATTTTCAACCGAAGTATCTGTTCCGATTGGCATTTCAAAATGACAAAATGAAACGCACATGATCGCGCATCGGTGATATGCGTTATGTTAACATATTTTGACAGCTATGCGTGAAATTTCCTCTGAAGATGTCCGACGAAGAATTGCTGCGGAATCAATCGAACTCGATTGAATGCTTTTTTATTTGGTCCCGGAACGGATGTCTTGGAAGTAAATTAAGCTCCGATTGAAACTGACTTTCATTTCGGAAATTTTTCCGAACGGATACCCAGCTATCTAGATGCTAAGGATGTAGGTCTAGGTGCTAAGGATTTTTTTTAAGTGAAACTTCTTTTGGGACGGTGTGAATTGGTTTATGAAACGAAAAAGTGTAACGAAAAAGAAGTCAATCGTACTCTTTTTGTCTCTCTGTTTACCACATCCATTGTATATTCATCTCATCCTCTTACACAGTTTCACTTCTACTTCGTGTGAACTTACACTCGGTATTTTTTAATTAAATCTCTCAAAGCTGGTAATAGATCTTCAGCTAGGAAAGTGTCACCTAAGCTTTGAAAAATTTCAAAATTCGTTAAGAAAGTGAAATAAGCAATCCAACAGAGAAGGCTCTTACAAACCAACCCCTGAAAAGGGATGATAGATGTTTAAAGGGGGTTGCATACACTCATTTTTTTAACTAACCGTTGGATAGTCGCAGGAAATCGACTAAAAAATGGTTGGATAGTTGAGCTAGCCACTGGTTGGTTAAATATGCGATTGTGCAATCGGATCTTAAGACCACATAGTCTCATTTAATAATCATTATTTATTTTATTCTGCAATATTCCGCCAACAAAAATACACATTTCGTTGAAAATTGACATCTCAAAGTAACGAAGCATTGGTTTCAGGGTGACATTTTAAATTTGACCCCTTACGCAAGGGCATAGATTTTCATGTAAAAATATGTCACCCGAATTGTGGGCGATTCAACGTTTTCTTCTGAAGAGCATTCCACCCACCAATATATGTTCATATATAGTTGAAAATTCGCATCCAAGGATCAGAGAGCATTGGTTTCAAGTTGCCCTTTTCAATTTGACCCCCTTAAAAGGGTGATGTACGTTTTGGTTAGAAGGTGTCACATGTATTCTTAAAATGTTATTTATATATGATACGAGGAATATAAGTGATTTGAATTAACACACCGAGATCAAAATAAACATCACAATAAAACAGGGCATTGCTTTCAAGTTCAAATTCTTAATTTTTAATGTGACCCCTTAAAAGGGGCTGTAGATGCTTATGTCAAAAATTGTCACTGAAATTAGTGTGGTCAACTGAAAGATCTACTTGAAAGCGACTTCACAAGAGGACATTCATATTCCGACGTTATTCAACAGAACTACAAAATATATAAGGAGATACATGACCCGGTTTACAAACCCTCTCCCAAACTTGGGAGTTCCTTAATAAGTCTAATTTTTGCTTGCAAACTTTTGGAAAACACAAAAAAAAATGAAAAATGTTATAGACTTAGAAGAATCGGATTCAAATTTGCTCCCTTTGGATGACGCGCAAATGCGATTATTTTGTCGCAGCGATAGGAAAATCGCTGATTTCTGAGGTCAGTTCACACGTGTAGAATTTTCAATATAGCGTAAGCTGTGTTACACGTAGCGCCATCCTGTTGAAACCACATGTCGTTGGTGTCTATATTATCCTATTCCGGCCAAAAAAAAGTTGGTAATCATCGATCTATAGCGCTTGATGTAGACGGTGATGGCCTGGCCAACGTCGTTCTCAAAGAAATATGGACCGATGACGCCGCCAGCCCAAAATTCACACTAAACAGTGAATTTTTCGGTATGCATTGGAACTCTTGGAACTCATGTGAATTTTGTTCCCATTCATTCAGAAATGGGCCTCAGCACTGAAGATGATTTTTCGATGAAAATAAGGGTCAGCTTCCAACTGCTTCAGAGCCCAATCAACACAAACGTCGTTGTCTATGGTCGTTTACCTTCAGCTCCTAGGTCTGTTAACATTTGTATGGGTGCAGTTCAATTAACGACGCAAAATTTGCAAAGTTGTGATATTCGAAAGGCCTAGTTCTTTTGAGCGACGCGTAATCGATTGCTTCGGATTCCCCAGTCCACTCTCACATAAAGCGGCGATTTTTTTCGGCAGATCTTGGGTTTCTGCAACGTACGGGTGTTGGTTTATCGTTTACTGAACCAGTGGACTCAAATTTATCCACCACACTACGTAAAGTCCTCTCTGCAGGGTGACTATGGCGACCGTAAAATGAGCGAAGCGAGCGGAATGTTTCCTGAACAGAAGAGAACACTTTTATCATTTGTACGTGTTAGTGAAAGCTATGTCCGTCTATGGCAAATCAGACTGAATGAATGACAGCTTATTTGACAAATGTAGCTTCAACAATATCAACTGTCTATCAACTGTCAAAGTTCGGAAGTCCCTATTGGAAGACTCTTTATTTGCGACCGAATTATATATTTGGCTATCCCAAAGTATAGCCCAACGGTAACCTGGTCTTCAGTGAGGTTCAATTGTCCGCAATTTAGTTACCCTTGAATAATTTAATTCAATTCTCATGAAAACTTTCCTGTCTTAGCAATGGAAGCTTGATTGAATCCAAAAATGTGAGCAAACATATAATAAATCGTTATCTAATCGATTGTTTGTTCATTATGTATGCTTGAGTGTTCAGAGCCCCGTAAAACAAGAAAAGTCGAACCAATTTTGTTCAAATTTTAGACATGTGTTGATTTGAGTCTTGTGAAACCAGGAAATGAAAATAATCGCAAAAATATAAGCGTGTTTCATTGTATTTTGGTACCTATCCGCAGTACCCAAAGGTATATATAATGCTCACATGAACCTTAGGGCTACTAGAAGATTTTTAAAAAGCATGGCTTCATAAGTGTACATCTTTGGGATGTATTTGCGACATTTTTGCTGCCCGAAGATTTTTAAAATACATTATTCTATCCTAAATTATAGCCACGGAATGTATTTTATGCCCATCTTATATATCAAAGGAAGCCCTGTCTGCGGTTTGTCTAAAAATCGACTGGCCTTGAAGAAATTAAGTGAATTCCCATGCGAGCTTTCCTATTTTAGCAAAGGAAGCTTGATTGTATCCAAAAATGTGAGCAAACATACAATAAATCGTGATATAATCGATTGTATGTTCATTATGTATGCTCGAATGTTCTAAACTTTGTAGAACAAAAATAAACGAACCAATTTTGTTCAAATTTTGGACATGTGTTGTTTTGAGTGTTGTGAAACCAGGAAATTAAAATTATTGCATAAATATAAGCGATATATTAGTGTTTCATTGTACTTTTATACTTACTCGCATTACCCAAAAATATATATAATGCTCTCATGAATCTTATGGTTGATACAAATCGTGGCGTAGTAAGCTGACATTTTTAGCATGTGTTTAGATGAACCGAAAGGCCAACGGCAGCGCTCAATCCCGTAGTGGATACTGATGGCCCCGTGTCCTAGGGGTATCTAATAAATTGGAACGGCCCTCCAGGTTGGGGGTTGTGCTTTGGGTTAACTACCCACCCACAGAAAAAAATATGGTTACGAAGCAACCAATAGCCTCGGAAAGGACTGATTTTATTGTTGACGACCCTGCTTAATGAAAAAAGGACAACGACGTTCGTATCTGCACCTGGAATGTGAGAACATTAAACAGGAGAGGTGCAGGCGAACAAGTAGCGGAAGCCCTAAACTGCTACAAAGCAGACATTACTGCCATACAGGAAATACGATGGGATGGGCCGGGCAAAAAGAGGATGAAAAACTGTGACATCTACTACGGACCGTGTTATAGTGAGCTGAAACAGCGACTATTCGGATGTGGATTTGTTATAAGTGCCAGACTTAGGCAAGAAGTCTTATGTTACCAAGACATTAGCGAACGCATTGTAAACGCCTTTTATGCGCTCATGCTCCAATGGAGGAAAAAGATGATACAACTAAGGATTGCTTCTACGAGCTCCTCGACAAAACCTATGAGCGACTACCAAAGTACGATGTTCAAATCGTGCTGGGAGATTTGAACGCAAAGGTAGGAAGAGAAGACATCTTTAGCAGTATTGTCGGAAAATATAGCCTACACGACAACACGTCTGGTAACGGACTTAGGTTAATTGATTTCGCTACGGAACGAAATGCCACTATAGCCAGCACACGGTTTCCTCACCTCGATATCCATAAGGGGACATGGCGGTCTCCAGATCAACGAACGGTCAACCAAATTGATCACATTGCGATAGATAAGAGGCACGCATCCAGTATTTTGGATGTCCGAACATTCCGAGGAGCTAACATCGACTCGGATCACTACCTTGTAGCTGTCAAGGTAAGAATGCGGATATCCACCACGCCACAACAATCCAGAAATACTGTGAAAAAATTTAATGTCGGAAGACTGCAATCGCAAGAGACCGCCAAGACCTTCGCACAACGCGTATCCCTTAACCTCTCGATTAACACCATACCACCAGCATCGAATGTCGAAGAGCAATGGCAACGAGCCAACAGGCCATTAGATCAGCCGCAACTGATGTGCTAGGTTTCTCGCGCCCACCAGCAAGAAACCCCTGGTTTGATGAGGAATGCCGACAGATGCTCGCAGCCAAGAACAAGGCTAAGGTGCAGGTGAAGACGAGAGCTGCCATTGACCTCTATAGGCAAGAAAAAGGGAAGAAAACCGGCTTTTCAGAAAGAAGAAAAAAGAGCAAGAAAACCACGCGATCGAGGATATTGAGAGGTGCCACTCCAGGAACGATGTTCGCAAGTTTTACCAAATTGTAAAACGTCAAAGCCAAGGATACAAGGCTCGATCAGAAACCTGTCGAGATGAACAAGGAAATATTGTAGTTGAGACACAGTCGATGCTGAGGATATGGAAGAACCACTTCTGCAGACTGTTAAACGGCGATGACGAACTACATTCCGCTGTCAGGCAGAACGAACCATTCAATATTGGCAACGACAGCGAAAACTGCCAACCACCCGACCTGAGTGAAGTGAGGATAGCAATATCTAAACTCAAGCTTAATAAGGCTGCCGGAAATGACGGCCTTCCCGCTGAGCTCTATAAGGCCGGCGGAGATGACTTGGTAAGTAACATCCACCAACTCATAAGCCAAATCTGGTCGGATGAAAATATGCCTGAAGAATGGAACCTCAGCATCGTTGGCCCGATCCACAAAAAGGAGACCCTCTGAACTACGGCAACTACAGAGGCATAAGTCTCCTGAACATCGCCTACACGATCCTCTCTGCCGTAATATGTGAACGCCTGATACCGTTTACCAACAACATGATCGGCCCTTATCAGTGTGTTTTAGGGCAGGAAAGTCCACAACCGATCAAATTTTCACACTTCGGCAGATCCTGGAAAAAACTTAAGAAGTCCAAATCGATACCCACCACCTATTCATCGATTTCAAAGCCGCATATGACAGCATTTATAGAGACGAACTATACAGAGCCATGTCTTGTTTTGGTATACCGCCCAAACTCGTCCGTTTGTGTAGGATGACGATGGAGAATTCTCGCTGCTCCATCAGGGTCGGAAACGACCTCACCGACACATTCGATACCAAAAAAGGATTTAGGCAAGGCGATGCGCTGTCATGTGATTTCTTCAACTTGATTCTTGAGAGGATTATGCAAAACGCCCGAGTCAAGACCAGAGGCACAATCTTCCACAAATCGGTGCAACTACTAGCATATTCCGACGATATTGATATCATTGTTAGGACTCAACGTGATGTCATAGCCACGTTTGCTAGTATAGAGAAGGAAGCGGCGAAAATGGGTTTAGCAGTAAATGAGGGTAAGACTAAGTATATGCTGTCATCACGAAAGGACTCACAACATCGACGAATTGGACAGAACGTCACCATTGACAGATATAACTTTGAGGTAGTACGGGACTTTGTCTACCTCGGCTCCGCTTAACTCTGACAACAACATCTCGTCAGAAATTAAACGAAGAATTACTCTTGCCAACCGTGGTTTCTTCGGGCTAAGAAGGCAATTTAGTTGTAAAGCCCTCACTCGAACTACTAAGGAGACCCTATATAAGACCTTGATCATCCCAGTCCTGCTCTACGGCGCTGAAGCATGGACCGTATCAAAAGCGGATGAAGAAATCCTTGGTCGATTCAAGAGAAAAATTCTTCGAAAAATCTTCGGTCCCGTTTGCGTTGACGGGCTATGGAGACGAAGATTCAACCAAGAACTATACGAGCTGTACAGCGACATGCCCATTGTCAAAACACTCTGCATTGGACGTTTAAGATGGCCAGGATATGTAGAACGAATGGACACCAATACTCCGGCTCGCAGAGTCTTCGATTCCCAGCCAGACGTCGGACGCAGTAGGGGAAGACCTCGCCTTAAGTGGCGCGCACAAGTGGAAACCGACCTCAACCAACTTGGAGTGCGCAACTGGAGGCAGTTAGCTAAGGACCGGGCTAATTGGAGAGGCATTTTGGTTGAGGCCCAGGTTCATACCGGACTGTAGCGCCACTTAAGTAAGTAAGTATACAATATATCGTATTCTAATCGATTGTTTGTTCATTTTGTATGCTCGAATGTTCGAAACTTTGTAAAACAAAAATAGTTGAACCAATTTTGTTCAAATTTTGGACAGGTGTTGATTTGAGAGCTATGAAACGAGAAATCGATGTATTTTTCAAAAATATAAGCGATGCCTTAGTATTTCATTTATAAAGCCTACATTATCAAAAAGATAACTTTGATGTCAAAACTCCAGGTTTTTTTTTTTAAACCAACAAGCGAACTACGATTTCTATAACGATTCTCCATCATTAAAAAAAATACCTACAAAGGTCCTTCAACTCAGTTTTCACCTCATAAACACTTGTCTCCTAATTTGGTCGCACTGTGCGCCTTAAACCATTTTGTTCACCTTAGTAACCCATTGAGTGGGCATGCAAAGATGCAGAAGACACAAATCGAGGGTGAAAGTCGTAAGATGACAAGTGGCACGAAAAAACTGCACACCAAAAGGACCTAACCATTAGCCCCGATTTTTCATACAGAATAAGCGGGCCACTAACTTACTCGTGTGTGTGTGTGTGTTTTCTTTTTTTGTAGTGGTAATGTAGTCCAACAATTGTCATGTTAAATTGGAACACACCTGCTTTAGACCTGCAGCACTGCACACTTTAATGGGAGTAGCGACAAAAAAAAAGATCCACGAACGACTGACGGTAGGTATTCCAAGCAGAATAAGACCAAGATGCAGGTGAAGATGCATCCTGAAGTGGTAGTTTTTCGCATGCAATTCGTTTCTTCTCGTTTAAAGTTTTCGCTGCTCCCCCATGTCCTTTGAGGCACAACCCTAATTTCTTGGGACAGACAAAACTATTCACATACTTGTATTGCTAACATCCTGATGCAACACCCCAAATGGGACAAAAATAAAGTCAAACACTTCTGTGTTGCCTTCACCACATCCTTGAGCGGTTTTTCTCTTTTTTTCATGCCATAAATTTATTTCGCAAGAATAGAGACAGCACCATCTAGAGAAAGGATACACATACTTTCTGTACACAGGATACCTGTCAAACCTGATGGCATGAAAGGGAATAAGGATATGAAAATCCACTGCGGTTATTCTTCAGGTACTCCTCGTGTTTTTTTTTTTTTTGGGACAAAATTGAGTGACTTGTCTGCTGCTGGCATGTGCAATGGAGTCAATTTTATGTTGCTGTTGCATCTTGCCGGTACCTCTGGTTAAAGGATATTTTTACCTGCACCTGTTTTGTTTTCTCTTTTTTGTCCTGAGAGAAGTATTTGGTTTCGAGGCGGATTTAGCGATAGTTTGGGTTTCCTTATTCGAAATGTCTCGTCAAGGAAATGTAATAAATCTGGTAATGGTTTAGCTTGCAGCGCCATGGCAGATGTATGACAAGGGAATTGGGAAATTCGAATTGGAACAGTTGCTCGATTGGAAGGATGTAACCTCATACAATGGTAACGAATGCACATAATCAATTGGATTTCAGGAGAAGTGGGTGTTGTTTGTGTTGCGCACCTTTAAAGGTGTTAAAGTCAGCCTGCGAAGGCATTTTTGTTTCTTCCCGTCTTTGGTTACAAATTGTTATCCAATTTCGGTTTTATGTAATGGAGGAGGTGGTACAAAGGTACTTAAGAGCCTTTTGTGCAAGTGGGTTGATGAGTGTTGGATTGCAAAATAAAACTGTAGGCGTTTGCAATGGTCTAGCCTGATGATGTCTGGTTTATTGTTGTGCTGTGTTTGAGGTGTATATACAGGAACAAATTGAGGGGGATTTTGTTTTTTTGTGATGTGGTGATAATGAGATAGATTGTGTTTGATGGCAGGATGCGATCCAACGATGCAGGATGGATTCTTTTATTAAAAAATGAGGATTTTTGGCTTGGTTCGCGATGGGCCTTTACAGCTGTCATTACTTAATGTTATTCACCGCGGATAAGAATTACACGGTTTCTGGAGTCGTTGCTTCCATTATCACCCATCCGAGGACGCTCGCCTCTACAGGGAACCACCCCAGGTGGTTTTTGCTACGGTTGAAGCCTGACTATTGATGAAAATGTTATCATCCTATGGTATCGCCATGATTGTAGTTGCTTTGACTAGCTCTGCTACTGCCAATAATACCCCCTTGAAGAACCTACCTTAGGAAGGGATTCGAAATGTGCTGTGAAGCTGCAGTTTTTTGGAGTACACACCTGCTTCAGTTCCCATGTCCATTTTCAACCCATCCTTATAGATGTTCAATGTTCATATCTATCTATAGAAGAATAGTCTCTGAATTTGATTGTGGGACAACATGTAGTCAGAGAATACATCTGATCCCATAGATAATGGTCTTTGAAAATCAGAGTGGGCCAGCATTTAGTCAGTAAATACAATGTGCCCAATGACCACGGTCTTTTAATTTAAGGGTGAGGCATTATGACCAAGAATACACCTAACGATGTGTTTTTCAAAAATATAAGCAACGACAAACTGTTTCATTTAAAGCCGCGATACCCAAACATATATATAATGCTCAACGATAAACCTGTCTTCAGTTGAGTTCAATCGTCGAAAATTGGACTGGCCTTAAATAAATTAAGCGAATTCTCATGAGAGATTTTCTATTTCAACAAAGGAAGCTTGATTGAATCCAAAAATTTAAGCAAACATAACGGGTGATTTTTTAGCTGGTTTGGTTTTGGCAACACTGGTTTTGACAGCTGACGTGTGTTTAGTACCTTGTGTCACTGTCAAACAGCTTCAGTTTGGTTTGCAATTTAACCATGGATCGTCTTACAAATGAACAACGCTTGCAAATTATTGAATTTTACTATCAAAATTCGTGCTCGGTTCGAAATGTTCATCGCGCGCTGCTTCCATTTTATGATCGGCATTCTCGACCTTCTGAGCAGTCTATTCGGAAGATTGTGACCAAATTTCGCACCAAATTTACTTTGTTGGACATTAAACCACCAACACGTTTACGTACTGTGCGTAGTGAAGAAAATATTGCGGCCGTATCAGCTAGTGTGACAGAAGACCGCGAAATGTCGATTCGGCGCCGTTCCCAGCAGTTAGGCCTTTGTTACAGCACTACGTGGAAAATTTTGCGGAAGGATTTGGGCGTAAAGCCTTTTAAGATACAGCTGGTGCAAGAACTAAAGCCAGCCGACCTACCACAACGCCGAATTTTTGGTGAATGGGCTCTTGGAAAGCTGGCCGAGGATCCGCTTTTTTATCGAAAAATTGTGTTCAGCGATGAGGCTCATTTTTGGTTGAATGGGTACGTAAATAAGCAAAATTGCCGCATTTGGAGTGAAGATCAGCCAGAAGCATTGCAACAGCTACCAATGCATCACGAAAAAGCCACTGTTTGGTGCGGTTTATGGGCCGGCGGCATTATTGGGCCATATTTCTTCAAAGAACGCTACCGAGCGATGATAACAAACTTTTTTTTGCCCGAAATGGAAGTTCTTGACTTGCATGATATGTGGTTTCAACAAGACGGTGCCACATGCCACACAGCACGCGAAACAATGGCGCAATTGGGAGGCGAGTTTGGTGAACAGTTAATTTCACGTTTCGGACCGGTCAATTGGCCGCCTAGATCGTGCGATTTGACACCATTAGATTATTTTTTGTGGGAGTATGTCAAGGCTAATGTCTATAGGGACAAGTCCGCTTCGATTGACGCACTGGAAGCCAACATCCATGCATTCATTCGTGAGATACCGGCCGATATGTGTGAAAGAGTATGCCAAAATTGGACTCAGCGGATGGGCTACCTGAGACGCAGCCGCGGTCAACATTTGCATGAAATTATCTTTAAACATTAAATTGCAAGGTTCAAACTATCGATTCAAATAAATATTTCATTCATTTTTTCGAATTTTTTGTGTTTTTTTTTTTTTTTAAAGTTCTAAACCTCTTAAAAAATCACCCGTTATAATAAATCGTAATTTAATCGATTGTGTGTTCATTATGTATGCTTGAATGTTCGAAACGTCATAGAACAAACATATTCGAACCAATTTTGTTCAAATTTTAGACATGTATTGGTTTTAGTGTTGTGAAACCAGAAAATATAAATTACTGCAAAAATATAAGCCATACCTTAGTGTTTCATTGCATTTTGGAACCTACCAGCAGTACCCAAAAATATAAACAATACTCAAATGCACATTATTGCTATTAGAAGGTTAATAAAAAACATGGCGGTCATTTTTGGCATGTATTTGCGACATTTATGTTGCCCGAAGATTTTTAAAATATATTATTCTTTCCCAAAGTATAGCTGCAGAATGTAGATACTTTATGTGCATCTAGTATATCAAAGTTAACTCGTTTGCGGTTCAATCGTCCAAAATTGAGTTAACCTTGAATAAATTAAGCGAATTCCTAGCAGACCTTTCCTTTTTTAAAAAAGGAAGCTTATTGAATCCACTAATTTAAGCAAACATTTAATAAAACATAATCTTATCGATTGTATCTTCATTTTGTATGCTTGAATGTTCGAAACGTCATAGAACAAACATATTCGAACCAATTTTGTTCAAATTTAAGGCATATGTTGGTTTGAGTGTTGTGAAACTCGGAAATATATCGTAATTGAAAAATATGAGCGATGCCTTAGTCATACCGTATCAACCTTAACCCAAGAAAAGGCAATAAATACAATTAATGGCCTTAAAAGTTAAAAGTGACGTAGCATGAGTAAGAATACATCTAACGCCAAGCATAAACTCCTTATTTGAGGATTTTTATGCCCTTTTCTGATGCAGACTTCTCAGACCATAAATCCATATCCCGTCTCAGATGTCAGTGGCTACCAATTCGTCTTCCTGATAGACTGAGGTGATCTGATACATCATCCGAGAGGTATCTGAGTGGGAAGAAAAGCTATTCTCAACACACCTATTCAAATTCGGCATAAAAAAACCCGCCATCATGCAGAAAGTACATACGCAAACATGGGAAAAGGCTTGGCTAGGGTCCTATTGTGCCTTAAATTGGTTTTTGGTAGACGAAGAATAAATGGCACATTCAGTATCTAAAGGTATCCCTAGTCATATTGTTAGCCGAATTGTGGGTTCTTGAGTACTTATCTCATAGACGGCTCCATTGAATTAGCTAGAAACGTAGACACCTTTTCACGAAAGTCTAAATATTGCAGCTTCACCGAATTGTCGTGCCTATGGGCTCTTGACCTCATATCACATAGAGGACTCTTTCGATTTAGCTAGAAACGTAGATACGTTTTCACAAAAGGCTAAAGATTGCAGCATATAGGGCGTATCATCTTGCAAACAGTACACTACATCGACTTACTGCTGCTGGTACATGTGTTGCTCTTGAGCAAAACAGTGGTAGGTGGGTTTTATATTTAAAACGCCCAATTCTAGCTTTTTGATAGCTCGCTTATATAGCTGTCAATATTTAATTCGGTGCCACAGTGTGAGTAGACAAGGGTTCTGAGATAACATGAACAGTCAGTGTTCACAAATTCTGTTTTCTCTCGCAATGCCTATTCAGATCAGAGTTTGATTTCTAAGCTGCTTCCTAGTTTTGGGCACACTTTGTGTAAGGCCTGCATATTGAGGGATATAATACAAGATATGTATGCGTAATTAATATGTTTGAGGTAGGTCCATCGACGTGGAAGATATGCCTCAAAAACTGCAGCTTAAGGTGATCATTTCTGAGCTGCGTTCAGGTTTTGGGAAATATTTTACAAGTCCCTCAAATTGCGCAACATAAGACACAAATTTCATGAGTGATCTAACTGTTTGAGAAAGGTCCATCGACGTTGAAGCCGACGCTCAAAAACTTCAGCTCGAGGAGTTCATTTCTGAGCTGCATTCACGTTTCGGGAATTATTTTATAAGCCCTGCACAAGACACACATTTTAAGCGTAATTTAACTGTTTGAGGTGGATTCATCGACGTTTAACTTAAGGCTAAAAAAATCAGCTTGAGGTGGTCAGTTTTGAGCTGGTTCAACGACGTAGAAACTTAAGCTTTCTTAGCTTGACGCTACGCCTCAAAACTTCAGCTTAAAGTGATCATTTCTAAGCTGCGTTCAGGTTTTGGAAAACATTTTGTAATTCCTGTAAATTGTACGCCCCAACTCACAACATTTATGCTTAACCCAACAGTTTGAGGTAGGTCTATCGACGTTGAAGCTGAGGTCCAAAAACTTCAGGTGGCGGTGTTGATTTGTGAGCTTAATCGATTTTGGGGATACGTTTTGTAAGTCCTTCAAATTCTGACGAAAAAGACACAAATTATAAGCGTAATCTAACTGTTTGAGGTGGGTCCATTAACGTTGAAGCTGAGGCTCAAAAACTTCAGCTTGAGTAATTAATTTCTGAGCTGCATTCAGGTTTTAAGAAACATTTTGCAAGTCCTGTAGATTATGCGATATAAAACAGAAATATTAAGCGTACTCTAAAAGGTAGGTTCAACTACGTGGAAGTTTTAGCTTCCTGAGCTTGAAGCTACGCCTCAATAACATCAACTTGAGGTGTTAATTTCTGAGCTGCATACAGGTTTAATGAAACCCTTTTTTAAGTCCTGTAGATTATGCGATATAAGACAGAAATATTAAGCGAAATCTATGGAGTTGTTTATTTCTGAGCTTGGGACACGATTTGTATTTGTATGGTTGAGGTCGGTCCATCAACTTTGAAGCTACGGTTCAGAAAATTTCATTCTGAGCTGCTTTCAGGTTTTGTAACACCTTTTGTAAGTCCAATATATTGACAGAGTTTGTCTGGATGCTTGAGCTAGGTAAGACGCAGTCGCCCAAGATTGTCAACTTTGAAGACGACTTTGACGTCAAAGTTATGTTGACATATGATTTTAGGCCGCTCAAGTGTAAAGCCTAAGTTTCGTCAGCAATATCTTTAACTTATTTTTTTTTAAATGGTCTTCAAGGCAAGTCTATAAACCGACCTCCCTTGTTTCAAAGAGGAGATCCTATACCCAAAATTTGTGGCAGTAATGGTCCATACAGGGCCCCAAAGCTAGCATCTCTATTTTACTTTGCAAAGCCAGATTTTTAGCTACACGAACTCTGTCGAAAGGGGTTAATCAATCAAGGTTTCCAGGTGTAAGAACTACTGAAACGTACAAGGCCGTAAACACCAGAATTTGATTGGGCACATGGGTAAGTGAGATCTTAAGTCCTATAGATAGTTTATTGAGGTCGAACTGGTGAACTAGATACGGGGATCAGCGGGGATGCACCAAGGTGTCAGCGTTTGGATACTTCTTTCCGAGATGCTGGAATAGAATCTTATGAAACATTTAAAACCTTTTTTTAGGTCGAACCAATGAAACCTCAAAAGCAAATGCGAGGTCGAACCGGTGAGCCAGCCATGTGGATCAGTTGGAATGCAGTAAGGTGTTAGGGTTGTGATACCTCTGGTCGAGAAGCTTGATTAGAATCTTATGAATCACTCAAATTCAAAATATGTGAATCGAAATATAAAGTCATGAGATACTTTTTTCAGATCGGCTTTACTAGCCGACATTTGGTGTGGATCAGTAGGGATGCAGTAAGGATTTAGAGTTTTGAAACCCTGGGGTAAAAAACAGAATGTCCTTGGTAACAGAGACTATGGAAATCGAAATCGTAAGTCCTGTCTATAATTTTTGAGATCCAACCAGTTAACCGGGCATGAGGTTCAGCAGAGGTGCAGTAATGTTTGAGGCTGTTGATACCTTTTGTCGAAATGATGGCGGTAAAACAGAGAATCAGTATAGATGCAGTAATATTGTAAAATGATTCCTCTTCTGAAGGATTGTGCCCCACAAATAAAGAAGAGAAAACAAAAGTCTCCTCGATGCGAAAATCCATGTGGTTCTGGGTGGTCCGAACTAAAGGGATCTGGTCCACTGGAGCGATAAAATAATTTGATTTCGATGTCTGTTCTATTTTAAGACTTCAACAACAAAATCATCTGTGTAACGCCCTGAATGACTAGATTTACTGAATAGAATGACTAATCCATCTTCAACGTAGGAGTCTTCTATGTCCAAACGCACCCATCTACATAATCCCCCGACACCACAAAACACGCACTTATGAGCCCAAACTGCTGCGTAAATATTCATCGAAAACCAAATAAAACTAAAAACTTTTAATCACCAACAAAATGTTTAGTCGAATGGTCTTAAAAGTATCTCCTCACTCACACAACTACCCAAAGCATAAAATAAATTAAAAAAAAAACTGCCCATGACTTTTAAGTCCATTTATGGCACGGAATCGAAAAGACACACTTCATCAACTCGCACACGTCAAAAGCCTTGACAATTGTTTCCATCTTCTCAGCCTTAATTAGCTCTACCAACGAATAGATACTTTTGACATTTAGCGTCAAAATTCATATCCATGACTCAAAACATGATCAAGAAACAAGTTCACTTAATTTTTGTTTACGTGTTCCGTTTTTTTTTTTTTCGTATCTGTGCATGCAAATATCTAACATAAAACATTCGCCAAAATTGGAGTAAAAATTGTTCACTTCCACTATCTAGATTGTGTGTATCTATGACACCGTGTGAGCGTGTGTGTTTGCTGATTATTATTCAATTTCTTCGGCGACTTCCTGTGCTATTGACTTTCGGTGTGTGATGAATCGTATCTAATGGGTCGAATGGGCTGTTGATAGCTTAAGCCGACGACGACGTTCATAATCGATAATAAGACGTGATGTTGGGGTTCTTCAAATATTCACATGTAGAAACATTATGAAGGTGGGTACATCCACGTGGTGAAATAGGCAGATAATGAAGCGCAAGGTGTAAAATTATTTTTTTAATTGTGGCCAATGACTGGTTTTTGTGTTGAGGTCTTGACACACATCACTCACCGAAAAGAGCAATAAACTGACTTTATGACTGCCAAACAAAATGGCGCTTTCTGTCAGATAATGACTAACTTTAGGCGTCTTAAGTTTTACGACACCATGTGAGGTTATGCAAAAGGTGAACCATGCCAGATACTGCATCTATGGTGTTTTATGAATAAAACATCGCCACTCAAGTGGTATTCACAATAACGATCCTGGCCCTCCCCCTCCATGATCACATAAATTTTGGTCAACAACTCTCGAAACAAATGACTCAGCATCCGTGAGAGCAGTTGGATGCATGGAGTTAACTTGCAGAGCATATTTACACTCGACCACACAACGTGGGCATCTGCTGCTCCATCTACTTTCTAAGCAGTAAGTGAGGCCCGCATTCTCGGTGTGCATAGAGCAAACAAACACAAAGGATGCATGGATGTAATAACACCAAAAAGCCCTCAGCAAACACTAACTGCTTTAACCAAGTTTTGCAAACGGGACGTTCGGCGGTGGCAACAAACTCCAAGATATAATAGACATTCTAGTTTGCTGGAGAGTTTGTGTAGTTTGCATTAAGGATGTGTATCTGTGCATATCTGAGAAGAGCGAGACCTCATCCCTCAGAGCACTTAAAACACGATATACACCGGGGGGGAGTCCTGGACTGGGAGTTTTGCACTTACTAGATACCTGCCATGCCACATGCAACATCTACCTTTGTAAATTTGCTCTTATTAGCCGCTGCACAGTTGGTAAGGGTAGGTATTCCTGTTGGAGACAACAACATGTGGCACGTGATACAATCTAATGATCAATTTATCCAAAAGGACACACATAGTAGAAAAAAAAAAACGCCCAGTAGTTGAGTTCCTTTTTATGGTGTTCTCTCGTTGCATTATCCTTCGTGCACCTGTCTACTTGTATATGCACTTGCGGCAGTTCTTTGCCACATAATAGAACCTGGACACTGGAAAACTAAAAGAAATTAACCCAAGCAAATACAAAAGATACTCTTCACATGGATGTGTTATCGCTAAAGGATTTTTTTTCTTTTCAAAGTATCTACAGAACATACGTTCTACAATCGAGCATGTTAATCGAAGACAAATTCACCCACAGATATTGAATATTTCACAAAGTATCTTCAAGTATCTGCGAGATACAATACTATTCCAAAACTAAGGCAGTTTGGTAAGCGGATAGTGGGGGGTTTGCTGCAAGTATGAAACTCTATCCGATCAGGTAGACCAAGCACCTATCTCTATGCAACGTCGCCTCTGATGATGATGATGATGATGATGCAACAAACGAACATACGAATGCAAATGAGATTCATATTCGTATCTAATACCTTCTGTTAGCTCGTCGCAGTGGAGGAGTTTGCCGATGCCACGTGAGATCTTATTGTTGTTGTGTCTGATGTGCGCGATACAAGATACAACTTAAGTTTTAGTTTCAATATTGAGAAATACGGAGTCAAGTGTTGGCTGCAGATTTGTTTATTCACCCTCTAGTTGACACAATAGGGAAGGAACAGAGTATGGTTATTGCGGACTACATGATACACATTACACGTGTATCTGTATCTATCTATCTAGCTGAGAAAGGCAGAAAGAATCTCCCACCACTGGGATATTATGTGAGTGAATGTGGATTTGTGGTGACAGGTGTTATTGATTCAATGTTGACTGATAGTTGTTATATACATGGGGGCGGCTTTAAGGAGAGAGATCCATTGCATGTGACTGTAACTTACGTATAGGCTGGCGTTGGGTGATGCATTTGGTTAGTGCATGCATGTGGTTGGGTATTGAATTGCAATTGCATTGCGAAGTGGATTTTTTTTTGTAGTTGGGACATCCTTTCGGAATAGTCAACTCGGCTGGTTCATTTTTGAACCATGTCCCATAGGGGTATATTAGTTTTGACATTAGGTTTGTAACATGAAGATAAAGCTATCGCAAAATGTATGGATCTACTCAGAATCGCTATATGAGTCAATCTAACCATGTCTGTCTGTCCGTTTATTCGTCCGTCTGTGTGTCACCGATTTGTGAGCCTTAAATTGTGAGCTAGAATGATGAAATTTGGTATATAGACTCTCTGTTCGACGAAGCAGAAGAAACCCTTCAAAACCCTTCCGCTTTTTAAACAAACGTTCGTTTTGGTCAAACTGTAGGAATTCTTCTTAAAACTACCTTTCCAACGGAGGGTGTTGACGCAACACCAGTTGAAACAATCAAAAGCACTCAAAACTTAAATTCGCCGTCACAAGTGACAGCTCGGTTTTTTTTCGTTCGTGCTTTTCAACTCGAACGATTAAGCCTACTTTTGTATATAGTCCTTAAAATTCGCTAAAAAAATACCAAGTACACCTGTTTTATTGGTCTTTTACGCAAGATTTCTGGTCCTTCGAGCCGGATTGTACAGGGAGGGAGTGCGTTTATGTTCCAGATCGATGTTTTTTGTTCCCAACTTATAAATGAGATATCATTTATATTTTATTGATTGGTTATATGGTCTTCAGCATTGTATATGAAATATGCTGTCGGTCAAGTGGGCGCCTCTGGCGGTGGTGCAAAGCCGAGCTCTTTTAAGCAGATTTTGTATAAAATTACTTCGACAGACTTTTGGTGTAATTTCAGCAATTTCGTTTGTAATGGTGTCCTTAGGCATCGAGGTTGTGGTTGGTTTGTTGATGTACACCTTTTCTTTAAGTATTCTCATATGAAGAAATCGGAGAATGGTGGGGGCCAGTCGATATCACCCCTTTTTGACATTATTCGGACGGATAAAAATTCCCGTAAAATTCGCATCGCACCACGAGCTTTGCGTGATGTGGAACCGTCTTATTCAAACCACATGCTCTGTAGTCCTAATTGATCCAATTGGGGTACAAGGAAGTCTTCTTACATGTCCCGATATCGGTCACTAGAAACTGATACAGCTTTGCCTATAACATCCTCAAACATCTATGACCCAATGACGCCGCCTTCCCCAATGGCCCACCATACAATTACTCTTCGAGGGCGTAGTGGTCTTTAGTGCATCAATCGAGGGTTTTCAGAGTCCCAATAGCGGCTATTCTGTTTATAAGCACGTCGAAATGTGCTTAGTCGCTTAGAAGGATTTTTTGCAAAAAAAAATCGCCTCGGAAAGGTGTCAAGTTAATCCAAAAATAGATAAAGACGTTCCTATTTGCATCTGGAAGAACAGGCGAATAACTATTTTGTTGCAGTCCGTCGTGGTTACTCGAGTAACAAGATCGACAAACCCCATACCGTGCAATGCAATTTCACTGGCAAGTGCGGTTCCCTAGCTGTGAGTTTGATCCCAGCCCGACGTGGTACTGGTATCGTATCGGCTCCAGTAAGAAGAACCTGTTGACCTTGGCTGGTATTGAGGATTGTCAAACCTCGGCTCGTGGCTTCACTGGTACTTTGGGTAACTTCGCCAATGCCACCTATGCTGCTATTGCCAAGATGTGGCTAGGCTGCTATAAAGCAGACATTACTGCCATCTAGGAAATACGATAGGCTGCGCCTTGCACGCTGCATAATTAACTCCATCAGAGTAGATGTTCCGTGAAACGCAGTTAAGCGTCTCTTGAACTCAAGCAGGAAAGCAAAATCTTACGACGAAGCGGACATTGAATCGTTCCGGAAGCTTTTGACATACCAATGGGTGCAATTCAGCAAGGTGCAGGGTGAGGCTCAGAGACGCTTGTGGTGAGACTGCGTTGCCAACAAGAAGACTAAACGCGAATAGGGCTATGAATGGTACCGGGGTACATTTTCCAATTTCACAGCTAAAGATAAAAGCGAAATCCAACAACATTAGCCCCCAAAAAATACAGCCAACATGAGAAAGCTAACGCGAATGGATTTGAGACATTTCTCTGGAGGACCGCGGTTTTAAGACACCTTTTCGTCTCATTCATAATGAGGCATCGCTTAAAGGATCGCTAAAGTTCCTTTACCTCCTATATAGTCTGCAAGGGAATGAACCAAATGTTTTCCAGATCTTCAAAATAACAAAACGCAGCTAAAAGGAGGCATGCGAATTAATGGCTAAAAGGTACAATGTAGAGTGTGTCATAGCTGATGCTCAAAGCATTCATCCGAGGCACCCATAGGTAGCAGATCTTAGCTTGACAACATCCATGAGAATTACAGATTGTTGAAGTATTTTCGTAGACCTATTAAAAATTTGGATGACTGACTGTATATTGCAGTACAAACACTTGTGGTTATGTCAACCTTATCATCATAGACTGCTCTGTATGGAAGAGGTTCTACAACCAGTCGCAGGTTTTTTTTTCGACAAATGTGGTCATTTGCCAAAGTTAGGGGCTGTTCCGGACGGTTTCAGGAAGTGAGAATATTGTATGACAACGCACCGCTTGTCACATTTATCGCTAAAGACTGCGTTGAACGACTGCAGCTTCATATTATGCCCTCTACGACGACAATCGAAGGTATGTGTGCAGTTACCGCTGGTCGGTACAGAGAAACTATTCAACTCACGCTTACTTAAGCAGGTGACACCTTACTTAAGCAGATGACGGCTTTACTGAAACCGTCCAGGCGTACATGGCAACAAATTCATGGTCTAAGCTTGGCCGATTCCAACATCAACGAGCTCGCAGCAGTTGATATTTTACTAGGCTTTGACCGGATAGGAACTTTTCTTCTTGAAGCGCTAGTTCGTGGACCTAACGACTTTTCTATTGTTCAGCAGTTAACAACTCGAAAAAGTGGTCACCCCACCGCCTACGCATTTTCAACCGCTGTTTTGCAACAGAAAAGAGTTTTGGTATTGCCAATGTTCGTGTCAATGTTAGATGGACTGAATATCTATGGGCTGTAACTGCGAGTCTGAACCTTAACCATTAAGGGTTTTTCATAAAAAATGTGCACTTTTCAACTCAACAGCTGTTCTCAGCAGAAAAGATATTCACAATCGATAAGAAGTTGATCCGCAATATAATGATATGCAAGCTATACCCATCGACGTTTATTAATTACCATTCACCTAACAATGTCCAATCAAAGATACCACACCAGCGGTACGACTTTTCAGTCTACCTACCGTATGTCAAACTCAGTCACGAGTACGGTCTGTCTTGTTTAAATGCAGACAGTATCCGGTCAAAAGATTCATTTCTGAGGAATCCCCCAACCCCCCTTTAGGCCCATGCCATGTTGTGTCGTGATCAATAAAATCCATAAATTGACCGGATTCGACTGGAGACCGAAGGTAGTCCAAGTGAGGCAGGTTTTAGATATCGAATTTTCAATTTCATATGGGAGAACGGAACTTGTGACATGAGTATCTTTTTCTACTAAGAAGGAAAGTACATTGAGAAGGCAGTGGCGTGGGTGGGATTTTTGTGACAGAAAGCGTAAGCTAAATTTATTGTCACAAATTGTATCAATTGTATGGTTTAATAAAATTGATAAAAACAATAATAATCGAATTTATTGGCTTCTATGTTCGCATTCTTGAAATTCAGTTGGTGTGACATTAGAAATTGGCTTATATGGACGTCACGCCACTGTTAGTTCCAAATATTGTTCACCGAATCGATTGAGTTGCATTGAATGCCACAAACTACCTTAAAGTGTTTTGTATTCCGACGATATCCTTAAGTTTAAATTTGTTTCAGAGCCTGACCTGGCTGACTTTTGTGTTTAGTACTTAATTTTCGCAAAAAAGAAACAAGTACGACTTTTTATTGGTCTTTTACGCAAGATTTCTGGTCCTTCGAGCCGGATTTTACAGGGGGCGTTTTATATTCCAGGTCGATGTTCTATTTCATAAATTTTAATGAGATATTATTTCAAAATTTGTATTTAATTGATTGATTATATGGTCTTTGGCAAATGTATAAAAAATGATGATGATGTAAATTTTTACCACAAATCGTTTTTCTAAGAAAACGTATACAATCCCTTCGAGTATCTTTACCAGTACCTATGTATAGAAGGCATATTTTGGATATGATGAAGGATCTCTAGGTGGATTGTTTTATTTTTTTAACAGGAGCAGATGCTGTAGCGTCCTTGGCTTTGTAAAAATCAATTCCTCTTCCTTTTTTTCTTGCAGCATATAACTGAATGACTTCCCTGTGCATTTTGGCTATTTGCTCCATGTCAGGCTTCTTTATAAAAAAAATGAGTCTTGCCGTACAGATATCCTATAACATCGGGAAGTGGATATTGCTAATCTCCATTTTGTAGGGGCTCCTACCAAAAAAAAAGTCTAATGAAGCCACGTTTCCTTCTAGAAGTCTGGTTCGGCTATGCAAGTTGTGGACACCCTTACCCTCACCCTCACAGCTTTGCGATATTGTAATTTTGCTTTCGCAGTTCCTCTAATTACGTTCCGTGTAATATGTATACATTTGCACAAGCAAATTACATGCTATGTAGGTACCTAGCACGATCGTATAGGCCATCGTCAACGATTATCGTTTTGAAAGTTACGATTATCGTACCCTGGATTTAAAAAAAACCACGGACATAATAAATAAAAGGCACCACAAGCTTTATTTACTTTTCTTTTGAAGTCTAGGTCTGTTAAATCATAAACGGATAAAAAAAAACTTTCGAGGCAGTTAAACTATTAAAGTTGGCCATATTGCAACAGCTCAAATCGTTTAGATTCCTGAAGAAATTTTAAGCCAACTTGCCTTTTCTGATTAGGAAGAAAGCGAGACATGTGCAAAGCAAGGGTCACATTTTTTTTTCGTACACAGAAATAATTACGGAAGTTTGGATTTAAGTCTTTTTAAACCCGTTTTGGCCTATGAGAGCTTGACGCCTCATATGAGCGTTAACGACCCATCAAAATCTAAACCAAACAAGCAAGCCTTGGAACGAACTAAGAGACATATCGATCAACGTTGACAAATTTAAGAGCAGAGCTAAATAAAATGATCTCAGGGCACTGCTCAGCGTTTTAGGATCGCTTTAGCTTGGGGAAATTTATAGAACAAAGGTCTTATTCATTTGAGCCAAAACTGATTGGAAAAGCTAGGTTTTATGTTCTTTTTATTCGAAAAGGATCCGTGTAGACATATGCCAGCACGACTCTCATTTGAGAGTCAACAGCCCATACAGCAAGGTTTTATGTTCTTTTTCATGGAAAACAGCCCGTGTAGGCCTATGCCAGCTAGATGCCTCATCTGAGCGTTAACAAACCACAATACAAGTTTAAGGTTCTTTTTCTTGGAAAAGAGTCCGTGTAGGTCTATTCCAACTTGACGTCTCATCTAACCTTTAACAGCGCACAAAGCTAGGTCTTAGGCTCTTTTTAATTGAAAACGGCCCATGTAGACCCATGCCAGATTGATGTCTTTGCAGAGTTTTAGATTATTTTTCATGCAAATGGGTCCGTATTGGCCTATACCAACTTGACGTTCCATCTCAGCATTAACAGCTCACAAACCTAGGTCTTAGGTTCTTTTTCATTGGAAACGGCCCGTGTAGGCCCATGCCAGCAAATTTTAGTTTTTTTTTCAAGGAAAAGCTCCCGTATAGGCCTATTTTAACTTGCCGATTCATCTAAGCTTTAACAACCTACAAAGCCAGGTCTTAGATTCTTTTTCATGGAAAACGGCCCATGCAAGATTGATATCTTCGCAGATTTTTAGGTTATTTTCATGGAAAAGGGCTCTCGTAAGCCTATCCAACTTGACTTGTCATCTAAGCTAGGTCTTGGATTATTTTTCTTTGAAAACGACCCGTGTAAACCCATGCCAGCTGGATATTTTTCGTTCCTTTTTATGTAAAAGGCCCCGCGTAAGCCTATTCCAACTTGACTACTAATCTAAGCTTTAACAACCCCAAAGCCAGGTCTTAGGTCGTTTTTATAGAAAACGTCCCGTGTAGACCCATGAAAGCTTGATGTCTTAGTCGATTTGTTGTTTTTTTTTTCATATAAAAGGGCCCGTGTAGGACTATTTCAACTTGACATCTCATCTAACCGTTTACAACCCTCGAAGCCAGGTTATAGGTCACCCAAACCTAACCTAGGTCTACAGATCCCTAGAATCAATGTCAATAAAAATCAGAAGCTAACCATCGTATCTTTCAATCGATGAATTAGGATAGGGACTCACCTATTAGTACATTTGAAAGTCCAACCTTGGTATCTTTCAATCGCGAACGAGTATCTACTACCAACCAAGAAGAACTGAAATCAGCATTGCCCCTTTCAAGAGCCATTGAAATATTTTTTTCTTCTACACCCACTTGATGCAGTTTATGCTAACTACATCTCAGATTGAATTACCCGTCACAATGACATAACACAAACAAAAATTAATGAACAGCCTTCAATCAGGCAAGGCATAGTTAAGTCACCAGCCCTCCCTGACATCACTGCTCCAATGAGTAAGTAACTTACACGTCAACTATGGGTATTTCAAATGCAAACGAAATGTGTTAAGAACAATAAACATTGCATGCTCCCTTGTTCTGGGTTTCACATACAACTCATGAGTCACCTCCAAAGGTGATACTGCCTAAACAAAAGGTTTGAAAAGTACCCAAACGACTTTGTCGGTGATGTCGAGTCAAATGTCAAAACTCCCAACAGATAATGCCTCTTCTGTTCTTAAAATAGACAAACTAGACGGAGGAAATGTATCTAAGTAGTTAGACATACCCCATTCCAATAGGTTTTTGACATTTTTTTCTGACAAAAAGTCCGGAAAACATTCGCAGATATGAATACGATGTGTGTTTTGTGCTTTTGTATGCTCTCTATTGATATAGATACAAGTTTTGTTTTTTCAGATACTTTTTTGGTTCGATTTTTTTCTTATCAAAGAAGAAACACTAGGTCGCTGTCGGCATGTCGTTGTCTTACAAGTTTTGACTGATTGATTTCGTTATGAGGGACACATGAAAAATGGTCTGCGTCGCCGTCACCCCTCCGACCGGTGTATCTGTGTATCTGAATGATGAATGATTTATTTTTTTTGTATCTTTTTTCGATTTATATAATTGCATTCTGTTTACACATTAATTTTAATTAAATCCATGAGCATGGGAGTCTCACAATTACCACCACTATGGGGGTAATTAGATTTATGAAACCTTTTTTATGGATTAGACCAAACCAAATGTATCTACACTCGCTCCTGTCGTTTCCAGATATAATCAATAAATTCGATATATTACTGACTTAAGGGGGAGGTAACTCTTGCTACGAATATGATATTAGAACGCGCGATATATGATTAATTGTATGTGTGCGTGTGTGTGTGGCAAATAATAATCTAAGTTGAGAGTGTATTTGTGTAGGCGACAGTAAATATTCAATAGCTCTAGATGTCAATTAAATTGAACTGTCGATTTTATTGTTCCATCGTTGTTGTTGTGGATATTGCTGTCGGTCGGTGATGGTGGTTGCTGTTGTTGTTGTTGGAACTACCGCTAGCGGATATAATGGTATTTGTGCGCTTCTAGTTGGTACAAGATTTTCCAATTAAACAATTAATAGTTTTGAAATGCAATTCCCACAGATACACAATAGTTGCATTCACCAGATGCGATGGTAAGCTGAAGATGGGAGGGAGGATGGGGTTATGCATTCGATTTTGAAGACTCTGCATAAAACATTGGGTTTGTTAAATGCGGGCTAAAGCTATAGATACGCGTCGCTGCAGTGCTGGGGTGGATTCGATTAGTTTTTCTTTTGTTTATTTCATTGCAAGTATCTAGATATTATTGGAAATAACTTGAGTGCTGGAACGCTTTTAGTCCATGGAGCCTTTAAATATTAACCTAGTAATTAGCGGATAATGTGAATTATAAAGTGAGGGGCGGCCGGTGGGTGGTTGGGTTTAATGGAAATTTAATTTAAATTCTGGTTAGGGGGTAACACGAATTAGAATTTATTTGAGAATCAGTTACAGTGAATGGAGATACGGATTTGTAATTATGTATAGTATGCGGTTACGGTGAAAAATCTATTAATGTTCATTTTAATTAATAAAATAATAGCAGCGATATTAATAAAATTAATTAATTAAAAATTATGTGGTCATGATGGGGTGCGTTTTGAAATAGAAACAGAATAATTAAAAAGATTTTTTTTCTTGTCATAGATACATGGAAATAGTACGCTGGTGAAGGTACTATAGAGGTATTATGTTTCTGTTAAGGTATATCTCTGTTAGCTAACTTTTACCGATACTTGCGGATCCCTCAGAGATTTTCTTACTCCTCCCCCAGCTGTGATTTTTATCCATCAGTGAAAGAACGTTCTCAGTAGAGGGAAATTTTGTGTCTCAAACTACAGTTTCCTTACCTCACAGCTTATAATAAGGAAGCGTTCCTGTCATGATACATACAGAATAACCTGATGCTGTCCTCCTTTAGCCTATCCCTCACAGATTTTCCTTCTCCTCCCCTAGCTGTGATTTGTTTTCAATCAGTGAAACAACATTCTCAGTAGAAGGAAATTTGGTGTCTCAAACTAAAGTTTCCTTACCTCACAGCTTATAATAAGGATGCATCCCTTTCATGATACCTACATACAAAATAACCTGATGCTGTCCTCTTTTAGCAGATCCCTCAGAGATTTTCTTACTCCTCCCCAGCTGTGATTTTTTTCCATCAGTGAAACAACATTCTCAGTAGAGGGATATTTTGTGTCTCAAACTACAGTTTCCTTACCTCACAGCTTATGAAAAGGATGCATCCCTTTCATGATACATACAGCATAACCTGATGCTGTTCTCTTTTAGCAGATCCCTCAGAGATTTTCCTACTCCTCCCCTAGCTGAGATTTTTTTCAATTAGTGAAACAACATTCTCAGTAGAGGGAAATTTTGTGTCTCAAACTAAAGTTTCCTTACCTCACAGCTTATAATAAGGATGCATCAATTTCATGATACATACAAAATAACCTCTTTTAGCAGCTTTTATAGAAAATCCTCGCTTTACCAAGAGAGAAATCGTGTTCCACTTACGGAAAGATTTTTAAGATTTTTTGGAACTCCTCCTCTAAAACATTCTTGGCAGAAACGAAAAGGATTACGAAGTTTTTTTCAAAATGAATGTATAGAACATATGAACCAAATGAAAGGTTAGGTTTCGTAGAAGTGCATATGTCATTATAAAGTATCCCATAGGGTTTTATTCGTTTAGATATTAAGTTGGTGACATAGAGGAAAAAATTTGATAGGGATGACGTTAGGTATATAAAGCGACTCAGAATCACTAGCTTAGTCGATATAACCATGTTCGTCCATCCGTCCGTCACCGATTTTAAGGCGTTAAATGTTGAGCTGCGATGATGATGCTTTTTATCTTTGCTTCGAGTACCCAAGTAAAAAAAAATTAAAATCCCCCTACTGCACATATTGATAGCCGTATTCGATTCATACGTGGGTTTATTGGCCTACTGGTTAGTGCGTTGGACTAATAAGCGTGGAATCCGTGGCTCAAAAAAAATCAGTGATCAGTGAGTGATACCTTAAAGAACTAAGGACATGACTCCGCAGTACTTATAACTTCCTCTATGTTCTCATGTAGTGTTTTTTTTAGAAAAATAAGATTTTAGGATCTTCTGAACAGTACCGAGCAAGTTACGAAGGTCTATACTCCGGATTCGTTAAGCTTAGTCCTACTAAACAACTGGACCTAAATTTCTCTTGGTTCTCACGAACCCTTCACACAAAATATTACAAATATTGTCACTGTGTAACCGGTGTCAACTAATAAACTTGGAAAATATTCTGCTTTGCTTTATTTTTTAAACATAATCTACTCGTAAAATTGTCCATATCACCGACTCTTCCTCGTACCCAACATTTCCCCATCTACTCGTAAAATTTTCCATATCACCGACTCTTCCTCGTACCCAACATTTCCCCATCCGGTCGTATTTTGTGATAAACGCTTCGTTTAATAATAAATCACTGTGGTAATTCAAGTCCCTTTTTGTAAGGCAACACACACATATTATAATAAAACTCATCACTGGTAAAGGACTGAGGCCTATGGAAATAAGAGATGACAGGGATGGAACATTTTTGAAGATGATTTGATACATTTTTTTGGTACTTTTGGTTGATAGATGGTTTGTTGAGAAACAAATGTCAAGGTACATTTTAAAACGATCTGCCTTAAGGAGGCATCAAATTGTCGTATTATATGAGGTCAATGTAAATTTTGAATCAGATAGGGTAGGCGACTTGTCACCTTGTTGATCACTTAAGTTGCGTCCAAGAAGAGTTGGCGATGGAGTATTTCTCAAAGACATTCCACCCACATCCTCGTATTTTTAGTATCACATCTGCAGCAAATAAGGAGTAGATAGATTGTAAAAATGCAAGTTTCTAGGCTAAGCGCAAACGCTGATTGCAAACCCTTGAGCTATTCTTAAATAGAATACTTGCTTACTAATTATCAAGGATAAAAGGATAAATGACACTGATACTAAATTTAGAAATATACTTAATTTCAAACATCAATCTAAGATGCAGATACATGCTTCAGATACTTTAAATCGATTGTCAAATACTCAACACCTTCATCTGAAGCTAATTCCATTATTAAATAAAAACGATGAACTACTCATCCTACAACCCACAAAATAAAATAAAAGTATCCCCTCATCACCTGACAATATAAATTAGGTGATAACTCTTAAAATGAATAAATTTGCTCGCTTTTAAATAATTTTAATTTAAATTCATATTTCTGAATGCATTGAACTCACATCGCGTAACAATTACTTGGATGTACCTCACTTATTCCTAAAGTCCGACTAATTGCAGCAATTTAATTGAGTATACAATTACAATAAAATTTATGAATTTCAATTGTCCGTTGGATCTTAATTTGACAGGTAATACCCAACTTATACAAGCACATCACTTTCGGAGAAATTATTTATTCATCTGTTCACTCAGTGGCGGTTTTTAAAAAACCCGATACATTGTTTAAATTGTACAAAATCGCTTTAAAAAACTTTTTTTTTAATATTTTATACGGATATGCATATTTTTTTTTATTTATTTCTTGCTAGCTACCAGTTCGGTATATCAATCAGATTAGACATCAATTACCATTTGAGAAACAGATTAAAATTTATAATTTAAAAAAAGCAAAGAAAAAAACCAAACTATGGAACAACTTTTCAGATTTATTTGAAGTTGTTTTTTTTTCTTCTGCCATAGTTGAAACAGATTTATTTTAAAGAAAATTACGTATTTGGTTATTGATTTTTATTTATTTGCAGATGTGACCGGGGCTTATTTTTGTTGGAAGGCGGTGAAGTAGACACTCTCAAAAGCGGAGGCCGATAGAACCAAAGATTTAGTCCGGTTATGGACCGAAGCTTTTGAGATTTCTATAGGTGTACACTTGCAGCAGAAATAATCCGTCATTTTCTTTATTTTATGGCTTCGTGCAGATCTACTCTTGATAATCTCCTCCTCACCGACTCTTCTCCATACCCAGGCTTTTCTTGATGTCCAATCTTGTTGTCTTTTGTGATAGATACTTGAAAAAGCTTCGTTTTGTAAGGCAACAGATATATATAAAAAAAAAAACTCATCGCTATTAAAGGACTGTTGACTTTTGGAACTTTTGGAAAAGAACAATTTTTGGAGATGATTTGTTTATTTTTTCATGATTGGTTAGTTTCAGGAAAACGTAGAATGACGGTTGAGAACAGATTTTGTTGCGTTTTATGGTGTCTTTTGTTCCATTAAAGACGCACCGACATCCTATTGTGCATATAAAAGTTAGAACCCTCACCCGCTTATAACAGCATATAAGGGAACTATTCGAATAAAAAATCAAAGAAAAGCTGAGTTACAAAAATAATTTCTATCAAACGTGCATAGTCCAACTGCAGTACCTCCTGTTGATTAACATCAGATTAACGTAGGCGTTGGGTGCTGTAAAGCACTTTCAGTAGCTATACTCCTATGAATGTCCCAAATCATGACTTTCAACCACTGTTGAGCATTTCTGTCCGACTTTTACCAAAACCATAGTTTTCGAGCGATTTTTATTGAAATCAAGATCCCTACATCTATTGAGTTTCGTTACCACGCATCCTTCATCATCGCAAACGTTTTCTATACACATGGACCTACATGCTGCTGATCTATTCTTGAAAATATTCACATCACCGACTCTTCTCCATACCCAAACTTTTGTTTACGTCCAATGTTGTTGTGTTTTGTGATAGATACTTGAAAACGCTTCGTTTAATAAATCCTTGTGTTCATTTAAGGCTTAAGCCCCATTATGCAAGGCAACACATAAATATATAAAAAACTCATCGCACACACTGTGGAAAAACGAACAATTTTTGGAGATGATTTTTTTATTTTTTTCGTTAGCTTTAGGAAAACGTAGAGGGATGGTTGAGAACAGATTTTGTAGCGTTGTATGGTCCCTTTTGTCTAGAGGGAACCACATCATATTGTATTTATAAAAGTTAGAACCCTCGTTCGCGTATAATGGCATATAAGAGAACTATTCAAATAACATTGAAATTTACCAATAATTTCGAGTCAATTAAAAAAACGTTTTTGCCAATATATCTAGTGCTGTTTTTTATATCAACACTTTCGATTTAATCATGTCTGGGCTCATCGCTGTCCAATTCATTGAGTGAATTTCCACTTATTGGGGCTTATTGCAGATGCAGGAAATTTGCGTTTTGAGCACTTGATAACGAATTTGACGATGTGTAGTCTAGCATTGTCCTGCATCAGCAAGAAGTTTAAGGGACATATGTGAAAGGAGCATATTTCTCAAGGATGCTATTACTAGAGTTCACCATTCCTTCCACGATGCAGAATTTGGTTTTTCAGCGCAAGGAAAAATTCTACCCACACCAAGACGGAACATCCCCAGAAATTTTACCTCAGAGCAACTGTTGCCGTAGAGTAGGTATCTCTCACCTGATCGTCTCCACTCACTCTGCTAGGTCGACCTGGTGGGTGAAGACAAAATCAGGACTTATCAGTGAACAGAGCACTACCCCTGTCAGACTCCGCCAATCCTGGTAAAGGCAATCAAATTCCATTCTACGTCGCTTGTGCTGGTATGTGAGCCTTGGTATACGAGCAGGTCTTTTTACTCTCAGGGCAATTTCCACAAGCTGGCCTATAACGGTTTGGAGTCTATGAGCCGACTCAACAGCTGTAAGATGACGGCGATTCAGAAGGCTTTGAAACACCAAATATCGATCATCTTTTGCAAAAATTGTCATCAGTCGTTTTCAATCATCACTTCGGATCATCGTCTGACAAGCATCCAAGTGTATAAAACTCTCATTAGAAGCTTCACAAAAAAAACTAGGTTTGAGACCCTGCATGGGCTGTTATTGTCAGCCATTTTGAGTTCGTTTAAACCGGCCCCTAAGACACAGCTAAATTAACACCCAAAAATATAGTTAATAGAAAAATAAGATCTAAGGGTCAGAAAAACTGCCGACAAGATATTCAGATGCAGTATCAAAATAAAAAAAAATGTCACTACCCTAACCAGAGGCTTTTGAAAAAAAATGCACGCTACAAATAACTCCACTTTTTCTTCGCTTAAAATATAAAAACTAAGAATTGTGATTTTTCGTATAAAATTATTTGTTGTGACCTAAAAACAGTGGAAGGTCTATTATAAATATTCTAAGCCTTCTAGTAACAGAGGCTAACGAAAAAAGTTCCACGAGATAACCAAATGTTGATGATTGAAAATGCTTATTAGGTAGGCATAATGTGCATATTTAAAGCTTTTTAAAAAGCAAGAAAAAGCGTGAAACTTAAAGATTAGACCATTGTAGATATTCAAATGCGTCTAAGCACGAAGGGTGAGATATGCATTTAGGAGATGCGAGACATTCTTTAAAAGCATTTTCTTTGTCAAATCGACGAACACCCAAAATTATTTTTTATTTATTTTTATTGTTACTTATTGCAGAGCCGTAATTTTTCGTATAGCTCTAGCTGTTACCATGCTCCTAAACTATACGCAGTTATAGCTTCGTTAGTTGTATATAAGTGGCGCCTTCTTTTATTGTTAAGGTACCAAAAGGACATTGATCCGAACTACTTTCTTCCAAAAATAGTATAGTTATCTGTCTGAAACTAACTTCAAAAGCATATGAGATGGCTACAATCCGCTGTGCGGATCGTTGAATACCCTATCCCATCCCATCCTTAAAATTAAAATCCTCAAAATGTAGGCTTTATGGCGATAAAATACAGAAAATGACATTGACACAATATATTGCTCAGACAGTTTATCAAAACCTTTTGTGGTTCGACAAAAAACAACGTTTTTGTATTGCATATGCCTTGGGGAAGGGGATACAAATGGTTTTTGTAGGAAAACCCCCTTAAAAAGTGGGCGTGGGTTAAAATTGGGCAAAAAACTTTTTTTTTTTTATTAAAAACGCCCCCAAAAAGTGGGCGTGGCAAAAACTTTATATTGACGAAATATAGATATTGCGATTCTCTAACTATGCTGCCCAGACACTTTTTTAAAACTCCTTACGGTTTGGTAAAAAATATATTTTTCTAAAAAAGGGGCGTGGCAGTGGGCGGATTTAAAAAAAATGTTTACAGTTGTTCTGGTGGCACGGACAAGTATCCTTTATACCAAATTTTATTATCCTAGCTCAAAATTTAACGCCCAAAAATCGGTGACAAACAGACAGACGGACGGACGGACAGACAGACATGGCTAATTCGACTCAGCTAGGGATTCTGAGTCGATCCATATACTTTGAGGTATATGTAGCAAAATTAATTCTCTATGTTACAAAAAATGTATCAAAACTAATATACCCCTATGGGATATAGTAAGACGGGACAGTTGCTGTCACATAATAAATTTGGTAAAAGCAGAGCTTAGGATGGATATCAACTTTCATGGTTACTTTTCTAAAATTTGTTTACAAAAAGACAAAAAAAAACTTTAAGCTGATTTTTTTATTTTAAAATATTACGAAATCTATAAGTGAGATGTTTAAAATATCTTTGAAAAATATATTATTTTACTAGTCCAACTTAACTTAAAATTTTTCGAATTGTCGCCTTCTCATGTTTTTTTTTAAGGAAAACGCTATGAGAACAAATTGTTTTTTTAACATATACATATACATATGTACATCCAAACATTTTTTATGGATTTTTAAAATTTAATAGTAACGTTGAAAAATATTTTTAACGCCCGTGAAAAAAAATATAGCAAAACAGAATGTTGCCCTAATTTATAAATTGACACCGGTTACCCAGTGCACAATATTTGTAATCTTGTGTGTGCAGGGTCCTTATAAAACAAATTAATTAAAAAAAATCAATCAAACTTATTATTAGGTATCTAGAAAATTTATTTAGTTTTATTTTCGATGATCCATTACCCAGTAAATTCACATGAAATGCACGTATCTCATTATTATCATATTCCTGTTTTGCTACAACCGGCTCCTAAGGCACAATTGAATTCAGACATGGAAATATCTTTAAATAAAAATATAAGTCGAAAAGGCTTCAGAAAACTTTTTTTAGACGCACTGAAATATTGTTAACAAGATTTGACAATTTACTGAAACGTCCCTACAATTTTTCAATTTTCTTCACTTTAAATTTTAAAACTCACAATAACGATTTTTTAAAACTTTTTTTTTCACCATTTAAGGTGAAGGACTAGAGGACTATTGAAATTATTTCAAACCACTTAGAAGGCTAACGAGAAAAGTAGAAATTGATGAGTAACAATTTTTGTAAATTAATATTCAAATCCTTATAAATACGAAAGGTTATGTAAATATTTCGGTGATGGAGAGGCACTTTTAAAAAAAATAGGCTTATTGTCCCTACAAAAATTATTATTTTTTAACCAACGACTATATATAGTTTCACATGGAAGCTGAAAGTTAAGGGTTAAATGTTATTATTCGCTAGGTCAATTGATGATATTCAAAGCTTTTAAAAAAAAGGCCAGAATAGGTCTTATGCCCAATTTGCAATTGCATTTAAATCCTCATTTTCTAGGTCGATAAATACCTCTGAAAGGCCGATTCGACGTGAGAGAAATATTTGGACATCATCAGTAAAAATGTGTACGGAAATATTTTTGAAAATCGCCTGCTTTAACAAACAAGGGTTCTGAACTTTTACATGGACAGTAAACGATTTAGGTTCGCTCTGAAAGATAGCTTTCAACCAACATGGCAGAAAGGTGACCAAAAAGTTTAACCAGCTTAGTGCAAAGATAGTCCAATTGAAAATCAACTGAAAACCATCACCAATTTCCGAACCTATTGGACATTCTGCCAACAATTAAAGTGAATGGGGCCCGTAGTAATGAGAATATTGCTACAGCAGCAGAGGGGATTCCTTAAGACCGTGACTTATCAATTCATCGACGTTTTGACGTATTTTGAAGCGTGATATTGGTTTAAAAGCGTATAAATACAGCTCGTTCAAAAATTGAAGCCTACTGACTTTGGTTTACGTTTTTGGGCCTTGATCCATTTTTTATCCATTTCATCCTTTTTTTTTAGCGAGGAAGCTCATTTTTTTGTTAAACGGCTGCGATAACCAGCAAAATTGCCATATTTGGGCCGATGAACAGCCAGAGTCAATCCAACAGCTACCAATTCAATGCCAAAAATGTACTGTTTGTGCGGTTTATGGACAGGCGGCTTTATCGGACCGTATTTTTTTTAGAAATACGAAAGGATTTCGAGTTACTGCCAATGGAGATGGATACAGTGCAATGATCAATGCCTTTTTTCCCGAAAATTCAAGATATTGGTGTAGCTGACTTGTGGTTTAAACAGGGTGAAGATACATGCCATACAGTAGTTGGTTCCCAAAGTGTTCGCCGCGGCGCGCCGGCCGTGACAGGCAAATAATTTGTTTTGCAACTTGATGAGGCTATATTGACAATAATAATGATGCACATCTTATTTGTTACGTACGCTTTCTGGCTCATAATTTTTTTTTGTCGAAGAACTTTTATTCTGCAAAAGCATTACCGAAAAACATTGGGAAGGACTTGTCATTCTTGACAAGTTTTTTGCAGAAAATGGTTTGGATTTTGAAAAATGTATTTATGTATGGTCTGGTTGGTATGGAAGAATACAAGCCCTTATTCGTAAAAATGCTCCAAGTACTATGTAGACCCAATGCATCATACATAGGGAAGCTCCAAAAAACTGTACTAGAATGTGTCATTGGTGCAGTAAAATACATAAAAACTTGGCCAGACTTTTCAGAAATGAGAGTAGCAGTGTCATGCCTTATTTCTCGCTTTGAAAAACTATATGGAGATATTGAATTTATTGGATCACCCTTTAGATACGCCCAACTTACAATTATTCTTCTATAAGGCACAAAAATGTAATTTCCACAAGCAATTATTTCTATAGGCCTTATATAGTACTTGTGCTCGGAGGTTGAAGCTTTTGGCAGTCGATTGTTTGGGTAGAAGCTTGTTTAAGAATTTATGCAGGAAAATTCACAAGCATAACCGAAATTATGATGGCGTAACTTCTATAAGGTTATTTTTAAGCTTCCATAGATGTGTGTACATGTACCATACGTTAAGATGTTTCGGTAGAACTTACGCACGAAGTTAATCCGAAGCATAGCATGTAAAGAGCTTACGAATGAAGGCTAAAAAAAAAAACGAAGGTTAAAAAATCGGGAAAAATGTGAAAAGTTCGGGACAAGGTAATAAGATAGGAAAAAGGTAGTACTTCGTCGTACATACTCGTCTTTTATGTTCCAGAGTACAGCCTAGTGTTATTGATATTTTTTACACGTCAAGAAGGTCTGCAAATATTTTCAGAAAAACTTTATGCGAAGCCTATAATTTGGCTTCTGTAAGGCCTTTCATAAGCAAACAAAGTCTGTAAGGCTTATTAGAAGTGTTTTAAGAAGTCTTATAGAAGTAAATAGCGTATTACAAGTTCGGCAAATGTTTTTCCATAAGACTTGATACAGGTAATATTGCTGGAGGGGAAATAGCTTCGATAGTGCTTTATTAAAGCGAAATTGTTAGTTGGGAGTATATCAGAGGAATTACAAAAACAATTGGTTGGTGCCAAAAATCAATTTTAGTCCTCACTTTAAAATTTAAAACTCAGAAAACAATTTTTTTTCTGTTGTGACCTTTAGTTTATATGAGGTGAAGGTCTATTGAAATTATTCGTAGCCTTCTAATAAGTAAGAGTCAGGATATAAGTTCTACAAAAGAAAGAAAAAGTTGATGGTTAAATGATTATTAGGATAGCCGTACAATGGGCTATCCAAAGCTATTCAAAGCTTTTTAAAAAAAAACATCGGAAATCGTTTTAGAAATTATTTTATGTAAGGCCCAGTGGGCTTGTTCAAAAATATTGAATCAATAAAGGCTGGCCAATGACTTATGCGAGACATTCCTGACAAAACAGGCACCCACACATTAAAAATCTTCTAAACCGAAAAGGTTTGCAAATTACTAAGGGGATTGCAAACCGACGCAATGATGATCAACGTTGAGGGTTAAACATTATTATGAGGCCCATTCTAGACATTTAACATTTTTGAAAAAAAAACCTAGGCTAGCTCTTACGAGATGCTATGCACTTTAAAAAAACAAAAAAAACGACACTTATAAGGTCATAGATGGGTGGTAAAAGTTGAGGCTTGAAAATTATTATAAGGCCCATTGTGGAAATGTTAAAAAAAGCTAGTTTAGGACTTAGTTGTTAAGTTCTTAGGTTCTTATTATTTCCCCTAAGAAAGATTCCCTTCTTATACCGTAAAGGGCCGGGCATTCACATATGATGTGTTCGGCTGTTTCGTCTTCTTCTAGACATAGTCTGCACTCCGGTGAGTCGACAAAATTTTTTTTTATTAAGTGATATCGCAGACCGTGGTGACCCGTTAGGTCACCTACTAAGTTTTTGATATCGTGCCTGCGAAGATTAACTATCTTGTTGGGTTCTGTTTTGAAGGGCTGAATAGCTCTTTTGGCCTGTCTAAGGCCTGGGATGTTATTCCAGTATGAAAAGCATTTGTTTTGTTCCCAGTTTTTTATAACCAGATTTATGGCTGATTTGGGGATTGCACAGAAGGGTTCAGGTCCAATGAAGGGGGTTTCCGAACCTTTTCTGGCTAGTTCATCAGCTTTTTCGTTACCTTCAATCCCTTTATGTCCGGGGACCCACCATAATCTGGTTTTGTTCCTGAAACTAAGAGTTTGGAGGGAATTGAAGCAGTGTAGTACTGATTTGGAATCAATCATGTGTGAGCTAAGGGCTTTTTTAGCTGCTTGACTGTCCGTGAATATATGTATGTTGTCGACTTTAATACTTGAATTGTTTATTAGGTTTGTAAATTTTTTGATGGCATGGAGCTCTGCTTGAAATACACTGGGGTTTTTTTTCCCAGAGGTATTGAGAAGCTCCGATTTGGTCCATGGATACCAGCTGCTACCACTGAGTCCATTTTAGAAACATCCGTATACCACTTTAGGCCGTTTTAGCAGTTTTGTGGGTTATTGCTAACCCATGCTTCTCTGGTTGTGATCAATATTTTGTTGAAGCATAGTGTCTTTGGTAAGCAGTCTATAACCGCACAAATCATGTCAAGTTCTGGAAGTTCGGATAGTAGTTCAATTAGTTCTGGGTGTACGCTAATGTTTAACTCTTCCGCCTGTGTCAAACTTGCTGAACAGCGAATTGCCACTTTTTTATGAGCTAACCCTAGAGTTAATTAACTCCGAACTTATCAATCTAATCTAGAGTTAGCTCATGAAGCAGTTTTTCAGTGTAGGATTAAATTTTGCTCCGTGTTGAGTGACTCAATTTGGTAGCACTCATGATTTACCGATTTTGCTGTCAAAAATTGTTTGAAATGTAAAGAACCTGCAACAGCTCAGTTGTCAGCTGGTTGGTTTCCAATTTTCCCAAACAAATGAAAACGCTTTTGTCGCGATCTTTGCAAGTCTTTTTCTTCTAAAAACGGTTAAAGTAAATTTTTAAAACAATTTCGAGTCACTGAGATCTGAGATATATGGATCTCGTACACGTTTTTAGTTTCTAAAAATTTAATAAAATGTCCACACAAATGGAATTGAAAATTATTAGGTCTGTTCCCGTATATTTTCAGTAAAAATTAGTTAATTCTCAAATTTCTTGGAGTGGGGGTAAATCTTCTCAGAATAAGAGACAAAATTACCCAAAAGTACGGGAACGCGTTTAAGTAAAAAACAGTAAAATTATATATTTTGTATGCCTTTTAAAGAACAAATGACATAAATCACCTGTCAAAACAAGCGAGTTGTCACTTTTAGATACCAACTGACAGTTTACTGATTTTTACCAACAGAAATGTATGCAGTAAATTTTTTTACAGTTTTTTTGGAGGGGTAGTTTTTTTTTCTCTCGTGAGCTGTCTCCTTAACTTATTTTTGCGTACAGGAACGGCAATAATTAAAAATCAGTAAGAATCAGTAAATATTATTTTGTACGGGAACAGACCTATTGTTCGTTTGGTATTTTATCATCTGTCAAAATCATGTGATAATTAAATCCCAGGGTTAACTCACCAAACTTACTGGGTTAACTCGGAGTTAAACTACTTTCTCGAGTTAATTCGAGTTTAATCCTGAAACTGCGATGATCTCGCACTGAAAAATCGGGCTTTAGAAGGATGGTAAAACATGAGGATTAAAAATTATTATAAGGTACCCCGATTGTACATATTCAAAAAAAAAAAGGAGGCCTGAATAGGTCTTAGGGAGAAAGATATCAATTAGTATAAATAAGGCTCAATGACCCTTTTCAAGTACTTCTAAACAAGAAAGGCTTGGTAAGACTAAGCTGTCACAGTTTTTCATTATCTTTTTACCCGGCATACAATTGTATTTCCTGGATGGCAGTAATATCTGCTGTATAGCAGTTTAGGGCTTCTGCTAGTTATTCACCTGCGACTCTCCTGTTTAATGTTCTCGCATTCCAGGTGTAGATACGAACGTCGTTTTTTTAGCAGATATATTCAAGACCTTAAAAAAACACTTATAAGGTTTTTTTAAGAGATTGTAACATTTTGAGGATTCAAAGTAATTGTAAGTAAGGCCCATTGCACATATTGAAAAACGTCTGAACACGATAAGTTGGAGATGCGAGACACTCTAAAAAACAACACTTTTAAGGTCTCAGAAGCTTTTAAAAAAGGCCATAATAGGTCTCAGAAAGACGGGGAAAGTATTCAGCTAATTTAAGGAAAGCTCAATGGACTTATTCAAAAACTTCTAAACAAGGAAAAGCGAGAGACTTCATAAAATTATACATATTCCAGACCTTCTAAAACACTTGTAAGGTCATTAAAAGATGGCAATATTTTGAGGATTCGAAATAATTATAAATAAGGCCCATTGTACAGACTTTAAAAAACGTGAGAACACGAAAAGTTGATTAGGACTCTGGAGATGCGAGGCACTCTATTAAAAATATACTAACAAGGTCATAGAAGCTTTTAATAAGAGCCATAATAGGTCTTAGAAATAAGGGGAAAGTTATCAGCTAATTTAAGTAAGGCTTGACAAGAACTTAGGAGATCCGAAATACAATAAATTATCCATATTCCAGACCTTCAAAAAATACTTTTAAAGTCTTTAAAAGATGGTAACATTTGGAAGGATAAAATGTATTGCAAGTAAGTCCCATTAAACATGTTTCGAAACTTGTAACCCTAAAACGCTAGGTTAGGAATCAGGAGATGTGAGACATTCCGCCGATGTTCGAAAACCCCCCTTTTTTAAATGTCATGTCGTGAGGTTTATTTTAAAACCCATTTTTGTTACTATTTCTCATTAATATATCACAAAATATTTAATTTTTATAAACTTCCTTGAACCTACCATTTAAATAGTTGATTTTGTTTGTTTTGTCCTTAAGATGGCATACAAATCCACAATCGTTGAAAGGCAGTAACTACAGTAGATAGGTAGTATCCAATTGATGAATGTTTATAATTTTTTTTTAAATATTTGTATTTAATTTAGAACATTTTTTTTTATTTTCAAATTTTATCACTTTTTAGAAAAATATTTTTTTTTTAATTTTCCTTTTCACTTTTCACTTTTTTTTTATTTAATTTTAATTTTATTTTTTTCCTTAGATTTATCACAATTTATTTTTATTTTTAAAATTCAATATTTTATCACGTTTGAATTGGTAGATTTATTTTTACTTATAGAAAGCACGATTTATTAATTTTTTTTAAAATTCTTTTTTTTTTTAATTATTTTTAGGGGGACAATTCTGAAAAAAAAAAATGCAAAATGGTAAAAATGAGTAAGATCCCGTATGATATTTTAAATTTCACGAAATCCCGACGAATGCACAAAGTATCTACGCGAATTTTCCTCGATAAAATCGTGGGGTTGAGATTACAAAAAAAATAGAATCTCTCACACAAAACAAAGCCGCAGTATCTTTGTATCTTTTTTTGGTTGGGAATGGGAAATTTACTCAACCAAGCTCAAATTGAAAATAAAGTCTGTGTAGGTGAGAAACTATCACAAAAAGTCCGGGCCAAGTCCAGGTAAAACGCGTTCACCGTCTACGACTGTTTGGTTTGGTTGCGCCTTAAAGAACCCAAAGGCCAAAACCAACTGAAACAGAAAACTATACACGACGATGTCGGCAAAAAAACGGAAAATTGAGAGCCACATTATGACAGGGTGGTGGTGGTGGTGGTGAAGGAAAAACTAAAACAGTTTGCATGAGAAAGGAAAACGATTTTCCAGCAGGGTAGGTGGTGGTGCTGGAGGAGAAGACTGGGTAGGTTCGGTCGGTTGGTCGGTTGGTCGGTAGATTTGTTTGCTGGAGAGGTCTGTCTTTAGGTGGACTTTGGCTTGAGATTTTTTTTGGGTTTGGTATTTGGATTAGAGGTACGGGATAGGTGAACGTAAGGAGGCGGTTTAGTAAATTTTTTTTTTTTGTTTTTCTGCTTCGAAATTGTGCTGGCCCGCATTTTTTGTTTGTTCTCCAGACGTAAGCATTCCTTCTACACCTATCGAGTTGTAGCGAACGGGGGGGAATATAGGTGCGAATGTGAGGTGGAGCGAGGAAATTAGGCGCCGAATGAAATATTGTAGATACGTAGATACTTTGTCCGCACGCGATCACAAAAAAATGGTAAAAGCGATTTTTTTATATCCTCTCGATGGGTTGATGATGGAAATTTAAACTTTTTTTTACTTTTTTTTGTTGGAAAATAATAACGGTAACAGCGACGAGACCACACAACAGGAAACGGATAATGATTCTATGTCTTGTTTGCAAGAGATACTTTTTTTCAATTTTTTTTTATTTAAATTTGATTTGTTTTTTTTTCAATTTAGATACTTTGTCCGTGGTTAAATAAAAGAAGGAAAAAACTATTCGTGTATGTTGTTTTACTATTCACCGCACGAGCTAATCGAGTTCGTATCTGGCATTAGACTGACACACAACAGCCGGGCTCTGGTGTTATTCCTCGCGTGTATCTTTTCCACTCACACTCATGATTTGCGCCCAACGAAAATGACGGTCGGTTGGTTGGTGTTGGTTGAGTGGTAGCAAAAGCGGCGGATTGTGTTGTGGTAATGTTGCAGTGAGTCTTGTAAAGATACGAACGTCATGTGCTATTGGATTTAGGTTGTGTGAACCGTGGAGTGTAAAGGTAGGTGTTCCCTTCGAAACGGGGGTGAGTGGAGAATAGAGAAAACCACAACAAACTCAGAGTTGAGTGGAAATGTGCTCTGTGTTGTGAGTGGATTTCGGTCTTCGATGGAATATATTTGGAGTGGAGAGTCGCAAGCGACAAAGATACAAATTGACGAGTGAGATATTTTGAGAGAGATTGTGGACTGTGGTGGTTATGTGGTGCGGTCGTGTGGAACGTAAGAATTTGATAAACCAGTGACTTGTGATTGTGAGTGAACAATTGCAAGAAGTGACCAGTGAGAGGTGAATTTAATTTTTTTTGATATCTTTGCAGGTTATCGGCTTAATTTAGTTGGGAGTTGGTATGCCATTTAAACTGAATAGGTTCACGACAAATAAAAAAAAATGAATTCACGGAATGGGGTACATATCTAGTGAGTTTCTATTAGAAAATATAATGTAAGAGTACCTTGGGTGACTTATTTATTCAACTGTCCAGGCATCTTCTGGTAGATTTTTGACAGCCAAAAACAGGTTAGCTGCGTATGCATGCAAGTGGTTTTTAGAACTTTTGGCTTTCAACCCAAATATCAAATTTGCTGCTTATTTGGTGCTTCATTTTTGGATTTTTTTGTAATTATTTATTCAGTTTTATTTTTTTAATTATTCAACCAGCGGAAGGCACAAGTTAGTACAAAGCAGACATTACTGACATCTAGGAAATACGATAGGATGGCTCGAGCAATAGGAGGGTGAAAAACTGTGACATCTACTAAGGTCCGTGTTATATTGAGCAGAAACAGCAACTATTCTGCCGGATTAAGATTATTTATAACTTGCACGCTTAGGCAAGCAGTCTTACGTTTTCAAGACATTAGAGAATGCATTGTTACAATTCGCATCAATGCCAACTACGCTCACGCTCCAGTGGAGGCGAATGACATGCTTCTACGAGCTCCAAAAACTTATGAGCGACTACCAACGTACGATGTAAAACTGGTACTGGAAGTTTTAATACTGAGGTAGGAAGAGAAGACATCTTAAGCAGTTTTGTCTCGAAATGGACTAAGGCTAATTGACTTTGCTGCGGAACGAAATGCCACAATAGCCTGCTCACAGTTTCCTCACCACGATATTCATAAGGGGACATGGCGGTCTCCAGATAAACGAACTGACCACATTCCGATAGCCAAGAGGCGCAAATCCAGTATTTTGGATGTCCAATCATCATGCGGAGGCTAACATCGAGCTTGTTGCAGGCAGGTAAGAATGCAAATATCCCCCTAGCCTCAATAAATGAGATTGCATGTCAAAAGACTGCAAACGCAAGAGACCGCCAAGTCCTTTGCAGAACGCGTATTCCTAAACCTCTAGATAAACTCCATACTACCAGGATCTAATATCGAAAAACAGTATGCGACGATGCCAACAGACCATTAAATCAGCCGCAACTGATGCACTAGGTATCTCGCTCCCACAAGCAAGAAACCCTTGGCTTGATGAAGAATGACGACAGATGCTGGTAGCAAAGAATGAGGATTAGATACAAGGCCAAGCTGCAGGCGAAGACAGGAGCTGTCATTGAGCTCTATAAGCAAAGAAGGAGGGAAGACCACCGGCTTTTCAGAAAGCAGAAAAAAGAGCTGGAATGGCGCTCGATTAAGGATATAGAGAGGTGACACTCCAAGAAAGATGTTCGCAAATTTCGGCAAAGTGTAAAACGTCAAAGCCAGCGATACAAGGCGCGGGCGGAATCCTATTGAGACGAACAAGGAAATTTCGTAGTTGAGACACATTCGATGCTAAGGATATGGAAGAACCACTTCTGCAGACTATTACGGAGGTGACGAACGAAATTCAGCTGTTCGGCAGAACAAACCAATATTAGCAACGACAGCAAAATCTACGAACTACCCGACCTAAGTGAAGTGAGGATAGTAATATCCAAACTTAAGCTAATCAAAAAACTAATCAAATCTTCACACTTTGGCAGATCCTGAAAAAAAACCCAAGAAGTCATAATTGATACCCTCCACCTATTTATCGATTTCAAAGCTGGCAAAGTCTGACAACATCTCGTCAGAAATAAAACGAAGAATTACTCTTGCCAAACGCTGTTTCTTCGGGGTATGAAGGCAAATGAAATAAAGTAAAGCCATCACTCGAACTACTTAGAAGATCCTATACAAGGCCTTGATCATCCCAGTACTGCTCTACGACGCTGAAGCATGGACCGCATCAAAAGCGAATGAAGAAATCCTTTGACATTCGGAGAGAAAATTCTTTGGTCCCGTTGGCGTTGACGCGACATGCCCCTAGTCAAAAACTCCTCATTGGACGTTTAAGATGGCTAGGATATGTAGAACGAATGGACACCAATACTCCGGCTCGCAGAGTCTTCGACTCCTAGCCTGAAGTAAGACGCACAAGTAGAAACCCACCTCAACCAACTTGGAGTGCGCGCCTGGCAGCAGTTAGCTAAGGATCGGGCTAATTGGAGAGGCAGGTATGTTGAGGCCCAGGTTCGTTCCGGCAGCGATGTTGGCTATTTTACGGTGTTTTTAAGTGATTTAATATTTATAAGTGTTAAACGATCCTCAAAACCGATATGCTGAGTTGGCTCTGCTGATAGTGTTATCAATATGAAAGCAGATATCACACACTAAATCAGCGGAGGAGGGTATGTGCCTAAAGATTTTCATGTCATCACCAGAAAAAGATAAATAATAGCTTTCGATGATACAATCAACGTATTTGATAGACAAAATAAAGATCAAAGGACCAAGATGGCTACCTTCAGGCACTCCTAATGGGGTCCGATACAAAGCATCTGAACAGGACAACTTGTAGATCGATGATTTCCCGGCTACTTTTCTCGTTGCACTCCACTGGCCAGTGGATACGGTCGAATCATCTCAGGAAATTCAGACAAACAGATCGTTTTCCAACATGAACGAATAATCTAAATAGGCTTTTCATTGATCTTGGGCTTTTTTGTTCTGAAACTAACTGCTAAGGACCTTTCTCGTAGAGATGATAAGGACCAGGTCGTCATTATCAGAGAGGGCTACGTGGATTTCAGGAGTTAAGAATGCCTGAGAGATGGGATACTAAATCGGAGTGGCATGCAATTGCTCCTACAGCTTTAAAAAAAAACATATGTAGCCATCTTTGTACGGGCTTACAAAAAGACAAAAGGAAGGATTTCGACCTCATTGCCATTCTCTAATGCTCCAGAATGCTATCTTCGGGACTAGGAAATCGATTGTTCATCGTTCCTAGAATATCTTTAATGTGAAGTTGAAACAGAGTAGGAAATAAAAATAAACCTTTAGCCAAATTTCTTTAAAATTTGACCGAAAATCGTTTTTCTGATAAAAACGTCACAAAAAGTAGGCGTGGCAAAAACAGCTTTTTAGCTGTTGAGATTAGATTCCACGTGTATATACGTGAAGGTCGACAGTTCGTTGGTGGCTTCGATAATGTTTCTCATTAATTTGTTAATGGACAATGTGCCATTGCACATGAACCCGTGGTGGGTTCAAATTCCGAAGTAAAATAACCGCAGAACCAACTTTCAAGTTTCGTAAAAGTTGTGGTGGCAAGCTTGGCATATCCAGTGAGTTCAAAAACTCTGTTGGATAATTTACAGCTTCATTGGCATCGCAAACTGAATCCACCGATTTGTATGATACCAATTCGCCTGGCAATGACTGCTGTATCTTGAAGTTCAAATCGTCGATGTCCACATTTTTTTTGCTGCCAAAGTGGCTTTTTCTGCCTTTCTGTGTGCGTACATCGTGCATAACGATTGTGCAGAAATCGGTGGGCAATTCCATACAACCAGTATTTTCATGGACAGCAACTTTTCCATCGCTGATATCTATAACAATTGTTTCGTGAATGTGTCAGCGGATGGATCCTGTAGCATTTTAACACGGATGTTTATTTTTATCTGGACTTTTTCAAAATCGTTGAACGTAGAATTTCGGAAAGTGGTTGTCTTAAATCACCTGAATACCGCTGAATAGTTTGTCGTTGTTTCCGTATATCGTTAAAGAGAATGTTTGTGTGCCATAGTGCACTCATCCAAAATGATAATTTTGCATTGTTTCAGCACTTTGGCCCTCGACAATTGCATTTTTTTTATGTCGAATATTCAGAGGCAGCTCAAATGTTGAACGAGCTGTGCATCAAAAAAATGTGGACGGCGATGATGTTGACGAAATATAGATATTCAGAATGTCTCAATATCTTGCTCAGACGTTTATTTCTTAATTTCTTACGATTTAACGAAAAACAATTTTTTTTTAATGTGGGAGTGGCAGTGGGAAGATTTAAGAAAAGACCTATGTCGTTCCCATTCGTTGAAAATAACTTTAGTTATACGTAAAAGGACAACGACGTTCGTATCTGCACCTGGAATGTGAGAACATTAAACAGGAGAGTTGCAGGCGAATAACTAGCGAAAGCCCTAAACTGATACAAAGCAGACATTACTGCCATTCAGGAAATACGATGGGATGGGACGGGCAAAAAGAGGTTGAAAAACTGTGACATCTACTATGGACCGTGTTATAGTGAGCACAGCGGTTATTCTGGACACACAACATCGACGAATTGGACAGAACGTCACCATTAACAGATATAACTTTGAGGTAGTACTGGACTTTGTCTACCTCGGCTCCGCTATTAACTCTGACAACAACATCTCGTCAGAAATCAAACGAAGAATTACTCTTGCCAATCGCTGTTTCTTCGGGCTAAGAAGGCAATTTTGTAGTAAAGCCCTCACTCGAACTACTAAGGAGGTCCTATATAAGACCCTGATCATCCCAGTCCTGCTCTACGGCGCTGAAGCATGGACCGTATCAAAAGCGGATGAAGAAATCCTTGGTCGATTCAAGAGAAAAATTCTTCGAAAAATCTTCGGTCCCGTTTGCGTTGACGGGCTATGGAGACGAAGATTCAACCAAGAACTATACGACCTGTACAGCGACATACCCCTAGCCAAAAAACTCCGCATTGGACGTTTAAGACGGCTAGGACATGTAGAAAGAATGGACACCAATACTCCGGCTCGCAGAGTCTTCGATTCCCAGCCTGAAGTCATTCGCAGTAGAGGAAGACCTCGCCTTAAGTGGCGCGCACAAGTATAAACCGACATCAACCAACTTGGAGTGCGCAACTGGCGGCAACCAGCTAAGGATCGGGCTAATTGGAGAGGCATGTATAGGCAAGTATTCCAAGTTGCTTTCACTTTTCCGGATTGAAAGTTTCTTTCATCTGTACATCAAGAACCTTTGTCAGTTTGCCATTAGTAGAACTTGGTGGCTCTATCAACTCTCTTGCACCCTATCAACTCCCTTAGTATATCAAGCTGGCTGAAGTAAGCCTCCTCGCCAATTTCTTTGTCTGTTTTAGAGGCGTCAGAAAATGTAAAAAAGGATTGCATTCTAGGACTCAGAAAAAAGTTTAAATTTTGTTTGGAAGCACGTTTCATGAGACACACACTAGCCATTACGACCTTAATTTTAGGTTGGATCTACACAATTACAAGGTATAGATACACTACCCGGGTACAATAAGTGATCATGACCAGATATATGATCATCATCTTTGTCGTCCTTCTAACATCTAACTTCCGTCCTTAAGTACCACACCTTCCGACGATTTTGAGTGACTACAACGGCCATGTTAGTTATAGACAGGTGCTGTTACCTTCAGAACGATTGTTTGTTTCTTGTTCCTTAAGGATCATTAATGTGAAGCAAGAGCAGAACAGTGAGATAGAAATGAGCTTTAAAGCACTCTATAGGATTATAATACATTTGCTATCTAAAGATGCTTTAGTGGGTGAGAGAAACGAACCTTGAGGCAGTCCAAAATGTATAGACAATCGATCATATTTTACTAGCTGCCTCAGCTAGAGTAGAACAGTGTTTCACGTGGATACTTGTTGGGAGCTTAGTGAAACTCTAGATTATTTTTACCTTACGGACTAGAGACTTGATAGCGTTCCCCAGAAACCACACTTTGCTCCCGAAACCGTTGATTTAGAACCCACGAGAACTCAACCGCTGCAAACAATTTCATGAATGTTGCATCTGTTTGGTGATATTATGTTATCCCATACAAATATCATCCAGGCAGGGAAACACGAATTCTCCAAGCCCTCGTTGGGTATACCTAGTCCTATATGTACCCTGAAAGCCTTGCTCCTCGCCTCACAGCCACATTGTCAAAGACCGAAATTGGAAGACATATATACCGCTGGGCAGAGTACAATACAATTGTATCTGCGAACGCACCAATTTCTAGATGGAGTAAGGTATGCTGGCCACCACCTGCCTTCGCATGGTCTCACTTTTTTCAACCGCACAAAAAATATGAAAACAGTCATCAACTTTTTTTTTTTTTTAAATTCCCTCTGAAAGTTATAGATACGAGATTCCCGCCATTACCTAATGAAATGACTTTGATATACATGTGGGGTATCTTCCACCGCATCCCACATGAATTGCAACTTTCTCGTGCATTCTACGTCTTCAGTAAATTTCAAGTCCACTCTTGGCCCACTAACCACCCACACTGCTAATGGCTGTGCCACAAAAAAAAAAAAAAAACGAAGAAGAAGAAGAAATACACTCTCCAATCGGAAGAACAAAAATCACAGCGGTTACTCTGCCATGTGGTTAGATGTGGAAGAATGCAACACTATTCTCTGTGAGTGTGTATGTGTGTGCCTAGCCATCCGGCTAGTATAGCTATTCATCTTGTAGTTCGCCTTACCATCGTTTGTCGGTCTGCCGTAACTATGTATACGGTTTAGAGTATCTAGAACTAGGTAAGTATCGTCATCGCTGCACGGCTATGTATGATCCAAACTGATGGTCCTCGGTGGTGGTCGGTGGTGGTGCAAGGTGGTACATGGAAGTACAGAGATTTCCGCGAACCCAAATGGGTGTTTGTGATTATTCTTCTCTTCTCCCGTTAGAGGGTCTGCTTTTTTTTTTGTTCTGTAACACATTTTATTACGCTATATGATGGAACGCCGGCTTTGGGTCTCTGTGGATACCTAACCACCCCAGATTCGGTCGTTGCACGAAAGTTAAGACGGACAACGTTTGGGATGAAAACAAATCGCTGTTCTGCGGCAAGCCTCTGGGCTCCTTCCTCCTCTTTCCACTCCTCTAATGTGTATTATCACGACGACGACAACGACAAGAAGGATGCTGGGGTGGGGGTGGGGATGGTGGTGTTGGTAGTGCTGCTGTTGCTTTTGGAGTGCTTAAGAGATTTCCTCTTGCCGGGCATGGTACGCTTTTGGTGTTTGATGATCCGGCTGGTGATGAGTACAGCTGACTGCCAGCTGGAGGTGGTGAAGGTGGCGTTCGTATACACATTAGATAGGGAGAGTGGAAAATGTCCTCGTTACCGGAGGTGGATGAGGAAAATTTAATGTTGTCGAGGAGAATGAAAAGTTCTGTTGATTTATTCGCCCAAAAACTAAGTAAGTAAGATGACGCGGCGATGATGACGTCGTCGTCATGGTGTTGCTGGTGCTGTTAATGCTGTTGATGCTGTTGGCCTATTTCATGGTCATTATCTCCCGTGGAGTACTTTTGATGGGAGTTCGGTTTTTTTTTCAGATTGAGATATTCAGTACATGGGATGGTGTTGGAAAAACTTTTGTTGATTCAAACTGACTTTGTGAGGTTGGCGGGTAGAAGATCAGTAAATGGATGAAATTGGGGTCAGTAGTTATAATGGTTGGGACTATCGTTCTGATTATCGAATTTTCTCGGATTGACATTGGGTCACAACATTTCGAAAAATGGGGAAAGGTATTTTTTTATCCTTTCATGATACTGAAAAGGATCATGATACTGGCTACTGACATCGGTATCTCCGGCCCGCTGTCCTAGGGTCAAAAACATGGGCCTGGCCCTACAGGTTGGGGGTTCTGCCGTCGGGGTAACTTCCCGACCAAGGAAAAAACCATTAGAGAGAGAGAAAGACACAACCAGCCTTGGATAATGAAACTCTTCATATGGCAACAAGACCCGGAACGTCAATGGACTATGATATGAGAGTATGCACCTGGAATGTACGAAGACTCTACACCCCGGGTACTACTCAAAAACTGATAACCGCAATCCAGGAGATACGATGGATAGGATCAGGCATAAGAGAAGAGAGGAGAAGAGAAAAAATTGCGACATTTATTACAGCTGGAACAAAAGATTGCATGTATTAGGATGCGGATTCGTCGTGGGAAATCGGCTTAGGACAAAAGTCATTGACTTCAAGCCGATAAGTGATCGCCTTTCTGTGATCCACATCAAAGCTACGTTCCAAAACATAAGCCTAAGATGTGCACACGCCCCTACCAACGAGGCTGAAGATCCCATCAAGTAGGAGTTTTATGACCTCCTGGATGGAGCCTACGGAGCCTGTCCGGAGTATGATGTAAAAGTTGTACTCGGGGATTTCAATGCTAAAGTCGGAAAGGAAAACATCTTTGGCGGTTTGGTTGGTAAGAACAGAATCCACGAAACGACAACAGACAACGGCTACCGACAAATCGATTTTGCAGCAGCTCGTAATACGGTGATAAGTAGCACTAGGTTCCCAGGGCTAAGGATCCACACAGCAACCTGGTGCTCTCCAGATGGTCGAAATGTCAACCAAACCGACCATGTGCTACTGCTAATCGATGGGAGGCACGCATCCAACATCCTCGACGTGCATACATTCCGAGGGGCAAACGTCGACTCTGACCATTTTCTTTTCGCGGCTAAATTCAGGGCTCGACTGTCCAACGAGAAGAAGCTGCGCACAGCCCAGAAGAAGAAATTCGTCGGTGGACGCCTTAGCACACCTGGAGTAGCCAGAGCCTACAGTAAGCGCCTGAGTATGAAACTCTCCTCTGTGCACTCACCTACCACAGACGCCAACAATCAGTGGTGGCAGTATCGCGACATCATCAAGGAGGTAGCCGAAGCCACTGTAGGGAACCAGCCACCTCCGAGAAAGAGCCCGTGGTATGATGATGAATGCGTGTACAAGAAAAAGGTGACAGAAGATGCACACAATAAAGCGCTGCAGCGCAAAACAAGGGCAGCGAGAGAAGAGTATCGAGCCAGAAGAAGGGAGGAAAAGAAGACCCTGCGTAGAAAGAAGATAGCCTACGCAGCCTCCCAGCTTAAGGAGATCGAAGAATCGCGCGATCCGGAGGTTTTATTAAAAAGGCATGAAACTGGCTGCTGGCTACTAAACCGGAAAGTAGGCTCTTCGAGACAGCGAAGGAAACCTAGTCACTGAAGCGCAGGGAATAGCAGATGCGTTTAAGCAGCATTTCCAACAGCTGCTAAATGGGCATCATGTAGAGAGAGTGATAGGGCAAGAAGAGAACCCACGTCCAGTCAATGAAGAACTAGTTCCACCACCTAGTATAGAAGAAGTTGGCCTAGCTATAAAAAAAGCTTAAGAACAACAAGGCTACAGTTCCTGATGGCTTACCAGCAGAGCTTTTTAAACACGGTGGAGATGTTTTGGAAGGAAGCATGCACCGAATCATCAACCAAGTATGGGTGGAAGAAAACATGCCCGATGACTGGGCCATCAGCTCCATATGCCCCATCTACAAATAAGGCGATCATATGTCTTGCAAGAACTATCGAGGCGTATCCCTGCTAAATGTCGCATACAAGATCCTATCCAACGTACTGGTTGAACGTCTAAAACCGTTCTGCAACACACTAATCGGCACGTACCAGTGTGGATTCCGGCCCAGTAGATCGACCTTAGACCAAATTTTCACGCTGAGGCAAATCCTGGAAAAGACCAACAAATTTCAAGTCGAAACTCACCACCTATTTATCGACTTCAAGCCGCGTATGATAGCATACATCGTCAGGAGCTCTATATGGCGATGGCCGAATTCGGAATCCCGGCAAATCTGATTCAGCTGTGTCGCGTGACGCTGGAGAACACGCGATGCAACGTGCAGTTTTTAAGTAGCTCCTCCCAACTATTCCAAACATGCACCGGATTTCGGCAAGGAGACGCGCTATCATGTGACTTCTTCAATCTTGTACTGGAGCAGATAGTGCGCAGGGCAGGTGTTAACACGGAAGGCACTATCTTCAACAGGTCCGTCCAGCGGCTGGGCTATGCGGACGATATTGACATCATCGGTCGCTCCCAACATGCCGTGATAAAAGCGTTCACGGAGAATCAAGAACAGGCGAAATCCTTTGGCCTTGAAGTAAATGAGGACAAGACTAAGTACATGCTATCAACAAACAAGCATCTGTCCACCGCCTAGGACAAAACGTCGCTATTGATAGCAGCAATTTCGAGGTAGTTAAGGAGTTCACCTACCTCGGAGTTAACATAAACTCCACGAATGACACCCTAGTAGAGATCAGTCGAAGAATTACCCTAGGAAACCGTTGCTACTTCGGTTTGGTGAAACAACTGAATTCAAAACTCCTAACTCGACTCGAGAAATCCTTAGATCAGCTTTTTACAAACCCGAGTGCGGAGTTGGGTCTGCTGATGATATTCGGCCCAATCGAGGTATCCGTCGGAGCGGAAAATTCTCCGATATCGTACGATTCGGAGGATTTTTGCTTCGAGGTATTCCTCGGAAAAGCTGTTCGGAATATTTCTCCGACATTTTCTAACGCACCCCGGCAAATTGCGTTGAGGTGCATTTTTCATGCGATTTTTGACAGCTAAGTGCCATTCTTTCTGCGATTTCCTCCGACACAAATTCTTCGCGGAATTTATTTACGAATTGTAGTGAAGTGAACCCGTCGCATTCGGGAAGATTTTTTTTCCGATGACACATACCTCGAATGGAATTTTAACCTCCGACGAAGTATGCGTTGCGGAAAATTGTCCGCTCCGACGGATACCTCGATAGGGCTGATTATCAATATGAGAGCGAAAGTTTAGTTCTCTGTCACAGATAACACCAGGCTCACCAAAAATTGAAAGGATCTCGCGACTATCGTAAGAAGCTTGCTGGAGTATGTCATGGTTTGGCATTCGATGACATTGAGCTCCAGGAAGTTTTGTTGGCACAAATATGAGTTTTCAATAATACAGTCAACGTATTTGATAGACAAAATAAATATCAACGGACCAAGATGGCTACCTTGAGGCACTACAGATATGGCTTAAAAGGGGTCCGATACAGAGCATCAGAACAGAACTATCTATTGGAGTTCAAAAAGATAGGATTTTATCCATGCATGTCGTCTAAATATTGGTGATAAAGTGATTCGAAGAGTTCGCTAAAACGGGTAATGGAAAACATCAAAGTCTGAACGAGATTTGAGATAAACTCGTCAGAGTGAGAGAACCAGGGTGTTGAATTGGAAGAATTCTTCTGTACCATGAATGGAACTGATTGATTTGTAAGCTCATGACGCTATAGAGTTTCGGCTAAAGGGCCAGCTATCATGCCGCAATGGAAGTGATCTGAATCCAGAAATAAAATATTCGAACTTTAACTGATATCCGATTCCTATATTTCATCAATAGTGTTCCGACATGGATATCTTTATGGACAGCAATACAAAGCTATCCACACTACTCTGTCGCCCTGTATTGGTGATATCGAATCAGAAGATTAGTTGAAGGTTGAGAAGGTATCTATCCAATGATACTACAAAGGACTATCAGAAAACTTCACAACCGATTTTCGGTAACATTTTCAGCAGTAGCCTTTCAGTAAATGTTCGGGCTATGGCTAATCCCCATTTCGTGTTTATATCGCAAGGACCTTGGTTCAGCGCTGCTTAATTTCCTCAAGCACCGCATTACCTTGACCTCAAAGAATGAACGTTCTTTAGAAAATCTGCCGTGACTTGATCCAAGGTGCAGAGAATCAGAAGCTCCGCGTCAAGAGCCCAGTACGCATGCCGACTTAGGTCCCCCGCATCACCACCCGTTAAACACCTTGTGGTGAGGGTTCAAAGACTTTTGATCGCTTCCAGATGAGGCTCCGCAAGAGAATAATCGATAAACATTCCCCATCTTGGATCGTGAAGAAGATCACATCCATCAATTGAACTTGCTTTGAACAATAAAGTAGGTTAGGTTAGGTTAGAGTGGCTGCCGGCGTTCGCCAGCACACTTTGACAACTTTGGTCCGTTGTGATACCACATGGATCTTGTCCAATCTCCTTACTATCCATGGGAAAACCATTTTGAGCTTTTGATGAAGCGGAGGAGGCTTTTCACTTCCGTTTTTGCCAAATCACTGAGATTTTGAAAATAGTAAGCTCCGAGATGTAGCTTCCTTTTGTGTTATAGGGCCGGGCATTTACAAAGGAGATGAAGCATTGTTTCCTCCTCCTCCTCGTCCATGCAGCTCCTACAGAAGTCGTTTGAGAAAAGGCCTAGCCTTTCTGCGTGCCTACCTAATAAGCAGTGTCCCGTGATGACACCTATGGTATCGCAAATATGCGGTCTATCGAGCGAAATCAGTCCCTTTGATCTTCTCAAATCTAGCTTTGGCCTAATTTGTTTGGTTGTTTGACACGTCGTGCCAAGACTCCATCTGAGGTTTGATTTGCTGTTAGCATGCTGCGCTAATAAGCTTTTGCATGTAGCGATAGGAATACCTAGTGCACCCGTGTCGTGTACAGCTGGTAATTTGGTTCCATTTCTGGCGAGTTCATCAGCCTTACAGTTCCCTGGAATGTTACTCTGCCCAGGCACCCAGCATAGGTGAATGTTAAAATGCTTTGACATCTCCTGCAGAGATGATCGGCAATCAAGGGTTGACTTTGAATTTGTTGAGACTGATTCCAGGGATTTAATTGCCGCTTGGAACAATAAAGCAACTGAAACGTAAAAAAATCCGTCGGTTCTCAGCAATCCCGCCAGATTTTCTTTTTTGAAAAATATGCCGGTAAAATCTACAAAATACCGAAATTGGGTGTAGAGCCTGGGTGATCGCGAGGAATATGGAGGAAGCTGGGGGCAAGTATTACCTCTACCTTTCCCCCATTTTTCCGATGTTATCCTTCCATCCGGGTCACTGCGGATAATTACCGCGAATTCCAGACGTTCTTTCAACTTCTGACTAAACGTTCTGTTATGGGTTCTGAATTTTGGTCTTTTTTTGGTGTTCCTCAGGATGTCTTCCACCGACCTTTGCCTTTTGGACGCGGTATCCTGGGAGGAGCTGGCGAAACGTTCAATCTGTTCCTTGGCTCAGCTCTGAGAAGAACTTTGCTTTTCATTCTGATCTGCGGACGAGGTACGTTGGATACGGGCAATTATGTTAGTAAGTGCCCTTTAGCAGGGTGGACTTGCTTGGAGCTGAAGCTGGAGGACGGTTGGTCTGGTAGTAATTTAGGGGAGACCATCCGGTGTGATTTCCCAGATGGGTCAGAGAAAGGGTGGAGATGTGCCCCTCTAATCTTTGGGTATGTATCGGACCAGGTTCCAAAATCAATGTACCCCTCCCATCTTTGGCTATGGATCGGAACAGGTTCCAAAATCAATGTCTTTTCCGATGGCACAGATTTGCATTCAGCCATAGAGGTTTGACCTACCTAGGCACCACATACACCATGTTTTCCCAAAGTCTACGTTAGCGGTCAGTAATGATACTGCCAGAAGAGGAGCCCAATATGCTGGACCAGGGTGTGGGTTGGAGAAGTGTTTGAATTTTTCTTTCTAGAGGCAGGGCACAATGGAGGTTGCCTAATATCCGGATTCTTTAAGGCTTCGTTTTTTTTTATGACTTTTTTTAAGGTGATCTTCCAAAATTTCCAAAATTTTAAGTTCTTAAGTTCACATTTTCGAGGGAGTTCGGATGGCCACGGTGTAGTGGTAATTTGTTCGCCTGTTGTGTGGAAGGTTGCACTTTCAATCCCAGCCGAAAACCTTGAAACTTTCATTCAAAGAAATAAAAAAAAAATGTCGGTAGTAACTCCTAAAAGTATACACCAACTAGAAAGTTCTGCGAATTTAATGAGCAAAAAAAACGTGCCTCAATGAATTTAGTTAGGACACTACCAATGGAGTATAAGTCTAAGTCTCCACTACATCCGAAAATCAAAAATTTAAGGCCTGGCTTAAGGTTTAGGTCTTAAAATGGAACTTGTGAGGAAGCCTTTATAAGCATCGAGGGTGCATTCTTATGCATCCTCATAGGTGTTATCAATCTGGCACTAGACCGCTTGGGCCTACGCATCGTTATCAAAAACTGTGCATGCATTTCATTGAAGAACTAGAAAATGTTCAGTTTGGATACGGTCCATGCTTCAGTGCCGTGAAGCAGGACTGGAGTGATAGGATCTCCATAGTAGTTCGAGTGAGGGCTTTACTACTGAATTGCCTTCTTAACCCGAAGAAACTGCGCTTGGCAAGAGTGATTTTTCGTTTAATGTCTGACGAGATGTTGTTGTCAGAGTTAATAGCGGAGGTAGAGATGGTCCCGTACTACCTAAAAGTTATATCTGCCAATGGTGACGTTCTGTCCAATCCATCGATGTTGTGTGTCCTTGACAAGTTCTTACCAAGGTCTTACCCACATATACAGCAAAAACCATTTTAAACCCATTTTTGGCGCTACCTTGTCTATATTAGCAAACGTGGCTATGACATCACGTGGAGTCTGACCTACGATGCAAATATCGTCGACGTATGCCAGAAGTTGGACGGATTAATGGAAGATTGTACCTATGGTTTTGGTTCGGGAGTTTTGCACAATCCTCTGAAGAATGCGATTAAAGAAGTCACACGTTTCGGTGAGGTCGTTGCTAAACCTGATGGCAGCGATAATTCTCCATCGTCATCCTACACATCCGGGTGAGTTTGGGCGGTATACCAAAACAAGACATGGCTCTGTATAGTTCGTCTCTATAAATACTGTCGTATGCGGCTTTGAAATCGATGAATAGGTGGTGGGTATCGATTTGGACTTCTTGGATCTTTTTCCAGGATCTGCCGAAGTGTGAAGACTTGATCAATTGTGGACTTTCCTGGCCTAGGTTAGGTTGGTGGGTTGATGAGGCAGACGGTGAGCGTCTTCCGTCATCGCACTCAGGTCAATATAGACCCATTGTGATGCCTGTTGGGGACCACTTGTGTGGTTAATTCATTCATTGTCCCGTTACTGTCCATTGTTGTTACCCTCTTTCCAGCCATCCAGATATTATTGCAAACCTGAAAATATTAGGGAGAGGGATTTCGGATAGATCCGTGAGGTCATGGAAAAAGTATTTTCCTTAGGGTCTCTTCTTAATTGGGTGAGGCCTGGGCAGAGGCACAGAAAGTGGAGGGTATCCTCGTGTATTTCTTCATCACCGCAGCCTCTACAGAGGTCATCATCTATGAGATACATTTTCAGTTTGTGGCTTGTTAGTAAGTTGTATCCAGTAAGAATCCCAACTAAAGTCGAGACAGATTTCCTGTTTCTTCGAAGTAGTTTATGGGTTCTGGCTTTGTCATACTCAGGCCACATCCTTTTGGAAGTTTTACAGGTGAGAAGGGAGTTCCACCTGTTTTTGGCAGTAATCAGTATTTTCTGTCCCACCCGAGTTTTGAGGTCACATAGTGGTCAATGCTGGAGGCATATCCTTTTCTCGCCAGTTCGTCAGCAATTTCATATGCCTCTGAGTCCGGGGACCCAGCAGAGCTTAACATTATGTTGGACGCCAAGAACCTTTAGCTCTTCACGACAACGTTTCACAAGCCGAGATTTTATTTCGACAGCAGAGAAAGCTTTATTGCAGCCTGACTGCCAATAAAGATGGTGATATCATCTGGTGGTATCGCCAGCATTGAGGTCGCTTTGGCTGCCTCTGCTACTGCCAATATTTCGGCTCGGAAGACACTGCTGTGCTCAGGGAGATGAAAGGTGCTGTTTAGCTTTATTGTTTCTGAAAACACTCCAGCTCCAACTCCTACATCCATTTTTGAACCATCAGTGTAGATGGATATGGTTTCGGTGCCCAATTCGTTCCTCTCCACTCCTCTCTGCTTGGAAAGATGCAGGAGAATGGTCTTTGAAAGTCATGGTGAGGCAGCATGTAGTCAGAGGATACAGCTGATCCCAGATATCTGTGTAGAATTTGGGCATGTCCTCCTGAGTTCGATTTCCAGAAGTTGAGCTGGCTGATTCTTAGAGCACTTTTGGCTGCAGATTTTTGCATGTAAAGGTCTAGCGATAGCAGGCTAAGGATGGTTTCCAGTCCCGCTGTTGGTGTGATTCTCATTGCGCCAGTAGCGCCCCCACATGCTATCCTTTGTACCTTTGTCATATTTTTCAGATGGGTGACTTTATTTGTGGATTGCCACCAGACAGGGGGGCTTGTCTGGTGGATTGCCATCCTATGTTAATATAGTTCTTACTATGGCCGTGTACATCCATAGGATGACTGGGGGTTCGGACCCCAGTTTTTTCCGAATATTCAGTTACACGTTTAGAAAGCGACTGTGGCCTTTTTAATGCGCTCGAGCACATTTAGGTTCCAGTTGAGTTTTCTATCAAGAATGACACTCAGATATTTTGCACTATCGCCTAGTTTGAGGGTAGTCCCATCGATAGCCGGTAGGTCGAATATTGGTATCTTCCTCTTATTCGTAAAGAAAACGAGTTCCGTTTTCTGGGGGTTGATGTCAAGCTCACATTGTTTTGTCCACTCGTTGAGAGTTTTCAATGCCTGCTCGAGTAGCTCACTAATAGGGGGGAGGGATTTCCCTTTAACTAGTATCGCTACATCGTCTACGTAGGCTATGACTTTTACCCCATTTCGCTGTAGCTTGATGAGTATCTCAATCTCATTGATGACTATGTTCCACAACAGAGGTGAGATAACGCCTCCTTGTGTTGTGCCTCTTGATGCTACTTTGAGGCCTAAAACCACACTGATAAGGGCTGATCAGCTAGTTGGTAAACTGTTTCAGTCGTTCAGATATTATGGCAGATATGGTCTTGTAGGCGATGTTGAGAAGACTTATGTCTCTGGTTGGTGGCGACATCGGTCCAGCCACCGATTTGAACGGCTAGCGCTATAGGTGGATGATTACGAACTTCTGTTAGCGTGAATTGGATGATATGGACACCAACAACATATTGTTTCAACAGGAGGACGCTACGTTCCACACAGCTCACGCCACATTGGAAATTCTCCACGAGTGATTCGAGGGCATGGTCATCTCACGTGGAGGTGATTTGAACTGACCACCTAGATCGAGCGATGTGACCGCGTTAGACTTTTTCTTGTGGGGTTTTTTTTTTTAAACTCGCAGGTCTTTCTGAATAAGCAACAAACTACAGCCTTCAAAGCCAACAGAACCCATGCCATCGGTCAAATTCAATGCAAGAGATATGGAAAATTGGACATTTTGGATGAGGCGCACCCACAAATTCGCGGTGGACATTTGAATGATCTCATATGACATACATAATGGCATCGATTGGCCTTTCAAATGAATAAAAAAGTTCGATGATATCTCACACACACTTTGTTTTATTTAAATTTTAAGATAGGAAGCGCTTAATGAAAGACCCTTTACATATCAACCTTCACTACCCAATTCTTTCGTTAAGTCAACACAGATAAACCTAACCAATGGAACGGAAGTAAACATTGACTGCTATTATCCTTCTCAAAATCTGGGATTTCCTTTTCTAAATTTACTCCTGGATACCGACTGAATAGGATTACCCCCAGACTCGGTGTTTGATGATGACTTGCAATCGTTCTGTGGGCCATCAATTATGCGTTAAGCTCTACGCAGACTTATATAGGAACAATCCCACTAAACAAAATCCTTATTAAGACATTTAGAAATTTATTGCTTAGAATAAATCGCCTTATAGTGTGTCAAACTGGTTCAGCTTGGATTTCATTTAGTTTTGCACGTAACACAATTTTTCATAATGACACTCCAGATGATGTCATCTGGATTGTCGTGTGCGTTCCTGTAGTTAACTTTTTATTGACAATCACATTAGAGCCCGTGCAACTATACAACAACAACAACAACAAAAAGAGCAACAATACGACTTCCCATGTAAAACCCCATTAAAACGCAGATTACGCTCACGAAGGTGCTTCGGAATTGCATAGACAACAACTAACCCAACTTGCGTGACAGGTTGTCAAAAAAAAAAAATATCGCTCTGTGGGTTAAGACATAGATCCACACCAGATTGTAGCGCCATCAAATATAATAAAAAAAAATTACAATCTACCTCCATAGCTTCTAAAAAAAAATACTTTTCCCACCCAAAAAAAAAATGCGGACTTCTGATTAATTCTGTGGGCCGTCTATAAAGAACACCAAAACAACATCATTAAGATTGAGATGATCGTGCGCTCTCAAAGTAAATCGTTAATGACCACCATATACCAGCGAGTAGGTTCCATAGATTGCGTGAGATTATTACACCAGACCTCATCGCAATTAAGTACCATTCATGTCGACGAACAGAGCTCTCCTAGCGATCGTTAATTAATTTATCGCATTTCAAAGTGAAGCGTTTTTTTCTCTTGTTTTGTTCACATTGTGTATCTTTAGCATTCAAAATTATGACCATCATTACCGATTCCAATTTGCCTACCAAAGAATCGATCAAACAAAGCACGCTTTGCAAGGAGGAAAGATATTCGGGGGAACAATTTATATTCGCCCCCGAAATGAAGTAGCTATGCGCTTAAATCACTTTTATGTTCGTTTTTTTTTTTTAGGGGGTTACATTTTTTTATGTGGATATGTATCCTTTTGTGTATAACGGTGGCAAGGGAATAGTTTATTATTTATTAATAACAAACGTATATTTCTATGGAAACGGCTTTAGCACCACAAACAAACAAATGTTCTTATAGAGTGGTATGGAGGGTGGGAAAAGGATATATGATTCGAATGTCCTTATGGTGGTAGGTGAGTGATGGAAGAGAGAGAAAATGAGTGAGTGTGTTTTTAAATGAATTTCCTGGAAGAGATAGAAGAAAACTGCGCAAGACTGGTAAAACTCACTCGAGAAAACATGTGCTCATATGAGCACTCGAATTTACACTCAACTCAGGTGTGTGTGGTGGCAATTGTAGCAGGTGATTTTGAACAGAGATGTTAACTTCAGGTGAGAGGAAAAAAAATGCTCATATCTCTATTTGAATAGGATTTATCAGATGTGGATTGTATGTGGATTGTATTCGATATTTTTCGTGTTTGCAAAGAAAGTAATAAATGTTTTTCTTTCTTTTTCCGGCAGATTGAATGACAGTTAGGGTGTGTTATTTCCAAATACTAACAGTACATTTTCACCCATCCCAAGGTAAATAAATCGCCCATTAAATCTTTGAATTTATGATCCACAAACGATCAACCCTCAACAAATGCACACCAATCCTCACAATGAAATGGCGTTCTCTCATCAGGCTGTTCATTTTAACTACCACCACTCCCTGAAATTTTGAAAACACATACGCCACTGAAACTATACTTGGATTGCACTAATGTATGTGATATTGTGTCACACCTGAGTTGCCGTCTCACCTGGCTGACCAATTAATTTTTCTTTTCCTGTGGATAATTCTCCTTTTCTCTGTGTACAGTTTTTTGTTCGTTCTTTATATCACCAGCAGTATAGAGAGCCTTTCTTGGTCCAAGTTGGAAACTCATGTTCATATAGCGAAACAAAACCGGCCCAGTAGAATATTCATCCGCAATAGTTTTAGAGGGGAAAAAAAATGACGAACCAAGCAGACAAAAGGTAAACTAATTAGATGCCATTCGGTAGAGTAACAGGAACAACATAGTCCAGAGAAATGACTGCAGTACACAAGAAACCCAATGACATAGGGGGAAGAGCAACATTATAGATCGCAACACAAAGCGGAAAAAGGAAGTTGTGGGTACGCACCGTCAATTAAAAAAAAAAAAAACAAACGATGGAACAAGGAATAAGGGAATAAAAAAAAATAAAAAAAAGGCACAGCGGACATACTGGTCAGTATATTGACAGCGAAAAGATGCATATCGGCGATGAGCGTGCAGAGATCCGTTGGGGTAGGGCATACGCACTCACAATGTACGAGCACGTGCACAGGATAGCGTTCTTCACCATCAGCTGGTGCATAATTTATGCGTACATTGGGGGAAGTGATGCGGTGGTCTGGTCTGAATGGTGCGTGGTGGAGCAGAATTCCGTATGCAGACATCCGAAAGTATTTAACGCATTTAAAGCTGACTACGTAATGTTTATATCTGTGAGTTTGATCTGAATGTGTTTGTGTATGTCCCATGATGTTGGCTGAAGCTTTGTTAAGCTATTCACTGGGTTTTGTAGTTTTTGGTTGCGCAACACTACACGTGTGACATGTGAGGTTATTGACCATTTCACTAGGAAAATCCAGTCGTATGTCATTTGAGATGCATATCACAGTTATAATGATGAGGGTGATTTTTGACATCAATGTGGACAAAGTAGTTAAGCTGTTGTCATGATATGAATGATTTTTTGAAGCTCAATTAGGTATTGTAGATGGGAGTTGATATTTGAAGTAGACACGCTGGAAACTACAGTATCTACAGTATCTACACTTTTTGAACTTAAACCTCCTCACTCCTTTGAGGAAAAAATTAACGTTTCCTTAATTTTGTAATTTTTTGAGTTAATTACAAGGTGTGACGTAACTTTTTTCAATTATTAGAGCCTCAGCTATAACGAAGTAAAGGCCCCTTCAGCGGTTTTGAGCTACAAAGTAAAACTACAAGAAACTTCAAAGTTGCTTCCTCTATCACTGGTAATTACCTGTTACCCACCACGTAAAGAGTGAATGAAAGTCATTTATACCGTTATACCGTTAAACATAAGAACTTAAATTAGTTGGACTTATGTTAAGATCTTGAACGAGTCTTTCATTCAAATTGAAATCCCAAAAGTACACTCTATCGTTAATATAAACATATACAGCCGAACAACTTACGGAAGACCTAAGCTGCTACAAAGCGGACATTACTGCCATCCTGGAAATACGATTTGATGGGCCGGCAAAAGGAGAATGAAAAACTTCGACATCTTCTATGGTCTGTGTAATAGTTAGCAAAAAACAGCGATTATTCGGATGTGGATTTGTTATAAGTGCCAGAATTAGCCAAGAAGTCTTAGGGCCCAATATTCACCTTAAATGGGCTTCCGCTCCGATGAAGAGAAATATGACATTGAAAAGGACAGTTTCTACAAGCTTCTGGATAAAACTTTTGAGTGACAACCAATATACGTGCAGGGAGATTAAGGTATGAATGAAAGAAATCTTTAGCAGAACTGTCGTGAAACGCATCCTACACGGCACAACGTGTTGCAACCATAGTTCCCTCGTCTTAATATCCATAAATGGCTGTCAATTAAATATCTTACATCATCGGCCCATACAGGGCCTCAAATCTCGTTTCTCCCTTAATTTGTTCGTGCGAAGCTATTATTTTTGCCACAGAAAAAAGGACCTCCTGCTTACCGCCTAATCTGAACCGCAAATTTGAGAAGCGTCTCATGACAGTGTTACTCTTGGATGTTTATCAGACTTTCGCATGACGTGGAACACTGACAAAACTCAGGTGTTGTCACTTTCGGGATTTTAACCAGGAACCCGCGCTTAGTCGTCCAACGGGCTAACCACTAGGCAACTGCACTAACTTTAAATAAACGAACAGAAAACACAGCCTACACGGCAACGCGTCTGGCACTGGGCTTAGGCTATTTGACAGCACACGGTTCCTCACCACGATATTCATAAGGGGGCAACCGGTCTCCAGATCAACGAATGGTCAATCAAATTGATCACATTGATATAGACAAAAGGCACGCAGTCAGTATTTTGGATTTCGCAAAATTCAGAGGGCTTACATAGACTCGGACCACCACCTTGTTGCAGCCAACAGCAACAAATGCGAAATGACAAAATTTAATATCGAAAGACTGTCAAGTCCTGCAGAACGCGTCTCCCTTAACCTCTTCACTAACACCATACCACCAGCATCAAATGTCGAAGAACAATGGTGAAAATGTCAACAAGACATCTGATCAGCCAGCCTCAACTGATGTGCAAGGTTCTGCGCCTAATAGCAAGAAACCGCTGGTTCGATGAAGAATGCCGTAAGATACTCGCAGATAAGAACGATACCTACAAGGCTAAGCTGCAGGTGAAGACGAGAGCTGCCATTGAGCTCTATAGGCAGAGAAGAAGGGAAGAACACCAGAAGGAGGAAAAGCGCGCTTTCGAGGATATAGAGAGGTGCCACTCCAGAAATGATGCTTGCCAAAGTGTCAAACGTCAAACCCAGGGATACAAGACGTGAACAGAATCCTGCAGAACAAGGAAATATCATAGTTGCGACATAGTCGAAGGTGAGAACATGGTAGAACCACTTACGCTGACTGTTAAAAGGTGATGACGAACAATCTTCTGCTGTCAATCCTAAGCCAATTAAGGCGGTGGAAAATGACGCCCTTCCCACCGAGCTTCACTAAATCACCATCCACATTCCTCCGAAATTCAAGAGAAGTAACTGCACTACAAATTCGTTTTTTTTCATACACATTGGTAGCACTTTTTGGTGGGATGTAGGAGACTACAATAACCAGCCAAAACTAAACTTTCGAACATCGTCATTAATACACGCAAACTACTGTTCCACGTCGATTCCAAGAGGGGTTTGTCCCCTACTGGGAGCGTTCTCGAGAGGTAAATAGTGGAAGCCGCAGAAAGCTAAGGATTCTGTCATTCGGTACTAGGGCGATATGCGGTACATGCTGTTATAGCAGGTGATCTGTGAATCCACATCGTAAACCAGATTCATGTAGGTCCGCGTCCATATAGTAAATGACTTCTAAAATTTTCTGCAAGAATTAGGCTTTGTGACGGGAGTGCCAAGGGCATACCGTTAATATTCGATAAGAAATTCTAGTCATCTATAAAAAAACTAAGTATGGGCTCATGAAGTTGAAAAGTTTCTTGGTGGAGTTGCTGCTTTTTAACCTCGGTTAGTAGTGGTGCATAGTAACTTAGAGAATCTGGACTGAGTTGTAAGGGAATCATAAAGACGATCGTAAGGAGCTTGACCAGAGGCAATAGTCTGGTACCACGGGAATCAGGAGCCACCAAGTCATGTATCTAGTCCTCGGATTGCATGGCTTAAACTGATTAAGAGGTTGGCTCCCTTGTGAGAGTATCGTGGTGGTTGTGGTTACCCGCTTTCGCGGAACGTATGGTATTCTGAGGTCTATGGAGTGATAGACTTTGTAATATAAAAGGTGTTAGATGGATCTCTGTCCTAAGCAAGAATGAAGTTCGTGTTGTACATATGGTTCTTAAACTTATAGCAATATAAGTTTTCCTGCATTGGGGTGTTAACCAACACTTTTCTATGGTTCTGTTATTGTGTGTAGGTCCACTGTGAAATAAGAGCTCTAATGGCTAGGTGTTCAGGTTCAAGTTAAGAATGTTACTTCCACCTGCAATGAAGCTGCTCGACCGCGACGATTGCAGCTGATCAATGATTCTTGCACCAATTGGGTTTTATAGAGGTGCATCTTAGGTCTTTGTGCAAAATACGGTATAATGACGAATTGAAAGGTTCTGATCTCCAGGAACAGCCTGACTAACACTCACTACATTTTTTATTGTTCTTGATGATCCTGGTCGCCATGATTTTGAGATTTTTCAATGTTAAATCAGTCTCTGCAAACGGCGAAAACCTTGACTATCTCGAAACAGTCGCTGTCCTATGAAACTCTCGCAGGCACAACACGCAGTCCGCTCCCGAGAAACGATCTATATCCACTGAATTCCCTATACCTAGGCTACTGATTGACATTCCCACCGCGCCTCTAGGATTCGTTCCGGTCAGTAAGTAAGCTTTATAAGTTAAGACTTTCTTTTGCGACACCTTGAGTTATAATTGGCCTTGAGGTCTCCTCAACATTCTGCTGCGGTAGGTGAAATGTGAGCTCTTCATTCCCTGAAAACCTCAATTAGTTATCAAGAATTTAGGAAAAGCCGTGTGTTATGGAATCGCTATTACTAAGAATCCACGAATTCTTCTTTGAGCTTGACGCTTCACCTGAGCTTCAACAACCCATCAAACCTATGGAATCAACAGACTAAACCACGTTTTACAAGGTACACCAATAGTCTTCGTGGTTACGGACCCTCCGACGCTGACATTCCTAACCGCTGAGAAGGATGGATCATATTTTACAAAGCACACCAATAGCCTTCATGATTTCGGACCCTGCGATACTGGCATTCCTAACCTTTGCGAGGGATGGACCCTTAATAGTTGTTCTGTGGTGTTATTTAGCCAGATAAAAATACCTTGGACCTGCGGGGCCACATTCCCAAAAAAAAAATGAAATAGCCATCACGGGTTTCGGACCGATACTGACATTCTCTCCCACGGGGGTTATTTCCTTTTCGACATGGAAATCCGAACCACCACAAAAAGCATTAATACCTGCGGCTGTAATTGTCATTTGAAATTGTGGGGTGACATGCTGCGTTCTACAACCCCCTGCTTGGGCTCATTGTTGGATTTAGGTTGCTTGCGAGTTTGGATGCACGCAAAGGAAATAAGTCCCACAAGCAAAAGCCATCAACAGCCACGGGACTTATTTCCATTTAGTAAAAGAAAAAAACCCCACTGGCTCTGTTTCCTTTTTTTTGGGGAATTTAGCCCCATGGGGCTTGATTCCGCAGGGGTTACTGCACTGCACCTTCATCAAAGCGTCAACAGCTCATCAAACCTATGGAATCAACCAACAATAGAGACTTGAGCACATTTGCCGAAGCACATCACTGGTCTTCTTAGTCTGTAATGCTGACATTCTTAAACCTTGCGAAACGAGGACCCTTACAATGATGTTGCTCTGCCGCAACTTAGCCAGTTGAACTTATACCATGGACATCCGCTGTTTCCTAAAAGTCCACTAGTTTTATACTCTCCTTTAGAGGAAGCATTAAAAAAACCTAGATCCTGTCATGTTGACCATCCACAATCCACATCTCCGTACTGTGCCTATAATGCCAAATCAATCGCCAGACAAACAATCCACCAGTCATTGACATTCAAAAGCCACACACCACGCGGAAACAGGCATTCCCTCCAGCCCCAGCTAAGGCAACCAACTATCTCCAGATTAGTTTGTTCCACTTTAGAACAATTGGCTCGCCAACCAACTGCATGTCAACACAAAACAAGTCCCCAACTTCCATAGATCCAGAGAGTGAGGGATAGAGCGAGACCTCACCCAGATAACAATGCTGATGCTGATGGCCACAAGTAGTTCTCTAATTGAGATAAAAATGTACAAACGACTTAAATGACGGAGATTATTGTCTCGCTGAAAGTGCTCCAATCCGTACATCCTTCCATCGTCCACCCACCCACCGAGCGAATAATAATTAAACCCGACAATAGCAACAATGTCCACCCCGGGGATACCATACTGCAGACAGGCACAGACTACGAACGAAGAAGAACAACAGAGACAGCGATCGAAACGAGCGCTGAGTGTATTAACAGCTCATTCAGCAATTGAACCGAGAATCCCCCTCTATGCCCCCGACCGCCTTGAAACAGAATGACAACAATAACAGCCTCCAAGCAAAAGGACAACCATCACCATCGAGTGGGATGGCATTGCGGCAAACATCCGTCCGTCCTTCAATCGAAGTATCTACGTTTAGTAGGGACAACGACTATCATTGCGCTCGGTGCGGTGGTTGCTCTCCAGCTTCACTGCAAAATTCCAAACCTGCCGGAGGCTGTGCGCCGCCCGGTTGCGTGATGCTGATGGTCGTCCGCGCTACTGTCTTATGTACCCTGGCGGAAGGAAAGAAATGTCAAACATGGAATTAATTAGATTCCAAGTGGTTGTCGCCACTTGATTGACTACTCGCTACGTCCATCCATCCATCGAGTGGGGCACCATGTTGTCATTTGTCTGTGGCTCCGGCATGCGCGCATCTTTGCACCCACTGTGTGCGGCACACACACTGGAGTTGTTTGACAGCAATTGGGTTAATCAAGATGGATTACCGTTGGAATCCTTAATAGATGTTTGGAATTTAATTGGACAGAGACAATGCAAGCTGGAGATTACCGACAACATGACGTGTGCGCCGTGTTGCACAAGATCAACCCAATTCCGTCATCCTGCGTCTAATTAAATCGTTAATCCTTTTGTAGGATTTATATCCAACAGATATTCGCAGGAAGAAATTAATTTTTAATGCCTTACCGCCTTCAAAAAGACTGTCAACACTTGCCAACTTGTGATTTATCCAACAGCAGATCGAACGAGTGCGCAATTAAAATCGTCTCTGCGTCTGGCGAAAGTATCTACGAGCGTGCCTCGGCGTATCTGCGACATCTTTATAGCGCAGGGCAACCATGTAAACATCGTTTGATGCTCTCTCCCTCGATATCAAAGGGAGCCATCAATATCGCCAACAAATCAATTTGCTTGAAATAAATTATATCACTGCCCCCCCTAAGGGTGCTGCCCGTCACTTTGTCGTGAATAAATCAGCGAGCACAGCTATTCCCCGAGAGCACCTTCGCGGTTGGTGCCTTCTTTTTTGGGGGAATGAAAATCCTCATCAATAATGTGCATGAAGGCGAAACCATAAATAATTCAAAATAATTCACGAACGGTAGTTTGTAATTAGCGTATCATGTGTGTGTGTGTGTGTAGATTTTTGGCATCCGCACCTGCTATTGGGTGTTGGTTTGGATTTAATTTGCAAACGGGAGCGGTTTTCCCTTCAATTTTCCAATCGATCACACGGTCTCGTAGTCTCTCTCTCCTTCGGGGCCAATCTATTATCGCACACGATGGGGAAAATTGAAGTTAAGTGCTCAATTGGAAGGTTATATGCAGTCGAGCTGAGAGCGGTTCACAGTGGGGATGGGAAGTTTGTAGCCCAGGTAGTTGATGTGGGATTTTTGTAATGAAATTTCGGCGGAAAGGGGATTTTAGATTTAAGACTCACGGCTTTAATGGAAAAGTGTTCCCACCAAGAGAGTGGGAATACGGAGAAGATGAGCCGATTTCATGGAATGGAGTGACAATCTTCTTGAGATAGACGAATCGTCACCGAATAGCACCACTTTTTCGGGTTTTTTTAATGCCCGAAACTTAAAACTGTGTAGAATAGGCCTAGCTCAAGGACTCATTGTCAGCGTCAACATCCTATAAATCTACTTTGCTAGTAAATCAGCTGATGAGAGTTGGTAGCACTTATGAATATTTCTGCTTCATCAGGGTCAGTAACTTGCTGCAAGAAGAACATCCGTCGGTTCTACCAAAACGCCAAACTTCTTCCAGCTGGCTCCAAAGTAGGGATATAGGCTCTACGAAATAACAAAGGCAACCTTGTCACTGACACCATTAACAGCAGCTGCTTACTAAGTATAATGTCGACAGAGCGATTGGGCAAGAAACCACTTCACATCCAGTCAACGAAGAGGTAACGTTGCCTCCCAGTATTGAAGAAGTTAGAGCAGCCATAAAAAAAAAGTGAAGAGGAACAAGGCAGCCGGTTCTAATGGACTACCAGTAGAACTCTTCAAATAGTAGGTATGTTGCATGAACCAAACTATCCACAAAGTATGCATGGATGAGATTATGCCACATCAGCTCCCTATGTCCCATCTACAAAAAAGCCGATCCCATGTCTTGCACCAATTACCGCGGCATATCTCAGCTACATATATGTCCTATCCAACGTACAGTGTGAAAGTTTTAAGCCTTTCTGCAACACGGCACGTACCAGTGTGGCTTCTGGCCCGGTAGATCGACAATAGACCAACTTTTGACACTAAGGTAAATCCTGGAAGAGATCAACCAATTTCAAGTCGAGACTCACCATCTTTTCATCGACTTCAAGGAAGCGTATGACAGCATCCATCAAGCGAAAGCGGATTGCGGGATACCATCAAAAATGTGTCGCCTAACGTAGATGACATGCGATGCAATGTTCGGTTTGGAAACAGCTCATCTGAACTTTTCCAAACTTGTACCGGATTTCGACATAGAAATCTCTTTAATCTCGTGCTGGAACAGTTTGTGCGTAAAGCAAGAGTTAATACGGAAACAAATCCGTCCAACTATAGGGGAACGCTGGAGGAACGCTGACGACATTGACATCATTGGTCTCTTCCGAATCGTCCCGTTGTAGAAGCGTTTATGGCCAGTGAGGAAGAGTCAAAACGCGTTGGTCTTGAAGTTAACTATGGCCAAACTTTCAACAAAATCCCACTGTTGACAACTTAAGGAGTTCATCTACCTCGGAGTCAACATCAACCGCACGAATGATACCTTAGTAGGGATATGAAGAAGAATGACTCTGGAAAACCGATGCAAATGGAATCAACAACTACTGCTAAGGGCGGGCAAAGCAAGGCGAGCATTTACTATATATAGCTATACCCACCCCACCTAAAGCTGGTAGCTGGTAGAGGGTTATAGGTGGGTTAAGCCGGTGGTCGGTAGCTGGTTTGTGTTAACCCGAAGATTCAAATGTTTGCTCAATCGGACCCTAATCCTACCACTCCTACTTTACAGCGCCGAGTGCTTGACAATAAGCAGAAAAGCGGAGCAAGTATTATGCACTTTCGAAAGAAACATTCGTCGTCGATTTTTTGGTCTTGTAAGCAAGGAATGTGAAAGGAGGAGAAGATACCAACGCAAACTTTATGAGCTGCACCCAGATGTGGATGTATTTCAAATGATAAAAATATGTAGACTACATTAGCACGGCCACATCGAGTAAATCATCAATAATCCTCCAGCTGAAAAATCTTCAAATCGCGCACCCTCCAGGTTCGAGGCGACAAGCAAGGCCGAACATCAAGTTTAATGATCAAGTGATCACGGATTCAAGAGCGCTTAGACTGAACAACTGGCAGCAATGTTCCCATGATCTAAGGGGATGAAAGGCTACCTTTTCTCATGCAGACACCTTCAACGGGTCGAGAGTAAGTAAGTTTTGAGGTACAGTTTCTTAAAAAATATATTTCTGGAGTCGGTTATTGAGACTGCAGGAAATACTCGATCGATTTGAGTAACAGAGGGTTTTTTGGAACTCGAGTTCTAGCTTCAAAATTAACGGTACATCCCGCAATTTTCTCACCTCGATATCCAACAGGGGACATGTCGGTCTCCATATCAACGAGCAGTCAACCAAATTGATCACATTAGGATAGATAAGAGGCACGCATTCAGTATTTTGGATGTCCGAACATTCTGAAGGGCTAACATCGACTCGGACCACAACCTGGTTGCAAACGCCCGATCTAAGTGAAGTGAGGATAGCAATATCTAAAGCCAAGCTTAGTAAGGCCGCCGGAAATGACGGCCTTCTCGCTGAACTTTATAAAGTCGGCTGAGATGACTTGGTAAGTAACATCCACCAACTCATAAGCCAAATCTGGTCAGATGGCTAAGTTTATATCGTTCTTTCCTTTTATGAAGACGTCTCCGTCTATGGGTCTCTAGCGAAGCGAAATCATGGGGGCTGCTCTAGACAAGGTAAGCACTCGGTAAACCCGAGCAAAACGGAGTTGGAACCTTTTCACCACCAAAACCAAAATACCTGAATTCACCATTCCCCGTCTAAGTGCCCAACCATCCGCACTATCTTCCAGCATAAGGTATTTGGGTATCATGCTTGACCCAAAACTTAACTGGAAACACAACATCGAACATAGAGTAAGGAAGGCGTGTGTTGCACTCTATTCTTGCAGCAAAACCTTTGGAAAGAAGTGGGGACTTCAACTAAAGATTACCTTGTGGATGTACACAGCAGTGGTACGTCCAATTTTCACATACAGCTCAGTCAGAGATGCTGGACTGCAAGACTGTCTGGCCACAGTAATATCCTGGAATCGTTACCAAACGGCATGGTCACGTTTTCAATAGACTACATCACCCCTATAATAAGCTTCAAGAAAGGCTTCCACGTAGGCTTTCCTACCAGAGCTCAGTGGAAGAGGAATGAAGTAGCAAGGGATTTCGACATGGTCGTCTACACCGACGGATCTAAGATGAACTGTGGTGTGGGGTCCGGAGTCTACTCGGAATGACCGAAAATAAGAGTATCATACCGCCTACCGGATTTTACCGTATTTTAGGCGGAACTACTGGCTATCCGATAGGCTTGCATGCTAATGGGGCGTAACACTATATGAAGAAGGGAAATATTGCTATCCTCATAGATAGTTAAGCGGCCATTAAGGCCATCATCTCGGCTACCATGTCCCATATCCTCCAAGCTGCTACAGAAATGCCGGAACGAACCTGCCCACCTGAACGAACGCTTTAGGGTCACACTTCTCTGGGTTCCAGGGCCAGGCAAAGTTCAGCTCTACACCGCTCACTTGTAGGAAGGATCCATATCCCGCTAGGTGCGGTTAAGGGACAAATCCACTCATACTTCCTGAAGATGGCCAACTTCAAATGGAGAAGGTTAACCAATTGATAGTCAAGCGGCCATTAAGGCCATCATCTCTGCTACCATATCCTCCAAGCTGGTACAGGAATGCCGGAACGAACCTGCTTACCTTAACGAACGCTGTAGGGATCGCTTCTCTGGGTTCCAGGGCCAGGCAAGGTTCAGCTCTACACGGCTCACTTGTGGGAAGGATCCATAACCCGCTTGGTGCGGTTAAGGGACATACTTCCTGAAGATGGCCGACTTCAAATGGAGAAGGTTAACCAATTGCTTCATATCGAGGAAGATATGGCCTTCCTTAGACAAGAACAGAACAAACGACCTACTAAATAGAGCCCGCCCAGATGTCGCAAAATACGGCGATAGTCACGGGGCACGGCCAAACTAAAATAAAAATGAGATAGAAACCGTCTCCCATTACATCTGCAAAAGTCCGGCACTAGCCAGAACCAGATTGTGTGCATTAGACCAACCATTCTTCGACAACCTTAGCGACATCTCGAGTAAAAAGATACAAAATCTTATCCGTTTTATAAACCTCACAGGATGGATCTTGAGACCGCCTGTATCATATCCAACAATAATAACAAAGGTCACACGAGTCGTGGTAACAAAAAGGCACATAGGTGCTACTTGAGTTCATGCTGAACCGCCACTTCTTCTACCCACCTACCCGGGTCTCTAGAGAACCTAAAACGATGATTTTCCGGAAGGGTTGCCTTTGAACTAACAGAGTTAAAACAAGCTAGCAAAGTGAAAATCGTTCCTTTATTTTATGTGGTCCCTCAGCAGTTTTGTATATCAGCTTTTGATTTTTAAGATAGTCTTCAATTTAAGCCAATAGGTACTAAACTAGTACAATGTTATTCTTCAGAGTTTTCGGCATATCTCTCTAGCTAGTGCCTGATGATGTTTTTTTTTTTAGAGTGATAGGCTTTTTACTACTCCGATTTTGAATATCATTTAACAAGTTCGCAGAATCATCTATCTGGAGCTATAATTGGGGTTAAAAGGACATTACCCTCATCCCTACTGGTCTATATCTTGGGTTCGGTGTATTCGTTCTTTGCTCTTTATCGCCAGACTTGTCAAAGCACTCCCCCATTCAGATACTCAAAGCGCCTAATACACGTTGACTTTGGTCATCGGAATGGATGCTGGCAGCCACTCTAACCTAATCGAACAGTCGATATATGCTATCCCAAATGGTGTTTTTATTTTGAGGCATAGTGAGTACCAAAGATACAAAATTAAGCTGGACACAAGCAAAAATATGTTTCGTATTAGAAGAAAAAACTTAGATCTAGCCTAGTCCGACTTTCCGTCCATCCAAATGTCACCAAATTGTCAGCTAGGAGAATGAATTTCTTGTTGAACAAGCTTTAAGAAAATACCCCGCATTGCCCCGCCGCACCTATGGTTGCCAAGATAAAGTGTATTGAAATTTGTGTACACCCAGAATATATCATCATTTCGCCTTACTGCGTAATTTGAGAAAAAGCGTAGGGATCTGTATATAAATGGAACTTCATACGATTTCATTTCGAAAACTCAAGAAACTTAATGTAAATACGAACATGCGTGCTGAGCTGTAGAACTACCAATCTGGAGAAGTATTTTCAAAGCAATTTCGGGACATTGGCAACGGCAAAATCCCTGTTGACAATTCAGTCAGTTTACCTAATCAAAATCCGAACTCATCCAAAAGGTGCTTCCAAACATTGCACAAAATTACTAAAATCAGGTCGACGAACTGAATTTTTAGATTCAAAGTGAAATTGCCTTGGAATTGATGACGTACATATTGTACGCCTACAAGCCTCCAAGTCTCCTACACTATAGTCAACGAATACATACTATACGTCGCCTACTGCTGTTGTTGAGTTTAGACCACTTAGACCTCGAATGTTCAGCTCATGTAAGTGATGGAGCAATTTTAAATATCCTATATCCTGCCCATGGTAATTCAGATCAGTGAAAACCACATCTCAATCAGTTCAGCAGTTCTCGAGATTATCGAATTCATACACGTTTTGTATAGAAGATTACCCTGAAAATCAGAAAATATGTTCTGTGATCGCTACCCATTACGCCTTCCGAAATCTCATAAATCGGCCGTACCAGACTTAAATTATGTATTACATCTGCCAGTGCCAGTGTGAGACTCAATCTTTCAATCCCCACGGCATGTTAGAGTTTGTTGACATTTGGTTCCAACCAGACAGAGCAAGAGCTCCAAACTTCAAAGGATTCGATGCACTTTTTAACCAAAGTCATCAAAACGCCTAAACCATCAAAAACCGATTAAAAACCTCATAAGTGCGCCAACTACCAAAAATTAATTTATTTTCCACGCCAAAAACTTTCGACCACCACTGTATGCATGCACTCATTAAATAAAACATACCCATGGAATCTATGCCACTGGGAGGGAGTGTAAGCTTGAATCTTGTCTCGTGGCTGTTGATTTTCCAATTCTTTGTAACAATATCGAGAGTAAATCAATTTTTTTCCCAACGATATCGTAAATCGTAAATCATAACAACGACGAGTGCAAAGACGTATCTAGCACCTATACACATAGCGTAGCACGCGGAATTCCTTATTTCTATTCCTATAAGCTATGGTTAGGTCCAAAGACAGGTTTTGGTTCACACGGAACCGGATTGATTGGATGTGCTACGTAGTTGGTCATACTAGGTCTTGGTGCAGCCACTGCAATGCTCTAGTAAAATTGGATTTCGTTTGTCTGTAGTGAGGGTGGTGTTACTTATGCATGCTTTTCGTATACCCATAGGCTAGTGCTGTAGTCTTATGAACTTTAAGTCTCATAAGACCTGCGTCTTGTTTGTGTGGTCTGTGCAGTAAAATATAAACAAACCAGTCTTGCTGTCGAAGCGATATCAATGCGCAGACAGCCAACAAGTTTGCAACGCAACCTGCGATGAGGGAAATTTATCATCGGAGTTGATGGGGCAAAGCGCAAGATCGGAGCGTACTTTTACATACGGGCGCTGTCGATTTTTTTAATGTCAAAGTTATTTCTCTGGGCTTGAAGATAGAGACTTGAGACAGTGGACAGAGGACATTAAGCAAGTTGATTTGAATATGAGGTGACGTGACATCGAAATAATGTAGGAAGATAGTTTTTTTTCTTTTTAATTAGAGATAGAGATACTTTGAGATAGATTTGTGTAGGGAATTCGATTGAATAGGTGGTGATCTTTTACAATTTGGTTGTAATGGGGCAAGCAACGATTGTGTGTAAGTTGAAGTGGGTAATCATTCTTTTATGGTGGTGCTTGGTCAAAAGCTTTGTAAACATGTAAGTACACGGCTTCCACTTTTATACCGATGGCTCCAAAAGAAATAACGGAGTGGGTGCTTGTGTCTTCTCCGACAGGCTGAATCTCGGCCTATCTTTCAGTCTTCCTGATCATTGCAGCGTGTTCCAGGCGGAACTCATGACGACCAAAGAAGCCTTATCCTGGTTGAAAGAGAATGTAATATCTGCCAAGGATATTAGCATTTTCTCGAACAGCCAAGCGGCCATCAAATCCCTGGAATCGGTCTCAATAAATTCAAAGACGGCCCTAGATTGCCGATAATCTCTGCAGGAGATGTCAAAGCATTTTAAGATTCACCTATGCTGGGTGCCTGGGCATAGTGACATTCCAGGGAACTGTAAGGCTGATGAATTTGCCAGAAATGGAACCAAATTACCAGTTGTACCAGACACGGGTGCACTGAGTATTCCTATCGCTACATGCAAAAGCTTATTAGCGCATCATGCTAACAGCAAATCAAACCTCAGATCGAGTCTTGGCACGACGTGTCAAACAATCCAACAAATTTGGCCAAAGCTAGAATTGAGAAGATCAAAGGGACTGATTTCGCTTGATAGACCGTATATTTGCGATACCATAGGTATCATCACGGGACACTGCTTAATACGTAGGCACGCAGAAAGGCTAGGCCTTCTCTCAAACGATATCTGTAGGAGCTGCATGTGTCTCTGAATCGTGGTAAGCTAGTCATATAAACAGTGAAATGTGCTCTGTCCGTGAATATAATATTTTCCGCTAGGTGGAGGAGTTGCTATTTCCGTGAGGGACTCTATAAAGTGTAAACTGAAGTTTTTTTTTTCAACTAGTTCTTATTTCGTGAATGGTAACACTTAGCTCATGTCTGATTTGACAGATAATTATTTTTATCCTTCCGCTAAACGAATATGGTTGTGTATACGCTTGAACAACGCTGGGAAATATTGCGACATTACTTTGAAAATCATGGTAATGTTGCAGAATATGTGCGAAAATTGCGTACGGATTTTGGAAGAAGAGCAGCACCGTCAGCTCCGTATGTTCGTTATCTTGTGAAAAAAGTGAAAGAAACTGTCATCCTCGTCGATAAACCAAAGCGTGAAAAGCCAAAAACAGTGCGTAGACCCGAGAATATTGCTGCTGTGGCAGAAAATGTGCGTGAAGCGCCATCAACATCAATTCACCGTCGTTCTCAACAATTGAACATTTCGGAGGCATCATTGAGACGAATTTTGCATAAATACCTTGCTATGACGCCATACAAAGTCCAATTGGTTCAGGAGTTGAAGCCAACTGACCATCCAATGCGTTTTCGCTTCGCTAAGTGGGCCTGCGATCGACTTAGAGAAGATGCCGATTTTGCCAAAAAAAAATCATCTTTTCAGATGAAGCTTATTTTGATCTTGGCGGGTATGTAAACAAGCAAAATTGTCGCATTTGGGGCACAGAAAACCCGCACGCATACATTGAAAAGCCGATACACCCAGAACGAGTCACTGTTTGGTGCAGATTTTGGTCCAGAGGCATAATTGGGCCATTTTACGTCGAAAATGAGCAAGGAGTGGCCGTTACAGTCAATGGCGATCGTTATCGGGCCATGTTGAACGAATTTTTGTTCACAAAAATTGAAGAGGAGGATATTGGCAACATTTGGTTTCAACAGGACGGCGCTACTTGCCACACAGCCGAAGCTAGACTCAATGTTTTGCGCCCTGTTTTTGAAGATCGCATTATCAGCCGCAGAGCTGATGTCGTTTGGCCACCTCGGAGCTATGATTTGACACCGTTGGACTATTATTGGTGGGGTGCCGTAAAAGATTAGTTTTATGCCGACAAGCCAGAGACAATTGACGCTTTAAAGGACAATGTTCGTGAAGCCATTGGTGAAATACAGCTGCACACAATCGATAATGTGCTTAAAAATTGGACCGATCGTGTAGGATACTGCATGGCCAGCCGAGACAGCCATTTGAATGAAATTATTTTCCATTATTAACCGGAAGGATTGTACTAAAAAAAGAAATTTGAGAAAATATTCAGTAGTTTTTTTTAATAGCATTTTCAAAAAAAAGTTATTTGGCGGACCCTTTATGTTGACTTATTGCCCTTTATATACTTAATGGAAGAAATATCGTGCACATGCAAGAATATAATTGTGTGTGGGGATTTTAACTGCAACATTCTCACTGAAAATTATCTTATTGAAAATGTAAGTGTGTTTAATCTATCTGCTGTTAACACTTCAACTTTTGCGGTACGACAGAAGCTCCTTATCTAAACTGGTAGGGGCTCTAACTGGTCACAACTTTCTCAGAACCCATACAATGAAATTAAATCTCAAGGATGACGATATCTGTAGAGGCTGCGGCGATGAGGAAACACACGAGGATACACCTCACTTCCTCTGTCACTGCCCGAGTCTCTGTCACCTGAGGAACAGAACACTTGGAAGCTACTACTTCCAAGACATCCAAGAGCTATCCGATATTCCATTACCCTATCTTTACAGGTTCCTACGAACATCAGGATGGCTGGATAGAGTGGAGTAACCCATAGTAACGATAAGGAAGGACGTAATCCCACAAAGGATATCAAAATGGGTCCACATGGACCTAAGTGTGGCGGAATAGAGAATCCTCTACTCCACCAACCCGTAAACCTAACCTAACCTAACACTTCAACTTCTCGGGCGGCCTGCCTACACTTTTAGATATTTTTTTTGGTAAGTGATAACAGGAAAGTATGTCTGTATGATCAGCTTTCGGCTTCAGCTTTCTCAAAGCATGATCTGATATATCTAGCATACGATTTTAATGCTATATCTGCAGTTAGAACTTATCAATATCGAGATTTCAAAAATATTAACTTCTCTTCACTGGAAGAACATGTACAAAATACTACCTGGGAAACGGTATACTACTTGACTTCATCTAATGCTAAGCTTGACGATCATGTACCACTGAAAACTAGAATTATTCGTCAACAAAATCAGCAAGGGTTCACTTCACATATCCGAACACTTATGTTGCAGCGCGATCAAGCATACAACCATTGGAAGCGTTTTCGTCTGAACGAGCTGCGTAGAATTTATTGTTCCATTCGAAACAAGGTTACTGTGGAAATTCGTAAGGCCAAATCGCAAGTCTATTCCAGTCGTCTAAATCCGTCACTTAGTGGTCGTCAACTGTGGAATAATCTCCGCAGTATAGGCATAGGAAAATCCAAGTGCAATCGATTTGTCGATTGTAATGACCTTAATAGGAAGTTTGTGGAAACAACAACACAGCCACATAATCTTATTAACTCCTGCACAACTACCAGTCGAATTTCGTCTTCTGTAACATCAGCCTCTTGCTTTGGGTTTAGAACAGTGAACAGTACTGAGGTGGTCGAAAGCTTGCTTTCAATAAAGTCATCAGCCTTGGGACAGGATGGTATTAATCCGCGTTTCTTGAAAACAGTTTTGCCTATTGTACTTCCGTACATAACATATATTTTTAACTCAATCTTGACTTCCGGAGAATACCCATATCAATGGAAAATGGCTAAGATTGTTCCGATACCCAAAGACTCTAAGGGAGATGAGTTCAGGTCCATATCAATTCTACCATTTCTTTCGAAAGTTTTTGAAAAAATACTACAGATGCAAATGAGTTTATACCTTAGCAACATGTTAACTATAAAGCAATCCGGTTTTCGAAAGAACCATAGTTGTACCACTGCCTTGATAAAAGCCAACGAGGATATGCGAGAAGCGATCGACGAAAATAAGGTGACCTTCTTAGTTCTGCTCGACTTTTCAAAAGCTTTCGACACTGCTGTCCATAGTGTTTTATGCGATGAGTTGCTCAAGTTTTTCAAATTTTTAGACGGTGCAGTTAAATTGATTGCTTCTTATTTATCAGGTAGAATGCAAGCGGTTCATATAAATGACCAACAGTCGGAATATATTAATACGCTAAATGGTGCCCCTCAGGGATCCATTCTGAGTCCTCTACTTTTTTCATTGTATGTTAATGATCTTCCATCCATTGTTAAGCACTGTGGATTACACATGTATGCTGATGACGTGCAAATGTACATTAGCTGTCCACTTGGTCTAATAGAGCATGGTGCAGCATGCGTTAATGAGGATCTCAAGATTATTATAGCATGGGTACAGACAAATGGACTCTTTTTACATCCCTTGAGTTATCTTATTTTGCTACGATAATTTTGGGCAATGCACCAATTGAAGATGTCGAAAAAGCGAAAAATCTTGGTGTGACATTTAACCGCACTCTGACTTGGGACAACCATATAAATGCTGCAGTAGGAAACACTCATGGAGTGCTTCGAACGCTGTGGGCAACTCAATCGTTTACTCCCCTAAAAACGCGCCTCATGCTGGCACGACCGATGGTTTTACCTACTCTTTTGTATGGGTGTGAACTTTTTGGAAATTGTAGCTATGCTAGTAAAATGAGACTCCTTATAACCTTTAACAATGGTACTAGATATGTTTTTGGATTACGAAGATACGACCACGTATCTAGATTCTCTAGACAGCTATTGAATATGTCATTAGATAGTTTCATAAAGTTTCGCACAGTTTTATTACTTTCAAGCATAATACGAATACGGCAACCTCGGTATTTGTATGATAAACTAGTTGTAGCCTCCTCAAATAGAACGGGTCAGTTAATTCACCCCAAATAGAACGGGTCAGTTAATTCACCCACGATATTCTTGCCTTACCTCCGAGCGTCGGTTTTTTATAAACGCTATCCGGCAATGGAATTCAATGCCAACGAATGTCAACTGACCTCAAGATCGACACTTCTACCATTATTAAGTCGGGTATTGATACCAGGTTTGAGTTCAATGGAAAACAAAGTTAGGGCTCCCTCTCTTATGTCCCAAACGGGATACACATGTAGCTAAACTTAAAGTGTAAGGAGTTTAAATTTTGGGAATCCAATGGCTTGCCTATCCTTTGCATGTATGTTTTTAAATCCAACGGATTTAGCTAGTATTTTCATAGAGATTAGAAAATATCAAGGATTTACGGGCCATATAGAACACTGAACCAAGCTTCATTAATTTTTGTGTGCGACGTTATTATTTTTTTCACAAAGCTCCATAAAGCTTACCACATTCGTCTAAACATGAATACAACTTTCAAATTAGGGCGAGTGCTCCTCAAACATGCTTGTGCCTACTTGACCGAGTCCACCTCCATGCTTTCAACCTTATCGACAACCAGAGAATTCGCAGCCAAATGCCTTCCCCCGAACATATAACTTTTATAACCTTCAGAGACTACGTTCTAAGCCTTGAAAAAATGTCAAAATTAAACGGAACAGTCGATAAGAGAATCCGGATAGATAAATCTGGCCAAAAAATTCAATCATATTTCAAAAAAACGCAATGACGCGTAGGTGCATTGATATCCCAAAGGCCCTTAAAAAGTTATTTAAGGACTAAAAGTAAATCTAAGTATCTACTTACGGTGAAACGGTGAGACTTCTGCGTACCTGAAAAAAGCAAAAAAAACTTCGGTTAGATATCAAAAAAGTCACTCAAAAATAATTACAAAAAGGTAAATAAAAACGGAATCACCTTTAAATGCCTGTAAATACACCTAGATACTTGAAACAATACGACGGCAAAGTTATCGCTGTCAATTAAAAACTTTTAAAGTTCAATGGGAATTTCTTCAAAAATAAATAAAAAAAAAAACTTTTTAAAAAGTTTCATCCTTCAAAATGTCGTTATGGACGATGAAAACGATTCCCTTGGCAAAAAATTCCACTCTCGCAAAATCAGTTGTAGATACGTAATCTCACCTCCTACATCTCTGAGCACATACTTGACACACCTGACTAATTATAAGTTGTTTCCACGTGGAAGAACCGCATCTTTCACTCAGTTCTGCTAATAGATGTCGGAAACAGAATATACAGTCACTCGCAGAATGTAGCGTGTGCACACCTCCCTAAAGTGATGTCACCTCAAATTAGAACCTAATGAGTAGAATTGCAAATGCCAAGGATAATGGTGTGATGAAGAAGGGGGAAGGAGAAGGGGGACAATTAAATCGCCACATAATAAACTTAAAGGGGTTGTTGAAGATTGTCAGCACATTGCCAGGGATGTTAGGGAGGAAGTAATGACAAAACTTTTGTTTTAATAAAATTAGGAAAGGGTTCACGTAAAAAGTAATCGAGTGTGGTTTCACAAGCGGTAAAGGCATTTTGTCTCATTTTCTGAAAGCCTAAATCCTATAAAATCATTTTCGTTACACTTTTTCGTTTCATAAAATCCATTTCACACCGTCCCGAAAGAAGTTTCACTTTTGAAATTCTAGTGGAAGGAGGAAATATATTTCTCAAACATGTTCAGGGGTTATTTCGGATAAAGTGCAAGAAAAGGCACAGTGGCTCAATCACAATGCCGTCGCCGCAAACGGGACCGAAGACTTTCAAAAGGCTTGTTCTCTCAAAACGACCAAGGATGGCTCTTAGCAAAATCGGATTTGCTAGATCGTCACGAGGGCGTACGCTAGTATAGTGTGGACTTGGCAACACGTTCCAATTCGTTTTTTTTTAATTTTTAAATTCATTTTTTTATTTACTTAAAATATTAACTTACCACTAGACGAAAATGCTTAAATCTAACTTATAAACAACATGTTTTCTTAACCTAACTTATCGGCCCTTAGCGGGCGCTCTAAGCTTATATATAACAGTTTTTATGTGCTGAAAGACTGCAATCGCCAGAGACCGCCAAGACCTTCGCGCAACGCGTATCCCTTAACCTCTCGACTCACAACATACCACCAGCATCTAATGTCGAAGAACAATGGCAACGATGCCAACAAGCCATTAGATCATCCGCAACTGATGTGCTAGGTTTCTCGCGGCCACCAGCAAGAAACCCCTGGTTTGATGAGGAATGCCGACAGATGCTCGCAGCCAAGAACGAGGCCTACAAGTCTAAGCTGCAGGTGAAGAAGGCTTTTAAAAAAGAAGAAAAAAGAACAAGAAAAGCGCCCGATCGAGGATATAGAGAGGTTCCACTCCAGGAACGATGTTTGCAAGTTTTACCAAAGTGTAAAACGTCAAAGCCAATTATACAAGGCTCGAACAGAATCCTGTCGAGCTGAAAAAGGAAATATGGTAGTTGAGACACAGTCGATGCAGAGGACATGGAAGAACCACTTCTGCAGACTGTTTAACGGCGATGACGAACAACATTCCGCTGTCAGGCAGAACGAACCATTCAATATTGGCAACGACAATGAAAACTGCCAACCACCCGACCTAAGTGAAGTGCGGATAGCTATATCTAAACTCAAGCTTAATAAGGCCGCCGGAAATGACGGCCTTCCCACTGAGCTTTATAAAGCTGGCGGAGATGACTTGATAAGCACGTCCACCAACTAATAAGCCAAATCTGGTCGGTTGAAAGCATGCCTGAAGAATGGAATCTCAGCATCGTTTGCCCGATCCACAAAAAAGGAGACCCTCTGAACTGCGCCAACTATAGAGGCATAAGTCTACTCAACATCGCTTACAAGATCCTATCTGCCGTAATAAGTGAACGCTTGAAACCGTTTACCAATAACCTGATCGGCCCTTATCAGCGTGGTTTTAGGCCAGGAAAGTCCACAATCGATCAAATTTTCACACTTCGGCAGATCCTGGAAAAAACCCAAGAAGTCCAAATCGATACCTACCACCTATTTATCGATTTCAAAGCCGCATACGACAGCATTTATAGAGACGAATTATACAGAGCCATGTCTAGTTTTGGTATACCGCCCAATCCCGTCCGATTATCCAGGATGACGCTGGAGACTTCTCGCTGTTCCATCAGGGTCGGAAACGACCTTAAGGACTCATTCGATACCAAAAAATGATTTAGGCAAGGTGTTGCACTCTCATGGGACTTCTTTAATTTAATTCTTCTGAGGATTGTGCAAAACTCCCGAGCCAACACCAGAGGCACAATTTTCCATAAATCGGTGCAACTACTAGCATACGCCGACGATATTGACATCATTGGTAGGACTCAACGTGATGTCATAGCCACGTTTGCTAGTATAGAGAAGGAAGCGGCAAAACTGGGCTTAGCAGTAAATGAGGGTTAGACGAAGTATATTCTGCCAACACGAAAGGACACACAACATCGACGAATTGAACAGAACGTCACCATTGACAGATATAACTTTGAGGTAGTACGGGACTTTGTCTACTTCGGCTCCGCTGTTAACAACTCGTCAGATATAAAACGAAGAATTACTCTTGCCAACCGCTGTTTCTTCGGGCTAAGAAGGCAATTTAGTAGTAAAGCCCTCACTCGAACTACTAAGGACATCCTATATAAGACCCTGATCATCCCAGTCCTGCTCTACGGCGCTGAAGCATGGACCGTATCAAAAGCGGATGAAGAAATCCTTGGTCGATTCGAGAGAAAAATTCTTCGAAAAATCTTCGGTCCCATTTGCGTTGACGGGCTATGGAGACGAAGATTCAAACAAGAACTATACGAGCTGTACAGCGACATACCCCTAGTCAAAAAACTCCGCACTGGACGTTTAAGATGGCTAGGACATGTAGAAAGAATGGACATCAATACTCCGGGTCGCAGAGTCTTCTATTCCCAGCCAGAAGTCGGACGCAGTAGAGGAAGACCTCGCCAGCATGCTTTCAGCCATATTGTACGCCAATATGGTGTACATGCCCCGCGCCAGATCTTGTACCTAATTTTACAGGCTTAATTAAGGAGTGGACTTAAAGTCCGCAAAGTCCTGAAGAAGTGCAGAATCACTCTCCTCATCTAGCCACCAGAATTCCGTTCGCTGCTTTTCAGCATCGGTCCTATCGCGATCCGATACCGATATGCTAAAGCGGAGAAGCTCCGGAGCATTGTCGATATACCCGTCGCGGATTACCCGTTTGTCAATCGCGTCACGGTAGCGGTGGTATAAAACCGGGATACGGTTCTCTCCTAACCCTAACGAGTCTATATAAATAAATGCCTCTGGTGGAATAAAGCCAGACACGAGCGCAATCTCCATGTATGTTTCATTGGGGTAAAAAGCCCCGAAGATCAGGCTGTTGTCGCTTTCCATCGCCCTTGCAGCGTTCCTTCGAATCACCTTAATTAGGAAATTGTCAACTCTATTCAACTGAGCCCCATTGTATAGAACCTCGTTGCGATAATATTTTATGTACTCGGAGTCCAGCGTTCGGTACAATCCTAAGCAGGATCAGAGACAACGCCTCTCAAACAGCCGTATCCTTTCCATGTAGGATGGTGATACCACATTGAACCACACGGGACAACCGTAAGCGATGATCGGTCCTATGAGGGCCATGTAGCAAATTACTTTCACCCTTGAATCAAGTTGACTGCTATGAAACAATCTTCTTGACAGAGCATAAGCCCCCCTATCCATGGCGAGACAAGCATCCACATTTTTATTAAAATACAGAAACTTGTCAAGCCAGATGCCAAGGTATTTGACTTCACTTCTCACCGCCAACGGCCGTCCATGCTGTCCAATGATACACAATTTTTTCCAGTTTTTTTCTGGTATCATAAGAAGCCCTCTGCACTGGGGTCCTGAAGAGAATTGTTTCGGTTTTTTGGAAATTGATCCTCAATTTCAAATCCTCGTAATATCCCTTAATGCGATCGAAGTCACGCTGATAAAGTGTGTTGATGACCTCGGACCTGATCTGTACGCCACTAGATCATCTGTGTACGCTATAGCGTGTCTGAGAGACCCTACAAGATCACTTGTATAAATGTTAAACAATATCGGGGAGTTCACCGCCTCCTGTTGTAAACCGTTTTTAATTTCAAAGACTTTACTCGAAGTTACTTTGCCACATTTGACAACGAACTTCTTTCCCATAAGCATTTCATAAATCATATACAGCATGGGATTACGCATGCCCAGTCAGGACAGCTTGTAGAAAAGCCCCTCTAACTATACGGTGTCGAAGGCCTTCTCAAAGTCAACCAGACAGGCCCCTGTGCAATGTTTCTTGGACTTATTCCATTGAATGTCGGACACTAGTTTCAACGCGGCATGAATGGTGTCATGCCTCGCTCTAAAACCAAACTGATTTTCCGGAATAATCATGTTTTCCTCGACCCACTTAAACAGAGCTCTATTGACTATCTTTTCGAAAACCTTGCTTACATTCGGCAGAAGGCTTATTGACCGAAGATTAGCTGGGTTTGTTTTGACCTTGTCCTTTTTAGGGAGAGGATGTACCACCGCCGTTTTCCATTGCACCGGATAATGTGCATTATTCTGTGCATTGTTAAACAGGGTGGTGAAAATATCGACTGCTTCTACTGGCAGGTGTCTCAATACGATGTTTGGGACACCGTCCTCTCCCGCCGACTTTTTATTTTTCAGTGATACGAAGATGTCCAGGAGTTCATCTTTTTGCACGAACAGCATCAGGCTATTGGACGTTCCAATTCGTCCATCTTCTTGTTAGCATATGACTTGGATGAGCCCTTAGCAGCGTTGTTCAACTCATCAGCCGAACACAAAGCGATGGTCTTTCTGAATGCCGTTTCACGAGGTCCGCGGCAGAGCAACCAAATGGCTTGGTTGACATTGACACGACGAAGTGGTGATACATCGACGGCTTGATGACGGACGTTACCGGCACGACCGATCGAGTCTTCACGTGGTCCAGAGTTGATGATGGCACTGATCTGCAGTTGATTCTCTCCGGTCAACATATGAAACGGGTGCGACAAGTTACGAGTTTCACGCTGTTGTTGCGTCCCTTCATCATCAAAGAGTTGGTCAAACGTTGAACAATTGGACATGTTGGCTTGCGGAAACGCTTGGCACCATAACATCCAGTAAAATGCGGCAAATAGCGGGCATACTTCTCCTTGACGGCAATGTAATCCTGAAGAGAGATATCATTGACGGGGACATCGTCACAGGTCCATCCTCCGAAAAGCTTGATGTATCAGGCAACTCAGCTGGTTGTGGGAATCCAGTTGTATCTAGAACTAGTGCTTCCTCACTCTTGATTCAGATGTTACTCCTAGTTTTCAACTCTTTCAATATCCGCCATTTTGTTTGAATTGTGAAAATACTACCGATGCAAGGAGCAGTGGCTAGAAAAGGGTGCGCCATCTTTTATGTCGGTATATTGAAAAACTTTTACAAATAATAACCGATTTCCAAATATGAGGTATTTTTACTTAATGTGGTCCTTTACAATTTATTTGCAGTAGCTCTTCAAGACAGCATTAATCAAATGGCCGCCTTTCTTGACAAAACCAAAATGTTCCCCCGCGTTTCCCATCGCTTTTTCGAGTATCTCGGGCAGTATAGCATTGATTTCGCCACGAATGTTTGCCATGACCCCGTCAAAGGTCTGAGCCTTGCTAGTGCACACTTTGCTTTTTAAGTAACCCCACAAAACAAAGTCCGAAGGGGTTAAATTTAGTGATCTGAATCAATGCCGCCATTTTTGTTGACAGCCCACGTCCAGGGAATTTTCGTTGCAGTAACTGCATCGTTTGATTTCCATTGTGACGTGGCGCACAGTCTTATTGACCGTCCTGACCTTTTTCGCACATTTTGTGGGCCGACAACGATATCGAGTTCCAATCGACTTTTTCGCCTTCTCTGACGAAAAATGACCCAACTTTGGTTTTGGAGCAAAATCGGGCCGAAACGTCACTTTTTGTTCACGCGATGTTGTTTCAATGATCTCGGGTGGATTCTTTTATCCCAAATGCTGCAGAGAGTAGCAGTAGCAGAGAGTAGCCAGAGAGTGTGAAATGGGCCTCTTCGGCCCTATTCAAAGCGATGTGGACGGTCTGTCCATTATTCCTTGAGTCACTTGCACTTTATATGGATGCAAAAGTAAATAGAAATCATCCTTCGAAATGAGCCGCTAGGTGATTCCACCGACACCAAAATTCTGAGCTCAGTAACAGTACGACACATAAGGGTTCTCGGGAACACTCTCTCTTACCCCTAAAACCATTTCATCGGAATATCATCATGTGCGCCAATTAACAACATATCGACGATCTTCCACTGTCGCATGCTCAACAAAGTTGGACACCAAACGACGAAAGTGTTGTCAGACGGTGCTTGTTGGCCACGAAAATTTCGACGATACACACAATGGCATATTATTAAGGAGCATTGTTTCAGTGTGAAAAAATTATGTTGAACTGATGTTTCAAAAAAATGTCTACTCACGTCAATCGGTTGATAAATGTCAAAGTTATTCAATCTTTTGTTACCGATATAAAAGCTGGCGCACCATGTATTATAGTTGCACAGATTTAAAAAAAATGAGTCTCTGATGTTGGCTCGGGAGTTTTGCACGATCAATGGAAAACGGTTTCAGGCGTTTACATATTTTGGACGACAGGATCTGTTAGGCGATTTTAAGAAGACTTAGGCCTCTGAAGTTGACGCCTTTCAGTGGTAGTTTTCGCTGTAATCCCCAGTATTGAATAATTCGTTCTGCCTGACAGAGGGATATTTTTCGTCATCGTCGTTAAAAGTCTGCAAAAGTTGTTCTTCCATATCCTCTGCATCGACTGTGCCTCAACTACAATAATAAGGGCAGCGAGAGCAGCCAGAAGAAGGGAGGAAAAGAAGACCCTGCGTAGAAAGAAGAGAGCAAACGCAGCCTCCCAGCTCAAGGAGATCGAAGAGTCTCGCGATCATAACAACATCCGGATGTTTTATAAAAAAGCCAAGCAACTGGCTGCTGGCTTCAAAACCGGAACGCAGGCTCTTCGAGACAGTGAAGAAAACCTAATCACCGAAGCGCAGGGAATAGAAGATGCATTTAAGCAGCAACAGCATATAGAGACAGTAATATGGCAAGAAGAGAACCCACGCCCAGTCAATGAAGAACTAGCTCGACCACCTTGTATAGAAGAAGTTGGCATAGCTTTAAAAAAGCTTAAGAACAACAAGGCCGCAGTTTCTGATGGCTTACCAGAGGAGCTTTTTAAATACGGTGGAGATCTTTTGGTAGGGAGCATGCACCGAATCATCAACCATGTATGGGTGGAAGAAATCATGCCCGATGACTGGACTATCAGCTCCATATGCCCCATCTACAAAAAAGGCGATCCTATGTCTTGCAAGAACTATCGAGGCATATCCCTGCTAAGTGTCGCTTACAAGATCCTATCCAACGTATTGTGTGAACGTCTAAAATCGTTCTGCAACACACTAATCGGCACGTACCAGTGTGGATTCCGGCCCAGCAGATCGACTTTTTTCACGCTGAGGCAAATCCTGAAAAAGACCAACGAATTTCAAGTCGAAACATACCTTTTCATCGACTTCAAAGCCGCATACATCGTCAGGCGCTCTATATGGCGATGGCCTAATTCGGAATTCCGGTAAATCTTATTCAGCTGTGTCGCGTGACGCTGGAAAACACGCGCTGCAACGTGCAGTTTGGAAGGAGCTCCTCCGAACTATTCCTAACATGTACCAGATTTCGGCAAAGAGACGCGCTATCATGTGACTTCTTCAATCTCGTACTAGAGCAGATAGTGCGCAGGGCAGGTGTTAACACGGAAGGCACTATTTTCAACAGGTCCGTCCAGCTGCTTGGCTATGCGGACGATATTGACATCATCGGTCGCTCCCAACATGCCTTGATACAAACGTTCACGGAGATTCAAGAACAGGCGAAATCCGTTTTCCTTGAAGTAACTGAGGACAAGACTACGTAGATGCTATCAACAAACAAAAAAGCATCTGTCCACCGCCTAGGACAAAACGTCACTATTGACTACGATTTCGAGGTAGTTAAGGAGTTCATCTACCTCGGAGTTAACATAAACTCCACGAATGATACCCTAGTGGAGATCCGTCGAAGAATTACCCGTTGCTACTTTGGTTTGGCGAAACAACTGGGTTCAAAACTCCTAACTCAAAGGATGAAATGTTTGCTCTACAAACCCCTTATCCTGCCGGTTCTGCTTTATGGTGCTGAGTGCTGGACTATAAGCAAGAAGGGAGAGCTGCTACTGGGCTCCTTCGAAAGAAAAATACTTCGGCGGATTTTTGGTCCTGTGCACGAGGAGGGCGAATGGAGGAGATGATACAACTGCGAACTCAATGAGCTATATCAAGATGTGGATGTAGTCCAAAAAGCCAAAACACGTCGATTACATTGGCTAGGTCACATCGAGCGAATGGACAAAAATGCTCCAGCTAAGAGGATCTTCGAATCCCAGCAGGGAAGACCGAAATTCCGTTTCAAATACCAAGCCATCGCGGATGCCAGAGCGCTTGGTCTAGACAACTGGAAGCAGCGAGCCATGGATCGTAGAGGATGGAAGGCTGCAGTGTATCAGGCACAGACTCTTCACGGGTTGGGAGCCCGATAAGTAAGTAAAAGTGCGTTCCTTGTTTGCTGCCATTGCTGTCGAGAACAACGAGAAGAATTAGATTTAGGTAGGTCCACACGTAGCATCTGCCATTCCGTATACAGCATCTGGCAATGTAGTGTCGATGTTGGAGAATTCAAATCAATAAAAGATACCAGCGCTACTTTACTTCGCTGCCATTAACATAGAGCATCATCTGCTTGAAGAGTAAACTAATATTTCTCCCACCTAATTGTATTCCAAAAAAAATACGATGAGATACATTGAGCTACCTATATGCAAAGGTCTCACAAAAACACCTGTTTGCTAACCGCCAGCAGGCTTAACATCTTATAAAGGCAATATAACCAATGTTTGGAAAACAACCCACAGAAAGTATCAAATTCCCCCCATTAACCGTTTAGTTTCCCGAGGACCAATATCAATATTTCTCCACAAGGTTGTAGCAACACCATACCTTTCAAAAACAAATCTACTCACTGTACCCAGAAAAAGCCGAATAACCCATTCACGTTAATCCTAGTTGACGTAGGTTGTTCAATGTTCACTGAACCATACTTCCCCACACCACCTGTACCCGACCTGATAAAGCCATCCAACGTGGGAAAATAATTTCCCAATCGAGAGAAAAAAGGTCCGAATTTCATCATTTCTTCAAACTTAATGGTGTAGTAAAACACCGGCGTTCCGGCTGATTTCCCCATATTAAGCTGGCGTGAGTCTTAAAAAAAAGGTCCGGCCATAAGTTGGATAAACTTTCCTCTGAAACAACTGGCAGATAGAGGTAAAACCCTCTCTTTAATAAGACTCGCCGCGCGCCGAGTGCTTGTAATCAAAATAAAAATCCACAATTACACATACATACACACATTTTAATTAATTAGCAACTCGGTGCACAATGGATATTGCTTTATAATGAACTCACCACATAATGAACTGTTCCACTTGAAATTCTCTCGAGTGGAGCCTGGACGGACCACCAGCCAGCACTGCTCCAAAGAGCTATAATAATAATTTTCCCAAGCCCCCTACACACACACTCAACGGGGAATATAAATCCAACTGAATGGCGAAAAATTACAATCCTTACAATGAGTCGTAGGTACATCGCGTTGGTCCTTATAAAAAAGCGCAAATCTGCGGGTATACGTAGGAAGGTATATCCAGCAGCACTATGAGATCCTACAACGAGATGAGAGAGTATTTTATGTGCCGCATTAAAAATGCAAACATCCCTGTGTCCGAAACAAAAAACAAAAATTGAATTGCATACAGCAGTTGGCTTTAATATAGCCCGGGTCTGTGATTTTCACAACCCACCGGGCACCACCATCACCACCACCAAAGCCAGTCCTAGTTGTCCGACCAAAGTGCACTTGTTAATTCTTAATGAACCTCAAATTGTCCAAGTGCACGTATAGTGCAGTCCTGTGCTGTAGCCGAGCCATAGTGGAGATGAATAAAAATCCCGTATGCACCTGGACATAACTTTAAGATGCCTAGTAACAAAATTTTCGGTGAATTATACGAGTTTAAGCCACATCCTGGAGGTGGACTTGGGAATTTATGTGTTCTCAGGTAGAAGACAAAACAAAAATCAATTACACTAGGGGCACGGGATGGAGTACCTACCGACATCTGTTGGTGGACAGCAGGTGCCTGAGGAAGTGGTCGGCTTTCGTCTCATATTTACTGCAAAGGTTTTGTGTAATAATTATGAAACTGTCAAGGGATTGAGTGTCGTGAGATGGACGAAGGTCTATGACACTGCAGTCAGGATAATAAAACGATTGTGACAAAGAATCCTTGAGGCGAGTGAAATTGAGGTGCTGCAACCTGAGATCAATTTCGTCGATAGATGTTAAGAATTTATGCGAGGTTTGTAGTTGCTTTAGTTACTTAAAGGCCTTAAATCGTAGGTTAGTGTTTTTCAACTTAAATTGTGAACATTTGTCGTTCCTGAAGAATGTGTTACATTTTAAGGTGTGCCCATACCCAGATTCTAGTGCAACCCATTACTCTGTGATTTTTCATCTGCCCTATTCCATAGGGCTCTTCCTGAGTGGATGTAATACGGAAACTACACGCCTTGTCCCTAAAAAAGTGGTAAAATGGAAGGCAACGGGATTATACGAAAACGCTTTTCACCTATAGCTTATGCCTATCAACTCATAATCTCAGTCTTATCGTGACTAGCACCTTGACTGTAGAACGGTTTTGACAAAACATTAAATAACAGACATTACCGGTCCATACACGGCCTCAAATCTAGCTTCTCCCTTCATTTAGGTATGCGAAGTTATTATTTTCGAAGACGACCTGTTTAATGCCGACTTCGAGCGATAAATTTGAGAGCCTTCTCATGACATATTCAGCCCTATCGAGGTATCCGTCGGAGCGGACAATTTTCCGCAACGCATACTTCGTCGGAGGTTTAAATTCTATTCGAGGTATGTGTCATCGGAAAAAAATTCTACACAAATGCGACGGCTTCACTTCACTACAATTCGTAAAGAAAAATCCGCGAAGAATTCGTGTCGGAGGAAATCGGAAAAAGAACGGCACTTAGCTGTCAAAAATAGCACGAAAAATGCACCTGAACGCACTTCAACGCAATTCGCCTGGATGCGTTACAAAATGTCGGAAAAATATTCCGAACAGCTTTTCGGAAGAATACCTCGAAGCAAAAATCCTCCGAATCGTACAAAATCGGAAAATTTTCCGCTCCGACGGATACCTCGATAGGGCCGATTTACTCTGGGATGTCAGACATTCGAAAGAGGTGGATCAGTAAAAAAAACATAGGTCTTGTCACTTTCGGGATTTGAAGCAGGGACTCCAAGCTTAGCAGTCCAAAGCACTTACCACTATGCCACTGCACCTACCTGAACCCCTGTGTACATTTTTCCCGCCATCGTGCAGGAAGTACACACGCACACATGAATGGTTGTAAGAAAGCTAGGCCTTGGGTAGTAACGAGCCTGTTGCGCCAAAAATTGTATTTTTGTATGTGAGATAGGAGGGAAGACGTGTCCTCAATCTAAGACAGCTATTCCAATACGGTAGCGAAGATGAAGTCAACATTGAAGCTTACAGTCCCAGTTAGGAAGAACAACCTACTGAAGCTATTCCGACATGTTCAGACAACAGTCAAAACAGTCTAGAAGGCTTAGAAAAGTCAAGGGTTAGTTAGGCCCCTTGAACAGAGGTGGTGTGGGATAAACCGAAAGGCCAAAGCGGTCAAGCAAATAATAGATACTGATGGCCCCATATTCCAGGGATATCCTGAAAAAAATTGGAGATGGAGAATCTAGAGAATCACGGAAAGCCCTTCGGGTTAGGGGTCAGAATATACGGCATGCCTGTCGTAGAAGGCGACTAAAATCCACTCCCCGTATACCGAGTGTAAAGCGTATACAAACAACAAAAATGCAATGAGTACAACAAAAAGATTTAATACCCCAGGTGGCAATTCAGTTTCACTGGAAAATCCACCCTCTACGGAGGTCGGCTCTACGGATTCTGGGGAGAGCCAATTATTGCAAATGTGTAACCCTTTCGGGAAAAGTTCAAGGTTAACGAGGTCACCTACATCTGGATCTCAAAAAAATATATGTGTCTTGAGGAGCTCGACAACACCAGAAGTGACGACCCACCAAAAACGAGACTCAATGAAAAATAAGAGCCTAAAGGAAGAAAACGACGTTCTTCGAACAAGGCTTAACAATGTCGAACTGCTCTGCGAAGAGCTTCGTAAAGAAATTCTCCATCTAAAGGAAGAAAATATGATTCTGAAGAGTTCATTTAAAATACCTAATGAGCCAAAACCAAGTTCAAACGGCCCCGTGAATTCGGAATACCACACGGATGAAGAAGAATTCAGTCGCGAAACTGACTGGATCTTAAAGAAAATACCAGCAAAAAAGAGGAAAGCTGTATCCTCTCCTGAAATAATAAACCGCGACAAAGAGATTATTAATAAAGCGAAACAGCTAAGACAACGTCCCCCACCGCCAATTAATGTGATCGGTATTGACGACTTTAACAAGTTGCATACCTTGATAAAATCGTTGCTATTATCGGACTACCAAGTAACTTCGCTAAGAAAAAAATACATGGAAAGTCTGCGTTAAAGACCCTGAAAGTTACCGTCTATTATCTCGCAAGCTTAATACCGATAAAATAGAATGGTATTCCTTTGAAAAAAAAAACTGAAAGGCCTTTACGCGTTGTAGCTAGAGGGTTACATGCGTCGTGCTTAAAGGATGACATTGTAAACGATCTGAAAAACAGGCATTATAAAGTCATAGATGCCGTTAACATTGTCAAGCGAGACCAACAGCAAAAAGATGGCGAAGGAAATGTGATAAAACGCGGTCTTCCTTTATTTATACTCACCCTCGATAGAACAGAAAGTTTGAACAAAATTTATGAAATAAAAACAATACTTAATATTGTAGTAAAAATAGAGCCTATGCGTAAGGATTCCAAACTAGTTCCCCAGTGCAAGCGCTGCCAAGGATACAATCATACGCAAAGCTATTGTCAAAAAGAACCGCGGTGTGTAAAATGTGCCGGAAATCATCTGACGGTAGATTGTATGTCAGATAAGAAAACTCTTGCTATCTGCATTAACTGTAAAGGCAATCATCCGGCAAATTATCGCGGCTGCGAAGTAGCTATAAAGTTGCAAAAAGACGGACGAAATTTAATAGTATTAATTCACAGAAATTAAATTTAAACAAACAAAAGCCTAAAATTCCGGTTAAAAATATGTCGAAGACAAAGCAGGCCATAATCGAAAAACCTAAATTTTCATAACCGGCCATCAGATATCCGTTCGGATCTTGTACATCCAAAACCAAATGTAGAAACATATGCTCAAGCTACAGTATCTAATAACTGTTAAGTGGCGCTACAGTCCGGGATGAACCTGGGCCTCAACCAACATGCCTCTCCAAATTGCCCGGTCCTTAGGTAACGGCCTCCAGCTGCGTACTCCAAGTTGGTTGAGGTCGGTTTCTACTTATGCGCGCCACTTAGGGCGAGGACTTCCTCTACTGCGGCCGACGTCTGGCTGGGAATCGAAGACTCTGCGAGCCGATGTATTGGTGTTCATTCTTTCTACATGTCCTAGCCATCTTAAAGGTCCAATACGGAGTTTTTTGACTATGGGTATGTCGCTGTACAGCTCGTATAGTTCGTGGTTGAATCTTCGTCTCCATAGCCCGTCAACGCGAACGAGACCGAAGATTTGCCGAAGAATTTTTCTCTCGAATCGACCAAGGATTCTTCATCCGCCGTAGAGCAGGACTGGGATGACCAGGGTCTTATATAGGATCTTCTTAGTAGTTCGAGTGAGGGCTTTTCTACTAAATTGCCTTCTTAGCCTGAATTCTTCGTTTGACTTCTGACGAGATGTTGTTGTCAGAGCTAATAGCGGAGCCGAGGTAGACAGAGTCCCGTACTACCTCAAAGTTATATCTGTCAATGGTGACGTTCTGTCCAATTCGTCGATGTTGTGAGTCCTTTCGTGATGACAGCATATACTTAGTTTTACCCTCATTTACTGCTAAACCCATTTTCGCCGCTTCCTTCTCTATACTAGCAAACGTGGCTATGACATCACGTTGAGTCCTACCAATGATGACAATATCGTCAGAGTATGCTAGTAGTTGCACCGACTTTTGGAAAATTGTGCCTCTGGTGTTGGCTTTGGAGTTTTGCACAATCCTCTCAAGAATCAGATTAAAGAAGTCACATGACAGCGCATCGCCTTGCTTAAATCCTTTTTTGGTATCGAATGTGTCGGTGAGGTCATTTCCGACCCTGATGGAGCAGCGAGAATTCTCTATCGTCATCCTACACAAACGGACAAGTTTGGGCGGTATACCAAAACTAGACATGGCTCTGTACAGTTCGTCTCTATAAATGCTGTCATATGCGGCTTTGAAATCGATGAATAGGTAGGGGTATCGATTTGGACTTCTTGGGTTTTTTCCAGGGTCTGCCGAAGTGTTAAAATTTGATCGGTTGTGGACTTTCCTGGCCTAAAACCACACTGATAAGGGCCAATCAGGTTGTTGGTAAACGGTTTCAGGCGTTCACATACTACAGCAGATAGGATCTTGTAGGCGATGTTGAGGAGACTTATGCCTCTGTAGTTGGCGCAGTTCAGAGGGTCTCCTTTTTTGTGGATCGGGCAAACGATGCTGAGGTTCCATTCTTCAGGCATATTTTCATCCGACCAGATTTGGCTTAAGAGTTGGTGGATGTTACTTACCAAGTCATCTCCGCCGGCCTTATAAAGCTCAGCGGGAAGGCCGTCATTTCCGGCAGCCTTATTAAGCTTGAGTTTAGATATAGCTATCCTCACTTCACTTAGGTCGGGTGGTTGGCAGTTTTCGCTGTCGTTGCCAATATTAAATGGTTCGTTCTGCCTGACAGCGGAATGTTGTTCGTCATCGCCGTTTAACAGTCTGCAGAAGTGGTTCTTCCATATCCTCAGCATCGACTGTGTCTCAACTACAATATTTCCTTGTTCATCTCGACAGGATTCTGTTCGAGCCTTGTGTCCTTGGCTTTGACGTTTTACACTTTGGTAAAACTTGCGAACATCGTTCCTGGAGTGGCACCTCTCTATATCCTCGATCGCGCGCTTTTCTTGCTCTTTTTTCTTCTTTCTGAAAAGCCAATGTTCTTCCCTTCTTCTTTGCCTATAGAGTTCAATGGCAGCTTTAGTCTTCACCTGCAGCTTAGCCTTGTAGGCCTCGTTCTTGGCTGCGAACATCTGTCGGCATTCCTCATCAAACCAGGGGTTTCTTGCTGGTGGGCGCGAGAAACCTAGCACATCAGTTGCGGCTGATCTAATGGCCTGTTGGCATCGTTGCCATTGCTCTTCGACATTCGATGCTGGTGGTATGGTGTTAATCGAGAGGTTAAGGGATACGCGTTGTGAGAAGGTCTTGGCGGTCTCTTGCGATTGCAGTCTTCCGACATTAAATTTAAATTGAACAGAGGTGGTGTGGGATAAACCGAAAGGCCAATGACAGCGGTCAAGCAAGTAGGAGATACTGATGGCCCCATATTAAAGGGATATCCTGAAAAAAAGTTGGAGCTGGCCCTCCAGGTTGCGGGTTGCGCTTTGGGTTATCTAGTGAATCACGGAAAGCCCCTATTATTACAAGACAACCAAAAGCCTCGCAAAGGTTGACGACCATGCTAAAAAAAAACAACGACGTTCCTATATTATATGAACCTAGGATGTTAGAACAGAAAAGTTTGGAGCCGACCAACTATTGAAGCCATAAGCTGCCATAGAGCAGACATTACTGCTATCTAGGAAATACAATGGGATGGGCTGTGTAAATGAAAAACTCGGATTCTTAACGGGTCCTCCATCTAACGTTTTTTTTTGCAACCAGCGCTTATTTCGTGAATGGTAACACTTAGCTCATGTCTGATTTGACAGATAATTAGTTTTATTCTTCCGCTAAACGAATATGTTGTGTATACGCTTGAACAACGCTGGGAAATATTGCGACATTACTTTGAAAATCATGGTAATGTTGCAGAATGTGTGCGAAAATTGCGTACGGATTTTGGAAGAAGAGAAGCACCGTCAGCTCCGTATGTTCGTTATCTTGTGAAAAAAGTGAAAGAAACTGTCATCATCGTCGATAAACCAAAGCTTGAAAAGCCAAAAACAGTGCGTACACCCGAGAATATTGCTGCTGTGGCAGAAAGTGTGCGTGAAGCGCCATCAACATCAATTCACCGTCGTTCTCAACAATTGAACATTTCGGAGACATCATTGAGACGAATTTTGCATAAAGACCTTGGTATGACGCCATACAGTGAATATTAGGATGCGGATATGCTATAAGTGCCGAACTGAGGCAAAACGTTCTTTACTTCGACGACATCAGCGAAAGCATCGTTTAAAATCAGCAGCAAAGCCAAGTTCCCCAACATAAGCCTTATATGCTCTTACGCTCCGATGGACAATTAGTATGGCAATGGTAAGGACTGTCTCTACGAGCTTCTGGACAGAACTTATCAGCGTCTAGGATGAGGTTAAAATTTACGCAAAGGTAGGTCAAGGGGACTTCTTCTGGTATACCACGTCTGGTAATGGGCTACAAATTGACTTCACTGGGGGATTTACTGCCACTATAGCCAGCTCATGGTTTCCTCAATTTGATATTCAAAAGAGGTCATGGCAGTCTCCAGATCAAGGAACAGTCAATCAAATTGATCATAGACAAGAGGTACGCATCCAGTATTTTGGGTGTCCGAAGTTTCTGAGGCGCTAACATCGAATCGGATCACTACCTTGATGCAGCCAAGTTAAGAATGCGGTTATCTACTACGCTACAACAAATGAGAAAAACTGTGAAAAAATTAACTTCGAAAGACTGAAATGGCAGGAGACTTCTCAGACCTTTGCGGGACGGCGCATCCCTTAAACATTACTACCAAAGTATCAGCATCTAATAAAAAAACCAATACCGATGGTGTCAACAAGCCTTAAGATCTGCTTTAACAGATAAGGTCGCTTTGTCCCGCTCAATAGCAAGAAACGTCTTGCTTGCCGACAGGTGCTCGCAGTCAAAAACGAGGCCTACAAAGCTTGTCTTGAAGACAAGAGATACCATTGAGCTGGTAACCCAATTGACAATTTTGATTTGAAAAGGTTCTATCGAACCTATTACCCCCCAGGAATATTATCTGCATAAGGCCTTATGGGACACCATTTGACACGCTTTAAAAGATCTGTATTCACACTTAGCAGAATCTATTTGTAGATAAGACTTACTTAAATATTGGTAAGCCTTACCGAAACTCGAAAATAACACAAATCTTATAGAAGGCTTCATGAAATAACATTTGACGAGCTTCATAAGACCTCTATTCACACACAGCTGAAGCTATTTGAAGGCCATACTTCTATTGGTAAGCCATACGGAAAGTAGAAAAAAAAGGGAAACTGAAGACGATATATCTTAACATTCAACACATTTCCGTAAGCATAATTTAAACTTATCCTAGGCTAAACCATCAAATCATCTTTGTTTATAGTCTGTGGATTAACGTGCCAAAGGTCTTAAGCAGACATCTGCCATACCTACTCCAAAAGCTTCAGGAAGTGATTGCTCCGATAAATTGAAAATTGGAGCCTAATAGAGCCAAAACTGGTAGGTACGTGTGCTTCTCATAACACAGATTAAGGAACTTCCACAAATCTTTGACAAATCGCACACAGACTTTAAAATCAGAAGGCTCAAAGATTAAGCTGTCATCTGTTAGAGAAAATGGGGATGTTTCTATTTCCTCCTGTAGAAGCCATTTGCATGATGGTCAAGGCTTGCGGAATTCATGGCTATAAGATAGTCTATCGCGTGACTATACGTAGGGTGTTGATGTGAGGTTTTACAAGATCGATTTTTACACCCGATGAGGATCTCTGCCTGAGACAAGGAGCCTTCCTTCGATCATTTGCATATTGCTTCTACCTATTCGGTTGCGATAGCTTGATTCTGAAATCGGAGGTTTGGCCTTCCATGTCATTCTTCTTAGATTCTTAGTTCCTCCTGGCTGGGCTCCAATGCTGATCCACTTGTCTGCTTATTGCCCACCACTCCCTGCCCTAAGGTAGGTTTAGTAGAATTACGGTCCGGTAGAGTAAGCATTTGGGGTTTGGAGTTAGGAGTTTTAATCGCAATTTGTTTCGCTAAACCTTGATAGCATCGTGCTTGCAAACCCTGACGATATTGAGATCATAGGTCTGACTCAACGTGATGTCATTGCCACGTTCGCTAAAGTATAGAGAAGGAATCAGCAAAATGGGTTTAAGACGAACGAGTTGAACAGATTGACACCATTGACAGATAAAACTATGAAGAAGTAAGGGACTTTGGCAAATCTGACAGGGGCATCTCGTCAGAAAGTTTGCCAACCGCTTTTACATAAAGCTAAGATGGCAATTTAGTAAGAAAGCCCTCGCTTTAACTGCTAGGGAGATTCTAAACAAGACCCTGATGATACCAGACCTGCTCTATGGCGCTGAAGCTTGGATCGTGTCAATACCGGATAAGGAAATCCTTGCTCGTTTTGAGCGAAAAGTTCTTCGAAAAATCTTCAGTCCCGTTTGCGTTGACTAGGCTATGAAGGCGAAGATTCAACCACTAGCTATACCATATGTATAACGACATACCCCTAGTGAAAAAAAGTCCGTGTTGGACGTTTAAGATGGCTAACACGTTTAGAGAAAACGGGCACCACCACTCCGGCTCGCAAATTCTTTTGATTCCCAGCCAGACGTGCGTTGGACGGAAGACCTCGCACTAAGTGGCGCCCAGTGGTAGAATAAAACCCAAATCATCATAAAGTGCGCAACTGGCGGTAGTTTTTTAAGGAGCAGGCTAATTCCTTCCTTAAGTAGCGCTACAGTTCAGAATGAATTTGGGCCATAACTAAAACGTATCTCTCTTCGACAACTGCCTTCAGTTGCGCACTAATTGTAGAACCTTTTTAGTTGAGGCCCAGGTTTCTTTCGGTTGTAGCGCCACTTAAAGGCTCGAAATTTGTTGTGTTTTTCACAGGACTAACATATACAAATTTTCGGCGCAACAGGCTCGTTAGTACCCAGGGCCTAGCTTTCTCACAACCATTCATGTGTGCGTGTGTACATCTTGCACGATGGCGGGACCTCCTGTTTTATGCCGACCTCGAACGGCTAAGTTGAGATAAGCTATTCCTGACAATTGATACTACTCGGACGATTTGTCAGATCATCACGAGAGGAGGGCCAGTAAAAAATCATTTAGTTCATCGCACTAACCATCGCGCCACTGAGCCCTCACAGGACTTAGCACTTGGAAATTAAATTTCTGGTAGTAACGGCCGATATTGGGTCTTAGACTTAGCTTTTCAATTCATTTTTTTAACACTATCAGATCTGTGTCGTAGCGACTCTAGAATACAATTACGCAAAGTGTTTTTTAAACTACTTTTACTAACATGCAGTTCAACTACATCGCTATTTGTATTGTAAACTCTACTCATGCGACTTATAGCCTCATGCATACCATAGTTGTATTTATGATTAGGTAAATGTAAAATATTTAGTCTACGAAGGTTATAGGAACCTCCACGGGTATTAAAACCAATAGCACTTAAAAGATCAGGAGCATCTATTTGTCCTGATAATATTTGGTGTAAGAAGACCATGTCATTGTTAAGTCTACGTTGAGACAAAGGCAACAACTGCAGCAGTTTAATTCGACACCTATACGGAGGCAAATTTTGTACATCATCCCATGGAAGTCCTCTCAAAGCAAATCTTATAAATTTACGTTGGACTGCCTCAATTCTATTTGAATGAACGACATAGAAGGGTGTCCACACCTGTGAGGCATACTCCAAGTGAGGGCGTACTAGACAATTATATAACGAAAGGGTGACATAAGGATCATTGAACTCTTTTGACCACCTTTTTATAAATCCCAACATAGAGTTGGATTTATTCACAATAACGTTTATGTGTTTATTAAACTCCAATTTAGGATCAAAATAAACACCAAGATCTTTAAAACTGTCTATACGACAGAGAGTGTGCCCCGACAGTGTATAACTAAAATTGGACGGAATACGTTTTCGTGAAAATTACATATGCTGGTACTTAGTGGGGTTCAGATTTAAACCGTTTTTAAAACACCATGTTGTAAAGCTATTTAAATCAGTTTGAAGTGAAAGCGAATCGCTTAGATCTCCTACACATTTGAAAATTTTCATGTCATCAGCATATATCAGTATTTTGCTCTCTCAAATACAAGCTTTTGCATCGTTAATAGCAAGAATAAATAAGATAGGGCCTAAATGACTACCTTGGGGTACTCCAGATTGGGCAAAAAAAGGGTTGGATTAAGAGCCTCTAAATTTTACCTGATAAGTTCTTAGTGAGATTCTCTGCGAATAAGTTAGATAAAATAATAGAGCTCGATATTTATTTTATTTTATTTTATTTTCGTGAATGCTTAATAACAGTAAGATACAATATCTTATTATTTAGTCATAAGCTAATTTAATAAAATTCAGCAAACTTCGTAAACTTCATAAAACTTAAACTAATTGATCATGAAACAAATTAAATTTTCTATCATAATTTTTGCAATTTTATTTAAACATTAATTGAAAAATAATTTCTTAAAGCCCTTTTAATACCTGTTACATTTTGAATTTCTCTTATGTACCGTGGTAAAGTATTCCAAAGGCGGACGGAATTTACAAAAAATTGACGCTCGGATGTAAGAAACGAGCATCGAGGATGAATCAATTGACGAGATCTTAATGAGGTTGCAATTTTAATTTTGTCAAAGCAGTATTGTGGTTGGTGTGTAAGCAGTATATCGGTTAACAATAGTAAGCTCCGAAGTTCAATATAATTTTCTAAAGGCATATTCAGCAGACGCGTAGCAAATCCAGATATTCTGTCGTATCTTCGTAGGCCAAAGACATAACGTACAGTACTATTAAAGGCGACATTGAGTTTTTGTTTGCTTACATAATTACAGTTGCAGTAAATTTCACAACCATATATCAAAATCGGAATTACCAGTGTTTTTGCAAGAAGTAAACGTATTTTAACCGGTGTGAAAGACTGAGTTACCCATAAATTACGTAGTACACCATATACCTTGCCGACAAGTATGTTTATATGGTTATTCCAAGTCAAAAAGCGGTTGAAAGTTACTCCGAGATTTTTTGCAGTTGCAACATATTGGATGGGAGCGTTGCTCAACACAATCGAAGGAAAATAAATAAGATCTAGACTTTTCCTTGAAATTACTATACATTTCGATTTTTTTGGATTTAAAATAAGGCCGTTTAATAGGGACCAATTTTCCACTTTCTCAAGGTCTTCGTTGACACATGAAACTCCATGCTCAATGAGCCCAAGGGTACAGCTATGGTACAATTGGACGTCATCTGCATACAAATGAGTAGAGCAATTTGTCATTAAAGATGGAAGTTCATTGACGTAGATTGAAAACAAAAGAGGACCGAGTATGGAACCCTGAGGAACACCGGAAACATTCGGTAGAAAATTAGACAAATTATCCCCAACTTGCACTGCTTGCTTTCTTTTAGTTAAGTATGAGAAAATAAGTTTCGTAGCATTTGACGAAAAATTAAAATTCTGCATAAGCTTTCTACATAGACTAACGTGATTGACTGTGTCGAAAGCCTTTGAGAAATCAAGCAGAACCAAAAACGTTACCTCATCTTTATCCAATGCTTGTCTGATGTCGTCAGTAACTTTTAAAAGAGCTGTGATACAACTGTGTTTTTTACGAAAACCAGATTGTTTCGGGGTAAGCATCGAGTTCGCCGTGAGATAAGCATTAATTTGTTTTTGTAAAATCCTTTCGAAGACTTTAGACAGATAGGGTAATATTGAGATTGGTCTAAATTCATCCCCTTTCCCATTTTTTGGAAATGGTATGATTTTAGCAGCCTTCCACAGGTCTGGAAACACACCTGACATCAGAATTGTATTAAACACAAAAGTAATATAAGGCAGCACTATTGGTAGAATCATATACAAACATTTAGGGTGAATTTCGTCCAGCCCAACAGCATTTGACTTTATAGAAAGGCAACTTTCAAGAACATCAGCACTATCGCGCAAAAACCAAAACCAGGGCGATCTGACTGATCTATAAACGGTAATGTGGTTTCTGTACTTGTAGGAACCAGTGTCACTGGTAAGGACACGAAAGTTTTGTTGAGAACGTTACCATCGACATTCTCAGCTTGTCCGTTCCGAGACTTGCCAATGCCAATGTTTCGTAAGTTTTTCCACAATTGTTGCCCATTTAAGGAGGTGCTTAAATGATTAGCGAACATTTGTGCTTTGACTTTACGTATTTCAGCTACAACTCTATTGCGAAGTGAACAATACAAATGTCGCAACTCATTCAACCGGTAACGCTTCCAAGTTTCATAAGCTTCATCACGTCGTTGAATTAAATACCGTATATTATGCGTAAACCATGGTTTATTACTTGGTTCAACAATTTTGGTTTTCAAGGGTACGTAAGTATCAAAAAGAATGTTTATATTTCGGGTAAGGAATTGTAACTGTTCATTTGAGGACGGCATGTAAAAAATACGATCCCAACTTGTATCACGAGTATGTTCTTCTAAATGCTGAACATTGATATTATTGAAATCTCGATATGTGACTTTCTTGCTGGAGTAACCAAAGCTAAATTTTAGTGTTAAGAAAATTAAATCATGCTTTGAGAAAGCGGGCGCAGAAAGTTGATCATACAAAGCTACGTCGTCTGTATTACTAACAAAAAACAAGTCCAACAGAGTTGCATCCCCACCAAAGTAATGAGTTGGTATAATTGTGTTAACTGGTCTTAAATTAAACGTTCGCATGTTATCAGTTAGAATATTAGAACTCAATAGGTTGCAATTAAAGTCTCCACATAGGACAATATTAGGCGAACCCAGCGAGATTCCCTCTAATAGTGTAAAAAGGGGTGAAAAGTCTATGTTCCTATTTGGCCTATATATTGCTCCTAAAAGTAAACTACCCTCATTGCCAACTAAATCAATGAACACATACTCAATACTGCTACCAGCATCAGATGAAAACTTTAGTTTGCATTTTATAGTCATTTTAACGTATATTGCTAAATTACATTTTTGAATTATTGTAAGAGAAGTTGGCTGGATATCCATCCGTTTTTCTCTTCGAATTGACAAAACTCCAAAAGCGTTTTGGGTCACTTTTAAGAGCGTTCTCCATATTGGCTATATAGCCATTATATAAACTATTTGACATCGCAGAGAATTCCTTAAAATAATTCAGATACTTATCATAGTCGTATTGATTCTGACTTTTAACAAAATTATTCCAGGCCCGGTTACGTATATTCCGAAGAGATTTAAGGTCTTTCGTGTACCAAGGATGCTGGATTTGAGCATTCTTAGAATGCTTGACTGGGATAGTTCTATCCATGCAATCTTTTATTAGAAGATAGAATTTGTTAACAGCTTCTTCTAAATTGGAGAGGCTGTCAATATTAACATTCGAAAGAATTATTTCTTCGGATAGCCTTTGAAAGTTCGCCTTCCGAAAGTCAAAAGAGTACGAACGATCATACGAGTCAGAATGTTCGTACAGATGTCCGCCTATGTCAATAAAAATATCTAATGGGGGATGAGTGGCGCGATGGTTAGTGCGATGAACTGCCGCGCAGGAGGTCTGGGTTCGATTCCCAGCCGTAGCAACACCTAAATGATTTTTCACTGGCCCTCCTCTCGTGATGATCTGACAAATCATCCGAGTAGTATCAATTGTCAAGAATAGCTTATCTCAACTTAGCCGTTCGGAGTCGGCATAAAACAGGAGGTCCCGCCATCGTGCAAGAAGTACACACGCACACATGAATGGTTGTGAGAAAGCTAGGCCCTGGGTACTAACGAGCCTGTTGCGCCAAAAATTTGTATTTTGTATTTGTAATGGGGGATGATTTTTGTCTATGTTAGTGATACTGGTACTAGATTCTAATACTGCAGTACTAACAGAGTCAGAAGAAAAAACTAAATCGAGAATTCGATTATTATGATTATACCCTATCCCATAGGGGGGTATATTAGTTTTCATACTTAGTTTGAAACATAGAGAAATAATTTTGCTAGATATACCTCAAAGTATATGGATCGACTCAGAATCGCTAGCTGTGTCGATTAAGCCATGTCTGTCTGTCCGTCCGTCCGTCCGTCTGTCCGTCTGTACGTCACCGATTTTTAGGCCTTAAATTTTGAGCTAGGATAATGAAATTTGGTATATAGGATCCTCGTCTCTGCCTACAGAACAAGTGTAAACATTTTTGAAATCCGCCCACTGCCACGCCACCTTTTAAGAAAAACTCAGTTTTTGACCAAACCGTAAGGAATTTTAAAAAAGTTTCTGAACAACATATTTAGACAATATTTATATCTATATTTCGTCCATATAAAGTTTTTTGCCACGCCCACTTTTTGGGGGCGTTTTCAATAAAAAACTGTTTTCGGTCAATTTTTAAATTTTTCGAAAAAAATTTTGATGCAGAATCATTAACATTATTAATATAAACATTTCGTCTATATACCATTTTAACCCACGCCCACTTTTTGGGGGCGTTTTTATATAAAAACCATTTTTATACCCTACCCCATAACATATGCAGGAGAAAACCTTGTCTTTTGTAGAACCGTAAAAGTGTTTTGTAAGCAGTCTGAAGAATTTGTTGTCACTAAATCATTTTTCTACTTTATCCACATCATGTTTTTAGCCATGCCCACTTTTTTGGGGATTTTAGTTTTATGGATAGGATGGGATAGGGTATTCAACGATACGCACAGCGGATTGTAGCCTTCTCATATGTTTTTTTAATACAGCTTGTTTGCTGTAAGTCAAATGATAAAATTTTGTCAAGTAATAGTAGCTCTTGTTGTGCAGAATCTTCAGATGGTATAAAGTGAGGTTCTCCCTCAGAAGGCACCCAATCTATGTGCGGCAAGTTAAAATCACCCAGTAACAAGATAGTACTGTCACAACAAGATAAGTCAAAGATGTATTCTAAAGCCTTTGATAGCTCAGAATACAGAGTACCAAGACGATAAGGGGAATGTACGCATTTGCGACATAAAGGTATTTATTTCCAATAGTTATCTTAACACAAATTATTTCGATATTAAGAATGAATGGAAAATCAATTTTCTCAGAGGTAAGGTGACTGCGAACCGCAGTAAGAACACCTCCTCCAAGCGCTTTAAGGTTATTTATGTGACGGTCATTCCTATATACTAAGAACTCATGATTAAAGAGTTCCGAGTCAAGTATACTGGCGTTAAGCCACGTTTCGGTTAAGGAGAATATGTCGTGTGAAAAGGCTTGAGAGTTTAGAAATATATTTTTTGCGTGTGCAAAGTTATATTTTTGCCACTAAGAATGGGCCCCCTGTTTAATGACGATTCCGAACGACAAATTCAGGAAGCTTCTCCTGAGAGTTTTATGCTCTTGGAAGTTTGTCCGACTTGAGAGAGGTACATTGCAAAAATGTAGGTATTGTCACTTTTCGGGACTAGAACAAAAGACCCCGCGCTTAGTAGTCGAACTCACTAACCACTGGGCCACTTCACCCACTTGCAACTTGATACAAGTCACTATGTGTGACATAAGGGGAAGTTGTTGCAAAGCTTTTAGTCAGACTTTAAGGCAATGTAAACCTTTTAAAAACGCCTTGTTTCAGCTCTTGCAAAGGCTGTCATATCCTCCAATTGTGGCAGGGACGAGTCCAAATTAAGCAGTTTCCACCAATAGTTCTGCCGACTCTGCTAAGGCTCGTTAATCCCCTCGTTAAAGCACTGGCAACGTACGTTTTTGTAATCAGCCTTCAAAATCTATTTTACAATGTTCCCCACTAATTGTCATCCAACGTTAGTTTACAACTCAACGTCTAAAATTCGTTCCCAAATTGTAACGGTCTATGTACCGCATTATTGAAATTAACATGTATCTCTAATCATTTGCATTTATCTCCCATTTATCCATCAGATACAATGTGCGCGCCATCGACCACAAATATAATCATCCGTGTCAGACCCGCCCGGGCGGCTCTTGCACCCACCCTTGTATAAAATGATTAAAAATAAGGTGAACTATAAATAAGGATACCGGTTAGACCAACCGTCCGACCAATGCCATTCGCACTAATTGCATGATTCCAGTATATCACCATCGCTACGAGTACCCCCTACCATCACATCGCCATCCAATCTCTCTCCAATCGATACGTACCGACATAAAATTAACCCTCACGCTCTTGACTATCCGCAACGACAACCCTCCCTCACCGACGATTGGTCCTGGCAAGTTCATTCATCCGTTCGATATCTATTCCTGATAAAAGGAATTTTCCTGAAATTATCTCAAATTAATTATAGTTGAGTACTTTTCTCATGCGCTCGCTACTCACTCTCTCTCTCTCGTTTTTGCTGTAATTAATGTCATCCATGTGTCAATTAACATCTTGAGTCGTTAAATTGAAAAAAAAATCGATACCAGGACTTCTATTATCAAAGAGGTCCATGTGGCGCAGTTTGGACAGTTATGCGATATGAATTCGATGGGAAATGGACTGCTTAACCCCTAGGGTCGGTTAGGAGAGCCGTTCATGGGTTAATTTGATGCAGTCAAGGTGAATGTCCACATTTGACCGTGTTCAAGGTGAGACTCGAGGAGTTCTCGTCATGCTGCGTATTGCTCACGAAGACAGGAGTTGCACGTACATGGTCGGGTGCATTACGCGAGAGCGCACATAATTAGTGCACGAGCAGTAAAGTTACCATGTGCACGGTCTGGAGACTTTCACGGTACGTTGGGTTCACCTTTTTCCTCTGCCATTGTCATTGCAGTAATGGGGGGTTCTAGAGGAATTCTAGTCACAGGGAAGAAAAATTGAATAAATAGGCTTGCAAGTGGAATGAGATTACCTGGTGGATCTATCCTGTGGATGTTCTGAGAGCAAACAAATAGCTACCACACGTAATGGTGGCCGGGGCTTGTCCGTGTAGTGGAGGATGAAACATGTCGTTTCATTTTCAGTGAAATAGAAAATATTTCTAAAGGATATTCGTTTGTTTTTTTAAATTTTTTTTTTGTTTATTCAGAGGTTGCTGAAGTTTACAGGTTTGAGTCAGCTTTAGGTCGATTACTTGAAAGGTGTTTTCACCTAGCTGATGTTGAACTCCGACTACAAGCCTTTCCGTTGCGAACGCTAGGTACCTTGTGCCTTGGTCGTATATGTTATGCGCGAACCCTTAGATTTGGTGGAGAGAGAGAGAGAGCAACAAGGCAGTTCTTACTCTTCTTAGACTCCTGCGAAAGAGTTCATAATATGTAGCCAATGTTGACTAAGAAAAGACCGGCCCTACACACAAAGTCGACTGTCGGAATTAAGAACACCATCAGGAACCGTAAGAAAGACAACCTCGAGCGCAATTCCGCTTATCGCCTCTAATAAACGTACTTGGTATAACGGAATTTAATAAGTTCCAAAGCCTCGTCAAAGGGACGATATCATCGACATTCAAGGTTGCGTCTTGGAGGAATAATACATCGAAACTCAACGTCGAGTCGATGACCATGAAGACAGACTACTGAGCAGTGTCTCGATAGCTAAACACCGATAAGGTCCAGTGGTATACTTTCGAAATAAAGTCAGACAGGCCACTCACAAATGAAGGGAGAAGCTAGGTTTGAGGCCCTATAAATGACAGTTATTTCATTTTATCAAGGTCCCAGTAAGGATGGGCAAAGTGAGCAACCGACATGAGCTGACCTGACATATTTGGTCATTAAGTCATGGCATGGTCGTAGTAATGTTGGACAAAGTGAATAACCAACATGAGCTGAGCTGACATATTTGGACATTAGGTCATGTCATGGTCCCAGTAAGGTTGGACAAAGTGAACAACCGACATTAGCTGACCTTACATTTTTGGACATTAGGTCATGTCATGGTCCCAGTAAGGTTGGACAAAGTGAACAACCGACATGAGCTGACCTGCCATATTTGGACAATAGGACATGTCAAGGGTTAGGCATGCCTCTTGAACAGAGATGGTGGTAAATGAAGGCCTCGCGTCTTAGACGTATCCAGTAAATTCAAACTGGCCCTCTATGTTAGAAGTTGTGATTTGTTTGAGCTTACTACCCCAGAAACTAGGAATACTTTGTCTGGAAACCCTCACGAAAGACGGCCTTAGGCTAATGGATTTGGCTGCGTGACGAAATGCGAAATTCCCAAACTTGATATATGAATAGGAGGACATGGTGGTCTTCAGACCAAGAAAAGACCAACAAATTGATCACATTGAGGTAGATAAGAGGCACGTATACAGTATTTTGGATATCCGAACATGCCGAGCAGCGATAAGGAGCATTTCCTTGTAGCAGCCGAGGTAAGCATGCTGACGAAGGTTCAATCACGTACAGCGTCACAGACCTGGTGTTAAAATTTTCCAAATGGGATGTTGAAGGTGGCTTCGAATTGTAGATCGAATGGACAGCAATATTCCGTTACAAAGAGATAGTAGACGGACTGGAGGAAGACCTCGCATTAAGCGGTATTTGCAAGAAGAAGCACATGTCAACCAACTTGGTGTCCAATTTTCGCAACAGGCAGTAAGCTAAAGCCCGTATAAATAGAGAGCCACATTGGTTATAGCACAGGTTCAGCCTGGACTTACTTACTTAAGTGGCGCTACAGTCCGGGATGAACCTGGGCCTCTACCAACATGCCTCTCCAAATGCCCGGTTCTTAGGTAACGGCCTCCAGCTGCGTATTCCAAGTTGGTTGAGGTCGGTTTCTACTTATGCGCGCCACTTAAGGCGAGGTCTTCCTCTACTGCGTCCTACGTCTGGCTGGGAATCGAAGACTATGTGAGCCGATGTATTGGTGATCACTCGTTACACATGTCCCAGCCATCTAAACGTCCAATGCGGAGCGGAGTTTTTTGACCAGGGGCATGTCGCTGTACAGCTCGTATAGTTCTTAGTTGAATCTTAGCCTAATAGCCCGTCAACGCAAACGGGACCGAAGATTTTTTTAAGATTTTTTCTATCGAATCGACCAAGGATTTCTTCATCCGCTTTTGATACGGTCCATGCTTCAGCGCCGTAAAGCAGGACTGGGATGATCAAGGTCTTATGTAGGATCTCCTTAGTAGTTCGAGTAAGGGCTTCACGATGAAATTATCTTCTTAGCCCGAAGAAACAGCGGTTGGCAAGAGTAATTCTTCGTTTGATTTCTGACGAAATGTTGTTGTGAGAGTTAATAGATGAGCCGAGCTTGACAAAGTCCGGTACTACCTCAAGGTTATATCTGCCAATGGAGAAGTTCTGTCTAATTCATCGATGTTGAGTGCCCTTTCGTGTTGTGTTGGTCTAACCCTCATTTACAGCTAAACCCATTTTTGCCGCTTCCTTCTCTATACTAGCGAACGTGGCTATGACATCACGTTGAGTCCTACCGATGTCAATATCGTCGGCGTATGCTAGTTTGGAAAATTGTACCGCTGGTGTTGGCTCGGGAGTTTTGCACAATCCTCTCAAGAATCAAATGTAAGAAGTCACATGACAGCGCATCGTCTTGCCTGAATCCTTTTTTGGAATCGAATGTGCCGGGAGGTCGTTTCTGACCCTGATGGAGCAGCGAGAATTCTCCATCGTCATCCTACACAAACGGACGAGTTTGGGCGGTATACCAAAACAAGACATGGCTCTGTATAGTTCGTCTCTATAAATGCTGTCGTATGCGGCTTTGAAATCGATAAATAGTTGGTGGGTATCGATTTGTACTTCTTGAGTTTTTTCCAGGATCTGCCGAAGTGTGAAAATTTGATCGGTTGTGGACTTTCCTGGCATAAAACCACACTGATAAGGGCTGATCAGGTTGTTGGAAACGGTTTCAGGCGTTCACATATTACGGCAGATAGGATCTTGTAGGCGATGTTGAGCAGACTTATGCCTCTGTAGTTGGCGCAGTTGAGAGGGTCTCCTTTTTTGTGGATCGGGCAAACCATGCTGAGGTTCCATTTTTCAGGCATACTTTCATCCGACCAGATTTGGCTTATGAGTTGGTGGATGTTACTTACCAAGTCATCTCCGCCAGCTTTATAAAGCTCGACGGGAAGGCGGTCATTTCCGGCGGCCTTATTAAGCTTGAGTTTAGATATTGCTATCCTCACTTCACTCAGGTCGTGTGGTTGGCAGTTTTCGTTTTATTCTCCGACAATACTGCAAAAGATGTCTTCTCTTCCTACCTTTGCGTTAAAATCTCCCAGCACGATTTTCACATCGTACTTTGGTAGTCGCTCATAGGTTTTATCAAGGAGCTCGTAGAAGCAATCCTTAGTTGTATCATCTTTTTCCTCCGTAGGAGCATGAGCGCATACAAGGCTTATGTTGGCGAATTTGGCCTTGATGCGGATTGTTACAATGCGTTCGCTAATGGCTTGGAAACATAAGACTTCTTGCCTAAATCTGGCACTTATAACAAATCCGCATCCGAATAGTCGCTGTTTCTGCTCACTATAACACGGTCCATAGTAGACGTCACAGTTTTTCATCCTCTTTTTGCCCGGCCCATCCCGTCGTATTTCCTGGATAGTAGTAATATCTGCCTTTTAGCAGTTTAGGGCTTCCGTTAGTTGTTCGCCTGCACCTCTCCTATTTAATGTTCTCACATTCCAGGTGCAGATACGAACGTCAGCCTGGACAGCTTCAGTAAAAAAGAAGGTAAGTCTGATACTATGAAGATATTGGGCATCAGTTAAACCCTTATCGCCCAAAATGCTCGCCAGTTCAACACATGTAATAGTCTTATGTTGCGACTCAAAAATATGCCTCGAGTTAGTCCCAAAGGTAGAAAACTCCATTCCCCAACTTGAAGAGCTCAATGGAAGTCACCTAAGCCGTACGTACCTAAAGCGGCCATATAAAATAGTAAGGAAAGCCTTTTCCTCCTGTACCGAGTAAACTTGTAATGGAAGACATAAATGGATCGAACAATCCCCAGGGTAGCTATTTCTGACGACTAGACACAGAAATATCGAACATCGATGTACTCCACAGATTCCGAGTAAATTTGTTATCAAGGACATAAACGAGAAGACGGACTTTGCAATGGTTTGGTCGGCACAAAACCTTTAATGATTCGATTGGACCGTCTGCTCCTAAACATATTTTATTTGGATCACTCCATTTATAAGAATTTGTCTACGTTCACTTGAATAATCCTTTTACCAACCCTGACTAAAAAAACCCTATGCCTATGTAGGCACATCTTCCAGAGAGCAGAATGATATAAAATTTGTAAGATATTCGATACCTCCAACCAACCCCACTCCCACTCAGGGAAAACTACTTTCTCATTAAAGGATTTATTGATCCTTCGTCCACAACTGGCATGTTTTCTCTTTTTTTTCGTTCATTTTTGTTCCATTGAAGCTCCTCTGCCTTTTTCTTATGAAAGCCATTACCTTTCATGACGGTCCTTTCCGAAATGAAAAATCAATTTCAGGAGTGGCCTCCTTTTTTTTGTGCCAGTCAAAACCATTGACTGGTAGGTAGTCTTTATACTCCGTCCGACTTTTATAGTTACATCATGGAAGTAGAATGAAATTTTTAAATGGATACCTTCACACACACACAGAATGAGAATCATTATTCTGGCCACACTAAAAGCCTTTTTTTTTGTCTATTCTTCCTCCTCCTTCTGCTGAATAGTGACTATCGCCATTCACACATTAAGCACCCCTTGCAATATGTCTAATGTCTGCCACCCCATTTATCCTTTTTCTCACCTTTTCACCATCCTGATTCTTTTTGTTTTATTTTTTGTCCTTTTTTTACGTCGCAGAGCTATGTGCCTGTGTGGAAATTTATTGCACAAGAAATGACATAATTACCCGTGAACAAGAGGTGGGTTGGTGGTAGTACGACGATGGTAACCCTACACGGTTACCATGGTACGACCTCAAACTAATTTTCAAATTGAATTTTCGGTTAACATACAACGTGCAGTGGGGACTGAGGGAGGGCTTGACAATAATTTTTTTCTTAGGAGTAGATGGGGTACAACCAACCAGAGAATATTTTTATAAAAAAAAAATAGGCTGCCAGAATTTTTTTCAACTCGAGCTCGAGGTATTATTCACTTGGAAACTTTGGGCTAATTTCGCTGTCTCACGCGGTTTCTGTTTTGCTAGCCGGTCTCCATGGAAACGGAGAGGTCGTGTAGCATGGAAAATAACGGAGAAAAAAAATATGGAAATGTATTTCCATGGAAATTTATGTGCCGGCTGGTGATGGTGTGGTGGTGGTAGTAGAGCTGTCTTGTGTACATATATCCTTCGGTACAATTGCTGAGTGACACCGGTCGATTTGGTTTGCTGTCAGAAGGTCATAGTGTCAGAGGGGTACATGGTTTTTTTTTTATTTATTTGTCGAAAAGTTTATTCTCGAAGGGGGGAGGAGGAGTAGGGAGGCATTGTGGGAAACTTTCTTTTGACATTGCCTGTATGCTAGTGTTTTCTGGGCAGGTGCTGCTTAAGGCGAAGTTTGATGATTTCGGCAAAGTGCCAGGACAATAAAAATGTCAAAAAACGGACCGCAGGTTTTGGTATTAGTGTCGAGCTAATGGGTATCCTCAATTTTAGTGGGAAATTAAGCGGTTTTTACTAGGGAATGAGCTCATGAAGTTAATATTAAGCGCTTTTTAGGAAACGTCAATATGCAAACATTGAATAACTTTGACATTTATCATCCGATTGACTTGAGTCATTACCAAATGTATAAATCGAACGTGATGAATGAGATATCCTGAGGCAGCAACTTACAAACAAAGTTTAGTTCAAGAAAGACTGGAGTATACGTGGTGCACCATATTTTATTTCGGTATGCAAACATTGAATGATGGTTGGGTGTTGTAGAACGAGGGTAGACTCTGATAGGCTTTAACTTGACAATGCCAAGTGCTCGCAACTCTGACTACACGTCAAATGTGCTAATTTTTTACCTCCAAGTGACCATCGGGTACTGGTCTCATCCAACCGGATTTGAGTTGCTAAACGATAAGTGCGAGTGTTGATAACATGACGTAAAACAGCAACACTATGAACACCCTGGTCAGAATGGAGCGGAATGAATACCCGGTCTGCCTCCCCAGGCGAACCTAGATGAGCTGCTTCGACATATTCGGACAGGTTATCTAGGAATTTCAAGGGTAGGTCAGGCCCCTTGAACAGAGATGGTGGCGGATGAACCGAAAGGTCAAAGGCAGCGCTTAATCCCGTAGTGGATACTGATGGCCCCATGTCCTCGGGTATCAAATAAACTACCCACCCATGGAAAAAAAACCATTGTTACGAAGCAACTAATAGCCTCGGAAAGGACTGATATTACTGTTGACGTCCCTGCTTAACGAAAAAAGGACAACGATGGTCGTATCTGCACCTGGAATGTGAGAACATTAAACAGGAGAGGTTCAGGCGAACAACTAGCGGAAGCCCTAAACTGCTACAAAGCAGACATTACTGCCATCCAGGAAATACGATGGGTTGGACCGGGCAAAACGAGGATGAAAAACTGTGACATCTATTTACTATGGACCTTGTTATAGTGAGCAGAAACAGCGACTATACGGATGCGGATTTGTTATAGGTGCCAGACTTAGGCCAGAAGTCTTAAATTTCCAAGACTTTAGCGAACGCATTGTAACAATCCGCGTCAAGGCCAAATTCGCCAACATAAGCCTTATATGCGCTCATGCTCCGACGGAGGAAAAAGATGATACAACTAAGGATTGCTTCTACGAGCTCCTTGACAAAACCTATGAGCGACTGACAAAGTACGATGTGAAAATCGTGCTGGGAGATTTTAATGCAAAGGTAGGAAGAGAAGACATCTTTAGTAGTATTGTCGGAAAATATAGCCTACACGACAACACGCCTGGTAACGGACTAAGACTTCGCTACGGAACGAAATGCCACTATAGGCAGCACACGGTTTCCTCACCTCGATATCCATGAGGGGCGTGGCGGTCTCCAGACCAACGAACAGTCAACCAAATTGATCACATTGCGATAGACAAGAGGCACGCATCCAGTATTTTGGATGACCGAACATTCCGAGGGGCTAACATCGACTCGGACCATAACCTTGATGCAGCCAAGGTCCAAGGTAAGGATACGGATATCCACCACGCCACAAAAAACCAGAAATACTGTGAAAAAATTTAATGAGACTACAATCGCAAGAGACCGCCAAGAACTTCGCGCAACGCCTATCCCTTAACCTCTCGATTCACACCATACCACCAACATCTAATGTCGAAGAACAATGGCAACGATGCCAACAAGCCATTAGATCAGCCCCAACTGATGTTCTCGGTTTCTCGCTACCACCAGCAAGAAACTCCTGGTTTGGTGAGAAATGCCGACAGATGATCGCAGCCAAGAACGAGGCCTACAAGGCTAAGCTGCAGGTGAAGCCGAGATCTGCCATTGAGCTCTATAGGTATAGAAGGCTTTTCAAAAAGAAGAAATAAGAACAAGAAAAGCGCCCGATCGAGGATATAGAGAGGTGCCACTCCAGGAACGATGTTTGCAAGTTTTACCAAAATGTAAAACGTCAAAGCCAAGGATACAAGGCTCGAACAGAATCCTGTCGAGATGAACAAGAAAATATTGCATCGAACCGTTTAATATTGGCAGCGGCAGCGAAAACTGCCAACCACCCGACCAAGCTTAATAAGGCCGCCAGAAGTGACGGCCTTCCCGCTGGAGGAGGTGGCTTGATGAGTAACACCTATCAACTCATAAGCCAAATCTGGTCCGATTAAAGTATGCCTGAAGAATGGAACATCAGCATCGTTTGCCCGATCCACAAAAAAGGAGACCCTCTGAACTGCGCCAACTACAGAGGCAGATGTCTCCTCAACATCTCCTACAAGATCCTATCTGCCGTAATATGTGAACGCCTGAAACCGTTTACCAACAATCTGATCGGCCCTTATCAGTGTGGTTTTAGGCCAGGAAAGTCCACAATCGATCAAATTTTCACACTTCGGCAGATCCTGGAAAAAACCTATGAAGTCCAAATCGATACCCACCACCTATTAATCGATTTCAAAGTCGCATACGACAGCATTTATGGAGACGAACTATACAGAGCCATGTCTAGTTTTGGTATATTGCCAAAACTCGTCCGTTTGTGTAGGATGACTATGGAGAATTCTCGCTGCCATCAGGATCGGAAATGGCCTCACCGACACATTCGATTCCAAAATAGGATTCAGGCAAGACGATGCGCTGTCATGTGACTTCTTCAACTTGATTCTTGAGAGGATTGTGCAAAACTCCCGAGCCAACACCAGAGGCACAATTTTCCAAAAATCGGTGCAACTACTAGCATACGCCGACGATATTGACATCATTGGTAGGACTCAACGTGATGTCATAGCCACGTTTGCTAGTATAGAGAAGGAAACGGATAAAATAGGTTTGACAGTGAATGAGGGTAAGACAAAGTATAAGCTGTCAAGATGAAAGGACACACAACATCGACGAATTGCACAGAACGTCACTATTGGCAAATATAACCTTGAGGCAGTACGGGACTTTGTCTACCTCGGCTCCGCTATTAACTCTGACAACAACATTTCATCAGAAATCAAACGAAGAATTACACTTGCCAACCGCTGTTTCTTCGGGCTAAAAAGGCAATTCAGTAGTAAAGCCCTCACTCGATCTACTAAGGGGATCCTATATAAGGCCCTGATTATCCCAGTCCTGCCCTATGGCGCTGAAGCATGGACGGTATCAAAAGCGGATGAAGAAATCCTTAGTCGATTCGAGAGAAAAATTCTTCGAAAAATCTTCGGTCCCGTTTGCGTTGACGGGCTATGGAGACGAATATTCAACCAAGAACTATACGAACTGTATAGCGACATACCCCTGGTCAAAAAACTCCGCATTGGACGTTTAAGATGGCTAGGACATGTAGAACGAATGGACACCAATACTCCGGCTCACAGAGTCTTCGATTCCCAGCCAGACGTCGGACGCAGTAGAGGAAGACCTCGCCTTAAGTGGCGCGCACAAGTGGAAACCGACCTCAACCAACTTGGAGTGCGCAACTGGAGGCAGTAAGCTAAGGACCGGACTAACTGAAGTGGCATTCTGGTTGAGGCCTAGGTACATTCCGGACTGTTCAACTTAACAGCACAATTTGCTTCCACATTTCCTACAATATTGTATCTGCTGTAGTTTACCAACAACTTGATAAGCCGTGTGTGGTTTTAGTTTTGGTATACCGCCCAAACTTGTCCTTCCGTGAGGGAAGACGTGTCTAATTACTTCACTGAAACATTCTATTCGAAAAGAATGATTAAGACAAGGTGATGGGATTTTTTCAATATTTCTATTGAAAGGTGCTAAGAGGCTGTATTACTAAGCCCTTAACCGAACTACCAATGAAACTATATATCAGATCCTGATTATTCAAGTTCTGCTCTACGGCCGACACTAAATCATCGACCATATCTAAGTTTTTGGCGAAAAATTTGCTGTTTTCACCGCTGCGCCTTTATTCAAGTTCTGCTCTACAGCCGGCACTAAATCATCGACCACATCCAAGTTTTTGCCGAAAAATGAGCTGTTTTCACCACTACACCTCTTATAAAAGTCTGATAAACATCCAAGAGTATAAAATTCTCATGAGAAGCTTTTGAAATTTGACGGTCGGATACGGAGTTAAGCAGGAGGTTCTCTTCCTTGTTGCAAAAATAATAACATTGCACCCACACAAATGAAGTGAGAAGCTAGGCTTGAGACCATGTATGCGAGATATTTCTTTTTTTTCTGAACAGAGTTGAAAAATTCCTAGGCACAGGTAGAAACTGACATCAACCCTTTACATGTAATAGCACAAGGAGGTTATGTTGTACAAGGTTTTAGGATGAAAGTGCCACTTAAATACAACAAAAACTCAAACACGTATCGTGCCTATTTATAAGATTTAAGTCCAAAAACCCATCGAGAAACTCCTATTAATCACCAGTACCTGCAGCTATATAAAGCTTTGAAAATAAATTTGAATTTCAAAACCAACCTCACGTTGGGCGCCAATTAGAAACCAACAACCAATAGCTTCCATAATTGCGTAATATGCTCTTCAATTGTTTCTTTCTCCATGAATATTCCAAGCTAAATGACCTGTTATACCTCTTAATTGTACCATTCCTCCCCCCTGAGCATGTCCATTTACATTAAGCAGGCAATTTAGGATGTAGCAACGAAAAAAGAAAAACGCAATCCTAACCACAAATGACATCACGCAACGTGTCCACTCTTGGTTGGGCAATCGAAACGGTCACTGTTACTCTTTATTTATTCAAATCCTTCACCCCTTTCCACAATTCCTTATCAAAACTTAATGCGTGTAGCATTTCCTTTGAAAAAAACTCGATACCTACTTAAAAAGCAGACATATTGCATGCGTTTCCAACCTGTCCAAGTACTTCGGCACGAGGAATTATTTACAGCAAAACAATCGCCCCTCCCCCTTCGCAATAGGAAAATAGAACAAAAGAGAGGAGATAATAATTGTTACATGAAGAAATGGAACTCGTTAAAAATTTAAGGACTCCCCAACCATCGGCATACAGAGCGCCAAGTTTCAAGTGCCACCTGTCTGTCAAAGGCGCATATAAAGTACGTAAAGCAAGAAAGTTGATTGCCTCCCACAATTGTCTTGTCTTGTCTTGTCTTGTCCTGTTGGCTTGTGTTGTCTTTCTATTTCGTTTCTATTGATTTTTTTGCCTGCCTCCTGTTTTTTTTTGTTTGTGTCCTTCTTTACCCACCCGCGCTTTTGTGTTGTCCTATCTATGGTGAACGGTATTTTTTTATCGCCCTAGCCGAAATAGGTATATCAAATTATTCACATGGACAGAAAAATCAATAGTCATCCACTCACGACAGGATGTGGACAAGGATATTCATGGGCTGGCATATAGGGAGGTTTTTAGTTTCCCATTCTCCCGTTTGTTGTGTGAGTGTGTTATGTCGGAAGACCTGAATGTCCTTTATATGTGTCTTTTGAATGTGACTCCTGTCTTCACTCGCAGGTAGGCATTGGCATGGGCATGGCAAGGCAATATCAAAACGTACTCGGTTAAGTGGGTTGATAGGGAAATCGATGTACCATAGCACATGGGTGGGTGTGTATGTGTGTGGTTCGATTGAATATGCTAACTATTTATGTCCTTAGAGAGCATCTATCTAGTTACTAAGTTGATGATGATATAACAAAAAGTTCTTTTTTTTATGTGGCTTGTCTTTGCGTAATAATTACAGTTTTATTAGTTCCGTTCGATGTAGGACTATAACATCCTCGTAGACTGGTATATGTGTGATATTTTATGCAGAGCTCGTTTGGTAGGTGGATATGGCCGGTTGGATGTTATAATTTGCCGACACACATGCAATACAGCACATGTCCGGGAACTGTGGGTAGTACTACAATTTATTAGAATCATGGAGTGTGTCTACGTTGCATGTGGTCGAATGCCAATACGTGAGTCGTATACCGCACACGGAGGGAGGGGAATGAGGAAGTAATAGAAGCTTTATAGGTTGCATTCTATATTAAGAGGCAGAATTCGATATTCCGCAGCTGTATGTATCTCGTGGTCATTTTAAATGAATTTATTTATTTAACATGTGAAACCGAGTTGTAACAATTTGTGAGGGAAGATTGTCCTCGTGTTGGGCGCCAGTTTTTTTTTTGTTTAAATATCATTCTAGTTTTGGTTTCATTTGTTAAATCTAAATGTAGATGGTAAGCTTGATTCGATTTTGGATGTCATTAAATGACGTTTATGGAATCATACAACTATCATGTACTTTTATAATATTCAAGTTAATGTGCTCGGTCAAAATGCCCGATTCGGCTAGAACCAAGGGACTATCCATTATGTGGTTCAATGGAAAACAAATTATTTTCCCGTTTTTCCAATTAAAGAACTTAAAATATTTCTGAGATCAGGAGTCCATACTTTAAAGACGGCGCCTCCTCATCTTGGCATATGGGGTTCATAGGTACCGTTCGGTCCTTTTTATGCAGACATAATGATATCAGCCACCGATATGGAGTCCTATTGACTGTTACGCCTACTCTGATGAAAAATGGCCCAATGTCCTTAGCTATCTGCCTCCAGGTTCGCACTCCAAGTTGGTTGAGGTTGGTTTCTACTTATGCGAGCCACTTAAGGCGAGGTCTTCCTCTACTGCGTCCGACGTCTGGCTTGGAATCGAAGACTCTGCGAGCCGGAGTATTGGTGTCCATTCGTTCTACATGTCCTAGCCATCTTAAACGTCCAATGCGGAGTTTTTTTGACCAGGGGTAGTGTACAGCTTGTATAGTTCTTGGTTGAATCTTCGTCTCCAAAGGCCGTCAACGCAAACGGGTCCGAAGAATTTCTCTCTCGAATCGACCAAGGATTTCTTCATCCGCTTTTGATACGGTCCATGCTTCAGCGCCGTAGAGCAGGACTGGGATGATCAGGGTATTATAAAAGATCTCCTTGCCTTCTTAGCCTGAATTCTTCGTTTGATTTCTGACGAGATGTTGTTGTCAGAGTTAATCGCGGACACGAGGTAGACAAAGTCCCGTACTACCTCAAAGTTATATCTGTCAATGGTGACGTTCTGTCCGATTCGACTATGTTGTGAGTCCTTTCGTGATGACAGCATATACTTAGTCTTACCCTCATTTACTGCTAAACCCATTTTTTCCACTTCCTTCTCTTTACAAGCAAACGTGGCTATGACATCACGTTGAGTTCTACCAATGATGTCAATATCGTCGGCGTAAGCTAGTAGTTGCACCGATTTTTGGAAAATTGTGCCTCTGGTGTTGGCTCGGGAGTTTTGCACAATCCTCTCAAGAATCAAATTGAAGATCTCACATGACAGCGCATCGCCTTGCCTAAATCCGACCTCACCGAATGTGTCGGTGAGGTCGTTTCCGACCCTGATGAAGCAGCGAGAATTCTCCATCGTCATCCTACACAAACGGACGAGTTTGGGCAGTATACCACAACTAGACATGGCTCTGTATAGTTCGTCTCTATAAATGCTGTCGTATGCGGCTTTGAAATCGATAAATGGGTGGTGGGTGTCGATTTGGACTTCTTGGGTTTTTCCAGGATCTCCCGAAGTATGAAAATTTGATCGGTTGTGGACTTTTCTGCCCTAAAACCACAATGTTAAGGGCCGATCAGGTTGTTGGTAAACGGTTTCAGGCATTCACATATTACGGCAGATAGGATCTTGTAGGCGATGTTGAGGAGACTGTCTCTGTAGTTGGCACTTTGGTAAAACTTTCGAACATCGTCTTGGAGTGGCACCTCTCTATATCCTCGATCGCGCGCTTTTCTTGCTCTTTTTTCTTCTTTCTGAAAGCCGATGTTCTTCCCATCTTCTTTGCCTATAGAGCTCAATGGCTGCTCTCGTCTTCACCTGCAGCTTAGCCTTGTAGGCCTCGTTCTTGGCTGCGAGCATCTGTCGGCATTCCTCATCAAACCAGGGGTTTCTTGCTGGTGGGCGCGATAAATTTAGCACAGCAGTTGCGGCTGATCTAACGGCCTGTTGGCATCGTTGCCATTGCTCTTCGACATTCGATGATGGTGGTATGGTATGAATCGAGAGGGTTAAGGGATACGCGTTGTGCGAAGGTCTTGGAGGTCTCTTGCGATTGCAGTCTTCCGACATTAAATTTTTTTACAGTATTTCTGGATTGTTGTGGCGTGGTGGATATCCGCATTCTTACCTTGGCTGCTACAAGGTAGTGATCCGAGTCGATGTTAGCTCCTCGGAATGTTCGAACATCCAAAATACTGGATGCGTGCCTCTTATCTATCGCAATGTGATCAATTTGGTTGACCGTTCGTTGATCTGGAGACCGCCATGTCCCCTTATGGATATCGAGGTGAGGAAACCGTGTGCTGGCTATAGTGGCGTTTCGTTCCGTAGCGAAATCAATTAGCCTAAGTCCGTAACCAGACGTGTTGTCGTGTAGGCTTTGGTTTCCGACAATACTTCTAAAGATGTCTTCTCTTCCTACCTTTGCGTTAAAATCTCCCAGCACGATTTTAACATCGTACTTCGGTAGTCGCTCATAGGTTTTGTCAAGGAGCTCGTAGAAGCAATCCTTAGCTGTATCATCTTTTTCCTCCGTCGGAGCATGAGCGCATATAAGGCTTATGTTGGCGAATTTGGCCTTGACGCGAATTGTTACAATGCGTTCGCTAAAGTCTTGGAAATTTAAGACTTCTGGCCTAAGTCTGGCACCTATAACAAATCCGCATCCGTATAGTAGCTGTTTCTGCTCACTATAACAAGGTCCATAGTAAATAGATGTCACAGTTTTTCATCCTCCTTTTGCCCGGCCCATCCCATCGTATTTCCTGGATGGCAGTAATGTCTTCTTTGTAGCAGTTTAGGGCTTCGGATAGTTGTTCGCGTGAACCTCTCCTGTTAAATGTTCTCACATTCCAGGTGCAGATTCGAATGTCGTTGTCCATTTTCGTTTAGCAGGGTCGTCAAGAGTAATATCAGTCCTTTTCGAGGCTATTAGTTTCTTCGTAATAATGGTTTTTTCTCCATGGGTGGGTAGTTCACCCAAAGCACAACCCCCAACCTGGAGGGCCAGTTCCAATTTATTAGATACGCTAGAATATGGGGCCATCAGTATCCACCACGGGATTGAGCGCTGCCGTTGACCTGTCGGTTCATCCGCCACCATCTCTGTTCAAGGGGCCTGACTTACCCTTGAAATTCCTAGATAACCTGTTGTCCGAATATGTTAAAGCAGCTCATCTAGGTTTGCCTGGGACGGCAGACCGGGTATTCATTCTGCGCCATTCTGATAAGGGTGTTTTTAGTGTTGCTGTATTACGTCTTGTTATCAACACTCGCACTTATCGTTATCATACCTGTGGAACTCCAATACAACCTTGAGATCCTATGCTACCATGGCTAGGCTACTAACCGCCATGACCAGTTTTCTGCGGTAAGTACACATCCCCAAGACATGTGCGGAAGTAGAAGTTGTATTCATCCCCAAAGTAGGAAAGAGCTCTCACATAAATCCGAAGGATCTCCATCCGGTCAGTCTATATGTTTCCTTATTAAAACCTTGGAAATATTAATTGATCTACACCTCCATACTAGAATAGAACCCACTGCACTCTCCAACTCCCAACATGCATATTGCAAGAGGAAGTCGGTTAAAACAGCGCTTTCAACAATGTCAAAGCGGAACAATCACTAATGCACTTTCGGATTTAAATGTCCACGATTCGTTGGGAGTGCTACTGTCAGCTACTCACAGGCAGATTCATTTACCCAAATCTTGGCGTTTCATCCGCACGTAGATCTATTAGCTGTGGCACCCCACAAGGTGGCGTTCTGTCTCCACTTCTCTGGAACTAGTTGTCAACGAGCTAGTACGAAATCTAGAAAGAAAAAGATGCAAAGTGATTGCTTACGCGGATGACATTGCAATAGCTATATCAGGGAAATACCTTAATACCCTTAGAGATCTATTACAAAATGGCCTCTCTGTACTCTCTAATTGGGCCGCCAAATGTGGACTCGGCGCGAACCCTCAAACTTAATGGCGTCAGCCTCAAGTCTCAAGTTCGCAGAATCAGCCAAATACCTGGATCTGGTTTCGGAAAAGAAACTGAACTGGATAGCCAACATCCAAGAACGCGTTCTGAATGCTAAGATTCTAAATTTTGCATAAAGATCTTGTTCTACCCCCATACAAGACCATGAAGCACCTTGACCTGAAAAGTCTCCGATTGGGTTCAGCAAAAGTTAGAAGAATATCCGAACTTATTTTCGACTATTGGAAAGCAGCAGTCCCACATGTGCTTCAAGAGACTCCATTGTATCCACAAGGGGTGATCGTGTGGTGTGGATTTCATGCCAGAGGTGTGATGAAAATGGTCGCCATGTTACGGTCTATGGAGTTCGCATTCGTGCCAAGCTGCAAGACTATTTTTGGCCAGAATTGAATGGAATTTATATTTGTATATGTTTTACCGTGATGGTGGAACATGGCACATAGTTAGTCAAACAATGGATCTATTGAAGTGGAAGTTCGATAATCGTGTAATCTCGAGATAAGGTCTGGTCGAATGGTCAGCCTGCTCAACGATTTAGCGCCGCTGGATTTCTTTTTACGGAGTTAAGTTAAGATGTTGGTTTATGAATAACGTTAGAGGAGCTCAGGAACGCGAAACTGCCAAAGTTTTGTCCAATTATTGAGGAAGAGTGGTGATTGGCTGGCAGTAGTCATATGAACCAAATCGAATTCAGCACTTGTACCACCCCTGGAATAAATTTCACCTCGTCATGTCGATTAGGCTCTGTTTTCTTTAAAAACTAAATTTTTACGTCCTTATTGAAAATCTTGGTTATAGTTGTACGTTGCTAAATAGTCTTCCAAACTCGGTTACAATTTTCATAATTCCCTGCGATAGCATGATTACTTTTGCCTACTTTCACATAATTATGAAATTTGATTAAAATGAGCTCAGCAGGTATCACATTTCACGTGCAGAAAGTCCTTATTAAAACAAACCATCGCGTGCCGTCCTGGACGCCAATTAGACAACCAACCATCTCCATCGTAATAGTCACAGCATGTGATCCCCTCCGCACCCTCCAAATGTAACCAAATCCACAGCAAACGCAAAAATCTGACGTAATCACTAAAAATATCCCCATCTCACGTGATACGGCAAATTTAAGCCCGTCTACGCGCCTCCCGGCTATATCCCTGCGAACGAGAACTGTTTTCGAAATCAATTTGAAAACCATTCAAACTTTACCTCATTGAAATCGCAGAGAAAACAACCGTGACCTAAATAAACCGCCACCGATGAAGGAATCTCCACACAATTGAATCCTATCACATTCAGCAACCAGCAGCCCAGGATCGGCAGCATTCGAAACAAAAACGCATCAAGGATATTTATACAATCGGAACATGAAGAGTGTTCTGAGTCGAAAACAAAAAATGTAAATCTCTCACGTAAAGGAGATTACGGTGTTGTCATTGTTGTATGCCCACCCCCCGCACCACCCACTACCACCATGACCACCGGCAGGACCAACACTCCGCAACAACAAGAACAAGCAGTGTAATCGATTTCCAAAATGTGTATATCGGTGTTCCCCAAGTCGCACTCCGTTCTTATCCCACCACCAAAAAACGTCATCGACGCGCACACCGTCGATCCGCCAGACTGGATATAATTCGTGTGCCAGCAGATAACAAGGATACGTTCCAAAGTTTTATCATCGACGTTGTCTTCGTACCAAGCTCCACCGATTGAAACGTACGTTGGTATCGACCAAAAAAACAGAAACATCGCCTGACAAGGATTTTCTTTTCCACCGTTCTTCCTTGTCGTCCTTCTTCGTAATGCTGGATTTGTGTGTGAGTGTGTAACTTTTCGGTGGGTGAATTAGTTTATACGAGTCGAACCGCTTGGATTTTCGATAAAAAGAAACCCGTAGCGGCGGATGTGGACAGGTTATACCTGAGTAGGTAGAACGCGAGACTCTTTAAGGCTTCCACCCCTTTCCGAAACACGAGCTCTACTTTTGAAGCAGCTATACTACTGATTGGTTATTGGTATCGTGGGGTACAGACTCGTACCGTGTGCCGTGTGTTGTTTTAGGGATTACAGGGAAAATCTATCAAATTTCATTTTTCGTCGACAGCAGCAGCCCCCGACCGTTTTTGGGTGGAGGACGGTGTTCCGTCTAGGTAACCCTTAAATACACGAAATGAAATTCTCTCAAAATTATAGGTAAATGAAAGACATGTTTGCATGTCGCTTGATGAGTGGGCGTTCAATGGAAACCCTTTTTTTTTATCCTTAACCCGGAAAAGGAGGGCCGCCAGCGAAATGCTGTTGATATTTTGAAATTATTTACGAAAGGAAAAAAAAACGGGAATTCGATCCTGAATCAAACATGTAATTTGGAAATCCAATCAGGAATTCTTCGTTGTTTTATGTTTAGTTAATTATTTACCTCTGACGGAATTAGATTGGTAAAAGGGTTTAAAAAAGCTTGGGGGTTGGCATGGAAAATATTTTAAAATAGAGGAAACCTTTCATTTGAAGGACTGTCAAGCTTCGAGTAAAGCAAACAACAAATTTTTGGCGCAACTTGTTAGTACCCAGGGCATAGCTTTCTCACAACCATTCATGTGTGCGTCTGTACTTCTTGCACGATGGCGGGGACCTCCTGTTTTATGCCGACTCTGAACGGCTATGTTGAGATAAGCTATTCCTGACGATGCTACTCGTTGGACTTGTCAGATCATCACGACAGGAGGGCTAGTGAAAAATCATTTAGGTGTTGCTACGGCTGGGAATCGAACCCAGACCTTCTGCGCTGCAGTTTATCGCACAAACCATCGCGCCACTGAGCCCTTTCGTTTCGTCCTTCTTTACAAAAAAAAATGGAGTTTTACTCTTTTTCGTTAAAATTTTTCGTTTCATAAAATCGAATACACTATGTCCCAAAAGAAGGTTCACTTCAAAAAATAAATAAAAACTGCAGAATGCCCGCGGTTTGACCCCTTAAAAGTAATTTATAGGCAATGCCATACAGAGCAGAACCTAAAGAGGGTCCCTTAGATCCCATCTTTCTTTTTCTCATGAGATAAACGCGCTTTTTAAAACTTTATGAAGGCCTTATAAGCTTGCCCGATAAAAGTCGCCTCCGAATAAACCACGGATGTGGGGATGAACACAAGCGACCGTCTTCGTTAAAGGAAACCATTTCGGTTTGAACATCAGCAACTCCTCCAGGCCTGGACATTGATTGATTGATTGATATTGATGGGAGGATTTCAACTTATCCTCACTTCAGTTAATCTAAACTCGCCAATTAAAAGAAGACAACATGGCCGACTAGCTTGCCCGACAAAAGTTGCCTCTGAAGCACGACTGAAGCAGGAATGGACTCAATACCCAAGGCTCTTCAAAGTCAACTCTCCAAAGTTTGATATTCGAGACTAACGGTTCGGTAAGCAATAAGCAAGCATTCGTAAGTCAACGAAACATAAAAGTCGGTGTAAGTGTACACCGGAACCTGTCGAGTCGCACAAGAACTCTGCATCTCGCAGACTTGAACTTGGCAAATTTTTCGTCGGGACTGAGTGAGGCCTTCACAATTACTAAATCCACCTGATACAGGAGCTCAAATTCAATGACCATCGACATTTGCATTTGTTCGCTGATTGGGCTTCAAAGCATTTAGAGTAGGGAACCCCTTATTTTATCCGAAAAATAATTTTGCGGTATACGGGATGAAGCCAACCCATACGAGGCTCATTTGGTGGAAACGCATCCACAAAATCTTACTGCATGGTGCGGATTTTGGGCGGCGTTATTGATCCGTACGATTACCGTAAACGGCAAGCTCTACCGGTCAATGACAGCCGATTTCTTCTGGGCCTAATTGAACGATAAGGACGTGGACAACATGTGGTTCCAGTAGGACGGCGCTACTTATGATACAGCGAACGCCGCAATGGACATTCTGCATAAACTAAAATCATGCGGTTTGACCTTGTTATACCTGTGAGGAACTGATGGTAAAAATACTATGATACGCGGATGTGCCTCCTATGTTAGGAAATACCACGGTAATGCCACGCGAGCAAGATGGTGTTTGCCTAGTATTGATACTTTTACCTTGAAATACATGGCATTCTACCTATCACAGCGCCATTCTTCCTCAGTGGCACGTTTGAGATATTTCAAATACCATTTGTCAGCTCATACTACAGCCATGATCTCAGGGCACACATAGATCGTTACAGGTTCGCCTTACCTAAAAAAAGTTTATAACTTCGTTGGAGGAAGATTCTTCGGATTCTAATTGGGAAAAACATCAGCATTTCCTCCTCATCCAGGTACTTCAACTAGTTCTCAAAGAAAATCTTATGATGACCGTTATTGATCGTACCTATTACAACTGACCTAAACTTCGCTAATCCTGGAAAAAAGTTAGGAAGTCCATATCGATTCATCGCCTTAAAAGACGATACAATTGTACGGTCGAGCTCTAAATGTCTAGCTTTGGTATAGATCTCGTCTGTTCCAAATGACGATGGAGATTTTGAGCTCCTCCATCAAGATCAAGAACTACCTCATCAAAACTTTGGATACCAAAAAAGGATACAAGGTGACGCATCCGCACATCCGATTTCATCAGCATCGACCGTCAGCAATTCCTTCAGACCTATCAAACCCACATTCAAGTCCTTCAAAGAGTTTTCAAAGACGATCTTGTGATGGCTGTAATTGATAGTACCGATATCGATGATACGGTTTGATCTCTGAGGGTGATGTTTTTAGATGCGAAAATGGCCACAGTCTTAGGTAAGCAACTACCCGTTGCGTAGCCATGCCACGCGAATCCTAAGAAAAGCTAATCTGTAGAGGTTGTACCTCTTATCTGAGCAGGCTATTCGCCTAATGTGGCGCATTTTTTGTGGCGAGATCATACGAAAAATTATCAGCGCAGGCTAATAGCATAATGTGGCGTTAGCTGGAAAGCTATAACTAGGATTGGTGAGGTTATGACGAATGAAGGCATACCACGATTGTGTACCTGGATTTAAGCAAAATCTTCAAATATGGATGAGGTACACCACAGAAAAAAATACACCAACCCTTCTTCTTCTTCCGACTCCGAACGGCTAAGTTGAGATAAGCTATTCCTGACAATTGATGCTACTCGTATGATTTGTCGGCAACTCTTCTTCTTCTTCCGATACATAAAAATGATCAAGCTGGAGCAAAGGCAAGGACTTCCAGATGCGTGCTTGCAATCAACAAAGAATCCCTAGTTCCCCTAAAAAACCAAAAAATTATCGCGCTATCAGTTATAGCTTCGTACCATCCCTTTGAGTGTAAAGATAAGTTCGATGCTGAAGCGGTTCAACAACCCACTAAAAAGATTTCAGAGATCCTATATACTGGGTGTTAAGATAAGTTCGATGGTGAAGTGGCTCCCCAACCTACTAGGAAGACTTCAGAGATCCTATATCCTGGATTTTTAATAGGGTTTTCGTCTATACAAGAAGACGATTTTGAAACCTCCCTATCGAAGATCAGTACCGCAAACTCCACTCCGTCTTTTGACAATAACAACTCCACATTGAACATATAGACGAATCCAAAGATGCTGGTAAATAGCCAACATTTTTAGACAAAGCTGGGCGGTACTCTGACCAGCAGATAAGCCATAAGCCATTCCCAGATAGGTCGATAATATACAATTCATTAAGGATTTCGGTTCCTGGTCAGTGTTTTTCAGGCTAAGGTGCTGACAATCTTGGAAACGCCCGGTACAAGGTCATTGATGGAAACGTGACATTTTATCTACAGTATTTGCTACCGAAATATGCTAGTATGCCTCTTTCGCAAAGAACTCAAACCTCTTGAGTTTCAGCATAATGTGGATCTTTGCTTAGTACAGTAATATAGCCTTCAATTAGTTAGCCAAAGAACTGTCAGGAAAAAAGGTCTCTAAACATCAAGCAATGGATCTCCAACGATTATGATCGAATGGTCGAACCTCTTGGGTCACAGCAAATTGCCGATCTTTGCTGGGTTCCTGTTTACAGGGAAGTTCTGGTGCTAATGAGATAAACGATGAACAGGTACGAAATGGATCTCCAAAGATCATGATGAAACAGTAAAACCTCTTGCGTCACGGCATAATGCCAATCTTTGCATGGTTTCTGGTGACGGGTAAGTTCTGGTGCTTTCAATGCGTTAACCGGACAGTTGGCATGAAATTGATCTCCAAAGATCATGGTTGAAGCTGTGGTGATATAGAAAAAGAACAGACAAGAATCATGATCAAACGGTTTAACTTCTTAGGTTACAGCATATAGCCGATCTTTGCTAACATAGCTAAAAAATAGGCATAGAGTAGATTTTCAAAGAAAATCTCAAAAAAAAAAAGCGAAGTACCACTATAAGCTTTTAGACTTTTAGAACATCTATCCAATCATCACAAGATCTATGGCAAATGCTTACAGGAGGTTGGCGAAATCATCGCATGACTTGTCTTCTTTAAACGACTCACAAGACATGTAGTTTCAACACATTAATATCCGTCGACATAGATTGGCTCCCAATGTGAGGTCTTTATATGGCTAGAAGTACTACAATAGCAGACGTTTATAAGAGGTTGGCAAAATCATCTCAAGACTTCGGTTAGTTGAACAACCCACAGGACAAGCTGTTGCAGCACATATTTATTCATCGACATACAATTGGCGCCCAACGTAAAGTCCTTCTTCCATTAAAAATACGAAATTACACGTTATAAGAGGTTTGCGTAATAATGCCATGACTTTCTTGATTTAAACGACCCACAAGACTGGCAGCAAGGGCTGTTTTAACAAGTTTATATCCATCGACATAGATTGGCGCCCAATGTGAAATTTTTACATCTTTACAAGTACTAAAATGGCCGACGATTAAAAGAGGTTGGCGAAATCATATCGAGACTTGTGTAATTTGAACGCATCACACGCCAGGCTGTTGCAGCACATATTTATCTATCGACATACAATTAGAACCCAAAGTGAAGTCCTTACACCTTTGAAAAACCGAATTCCCATGTTAAAAGCGGTTTTCGAAAGCATTCCACTACTTGCTTGATTTTAACGACCCACAAGACAGGCCGTTGTAGTGCGTTACTATCCGTCTATATAGATTGGCGTGAGGTTTTTAAATCGCCACAAGTACTAAAATAGCAGAAGTTTAAAAGAAGTTTGGTGACATAATCTCAAGACTTGTGTAATTTAAACAAGCCATAGGAGATGGAGAGGCATGTTGGTTGAAGGTTGAGAGATTTTCGAAATAATCTGAAGGCTCTCTTGATTTTAACGACCCACAGGATAGGCAGGACAGGCAGTTTTAACACGTTTATATACGTCGACATAGATTGGCGCCCAATGTAAGGCTCTGATATCGTTTCAACTACTAAAATGGTAAATTTTTGGAAAGGGTTAGCGAAATAATACCAAAACTCGTGTTATACAAACGACCCACACAACAGACAGTATCACCACATACTCATCCGACGACATACAAATGGCGCCCAATGTGAGGAATTTATATCTTTAGAAGTACAAAAATGGCAGACGTTTAAAAAAGGTTGGCAAAACCATCCCAAAACTTGTGAAATGTATACCACCCACATGACAGACTATTGCTGCACATACCTTTCCATTTCCATTCGATTTCCATGCCCAATGTGAGGTCCTTATATCTGTCAAGTCCACACATCACATTCATGAACACTGGTTCCGTTAAAAAATCTATGCTAAGGGCAAAAGCTGACTGCTCCATAACCTGACTATCAGAAACAAAAACAAATCCGTATTGCGGTCTTCGACATATCTCCATTCCATATTTCAGAATGCAGGAGCAAGTGAACTCTCACAATGAAATAAACGGCCAAACCTTGGCATCATCACCGTGAACTAAATTATATTTAATTCACCGCGCTACCCACCTGCGCCGAGCTAAAACTTGGCAATGAACCTTATCCCCTCTAGACAAAAAAAAAAAAACTGCACCAAGTCTACCCACCAAAGTCGCACTAAATTGTAATCACGAGCCAAGCTTGTGGTTGCTCTCCACTGCATTTCGCCCCCAAAGCCAAATCCATTTAAAGGGTATTTTCACATTCCGGCGCGCTAATCCCCCTAAGAGACTTTCAGACATAACAACCGCGCGGGTTTTTCGCTCCGCTCATTTTTTTTTTGTTGCCTCCCCCTCGCAAAGTTATCCTGGCCTACACCTGCAGCATGGAGGAGAGTATCTCCATCCAAAATGTTGCTCCAACAAAATTACTTTTTGAAATTGCCACCCAAAAAAAAACACACACGCTACACGGGTGACGAAAGGGTGTGTTATCTCGTTAGAATCCTTATTTTCTGACGGAGAAAAAAAATCAGTTTATAATATCATCCACATACACTCACACACACACATCAATGGAAAAGAAATTCATTTTTTCTGATTAGGTTTTCTTTTCGGTGCATCCTTTGGATGCTCCTTGGGATGGTTCAATGGGAAAAAGCTGAGCGAAGTCATTTTCAAAGGTGCAACATTCTTTGCAAGCAAGGGGGAGGGGAATTATTATATTTTTATAATTTCCCTCCCGACATATCCTTTTTTTCACTGAAAAATTTTTTTTTTTCTTTTTTGAGACTTAAAAGCCAACCACCCATCAGCCATATGACACGAACACAAACAAACTTTTGAAGAAAAAAAAAGGACTTCCTGAGTGAAATAAGATGACGATGCAGGACGTGTTTGAATAAAAATGGAAACGCGCAACACAGGTAACCTAAATGTTATTACAATCCGATGCACACAGATAAAATGTGGATGAGGTGTAGTATCTAAAGGATATGCGAAGAGCATGAAAAAAAAATCACACCGACGCGACATGAAAATTAAAAAATGGAAACTGCGTGCCAATGGGTGTGTGGGGTGTGTGGTGTGTGGGTCGCTTTACTAAAGTAAACTCGGTGTATTATGATTTTTTTTCCAATTTTTGTTGATCCCCGAAGGACTTGACAAAGTAAAGTTTTGTTTTTATTTTCGCAAGTTTGCTTATTCAGCGAAAAGGTGACTGATGCGTTGTTGTTTGGATGTGTGATGGGTAAAAATATACAAAATGCATGTGAGTGGTTGTGTGGGAGAGAGAGGGGTGGATAAAACTTTTGATGGAAGTATAAACATATGCAAGGGAGTGGATATATTTTTACACAGTCAGGTAGTAGTGTATCCTTTTTTAATAGTTCCGACAGCGGAAGGGGTTTAAGCACACGCGGCATTGAGGGCAGCTTATAAAGTTTAACGATATAATTGTAAACTAATCACGCAGGATAGCTACTTTGTATCTCTACTTTGTATCTCGACTTTGTATGGCATTTTGTAAATGAATGTGGGATCTAAGCAAGTGTGGAAGTTGTGATTCTGTTTATAGGCGTTGGGAATAATCGTGACGACAAATTGGGGGGAATGACCTCTAAGCTTTAACTTATTAGATATAATCGAAGCATGTCAATATCTTCATACTGGGCAGGATTTAAAGGACTTTTACCAATTTTATTTCTCCAGTATACGAGTTAGATCTAGGAAACTATGGTCAGAGTTTGGACAAATGTTGTCATATGTTCAAGATTCGTAGGCTCTGTGTCAAAATCAACCTTTATTTCAAGTTTTAAAGCATCTGCGTCCAAATGACTTACCTAGCCTACGTTTATATTTCGCAGAGCTATCTAAATATGAACTATGTACCCCTAGCTCAAAGTGAAGCTAATAGGGAAAGACAGTCATACATGCAATGGCTACTGACCAATAAGCTTGTCATCTTTCATATTCAAATGGCAGACATTTAAATGAGATTGACTAAACCATCCCAAGCTTGTGTAATTTGCACGACCCATGGGAGAGGCTTTTACACCACATATCTATCGTCGACATTCAAGTGGCGCCCAATGTATGACCTTCAGACTAAAGTGGCATTTTAAAAGTGATTGACGAAATCATTGCAAGACTTTCTTGATTTGAATGACCCACAGGTCAGGTAGGGCACACAGTTTTAGCACGTTTCTATTTATCATAAATTGGCATTAATTGGCGCCCAATGTGAGGTTCTTATATCAGTTGGAGTACTAACATTAAAGATTTTTGGAAAAGGTTTGCGAAACAATCCCTAGACATGTGTAGTTTGAATGACCCACAGGACAGACATTAGTAGCAAATACTTATCCGACGACATACAATTGGTGCCTAATGTGAGGTCTTTATATATTACAATTAAAAGAGGTTGGCGAAACGACTGCCTTTTGCATATTAAAATGAGACACATACTAACCCTAACTTAAGGCTTACACAATTGGATCATACAGTTTACAACGAATGGAGAGGAAGGGGCATTGTTTTCTACCAATCCGTATCATTACCTAACACCAGACATAAATACTTTTTTCATATTTGAACTTGCACTTTATATTCTGGATTTTATTCAAGGAATATGATGCAAGGAGAGCTGTAGACGTTTTCCTTATTAAAATCTTCAATCCTTAAATCATCGACATAAATTGGCGCCCAATGTGAGGTCTTTGTATCTTAACAAGTACTGAAAGGGCAGACGTTTAAAAGAGGTTTGCGAAATCATCCCAAATTAATCAATAAGCTTGTCATCTTTCGCATTCAAAGGTGGGCCTCACTTAACACGTACTTCTTATAGCACGGCCTCGTTTTAACACGGTTGACTTTTTGCGACATATTTTCATTTAACACGGTTCAAAGCCTTCTTTAACACGTTTTCTTCAAAGAAAAGGCACTGAGAATTTTTGAGCATTTAAAAAACAGTGGAGAACCTTCTATAAGCGCAGGCTTTTCGGCAAGTAATGGCTGATTTGAACTTTTCAAGAAAAGATTTGCTATTCACAATCTAAAAATACAAGGAGAGTCGGCATCGGCTGATGTTGAAGCTGCTAAAACGTACTAAAAAGAAATTCAAAAATTTATCGAAGAACAAGGATACGTAACAAATCAGGTGTTTAATGCAGATGAAACAGGACTTTGGTGGAAAAAAAATGCCGGACAGAATTTTTATTTCAAAAGAAGAAAAGACTGCACCTGGATATAAGGTATCCAAAGACCGAATAACACTGCTTTTGTGCGGAAAGGCATCAGGTAATTTTTTGGTCAAACCAATGCCGATTTATAAATCACTAAACCCTCGTGTACTCAAGGGTGTATACAAGAGCACATTAGGTACCGGTTTTCTGGAGGGCAAACTCGAAGGCTGGGGTTACTGGAGAGCTATTTAGAGACTGGTTTTCAAATTGTTTATTGCAGGCCACGGAGTTAGAAGAAACAGACTTAATTGACATGACTGCACAAAACTCGAACCAACAGAATGCCAGTAGCAGCGATATAGAAAGTGAATCTGACGAGATAACAGTGAGGGACTTAACACATTGAATAGGCCTCGCATTAAGCTTGGAGTCTTTTTTCTTAAGTTCAGATTATATTGAAAGGCGACTGAAATTTAAAAGAGAGTTAGCATTATGCATGTTACCTATAAGGAAACGTACAAAAGGCTTTGTTTTGTGTGAAATAATAAAAGCTTTAAATAAAAATATTTAATATAAAAAGCAAAACAAATATATTTGGTTTATTTTTTAGATTATGGAAGTTTACTCCTTTTTTTAACTGGTTTCTTGTTTCGTTTAGCACGATTTTATTTAACACGACTATTTTCAGGAACGTTACCTCCGTGTTAAGTGAGGTCTACCGTTGATATAATGGAAAGACATATTTAAATGGCGCCCAATATGAGGAACAGAGACAGAGGCAAGCTAGATAAGAAAGTACAATCCATACACTTTGAAAGCCTTGCTCAATATTCAACAACCCTGAAATGGAAGCATTCAAGAAGGCAGTTGATAAATCTACAACATCAGGCTAAATAGCCAAAGAAAGAGATAGCGGAATATGTTCTATTACCTTTATTTTCACAGACTGCAGCTGAAGACTTCTGCAGATGTAGGTAGTCGACCAACCTAAATGAACTGTTCTGACAAACTCGGACAACATGTTGAAGGAAGACGGGCTCAATAATGCGATTAAGGGACAGTAAACGATGGAATTGACATTCGTAGCCAGGCTGGCCATAGTAAACAACCTACATGAACTATTCTGACAAATTCGAACAATAGGTTATGAAGGAAGACATGCTCAAAATCGCAATGGTTAGTGCTATTAATGGATAAAATTATATTCAGAACCCCATTGCTAAGGGCTTTTAGCGATACTAGAAAAAAATGCCATCAATGGGCAAAATGTACAGTTTTTGGAGGTGCGAAGTCAAGTTAATTGTTTTGGGGTCTGGGATGACCAATTTTTATATTTTATTAAAAACGAGGTCTCTCTAGGGCCGAGGGGCTTACGCTCTTACAAAAGGACATAAGGACACGGCTACTCCGAATGGAGCAATGTAGCACCAGCCTACATGAAAGAGATACGTCTGTTGAAGAAACGGTCTTTCCAATAGTGTCTAGGATTGAACCGAACGCTAGAATCCGAGTACAAGAAATATTATCGCAACAAGGTCGTATACGATGGGGCTCGTGGAATACAATGACAATTTTCTTATTAAGGTTATTCCAAGGCACGTTCCAAGAAGCTCATGATACCCCAATGATACTTACATTGCGAGTACGCTTATCGCCCCCAGAGGCATTTGCTTAAATTGAATCTTTGGTCTGCAAGAACAGATGGCATCCGAATATTGAACCACCATGGCTCGCTTATCAAGTGGCTTCGCTACGACAGGTACGTAACCATTGTTCAGGTGCCTCAAAGCACCATCGTTTATAATATTCCACAGATGAGAAACTAGAACAGATCATGCTTGAACGCCTACTGCAACGTTGTAGTACTCCGTGCCTTTGTCGCTGTCCTAACTTAGCCATATCTTCTTGAAACAGCTAGAGAGTATCCTGAGAATATAGCTCCACACGTTCATTTTGACTAAAACGCTCAAGATGTAGGACCAGTTTGCGGAATTAAACGCATTTTCGATGTTTAGGGTGATAACTGAGAGGTACACCTTTGTTCCACATCGCCATCGTTTTTCCTCGACGGCTATTGCAGCTGTTTTCGAAAGCAGTTTAATGGCGTCCACTCTGAAGCGAGCTTTTCGGATACCAAACTGATAGTCTGCTATTGTTATAAATCTATTATAGGTGACCTTTTCTGTGATTTTACCCATCGTGTCCAAAAGACAATTGGCGCGATAGGACGGGGGAACTCCTGACTTTTTAATTCCCTTTGGAAGAAGCACCAATTGTTGCAGTTTCCAGTGGTCTGGGACTGTCCCTTCCTTTAGACAACTCCGTATTACTTTCATGAGAATGTCAGAGCTGGAGCTAGTTGGCGTTTTCAGTGCTTTCCGTTTGGTCAATCTGGGCCTGGTGTCATCTTGTCTGTTTGCCAGCTTATAGTAGTTCCTCTTGTGTAACTGGTGTGATAACTTCGTTGGAAGTTTCAGTAAAAAATGCGAAGTATGTCGGTGACCGTTGCGGGACAACAGGCACTCATCAAGTAGTTTGGATGTCCGAACATTCTGAGGGATTAACATCGACTCGAATAAGAATACGGATGTCCAACTCGCCACAACAAATGAGAAATACTGTGAAAAGATTTAATGTCGAGGGACTGCTAAGTCATTCGCTGAACTCGAACCCCTAAATCCCTCAATTATCACCATACCACCACCAGCTAATGTCGAAGAACAATGGCAACGATGTCAGAAAGCTGTTAGATCAGCCGCAACTGATCGGATAGGTTAATAGTCCCCACCAGCCAGAAACCCTGGGTTTAATGAAGAGTGCCGACAGAATGAAGAGTGCCGACAGATGAACGAGGCTTACAAGGCTTAGCTAAAGGTGAAGACGAGAGCTGCCATTGAACTTTATAAGCAAAGACGATGGGAAGCCCACAGGCTTTTCAGAAAGATGAGCAAAAATAACTCGCTATCAAGGATATAGACAGGTGCCGCTCCAGGAACGATGTTCGCAAGTTTTATCAAAGTGTAAATAGTCGAATCCAAGAATACAAGGTGCGAGCAGGATCCTGTCAAGATGAACAAGGAAATATCGTAGTTGCGACACAGTCGATGCTGAGGATGTGAAATAACGACTTCTGCAGACTGTTAAACTTCCATGACGAAATAATGTCCCGCTGTCAGGTAGAACGACCCAGTTAATATTGGCGACAACAGCGAAAACTACCAACCACCTGACCTAAGTAAAGTGAGGACAGCGATACCTAAATTTAAGCATAACAAGGCTGCCGGAAATGATGGCCTTCCCGCCGAGCTGTATAAAGCCAGTGGAGATGGTTTGGTAAGAACACTCTGCAGCCAAATTTGGTGGGATGAAAGTATGGCTTATGAATGGAATGTCAGCATCATTTGCCCGATCGAAAAAGAGGAACTACAGAGGCTTAAGTTTTCCAATATCTCCAACAAGATCCCATCTGATGTAATATCTGAACCCCTAAAACCGTTTACCAACAACCTGATCGCCCTTAGCAATGTGGTTTTCGTCCACAACTGATCAAATCTTCACACTTCGGCAGGTCCTTAAAAAAAACCCAAGCAGTCCAAATCGATATCCATAATGAATAGTCATTTCAAAGCCGTCTACTACGGCATTTGTAAAGAAGAACTATACAGGGCCATGTCTTGTTTTGCTATACAGACCCAACTCGTTAGTCTGTGCAGGATGTGGATGGAGAACTCTCGCTGCTCCATCAGGGCCAGAAACGACATCACCGATACAATCGATACTAAAAAAGGATTTAGGCAAGGCGATGCACTGCCATGCGACTTCTTTAATCTGATTCCTGAGAGGAACGTGCAAAACTCCCGAGCCAACATCAGAGACACAATCGTCCATAAATCGGTGCAACTACTAGCTTAGGCCGACGATATTGACATCATTGGTCGGACCAAACGTGATCTCATATCCACGTTTGCTAGTATAGAGGAGGAAGTGGCAAAAACGGTTTCAGCAGTAGATGAGGGTAAGACCAAGTATATGCTGTGAAATGACACATCACGCCTACGAATACAGCTTTGACGTAGTACGGGACTTTTTCTACCTCGGGTCCGCTATATACTCTGACAACAACATCTCATCAGAACGGAGAACTACTCTTGCGAAACACTGTTTCTTCGTGCAATTTAGTAGTAAAGCCCTCACTCGAACTACTAAGGAGATCATATACCAGACCCTGATCATCCCAGTCCTGCTCTACGGCGCTGAAGCATGGACCGTATCAAAAGCGGATGAAGAAATCCTTGGTCGATTCGAGAGGAAAATTCTTCGAAAAATCTTCGGTCCCGTTTACGTTGACTATGGGGCTATGGAGATGAAGATTCAACCACGAACTATACGAGCTGTACAGCGTCATACCCCTGGTCAAAAAAAAACTCCGGACTGGACGTTTAAGATGGCTAGGACATGTAGGATGAATGGACACCAATACTCCGGCTCGTAGAGTCTTCGATTCCCAGCCAGACGTCGGACGCAGTAGACGAAGACCTCGCCTTAAGTGGCGCCCACAAGTAGAAACCGATCTCAACCAAGTGCGCATCTGGAGGCAGTTAGCTAAGGACCGGGCTATTTGGAGGGGCATGTTTTTTGAGGCCCAGGTTCATCCCGGACTGTAGCGCCACTTAAGTAAGTAAGTAAGTAGAACGTTTATGGCTAGGACATGTATAGTGAATGGACACCAATTCTTCGGCTAGCAGGTTGTTCGCTTCCGCCAGAAACGTCGGGCGCAGTGGAGGTAGGGCTTGCTACAAGTAAAAACCAACCAACCAACCAACTTTGGGTGCGCAACTTGAGCCAGTTAGCTAAGGCGAAGGCTAATTGGAGAAGCATGTTGGTTGAGGCGCATGTTCTTACCGGACTGTAGCTGCTCTTAAGTAATTTAATAAGTATGCTTCCGGGTCAAAGTTAAATCATTTCAATCGTTGACAGTAGTTTTCGAAATTATGGGGCAATCGAGAATTGTGTACCATATACCACACAATTTAGAGAACAACGATCGGACTACCCCTTGCCCTTAATTCAAGTAATCTATATGTAGCATGTCTTCAATAATTAACATGAAAAATTTCCCCAAAAACATATTAAGCCCATACACCCAAACTATGAGGTGTCCCGTCACGTTACTGCAACCTTAAGGGGAAACTTTTCTCATATCCGTCGTAAATATTTTAAGTGTCGAAACGCTTGCCTGATGGTGTCCTTAATTAAGGCGAAGAACTTTCTCTGCGTCTCCTTAATGCATGTGAATGGCAATTTCATCGTCATTATGGTCAAGTGAATTACCGGCCATCTCCGCCCTAATATTCCATGTCATTAGTTTGATGACAAAAACATTTCTCATGTGTGCTCCTTTGTGCCTGGTGCACCACCAAGGGTATGTGTCCTGGAAATAGGTCTTTGTACCCCAGTAGGCTCGTGTCGGAATGATTAATATTCCTTCATTAGCTTGAATGCTATTTAATTCGATCATTATTCATCGAGGCTGGATTTGATTGCTTGGGAAGGCCGGGCAGTTCATAGTTCAGGGAGGTTCATTCGGCAAGGGTGTACGTACTCCAAAAAAGGATGTGTGCTCGCAAGTGGTGCATGTTGGCATACGATTTTAAAGTGAAGTTGAAATTTTCAAAAAAGAGGCTCTACAAGAGCCTTCATTTGTAGCATTTAAATGCCTTAAATTACCCAGCTAATGGGCCTACCACTACCACCCCCCCTCAGACACTTGTGTCAACTATTTAATTCATTCATTCAGTTGAGTTCACCTCTTCACTTGAAATGCATAAAACACCAAAGAGGGGTTGGGCGTGGGGGAGGGAGAGAGTTCAAGCCTTCAGTGCCTAATTGCCGAGGATAATTCAAGAGCATTCAGGGTGCCCACTTATCATAATCCTTGCGGAAGGAAAAACATAACCATCACCAGCCGCAGCATCGTCGCAAACGCCAGCACCACCAACCAGCAACCTTTTGCATTCAAAGCAGATGCAGTGGAAAACCTCTTTCTAATTTTGAAAAAGTTTTCGTTCGTCCCGTTGCACTAGCACCCCATCCCCTCTGCAGTGATTTCCGCAACTTTTTTTAGTCTCTTTCTTTTGACGTTCGTCCTTTTTCCGCATAATAACGAGGCAATCCTAGTTTGTCCTTGTCTCGCATGGAATAATGCATTTTCAATTATTTCCCTATTCATCCAGACAGAGGTTAGTTGCTGGATTGCCTTTGAAGATACATTGCAGGGGGAGGGGGTTGAGTTTTGAAATTAAGGATATATTATCCTTATACCTAAACTTCCATTTTAATCATAATAACCGATGGCACCTTTACCACACGCATCCCCACCTCAATGATGGCATATCTGCTTGGCAATCAATCAAATCCTCCAGAAATATCCTTAAGAGATACAAACAGATGACGAATGATAAAGCGGTAACAGAGTGGGAAACGTGCGTTAGTCCTGGTTCATAAAAATCCCATGAAATATAACTAGAGATAGGCCTCCGAAGGCTATACGATGGATGACAACGAAGACGACGAGGCTGAACTCCCTTGCTGCACGTTTGTATTTCATATCCTGCCTTGCGAAAGGATAAATGGAGCGAGTCAAATATTACATGTCCTTCGATATCGCGCATAGAAGTTTCACAATTTAGCAATCCAACGTGCTGTGCCAAAAGGAAGCTTTCATTTGTCAAAAGACGCATAAGAGCGAAAGCAAGGTGAAGCCGAAAGGACTCGCGTTGGCAATTGACTTCTATGAATTATTCGAAAAGGACACATTTTGTGCGTTTTACGCAAATAAATTTTCTGTTATTTGTTGAGGGGGTGGGGGTGTAATTTATGGAAATACTGTGGGATTTCTGACAGGTGGCATGGGGTTGAGAGTTGCTATAAGAAGACGAGTTAGATTTTAAATATTTAAGAAGGATTATGGTCCTGAAGGTGAACTAAGCACGAAATTTAATAACAAAGTTCAAAGAAGAAAAAAAAATTAACCGTTCACTTGACTTTATATTCCATGAGCACTCAATTTGTTCATTAAATGGGCACTAACCGATTTTGTGAACGTTTTTTGGGACCTTTCGCTAACTGGGGACTTGTGCGTTGTGATTGTACAAACAATTAAACTTCCTTTTTGAATTTGACCTCTTTAGGTTGACAAACTTCGTTTTTGAATTTGTGGACCTCTTTAGGCTGACAAACTTTTTTCGACTTTGGGAACATCTTAAGGGCGACAAACTTCGTTTTTTAATTTGTGGACCTCTTAAGGCTGACAAACTTTTTCAAACTTAAGAACCTCTTAAGGGTGACAAACTTCTTTTTTGAATTTGTGGACCTCTTTAGGCTGACAAACTTTTTCACACATAAGAACCTCTTAAGGGCGACAAACTTCTTTGTTGAATTTGTGGACCTCTTTAGGCTGACAAACTTTTTCAAACTTAAGAACCTCTTAAGGGCGACAAACTTCTTTTTTGAATTTGTGGACCTTTTTAGGCTGACAAACTTTTTTCGACTTTAGGAACCTCTTAATGGCGACAAACTTCTTTTTTTTGAATTTGTGGACCTATTTAGGCTAACAAACTATTTCAAACTTAAGAACCTCTTAAGGGCGACAAACTTCGTTTTTGAATTTGTGGACCACTTTAGGCTGACAAACTTTTTCACACTTAAGACCCTCTTAAGCGCGACAAACTTCTTTTTTGAATTTGTGGACCTTTTAGGCTGACAAACTTTTTCACACATAAGAACCTCTTAAGGGCGACAAACTTCGTTTTTGAATTTGTGGACCCCTTTAGGCTGACAAACTTTTTTCGACTTTGGGAACATCTTAAGGGCGACAAACTTCGTTTTTTAATTTGTGGACCTCTTTAGGCTGACAAACTTTTTCAAACTTAAGAACCTCTTAAGAGCGACAAACTTCTTTTTTGAATTTGCGGGCCTCTTTAGGCTGACAAACTTTTTCACACTTAAGAACCCCTTAAGGGCGACAAACACCTTTTTTGAATTTGTGGACCTCTTTAGGCTGATAAACTCTTTCAAACTTAAGAATCTCTTAAGGGCGACAAACTTCGTTTTTGAATTTGTGGACCTCTTTAGGCTGACAAACTATTTCACACTTAAGACCCTCTTAAGGGCGACAAACTTCTTTTTTGAATTTGTGGACCTCTTTAGGCTGACAAACTTTTTTACACATAAGAACCTCTTAAGGGCGACAAACTTCGTTTTTGAATTTGTGGACCTCTTTAGGCTGACAAACTTTTTTCGACTTTGGGAACCTCTTAAAGGCGACAAACTTCTTTTTTGATTTTGTGGACCTCTTTAGGCTGACAAACTTTTTTCGACTTTGGGAACCTCTTAAGGGCGACAAACTTCGTCTTTGAATTTGTGGACCACTTTAGGCTGACAAACTTTTTCACACTTAAGACCCTCTTAAGGGCGACAAACTTCTTTTTTGAATTTGTGGAACTTTTAGGCTGACAAACTTTTTCACACATAAGAACCTCTTAAGGGCGACAAACTTCGTTTTTAAATTTGTGGACCCCTTTAGGCTGACAAACTTTTTTCGACTTTGGGAACATCTTAAGGGCGACAAACTTCGTTTTTTAATTTGTGGACCTCTATAGTCTGACAAACTTTTTCAAACTTAAGAACCTCTTAAGAGCGACAAACTTCTTTTTTGAATTTGCGGGCCTCTTTAGGCTGACAAACTTTTTCACACTTAAGAACCTCTTAAGGGCGACAAACACCTTTTTTGAATTTGTGGACCTCTTTAGGCTGATAAACTCTTTCAAACTTAAGAATCTCTTAAGGGCGACAAACTTCGTTTTTGAATTTGTGGACCTCTTTAGGCTGACAAACTATTTCACACTTAAGACCCTCTTAAGGGCGACAAACTTCGTTTTTGAATTTGTGGACCTCTTTAGGCTGACAAACTTTTTTCGACTTTGGGAACCTCTTAAAGGCGACAAATTTTTTTTTTGATTTTGTGGACCTCTTTAGGCTGACAAACTTTTTTCGACTTTGGGAACCTCTTAAGGGCGACAAACTTCGTTTTTGAATTTGTGGACCACTTTAGGCTGACAAACTTTTTCACACTTAAGAACCTCTTAAGGGCGACAAACACCTTTTTTGAATTTGTGGACCTCTTTAGGCTGATAAACTTTTTCAAACTTAAGAATCTCTTAAGGGCGACAAACTTCGTTTTTGAATTTGTGGACCTCTTTAGGCTGACAAACGTTTTCACACTTAAGACCCTCTTAAGGGCGACAAACTTCTTTTTTGAATTTGTGGACCTCTTTAGGCTGACAAACTTTCTCACACAACAGAACCTCTTAAGGGCGACAAACTTCGTTTTTGAATTTGTGGACCTCTTTAGGCTGACAAACGTTTTCACACATAAGAACCTCTTAAGGGCGACAAACTTCTGACAAACTTTTTTCGACTTTGGGAACATCTTAAGGGCGACAAACTTCGTTTTTTAATTTGTGGACCTCTTTAGGCTGACAAACGTTTTCACACTTAAGAACCTCTTAAGGGCGACAAACTTCTGACAAACTTTTTTCGACTTTGGGAACATCTTAAGGGCGACAAACTTCGTTTTTTAATTTGTGGACCTCTTTAGGCTGACAAACTTTTTCAAACTTAAGAACCTCTTAAGAGCGACAAACTTCTTTTTTGAATTTGCGGGCCTCTTTAGGCTGACAAACTTTTTCACACTTAAGAACCTCTTAAGGGCGACAAACACCTTTTTTGAATTTGTGGACCTCTTTAGGCTGATAAACTCTTTCAAACTTAAGAATCTCTTAAGGGCGACAAACTTCGTTTTTGAATTTGTGGACCTCTTTAGGCTGACAAACTATTTCACACTTAAGACCCTCTTAAGGGCGACAAACTTCTTTTTTGAATTTGTGGACCACTTTAGGCTGACAAACTTTTTTACACATAAGAACCTCTTAAGGGCGACAAACTTCGTTTTTGAATTTGTGGACCTCTTAAGGCTGACAAACTTTTTTCGACTTTGGGAACCTCTTAAAGGCGACAAACTTCTTTTTTGATTTTGTGGACCTCTTTAGGCTGACAAACTTTTTTCGACTTTGGGAACCTCTTAAGGGCGACAAACTTCGTTTTTGAATTTGTGGACCACTTTAGGCTGACAAACTTTTTCACACTTAAGAACCTCTTAAGGGCGACAAACACCTTTTTTGAATTTGTGGACCTCTTTAGGCTGATAAACTTTTTCAAACTTAAGAATCTCTTAAGGGCGACAAACTTCGTTTTTGAATTTGTGGACCTCTTTAGGCTGACAAACGTTTTCACACTTAAGACCCTCTTAAGGGCGACAAACTTCTTTTTTGAATTTGTGGACCTCTTTAGGCTGACAAACTTTCTCACACAACAGAACCTCTTAAGGGCGACAAACTTCGTTTTTGAATTTGTGGACCTCTTTAGGCTGACAAACGTTTTCACACATAAGAACCTCTTAAGGGCGACAAACTTCTGACAAACTTTTTTCGACTTTGGGAACATCTTAAGGGCGACAAACTTCTTTTTTGAATTTGTGGGCCTCTTTAGGCTGACAAACTTTTTCAAACTTAAAAACCTCTTAAGGGCGACAAACTTCTTTTTTGATTTTGTGGACCTCTTTAGGCTGATAAACTTTTTCAAACTTAAGAATCTCTTAAGGGCGACAAACTTCGTTTTTGAATTTGTGGACCTCTTTAGGCTGACAAATGTTTTCACACTTAAGACCCTCTTAAGGGCGACAAACTTCTTTTTTGAATTTGTGGACCTCTTTAGGCTGACAAACTTTTTCACACAACAGAACCTCTTAAGGGCGACAAACTTCGTTTTTGAATTTGTGGACCTCTTTAGGCTGACAAACGTTTTTACACATAAGAACCTCTTAAGGGCGACAAACTTCTGACAAACTTTTTTCGACTTTGGGAACATCTTAAGGGCGACAAACTTCTTTTTTGAATTTGTGGGCCTCTTTAGGCTGACAAACTTTTTCAAACTTAAAAACCTCTTAAGGGCGACAAACTTCTTTTTTGATTTTGTGGACCTCTTTAGGCTGACAAACTTTTTCACACATAAGAACCTCTTAAGGGCGACAAACTTCTTTTTTTGAATTTGTGGACCTCTTTATGCTGACAAACTTTTTTCGACTTTGGGAACCTCTGAAAGGCTACAAACTTCGTTTTTGAATGTGTGGACCTCTTTAGGATGACAAAGTAGTGCTTCTGTGATGAAGTTCTTAGGATTTCAGCATGCATCTCGTTTGCACTGATTTTCCGTTTAAAGTCAGGTGAACTACATTAAAATTCTTCTGGATGGATCATCGCCCTAGCCACATGCATTACAGATTGGAGTATAACCTTGGTCTAGCACGTTGAAAGCAACTGGGTTCAAAACTCCTAACTCGAAGGACGAAATATGTGCTCTACAAAACCATTATCCTGCAAGTTCTGCTTTATGGTGCCGAGTGCTGGACGATAAGCAAGAAGGGAGAGCTGATACTGGGCTCCTTCGAGAGAAAAATACTTCGGCGGATTTTTGGTCCTGTGCACGAGGAGGGCGAATGGACGAGAAGATACAACCGCGAACTCTATGAGCTGTACCAAGATGTGAAAAAGCTAAAACACGTCGATTACATTAGCTCGGCCACATCGAGCGAATGGACAATAATGCTGCAGCTAAGAGGATCTTCGAATCCCAGCCCCCAGGTTCGAGAAGGCAAGGAAGACCGAACCTCCTTTTCAAAGACCAAGCCATCGCGGATGCCAGAGCGCATGGTCTAGACCAAGCAGCGAGCCAATGATAGTAGAGGATGGAAGGCTGCAGTGTCGCAGTCAGAGACTCATTACGGGTCGGGAGCCCGACCAATGTCCAATGGTAAATGTATACCTTCAAGTCTTAGTTTTTATTTTCTCACCAATACACCACTTAACTGATACCCATAGGAATATTTGTTTAGGTAGCCTGCATCGGGACGGGCTCAGTGGCGCGTGCTTAGTGTGAACTGGGTTCAAAAGCTAGTTCGGAGTCGGCATCAAACCGGAAGTCCCGCCATAGTGCAAGAAGTACACACGAACACGTGAATGGTGGTGAGAAAGCTAGGCCCAGCGAACTAAGGAGTCTGTTGCGCCAAAAATTTGTATTTTTTAGCCTGCTCCTAGAATCTTGGACTTTCACAACAAGCAGAACCGTCCACCCTCCCGGTGACCAAAGCTAGTCTGAGTGGGGATATCCTCCCAACCCATTAGTATTTGTTGCTCCAGGAACTTGATGTGTGCCAAGATCAGTTAAGACCTTGTTTGAGTTCTTTTATTATTAGCGGCGAAATACTGTAAGCCAGGGCATATTCCTACGAAGTTCGAACGATACTGTGGAGTTCGCTATGGTTGAGTTTTATATCAGTTTTATCGCACGGTGTTGCAATTGACCAGATGATGGCGTTAAATTAAACTCATGTCGAAATCTAGACAATTTTGGCAACCAAAATGCCTCTCCAATTAGCCCGGTCCTTAGCTACTGCCTCCAGTTGCGCAGTTCAAGTTGGTTGAGGTCAGTTTTTAGTTGTGCGCGCAATTTAGGCGAGGTCTTTCTCTACTGTGTCCGACGTCTGGCTAGGAATCGAAGACTCTGAGAGCCTAAGTATTGGTGTCCAATGCGGAGATTTTTGATTAGGGGTATGTCGCGATATAACTTTATATAGTTCTTGGTTAATTCTTCATCCCCATAGCCCGACAACGCAAACGGGACGAAGATTTTTCGAACAATTTTCGTCTTAAGGATTTCTTTATCCGCTTTCGATACGGTCAATGCTTCAGCCCCAGTTTACCAACAGTAGGTTGTTGGTAAACGGCGTTCAAATATTATACCGCAGATAGGAACTCGTACGCGATGTTGAGGAGACTTATACCTCTGCAGCTGGCGCAGTTCAAACGATTCTGAGGTTCCATTCTTCAGGCATACTTTCATCCGCCCAGATTTGGCTTATGGCTTGTTGGCATCGTTGCCATTGTTCTTCGACATTAGATGCTGGTGGTATGGTGTTAATCGAGAGGTTAAGGGATACGCGTTGCGCGAAGGCCTCGGCGGTCTCTGGCGATTGCAGTCTTTCGACATTGAATTTTTTCACAGTATTTCTGGTTTGTTGTGGCGTGGTGGATATCCGCATCCTTACCTTGGCTGCAACAAGGTAGTTGTCCGAGTCGATGTTATCCCCTCGGAATGTTTGGACATCCAAAATACTGGATGCGATTCTCTTGTGATAAATTTGGTTGACTGTTCGTTGATCTGGAGACCGCCATGTCCCCTTATGGAAATGTGCTGAATGACATAACCTAGATAAAAACACGTGTGTTTTCTTGTAATCCCTATATACTTACTTACTTAAGTGGCGCTACAGTCCGGAATGAACCTGGGCCTCAACCAACATGCTTCTCCAATTAGCCCGGTCCTTAGCTAACTGCCTCCAGTTGCGCACTCCAAGTTGGTTGAGGTCGGTTTCCACTTGTGCGCGCTACTTAAGGCGAGGTCTTGCTCTACTGCGTCCGACGTCTGGCTGGGAATCGAAGACTCTGCGAGCCGGAGTATTGGTGTCCATTCGTTCTACATGTCCTAGCCATCTTAAACGTCCAATGCGGAGTTTTTTGACCAGGGGCATGTCGCTGTACAGCTCGTATAGTTCTTGGTTGAATCTTCGTCTCCATAGCCCGTCAACGCAAACGGGACCGAAGATTTTCCGAAGAATTTTCCTCTCGAATCTACCAAGGATTTCTTCATCCGCTTTTGATACGGTGCATGCTTCAGCGCCGTAGAGCAGGACTGGGATGATCAGGGTCTTATATAGGATCTCCTTAGTAGTTCGAGTGAGGGCTTTACTACTAAATTGCCTTCTTAGCCCGAAGAAACAGCGGTTGGCAAGAGTAATTCTTCGTTTAATTTCTGACGAGATGTTGTTGTCAGAGTTAATAGCGGAGCCGAGGTAGACAAAGTCCCGTACTACCTCAAAGTTATATCTGTCAATGGTGACGTTCTGTCCAATTCGTCGATGTTGTGTGTCCTTTCGTGTTGACAGCATATACTTAGTCTTACCCTCATTTACTGCTAAACCCATTTTCGCCGCTTCCTTCTCTATACTAGCAAACGTGGCTATGACATCACGTTGAGTCCTACCAATGATGTCAATATCGTCAGCGTATGCTAGTAGTTGCACCGACTTTTGGAAAATTGTGCCTCTGGTGTTGGCTTTGGAGTTTTGCACAATTCTCTCAAGAATCAGATTAAAGAAGTCACATGACAGCGCATCGCCTTGCCTAAATCCTTTTTTGGTATCGAATGTGTCGGTGAGGTCGTTTCCGACCCTGATGGAGCACCGAGAATTCTCCATCGTCATCCTACACAAACGGACGAGTTTGGGCGGTATACCAAAACTAGACATGGCTCTGTACAGTTCGTCTCTATAAATGCTGTCATATGCGGCTTTGAAATCGATGAATAGGTGGTGGGTATCGATTTGGACTTCTTGAGTTTTTTCCAGGATCTGCCGAAGTGTGAAAATTTGATCGGTTGTGGACTTTCCTGGCCTAAAACCACACTGATAAGGGCCAATCAGGTTGTTGGTAAACGGTTTCAGGCGTTCACATATTACGGCAGATAGGATCTTGTAGGCGATGTTGAGGAGACTTATGCCTCTGTAGTTGGCGCAGTTCAGAGGGTCTCCTTTTTTGTGGATCGGGCAAACGATGCTGAGGTTCCATTCTTCAGGCATATTTTCATCCGACCAGATTTGGCTTATGAGTTGGTGGATGTTACTTACCAAGTCATCTCCGCCGGCCTTATAGAGCTCAGCGGGAAGGCCGTCATTTCCGGCAGCCTTATTAAGCTTGAGTTTAGATATTGCTATCCTCACTTCACTCAGGTCGGGTGGTTGGCAGTTTTCGCTGTCGTTGCCAATATTGAATGGTTCCCTATATGTCACCTATTTATCGAGAAATGATAATTATCCACAACTGACAGTATAACCTCCATATCTCCAGCGTGTCAAGAATCAACTTTTTTGTGTTTATGTTCCCTTCTCATGCCCACTTATGCTGATGCCTCAACAGCAGCAATGAATCTTGTTTTCTAATTGGAAACATAACTCAAACGATGCGCTCCAAGTACTCGCATCCGGTCGATTGTGGTAGGTACTTCTCCGGCAATTGTACTCTGCGCATCTAACCGCTTCCATTCATTTCACTAATTGGGCAGATTTTAATCGTTCTTCCGTTCCGACAAAAACATGTTTTTCTCTGGTCAATAATTGGTCACTGCAAAGCTGCTCGCTTTTAGCACGCGCCACATTATTGGTGGTACATCACTTAGCACTTAGTGCTCCTCGTCATGCATCATCATTGTGAGCTGCCAGTTTTAATCAAGGTCTACCTTAACTTGGATGTTAAATTCCAATCAATCAATAGCGCAAAAAAAAAGAGATTTACTGTCTGGACGAGAATTTGCATGCCACCAACCACGACACAGATACACAAATACAGATGGCGTACAACCCCCTACATCGCCCGGTACACGTGCGCGCATTGTACACTTAATGGATATTTCGGCCGATTAAAAATATATTAATCTTCTGCATTAATATCCAGTCGACCATTAAAATTACCACTTAGATTGGCCAATTTCCATTATGGAAAACACCGCAATATTGCGTGCCGCTTCGGTGGATTCCGGCGTCGTCATCGGCTTGTGTATGGAGAGGGGGTGGTTGGCTGCAAAATTGTGTCATCCATCAGCCAACGTCCTGTCAAATTAACACAGACAATGCAAATGCATTATTCCATCAGCGGGTAGATACAAAGAACTTTTTCTGTTGTATTTTATTGGGGATAGCATTGCTACCAGGACCACCCCCATACCACCCAAAAAAGCAGGCTCCAGTATTTGCTTTAATTTTATTAAAATGATATCCAAACAATCCCAGACTGTGCCCTCATTATTTATCCGTTTTTTTAGGTTCGGGTGAATCCTTTGATTGCTAACAATTAAAATGAAATATTTAAGTGCACTTCGTCCAAAATGTCCAATCTGTGTTGTACATGTGAGTGTTTCACTCCTTTTTTGTTGTTGTTGTCGATTTATTCATAAATACGAAGCTATTGAGGGCTCTTCATGCTTTGAGAAGAAAGAAAGGATTGAAATTTATGTTTTCATAAATTTTCAAGTGGAATGGCCTAGATTAGCCTCGATCGGGATACTGGCGGCGGCGGAGGTGACTGCTGACCTGGTGACTATTTAATAATTTTTGAATTGAATTCTTTTTTTTTGAAATATTGCATTCCATTTGAATGTTTCATAAAAGGGGGGGTTGTGCTTTGTAGTTTTTTAATTTTGTTGGTATTAAGCTGGTTTTGCTTGATATATGCGTTCTGGCGATAGAAAAGGCGGTTTTTAGGAGTGGAGCACCACAAGGCTATTTGTTGTTTGCAATTTCGGTTTTTGTGTACAAAAATGGACATTTGTATACCCTATACCATAGGGGTATATTAGTTTTGAAACATAGTTTGTAACATAGAGAAATAATTTAGGTAGATAGATGCCAAATGCCACACAGCTCATGAAACAATGGAAATGTCACCTTAAAGTATATGGATCAGAATCGCTAGCTGGTTTTGGGTTAGAATGTTTACTTTTATAAGAGATCTGGTATTTTAGGGTGGTTTCATACACACGATGATAAAAGAGAACAGAATTGTGCTTATTTTACCTCCCAGTGGTAACCATCGTATCCTGTTTTCATTCAACAGGTTGAGAGTTTTTAAATTTGTAACTGTTGACTGCAAAAACAGCAGCACTAAACAGAAAAGGTGCAGCCGAACAACTAGCGGAAGCCCTAAACTGATATATTCAGACATTACTGCCATCCAGGAAATACGATTGGATGGGCCAGGCAAAAGGACGATGAAAAACTGTGACATTTACTATGGTCCGAGTTATAGTGAGCAGAAACAACGACTATTCGGGTGCGGATTTGACCTTAGCAAGAAGTCTTATAATTGGAAGACATAAGCAAACGCATTGCAAAAGTCCACATCAAGGCCAAATTCGCAAATATAAGCCTCACGGCCCGATGGAAGAAAAATAATAAGATGACATAGCGAAAGGCTGCTTCTAAGACCTCTTTAACAAAACTTTTGCGCGACTACCTAAGTACGACGTTAAAATCGTGCTGGAAGATTTTAACGCAAAGGTAGGAATAGAAGACATATTTATCGGTATTGTCGGAAAACACACAACAACGGGATTAGGCTCATTGACTTCGTTGCGGAACGAAATGTCGCTATAGCCAACACACGGTTTCCTCACCTCGATATTTATAAAGGAACATGGCGTTCTCCAGGTCAACAAACGGTCAACCAAATTGATCACATTGCTATAGGCAAGAGGCACGCATACAGTTTTTTGGATGTCCGAACATTCCGAGGTTGCTAATATCGACTCGGACCACTACCTTATGGCAGCCAACATAAGAATGTGGATATCCACCACGCCACAACAAATCAGAAATACTGTGAAAAAATTTAATGTCGAAGGACTGCAATCGCAAGAGACCGCAAAGGCCTTCGCGATTCACACCATACCACCAGCATCGAATGTAGAAGAACAATGGCAACGATGTCAACAAGCCATTAGATCAGCCGCAACTGATGTTCTAGGTTGTCGCGGCCACCAGGAAGAACCCCTGGTTTAATGACGAATGCCGTCAGATGCTCGTAGTCAAGAACGACGCCTACAAGGCTATGCTGCAGGTGAAGACGAGAGCTACCATTGAGCTCTATAGGCAAAGAAGAACGGAAGAACACCGGCTTTTCAGAAAGAAGAAAAAAGATTAAAAAATAGCGCGCTATCGAGGATATGGAGAGGTGCCAATCCAGAAACGATGTTCGCAAGTTTTATCAAAGTGTAAAACGTCAAAGCCAAGGATACAAGGTTCGAACAGAATCCTGTCGAGAGACACAGTCGATGCTGAGGATATGGAAGAACCACTTCCTCAGACTGTTAAACGGCGAAGACGAACCACATTCCGCTGTCAGGCAGAACGAACCATTTAATAATTGGCAACGGCAGCATGAACTGCCAACCACCCGACCTAAGTGAAGTAGGGATAGCAATATCTAAACTCAAGCTTAATAAGGCCGCCGGAAATGACGGCCTGCCCGTCGAGCTTTATAAAGCTGGCGGAGATGACTTGGTAAGTAACATCCACCAACTCATAAGCCAAATCTGGTCGGATGAAAATATGCCTGAAGAATGGAACATCAGCATCGTTTGCCCGATCCACAAAAAAGGAGACCCTCTGAACTGCGCCAACTACAGAGCCATAAATCTCCTCAACATCGCCTACAAGATCCTACCTGCCGTAATATGTGAACGCCTGAAACCGTTTGCAACAACCTGATGGGCCCTTATCAGTGTGGTTTTAGGCCAGGAAAGTCCACAACCGATCAACTTTTCACACTTCGGCAGATTCTGGAAAAACCCAAGAAGTCCAAATCGATACCCACCACCTATTTATCGATTTCAAAGCCGCATACGACAGCATTTATAGAGACGAACTGTACAGAGCCATGTCTAGTTTCGGTATACCGCCCAAACTCGTCCGTTTGTGTAGGATGACGATGGAGAATTCTCGCTGCACCATCAGGGTCGGAAACGACCTCACCGACACATTCGATACCAAGAAAGGATTTAGGTAAGGCGATGCGCTGTCATGTGACTTTTTCAATTTGATTCTTGAGCGGATTGTGCAAAACTCCCGAGCAAACGCCAGAGGCACAATTTTCCAAAAATCGGTGCAACTACTAGCATATGCCGACGATATTGACATCATTGGTAGGACTCAACGTGATGTCATAGCCACGTTTGCTAGTATAGAGAAGGAAGCGGCAAAAATGGGTTTGACAGTGAATGAGGGTAAGACTAAGTTTATGCTGTCAACACGAAAGGACACACAACATCGATGAATTTGACAGAACGTCACCATTGACAGATATAACTTTGAGGTAGTACGGGACTTTGTCTTCTCCGCTTTAAGTCTGACAACAACATCTCGTCAGAAATCAAACGAAGAATTACTCTTGCCAACCGCTGTTTCTTCGGGCTAAGAAGGCAATTTAGTAATAAAGCCCTCACTTGAACTACTAAGGAGATCTTATATAAGACCCTGATCATCCCAGTCCTGCTCTACGGCGCTGAAGCATGGACCGTATTAAAAGCGGATGAAGAAATCCTTGGTCGATTCGAGAGAAAAATTCTTCGAAAAATCTTTGGTCCCGTTTGCGTTGACGGGCTATGGAAACGAAGATTCAACCACGAACTATACGAGCTGTACAGCGACATACCCCTGGTCAAGAAAACTCCGCATTGGACGTTTAAGATGGCTAGGACATATAGAATGAATGGACACCAATACTCCGGCTCGCAGAGTCTTCGAGTCCCAGTCAGACGTCGGACGCAGTAGAGGAAGACCTCGCCTTAAGTAGCGCGCACAAGTAGAAACCGACCTCAACCAACATGGATTGCGCAACTGGAGGCAGTTAGCTAAGGACCGGACTAATTGGAGAGGCATGTTGGTTGAGTCCCAGGTTAATCGCGGACTGTAGCGCCACTAAAGTAAGTAAGTATGTCATTCAGCTACGAATCTCAGCCTCTAAATTACGGCTCAGAACCATTTAAGCCTCGAGATTTATTAAAATTTATACAGACCATTCAACAAAAGTGGTATCGCAAAGTTCTGTCCTGATTAATAGATGGACAGGAACGCAAATGCATATCCGTACTAATAACGACCTATAGAAACTGGAAATTCATACGGAGGCTTTACTTGGACTTAGGTTCTTTAAATTTGGGATGCATTACCTTAAATAGAAATTGGAAATTTGGTTTTCCAAACCTCTGCTACATTGGCTTGGTTAATTTTCGGCATTAACGGGCCATACAGGACCTCAAACCTAGTTTCTCCATTATATTGTGAGTACCAAGTTTTATTTTCTGCCACAAAGGAGGATGTCATTGAAAGTTGCGAAGTTCCTCTTAAAGCTTTATACTCTTGGATTTCACTTTCACAATAGGTGGGGGAGTGAAAAACCTTTGGGCTTGAACCGTGTACTCCACGCTTAATAGTCCGACGTACTAACCACTAGCTCACTGTACCCACAAAAGTTCCCGTTACATGTTGTATAAAGGCCTTGTTTCGAAAAATAGCTTTAAGGACACGACATGACTAGACGAAGAGTCATGTCGTGTCATAAGTAACGACGTGCTTCCTAGACCATAGGTGATAGTGGGATGTCTGTCTCCAAAAATAGTCCAGCTTTGCTACGCTCTAAGGACATCTCCTAGTCACGTTTCATAAGTAACGACGTGCTTCCTAAACCATAGGTGATAGTGGGAAGTCTGTCTCAAAAAATAGTCCAGCTTTGCTTCGCTCTAAGGACTTCCCCTAGTAACGACGTGCTTCCTAGACCATAGGTGATAGTGGGAGGTCTGTCTCAAAAAATAGTCCAGCTTTGCTTAGCTCTAAGGACTTCTCCTAGCCGCCAAAGGTGATAGTGGCAAGTCTGTCTCAAAAAATAGTCCAGCTTTGCTTCGCTCTAAGGACTTCCCCTAGTCGCGTATCATAAGTAACGACGTGCTTCCTAGACCATAGGTGATAGTGGGAAGTCTGTCTCAAAAAATAGTCCAGCTTTGCTTCGCTCTAAGGACTTCCCCTAGTAACGACGTGCTTCCTAGACCATAGGTGATAGTGGGAGGTCTGTCTCAAAAATAATCCAGCTTTGCTTAGCTCTGAGGACTTCTCCTAGCCGCCAAAGGTGATAGTGGCAAGTCTGTCTCAAAAAATAGTCCAGCTTTGCTTCGCTCTAAGGACTTCCCCTAGTCGCGTATCATAAGTAACGACGTGCTTCCTAGACCATAGGTGATAGTGGGAAGTCTGTCTCAAAAAATAGTCCAGCTTTGCTTCGCTCTATAAGGTCTTCTCGTAGTCGCGTGTCATAAGTAACGACGTGCTTCCTAGACCATAGGTGATAGTGGGAAGTCTGTCTCAAAAAATAGTCCAGCTTTGCTTCGCTCTATAAGGTCTTCTCGTAGTCGCGTATCATAAGTAACGACGTGCTTCCTAGACCAAAGGTGATAGTGGGAAGTCTGTCTCAAAAAATAGTCCAGCTTTGCTTCGCTCTAAGGACTTCTCCTAGTCACGTGGTAGAAGTAACGACGTGCTTCCTAGACCATAGGTGATAGTGGGAAGTCTGTCTCAAAAAATAGTCCAGCTTTGCTTCACTCTAAGGACATCTCCTAGTCACGTTTCATAAGTAACGACGTGCTTCCTATACCATAGGTGATAGTGGGAAATATGTCTCAAAAAATAGTCCAGCTTTGCTTCGCTCTAAGGACATCTCCTAGTCGCGTTTCATAAGTAACGACGTGCTTCCCAGACCATAGGTGATAGTGGGAAGTCTGTCTCAAAAAATAGTCCAGCTTTGCTTCACTCTAAGGACATCTCCTAGTCACGTTTCATAAGTAACGACGTGCTTCCTAGACCATAGGTGATAGTGGGAAATATGTCTCAAAAAATAGTCCAGCTTTGCTTCGCTCTAAGGACATCTCCTAGTCGCGTTTCATAAGTAACGACGTGCTTCCCAGACCATAGGTGATAGTGGGAAGTCTGTCTCAAAAAATAGCCCAGCTTTGCTTCACTCTAAGGACATCTCCTAGTCACGTTTCATAAGTAACGACGTGCTTCCCAGACCATAGGTGATAGTGGGAAGTCTGTCTCAAAATATACTCCAGCTTTGCTTTAAAGACTTTCCCTAGTCACGTGTTACAAGTAAAGACAAAAATAGTCCGGCAATAGCCGTCGGTGCAATGGTAAAGCTGTACGCCTACGCCATTCAACCGCGACAAGTCTTACCAGTTAGGGGTAAGAGTGTTCATAGTAACTTTTCCACTAATTGGAATTCGAATACCGAAAATGGTGTAAACCTCTGTCCATCTTATAGGTGAATATAAAGAAAACACCAACTAGATACGCCTTAAATAAACACAGCATATAGACAAAGGTCTACAAGTAACTAGCTTGTCTATAGTGCAATATTGAAACCTCACAAGTAACGTCTTTTCAGCATGTCAATGCATAAAATAGAAATTCATTACCCTCTCAAATTAAATCCAAATTTAATAAAATTAAATTCCCCAACCCAGGAACCTCCATCCCAAACCCATAAGACCGCTTTAATTATTCACCGAAACGCCAACCTAATTAATTGGCCTAAATTTTGTGTATAATGACGGATCCCACTCTCGCATGCCTGCAGTTGAAATTTAATTTTAATATCCTAATCCACTGCTCTACAGCACGCCTGCAACAGTGTGGAACTTTGGGAAAATTAGGTTCACACCTTCCGGCTAAGGCACACAGTTCCCGCGCTCAACAATGGGTCCGACGACGTTTTGTCAACCTTTAGCCAGCGTACACAAAAGCCCATTTTTATGACTCGCAGCTCGCTGGGCCATGGAAGAAATTAAACCATGCCCCATCCTCCATTATATTTAAATTATTTATTATACTAAAATATCCTGTATCCATTGTCCTTGTCACCATCAACCGACCTATCCTCCACAACCACCATCCACCTATCAACTTATGTTGTATACCATGAAGTTTTCAAACTTTTCTCCTGAAAAGTTCATTACATATTAATGACACGTCTACCTTCGTCCTTATGCCGTTAAATGGTGCTATATAGCTAGGACTGGTTGTGTACACATCCTTAGGTCGATAGGCACACGCAGAGCACACACACTTTTGAACCCTTCAAGGAGTACGCGGGAAAGAATGAACACAAAAAAAAAAATGAAAAAAAAAACAGGCAAAGTCCTTCTTTGTTGGTTTTTCTCTCGGCGGAAAAAAAAAATATCCTTAGGTAAACGGGAAAAATGGAAAAATCAATATGCACCGCTAGTACACACACACTTTGAATGCACCCTGAATGCACACCACACACAGCACACGATATTACGTGCAGGGTTTATGTGAATTAGTTTGGGGTGTGTTCGCAGGCTTACATTCTGAGATAGCGGTATGGGATACATCAACGACTCCCTGGGAGTGGATGCATGTTCCTTGGTGTTATTATTTGGGGCGCGAATCCACCCCTGTGTGCATTTATTTAAAAATCAAACAGACAAGTAAAATCGAGGGCTGACTAAATTATGCATTATGCACTGGATATCCTGAATATCCTTTTTTTTTTATTCGATTTTTGTTGGTTCCTTACAGGCAAAGTAGTTTCTCGGTTCTCAGGACTAAGGTGAGAGGGTGGGGCTGAGGAGGTATCGAAACTAAATGCAAAGTTTATGGCACTCCGCAGTGCAAGTTTGGCTGCAGAAAATAAGGAAGAGCGGATCAAGAAGGACAACAATAGGAAATGGGAAAAGTTTTATTTTAGTGTGCGGCTCATGTTGTTTGGTTTTCCTTTCCTTCTTGGTGAAGGATTTTCGGCGGGTCTAAATAATTCATTGTGACTGCAATCCCACTCGTTCTTTGGGTCTTAACTTGATTAGTTTGAGATGGTTTTGACGCATTTGAGTTTAGCGGCGATAAAATTCAACAGTGCAGAGGGTGTGCAATGCCAAAACGGTATTGAATCCTTGAGAGGTGCAGTTTTATTTGCAGTAGAGGAATTTATTGCAGGGGATTTGTCCGCCTTTATGGTTGTGGAATTTTTGTGGCTCATTTCAGAAGTTAGGAAAAAGGGGCTAAGTGTGTGGGATTGTTCGATCTTGGTGGTCAACTTTGACAGTAGAAAAAACCAATGAGATGAAGTACTCACAGCGTATTTTTGTCAACTTCGTCAGGTTCCAGCATTAATAAAGTTCTTAACATGCAACGAAATCTTAACCATTGACTGTTACAAATTGGCTTCCATTCTTCGATTCTCTAGAGAAGTAGACCTTATTTATAAGGCAACATAAGGAGCATATGAAGCTACATCCCCAAAGCTGTTTCTGTTTGAAAAGGTAGCTAGCTATGTTGGCTACTCCGCAAGGCTAAGCTAAATTCTGTCTATTAACACTCCAACCCTTCTTTTCTGGGAAGGTCAGACGGAGGGTGGACAGAATCCTCCGCGGAGACCCTGGAACTCATGTTAAAACACTCTTTCCTGGATGCAGTTATACTAGTGCGGAACCCGGGAGATCTCGGCAAGTAAAAACTGCACCACACAGCAATATCAGTTCAATACTTTCCGACGAAAAGATTTTCTGGGCTATTACCAGCTTCTCTCCCTTTAGGTCTGCTAGACCAGACGGAATGCTGCCAGTTATGCTACAGAGAACGGGAGACCTCACAGTGCCACGGCTGGCAGCTGCTTAATACTAAACCACGTACCCTTCTCGTTGAGACGCGCTCGAGTGGTGTTTATACCGAAGGTAGGCAAACGCGGCCACGAAACCGCGTAGGACTTCAGACCAATCAGTCTAACCTCCTTTGTACCCTATACCCTACTCGTTGAGGCGCGCTCGAGTGGTGCTTATACCGAAGGTAGGCAAACGCGGGCAAGAAACCACGAAGGACTTCAGACCAATCAGTCTAACCTCCTTTGTACCCTATACCCCACTCGTTGAGACGCGCTCGAGTGGTGCTTATACCCAAGGTAGACAAACGCGGCCACGAAACCGCGAAGGACTTCAGACCAATCAGTATAACCTCCTTTGTACTAAAACCCTAGAGCGTGTTCTAGACATCCACATGCGAAGTTTTCTAAAAGAATCTTCGCTATCCAAATCAAAGCACGCCTATCATAAGGGCAGATCCACGGAAACGGTTCTCCACGATGTAGTGCGGACAATCGAAAAACCCATACACTCTAGCCTCCTTCTGAGATATAGAGGGAGCTTTCAACAACGTTCTCACTGGAGCTATTCTTGAATCTCTAATCGAGCTGGGTATAGAGGAATCTATTAGCCAATGGATAGTATCTATGCTCGGAACAAGAATTATCCAGGCAACACTTGGCAACATCCATTTAACTAAATTTGCCCATACAGGAACGCCACAGGGTGGCGTCATCTCTCCTCTACTCTGGCTAATGGCTATGAATAAAGTTTTAGTTAAATTAGAGGGATGACGTGGCGATACTAGTGTCAGGAAAATTCCCCTTCATGATAAGCGAAATCATGGGGGCTCCGTTAGACAAGGTTAGTACCTGGGCTGCAAGTTGTGGCCTCGGTATAAATACTAAAAACCAAAATACCAGAATTCACACTCCCCCGTCTAAATGGCCAGCCAATCAGGCCAGCGCTCGATATTTGGGTATAATGCTTGACCCAAAATTTAACGAGAAACACAACATCGAACACAGAGTAAGGAAGGCGTGCGTTGCCTTCTACGCCTGCAGCAAAACCTTTAGAAAGAAGTGGGGACTTCAACCAAAGCTAACCTTGTGGATGTACACAGCTTTAGTACGTCCAATTATGGCTCACTATTATGGTGGCCCTCGTTGAGTAATGGCTACAACCTCACAAAACTAAAGAGGCTGCAAAGAACGGCGCCAACAGATGCCCTTACTGTGCTATTGCATCTCTTGCCTCTCGACCTACACATTAAAGATACCGCTTTATGCAGCTCCGTAAGACTCAAGGAAACAGGATGCTGGACTGCAAAGCAGTATGGCCGCAGTAATATCCTGGACTTGTTACCAAACGACATGATCACGTTTCCAAGAGACTGCATCACACCCACACTAAGCTTCCAGAGCTCAGTGGAAGAGGAACGGGGTATTTAGCGATTTGGACACGGTCGTCTACACCGACGGATCTAAGATGAACTGTGTTTTGGGGTCCAGAGTCTACTCGGAATTACAGAAAATATCAGTACTATACCGCCTACCGGATTTTGCCAGTGTATTCCAGGCGGAACTACTGGCTATCCGAGAGAATTGCATGCTACTGGGTCGTGACACTACGGAAAAGAAAAGATTGCCGTCCTCAAGTGACCATTAAGGCCATCAACTCGGCTACCATATCCTCCAAGCTGGTACAAGAATGCCGGAACGAACTAGCCCACCTGGGGTAACGCTTAAGGGTCACACTTCTCTGGGTTCCAGAGCCGAGTGACATTGAAGGAGACGAGCGTGCAGACGAGCTGGCCAGGCAAGGCTCAGCTCTATACGGCTCACTTGCGTTAAGAGTCCATATAACGCTAGATGCGGTTAAGGGACAATTCCACACACACTACCTGAAAAAGGCAGACTCCAAATTGAGAAATTTCACAAATTGCGTCATATCGACGAAGATATGGCCTTCCTACGACAAGAACATAACAAACGACCTACTGAATAGAACCCGCCCAGACCACGCAAGAATTTCGACGATAGTCACGTGACAGTGGCCATTTGGAGACCATGCGGCCAAATTAGGAATCCCATACAACCCCAAATGCCGCAGTGGCGGAAAACAAATGAAACAGAACCCCTCTCACATTTCATCTGCAAAGCCGGTACTAGCAAGAGCCAGATTACCTGAGTTAGACCAACTATTCTTCAACAACCTTAGCGACATCTCAGGTAAAAGGATACAAGATCTTATCCCTTTTCTAAACCTCACTGGCTGGATCTAGAGACCGCCTGTATCACATCCATATCAATCATAGTAAAGGTCATACGAGTCGCGTGCTACCTCTGCATAGCTACCTATGTCGGTGTCTAACAATGAATGACTCTGAGGTAGATGAACTCCTTAACTACCTTAAAGAAGTTTAAGTGATGTATTGTCTCAAATGTCTCAAGAGCGATGTGGGACAGCAATGGTTAGTTACTTGTCTTTGGATTTATTACCTTGAAGACTATACCCACGCGGTGAATCCTGTCAGTCAAAAGTGATTCATATCTGTCGTTTCGTAGAGTCTTTTCGGAGTTAGATCTTAACATCGTGCTTCAAAATGTAAGCTGTAATAAAATTCACAAGACCGCATAATGCATAAGCTGGAGGACCAGTTCTAATTGCTTATCACTAGGACTTGGTGCCGTCAGTATCCACTACGGGATTAAGTGCTACCATTTGGGTTTTCTGATACCATATCCGTTGAAGGGGTCTAACTAAACCCAAAAAATGTCGACACGTACCTTTTTGTTAATATCTGAATACAGGTGTTGTCAAAAAGTCATTGACTTCAAGCCAATAAGCCACCACCGACGAGGCTGAAGATCCCATCAAGGAGGAGTTTTATGACCTCCTGGATGGAGCCTACGGAGCCTTTCCGGAGTATGATGTAAAAGTTATGCTCGGGGATTTCAATGCTAAAGTCGGAAAGGAATACATCTTTGGCGGTTTAGTTGGTAAGCACAGAATCCACGAAACGACAACAGTCAATGGCTACCGACTAATCGATTTTGCAGCAGCTCGTAATACGGTGATAAGTAGCACTGGGTTCCTAAGGCTAAGGATCCACACAGCAACCTGGCGCTATCCAGACTGTCGAACCACCATCAAAATCGAACATGTGCTACTGCTAATCGATGCGAGGCACGTATCCAACATCCTCGTCGTGCATACATTCCGAGGGGCAAATGTCGACTCTGACCAGTTTCTTGTCGCGGCTAAATTCAGAGCTCGACTGTCCAACGAGAAGAAGCTGCGAACTGCCCAGAAGAAGAAATTCGACGCCTTAGTACACCTGGAGTAGCCAGAGCCTACAGTGAGCGCCTGAGTATGAAACTCTACTCTGTGCACTCACCTACCACAGACGCCAACAAGCAGTGTTGCCAGTATCGCCACATCATCAAGGAGGTAGCCGAAACCACTGTAGGGTACCAGCCACCCTCGAGAAAGAGCCCGTGTATTATGATGAATGCGTGTAGAAGAAAAAGTTGACAGAAGATGCACACAAGAAGGCGCTACAGCGCAAAACAAGATCAGCGAGAGATGCCAGGAGAAGGGAGGAAAAGAAGACCCTGCGTAGAAAGAAGAGAGCCTATGCAGCCTCCCAGCTCAAGGAGATCGAAGAGTCGCGCGATCATAACAACATCCGGAGGTTTTATAAAAAAGCCAAGCAACTGGCTGCTGGCTACAAAACCGGAACGCAGGCTCTTCGAGACAGCGAAGAAAACCTAGTCACCGAAGCGCAGGGAATAGAAGATGCGTTTAAGCAGCATTGCCAACAGCATATAGAGAGAGTGATATGGCAAGAAGAGAACCCACGCCCAGTCAATGAAGAACTAGTTCGACCACCTTGTATAGAAGAAGTTGGCCTAGCTATAAAAAAGCTTAAGAATAACAAGGCCGCAGTTTCTGATGGCTTACCAGAGGAGCTTTTTAAATACGGTGGAGATGTTTTGGAAGGAAGCATGCACCGAATCATCAACCAAGTATGGGTGGACGAAAACATGCCCGATGACTGGACTATCAGCTCCATATGCCCCATCTACAAAAAAGGCGATCATATGTCTTGCAAGAACTATCGAGGCATATCCCTGCTTAATGTCGCATACAAGATCCTATCCAACGTACTGTGTGAACGTCTAAAACCGTTCTGCAACACACTAATCGGCACGTACCAGTGTGGCTTCCGGCCCGGCAGATCGACTATAGACCAAATGTTCACACTGAGGCAAATCCTGGAAAAGACCAACGAATTTCAAGTCGAAACTCACCATCGACTTCAAAGCCGCGTATGGTAGCATACGTGGTCAGGAGCTCTATATGGCGATGGCCGAATTCGGAATCCCGGCAAATCTGATTCAGCTGTACAACGTGCAGTTTGGAAGTAGCTCGTCCGAACTATTCCAAACATGCACCGGATTTCGGCAAGGAGACGTGCTTCAATCTCGTACTGGAGCAGATAGTGCGCAGTGCAGCTGTTAACACGCAAGGCACTATCTTCAACAGGTTCGTCCAGCAGCTAGGCTATGCTGACGATATTGACATCATCGGTCGCTCCCAACATGCCGTGATAAAAGCGTTCACGGAGACTGAATAAAAGGCGAAATCCGTTGGCCTTGAAGTAAATGAGGACCAGACTAAGTTCATGCTATCAACAAACAAACAAGCATCTGTCCGCCGCCTAGGACAAAACGTCACTATTGACAACGATTTCGAGGTAGTTAAGGAGTTCATCTACCTCGGAGTTAACATAAACTCCACGAATGCCACCCTAGTGGAGATCCGTCGAAGAATTACCCTAAGAAACCGTTGCTACTTTGGTTTGGCGAAACAACTGGGTTCAAAACTCCTAACTCGAAGGACGAAATGTGTGCTCTACAAAACCCTTATCCTGCCGGTTCTGCTTTATGGTGCCGAGTGCTGGACGATAAGCAAGAAGGGAGAGCTGATACTGGGCTCCTTCGAGAGAAAAATACTTCGGCGGATTTTTGGTCCTGTGCACGAGGAGGGCGAATGGAGGAGAAGATACAACTGCGAGCTCTATGAGCTGTACCATGATGTGGATGTAGTCCAAAAAGCCAAAACACGTCGATTACATTGGCTCGGCCACATGGAACGAATGGACAATAATGCTCCAGCTAAGGGGATCATCGAATGCTAGCCCCCATGTTCGAGAAGACAAGAAGACCGAAACTCCGTTTCAAATACAAGCCATGGCGGATGCCAGAGCGCTTGGTCCTGATAACTGGAATCAGCGTGACCGGGATTATAGAGAATGGAAGGCAGAGACTCTTCACGGGTCGGGAGCCCGATAAGTAAGTAAGTAAGTAGTACTAGAACGTTGTGGTAATATGTCCAAAGAATATAAGAAGGTGGGGTCTAATCTAACATCTGGGTGTAACATGAGGTATGCCTATGCAATTTGCGAGAGATCATGTCTTAGATGTCTGACTCTGTATTTCATTGGTTAGCGCGCTTCAAATCGCTATGCATACCGGTTTAGTTCGATTTCAAACAGTGGCGATACCGACATTAAATTCACTGTACCACCCCTCGAAATGATCTCACAAATCCTTCAAACATCCATTTGGAACCATTTGAATTGGGCTGGATTCAGAAAGAATGGGTGCCACGCTTTTTGACCGAATTTCCATCTGCAAACCGCTGCTGAATCGCAACAAAATCGAGGCATTTCTGAAGTGGATGATGATTGGTGACGATGGATGAAAATGAGTATCACTAACGACAACCTCAATCGAAAATGGTGAGCAGGCGCAAAAGTTAGGCAAGCCAGGATTGACGGCAAGAAAGACTTTGCTAAGCTTTTAGTGGGATACTCAAGGAATCATCTACAATGAGCTGCTTCCCTATAGCAAAGCTGGCAGGACAATGCCAGGGCATTCACCTCATGATCGGGAGGCTTTTAAGCATCCACCTTATAGTCCGGGCCTAGCACCAAGTAATTTTCACCTATTCACTGTGAAAAATTTAATGTATTCTGTATGGAAATTAAGGTCCTCACGTGCAAAAACTCTATTTGATCCCACAAATTCAAAAAGTCCAATCGTTCGTTATTTCTTCAACTCCTCTCCTGACATCTCCTTTTCCTACCACTGCCTTCTTTCAACACACGTAATATTTTGCTCTATAGTTCCCGAAACGTTTGGGACTTTTTTTCATGGTCTAATGCCTCAAAAGCCTGAGTCAATAAGTTGCAAAGCTGTAAGGCCCCTTTTTTTGGTACCAATTGGAGATCTAGAGGTAACCTACCAAAGTTGGGATTAAATTGAATGAAAAACATGTTTCTCTAGTCAACTCGAAGTCAATCCAGAAACTAGGATGCTCTCGCACTGAAAAACTGGACCTTCGGCTAATAAATTCTCCGATTAGAATAGGTTAGACTAGGCTAGGATAATGGGTGCTCTAGTTAGGGATGACACAGCTTAGTTAGATCGGCGGTTAAGTCCATTTTGTTCGAAAATGCCCAGTACCAGAATAAGGGTGCCAAATTTATAGCTATTTGGTGGTGGTATCATACTACTACCTACCTACCTCATAGTCCTGCGTGACTTTGGTCATTAACCAACAACCCTATCCCGTTTGAATGCCGGTCCTTTGTTAACTGCATCCAGATGAAGATTTAAAGCAGTTTTAGGTTTCTTAGTGTGGACCATTTAACATGAATTAGGCTTTCCTACTGAGCCGAAAATCAGTCTGGGAATCGTAGATTTACGGGGTCGCGTCGGTGTCACCCTGGTACACCTCTCATGTTGATCTTACAAATCATCCGAGTAGTATCATTTGTCAAGAGAAGCTTATCTCAACTAGCCATTCGGATTCGGAATAAAACAGAAGGTCTTACCATCCTGCAAGAAGTACACACGCACTTCTATGGCTAAACCTACTAACGACCCAGTTGAGTCAAAAACTTGTATTTTTATTTGTAGTCAAATGAATAGTTTTCAAGACAAGGCCTCGATCAAGAAATCGCAGATGGATAAACGGCATAATGTGTCAAATATCCAGGCAACTCTGACCTAACTATAAACAGAAACACTCCATCTGCTTGTCAATACTGAACAGATTAAACTGTCCTACAGGCCTACACGCAAAAAGATTAGACCGCTTTAACAATAACTTCTGTAGAAGCTGCTTGGACGAAGAAGAGGAGGAAAGTATTACTCGCCTTCTATGCTCTTGTCCAGACCTCTCCGACAAAAGAAAACTTCATCTGAGAAACTTCTTCTTTGATAATCTAGGTGAGCTGGTTCATACCAATTTCAGAAACCTCCTACGCTATAAAGTCAGCTCTGGATGGTTCATCCGAAACGGTCAAGAATTTTTAATCTCTAGTCCATGCTAGGAGAGGTAAGGGATTTATTACGAAATCACCTCATAGTCCGAAAAAACGGTAATTTGCATCCATCCATTTCCCTCGGTCTTGGACATCCTACTTCCATTTATTCAGACAAAACGCATTTGGACTTTCGGGTTAGAAGGTTTGATCCCATTTACTTACAAACTTACTTAAGTGCCGCTACAGTCCGGAATGAAACTGGGCCACGTCTACACGACTCTTCAATTAGCCCAGTCCTTAGCTAACTGCCTCCACTTAAAGTTGATTGAGGTCGGTTTTTAATTGTGGGCGCCACTGAAGGCGGGGACTCCCTCTACTGTATCCAACGTCTGGATAGGAATCAAAGACTCTTCGACCCGTAGTAACGGGTGATTTTTTAAGAGGCTTAGAACTTTTTTTAAAAAAAAAAACACAAAAAATTCGAAAAAATGAATGAAATATTTATTTGAATCGATAATAAAAATTTCATGCAAATTTTGACCGCGGCTGCGACTCAGATAGCCCATCCGCTGAGTCCAATTTTGGCATACTCTTTCACACATATCGGCCGGTATCTCACGAATGAATGCATGGATGTTGGCTTCCAGTGCGTCAATCGAAGTGGGCTTGTCCCTATAGACATTAGCCTTGATATACCCCCACAAAAAATAATCTAATGGTGTCAAATCGCACGATCTAGGCGGCCAATTGACCGGCCCAAAACGTGAAATTAACTGTTCACCAAACTCGCCTCGCAATTGCGCCATTGTTTCGCGTGCTGTGTGGCATGTGGCACCGTCTTGTTGAAACCACATATCATGCAAGTCAAGAACTTCCATTTCGGGCAAAAAAAAGTTTGTTATCATCGCTCGGTAGCGTTCACCATTGACAGTAACGCTGCGATTCGCATCATCTTTGAAGAAATATGGCCCAATAATGCCGCCGGCCCATAAACCGCACCAAACAGTGGCTTTGTCGGGATGCATTGGTAGCTGTTGCAATGCTTCTGGCTGATCTTCACTCCAAATGCGGCAATTTTGCTTATTTACGTACCCATTCAACCAAAAATGAGCCTCATCGCTGAACACAATTTTTCGATAAAAAAGCGGATTCTCGGCCAGCTTTCCAAGAGCCCATTCACCAAAAATTCGGCGTTGTGGTAGGTCGGCTGGCTTTAGTTCTTGCACCAGCTGTATCTTAAAAGGCTTTACGCCCAAATCCTTCCGCAAAATTTTCCACGTAGTGCTGTAACAAAGGCCTAACTGCTGGGAACGGCGCCGAATCGACATTTCGCGGTCTTCTGTCACACTAGCTGATACGGCCGCAATATTTTCTTCACTACGCACAGTACGTAAACGTGTTGGTGGTTTAATGTCCAACAAAGTAAATTTGGTGCGAAATTTGGTCACAATCTTCCGAATAGACTGCTCAGAAGGTCGAGAATGCCGATCATAAAATGGAAGCAGCGCGCGATGAACATTTCGAACCGAGCACGAATTTTGATAGTAAAATTCAATAATTTGCAAGCGTTGTTCATTTGTAAGACGATCCATGGTTAAATTGCAAACCAAACTGAAGCTGTTTGACAGTGACACAAGGTAATAAACACACGTCAGCTGTCAAAACCAGTGTTGCCAAAACCAAACCAGCTAAAAAATCACCCGTTATTTGCCATTCCCTCTACATGTCTTAACCATCCTAAACGTCCAATGTCCCCATAGCCCTACAACGCAAACAGGACCGAAAATTTTACGAAGAATTGTTCGCTCGAAACGACCAGGGATTTCTTTATCAGTTTTTGATACGCCCCATGTTTCAGCGCTGTAGTGCAGGACTAGGATGATAAGGGTCTTATATAGGATCTCCATAGCAGTTCGAATGAGGGCATTACTACTTAGCCCGAAGAAGCAGCGGTTCGCAAGAGAAATTCTTCTTCTGATTTCTGACGAAATGTCGTTGTCAGAGTTAATAGCGTAGCCAAGGTAGACCAAGTCCCGTACTACCTCAAAGTTATCTCTTTCAATGGTGACGTTTTGTCCAATTCGTCGATGTAAGGTGCGGTTACAGACCGCTTACCAAAGACACTATGCTCCAACAAAAGATTCTTAACGGAGATCACAACCAGAGAAGCATGGTGTAGCAATAACCCACCAAACTGCCAAAACGGCCTAAAGCTGTATACGGATGGTTCTAAAATGCGATTTCCTCAACGATGATCGTTTTTGAAAGTAGGTACGTGAGGCCATATTTAAACAATTGTATCTACGACAATCGGTTTTAAAGATGGCGATTGGAACCATGTTGCCATAATCGTCACTACGAAAACTGTTTTAAAACTACTATCGTAATTAAATCACGCGATTCGAACACTGTTTCAAATAATAGTATCGACGACGATCGGTTTTGGAAATACACGATTATAGTCATGTTTATTCAATTGTCTCGAACGACAATCGTTTTAAAAGTTTAAAAGTTTTTAAAACACGTTGTTTCAAGCAATTGTCTCGAAGGTGATTGGTTTTGAAAGTACAAGATTGGATCCATGTCTGTACAATTTTCTCTAACTTTTTAAAAGTTACACGATTGCAGCTCTATTTTAGGCATGATGACGATCGTTTGTAAAGTTGCACGATTATGTGCAATCGTCTCGACGACTATCGTTTTTTAATCCATGCGATTTGAACGCTGTTTCAAGCAATAGTATTGACGACTATCGGTTTTGAAAGAACACAATTAGAGCCATGTTTATACAATTATCTCGGAAGACAGGCATTTTAAAAGTTACACGATTAGAGCTCTTGTTTGTACAATCGTCTCGGCGACTATCGTCTTTAAAAACACGCGACGCGTGCGCTGTTTTATATAGAATATATAGAACTGCCCAGCACGGTGTTGTACCAAACATATGACGATCCATTTTTGAGGCAACGATGATCGTTTTTGAAAGAAGGTAATTGGAGACCATTTTTTAAAATTGTCTCTAAGAGATCGGTTTTAAAGATGCACAGTTTGATTCCTGTTCACATATTCATTAAGATGACAATCGTTTTAAAAATTACTCAATTGGAGTTCTTTTTTTAAAATCGTCTCAACGACAATCTTTTATCAAAATCGTCTTGACGACTATCGTTTTTAATATCACGCGATTGGGTCGCTGTTTCAAGCAATAGTATCGATGACGATCGGTGTTGAAATAACACGATCAGAGTCATGTTTATACAATTGTCTAGGACGACAATCGGTTTAAAAGTTACACGATTGGAGCTCTATTTTGTACAATCGTCTCGACGACTATCGTTTTTAAAATCTTGCGATTCGAGAGCAGTTTTATATAGAATCGTCTATATAACTGTACAGCACAGGGTGTACCAAATAAATGACGCCCATTTTGTATGCAATTGCTTCATCGTCTAGGCAATTCGTTATTGAAGTATGTGATAGGAGGCCATTTTTATAAAATTGGCTCTACGACGGTCAGTTTTAAAGGCGCACGATTGGACCCCTGTTGACATAATCGTCACGACGATGATCGTTTTTAAAGTGCACAAATTGTGCTCTTTTTTTATGGAACGACGATCTTTCTTAAAACCTGCTATGACGGAGATCGTTTTTAAATGCTATGGGTACACTTTTACAAAGAACGACGATTTTTGTAAATCCTGCGTTTGGAACCCTGATATATGAAATGCCCTAAATGATGATTATTTCTAAACTCATTCGATTAGATGACCCCAGTCTTTCTAATTATAGGTGACACTTGGAGCAGTCCACACCTAACGCTATGCAATGAAAATAATTGGTGCTTACGATCTCACAAAAGCTTACCTACAATGAAATATTTTGATAACTACATCCGTTTAATGAAAAGCATGCAATAAAATAAAGTTTCCCTGCAACTCTAACCTCACAAACCCACCCCCCATTCCACCACCTAACTACCCCCACAACTCACAACTCCTTCCCGCCCATAAATCTACATTCGGACATATTTCCCAGGAAAAAGAAAAAAGTAACAATCAAATTATTCCCTATTACTCCCAGTTTCCATCGACATCCTACACCTGTTCGCCAAATGTCCCTGCAACACAAGGATCTACCAAGAACCGCAAATCAGATTATCCACTTTGGAAATTCCACATCTCTCCAGGAAACTTCTCTTCGAATATAATCTCCAAAAAGAAAAAAAAAACGTAAAATATAATTTATACGCCCTCATCCCTGTGCTTCTGAAATAAAGTTATCTCCACACACACACAAAAAAAAAGTCCTTAAAGGACAAACAAGACAAAAGTTGTCATGAGAAAGTTACCACACTTTTACGCACTTACCCTTCAACTTTATCCTTTCCTTCGGCTAGAATCCGCCTTTGAAAATGAGAGAAAAAAAACCTACACACACACAGATAATTTCCTCGGTGTACTCTAGATCCTTTCGTGCACTTAGGAAACTTTTTTTTTGCCGTTTCCGTTGTTTACCTTCTCACCATCGCCAATTCAAAACACGATCAGAAATTCGGTACGGAGTAGGGGGAGAGACACAATCCACAAGGACGACACGGGTCCAAGGATGGTAAATACAAATGAATATGAAATGTGCGGTAAAAGCATTTAATTAAGAGTCCTTCACAGTTGTGTCTTTCTCTTTCTGTTTCCTTATTTCACTGGGCATTCACATGGAACTGGGAAGTGTTTGTAATTATCCTTTTTCTTTGCGTGCTTGTGTGGGCTTTTATCCTTAATCAAAATGAAAAAATCTCCGCGTTGCGTTTTGTGAATTTATTGCTGGTTCCTGTTTAGCATACACGCACGCAGGATATTCTCTCTCTTTCTTGGTCTCTTCGCGCACCGGAAAATAATGGACGATTACTCATATATACACGCCGTTCGTCGGGTGGGTAAAGGACCTGTTTTTTGGGATGGTGAGAGCGGGTTTTGTTAAGGAGCGCGAATGTGATTTAAACACGAATCGGCCGGACAGCGCAATGATGATGATGATGATGATTACGGTGTAGAGGCCAAAGAAAACAAAAAAAAACAGGAATCGCCACACCTGTTAAGTGTGTGTGTGAGCACAGTGGTAGGGGATACGAATTTATTCAGTTGCCGTTTTGAATGTCCACGGGTGATGTCATAGAGTTTATTTCCGGTTCACAGAGTACAAGGACGAAGTGAATTTCACTTAGAAAAATGTAATTTCATTAAAAGGACGAACTGTGCGCGTTTATTTATTTTGCACGCTTCGTATTTACACTGCGAATCATAATATCCTTTCCTAGATACAAAGAGAACGATTCACTCTCTTAAGAGTCCTTTTTTTGGACAGTTTACCCTCACATATGTCAAGCAGACGTCAATGATTATAAATTTTCTCTTCGTCTACACTCGCTAGCACTGTCTCACTCGCGCGTTTTTGCACCCGCACACACTCACTCACGTTGATATTGGAAAATGTCCTTTTTTTCGTGTCGTCGGTTTTGGAAACACAAAAACAACGATTTTGTTTGATGAAAACTTTTGCGTTTTTGTTTATGTAATATGCCGCAAGGACTATTGCACTCGATTTGGTCTTTTTCGATGAAATAACAATTAAAGGACACTACGTTGATATGTATATAGATACTTTTTTTGTTGTTGTAGATAGATAATGCTTATAATTAATTTTTTTCCTTAAATTCTAATGATATGTATTTGATATGTTTCAAGTGTCCTTTAACTACATTCCTTCGGATTGGAGGGGGGGAGGCGCGTTTGCACTCTACACCGTAAATTTAATTCACAGGACGACGATTATTTGCACACCGAGTTGGGATCACATTTAGTGCGTTTTTTTTTTTTGTTTTTCTCTCACTCCAAGGAAATATCCTGTTTATTGATATTTTCCTTGTTTTTCAGATTTCCTGGCGACTATTTATCACAATTAACTGTAAATTCTTATAGATAATGATATGTATCCGATGTATAGTCCTTAGGGCAAGGATCTGTTTTTTTTTTTTAAATTATTTTTGTGTGGTTTTTGTTTGATTAAAAATTTATTTCACAAGGCGGATCTGACGAAATGTTGAAAAGTCGAAGTGTTATCGTTTACTCGGCTCTGCTACAGCTCGAGAGAGATGAAAAACCGTTCATGAATATTTTAAGATACGATTTTCTCTGGACAGAAGGGGGTGGCTGGCAGGCTAGGCGGGTGGGTTAAAGCATCATTGAGTGAGCTGTACACATGTTAGTGTGTGTAGACCTATTTTAACCACCCCATAGAGTTTTGAGAAGAAAAGAGCGCTTGAGAGAGAACAATTCGTGGAAGAAGGATGTGAGATGAAGCGGTTGCATGTGGAGAGACAGGGATGTCTGGATGCAGAGCTGTGTGTTATCAGAACTAATGGGGTTGGTTTTCTAAAGTGTGGTCTCTTGTGGGTGGTGGTGGGTGACGGATGAGGGTGAGTGTTTTCTATTTTGGAAAATTGCAATTTCCATGTGGGATGGGGTTTGGAGGGTAGTGAGAGAGCACAGCGAGACATGCGCATGGGAGAGTGCAAAGTGTTTGGCTGTGACATTGACAGGTGCTGCTCTAGTACTGTCAAAAGGATGATAATTTGAGAACATAGTGCAAGGCTGATGTTCGGTGTTGGAGGAAACAGGTCGAAATGTGAAGTTGGAGAGATTTTTGCTCAAGGTGCGGTGGATGCTGTCAAACTTGCTGAGTATGCTAATTAAACCAGAGGTTTACTGACTTACTTACATAAGTAGCGCTACAGCCTGCAATGATCCTTGGGCTCAACCAACATGCCATGAAATTAGCCCGGTTCATAGCTAACTATATCTAGTTGCGCACCTCAAGTTGGTTGAGGTCGTTTCGCTTTACAGGTCGCTTTACCTGGCAGTTATATCTATTGATAGTGAAGTTCTGTCCAATTCGTCGATGTTGTGTGTACTTTCATCTTGACATCATATACTTTGGTCTTACCCTCATCTACTGCTGAACCCATTTATGCCGATCCTTCTGTACACTAGCAAACGTAGCTATGACATCGCGTTGAGGCCGGCCAAGGATTTCCATATCGTCGGCGTATGCTATAGTAGTTGCACCGATTTTTGGAAAATTGTGCCTCTGGTGTTGGCTCGGGAGTTTTGCACAATCCTCTCAAGTATCCAGTTGAAGAAGTCACATGACAGCGCATCGCCTTGCCTAAGGTTTCGTTTTGGTTTCGAATGTGTCAGTGAGGTCGTTTCCGACCCTGATAGAGCAGCTAGAATTCTTCATAGTCGGACGAGTTTGGGCGGTATACCAAAATTAGACAGGGCTCTGTATAGCTCTATAAATGGTCTCGTATGCGGCTATGAAATCAAGGAATAGGTGGTGATTATCTATTTGGACTTCTTGGCATTTTTCCAGGATCTGACGAAGGGTGAAATTTGATCGATTGTGGACTTTCCTGTTAGTAAGTAAGTAAGTGGACTTTCCTGGCCTAAAACCAAGCTGATAAGGGCCGATCAGGTTTTTGGTAAACGGCTTCAGGAGTTCGCATAATACGTCAGATAGGATCTTGTAGGCGATTTTGAGGAGACGTATGCCTCTATATTTAGCACGATTCAGAGGGTCTCCTTTTTTATGGATCGGGAAAACGAGCTGAGGTTCCATTCTACAGGCATACTGTCATCAGACCAAATTTTGCTTTTGAGTTGTTGAATGTAACTTACCCAATCATATCCATCAGCTTCATTAAAATCGGTGGGAAGGCCGTCATTTCCGCCAACCTTGTTAAGCTTGAGTTTAGATATTGCTATCCTCACTTCACTTTTGTCGGGTGGTAGGTAGTTTTCGCTGGCAGAAGTTGTTCTTCCATACTATCAGCATCGACTACAATTTTTCTTTGCTCATGTCTTGCAGGATAGCGACAGGATTCTGATCGCGCCGTGTATCCCTGGCTTTGTAATTTTACTTTTTGGTAACACGTATGAACATTTTCCCTGGAATGACATCTCTCTGTGTCTTCAATCGCGGCCCACGGGCCTTTCTTGCTCTTTCTGAAAAGCCGGTGTTCTCCCCACCTTCTTTGCCTATCGAGCTCAATTGCAGCTCTCGTCTTCACCTGCAGCTTAGCCTTATACACCTTGTTCTTGGCTGCGAGCATCTGTCAGCACTCTTCAAAAAACCAAATCTTTCTTGCTGGTGGGTTCGAGAAATTTAGCACATCAGTTGCGGCGGATCTAATGGCCCTTGTTCTTCGACATTCAATGCTGGTGGTATGGTGTTAATCGACAGTTTAAGGGATAAGCGTTGCGCGAAGGCCTTGGCGGTCTCTTGCGATTGCAGTCTTTCGACAGTAAATTTTTTCACAGTATTTCTGGTTTGTTGTGGCGTGGTGGATATCCGCATTCTTACCTAAGCTGCAACAAGGTAATGGTCCGAGTTGATGTTACCCCTTGGAATGTTTGGACATCCAAAATACTGGATGTGTGGCTCTAGTATATCGAAATGTGATCAATATGATTGACAGTTCGTTGCTCTGGTAACCGCCATGCCCCCTTTATGAATATCGTGGGGAGGAACCCATGTGCTGGCTATATTGGTGTTTCGTTCCGCAGGGAAGTCAATTAGCCGAAGTCAGTTGCCAGACGTATTGACGTGTAGGCTGTGTTTTCCCACAATAGTGCTAAACATGTCTTCTCTTCCTACTTTTGCGTTGAAATCTCCCAGCACGATTTTAACGTCGTACTTCGGTAGTCGCTCATAAGTTCGGTGAAGCAGCTCTTAGAAGCAGTCTTTCGCAATATCATCCATTTCCTCCTCCGAAGCGTGAGCGCATATAAGGCTTATGTTGGCGAATTTGGCCTTGATGCCGATTGTTACACTGCCTTTAAAACATAAGACTTCTTGCTTAAGTCTGGCACTTATAACACATCCGCACCCGAAAAGTCACTGTTGCTGCTCACTATAACACGGTCCGTAGTAGTTGTCGCAGTTTTTCATCCACTTTTGCCAGGCCAATCCCATCGTATTTCCTGGATTGCAGTAATGTCTTCTTTAGGGGATCCGCAAGTTGTGCGCCTGGTGCAGGTGCAGATACGAACGTCGCTGTCCTTTTTTTTTGTTTAGAAGGGTCTTCAATAGGTTTTTTCTATAGGTGGGTAGTAGGGCGAGCTATAATTTATTAGGTACCGCTAGGACACTGGTCCATCAATATCCGCTACGGAATTGAGCGCTTCCGTTACCCTTCGGTTCATCCATTTTGGCGAATTTGGCCAACTTTTTGCCTAATTCTGGCAGTTATAACAAATCCGCTTCCGAATAGTCGCTGTTTCTGCTCACTATAACACAGTCCATAGTTTTTCATCCTCTTTTTGCCCGGCCCATCCCATCGTATTTCCTGGATGGCAGTTTAGGGCTTCCGCTAGTTGTTCGCCTGAACCTCTCCTGTTTAATGTTCTCACATTCCAGTTGCCCAGCCCCAACCTAATGGGCGAGTTCCAATTTATTAGATACCCCTATGACACGGGGCCATCAATATCCGCTACGGGATTGAGCGCTTCCGTTGGCCTTTCGGTTTCCACCACTGTCTCTGTTCAAGGGGCCTGACTCACAAATTGGTTTATCCGCCACCATCTCTGGTCAAGGGATTAAGATTCCTAAATAACCTTTTGTCCGAATATGTCGAAGCAGCTCAATAGCCTTTACGGGGCTTATTCCCTTTTTCGAAATAGAAATAAGCACCGCCACAAAAAAGCATTAACACCCGCGGCTGTTATTGCCATTTGAAATTGGCATTCTATTCAAGTTTGGGTGTATGCAAAGTATGAATACAGTTGCAACCCCCCTGCTAGGGCTCACGGTTGGATTTGGGTTCCGTGCGAGTTTAGATGCATCCAAAGGAAAAAAGGCCCACAAGCAAAAGGCTTGTTACTGTTTCGAAAAATATATAATCCCTGCGGGGTCTGTTTCCTTTTTTTGGAAATTTAGCCCCATGGGCCTTAATTCCACAGGGGTTATTACACTGCACCCACTGTGACGCCTGAGTTATACAGAAAACATGGTTCCACATGGTTAACGATTTTTTTTTGCCGAAAATGATTGAATTGGGACTGAAGGATATTTGAATTCTTTCATACACACAGTCCACGCGAGAATGGACTTTTAATGGGTACCTATGTGTCCGGGTCTGGGACATTCGCTTTGTCGCCAGTAAAATCTGCCAATTTCACTGCTCCAGATTTTTTTCGTTGGATTTTTGTTAAGGCTCGTGTCTATGAGAAAATCCACACAATCTGGAAGCTCTCAAAGAGGATATCCGCCAAAAGTGTGAGAGCTCATCGGTTGAAGTTCTCGTCAAAACGATGGAAAATGTATAGAAAAATAGTCATCAAAACTCGCGGTTCTAAGGTACTTGATTACGTCGCATGCACCTAGGTAGTCCTTGTGCGCTAGTCGTTGAATTATTTCGATATAAAAAAATTCTATTGCAATAAGACTTTAAATACAATATTTTATTTTTTTTTATAAGAATTTTGTATTATAAGAATTCTTAATTAAATTTGATGAAAATCAGTTGATGGGGCAGAAAATAGTGTCAGGGTGATTTTTTAAGCGTTAAATTTTTCAGGTTGGCGGCACTGGTTAGTGATGGCGTCCAAACGTCATCTGTCAAAGTGAAAAGTTTTCAGTATACTCTGCCATTCAATCATGGAAAGACTTACAAACGAGCAACGATTGCAAATTATTGAAATTTATTATCAAAATTCGTGCTCTGTGAAAAATATGCAAATCCGCTGTTTTATCGAAAAATTGTGTTCAGCGATTGGGCTCATTTCTGGCCGTTGAGCCAGCCATACGTAAATAAGCAAAACTGTCGCATCTGGAGTGATGAACGATGCATCCGGAAAAGAGACAGTTTGGTGCGGTTTATGGGCTGGTGGCATTATCGGTCCATTTTCTTCAAAGACGACCGTGGAAGAAACGTTACCGTCAACGGCGAACGATATCAAGCCATGATACTCTTTTTTGTCCCAAATGGCAGAGTTGAACTTGGTTGACATGTGGTTTCATCAAGACGGTGCCACATGCCAAACAGCTCGCAAAACAATAGAAACGTTGAAGGATGAATTTGGTGAGTAACTTATGTCTCGAAATGGCCCTGTGAGTTGGCCGCCAAGATCATGCGATTTAACGCCTCTTGATTATTTCTTGTAGGGTTATGTAAAGTCGTTAGGCTATATGGACACGATTGAAGCCTTATAGGATAACATAACACGCGTAATTCGTGGAATATAGGCCGAAATGCTCGAAAAAGTGACGCAAAATTGGACCTTCCGAATGGACTATTTGAAACGGAGCCGCGGACAACGTTTTCATTAAGTTGTCTTTAAAACGTAAATGGCAAATGCCTATTTATCGATTACAGTAAAAATTTTGAATATTTGACGCAAATTTGAGTATTTTATTCGATTTTTAAACAATACTACGCTTAAACATATGAGACGGCTACAATCCGCTGTGCGGATCGTTGAATACCCTATCCCATCCTACCCATAAAACTTAAATCCCCAAAAAAAGTGGGCATGGCTAAAAACACGATGTGGATAAAGTAGAAAAAAAATGATTTAGTGACAACAAATTATTCAGACTGCTTACAAAACACTTTTACGGTTCTACAAAAGACAAGGTTTTCTCCTGCATATGCTTGTATTGTATAAAAATGGTTTTTATATAAAAACGCCCCCAAAAGGGGGACGTGGGTTAAAATGGTGTATAGACGAAATGTTCATATTAATAATGTTAATGATTCTGCATCAAAAATTTTTCGAAAAATTTAAAATTTGACCGAAAACAGTTTTTTATTGAAAACGCCCCCAAAAAGTGGGCGTGACAAAATACTTTATATGGACGAAATATAGATATTAAGATTGTCTAAATATGTTGCTAAGAAACTTTTTTGAACTTCCTTACGGTTTGGCCAAAAACTGAGTTTTTCTTAAAAGGGGGCGTGGCAGTGGGCGGATTTTAAATTTTTTTACACTTTTTCTGTAGGCACGGACGAGGATCCCATATACCGAATTTCATTATCCTACCTCAAAATTTAAGGCCTAAATATCGGTGACGTACAGACGGACGGACAGACAGACATGGTTTAATCGACTCAGCTAGCGATTCAGAGTCGATCCATATACTTTGAGGTATATGTAGCTAAATTATTTCTCTATGTTACAAACTAAGTATCAAAACTAATATACCCCTATGGGATAGGGTATAAAACATATGAGAGGCTACAATCCGCTATGCGGATCGTTGAATACCCTATCACATCCCATCCTTTAAATTAATATCCTCAAAATATAGGCCTTATGGCGATGAAATACAGAAAATGACATTGTCACAATATATTGCTCAGACAGTTTCTCAAAATCTTTTGTGGTTCGACAAAAAACAACGCATTTCTATTGCTAATGCCTTGAGATGGTTTTTTTAAGAAAACGCCCCCATAATGTGGGCGTAGGTGAAAATAATTATAAATACATTGCTGAAGTATTTGCATCAAAATTTTTTTCGAAAGTGTTAAAATTTGGACAAAAAGCGTTTTTTACTAAAAACGCCCCCAAAAAGTGGGCGTTGCAAAAAAACTTAGTATGGACGAAATATAGATATTAGGATTGTCCAAATATGCTGCTCAGACACTTTTTTGAAATTCCATACGGTTTGGCTTAAAACTACGTTTTTCTAAAAGGGGGCGTGGCAGTGGGCGGATTTCAAAAATGTTTACACTTGTTTTGCTTCGTCGGCCAGAGAGTCTATAAATTTCAACACTTTAGCTCAAAATTTAAGGCCCAAAAATCGGTGACACACAGACGGGCGGACGGACGGACGGACAGACAGACATGGCTTAACCGACTCAGCTAGCGATTCTGAATCGATCCATATACTTTGAGGTATATGTATCGAAATTATTTCTCTATGTTACAAACTTAATGTCAAAACTAATATACCCCCCTATGGGATAGGGTATAATCATCAAGGGGCACCTAAGGCTCCATTTCCAACGTCAATTTTAAGTCATAGTTTCCGAAATATTGAAAATTTTCAAAAAGTTTGTTAAAACAAAATCTGGTGATTGTATTTTCGCGAAACTGTATTAACTGCATTATATCGAAATAATCCGACTGCACATAAAGCAGAACTTCGAAAATTATGTTTTATATATTTCCTGACTTTTCAGAAAAGGTTTTCTTAATTTTAATAAATTTAATTAATTGTGTTGTTTCACAAAAGCCCTGGCAATCGATTCTACCTATTAGGTTGCAATAATATGGCAAACATTGCAACAATCGATAATCCGCAAAAATTCTCCTTTACTATGTTAGCGACACCACGTTCGTTTAGGGTACTAATATGAAGTGGCTCTGATATTAGCTAAAGTTTTTGCTGCCATCTGGTATTTCAAAAGAGATACTCCGTGCACTTGGTTTGTGTATAATACTGTAACCCGCGGATAAAAATCGCGGATAATTGCAGTCAAATATTGTAGATTTAAACCAAATAACGGTGTGTTGTGTATTCGACAGAGAATTTTAAAAAATTATAATTTATCAGACCTTATATTTCATTTGATATGAATACCATTTTTGAAAAAAAAAAATTTTTAAATTTATTTATTAAGACGAATCTACAAGGTGGGCCAAAAGAAGTCATCCGATGTTGTTTGACAGTGTGTGCCGTTGTTCCGTCCTGTTGGAACCACATGGTCACCTCAGTATTGGAGTGACACATATGCATTTTTGCCATGATTTCTTAGAGACAAAAAGGAGATCTTTCGATTGGTGTAATTAAATCTATTCTATCTCCATTACTACCAAAGATATCAGTGTTACAAATGATATAAAGGCACCTTTGGGAATAAATGGTCAGTATTGGTCTGCCACATAAGCCTTTGTATGTGAAGTTCTCATTTTCGTATGAACATTTCTGAAATTTTTAAATATTTTAAATGACATACAATTCTTCCTCAAAAGTGCTTCATATGCATAATAATTTTTCAATGTTCAAATGATACATACAAACCAAACTCCAAGTAATTTTTTTAGGCCTAAAAAATGGTTTCAGTGCATAAGTGATACATACAATACAGTCGGCTTCATAAATGGACTTGTAGACTGTTACAATTGTTCAGTACTTAAGAGATATATACATACAATTCATTTCTTAAATGCCTTAAATGCTTTGTAGTTGGTAGATACATACAAGTTTTTATTTTAATGCGTCTTACGGTTCTACACAAAATTAGTGTATAAGTGACGCACATTATTAAAGGGTGGTTAAATTTTAAGGGCTGATGTTGAAGGTGAACCACACGTAAACGTCAAGTTTTTTTCTGCATTTCATTTTACATTTCTCAATTTCAGACTAACTCAATTTAAACAATGGAAAGATACACAATCGAGCAACGCGTTAAAGTTATTCAGGCTTATTATGAAAATGGGCGTTCAAATCAAAATGCGTATCGTGCACTTCGTGGTGATTTCGGTCAATTTAATCGTCCAAATGTGCGTACAATCGGAAAAATCGTGCAAAAAATTGCGCAAACCGGATCTGTAGGAGATGTGAAAACATCAGTTCATGCTCGTACAGCTCGTACTGCAAAAAATATTGCTGCTGTTCGCGATAGTATGGCTAAAGAGCCGTCCACCTAAACTCGTCGTCGTGTCCAACAATTGCACCTCTCACGCTCGTCGTTGATGAACATTTTGCATAAAGACTTGCATTTACACGGTCACAAGGTGCAATTGACTCAAGAACCAAAGCCTCTTGACCATTTCAAGCGTCGTCAATGGTCAGAATGGTGGCAAGAAATGGCAACAGTGGATGATCAATTTTCGAAGAAAATCATCTTTAGTGATGAGGCACATTTTCACCTCAGTGGACTCGTCAATAAGCAGAATTGCCACATTTGGGCGAATGATAATCCAAGAGTGATTGTCGAAAAACCAATGCGCCCACAAAGAGAGACTGTTTGGTGCGGTTTATGGGCTGGCGGCATCATTGTGCCGTATGTTTTCCAAAATGAGGCCGGTCAGGCAGTTACTGTGAATGGTGCTCGCTATCGTGAGGTAATAACGAACTTTTTATGGCCCAAATTGGAAGACATGCATGTGGACGATATGTGGTTTCAACAGTAACCTCAATTATGCCTCAGCGTCATCGAAAATGTGGACCATCGGATGGAGGTGTGCCACTGAGCTCGCGGAGGCCATTTGGCCGATATTTTGTTACATACATTGCATCTGGTGCAAGGATCTTGGATATGAAACTTATTGAGTTCTACAATAGCCACTAAATTAATAAATTTGTTTCATAGTTTTTTTTACTGACGTTTTTTTTTATTCGCATTCAAACTTTAAACGTCGTTTTCTCGAAACTAGGTTTTTGCCGTTTAGATCACTCCAATACTGAAGTGACGACATGTCCTCCAGTCCTAATTCGTCCAATTGCTACAGAAAAAACTCGGTTAACATGGCCCTATAGCGCGCACCGTCCACTGTTTTCGTTTGACCGGCGCGCGGCGTTCCCCAAAAAAAATGGCCCGATGACTCCTCCAGCGTGAACAGTGCACCATGCAGTAACTTTGAGCGGATGTAATGGCTCCTCGTGCATTACTCGTGGATTTTCGGTGCCCCAGAAGCGAAAGTTTTGCTTGTTCACGTACCCGCTGAGGTGGAAATGAGCCTCATCGCTCATTATTATTTTGGTCGAAAAATCGTCCACTTCGTCCTCGAGATTGAGGATGGCTTGGGCGTAGGTTACACGCGTTTGGCGGCCGACAGGCAGCAGCTGATGCACGGACTGGACTTTGTACGGGAACATGCGCAAGCCTTTGACCAAAATTCGCCTTATGGACGACCGGCTGATTGCTAATTGCTAGGCACGGCGTCTGTTCGATGTTTCCGGTGACAAATCGACATCCTCGGCAACAGCGGCTATATTCTCGGTAAAACGGACGCTCCGGGGCCGGCCACTCTTGGCAACGTCTCGTGTGGTCCCATACTCTACAAGGTGGGTTTGTGGACAAATAGCGCAGTGTTTGTGCAGTCGGTGTCGGACGGCAGGGGAATCGGCGACGGAATTCGCGCAGCGCCAACACTACAGACGAATTATTACGCAACAAAATAGACACGATTATTCCGCGTTCTTGGGGAGTGTATCACTCCATGGCCTGTTCACTTGTATTCTAATCTGTCTAGTCCACAGATGTCAAAACAGATTTGACATTGGCGGCCAGTTGCAAAAATAAGACCATCTTCCAATAGGATGATTTCTTTTGGCCCACCATGTATAACGCTCCAGGAGCACCCTGAGATGATGGTTGCAGATGTTTATCGACATAACGCCCTATGTAATAGGAAATATATTAGCCGTGCCCAAAAAGCGTCATTTTCAGATGAACACGATGACCAGCATGTATATTTTCGTCGAGTGTTGACAAGTGAAATGGCAACAATTTGCAAGGATAGGGAGGGCTACTACATGCTACATACCAGACGACATAACGTTGGCATAGAAACATCCCATTTGACGTCGAGATTTTTTTAAAGTTTTTGAAAGAGATCGTATACTTGGCGTATATCTACATATCGTCGGCGGAGAATTGGTTTGACGTATACGCCAAAATGCACTTTTTGGACTTTGAATGCAGCCTTATGTTTTCGAGTATGCTCTTTCCAAATATATCTAGTTGGTCCTATCTCTAGCCAATCCTGAGATATCTAGTATTGTTTTGACGTATATCATCCACCCAAATTAATTAGATCGAATATTGGTTTGACGTAAGCGCCATTTTTTTTTGTTTGGATATACGTCAAATTTTCTATGCAATTCCCACTTTTTTTTGTGTTTACTAAAACCCAAGAAGTCGAAATCGATACCCACCACCTATTTATCCATTTCAAACCCGCATACGACAGCATTTATAGAGACGAACTATACTAGTCTAGTTTTGGTATACCGTCCAAACTCGTCCGTTTGTGTAGGATGACGATGGAGAATTCTTCCTGCTCCATCAGGGTCGGAAACGACCTCACCGACACATTCGATACCAAAAAAGGATTTAGGCAAGGCGATGCGCTGTCATGTGACTTCTTCAACTTGATTCTTGAGAGGATTGTGCAAAACTCCCGAGCCAACACCAGAGGCACAATTCTCCAAAAATCGGTGCAACTACTAGCATACGCTGACGATATTGACATCATTGGTAGGACTCAACGTGATGTCATAGCCACGTTTGCTAGTATAGAGAAGGAAGCTGCAAAAATGGGTTTAGCAGTAAATGAGGGTAAAACTAAGTATATGGTGTCAACACGAAAGGACACACAACATCGACGAATTTGACAGAACGTCACCATTGACAGATATAACTTTTAGGTAGTACGGGACTTTGTCTACTCCGCTTTAAGTCTGACAACAACATCTCGTCAGAAATCAAACGAAGAATTACTCTTGCCAACCGCTGTTTCTTCGGGCTAAGAAGGCAATTTAGTAGTAAAGCCCTTACTAGAACTACTAAGGAGATCCTATATAAGACCCTGATCATCCCAGTCCTGCTCTACGGCGCTGAAGCATGGACCGTATCAAAAGCGGATAAAGAAATCCTTGGTCGATTTGAGAGAAAAATTCTTCGGAAAATCTTCGGTCCCGTTTTCGTTGACGGGCTATGGAGACGAAGATTCAAGCACGAACTATACGAGCTATACAGCGACATACCCCTAGTCAAAAAACTCCGCATTGGACGTTTAAGATGGCTAAGACATGTAGAAAGAATGGACACCAATACTCCGGCTCGCAGAGTCTTCGATTCCCAGCCAGACGTCGGACGGAGTAGAGGAAGAACTCGCCTTAAGTGGCGCGCACAAGGAGAAACCGACCTCAACCAACTTGGAGTGCGCAACTGGAGGCAGTTAGCTAAGGACCGGGTTAATTGGAGAGGCATGTTGGTTGAGGCCCAGGTTCATCCCGGACTGTAGCGCCACTTAAGTAAGTAGGTACATACGCGTCAACACAAATAAAAAGTTTAGTGTTGGTTTGCCACATGTGCATATGAATTTAAAGAACGTAAAGGGTGATCCATTTCGAGGTTGCCTACTTTTTTAAAGAAAAAAACATAGAAAATTCAAATTTAATGGAGAATGTTTATTATCATTTGAAAGAACATTCTTTGGCATTTATTTTTTGAAGATTATGTCTATCAAATGTTGGCCGTCGCTACGTTGCAGATGGTCCATCCGTTGAGTCCAATTTTCGATCACTCGTTCGAGCATTTCGACTGGTAACTGGCGAATGACACGCGTGATGTTTTCCTCCAAGGCCTGAATCGAAGCGGGTTTGTCGGCATAAGCTTTTGACTTTACATATCCCCACAGGAAAAAGTCTAACGGTGTGATATCGCACGATCTTGGTGGCCAATCGACCGGCCCAAAACGTGAAATTATGTGCTCACCGAAATGTTCTCTCAATAAGTCCATTGATTGATGCGATATGTGGGAAGTGGCGCCGTCTTGCTGAAACTAAATGTCGCCGAGATCACGAGCTTCAATTTCAGGCATCAAATAGTCGGTTATCGTGGCACGATAACGGTCGCCATTGACGGTTAGGTTCGCACCGGCATAATTTTTAAAGAAATATGGACCGATGATTCCACCGGCCCACAAACCACACCAAACCGTTGTTTTTTCTGGATGAAGTGGCAGTTCTTCAATCTCTTCAGGTTGCTCTTCGTCCCAAATGCGACAATTTTGTTTGTTTACATACCCATTGAGCCAGAAATAAGCCTCATCGCTAAACAAAATTTGCCTCGAAAACGTCGGATCTTCTTGGAACTTTTCAAGAGCCCATAGAGCGAAGCGATGTCGCTCTTGGGAAGGTCGAGCGGCTTCAGTTGTTGCACAAGCTGTATTTTGTACGCTTTCAATTTAAGATCTTGACGTAAAATGCGCCAAGTCGTTCCATACGTCAGTCCGAGTTGCTGCGAACGAATCGACTCTCTACGGTCTTCGTGTACACTCTCAGCTACGGCCGCTATATTTTCTTCACAGCGTGCTGGACGTGGTCTATTCGGTCGAATATTATCCAATAATGAATGCTGGGTCTCAAAATGGGTGATGGTGTTGCGAATAGTACGCTCAGTAGGCCGATTATGTTGACCATAAGTTGAGCGAAGTGCTCGAAACACATTCCTCACAGAACGTGAATTTTCATAATAAAATTGAACAATTTGTAAACGTTGTTCACGCGTAAGTCTTTCCATTATGAAATGCCAAACAATACTAAACAAAAATAACATGACAGCATGACACGACTCACACGTGATCTGTCAAAAAAGGCTATTGAAAGAAGTATCTCTACTTGGATCACCCGTTATAAAAGGATTCTGAGGAAATGTTTTAATAAATAATAAACTAGAAGAGACTGAGCTTTTAGGTTATTATGATTGGAAAGTAGATATTCTAAGTAAAACTTGATGAACAAATTAAAAAAACTTCTATCGACCCGTTTAATTTTATTTGAACCGTAAACTTTCAATCTCGATTTCCCAAAAGAAGTGGAAATGGCGTTACGTCAAACCAATTCTCAGCCGACGATATTGAAATACTCGAACGAAATGCATCTCCTGTCGTAAATATCACAAAATGTGGGTTTGTAAAGCAGATACTGCCGCTGTAGATCATAGTTAACGCATGTCAATTGAATTAAATTGCTGTCATACATTTTAAGACTTACCGAGCACTTGTCACACAGGTTCGCCTCAACTTAGAAAAGTTTATAAAACAATAAAAAAAAAACTACGAATACACTTTCATCTAGTATATCGAGTATTCTTTAGTTTTTCGTCAGGAAAAGTTTAAATCAATTTTTCTATGAAATAAAATTAGATTTAACAAATTCATTCGAAATATATAACGATTTTTATAAAAATGGCCGTAATTGGGGATGAAGATTAAAGGAATATTATCCAGACATCTACTTTTTGAATTCTCAGAAGCAACAAAATAAAATTAGAACGTGTGCACTACAATTATATTGGTCTGAGGTAGATAATACAATCCTTATATACCAAAGGAAAGATGGAGTTTGCCCTTGGGCAAGGTAAGTGCAAGTTTGCTTTTTTTTATCACCTCCTACTCTTAATCTTTAAGCTTTAAATTTAAAATTATGTATTTACTTTGAGTTCCAACAAACCTAAAATAATTGAAACTGAAAGTTTGTAAAAAGATCGCTGTCAAGAAATACACGCAAGAATTGGCATAACCTCTGATTGACATATTTTCCCAGATTGACTTTAATCGATCATTTTTCTACACTCATTTCTGCAGAGAAGATGACACGAATTTGAACGCACAAAAATGAAATTTATTACTGTGTTCCAATAGGTCCTTCAGGGACTTAATGTTGAAAGGTAAACCGACTCGTTATCCTAACCTAACACAGTTTTTAGAAAAATAATTTTTAAACAAAACATAATTACTTAAAATAAAGTGAGAAAAATATAAAGAAGGACTTGCCAGACAGGACGGGGATACCTGTTGCATCAATTTCAGTGTTTCTTCCTTTTTTCGCCTCTTAAAATTGACCGACTTGAGCACATCTTTTCCTCTTATTGCATTTTCATCCGCAGACATTATTAAACAATTTTTACACAAAGAATAAAATTGATATACAAAATAAATATTCTACCCTAGCGATGGAAAATCAAAAGAAATTGATGAAACTCCGCATATAGTCCTTATCACGGCAAAGATGAAAAACCGCGCAATTAATTATGGCGGCACCACAAACTGACACTGGCTTGTCATCGAATTCCACTTGACAGCAAATTCTATGCAGTAGAGGCCGTACAATTGAAACAGTGATAGCTATACGGTAAGGGCCATCGAAATAGGACACTACCATGAAGTAAAAAAAATATCCCTACATAATATTTGTAATCAAAATTGAAAAAAAAAAATGCAATAATGGAAAAAAATTTAAGATGTTCGCTTTACACGCCCTAATCCTCTTAAACGTCAAACGCGGAGTTTTTACTGCTAGATTTCCATCTTATCCCAAAGAAACCGCGGTTGGCAAGAGTAAATCTTCTTCCTGACAAAATGTTGTTCTCAGAGTTAATATCGGAGTCGATTTGGACAAAGTGCCGTACTACTTCAAACCTATATCTGTCAATGGTGACGTTCTGTGTAATTTGTCGATGCTGTGTGTCCTTTCGTGTTGACAGCATATACTTAGTCTTACCCTCATTTACTGCTAAACCCATTTTTTCCGCTTCCTTCTCTATACTAGCAAACGTGGCTATGACATCACGTTGAGTCCTACCAATGATGTCAATATCGTCGGCGTAAGCTAGTAATTGCACCGATTTTTGGAAAATGGTTCCTCTGGTGCTGGCTCGGGAGTTTTGCAAAATCCTCTCAAGACAGCGCATCGCCTTGCCTAAATCCTTTTTTGGTATCGAATCGGTTAGGTCGTTTCCGACCCTGATAGAGCAGCGAGAATACTCCATCGTCATCTTACACAAACGGGCGAGTTTGGGCGGTATACCAAAACTAGACATTGCTCTGTACAGTTCGTCCCTATAAATGCTGTCGAATGCGGCTTTGAAATCGATAAATAGGTGGTGGGTATCGATTTGGGCTTCTTGGGTTTTTTTTTCCAGGATCTGCCGAATTGTGAAAATTTGATGGGTTGTGGGTTGATGGCCTAAAACCACACTGATAGGGGCCGATCAGGTTGTTGGCAAACCGTTTCATGGGTTCGTGTAGGCGATGTTGAGGAGACTTATGCCTCTGTAGTTGGCGCAGTTCAGAGGGTCTCCTTTTTTGTGGATCGGGCAAACGTTGCTGAGGTTCCATTCTTCAGGCATACCTTCATCCGACCAGATTTTGCTTATGAGTTGGTGGATGTTACTTACGAAGTCATCTCCGCCAGCTTTATAAAGCTCGGTGGGAAGGCCGTCATTCCCGGCTGCCTTGTTAAGCTTGAGTTTAGATATTGTTATCCTCACTTCACTTAGGTCGGGTGGTTGGCAGTTTTCCCTGTCGTTAGCAATATTAAATGGTTCGTTCTGCCTGCCAGCGGAATGTTGTTCGTCATCGCCGTTTAACAGTCTGCAGAAGTGGTTCTTCCATATCCTCAGCATCGACTGTGTCTCAACTACGATATTTCCTTGTTCATCTCGACAAGAGTCTGTTCGAGCCTTGTATCCTTGGCTTTGACGTTTTACACTTTACAAAATTTGCGAACACCTTCTTTCTGAAAAGCCCGTATTCCTCCCTTCTTCTTTGCCTATAAAACTTAATGGCAGATCTCGTCTTCACCTGCAGATAGCCTTGTAGGCCTTGTTCTTGGCTGCGAACATTTTTCGGCATCAAACCAGGGTTTGATGAAAAACATAGAACATCAGTTGCGGCTGATCTAATGGGTTGTTGGCATCGTTGCCCTTGTTCTTCGACATTAGATGCTGGTGGTGTGGTGTGAATCGAGAGGTTAAGGGATACGCGTTGTGCGAAGGTCTTGGCGGTCTCTGGCGATTGCAGTCTTTCGACATTAAATGTTTTCACAGTATTTCTGAATTGTTGCGGCGTGGTGTATATACGCATCCTTACCTTGGCTGCAACAAGGTAGTGGTCCGAGTCGATGTAAGCCCCTCGGAATGTCCGGACATCCAAAATAGTGGATGCGTACCTCTTGTCTATCGCAATTTGGTTGACTGTTCGTTGATCTGGAGACCGCCATGTCCCCTTATGGATATCGAGGTGAGGAAACCGTGTGCTGGCTATAGTGGCGTTTCGTTCCGTAGCGAAATCAATTAGCCTAAGTCCGTTACCAGACGTGTTGTCGTGTAGGCTATATTTTCCGACAGTACTTCTAAAGATGTCTTCTCTTCCTACCTTTGCGTTAAAATCTCCCAGCACGATTTTAACATCGTACTTTGGTAGTCGCTCATAGGTTTTGTCGAGGAGCTCGTCATCTTTTTCCTCCGTCGGAGCATGAGCGCATATAAGGCTTATCTTGGCGAATTTGGCCTTGATACGGATTGTTACAATGTGTTCGCTAATGTCTTGGAAACATAAGACTTCTTGCCTAAGTCTGGCACTTATAACAAATCCGCATCCGAATAGTCGCTGTTTCTGCTGACTATAATACGGTCCATAGTAGATGTCACAGTTTTTCATCCTCTTTTTGCCCGGTCAATCCCATCGTATTTCCTATATGGTAATAATGTCTGCTTTGTTTATGGCTTTCGCTAATTGTTCGCCTGTACCTCTCCTGCTTAATGTTCTCACATTCCAGGTGCAGATACCAACGTCGTTGTCCTTTTTTCGTTTAGCAGGGTCGTCAACAATAAAATCAGTCCTTTCCGAGGCTATTGGTTGCTTCGTAACATAAGCCTTTTTCCATGGATGGGCAGTTAACCCAAAGCACAACCTCCAACCTGGAGGGCCAGCCTCTTGTTTTAACCCTAGGACAGCGGACAGGTAATACCGATGTCGGTAGCTCATTTTGGGATATGAGCGCTGCCTTTGACCCATTAAGGGCTCCTACGCCACCAACTCTTTTCCAACACCCTGGCTTAGTATTGGAAATCCCTATAGACCTGGTGTTCAAATATGTCGAAGCAGCTCATATAAGGATTACACTACCAGTTTGATCAAACTGGAGCTGTAGGCGTCACCGTTGACTCCATCTAGGGTATTCCTCCGCTGGCGACTGAGAGTGAGTGCCTTATGGAGAGGACACTCCCCCCCCTCTCTCGTTTGCTGCCATCAACGACCTTCTACTGGGGTTTATTACCCCATCTCTAGTCGAGGTACTAGGCCCCACCAGGCACCAGCGTGGAGGTGAGACTAGGAGTTCATAGTGAGAGGCTAGAGTGAGAACGCTTGTGTTCTTATGTAATCGCATCCCTATCCTTAAACACCGGCAGCAACATATTTAGAGAATCAAAATATATATATTTCATCTTTATGAAGTTTTTTGACACGCCCACTTTTTGGGGCGTTTTCAGTAAAAAACCTTTATCGGTCAAATTTTCAAATAAGCGAAAAAACTTTTGACGCAAAAACTTTAATAAAATTAATATGAACATTTTGTCCTTAGACCATTGAAACTCACGCCCACTTTTTGGGAGCGGTTTCCTACAAAAACCATTTTTATGCCCTACCCCAAGGCATATGCAATAGAAAAACCGTTGTTTTTTGTCGAACCATAAAAGATTTTGATAAACTGTCTGAACAATGTTATCGCTGCTAGGCTCGTCAGACCACTGTATCGTATCGGCTAATTTCTCGTACTCCAACGATGTAGTTAAAGAACAAATTCCTAAAAGTTATCGTACTCTTGCCAATCAATAATTTTAAAGAACCGTTATGCAGCATATATTTTTTTGGTATTTGTTGTCAAGACAATTTTGATTACAAATTGTATTATGTAGGCATATTTTTTTACTTCATGCTAGTGGTCTATTTTTATGGCCCTTGCCGTATAGCTATCACTGTTTCAATTGTACGGCCTCTACTGCATATAATTCGCTGTCAAGTGGAATTCGATGATAAGCCAGTGTCAGTTTGTGGTGCCGCCATAATTAATTGTACGGTCTTTCATCTTTACCGTGGTTAGGACTATTTGGAGAGTGTTCATCAATTTCTTTTGATTTTCCATCGGTAGTAAGATCGCTGGTTGTATGTTTTTTAATAAATCGATCGTTCTTAGTGTCGAATATATATTTTGTATGTCAATTGGGTTCTTTCTGTAATAATTGATTAATAATGTCTGTGGGTAAAAATTTCATATGAGGAAGAGATGTGCTCAACCCAGCTAACTTCAAAATGTCCAGAAAAAAGAAGGAACACTAGATTTGGTGCAACATAGCTATGTCCTCGTCTTGCCTGGTGAGTTTTTCTTTCCATTTTTCTTAGTAATTTGAAGACGCCAACTGAGTTAGGTTATGCTTGGTTAATGGACTCATGGATCGGTGAGGTAAATTTTCGGCCACCCTGCTTTGCGCTGGTGCTAATGGTCTCATTGTACCATCCCTGTCCTTTTCAGTTCATAACTAATTGAACTTCTATCCGAACTTCCAGAACTTGACATGATCTGTGCGGTTACAGTCCGCTTACCAAAGACACTATGCTTCGACAAAAGATTCTCAACGGAGATCACAACCAGAGAAGCATGGTGTAGCAATAACCCACCAAACTGTCTAAACGGCCTAAAATGGTATACGGATGGTTCTAAAATGGACTCAGGGGTAGGAGCTGGCATACATGGACCAAATAGAAACATCTCAATACCTATGGGAAAAAAACCCTAGTGAATTCCAAGCTGAGCTCCATGCCATAAAAGAATGCGCAAACCTAATACACAACTCAGCTATTAAAGGCGCCAACATTCATATATTCACGAACAGTCAAGCAGCTATAAAAGCCCTTAGCTCACACATTATTGACTACAAATCAGTACTACATTGCTTCAATTCCCTCCAAACACTCAGCTCCAGGAACAAAACCAGACTATGGTGGGTCCCCGGACATAAAGGAATTGAAGGTAACGAAAAAGCTGATGAACTAGCCAGAAAAGGTTCAGAAACCCCCTTCATTGGACCTGAACCCTTCTGTGCAATCCCCAAATCAGCCATAAATCTGGTTATAAAAAAACTGGGAACAAAACAAATGTTTTTCATACTGGGAAAACATCCCAGGCCTCAGGCCAAAAGAGCTTTTCAGCCCTTCAAAGCAGATGCCAATAAGATACTTAATCTTCGCAGGCACGATATCAAAAACGTAGTAGGCTACCTAACTGGTCATCGCGGTCTACGATATCACCTAAACATAATGCATCTAGTCGACTCACCGGGGTGCAGACTATGTCTAAAAGAAGACAAAACAGCCGAGCATATCATATGTGAATGCCCGGCCCTTTACGGTATTAGAAGGGAATCTTTAAATCTTCGGCTGAAAGTATTATCAGCTACATTAGGGAAGAAGAAGCGCTACTAACCTAAAACGAGTGGTGGGTGCACGACTGGGTCGTACGCAACTTTCTCTTGCACAGCGAGTTGGGCGTTAGATCAAATAGTACGCATTTTGATTATTGATGCTAAAAATGATATAAATAATGTCGAAATGTGTTTATACGAACGTTTACTCCGAAATTCGAAGGAATCGATGTCAATGTGAATAATAATGATTTTCCGTTATTGGCCAAAACTGAAAATTCCGTTAAGTGATAGTTGGGCTAAAACTAATTATGTGGAATTGTTTAAAACTATTATAGTAGTATATGTATTAAATTTCATTCAATTTGACATAGTAGTTTGCGAGAAATTAACAATTTTCGTTATATGGCCTAAATGACAAAATCCGTTATATGGATTTTCTCGCAAAAACTGGGTATGCAGTTTTGTTAGAACTAATATGCTTATAGTATATATAAAGTTTAATCAAAATCGTTAGAGCCGTTTTCGAGAAAATTGAGGTTATGTGTAATTTTTATATGGCAGGTACCGTTATTAACATGGCTAAAAGCAAACAAAAAAAATGGCCTAGAATTATGACCAAAACAAACTTGGATACGAAGTTTGAAGAAAATCGGTCAAGCCGTTTAGGCTGGGGAGACCATTACGGACAGACGGACCGACGGACCGACGGACCGACGGACCGACGGACCGACGGACGGAATTCCAAAAACCACTTTTTTAGGCTCCGCTATCATCGTAATGTTAGAATCAATCAAAATCTCGAGGTCGAAAATTTTCACGAAAACAATATCTTTCTCTTTGTAAGAGAAAGTTAAAAACATCTGACGGCAAGCACAATAGATCTTTTAGGTCGATGTGTATATTACTGCTTAGGCAAGTCAGAATTAAAAAAAAAAAATTGTGTAAAGGAGCAGGAGAGTGAACAAACAATATCATGGAAGGAAAATATGTTATCAGAGTTTACGACGTTCGCTACGCATTTTTTGAGGAATTTGGAATTTATCTGTAGTTTTGACCGATATCCAATAATGGAAGTCAATTCCCGCGTCTATATACAACCCTATCGAGGTATCCGTCGGAGTGGACAATAATCCGCAACGCATACTTCGTCGGAGGTTCAAATTCCATTCAAGGTATGTGTCATCGAATAAAAATACTACACCGACGCGACCGACGGCTTCACTTCTCTACAATTCCTAAATAAACTTCGCGAAGAATTTGTGTCGGAGGAAATCGAAAAAAGAATGACACAGCTGTCAAAAATTGCACGAAAAATGCAACTGAGCGCACTTCAACGCAATTCGCCGGGATGCGTTAAAAAATGTCAGAGAAATATTCCGAACAGCTCTTCGGGAGAATACCTCGCAGCAAAAATCCTCCGAATCGTACAAAATCGAAGAATTTTCCGCTCCGACGGATACCTCGATAAGGCTGATAATAAGTTTCCATTTCAATTTTTCTTTACTGCGTTCGTTATAGCTTACAGCTGAAAACTTTCCCATAATACGAAGAAGGTGTAGAAAAGCGTGGTCATCATTTTTTGCAAATATTTACTTTTCCTCAATATTGAAAGCAACCCAAAATGAAAAGCCCCTATATAAAGGGTCTTTCAGTAAGTAACTCCTATCTTTAAATTTATATAAAACTTTGTGGGTGAGATATTATCGAAATTTTTAAAGCGTAGGTAACTTTTTTAGCCTCGGAAAGGACTGATTTTATTGTTGATGACCCTGCTAAACGAAAAAAGGACAACGACGTTCGTATCTGCACCTGGAATGAGAGAACATTAAACAGGAGAGGTGCAGGCGAACAACTAGCGGAAGCCTACAAAGCAGACATTACTGCCATCCAGGAAATACGATGGGATGGGCCGGGCAAAAAGAGGATGAAAAACTGTGACATCTACTACGGACCGTGTTATAGTGAGCAGAAACAGCGACAATTCGGATGCGGATTTGTTATAAGTGCCAGACTTTGGCAAGAAGTTTTATGTTTCCAAGACATTAGCGCCTTATATGCGCTCACGCTCCGACGGAAGAAAAAGATGATATAGCTAAGGATTGCTTCTACGAGCTCCTCGACAAAACCTATGAGCGACTACCGAAGTACGATGTTAAAATCGTGCTGGGAGATTTTAACGCAAAGGTAGGAAGAGAAGACATCTTTAGAAGTATTGTCGGAAAACATAGCCTACACGACAACACGTCTGCTAACGGACTAAGGCTAATTTATTTCGCTACGGAACGAAATGCCACTATAGCCAGCACACGGTTTCCTCACCTCGATATCCATAAGGGGACATGGCGGTCTCCAGATCAACGAACGGTCAACCAAATTGATCACATTGCGATAGATAAGAGGCAAGCATCCAGTATTTTGGATATCCGAACATTCCGAGGAGCTAACATCGACTCGGATCACTACCTTGTAGCAGCCAAGGTAAGAATGCGGATATCCACCACGCCACAACAATCCAGAAATACTGTGAAAAAATTTAATGAGACTGCAATCGCAAGAGACCGCCAAGACCTTCGTACAACGCGTATCCCTTAACCTCTCGATTAACACCATACCACCAGCATCGAATGTCGAAGAGCAATGGCAACGATGCCAACAGGCTATTAGATCAGCCGCAACTGATGTGCTAGGTTTCTCGCGCCCACCAGCAAGAAACCCCTGGTTTGATGAGGAATGCTGACAGATGCTCGCAGCCAAGAACGAGGCCTACAAGGCTAAGCTGCAGTTGAAGACGAGAGCTGCCATTGAGCTCTATAGGCAAAGAAGAAGGGAAGAACACCGGCTTTTCAGAAAGAAGAAAAAAGAGGAAGAAAAGCGCGCGATCGAGGATATAGAGAGGTGCCACTCCAGGAAGGATGTTCGCAAGTTTTACCAAAGTGTAAAACGTCAAAGCCAAGGATACAAGGCTCGAACAGAATCCTGTCGAGATGAACAAGGAAATATTGTAGTTGAGACACAGTCGATGATGAGGATATGGAAGAACCACTTCTGCAGACTGTTAAACGGCGATGAAGAACAACATTCCGCTGTCAGGCAGAACGAACCATTCAATATTGGCAACGACAGCGAAGACTGCCAACCACCCGACCTGAGTGAAGTGAGGATAGCAATATCCAAACTCAAGCTTAATAAGGCTGCCGGAAATGACGGCCTTCCCGCTGAGCTCTATAAGGCCGGCGGAGATGACTTGGTAAGAAACATCCACCAACTCATAAGCCAAATCTGGTCGGATGAAAATATGCCTGAAGAATGGAACATCAGCATCGTTTGCCCGATCCACAAAAAAGGAGACCCTCTGAACTGCGCCAACTACAGAGGCATAAGTCTCCTCAACATCGCCTACAAGATCCTATCTGCCGTAATATGTGAACGCCTGAAACCGTTTACCAACAACCTGATTGGCCCTTATCAGTGTGGTTTTTAGGCCAGGAAAGTCCACAACCGATCAAATTTTCACACTTCGGCAGATCCTGGAAAAAACTCAAGAAGTCCAAATCGATACCCACCACCTATTCATCGATTTCAAAGCCGCATATGACAGCATTTATAGAGAGGAACTGTACAGAGCCATGTCTAGTTTTGGTATACCGCCCAAACTCGTGCGTTTGTGTAGGATGACGATAGAGAATTATCGCTGCTCCATCAGGGTCGGAAACGACCACACCGACACATTGGATACCAAAAAAGGATTTAGGCAAGGCGATGCGCTGTCATGTGACTTCCTTAACATCATTCTTGAGTGCCAACATCAGAGGCACAAATTTCCAAAAGTCGGTGCAACTACTAGCATACGCTGACGATATTGACATCATTGGTAGGACTCAACGTGATGTCATAGCCACGTTTGCTAGTATAGAGAAGGAAGCGGCGAAAATGGGTTTAGCAGTAAATGAGGGTAAAACTAAGTATATGCTGTCAACAACAAAGGACACACAACATCGACGAATTTGACAGAACGTCACCATTGACAGATATAACTTTGAGGTAGTACGGGACTTTGTCTACCTCGGCTCCGCTATTAACTCTGAAGCATGGACCATATCAAAAGCGGACGAAGAAATCCTTGGTCGATTCGAGAGAAAAATTCTTCGAAAAATCTTCGGTCTCGTTTGCGTTGACGGGCTATGGAAACGAAGATTCAACCACGAACTATACGAGCTGTACAGCGACATACCCCTGGTCAAAGAAAACTCCGCATTGGACGTTTAAGATGGCTAGGACATATAGAACGAATGGACACCAATACTGGCAGAGTCTTCGACTCCCAGCCAGACGTCGGACGCAGTAGAGGAAGACCTCGCCTTAAGTGGCACGCACAAGTTGAAACCGACCTCAACCAACTTGGAGTGCGCAACTGGAGGCAGTTAGCTAAGGACCGGGCTAATTGTAGAGGCATGTTGTTTGAGGCCCAGGTTCATTCCGGACTGTAGCGCCACTTAAGTAAGTAAGTAAGTAAGGTAACTTTTTTAAGGACGGTCGGTTGGTCACGTATAAAACATATTCAAAAAGATGGGGAGTGAATCGAGAAAAAGTGAAATCGTGACTGTCATCGTACCGTTAAGTTCCCCCTCCCCCCTCCATGGCGCACTTGGAAGATGGGGAGTGAACCGAGAAAAAGTGAAATCGTGACCGTCATCGTACGTTTAACTTCCCCCTCCATGGCGCACTTGAAGATAAATGAAAAAGTGAAATCATGACCGTCACCGTACCGTTAAATTTAAAGTCCTACGACGGCTCCATGTTTTTTTTTTATTCGTTTAAAAGGCCTATCGATGCCATTATGCATGAAATATAAGATCGTTCAAATGTCCGCCATGGCTTCTCTGGGTGGCCCACATCCAAAAGTCCAATTTTCTATGACTCCGGCGAATAAATCAGTCTGAATTTAACCGATGGCATTGGTTATGTTAGCTTTGAGGGCCGCTGTAGTTTGTGGCTTATTTGCAAAGACCTGCGAATTCAAGAAAACCCAACAAAAAAATCCTTTCAAAAAAATTCGCACGATCTCAGTGACCAGTTCTCATCACCTTCAGGTGAAATGACCATGTCATCGAATCGATCGTGCAGAGTATCTAATGTGGCATGTCATAATGTGGCTCGCCGTTGAAGGTGATGTCCTGGCCAACGTCGTTCTCAAAGAAACATGGACCGATGACGCCGCCAGCCCGAAATCCACATTAAACTGTGACTTTTCGGGATGCATTTGATGCTCTTGGATCTCATGTGGATTGGTATTGTCCCAAATTCGACAATTTTGTTTGTTGACGTACCCGCATTTATCCAGAAATGGGCCTCATAGCCGAAGATGATTATTTGGTGAAAATTAGTATGAGTTTCCAACTGCTCCCAAGCCCATTCGGCGAACACACGTTGTTGTCTATGGTTATGTACCTTCATTGTCTAGGTCAGCTGAGTTCTGTACGGATACAGCCTCAAGTCACGGCGCGAAATTCTTTAAGATGTGCTCTGCGAAATGCCGAGTTCTTGGAACGACGTGAAATCGACTGCCTTGACAGCGGCAAAAAAGTTTTCGCCAGATATTGCGTTCCGTCGACGTGTGGGTATTGGTTCATCGTTTACTGAACCAGTGCACTAAAATTCATCCACCAAACAAGAGTACTCTTTGCAGAACGATTATAGCGATCATAAAATGGTCGAAGCCCTTGGAAAGTTTAGCCGAGAAGAACACCCATTTTGACAAAACAATTTTTTAATTTGCACGTGTTGTTGAACGCTATTCCATTCATGATAATTTTGGCAAACTGAATAATTGACAGCCAATTTGACAGATGAAGCTTCAACAACATGGCCGCTATCAACTGTCAAAGTTCGGAAGTCCCTGTTGGAGAATGCAGATGAAGATCCAATTAAGAGCTTTACACCGACATAGACCTTATCAAAAAAAAAATCCACTTTGGACTCAGGCTCGCAGAGCCTTTGATTCCCAACCACACGTCGGACGCAGTAGACAAAGAGATCACATTAAGCTGAAACCATGCTAAACCAACTTGAAGTGTGCCACAGGAGGCAGCTTGTCAGTGATCAGGCTAATGGCAGATGCGTATGGTTGAGGGCCAGCTTCATTCCGGACTGTAGCGGCACTTAAGTTAGTAAGTAAGACTCCATTGGGTCGGCCACATTGAGAGAATGAACAATAATTCAACCTCTAAGAGAATATTCGAGAACACCTCGATTGTACATATAGCATTCACGGATATTAAGAAACTTGGGCCTAACGACTTTATAAAACCTTCAATATCTCGCTATGTATTTTCGGCGATATGCACGTTGAGTTAAAGCAAAGATTATGAAGTCTATACAGATGACGCATTGAGAACAAAAAACAGAAACCTTTGCTCAGTAGCTTCATGGTACGGGCGGGCTGTGCCAGCACGACCCGCCATAGAACATTTTTTCTTATATGGAGTGCGTCATCTGTATAGACCTCATAACCTTTGGTTAAAGACAACTTAATAACCATTTTCAATGTACAGCGTCACTATTTCTGTGTAAAGCGATTCATGGTAAAATGTTCTGAATTGACGTTCCAAAATCATGTCTTCTCAAGTCAATCGGTGGATAAATGCCAAAGTAATTCAATATTTACATACCGATCTAAAAGATGGCGCACCTTCCATTTATTGTCACAAGGAAAAGGAAAAACCTATGCTCTTGGATGTTCGTCAGACTTTCACAAGAGGTGGGATGGTTAACAAATATAACTTGGTATCAATTTTGTGATTTGAATCTGAAACCCGCGCTTGACAGTCCTACGCAATAAGCATTCCACCCTCATGATGTATCACCTTTGATGGCAACATACTCGCAACACTATAAAATCGTTATTGCTACAATAAAGGTCCCTTTGTCAATACAATTGCCCACATGACGTTCGTGCTTGTATAACAAATTTACCAACATGCTGGTAGACAAAACTACGCATTCCTTCCCCAATCCAGGGAAGCATACAAACTTTGTGCTTCGCTTACTTACGATGTACTATACATGATAATACGTTTTAAAACAAACAAAAAAAAAGCTTTTCAACCCCCCGCCGTACTTACACGGACCGGGCTAGCTACTTAAAATCACATTACACGCCGATACATTGTCACCAAAATATTTTGCCCAAATAGCCCTTTCCTCAGCCACGCAATGCACCTTCTGTTCCCACGCAAACGACATCAGGAAAAGCTCTAGCAAAACTCCCCTTACTCATCGTACATGAATCACCAGCCGCTGCTGCCCACATCTTCACGAACCCCTAAATATGTCAAAAAAAAAAAACAAAAACCATCCAAACTAAAACGACAAATCTAGCAAAAACAACATCCCTCTTGCAGCAGTCTTGCCGACGTCACACGCAAATATGGCCGCCCACATCCATCCACTATCTCGACTGCCAAATCAATGAAAAGCTCTCTGACGTCAAGCAGCCTCAACATTTATTTACAATTTATCATCAAAAAACGGTTTTATCTCTGTGTATACGCCGGACACGCATACATCGGCAATTCACACACTCAAACACACACGCCATCATCATGGTAGGGAATTATAAACTTGAAGGCGCGCAGAAACTCAAAGGGCCACCAGATGGGAACGATGGGAAAATGGTTTCATTACCACAATGGTTCGGACTTACCACGCATGTTGTCCACAAGAAGTGTGGTAGTGGAAAGGAAGATGTGGATGAAAGTCCTATAAATGCCAAATGGAAAGTGAATGTCAAAAATAACGGGAAATGGTGAATAACTTGACAACTGCTGACAGCATTGGAATGTCGGTGAAATGTGAAATCAAATGAGAGCGAGAGAGAGAATGGTGAAAAGCTAAGCGTGGTGAATATAAAGAAATTTTCATGCGTGAGCGTGACACACCACAGTTGACCTCTCAAGTGACAATATTGTGTGTGTGTCATGGTGGTGGATGGAGGACCAAAGAAGTACTTAAACACCACAAGAAACCAAAAGTTAATCATTTTCGGATATATGCGAACGAGATAGAGTCCAGGACGACTCCAGGCGGTAGATAGAGAGAAAGACTGTATTCATGGAGAAACACACGCGTAGGAAATATTGGTATCCTCGTTATTTGCTCGTTATCCACCACACACACTATCGCGTGCGCGTGTACACACACAAAAGCGTATAACGATAACTTTTTTACCGTTTCATGAAGAGGAAAATTTTCATCATCATCATCGTCGTCGTCGCCGTCGTCGTCGTCGTCGTCGTCGTGGTCGTCGAGTGTGTAGAGCTCGGTAAATTAAAACAGCTCCAGGTCGCTTCTTTTTTTTATTTGCCTTAACAATTATTTTGTTTATTTTTAAAAAAATTGTTGAAATTTTCAAAAGAGGACTTAACCACATAGATACTCAATCGAAGGACATACAAGTCGGACGGGTTTCTTTCGTTTTTTCATCGTTTTTACATCTCCGAACGGGAATACAAAGAAAAACGCAAAATACAAATCGAACGAAGAAAAGGTGAAGTGTGTGTGAACGAAATTAGTCCTGCAAAAGGATGATTTTTTATTAAAAAGAAAGAAATTTCAGAAAAAAAAGTGAAAAAGTTCGAAGAGGAAAAATTGCAGATTTTTTTTTTTTGTATCTTTTACTGGGTGTCTCTCTCCCGGGAGGGGGGCATTTATCCCAGTGTTGGGGTGGAACCAACCTCTCCCTCTTGCTCATGTTGTGTGTGGTTTTTTTTCTCTCTTGTGTTCTTTACGAATTTGAGTTTATCCTCCCAACTTCATTGTGTATGTATGTGATTTTAATTTCCGTTTTTTTTGGTAACCTAATGCTTTGAAGGATTTTTTTTTCCCTTCACCGATTTTTCTAAAATTGAAATAATTATTTAGGAATTTAATGTCCTTTCGAAAAATTACAAAAAAAACCGTCTCGAGTGTGGTGAATTCCTTTACAGTCTTCAGAGAACAAAAAAAAAAAACAAATTTTTCTCTCTCCCCCCAAACCCAACATCCCTGGTGCGGTTCTCTTCAAAGTATACCTCCGCCACCTCCCTGAACTCACAAAAATTTATAAATTCCAACATCGGTGTGCATGCTTCGTGTGTGTGTTTGTGTGTATAGTGAGCGCTTTGTGAAGTTCCGTTCAGTTCGTTCCATCTACGTATCTCTTCTAATCGGGAATGTGAAGAGGTTATATTAATAATTTGTGTGGTTAATTATGGAGTTTTTTTTATCGCTTAAAACGGGATAAAACTAAAGAATTTTTTTATGGTGATCCGTTCGCAAATTCTTTTCTCATTTTTCCCTAATTTTTCTAATCCTCTCTTGTCTCTCCTTCACCAACAGGATACGAGCTAAAGTGTTCAAACAAAGAGATCTGAAAAATGTGAAAATCAGTGAATAAATACGAGTCCCCCTTTAAAAAAAAAGAAAAAAAAATTATCCAAAGTGCTAAACTAACAACTACTCTAAAGACCAGTCCTTGCTGAAATCAGAAATCCTTGAAAAAAATTACAAAGGATACCCATTCTGTGAAAAAGAAAAAAAAATAGAAAATTCCTACCAGATGGCATCTGGCAAATGGAAAAATCAAACCATTCGGATATCCATTTCTCATTCACTGCAAGGAGTACAGGATCTTCAAGGATTTCACAAGGTAATTCTAAATTTCCAATTTATTTTTCACATCCTCTCGTGATATTAAATAAATAATTTAATAAGATATTAGAGATACAAAAAAAAAAAAAAAACAGACACATCCTGGAATCTAACATCACCATTCTCATTTTCTTCGACACAAATATTATACCCAAAGAGAGGAAGATAATTATTGTTGTTGAATGTGTACACCATAGATACCCCCACACAGGGGCATGCTGGTGTATGTGTTTCATACACCAACTCCGACATTAACTTGCACGGAGCTTTCTTTATTCGGATACTATATAACCATGGAAAATTTACCACCCACTTTATCAGGGTAAGGGGGGCGGGGGGCACCCATAGCCTCTCCCTTTGTCACTTTACCGAAATTAAATAAATGCGCGATATCATTAGTAGCTTATCTGCAGATACGCATGCAAGGCATGTATACACTGGGTATGTGTATGGAGGGGGCACACAAACAAATACTATTTCAAGCTTTTTACTTCGAGTGGATACGTCGATGGTGTGGTGAATTTCCGGTTAAAACGTTCTTCACCACTATCAGATGTTTCTGTTTGGACAAAGTGTGAGGATTAAGTGGATTTTAAGGACTTTTCAGTTGTCTCCTTTGGAAGTTTTTTTTTGTTTTGTGAAAGTAAGAAAAAAACTGATGTACGTGTGTAAACAGTGTAAGTGTGGTGAATTTATGGACTAAGTGCTTTCACTGAAGATAATTGTATGCTAGAGGTAATAAATTTGACAGGTTTTAGCTATTTAATCAGGCTACCTCCAGCAAAAAAATACTTTCAAGACCTCGTTCATCTAGGTTCAGTAAGAAAAGACTCCATCCCTGGTGCAGTGATGATCTTAGTAAACTGACAAGGATCATTCTCAACAGATATCCATTAAATGTGGATGCAGTGACTAGTGCCTTAGACTAGGATAGAGTCGCCTATTCTCGAACAGTTTACAAAATAATGAATAGTCTCTAAGAAATGCTTAGAATAGTCCTAGAAATATAAAGGGTCCGCCAAATAACTTTTTTTTTTATAATGCTATAAAAAAAACTACTGAATATTTTCTCAAATCTTTTTTTATTTGAAGGTACAAGCCTTCCGGTTAATAATGGAAAATAATTTCATTCAAATGGCTGCCTCGGCTGGCCATGCAGTAGCCTACACGATCGGTCCAATTTTTAAGCACATTATCGATTGTGTGTAGCTGTATATCACCAATGGCTTCATGAATATTGTCCTTTAAAGCGTCAATTGTCTCTGGCTTGTCGGCCAACGGTGTCAAATCGCAGCTCCGAGGTGGCCAAACGACATCAGCTCTGCGGCTGATAATGCGATCTTCAAAAACAGGGCGCAAAACATCGAGTGTAGCTTCGGCTGTGTGGCACGTAGTGTCGTCCTGTTGAAACCAAATGTTGCCAATATCTTCCTCTTCAATTTTTGTGAACAAAAATCGTTCAACATGGCCCGATAACGATCGCCATTGACTGTAACGGCCACTCCTTGCTCATTTTTGAAGAAAAATGGCCCAATTATGCCTCTGGACCAAAATCCGCACCAAACAGTGACTCGTTTTGGGTGTATCGGCTTTTCAATGTATGCGTGTGGGTTTTCTGTGCCCCAAATGCGACAATTTTGCTTGTTTACATACCCGCCAAGATCAAAATGAGCTTCATCTGAAAAGATGATTTTTTTGGCAAAACCCGGCATCTTCTCTAAGTCGATCGCAGGCCCACTTAGCGAAGCGAAAACGCATTGAATGGTCAGTTGGCTTCAACTCCTGAACTAATTGGACTTTGTATGGCATCATACCAAGGTCTTTATGCAAAATTCGTCTCAATGATGTCTCCGAAATGTTCAATTGTTGAGAACGACGGTGAATTGATGTTGATGGCACTTCACGCACACTTTCTGCCACAGCAGCAATATTCTCGGGTGTACGCACTGTTTTTGGCTTTTCACGCTTTGGTTTATCGATGAGGATGCCAGTTTCTTTCACTTTTTTCACAAGATAACGAACATACGGAGCTGACGGTGCTTCATTACCATGATTTTCAAAGTAATGTCACAATATTTCCCAGCGTTGTTCAAGCGTATACACAACATATTCGTTCAGCGGAAGGATAACACTAATTATCTGTCAAATCAGACATGAGCTAAGTGTTACCATTCATTAAATAAGCACTAGTTGAAAAAAAAAACGTTAGATGGCTGACCCGTTAGTTTTGATTTTATTTTTAAGAAAAATTCAAATATTCCTAAACCTTAGTTGATTTTATTAATTATTACAATTTATTAACAAATCAAAAAAAAATATGAAAACCAACCAATTTCCCCTATTTTCGAACACTTGTTTCCTAAAGCCGAACAACAGGTTTCCTCTTTTCGAACACTTTAATCATACCTATACGTTTGTCTAAAATATTAATAGGTAGGTAGGTAGATGCGCAGTGCAATAACCCCCGAGGAAATAAGCCTCATGGTTCTTAATTCCCAAAGAAGAGAAATAGCCTCCACAGGGCTTATTTCCTTTTCGAAATGTAAATAAACCCCGCAGGGGTTAATTCCTTTTGCTTGTGGGGTTTGTTTCCTTTACATACAATGAACCTCGCACGCAACCCAAATCCAACAGTGAGCCCAAGCAGGGGGTTGCAGGGGGGCAGCACGTCCCTCCAAGGCATATTCAAACAAATAAACTCCGAAGGTGCTATTTCCTTTTATTTGGCAATAAAGCCCCCCATAGGACTTCTTTCCGCAGGGGTTATAAATATTACTGCTCCAGACGGGAAGATTGAAGTTGGAAATAATTTTGCAAAAGATGTGCATTGCTCTGGTTGTCCGAGTGGATGATGACTTCAAAAAGTAGAAGCAGATAGCAAGATCTGCATATTGAGTTCTTGATATTTTCTTAAAATCATACTGGCAAACCTCTGGCAGTTACTCTATCTTTAAATTTATGCTTGAACATATTCGGACAATATGCTTTTTCACCTCCATGAATAATCACAGAGATTTCAAAAGCAGAAGATACGAAGGTGAAGCTTTCGGTAGACCGGATAGGTACAAAGAAGTTGAAGAATTGTCGATTTCTTCTTTTTCATCAACACAACTTCTAAAACAGGTCCTCTCCCGACATTCTCCCATCACCATGAAGGGGATCTCCTGTTAAACGCCGAATCTGAACTATTAGGGCGCTATTGTATCCAAATCCAAATCCAGATCTCTTTAGAAACCTAGCACAATATACCCCAGATCCAACTGAGGATTGATCTGATAATTGCAAGTTTTAGACTACAAGTTTGCTGTTATGCCAAGACAAGATATGGGCCTGGCAATTTATTCTGGACTTTTACCTAGTAATGGTATCATTGTGGAGTGGCCGTTCTGTATTTTTTATCACTATTGGACGAACTAAAGTCGAATGGCCGAGCTAGTTGCAATTTGATAGCCTTAAATCTATATATATAAAAATGGATCTTGGTTTGTTCGAATGCTTAAAACTCGAAAACGACTGGACCAAATTGGATACTTCCTTCTGCGGATTTGTTCGTAATTGCTCCGCGAAGGTTTAGGAAAAAAGAAAAATTGAAAAATTCTCAACAGGTGGCGCTGTAGGCGGTCATTCCATTTGATAATGGCAAAACAACGTTTGACGGGCCAGCTTGTATATAATATAAATTCTTATTAAATCACAGACGATTATTGAGCGATTGCTCATGACCCCCCTGGATATGAACGTATCTAAAAACCTAGCTCATTTGGTCGATATGTGATTCATCGGGTGTGCTGTCGAATATAATGCCAAAGTACCTATATTTTTGTTTTTGAGCATGAAAGCAACTTATTAAATGAAAAACGTTAATCTATTGGGTGATTTAAACTGTCAAAACTGTCAGTTTCCTTATTTCGAACACCAACGAATATGGTGTTCGAAAATAGGAACACTTATTGTATGTGTGGTTTGTGATACAGAAAGAGAAAAAAAATAATGTTTTCCATTAAGTTAAGGTAGTAAAATGGCAAAAAGCATTTTTTTTTCATGGTTGCCCATTTGCGAACAGTTGTGTCCGGATTAGGAAACCCGGTAAAAATTAGGTTCCTTTTCAAGAACAGTCCAAAACCACTAGTTAACTTTAATTTAAATTTGCAAAACATCATGAAATATTACAAATGAATGCACTTATATCATAAAAGCATAGTTGAAAGTACTAACCCGATAAATTTTGTTCTAAAAACAACTTTTCCCAAACGTACACTGAAACTTTTTTTTGAGAAAAACAGATCCCTCCACATTCATTGAAACCCATAAGCTAACTTATAATTTTTGTTGACATAAGATACATTAGTATGAATGTGAAGCTTAAGACAAAATACAGAAACGGTAAATTACCAAAAATATAACGACTTTTGCTAAAAGTGTTCGAGAACTGGGGATGTTCGGAAACAGGCTACGCTACTATCCGCGAGGCCGCTTGTTCAATTCCTGAAAGTAACAACACCAAGGTTTTTGTCCAGTGCCCAACTTTTGCGAAAGTCTGACGAAGATCGAAGAGTTATAAAATAATCGTGAGAAACTTCTGAAATTTTCCGTTCGGAATCGGCATTCAACAAGAGGTCTCACTCTTTGTGGCAATAATCTAACTTCACACATGCATCGCGCTCAGTGGCGTGATGAACTGCAGAAGCTCTGGGTTCGATTCCCAGCCGTAGCAACACCTACATGATTTTTAACTGACCCTACTCTCCTGATGATCTGACAAATCATCCGAGTAGTAATCAATTGTCATGAAAAGCTAATCTCATCATAGCCATTCGGATTCGGCATAAAACAGGACGTCCCGCCATCGTGCAAGAATTCCACAAGCACACAAGAGTAGTTGTGAGAAAAAAGCTAGACCCTGGGTACTAACGAGCCTGTTGCGCCAAAAATTTGTGTTTTTATGTGCATACAAGGAGAAGTTAGGTTTGGGACCCTGCATGGGCTCTTAATATAAATACAACTTCACAAAGCCTCTCTGAATATCAACAAAAAGGCTGTAAAGTTCTATCCTGTTCTTGTCATGTCTAGTCTGGCATTGCTTCTCATCATGAAAATAATACCAGCTGACTGCTAATTGCCTATTTTCGGTAAAGAAGAGCGCAACAGTTTGGAATGATCCTGTCCTCTCCCATTACCCTGATCCCTAGCAAACTGCCTCCAGCTTGGTTGAGGTTGGTTTCTAACGGGTTAAAAATGCAATGAAATGCCTTTATTGGTAAGGGCAAACCCCATTAATTATGGAACACAACGTCGTTCAAAAGGCTGCCGCGGCTGACTTCGCAGTAGCGCATTCTGACACTCCAATTTTCCAAGACCTTGTTGATGGTTTCGGGCTGTAGCTTACGGATTGCTGGGAAGATATTGTCCTTAATTGAATCGTTTCCGGATTATTGGCATAACATTGGTCCTTCACGGTTCCTCACAAAAAAAAGTCCAAAGGGGTCAAACTGCAGCTCCGTGGTGGCCAATTAACATCGCCAAGACGGCTGATAAATCGATTTTGGAATTTGGCATGGGCTGTGTGGTATGCCTACATACCCAGAATATAGGTGTGCGAAATTCATATAAATCGCCCACCGTTGACCGAAACGTTGTTCGCAGGGTCATTTTCTAAGAAAAATGGTCCAATGTTGCCACCACTCCACAACGCGCACCAAAATGCCACTCTCTGTGAATGCATCGGCTTCTCGACAATAACTTGCGGGTTTTCTAGCCCCAGATGCGGCAATTTTGTTTGTTAACGTAGCCGCAGAGATGAAAATGCGCCTCGTCAGAAAAGATGATTTTTCGCCCAAAATCGTTGTCCAATTCAAGCTGCTCTAAGGCACAAACTGCGAAGCGATAACGAGGCGGATGGTCGTGCGCCTTCAATTGCTGGACCTTGTAATCCGAGAACCTTTGTGCAGAATTTTCCTCAGGATAGTGCCTAAAATGTTGAGATCGATGCCGACTTGATATTCGTGAATAGAGACTCACCCTCTCGGCTACAGCAGCCATATTCTCGTCTGTGCGCACGACGACGGAAATCATGAGTCCACTAGCATACCAGTCTCATAAACTTTTTCCACAAACTTGCGTAGGTACAGCAGGAGCGGTGGGTGCTTCATTTCGGCCAAAACTTCTTTTCAAATGACGCACTGTTTGGGTTACACAGCACTCACTTTGAAAATAAGTTTTCAACATTTCCCAGCGGTGTTCAAGTTTAAAGCGACTCATTTAGTTTCGCGGAGGTATGATACTGACTTTCTGTCAAATTTCGAGCGGGCAACAGCTGTCAGTGTCAAAATAACCTCTGTTTTCAAAAGAAACCACTGGACTGGCACGCGCCACTTAAGGCCTCTACAATGTCCGATGTCTGTCTGGGAATCGAAGACTCTGCGAGCAGGAGTATTGGTGTCCATTCGCTCAACATGTCCTAGTCATCTTAAACTTCCGATGAACAGCTCGTTTGTGCTTGAATCTTCATCTCCATAACGCGTCAACACAAACAGGTCCGAAGATTTTTCGAAGTATTATGCTCTCAAGGATTTCTTCATCCTTTTGATACGGCCATGCTTCGCTTCAGCGCCGTAGAGCAGGACTGGTATGATAGGGGTATCGTATAGGATTTCCTTAGTAGTTGGAGTGAGGGCTTTCCTACTGACTTGCCTTCCGACGTCTGCCCAATGATCTCAATATCGTCAGCCTATGCTGGTAGTGGCACCGATTTATGAAAGATGGCGCCTCTGGTGTTGGCTCTCTAGTTTTGCACAATGCTCTCAATAATCAGATTAAAAAAGTCACATGACAGTGCATTGCCTTGCCTAAATGCTTTTTTTATTTAGCGAATGTATCGGTGAGGTAGTTTCCGACCCTGATGGAGCAGCAGGAATTCTCCATCGTCATCTTGCACAGGCAGACGACGTTGGGAGGTACATCAAAACTTGGCTTTAACAGGAGTCATGCTTTAGAAAGTAAAGCTCAGTGGGAAGGCCGTAATTTCCGACAGCCTTGTTAAGCTTATATTTGGATATTCCTAGTCTCACTAGTAGTTTTCGCTGTCTGAATGGTTCTTTCTACCTAACAACGGGTGGCGGTGTTCTTCCCCCTTCTCTGCCTATATCAGCTGTCAATGGCAGCTGTCGTCTTCAACTTTAGCTTAGCCTTGTAGGATTCGTTCTTGGCTGCGAGCATCTGTCGGAAGTCTTCATCAAACCAGGGGTTTCTTGCTGGTGGGCGCGAGTAACCTAACACAAAAGTTGGGGCTGATTAAATGGCTTTTGACATCGTTGCCATTGTTCTTCGACGTTAGATGCTGGAGATACGGTGTTAATGGAGGAAGTTCCGCAAAGGACTTGGAGGTCTCTTGGCTACCTCTGCTCCTGCAATATCTCTAATGGAAATGCTATTATATGAGTTAGGGCACTTCACGCTTGTGGTTGCTGGGCTAAGGACGTCATACCACCCTAACAGCCATCAAAGATTCCTCTGTGGCCCGACACTGACTCACAACATAGTCGGTTAGGTGAAATGCAGTCATTTTCCAGAGAACGCTGAATTCCTATCTGCTGCGTAAGATGCTTGAGAAAGGTCTTAGAAAATCAAAGTTGGTCCCGTCAGAGATTAGACCTGAGCCTAAGTGTCTGTTTAGAATTTAGCAGTTAAGCTGACTGATATGCTTTGAGCTTTTAGCTGGGGATTTTCCTGTAAAGGTCTATGGGTAAGAGGCTAAAAATTATTTATCAGCCCCGCTGATTTTTGTGTATGCGTCCTAACTGCATAATGAACAACATCGACGTCCTGGAAAGTTTTTAGGTACATGTATAAAAATGTTATTATCAAGCTTAGTATACTTGAGGTGTGCTGTGATATTCCCAATGGAATAGCATACCTAACTCCGGCACATGCTATTCCTTGCAGATTTGTCATAGATGGGTTACTTTACTTGTCGATTGCCCACAAACAATTGTTCCAATAGCCGTATACATCCATAGAATAGTGTCTTACGTATTGGATCCCAGCTTTTTCCAAAGATACGAATCTTCGTGCGTTCACACACATTTTGTTTCCAATACAGCTCTCTGTCGAATATGACTTTTAAATATTTTGAGCCGCTCTCGAATAATTTGAGGTTGGTCCCATCGGTAACCACTATCGAAATCGTTATATTTTTTGAGGTTTCATGTCCAGCCCACATGTTTTCATCCAATTGTCGGAGTTATATGTGGAGGCTTGATCAGTTCACATCCTTTTCTGCATAGGTTATCACTTTAACCCTGGTGTAAGGCAGTTTCGACGCTATCTCGTTAACGACATAGACCCACAAAAGATGTGAGACAACCCCTCCTTGTAGGGTGCTATAACATTGAGCTGTGCATCTCCTAGGTTCGCTTTTATTTGCCTGTTTTTGAAGAGAAACTACTTTTGGGACGGTGTGAAAAGGATTTTATGAAACGAAAAAGTGTAACGAAAAAGAGATCAAAATAAATATCGGTTCGGTCTGATCAGCGTCGGGGTTGGTTAGTACTTAGATGAAGGCCCGCTTGGGAACACCGCGTACTGTTGGCATCTGCCTTTATGTCCCATAGAGCTTTTTATTCATCTCATTCTCTTACAAATCAACCAGAATACAGTTTCACTTCTACCGCGTGTGAACTTATCTTCAAAAGATGGTAATAGCCCTTGCTGTGGCATCTGACCAATCAACTCAGGAATCCGCCTACTTACAAAAACTTACAATCCGTAAACTCGTGTAGCACTCTCCCCTCCGGGCCTACGGTTTGGTATTATGTTGTGCGGCTGGTTAGCCTCTCAGGCTCTGCTCTCCTCTTCAGCGTTCTGTTGAATTCGACGTTCGATTGTCCCCAATTGGTTTAGGATGCAGGTAACAAAATTATTTACTTTGTTACATGTATCCTCGGAAAGGATCATCTCGCCAACTATACGTTTTGGTTCTGGAAGGTCTGCATTCATTCTCGCAAAACGCAAATACATGATCTGCGTCCTCTTCGTCGTTCGGACATTGTGGATAGATTGGTGAGGTGTCATGCCCAAATCTTCTCAGGTACTTCCTGAATACGCCATGATGTGTGATACACAAATTTCGATCACCCGTCCAGTGTCTATTTTAGGGAAAAGTTGACGTGTCCATCTTCCTGTGGTAGCATTGTTCCAGCGGTTATGGCAGCTTTGCATGGATACCGCTCTTTCCCCGTTTTAATTTTCAAAATGCTATAAGCTAGTTGTTAACACGATTCCTAGACCCTCACCATTTCATCGGCATGCATATCAATAGGCATTATTCCGTAAGGGACCAGTGCCGCTTCCTCTGAAACGGGCCTAAAATTGGAAAACGTTTTCAACGCATTTAGTCTATACACGTTTAATAAATTTCTCCTGCACTCGATGCATTCTCCAGGCTGGTGATGCATTCATTTTAGCCCAGGTTGGTGAAACGTACAAAAAGGCTGAGCCTAGTACTCTAGCTGAGGCTGAGCCTAGTACTCTAGCTGAGGCTGAGCTTAGTACTTAGCACGGCTGAGTTGAGATAAGCTTTTCTCGACTACTTTTCTTGATACTACTCGGATTATTTATCAGATCATCGCGAGAGGAGGCTGGGAATCAAACCCAGACCTTTTGCGTGGCAGTACAACATACTAAACATCGCGCCACTTAGCCCGTCTAATGTTAAAAAAGAAAAACGGGGCAAGTTCTTCCTCTGATCAACTAAGCTTATCTTCTCGGACTGTCTTTCCGGACTTTTCGGACTGTCTTTCCAACATACTTACCATCGCGCCACTTAGCCCGTCTAATGTTAAAAAAGAAAAACGGGGCAAGTTCTTCCTCTAAAGCTAATCTTTTCGGACTGTCTTTCCAAAATTTGTATAGTTTTCCATATCCTTGAAACAATTTGATTTGATCTGTTAAGGTCGGCCATACATACTCACACAAAGAAGTGTCCTCCTATATCATTAACTTCCACGTCTCGAATGCTTATATAGAACTCGTTGCTAGCAATATAAAATAAAAGAGAGCATCCCTTCCTAGAATGCGATATCTCGATTTAGATTAGTGATTCGGACCTGTTTGAATCAAGCGCTTGCCAAATGATCCTGAAAGTATTGGATTCGACGAAATGATCGATTGCTCAGTAAGTGGCATAGGCGCGATCAAGTAGGCTAGATAGATCCTACTCGCCACTGAGCCCGTCTCTAGACTCTAGAACAAAATAAACTTTGACTGCTCCTGGGTCTACCGATGTTAGGCAAAATGCTTGCAAGCGAGATCAGAGGATCACTGCTTTCATTCAAGCGAAGTCTAGCTGCGTCTTGAAGCTAATTCTCCAAAAACTTCAGCGCACTAACTTTCGCGCCACTAAGCCCTTCTCTGGAGTCTAGAAAAATAATCTGTGATCGCCTCTGGGTCCACCGATGTTTGGCAAAATGCTTGCAAGCGATGATCGAAGGTTTGCTTCTTTCTTTCCAGCGAAGTCTAGGTGCGTCTTGAAGCTAATTCTCCAAAAAATTTCATCGTAATAATTTTGGCTTCTCTAAGCCCGTCTCTAATATCTAGAGACGGGCTTAACTGGTTGCAAGCGATGATCGAAGGTTTGCTTCTTTCTTTCCAGCGAAAACTAGGTGCGTCTTGAAGTTAATTCCCCAAAAAGTTCATCGCACTAACTTTCGCGCCACCAAGTCCGTCTCTAGACTCTAGAAAAAAATAATCTGTGACCGATTCTGGGTCCACCGATTGCAAGCGATGATCGAATATTTACTTCTTTCCGGCGAAGTCTAGGTGCGTCTTGAAGCTTATTCTCCCAAAATCTCATCGCAATAACTTTGGCTTCTCTAAGCCTGTCTCTGGAACTGCTTGCAAGTGATGATCGGAGGATCGCTGCTTTTTTCCAGCGAAGTCTAGGTGCGTCTTGAAGTTAATTATGTTGTCGATCACTGCATTTAGGTAACGGATTGAGTGTTTGGGTCGAATAGTTTGATCCTCCAAGCGTACTTCCATATAATCCACTACTTTTCGACAATTTATTAGAACTGCTTCGGTTTTCTTTTCTGCTAAGTCAAGGCCAACAGACTCCAACGAGGCTTTGATTACGGATATTGCTTCGTTTGTTTTCTGTTCGATGTCGTGGATATGCTTTACGACGCTTATGATGGCGATATCATCCGCAAAGCCTACAAACTTTACCCTTCGTGGCATTGCCAGCCTCAAAGCACCATCGTAAATAATATTCCGCAGTAGAGGAAATATTACAATCGACGCAAGTGATTTTGGTCTCACATCCGCGATCTACTTTTTTATTGCAAATTAGACAGTGCATTTTAAAATGATTTTATGTAAAGAACTAAACGTAAATAATCAAAAAGTTTACACCCCACGAAACTTAAAGAAAACACGTCCACTCTCGATGCGAACTGAACATGTATGGTACTCTGTGCTTTTGTCGCTGTCGTAGCTTAGCCTTCTGTTCTTGAAGTTGCTAGAGAGTATCCTGAGAATATAGCTGGGCACGATCATTTTGACTAAATAGCTTCAGATGCAGGACTAGCTTGCGGAATTAAGGGCGTTTTTGTTATCTAGGGTGACAACTGAGCATTACTCCTTTATTTCTTCCAAATCACCTCCGTTTTCCCTCGATGGCCGTTGCAGCTGTGTTCACAAGCAGTTTAATGGCGTCAGCTGTGGAGCGAATCCATATGTTCGTCCGTGGCTAGTCATACTCCCAATGCTCTTTATTAAGGGATGGCTAACGTTATTATTTTCAGGTTTCTTTTGTCAGGACTCGTCTTCACATTATTAAAGGCTCTCTGAATGTTGATTTTTCTCATGTACCACCAATAATGTCATGTGGAACGGTTCCGAAGACCATTTATTTCGTTTATGCATGTTGTGCCGAAGATGTATCTATTGGGTCACGAATATAGACGCCCATTAGTTTTTCAAGACCCTTTAAAGCGAAGGAAGACAAAGTCTTTTATAAACGTCGGCATAGGTTTGCAAGCTTCAAAGATGATAACCATCTTAATTTCCCGCCATCACCTGTGCACGTAGCAGCATTTTTCCAAACGAACAGTTTGTGCAATAATGGTATTCCAAGGTGTTACATTTTTTGAAGCTTGATCAGGATAATTCCATCAATTCCGAGGACTATTTAAAAATGCCATCAACTAATTTCAAGGCATCAACAGGAGGCAGCTGAGAAAAAAGAAAATCTTACTGTAGACGCATGTAAGTTGAGTCCCAAGTTCCCTCCGGAGATGCTCTATAACTGGAAAAGCATGTTGATTGTGAGGCAGATTCACCCCGAACTGCAGCAAAATCTACATACAGTGACTTGCCAAGAATTAATCGAGTTTACAGGTAGTAACCTAGATTTTCGATAAATTAACCAACTTACCTCCAAACTAAAAGAAGCTATTTCGGACGAATAAAGTCCACGCTCCATAAAATGATGCTACATCAGCCCTCAAACGGCGTTCCCAACCCTTCGGACCACCCTTCCTTCCACACTTATCACAATCTATTGCACATTCATCTCTGACACCGCTCCAGGCAAATACTAGCCCGCCCTTAATTAATCGCATTACCGATCACCTAAAAACTTTGCACCTCCATCAAGTCGCACCGCAACACCTAATTGCTGTGCACTATCGATAAACCGCCTATATATTGACGTGCCTAACCCCTAATGTCATCCAATAAACTGCACCCAATTGTCTGCGCTATTAAAATAGTCCAAAACCCAATAGACCTCCTCCCGATGTGACATCCCACATTCACCCGTTTAATATGGTTGCGTTAATCTACACCTGTGTGTGTGTGTTTGCGTAAGTGCTCATTAATTCAATTCCATGCTACAGCGAAAGTTCAAAGTGCCTCGCATCTATATACGAGTAGCCCAAGCCCAATTGGCATGCAACAGAAAAAAAAACCAACCGAGGATCCCTCATGGGACACACAACCATATAGGAGTGCGGTATCTCTAGCTCCTGCTGCACTCAGTGACGTTCTCGGCTTAATGCATGTTTGTTAAGGCTGTTAACGTATTTAATTAAATTAGGTAGATTTATCTGTCCTCATCTGCGTCACCCCGGTATCCCGTCCCCATACCTCTCTGTCGACTTCAACCCTATACAACCGATACCACCCCCGCAGTGATAGCAATTAATTCAGCTCAACCGTTCCGCACTTGTTTTGTATTTTTCGCATTTTTTTGTTGTTGTTGCTGGCCGCCTTCTTCCATCGATTAAAAGGTCAAAGTACGTCCGACACATTGTAGGATGCTTTCGTACAGGATAACACACCAACCGAGTGGGCTTCACCGATTATCTTCGCAGATTTATGTGTATCAGTGGGTGCAAAGCCCACACAGGACTATCGAGGCTGCGGTAGTCTTGAGGTGTTTTTCTTATGTCTAAACGTTTCCAATTTGTCTGCAAAGGCTAACAAAACAGTTGGAACGATCTGGCAAGGAGCTCGCGCGCAAAGGATGCACAAGGATTAACTTTTCGCTTTTTTAATGAGAGTCGATGACATTCGATATTTACTATTGCGGCGGGGGGCTGTCAATGGCTGACTGTGCTATATGACCCGTAAGTCATCACGGTTCGAATGAGTTCGTCAGAAGCTGTAAAAAAAAAATGAGGAACGGGACACAGGGGGTGCGCTGAAATGTAGTGGGCGTCTGGCAAAGGTTTCATAACCAAAGGAATACCCCCAACGTCATCTTTTGTCATGAGGGTGTGCATTTAGTTATGGTAATGGGGCATACGATAATCCTGCGCCTTCTCCAAGGGCTGACGTTGGCGACGACAACAACGACGACGACGAGGACGACGATTGTTGATGTACATTCACTTTGTAATTAGGAATTTACACTTGACGCTGTTGCTTGTGGAAAATACGCTCCAGCTATCGGAGGGGTGGTTGATTGTGGGTAATCTATTGAAACTAGGTGACGCACATAGCTGGTAATCGGGTTTCGAAATCGAGGTAAACAAAATGCTTCATGGGCATGAAGTGAGTCATGTCAGGGTTCGTAGAAATTGAAACACGTCAATGAATTGTGAGGTATGTGGTGCAAGGAAGGATCAAAGGAACTTGGTTTGCTTTTGACTTTAATGCTACAGTTCTCTTGAATTCCCTTTGTGAACTTGGAGCGGTTTCTTCTTCTTCTTTAGTGATCCCAGATATTTGGAATTTTCCTTTCGCATTTCCCTCATTAGCATCCACTTGTACCTGGTGTAAGGTCTGCTGTGGCCACGATTCCAAAATATTACTCGTCTTCTAGCCCAGAAGGTAGATTGCAGGCTACCTGCAATGCACGTCTATTCAAATAGGGAACGGGTTGGCTACCAGAGAAGGACCATGTTAGGAATGGGAAGAAGGAATAGGAGTGGTAGGATAGGAAATTCTCAGTGCGGGTGTTGATGTAACAGCTCGCCAACATCTCACCCATCCTGACGCTGATCCTGTCCTCATGATGCTATGGGTCTTCTTCGCTGTCATCAAAGAGTGTCTCATCTAGCACCGCACAGAATTTTCTCTCGTCCCTCTCCATCTTTGGTGTATTTTCGATGACATACATGTGGCAGAACCTTTTCGACCCAAAAGACCCCTGAAGCGGGGCTCTAGCTTCATAGATTTCCCAACAGTCAATGCCTTGTTCGTTCTCGCTGAGAACTTGGTCATCGACTTTGTATTTCGACGGTTTGCGGTGACAAAGATCGTATCGCCTCTTCTGTATTTGCTGGGACTCTTGGATTTTTGTAAAAGCCTCTTCCCTTCATGTCTCCATCATTATATTCCAGCTGCTTCCCTAACTCTGAGAACAGTTTGTTCCGGGATGTCCCTTGAAAAGGAGTGTACGAGAACAATAGGTGATGTGGACTAGCCCTCGTCGTGGTATTACGCGTAATGTTCAGGCCCCACTGTATGGCCCGTAGTTCACTAGCCCAATTCTTCGAATCCGATGTTGATGAGTGAGCGCACTTCATGGCAAAGATCGTTGGGTTACCTGTCCGTTCGCCCGGGGAGACCTAATGCCGTTCTTCAGTTGATGGTTTCCTTTCTCCTTACAGAACTCTTCAAAGGCCTTCATGTCAGCAAAGATCGTTCGGTTACATCTCTAGACCTATCCGGGGTAGACCTAACCGCGTTCTTCACGTGCCGGATTTCGTCCTCCTTACAGAACTCTTCAAAGACCTAACGGCGTTCTTCAAGTGACGGATTTCGTTCTCCTTACAGAACTCTCCATGGCCGTAATGATCATTCGATTACATCTCTCCACCTGTCCGTTCGCCCGGGGAGACCTAATGACATTCTTCATACAGAACTCTTCAAATACCTTTGGAGTAACCTGGGTGCCCCAGTCTATAATCAGCCTCAACGGTACGCCAACATATCCTGTGATCTCCCTGATAACAGAACTCCTCTTGCGTTGGTCATCTTTACAGCTCGCAGAATGCTATATTTTTTGAAATTACCGACAGCAATAAAGTACTTTCCTCGTGCCGCCCTTTCTTTTCCTGAATGGTTTGAGGTAGTCCAGATGAAGGGTATGGAATGGTAGAAGAACCCATTTGATGCTGTGGAGCTCTCTTTTGATCATTTCTTTTGGAGTACACACACTCAACGCAGGATTTGATGTACTGCTTCATGACGGCTCTCATCTTCGGGAACCAGTAGACGACATATCCGCTGCAGTCTTCTCGTGGCCAACGACGTCATGACACAGCTTGAGGATGCGCCAAACTATCACGTACCACCCATCTCTCCTTACCGTCGGCTATCCACGAAAAGCGACATCCAATGACGAAATATTCTTTCTCCAGAGGGTCGACTTCTCTCCTGTCGACTTCGGATTCCGCAAAAGATCGTGATGATCTCTCTCAACTTGTTCTCCTGTCACTGAATCGTGAAAAGTCAATCATCGTCCGTGATGTGGATGTTAAAGATGAATAACAAGGCCTCTTCCACCTCTTGCTGCAGTGACGTACGATCCCTATCCTTACAGATGACAAAAGCACCAAACGAACCTGACTTTTTCGACATTATTACGGCACAACATGACGAACCGTCTAGTGATGCTTATCGTCGGATCTTCTATTAAGATTTTCCAAGCTCTAAGAGAAGGCTGTCCATGAGCAGAACGATACTTAACCAGGGACCAACAATATAGGCGACAAGTGACTCAAATCGAGGCACATGTGCGCTGTATAGAAAAGGATACTAAGCAGAAACGGACGACGATAAGGTGGAATGAACCGACAGACAAAACACCACACCAGATTGGTGTGGACCAATACCACAAAAGCCACACGTAAACATCGGCAAATGTAACCTGAACCCCACCGAATTGTCCCTCCAATTTCCATACCCTGTCCTGCTTTAGCTGGCGGTCTTGGCAACCTCACTTTTAAATGTGAAAAATGCCGATGAATCCAACTGTTCCGGTGACTCAAGACCTGACAAACCGTTGGGATTCCTAGATGACCTATTGTCCTAGTTGTTTACTTTGTCCATTCTAACTGGGCCTATAGACGCCACTGTTGACACCATCTTGGGCATTCTTCCGCTGCCGTCTAGGAAGGGTTTTTTAAGGGGGACCTTACTCCTACCTAGATTTGGTCACATCTGCAGAGGAGAGCTTTATTTTAGGTATCCCACCAGTAGCAAGGTTGTCCTGTGTTGAATCCTGTGGCAGAGCGGAGTTAAAATACTTCTGCAACCATTTCGCTGCTCTATTTCAGAGTTTATCTAAAAAAAAATGGAAGACTCACCCTAGGTGCAGCTCACAAGCAGATACCGGGTTTGCGTACATTGAAGTGCCATTGATAGGCATGTTTGTTGAAGACCGGAATAGAATTACAAGGAACTATAGATCGACTTAAGTAATAATGTAGGGCTTCGATGTTTCTGTTGTAAGATTCACTGCTGACTCATAGGGTAGTTGCAATCACTACCGTCCTCACTAGTATTTGCCAGTCCTCGCTGGTTGTCTACCGTCTTTTCATTCCATTAGAGGGTCTTACCATCTACGGTAGTGATTGCCAAAATAGTTCTGCGACAGCAAGGGCTGTTCGTCTTCCGTCTTTTCTTTCCATTAGAGGGTCTGACCATCTACGGTAGTGATTGCCAAAATAGTTCTGCGACAGCAAGGACTGGTCGTCTTCCGTCTTTTCTTACCATTACAGGGTCTTACCATCTACGGTAGTGATTGCCAAAATAATTCTGCGACAACAAGGACTGGTCGTCTACCGTCTTTTCTTTCCATTAGAGGGTCTGACCATCTACGGTAGTGATTGCCAAAATAGTTCTGAGACAGCAAGGACTGGTCGTCTACCGTCTTTTCTTTCCATTACAGGGTCTTACCATTTACGGTAGTGATTGCCAAAATAGTTCTGCGACAACAAGGACTGGTCGTCTACCGTCTTTTCTTTCCATTAGAGGGTCTGACCATCTACGGTAGTGATTGCCAAAATAGATCTGCGACAACAAGGACTGGTCGTCTAAGTTTTTTTTCTTTCCATTAGAAGGTCTTACCAAAGTAGAACATATTATCTGTGGTTGCTCTGCCTATGCTCCAATTAGGCAGCAAATTTTCAAAAATGACTTGAAGGCAGCTATCTCCAACTCAACTACATAGAAGCTACTGCACATAGTGGTGTAAGTAATCAAGTATTTGTTGCTTGAGACCCCGATTCACTCGGGATTGCCAAAGCCTAATTCCACTTTCAAGGAACTATTTACCTGATTAGAGGTTTACGGAGTGTCAGTGAACTTTGTATCCCAACTTTATCGATTTTGTTCCTTCTTTGCCGTCTTTCCTTAAATCGCGTATATCCCAATTTAGCATTTACGACCATCTCCACCTCTCCAAAGGTATCCCACCTCATACCCAAACTAAGGGCCGTAAAAAAAAACCCCCAACGAAGCCAAAAATATGGAAACTACGCACTTTTGTGCAGGTTGTATACGCATTCGACCATCCCTCCAGCTGCCGCGGCACAACTCAATTGAAGACCGACCGATTTGGGGTCTTACAATAACAAACCTAAAAATAGAATAATGTACACTCTCAGAGTTATACTCGCATCTGGCAACTAACCACCCGCAACCCGCAGTCCACACCCTTAACCATCAGTTACAAACGAGGCGCTTAAACCCGCGCCCCGACATTCCCTTAGTAAAGAAACTTCCCACACCCCCCAAAGGCAACGACCAAGAAGTGTGTTATGCCACTATCACCCCCCATCGGTGTGTGTGTGTCCTATGACCACCACTGTTCACATGGGTGTCCCACGGTATGTGTGTGTTTGTGGTGGCGATATTTTCCTTTGACTTTCCATTTTCATTTGCAACACCCGACGCGATATTCCCTTACCCACACTTCCCCCTGTAGATACTCCACATGTATCTAGTTGGAGGGTATCTTCTTTGTTCGAAGTTACTTCCCACCACCACCCACACATCGACCACACTTTCTTCGTCAATCGAAAGAAAAGCTTTCTTCTCGAGCTTTTTTTTTTTGGGTTACCATCGACAGACAGTCGTGTGTACTTAAGTGTTGTGTTGTTGTACACATTTCACACTCAAGTGTGTGTCTGCCATGGCAGTGGTTGCGTGTGTGTTTGTGTTTCATCCTTCGTACACATATTTTATTTATTTTTAATCAGAAAAAAAAGAACGAAACTCGAAAATTGCCCAAAAGAAGGAAAACTAGGACACTCGAACTGTGGAAGAGAAAGGCCGTTTCCCACATTGAACTGACATGCGATAGTAGTGGGGGTGGTTTCACACACACACACATGCAGATCGAGGAATTGATGATGAGAATTTCACTGCAGCATCCCTATACATATTTTATAACGGATTTTGTTTTTTTTTCGGCAACAAGGAGGTGGGTAGTGGAATAGGATGCGTGGTACTTGAAACAGATTTCATTTATTCCTTTTCGAGGGCGATGCGTCAGGATGGTGCTGCCGTTGGTGTTGTTGTTGTTCGAACACGCATATTGCACATTAAAATATTGTAATGGAATTGTACTCCTACAGGAGTACATAGAAAAAATCAACTCTGCAGTAAGTGTTACCGAGGAGAAGATCAGTCTCAAAGGACATCACTAATATGGCAGCCTGCCAATCGGGTCTATCGTTGGCCCTGCAGTGTATTGTAGGTGTTTGGCCTCAGGGGCATATTGTGGGCCTCATTGCTTTGCGATTAAGTTGATTGAGGAAATTATTCATAAGGACATTTGGATGAATCAATGCTTTCAATTATTCACCGATGCTTTGGCGTGGGGGGAGTAAAACTGCCTCCAGGGGGATGTCCTAGTTTGGATTTTATTTTGTTACACATTTTCGGCTTCCAAGTTTGATAATGAGGAAGTTGTGTGGGTCGTCGGCACGGAGTTAGTTTTCAAGTAGAGGGAGGGACAATTGTGGGTCGGCCTAAGGTCGTTATTGGTCTTATGATTTATTTGACTTTAAAATGCAGAGTGCGCCATCTTCTATTTCAGTTTTTTGTGTGGGTCAGCACGCAGTTACATTCTGGGTCCGGGAAATCCAATTTCTTTGTCGAAACCTAAGGCCTAAGGTCATTATTGGTCTTAGGATTTGTTTGACTTTAAAATACAGAGTGCGCCATCTTTTATTTCAGTTTTTTGTGTGGGTCCGCAAGCAGTTACATTCTGGGTCCCGGAAATCCAATTTTTTAGCCAAAACCTAAGGCCTAAGGTCGTTATTGGTCTTAGGATTTGTTTGACTTTGAAATGCAGAGTGCGCCATCTTTTATTTCAGTTTTTTGTGTGGGTCAGCACGCAGTTACATTCTGGGTCCGGGAAATCAAATTTTAAGGTCTAAGGTCGTTATTGGTCTTAGGATTTGTTTGATTTTAATATACAGAGTGCGCCATCTCTAATTTCAGTTGTTTGTGTGGGTCGGCACGCAGTTACATTCTGGGTCCGGAAAATCCAATTTCTTTGTCGAAACCTAAGGCCTAAGGTCATTATTGGTCTTAGGATTTGTTTGACTTTAAAATACAGAATGCGCCATCTTTTATTTCAGTTTTTTGTGTGGGTCGGCAAGCAGTTACATTCTGGGTCCCGGAAATCCAATTTTTTAGCCAAAACCTAAGGCCTAAGGTCGTTATTGGTCTTAGGATTTGTTTGACTTTAAAATACAGAGTGCGCCATCTTTAATTTCAGTTGTTTGTGTGGGTCGGCACGCAGTTACATTCTGGGTCCGGGAAATCCAATTTCTTTGTCGAAACCTAAGGCCTAAGGTCATTATTGGTCTTAGGATTTGTTTGACTTTAAAATACAGAATGCGCCATCTTTTATTTCAGTTTTTTGTGTGGGTCGGCAAGCAGTTACATTCTGGGTCCCGGAAATCCAATTTTTTAGCCAAAACCTAAGGCCTAAGGTCGTTATTGGTCTTAGGATTTGTTTGACTTTAAAATACAGAGTGCGCCATCTTTAATTTCAGTTGTTTGTGTGGGTCGGCACGCAGTTACATTCTGGGTCCGGGAAATCCAATTTCTTGCCAAAACCTAAGGCCTAAGGTCGTCTTAGGATTTGTTTGACTTTAAAATACAAAGTGCGCCATCTTTTATTTCAGTTTTTTGTGTGGGTCAGCACGCAGTTACAATCTGGGTCCGGGAAATCCAATTTCTTTGCCGAAACCTAAGGTCTTAGGTCGTTATTGGTCTTAGAATTCGTTTAACTTAAAAATACAGAGTGCGCCATCTTGTATTTTAGTTTCATGTGTGGGTCAGCGCGCAGTTACATTCTGAGTCCGGGAAATCCCATTTCTTTACCGAAACCTAAGGTCTAAGGTCGTTATTGGTCTTAGAATTTGTTTGACTTTAAAATACAGAGTGCGCCATCTTGTATTTCAGTTTCATGTGTGGGTTGGCTCGCAGTTACATTCTGGGTCCGGGAAATCCAATTTCTTTGCCAAAATCTAAGGGCTAAGGTTGTTATTGGTCTTTCATGTGTGAGTCAGCACGGAGTTACATTCTGGGTCCGGGAAATCCAATTTCTTTGCCGAAAGCTAAGGTCTAAAGTTGTCTTAGGATTTATTTGATTTTAAAATACATAGTGCGCCATATTTTGTATCGGTATGTAAACGTTGAATAACTTTGACATTTATCAACCGATTGACTTGTGTAGACATGACGTGACAAACGTCAATTCAGTGAAATTTGATACCGGAACAACGCGTCGAAATAGTGACGCTGTACATTGAAAATAGTCCTACAGTTGCGTTAACACAACGTATATGTTGTCGAAAACTGTTTGGTGTCGAATTTCGTTTGTCACGGGACAGTGGAAGATCGTCGGCAGGCCACTTATCAACGCTTTGAATTCGCCTCTAAGCTTATTGAGTTTTAAAAAAGCAACTTGAATAGCAGAATACACTTTCCTGATCCTGCTTCCCTTATAATAAACTTTTCACAACGTAGACATGCCTATTACGACTGCCTAGACTCCCGCCTTTAAGACAGAAACACTCAACCGACTTACACTAAACTGTATCTGCTGACTACATTGACTACATGCTGTCTCACCTTCATATTCAATGACTATCTTCTGAATCTTTTCAAGCACAGAAGACTATACATTTCCATCTACCCTGAAGGTTTGAAAATTGACTTGGAAGCTGGAGAGGGAACATTTTAGCAGGATCCCTTAAGTGGAAATATTGTCAGAAGTAGAGGCTTAGTGGCGCGATTGTGAATGTGATGAATGGCCGGACAGAAGATCTGATTCAAATTGTTTCCACGTGTCCTCCACTCTATCATGCAAGTAGAATCAATGATCCAGAAAAGCCCATCTCAACATAGAAATTCAAATTTGGCATTGAAGCAGAGGTCTCACTATCGTTTAAGAAGTGCTAACGCACACATAATAGGTTGTGAGGGAAATGCTCTGGAGTTTTATCGAGCCTCTTGCTCCTAAATTTAGATTTGCAGTGGCAACCAAAGTGGCCTATTGGGACAGCACAAAATGTGATCACCAATTTCGTTGATAATCAGGCTAAAATTAAACCAATCTTTGTTGTTGAAATAAAATTGATGCCTTTTAAAGGCTATCGCGGAGAGCTGAAGCTTCTTAGCGTTAAACTCGATATTAAAATCTGCTGTTACTCTGGAGCCTCAATAGTTGGGGTACCCTGAAGTGACACAAGGCGTGTGTGCATTATTAACACACGCCTATTCCTCAAACCTGCTTTATGTTTCCCTAAAAGACTAGACAAACTACTGAAACCGTACATTGAAAATGCATCTTTTAAAGCGTCTTCCAATAGGGACTTCCGAACTTCGATATGGTGTGGACACCGAGATCGTGGACACTGGAGGCACTGGCATGTAGCGCCGTTCTGTCGAAACCTCATGTCGTTGGTGTCCATATCATCCATTTCAGGCCAAAAGAAGTTGGGAATCGTCGAGCTACAGCGCTCGCGGTTGACGGTGAAGGCCTGGCCAACGTCCTTCTCAAAGAAATATGTACCGATGACGCCTCCAGCCTAAAATCCACACCAAACAGTGACTGTTGGATCTCATGTGGATTGGCTTCATCCCAAGTTCGAAAATTTTATTGGTTGATGTATCCAATCATTCAAAAATGGGCTTTATCGCTGAAGATGATTTTTCGATGAAAATAAGGGTCAGAGTCCAACTGCTTCAGAGCCCATTCAGCGAACAAATTTCGTTGTCTATGGTCGTTTGCCTTCAGCTCCTGGGTTAGTTGAATTTTGTACGAATGCAGCCGAAATTCGCCAAGTTGTGGTCTTCCAAAGGCCGAGTTCTTGTGAGCGACGCTCAATCGACTGCCTCGGATTCTCCTGCACACTCTTATGGACAGCGGCAATGTTTTCGGCAGATCTTGCGTTTCGTCGACGTAGGGTTTAGGTTTATCGTTTACTGAACCAGTGGACTTAAATTTATGCACCACATCGCGAATAGTTCTCTCGGTAGGACTGGAATGGCGACCGTAAATTGGGCGAATCGCGTGGAACGTTGCAAAATATTTTTAAAATTTGCCCTATGCCACACCGGCTTTTGGGGGAATGGGCTGGGCATGGTCTTTTCTGTTGGTGAGTTGGTGTACATCGATCTACATGCTCCAGCCATCTTATACGTCAAATGCTGTGTTTTTTGACTGTGGGTATGTCCCTGTACAGCTCGTATAGCTCGAGGTTGAATCTTTCGTCCCATATATCGTCAACCCAAAGGGATCGAAGATTTTTTGAAGAATTTTTCGCTCAAAGCGACCAAGGATTTCTTAATCCGATTTTGATGCAGTCCATGCTTCAGCGCCGTAGAGCAGGATTGTGATGATCTGGATCTTGCATAGGATGCCCTTAGTAGACGGAAGAAACAACTGTTTGCCATTTGTGATTCTTCGTTAAATTTCTGACGAGATGGTGTTGTCAGACAAAAAAAGCGGACCCGGGGTAGACAAAGTCCTGTACTACCTCAAAGTTATATCTGTCAATGGTGACGTTCTGTCTAATTCGTCAATGTTGTGTATGCTTTCGTGTTGACAGCAAATACCTAGTCTTGCGCTCATTTACTGCTAAACCCATTGTTGCAGCTTTCTTCTCTATACTAGCAAACGTGGCTATGACATCACGTTGAGTCCGACCAACGATGGCAATATCGTAGTCGTATGCTAGTAGTTGCACCGATTTTTGGAAAATTGTGCCTCTGGTGTTGGCTCGGGAGTTTTGCCCAATCCTCTCAAGAATCAAATTGAAAAAGTCACATGACAGCGAATCGCCTTGCCTAAATCCCTTTTTGGTATCGAATGTGTCGGTGAGGTCGTTTCCGACCCACAAACGGACGAGTTTGGGCGGTATACCAAAACTCGACATGGCTCTGTATAGTTCTTCTCTATAAATGCTGTCGTATGCGGCTTTGAAATCGATAAATAGGTGGTGGGTATTGATTTGGACTTCTTGGGTTTTTTTCCAGAATCTGCCGAAGTGTGAAAATTTGACCGGTTGTGGACTTTCCTGGCCTAAAACCACACTGATAAGGGCCGACCAGGTTTGTTGGTAAACGGTTTCAGGAGTTCACATATTATGGCAGATAGGATCTTGTAGGCGGTTTTGAGGGGACTTTATGCCTCTATAGTTGGCGCAGTTCAGAGGGTCTCCTTTTTTGTGGATCGGGCAAACGATGCTGAGGTTCCATTCTTCAGGCATACTTTCATCTGACAAGATTTGGGTTATGAGTTGGTGGATGTTACTTACCAAGTCATCTCCGGCGGCTTTATAAAGTTCAGCGGGAAAGCCTTCATTACCTGTAGCCTTATTAAGCTTGAGTTGAGATATTGCTATCCTCACTTCACTTAGGTCGGGTGGTTGGTAGTTTTCGCTGTCGTTGTCAATATTAAATGATTCGTTCTGTCTGGCAGCGGAACGTTGTTCGTCATCGCCGTCTAAGAGTCTGCAGAAGTGGTTCATCCATATCTTCAGCATTGACTTTGCCTCAACAACGATATCACCTTGTTCATATCGACAGGATTCTGTTCGAACCTTATATCATTTTCTTTGACGTTACACACTTTGGTAAAACTTGCGAACATCATTCCTGGAGTGACACCTCTCTATATCCTCGATCTTGCGCTTTTCTTGCTTTTTTTTTCTTCTTTCTGAATAGCCGGTGTTCTTCCCTACTTCTTTGCCTATAGAGCTCAGTGGCAGCTCTCGTATTTACCTGCAGCTTAGCCTTGTAGGCCTCATTCTTGAATGCGAGCATCTGTCGGCATTCCTCATCAAACCAGGGGTTTCTTGCTGGTGGCCACGAGAAACCTAGCACATCAGTTAAGACTGACCTAATGGCTTGTTGGCATCGTTGCCATTGTTCTTCGACATTCGAAGTCAATTAGCCTAAGTCCGTTACCAGACGTATTGTCGTGTAGGCTATATTTTTCGACAATACTGCTAAAGATGTCTTCTCTTACTACCTTTGCGTTAAAATCTCCCAGCACGATTTTAACATCGTACTTCGTTAGTCGCTCATATAGGTTTTGTCAAGGAGCTCGTATAGAAGCTATCTTTAGCTTTGCTATCTTTTTTCTCCTTCGTAGCGTGAGTGCGTATAAGGCTTATGTTGGCGAATTTGGCCTTGATGCGGATTGTTACATTGCGTTCGCTAATGTCTTGGAAATTTAAGACTTCTGGCCTACGCCTGGCTTTTATAACAAATCTACATCTGTATAGTCGCTGTTTCTGCTGACTATGACACAGTCCGTAGTAAATGTCAGAGTTGTTGATCCTCCTTTTACCCGTTCCATACCATCGAATTTCCAGGATGGCAGTAATGTCTGCTTTGTAGCAACTTAGGGCTTCCGCTAGTTGTTCTGCTGGACCTCTCCTGTTTAATGTTTCACATTCCAGGTGCAGATACGAATCTCGTTGTCCTTTTTTCGTTAAGCACGTTCGTCAACAATAATATCAGTCCTTTCCGAGGCTATTGGTTGCTTCGTAACATATGGTTTTTTCCATAGGTGGGTTAACCCAAAGCACAATCTTCAACCTGGAGGGCCAGCTCCAATCTATTAGATACCCCTTGGGCACGCGGGATCAGCATCCACGACGAGATTTAGCGATGCAGTTGGTATTGCTGTCCGAATATGTCAAAGCAGCTCATCTAGGTTTATCTGGGACTGCAGGCCGGTTATTCCGTGTTAATCTGACAAGGCTGTTTATAGTGTTCATGTTTTTCGTCTTGTTATCAACACTCGCTCTTATCGTTTATCAAGTCAAATCCGGCTGGATGAGACCAGAACCTGATGGTTACCAATTGGAGGTACAAATAAGCACGCTGATGTGTAGTCAGAGTTAAAACAACTGGGCATTACCAAGTTAAAGCAGAAGACTAATACATAATTGTTGCCCTGAGCAGTGTAAGGCAGCGGTCCCATTATTTCAACTGCAACATGTTTAAAGCAGGCGCCGACATGAACGGATTGTAAACCTGGACGGTTCCTAGCGGCTGTGCCATTATGCTATTGACGGAGTATGTTTGCAGGATTGGTTTACATCTTAAGAGTATCTCACCCAAAAGTAACGTTTTTAAGCTTTTCTAACGTCTTCAGAACCTCAAAATGAGCTCCTATCGGGCTAGCAACTATTGCCTTCAGAATTTCAGCCTGTATAGAGTTAGAAATTAAGACTTGAAAGCACTTGTCACGAGAACTACACAATGTTCCATCTCTATACTGCGGAGTATCGAACAATCCCCAGTACACTTTCATCTTTGGAATTAATGGCCGAATATCCTCCAAGATCGGACGTTTTTTTTGCTGTTAACCCAATGGCGTATGATTCATAGACACTCGTCCTGCTTCTGAAGCTTGGTGACAATCATATTTGGAATAGTTGTCCAGGCGGAAATAGCTCGCTGTTCGTATAAACGCACACATGATGAATCTGAATTTTAATGTCGTTTTCCTAGACTCAAATTGTTGCAAGCGCTCTGCTCTAACCATCATTTTATTTGACCTTTTAGGCTCCTGAAAGCTAGCCAGCCAACGCAACGAGCTGTGGTCCGTCCGCAGCAGAAAATACAGTCCCACGAGGTAACGTTGAAAATAACTGACTGCCTTCACAATCGCCTAAAGTTCCTTACAAGTGGCACAGCCATATATTTCCCGTCGACTAAAAGTCTTACTGTGGTACCCAATCACTTTTGCTTAGCCATTCTGAAAGCTGGGATAAAACAGAACCACATGGTGATTTAAAGGTTCAATCTGCTTAAAGCCTATTGATTTGTTTTTATGATTTTTTGTGCTGATTAATTTCAATTTCAACTGTAGATGTGCAACAATATTTTATCTTTGGCTGCAAAAAAGTCCAACATTTTCTCCAAACCCCAAATTAAAGTCTTCAAAACGCCATCTACATAATACCACTCAAAAGGACAAGCCACCGCACCTCTTCAATTCTGATTTAAATGTCAGATGAACAGTAAATGTCATAGATCAGCCTAACCCCGCCACCACAATGGATAAACGCTCCCACCTTCATTCATTACTCAACCTTAGCCCACGTGATATTAAACCCAGCAAGGATTCATTAAACATAAACTCCAACCAACTGCGCCTTCCGCCGCTAAAGCCTCATGCATTTCAAAGCGATTCATAGCTCCCCACACTAAACTCCAGCGTTTTACCATCCTCATTAGTCACTTTTCCATTTCGTTAGATCCCTGTTTATGTTTCCACAATTTTTTTTCAGGTGGCTTCGTCCCTTTTATCTCTCTCTAGCGGATTTTCTGTAAAGTAATGGAGCTGCATTCCATTTCATTAAAATTGCAAGCTTACCAGAGCGCACTGCATGCAGTGCCCTAAAAATGGCCCGTTGACCACTTTTAGTTATTCAGCATCATTCCCCGAGGACTTTGACAACGATCATGTCACATACTCTTGGACACCGAAGTACTCAGGTGGAGCGCTATAGGAGAGTCCTGCTTTTCTAAATGTGTGTGTAATTCTCCACCACCATAGACGTTAAGTAAAATTTAATCAACAACCTCATTGTGACCTCAATGTGGAAGTTTTAAGCTCCCTTTTTGCATGGGATCCTACCCCTCTGTGTGTGTGCGCTACCCCACGAAATGGGGGCAAATAGCTAAAGCCAGGGATACTGCGCACGCTGTATATTAGAGCCGAGTTAGCTATCAGCCCCCCGTTTGCTTTATGCGTTTGTCTCGTGTGTCTATATATTCGATTGTTGTGTAGTTGTAGGCGTGTGTACGTTGTTCAACTCCATTCAAGTGCTTCCAGGACTCTGCGTTTAGCCATTATGCTCTGCTGGCAACTTTTGTCTGTTGACTCTTTGGCAACATGCGCCATTTTGCCCTCGTGCATAACAGAGACGGCTATACAAATGTGACTGCCGGAGTAGTAGTAGAACAAAAAACCACACAAATCTTTATTTTGCTCTTTATTCGCATGTACCCGTCGTACAAGTGTGTGTGTGTGTGAGGAACGTAACGCGATGAAAGCAACACAAATAATACAAATGCAACAGCAGCGGCACAAGCGGTTAGCTGAAGACTTTACGACGAAGCAGTTGCAGGAGTACAGCTAAACCTGGCAAATGTTGAAAGGCATCAAACAAAAGGACATTTATGTGGTCTCACCATTGTGAAACTTCCGCCTGTGCATAGCTTGTTAGTCCTTTCAATGGAGCGGGGGTAGCTAGGTGGTGGTATACTTGAAAGATGTTGTATTCGAGCACGTGTTGCAGTGTGGGCAGCAAGAAAGGGCTCCAGAATTGAAATGACCCTGTGGAATATTATCGGCCCTATCGAGGTATCCGTCGGAGCAGAAAATTCTCCGATTTCGTACGATTCGGAGGATTTTTGCTTCGAGGTATTCCTCCGAAAAGCTGTTCGGAATATTTCAACGCGAATTGCGTTGAGGTGCATTTTTCATGCGATTTTTGACAGCTAAATGTCATTCTTTCTCCGATTTCCTCCGACACAAATTCTTCGCGGAATTTATTTACGAATTGTAGTGAAGTGAACCCGTCGCATTTGGGAAGATTTTTTTTCCGATGACACATACCTCGAATGGAATTTTAAGCTCCGACGAAGTATGCGTTGCGGAAAATTGTCCGCTCCGACGGATACCTCGATAGGGCTGTATAACTTGTGTAGGGTTTAACATTTTGGAAATCTTCAGCAAGAGACTATGAGGACCGCCTTTACGTGATCATAATAGGGTGAGATTTTGTTTGACTAAGACTTTCACTCTCCTTTTCAAAGGGTAGGGTCATGAAATCCCGCTTTTTAAAATCCGTTTTTCAAAACGTCTGAAAAAAGTTTAAAAATCCCGGCTGTTAAAATCCTGTGTTTTTATAATATCGTGTACAAACCGATTGAGAGAGATGGAAAGCACATGGATGGAAACTTTCCTTTGAATATCCCCACTGGTTTGTTGTGCTAAACGACTAGATCCACTTTTATACCGATGGTTCTTAAACAAATGACAGAGTGGGTGCTGGTGTCTTCTCCGACAGGCTTAATCTCAGCCTATCTCTCCGTCTTTCTGATCATTGCAGCGTGTTCCAAGTGAAACTCATGGCGATCAAAGAAGCCTTATCCTGGTTGAAAGAGAATGTAATATCTGCCAAGGATATTAGCATTTTCCCGGACAGCCAAGCGGCAATCAAATCCCTGGAATTAGTCTCAACAAATTCAAAGACAACCCTAGATTGCCGATCATCTCTGCAGGAGATGTCAAAGCATTTGAACATTCACCTATGCTGGGTGCCTGGGCATAGTGAAATTCCAGGGAACTGTAAGGCTCATTCCAGAAATGGAAACAAATTACCAGTTGTAACCGACACGGGTGCACTAGGTATTCCTATCGCTACATGCAAAAGCTTATTAGCGCAACATGCTAACAGCAAATCAAACCTCAGATGGAGTCTTGGCACGACGTGTCAAACGACCAAACAAATTTGGCCAAAGCTAGATTTGAGGAGATCAAAGGGACTGATTTCGCTCGATAGACCGCATATTTGCGATACCATAGGTGTCATCACGGGACACTACTTAATAGGTAGGCACGCAGAAGGGCTAGGCCTTTTTTCAAACAACTTCTGTAGGAGCTGTATGGTCGAGGAGGAGGAGGAAACAATACTTTATCTCCTTTGTAACTGCCCGGCCCTATCAAACAAAAGGAAGCTACATCTCGGAGCTTACTATTTTCAAAATCTCAGTGATTTGGCAAAAACGGAAGTGAAAAGCATCTTCCGCTTCATCAAAAGCTCAAAATGGTTTTCCCACGGATTGTAAGGAGATTGGACAAGATCCATGTGGTATCACAACGGACCAAAGTTGTCGTAGTGTGCTGGCGAACGCCGGCAGCCACTCTAACCTAACCTATCCCCACTGGTTTCGTATTCTTTAAAGCGGTTTGTGATTATGAGGCTTAATCGAAGGTTTGATCTATTAAGCCAGTACAAAATGTTTTTTCGTCAAGGCTATACCAATAGACTTAACTTGCCCTAACAGAGCCCGTTTAATGTTATAATGGAAAACTGTGTGTTTAATTTTAAACCATGAGAATCCTCAGATTGACTCAGGTCAACTACATTGGCTGGGCTATACATCGAGTGAATAAAAAGTAATGTTCCAGCTTAGAGAACCTTCGAATTCCGGCCTTTAGCTTCGAGATGACAAAAAAAAACCAAGCATCCAGCTAACGGATCATGCGGAAGCAGATACCAGGGCCCTGGGACTGAATGTCTGGAAGCAACGTGCCCAAGATTGAAGAGGATGGAAGACTCAATTGTCTCAGGCAAAGACAAAAAAATTAAATATCCAGCTTACGGATCATGTGGAAGCAGATACCAGGGCCGTGGGGTTGAATGTCTGGAAGCAACTTGCCCGGAAGTCTCAGACTGGAAGACTCCATTGTCTCAGGCAGAGACACTCCACGGGTCGGGAGCTCATTAAGTAAAGTTGGTTGTGATTATCGAACTAAATCGATTGGCTGTTTGTTTTAAGACGGCACGATAAATTTGTTTCGTCAAGAATTTGAAGGACCGTGGCGTTGGGGGTTGTGCTCTATGATGGATTAACTACCCACTCAGGGAATAAATTGTTGTTGCTACGAACCAATCAGGAAGCTCAGAAAGGACTGATTTTATTGCTGACGACCATGCTAAACGAAAAACGGACAATGACGTTCGCATCTGCACCTGGAATGTGAAAACATTAAACAGGAGAGGCGCAGCCGAACAACTAGCGGAAGTCCTAAGCTGCTACAAAGCAGACATTAGTGCCATCCAGAAAATACGATTAAAAGTGTAAACGGACGGGGAAAAACTGTGACCTATACTACGGACCGTGTTATAGTGGGCAGAAACAGCGCCTATTCGATTGTGGATTTGTTTTAAATGCCAGACTATGTCAAGAAGTCTTATCCTTTCAAGATAGTTGCAAACGCATTGTAACAATCCTCCAAATTCTGCAACATAAGCCCTAAATGCGCTCACGTTACGAGTGAAGAAATAGATGATATAGCGAAGGACTGCTTATATGAGCTCCTTGACAAAACTTGTGACCGACTACCGAAGTGTGATGTTACAATCGTGCTGTGGGATTTTAACGTAAAGGTAGATGAAAAGACATCTTCAGTAGAATTGTCGGAAAATACAGCCTACACGACAAAACGCATGGCAACGGGTTTGGCTAATTGACTTCGCTGCGGAACGAAATGCTACTATAGCCAGCACATGCTTTCCTTACGTCGATATTCATTAGGGGACATGGCGGTCTCTAGATCAACGAACGGTCAAACAAATTGTGATACAAAATAGGCACGTATCCAGTATTTTGGATGTCCAAACATTCCGAGAGGCTAACATCGACTCGGACCACTACTTTGTTGCAGCCAAGGGAAGAATGTGGATATCCACCACGCCACAACAACATGCGAAATACTGTGACAAAATTTAGTTTGGAAAGAGCGCAAGAGACCGCCAAGTCCTTCGTAGAGCGCGTAACCCTTAACCTCTCGATTAACACCATACCACCAGCATCTAATGTCGAAGAACAATGGCAACGATGTCAACAAGGCATTAAATCAGCCGCAACTGAAGTGCTATGTATTGCGCTCCCACAAGCAAGAAACTCCTGGTTTGATGAGGAATGCTGACAGATGATCGCAGCTAGAAACGAGGCCTATAAGGCTAACCTGCAGGTGAAGACAAGAGCTGCCATTGAGTTCTATAGGCAAAAATGGAGAGAAGAACACCAGCATTTCAGAAAAAAGCAAAAAAAGCACACAATCGAGAATATGGAGAGGTCCCACTCAAGGAATGATGTTCGCCAGTTTTACCAAAGTGGAAACGTCAAAGTCAGATATACAAGGCTCGATGAACAACGAAATATCGTAGTTGCAACACAGTCGATGCTGAGGATATGGAAGCACCACTTTTGAAGACTGAAGACTAAACGCTGATGACGGACAATCTCTCGCTGTCAGGCAGAACGGAAATTAAGTATTTGCGACGACATCGAAAGCTACCAACGACCCGACCTAAGTGAAGTGAGGACAGTTCTAACCATCCTTAGGCTTAATAAAGCTGCCGGGTACGATGCCTTTCTCGCCAAGCTTTAAAAAGCCGTTGGAGATATTTTGGTAAGGAAAATTGAAGTAACTTCAGCATCTTTTGCCCAATCCATAATCAGTTCACATCAGACTCTCTGAACTGCTCCAAACTACAACAACCAGTGTGGTTTTATGCTAGGAAAGTTCACAAACCCTCACACTTCGCCAGATCATGGAAAAAACCAAAGAAGTCAAAATTGATACCCACCGCCTATTGATCGATTTCAAAGGTATACTGCATACGACAGAATTTAAAGAGACGAAACGACACATGAATTGGACAGAACTGCACCATTGACAGATATAACTTTGAGATATTACGGGACTTTGCATACCGAAGCTCAGAAATTAAACGAAGACTTACTCTGGCCAACCGCTGGTTCTTCGGGCTATTAAGGCAATTTATTAGGAAAGCCTTCATCCCAATCTTGATCATCCCAGAAAAGCAGACGAAGAAATCCTTCGTCATTTTGGACAAAAAGTCTTCGAAAAATCTTCACTCCCATTTGCGTTGACGGGCTATGGAGACGAAGATTCAACCAAGAACTATACGAGCTGTACAGCGACATGCCCCTAGTCAAATATCTCCGCATTGGACGTTTAAGAAGACTAGGACATGTAGAGCGAATGGACACCAGTACTCCGGCTCGCAGAGTTTTCGATTCCCAGCCAGAAGACGAACGCATTAGAGGAAGACCTATAGCCTTAAGTGGCGCACATAAGTAAAGACCGACCTCAACCAACTTGGAGTGCCCTACTGGAGGCAGATAGCTAAGGACCGGGTATAATTGGAGAGGCATGTTGGTTGAGGCCCAGGTTCAATACGGACCTTCGCTAACTAAGTGCCTTCAAATCAACAATGGTAAAACGCAATTTTCCGAACTCATACTGATGGTATGACAAGGACATTCCGTTGCTATAATCTACATCTAAGGGAATATTGGGTACTACGACTATGGATTCTCAGGAGGTTTGTTTCCTTTTTGGCAACAGTACAAAATTTTGGAGCTTCCATGGTTCCATTGGTTTTATCGAAATATTTGCAATGCCGTTCAAAAAACGCTGAAGTGTGAATATATCCTTGGCCTTAAACTACAATAATATTGGCCCGGACAGATTGTTCGTCAAGAGTTTAATGCGTCTACATATCACGACACTTAAGAACTTTAAGAACTTATATGCCCTTCTCTCCTGCTGCTCTCATGCAAGAGCAGTTCAGATTATCACCAATTTTAGAGATCAGCCAAACGTGGTATAATCCTTAAGGCATACTTTTGTCCGATCAAGTCATCAGTCGCGGAGTTTCATAGCTTGTTTCTGCAATTGCTACTGCCACTGCATTGTCAAAATTAATGAAGATTTCATCACTTAGGGACTTTCATGATCTTAAACTGATTTGGACCGATCAGATTGTAGGCGAACGGTTTCAGCCATTCACATTGTACGGCAAAAATTAAATGTCTGGCGTTTACGGCCATACAGGGCCTTAAACCTCGCTTCTCTCTTCATTTAGGACTTCCTGTTTAACACCCGGATTCGGACGCAAATTTGAGGTGTTACTCTACGATAAAACGCGCAATAAAGGTGGTGCCACCTTTCATACCTCGAGCAAACGATGGTGAGGTTCAATTTGTGATTCAAAATTTCACCAACTGGTTTGATATAGCTCAGCAGGATGGCCGTCATTTCCCGCAGCTTGGTAATGGTTTTAAAATTGCTCCATCCAACTGATTTAGGTCTTACGGCGCCCGATAGCGGGAGATAGCGGGAGATTGCACTCCTTTTTCAATCTCATATTGCCTAAACTACGACTTTTCCTTGTCCACCTAGGTAGGATTCTCTTTGGGCGCCAATGTACCAAATTTCCGTCATAAGTAAAGAGTCCGCCAAATAACTTTTTTTTTTAAAATACTGTATTTCACCAATGGCTTCACGAATATTGTCCTTTAAAGCGTCAATTGTCTCTGGCTTGTCGGCGTAACACTTATCTTTTACGGCACCCCACAAATAATAGTCCAACGGAGTCAAATCGCAGCTCCGAGGTGGCCAAACGACATCAGCTCTGCGGCTGATAATGCGATCTTCAAAAACAGGGCGCAAAACATGGAGTGTAGCTTCGGCTGTGTGGCACGTAGCGCCGTCCTGTTGAAACCAAATGTTGCCAATATCCTCCTCTTCAGGTTTTGTGAACAAAAATTCGTTCAACATGGACCGATAACGATCGCTATTGACTGTAACGGCCACTCCTTGCTCATTTTCGAAGAAAAATGGCCCAATTATGCCTCTGGACCAAAATCCGCACCAAACAGTGACTCGTTTTGGGTGTATCGGCTTTTCAATGTATGCGTACGGGTTTTCTGTGCCCCAAATGCGACAATTTTGCTTGTTTACATACCCGCCAAGATCAAAATGAGCTTCATCTGAAAAGATGATCTTTTTGGCAAAATCGGCATCTTCTCTAAGTCGATCGCAGGCCCACTTAGCGAAGCGAAAACGCATTGGATGGTCAGTTGGCTTCAACTCCTGAACCAATTGGACTTTGTATGGCGTCATACCAAGGTCTTTATGCAAAATTCGTCTCAATGATGTCTCCGAAATGTTCAATTGTTGAGAACGACGGTGAATTGATGTTGATGGCGCTTCACGCACACTTTCTGCCACAGCAGCAATATTCTCGGGTGTATGCACTGTTTTTGGCTTTTCACGCTTTGGTTTATCGATGAGGATGTCAGTTTCTTTCACTTTTTTCACAAAAAACGAACATACGGAGCTGACGGTGCTTCTCTTCTTCCAAAATCCGTACGCAATTTTCGCACACATTCTGCAACATTACCATGATTTTCAAAGTAGTGTCGCAATAATTCCCAGCGTTGTTCAAGCGTATACACAACATATTCGTTCAGCGGAAGGATAAAACTAATTATCTGTCGAATCAGGCATGAGCTAAGTGTTACCATTCACGAAATAAGCACTAGTTGAAAAAAAAAGTTACATGGCGGACCCGTTACTATGTTGCCTTGATGGCTTGAAATTGGGCCACTACTTCGTGGCCATCAATGTATTAATAATAAGTGTTTCGCTTGAATTAATGCTCCTTAAATTGACACATTCCTCCGTTTATAATTCCCTCCTCACATATTGCTTCACAAAAAAATACACGTCTACCCACCTGTCCACCACACTGTACATCCATTTAACAATACCCATAGACACATCAACGTAGTACAACAGCTCAAGTACTCATTTAACATTCATTCGTGCACAGTTTAATGTTGAAGTACCCTTGTTGAGGGAATTTTCCAGGATAATAGGGAGCAGTGCGCCATAGACAGCAGAACACTGTACGACGACATTCCGGACTTGTATCGTGCAGCAGCAGTGTGTACGAGTATTCTCCTCTCTCGTGTTAATGGGGTCGATATCCCTTTCGTCGAAATTTGTCGCAGTGAGAAAGCGGGATAGTTTAGCATACATAATGCAGCAACCAGAAGCAATTATATAAACACATCCTTCCGGACGAATATCCCTTTGCCTAACACTCGACTGAAGTTCGCCTAGCGGAATTGTTCATTAACAATTATTTCGCTACAATATACCGAAACGAGTTGTCCTGCCCCCCATTTTATTTATACACACACACACACTTAGTACACATATCCTTCCTCACACGTTGTCGTATACGTCTAGCGAAAAATTTAAACCGGACACTTGACTTGAAGCAGTACATCTCTTGGGTGCAAAAGTTACCATCGCGCTTTTTATCCTTCCGATACTCACTCAGTCAAGTGTGTGTGTGTGTGTATGTAAAAAAAAAACACAAGGATTTTCTGAATCCACGTTACATCCGTGAAGATAGTGCTGCTTGAAGTTTACTTATGGTGTTGCATTTAAAAGTCCCGTTTCGTGTGATGTTCGCTATTCGTGAGCGCTCTCGTGTGACGGTTTGTTTAGTGCCTGTCGCCACATCCTTCCTTAGCCGCTTTTTCCATCGCAGATTTCGCTGAAGTACCTGTGCACGCGGATTATGCTTTATGGAGATTTTATTGATGATGATGGGCCAAAGTTGTGAAAGACAGGCAGCGCAGCGTGTCGGCGAGAGTGCATGATAATTTCTGTTCTTGTGTTGAGTTGCAATGACGTTGACGTCCTTTTCGCAAGGAAATTGTCTGAATAAGTGCATGGTGTGTGTTTAATTTTTTTTTGTACCTACGCTATACAGGATTTTGGAAACATGTGTGTTGGTGTAAGTCTTTTGTTGAAAATTTCAAGTTGGTTAACATTTTCCTTGAAATTCAAGACCTTGCTCTAGAATCTAGATGAATACTTGGAAAACGCATTTTTTTTAAACGTGATCTATGGTTTGTTAAGTCTGATTAGAGACTAGAGAAGAGGACATTTCGCAGCTTTTGGAGCTTGGGGTGATCGTGGGACTCATTGGGAACCCTATTAGCAGTAGTTGTGCACTTCATGTTTTGGTTGAAGTCGGTTTTTAAGACGTTGCGTTGTCTGAAATTGCTTGCATTTTAGGCAACTTCTTCATTTGCCACTTCTGTCATCTGGATCGAAACCGAAGTCTCTTCTAGCTCGAGCATTGGTGTTTATACGCTTTGAATATCATAGCCCAACAGAAAAAAACAGCGACGACTCGATTTTATCGAGGAACTCTCAAGGCAGCCTGATTGGGTCATATGCAATAAGATGAGTTCAGGCTCTTATCTACGTGTTTTTTCCTTTCTTTTCGAAAGTAACTAAAATTTGATCCACTTTCCTGCTTATTATCCAACACTTGGCGTCATAAAGTTATATTTCTAGGATTAGAGTCCTTTAGAGCAACCGTCCGGTTAAGAGTTTTGATTCCATTTGTTTTGCTAAACCTAGGTTGCCTAGGATCAGTCTTCGTCGTAACTCCACTTAATCACATTCGTGGGGTTGATGTTGACTCCTACCTCAAAATGTTTGCTATCGAGAAGGACATTTTGTCCAAGGTTTTGCATCGACAGTACTTTGTTTGTGGACACCATATAGTTACTTTGCCTTGCCTTGGTTAAATACAAGCCCAACGCGTTTCGCCTATTCCTTAATGGCTTGAAATGCTTCTACAATGGAACGGTGGGATTTACCAATAATGTCAATCGGATCTGCGTACCCCAATAGTTGGACGGATTTGTTAAAGATGCTTACTTACTTAAGTGGCTCTACAGTCCGCGATGAACCTGGGTCTCAACCTAGAACCTACATGCCTCTTCAATTAGCCCGGTCCTTAGCTAACTGCCTCCAGTTGCGCATTCCAAGCTGTTTGAGGTCGGTTTTTACTTGTGCGCGCCACTTAAGGTGAGGTCTTCCTACTGCGTCTGACGTCTGGCTGGGAATCGAAGACTCTGTGAGCCAGAGTATTGGTGTCCATTCGTTCTACATGTCCTAGCCATCTTAAACGTCAAATGCGGAGTTGTATATGTGTCGCTGTATAGCTCGTATAGTTCGTGGTTGAATCTTCGTCTCCATAGCCCATCAACGCAAACGGGACCGAAGATTTTTCGAAGAATTTTTCTCTCGAATCGACCAAGGATTTCTTCATCCGCTTTTGATACGGTCGATGCTTCAGCGCCGTAGAGCAGGACTGGGATGATCAGAGTATTATATAGGATCTCCTTAGTAGTTCGAGTGAGGCCTTTACTACTAAATTGCCTTCTTAGCCCGAAGAAACAGCGATTGGCAAGAGTAATTCTTCGTTGGATTTCTGACGAGATGTTGTTTTCAGACTTAAAGCGGAGTAGACAAAGTCCCATACTACCTCAAAGTTATATCTGTCAATGGTGACGTTCTGTCGAATTCGTCGATGTTGTGTGTCCTTTCGTGTTGACAGCATATACTTTGTCTTACCCTCATTTACTGCTAAACCCATTTTCGCCGCTTCCTTCTCTATACTTGCAAAGGTGGCTATGACATCACGTTGAGTCCTACCAATGATGTCAATATCGTCAGCGTATGCTAGTAGTTGGACCGCCTCTGGAGTTAGCTCGGGAGTTTTGCACAATCCTCTCAAGAATCAAATCAAAGAAGTCACATGACAGCGCATCGCCTTGCCTAAATCCTTTTTTGGTATCGAATGTGTCAGTGAGGTCGTTTCCGACCCTGATGGTGTAGCGAGAATTCTCCATCGTCATCCTAGACAAACGGACGAGTTTAGGCGGTATACCAAAACCAGACATGGCTCTGTATAGCTCGTATCTATAAATGCTGGCGTATGCGGCTTTGAAATCGATAAATAGGTGGTGGGTATCGATTTGGACTTCTTGGGTTTTTTCCAGGATCTGCCGAAGTGTGAAAATTTGATCGGTTGTGGACTTTCCTGGCCTAAAACCACACTGATAAGGGCCAATCAGGTTGTTGGTAAACGGTTTCAGGCGTTCACATATTACGGCAGATAGGATCTTGTAGGCGATGTTGAGGAGACTTATGCCTCTGTAGTTGGCGCAGTTCAGAGGGTCTCCTTTTTTGTGGATCGGGCAAACGATGCTGAGGTTCCATTCTTCAGGCATGCTTTCAACCGACCAGATTTGGCTTATGAGTTGGTGGATGTTGCTTACCAAGTCATCTCTGCCAACTTTATAAAGCGAGAAGGCCGTCATTTCCGGCGGCCTTATTAAGCTTGAGTTTAGATATTGCTATCCTCACTTCACTTAGGTCGGGTGGTTGGCAGTTTTCGCTGTCGTTGCCAATATTAAATGGTTCGTTCTGCCTGACAGCGGAATGTTGTTCGTCATCGCCGTTTAACAGTCTGCAGAAGTGGTTCTTCCATATCCCCAGCATCGACTGTGTCTCAACTACGATATTTCCTTGTTCATCTCGACAGGATTCTGTTCGAGCCTTGTATCCTTGGCTTTGACGTTTTACACTTTGGTAAAATTTGCGAACATCGTTCCTGTAGTGCCACCTCTCTATATCCTCGATAGCGCGCTTTTCTTGCTCTTATTTCTTCGTTTTTCCCTTCTTCTTTGCCTATAAAGCTCAATGGCAGCTCTCGTCTTCACCTGCAGCTTAGCCTTGTAGGCGTCGTTCTTGACTGCGAGCATCTGACGGCATTCCTCATTAAACCAGGGGCTTCTTGCTGGTGGCGTCGAAAAACCTAGCACATCAGTTGCGGCGTATCTAATGGCTTGTTGGCATCGTTGCCCTTGTTCTTCGACATTAGATGCTGGTGGTATGGTATGGATCGAGAGGTTAAGGGATACGCGTTGCGCGAAGGTCTTGGCGGTCTCTTGCGATTGCAGTCTTTCGACATTAAATATTTTCCCAGTATTTCTGGTTTTTTTGTGGCGTGGTGGATATCCACATCCTTACCTTGGCTGCAACAAGGTAGTGATCCGAGTCGATGTTAGCCCCTAGGAATGTTAGGACATTCAAAATACTGGATGTGTGCCTCTTGTCTATCACAGTTTGATCAATTTGGTTGACTGTTCGTTGATACTGAGACCGCCATGTCCCCTTATGGATATCGAGGTGAGGAAGCCATGTGCTGGCTATAGTGGCATTTCGTTCCGTAGCGAAGTCAATTAGACTAAGTCCGTTACCAGACGTGTTGTCGTGTAGGTTATGTTTACTATTTTCACATCGTACTTTGGCACATCGTACTCCGACTCTCTTTGTCATTTTTATAAATGATCTCCTCTCTACAACTTCTAATCCAATTCATTCCTTCGCTGATGACAGTACCCTCAGCTTCTCATATTCGTTTTCAGGTCCTCGTCCCTCACCTTCGAACGTGGACTCTGAACGCCAAAATATGTTAAGCTCATTGAATTCCGACCTTGACAGCATTATCAAATGGGGTAAATCCAACTGAGTGGAATTCAATGCTTCCAAAACACAATGCTGTCTTCTGTCATTAAAGCGAAACCAAAATCTAGAGCCATTATCCATGAATGGCACTTACGTCGAAGAAACCGAAAAGCTTTCCATGCTAGGTATGTGTGTTAGTAACGACTTACGTTGGAACGACCACATATTCGAAGTCGCTAAAAACGCAGCGAAATGTCTAGGTTTCCTAAATCGATGTAAGAAATATTTCACCTCCTCTAATCTGGCCACAATATATAAAGCGTTTATACGCCCAAAACTTGAATTCAACGCCCACGTCTGGTCAGGTGCACCAAAATCAACATTGCACCTACTAGATAGGATTCAAACACGTGCGAAAAAACTTATAGGAGACATAGAAATAGCGAACTCCTTAGTTTCGCTCGAACACCGTCGAAACATCTCCTGCCTTACCTTGTTTTATCGCTATTTTAACAACCAATGTTCAAATGAAATAGCCAGCTGCATTCCTCCCATTCAACAATTCAGCCGCAATACTCGTTACGCAATGAATGCAAATCAGTTTACCCTCAAGCCTATCTTCGGACGTACGCTGAAATACAGAGATTCGTACATAAACCGAACAACACGAATGTGGAATGCTCTACCAAACTCTGTTTTTCCTTTCCATTATAACTTACAGACATTTAAAACCAATGTGCATCGGTATCTCCTTTCTTCTTATCCCTGATTTCCTTAACGCCCGCACTGTGCTAAAACATATAAAGGGTATTGATAACCCCTTGAGTGTGCGCAAATTATAAAAAAAAAGGTTTTGAAAAGGTTATTTGTGTATTACTAGTTGACTGTTGTCATTGTGTGCAAATCGAACTACAGTCGACTCCGCTTAACTGAAACACAATAATTGCAGAAAAATTGTTTCAGTTAAGCGGAGTTTCCAGTTAAGCGAACTTCGGATTACTGAAATTTGTTTCATATAAACGGAGTTGTGCCAAAATAAAATTATTTTCCCTTAGTCTGAAAATCAAACATAAATAAACATTAGAACGACGCAATGACATAATTTTATTTGTCAAAACAAATATAGCAGCATAAGATACGTCTGTTTACATGTATTTCAAAAAAATTTTTAAATAAGAAAAAGGGTTAAACAACTTGAAATCCATACTTAATTCACAATTATTCATAGTCAAACATCAAAATTGTTTATGAAAAAAATTATCAATTCTCGTTTGTTTGCGGCTCTGCAGATTATGAAAAGACAACTTATCTTCCAAATCATCTACTTTATCGGAAGCTTCCAAATTTCCGTGAAAGAAATTTTTTAAAGTGCGAAGAGAATCATACGCGTCCTTCAGTGTTGGTTTTTGAAGAGCGACCACTGTTTCATCATCAGAACTATTTTCAACGGATTCCAATGTAGATGCGGATAGAACTTCATTTACTATGTCTTCGTCAGTCATATCACCAAAGCAAGGTAGTTCACTGTCCAAATCTGCGAGAGAATCAATCTCTTGCCTTATAGCATTCGGAAAAAAATATGTTTCTTCAGTGACTTCTAAAACGGATTCATTATCGACTGAGACGTTGCTATCAATAAAACCAGCTTTTTTAAAACAATTTTGTATGGTCGTTGGGGTCACCATCCACCAGGCTCTCTTGATCATTTTTAATGCTTCAAGCAAATTAATTGTTTTTGCAAAATCAGTCAACGTTTGACCAGTATCTAAATGGAGAATCTGTCGCCTTAATATACATGTCCGGTACTGTGATTTAAAGGAACGGATTATACCCTGGTCTAAGGGTTGAATTAGTGACGTTGTGTTCGGAGGGAGAAACTCAATTTTTATATTCTCCAAAACAGTATCTTTTAGTTGATGACATGCAGCATTATCTACAAATAGAAGCACCTTCTTACGTTTTGCAATAAAACGTTTGTCAAGTTCAGTTAAAATCTCTCTCCAGATTGTTATCGTCATCCAAGCCTTTTTATTGGCGTAATATTTCACGGGAACTTCACAGTTTCGAAAGCATCTGGGATTTTTGGACTTTTCTATACAAAAGGTCATTTTATCATTTCCCGACGAATTAGCAACAAAAAGTATGGTGAGCCTTTCTTTGGGAAGTTTAACAGCTGATGGTCTTTCAGTTCTGTTTGCCAAAGTTCCCGTTGGCAGAGCTTTATACATTAATGCAGATTCATCTGCATTGTAGATATCATCTGCCGTGTATTCCGAAAGATATTTTGGCAAAATACTGTTTATCCATTCCTCGGCACCATAAGTATCGGCAGACATTTTTTCCCCGTGAACTTTTTTGACATGTATGTTTTCTCTTTTCTTCCATCGCTCAAGCCAACCGCTTGATGGATCAAACTCAACATTTAGCATAATTGAGAGGGCCTTAGCTTTTTCAATCAAAAGTGGGCCGGTAAGTGTAGCGTTTTTAGCTCTCATGTCTTTGAACCACAGCCAAAGGGCATTTTCAACATCTTTTTGAGCTCCAGTTCGCAATCTTTTCCTTGACAGGTTTTGATTTTGTACCGCGATATTGCGAATAATTTCTTTTCCCTGGATAATTCTTGTTAACGTTGAACGACTGCATTTGAACTCCTCGCATAAAATTTTTCTTGATTCTCCCGCTTCAACTCTATCCAAAATGTGTTGCTTAGTTTTGAAAGACAAATTCTTGCATTCCTTACTTGGCCTAGCTGCCTGAAATTGAAAAATCGTTTTATTTCCCGCCGTATTATTGCGTCAGTCATACTTTTTCTGCTGACATCTTTTACGGTATCAAACAAAAATAAAATGTAGTTACAACTCACAATCAACAACCGGAAGGGTTTTTTTTTTATTGCTTTATGACAACACATAAAATGACAGAGGGAATGAAACGCACAAATTTCAAAAGTGTGTTCGATTTGAGATTAATTTACGCAGTATGAGTGTTTCATTTTCATGTTTCACTTAAGCGGAGTGGAATAAGTGTAAATGTTCATTTGAGGCGAAAATGTTTGTGTCAGTTTAACGGAGTTTTCACTTAAGCGGAGTTCAGTTATGCGAAGTAATTTATATGAAAAATGCCGAAAAAAGCGGCTTAATAAATTTCTTGTTTCAGATAACCGTTTTTTTCAGTTAAGCGGAGTTGACTGTAATCCCATATGATGTATAAATTTTAAATTCTCTTTGACTGACGCTTCGAAAGTGGGTTCCTAGATCTTTTATCTTTATTTCGTGAAGTGATTACTCAACATTTCTTTAAAATTTAAAATTAAAAACTAAATTACTTCCTTTTTTTAATTTCAGTCCTTTTAACAAAATGAGGACGACTTTCCAAGGCTAACCATCACAGTGTCCTCTGGTGATTTCAACTACATCACAATTTCAAGTGCCATAAGTGGATGCCAAGTCCCCCATATTTCGGTTTAAGTTTGGAAAGCTATTTTAAACCGAAAAAAATTAAAAAAAAACAAAACTAATACAAAAAAAAACACACATACGCATAAAAATGACGATGAATTCACATGCCACAGCATTCTCGTCAATCATCGTTAAATATCCAACGAACAAGCTGAAAATCGTGTTCGTCCTGATATCGAGTTGGTCCGAAATGTTTGCCAGGAGAAATTCCTGAAAGGTAGCAAACCGCTACAATCAGCACGATTACAAGAATTAAGCCAGCTATTAGAAAAAAAAAACAAAAAACTAAACATAACCTTACATGTAAATATATAACAAACCAAAAAAAAAAAAAAATAAAAAACTTAACGAAAGAACCAATCAACCAAAACGACGACAACAACAAAAGAACCAGACCATCGAAATAAAATAAAAACAAGAAACCAACTTCAAAGTTCAAAAAGGATAACGAAGTAGAGTACATATTATAATCGTCGCCTGCCATTACCCACACCCACACCAACCTATAAAACATAAAAACTGGAGGAAACAACAAATAACCAAGAACAACAACTAAAACATCCAAAATGGAGGACATGCCAGATTTGTCACATCTCACTCCAAATGAACGCATGCAAATCGAAAATGTCCTCATGCGCCAGAAGCAGGAGGAGGAGAAGCAGAACGAGATTATGAGGTAACTATACGTTGACGAAAGAAAAGAAAAAGAAAAACCCTTCGCCGTTAATTTGACGTTTTAAGAGTGACACTTTTGTGTTTCGTCGTCGTATATGCTTAAACCATCATCATCCTCTTTCCTCTCTCTCTCTCACTCTATCTCTTTTCATTTCACGACATTTCTTGCATTCATTTAGACGTAAACAAGATGAAGTTGTGACACTTGAGAATGCCATCCGTCAGAGGTCGGAACAGCAGAAGAAGGCTGGCGTTGAGTTAGATGCCACTTGTCACATATGCCTTAAGACGAAATTCGCCGATGGTGTTGGACACATTTGCCATTACTGCAACATACGATGCTGTGCCAGGTGCGGCGGAAAGGTGACCCTACGAAGTAACAAGGTAAGTAGTTTCTGAGAGTTTTTAATGTGTTTGTGTGGAGGGGGGGATGCAAATGACAGCCCGCGACACACCAATCCGACATTGATGTGGGGCTCGAGTGTGTAAAATTGGATCTGAATTATTCATTTTTGTTGAACACTTGGGTTTAGATTGAAGCGTGTCTACCTTGAAGGGCTATTAGCAGCTTTGCTCTGTCAAGAGGTGGGCTAGATGGCATGGAAGCAAGGATCTGTGAAGAGATTTTTGGTGATTTTACTTACTCATCGGGGTATTAAGGCGTTGAAAGCCTCTGTCTGAGACAAGGCAGCTCTCTATCCTGGGGACGATGCTTTCAGTCATTAGGCCTTAGCGCCCTGCTATCCGCGAATGCTATGTCTAACCAAGGAGTTCGCTCTCCCTTGTCTTTTCGAACCTTGAGGCTGGGATTGGAATACTCTCTTGGAGGTAGCATTGTTGTTCATTCGGTCAACGAGGCCGAGTAGTTGACGAGTTTTAAACTTGCATAACATTTACATCTTGGTGCAGCTCATAAAGCTCTAATCCGTATTTTCTGAATTCGTCTTCCTTGCTACCGGACTAAATATACGACTTTTTCTTACGACAGGGCTTCATATTTAATCCGGTTTCCTGCTTCTTGTCCAGCACTTGATGTCACGAAGTAGGACCAGTAGGATTAGGGACCGATAGAACATGCATTTGGACTTTTTAGGTAGGAATGTCAGTCCCATTTGTTCCTCGTCAAACCTGCTACTTTGGTTTGGTGAGAAAAAATGGGTTAATAGCTCCTTTTCTCCTTTTCTTCAAAAAAGCAGGAACCAAGGATACAAGCTGAGAAAAATGAACACCGTGACCTTAGGTGAATGCAAAGGCTTTTGTTGGTGCCGTCCCTTACAGGCTACGGACTACTAAGCGTGGAATCAAATCCCGTTTAGTTTTTGCCAATTTCCTAACCTCTTGCGAAGGTCTGACTAACCTCCAAGAGCATAAAACTCTTCCAATGAGAAGCTTCTCAAGCTTGCCGTGCAGAGTCGGCCTTAAACTGGAGGTCCCATTCTTTGTGGCGAAAATAAAACTTCACACTCACAACTGAATGAAGAAGAGAAGAAGGGTTTTGGGCCATTTCAAAGGACTTTGATGTTATTCTCGAAGATTGGTGGCTGAGCCCAGTAGCGCATGTTCTTTTTTTACCCACCCATCCTTTTTAGTGCAAGTAAGCTTTATCAGTGGAAAAAAATATATTTTGTCCTGCGAATCATTTTGGAGAAGCGCCTCACATGCCCTCTAGCTACATTAACACCGTGAACCATATTTGGGCCGGCACTAAATATTTTAGTCTCAGACTTTTCCGTTTACATCATACACGACCAAGTGCAGAGCTAGCGACATCTATATTTCATTAGACATCCTTTTCATTGACGTGAATGGTGTCTTCTCAAGATCCGCCCGAATGGCTACGTTTTCACCTTGGACGGTAACTAGGTCTAAGGGGCAAAGTAGGAAAATCTGAAACACTATAGTCCCTGTTCGATGTGTATACAGGTCTAAGGGACAAAGTAGGAAGATCCTAATAACTTCAGTCCTTGTTTGATGTGTCTACACCGATGAGACTTACACCAAATGTAGGCTTAGTCCCGTTTTTTTTTCTCGGTGTAAACTTAGCCAATCTTCGCCGGATCTCCCTTACGATGTGATTTCTGAGGTTGATTTGGACTCCGAACAACTAAGGAGATCATCTGTAGATCCTCATCATCCCAGTCCTGCTCTACGGCACCGAAGCATGGACCGTATCAAACAAAGACGGATCCCAAAATCCTTGGTTGTTTTGAGCGATAAATTGTTCGGAATATTTTCGGTTCCGTTTGCCTTGACTGGATATGGAGACAAAGATTTAACCATGAACTCAAGGTAAGTTTTACCCAATCCCAACACCGCTAAAGACGGGCACAAAATTCTGGCGCTCTGTAGTCGCTGGACCTGTTCTGGTGTCAATAATTTGACTTGAGATCTATTCTCTATCGGTGATTGAACGTCGTGTTGGTTAATAACGTTCAGAGCGACCTTTTATAACCTCTACCTCCCGATAAAGCTCTGGCTGGAAGGTTTGGTACCACGAACATCTGTAATGTGTGAGACCGGCCGTCTCATGAAACCACGGTTCGTCCGTGAATGCGTTTTTCATGTTCGTCATCGTAATGTTGTGTTTGTTCAAAAGTTCGAACGGTCCTTTGCCTAGAAGCTTCGCTATCCAATCGGCTAAGGAGCTCTTCTCCTTCTACTCTGACTCTTGCTGAAGGCCTATTGTCGTCAGTCAGTCATGTTGTGACTGTTGTGCTTCTTCCAAAATTAAACAAATGAGCACAATCACCCCGTAGAGCCTTCGATTCCCAACCAGACATCGGACACAGTCGAAGAAGACCTTTTCCTTAGTGGAGGGCACAAGTAACAACCGAGCTTAACCATCTTGATGTGTGCAACTGAAGCCAGTTAGTGAAGGACCGGACTAATTGGAAAGGCGTGTCGATTGATATCCAGGTTGAATCGAGACTAAGCATAAAGGAAGACAATCTTTGTTTGACACGCGCTGAAAGGTTTCTTATTACTTTTATAGCGTTTTAATACCTTTGTAGGGTTTAAGCATAGTGCAGGCATATTCAAAGAACCTTTATTCTTTGATAAGATCCACTTCGACTTGTCCTCGGTAACTATATGGTTAGGTGTTGACCCCATTGCGCATACACTGAAAAGACCAATTTTTTGCAATTGTCATGACCCTTACCATCAAAGTAGTTGGAATCTTAGGATTTTCAGCCGGGATGTTGGTCTTCATGTAGGATCCTTCTACGGTTGACATAAACGGCAAATTTCTAAGAACCACGGGAGCCCCAATAAGGAATGCGGGCTCTCCACTCTAAATCACTCCTTATTGAGATGAACTGCTCTGGAAAGTGTTTCCTGATCATTCCTGTAGGAAGCAAATGTTCCACTTAGTACAATTCATCGAGACATAAAAATGCCTCCATCATGTTCATATACCGCTCTGAATTCATTGTCACAGTGATCTCCTTTTCTTCAAAAAAGCAGGAATCAAGGATACTAGCTGAGAAAAATGAACACCGTGACCTTAGGTGAATGCAAAGGCTTTTGTTGGTACCGTCCCTTACAGGCTACGGACTACTAAGCGTGGAATCAAATCCCGTTTAGTTTTTGTCATTTTCTTACCTCTTGCGAAGGTCTGACAAACCTCCAAGAGCATAAAACTCTTCCAATGAGAAGCTTCTCAAGCTTGCCGTGCAGAGTCGGCCTTAAACTGGAGGTCCCATTCTTTGTGGCGAAAATAAAACTTCACACTCACAGAGAAGAAGGGTTTTGGGCCCATTTCAAAGGACTTTGATGTTATTCTCGAAGATTGGTGGCTGAGCCCAGTAGCACATGTTCTTTTTTGACCCACCCATCCTTTTTAGTGCAAGTAAGCTTTATCAGTGGAAAAAAATGTAATTTGTCCTGCGAAACATTTTGGAGAAGCGCCTCACATGCCCTCTAGCTACATTAACACCGTGAACCATATTTGGGGGGGCACTAAATATTTTGGTCTCAGACTTTTCCGTTTACATCATACACGACCAAGTGCAGAGCTAGCGACATCTATATTTCATTAGACATCCTTTTCATTGACGTGAATGGTGTCTTCCCAAGATCAGCCCGAATGGCTACGTTTACACCGTGGACGATAAATAGGGCTAAGGGGCAAAGTAGGAAAATATGAAACACTTTAGCCCCTGTTCGATGTGTATACAGGTCTAAGGGACAAAGTAGGAAGATCCTAATAACTTCAGTCCTTGTTTGATGTGTCTACACCGATGACACTTACACCAAATGTAGGCTTAGTCCCGTTTTTTGTTCTCGGTGTAAACTTAGCCAATCTTCGGCGGATCTCCCTTACGATGTGATTTCTGAGGTTGATTTGGACTCCGAACAACTAAGGAGATCATCTGTAGATCCTCATCATCCCAGTCCTGCTCTACGGCACCGAAGCATGGACCGTATCAAACAAAGACGGATCCCAAAATCCTTGATTGTTTTGAGCGATAAATTCTTCGGAATATTTTCGGTTCCGTTTGCCTTGACTGGATATGGAGACAAAGATTTAACCATGAACTCAAGGTAAGTTTTACCCAATCCCAACACCGCTAAAGACGGGCACAAAATTCTGGCGCTCTGTAGTCGCTGGACCTGTTCTGGTGTCAATAATTTGACTTGAGATCTATTCTCTATCGGTGATGAAACGTCGAGTTGGTTAATAATTTTCAGAGCGACCTTATATAACCTCAAACCCCCAAAAAAGCTCTGGCTGGAAGGTTTCGTACCACGAACAACTCTAATGTGTGAGACCAGTCACCCCATGAAACCACGGTTTTGATTCGTCATACGTTATACATACGTTTTCATCTTCGTCATTGTAATGTTGTGTTTGTTCAAAAGTTTGAACGCTCCTTTGCTAAGGAAGTTTATTGAAGCTCCGCTATCCAATAGACCTAGGAGTTCTTCTTCCTATAGTTTGACTCTTGCGTAATGCCTATTGCATCCCCAGATACAGTTCTGTATGCACAGCATACTCTGAATTATGCTGAACTTGACAGTATTTATGGTCCATTTCAACTACCTAAAGTTGTGCTTTTGGGAAAACTTTCCCTGCTCTGGCCACTGCTATCTTGAAAAGGTCTTTGGACCTCTGGTCTGCTCATTCAATCCTCTTTATATGTCTCAAAAGAGGCCTATGTCGCGGCAAATGGGCGCAGAGCACCGCTGATCACGAAGGAATTGAAGGAAGCTAGAGGAAAGTTTCACGTCTACCTTCCTCCATTTCATCAATTTCAGTGAATTCCAGACGGTCTTTCACCATCTGACTAACCGTTCTGTCAGGGGTTCTGAATTGCGAGGGATTGGCAGTTTTTTTTCTTTTTGACGCTCCTAGGGATGTCTTTAACTTTAATCCGACCTTTGCCTTTTGGAAGCGATGTCCTCGGAGGAGTTGGAGAAACGTTGAAACTATTCCTCTCCATCCCGGCCACACCAGTAAATTACAGTGAATTCCAGACGTTCTTTCACCATCTTACTAACCGTCAGGGGTTCTGAATTGAGAAGGCTTGATTGAAAGTACAAGTTGGGTCAAAAGAAGTCATCCGATTCAGAACATCGGTTGTGGCTCGCGCAGTGTGTGCCGTTGCTCCGTCCTGTTGGAACCACATGTCCTCCAGTCCTAATTCGTCCAATCGCGGCAGAAAAAAATCGGTTATCATGGCCCTATAGCGCGCACCGTTCCCTGTTGCCGTTTGACCAGCGGTGCTCTCGAAAAAAAATGGCCCGATGACTCCTCCAGCGTGAACTGCGCACCATGCAGTAACTTTGAACGGGTGTAGCGGCTCCTCGTGCATTACTCGTGGATCTTCGGTGCCCCAGAAGTGATAGTTTTGCTTGTTCACGTACCCGCTGAGGTGGAAATGAGCCCCATCGCTCAATATGATTTTGGTCGAAAAATCGTCCATTTCGTCCTCGATATTGAGGATTGTGGTTAAACCCGTTTTGCGGTCGACAGGCAGAAGCTGATGCACGGACTGGACTTTGTACAGGAACATGCGCAAGTCTTTGACAAAAATTTGCCTTAGGGACGACCGTCTGATGGCTAATTGCAAGGCACGACGTCTGGTCTATGTTTCCGGCGACAACTCGGCATCCTCGGTAACAGCGGCGATATTCTCAGCAAAACGGGCGCTCCGGGACCGGTCACTCTTGGCAACGTCTCGTGTGGTCCCATACTCTTCAAGGTTGGTGGTCAAACGGCGCAATGTTTGCGCAGTCGGTGTCGGACGGCCGGGGAATCGGCTATGGAATTCGCACTGCGCCAATATTTCAGACGAATTGTTACGCAGTAAAATAGACACGATTATTCCGCGTTCTTGAGGAGTGTATCGCTCCATGGCTTGTTCAGTTCTATTCTACATCTGTCTAGTCCATAAATGTCAAAACAGATTTGACATTGGCGGCCATTTTCAAAAATAAGAGCATCTTCCAATAGAGTGATCTTTTTTGGCCCACTTTGTAGTAACACACACATTTTTTTTAAAACTGCCCCTCCCATTGCGTAAGCCTGTCTTTTGAAGTTCGGAATCGGCGGAGGTCCTATATTTTGTGTCAAAAATATAACTTCTCACACACAAATGAATGCGAAGCTGGATTTATGGTTCTGTATGGGGCGTTCGGTGAATTCGTTCTTTCCAAGCACTGGACTTATCGGCGCTGATAAATTCTTCTCTGTTCAAGGTGAAAAGCCTTGCAAACAGGACTCTTATTTCAAAGACCATTTCATTTTATAAATGACTCTTACCATCCATGAAACAAGAAGGTTGACCGGTGATTTTATTCCAGCTCACGTAGCTTTCAGACTCAGCTGGGAATATTCTTTTTGTATAAAGGCAATCCTTTCGAAGGATATTGCTTGCGGAAGGCATAACTCTCATACACCATGGATGAAACGAGGCGGATATTAGAGCCGTTTTCTGATCTACGATTTCAGCAAAAAGCTTGGAAGAGATCTTTAGTAAGAACAAACTTCTGTTGATGGGTAATCCTTACCGATGTGATAGCGAACTTCGACCTGCCTCCTTAGACCAAATACCTCTCTCTCTCTGTCAAATGTAGAATTTACCAAATTTTGATACCAGCAATGTAATTAATTGCAAATCCCATTCCCACTCAAACGGATAAATCCCCACCCAATTGAACCAGAAAACTCCATAAAACTTCAAAAGCCAACTGGTGCCAACTCCATCACCCAGAAAGGAGGAAAATCATATGTCACTTGCTTAAGCATTAATAATCAACGCAATTCCATTTGAATCCTTCCTCGCCTGACCTCGATTCGCAGGATGTGCGTCACTTTTTTATAATAAATTACCAATCCGCATACAAATTCACTCTAAGGACAGAGAGCATCACACGAGAAAACGAAAAAAAAAAAAATACCATGACACACAAACATACATCTTCTAGTAACGCAAACTTCACTTACAACAAACATCAGGATCTGTATGTTGGTGTTCGTATAACAAAAGGCCAAAGTGTATGCTTAAACCGCAGAAAATGTTTTATCTGGCCACTTGCCACCACCATCGCATCAATGGTGCCCAGTGTGCTACTGTAGCAAGTCCAACCCAATGGGTAATATGCTCCTCTCTTCCTCCTCGGAGACAAGGAAATTGAAAATTGTGAATTCTCAAAGGACAATCGCTGTTCACTTTAGCTAACGACTCCAGGCTTTCTGGCGACAAAAAATCTACTACTACTGGCGTTTGGTGTCCCTCCAATAACTCATATACAAAAAAAAATAGTCCTTCGTCTCACTCCGCTGTTGTTGGGGCGCCATCATACTCCTGAATAGTGGATAACTGCAAACAGTTTTTTGGCAGCCAAAAAACCGAAGTGAACATATTCTTTCGACGATTTTTTATTTTTTGACGTTTCCCCCCTTTATTTCCATTTAATTGAAAAATGTCCTGTTTCCTCATTTGAAATCGTTTTCCAATTTTTTTTTTTGTTGTTGTTGCCGTACGACATATTGCAGGTCATTTGGGTGTGTATATTGTGCCGCAAGAAACAGGAGCTTCTGTCGAAGACAGGTCAGTGGATTAATAAGACACCGAATCAAGATGGTTTCATACGAAGGATCGAGCCGGATGGTAGTAGTGTGAGTAGATATATACATTTTTCTTGTTGTTGTTGTCGCATTGTATTGAGATGGTTTTTTTTTAAATCCTCTTATAGGCTATTGTCGAACCTCATGATTCCACGGATAAGCGGCCAAAGTTGGAGAGGACACGTAGTGCGGCGGAGAAGGAAAATCTACCGATTCAACGGACGGGTAGTGTCCTCCGGCGACAGTATTCGCAACAAGAGCAACCGAATAATCGAAGAATGTCCCAATCGGACAGTGGGGTGGATGTTGTGAGTCCTGGACATAGGCGCATGCAGGCACAGAACCAACAGCAGATGTATCAGCAACAAATGCAACAACAGCAGCAGCAACAACAACAGCAGTATCCTGGTGGTGGCCAGCCGCAGAGAGGGAATAACATGTATCCCGAGGATGATCCGAAGTTTTATCAGGTGAGTGGAAGTTTCATGAATATGGGAGGTCTTTGGTCCAAAGCAGGGGTGCGATATGGTGTTATATTGAAGATTTGAGCTCGAAGGGGGTTAAAAAAGGAACGAGTCAGGTAAGCGTCCCTGTTTTTGAAACGTACATTGACAGAGCCTAGTATTTACAAACTCACAAGCGTTTGTGCGATTTTAACCTGAAAGCTGGCAGCCCTTGATCCTTTACCGGAGGTTCTGATGGCTTTTTGAGCAACAGACCTCCTCCGGTTAAATGTGCTGTCGTGACTCTGGTGAGCTATGATGTGGTATAGGGATATGTGGTCTCTTAGGCGCATAAACGCTGTGACAGTCTAGATTTTGCGCAATCTACCGCAGTTATGTGACATTTTGATTACATTTCGGCTAATGAAGACCCCTAGTCAGTCAGCTTTTGCAAAAGATGGTGTTAGTCTTTGATTCCAACTCATTGGATACTTTGTTCATAGAAGACTTCTACTTGGTGGCGCGACTAAGTAGACAACGATTCAACATACATAGGTAGTTCAAGTCGAGATAGAAAGCTAGGGGCCGAATAACAAACGAAGGGCATGTTGACTTGGCCGTAGGCTACCGTGAATTAAAGGCCCATCCTAGACAAATAAAATGGATGGATCATGGATCAACATTCCTTTGGGAACGAAGGCAAGCCTTAAAAACTAATCTCCACGAAAGGGTTTTACGATAGGACTACAAGAACCAAAGTGTGGCGGGGTATATGATGCTCCACTTCACCGACTTGTGAGCCCTAATCTAACCTAGGTAAATAAAAACAACACTCTCGACTTGAAGCTCGTTGAAACCTTCTTAATATTCCTTTGGCGTAGACAATTAGTTCCAAGTAAATCTGCCTAGATCTGGTTAAGTCTGCCTGGCTAATGAAGACTTCTAGTCCGTCAGCTTTTGCATAAGATGGTGTTAGTCTTTGAATCCAACTCATTGGATACTTTGTTCATAGAAGATTTCTTCTTGGTGGCTCGACTAAGTAGATAACGATTCAACATACATAGGAAGTTCAAGTCGAGATAGAAAGCTAGGGGCGTTATTCGACCGAAAGGTATATTGACTGGGCCGTAGGCTACCGTGAATTAAAGGCCCACCCTAGACAAATGAAATGGATGGATCATGGATCAATATTCCTTTGGGAACGAAGGAAAGCCTTAAAAATTAATCTCCATGAAAGGGTATTCCGATAGGACTACAAGAACCAAAGTGTGGCGTGGTATATGATACTCCACTTCACCGACTTGTGAGCCTAATCTAACCTAGGAAAATAAAAACAAGACTCTCGACTTGAACCTCGTTGAAACCTTCTTCTTCCAAGTAGATCTGCCTAGATATGCTTAAGCCTGCCTGTCATAAAGGAAATTGTCGACTATTGTCTAGTTTCAAGGCATCACATATTCCGTCAGTAGGTTGAAAAGGAACCTAGCACATGGACGGTCATGGAGTTTGTTAATTTAGCTTTTCGTACAAAAAGTAAACCATTAGGTCCAAGGTGTACCGTTTATTGCAAAGTTCGCAAACTTTATTGCAACTATTTTCCTAGTGTACCTTGTCTTGCTCTTAAAGAGGCTGGGCAAGCTAGTCCTTGCCTATAGATTACCCTCCTTATTGCAACATATCTAGGCTACGATATTACCTTATGGAGAATTTCGACAGTGAAGTTAGAGCACAACAAACCTGTGTCCACTTCTTTTGCATCTTTTACGAAGCGATACCTGCATTGCATATTCGGGGTTTTTCAACAGGGACGCTACAAACGAAGAGCAACAGGGACAGCAAACGACGCCATATTTCTTGCCGCTCTTTTGACATTTCTCTTCAGTAAGGTTGGCCATTTCATGATGGAAAGATATACGAGCCAACAACGAGTCGAAATTATTAAAATTTACTACCGAAATTCGGAGTCAGTGGCCTCAACGTTAAGAGCGCTACGTCCAATTTATGGTCGTCATAATCGTCCCAGCAGATCAACAATTGAGCGTCTAGTGAAAAAATTTGAATCAACAGGCCCAGTACAAAATGTTCCCGTGCCAGTGAGACAAAGAAGTGCCCGTAGTGTCGAGAATATTGCTGCCGCTGAGGCTTCAGTTGAAGAAAGCCCAAATATGTCTCCCACACGTCGTTCTCAAGCGATGGGCATCTCTGTGACGTCGTTGTGGCGAATTTTGCGAAAAGATCTTGGCCTACATCCTTACAAGATTAAATTGACGCAAGAACTGAAGCCGCTTGACCACCAGAAGCGTCGTATGTTCATGAATTGGGCTGAGCAACAACTTGAAAATGATTCGGATTTTCATCGAAAAATCATCTCCAGTGATGAGGCTCATTTCTGGCTGAATGGCTTCGTCACTAAACAAAATATGATGTATTGGTCAGGCAGCAATCCACACGCACCCCATGAGTCATCATTGCATCCCGAAAAAATGACGGTTTGGTGTGGTTTATGGACCGGTGGCGTCATTGGGCCGTACTTCTTCCGTGATGATCAAGACCGGCACGTTACTGTGAATGGGATTCGCTACCGTTCAATGATAACCGAATATTTTGGCCCCAATTGGATGATATGGACTTGGAGGACATGTGGTTCCAACAGGACAAGCCACACAGCGAATGTCACAATCAATTTATTGGAAACCAAGTTTGGAGAACGTGTTATCTCCCGAAATGGTCCAGTCGCTTGGCCGCCTCGGTCGTGTGATTTAACGTCGTTAGACTATTTCCTGTGGGGCTACGTCAAGTCTATGGTCTATGCCAACAAGCCAGCGACGATTGATGAACTTCGTACGAATATCGGACGTGAAATTGCAGCAGTATCGGCCGATTTATGCTTGAAAACCGTCGAAAATTGGGTTCAGGGTCTGGACTTCTGCAAGCGTGCACGTGGTGGCCATGCAGAAGAAATCGAAATCCGTACATAATGGCATCGAACGTACTATCACAGGAATAAAGAATTTCATTGATATCCAAAACCGTTTTTGTTTTATTTAGACATTACTGCCATCCAGGAAATACGATGGGATGGCCCGGGCAAAAAGAGGATGAAAAACGGTGACATCTACTATGAACAGTGTTATAGTGAGCAGAAACAGCATTGATATCCAAAACCGTTTTTGTTTTATTTAAAAAAAAACGTTTGTAGCGCTCTTATTGAAAAACCCTTTAGATACCAAGTCATGCATAAAAGTATCTGCCATGTGGTATCTTCTTCAGAGATTTTTCCAATCCAATAAGACGAGGTTGAGGATTGACCTGATGTATGTAAGTGGCGGTCCTTGAATAGTAAGGTATGTCTTCATCAGCTCTTCAATATCAATCGAACCAAAGGGTTCGTTTTGAACCGGGGCCTAAACTTTTTCTCACAACCATTCATGTTTTTATTTCATGCACGATGGCGAATCCGAACAGCTGCTTATCTAGCTAATCGTAAATACTTCACAGTATAGGAACCCTTTATCACCCCGGCTACAGCCAACGAAGTACGCTTGGTGTTTCTGATGCAAAACAGATTGAGTCCTCTGGAGAGTTTTTTTTTTTTTGTGAGCTCTTCTGGGTTTCGTTTAATCCCACCTTAAGTGTCCACAAACATTTTGCCACTTCCATAGCTCCAAATCAGAACTACCTTAAGCATGATCGCCAGGTTAGTGCAAGTATGCGAAGAATGGACAAGGGGTTTAGAGATGAATGGATTGGTGACCTTATTCAATTCTGTGCTTTTGGTGGTACTGTTACTTGATGTATACTGTTGACTTCCTCACTTTGACTAAGGGCAGGTTTTTTAGAGGCCCTATGGGTTCCTTACTTCCTTAGTGGATATTCATTTTGAGTGCATTCAGCGAACATGACGGATGCAACAAAAGCCTCGAATGGCAATCCCACGAAATCAGCTTAAAAGGCTGACAAACCCCTTCGAGATGATTTCGGATAACCTTGAGTTTTATTCATATCATAAAGTCCGTGTGGGTGTCGGATAGATTAATCCTCTTCAGATATGCGGGGTAGGTGGGAAATCAAATATCAGTAAGGTCCCCTTATCAAAAAAAAACCTCCCCAGGCGCCAGCGGCAGAATGACCTAGATGGTGTCAAGGGTGATGTTTATAGTCCCAGTCAGGAAGGACAACAGGTCAACATGGAATATCAGGACTCTTGAACTTTGAATAGAGATGGTGGCGGAAGAGCTGAGAGTCCAACGGGAGCGATCAATCCCGTAGTGGATACTGATGGCCCCGTTTTCGAGGGGTAAGTAAGAAATTTGGAGCTGGCCCTCCATATTGTGCTTTGTGTTAACTTTCCCACATACGGAAACAATAGTTGTTACGAAGTAACCCAGAGCCTCGGCAAGGACTGATTTTATTGCTGACGATCATGCTAAACGAAAAACGGACAACATCGATGGTATGTGCGCCTGTGGGAATATTAAACAGGAGAGGTGCAGCCGAACAACTAGGCGAAGCCCTAAGCTGCTACAAAGAAGACATTACTGCCATCCAGAAAATACGATGGGATGGCCCGGGCAAAAAGAGGATGAAACATATGAGAAGGCTACAATCCGCTGTGCGGATCGTTGAATACCCTATCCCATCCTATCCATAAAACTAAAATCCCCAAAAAAGGGGACATGGCTAAAAACACGATGTGGATAAAATAGAAAAAAAGATATAGTGACAACAAGTTCTTCAGACTGCTTACAAAACAATTTTGCGGTTCTACAAAAGACAAGGTTTTCTCCTGCATATGTTATGGGGTAGTGTATAAAAATGGTTTTTATATAAAAACGCCCCCAAAAAGTGGGCGTGGGTTAAAATGGTATACAGACGAAATGTTCATATTAATAATGTTAATGATTCTGCATCAAAATTTTTTTCGAAAAATTTAAAATTTGACCGAAAACAGTTTTTAATTGAAAACGCCCCCAAAAAGTGGGCGTGGCAAAAAACTTTATATGGACGAAATATAGATATTAATATTGTCTAAATATGTTGTTCAGAAACTTTTTTAAAATTCCTTACGGTTTGGTCAAAAACTGAGTTTTTCTTAAAAGGGGGCGTGGCAGTGGGCGGATTTCAAAAATTTTTACACTTGTTCTGTAGGCAGAGACGAGGATCCTATATACCAAATTTCATTATCCTAGCTCAAAATTTAAGGCCTAAAAATCGGTGACGTACAGACGGACGGACGGACGGACGGACGGACGGACGGACGGACGGACGGACGGACGGACGGACAGACAGACATGGCTTAATCGACTCAGCTAGCGATTCTGAGTCGATCCATATACTTTGAGGTATATGTAGCAAAATTATTTCTCTATGTTACAAACTAAGTATCAAAACTAATATACCCCCCTATGGGATAGGGTATAAAAACGGTGACATCTACTGTGGACAGTGTTATAGTGAGCAGAAATAGCGAGTTTTCGGATGTGAATTTGTTATAACTGCCAGACTTAGGCAAGAAGACTTATGCTTTCAAGTCATTAGCGAAAGCATTTTAAGAATCCGCATCAAGGCCAAATTTTCCAACACTAGCTTTATAATAGCTCACGCTCCGACGTAGGGAAAATATGATTTAGCTTATGATCGACTACCGATCTATATGCACCGGAGATCTATAGCCAAGGAAGGAGGGAAGAACACCAGCATATTAGACAGAAGAGCAAAAAAGCGCGCGATCTGGGATATTGAGAGGTTCTACTCCAGGAATGATATTCGCAAGTTTTCCTGAGGTATATAAGGTGAAAGCCAATGATACAAGGTTCGAAAATAATCCTGTCGAGATGAACAAGAATAAATCATAGTTGAGATACAGTCGATGCTGAGGATGTGGAAAAAACACTTTTGCGGACTTTTAAACGGTGATGACGAACAATCTCCCGCTGGAAGGTAGAATGAACCACCCAATATTGGCGACGACAGCGAAAACTATCAGCCTCCCGACCTAAGGGAAGTGAGGATAGCAATATATAAACTCAAGCTTAAGAAGGCTGCCGGAAATGACGGCGAGAACTTGGTAAGTACCATCCACCAACTCATAAGCCAAATCTGGTCAGATGAAAGTATGCCTGAAGGACGAAACCTTAGCATCATTTGCCCGATCCACAAAAAAAGAGACGCTCTGAGCTGAGCCATATAATGAGGCACAATTCTGCACAATATCGCCGACTAGATCTTATCTACTGTAATATATGAACGCCTGAAACTGTCTACCAACAACCTGATCGGCCCTTATCAGTGTGGTTTTAGGCCTACAAAGTCCACAACTGATCAACTTTTCAAACTTCGGCAGATCATGGAAAAAACCCAAGAAGTTTAAATCGATACGTACCACCTACATATTTATAGATTTCAAAGCCGCATAAGACAGCATTTTTAGAGACGACCTATACGGAGCCATGCCTAGTTTTGGTATACAGCCGTCCGTCTGTGCAGGATGACGATGGAGAATTCTCGCTGCTCCATCAGGGTCGGAAACGACATCACCGACACATTCGATACAAGAAACGGATTTAGCCAAGGCGATGCGTTGTCATGTGACTTCTTCAGTCTCATTCTTGAGAATGATATTCGAAACTCCCGGGCCAACTCAAGAGGCACAATCTCCCATAAATCGATGCAACTACTAGCAGATTGACATCATTGGTCAGACTCAACGTGATGTCATAGCCACGTTTACTAGTATAGAGAAGGAAGCGGCCAAAATTAGGGGAAAGGCCGAGTATATGCTGTCAACACGAAAAGACACAAAAAATCAACGAATTGGACAGAATGTCACCATTGACAGATATAACTTTAAGGTAGTACTGGACTTTGTCTACCTCGGCGCCGCTATGAACTCTGACAACAACATCTCGTCAGAAATTAAATGAAGAATTACTCTTGCCAACCGCTGTTTCTTCGGGATAAGAAGGCAATTTAGTAATAAAGCCCTCACTCGAACTACTTAGGAGATCCTATATAAGACCCTGATCATCCCAGTCCTGCTCTACGGCGCTGAAGCATGGACCGTATCAAAAGCGGATGAAGAAATCCTTGGTCGATTCGAGAGGAAAATTCTTCGAAAAATCTTCGGTCCCGTTTGCGTTGACGGGCTATGGAGACGAAGATTCAACCACGAACTATACGAGCTGTACAGCGACATACCCCTAGTCAAAAAACTCCGCATTGTAGGTACGTTTAGGATGGCGAATGTATAGCGAATGTCCAAGTACTACGGGTCGCACAGTCTTCGATTCCCAGTTGGAGGCAGTAGAAGAAAACCTCGCCTTAAGTGGCGCCCAAAAGCAGAAACCAACCTCAACCAAATTGAAGTGCGCAACTGGAGGCAGTTAACTAAGGACCGGGCTAATTGGAGAGGCATGTCTGTTGACGCCCAGGTTCATTCCGGACTGTAGCCCCACTTATGTAAGTAAGGAAGTATAGGAACGACTGACTCGCGGTTTGCTTTTAGTTCTGTTGCTCTAATACCATCCGAACCGGGTGCTTTTTGGACATTCAAGCTACTTAGTACGTTTGTTACCTCGGTGTAATTGGTATCTCGCAGAAATATTGAGTCTTGTAGGTAGGATTCATGATGTTCGGATGCCTTGAGAAAAGGTCTCTAATTTCGTTTGCAAGCCAGTCCATGTTCTTGTTCAATGAAAAATGCTTCTTTATAGACTCATCCATGGTTGGTTTTCTTCGTCCTATAATACCTTATTGATTAAACCCCACTCCTGCTTAGGATCACATCTTGAAAGTTCGAATATCATTTTGTAGTACTGATACCTTTTTCAAGAAACTTGTTGGTTTCGTAACTTTTTATAAGCGGTTTCGTAGGTTAAGTTGTTCCGGTTTTTTATCCATCTACGATAGAGTTTATCTCTTTCTTTGCAGCTTTCAGCCAATTCCCTTGTTATCCATGCAGTCCTTTTTCTTTTCTCATGTTCCTTGTAAAACATTTTACAATTCGAGTAGATTTCACTCATTTTATCCATTAAGGAGTTCATTAGTGTTTCAGAGGGTGTTTCTTCTAAAATGTTCTGTCTAATGCTATAATTTGGTCCTCTCTACGCACCTTTTTCGTGCAAACAGTTATTTTCTTCGATCGCTTTTTCCTCATATACCCATATAGCGTAGTTAAGTGCTCAGAAATATCATTTTCGACTATGAATAGCTGAAAACGTTTTAATATCTGGCAAGCTAACTAAAATATCGTATATAAGTCTCGAACTACCTATATTTGGATCGAGTCTGGTAGCTCCTTTAATTATATTTACCAACCCATTGACGCTAACATACCCTGGTAGTGGTAATCATCGAAGTTTTTAAAGCAAATCCAAGTTTCTGAAGACTTTTTGAGACCAACATCCTTCAACCCAAAATAACCCTCCAAATTTCTTCTTCTCTTCCATCCATAGGGTGAAATTGATGGCCTCATGCGACAACACCCGCATCTCGTCCACCCTCGGCAACAGCAAATGATACAACAGCAACAGCATCCACAACAGCAGCAACAGCAAATGATGCGTCCGCAACAACTTCCCCATGGCCAAACTCATCCTATGCAGCATCATCCCCAACAAATGATGCAACAACGTCCACCACGACATCCGCAGCATCAAGCGTCTGTTCAGTTACCAACACCTCCACAACAGCAACATCATCATCAATTGCCCCAACCACCCACTGTTCAACCACACCATCAGCAACAACAACAGCTCGGTCCATATCCAAGACCCGTTGGGGGTCCTGGATCTGGTATACCACCTGGTAATGGTGGACCCTACGACCACCATCAGTCCGTTGATATACAGAAAAAGCACAAACGTCCACTTGGCGGACAGGACTACGGATCACCACAGCAACAATCGTTTAGTAGTTCCGAAGAAGAGATCCATGGTGTTCATTCGGGTCAGCTGCCATTGGACTATGACGGTAAGTCCACAAATTTCCCAAGAAAAAAATATTTAATTCGATGTTTTAATATTTTTTTTTTATTTAAAAACTATTTTATTATTTTTTTACTTTTTGAATTATTTTTTTATTTTAATTACTAATTCTACTCTAAGCACACTTTAATTATTTTTTATATAAAAAAAATATAAATTAACAAAAAAATATTGAGGTTTTCTCCGGGAGTGAGATGTTGAACACCGTTGAGGTAGGGTCTTTGATTGGTTAAGCAAATAATCAATTAATACATTTTTAGTTTTTTTTTAATTTTAATTTTAGGTTTAAAAATTTAGAAAACCTTTTTTTTATAATATTTTGACTGCTTGAGTTGTTGTGTTGGTGGTTTTTTCAGTTTATTTTGAAGAAAATTAATACCCTTACAAGTTGTGATATTTATTTAAGTTTGTAAGATAATTTTTATTTATTTTTATATATAATTTACCATTAGCAATTGACATTTTGTGATAACATATTTCATTTTTTGAACCCTGGCATTGCTATGATTGTTGACCAATGAAGTCTTATTTTATTCAAAATTTAATCCGGACATCTTATACTGACATATTTTTACTATTACTTACTTAAGTGGCGCTACAGTCCGGAATGAACCTGGGCGTCAACAGACATGCCTCTCCAATTAGCCCGGTCCTTAGTTAACTGCCTCTTCAATTTGGTTGAGGTTGGTTTCTGCTTTTGGGCGCCACTTAAGGCGAGGTTTTCTTCTACTGCCTCCAACTGGGAATCGAAGACTGTGCATTCGCTATACATTCGCCATCCTAAACGTACCTACAATGCGGAGTTTTTTAACTAGAGGCATGTCGCTGTACAGCTCGTATAGTTCGTGGTTGAATCTTCGTCCCCATAGCCCGTCAACGCAAAGGGGACCGAACATTTTCGAAGAATTTTCCTCTCGAATCGACGAAGGATTTCCTCATCCGATTTTGATACGGTCCATCTTTCAGCACCGTAGAGCAGGACTGGGAAGATCATGGTCTTGTATAGGATCTTCTTATTAGTTCGAGTGAGGGCTTTGCTACTGAATTGCCTTATTAGCCCGAAGAAACAGCGTTTAGCAATAGTAATTCTTCGTGCTATTTCTGAGTCTGTACTACCTCAAAGTTATATCTGTCAATGGTGACGTTTTGTCCAATTCGTCGATGTTGTGTGTCCTTGCGCGTTGACAGCATATACTTATTCATACCGTCATTTACTGCTTAACCCATTTTTGCCGCTTCCTTCTCTATACTAGCAAACGTGGCCATGACATCACGTTGAGTCCTACCAATGGTGTCAATATCGTCAGCGTATGCTAGTAGTTGGACTGCCTCTGGAGTTGGCTCGGGAGTTTTGCACAATCCTCTCAAGAATCCAATTGAAGAAGTCACATGACAGCGCATTGCCTTGCCTGAATACTTTTTTGGCATCGTCATCCTACACAAACGGACGAGTTTGGGCGGTATACCAAAACTAGACATGGCTCTGTATAGTTCGTCTCTATAAATGCTGTCGTATGTGGCTTTGAAATCGATCAATAGGTGGTGGGCATCGATTTGGACTTCTTGGGTTTTTTCCAGGATCTGCCGAAGTGTGAAAATTTGATAGGTTGTGGACATTCCTGGCCTAAAACCACACTGATAAGGGCCAATCAGGTTGTTGGTAAACGGTTTCAGGCGTTCACATATTACGGCAGATAGGATCTGGTAGGCGATATTGAGACTTATGCCTCTGTAGTTGGCGCAGTTCAGAGGGTCTCCTTTTTTGTGGATCGGGCAACGATGCTGAGGTTCCATTCTTCAGGCATAATTTCATCCGACCAGATTTGGCTTATTAGTTGGTGGATGTAACTTACCAAGACCGTCATTTCCGGCGGCCTTATTAAGCTTAAGCTTAGATATTGCTATCCTCACTTCACTTAGGTCGGGTGGGTGGCAGATTTCGCTGTCGAGAAACCTAGCACATCAGTTGCGGCTGATCTAATGGCTTGTTGGCATCGTTGCCATTGTTCTTCGCTGGTGTTGTGTTGTTAGTCGAGAGGTAAGGGATATGCGTTGCGCGAAGGTCTTGGCGGTCTCTGGCGATTGCAGTCTTTCGACATTTCACAGTATTTCTGGTTTGTTGTGGCGTGGTGGATGGATATATGCATCCTTACCTTAGCTGCAACAAGGTAGTGGTCCGAGTCGTGTTAGCCCCTCGGAATGTTCGGATATCCAAAATACTGGATGCGTGTCTCTTGTCTATCGCAATGTAATCAATTAGGTTGACTGTTCGTTGATCTGGAGACCGATATGTACCCTTATGGATATCGAGGTGAGGAAACCGTTTTCTGGCTATAGTGGCATTTCGTTCCGTAGCGAAGTCAATTAGCCTAAGTCCGTTACCAGACGTGTTGTCGTGTAGGCTCTATTTTCCGACAGTACTGCTAAAGATGTCAGCTCAGTTGATTTGTAATAAGTGTCACTCTAACAGTCAAACTCAACAAAGCCGGTTTTCACAAATCCTCAAGATAAAGTTTTCGGGGGAATGCGAAACCTCCCTATATCTTCTTTTTGCTGCTCTTCACGGTTCTTCGGCTTGTTCCTGAAGTGCTTAATATGTCCTTCCATTTGTTTGTGCCTGTTAAGCTCTATGACAACTTTTCCGGTGTAGCACTGGGCTTTCCCTGTAGATCGATCGTCATCTCCTGTGAAACCAGTGGGCATACAATTTCCAGCACATCAGTTCCGGCAGTTGGAATTGACAATGTCGCTACTGGGTTTCCAGGTAAGATGTTGGGAGTATTACAAGACTAAGCAATAGGCGGTCTGAGTAGGGTTTTGCGATTCCATTAGGCTTTCGAGGTCGGATTTTCTTGAAAGTATTTCGCCGTTATTGTAGAATGATGGATATCCTCATTCTTATCGTCCAATTCGACTGTAGCTGGTTGGAAGTCTTGGATGTCTGAAGGATAAGTTAGGTTAGGTTAGGTTATGGCGTCCGTGCAAAGAGGAACTTTGATCTTTTGGTGTCAACGTCGGCGTAACCACTAGCGTTGTATCAGTTTTAGTCAATTTTATCGTGGGATCTTTAATTTGTTTTCCAATTTGACGCGGTATAGGTCCAGTGGCCTAGTAGTTAGTGTCCATCTAAGAGTAACATCATCACGAGAAGCTTCTCAAATTTGCAGTTTGGATTCAGGGTTAAACAGCGAGATCCTCTTCTTCGCACACACATATGAAGAGCGAAGCTAGGTTTGAGGCCCTATATGGCAGCCGGAAAGCAAACAGTGTACCATATGATGACTTGTAGCCCTAAGTGCCAAGAGACAATCTATGTCGCAATCCGAGTTTACGATTTGGTTAAAGTGAATCTTGCCCATGGGGATGTTTTTTTCCATAGCTGGTAGTTCAATCGACAGGACAGCCTATGCATACACCTTCTGTCGATGGAACTACAAGGAATGGAAATAAACATCCCAATCTTCAGCTTGTAAGGCATACAAAATGGTCTGTCAGCGATTGGTTGATACACAGTTCCTCTGCGATTTGTTTCCATCTTTAGACCATCGGTGATTGGTTTGACAGTGTTGTCTAAATCCCAGTCCCACCTTTCAGGTATAGAGACAATAAGTTTGTCATTTGAAAGCAAACACGTCCAACTTGTGTCCCTCTTGGCTCGCGAATTAAATTGGATTTGCTACTCAGCTGTTACCTATAATCCAACCCAATCCGACCGACCCTCCCAACAGTAAAAGTCACTCAAACCTCTGTCAGGATGAATTATTGTCAAATGAAATTTAATAACTGCTTCCCAGCAAGTGTTTAATTAATTATTTCCCACATCGATACGGCCAGAAGCTATCTCCAGTTCCCGTCACAATAGAACACAATCTGTGTCTCGCTTTCTCTCGCTCGTTTGAAGTTCTGCCGATTTGAGTTCACCTCCGTCGCACATTACATGAGCTCCATCGAATTTTAAATGATTTCCTAACGACTGGCATTTTTTTTTCAGGGGAGGGGGTAACCCGAAGAACAACTAAGATTGCACACTCCTTCCTTCGTGAACTTCCTTCCTACTACCAATCGGCCTCCGTCACAACCAAAATCCGAGTTCTTAGTATGCCAAGCTCATTCGAAGACTACCATCCACCCACACCCACCAACATTGGCCGCGTCGACATCCCACACATATACTCCTAATTTCCCTGGACAAATGCCAACGATTTCCGTATTTTTTTTTATTTTCGTCCACCCTAGATATTTGCTCCCTTCCACCTCCTTCCGTTCACCAGTCAATGGGCACATAAAAAAGGATACTAATAGCCAAACTAGCTGGGGCACACTAAATGCCGCGACCAGGATAACAAATTTTTCTTAAGCAATTATAAGGAGGCGGGCCGCGACCGAGAATATGTTGTGTCCTCCTTAAGACAATGGGAAGTTCCTTTTTGCTGGTGTTCTCTCTCGGCAAGGATATCGAAAGTTTTTCCTGTGTGCCCATAAACTATTTGGAAAGGGGGGCAAACACATTTCGCTGTGTTCTGCGGTAGAGGAAACAAGGAACTCTGCCGAAAATGCCATTACCAGAGTGTAGGAGTTGGATATAGGGGTGCACTGTTTGTTGGTATTGGTCCTTTTTTATTTGCATCTTGTGTCGATAAGGGCAGGAGGGGCAGGCGTTATGTGTTGCATTTTCCAGAGAGATGATGATAACTGTGCACTGTAAAAGCAATCACTGGTAATCAGCATAAATTCTGTGCCTACTACCCTAACGGCAAACATCCTACAAACACACATACATGCCAGAGGGTGCTTCTGCATTGCCTTTCACTCTCGACTCGACTCCCTTTTCTATAATTGAGAACATTATTCGGGACAAGCGCCAGCGCAAAAAAAAAATGAAAAAAAAGTGGAATGTAGGTCCTTGCGTTATGGTATTGCTGTTTCAACGCCTTCTTTAGTCATTTCAACTTTTTTTTTTCAACCTCTTTGCACACGTCCTTTGGGGGCATGTAGTTGTAACCTAATTGCTGAAGATCCTTTTAAAGAGTTTTTTTTTTTCATTTGCTTCTTCCAACTTTAATGAGGAGAGAAATATTGATGCAACGACAAGAAAGTGTGAAAAGAGTCCTCGATGGTTTTTTTCTTCTTCTCTGGTTGGCTCCTAAATTACAAATGAGGTCAACTGCAAAACGCTTATCTTACAATATTTATCATTATCCTTTTTCGGTAGCGTTCTTTGTCATTGTGTTCGGAAAAACTGACTCTTGGTAGTAAATCAGTCTTGAATACAATTGCGCACATTTTTCTGTATGTGTGTGTTAGGAAGTTTGGGACGTAAATCCAGCATATCGCAGCAGTTGATCATATTTTTTTTGCAACAAGGATACAAAAAAAAAATGAGTGTATAAAAAATAAGTGCAGTAAGTGCGCTTTTGGCGCGTTATAATCCTGAAAGTGACATATTAGCAGTTTCTGCATTAGACACAAGGATTTGGATGGAACACGTTTTAAATTTTTGGCGAAAACAAAGGAAAATCTGCATTCTAAGGATTTGCCAGTTGCCATCACCACCACATGGGGATAAGTGTTGTGCTGCCAAACAACAATGTCGTCAACTCAAAAAATAAATAATTTATGAATAAAGGATAATAAAAATAACGGATTTTTATGGGCATTTTGTTGGCATAGATATGGGGTATGGCTTTGTTCTTCAATGCAGTAAGGATACACTTAACGAAACAATGGTACTAGGATGACGTTTTTTTTTTCGTTCTTTCTTCCAAAATGATGGCGATGAATATGGAGTCATTTTATGGCTCTAAAAGATATTTATCGGGGTTTTGTGCATGATGGTATCTCGGGAGATAATTATCAGATTTAAAGGATCGAAGGATATCACTGTTTTTAGTCCAATTTTGGGATTATTATGAAGAGAAGTGATTGCAAAAACTATTTCCATATGTGGCAAGTGGTGAACGAATCGTATTGATAGAGTACGTTGCGTCAAAGTATGCGGCGAGTCTGACGTTGATGTATGTGATGCAAAGTAAAGTGTGCACCATATTTTATGTCGGGATGTAGATATTGAATATCTTTCACATTTAGTAACCGATTGACTAAAGCGGACATGTTTTTGAAACGTCGATTCATTGCAATTCTATTGATTAACTACACCAAGTTGGTTGAGGTCGGTTTCTACTTGTGCGCGCCACTTAAGGCGAGGTCTTCCTCTACTGCGTCCGACGTCTGGCTGGGAATCGAAGACTCTGCGAGCCGGAGTATTGGTGTCCATTCGTTCTACATGTCCTAGCCATCTTAAACGTCCAATGCGGAGTTTTTTTGACCAGGGGCAATGTCGCTATACAGCTCGTATAGTTCTTGGTTGAATCTTCGTCTCCATAGCCCGTCAGCGCAAACGGGACCGAAGATTTTTCGAAGAATTTTCCTCTCGAATCTACCAAGGATTTCTTCATCCGCTTTTGATACGGTCCATGCTTCAGCGCCGTAGAACAGGACTGGGATGATCAGGGACTTATATAGGATCTCCTTAGTAGTTCGAGTGAGTGCTTTACTACTAAATTGCCTTATTACCCCGAAGAAACAGCGGTTGGCAAGAATAATTCTTCGTTTAATTTCTGACGAGATGTTGTTGTCAGAGCTAATAGCGGAGCCGAGGTAGACAAAGTCCCGTACTACCTCAAAGTTATATCTGTCAATGGTGACATTCTGTCCAATTCGTCGATGTTGTGAGTCCTTTCGTGGTGACAGCATATACTTAGTCTTACCCTCATTTACTGCTAAACCCATTTTCGCCGCTTCCTTCTCTATACTAGCAAACATGGCTATGATATCACGTTGAGTCCTACCAATGATGTCAATATCGTCAGCGTATGCTAGTAGTTGCACCGACTTTTGGAAAATTGTGCCTCTGGTGTTGGCTTTGGAGTTTTGCACAATCATCTCAAGAATCAGATTAAAGAAGTCACATGACAGCGCATCGCTTTGCCTTAATCCTTTTTTGGTATCGAATGTGTCGGTGAGGTCGTTTCCGACCCTGATGGAGCAGCGAGAATTCTCTATCGTCATCCTACACAAACGGACGAGTTTGGGCGGTATACCAAAACTAGACATGGCTCTGTACAGTTCGTCTCTATAAATGCTGTCATATGCGGCTTTGAAATCGATGAATAGGTGGTGGGTATCGATTTGGACTTCTTGGGTTTTTTCCAGGATCTGCCGAAATTTGAAAATTTGATCGGTTGTGGACTTTCCTGGCCTAAAACCAAACTGATAAGGGCCCATCAGGTTGTTGGTAAACGGTTTCAGGCGTTCACATATTACGGCAGATGGGAACTTGTAGGCGATGTTGAGCAGACTTATGCCTCTGTAGTTGGTGCAGCTCAGAGTGTCTCCTTTGTTGTAGATCGGGCAAACGATGCTGAGGTTCAATTCTTCAGGCATACTTTCATCCGACCAGATTTGGCTTATGAGTTGGTGGATGTTGCTTACAAAGTCATCTCCGCCAGCTTTATAAAGCTCAGCGGGAAGGCCGTCATTTCCGGGGCCTTGTTAAGCTTGAGTTTAGATATTGCTAACCTCACTTCACTTAGGTCGGGTGGTTGGCAGTTTTCGCTGTCGTTGCCAATATTAAATGGTTCGTTCTGCCTGACAGCGGAATGTTGTTCGTCATCGCCGTTTAACTTTCTGCAGATGTAGTTCTTCCATATCCTCAGCATCGCCTGTATCTCAACTACAATATTTCCTTGTTCATCTCGACAGGATTCTGTTCGAGCCTTGTATCCTTGGCTTTGACGTTTTACACTTTGGTAAAGCTTGCGAACATCGTTCCTGGAGTGGCACCTCTCTATATCCTCGATCGCGCGCTTTTCTTGCTCTATTTTCTTCTTTCTGAAAAGCCGGTGTTCTTCCCTTCTTCTTTGCCTTTAGAGCTCAATGGCAGCTCTCGTCTTCACCTGCAGCTTAGCCTTGTAGGCCTCGTTCTTGGCTGCGAGCATCTGTCGGCATTCCTCATCAAACCAGGGGTTTCTTGCTGGTGGGCGCGAGAAACCTAGCACATCAGTTGCGGCTGATCTAATGGCCTGTTGGCATCGTTGACATTGCTCTTCGACATTCGATGCTGGTGGTATGGTGTTAATCGAGAGGTTAAGGGATACGCGTTGTGCGAAGGTCTTGACGGTCTCTTGCGATTGCAGTCTTCCGACATTAAATTTTTTCACAGTATTTCTGGATTGTTGTGGCGTGGTGGATATCCGCATTCTTACCTTGCCTGCTACAAGGTAGTGATCCGAGTCGATGTTAACTCCTCGGAATGTTTAGACAACCAAAATACTGGATGCGTGCCTCTTGTCTATCGCATTGTGATCAATTTGGTTGACCGTTCGTTGATCTGGAGACCGCCATGTCCCCTTATGGATATCGAGGTGAGGAAACCGTGTGCTGGCTATAGTGACATTTCGTTCCGTAGCGAAATCAATTAGCCTAAGTCCGTTACCAGACGTGTTGTCGTGTAGGCTATGTTTTCCGACAATACTTCTAAAGATGTCTTCTCTTCCTACCTTTGCGTTAAAATCTTCCAGCACGATTTTAACATCGTACTTCGGTAGTCGCTCATAGGTTTTGTCAAGGAGCTCGTAGAAGCAATCCTTAGCTATATCATCTTTTTCTTCCGTCGGAGCGTGAGCGCATATAAGGCTTATGTTGGCGAATTTGGCCTTGATGCGGATTGTTACTATGCGTTCGCTAATGTCTTGGAAACATAAGACTTCTTGCCTAAGTCTGGCACTTACAACAAATCCGCATCCGAATAGTCTCTGTTTCTGCTCACTATAACACGGTCCGTAGTAGATGTCACAGTTTTTCATCCTCTTTTTGCCCGGCCCATCCCATCGTATTTCCTGGATGGCAGTAATGTCTGCTTTGTAGCAGTTTAGGGCTTCCGCTAGTTGTTCGCCTGCACCTCTCCTGTTTGATGTTCTCACATTCCAGATGCAGATACGAACACCGTTGTCCTTTTTTCGTTTAGCAGGGTCGTCAACAATAAAATCAGTCCTTTCCGAGGCTATTGGTTGCTTCGTAACCATATTTTTTTCTGTGGGTGGGTAGTTCACCCAAAGCACAACCCCCAACCTGGAGGGCCAGTTCCAATTTATTAGATACCCCTAGGACACGGGGCCATCAGTATCCACTACGGGATTGAGCGCTGCCGTTGGCCTTTCGGTTCATCCGCCACCATCTCTGTTCAAGGGGCCTGACTCACCCTTGAAATTCCTAGACAACCTGTTGTCCGAATATGTCAGAGCAGCTCATCTAGGTTCGCCTGGGACAGCAGGCCGGGTATTCATCCGTGCCATTCTCACCAGGGTGTTTATAGTGTTGCTGTTTTTCGTCGTGTTATCAACACTCGCGCTTATCGTTAAGCAAGTCAAATCCGGTTGGATGAGACCAGTACACGATGGTTACCACTTGGAGGTAAAAATAAGCACATTTGATGTGTAGTCAGAGTTACAACACTGGGCATTGCCAAGTTAACGCCAATCAGAGTCTACCTTCGTGCTACAACACCCAACCATCTTCACACCGAAACAGCGCGCCGAAATAGGGTAAAAAAAATTAAAAACTAAAATTATTGAAATTGAAATTAAATAGAAAATATTGTGACCAACAAGCACACTAGGTATTCATCATTTGGTGTTGAATTTTGTTGAGCAGGGGACAATGAGAGATCGTCCATATACCATCAACCCCCAAGAAGTTACAATAATTAGGTTCAGGTGGTAGGAAAGAGTGTTGCCAAGAACCTATATATGTCGTATCTTCACTGCGATCAGCATTTTGGCGTCTGTATCTTGCGGCGCAACTAGGTTAGGTTAGTTTATGGTGGCTGCACACGATGAGCGTGCACACTTAGACGAGAAACGTCCGTCGGAGAATCACGTGGATCTTTCGACTTTTTCTAATATTTGTTTACCTAAGTGAACAATTCCGAGCTAACTATAAAGCTGAAGAAGTTTCTGACAGCTCACCTAGATTGTCAAGGAAGTAGTCTCCTTGATGGAGTCTTCTTTTGTTGGAGAGAGCTGGACAAGAGAAGAGATGGTGAGAAATATACTCCTCCTCCTCCTCCTCCTCGTTGTCCAAGCAATGCAGAAGTCATTGCTAAAGAGGCCTAGCCTAGCGGGCAGTGTTCTGTAAGGGCAACGATGATGGGACTGATGTCTGATCTGCGCCGCTCTATTAAGCAGAGAGAGCGTTTCTGGTATAACATGGCCAGAGTTGCCTGAAAATTAGAAACGTTGTGTCGGTTGTGTCGTTTATCTGCGGTTTACTGTCTCGATCGCATCCAATTTGATTAATGATTTCGCATGTAGGGAGGGGCATATCTAATGTTTCTACTAGCGTTAGAATATCAATGGCAGTGCCCTGTCTTCCAAGCTCATCCGCCTTACAGTTCCCTGGTATATCTCCGTGACCCAGTATCCAGAAGAGGGGAATGGTAAAGTGCTCCGCCCTCTCATTAAGGGATAGTCGACATTCTTGAGCTTCTTCGATCTGAATAAGATGGATACCAACGATTTGGTTGCCTTTTGGTTGTCCCTGAAGATGCCAATATTCAGCACAAGGCTTCTTTATTTACCATGATTTCCATCTGGAAAACGCTTCAATGATCAGTAAGGCGAAGGGATATGCTTAAGTTAAGCATCTCTGAAAAACCACCTCCATTCACCCAAAAGTGGTGAGAAAGTCAGTACAACTACACAGAGAACCGCATAGTGCAGACAAGGCAAGGTAATTCGAAGGTTGCCTGGCATCCGGATACTCCGTTAGCGACTGAGCATTTGGGAGGAGCTTCCTTCCGTCGATTATCGGCATGGATCGTTTAACACCTTAATCCAGCCCTTTAGTATTTTTTTTGTCCACGGAATGTATTGTAGATTTCCAACAGTCTTGCGGAGCCCCCTATCCGCCGCTTAGGGACATGCCCGATGAGAGATCAACTAAACTCCACACGGGATTACTGCCGACAAGACCGTTTACGTCGCTTGGAAGACGGCCTAACAGTCGCTTGAATGGGCTCAGTGGCGCGATGGTTAGTGCAGAAAGTCTGGGTTTGATTCCCAGTCGTAGCAACACCTGAATGATTTTTCACTGGTCCTCCTCTCGTGATGATTTGACAAATCATCCGAGTAGTATCAATTGTCAAGAATAGCCTATCTTAACTTAGCCGTTCGAAGTCGGCATAAAAAAGGAGGTCCCGCCATCGTACACACGCACACATGTGTGAAAAAGCTAGGCCTGGGTACTAACGAGCCTGTTGCTCCAAAAATTTGTTTTATTTGTTAGTCGCTTGAACAGTTGACACTGATTTTTTAAAGCAAATTTTGAAGTCCGACGATGTCTATTGTTGCATCTATGGAAAGAATAATCCACAGGAGGTCCAAGAGACTGTTTGGGTCGGCGTTTTCAACAAAACAATCATTGGGCCATTTTTTTAGGAGAAGCCCAAAAAGTCGATATCGGTGGAAGTTGGCTCATTATGTATGCCCACAAATGTTTGAAAAAAAGTCTAGAGCTACTGGTTTAAACAATACGATGCACCAAACCACACTGCAAGTCAAACAATCCAGTTTCTGCAACAAAAATTCCAAGGACGTATTCTGTCAAAAAAGCGACAATGACTCAGCACCTAGATCTATAGATTTGGGCCAACCGAACTTATTTTTGTGGGTTTGTTTGAAAAGCAAAGTTTATGCCAGCAAGCCTCTATCATTGACGAGCTCAAGGCAGATGCTCCAAAAATTTTTTGGAAAATGCTGCAAGAGGGGAATATTTTGCTTTTGGTCAATATAGGCGCCCACCTGATAAATGTTGGACTCAAAAACTAGTCCAAATAAATTGCAAAGGACCAAGTCAACTTAATTTACATTATATATGGAAATCGGCATCTTTTTTTTAAGTTATTTAATATATACATACCGACATAAGAGATGGCGCACTTTATTTAGGAGAAACCTGACACAAAGCTGATGTTTTTTTTTCTTCATATTTTTCATGTGCCAAATTCTGTTTTAATAATAGATTTATTGAGAGAAATCTGTCAATTGAAACGACGTATCTATCCGGCATTATATTGGCGTAACGTTCGTTATACAGCGTCGCTTCGATACGACATGTTGTTAAAAAGTTATGTATGTGGCGTGAAAACGATTTCGTTGTCCAAAATCGATCCCGTTTCTCATTCAATCTACTCTATTCAATCTAATACTACTCTCCACTTCACTCTCCACTGCGACTTATCAATACTTTCTGCCCTTTGGATGTACCCTCGTTCACACGTGGCAGGTCTTACTGGGTATTTTCAGGTAATTTCCCATCGCGTGTTATCGGTACCTTATACCTAATACTAGCAAATTCCAATTGGGTATACAAATTTTCACGATCATACCGGGTTTTCCGAAGCCACTTGTTACACTGTTTTAGAAAACCCCGGTGTCAATCCTGGACAACTATTTTCCGTCAATCAAATATTTGCCCCGAGTGCTTATGTTTAACTGATCGCGACCAATCCAAAAAAAAACCTAACTACACGAACTGTAGGAGAGTAAATATTTGTTGGGAGGAAGGACGGTACTGTACTCTCTCAGAACCAGTGAGCTTTGAGGACGAAGAAGAAGCGGACCTGTCAAAAACCAAATTTCCACGAACTGTGTTGGTGGTATCGCATGTGTAGCATGTGCTCAGGGCCTTTGCTGTTAGTGCCTCTGATGTTTGGGACATGTGCCATTGTCCCCTTCGTCCGTTGTTTACCGGTTTGACAGCTATCGGACAGTATGACAGCTGTGGTTACACACATTCAACCCAATCGAGGTAACCGTTCGAAACAATTTCCGAAACGAAAGTCAGTTAAAATCAGAACTCAATTTTCTTTCGAGAGTTATACGTTGCGGAACGAAATAAAAAAGCATACAATTGCGTTCGATTGATTCCGCAGCAATTCTTCGTTGGACAACTTAGTAGGAAATTCAACGCATAGCTGTCAAAAATTGTTGACATAACGCATATCAACGACGTGCGATCAGGTGCGTTACATTCAATCGGAATAACTGTTCGAAATGCTAATTGGAACGGTATACCTCAGTAGAAAATTCTCCGATTTCGAACATATCGGAGAAAATTTGCTTCCGAACGGATACCTCGATAAGGGAGATTGACAGTTGGACTGTCACTCTTGCCTTTCGTGTTACAGACATATTTGGTGTTTGGTGTCCGTATCTGGTGTCCCTGTTTGTTTTTGTTGTGGCGAGTGTGTTTTTGCATGGCTGTCCGCCTACTAAACAACTCGGTTACTCCTACGTTGCTTCAGTGCCGCCTTGGAGGAAAAGAAACCGGCTTGGTCTCATCCTTGGCCATCGAAATTAGCTTTTAGAGTTGCGGTTTTGTTGGAGGGTTGTATTTTAGGCCGTCCGATCCATGCCTCTGCCTATGCAGCTCCCCCATTGGGTGAAAAAGGAAACGACTACCCCTAGCATTTTTTTTTAGGTTGCGCCAGTGAGGTGTTGTTGACATGCATGATTCATATATCTGGTCCCGATATAGAATCCTTAGCCGAGATATTCCTACTTACTAAACCTCAACCTCGCATACAGACTTCGACCATTTCCCCAGCGGGATTGTCCGTTAGGTATTAATTCTCGAGGTCGGTTAGTAATTCATGCTATACGTCTAATGTTAGCTGCTTCTGGTCTTCTTACCTTTTACCTTTTACCTTTATTCTCCGCAGCTCATTTTGTAAAGCCGTTACAAAGTTACATACTGCCAGCCAGTTCACCTCCGACTGCAACCCAAAGTAGCAACGAATTGGGTGGACTTATTCTCCATGCCTTGAAGAGTGTACAATAAAAAACTGCATGCTCTATATCTTCGACTTTATCTGGATACTCTGAACAGAATGGTGAGGTATCGTCTCGAAGTCGTTGAAGTTACTTGGAACTGTAACAGACAGGAACTGTGTGATATTGTAGTTGCACTATCCATGCTTTCGTCTTCTCCAGTCATGGATTGTCGGTATCAGTAATTGTGTCCATCGGCCTTTCGTTGCATTCGCCCAACGAGCTTGCCACCTAGCTACTGATGCTGCGTTCTCTTCCAATTTGATTCTTTTGACTTCATTGGAACCCTTTTGGCTCAGAGTTCTTCTACTGTAGATGTTGCACATCTCGTCTTCCAGGATGTAGATAGGGACCATGCCTGCTATGATAAAGGCGCCCTCGTCTAAGGTGGTTCAAAAGCCGCTGATTATCCGTAGCGCGCCTTTTGGTCTCTTTTGTCCTTAGTGCATGCGCTCCGATTGGGACGGCATATAAAATAATTGAGGTGATGACTCTGGAAAGTAGAATCCTTCTTCCACCTTCCACCGATATTAGTCCAAATGCGCGAGAGAGCCCCCTGTATTCTCGATTTCTTTTGGGATAAATAATCTATACATGCTTTTTAGACTGGAGTTTGTTGTCTAGCATTGCCCCAAGGTATTTATCTGCTTCTTTTGACTTTATGACTTGGTTACCAACCTGGAAGGTGCGCATTCAACAGATGTCTACTTACTTACTAATCGGGCTCCGCCTGAGTCTCTGGCTGAGACACTACAGCCTTTCATCCTCTACGATCCCTGGCTCGCTGCTTCCAGTTGTCTAGACCAAGCGCTCTGGCATCGGCGATGGCTTGGTCTTTGAAACGGAGGTTCGGTCTTCCTTGCCTTCTCGAACCTGGGGACTGAGATTCGAAGATCCTCTTAGCTGGAGCATTATTGTCCATTCGCTCGAGCCAATGTAGTCGCTCGAGCTCATAGAGTTCGCGGTTGTATCTTCTCCTCCATTTGTCCTCCTCGTGCACAGGACCAAAAAACAGTTGTCTAACTGGTTACAATGACAGCTAGCTCTAGAACTACGGATAATATCCAATCCGAGTAATAACTTCGTTTGTAGCTAATTCTACTGCTCCGATCCGTCGTACATTATATTTCACAATCGCGGTCCTAAGACTGATCTCTGTGGGACTCCAACAGTGACGTTGTAATATTTCAACCCTTCTTTCGTTTTGGTGTGGGTTCCATGGATAATCATCTGCCAGTCGTCATCATCGTATTGGGGGTCATTGAGAAATCGACCTCCCTCACCAATCGAACCATTCAGAAGATTCACGACGGGACTTATGCTGCCCGTCTCGAATCTTCAACGCATAGATGTCAACATTTTCTTGACTTAACGCATATCACCGATGCACGATTATATGCGTTACATTTTGTCGGAAGATCTGTTCGAAATGCTGATCGGAAAAATTTTTTTTCCGAACGGATACCTCGATAAGTGTGATTGACAGTTGCCTTTGGACTGTCACTCTTGCCTAAGAGACATCGCCAGGTATCTTTCGTATTACAGACATATTTGATGATGTTCCGACTGTTTGGTGTCCGTGTCTGGTGTCCCTGTTTGTTTTTGTTGTGGCGAGTGTGTTTTTGCAAGGCTGTCCGCCTACTAAACAACTCGGTTACACCTCCGTTGCTTCAGTTGCACCTTTGGGGGAAAAGAAACCGTCTTGGTCTCATTCTTGGCCATCGAACTTAGCTTTTAGAGTTGCGGTTTTATTGGAGGGTTGTATTTTAGGCCGTCCAGTCCATGCCTCAGCCTATGCTGCTCCCTCATTGGGTGAAAAAGGAAACGTCTACTCCTATACATCGAACTTTTTTGCGTTTGCCAAAGAAAAACGACGGGACTGATGCTGTCCGTCGTGAATCTTCCACCGTCCGAGGGCTTCGACGACGGTCTATTCCCGTGGACCTCCTGTCGCACATTAATGTTGGTAGAGTTATTCCTGCTCTACCTAGGGCTGCACCATCAGGAGATTACCCTCACTCGCTAGTTGTACCTGTTTTTGATTGCATTCTCAGGATAACTGTCTACTGGAACCATGGCTGCCCACCACTTCCTCCAATTTCCTGGTTTGCAACCAAAAAGAGGGAACGAAAGGATTTAACAGAAGTTTGTGGACCAGTGTCTGATGGAACCATGGCTGCTCACCACTTCCTTTAAATTCGGTTTTTGCAACCACAGAAAACAGAGGCAATGAAAGGATATAAGAGGATATGTGTATCATTGGTGTATCAGTTACTTAATAAAGGTGTTGGCTATTTCGGTTTTGTCTTGATACTGTTGACGTTCCATAAATCTTTTCAACTTTTAAAACATTTAAACTCGCCAACTAATTTCCATTTGAAAAATAAACTAAATCGGAAATTCTTAAATGCCAACTAAGGTCAACCTGCTCCAAAAGATATAAAATTCCAAATGGGTATATGGGTATTGAAATTTCAAAAAAATGTTTTTTTAATGAAATGTCCTTCAATTACTCACTATGTCCTTAAGATAAAACTACCTGATACTCCATCAAGGCTTTTTTCGACGAGTCTCAACACAAGTTCACGTGTTAACACTGTGTGTACGAAAACCTTGTTCACAAGGTAACACTTTTCCAAAGGACACATGCACCCAAAGCTTTCGTTCCAAATGTTTGTACAAAACAAAGGAAAACAAAATCCAATCTCTATGTTTCGTATCTATCGCGCACAACACAGATATCCGCGATTATGCGCTACCCTATCACTCTCCGATAAGAAGTTTTCATTCAGACGACGACGGCGACGACGATGATGACGACCACCACCACCAACATAAATGTCCCGATTTTCCTCTGCTCAGTCACAACATTACCTGCCCTTGTTACAAGCATTTTCTTTTATAGGACTTTTCCTTTGTCCGACCGAAAAATTTTACAAGGTAACATCCAGCTGCTGGGCAAAAAATACAAAAAAAGCTTACCACCCCAAGCGCATTCTCACCACACGTTCCAAAAGGACCAATTTCCTTGGAAGGGTTGTATGTACGGAAAAGCGCGCATGTACCTGTGGAAAAATACTGGGAAAACTACAGGAAAAAAAAATTCCCAATTTTACTTTGAACACACTTTTCTACATTCCAATGGGGTGGGGGGTGAATGCTGACCATTCACAATCGCGATTGGAATGTGATATGGAACACAAGTTCCACACACACGTTGAATCGATTTGCAATGCAAAGTTGGGTGAGGGGAAGTTTCTCTTTTTCGCTCGAAAATTGGCACACACAAAATATCAATGTCAAGGGGGTGGCAAAAAGTGGGCGGCAAAAGCATAAAATCCTTGAAGGGGTAGGTTTGAGGTAGGAAGATGCATTTCTTGGAGGTTTTTATCCATTTTTTTGGAACCTTCACTTTTGTAAGTTAGTATTTGCCATCGATTCCATATGGTGGAGTCTTGTGATTTCCAAATAAGAATTTTGAAGCCCCCCCTCACGAAGTAACACCAAGTCAATGTTGTAGTTCTGTGTGTTTTTTTTTTTTTTTGGGGGCTACGGATTTTGTTCCCTCCATCGCACTAGCCTACTCTCGTTCGTATGTGTTTGTCTGCGAAAAGGGAAAATTATATTGGAAATGCCATTTACATGTATACACGGTGGATGTGTATGGTGTATAGCGAATTTTCATATTTCTGCACCTCAATATAAATAGAAATCGAAGGGAAATTAGTTACCATCGAACTTTAAGGCCGTGTAAACATTTACCATCTGCCGGGCGGAATTGTAAAAAAAAAAAATAAATTAACTCCTGCACAGAAGGAAGGGAATCTTTTTTTTTTAAATAAGGATTCGCCATTCCAACACGAACGAAACTGTGTCTATCGGAAATTGGATCCTCTTTTCGTGAAAAATACTTTTTAAAAAAAAGGAAAACATTTCAAGTCACGACAGAGAAAATACCTGCCTTCTGGGGTAAATCGCATTTCGATTTTCCAATGTGCGTGTTATCTTGTGTGTCTGGTGCGCCTTGTCATCCTGAAAAATGAATGAAATCCTTTGACCAAGGTTAGGGAAGTGCAAGGAGAATAATATGAAAAGTTGTATTTTTTTGTTTTTCTAACCAAAAAAAAAAAAAAAACATCTCTGTGTCGTGAAAAAAAAAAAATTTCCAACAGACTTCCGTTCCGTTTTCGTTTCGTAGAAAATGAATTTTCTCTTCGGGGTTACGGAAAATTCGGTTATTCATTCGTGCGCTAACAAAAACTGATAAAATCAACGTCCTGGCGTATTTTTAGCGAAAACCAATTGCGTTTTCTTTTTGTGTGTCCTTTCGATTGAAAAACGTACAACTTGCGAACGGAAAAAGTCTAAAAATAGTACCTGGCGTTCTTTTCTTTTTTTTATTCGATTCCTCTGTTCAATCTGGTTGGTGTCCTTTTTGGCGAAAATAGACGCGTTAGTGAAATTTCCTTTCCATTAAATGAAGACGACATGGCAGAGTGTAAATGAAAGTGTTTGCTTGTTGTAAAAAATCGCCACTAAGAGAGGTGCACATATTCAAAAAAAAAATTAAGGCAATCTGTGTCGTTTTTTTTGTGTTTTTTGAGGAAAAAGTTTGTTTTGATCCTTGAAATAAAAATCACCATATGCTTCGATTAATGTAAATAAAGTGAAAATAAAAAGAATAAAAATTTAAGTGAAGTGCTATAGCAAAAAATAAATAATATAAAAATAAAAATAAACCCTTTTTGGATTAAATGCACAAAGGACTACTCCCCCCAGACATCCCTTCAAAATAGGACCAAGTATTCTCAGTAAAAACGAGGAGGTAGGACAACTGTAGACATAGCATGTTTTTTTTTATTTTATTTATTATTTTTATAAATAAAATTAAAAAAAAAAACGATTATTAGAAAATTATCACCAAGTCTCACAAAATGCTTTTCAGTTAGACATCACTTTTTTTCTCATTATTTTTTGTACTTAGGAGCTGTATGGGTTTGATAATATTGAATGGATAAATTATATTTTAGCTTCGCTGTATTGCTAACACTATATACAGAAACTATACAAGCGAATTGAAATATATTTGCGCTTTAGCCAAACAACAGAACAATATTCGCAAAAACACACTAAATGCACAATTTTATTCACGTGTACACTAGGGTTTTTTTTTTTGTCTAGATGGGAGGTTTAGTAAAATTTATTTTTGATTTAGGTAGGTCGAATAAATTTAGTTATATATATTTATTTACATTTAAATAATCAGAAATTATAAAATTGTATTTCTAGTTAATTAATATTAACAAAAATCCCATTAAATTTATTATTGTGAACTATTTTTGCATATCTCTAGTATAATGGACGTTTTTCTAAATTATTGGGCCTTGCTTTAGATTCGTCAAATCTAAAGAAAATATGTACATTCAGGGGTTCCAACCAGGATGTATATTTTCTATTTTCATGTAAACATATGTACGTACATACTATATTTTCAATTGTGAACTGATATTTTTTTAAAACGTTGATTCCATACGTGGAAAACATTTTTGTAAGGAGCATTTTTTTAGTCTGAGGCTTAGTTTTGGAATTTAACTCATGCTCAATGGGGTTCCAACCAGGATGTATATTTACTATTTTCATGTAGACATATGTACGTACATGCTATATTTTCAATTGTGAACTGATATTTTTTTAAAACGTTGATTCCTTACGTGGAAAACATTTTTTAAAGGAGCATTTTTTTAGTCTGAGGCTTAGTTTTGGAATTTAACTCATGCTCAATGGGGTTCCAACCAGGATGTATATTTTCTATTTTCATGTAGACATATGAACGTACATACTACATTTTCAATTGTGAACTCATAATTTTTTAAAACGTTGATTCCATGCGTGGAAAACATTTTTGTAAGGAGCATTTTTTTAGCCTGAGGCTTGGTTTTGGAATTTAACTCATGCTCAATGGGGTTCCAACCAGGATGTATATTTTCTATTTTCATGTAGACATATGAACGTACATACTACATTTTCAATTGTGAACTCATAATTTTTTAAAACGTTGATTCCATGCGTGGAAAACATTTTTGTAAGGAGCATTTTTTTAGCCTGAGGCTTGGTTTTGGAATTTAACTCATGCTCAATGGGGTTCCAACCAGGATGTATATTTTCTATTTTCATGTAGACATATGAACGTACATACTACATTTTCAATTGTGAACTCATAATTTTTTAAAACGTTGATTCCATACTTGGAAAACACTTTTTTAAGGAGAATTTTTTTTTAGTCTGCGGCTTAGTTTTGGAATTTAACTCATGCTCAATAGAGAAACATATATTTCTGTCAATTATAATTCAGAGTTTACTCCGATTTGGTGAGTTTTAAAAACGTGTAATACAATCCAGTTGTGAATATGTCCATCAGTGAAAAATATTATTTCTTAGATTTTAGGAATTATCAACAGCTCTGAATTTATATATTGCGAAATGATCTTCATAGCAATTAAAAATAATATTAAGTAAGGCCCATTCAGTTGTGCAAACAAATAACTAACTGCAATATAGTTCACAATATTAAATTTATTAAAAAATAAATAAATAAAATATTTGATATATTTTAACCAAATTATTTGTATGTTAGCCGATATAGAATTTAAAAAAAAATGATTCACAATAATTTACTTTTTTTCGTTGTTCAAGTTGGATCTAGTAAAATAAATAAAGCAACTAACTTTAATTGTATTAACACTTTTTGTTAATATATACAATCTTACGATAACTGTTGTTGCTCCTTTTAGTACTATTAGTAGTTAGCAATATTTATTTATATCAAGTGATTCTGGTTATAATTTTTTTTGGAGGGATCCTGGAAGGAATAATCATCGAAAGACATTGAAGAGGTATTATCGCGAGGGTCCCTTCTGCAATAGTGAGGGACTATAACAAAAAAAAACCTTCCGAAGACTGACTTTTGTGTGTCTTCAAGGAAATTATTTTTTATTTATATTATTTTAGTTAGAGCTATAACATTTTAAAGAAAAGCGGCCGTTGGTTGCTCGGATTTCTAAGAGTTTTATTTTAAAATTTTCTTTAGTATCTTTCGCTACAGAGGTTTGACCCGTCTTAGTCTCCTGATTACATCGTCAGTTCTTAATAGCTGTGCTATTTCTAAATTTACATGGTTAGGAACCCTAGCTGTGTGTCTAACAGCTTCTTTTTTAGCTTCATCATCAACTGCTGATCTGCCAATTTTAAGTCCATTGTGAAATATTGTTTACTGCTTTTTGAAGCTTTTTTGTAGCTATTTCGACAGTTTCTCCTACAGAAAGTATATCAGTACCATCTGCAAAGGTAGCTAGAGTGATTTCATCACTTTCTGGTTGATCACTAGATAATAATAGATATACTGCTAGACCTAGAACACTGCCTTGAGGTATATCAGCCTTAATTTCTCTTAATGTTGAGTACGTTGTTTCTTGTTAAGTGGCGCTACAGTCCGGGGTGAACTTGGGCCTCAACTGCCTCCAGTTGTACACTCCAATCCAAGTTGGTTGAGGTCGGTTTCTACTTGTGAGCGCCACTTAAGGCGAGATCTTCCTCTGCTGCGTCCAACGTCTGGCAAGGAATCGAAGACTGCGAGCCGGAGTATTTGTGTCCATTCATTCTACATGTCCTAGCCATCTTAAACCAATGCAAAGTTTTTTTTACTAAGGGCATGTCGCTGTACACCTTGTATAGTTCTTGGTTGAATATTCGTCTCCATAGCCCTTCAACGCAAACGGGACCGAAAATTTTTGGAAGAATTTTTCTCTCGAATCGACCAAGGATTTCTTCATCCGCTTTCGATACGGTCCATGCTTCAGCGCCGTAGAACAGGACTGGGATGTGCAGGGTCATATATAGAATCTCCTTAGTAGTTCGAGGGAGGGCTTTACTACTAAATTGCCTTCCTAACCTGAATTCTTCGTTTGATTTCTGACGAGATGCTGTTGTCAGAGTTAATAGCGGAGCCGAGCTAGACAAAGTCTCGTACTACCTCAAAGTTATATCCTCTGGTGTTTGCTCGGGAGTTTCGCACAATCCTCTCAAGAATCAAATTAAAGAAATCACATGACAGCGCATCGCCTTGCCTAAATCCTTTTTTGGTATCGAATGTGTCGGTAAGGTCGTTTCCGACCCTGATGGTGCAGCGAGAATTCTTCATCGTCAACCTACACAAACGGACGAGTTAAGGCGGTATACCAAAACTAGACATGGCTCTATATAGTTCGTCTCTATAAATGATGTCGTATCGGCTTTGAAATCGATGAATGGGTGGTGGGTATCGATTTGGACTTTTTGGGTTTTTTCCAGGATCTGCCGATCTGAAAATTTGATTGGTTGTGGACTTTCCCGGCCTAAGACCACACTGATAAGGGACGATCAGGTTGTTGGTAAACTCTTTCAGGCGTTCGGCAGATAGGATCTTGTAGGCGATGTTGAGGAGACTTATGCCTCTGTAGTTGGCGCAGTTCAGAGGGTCTCCTTTTTTGTGGATCGGGCAAACGATGCTGAGGTTCCATTCTTCAGGCATATTTTCATCCGACCAGATTTGGCTTATGAGTTGGTGGATGTTACTAACCAAGTCATCTCCGCCGGCCTTATAAAGCTCAGCGGGAAGGCCGTCATTTCCGGCAGCCTTATTAAGCTTGAGTTTAGATATTGTTATCCTCACTTCACTTAGGTCGGGTGGTTGGCAGTTTTCGCTGTCGTTGCCAATATTAAATGCTTCGTTCTGCCTGACAGCGGAATGTTGTTCGTTATCGCCGTTTAACAGTCTGCAGAAGTGGTTCTTCCATATCCTCAGCATCGACTGTGTCTCAACTACGATACTTCCTTGTTCATCTCGACTGAATTCTGTTCGAGCCTTGTATCCTTGGCTTTGACGTTTTACACTTTGGTAAAACATGTGGAAATCGTTCCTGGATTGACACCTCTCTATATCCTCGATCGCGCGCTTTTCTTGCTCTTTTTTCTTCTTGCTGAAAAGCCGATGTTCTTCCCTTCTTCTTTGCCTATAGAGCTCAATGGCAGCTCTCGTCTTCACCTGCAGCTTAGCCTTGTAGGCCTCGTTCTTGGCTGCGAGCATCTGTCGGCATTCCTCATCAAACCAGGGGTTTCTTGCTGGTGGCCGCGAGAAACCTAGCACATCAGTTACGGCTGATCTAATGGCTTGTTGCCATCGTTGCCCTTGTTCTTCGACATTAGATGCTGGTGGTATGGTGTGAATAGAGAGGTTAAGGGATACGCGTTGCGCGAAGATCTTGGCGGTCTCTGGCGATTGCAGGCTTTCGACATTCAATTTTTTCACAGTATTTCTGGTTTGTTGTGGTGTGGTGGTTGTATGCATCCTTACATTACCTACAACAAGGTAGTGGTCCGAGTCAATGTTAGCCCCTCGGAATGTTCGGACATCCAAAATACTGGATGCGCACCTACTGTCTTTCGTAATGTGATCAATTTGGTCGACCGTTCGTTGATTCCAGATCCGGCCGCCATGTCCCCTTATGGATATCGAGGTGAGGAAACCGTGAGCTGGCTATAGTGGCATTTCGTTCCGTAGCGAAGTCAATTACCCTAAGTCCGTTACCAGACGTGTTGTCGTGTAGGCTTTGCTTTCCGACAATACTTCTAAAGATGTCTTCTCTTCCTACCTTTGCGTTAAAATCTCCCTGCACGATTTTAACTTCGTACTTTGGTAGTCGGTCATGGGTTTTGTCGAGGAGCTCTTAGAAACAATCCTTAGTTGTATCATCTTTTTCCTCCGTCGGGGCGTGAGCGCATATAAGGCTTTTGTTGGCGGATTTTGTCTTGATACGGATTGTAACAATCCGTTCGCTAATGTCTCGAAAACAAAAGACTTCTTGCCTAAGTCTGGCACTAATAGCAAATCCGCATCCGAATAGTAGCTGTTTCTGCTCACTTTAACACGGTCCGTAGTAGATGTCCAAGTTTTTAATCCTATTTTTGCCCGACCCATCCCTTCGTATTTCCTGAATGGCAGTAATGTCTGCTTTGTAGCAGTTTAGGGCTTCCGCTAGTTGTTCGCTGCACCCCTCCAGTTTAATGTTCTCACATTCCAGGTGCAGATACGAACGTCGTTGTCCTTTTTTCGTTTAGCATGGTCGTCAACAATAATATCAGTTCTTTCCGAGGCTATTGGTTGCTTCGTAACACAATCTTTTTTCCGTGTATGGGTAGCTTACCCAAAGCACAACCCCCAACCTGGAGGGCCAGGCCCTTGTTTTGACCCTAGGACAGCGGGCCGGAAAAAATACCGATGTCAGTAGCCCATTTTGGGATATGAGCGCTGCCGTTGACCCATTAAGGGCTCCTCCGCCACCAACTCTTTTCCAACACCCTGGCTCAGTATTGGAAATCCCTATAGACCTGGTGTTCAAATATGTCGAAGCAGCGCATATAGAGATTTCACTACCAGTTCGATCAAACTGGAGCTGTAGGCGCCACCGTTGACTCCATCTAGGGAATTCCTCCGCTGCCGCCTGAGAGTGAGTGCCTTAGTGAGAGGACACTCCTCCCCCCTCTCTCGTTTGCTGCCACCAACGACCTTCCACAGGGGTTTAATACCCCATCTCCAGTCTAGGTACTAGGCACCCACCAGTCACCAGCGAGGAGGTGAGAGTAGGAGTTGATAGTGAGAGGCTAGAGTGAGAACGCTTGTGTCCTCATATAATCGCATCACTATCCTTAAATCCTCGTTCTACAACATCCAACTGAATGGAGATATAAAACTTTGAACGCTTCGTTGTTAGTTTCCCTGATTAGTCGTAGATATTAAAAAAAAAAACATTTCCGCATACACCCACATGAAAAGGCTCTGTTATGAGTGTTTTTGTACTAGATTTTTCAATTGCTTCCAGTTTCAGTTAAATGCTAACTCAATCTCCAGGAAGGTTTAGAGTTTCCCCACTAGAAGTTCCTCCCCATACAGCCAGCGTCGATCTATTCATAAAAATGAAAAACCCTTTAAACCGCTCATAGACTAGATCTAAATTACAAAATCGAGGCTAATCCGACGTAAATCCGCACAAATATTTCCCCTTGCAACAACAACTACAGACAGCAACGCACCCTCATAAGATGGAAAGTATCCTTAACGGCCTGTCGCACTTGCCACCCCACGTGGCAATGATTTTCCTTTCTTTTTACAAGTGCGTTCATTTGCCAAAGGTAAACATAGACTGCCCTTGCTAATCGGCAAGTAGGACTCAATAATTGGATACATGAAGCTTAAATTGGCCAGCAAATTATTTCTTCGGATTGCTTTGTTGGCACCCCTATTCATTAGGGGCGCAGTGTGGGTGACAGCCACGAGCACGAAGACCCAACCGATGGGGGGCAAGACACATAATGGTAGTAGATTTTCTATTGCCTCATTTAAGGGTCAATGTCACTGCAACACAATACACACTTAAAATAACACAGGGATCATCGTTTTTTTTTGCAATCTTGTCCCTCGGTTTTTTCTTTACCATATGAAGAAATAAACCCCTTTCACCAGTTCCAATAACCAGCGTGAGTTCTCAACCCCTAACACAAAGGCTGGGAAGCATAATATAAGAGTCTCCATTAAGCAATAACTCAATGGGGGGTTTCTTTGCAAATTGACAATTGATGGGGTGGACGGTATTGTTGTGTGCCTTCTAATGCAGTTGACCGTTTTCCTTGGAATATTGAAATGAATTTCAAATTTAAGGGTGAGATCTGGGATTTGTCAATCTTCTGGGTTCTTGTTGGAATTAGCCAGTGGAGTCGTAAAACTAAATCAATGAAACTTTGAATTTCAATAAGAAATGGAATGGGTTTGAGAATTAGATAAGGGTTGGAGTTGAAACGGGACACGTAACACGTTTCACATGAACTGAAAGGATTTATTTTACTGGTGCGATGCTTTGTCTGCTCTATGTTGCATATGTCGATTTGGCTGTGGTCACCGACATGGGAAGAAATAACAAAATATGACGTCTTTGCTGACGTAGGGTCGATTGCATTGATGATGGAGCATTCTCCATTTTGTTTTTGTTGATTTAAAAAAAGTGTTTTTAACTTTTTGTAATAATTGTCTTTAGAAAAATGTTAATCACCAGTGAATCTTGTTTATCTTGTTCGCATATAAAGGATCTTTCATTAACCGTTTCCTATCTTTAAATTTAAAAAGAACAAAGTGTGTGTGAGATATCATCGCAATTTTTTATTCGTTTTAAAGGCTTATCGCCGCCATATTGTATGGAATATAACTTACTGACTTACTTACTTATGTGGAGCTACAGTCCGGTATGAACCTGGGCCTCAACCAACATTACTTACTTACTTATGTGGCGCTACAGTCCGGAGTGAACCTGGGCCTCAACCAACATGCCTCTCCAATTAGCCCGGTCCTTAGCTAACTGCCTCCAGTTGCGCACTCCAAGTTGGTTGAGGTCGGTTTCCACTTGTGCGCGCCACTTAAGGCGAGGTCTTCCTCTACTGCGTCCGACGTCTGGCTCCATACGTTCGACATGTCCTAGCCATCTTAAACATCCAATGCGGAGTTTTTTGACCAGGGGTATGTCGCTGTACAGCTCGTATAGTTCGTGGTTGAATCTTTGTCTCCATAGCCCGTCAACGCAAACGGGACCGAAGATTTTTCGAAGAATTTTTCTCTCGAATCGACCAAGGATTTCTTCATCCGCTTTTGATACGGTCCATGCTTCAGCGCCGTAGAGCAGGACTGGGATGATCAGGGTCTTATATAGGTTCTCGTTATTAGTTCGAGTGAGGGCTTTACTACTAAATTGTCTTCTTAGCCCGAAGAACCAGCGGTTGGCAAGAGTAATTCTTCATTGAATTTCTGACGAGATGTTGTCAGAGTTAATAGCGGAGCCGAGGTAGAGAAAGTCCCGTACTACCTCAAAGTTATATCTGTCAATGGTGACGTTCTGTCCAATTCGTCGATGTTGTGTGTCATTTCGTGTTGACAGCATATACTTAGTCTTACCCTCATTTACTGCTAAACCCATTTTTTCCGCTTCCTTCTCTATACTAGCAAACGTGGCTATGACATCACGTTGAGTCCTACCAATGATGTCAATATCGTCGGCGCATGCTAGTAGTTGCACCGATTTTTGGAAAATTGTGCCTCTGGTGTTGGCTCGTGAGTTTTGCACAATCCTCTCAAGAATCAAATTGAAAAAGTCACATGACAGCGCATCGCCTTGCCTAAATCCTTTTTGGTATCGAATGTGTCGGTGAGGTCATTTCCGACCCTGATGGACCAGCGAGAATTCTCCATCCAGTTTGGGCGGTATACCAAAACTAGACATGGCTCTGTATAGTTCGTCTTTATAAATGCTGTCGTATGCGGCTTTGAAATCGATAAATAGGTGGTGGGTATCGATTTGGACTTCTTGGGTTTTTTCCAGGATTTTTGCCAGGATCTGCCGGTCAATTTGTTGGTAGACAGTATCAGGCGTTCACATATTACGGCAGATACGGTCTGGTAGGCGATCTTGAGGAGACTTATGCCTCTTCAGTTGGTGTAGTTCAGAGGGTCTCCTTTTTTGTGGATCGGGCAAACGAATCTTTCTTCAGGCATACTTTCATCCGACCAGATTTGGTTTATGAGTTGGTTGATGTTACATACCAAGTCATCTTCGCCAGCTTTATAAATCTCAGCGGGAAGGCCGTCATTTCCGGCGGCCCTATTAAGCCTGAGTTTAGATATTGCTATCCTCACTTCACTTAGGTCGGGTGGTTAGCAGTTTTCACTGTCGACCCCAATATTGAATCTGTCGTTGTGCCTTACAGCGGAATGTGTTTTTTTTTTTTTTTTTGGATTCTGACCTGCCTAAGCAGTAATAGGTACACACATCGACCTTAAAGATCTATTGTGCTTGCCGTCAGATGCTTTTTAGGTTAGTAGCGCTTCTTCTTTCCTAATGTAGCTGATAATAATTTCAGCCGAAGATTTCCTCAGTTCTTCGGGACTTAAAAATTCCCTGAAGAAAGATTCCCTTCTCATACCGTAAAGGGCCGGGCATTCACATATGATATGCTCGGCCGTTTCGTCTTCGTCTAGACATAGTCTGCACTCCGGTGAGTCGACTAGACGCATTTTGTTTAGGTGATATCGCAGACCATGATGACCAGTTAGGTAGCCTACTAAGTTTTTGATATCGTGCCTGCGAAGATTTAGTATCTTGTTGGCATCTAATTTGAAGGGCTGAATAGCTCTTTTGGCCTGTCTTAGGCCTGGGATGTTTCCCCAGTATGAAACACATGTGTTTCGTTCCCAGTTTTTTATGACTAGATTTATGGCTGATTTGGGGATTGCACAGAAGGGTTCAGGTCCAATGAAGGGGGTTTCGGAACCTTTTCTGGCTAGTTCATCAGCTTTTTCGTTACCTTCAACTCCCTTATGTCCGGGGACCCACCATAGTCTGGTTTTGTTCCTGGAGCTGAGTGTTTGGAGGGACTTGAACCAATGTAGTATTGATTTGTAGTCAATAATGTGTAAGCTAAGGGCTTTTATAGCTGCTTGACTGTCCGTGAATATAGAGATGTTGGCGCCTTTAATAGCTGAGTTGTGTATTAGGTTTGCGCATTCTTTTATGGCATGGAGCTCAGCTTGGAATACACTAGGGTTTTTTCCCATAGGTATTGAGATGTTTTTATTTGGTCCGTATATGCCAGCTCCTACCCCTGAGTCCATTTTAGAACCATCCGTATACCACTTTGTTGCCGTTTAGGCAGTTTGGTGGGTTGTTGCTACACCATGCTTCTCTGGTTGTGATCTCCGTTGAGAATCTGAATCTAGTGTCTTTGGTAAGCGGTCTGTAACCGCACAGATCATGTCAAGTTCTGGAAGTTCGGATAGAAGTTCAATTAGTTTTAGATGTTCACTAATGTTTAATTCTACTGCTTGTGTCAAACTTGCTGAGCTGCGAATTGCCACTTTTTTTATATAAATGTTCGAGGGGTGTTAGTCCTATTAAGGCTTCCAGCGGAATGTTAGTCGTCATCGCCGTTTAACAGTTGCAGAAGTGCTCCTTCCATATCCTCAGCATTAACTTGTGTCTTGGTACTGTAAAAATGTGTCTCAACTTCGATATTTCCATGTTCATCTCGACAAGTTTCTGTTCAAGCCTTGTATCCTTGGCTTTGACGTTTTGCACTTTGGTAAAACTTGCGAACATCGGTCCTGGAGTGGCATCTCTCTATATCCTCGATAACGCGCTTTTCTTTTTTTTTTTTCTTTCTGAAAACTAGGTGTTCTGCCCTCCTTCTTTACCTATAGAGCTCAATCGTAGCTCACGTCTTCTAGGCCTCGTTTTATGCTGCGAGCCTCTGTCGGCCCTCTTCATCAATCCAAGGGTTTCTTGTAAGAGGGCGCGAGAAAACAGCACACCGGTTGCGGCTGATATAAAGGCTTGTTGGCATCGTTGCCCATGTTCTTCGATATCAGATGAGGCGTCAAGCTGCAAAAGCCCCACACAGTCCGTTTTCCAATTACTTACTTACTTACTTATCGGGCTCCTGACCCGTGAAGAGTCTCTGTTTGAGACACTTCAGCCATCCATCCTTTTCTATCCCCGGCACGCTGCTTCCAGTAGTCCAGACCAAGCGCTCTGGTATCCGCGATGACTTGGTATTTGAAACGGAGGTTCGGTCTTCCTTGTCTTCTCGAACCTGGGGGCTGGGATTCAAAGATCCTCTTAGCTGGGACATTATTGTCCATTCGCTCGATGTGGACGAGCCAATGTAGTCGACGTGTTTTGGCTTATTAGACTACATCCACATCTTAGTACAGCTCATAGAGTTTGCGGTTGTATCTTCTCCTTCATTCGCCCTCCTTGCAGTATTTTTCCTTCGAAAGAGCAAAGTATCAGCTCTTCCTTCTTACTTAACGTCCAGCACTCGCCGCCATAAAGCAGAATTGGCAGGATTTTTTCGTTTTCCAATTGAAAACGTCAAGCTAGCATAGGTCCACACGAGTCCTTTTCGATGAAAAAGAATCTAAAACCTTGCTTTGTGCGTTGTTAACGATCATATGAGGTGTCAAGCTAACATAGGCGCACATAGGTCCTGTTCCATGAAAAATTACCTAAAACATGACCTAGTGTGTTGTTAAAGCTTAGACAAGACGTCTAGTTGGAATGGCCTTACACTGGCCTTTTTCCATGAAAAAGAACCTAAAACCTAGCTTTGTGGGTTGTTAAAGATCAGGTGAGGCATCAAGCTGGCATACCGTGTAGGTCTTCCATGAAAAAGGAACACGACGGGCAAAGACTTACAAGCATGTAACTGATATTTGTAAGTCTTTCTCGTGTTTTCAGGTTTGGCTGGTGTTGGAGGGAATTTCTCATATAAGGCTGCTATCTCTAAGATAACTTGATGTCACAACTCCATTCTGGTAGATCCGTTTCATAGGGGTAACCACTACGGGTGGCTTCAGTTAAATTTTGAGATCATTCGTCACTATCGATGTTTATTAAGCCTGACTAAAGCTAGAAATTCCTATATGGCCTTAAAATAAATTTTTCTGGCGCAACAGGATCGATAGTATCCAGGTTCTAGGTTTTCTCACCACTATTCCGTGTGTAATTCTTGCACGATGACGAAATTTTCTGTTTTATGACGAATCCAAATGGTTGTGTTAAGATAAGGCTTTTTCTTGACAATTGATACTCTTCGGATGCTTTGTCAGGACATCGCGACAGGAGGACTAGCGATAAACCATTTAGGCGTTGCTACTATATGACCGACTGTTTGAATATGTCAGAGTACCTCATATTACTTGTTCACTTGGTGCAGTCGAACTGGTACTCTAAACCCCATAGTTGACAACTTTTTGAGGAATTCTTCCGGTGCCGCCTGAAAAATGCAACAAAACAATATTTGACAGTTGGGGTGGTGATAAAGCCCTTCGATGTATAGGTCCGTTTGTGTTTTGTAGTTCTAAATTTTAAGTTATCCGCGATGTTGGTACCCTGAACATGTTCTCCATAGCTATAGTACAACTTGACCATCCATGTTATCCTATCCCTTGATTGGTGGTGATTTTGAAGTCCTACTCCTTAACCCATTTCAGACATACCCCCACGTTTAAAGTCCCCCCTCAGAGTAACTTTGTGTTTTGTTGGGGTTCTTGTAAAAAAAAAATGCCCAGCTCTCGACCACCTACTAAGTGACCATGGCTGAAATAAAGCCGAACCTCTATTCACTTTACAAACTAGCTAGACAAAGAAAGACCTGAATGAAAAGAGACTGTCAGCACACAAAGCCTGAATAAATATCCCTGGCATACTTTCGACTTGCCTGCCGTCTATTCTGCACGCACACACTTTACTTGGCATCGGGGGGTATAAATCAATGAAGGTCGATACTGTGTGTGTGTGTATGGTGTGGTGAGCAGAAAGTCTTTCTTACACTAAGCCAAGGTTTCCGTAAACTAAATCACTTCCGTTGCTTTAGCTTTTTTTTTTTTTTGTCTCATCCTTTACCGTTGCGAGTGCTGTTTTCGTGTACGCGCCTATGTGGTGCTGTTCGCTTTGACGCTTCAAAGCAACACACTTCCACTCAATTTTGCTTTGAAGAAGATATTTGCCTCCAACCATGATACCCACCCCCACCCCCTAATATTGCACATGTGTGTGTGTGTTTTTTTTAATTCTCCTCTTCCGATTCTGTCGCTTTTGACTTTTCATTTCTAGGTGTGTGTACTCACTCTTTCGACGGAAAGTACCTTGTCTCGTCGCATGCACCCATACCTACTTAAGTTGCGATTAGTTGTGGGTGGGAGTCTAGAAGCTCAATGCAATATTGCATATTGCGTATGTTTTTACCTCCTGCCCATTTCCTTCTTCGTTATTCGAATATAAAAATTCAACCAAGACCGGGTGTAGTTTAAGTTCCTTTTTGTGGTGCAAATTAGCATCTTTTTGGGAGAAGTCCTTGCGATTTTCGTGGCATAGTCCTTTTCTACACCCCCTGACCGTCTACTGCCCTATTGAAATGGATTTCCTTGTTCGATTTTGAGAAAAAGTATGTTAAGTGGAGGAAGGACGAGAATATGTAAATAAAATTGAAAAAAAAATCGTTCAGAGTGTAGTGTTGGGCGAAGGACCTCATCGGGCGCGGACAAGATGAAGAAGGAGAAGGAATTATAATTTCTTTTCTCTTTACAGGCAGGGACAGAAAATCAATATTTAACATAACTAATGGAAGACAGATTGTGTGTGTGTGTGTGTCCTGCTTTGTAAGGCGCTATGTAGTTGTGTGCTCAATTATGGTTCTTCTTAATTAGGGGTTAATGGAATTCTTCTTCTTCTTCTTATTCTGGTAAACTTTTCTTGTTCTTCTTATACTTGTGGCAGGCTTTAGATTTTACGAGGATATTCCGCTTTGGTCTATATTTCGCTTATATTGCATTGGGACAAGGAGCATGCAGTGTACAGACGATATTGCTATATGATTGTGTTTTGGGAGAGACATCTGATTTAAATTTTCCATTTCCTCGGGAGTAGACATGCAAATTTAAGGGATCCGATTAAGGATTCCATTCTAATGAATGCAATGCCGGTTTAATCGATTGATATTCGGGCGGATTTATCCTTATATACTGCCCATGTATCTTTGTGGCTGTTGTGGCCAAAGATTGAGTTTTAAAGATCGTGGCAACAACTGCACAGCTAGTTCTCTTTTTTTTTAAACACAGGGGATACCAAGTGTAATCAAGTTTGAAGTCCCATAAAAATGTGTGACAATTTTCTGGACCACTGAATGTCATCGTGACATTTGAATGATGCTTTGAGAGTGTGATTCCAACGCTCAAGAAATCCGTTTGCTTTAGGGTTCTAGCCTGTGGTACGGTGATGTTCTATTCAAAGGCGTTTGCAGAGTTTGTTGCATGCCTGACTCGAATTGTGAGCCTCGGTCGGTGACGATGATTGAAGGTATTCCGTAACGCGAGAACCAATTTGTGAACAGGGCGTTCGCCATTATTTCCGCCATTATGTCGGCGATTGGGATTGCTTCCGCCCAGCGCGTTCATCTGTCGATTACAGTAAGGAAATATCGAATACCTTCTGAAGGTCGATATAGATTTCATCGAATCGCTTGGAAACCGGAGGGAAATCTCCGATTGGTCTTCAGATATGTTTTGAGATTTTTGACCATTGGCAGGCTTTACACGCTTTGGCCCAATCTCTATTGATTCCTGGCCAGATGAACTGTTTGGTAACTGCTTTGACAGAAGCTCGTACCCCTTGATGGGCTAGGCCATGAATGGTTTCGAAAATAGATTTCCGAAATTGTTTAGGGTCATATGGGCGTGCTTGATATTGAATGCTTCGAAACGCAGAGCCGTTTTAGAGCAGCGCCAAATTTGCAGCTCCTGATCATTTGTTTGGCAATCGCTAAACTTTGAAAGTCAGTTTGTGTTGGCATTGTTATTTCGTTTAATCGCGATCTGGCTAGGAATCGAAGACTCTGCGAGATGGAGTATTGGTGTCCATTCGTTCTACAAGTCCTAACCATCTTAAACGTTCAATGCGGAGTTTTTTTGACCAGGGGTATGTCGCTGTACAGCTCGTATAGTTCGTGGTTGAATCTTCGTCTCCATAGCCCGTCAACGCAAACGGGACCGAAGATTTTTCGAAGAATTTTTCTCTCGAATCGATCAAGGATTTCTTCATCCGCTTTTGATATGGTCCATGCTTCAGAGCCATAGAGCAGGACTGGGATGATCAGGGTCTTATATAGGATCTCCTTAGTAGTTCGAGTGAGGGCTTTACTACTAAATTGCCTTCTAAGCCCGAAGAAACAGCGATTGGCAAGAGTAATTCTTCGTTTGCTTTCTGACGAGATGTTGTTGTCAAAGCTAATAGCGGAGCCGAGGTAGACAAAGTCCCGTACTACCTCAAAGTCATGTCTGTCAATGGTGACGTTCTGTCCAATTCGTCGATGTTGTGTGTCTGTTCGTGTTGACAGCATATACTTAGTCTTACCCTCATTCACTGTCAAACCCATTTTCGCCGCTTCCTTCTCTATACTAGCAAACATGGCTATGACATCACGTTGAGTCCTACCAATGATGTCAATATCGTCGGCGTATGCTAGTAGTTGCACCGATTTTTGGAAAATTGTGCCTCTGGTGTTGGCTCGGGAGTTTTGCACAATCCTCCCAAGAATCAAATTGACGAAGTCACATGACAGCGCATCGCCTTGCCTGAATCCTTTTTTGGTATCGAATGTGTCGGTGAGGTCATTTCCGACCCTGATGGAGCAGCGAGAATTCTCCATCGTCATCCTACACGAACGGATGAGTTTGGGCGGTATACCAAAGCTAGACATGGCTCTGTATAGTTCGGCTCTATAAATGCTATCGAATGCGGCTTTGAAATCGATAAATAGGTGGTGGGTATCGATACGGACTTCTTGCGTTTTTCCAGGATCTGCCGAAGTGTGAAAAGTTGATCGGTTGTGGACTTTCCTGGCCTAAAACCACACTGATAAGGGCCGGTCAAGTTGTTGGTAGACGGTATCAGGTGTTCACATATTACGGCATATACGGTCTGGTAGGCGATCTTGAGGAGACTTATGCCTCTTCAGTTGGTGCAGTTCAGAGGGTCTCCTTTTTTGTGGATCGGGCAAACGATGCTGAGGTTCCATTCATCAGGCATGCTTTCATCCGACCAGATTTGGCTTATGAGTTGGTGGATGTTACTTACAAAGTCATCACCGCCGGCTTTGCATAGATCAGCGGGAAGGCGGTCATTTTCGACAGCCTTGTTCACTTAGGTCGCGTGGTTGACAGTTCTCGCAGCCGTTGCCAATATTAAATTCTTCTGCCTGACAGCGGAATGTTGTTCGTCATCGCCGTTTAACAGTCTGCAGAAGTGGTTCTTCCATATCCCCAGCATCGACTGTGTCTCAACTACGATACTTCCTTGTTCATCTCGACAGGATTCTGTTCGAGCCCCGAATCCTTGGCTTTGACGTTTTACACTATGATAAAACTTGCGAACATCGTTCCTGCAGTGACACCTCTCTATATCCTCGATCGCGTGCTTTTCTTGCTTTTTTTTCTTCTTTCTGAAAAGCCGGTGTTCTTCCCTTCTTTTCTGCCTATAGAGCTCAATGGCAGCTCTCGTCTTCACCTGCAGCTTAGCCTTGTAGGCCTCGTTCTTGGCTGCCAGCATCTGTCGGCATTCATCATCAAATTAGAGGTTTCTTGCTGGTGGCCGCGAGAATCCTAGAACACCAGTTGCGGCTGATCGAATGGCTTGTTGGCATCGGTGCCATTGTTCTTCGACATTAGATGCTGGTGGTGTGGTGTGAATCGAGAGGTTAAGGGATACGAGTTGCGCAAAGGTCTTGGCGGTCTCTGGCGATTGCAGCCTTTTGACAATAATTTTTTTTACAGTATTTCTCGTTTGTAGTGGCATGCTGGATATTCACATCCTTATCTCGGCTGCAACAAGGTAGTGGTCCGAGTCGATGTTAGCCCCTCGGAATGTTCGAACATCCAAAATACTGGATGCGTGTCTCTCGTCTATCGCAATGTGATCAATTTGGGTGATTGTTTGTTGATCTGAAGACCGCCATATCCCCTTATGGATATCGAGGGGAGGAAACCGTGTGCTGGCTAAAGTGGCATTTCGTTCCGTAGCGAAGTCAATTAGCCTAAGTCCGTTACCAGACGTGTTGTCGTGTAGGCTATATTTCCCGACAGTACTGCTAAAGATGTCTTCTCGTCCTACCTTTGCGTTAAAATCTCCCAGCACGATTTTAACATCGTACTTCGGTAGTCGCTCATAGGTTTTGTCAAGGAGCTCGTAGAAGCAGTCCTTAGTTGTATCATTTTTTCCTCCGTCGGAGCATGAGCGCATATAAGGCTTATGTTGGCGAATTTGTCCTTGATGCGGATTGTTACAATGCGTTCGCTAATGTCTTGGAAACATAAGACTTCTTGCCTAAGTCTGGCACTTATAACAAATTCGCATCCGAATAGTCGCTGTTTCCGATCCCTATAACACAGTCCATAGTACATGTCACCGTTTTTCATCCTCTTTTTGCCCGACCCATCCAATCGTATTTCCTGGATGGCATTAATGTCTGCTTTGTGGCAGTTTAGGGCTTTCGCTAGTTGCTCGCCTGCACCTCTTCTGTTAAATGTTCTCACATTCCAGGTGTGGATACTAACGTCGTTGTCCGTTTTTCGTTTAGCAGGGTCGTCAAAAATAATATTAATCCATTCCGAGGCTATTGGTTGGTTGCTTCGTAACAATGTGAACCCAAAGCACAACCCCCAACCTGGAGGGCCAGTTCCAATTTATGAGATACCCCTAATTCCATGTTATATACAAAAAAAGGAAAAATATGGGTCCCACCATGCTGCCTTACGGCACTCCACCCAAATACGTAACCGGCTATATATAACGAACATATTGTGAAAATTAAACAATACTACTCCACTCGTATCCTTTTCCCAAAGCAATAAATTCCCATGCCCACAATAATAGTGGAGTACATAAATCGTTTGCCATTTACACCCAAGCCCATCAACTTGTACTTCATAAAATAAAGCGCAGGAGCTGGAATATCAAAAAAAAACCAAAGTGCACCACAAATGAATTGTAAATCTACCAACTCCCCACAATACAATTATTGTCACTACGTCAGTGTTACTCATATTAATCCTTTTTTCACCCCAACCGTAGCCTCATCCGCGACACCGAAACGACCGCCACCACCGAAAGGATATTTATACGCAAATTAAAAACACACAAAGTTCGCTTAAAAATAAATTCTCGCTAAAATTAGACTCTGAATGTGACATTAAGTTCAGCGAAAGTCCTGAATGTAATTTCCTCCTTCGTAGAACAGGACTATGTGCGGGGTATATGAATGGGTAAAATTTATTGTCCACATACCAACAGCGGACTGACAATAAATAAGTGACACCGACAAACACGAACGCAAAAAAAAATAACGGAAGAAAAATCGAGGACTATCCACCAAAGCCTAGTGTCCTGCGCTCGGCCGTCTGTCCGTCATCCGACTCCGACAGCGGAGCATTTCATTTCACTTATCAACGTTTTTGAAGTCCCATCGATTATGAATGCACTGCACACCAAAGGATGGCGTTGCGCCGCGCACTGTGGTTTAATGTGTTTTGCTGGTGCGGACATGGATATCCTGTCAGTTGGAATCTATTTTGAGTCAGGTCAGGGAACTGTTGCCGGATATGATAGGCGATGGAGTTAATTAATAACCAACCAAGCGTGATTTAATTCGGCTTTCTTTTCACGCCCACCAGGGGGGGGGGTGCGTTGCCGCTCATATGCTGTCATATGATGGATTTGTCTCATGTATCCTTTATGTGAGTCCTTTTTTTCATTAGTATGGTCGGTTGAAAAATTACCATAGGCTGTGGTTATTTGGCGTTGAATCCGTTTTCGACAGAGGAAATCCATAAATACACAGGACGAGCGTGATGTAGATTTATATGTATGGGTAATTCAATTAGGAGGACGAGGAGACATTTAAGATACCCACCTATAGTATCATCGCAAAGGATGAGCTCGAAAAGTTACATGAAAGGATTGTGTTAGATTGAATTAGGCTCACGAATACCTTTACCTACCTGATGGGGTGAACTTGCAGTAAATTGAATAAGGACTATGTATGGTCCTTTGGGTGCAAAATAATACGATTAACACGTGCTGGTATTTAAAATGGATAAGGGGCAGTGTGTACAGTAGGTCATTTTGTAGCCGATTGAATAAATCGAATTAGGCTGGATGTGTGCTTTTATAGACGTCCCGTATAATTGTTTTCAATGCCTTGATGGTTCCTCCGTAGATTGAGATTCTCACACAGGAGCTGCACATAGACGTGCACTGGAACTCAGCTAGGAGCTGCACCATAGGACTTGAACTGGGGTATATCCCTGCCAGTTCAGAAATTAAACGAAGCTATGTCATGGTCCTCAATGGACGTTTTTTTTCGAAAATGTGTTATCCAGTCTCCGAGGATTATGGTGGTCTGGGGATAAAGCCTGCTATGATCGATTGATGTACAGAATGAAGGATCTACTATATCAACTTGATCAGAAATGTGTTTCAAATAGACCGTTTTGTTGGTTTGAATATAGAAGAAGAAGAAGTCCATCAACCTCATCGATCTTGGACATGGTTTTTCCTGTCAGGTAGACATTTCGCTCCGGCATCTATATTCGCTTTATTCTAAGCTAACGTTCCAGCATCCCCTGTCATCTCAAACCAGGAACTCCTATTGGCTGTAGCATTATTGTCGAATGGCTAATGTTGACCTAGCAAACTTAAATCATGTCATAAAGCTAGTGGTTCCATTTTCTCCAGTATTCACCCTCCTCACTTTCAAACGGACTTGTCAGGGCCTAGCTTTTTCCCATACACCTTTCATCTTTCCTTTTTGCACAATGACGGAACCTACAGCTTTATACGAATTTCAGTGTTTTTTTTTAAATCAATTCCTCTGCGAGTCGAAGGATTCTCTCAACATAAACTTGCGACCTAAAATGTCCATGCGTAGATTTAGTTTAATGGTCCATTTCGACCTATACCTACAGCTGATTTTGTCGTTCAGTCGTAAGTTTTCGAGATCGTTGACGCCAATGGACCAACTTACTTAATAGCTCAAGTGGTGCTACACTCCTTGGCCTCAATAAACATGCCTCTTCAATCAGCCCAAATTAATAAATTTAATTTTTTTCTGATTTTTGTTTAATTTGAGCTTCGGTAAGGCTTGCAAATAGCTTCGGACTGCAAATAGTTTTCTGTTAGGTATCAATGGGGATCTTATAAAGTGCAACAAAAGTTTCTCCATATGCAGTTAATATTGCTAGAGGGTAAATACAGTTTTTTTGTTGAGCTTCGGTAAGACTTGCCAAAACATTTGGCATGCAAATAGTTAACAAAAGTTTCTCCATATGCAGTTAATATTGCTAGAGGGTATATACAGTTTTTTTGTTTTTTTTTTTTAGCTTCGGTAAGACTTGCCAATACATTTGGCATGCAAATAGTTTCCTGTTAAGTGTCCATGTGAATGTAACAAATCGTGACAGAAGTTTTTCAATAAAGCCTTACACTGTTAATACTGCAGGACAAAAAGCTTCAATAGACCCTCATCGAAGCCAAATGGGTAGTAATGAGGGCAAATCATTTTTAGAAAACTTCTCTCTCGAAACGACTTAGGATTTCTTCATCCGCTTTTGATACCGTCCATGCTTCAGCGTCGTAGAGCAGGACTAGGATTATAAGGTCTGGTATAGGATATCCTTAGTAGGTCGAGTGAGGGCTTCACTACTAAATTGCCTTCTTGGTCCAAGAAACAGCGGTTGGCAAGAGTAATTCTTCGTTTAATTTCTGACGAAAGAGTTAAGAGCGGAGCCGAGGTATACAATGTCCCGTACTTCCTCAAAATTATACCTGTCAATGGTGGTTCTGTCCAATTCGTTGATGTTGTATGTCCTTTCGAAACCCATTTTTGCCGCTTCCTTCTGTATACTAGCAAACGTGGCTGTGAAATCGCGTAGAGTCCGACCAAGGGTGTCAACAACGTCGGCGTATGCTAGTAACTGCACCGATTTATGGACGATTGTGCTTCTGGTGTTGGCTTGGGAGTTTTGCACAATCCTCCCAAAATTAAGATTTTAGAAGTCACATGACAGTGCATTCCTTGCTTAAACCCTTTCTTGGTATCAAGTGTGTCCGACCCTCAGGATCGAAAACGTCAAGACGGATGAGTTGGGGCGGTATATACCAAAACTAGACATGGCTCTGTATAGTTCGTTTCTATAAATGCTGTCGTATGGGACTTTGAAATCCATGGATATGTCTTGGGTATCGATTTGGACTCCTTGGGTTTATTTTTAGGCTTTGTCCAACTTGCAAACATCTTTCTTGGAGTGGCACCTTCTATATCCTTGATCGCCCGCTTTTCTGTTTTTTTTTTTCTCTTTTCTTAAAAGCAAATGTTCTGAGCTTTTTCTTAACCTGTAGAGCTCAATGGCAACTCTAATCTTCACCTGAACCTTGTATTCCTCGTTTTTGGCTGCGAGCATCTATCGGCAGTCGGCACTCTTCATGAACCAAGGGCTTCTTGCTGGTGGGCGCACACCAGTTCCAGCAGATCTAATCGATTTCTGACATCGTCGACATTGTTCTTCGACATAAGATACGGCGAGCTCAGTGGCGCGATGGTTAGTGCGATGAACTGCCGCGCAGGAGGTCTGGGTTCTATTCCCAGCCGTAGCAACACCTAAATGATTTTTCACTGCCCCCCCTCTCGTGATGTTCTGACAAATCACCCGAGTAGTATCAATTGTCAAGAAAAGCATATCTCAACTTAGCCGTTCGGAGTCGGCATAAAACAGGAGGTCCCGCCATCGTGCAAGAAGTACACACGCACACATGAATGGTTGTGAGAAAGCTAGGCCCTGGGTACTAACGAGCCTGTTGCGCCAAATAATTGTATTTTTGTTTTGCGGTACGGATTCTGCTAAGGCCTTGGAGGTCTCTTGCGATTCCAGTCTTTCGACATTAAATTTGTTCACACTATTTCTGATTTATCGCGGAGTGGTGAATATCCGTATTCTTTACCTTGGCTGCAACGAGGTAGTGGTCAGAGTCAATGTTAGCCTCTCGGAATTTTCGAAAATCCAAAATACTGGATGCGTGCCTGTTATCTATAGCAAAGTGATCAGGTTGACTGACCGTTCGTTAATCTGGAGACCGCCATTTCTCCTTATGAATATCGAGGTGGGGAAACTGTGTGCTGTATATAATGGCATTTCGTTCCCCGGCGAAGTCTAGCCTAGTTCCTTTGCCAGACATGGTGACATTTGGACGGCGTTTATCGACAAATTTTGGAAAAGATGTCTTCTCTTCCTATCTTTGCGTTTAAATCTCCCAGCACAATTTTAACACCGTACTTCGGTAGTTGCTCATCAGTTTCGTTAAGGAGCTCGAAGAAGTAGTCTTTCGCTATATAAACTTTTTTTCTCCGTCGGGGCATGACCTCATATAAGGCTTATGTTGGCGAATTTGGCTTTGTTGTGGATTGTTACAATGCGTTCGCTAATGTCTTGAAAACATAAGGCTTCTTGCCTAAGTCTGGCAACTATACCGAATCCACATTCGAATATTCGCTGTTCCTGCTCACTATAAGACGGTCACAGTTTTACATCCTCTTTTTGCCGGGTATGTCATATCGTATTTCCTGGATGGCAGTAATGTCTAATTTTAAGAATCTAGGGCTTCGGCTGCACTTCTCCTCTTATATGTTGTCAAATTCCAGGTGCAGATACGAACGTCGTTGTCCGTTTTTCATTTGGCATGGTCGTCAACAATAAAATCAGTCCTTGACGAGGCTAGTGGTCACGCGGCCATCAGTATCTACCATGGGATTGATCGATGTCGTTGGCCTTTCCTGCTGGTGTCGTATGGGAATGTTTTTTTTTGAATATGAGACCTTACTCCTAGCTAGTTTTGGTTAACGAGTGTTATTTCATTTCCCAACTAAAGGATTCGTCTATCCGCCACCGCGCCGACAACAAAACCATGGTGTTCCTGGTAATTCAGCCCTAGCGAGGTATCCGTCGGAGCGGAAAATTCTCCGATTTTGTACGATTCGGATGGTTTTTGCTTCGAGGTATTCCTCCCAAAAGCTGTTCGGAATATTTCTCCAACATTTTGTAATGCATCTCGGCGAATTGCGTTGAAGTGTGTTCAGGTGCATTTGTCGTGCAATTTTTGACAGCTAAGTGCAATTCTTTTTCGCATTTCCTTCTACACAAATTCTTTGCGGAATTTATTTACGAATTGTAGTAAAGTGAAGCCGTCGGATTTGTGTAGTTTTTTTCCGATGACACATACCTCGAATGGAATTTTAACCTACGACTATGCGTTGAGGAAAATTGTCCGCTCCGACGGATACTCGGGATTACATTCGAATCTGAAAAATTGTCATTTCACGAGTGTTTCAACGTCAAATATAAAGTTACAAAACTGACAAGAGGACAGTCTTTAGGATATCTGAAATATTGTTAAACTAAGATAACAGGGGTAAGAATGAATGCTTGAAAGGCTCGAAGTTTCTGAGTTTTTGTAATAGAAGTTGGCTGGGTATCCGGTTTTCTTGCTAATGCAGATAAAGGGTGATCCGTTTCGAGGTTCCCTACTTTTTTAAAGAAAAAAACACAGAAAATTCAAATTTAATGGAGAATGTTTATTATCATTTGAAAGAACATTCTTTGGCATTTGTTTTTTGAAGATTATGTCTATCAAATGTTGGCCGTTGCTACGTCGCAGATGGTCCATCCGTTGAGTCCAATTTTCGATCACTCGTTCGAGCATTTCGACTGGTAACTGGCGAATGACACTCGTGATGTTTTCCTCCAAGGCCTGAATCGAAGCGGGTTTGTCGGCATAAGCTTTTGACTTTACATATCCCCACAGGAAAAAATCTAACGGTGTGATATCACACGATCTTGGTGGCCAATCGACCGGCCCAAAACGTGAAATTATGTGCTCACCGAAATGTTCTCTCAATAAGTCCATTGATTGATGCGATGTGTGGGAAGTGGCGCCGTCTTGCTGAAACCAAATGTCGCCGAGATCACGAGCTTCAATTTCAGGCATCAAATAGTCGGTTATCATGGCACGATAACGGTCGCCATTGACGGTTACGTTCGCACCGGCATAATTTTTAAAGAAATATGGACCGATGATTCCACCGGCCCACAAACCACACCAAACCGTTGTTTTTTCTGGATGAAGTGGCAGTTCTTCAATCTCTTCAGGTTGCTCTTCGTCCCAAATGCGGCAATTTTGTTTGTTTACATACCCATTGATCCAGAAATGGGCCTCATCGCTAAACAAAATTTGCCTCGAAAACGTCGGATCTTCTTGGAACTTTTCAAGAGCCCATAGAGCGAAGCGATTTCGCTTGGGAAGGTCGAGCGGCTTCAGTTGTTGCACAAGCTGTATTTTGTACGCTTTCAATTTAAGATCTTGACGTAAAATGCGCCAAGTCGTTCCATACGTCAGTCCGAGTTGCTGCGAACGGCGCCGAATCGACTCTGTACGGTCTTCGTGTACACTCTCAGCTACGGCCGCTATATTTTCTTCACAGCGTGCTGGACGTGGTCTATTCGGTCGAATATTATCAAATAATGAATGCTGGGTCTCAAAATGGGTGATGATGTTGCGAATAGTACGCTCAGTAGGCCGATTATGTTGACCATAAGTTGAGCGAAGTGCGCGAAACACATTCCTCACAGAACGTGAATTTTCATAATAAAGTTGAACAATTTGTAAACGTTGTTCACGCGTAAGTCTTTCCATTATGAAATGCCAAACAATACTAAACAAAAATAACATGACAGCATGACACGACTCACACGTGATCTGTCAAAAAAGGCTTTTGAAAAAAGTAGAGATACTTGGATCACCCGTTACTATAATCTCCTTATCAGGACTCAGTTTCTATATTTTTTCCATTACTAGGGATTTTTTTTTTACTTAAAAAATATAAAAATTTAATTTTAATCGCCTCTAGTGATAAATCTCAGCTACATTCATTCTTTAAAACATATAAGAAATACGAAATTTTATACATAACGTTACAAATCTTTTATGATAACCAGATTTGTTCCTGATCATTTTCGAGTATACAACAAAATCAATATTCGTGGGTTAAGGTCGAATCACGTTTCGTCTTACCTCCACATTTAGAAATACAAACCAGCTGTTGTGGCGCTTTGTGAAACACAGGTGGGCGAAAACTCTGATACTTCAGATCTTAGTCTACCTGGATATAACTTAGTGCCATTATTCTTTTCTCATCGCGGTCCACCAATTGGCGTAGCCTACCAATTTCAACAGCAATACGGCCAATGTTCCAATCCGGAATTTAATTTTATATGGCTGAAATTCCATGTCCGTAGGCAGTCAATTCACTACTGTTTCATTTATAGAAGCCCAAACATGGATAGCAAATTAACTTTTAACGAGTTTGATGCGCTATCTGACTCCATCTCAAGAATTGTATCCCTACACCCTCGCACTGAAATCGTCATTACGGGCGTACACAATTCTTCGTGGCTTCGAAAGAGTTATGTTTTCGGTCATATAAAGCCAACCCAACTGAGGAAAACCGTTTAAAATTCAAACGAGCCAGAAATGACTGCAATAGCCACATTAAGCGTATCAAATTCTTCCACGACCAAAAGTTGAGGCAAAAAATTCGACTATGTCCCAAAGGTAGTAAAAACTTTTGGTCATTTGTAAAAAAACATTAAGAATTCGACCTCATCTTCCATCCCAACGCTCACTTACAATGACATTCCAGCTGTCACCTTTCTAGACAAAGCCAATCTGCTCGCTGCTCATTTTGCAGCCAATTCCACGCTGCCAGATTGTGCCCAGTCTCCCCCTGTACTAGAGAACGTAGAACATTCTATGGGACCAATCCCAATTAATCTATCTTGACATACACAAATCGTCTGGTCCAGATGGTATCTCAACCATAATTCTGAAGAGGTGTTCTTCAACGCTGGCAAAACCACTACGTAAGCTTTTCCATCTGTCCTATTCATCAGGACTCTTTCCGAGTCGATGGAAAACTGCATTTGTACAGCCCGTCCCCAAAAATGGCGAATCTTCTTCTCTCTCCAACTACCGACCAATTGCACTTACCTCCCATCTTTCTAAGGTCATGGAAACGCTGATAAACCGTCAGCTTATGAAATATCTTGAATCACGAAAACTCCTCAATGACAGACAATATGGTTTTCGTAGCAACAGATCCACTCGTGATTTGATGTCATATCTCACCGAAAAGTGGAACCAATCAATCCACCTTGGTGGCGAAAACAAGATCGTTGCACTTGATATTTCAAAGGCATTTGACAGGGTTTGGCGTCAAGCCCTTTTGTCGAAAATTCGTGCTTTTGGTATCGATGATACTCTGCTTCAATGGATTAGAAACTACCTCTCGAAACGTTCAATTCAAGTAGTTTTGGACGGTTTCAAGTCTGCTTCTCACCAAATAAATGCTGGTGTTCCCCAAGGCTCAGCTTTGTCTCCGACACTCTTTCTCATTTTTTATTAATGACCTATTGTCTGCAACTTCTAATCCAATCCATTCCTTCGCTGATGACAGTACCCTCAGCTTTTCATATTCGTTCTCGAATTCACGCCCCTCACCTTCGGATGTGGAAGAAAAACGACGAAATATGTTAAGTTCATTAAATTCCGACCTCGACAGCATAATTAAATGGGGTAAATCTAATAGAGTGGAATTTAATGCTTCCAAAACGCAATGCTGTCTTCTGTCATCCAAGCGAAACCAAATTTTACAGACACTATCCATGAATGGCACTTGCATCGTCGAAACCGAAAAACTTTCCATGCTCGGTATGTGTGTTAGTAACGACCTTCGTTGGAACGACCACATATTCGAAATCGCCAAAAATGCAGCAAAATGTCTAGGTTTCTCAATCGATGTAAGAAATACTTCACTCCTTCTGATCTGGCCTCAATATATAAAGCGTACATACGCCCCAAACTTGAGTTCAACGCCCACATATGGTCAGGTGCAGCCAAAACATCATTGCACCTACTAGATAGGATACAAAAGCGTGCCATAAAATTGATAGGAGATCCAACCATACCGAACTCCATAGTTTCACTCGAACATCTTAGGAATGTCTCCTGCCTTACACTCTTTTACCTCTATTACAACAACAAATGCTCTAACGAAATAGCCAGCTGCATTCCGCCCCTTCAACAATTCAACCGTAATACTCGCCGTACCACGAATGCTAATCAGTTCACCCTAAAGCCTATCTTCGGACGTACTATGAGAATAGAGATTCATTCCTTAACCGCACAACACGAATGTGGAATGCTTTACCAAACTCAGTTTGTTCAGTTCAAAACCAACTCACATCGGTATCTCCTCTTTTCTACTCCTCTACACTAGTCGGCATAAGTATTTTGACGGAAACTTTGTGTAAATATTTTAACAGTTTTGAGCACGTGATAACCAAAAAACTTGTGTAGTTAACTTTAATTTACATTACACGTTGATAACAAAATAAAAATTTATTAAAATTTATTAAAAACCATGGGTAAAACGGCTGAGTTGAGTTTGGTTGTCAGATCTTCAATGGTAGCGAAGTTTAACGCTGGAACGGCAGTAAAAGACATAGCAAGTGAGTTTAATGTGTCGCGTCAAACTGTGCACTATCAAATCAATAAGTTTAAAAAGCATAATGACATCACAAACCTAATGAGATCAGGTGCTAAGCGCAAAACAACGCCCACTGAAGACCGAACCCTTCTACGGGAATTTAAAAGAAATATATTCCTGAAGCCTCAAACTGCTGCAAATCAATGGAATTTGACGGCAACGAATCCAATCAGTGAGCGCACTGTCCGACGACGTTTAATGGAAGAAGATTTTAAAACATTTAAAGCTAAGGACATGCCGTACATATCAAAGGTAAACAAGCTTAATAGACTGTCTTTCGCAAAGGAACATCTGCACAAGCCAAAGGAGTACTGGAGAAGCGTTCTATGGACAGATGAAAGCTCCTTTGAGTATAACTCATCAAAAAACAAATTTTACGTTAGATTGCCAAAGGTAGAAAGGCAAAAAAGACGCCCCGTTTGTCAAAAAGTGAGCCATGGTGGAGGCTCTGTCATGTTCTGGGGATGTGTTGCGTATAATGGCCTGGGTGAATTGGTTCCTATCACCGGCTCGATGAACCAAGGTCAATATTTAAGAACCCTAAATGATAATGCCTTTCCTTCCGGAGGTAGGCTTATTGGTGAATCATTTATCCTGCAACAGGACAATGCCCCATGCCACAAAGCCCGGATGATAACTAAATTTTTGAAGGATGTTGGTGTTGCCACTTTGGACTGGCCACCTCAAAGTCCAGATTTAAATATAATAGAAAACGACTGGTCTCTTTTGAAACGCAAAAGAACAGTTTCTTTAAATAAAACCAGAGAGGAGACGATTTCTGAGGTCACTTCCCTTTGGGAAGAGATATCTCCAGAGATTCTTCAAAATTTAGTAGATTCAGTACCGAGACGCCTTCAAAAAGTTATTGAAGCCAAAGGAGGTTATATATTTTACTAAATTCTTCTTTATTTATTTACTTTTGTTAAGTTTAAAATGTTTTTTCTTAGAGTTATATACTTGTCAAAATACTTATGCCAACACACGAAATTACAAATTAATTTATATCTTTTTTGACTTCTATGAAAAAATATTTGTTTGCCTATTTTTAAGTTTGTATTAGTTATATATAAAAATGAAAAAATAAACATGAATTCTTGTCCCGCCATTAAGAAGTTAAACTCAAAAATGCACGATTTTTATTTCGTCAAAATACTTATGCCGACTAGTGTATTTTCTTAATGCCCGCGCTGTGATTAAACACCATAAGGGTATTAACAATCCCTTACGCGCGCGCCAATTATAAAAAAAAATACCTTCTGCCTTTGCAGCACCTTAAAATAATTTAATGAATGAATTTTTTTTTTTAAATCCTTAATTGACTGACTCATTTAATGTATAACTTGTTGTTTTATAGTAAAAAAATTGCTCTCGAAAACTCCACCCAAACATATTAACAATACAACCGATATATGCTTATTTTTTTGTTAGTTAAAATATAAAAAAAAACATTCAACAATATTTATTTAGAATTTGTTTTTTTAAGTTTAAATATAACAAATCTTACAAAATTCATTTAGTACACTCTGATTTTATTTTTTAAATTACCACCTCAATTTTATTTTTATTTTATTTTTGTCAAACATTTATTTTACTTTAAAAAAAATATTTTTTAAGTTCTAAAAAAACATTTTTTTATAGGAAGAATATCTTTGCTGAAAAATTCTCCACATTTTCCAAGAAAAAAAAAGAATATTAAAAATAACCTCAACAAAAACATTATTTACAGAATTTGACTACATTTCATACCACTCCATTTTTTTTTCAAAACACACACTTAATTCTTAAAAAATAATTTTAAAAAAAAAATTAAGTTTACCGATTGTATTGAAACAAAAACAAAACCAAATCAAATTTCTCAGCAGGTAGTGGTGGTGGTGGTGTTCACTCAGTTGTATCCGGAGACATACAAATCCATAATGTAAGATACAAAGCCAATTTTTTTTGTTCCTAAGATACATTTTCTATCAGTCAAATTAAATATAAAAAAATACCTCTACAATCGTCTTGGAATGTGATATTGCACACAATTGTTTTATTTTATTTCTCCATTGCGCATTCTTTTTTTTTTTTTTTTACTTTGATCCTTATGAATGTTTTTTTGTACGTAATACTAAAATCGAATAAAATAAAAACACTACTCGTACACCACTATTCAACTACTTCTAGTACAATTTAAATATGAATTACAATTACAAATATCGCTTAAGAAAGTCAGTAAAGCTTTTTTTGTCGTCCTCTTTATAATCATTAAATATGTTTTTTTTTTAATTTTTTTTTTTTAAAACTTATATATGATAAATGTGTGTGAAACCCTACAAGTGATTTTTTTATCCAGTTTTTTTAATTTATAAAAATACATTTACCTTACGTTATTGACTTTTCATTAATTCTTTTTTGGAACATCCTTTTTTTTCCTGTCACACGTCTTTTTTTAATTTTTTTCTCTTGACAAAAATGTGGAAAATTTTTGCATGGATATTCGTAAAGCTGTTTTATCGTTTTTTTTAGAATTATTCCAGAAATTAATGTTTAATTTTTATAATTAATTTATGTTACACAAAGATATACAAAATTTCATATGGGTAGGTACGTGCAATATTTTTTTTCTATAGATGTTAATTAAAAGGATAAAATAGTAAGAAATATTTTAAATTTTTATATACCAGATTATTTTTAAAAGAACTTGGATAAGATGAAAGATAAAAATTATTATATAATCTAGGAGAATATTTTTAGCTGTGTAATAGAAAATATTAAGATTATAAATAAAAATAAATTGAAATTTAACTTGATATAATTAATTAAATAAAACAATTTATTGGGATTCTATGTGCCCCAAAATCCCCAATATAGCTAGTTCACAAACGTACTTACTTACTTAAGTGGCGCTACAGTCCGGGATGAACCTGGGACTCAACCAACATGCCTCTCCAAGTAGCCCGGGCCTTAGCTAACTGCCTCCATTTGCGCACTCCAAGTTGGTTGTGGTCGGTTTCTACTTGTGGGCGCCACTTAAGGTCTTCCTCTACAGCATCCAACGTCTGGCTGGGAACCGAAGACTCTGCGAGCCGAAGAATTGATGTCCATTCGTTCTTCATGTCCCTGACATCTTAAACCTCCAATGCGGAGTTTTTTGACCAGGGGTATGTCGCTGTACAGCTCGTATAGTTCTTGGTTGAATCTTCCTCTCCATAGCCCGTCAACGCAAACGGGACGAAGATTTTTCGAAGAATTTTTTTCTCGAATCGACCAAGGATTTCTTAATCCGCTTTTGATACGGTCCATGCTTCAGCGCCGTAGAGCAGAACTGGAATGATCAGGGTCTTATAGAGGATCTCCTTAGTAGTTCGAGTGAGGTCTTTACTACTAAATTGCCTTCTTAGCCTGAATTCTTCGTTTGATTTCTGACGAGATGTTAATACCGGAGCCGAGGTAGACAAAGCCCCGTACTACCTCAAAGTTATGTCTGCCATTGATGACGTTCTGTCTAATTCGTCGATGTCCTCTCGTGTTTTCAGCATACTGACAGCATATACTTAGTCTTTCATTTTCGACGATCACTCACATTGACGCGGTGAAAGGGCTTTAGTCACAGAGCGAAACCGGAAGTCTATGCTAAGGGTCACTCCTTCTGACCTGAGTTCGCTCAGGGAAGACGCACACCGTCTGCCTCATTAACTCACCAACCTAACCTAACCTAGTCTTACCCTCATTTACTGCTAAACCCATTTTTGCCGCTTCCTTCTCTATACTAGCAAACGTGGCTATGACACCACGTTGAGTCCTACCAATGTTGTCAATATCGGCGGCGTATGGTAGTAGTTGGACCGCCTCTGGCGTTGGATCGGGAGTTTTGCACAATCCTCTCAAGAAAAAAAGTCACATGACAGCGCATCGCCTTGCCTAAATCCTTTTTTGGTATCGAATGTGTCGGTGAGGTCGTTTCCGACCCTGATGGTGCAGCGAGAATTCTCCATCGTCATCCTACACAAACTGATGAGTTTGGGCGGTATACCACAGCTAGACATGGCTCTGTATAGTTCGTTTCTATAAATGCTGTCGTATGCGGCTTTGAAATCGATAAATAGGTGGTGGGTATCGATACGGACTTCTTGGGTTTTTTCCAGGATCTGCCGAAGTGTGAAAATTTGATCGGTTGTGGACTTTCCTGGCCTAAAACCACACTATTTAGGGCCGATCAAGTTGTTGATAATCGGTTTCAGGGGTTCACATATTACAGCAGATATGATCTTGTAGGCGATATTGAGCAGCCTCTGTAGTTGGCGCAGTTCAGAGGGTCTCCTTTTTTGTGGATCGGGCAAACGATGCTGAGGTTCCATTTTTCAGGCATGCTTTCATCCGACCAGATTTGGCTTATGAGTTGGTGGATGTTACTTACCAAGTCATCTCTGCCAGCTTTATGAAGCTCAGCGGGAAGGCCGTCTTTTCCGGCGGCCTTATTAAACTTGAGTTTAGATATAGCTATCCTCACTTCACTTAGGTCGGGTGGTTGGCAGTTTTCGCTGCCGTTGGCAATGTTAAATGGTTCGTTCCGCATGACAGCGGAATGTTGTTCGTCATCGCCGTTTAACAGTCTGCAGAAGTGGTTCTTCCATATCCTCAGCATCGACTGTGTCTCAACTACGATATTTCCTTGTATCCTTGGCTTTGACGTTTTACACTTTGGTAAAACTTGCGAACATCGTTCCTGGAGTGGCACCTCTCTATATCCTCGATCGCGCGCTTTTCTTGCTCTTTTTTTTCTTCTGTATGAAAAGCCGGTGTTCTTACCTTCTTCTCTGCCTATAGAGCTCAATGACAGCTCTCGTCTTCACCTGCAGCTTAGCCTTGTAGGCCTCGTTCTTGGCTGCGAGCATCTCATCAAACCAGGGATTTCTTGCTGGTTGCTTCGAGAAACCTAGCAAATCAGTTGCGGCTGATCTAATAGCTTGTTGGCATCGTTGCCATTGTTCTTCGACATTAGATGCTGGTGGTATGGTGTGAATCGAGAGGTTAAGGGACACGCGTTGTCTGAAGGCCTTGGCGGTCTCTGGCGATTGCAGTCTTTCGACATTAAACCTTTTCACAGTATATCTGGTTTTATGTGGCGTGCTGGATATCCACATCCCTACCTTGGCTGCAACAAGGAAGTGGTCCGGGTAGATGTTAGCCCCTCGGAACATCGAGTTTTTCGTTAGAAAAAACATGACATGGGCATCTTTTCTCTGACGTGTGATCATTTTCATTTTTGCTACATCATTGGAAATATGCCTTTAGGCATAAGTTGAAAATGCGTTGACAGCAGTGGCGTGGTGTCCATATATCCCGATTCCTATTGGATTTCCATTGGTGTAATTTAACTTTGAGGTAATTCATATCCAATTTGGACATGAAGTCAACGATAAACGCATTATATTGTCCTTCATGCAAATATTTCGACAAATCAGAAAAGTGTACGTCGATTGTGACGATCTGTACAGTTCTTCAATTTTGTCGTCTTGTGTTGGGAGCATATATTTGGTTTAGCCTTTGTCCCCTTAAGCCGCTACCATGTCTTTACTTGCAAACGCGTAGTAACGTCTCCTTTGATTCGTTCTTTGTTGTCAATATCGTCGGCGTCTGCTAGTAGTTCTACAGATTTATGGAGGATCATGCTTCTGGTATCGGGTCGGGTGTTTTGCGCAATCCTCTCAAGAAGGATGTTAAAAAAGTCACATGACAGTGCGTCGTCGCCTGTCCTTTTTTTGGTATCGAATGTTTTGGCGGGGTCGTTGCCGGCCTATTTCTTCATGGACGGACGGTATACCAAAACCAGACATGGCTTTGTATCTTTCGTCTCTATTAGTGCTGTCGTCCTGTGGGTATCGATTTGGATTTCTTGGGTTTTTTTTTCAGGATCTGTCGAAATGTGAAGATTTTATCAATTGTGGACGTTCCTGGCCTAAAACCATGCTGATAACGGCCCATTAGGTTGTTGGTAAATAGTTTCAGACGTTCACACATCACGCCAGATGGTAGATGTAGATGATGTTAAGCAGACTTATGTCTCTAAAGTTGGCGCAGTTCTCCTTTTTTGTGAATCTGGCAAACGATGCTGAGGCTGCATTCTTTATGCAAATTTTTATCCGACCAAATTTTTCTCGAGTTTGTGAATTTTAGTTACCAAATCACCTCCACCTGCTTTATCACAGGAAGCCTTCATTTCCAGCATCCTCTGTTAAGCTTGAGTATAGATATTGCTATCCTCCTGCGAGTATCTGTCGGAATTCTTCGTCGTCAAACCTTTTGCAACCGATCTCATTGCTGGTTGACATCGTCGCCATTGTTTTTCATTATTAGATGGTCGTGGTATGGTGTTAAGGGAGAGGTTACGCGTTCTGGAAGGACTTGACGGTCTCTTGCGATTGCAGTCCTTCGACATTATGATATTTTTACAGAATTTCGCATTTGTTGTGGCATGGTGGATATCCGGATTTTTACCTTGCAGTTCTCGAAGTCGATGTTAGCCGCTCAGAATCATTGGACATCCAAAATACTGGATGCTTCACTTTTATCGATCGCAATGTGATCATTTAGTTGACTGTTTGTTGATCTGTTTGTCTTCCGAAAATACTGCTAAAGGTTATGTCGCCGTTGCTCATTTGTCCATCCAGACTGGTACAGTTGACACCACCGTTGATTCCATCTTGGGATTTCTTTCGCTGCATTTGTGGACCAGGAATATGTGCCTTGTGAGAACACAAGTCGTGGGTGAAGTGTTCTAGTGGTTATGCTAGGTTAGGTTTTATTTAATGGAGCTCTGGACAGGCGCTAAGGCCTGCGTACTGCGTAGGCCCCTAGTGACACTCATACTTGAAAAAAAAAATGTTGCTGATGGGGGTATAATGATACTTTTGTGGGATTATGGTGGCGTACTCCAGATATCCGAAAGGGATAAGCACTCTAGCACGATCCTTTGCAGAAGCGGATGATCTGGGCCATAGGTGTGTTTTTACATATTCTGTAGATCGTTGTCGGAGTTGGCTGCGAAGAAATCTTGTAGGCTGTTGCTTATCGCAGAGCAGTGACACAGCAGGTATGTGTGATATCTTCTTTTACTTTAGGTTCGCAACATTTCCTTCATAAGTGATGCGTCCTGCTCAAGCTTTTTGTAACCTGTTATCACTCTAACCGCTATTGAAATTATTGCCCTATTTAGGTCTATAAGCTTCTTTGATTTCCCAGAGGTTTTTTTTTATTGTGCTTACACGTACAAGTGTTGCTTAAAAAAATTACCATGATCTACAGACGTTTCGAAAGATTTTGTTGAGAATGTAAGCGAATTATTTGGAAGCCATGTATATGTCATGTTTATTGCCTGAGGAGTTCTATCCTGTAACTCCAATTTTATGCTTAATTGGTTTTGTTATGGTTATTGCATCGTCAGTAAATTCCTGTTCATATCTAATACCAATCATCATTTTTCCTCTTTGCAACCAATAAGTTGTTCTCAATTACAAATTCAAAGTCAGTCTCTCACGCGTTTATTTATGTCCTTTCCAGATGTTTTGTTGAAGTTACCGAAAAAAGTGTTCACCGATTGACTCTCTGTTTTAAAACACTAAATCTAACAGGATTTAACCCAGGTGGTTTTTTGGTTTACCAATACGTCAAGATGAACAGGACCATACCAAATTGCGGTCAATGCAAAGAGAAACTAAATGGTATTCTTCCGACTCGCCCATGTGAACGTTCCCAACTGTCGAAACGCCAAAAAAACTGAACATACGCTGGCATTCTTACCATGAATGCTTACGCAAAAGTGTCATTCGTGCCTTCCTCATCGAGGAACAAAAGATTGTCAAGAGTTCAAGACCTTCAAGTGTCAGCGTGAGACAGCTGTCAAGGCTGTTGCTGCACGACAAAAGGAAACCACCCAAAGGTCTGCCTCCAAATCTAAGAAATAAGAAGTGTAGAAACATGATGTTACTGCTTTTCCAGAGCAGATGATTAAAGTCTGTGAGAAACCTTATTACGATATACCATCTATGGCGTCTTCCACATCGGATGAGTCGACTTTAAAAATTTTGCACTTACTTCTGTCCTATCATGAGCCATGTAATCGGCATGCCTGGAACATTTTCTAAATATCATCTGCAAGTTCAAGGGTACTTCCCAACTAACAATTATTCTTCCATAAAGCACAAAAATTTAATTTCCACAAGCAATTATTTCTATAGGACTTACATAGTACTTGTGAGCGGAGTTTGAGTATTTTGGCAGTCGATTGTTTGTGTAGAAGCTTGTTTAAGACATTATGCAGGCATATCCACAAGCATAATCGAAATTATGATATCGTAACTTCTGTAAGGTTGTTTTAAAGCTTCCGGAGATGTGTGTACATGAACCATAAGTTAAGATGTTTCGGTAGAACTTCGCACAAGTAAATCCAAAGCATAGCACGTATAGAGCTTACGAAAGAAGGCTAAAAAAAGCTAAGGTTAAAAGATGGGAAAAAAATGTGAAAAGATCGGGACAAGGTGTAAAGATTGGAAAAAGAGGTGAAAAGATCGGGAACCTACCGCAGAATGAGTCAACACGATTCGACTACTTCGTTGTACTTACTCGTCTTTCATGTTCGGAGTACAGCCTAGTGGATAGCGTGTTGGACTACCGTGCGAGAGAAACCGATTTCGAATCCCAGTAAGATGAGAGTTTTTATATAATAAATTGCATTGAATTTCATTCATTCAAAGTCTTATAGAAGTAAATAGCTTTCTAAAAGTGCGCCAAATGTTTTTCCATAAGTAATATTGCTGGAGGGGAAATAGCTTCGATTGTGCTTTATCGAAGCGAAATTGTTAGTTGGGTTTTAAAAGTTTGGTCCTTTAAGACCTGGTGAAAGTCAAATATTCACCATGTGTATTGCACAGTGTTCAAACTATGACTCATTTAGTTTTTCATCAATTACCTACTTACCCTTGTTTTTTGTCAATCAGTTATATTTCATTTAACGAAGTTTCAATTTTTTTTCTTTCCCAACACACTGTATTTTATATAAATGCAAGTGGTAACACTTATATGCAATTATGTACCAATATCTTTGTGAACAGTACACAATATTTGGAATTGCTTAAAATTTGAGATAGAAAGCAAACGATTTCGAAATATTTAATGCTCCACACTTTAAATTTGGAGAACAGTATGTTGCAAAAGTAAAAGGAAGTTAAAAATGGAAAAAGGGGTCATATTTTGTTTATTTTAAAGAATTTTGATTTTAATCTTTTCATTATCTGGGTTTCGTTTTACATAATTTCAATAAGATCCTCAGAATCCCATACCGACTTGTGAAGATCTTCTTTGAAGAACCTATCATTATGTCGGTTTCGTTTTACATAATTTCAATGCAGAATCCCAAACCGACTTGGGAAGATCTTCTTTGAAGAACATATCAGCATAAGATCCTTGTCTAGTTTCAGCATCAAAGTCAAGCACAAAGTTTTAAAATTAAATTATAAAAAAAATAACTAATTAATACTTAAAACAATCTTAATCCTCGATAATATTTTATACCCCAATTGGATTTATTATAAATGAAATATTTAAAATATTAATATACCAGAATCACTTGCAAAAAAAATAATTTCAGAGAATATATTTAGAAATTAAGTGAAAACCAAAAGTTTCTCCGTCGTCAACATCTCCTCCTAGCTTAAGTGCAAAATTAAAATTAATAAAATTTTTCATTTTCTTTTAAATTTGTTTTTAATTTAAGAAAAAAAAAATTTTTTTTATAAAAAAATATATAAACATCTTTTTGGACACCACAAAGCAAAATTAAATTAAAAAAAAAAATACCCATCAATCGTCAAAAGAAAAACAAAAAAAATCACATTTGCGCTTTCCAGCAAACCACGATCACTGGCAGAACTCAAACGAACGCGACTATCGACTGAACGCAACAAATCGTCTCCATCACTCGGAACACTATCCCGCATCACATCCAACCGCACTAGCACCGAATTCCCGCTCTGCAACTAGATTAGATGTCCAACAGCGCAACACATTCAATCGTACGAATCACGATCGATATAGTAGCGGAGGTCCTGCCATCGGTCATCCTCCGCCATTACAATCGCAACGTTCATCGATAACCGATCGTGTCGCTGGCCAATTGTATCACCACAACTCGACCACAAATTCCACTCTCTACCAGTCATCGTCGTATCATCATCGCGGCATCAGCAATTCAGAAGGACTCGGTAGTGGTGGTGGTGTTAGTAACAATCACTATCCCCAAATAGTGGTATCACCTATCATTAGTACCTCATATGATCGTTACACAACGTCCTCCTCCCTGCATACCACCGCACATCATCATCACAACAATCCCCAGCAAACTATTATTAACGAGACTACAGCAACTACGAATCATCCCTATTGGGATGAGCACACTACGACGTCCGCCTCTGCTCAGGATAATCGCCGATTCACGGAGCGCAGAAAGAAAACGGTCCGCTTTGATGGACATGACGACGATATCGATGTGGAGGTTGTTGCTCCTCCGCATTTGATAACTGTGGCCACCGCTGCTGTTGGACCGACAACCGGTGCTGCCATAACCACGGTGTTGGGCAGTAGCAGTATTGGCAGTAGCAACATTGGCGGTGGCGGTGGCAGTCTGGTGGGTGTCGATGATTGGTCTCGATGGGATGCGGAACGTCAAGGTAGTCAGGATTCGGCGACCAAAGATTCCGGCATTGATACGAGCAGTACGTTCACGAGTAGTGAAGATTCGAATCGTGGCGATGGTCCAAAGGTACCTTAGAAAAAAACACACACTCACACATATCTAAGTACTTCCCTGTCTCCCAAAAAAAAAAAGAAAAAAAAATACTGCAGCACCTTAAAAAAAAATTTTTTTGGTCAAAATTTTGACCGAAAACACATACCTACAACAAACAAGACACGAATTTTGTACAAAGTTTTTTTTCCGTTATGTTACGTTTTTGTTTCGTCCAAAATTTTGTTAATTTTTAGGCCGCGCTAGGTGGCCGATTGAGTTCTGACAATTTTGTTCGAAATTTTTGACCATGTTACTGTGTTACTGTTGGTGTTTTATTCCGTCTCAGCGATTTGGTAGTGTGCTTATTTTTTGTTTCCCTTTTTTTCATATTTATTTCTCTTTTCACATCATGTGCACATCCTAATGTATTTTGGCCAACGTCCAAAAATGATTAAAGTGAAAAGGACTTTTGAGAAAAAAAGGACGATTGTGCCCAGCAGACGAGTGCATGCACAGACAATGTTTCTTTTTTTTTCGTGTACTAATCAAAGAAGTGGGAGAATTGTCAGGAATACAATAAACAAACAGAAAAAAAAAATTAATAATGAAAATGATCACAAAGGATGGACCATGAAGGACATTTTACTTATTTTTTCTTTCCTCCACTCGTTTGACGCAAAAAATCGATTTTTTTATATTTAATTTATTTTTTTTTCGATTTATTTTTAAATAATTATTTTATTTAAGCTATTTACACAATAACTGCACCGTTATGTGAATTGCGTTTTTGTAACTGTATTTGTAAGTGCACAAGCAAGCGAATTGAATTTAATTTTTTTTGTCAAAATGTATCGCATGTGGCTGGGAATATTTAAAAGTGTAAAATTTTATTTCAATACACTTATATTGATGTACTCTTTCAGGGATGTGTTTAAATATATTTCTAAATATTTTTAACATTATATTTAAGCATGCTTTTTCAGGTCGAATAAACCGGATTTGGTTTTCGAAAAAAGTTTAAGGTGTTCCTATTTTTAGACGTTACATGGTTTTCCAAAAAGTTTCTTTTTTTTAGTTTTATTTTTAAAAAATGTATATTGTCCTCTTGAAAAGTTATTTAACAAATTTTAATTAATTTTTTGTAAGTGTGATTTAATTTGTTTTAACAGAATGATGTGGGTGGTGACAATCCTGTAGAGCAGCGGTTCCCAATCTTTTTTGGTCAAGGAGCACTTTTTAGGTCAAACATTCCTCGGGGAGCACTTCGTTACACTTACGCTATTTTCGCAGTTATGTATGTGTAAAAAATGCAATGCTCAAATTTTTTTTTTATATTTTATTAAATTCAAGTAAAACAAGTAACATCAACGAAAAAAACAAGAACAATGTTAATTAAAGAACATAAGGAATTCAATATCTAGTGAGAATAATGTGCCTGTTTGGTTTTGCATAATGCTTGTATATCTGGTTGAATTTGGGACAACTGCAACCGAATATCTGGCTCTGCATTGAGACGGGATCTATATTTTGTTTTGGTTCCAACGTAGGCGGAGAATCCTGATTCGCACATGTATGTTGTTGCAAACGGCAGAAGAATTATTTTAACTCTGTCTGACAAAATTCGTCCTTCAACATACACCAGAATTCTGATCAAGACTTCTTAGTTTCAAAATTTGCCTTTAAAGAAGAATCTGATGTCAAATCAATTAAGCACTCAAACTGCAACGATGTCAGAGATGCTGGCTTTTCCAACGCGGCGGAATACGGGTCTGCAACCCACACATTTTCTTTAATATTTGAATGGTATTCTTCCGGAAAGTAGCTTTGGATGTTTTCGAGCAAACTTAGCAGATTTAAATGAAACTCATTTAAAATGTCGTCAGGAATACCCAAATCTATTTCCTCTTTCCATTCGCTGACCATTGGGAAGCTGTCTAGGTTTCGATTTTTTAAAGATTTCGCCCAAAACTTGATTTTCTTTTTAAATGCTTCGACCTTATCAGTGGCATCGAAAACAGTTATTGTCTTTCCTTGAAGTGATACACTCAAATCATTTATTTTTTTTTAAAAATATCGGCTAGATACGATAATTTCAAGAGCCAACGCTCATTACACGATCTGTCGCCCAAATCAAAGTTGTCGTTCATAAGGAAGGTTCTGACTTCAGCCCTCATTTCGAAAAGATGCGTCAGTGTTTTGCCGCGAGAAAGCCACCTTACTTCTGCGTGAAGAAGTAAAGACGTATGTAGACTACCCATTTCATCGCACAATATTTTGAATAGCCTTGAATTCTTAGGTCGAGATTTAATAAAGTTAATTATTTTCACGCTTTCGTCTAAGACCTCTTTTAAGGAGAGTGGAATTTTTTCATTGCAAGGGCATGGCGGTGTAGAACGCAGTGACTACTGCTGCATTCCTTGGCATTTTGTTTTATTCTTGAGACGGCACCGGACGTTTTTCCAGTCATGGCCTTGGCACCGTCTGTGCAGTTAACCCATGGGATATCATTGACAATGAAGAAATTGTCTATTAATTTAAAAATTTCAGCACCAGTTGTTGTAGTTTCCAACGGCTTGCAGAAAAGCAGATCTTCTTGAAAGGACTGTTGGTATTGGTAGCGCACAAATACTATTAAAATATCCAACCCTGCAACATCTGTTGATTCATCCATTTGCAGCGAAAATTTTGTGACTTTTATTCGCGAAAGTAAAGTAGTTTTGACATTCTCTGCTAAGTCTCCGATTCTTCGTGATATTGTGTTATTTGACAAAGGAACGGTGTCAACTAATTTTTTGGCCTTTTCACCCAACATACACTCAACAATGTCCTTAACGCATGGCTTGATTAAGTTTTCAGCGATTGTATGGGCTTCGCCAGTTTGCGCAACTCGGAAACTCACTAAGTAGGACGCCATCAACGCATTTTCGTTCACTGTCTTTGAGTGGTTAGTAAAAATTGTTTGAGATTTTGTAAGTTCACCATACTTCCTTTTAAAAAAAATCAGTCGGTTTGCTTTTGCAATCTGGATGAATCCCCTCAAAATGACATTTTTGCTGGAAACATCGCACTATTCGGCAACACTTTGCCGCAAATTACGCATTGGGGTTTGTTGTCACTTGTCTCAGCAAATCCAAGATTTAAATATGAATCGTGGTACTTCCTTTTTACTGTTTTTTTTTCTGCAGTACTGATCACCATAGAACTAAAGGACGATCCATTTCGAGGTTCCCTACTTTTTTAAAGAAAAAAACACAGAAAATTCAAATTTAATGGAGAATGTTTATTATCATTTGAAAGAACATCCTTTGGCATTTATTTTTTGAAGATTATGTCTATCAAATGTTGGCCGTTGCTACGTCGCAGATGGTCCATCCGTTGAGTCCAATTTTCGATCACTCGTTCGAGCATTTCGACTGGTAACTGGCGAATGACACGCGTGATGTTTTCCTCCAAGGCCTGAATCGAAGCGGGTTTGTCGGCATAAGCTTTTGACTTTACATATCCCCACAGGAAAAACTCTAACGCTGTGATATCACACGATCTTGGTGGCCAATCGACCGGCCCAAAACGTGAAATTATGTGCTCACCGAAATGTTCTCTCAATAAGTCCATTGATTGATGCGACGGTGGGAAGTGGCGCCGTCTTGCTGAAACCAAATGTCGCCGAGATCACGAGCTTTAATTTCAGGCATCAAATAGTCGGTTATCATAGCACGATAACGGTCGCCATTGACGGTTACGTTCGCACCGGCATAATTTTTAAAGAAATATGGAGCGATGATTCCACCGGCCCACAAACCACACCAAACCGTTGTTTTTTTCTGGATGAAGTGGTAGTTCTTCAATCTCTTCAGGTTGCTCTTCGTCCCAAATGCGGCAATTTTGTTTGTTTACATACCCATTGAGCCAGAAATGGGCCTCATCGCTAAACAAAATTTGCCTCGAAAACGTCGGATCTTCTTGGAACTTTTCAAGAGCCCATAGAGCGAAGCGATGTCGCTTGGGAAGGTTGAGCGGCTTCAGTTGTTGCACAAGCTGTATTTTGTACGCTTTCAATTTAAGATCTTGACGTAAAATGCGCCAAGTCGTTCCATACGTCAGTCCGAGTTGCTGCGAACGGCGCCGAATCGACTCTCTACGGTCTTCGTGTACACTCTCAGCTACGGCCGCTATATTTCCTTCACAGCGTGCTGGACGTGGTCTATTCGGTCGAATATTATCCAATAATGAATGCTGGGTCTCAAAATGGGTGATGGTGTTGCGAATAGTACGCTCAGTAGGCCGATTATGTTGACCATAAGTTGAGCGAAGTGCACGAAACACATTCCTCACAGAACGTGAATTTTCATAATAAAGTTGAACAATTTGTAAACGTTGTTCACGCGTAAGTCTTTCCATTATGAAATGCCAAACAATACTAAACAAAAATAACATGACAGCATGACACGACTCACACGTGATCTGTCAAAAAAGGCTATTGAAAAAAGTATCTCTACTTGGATCACCCGTTAGAATTGGCTGCGAAATGCGCAGCAAGAAGATTGGCTTTGTCTAAAGAGCTGACAGCTGGGATGTCATTGTGAATGAGCGTCGGAATTGATGATGAGGCCGAATTTTTTATATTTTTAACAAATGACCAAAAGTTTTTACTACCTCTGGGACATTGTAGAATTTTTTGGCTCAACTTTTGGTCATAGAGGAATTTGACACCTTTTAAATGGGCATTAAGGCACACCCACTTTTTGGGGATGTTTACTATAATTTTGGAACCAGATAGGATATTTAACGATTCACACAGCGGATTGTAGCCTCCTCATATGTTTTTTTCTAAAGATCGACAAATAAATGGCGTTTTATAATAAGGATCCAAATAAGAACAGTACATCTAGAAAGTCACCACCCACTATTGACAATGTTTGTACTTCAAGGATAAATATTTTGTCTTCTATTTACTAAATTTTCTTAAAGTTAGTTAAAATAATTTTTTTAAGAGGAAATTTTAATTTAATTTAATTTACTGACTCTACACTTCACAACCACACTTTATACAACGAAATATATTCCAAAACATAACCATGCTTGTCTGTAATTTTTTTAACCTTCATCTCATTAAGCCTACTAACTGTAAATCTGCATAAATCCTTCATCTCAACCATTTGCCTGAATAAAATTCTTTAAAACTAAAAAAAATTTTAAAAAAAACTCTTCAACATTTTTGTGTGTGTGTTCTTACAAGAAAAAAATATAAAAAAAATCTACAAAATGTTTACTAAAAACACTATTTTTCAAAAACTCTGTCTAGTCTTAAGATGTTTTCATTTTTTTTTTCAAACTTCATTATCATTTCCATCTAAGAACTGTCTCCTTGTATATGTTCTTTATTTTCTGTATGTGAAAGTTTATATATGTAAATGTAACTAAAAATCAAAGAAACCGATACTGTTATTTTTGTTTTGTGTTATTACATTCTTTATGTGTGAATTTATGTTCAACAATCAAATACCAAAGTAAAACTTTTGTAAACAAAAATACATTTAAAAAAAAATTAACAAAATATAAAACTAAATTAAAATGTAAACATATATGTTTAAGGATACAAAAAAAAATATTTTTTTAAAAGTTTTTTTTTTTTTTTATAAAATGCAAACGATTTTTCAATATGTATATCAAAATTTAGAACCCAGTTAATTGGCAAATATCGGCTGACAATACTCGAATGATCGGTCATATGATATTAAGAAAATACTATGACGGCGAGGATATTCTAGGATTAAAGGTTCTCGGTGGTCAGCCGTTGGCGTTTGTTGGTGGCACACCCGGAGCCGTCACCCCAGTGGGTAGTAATAACAATGGCAATGGTTATGGAGCATTTGTTGATAAGGTCAAACGGGGTTCAGTCGCCGATATGGAAGGACACATAAGGCCAGGTAAATATGTCATTTAAAAAAAAAAAAACAATTCATTCTATTTTTGTTAAATTTACATGAAATAGTTTTATGAGTTTCATCTTACTTTTTTGGAATAGAAAATTAATTTGATGTTAGAAAATGTTTTTGTTATATTTAAAAATTTTTAATTTAATGTTTTTCTGTAAATGTTTTAGCTGGTGTATGTGATATTACAGTGTGTTTGGGTTATTACTGCTTTACAAAGGTTAGACTTCCCTCTAAATTCGGTATACTAGTAGACTTGCAGTACTTCCACACAGATGTCCTTAATTAGAATGGAAATTTGGAGTACCAAAGAAAAAGGCTTTATATCCATCCACAGAAGAACTCGAACATGATTTTTGGAAGATTGACAATATTCAATTTTGGTCTATATCAAACTTACCTGGGCCTCAACCAACATGCCTCTTCAATTAGCCCGGTCCTTAGTTAACTGCGCACTCCAAGTTGGTTGAGGTCGGTTTCTACTTGTGCGCACCACTTAAGGCGAGGTCTTCCTCTACTGCCTCCGAGGTCTGGCTGGGAATCGAAGACTCTGCGAGCCGGAGTATTGGTGTCCATTCGTCCTACATGTCCTAGCCTTCTTAAACGTCCAATGCGGAGGTTTTTGAGCAGGGGTATGTCGCTGTACAGTGGTTGAATCTTCGTCTCCATAGCCCGTCAACACAAACGGGACCGAAGATTTTCCGAATAATTTTGCTCTCGAATCGCCCAAGGATTTCTTCATCCACTTTTGATACGGTCCATGCTTCAGCGCCGTAGAGCAAGACTGGGATGATCAGGATCTTATACAGGATCTCCTTAGTAGTTCGAGTGAGGGCTTTACTACTAAATTGCCTTCTTAGCCCGAAGAAACTGTGATTGGCAAGAGTAATTCTTCGTTTGATTTCTGACGAGATGTTGTTGACAAGTTAATAGCGGAGCCGAGGTAGACAAAGTGCCATGCTACCTCAGTTTAATGTTTGAAAATGTTGATGTTTTGTCCAAATTGTCAATGTTGTATGCCCTCTCGATTTGACAGCTTGATCTTACCCCCATTTCTAGCTAAACCCATTTTTGCCGCTTCCTTCTCTATACTAGCAAACGTGGCTATGACATCACTTTGAGTCCTACCAATGATGTCAATATCGTCGGAATATGCTAGTAGTTGCACCGATTTTTCGAAAATTGTGCCTCTGCTGTTGGCTCGGTAGTTTTGCACAATCCTCTCAAGAATCAAATTGAAAAAGTCACATGACAGCGCATCGCCTTGCCTAAATCCTTTTTTTGGTATCGAATGTGTCGGTGAGGTTGCTGCCGACCCGGATGGAGTAGCGATAATTCTCCATCGTCATCCTACACAGACGGCCGAGTTTGGGCGGTATACCAAAACTAGACATGGCTCTGTATAGTTCGTCTCTATAAATGCTGTCATATGCGGCTTTGAAATCAATAAATAGGTGGTGGGTATCGATTTGGACTTCTTGGGATTTTTCCAGGGTCTGCCGAAGTGTGAAAATTTGATCGATTGTGGACTTTCCTGGCCTAAAACCACAATGATAAGGGCCGATCAGGTTGTTGGTAAACGGTTTCCGGCGTTCACATATTACGGCAGATAGGATCTTGTAGGCTATGTTGAGCAGACTTATGTCTCTGTAGTTGGCGCAGTGCAGAGGGTCACCTTTTTTGTGGATCGGGCAAACGATGCTGAGGTTCCATTCTTCAGGCATATTTTCATCCGACCAGATTATTCTTATGTGTTGGTGGATGTTACTTACCAAGTCATATCCGCCGGCCTTAGAGAGCTCAGCGGGAAGGCCGTCATTTCCGGCAGCCTTATTAAGCTTGAGTTTAGATATTGCTATCCTCACTTCACTTAGGTCGGGTGGTTGGCAGTTTTCGCTGTCGTTGCCAATATTAAATGGTTCCTTCTGCCTGACAGCGGAATGTTGTTCGTCATTTACCATTATCCAGAAGTGGTTCTTCCATATCCTTAGCATCGACTGTGTCTCAACTACGATATTTCCTTGTTCATCTCGACAAGATTCTGTTCGAGCCTTGTATCCTTGACTTTGATTTTACACTTTGGTAAAACTTGCGAACATCATTCCTCTCTATATCAAGTAGCCTAGGTCCTTTACCAGACGTGTTGTCGTGTAGGCTATATTTTCCGACAGTACTGCTAAAGATGTCTTCCTAAGTTTGTCACCTAAAACAAATCTAGGACCAAATAATCGCTGTTCCTGATCACTATAACACGGTCTGTAGTAGATGTCACAGTTGGTCATCCTCTTTTTGCCCGGCCCATCCCATCGTATTTCCTGGATGGGTGTAATGTCTGCTTGTAGATGCTAAGCGCTTCTGCAGGTTGTTCGGCTGCACATCTTCTGTTTGATGTTCTCACATTCCACGTGCAGATACGAACGTCATTGCCAGTTTTTTCCGAGGCTCTTGGTTGCTTCGTAAAAGCAATTTTTTCCGTGAGTCGGTAGTAAACCCAAAGTTTACCCCCAACCTGGATGGCCAACTCTAATTTATAAGATACTCCTAGGACACATGTCAATCCGTATCCACTATGAGATTGAGCGCTGCCGTTGACCTTTCGGTTCATCCGCCACCATCTCTGTTCTAGAGGCCTGACTTACCCTTGAGATTCCTAGATAACCTCTTGTCCGAATATGTCGAAGCAGCTCATCTAGGTTCGCCTGGGACGGCAGACCGGGTATTCATTCCGCACCATTCTGACCAGGGTGATTATAGTGTTGCTGTTTTTCGTCATATTATCAACACTCGCACTTATCGTTCAGCAAGTCAAATCCGGTTGGATGAGAGCAGTAACCGATGGTTACCACTTGGAGGTAAAAATAAGCACGTTGGTGTGTAGTCAGAGTAACAACCACTGGACATTGCCAAGTTAAATCCAATCAGATTCTACCCTCATTTTACAACATCCAACTGCCTGACTTACCCTTGAGATTCTTAGATGACCTGTGTCCAAATATCTCGCAGCAGCTCATTAAGGTAATTCACTTTGTCCATCCTACCTGGGACTGTAGACGCCACGCACCGTTCACAACACACTGGGAGTTCTTTCGCTACCACCTGTAATAGAATATGTGAATACACGTCTCCCCCCGGTCTAATCTGCTGCCGTCAAGCCCTTACAGAGGGATTGATACCTTATCTACGGTCACGGTACTGGGCATTCAATGGTCGCCAAGGGAAGGCTGTTGGAGTTGGTAGGCAGCAGCTAGGGTGAAACTCATGGTTTCATATAATCGCATTGCCTTCCAATTGATCATTGACGAAATATGTCATTAAGTTCCGACAGAATAACTAAATGAGGTAAGTCCATTGGTGGAACTTAATGCTTCCAAAACACAATGGTATCTTCTGTCATCATTGCATCCTCGAAACCGAAAAAACGTTACATGCTCTGTATGTGGTTAAGTAACGACCTCCGTTAGAATGACCGCATATTCAAAGACGCCAAAAAAGCAGCGATATATTTAGGTTTCTCGAACCGATACAGATAATATTTCATCCCTTCCTATCTGGCCTCAATATACAATGTGGCGCAAAAATAACCTTCCGATGTTTTTTGGCTGTAATTTAAAAAACAAATGAAAAACTTTGATTCTTCTTGTGGATTATTTTTATTTGGTCTTTTAATTTTTTTTACATCAAGTCGAGAATATGATTTCATGTAAATGGCCGCCGCCACAGTTGATTGTCATTTGAGCCCTTTTTATGGCATTTTCCATCACTTTGGCCAAAACTTCCGGCGATAGGTCCTCATATTCTTGACGGATATTGTCTTTAAGAGCTGCAAGAGTCTGAGGCTTGTTGACATAAACCCGCGACTTCAAAAAGCCCCACAGAAAGAAGTCTGGAGCGGTCAAATCAGGCGATCTTGCTGGCCAGTGCAAATCGCCAAAACGGGAGATTAGGCGCCGGGAAATGCATCCTTCAGCATATCGGTTGTGACACGTGCAGTGTATGCCGTTGCACCGTCCTGTTGGAACCACATGTTTTCCAATCCCAATTCATCAAGTTGCGGCAAAAAGAACTCGTTGATCATTGCCCTGTAGCGCTCACCATTCACAGTAACCGTTTGGCCCGCGACGTCTTCGAAGAAAAAAGGTCCGATGACTCCTCCAGCGAAAACAGCACACCATACAGTGACTTTGAGCGGTGTAATGGCTCTTCGTGGGTTACACGCGGATTTTCAGTGCCTAAGAAGCGTAAATTTTACTTATTTACGTACCCGCTAAGATAGGCCTCATCACTCATTATTATTTTTGATGAAAAATCATCTTCATCAGCTAACAGCTGATGCACCGTCTGGACTTTGTACGGAAACATCTTCAAAACTCGTACCAAAATTCGCTGTAAAGACCGTCGACTGATACCCATTTGCGTGGCACGTCGTCTGGTCGATGTCGACGGCGCTTCCATGACATCCTCGGCTACAGCAGCAATATTCTCTGCAGAACGGCTACTCCGGGGTCTGCCACGCCTGGCAGCATCTCGTATTGTGCCAGTCTCTTCGAGGCGAGCGGCTAAACGTCGCAGTGTTTCACCAGTAGGCGTTGGACGGCTAGGAAATCTGCGACGAAATTCACGTTGTGCCAAAGTCACCGACCGATTATTGCTCAAATAAATAGTCACCAATATTCCGCGTTCTGGAGCAGTGTAGCGTAACATTGTTTATTAACGTGTATTTCGCATGTGTTTACTACATAAATGTCAAAACAGAACTGACATTAGGGGCCAATCGCAAAATTTATAGCATTTTCTGATAGGAGGATTACTTTTGCGCCACCTTGTATAAAACGTTTATACGCCCCAAACTTGAGTTCCACGCCACAAATGGAAAGGTACCACCTACTAGGTAAGATACAAGATCGTGCGATAAAACTTATAGGAGACTCAACCATACCGAACTTCATAGTTTCGTTCTAACATCGTAGGAATGTCTCCTGCCTTACACTATTTAACCGGCGAGTATTACTGTTGAAGGAGGTAGTTGCATCTGGCTATTTCGTTTCAGCTTTTGCTATTTTGATGCATTTAGGTTTTTCGAACCTCAATATATAAAGCGTTTATACGCCCTAAACATGAGCTCAACGCCACAAATGATAAGGTGCAGCAAAAACATCATACCACCTACTAGGTAGGATACAAGATCGTGCGATAAAACTGATAGGAGACTCAACCATACCGAACTTCATAGTTTCGTTCGAACATCGTAGGAATGTCTCCTGCCTTACTCTATTTAACCGGCGAGTATTTCTGTTGAAGGAGGTGGTTGCATCTGGCTATTGAAACAACCACCCCCTTCTACAGTAATACCCGTCGTCCCATGAAGGCCAATCTCAGTAAATCAATCCTTTCATGAAATCATGAAGGCTTTTCATTACTAGAATTCAAACCTTTACACGTATCGAATTCTGTCATAATTCCTCAAGTCGTAAATTTGAGTCAGCTTCTAAGAATCGGATTATATGTAGATATAGACTCCACTCCCCCCAAAAAACACCCCTAACATGAAAAAATAATCACATACAGCAGCAAATAATTTTTAATTTTCAAATTGTTTATCAAATTTAAAAAAAAAACACATAAAATATTTTTTTTTTAACATTAAACATCAACACATAAACAGGCGACGAAATCATCGAATGGAATGGACAAAGTCTTCACAATAAGACCGCCGAGGAAGTCTACGATATCATTGCTGAGAGTCGCCATGATTCGCAAGTGGAACTGATAGTATCACGATCGATAGGATCCAACAATAGCCGTAAAACAGCAGCCGCATCCTGGCGACAATCGCATTCACCACCAGCCAGATATGGTCGAAAAGGTATATCAATGTATTTGTCTGTCTAAAACAGTGTGTGCACCACATCACATCAGTAAATGAAAGGAAGTTCAATTATATTAAAAAAAAAACAAAATTTAATAAACCTAGAGTTACGTTAAGGGGTGGGTTGTTCAGTTGAGGTCTACCCTTATGTTATCAATTAGGTAAACAAAAAAAAAAAGGAGCAACAACAGGGCATAACGCAATTTGCGGTTACCACACACGATAAACATACTCGTAGATACATAACACATTGAGAGATTTTTTTCTGATTGCATATCCTCACACACATCCACACAACACTAAATAAAAAAAAGATTTGCTAGTAACATTTACATTTATGGGAATCAAATATAGCCAACATGTCCTTTTTGCTATCGAAATGACACATCCTCGACGTGCGATGTTCGGTGGGGGAGAGGGAGCAAGGGAAATTTAATCAACTCCCCTATATAGCTATGTGGGGTAGATCAATTATTTTATCCTTTTTCTGTTTTGGTTTTCCGTTAAAGTTAAAAATAATATTATTACCAGTTGTTTACTGTCCTCTCATTTTTTTTTTTAATATCCGCCCTTTCTTCCTTCACAATCGATTACATTTTTTTTAAACAGAAAAAATCTGTATGTGTGTAATGCAATATACGTATGTGTGAATGTTACAATATTGATACAATCTAATAACCATATGTCCTTCCTTCCTTTATACAGCTGTTGACACAATCGAAATTCATCGTGATAAGCCGAGTGTACTGATAACATCGCCTGGTTCGCCTGACCTGCATGCTGCAGGTCGCCATCAGCAAACCAACGCTGCCCCACCGCACCCACAGAGAAGAACGGAGGCCGGGGTGGTGGCAATACCACCGGTTAGCTTACGATATAATCAGAGGTTGGGTCCTACGGCGACGGGTCACTGTCACCATGATTCGGCAATTGATGGTCGCCTCCAGCTGAAGTTGGGCTATGACCAGAATACGTTGCAGCTAATTGTAACGTTGGTGTGTGCCAGCGGGCTAACGCTCAGACCCAATGGCGAAGCCAGAAATCCCTATTGCAAAGTAAGTTGATCAGTGTATTATGTCCATGGAATCCTTGATGCATGATTATCTTTTTTTTTTGTTGCAGGTGTTCCTTTTACCCGAACGGGGTGCTAAGGCTAAACGACGAACGAAAACCTTAGCGAGCACATGTGAGCCACGGTGGGGCCAAACGTTTGTATATACAGGACTAAGGCGATGTGATCTAAGTGGGCGCCTACTGGAGGTATGTTGTTTTATGCTAACTTGGATGTAGAGTATGTTTGCATATTTGCTACAATCAGATCTCTCCACCACTGTGGTATTCGTGTCCTCCAAGTCTGGGGATGCCAAAAGGTCATCCTCCATCAGGGAATCACTATTTAATGCTTCTGTCTCTATCCACGTGGTGTATAACCTGTTTAGAGACAGAGTATTGTCATCAGCTTCCCTCTCTGGTTTTGATGAAGCTGATGCCGATCAATCTGGCAGGTATGGAAGACTGTTAGGTTAGGTTAGGTTGGTGGGTTGATGAGGCAGACGGTGTGTGTCTTCCCTCATCGCACTCAGGTTAATATAGACCCATTGTGATGCCCGTTGGGGGTCCACTTGTGTGGTTGGTTCATTCATTGTCCCGTTACTGTCCATTGTTGTTAGCCTCTTTCCAGCCATCCAGATGTTGATGCAAACCTAAAAAGATTAGGGAGAGGGATTTCGGATAGATCCGTGAGGTCATGGAAAAAGTATTTTCCTAAGGTTCTCATTCTTAATTGGCTGAGGCCTGGGCAGTGGCACAGAAAGTGGAGGGTGTCCTCGTGTATTTCTTCATCACCGCAGCCTCTACAGAGGTCATCATCTATGAGATGCATTTTCAGTTTGTGGCTTTTTAGTAAGTTGTGTCCAGTAAGAATCCCAACTAAAGTAGAGACAGATTTCCTGTTTCTACGAAGTAGTTTATGGGTTCTGGCTTTGTCATACTCAGGCCACATCCTTTTGGAAGTTTCACAGGTGGGAAGGGAGTTCCACCTGTTTTTGGCAGTGATCAGTGTTTTCTGTCCCACCCGAGATTTGAGGTCACATAGTGGTGGTTTGACAGACTGGTCTGCTTGGTCAATGCTGGAGGCAGATCCTTTTCTTGCCAGTTCGTCAGCAATTTCATTGCCCTGTATGCAAGGCGATGCGCTGTCATGTGACTTCTTTAATCTGATTCTTGAGAGAATTGTGCAAAACTCCAAAGCCAACACCAGAGGCACAATTTTCCAAAAGTCGGTGCAACTACTGGCATACGCTGACGATATTGACATCATTGGTAGGACTCAACGTGATGTCATAGCCACGTTTGCTAGTATAGAGAAGGAAGCGGCGAAAATGGGTTTAGCAGTAAATGAGGGTAAGACTAAGTATATGCTGTCAACACGAAAGGACACACAACATCGACGAAGTGGACCAAACGTCACCATTGATTTTGAGGTAGTACGGGACTTTGTCTACCTCGGCTCCGCTATTAGCTCTGACAACAACATCTCGTCAGAAATTAAACGAAGAATTACTCTTGCCAACCGCTGTTTCTTCGGGCTAAGAAGGCAATTTAGTAGTAAAGCCCTCACTCGAACTACTAAGGAGACCCTATATAAGACCCTGATCATCCCAGTCCTGCTCTACGGCGCTGAAGCATGGACCGTATCAAAAGCGGATGAAGAAATCCTTGGTAGATTCGAGAGGAAAATTCTTCGAAAAATCTTCGGTTCCGTTTGCGTTGACGGGCTATGGAGACGAAGATTCAACCAAGAACTATACGAGCTGTACAGCGACATGCCCCTGGTCAAAAAACTCCGCATTGGACGTTTAAGATGGCTAGGATATGTAGAACGAATGGACACCAATACTCCGGCTCGCAGAGTCTTCGATTCCCAGCCAGACGTCGGACGCAGTAGAGGAAGACCTCGCCTTAAGTGGCGCGCACAAGTGGAAACTGACCTCAACCAACTTGGAGTGCGCAACTGGAGGCAGTTAGCTAAGGACCGGGCTAATTGGAGAGGCATGTTGGTTGAGGCCCAGGTTCATTCCGGACTGTAGCGCCACTTAAGGAAGGAAGGAGGGTATGCCTCTCTGTCCGGGGACCCAGCAGAGCTTAACATTATGTTGGACGCCAAGAACCTTTAGCTCTTCACGACAACGTTTCACAAGCCGAGATTTTATTTCGACAGCAGAGATAGCTATTGCAGCCTGACTGTCAATAAAGATGGTGATATCATCTGGTGGTATCGCCAGCATTGAGGTCGACTTGGCTGCCTCTGCTACTGCCAATATTTCGGCTGGGAAGACACTGCTGTGCTCAGGGAGACGAAAGGTGCTGTTTAGTTTAAGTGTTTCTGAAAACACTCCAGCTCCAACGCCTACATCCATTTTTGAACCATCAGTGTAGATGGATATGGTTTCGGGGCCCAATTCGTTCCTCTCCCACTCCTCTCTGCTTGGGAGGATGCAGGAGAATAGTCTTTGAAAGTCAAGTTGAGGCAGCATGTAGTCAGAGGATACAGCTGAGCCCAGATATCTGTGTAGAATTTGGGCATGTCCTCCTGAGTTCGATTTCCAGCAGTTGAGCTGGCTGATTCTTAGAGCACTTTTGGCTGCAGATTCTTGCATGTAAAGGTCTAGCGGTAGCAGGTTAAGGATGGTTTCCAGTCCCGCTGTTGGTGTGGTTCTCATTGCGCCAGTAGCGCCCACACATGCTATCCTTTGTACCTTTGTCATATTTTTCAGATGGGTGACTTTATTTGTGGATTGCCACCAGACAAGCCCCCCATATGTTAATATAGGTCTCACAATGGCCGTGTACATCCATAGGATGATCTTGGGGTTCGGACCCCAGTTTTTTTCTTTCGTGTAGGCATGCTGTGCCGAGGATATGTATTGGGGGTCGAGTTTGTCACGAATGTAGATATCCATTAGTTTTTAGTATGAAGGATGTAAGACTTATTGGTCCAAAGTCCTTCGCGGTCGTGTGACTGGGCTTGCCGGCTTTTGGGAAAAAGACTACCTTTACTTCCCGCCAGAACCTAGGGATGTAACCGCATTTTAGACTACTAACAAACAGTTTGTGTAGGAATGCTGTTACGAGGTGTTTCGATTTGTGTAGCATGATCGGGATAATACCATCGACACCTGGAGATTTATAGGGGGAGAAGGAGTCAATTGCCCAATTGATTCTTTCTACACTAACCATATCCTCCATTGCTGCTGTTATGGGGTTGCAATCATAGACGGTTGTGTCTGGGGTCCTACCGGACTATGAATCACATCCTGGAAAGTGGGTTTCCAGTAGATGTGTTAAAGATTCATGGGTGGATTGTGTCCAGTCCCCATTGGGGAGCTTGAGGTAACCTGGCACAGCCGGTTCTTTGGCGATTATTTTTCTAGGTCTAGCTGATTCAGTAGTGCTTTCTACACTGCAACAGAAGTTACGCCAGGAGGTGCGTTTAGCACTGTTGACCGCACTTTTGAATTTGCGCTGATTATTCTTATAAAGATCCCAGTCGGTTTCCGAATTTGAGCTTCTTGCTGCGTTATAGGTTTTCCGGGTTTCCCTTCTAATGTTTGAAGCTCTTTCGTCCACCATGTCGGTGATCTTTGTGGTTTTATAGTCTTTAGAGGGCAGATCCTTTCATAGGCTTTGACTAAAATATTTCCTATTAGTTCCGCTGCAGCATCGATTTCAAACGGAGTTTCCATCAGATGCAGTGGAAGGGCGCTACTGTGTCTCCCTACTTCCACAACGAACTTGTCCCAGTTGGCTTTCTTGGGGTTTCGATGTTGAAGGGGGAGTTTAGTGTCGTGCTCTATTTCAAAGTCTATTATTCTGTGGTCAGAGTATGATGTTTCTAATGAAACTTTCCAGTGGCGCACAGCGAATCTATCAGAATTGTTGAAGAGGGTAATGTCAAGAACCTCTTCTCTATTTTTAGTGACAAAGGTGGGGTCATTACCCCTGTTCGCCACTAACAAATTGTTGTCTACAATGTATTGAAACAAGGACTCACCTCGTGTGTTGGTGTCTGAACTGCCCCATTGTGTGTGATGAGAGTTGGCATCGCATCCCATTATGAGGTCCCACTTCTTACATTTGGCCATTTGCACCAGGGAGTCTGTTAGTGCAGATGGAGGTCCATCCATCGAGTCGTATAGCATATAAATGGCTGCTATTGCAATCGGGAACTTCCCCCGCCGCTCATATTTTACCCCGGTCTGGTCATTGTTACTGAGAGTAGATAAGGGAAAAAGGTTAAGTACTAGATCTTTGCTGTTTAGCCCTTTTATACTGCCTCGGACTACCCAAGGTTCTTGTATTAGGGCAATGTCAATGTCGTTCCTATTTAAAAGGAAGACAAGGTTGGCGCTGGCCGCCTTACTGTGGTGAAGATTTATTTGTTTTATCTTTATGGCGGTCAGCTTTCCTCCCATCATTGCGTCTGACTGTTACGAAAGGACGTACTTTGCGGTAATCCCGACTCGTACTTTGTACCCTTTCTTACGTAGTAGCGGCATAGATTTGTGGCTGAGTAGCACCACAACTTCCGTGCCGGTTTTTGAGTGCTCTCCTGCCTCTATGACCTCCCAGTCCTTACTGAGGAATTCTGGGTTGAGGTTCTGTAGGTTGCGCTCAATCCTATCTTTCGGGATGCATGGCCCTTACAAGTTTCCTTTTTCGATGTTGCTGAGTCGGAACCATTTTCCAGAAAAGGAAAACTTGGATCTAGAGTATGTTTGACAACTTCGTGAATTGGTCAAGATTAGATATCTGACATAGGGACCTCCGTGCATTTGATGCATTTGATCCAAACGGGATCAGGCAAATCCACCAAGGAAAGATTGTTGAAATCCTGGTAAATCGCATGAGGGGCCTCTCAGGAGCTCTGCGTATGGGATGAGTTGTTCAAAGCTTAGGAAATTAAGCTCTTCAACATCACCACTCCTTGATTATGCACCTAAGGTACAAGCAAGGGACTCATTTACTTCACTGGTTGTTTCCTTTAAAGAAGGAGATTTCATGCCCCTTTTTCGGGGTCTGGAAGGAAGTTTTCATTTCCTTGAAGGAATGTACACACTATAAAGGTTAGGTTGGGTTGGTGGGTTAATGAGGTTGGCGGTGTACATCTTCCCTCATCACAGTCAGGTCAATATTGACCCATTGTGATACCGTTGAAGGTCCGCACACGTGGTGGCTCCTTTTTTTCCCGTTACTGTCCACTATTAGTCCCTTACCATCCATTTAAATGTTGTTGCAAACCCTAAAAGATTAGAGAGAGCGATTTCGAATAGACCTGTGAGGTCTTGAAAAAAATATTTTCCTAAATTTCTTATTCATAGTTGACTGAGGCCTGAGCAGTGGCACAGAAAGTGAAGGGTATAGGTTAGGTAAGGTTAGAGTGGCTGCCAGCGTTCGCCAGCACACTTAGACCATTTTGGTCCATTGTGATACCACGTGGATCTTGTCTATTCTCCTTGCTATGCGTGGGAAATCTGAGCTTTTCATGAAGCGGAGGAGGCTTTTCACTTTCTGAGATTTTGAAAATAGTAAGCTACAAGATGTAGCTACCTTTTGTTTGATAAGACTGGGCAGTTACAAAGGAGATGAAGTACTGTTTCTTCTTCCTCTTCGTCCATGCAGCTCATACAGAAGTGGCCTAGACTTTCTGCGTGCCTACCTATTAAGCAGTTCCCATGATGACTCTTATGGTGGCACAAATATACGGTCTATCAAGCGAAATCAGTCCCTTTGCTCTTCTCAAATCTAGCTTTGGCCAAATTCGTGCCAAGACTCCATCTGAGGTTTGATTTGCTGTTAGCATGTTGCTAGGAATACCTAGTGCACCCGTGTCTGGGATAACTGGTAATTTGGTTCCATTTCTGGCGAATTTATCAGCCTTACAGTTCCCTGGAATGTCACTATGCCCAGGCACCCAGGATAGGTGAATGTTAAAATTAAGATTGTGTGGTGTGCGTTAGCATCACTTCCTAGGTGAGTCCAGTTTTTCGTCTCTTCGCATCTGTGATCGTATTCCCCAGGTTTTCTTTAGGGAAGGGTCCCTCATGGTAGTGGGCGAGATAGGCCGAAACCAACCAGTACTTCTGTACTTTGACTTCCAGTTGTGCTACGGTTATATCTCGATCGCTGTAATTGGAGAGTAAAGAAACATTTCTCGGTTATCGGGCCTTCCATCCTCTACGATCCCTGGCTCGCAGCTTCCAGTTGTCTAGACCAAGCGCTCTGGCATCCGCGATGGCTTGCTCTTTGAAACGGAGGTTCGGTCTTTCTTGCCTTCTCGAACCTGGGGGCTGGGATTCGAAGATCCTCTTAGCTGGAGCGTTATTGTCCATATCCACATCCACATCTTGGTACAGCTCATAGAGTTCGCGGTTGTAACTTCTCCTCCATTCCATTCTTTCGAAGGAGCCCTGTATCAGCTCTCCACCATAAAGCAGAACTGGCAGGATATGGGTTTTGTAGAGCACACATTTTGTCCTTCGAGTTAGGAGTTTTGAACCCAATTCTTCGATGGATGTCCACTAGGCTGTCATTCGTGGAGTTTATGTTAACTCCTAGGTGAAGAACTCGCCTGTTCTTCAATCGCCGTGAACGCTTTTATCACGGCACGTTGGGAGCGACCAATGATGTCAATATCATCCGAATAGCCCTGCAGCTGGACGGACCTGTTGAAAATAATGCCTTCCGTGTTGAATCCTACCCTGCGCACTATCTGCTCCAGTACGAGATGTAAGAAGTCACATGATAGTGCGTCTCCTTTCTGAAATCCGGTGGATGTTTGGAACAGTTCGGGGGGCTTCTTCCAAACTGCACTTTGCAGCGCGTGTTCTCCAGCGTCAAGCGAAACATCTGAATCAGTTTTGACGGGATTCCGAATTCGGCCAATCGCCATATAGAGTTCCTGACGATGTATGCTATCATACGCGCGGATTTGAAGTCAATGAATAGGTGGTGAGTTTCGACTTGAAATTCGTTGGTCTTTTCTAGGATTTCATTGACTGGACGTGGGTTCCCTTCTTGCCCTATCACTCTCTCTATATGATGCCCATTTAGCAGCTGTTGGAAATGCTGCTTAAACACACCCACTATTCCCTGCGCTTCGATGACTAGGTTTCCTTCGCTATGCTTTGTATACAGGGGAGTATAATCTCGAGTCTTGAGTCCACATACCAGATCGTTAACGACCCAAGATTCCTGGATCAACATCTCCGTGGGTTGTCAGACGGAGAAGAAGTGTGGCCGAAGCCGTTTTGAAGTGGTGGAGATTAATCTGTGTTAATCGCAGCATTTTTGCTACAATTAGATCTCTCCACCAATGTGGTATTCGTGTCCTCCAAGTCCGAGGATACCAAAAGGTCATCCTCCATCAGGGATTTAATTCTTCTGTCTCCATCCACGTGGTGTTTAACCTGTTGAGAGACAGAGTATTGTCATCAGCTTCCCTCTCTGGTTTTGATGAAGCCAATGCCGATCCGTCTGACAGGTATGGAAGACTGTTACCAGTTTCCTTTTCCGGTGTTGCTGAGTCAGAACCATTTTCCAGAAAAGGAAAGCTCACTCTAGCACCATGATCTGAAGCGCCTATGGTCGTACATGTGGGATGAGGAGCAACCGCTTCGCCAAACAACTCATCCTATTTGTAGACCTTGAGTTTGATAGACCCAAGACCATATAGCTTACAAAGCCATTTCGTTCTTTAAGGTGAGCAAGGTATTCTCTACTGATCACAATAAGCGCGCATCCCTGCATTTGGTCCAACTTTAGCATTTTCCAATAATGTGTCGGAGGAGTGGGATTGCAGTAGGAAATAATTTGTTAAATTTCATCGGCGTTCGAAAGTTCAGCTGGGATCCAGGTGCGAAATCACGGACGACTTGGAATGTCCTCCTTCGCAACCACCTCTAACTTTGAATCAGGACACACCTCGCCGATTTTGGCTATGGCCATGCGGTGGAGATCGTATGATCTCTGATCCGCACAAACGATTAGCTTGATGTGGCCCTGATGCCAGCCAGCATCATGACAACAAGGCCGAAGTCCCGGGTATTCCCTTATTATGCGAAGGAATACTGTGGCCATCTTGGGAGGTAAAAACTTCCACCGTTCAGGTGAAATTGTACCATCGATGTCGCTGCGGGCAATCACCGCTAACGTGATGTTGCCTTTAAGCACCTCACTGAAGGACTTGGATGCGGCGATGGCGGGCTTTGAGTGATTTTTGTTAATTATCACATTGGCCCTTTTGGAAACCGAAGGGGTCTCCTCTCTGTCTCGTGGACGTAGTGTCCTTCCTCTCTTCAGTGGGCACTCCATTGGCAATTTTGATTGCCCAGGCTAGTTTGATCTTCAGCTTGGTCGTTCTGGATTCTTCCGGAATCCCTTGGATAAATTCCATTTTCCTAGCACTGCGTTGTCGGTAAAGGATCTTAGAGGGGTTAGACCGCGAGCTTGAAACTTTGCAGTTCTTAGATTCGGATCTCCTGTTTCTTGGAAGAGGTTTGTGGGCTCTAGCTTTGTCATACTCGAGCCACATCCTCTTGGATGTTTTACAGTTGCGGTTCCACCTGTTTTTGGCGATATCCAGTGTTTTCTGCCCCACCCGTGATTTGGGGTCATATAGTGGTGATTCGACAGATTTGTCTGCTCGATCAATGCTGGTGGCAGAACCTTTCCTCGCCAGACCGTCAATAAATTCATTGCCCTACATGCCTCTTTGTCTGGGGACCCAGCAGAGCTTAACATTATGTTGGACGTCAAAAACCTTCAGCTCTTCACAACAACGCTTCACAAGCTTGGACTTTATTTCGACAACAGAGATTCTCATAATTGCAGCCTGATTACCAATAAAGATGGTGCTATCATCCGGTTGCATCGCCAGCATTGAGGTCGCTTTGGCCTCCTCTGGCACTGCCTGCCAATATGTCCGCCTGCAAGACACTTCGGTGCACAGGAAGACGAAAGGTTCGGTTTAGCTTTAGTGTTTCGGATAAAACTTTGAACCTACTGGTGGTTCAAAAATGGAAGATGGATATGGTGTCGTTGCCAAAATCGTTCCTCTTCGACTCCTCTCTACTTGGAAAGATGTAGGATAATGGTCCTTAAAAGTCAGGGTAAAGCAGCATGTAGTCAGAAGATACAGCTGAGCCTGTTTAAAATTTGAGCATCGTCTGCTGATTCTTAATGCACTTTTGCCTGCAGATTCTTGCATGTAAAGCTCTAGGGGTAGCTGGTTGAGGATGGTTTCTAGTCCCATTGTTGGTGTGGCACTAGCAGCTTTGTACCTTTGGCATGTTTTTTTTAGATGGTTAACTTTATTTGTGGATTACCACCAGATAAGTCCTCCATATGTCAATATTAGTCTTAGGTTAGGTTGTAGCGGCTGCACGTGCACTCTTAGACCATAAAGGTCCGTTGTGGTACCACGTGGATCTGTCGACTTTCCTATATTCGTTCTCCTAATTGAACCATTCAGAGCTTACTATGTAGAATAGGAGGTTTCTGATATTGATGTTAGCCATCTCACCTAGATTGTCGAAGAAGTAGTTTCCTAGATGAAGCTTCCTTTTTCCAGAGAGAGCTGCACAAGAGCATAGAAGGTGAGTAATACTTTCCTCCTCTTCTTCGTACGAACTGCTTCTACAGAACTCATTGCTGAAGAGGCCTGTGAAGACACCGATTATGGTGCTGATGTTTGATCTGTTCAGCATAATCAAGCAGATGGAGCGCTTCTGGTTAAAGTTAAGCCAGAGTTGCTGGGATATTTGACATGTTGTACCGTTTATCCATCTGCGGTTTGCTTTCTTGATCGCATCCTGTTTGATCTGCAACTTACATGTAGCAAGGGGCATACCTAACGTATCTACTGGCAGTAGAATATCGAGGATAGTGCCCTGTCTGACAAGCTCACCTTCCTTGCAATACCCTGGTATGTCTCTGTGGCCCGGCACCCAAAAGAAGTGAATGGTAAAATGGTCCGGCATCTCGTTAATAGACAATCGACCTTCGTGGGCTGATTTCGAATTGAATGAGATGGCTTCCAGGGATTTGATTGCCGCTTGGCTGTAACAGAAGTTGTTTACATACTTCGTGGAAATTACATTCCTTTTCAGTCAGGATAAGGCTTCTTTGATTTCCGCCTGGAAAACGCTACAATGATCGGAAAGGCGAAAGTATATGCTCAATGTTCAGGTTAAGCATCTCAACACTCTTAGGGCAACTAGCTAGCAGTTCGTTAAATGCTGGGTGGGTATACAAGGAACCATGAGCCATGGTTTTGCCTTTGATTATCGTAGGATCTGAGTGGGCTTTCGCCCTTCGGCAAAGGTGGTGCCATCAGTTCCTTCATGCTCTAGGTATTCGGACAGTGCATTGCAAAGGTACGGAGCGAGCGGCTCCTCATTCCCTGCTAACGCCAGAATTTATAGATCCTCTTCTCCTTTAACCTCCTTTTTTCCTAGTCTTCCGATCATCAGTATTCTGGATTTAATTTTGCTTCGGATGGACGCAGTTGACGATGTGGAAAGTTTTGATGGGCCGGAGGAGAAGAAATTTCTCCACTTGGATGTCGATTGCTAATTCGCTTCCCTCATCCGAAAATATCTTTAAGAATGACGGACCCCGACATAAGAAGCTTTCCTTCTCCTCCTTCAGGTTTATCTGGGAATCAATGTTGATAGGGTTTGGAGTGCCCAATTTATTTGCACTCGCCCCTTTTCTTGTTTTTTTTTTACTTTTTTTTTGTATTTTGGACCCATGAGAGGTGTCATTCTGGATACTCAGTCCCTGTATAGGTATACTCAGCCCTATAACTATGTTTGCGCTAGCGACTTACTCGTCGCGCATTCTACCTAAGAGATCATCTCTTAGTTCAATTCCCAGGTCTTCCTTTACTGCGTCCGACGTCTGGTTTGGAATCCAAGACTCTGCAAGCCGGAGTATTCGCTCAACATGTCCTTGCCATCTTAAACATCCAAGTTTTGTTTAACTGGGTTTAAGTCGCTGTACAGCTCGATTAGCTTGTGGTTGAATCTTCGTCTCCGAACCCCGTCAACGCAAATGGTATAGAAGATTTTTTCTCTCAAAACGACCAAGGATTTCTTCATTCACTTTTGATACGGTCCATTCTCAGCGCCGTAGAGAAGAACTGGGATGGTTAGGACTTATTAACTGCTAAACCTATCTTTTCCGCTTCCTCCTCTATACTAGCAAACGTGGCTGTGACATTGCATAGCACCCGAACAAGGATGCGTATGCGTATGCTAGTACCTGCACCGATTTATGGAAGATTGTGCCTCTGGTGTTGGCTTGGAAGATTTGGACGGTCCTCTCAAGCATGAGATTAACGAAGTCCATGGCAGTTCAGCACCTCACCCAAATCCTTTTTTGGTATCGAATGCGTCAGTCAGGTCGTTTCCGACCCTGATCCTGATGGTGCAGCGAGAATTCTCTATCGTTATCCGACGGACGAGTTTGAGCGATGTAGCAAAACTAGATATGGCTCTGTATAGTTCATCTCTATAAATGCAGTCGTATGAGGCTTTGAAATCGATGGGTATAAGGTGGTTATCGATTTGGACGTCTTGGGTTTTTCCAGGATCTGCCGAAGTGTGAAATTTTGATCGGTTGTGGACTTTCCTGGCCCAAAACACTGATAAGGGCCGATCTGGTTGTTTGTAAACACGTTTCAGGTGTTTAGATCAGAGGCTTTCAGGTTAGAGGTTCTCCTTTTTTGTGGATTGGCCAAACGATGCTAAGGTTCCATTCTTTGGGAATTTAATAAATTTTTTCATTCGACCCAAGTCTGCTTATGAATTGGTGTATGTTACTTTCCAAACCATCTACACCATCTATGCAAAGTTCAAAGCGAAGGCCGTCATTTTCGTCAGCCTTGTTAAGCTTTTGTTTAAATACTTTGATCCACACTTTACTTAGGTTGGGTGGTTCGTAGTTTTCGCTGTCATCGCCAATATTGAATGGTTCGTTCTTGCCTGACAGTCGTTTATTGGTTGTCGTCGCCGTTTAACATTCCGCAGAAGTGGTTCCTCCATTTCCTCAGCCTCGACTGGGTATCAACTACGGTATTTCCTTGTTCATCACCATCTAGTTCATCTAAAGGATCCTGTCCAGGAGCTCGTAACTATAAGAAGTGTCTCGTAATATCATATTTTTTTCTTCGTCGGAGCTTGAGGGCCAATTAGGCTTATGTTGTCGAGTTTGGGCTTGATGCGGACTATCACTAGTAATGTCTTGAAAACATTGGACTTCTTGCCTAATTCTGGCACTTGTAACAAATCCAAATCCGATAAGTCGCTGTTTCTGATTACTATAACACGATCCATAGTAGATGTGACCATTTTTCATCCACTTTTTTCTCGGCCCATCGCATCGTATTTCCTGGATGGTAGTGAGATCTGCTTTTTGGCAGCTTAGGGCATCCGGTTGTGGTTCGGCTGCATCATTTCTTTGTAATGTTCTCCAGTTTGTATTCCAATTTGAGATACGAACGTCTTTGTCCGTTTTTCATTTAGCATGGTCGTCAACAAGAAAATCAGCCCTTTCTTAGGATTTTTGTTGCTTCGTCACAGCAATTTTGTTTGTGAGTGGGTAATCAACCCAATTTACCATACAATAATCACCAATTTATAAGATAACCCTAGGACACGGGGCCATCAGTATCAACTACGTGATTGATAGCTGCTCTTGGCCATTAAGGTCTTCCACCGTCATTTCTGTTCAAGTGACCTGACCAACCCTAGAGATTCCAAGAGGACCTGTTGTCCAAATATGTTGGATCAACTTAAATAGGTTGTTTACTTTGTTCACCGTTGAATCTGTCTTGGGAATTATTTCGCTGCCGCCTAGTGAGGTTTTTTTGATAGGGGACCTAACTCTTAAGTACTTTTGGACCACTGGTTGTATTTTATATCCCATCTAAACTGATTATCTGCAGAGGATTCCTCTATCCGCTACATCAGGACGCGTCTGATAGAGACTAGCAACTACTCACGGATGCACGGTGGATACACGCGTATAAGTAACTACAACTTTCGAAAACGATTCTGCGAATTTAGCGAACCCTAAAAACTATCTGTGTATCTGCACCTGGAATGTGAGAACATTAAACAGGAGAGGTACAGGCGCACAACTAGCGGAAGCCCTAAACTGCTACAAAGCAGACATTACTGCCATCCAGGAAATACGATGGGATGGGCCGGGCAAAAAGAGGATGAAAAACTGTGACATCTACCATGGACCGTGTTATAGTGAACAGAAACAGCGACTATTTGGATGCGGATTTGTTATAAGTGCCAGACTTAGGCAGGAAGTCTTATGTTTCCAAGACATTAGCGAACGCATTGTAACAATCCGCATCAAGGCCAAATTCGCCAACATAAGCCTTATATGCGCTCATGCTCCGACGGAGGAAAAAGATGATATAACTAAGGATTGCTTCTACGAGCTCCTTGACAAAACCTATGAGCGACTACCAAAGCAAAGGTAGGAAGAGAAGACATCTTTAGCAGTATTGTCAGAAAATATAGCCTACACGACAACACGTCTGGTAACGGACTTAGGCTAATTGACTTCGTTACTTCGCTGAGGGTATGGAAGAACCACTTCTGCAGACTTTTAAACGGCGATTACGAACAACTTTCCGCTATCAGGCAGAACGAACCATTTAATATTGGCAACGACAGCGAAAACTGCCAACCACTCGACCTAAGTGATGTGAGGATAGCTATATCTAAACTCAAGCTTAATAAGGCCGCCGGAAATGACAGCCTTCCCGCTGAGCTTTATAAAGCTGGCGGAGATGACTTGGTAAGCAACATCCACCAACTCATAAGCCAAATCTGGTCGGTTGAAAGCATGCCTGAAGAATGGAACCTCAGCATCGTCTGCCCGATCCACAAAAAAGTAGACCCTCTGAACTGCGCCATAAGGCATTAGGCATAAGTCTACTCAACATCGCCTACAAGATCCTATCTGCCGTAATATGTGAACGCCTGAAACCGTTTACCAACAACCTGATCGGCCCTTATCAGTTTGGTTTTAGGCCAGGAAAGTCCACAATCGATCAGATTTTCACACTTCGGCAGATCCTGGAAAAAACCCAAGAAGTCCAAATCGATACCCACCACATATTTATCGATTTCGAAGCCGCATACGACGGCATTTATAGAGACGAGCTATACAGAGCCATGACTAGTTTTGGTATACCGCCCAAACTCGTCCGTTTGTCTGGATGACGATGGAGAATTCTCGCTGCACCATCAGGGTCGGAAGCGACCTCAGCGACCCATCCGATACCAAAAAAGGATTTTGGCAAGGCGATGCGCTGTCATGTGACTTTTTCAAATTGATTCTTGAGAGCATTGTGCAAAACTCCCGAGCCAACACCAGAGGCACAATTTTCCAAAAGTCGGTGCAACTACTAGCATACGCTGACGATATTGACATCATTGGTAGGACTCAACGTGATGTCAAAGCCACGTTTGCTAGTATAGAGAAGGAAGCGGCAAAAATGACGACGAATTGGACAGAACGTCACCATTGACAGATATAAATTGGAGGTAGTGCAGGACTTTGTCTACCTCGGCTCCGCTATTAACTCTGACAACATCTCGTCAGAAATCAAACGAAGAATTACTCTTGCCAATCGCTGTTTCCTCGGGCTAAGAAGGCAATTTAGTAGTAAAGCCCTCACTCGAACTACTAAGGAGATCATATATAAGACCCTGATCATCCCAGTCCTTCTCTACGGCGCTGAAGCATGGACTGTATCAAAAGCGGATGAAGAAATCCTTTGTCGATTCGAGAGAAAAATTCTTCGGAAAATCTTCGGTCCCGTTTGCGTTGACGGACTATGGAGACGAACTATACGAGCTGTAAGGCTACATACCCCTAGTCAAAAAACTCCGCATTGGACTTTTAAGATGGCTAGGACATGTAGAAAGAATGGACACCAATACTCCGGCTCGCAGAATCTTCATATTCCAGCCAGACGTCGGACGCAGTAGAGGAAGACCTCGCCTTAAGTGGCGCCCACAAGTAGAAACCGACCTCAACCAACTTGGACTGCGCAACTGGAGGCAGTTAGCTAAGGACCGGGCTATTTGGAGAGGAATGTTGGTTGAGGCCCAGTTTCATCCCGGACTGTAGCGCCACTTAAGTAAGTAGAAACTGCGACTCCACAAATAAGTTCGTTCGGACACCACCCATGGAGTTACTACACCTAATATCTTTCCTATCTATCTCGTTTTTTCTCTTCAAAACAAAATCTCACTCTGTGCTATAAAAAAACCTGCAAAGATCTAGAAATACTATAAAGGTATCCATAACCCTTTTGCCGGGTGTAAACTATAATGTTTGCAGTTCAACCATCTGAAGACCTCTGAACCAGGTTGCGTTGTGAATTATAAGTCTAGAATCACAGTCATACTAGTTTCGTCAAGGTAAGTTAGTCAAAAGGCGTTATTTTCGTGGAGGTAATTTTTTGATTAACTTTGCCTTCGCGATTTTGAATTTAAAATCCTTGAATACCGCGGACAGGATTCGTCAAGGTGTTCTTTCCTCATTGATAGAGTTGTCACTTTAGTTGGTAATGACATGTTAGTAAGGCTTATATTCAAGAACGTTTCTTTTACAACACAATTCAAAAACAAAATGAATAATCCTTTCGTATTTGTTATTCCTACAAACAGTTATTTTTTATTAAATAATTTTCCATTTCTTTTTACAGGTAACATTTTGGGATTACCTCCGGTACGGTGCCAATGAGTTTCTGGGCGAAGTTATCATCGATTTAACCCATCACATACTCGACGATGAGGCAGAATGGTATCCACTGCAACCGCATCAGGATCCTATTCATATCGTATGTTTCAAAAAGAACATAAAATCAATCTAAACACTACTATCTCTGATATCCTTAACTATTAACACAACAAAAGTCCAATATTTACCAAAGTACCAGATATAATATTGAACTCTTTTTACAAACTTAATGGGATTTCATTTTTATTTTTCTAAGGCTCAATTAAGTTTTTCCTTTTCTTTTTGAAAACCAACACTACGTTGATAAGTACTACTACCGCTACCACTAAATACAGTGCAAGGAGCGCGTATAAATATTGTCTAGCTGCCATTTTGAATGAACATAATCAACCATTAAACATGAAGTAACTTTTTTTTAGAGATACATGTCCTATTATCATCAAGCTTAATTTCCTCCCCCAATAACATACAAACCAACATACAATGTTTTGAATTTGTTTTTCTTTTGTTCTATGGTTAATTATTTGCATTCATGTCCTGATAACATGTTGTTTGCCCAATTCCATATTGCAGGTGGTATTTTGAGATGTAAAGCCTTGTTCGTAAGACTAACTAAGGTTAGGTCATCGGAACAATTTTAACTTCCATTATAGACAAGACTTGGAAGGAGACCAGCTTTCAAAAAGTTGTTATCGAAAAGAATACAAAAAAGACTGAAATGGCTAAAACACTAAATCGGTATCATGTGGAATACCCGGTACATACAGCGGCAAAAGTCCCGGTGGAGTTTTAAAAGTCTGTTATGTTTCAATGAAGCTACTTCTCCAGGGTTGTCAAAATCATTGATTTAGCTGGAACCTTATTATATGCGAAATGAATTGATACTTATTACCCGGCTGGACTATATGCCCCGAGGAGTGGCCATCCTGATTGAGTCTTTGGGTGCCCAGCTAGCATGTATGTATATTGTCCGCCAATATGGTGTATATGACCCAGACTTGTACGTTGTACCTGAATTTAATTCTTAAAACTAAGAAGTGGACTAAACGTCCGTAATGTCCTTATTAAGTGCAGAAACACTTTCCTCATATAGCCACCAAAATTCGGTGCACTGCTTTTCAGCATCGGTCCTCGCGATGTGATATCGCCGTGCTAAAGCGGAAGAGCTCCGGAGCATTATTGACGTACCCGTCACGGATTAGCCGCTTCTCTCGTGAGTCACGGTAACGGTGGTATACTACCGGGATACCGCTCCTTTCCTGAACTAACCCTCACGAGTCGGTAATCGATATAAACAAATGCCTCTGGTGGAATAAAGTTCGACATGAGCGTACTCTCCATGTAACTACAAGGTGGGCAAAAGGAGATAACCCTATTGAAAGATACTCATATTTTTGCAAATGACCGCCAATGTCAAATCTGTTTTGACACTTGTGGACTAGACAGATGTAGAATGCAAATGGCCGTCCGACACCGACTGCGCAAACACTGCGCCGTTTGGCCAGCAACCTTGTAGTGTATGGGACCACACGAGACGTTGCCAAGAGTGTCCAACCTCGGAGCGCCCGTTGTGCCGAGAATATCGCCGCTGTTGCCGAGGATGTCGAGCTGTCGCCGGAAACATCGACCAGACGTCGTGCCTCGCAATTAGCCATCAGCAGGTCATCCCTAAGGCGAATTTTGGTCAAAGACTTGCGCATGTTCCCGTACAAAGTCCAGTCCGTGCATCAGCTGCTGCCTGTCGACTGCCAAACGCGTGTAACCTACGCCCACGCCATCCTCAATCTCGAGAACGAAGTGGACGATTTTTCGACCAAAATCATCATAAGGAGCGATGAGGCTCATTTCCACCTCAGAGGGTACGTGAACAGGCAAAATTATCGCTTCTGGGGCACCGAAAATCCACGAGTAATGCACGAGGAGCCATTGCACCCGCTCAAAGTTACTGCATGGTGCGCTGTTAACGCTGGAGAGTCATCGGGCCATTTTTTCACGAGAACGCCGCTGATCAAACGACAAGAGTGGACGGTGCGGGCTATAGGGCCATGTTAACCGAGTTTTTTTCTGCTGGGTAGTAAGCCCTGAAAATCAGGCTGTTGTCGATAGCCATCGCCGTTAAGACGTGCCTTCGAATCACCTTAATAAGGAAACTGTCAATTCTATTCAGCTGAGCCCCATTGTATAAAACCTCGTTGTGATAATATTTTATGTACTCGGAGTCCGGCGTTCGGTACAATCCTAAGAGACAACGCCTCTCAAACAGCCGTATCCTTTCCATGTAGACTGGTGCTACATTGAACCACACTGGACAACCATAAGCGATGATTGGCCTTATAAGGGCCATGTAGCAAATGACTTTCACCCTTAAATCAAGCTGACTGCTTTGAAACAGTCTTCTTTTTCAGAGCATAGACCCACCTAGACCTGATTAAACAAGTATCTACATTTTTGTAAAAAGACAGAAACTTGTCAAACCAAGGTAAATATTTGACATCACTACTCACCGCCAACGGAAGTCCGTGTTGTTCGATGATGCACAGTTTTTCCAGTTTTTTTCTGGCATCGCTAGAAGCCCTAGGCAATGGGGTCGTAAACAGAATTGCGTTTCGGTTTTTTGAAAATTGATCCTCAATTTCCAATCATCGCAATATCCCTTAATGTGATCGAAGTCACGTTGCAAGAGTATGTTGATGACGTCGATTTTCGGACCTGATCTGTACGCCACTAGATCATCTGCGTATGCTATAGCTATACTGCGTCTGAGAGAACCTACAAGATCACTTGTACAAATGGTAAACAATATCGGGGAGTTCATCGCCCCTTGTTGTAAACCGTTTTTAATTTCAAAGAATTTACTTGAAGTTATGTTGCCACATTTGACGACGAACTTCTTTCCCATAAGCATTTCATAAATCATATATAGGATGGGTTTACGCATGCCCAGTCTGGTCGGCTTGTAATAGAAAAGCCCCTCTAACCATACGGTGTCGAAGGCCTTTTTTTGGTTTTATTTCATTGAATGTCGGGCAACTGTAAAACACCTTTCCGTCAAATTGTTCCAAATGTTAGCTGGTACCAACTCCTGGGCTTCACTTCATGGTTTCTATAACACTTGTATAAGGCTTCCCCTTCGACGAATAGGTGGATATTGCACTGCATCGTTTAAATAAGAGTACCAACACAGAAGTGCTAGCCAGTCTTACGTATGGATACTAGCTTTTGTAAGCTAAAAATCTGGACTTTCAACCTTTGCTCCATGTAACAGATGAGAACAGACTGGTACTACAGTCTTCTCAAGAAAAACCAAGTCAAATAGAAATGGAGAATTCATCCGTTAAGTCAAAGGAATCCATGCAACTTTTAGCATCATAGTTTATGGCTACAACATGAAGATAACCTCAGAAGCTCTTAACCTAAATTAGCTTTTTAAAGCTGAGCTATGTTTAAACTACCAGTTCATCTCCTTCTGTGTTACTAGGCACAATTCATACTAGGCCTTAATAACAGTACTTGCACTTGGAGTTCGGCGCAGAGTTCTAGCATCCTGTACCGTCAAATGCGGAGCCTTTGGACCAGGTCCATGTTCATGGCTGAATCTTGATCAGCATAGCCCGATAGGACCAATGATTTTCCGAAGACATTTTCATGGAAAACTAGAAAGGATTTCTTTATCACGTTGAGTCCGAACAATGATGTCAATATAGTTAGTTAGCGTATGCTAGTAGTTGCACCGATATATGGAAGATTCGACTTAGGTTTTATACAACTTTCTCAAGAATTATGTAAAAGAATTCACATGACAGTGAATCACCTTGCCTAAATCGTTTTTTTGGTATCGAATGTTTCGTTAAGGGAGCAGCAATAATTCTCCATCGTTAACCTGCACAGACGGACTTGCGAGCATCTTTTCTGGAGTCGCACCTCTGTATATCCTCTGTCGCGCGCTTTTCTTGCTCTTTTCTCTTCTTTCTGCAAAGCAGGTAGACCTCCCTATCCTGCAACTTAGCCTTGGATGCCACGTCGTTGCCATTGTTCTTCGCCATTATATTCTATTGGTATAGGTTAATCCAGAGGTTTTATTTGTGGCATGGTTGATATCCACATTCTTACAAGGAAGTGGCCCGAGTCGATGTTAGCCCCTCTGAATGTTCGGACATCCAAAATACTTAATGCGTGCCTCTTGTCCATCGCAATGTGATCAATTTGATTGACTGTTCGTCTTATGGATATCGAGGTAGGGAAACCGTGTTCTGGCTATAGTGGCATTTCGTTCCGCAGCGAAGTCAATTAGCTTTAGTCCGTTACAGGACGTGTTATCGTGTTGGCTGTAATAAGTGATAATACTGCTAAAGATGCTTCTCTTCCTACCGTTTTAGGAAAAATCTACCAGCACGATTTTAACATCGTTCCTGGGTGGTCGCTTATAAGGTTTGTCAAGAAGCTTGGGGAATGAGTCTTTCGCTATATCCGCTTTGTCCTCCATCGGAGCGTGAGCGCATATAAGGCTTATGTTGTCGAATTTGGCCTTGATGCGGATTGTTACAATCCGTTCGCTAATGTCTTGAAAACATAAGACTTCTTGACTAAGTCTTGCACTTATAACAAATCACCATTCGATTAGTCGCTGTTTCTGTTTACTATAACACAGTTATCACAGTTTCATCATCCTGCTTTACCCGGGCCATCCCATCGTATTTCCTTGATGGCAGTAATGCCTGCTAAGTTGCAGCTTAGGGGTTTCGCTAGTTGTTCGCTTGCACCCCTCTGTTTAAATTTCTTATATTCCATGCGCAGATTTGAACGTCGCATCGTATGGGCTCAGCGATGGTAAGTGATAAGAACTGCCACGCAAAAGGTCTGGGTCCAATTCCCAGGCGTAGAAACACCAAAATGATTTTTCACTGGACCACCTCTCATGATGATCTGACAAATCATGCGAGTAGTAAAAAAACAGGAGGTCTCGCCATCGTGCAAGAAGAACACATGCATACATGAATGGATGTGAGAAAGCTAGACCCTGGGTACTAGCGAGCCTCTTATACTAAAGATTTGTATTTGTATTTGTGGATATGAACATCGTTGTCCGTTTTTCATTTTGCGATAAAATCAGTCCTTTCCGAGGCTCTTGGTTTTTTTCTATGGATGGATGGTTAACCCAAAGCACAGCCCCCTACCTGGAGGGCCAGCTTCTATTTATTAGATAGCCATAGGATACAGGACACAGGGCCATCTGTATCCACTACTGGGTTGAGTGTTGCCGATGGCCTTTCAACTCTTCCTACATCATCTTTGTTAAAGTGGCCTAATTTACCCTTAAGATTCCTATATGACCTGTTGACCGTATATGTCGGAGCAGCTCAAATAGGTTGATTACTTACTTACTTAGCTGGGACTGTAGTCGCCACCGTTGACTCCATCTTGGGATTTCTTCCGCTGCCATCTGTGGATTAATAAAGGACCTTATGCCGAGCTAGTTTTGGTCCACTAGTGATATTTTATTTCCCACCTTCCACGCATATTTGCAGAGGATTACCCTGTCTGCCACCCGAGGACGCGTCCGATGGGAGACTATCAACTCCACACGGAGTTGTTTTTATTATATAGAAAGAAATTTAGAATTCATGGGCTCATTGCAGAGGCGTGTAACCCGCTTTATAGATGGCTCCATGCTTCAAACACAACAACTGAAGCATTTTAAAATTCGCCACTTGCATGTCCAGCAAAGAGTCCTGAACTATAAATTAAGCGAAGGACCTAAGATGCTTCCCTCGCGTCATCCAACATTTATGGGAACTCTATAGTGATATAAAAAAAGGTTGCGCCATCTCTTATGTCGGTATGTGAATATTGAATGATTTAAAAGGAGAACAACCAATTTTCATAAATTAAGTATTTTTATTGAATTTGATCCTGTATAATTTATTTGAACTTGTTTTTGGATACAAATTCAATGAACTGACCGCCTATATTGACCAAAGCAAAACGTGCAATTTTTGATGCTTTTTTCATCACTTTTTCGAGCATCTTGGAGGACATTGTGTTCAGCTCGTCAATATTCTGAGAACACTTTGGTTTTCAAATAATCGAACATAAATATAAACAAAAAAATAAGTCCGGAGGGGTCAAATCTAAAGATCTGGGTAGTCAGTCAATGTTGCCATTTTTTGAGTCAATAAGGAAAATGTAAAATGCGCCGCAAGGGGGTTCCACCGATGTTAAAGTGCTTAGCGTGGCGAATATACGACACAACTGGGTTTTTGGCATTACTCTCCCTCAAGATTTCAACCAATTCATGGAATTCATTGGAACGTTTTTGGCATTGATGGCATGTCGACAGCATGTCAGGGATCCCAACTGTCCAGTGATTAACAAAATTCTACACCAAACGTCGAATGGTGTTGTCAGACGTTGCTTCTTAGGCACGATATTTTCAAAGATACAACTAAACACAACTGAAAGACTATTTCGGTGCAATGGTTACAATTGTAGGTGCAGTGGGTAGTACGTTGGACTACTAAGCGCGGGGTACCTGGTTCAGTTCCCGAAAGTGTCAATAACTACATTTTTTTCACTGATCCACATCTTCTAAAATTTTGACAAACATCCAAGACTAATACTGTGATTAGAAAATTCTCAAATTTTCCGTTCGGATTCGGCGTGAAACAGGATGTCCTCTTAATTGTGCCAAATTTATCATTACGCACGTACAAATGAAGGGAAAAGAAAAACTAGGTTTTTGGCCCTGAATGGGCCATAAATGACAGCTATTTAATATTTCTCTCAAATTGTCGTTTCAGAACATGTCTACTCAAGTCAATCACTTGAGAAATGTCAAAGTTATTCAATCTTTATATACCGACAAAAAATATGGCGCACCTGCACAGCGCATCTGTACAAAAAGGTGGGAGAATTGTGGATAAAGTGAGGCAGAGAAGCTCAATTGCTTACGCAGGTTTTTTTAAATGAAACTTCTTTTGAAACTGATTTGGATTTTATGAAACGAAATTGTGTAACGAAGAAGTGACAGCTGTAAATGTACTTAAATGCATTCTATATAAAGGGTGATCAATCAGAGGTATTTTTTTTAAATGCGAAATAACACAAAAAAAAAAACAAATATATCGTCAAATCTTGATTAACAATCTAAGAAATCATTCTGGACATTCACTTTTTAAGGATAATCCCTTTCTAATGTTGGCCGCAACTGCGCCGCAGCTCGTCCATGCGAACGTTCCAATTTTCATTGACGCATTGGAGCATATTCGTCGGTATATCTTGCTAATAAAATAACATGGTTAATGTTGCCCTCCAATGCTTCAATCGTAGCTGGCTTATCCAAAATATGGACTTACTTAAAGCCATATCTGTAGTAGTTGCATCATGAATAAACATCTACAGGCATCGTCATCATAGAAAATTCCGTCCAAAACGTTCATATATGACCACCCCGAGTACTTTTTCAGCGATCGATTTTTGAACCAATTTCAAACCAGTCATCCACACATATCGGTCGAAACGTTGGCAATTTCGATTCGACTTTGTACCTGAGCTACTCGAACGTGGTCAGGTTTATAGCACAAGCCAATGACTTAACTTTAAATCACAAACGGGAGCGGGAGGTTTCTATTAGATCGGATTAATTCACGAGATTCCGAAATTCCCCTTCATTAAATAAAATTTTCGGGTACCATTTTTTCGGAACCACATATCACTGATATCAAGTCCATCAAATTCTGATCAAAAATAGTCTCCCAACTGGAATCGACAGCGAAATCTATCGACCATAAAATGACGATCATTTTCATTGACGGAATAGTACGGCCCAAACACATCTCCGTCATGAAATCCACAACAGACGGTCACTTTTTGTGGATGCAATGGAATCTCTGGAAGCACATGTGGATATGTTGCTGTCCAATCGTGAATATTTAGGTAATCGACGAATTCATATGTGATGGGGGCAGAATGTAAGACAGCAACTTAAGTTTGACAGAAAAAACGTCATACTTCAACCACCGTGTACAAACGTCACATGTGAACCACCGTGTTCAAACGTCAGATGTGCAATACAATCAATATCGGAGCGGACAATTTTCCGCTTTGTCGGAGGTTCAAATTCCAATCGAGGTATTTGTCTTCGGAAAAAAAAATGATATAGCTATCACTACAATTCATAAATAAATTCCGCACAGAATTTGTGTCGGAGGAAATCGGAAAAATAAATGCACTTAGCTGTCAAAAATTACACGAAAACTGCACCAAAACGCACTTCAACGCAATTCTCCTGGATGAGTTACAAAATGTCGGAGAAATATTTCGAATAGCTTTTCGAAAGAATACCTCGAAGCAAAAATCCTCCGAATCGTACAAAATCGGAGAATTTTCCGCTCCGACGGATGCCTCGCTAGGGCTGAATTACTCTACTATTTGACAGACTAAATTTAATTGATTAATTGATTAATTGATTAGCAATTGATTAACGCCATACAACGAAATATGAACTTCATCGGTGATGATGAGTTTTTGATGAAATTCCGGATTTTCTTAAAAAAAACAACAATAGAAGAAGTTTTGTCGCTTTAAATGATCAGGTGGCTTCAGTTCTTGACTGGATTTGATCGTAGTGAAACCCATAAGTTTTTGAAACAAAATTCACTACAATGTGGCCGGATGAATTCCCAATTCTTTCGAATTGCATGGAATCGGCTCAGTCATCATATTTAGAACTGAATCCCTGTTTCAATTGCAGAAAAAATGCCAACATAGATATGTTGAATATGTTGACGTGAATTAATCCAAAAACCCGAAAATTAACTTCTTTAAAATTGGAAAACAGCAACAAGTTACAAGAAATCTTTGGCAACTCTAGCTGATATGATAATCAGACATCTTTTGCTCGTTTGAAGTTGATCGTGTGTTCGTGCTGAATTTTTTTTCATCAATATTCGATCACTTTGTGACAAAAATAATAACTTCGCACACACAAACGAAGGGAGGAGGTAGGTTTGAGGCCTTGTATGGGTCGTTATTGCCAGATGTTTATTTTTTTATCCAATTGGAATTTTTTCAATTAAGTTTTTCTTTGATGAAAATAACCACCAGAAATCCTATTCCATGCTATTCTTCTAAAGGGTCCGCCAAATAACTGAATATTTTCTCAAATTTATTTTTTTATTTGAAAGTTAAATAATGGAAAATAATTTCATTCAAATGGCTGCCTCGGCTGGCCATGCAGTAGCCTACACAATCGGTCCAATTTTTAAGCACATTATCGATTGTGTGCAGCTGTATTTCACCAATGGCTTCACGAATATTGTCCTTTAAAGCGTCAATTGTCTCTGGCTTGTCGGCGTAACACTTATCTTTTACGGCACCCCACAAATAATAGTCCAACGGTGTCAAATCGCAGCTCCGAGGTGGCCAAACGACAGCAGCTCTGCGGCTGATAATGCGATCTTCAAAAACAGGGCGCAAAACATCGAGTGTAGCTTCGGCTGTGTGGCACGTAGCGCCGTCCTGTTGAAACCAAATATTGCCAATATTCTCCTCTTCAGTTTTTGTGAACAAAAATTCTTTCAACATGGCCCGATAACGATCGCCATTGACTGTAACGGCCACTCCTTGCTCATTTTCGACGAAAATTGGCCCAATTATGCCTCTGGACCAAAATCCGCACCAAACAGTGACTCGTTTTGGGTGTATCGGCTTTCCAATGTATGCGTGCGGGTTTTCTGTGCCCCAAATGCGACAATTTTGCTTGTTTACATACCCGCCAAGATCAAAATGAGCTTCATCTGAAAAGATGATTTTTTTTGGCAAAATCGGCATCTTCTCTAAGTCGATCGCAGGCCCACTTAGCGAAGCGAAAACGCGTTGGATGGTCAGTTGGCTTCAACTCCTGAACCAATTGGACTTTGTATGGCGTCATACCAAGGTCTTTATGCAAAATTCGTCTCAATGATGTCTCCGAAATGCTCAATTGTTGAGAACGACTGTGAATTGATAGAGCCCTGAACCCGACCACTGGCAATTAGTCAGAGCCCAGTTGTTCGCCTGCGCAACTAATCGCAAGGATTCCTAGACTCGATAGAGTTAGCAACCTTTAAACTGCACGCCACGGTGTGATGAAAAGCGAAAGTTCTTTGGCGGTTACTGTGTGGCGAGAGATTTATCTACCACTGGGGCCTCCCCAACACCGCACATCGTGGAGTGATAGCGAGAGAGCATCTGGGTAATTTACCGCCTTACTCCATTAGGTTTCTAACGATAGCGGTCATAGATCAGCAGCAGCACTGCATCTTATCCAGTGCGTCTTAGATGCAAAATACCGCAGCTTTAGCTGTGTGCGCTAGGGAAACCAGAAACCAGCCAACTCCTGAGGAAGTCGATATTTTGCTGGCGCGCGAGGTTCACTTTGAAGTTCGATGGAATGATAACGCGCGCTGTTTTTGGCTTTTCACGCTATCGATGAGGATGCCAGTTTCTTTCACTTTTTTCACAAGATAACGAACATACGGAGCTGACGGTGCTTCTCTTCTTCCAAAATCCGTACGCAATTTTCGCACACATTTTGCAACATTACCATGATTTTCAAAGTAATGTCGATATATTTCCCAGCGTTGTTCAAGCGTATACAAGCCATATTCGTTCAGCGGAAGGATAAAACTAATTATCTGTCAAATCAGACATTAGCTAAGTGTTACCATTCACGAAATAAGCCCTAGTTGCAAAAAAAAACGTTAGATGGCGGACCCGTTAAAACGTATTTTAGTAACATTTTATTTACTTACTTACTAAAGTGGCGCTACAGTCCGGAATGAACCTGATCCTCAACTAACTTGCCTCTCCAATTAGCACGGTCCTCTGCTAACTACGTCCAGATGAAACTGCAGCTTTTGAGCCACTTCCGGTTGTTCTTCGGCCCATACACGGCAATTTAGCTTATTGACGTATCCGTTGAGCCAGGCTTATCGCTGAACAAAATATTTGTCGAAAACAGTGGATCTGCAGCAAGTCTCTCGAAAGCCCATTCACTGAATTTGCAAACGTTGTTCGGATGTAAGTCTATCCATATTGTCAATGAATACTGAAAAAAACATGGCAACTTGACACGACTCAAGCGCCATCTGTCAAAAAACCCCTTTTGAAAAAAATACCCCTGGAATCCCGTTATTAACAAGAATACAATGCCACTTCCGCTCGATTTTTTTGGCACAAACTTTACGAAAAAGTACGGAAACGCTTTTATATAAAATACAGTAAATGTGAATGTATTAGAATACAATGCCACTTTCACTCGATTTTTTTGGCACAAACTTTACGAAAAAGTACGGAAACGCTTTTATAAAAAATACAGTAAATGTGAATGTATTAGAATACAATGCCACTTCCGCTCGATTTTTTTGGCACAAACTTTACGAAAAAGTACGGAAACGCTTTTATATAAAATACAGTAAATGTGAATGTATTAGAATTCAATGCCACTTCCACTCGATTTTTTTGGCACAAACTTTACGAAAAAGTACGGAATCGCTGTTATATAAAATACAGTCAATGTAAATGTATATCTTTTATAGAAAAACTGGCATAAATCACATGTCAGAACAAACGATTTGACACTTTCAGACATCAACTGAATGCTTGTTCATTTGCTCAATGTGTCAAGGACTTTTGGTTCCAAGTGTCATTTGAATATCAAAACAAACGTCAAACCAATAATCTTCGCGTTTGATGGGAATGGATGGAAGTTTTCAGCTCTTGTGTCTTTTTTTTGTGATTTCCGAGTTTTGCGTTGGATTGTGGATTAGGATCCAAGTGATATATTCCTGGTGTATGATTTCGACATTGAATGTCAGTCAGAATGGAGAATATAAAGTTTTAGGGATACCTGCCAATTTTACTGCCAAAAAACTTCGTATACCATACATCACTCTTTGAATACCGTTCCATAAATTTAAGACAGAAATTCCACTTGCATTCAATATGAAATTGGGCTCTGATTACATCGCACATACTATGCACTCACATATTCGTTCAGCTTTTGATTTATTACCCTCCATACTAATGGTTTTCATTTTTGTTTCTTTTATTTCGGGGAGAGGAATGGAGGGGGTTCTGGTGATGATTAAAAAAAGATATTAATTCCCATTCAACTACTTTACAAAAAAAAATAAAACTACTCGCTCTATCACATCAATCAAACCTAAATACAAAAAAAAAATCCACAGTTTGGAAAATATTTTTAAAAAATAATTTCTCACTTTCCCTATGTACATACAAATACTTTTATACAAAATTGATTTTAATCCTTTAAATTATCCCTAAAAATCAAAACCAAAAACAAAACAAAACAAAAATCAAATCCAAATTTTATAGTTACGTAGAGATGACCCAACAAATGAACAAATGGACATGATCCTGACACCGACTGACCATTTATCACCGCCCAGTACCACGTCCCGTCTAAGTGACTCAGATACAACATCTGAATGTGACATCGATGGAATAGCAACTGGACGTGATGGAGCCAGTCTATCGTCCTTAGGCAGCTCATCCAGTCCACCTCCTGAGGTAAACCAAAAATAAAAAAAATTCAAAAAAAAAAATCTAAAACACCACCAAAAAGAAAATAAAATATAAACCAACCAAAAAGAAACAACAACTCACAGACAATTATCAGTAATAGTGTACAAGAGAAATGTATATGTGAATAGCCACCGCTATAAGGACTTTAAGGCTAGCTGGCAATGCACCATGCGTCATTGTCTGCTGTAACCACATTTTTTTGAGTGGATTTGTCAAAATAGAAATGGCGGATGATGCCTTTTCTCTGAACAACAATATTTCTGTCACATGTCCTTTTTCTTATTATTCGTGTGTCCTTTTTTTTTTAAATGAAAAACGAAAATTGATTTTGTAGTGTCCAGACGTGAACAGAAAACGTGTGTCTTGTGTTTGAAATATTTTTTTTTGTTCTTCCTGTGTGCATATAATTTTAATTTTTAAATTTAACTCCACCGATTTATTCTGTTCATTTTTTTTATATCTAATTGTGACAAAGTGTGTGATATTTACGTATAACGAGTTATTGGTGTTCTCTCTCCAAGGCCGTCTCTATTTCTCTCTCTCTCTGTCTCTGTACTACACTCACTCAATCACTATGTGTATATCAAGATTTTTCTAAGTGTGTATTATTTGTTCAATTCCTTATGTCACTGCATAATTCTATCTGTCAAAATGTTGTATGTTTTATGCATTTGTTTCTATGTTTTCATGAATCCTTTTAAATGTTTTTTTTTTGTTTGGTAATTTGTTTCATTAAAATTGTGGCTCTATGGTAGATGGATGGTGAATCATTTCAGGGAAACATTTTAAGGGATCATCGCATAAACAGGGTCCTTTGGAAATCAATAGAAAAACGCAACATTTTTTGTGAAAAGTGTAATGATATTTATTTTTAAATCTAAAGCAAAATGTAATACAAAAGGTCTGTTCCCATACTTTTGCAGTACCTAATAATTATTAAATTTTTGCATTTTGGGCTTTTTCTCTGAGAAGGGAAAAATTTACGAAAAAGTACGCTAGAAACCCAGGAACCCATTGTTTCAAAAACATTATCGAGTTTTTCAAATATTCATTTCTTTTCTGAGCTAGGTGTAAAGGGTGTTTTTTAGAGGTTCGTTTTTGAATAGGGGTAAAACTGACATTCTGTGGTCAAATCGGGCAACTCTAATGTCATTTATGTTCAGTTTGGTTTGTCATTTCATCACGAACAGGTTGATAAATGAACAACGCTTGCAAATCGTGCAAATTTATTTCGAAAATAATGGTTCAGCTCGCGAAGTTTACCGCAAGCTACGTCCATTTTATGGTCGACATAATCGTCCATCAGACCAATAAATTCGGTTAACCATGGATCGTTTTCCCACTACGTTTACTCTATGTGATAATAGGCAGCTCCAGAGACGTCGAACAGTGCGCGCCGAAGAAACAATTGCGCCTGTACAGCAAAGTGTTGAAGAGGACCCGAATGAATCGATTCGCCACCGCGCACAGCAATTGAAGCTTTGTCCATCAACTTTATGGAAGATCTTGGCTTACGACATTACAAGATCCAGCTTGTGCAAGAATTAAAGCCGCGAGACAATGCAATGACGGTGTACTGACTGTTTGGTGTGTTCTATGGGCTGATGGAGTCATTGGATCGTATTTCTACCGAAATTATGCTGGAATCAGTTACCGTTAATGGAAACCGGTATAGAGCCATGGTAACCGACTATTTTGCTCCCGTTTTGGATGGCATGAATGTGGATGAGATTCAGTTCCAACAAGACGGCGATACATGCCACACAGCGCACGTCACAATCGATTTCTTGAAGGAAACATTCAATGAGCGCATAATTTCGCGGAATGGACCTGTCAATTGTCCACCAAGATCCTTGGGGATATGTGATGTAGTTCGTCTACGCCAACAAACCAGAAACGTTAGGGGACTTTGAAGCCAAAGCGTTATTGCCAACATACGGCCCCAAATGCTCGAAAAAGTGGTTGAAAATTGGACCCTATGGCTTTATTCGAACCAGCCGCGGTTCGAATAATAATTATAAGGGATCTCCTTAGTAGTTCGAGTGAGGGCTTTACTACTGAATTGTCTTCTTAGCCCGAAGAACCAGCGGTTGGTAAGAGTAATTCTTCGTTGAATTTCTGACGAGATGTTGTCAGAGTTAATAGCGGAGCCGAGGTAGTCAAAGTCCCGTACTACCTTAAAGTTATATCTGTCAATGGTGACGTTCTGTCCAATTCGTCGATGTTGTGTGTCCTTTCGTGTTGACAGCATATACTTAGTCTTACCCTCATTTACTGCATAACCCATTTATTGCGCTTCCTTCTCTATACTAGCAAAACGTGGCTATGTCATCACGTTGAGTCCTACCAATGATGTCAATATCGTCGGCGTATGCTAGTAGTTGCACCGATTTTTGGAAAATTGCCTCTGGTGTTTGCTCAAAAGTTTTGCACAATCCTCTCAAGAATCAGATTAAAGAAGTAACATGACAGCGCATCGCCTTGCCTTAATCCTTTTTGGTATCGAATGTGTCGGTGAGGTCGTTTCCGACCCTGATGGAGCAGCGAGAATTCTCTATCGTCATCCTATACAAACGGACGAGTTTGGGCGGTATACCAAAACTAGACATGGCTCTATATAGTTCGTCTCTATAAATTTCGTATGCGGCTTTGAAATCGATAAATAGGTGGTGGGTATCGATTTGGACTTCTTGGGTTTTTTTTCAGGATCTGCCGAAGTGTGAAAATTTGGTCGATTGTGGACTTTCCTGGTCTAAAACCACACTGATAAGGGCCAATCAGGTTGTTGGTAAACGGTTTCAAGCTTTCACATATTATGGCAGATAGGATCTCGTAAGCGATGTTGAGTAGACTTATGCCTCTGTAGTTGGCGCAGTTCAGAGGGTCTCCTTTTTTGGGGATCAGGCAAACGATGCTGAGGTTCCATTCTTCAGGCATGCTTTCAATCGACCAGATTTGGCTTATGAGTTGGTGGATGTTGTTTACCAAATCATGTCCACCAGCTTTACAAAGCTCAGCGGGAAGGCCGTCATTTCCGGCGGCCTTATTAAGCTTGAGTTTAGATATAGTTATCCTCACTTCACGCAAAATCAATAAACGATTAAATTACAATGAAGCTGTATATATTATTAAACAAAAGACAATTTTTATACTTATTACGGCTCTAGAGTATAATTTCGCAGAGTGTTTTTCAAACTACTTTTACTGACATGCAGTTCAACTACATCGTTATTTTTATTGTAAACTCTACTCATACGACTAATGGCCTCATGCATACCATAGTTCTGTTTATGATTAGGTATATGTAATTTATTTAATCTACGCAGGTTGTAGGAACCTTCCCGGATATTAAAGCCAATGGCACTTAATTCGACACCTATACGGAGGAAAATCGTGACGATCATCCCATGGAAGCCCTCTCAAAGCAAATCTTATGAATTTACGTTGGACTGATTCAATTCTATTCGAATGAACTACAAAGAAGGGTGTCCAAACTTGTGAGGCATACTCCAAGTGAGGGCGAACTAGACAGTTATAGAGCGAAAGAGTGACATAAGGGTCATTAAACTCTTTTGACCATCTTTTAATAAATCCTACCATAGAGTTTGATTTATTGACGATAACGTTAATGTGTTTATTAAACTCCATTTTGGGATCAAAATATACACCAAGATCTTTAAAACTGTCTGCACGGCAGAGAGTGTGCCCGGACAGAGTATATTTAAAATTACATGGAGCGCGTTTTCGTAAAAATGACATATGCTGGCACTTTGTAGGGTTCAGATTCAAACCGTTTTTAAGACACCATATGGTAAAACTATTTAAATCGGTTTGTAGTGAAAGCGAATCGTTTAGATCTTCTACACATTTGAAATTTTTCATATCATCAGCATATATCAATATTTTGCTATCTCGAATACAAGCTTTTACATCGTTAATTGCAAGTATAAATAAAATTGGTCCCAAATGACTTCCTTGAGGTACGCCAGATTGAGCAACAACAGGGTTGGACTTGGAACCTCTAAATTTTACTTGGTATGTTCTCAATGAGTGGTATGATTTAACCCAATTTATGAAACCTGGAGGGAATCCATACGCCTTAAGTTTAAAAATTATGATGTTATGTGATAACTGGTCAAAGGCTTTGGAGAAGTCGGTGTATATACAGTCGACTTCTTTTTTATTTTCCAAACTATTGGAGCAATGATGCATGAAAGTTAAAAGATTTGTTACAGTGGATCGATGTTTAACAAAGCCATGTTGTTCATCACAGATGATGTTTCGACAAAGGAAGACCAATTTATCACAAATAATATGTTCGAATAACTTGGGAATGCAAGATAGTTTTGAGAAAGGTCTATAATTAGAAATATCTTCACGCTCACCTTTTTTAAAAACTACACCTGTTTTTAAAAAAGGTGCATTATTCCATTGAGTTGAGAATACTCCTGTGGCAAGGGAGCTTTCAAAAAAATACTTTAGGTATGGCAAAAGAGCATCTTTGCATTGCTTTACGACTATTGGTGGGATTCCATCGGGCCCCGCAGAATAATCATTGTTCAATGAAGATATATATTTACGTAATGTCTCATCGTCAAATGTGACATTGCTGAAACTATCTTGAGGACAGTCATTGAGATAACTGAAATAATGTTCGTCTAAGACAAGAGGGGTGTCAATAAATGCTTTACTGAAGCTCTCTGCGAATAAGTTTGACACAATTAGAGAGCTCGATATTTTTGAATTATTGTAAGAGAAGTTGGCTGGATATCCATCCGTTTTTCTCTTCGAATTGACAAATCCCAAATAGGCTTTTGGGTCACTTTTAAGAGCGTTTTCCATATTGACTATATAGCCATTATATAAACTACTTGACATCGTAGAGAATTCATTAAAATAATTCAGGTATTTATCATAGTCGTGATGATTCTGGCTTTTTACAAAATTATTCCAGGCCCGGTTACGTCTATTTCGAAGAGATTTAAGCTCTTTCGTGTACCAAGGATGCTGGGTTTGTGCATTTTTTGAATATTTGACTGGGATTGTTCTATCCATGCAATCTTTTATTAGAAAATAAAATTTTTTAACAGCTTCTTCTAATATTTTGGTATTAGAGGGACAGTCTTTGTAGTTTTTTGAAGTAAGACTGTTTTCTTTGCGGATTACTTTTCGCGACTTAAACTCATTAACAATTGTATTAGAAGGCCATGAGTTACTGTTGCATACCGTTGGCTTTGGAGTTTTGCACAATCCTCTCAAGAATCAGATTAAAGAAGTCACATGACAGCGCATCGCCTTGCCTAAATCCTTTTTTGGTATCGAATGTGTCGGTGAGGTCGTTTCCGACCCTGATGGAGCAGCGAGAATTCTCTATCGTCATCCTACACAAACGGACGAGTTTGGGCGTTATACCAAAACTAGACATGGCTCTGTACAGTTCGTCTCTATATATGTTGTCATATGCGGCTTTGAAATCGATGAATAGGTGGTGGGTATCGATTTGGACTTCTTGAGTTTTTTCCAGGATCTGCCGATGTGTGAAAATTTGATCGGTTGTGGACTTTCCTGGCCTCATACCACACTGATAAGGGCCGATCAGGTTGTTGGTAAACGATTTCAGGCGTTGATATATTACGGCAGATAGGATCTTGTAGGCGATGTTGCCTCTGTAGTTGGCGCAGTTCAGAGGGTCTCCTGTTTTGTGGATCGGGCAAACGATGCTGAGGTTCCATTCTTCAGGAATACTTTCATTCAACCAGATTTGGCTTATGAGTTGGTGGATGTTACTTAACAAGTCATCTCTGCCAGCTTTATGAAGCTCAGCGGGAAGGCCGTCTTTTCCGGCGACCTTATTAAGCTTGAGTTTAGATATTGCTAACCTCACTTCACTTAGGTCGGGTGGTTGGCAGTTTTCGCTGTCGTTGCCAATATTAAATGGTTTGTTCTGCCTGACAGCGGAATGTTGTTCGTCATCGCCGTTTAACAGTCTGCAGAAGTGGTTCTCAGCGTTGACTGTGTATCAACTACGATCTTTCCTTATTCATCTCGAAAGGATTCTGTTCGAGCCTTGTGTCCTTGGCTTTGACGTTTTACACTTTGGTAAAACTTGCGAACATCGTTCCTGGAGTGGCACCTCTCAACATCCTCGATCGCGCGCTTTTGTTGCTCTTTTTTCTTTTTTCTGGTTTGTTGTGGCGTAGTGGATATCCGAATCCTTACCTTGGCTGCATCAAGGTAGTGGTCCGAATCGATATAAGCCCCTCGCAATGTCCGGACATCCAAAATACTGGATGCGTGCCTCTTGCCTATCGCAATGTGATCAATTTGGTTGACTTTTCGTTGATCTGGAGACCGCCATGTCCCCTTATGGATATCGATGTGAGGAAACCGTATGCTGGCTATAGTGGCATTTCGTTCCGTAGCTAAGTCAATTAGCCTAAGTCCGTTACCAGACGTGTTGTGGTGTAGGCTATATTTTCCGACAGTACTGCTAAAGATGTCTTCTCTTCCTCCAAATAATTAGTTTCTGTGTTTTCGCACGAAATGTTGGAATTCCATGCTACCTATGGATATCTTCGTCTCTAGTATAACTCAGTGTTTGGAAAATTTCTTAACGAACTTTATTTTGAAAGGTTTGTAAAATATTGTCACTTCTTCCCTGATACCACCCCAATGATGTACAGATATACACCGTATTTTCGTACCGGTTTTAGAACTTTCCTGTATGAAAGCAATTTGTTTTAGGTACTGAGCTGGGAATTTTACTCGCGTAGCCAGAACAATTCTCAACATTGGATTTCCAGCTCTTTACTTTTCTTTCTCACGTGTGAATTCCATTTCGTCGAAATGGGTTTGGAATTTCTCGAATTATTGTCAACTTTTAACAAAAATTTTTTTTATAGAAAGCACACCCAAAAATGGGCGTTGTTAAGGTTATTAAATGTAGCCAATGACATCACCTAAATACTTAATTCAGACACTTTTAACAATTTCTTACGGTTTGAACAAAATATAAATTTTCTAAAAAGTCCACAAGGCAGTTTGGAAATCAAAGAGATTTTTGAAGAACGCCTAGGAAATGCTTTTGATATGGTCCATCCATAAGCGCTGTTAAGAAATATATCCGATGAGATGTCATTGTTAGAACTATCCCACCTAACAATTTATATAAGGGTACATTTTTTTTGTGGACTTGGTTAGTAATAACTTCGCTAACCAACTGACAATTATTCTTCTATAAGGTACAAATATTTAATTCCCACAAGCAATTATTCCTATAGGCCTTATATAGTACTTGTGCGCGGAGGTTGAGCATTTTGGCATTTGGCGATTGTTTGTGTAGAAGCTTGTTTAAGACATTATGCAGGAAAATTCATAAGCATAACCGAAATTATGATGGCGTACCTCCTGTAAGGTTGTTTTTAAGCTTCCGGAGTGTGTACATTTACCATAAGTAAAGATGTTTCGGTAGAACTTCGCACGAAGTTAATCCGAAGTATAGCATGTATAGAGCTTACGAATGAAGGCTTAAAAAAGCTAAGGTTAAAAGATCGGGAAAAAGGTGAAAAGACCGGGAGAAGGTGTAAAGATTGGAAAAAAAGGTGAACAGATCGGGAACCTACCGGATAATCAGTCAACACGATTCAAGTACTGCGTTGTATTTACTCGCCTTTCATGTTCAAGAGTACAGCCTAGTGGATAGCGTGTTGGACTACCGTGCGAGAGAACGCGAGTTCGAATCCCAGTATGATGAGAGTTTTTATATAATTAATTGCATTGAATTTCATACTTTCAAATATTTTCGGAATGACTTTTTGCGAAGCCTATAATTTGCTTCTGTATGGCCTTTTATAAGCAAACAAAGTTATTTCGTTAAGGCTTATTAGAAGTATTCACAGAAGTCTTATATAAGTAAATGGCTTCATAAAAGTGCGCCAAATGTTTTTCCATAAGACTTCCTACAAGTAATATTACTGGAGGGGAAATTGTTAGTTGGGAAGTGCTCTTATAAGGCCTTTTTATAAGTTGAAATACTATAAGAAAAATAAACCAACTGGTCACTATACAGGGATATTTTAACAAATAGACTGCTCTCCGCTACCTTCGAAATAAAAAAGAATTGGATAGCTTAGTGGTAACCCTAAACGATGCAAGGTCATCAGCCTGCCCTATCCGAAGGCAGGGAAGGACAAGCCTCCATGGTGGAACAACAACCTCGCCATTCTCAGGAAAAAATGAAGGCAACTATTCAACAAAGCCAAGAGCTCCAAAGAGACACTAGACTGGGACCACTATAAGTCGTCTCTCAATATATACATGATATCGCTGAGGAAGGAAAAGAGAGCATACTGGCGTACCTTCTGTGGAAACATAGAAGAAACCTCAGAGGCGTCTAGACTCCGTTAAATCCTCTCCACCATTCCACCAATATCTAGCTACCTACATAAACCAGACGATCAATGGACTACATCTAGTGTGGAAACCATTGACCTACTTCTGGACACACACTTTCCAGGTAGCTCCTCCAACCCTGTGGTTACACCTATTCCATATATCAATGATATCATTACCAAAGAAAAACTTCTCTGGGCTATAAAAAGCTTCAAACCATTTAAGTCCCCTGGACCAGATGGTATCATACCAGCGGAGCTCCAATACAACCTCAATATCCTGCTGCCATGGCTACTAACCATCATGACCAGTTGTCTGCAGTCAGCTCACGTCCCCAAAGTATTGACGGAGGTAGAAGTTTTATTTATTCCCAAAGCAGGAAAAAGCTCTCATATAAATCCGAAGGATCTCCGCCCAACAGTTTATCCTCGTTTCTTCTAAAACCTATGGAAAGATTAATTGATCTACATCTGCGTAACTCCGTTGAGACCGCGCTTCACTCATTCGTACGCATCATCGAAAAATAATCGCAAAAGAGTACACTATGGTTGTCTTCCTTGATATAGAAGGAGCCTTTAACAATGTCAAAGCGGACGCGATCACTAATGCACTTTCATATCCCAATGTCGATGATTCGCTGAGAGTGCTAATTAATCAGCTTCGTACGGCCCGAATCATTAACACAAAGCTTGGGGTCTCTTCCGCACGAAGATCTGTGAGTTGTGGCACCCCACAAGGGGGGTGCTTTGTCTCCTCTTTTCTGGAATCTGGTGGTCAATTAGCTACTAGTTAATCTAGAAAGGGAAGGGTGCAAGGTGATTGCCTACGCTGATGACGTGGAAATAGCTGTATTAGGGAAGTATCTTAACACCCTTAAAGAAATATTACAAAATGGTCTTTCAGTACTCTCCAAATGGGCCGCCAAATGTGGACTTGGCGCGAACCCTAAAAAAAGCCGAACTGGTCCTCTTCAGCAAGAAATACAAAATCCCGCACGTCGACCCTCCAAAACTCAGTGGCTTCAGTCTCAAGTATGTTGAATCAGCCAAGTACCTGGGTCTGGTCTTGGACAAGAAACTGAACTGGAAAGCCAACATCCTAGAACGCGTTAAAAAAGCCACCGTAGCCTTATACTTCTGTAAAAACGCTATCGGGAAAAATGGTGATCCAACCACATATCACATTCTGGCTTTACGTGTCTATCGTTTGACTTATACTCTGTATGGTGTGCTGGTCTGGTGGACTGTTCTTGAAACAGCCTCAAACCGCAACCTTCTGGGGAATGTTCAAAGTTCCGCCTGCATCTGCATAAGTGAAGCTCTAAGAACCAACCCATCCGCAGCTCTAGATGCTATTCTACATCTAGTGCCCTTAGACATCTTCAGCAAACAGACCGCATCTTGTGCAGCTGTGCGACTAAGAGCCTCGTCACAATGGACACGCAGTCAGGGTGTACACACAAAGATATTAAATCATCTAAACATTACGGAAAACACCGATCACATCACTACCCAACTCAGCTTCGATCGCAACTTCCAGTCAACAATTCCCAGCCGACTTGATTGGGAACAGGACTCGGTTGGATTGGACAACTCGATTCACATCTACGCAGATGGGTCTAAAACTGAAGCGGGGACAGTTGGAGGTGTCTTCTCCGAGATGCTCAACCTGAACGAGCATATCCATTCGCCTTCCCAATCATTGTAGCGTTTTCTAGGTGGAAATCATGGCAATCAAAGAAGCCCTGTCCTGGCTGAGGTGTAATGTAATATCCGCGAAGAATATTAGCATCTTCAATGACAGCCAGGCGGCAATCAAATCCTTGATTCACTTCAAAATCAGCCCACGATTGCCGACTGTTTCTAAACGAGATGGAACCTCCGCCGTTTTATTTGCAGCTCGGATTGGTTCAACTAGGCAGACGACACATATTAAAAGATGTTTGATCCATGTGGTACCACAACGGACCTTCTTGGTCTAAGTGTGCACGCCTTCCGCTTGCGCCACCTAACCTAACCTATAAGAAAAATATATTCGAATTAAATGATAAAGCGGTTTTACGTATGCTTGCCTCGCGCATGAGTCGAACTTGGTCCCATCCGCCGATTAGTCCAACACGCATTTAAGAAGCAAATTTGACTAAAAGGTTGTACGAAATCAGAAAGGATTTTATTCTGATTTTATAGAGCCTTAATTCTTAAAATGTTATGTTGGCTATTTGATTTGTTTTTGTTAGCAATCCAATATGAAACACGTTTTGACTTCTTCCACAACTTGGAGTCAGGAAAATTTTTTATGCAATGAATAAATAATATGTTTAAATATAAAAATGGTGGAACAAAGTCACCCAAAAAACAACTATAAATAAATGAAACAAGGTACAACGGCTTGCCTGTCTGGGCATTACCGGAGCTATGCGTACCTGTCCCACGGCGGCTATGGAAGCCTTAATGGGACTAACACCCCTCCACATTTATATAAAAAAAGTGGCAATTCGCAGCTCAGCAAGTCCGACACAAGCGAAAGAATTAAACATTAGTGAACATCCAAAACTAATTGAACTTCTATCCGAACTTCCAGAACTTGACATGATCTGTGCGGTTACAGACCGCTTACCAAAGACACTATGCTTCGACAAAAGATTCTCAACGGAGATCACAACCAGAGAAGCATGGTGTAGCAACAACCCACCAAACTGCCTAAACGGCCTAAAGTGGTATACGGATGGTTCTAAAATGGACTCAGGGGTAGGAGCTGGCATACATGGACCAAATAAAAACATCTCAATACCTATGGGAAAAAGCCCTAGTGTATTCCAAGCTGAGCTCCTTGCCATAAAAGAATGCGCAAACCTAATAAACAACTCAGGTATTAAAGGCGCAAACATCCATATATTCACGGACAGTCAAGCAGCTATAAAAGCCCTTAGCTCACACATCATTGACTCCAAATCAGTACTACACTGCTTCAACTCCCTCCAAACACTCAGTTTCAGCAACAAAACCAAACTATGGTGGGTCCCCGGACATAAGGGAGTTGAAGGTAACGAAAAAGCTGATGAACTAGCCAGAAAAGGTTCGGAAACCCCCTTCATTGGACCTGAACCCTTCTGTGCAATCCCCAAATCAGCCATAAATCTAGTCATAAAAAACTGGGAACAAAACAGATGTGTTTCATACTGGGGAAACATCCCAGGCCTAAGACAGACCAAAAGAGCTATTCAGCCCTTCAAACCAGATGCCAACAAGATACTAAATCTTCGCAGGCACGATATCAAAAACTTAGTAGGCTACCTAACTGGTCATCACGGTCTGCGATATCACCTAAACAAAATGCGTCTAGTCGACTCACCGGAGTACAGACTATGTCTAGAAGAAGACGAAACAGCCGAGCATATCATATGTGAATGCCCGGCCCTTTACGGTATGAGAAGGGAATCTTTAAATCTTCGGCTAAAAGTATTATCGGCTACATTAGGGAAGTAGAAGCGCTACTAACCTTAAAAAACATCTGACGGCAAGCACAATAGATATTTTAGGTCGATGTGTATATTACTGCTTAGGCAGGTCAGAATTAACAAAAAAAAAATATAAAAACAAATTAGAATATTTGTTATAATAATGTAGGGTGACGTGGTCATAGATGCACCACCCTTTTTTCAAACGATCATAACTCTTTCAAAATGAATTCTTTGTGCTCGGTTTTTTTATATCCATTCGATAAACTATTTAAGTAGATACGTACAAACTTAAATTTTTGATAGAACCTGTCTTTTTTAGGTTAGCATACATTTTTTGGAAAATGCCAAATGGGGCATGGTGCAATGCACCAGGATGGTGTTAATTGCACCACGGATTGATTTTTAGAATTAAAAACACAATTTCAATTAATATATTCAGTTTTATTCGAATTAATATAAAATATATGAGATTCTTGAAACAATAACATAAAATTAACAAAAATAAATTATTCGAAAACAAAACAAAAAATAAATAAAGTAAAAAGAAAAAATCTAACAAAAATTAATTATTTAAACATAAAAAATCCTTAAAAACCTAAATAAAATCAACGAATGTTTAAATTGCCGAAATGTTCAGTGAAGGCAAATGTTTAGTTTAGTGTTTAGTGAAGGCAGTTCATTTATTGGTTGGCGAAGTATTTTGTTAGTTAAAATTACATGTAAATTTGTAACCATACCTTCTGGATCAGAAAGTTCAAAGCTGCTGTCGCCCGAATCAACAAATTGCTGTGAAGTATCAGTGTCACTGTCTTGAAGAACCTTGCGTTTGACAACATTTGCATTTACTTTAGCTTTATTAGCGTTTTTCTTTTTTTCAGCTAATTCGTTTTTCTCGGTAGTATCAGTGGCAATTAAGCTGCGACCAGCAGTACGTTTCCTAGTGTTCTTACGGGGACCCACTTTTATTTGCTGTCTGAAATCAAAGGGGCTCAAGAAAGATTTAGTGTTGCTGCAATGGGGTTGCAGTATGATACCATAGACCAAATTCTTTTGCAGCTCCTCGGAGAGACATTCCGCCATCGATTTTCATAAGTGCTTCTCTCATCTGGTCTTTCGTATAAGTTCCTTTTTTACGTTGCAAGACTGGTTTTCGTGGCATCTTAAAAAAAAGTGTATGCTCCAAAAAATGTATTCTTCAAAAAGTCGTTTAAGTACACGACGCACCATGGTGCATTTAGCACTATGCTTATTTGGAGCATTGTGCACCACCGTGAAATTTTTGATAAAAACTAAGATATTTCGAAAAAAAACATAACTAAACTATAAGATTCTTATTTAAAAATATAAATAATTGTCCAATTTTATTATTTTAAATAAAATAAAGAAAAACTAGATTTCCGAGAAAATATTAAAAAAGTAAACTCACCTCGATTTTTTTTGTTTTTCACTCAAAATTTACAAATGACTTTTCACACATGCGCCAACAAGCACGGACACGACCAGACTAAAGTCTAACGCAGTTGGTTACTGTAACGGATACATATAAATGACGTATACACCACTGGTGCATTTATGACCACCCAACCCTACTAATGACTTGTTTTTTTTTTTTTAATTTTCAAAATATTTTGGTTATTAGAATATAATCTTCAGAATTAAATAATATTTTTCTTCTATTAATCCGAATAAATCATCTTTAAACCTTCGGTACAAAATGTACCACCATTTTGTTTTAATTATTTTGTTTTCCAAAATATAAACAATACCTATACTTAATAACTATTACTCTATTGCAGATTTTTAACACGGATAAATTATTTTTTTATTTATAACTTTATGTCTATTAAAATAAATAATGTTTTCCTAAAACCCTTATATTAAAAATATATTCAAATACTTTACTTAAAAAAATAAATATTTTGTTGAAAACGAGAGTTGTAAATGAAATTAAATAAACCTAGCAGGCAAAAGAACACATACACAAAATAAATATTTGTACAAAAAAAAAAAAATAATTATGAAGCCTTAAAAAGTGTAAAACATAATTTTTTTTATTAAATTTTAATACCATAGCGTGCCACCATATTTTAAACTTTTAAACATATTCCAGCCTTTTCATAAACCTAGTAATTTTTTTTTTAGAAGTATGTAGTATTGCTTTATGTTGTTTGCTTACTGTGTATATTAAAAAAAAAATCTACACCAACCACAAACTGACACAAACCCTCTTAACTTTTACATTTTATAAAAAAAAACTAAAAATACCCCTCTCAGTGGTAAATGTAATTAATTTTGTTAATTAAAAAAAATATTTTTTTCTTTCTTTCTTCCTACGTATTTCTTCTTTTTCTTTTATAAAAATGCTGCATTCTCGTTTTATTTTTATTAAAACTCCTTCACGCCCACTTTCAAAAAAACACACTGCCTTTTTCTTCTCTATAACCTATACTGTGTCCCTACAAACCCCCTCTTTTCAACAATATCCGTTGTTTCCCATTTTGAAATTTAAATTTTCAGATTGAGTTACACGAACGTCGTTCGCGACGTGATATGTCACCACAAGGTCGAAAAAGAGTGGCCGGTATGGTAGCACGTGACTATCGAACGGTGTCTGGCATTGGACAGAGTTATCATAATCAGGTTTGAAATTTTGTATCCAAAATTGTTATTAAAACAGAATACACACAAAAAAATGTATATGTAGAGATATTTAACAGAAAATAGTATAATGCTGAAGGATTCAGGATTTTTGGTAGAAAGTATATAAAAATGTGGATAGGTAGGCTTTCGTACCAGTGGCGGGGGTTAAATTTTTTTAAGAAGAGCCGAAATAAGCTTTTAAGTTTCTGATACATAATTGTTCTAAAAAATCCTTAATAATCATTCGGTGCTTGAAGTTTAAAAATTAAACATAAAACACTATTTTTGGTAAAATTTTGTTAATTGGGTATTCCACTTAATTACATTTATATATTGCAAAATCAAGTGTCTGATTTATAAATTAATGGAATACACTGAAAACACAATTTTGGCGACGTACCTTCTTATTATACTCCATCCATATTTTATAAAAATCGATTTTAAAACGGAAGACACCGAAATAGCTAAAAACAAAAAAATTGTGTGGCTTTTAATACTAGGTGGCCAAAAAGTTGATTTCTTAAGTTTATCTGGAATAACTTTTGAACGAAAAAATACAAGCTAATAAGATAAACTACAAATAAAATATATTATATAGAAATATTGTACATTATAAGGGTATGACTTTCCTTATATATTGTACAAAATTTCTATATAAAACATTTTATTTGTAATTTATTTCATTAGCTTGTATTTTAGTTAAGTGGCCATCAATAGAATTCATGTACTCATAGGAACTTTTGATGACAATTTATATGACTTGAAGTATTGCCAACGTAATTTGAGAGAATCTTCGAATGTTGAGTTTCAGCTCCTGCATGGTCGCCTTTTTTATGTTTAGTTTCAATTGGGGCTACATACCACAAACCTGAAGGGAGGTAAACGTGGTATTTATCCCCAAACCAGGCAAACCAATAGAGCTACCTAAATCATACCGTCCAATAAGCTTAACATCGTTTTTCCTGAAAACAATGTAAAGAATACTAGAGAATGCTAAAATGAAAGGACTCCTCTACACCCCTGTCAATTCGCCTACCAAAAAGGTAAATCTACGGAAGGAGCACTTGTAAGTTTAACATCACAAATAAAAAGTGCATACGAAAACAAAGAAGTAGCACTATGTGCCTTCCTTGACATTGAGGGTGCTTTTGACAACACTGGATATGACTCCATATCAAATGCTATGACTGATAGAAGAATAGATCATTTTTTATTATATAAGTGGCGCTATAGTCCGGGATGAACCTGGGCCTCAGCCAACATGTCTCTCCAATTAGCCCGGTCCTTAGCTAGCTGCCTCCAGTTGCGCACTCCAAGTTGGTTGAGGTCAGTTTCTGCTTGTGCGAGGTCTTCCTCTACTGCGTCCGACGTCTGGCTGGGAATCGAAGACTCTGCGAGCCGGAGTATTGGTGTCCATACGTTCTACATGTCCGAGCCATCTTAAACGTCCAATGCGGAGTTTTTTGACCAGGGGCATGTCGCTGTACAGCTCGTATAGTTCGTTGGTGAATCTTCGTCTCCATATAGCCCGCCAACGCAAACGGGACCGAAGATTTTCCGAAGAATTTTTCTCTCGAATCGACCAAGGATTTCTTCATCCGCTTTTGATACCGTCCATGCTTCAGCGCCGTTAAGCAGGACTAGGATGATGAGGGTCTTATATAGAATCTCCTTAGTAGTTCGAGTAAGGGCTTTACTACTAAATTGCCTTCTTAGCCCGAAGAAATTTTTCGCTTCATTTTTGACTAGATGTTGCTGTCAGAGTTAATAGCGGAGCTGAGGAAGACAAAGTCCCGTACTACCTCAAAGTTATATCTATCAATGGTGACGTTCTGTCCAATTCGTCCATGTTGTGTGTCCTTTCGTGTTGACAGCATATACTTAGTCTTACCCTCACTTACTGTCAAACCAATTTGTTCCGCTTCCTTCTCTATACTAGCAAACGTGGCTTCGACATCACGTTGAGTCCTACCAATGATTTCAATATCGTCGACCTATTTTAGTAGTTGCACCGATTTTTGGAAAATTGTGCCTCTGGTATTGGTACTCAAGAATGATGTTAAGGAAGCCACGTGACAGCGCATCGCCTTGCCTAAATCCTTTTTTTGGTATCGAATGTGTCGGTGAGCTCGTTTCCGACCCTGATGGAGTAGCGAGAATTCTCTGTCGTCATCCTACACAAACGGACGAGTTTGGGCGGTATACCAGACAGGGCTCTGTATAGTTCCTCTCTATAAATGCTTTCAAATGCTGCTTTGATGATGAATAGGTGAAGGCTATCGATTTGCACTTCTTGTATTTTTCCAGGATCTGTCGAAGTGTGATTTGATCAGTTTTTGACATTCCATTCTTAAAATCACACTGATAATGGCCGATCAGGTTGTTGGTAAACGGTTTCAGGCGTTCACATATTACAGCAGATAGGATCTTGTAGGCGAGGTTGAGCAGACTTATGCCTCTGTAGTTGGCGCATTTCAGAGGGTCTCCTTTTTTGTGGATCGGGCAAACGATGCTGAGTTTCCATTCTTCAGGCATGCTTTCATCCGACCAGATTTGGCTTATGAGTTGGTGGATGTTACTTCCAAAGTCATCTCCGCCAGCTTTATAAAGGTCAGCGGGAAGGCCATCATTTACGGCGGCCTTATTAAGCCTGAGTTTAGATATTGCTATCCTCACTTCACTTAGGTCGGGTGGTTGGCAGTTTTCGCTGTCGTTGCCAATATTAAATGCTTCGTTCTGCCTGACAGCGGAATATTGTTCGTCATCGTCGTTTAACAGTCTGCAGAAGTGGTTCTTCCATATCCTCAGCATCGACTGTGTCTCAACTACGATATTTCCTTGTTCATCTCGACAGGAGTCTGTTCGAGCCTCGTATCCTTGGTTTTGACGTTTTCCACTTTGGTAAAACTTGCGAACATCGTTCCTGGAGTGGCACCTCTCTATATCCTCGTTCGCGTGCTTTTCTTGCTCTTTTTCTTCTTGCTGAAAAGCCGGTGTTCTTCCCTTCTTCTTTGCCTAGAGCTCAATGGCAGCTCTCGTCTTCACCTGGAGCTTAGCCTTGTAGGCCTCGTTCTTGGCTGCGAGCATCTATCGGCATTCCTCATCAAACCAGGGGTTTCTTGCTGGTGGCCGCGAGAAACCTATTACATCAGTTGCAGCTGATCTAATGGCTTGTTGGCATCGTTGCCATTTTTCTTCGACATAAGATGCTGGTGGTGTGGTGTTAATCGAGAGATTAAGGGATACGCGTTGCGCGAAGGCCTTCGCGGTATCTTGAGATTGCAGTCATTCGACATTAAACTATTTCACAGTATTTCTGGTTTGTTGTGGCGTGGTGGATATCCGCATCCTTAACATGGCTGCAACAAGGTAGTGGTCCGAGTCGATGTTAGCCCCTCGGAATGTTCGGACCTCCAAAATACTGGATTCTTGCCCTTTGTGTATCGCAATGTGATCAATTTGGTTGACTGTTCGTTGATCTGGAGACCGCCATGTCCCTTATGGATATCGAGCTGAGGAAACCGTGAGCTGGCTATAGTGGCATTTCGTTCCGTAGCGAAGTCAATTAGCCTAAGTCCGTTACCAGACGTGTTGTCGTGTAGGTTATATTTTCCCACAATACAGCTAAAGATGTCTTCTGTTCCTACCTTTGTGTTAAAATCTTCCAGCACTTTGGTAGTCGCTCATAGGTTTTGTCAAAGAGCTCGTAGAAGCAGTCCTTAGTTATATCATCTTTTTTCTTTGTCAGAGCATGAGCGCATATAAGTCTTATGTTGGCGAATTTGGCCTTGATGCGTTCGCTAAGGCCGTAAGACTTCTTGATTTAGTCTGGCACTTATAACAAATCCGCATCAGAATAGTCGCTGTTTCTGCTGACTATAATACGGTCCATAGTAGATGTCACAGTTTTTCATCTTCTTTTTGCCCGGCCCACTCCATTGTATTTCCTGAATGGCAGTAATGTCTGCTTTTAAGTAACTTAGGTCATCGGCTAGTTGTTCAGCTGCACCTCTTCTGTTAAATGTTCTCAACTTAGAGATGCAGATATGAACGTCATTGACCGTTTTTAATTTAGCATGGTCGTGAATAATAAAGTCGGTCCTTTCCGAGGTCTTGGTTTATTCGTAACAATATTTTTTACGTTATTGGGTAGTTAATCCAAAGCACAACCCCCAACCTGGAGGAACAGGCTCATGTGTTCAACTGAGGAGAACAGGGCGGATATTCCCTGGCAGTCATTCTGACCAGGTTTTTTTTTTAAAGTGTTGCTGTTTCGTCTTAATATCAACACTCCCACTTATTAGTTTGACAAATCAAATCCTGTTGAATGAGACAGGTATTCGGAGGTTACCACTTGGAGGTCAAATAAGCATAATTGACATGCAATCAAAGTTACAATGACTGGGCGTCAGAGTTTGCCTCGTTCTATAACATCCATCTACTTAAGATCATTCGACTAAAATCCAATCCCAATTTCCAATAAACCTTTACAAACTGAAAAAAAAAATGTTTACTTCATTTTTTGAATAAAATTCAGAGCACATAAAAGGACACACTTTATGTCTACTTCACAACTTTGCTCTCTCTCTCGCTCTCTCTCTCTCTCGCTCTCTCTCTCTCTCTGTCTCTCTCTCTCTCTGTCTCTGTCTCTTTCTCTGTCTCTGTCTCTGTCTCTGTCTCTGTCTCTGTCTCTGTCTCTGTCTCTGTCTCTGTCTCTGTCTCTGTCTCTGTCTCTTCTTGTTTCTTTTTCTACTGTCGCGCTACAGTCTGATCCCTGGTCCCTAGCTAACTACATCCGGTTGCGCATTTCAAGTTGGTTGAGTTCGGTTGCTAATTATGGGCGCCACTTAAGGTGAAGTCGTCTTTTTCTACGTCCGACGTGACATCTTGCTAGGAATCGAAGACTCTGCGTGCCCAGACATTGATTTCCAGTTGCTCTAATGACCAAGCCATTTGAAACTTGGAAAGATTTTCTTTTTTTGACTTTGGGACTGTTTTATCCTGCTTACAAAATTTTTCTTAGAGATTTATATTTATAAAGCTTGGCAGGTACGGCATCATTTCCCGAAAAACATGTTTGATTTCGACTGCGTTTAGGTCCGATGAACGATGATTTTGTTGGCAATTTTTCAATATTAAAGATCTTCGTTCTGCCTAACAGTGGGTGTCCATTCTTCAGTCCCAAATGAAGAGAAAATATTTCGGCTCTCCTCTCAAAATATCTCACGCCAGGAACTCGTATTTCTTTGATTTGGAAATTGAAATTTAACTGCTCAGTATATTGACTTTAATTCATAGAATAGGCATTTTGGATAAGGTTTAGGATTGCCTATAAGGTTAAGGATTTTCTGTAAGCCTAGAGCTAGTTGGTAATGTCTTTGTATATGAATTTTTCTTTGTTGACCTGCCTTAATTTATTTGAGATACCCTAGTGCCCTTCAATACCATATTTACGAATCTGTGATACTGTTCTAGGACTTCACTTAATTATTGAGGCGACAGTGACGCCGTGTTCTTTTTGTAGTAATATTCGGGATCATTTAGGAAAACACATATAAAATTTATGAACCCAATTTTAGAATGTTAGGGAAGGGTTAAGACAAGAGACTATGACCATTGGCAGATGATTATGACCGTCAGTTGTGTATTTTTGCTGATTGAAGGTTTGATAGGTTCAGAAAGGAAGCAGTGGCGTAGGGCAAATAGTTTAGAAAGAGAAAGTATGGTTAAACTTTTGCAACCAGTCGTAATTCATGTGTTTATCTTTTTTTTTTTTGAAATATTTAGGTCAAAGAGGAATTATATTTGTTACCGGAAAGTGTGTTTTCATTAGATAAGCTTATAGGAACTGATTTTTATGAATACCACGCCACTGGAAGGAAATCATTTTGTAGTCAAGTGATATTCTTCTGAACCGAACTGTTCTCCTGAAAGCAAGCTTACAAATTCGTAAAAATATAATCTAGCAAAAACTGGAACGGGGGTGCCTGCCAGTGACAAAAGCGTAAAAGTTTACCTAGGTCTGATATAAAGAAGAAATATCACCACCAGCCTCTAAAGATCATAAGACCAACCTGCATTAAAGCACCTAGTCTCATTATTTCAGGGGTAGTGTCAGTTCAAAAAAATACAAAACCAACAAAATGGAGCAAAATTAGTAGAACAAGTAGAACAAGATTTCAATTAATCATATCACCACATTTTTAGCCATTTTCAGTCAGTCACTCATACAAGAATAGTCCCGTTTAAAAGAAGAATTCAAAAAAATCCTTCTTAACTCAGCTTCAATGCTGCCACTCTTTTCCTCCTTTATATGCAAGCCGATGATATTGCAAGATACCACGCAAAACAAAAGACAAAACCGCACTGCATTACTTCAGAATGTTATAATTTATTTTATTTTCAAAACTATCTACTCAGCAATGTATCTTCAGCATTTTCAAAAGCATCTTCAAAATTTTTTTTATAAATGTATTTTTTATTTAATTATAAATATTGCCTGATGAATTGATTGCTCACATTATATATTTTATTTCAAAGCCATTTGTATGTTAGAAATAAATCAACTATACCAAGGAAAAGTTTTAAAAAAAACGATAATATGCAAAAATTGTATCTTAAGTTTAAAAATAAAAAAAAAATTATATTTTCATTAACATTGATTAAAGATTTTTTAAAAACACTTTTTTGAAATTTTTTTCTCAATTTAGCAACAACAGCCTCCAGCGGCATCGTCCGCACCATATTCACGTCGAAATGGCGGTGGTGGCATGAGCCTGGGCCAACGTAGTCATTCGGCGGCACCAAGTGATAACTATCACAACAGTTATTATCGTAGCAGTAGTCCACGTCGTGGATCATTATCGCCACCAGACGATCGTTATATAGATTATCCAGTTCTTCCAATTCATTCGTCATCGTATAATACTACGTCATCATCGTCACAACAACGTTTTCAATCGCGTTCAGCAACTGCCACACCAACAGGATCGCCCAAGAAGAGACAACTGCCACAGGTTAGTTTTAATTTAAAAAAAAAAACATATGGGACGGCTACAATCCGCTGTGCGAATAGTTGAATACCTTTTATACCATCAATACCCCAAAAAAGTGGGTGTGGCTAAAAGCTGTATGGGGATGAAATATAGAAAATGACATTGTCACCACATCTTGTTCAGACTTACTTACTTACTAAGCGGAGCTACAGTTCGGAATGAACCTGGGCCTCAACCAACATGACTCTCAAATCGGCCCGGTCCTTAGCTAACTGCCTCCAGTTGCGCACTCCAAGTTGGTTGAGGTCGGTTTCTACTTGTGCGCGCCACTTAAGGCGAGGTCTTCCTCTACTGCGTCCGACGTCTGGCTGGGAATCGAAGACTCTGCGAGCCGGAGTAGCCGGAGTATTGGTGTCCATTCTTTCTACTTGTCCTAGCCATCTTAAACGTCCAATGCGGAGTTTTTTGACCAGGGGTATGTCGCTGTCGTCTCCACCGCCCGTCAACGCAAACGGGACCGAAGATTTTTCGAAGAATTTTTCTCTCGAATCGACAAAGGATTTCTTCATCCGCTTTTGACACGGTCCATGCTTCAGCGCCGTAGAGCAGGACTGAGATGATCAGGGTCTTATATAGGATCTCCTTAGTAGTTCGAGTGAGGGCTTTACTACTAAATTGCCTTCGTAGCTCGAAGAAACAGCGGTTGGCAAGAGTAATTCTTCGTTTGATTTCTGACGAGATGTTGTTGTCAGAGTTAATAGCGAAGCCGAGGTAGATAAAGTCCGGTACTACCTCAAAGTTATGTCTGTCAATGTTGATGTTTTGTCCAATTCGTCAATGTTGTATGTCTTTTCGAGTTTACAGCTTGGTCCTACCCTAATATACTGTTAAACCCATTTTTGCCGCTTCCTTCTCTATACTAGCAAACGTGGCTATGACATCACGTTGAGTCCTACCAATGATGTCAATATCGTCGGAATCTGCTAGTAGGTGCACCGATTTTTGGAAAATTGTTCCTCTGGTGTTGGATCGGGGGTTTCGCACAATCCTCTTAAGAATCAAATTAATTAAGTCACATGAGGACGCATCGCCTTGCCTAAATACGTATTTGGTATAAAGTATCGGGTTTTTCAATAAGAGCGCTACAAACGTTTTTTTTTTTAAATAAAACAAAAACGGTTTTGGATATCAATGAAATTCTTTATTCCTGTGAAAGTACTTTCGATGCCATTATGTATGGAACTCGATTTCTTTTGCATGGCCACCACGGGCACTCTTGCAGAAGTCCAGACGCTGAACCCAATTTTTGACGGTTTTCAAGCATAAATCGGCCGATACTGCTGCAATTTCACGTTCGATATTCGTACGAAGTTCATCAATCGTCGCTGGCTTGTTGGCATAGACCATAGACTTGACGTATCCCCACAGGAAATAGTCTAACGGCGTCAAATCGCACGACCGAGGTGGCCAAGCGACTGGACCATTTCGTGAGATAACACGTTCTCCAAACTTGGTTTCCAATAAATTGATTGTGACATTCGCTGTGTGGCTTGTGGCGCCGCACACTGGGGCAGAATATCCTTAAAACCTTCCATCAAATCGACTAAACCTGTGAGATTTTTTTAAGTGGATCTATCGTTTTTATTGGTACATGTTCTCTTTAAAAAAACAAAATTTAGACAAAAAAAATGTATGATTAAAAAAAACGCATTTTTTTTTTATTATAATTTTCAAGATACAATAAAGAATCGTCACCGTCTTCATTATTACTATCATCATCAATATCTTCATCAGCTGTTGCGTAATCATTTTGTAGGGATGGAGCTTTCAACATACAAAGTGCTTCTTTGGGAATATTTTTGACTGGCTTTTGCTTACTGGTGATAACAGGATCGGAGCTCAATAAGAAAAAGTTAAAAATATCCCTATTAGATTTTTCTCTGCTACATTTTCTGGAATTATGCTCTCTATAACGCTTAAAATCTTTATTTCTTGCCTCCTGTGATTCTTCTGTTAACTGTCCAATAGGAAGCATTGCAAAGGATATTACTTCTGGCCCATGAATCAAATACTTATGCATAGTAGGAGGCATGTTGTACCAAGGATATAATGAAACGAAGTATCTAGCCGTATCAATCGCAAATATTCTGTATTTTTCAGGGTCTATGTCAAATCCACTTGATATAGTGATCAGAATAATATGAAGTCTTTTTATCAAATCAATGTTTATCTTCGTTATTTCTGCAGACAACTCTGGATTTTGAAAAAATCGTCTGGCGGTGTTTCCATCGTTGCTGTTGCCGAAACCCGTCTTTGGTTTGTCAACAATAAGGCCACATTTTTCTTTAAATTCTTTTTGGATTCGAGTTTTATTTTCCAAAACGATTTGCTTGTCTTCCGCCCCACGAGCTTGCCATTTTGCTATAGGAAGTTTGTACGCTAAATGAAGAAGACATTCGAAGCGTCGAATCCAACCATGTAGAACAGAAAGACCAAATTTCAAATTTTCGGTATTAACTTCCCTTGAAGCTATTTCATCAATCTTATTGAAGTCCTTTGATGTTGCACCGCACAAGAAGCATTTCATGGTTGAGGTGGTTTCAGTTAGTGAATTACACACCTTCCCGTCAACCATAGATAAAATTAATTCATGGCGAATTTTCAATTTTTTTGCAGCATGGTTAGCAATGCTTGCGTGCAGATTCAAAATTTGGTTTTCTATCTGACGGTGTTCTCGCATAGATACATCAACAGATTCCTTCTGAAAATCTATTTTTATTGGTCTGCAATATCGTGTTGACGCAGGACGTGGGTTTTGCCACACAACGAGGTCCTTAGCCATCAATCGGAGCGGTACAATACATGAAATAAATACAGCTGAATCGTTAGCTTCAGCATCTTGAAACGCCTGCTTGTACGAGCTGTGTCCCGAAGACCCGTCAAACCCCCATTTGGAGATTAAGCACATTTCAATTATTTCTTCATTTTTCAATGCATTGATGACAGGAGTTAATGTTTCGCATAGCCGCATTATGGTGTGATCTAAAAGAGGTTGCAACAAGACGCAAGCTCCAGTTTCAGTCACAGTAATGTCTGTTGGATAGCATAGCTTTTTAGCTAACTGTACTCTTTTATATGATGGAAATTTTTCTGAAGCACATCTTCTTATAACATCATACTGTTCTCGGGATAGTTTAGCTTCTACTAACTGGTGATTTTTTAAGAGGTTTAGAACTTTTTTAAAAAAAAAAACACAAAAAATTCAAAAAAATGAATAAAATATTTATTTGAATCGATAGTTTGAACCTTGCAATTTAATGTTTAAAGATAATTTCATGCAAATGTTGACCGCGGCTGCGTCTCAGGTAGCCCATCCGCTGAGTCCAATTTTGGCATACTCTTTCACACATATCGGCCGGTATCTCACGAATGAATGCATGGATGTTGGCTTCCAGTGCGTCAATCGAAGCGGGCTTGTCCCTATAGACATTAGCCTTGACATACCCCCACAAAAAATAATCTAATGGTGTCAAATCGCACGATCTAGGCGGCCAATTGACCGGCCCGAAACGTGAAATTAAGTGTTCACCAAACTCGCCTCGCAATTGCGCCATTGTTTCGCGTGCTGTGTGGCATGTGGCACCGTCTTGTTGAAACCACATATCATGCAAGTCAAGAACTTCCATTTCGGGCAAAAAAAAGTTTGTTATCATCGCTCGGTAGCGTTCACCATTGACAGTAACGCTGCGATTCGCATCATCTTTGAAGAAATATGGCCCAATAATGCCGCCGTCCCATAAACCGCACCAAACAGTGGCTTTTTCGGGATGCATTGGTAGCTGTTGCAATGCTTCTGGCTGATCTTCACTCCAAATGCGGCAATTTTGCTTATTTACGTACCCATTCAACCAAAAATGAGCATCATCGCTGAACACAATTTTTCGATAAAAAAGCGGATCCTCGGCCAGCTTTCCAAGAGCCCATTCACCAAAAATTCGGCGTTGTGGTAGGTCGGCTGGCTTTAGTTCTTGCACCAGCTGTATCTTAAAAGGCTTTACGCCCAAATCCTTCCGCAAAATTTTCCACGTAGTGCTGTAACAAAGGCCTTACTGCTGGGAACGGCGCCGAATCGACATTTCGCGGTCTTCTGTCACACTAGCTGATACGGCCGCAATATTTTCTTCACTACGCACAGTACGTAAACGTGTTGGTGGTTTAATGTCCAACAAAGTAAATTTGGTGCGAAATTTGGTCACAATCTTCCGAATAGACTGCTCAGAAGGTCGAGAATGCCGATCATAAAATGGAAGCAGCGCGCGATGAACATTTCGAACCGAGCACGAATTTTGATAGTAAAATTCAATAATTTGCAAGCGTTGTTCATTTGTAAGACGATCCATGGTTAAATTGCAAACCAAACTGAAGCTGTTTGACAGTGACACGAGGTACTAAACACACGTCAGCTGTCAAAACCAGTGTTGCCAAAACCAAACCAGCTAAAAAATCACCCGTTAGAACTGATAATGCATCTTCATCTGATAAAAGACTCTTTGGCTTTAAAGATCTCTCCTTTGCTTCTTCATACATTTTGGCATGCTCTGGATAAGCAGAAATGTCTTTTAAAACTTTTGAAACTTTTACTTGGCCTGCAGATCGTAAGCTCATACAAGTAGCGTACACTAATTCCGAGGTAGAAGCTGATTCACGGAGTTTCTTGGAAATGAACGTAATTCACTTATAACAATTGCTTGAGCTGCAAGACGTGAGTATAATCTACCGTTGTAACAAACTGGTTTTGTTGCGAATATTTTAAATAGTGTCCAACTATGCCCTAGTTAGTACTCTATCTAAGTAGTATATAAAGCTTACCCGCAAAACAATTTTTTTTTAATTATCGGCAATTTTTGGTGTATTTGCCCCAATGTGCGCCGTCCTGTTTGAACCACATGTCCACCAAGTCCATATCTTCTAATTGGGGCCAAAATTATTCGGTTATCATTGAACGGTAGCGATTCCCATTCACAGAAACGTGCCGGTCTTGATCATGACGGAAGAAGTACGGCCCAATGACGCCGCCGGCCCATAAACCACACCAAACTGTAATTTTTTCGGGATGCAATGATGACTCATGGAGTACGTGTGGTTTGCTGTCTGACCAATATCGCATATTTTGTTTATTGGCGAAGCCATTCAGCCAGAAATGAGCCTCATCGCTGAAGATGATTTTTTGATGAAAATCCGAATCATTTTCAAGTTGTTGCTCAGCCCAATTCACGAACAGAGATGCCCAATGCTTGAGAAAGACGTGTGAGAGACACATTTGGGCTTTCATCAACTGAAGCCTCAGCGGCAGCAATATTCTCGACACTACGGGCACTTCTTTGTCTCACTGACACGGGAACATGTTGTACTGTGCCTGTGGATTAAAATTTTTCCAGTAGACGCTCAATTGTTGATCTGCTAGGACGACTATGACGACCATAAACTGGACGTAGCGCTCTTAACGTTGAGGCCACTGACTCCGAATTTCTGTACTAAATTTCAATAATTTCGACTCGTTGTTGGCTCGTATATCTTTCCATCATGAGATGGCAAACCTTACTGAAGAGAAATGTCAAAAGAGCGGCAAGAAATATGGCGTCGTTTGCTGTCCCTGTCGCTCTACTTTTATAGCGTCCCTGTTGAAAAACCCTTTATATCTACCTAAATTATTCTTCTATGTTACAAACTGTGTATCTAAACTGATATACCCCTATGGGATAGGATGTAAATATTTTGAAGTTAGATATCAGGAATTTGTATGATCACTGAGAATTTTTGAAACTAAAAGGATGGATGGGGAAGGGGTTGGAAATCGGTGAAAGGTGAAAGACTCTCCAATTAGCCCGGTCCTTAGCTAACTGCCTCCAGTTGATTACTCGAAGTTGGTTTAGGTCGGTTTCTAATTGTGGCGAGGTCTTCGACTACTGCGCCCGACTTCTGGCTGGGAATCGAAGACTCTGTCAGGCAAAGTATTGCTGTTCATCCGCTCTGAAGATTTTTCAAAGAATTTTTCTCTTAAAACGACCAAGGATTTCCTAATCAAATCTTGATACATACATGTGCGCCGTAGAGCAGGACTGGGATGATCAGGGTCTTGTATAAGATTTCCTTAGTTGTTCGAATTAGGGCTTCGTTATGGACTTTTCAGGCCTAAAACCACACTGATAAGGTTCAATTAAGTTTTTGGGAAACGGCTTTAGGCGTTCACACATTACGGCCGATAGGAACTTGTAGATGAATTTGAAGAGACTTATGTCTTATGGCGCAGTTCAGAGGGTCTTCTTTTTTGTGGATCGGGCAAAAGATGCTGAGATTCCATTCTTCAGGCATACTTTCACCCGACCAAATTTTGCTTATGAGTTGGTGAATGTAACTTACCAAATCATTCCGACGACTTTATAAAGCTCAGCGGGAAGACCGTCATTTCCGGAAGCCTTGTTAAGCCTAAGTTTGGATATTGCTATCCTTCACTTAGGTCGTGTGATTGGTAGTTTTCGCTGTAGTCGAAAACATTTAATTGTTCATGCTGCTTGGTAGCGATATGTTGTTCTTCATCCCCGTTTAACACATTGCTGATGTGGTGCTTCTATATTCTCAGCATCAACCCTGCATCAACAACGATATTTTCTTGTTCATCTCGACAGGATTCGGTAAGCGCCTTCTATTCCTGGCCTTGCAATTTTACACTTGAAACTTGCAATCATTTTTCCTGGAGTGACACCTCTCTATATCCTCGAACGTGAACTTTTCTTGCTCTTTTATCTTCTTGTGAAAAACTGGTGTTCTTCCCTCCTTCGTTGTCTATGGAGCTAAATGCCAGCTCTCGTCTCCAGCTGCAGCTTAGCCTTGTAGACCTCGTTATTGGCTGCGAGCATCTGCGGCATTCTTCATCAAACGAAGCGTTTCTTGCTGGTGGGCTCGAGAAACCTATCACATCAGTTGCGGCTGATCTAAAGGCTTGTTGACATCGTTGCCATTGTTTTTCGACAAAAGATTCGTTCCGAAATGGACTTGGCGGTTTTTTTGTATTTGCAACCTTTCGACATTAAATTTTTTTTACAATTTTGACAATGGCGTTGTGGATATCCGCATTCTTACGTTGGTAGTGGTCCAATTTGATGTTAGCCCATCGGAATGTTCGGATATCCAATATACTTGATACAGGCCTTTTGTCTATAGCAATGTCAATTTGATTGACTGTTCCGCGATCTGAATAGCGCCATGTCCCCTTATGAATTTTTTTTTATTTTTTTTATTTATTTATTTCTATTGATTTGCCTATACACTGTAAGATACAATATCTTCTTTATAGTGTTGGTTACATTCGATTAATTACATAATGAAATTGAAATTAGCTGCGAAGTATTTGAAAATTAGGTAACAATTAGGTATTAGCAAAGATTATGAATTCTATACAGATGACGCACTCCATATAAGAAAAATTGTTCTAGGTCGTGCTGGCACAGCCCGCCATATGTTTTTGTTTTTGTTTTTCATGTGTTTTCATGCACACCGCCCGCCCGTACCATGAAGCTACTGAGCAAAGGTTTCTGTTTTTTGTTCTCAATGCGTCGTCTGTATAGAATTCATAATCTTTGGTATTAGGTAACAAGTATTATAATATAATTCTAAAATATATATAGAAGAAAGTTTGCTTTTACATGTTAATAGCATTATTATATGAAAAGTGACATTTTAATGTTCTTTTTTAAAGCTCTTGTAACGGGTGATTTTTAGCTGGTTTGGTTTTGGCAACACTGGTTTTGACAGCTGACGTGTGTTTAGTACCTTGTGTCACTGTCAAACAGCTTCAGTTTGGTTTGCAATTTAACCATGGATCGTCTTACAAATGAACAACGCTTGCAAATTATTGAATTTTACTATCAAAATTCGTGCTCGGTTCGAAATGTTCATCGCGGGCTGCTTCCATTTTATGATCGGCATTCTCGACCTTCTGAGCAGTCTATTCGCAAGATTGTGACCAAATTTCGCACCAAATATACTTTGTTGGACATTAAACCACCAACACGTTTACGTACTGTGCGTAGTGAAGAAAATATTGCGGCCGTATCAGCTAGTGTGACAGAAGACCGCGAAATGTCGATTCGGCGCCGTTCCCAGCAGTTAGGCCTTTGTTACAGCACTACGTGGAAAATTTTGCGGAAGGATTTGGGCGTAAATCCTTTTAAGATACAGCTGGTGCAAGAACTAAAGCCAGCCGACCTACCACAACGCCGAATTTTTGGTTATTGGGCTCTTGGAAAGCTGGCCGAGGATCCGCTATTTTATCGAAAAATCGTGTTCAGCGATGAGGCTCATTTTTGGTTGAATGGGTACGTAAATAAGCAAAATTGCCGCATTTGGAGTGAAGATCAGCCAGAAGCATTGCAACAGCTACCAATGCATCCCGAAAAAGCCACTGTTTGGTGCGGTTTATGGGCCGGCGGCATTATTGGGCCATATTTCTTCAAAGATGATGCGAATCGCAGCGTTACTGTCAATGGTGAACGCTACCGAGCGATGATAACAAACTTTTTTTTGCCCGAAATGGAAGTTCTTGACTTGCATGATATATGGTTTCAACAAGACGGTGCCACATGCCACACAGCACGCGAAAAAATGGCGCAATTGCGAGGCGAGTTTGGTGAACAGTTAATTTCACGTTTCGGGCCGGTCAATTAGCCGCCTAGATCGTGCGATTTGACACCATTAGATTATTTTTTGTGGGGGTATGTCAAGGCTAATGTCTATAGGGACAAGCCCGCTTCGATTGACGCACTGGAAGCCAACATCCATGCATTCATTCGTGAGATACCGGCCGATATGTGTGAAAGAGTATGCCAAAATTGGACTCAGTGGATGGGCTACCTGAGACGCAGCCGCGGTCAACATTTGCATGAAATTATCTTTAAACATTAAATTGCAAGGTTCAAACTATCGATTCAAATAAATATTTTATTCATTTTTTTGAATTTTTTGTGTTTTTTTTTTTAAAAAAAAGTTCTAAACCTCTTAAAAAATCACCCGTTATATCCTATTCTTTTTATGTGACATGGCCAGTTGTTCCACAGACGGATGGAATTGATAAAAAATTGACGTTCAGATGTTAGCGATGAGTGTAGGGGATGAATTAATTGATTCGATCTGTTCGATGATGGGAATTGGATTCTGTTGTATAGATATTCGGGTTGGTGTGATTGCATGATATCCACAAGAAGATTCAATGTGCGAACTTGGAGAAGGCTATGGAATGGCATATTATAAATACGACGAGAGTAGTCAGAAACATGGTCAAACCTACGTAGTCCAAAAACATATCGCGTTATGCAATTGAAAGCAACATTGAGCTTCCTTCTACTAGCATAGTCACAGTTGCAGAAAATCTCACAGCCGTAGGTAAGCAGTGGCATGAGCAAAGTTTTTGCAAGTAGAAGGCGGGTTGCAACAGGTGTAAAGTATTGAGTGGTCCAAAGACCGCGAAGCGCACCACAAGTTTTTCCTACAATTTGGTTTATGTGGTTTTGCCAGGTTAGAGTTTTGTTGAATGTCACTCCGAGATTTTTGGCTGATTAGTGATTCTACATACTCTATTGGGGAATTATTTATTTCGATTTTGGGAAAGTAAGACGTGTCAAGTGCATTCCTTGAAATGGGTTTAGCAAGAGACCGTTTCGTTCAGACCATCGACCTATTATCTCAAGGTCGTCATTAACACCGCTAGCGCCGTGTTCTATCAAACGAAGCGGACAACCCATATAGAGCTGGACATCGTCGGCATACATATGTATCATTGACGTACAAGGAAAAAAATAAAGGTCCGAGTATTGAGCCCTGCGGGACGCCTCTGGTAGTGGGTAGAAAGTTAGATAATGTATTATTGAATTTAACAGCTTGAGTACGACCTGTCAAATAAGAACTTTTTAGCATAATTGCGGATGATGAGAAATTGAACGACTGTTTTAATTTTTTGCAGAGAATGTAGTGATTTACTGTATCAAACGCTTTCGAAAAATCGAGCAACGTAAAAAATGTAACTTTATCCTTATCCATCGCTTGTTGTATGTCTTCAGAGACATCAATGAGCGCCGTAATGCAGTTGCGTTTTGGCCGAAAGCCAGATTGTTTGGGTGTAAGCAGAGCATTGTTTTGAATGTAGGGACTAATTTGCTTTTGTACAATTTTTTAAAAGACTTTAGATATAAAGGGAAGAATAGATATTGGTCGGAAATCGTCGTTTTTTTTTAGATTTGGGGACGGGTATTACTTTGGCTAGTTTCCACTGAGAAGGAAACTCGCCGGATGTTAGCACAGTGTTAAATATACACGTAATATGAGGCAACACAAATGCAATACAAGTTTGAGGAAAGAAGGATGTATCTCATCGAGTCCCACAGCATTGGACTTAGTAGAAAGAAGACTCTCAACTATAAAGACACTGTCCAATCCGTAAAACGTAAAATTTCGATACGATCTTAAGTAACTTACGTTGTTAGTTTCCGATAGGGGATTGTCGGCAGGAGATAAGAAGAGAGATGTCTGTGATGAGGCGAAGAGTTCGTTTAAAGCACATATATCTACGTCAATGATTTGGGTGGATTTATATTTTCCGATGCCAATGCTACGTAAATTATTCCATAGCTGTTTGCTGCTTCGAGACGAATTTATTCTACTAGAATAAAAACGAGTTTTCTCTGTGCGTATTGCTAAAACAACAACAACAAAAAGAATAAAGCCTTCGATGTTCCTCTAAATGGAAACGATTCCAGCGCTTGTAGGATGCATCGCGTTGTCTCATTAGTACGCGAATTTGAGCAGTAAGCCAAGGGCCAGCTTGTGAAACAAGTGAAATTGGCACAGCACTGTAAATTCACTTTTGATATTATTGTTCTTTATGCTAATAGTCGTTTTATCTGAATTAACTTAGACTTTATGACAAAATAGATTTATAAAGCACAATCTCGGTTAGACTTTGGCACCATTCACGATAATAATTGAAGCGCAATTTGATCGGAAGAAACAAAAGACAGATTGCTTAAAAGGGAGACACGTCTACTCCACAGCTTTCATTTCTTTTATTATGAATATCTCGGAAATCATGTGAAGTTAGCCTAAGTCCGTTGCCAGACGTGTTGTCTTTTAGACTATATTTTCCGACAATTCTTCTAAAGATATCTTCTCTTCCTACCTTTGTGCTAAAATTTTACAACACGATTTTTACATCGTACTTCGATAGTCGCTTATAAGTCTTGTCAAGAAGCTTGTAGAAGCCGTCTATCGCTGTATCATATAAGGCTTATGTCGCAGAATTTGGCCTTGATGCAGGTTGTTACAATGCGTTCGCTAATGTCTTGAAAATATGAAACTAAATCTGGTACTTATAACAAATCCATATCCGACTAGTCACTGTTTCGGTTTTCGTAGTAGACGTCACAATTTTTCATCATATTTTTACCCTGTTAATCCCATCATATTTCCTAGATGGCAGTAATGTCTGCTAACGCCTTCCGCTAGTTATTCGGCTGCACCTTTCTGCACAATAAAATCAGTCATTCCGATGTTATTGAAGCTATTAGAGCGCTGCCGTTGGCCTTTCTGCTCATCCGCCACCATCTCTGTTCATGGAGCCTGACTTGCCCTTGAGATTCCAAATTGACCTGTTCGCGGACTATGTCGAAGCAGCTCATCTAGGATATATACTTCTTCCAACCTACCTTGGACTGTTAACCACACCGTTGACTCCATCTTGGGAGTTCTCCCTATCGTCTGGATGTGGTTTATTGGTGTGAGTTCATGTTTTCCCCCTTAGGTGAATACTGGAGGTTTCGAATTGCCTATCATTTGATCGCTTTTGACAGTTTTTGACTCCTGTTGAAATATTTTGGGCATCGTATGACCTCTGGAAGAATCTTCTTAACTTTTTAATCCTTTTTACTTCGTGCTTTCTTTCCGGGTTATTTCTGAAACGATATTTTCCAAAATTCGTCTCCACTTCGATCCCCTATGAGGGTCATCCAATTAAAGTTTATCTGTCCTTGGTTCCTTTACCTCCATTTATCTTCAGGATTTATCCATATGTACCATTTGCAAACCTTGCTCTATGGAGATATCGAGGTTTTTCATATAAAATTCTCTAAATTAGCTGAAGATCCTTGTAAGCTTGAAATGAAATATCTGACATTTGAGTCCCTGTATGGGCCTTCATTTATGTGTGCGAAGTTAACACTTTTGCAAGCCTTTATTTATAGAAAACGACCTTCTTTTCTTTTAGGTACCACAAACATCACGCAACGCCATGTTGCGTGATCGCCTAGGTCAAGAGTTCGACGAACGTTTACCAGGTGGCCGCTTTGGACGCCATCGATCACGCCAGCCGCACCATCAGGCGACTTATCGCAGCACCGGCATGGGCGGTTGGGAACGTCACTACACAGGCCTCTCGGACAGTGATCTACACTCGATGGAATCGAGAATACGTCCACGGCATTCACTGTCGCCTGATAAGGATTTTATGGGAGAATTCGGTGACTCCGATATGGAGTCTGTAGTTAGCGTAACCTCAAGTGCTTTCTCCACTCAATCAGAACGACCCCGAGGTTCACGTGGATTGAGGTAAGTACTCTGTGCCTATAGTACCAACATAACAGATTTTTTTTTGTTTTTTTATTTCTTAAATTAATTTTTTTTTTTATTGTATACAAATCGATTGAAACTATGTTACTGTTATAAATGGCTCCCCTTATCCCTTAAAAAAATTTAAAAAAAAATTAAAACCTTAAAACTCGAAGCAGAAGTCTACCGCGAAATTGGCGTTCCCCGGTTGGTAACTTTGAACATTTTCGTGCGCACACGATCGCAGTTGATGATTCTGAATTCCTGACACCAACTTCACCACTATCCCGAACATTACCACTACAACCACCACCACCACACCAACAACAACAATTGCAACAGCAACAACAACATCCACCACCACCACTACAACACCAACAATCGCTTGACTCCACAGATGTCTCCGCTGCATTGGCAAACACAACAAGTCTACTACCACCCAATACCATCAACACCGATCCCTCGAATGGAGCTGAATTCATGAACATGAACGGCCTCGACGACGGCAGCGGCGGCGACGGCGGAGCTCACATGTCATACCATCACATTCCCAATTATTTCCTTCAGATACCCCAGTGTTCAATGCATCTTCCCGAATTCATTTCGAACACAGATTTTCGCCAGTTACCGCAGCGTGTCCTTCGCAGCAGTAGTGCCTTAGGCTATCCCCAGCTCCCGCCCATAACGTTCCCCTCATTCGAGAATTTCAAAAGAATCACCACACCTGTGGTGAATTTTTTTCGCAATGCCAATCATCTGTCACCGTCCACGGCATTTTTTCCATTCGCTCCATACGCCAACAGTCCCAACACCACCACCAACGGTAGCATTATGCAGTGCGGTCAGTGTCAGGCTGTCGGCGGCGTTCCCCAAGCCCTGTTCGATCCTCGTTGTGTTGTAGCGTCAGCAAATGGTGGCAACCACCCTGTTGGTGGTGGTGTTGTAGACGCCATGTATCAGCCATTTGCCGACGGTCATTTGGGTGTTCCATACATGAATCATATACGTCGTCCATCTTTGTCCATGTTTCATCCATCATCAGAGCCATCACTGCCAACTCTAGATCCGGCCATGTGCGGCGAATGCGCTGATCAGCACCTCGGTGGTGGTCTTACGCAGCCAGCGACTTTCCACAAACATCCGCCGTCAAACGAAATACAGATTCCTAAGCAGTCGCTGATGCGACTAAGACGCCAGCTAAGTGACGAGGCCCTTGTGACCAGCGTCCCGATATCGGCGAGAGCACAACCCCCATCTATCCTCAAGAAACCTCGTCCCCTCGATCGGCGAAAATGCTTCAGTGAGTCACAGTCCCGATCGTTGGATTACGATGATCTGCGTGCGAAGAACTGGTCACGTCGATACGTACGCTACGAGGATGAGATATATCCGCCGCCAAGTCGCCCACTTAGGGAGCTGCCACGAAAGTTCAACTCCGAGACGAATATTCGACAGTCGTACATGGGAGCATCAGTCGATGCCAACAATCCACTGAGTCATTCGCACTTTCTCGTCACCGACGACAAGATCGTCACGATCGTGTACGATTCCGATGTCGGATGGACGCGAAAAGGCGTCGCCCCCTCAAATTACGTGCGAAAGCGTGGCAATGATCGCAACAACCGCAACCACATGTCCCTCAATCTGACGCGAACCAGTCAGCAAAAGTTGGACGGCCCAACACCGTCATACCTCAAGCGACGCCGTACTCTGCCGGATCCTCCGAATGCCCCAAACGCGCATAACTTCTCCCCGGTAGAGTACGCTGAAGATGCCGAAATGAAAAACGCACAGGGGAACGCTGATGCGAACGGTGATCACCGAAGTGCGCAAACGCATTCGTCAGCAACGGCGCCAGTCTCCGAGGCTGAGATCACAAAACCAATGCAAGATGCCGACGATCAGAGGAGATCTCGACCGGATGGTAGAATGTCGTCGGGACATCCCGATCGTGACTCAGAGTATCATCGATCATCGAGTAAACGGCTCTCGGCTTCACGTAGAAATAGTAGACCTCCCTCCGATCCACATCGTAACCGTAGTAGTCCGCCACCGCCGCAAATCGGTAGTGATCGCGGTAATCTTGTCAGCATCAATGATCAGCCGGAGTACTTTGAGTACTACGATGACGAAGATTACTGCGATCAGAGCTATGCTCGCAGTAGTAGTAGATACGACAGAGAGGGTAGTAGTAGTCCTAGTAATCGTCGCGGTGGTGGCGGCGGTGATCCTAGCTATAATAGTAGAAGTAGTTCTAGTTATAATCGTGATTCTTATTGTAGTGGTAGTAATGCTAACAATGCTTCTTCTTCCTCTTTTGCAACAACAAAAACCAACTCCTCCCATCATGGTGTTGCTCTGCTATCCACCTCACCTAAACGTGCCTCATTGAAACATACAAATCCACAAACGACCTGTTCACCAACCACAACTACACCACCGCCTAACGATGCATCGTCGTCGGTGCATGATGGTCCTGATCGTGATGTTGATCCATCTGCTCTTGATGATGACATCACTGCCAGTGAGTACGATGTACGTGAACGAGATCGTATGGCCAAAGTTCCATCGAATGATAGTGCTAATGGTCGTGGAGGAGGTGGTGGCGGCGGCGGTGGCAGCGGCAGTGGAGGCAGCAATCGTGGCGAGGGATCTCGTCGAGGCGGCCATGCAGACGGTGGTGGACCAGGCGAAAGTAGTAGTAGTAGTCGTAGTAAAGACCGTCAACTGCAGGAGGATCGTATCGATCGCATCGAATCGGGCAGCGATCGTGGTGATGATCTAAATAATTCCTTCAGCCGGAGTATGTCGAATGCAGACGGTACGCCAGAGGACAAGATCGGTATGATTCATTATTGCAGCAAGTGATCGGTTTTTATTGCAACGAAGGGTTTTTTTTTTTTTTTTCCTTCTTGCAGATGGCAGTCTCTCGGATACAGCAGTTGGTCTGCAACAGAACGACTCGCAACGACGTAAGGCGGCTGCCGAACAGCAACGATCGCCGAAAAGTGATGCAGGCGGTCGCAGTAGTGGTCGCGGTGAGGAACGCTTTGGCTCTGGCATGGGCAAGAAGAGCAACTCCACGTCACAGTTATCAGCGACGGGTGAGTTTGAATTTGTGTTCCGATTTGTGTTTTTGCCCAGTTTGACAGTTGAACTTTGACGTTTTCATTTTGTGTACGATTTTGTTTTCATTCATTTAAATATGGCGGGGTGGCAACTGTTTGGTTTTTTTTAAGCCACCCCAAAAGAAGATTTTTAATTTTTTTTTAAATTTTCATTTTTTATTAATTTTGTGTGAGTATTTCATTATAATAACCAAATGCATTATTTCTTAAAAAAAAACAAAACAAAAAATATAAAATAATAATGAATAATATAAATAAAAAAACAAAACAAAGGTCGTAAAAGACGTATGGGCTTTGGAAAGAAGGGTAAGAACTCATTTACGGTGCATCGAAGTGAAGAGGTTCTGCCCGGTGAGATTCGGGGCCCACTGTCACGGGGTTCATCAGCATCCGATGATGGTGGCGAAGGATTCACCGAAGGGGACAGGTTCGCAATTTTATTTTCTGTTTCCATTTTCTGGTTAATTTTTTTTTTAATATTTTTTTTTCTAATTTTTTACATTTTCTTAATTTTTGTTAAGAGGGTGATAAACATTGTTGTACAAAGTTGTAAAGTTATACAGTATTTTATAAGCATTATAAGGTTTTTTTTTTAAAATAACGATGAACTAAAAAGATTTTTAAAAATTAAGTGTTATCCCTTTTTTTTAAGAAAAAATCAATAGTTGTTGTCATAATTCAATAGATGGAGCGATAAGATAATGTTAAGTTTAATACTTTAAAAAAAATCTGGCGTCATCCTTAAGCAGGAAAAGGAGTCTTTCTTAGATTTTTTTCATTTTTCGAAATGTAAATATTAAGATTAATAATTTGTTTCTCGAGGTTAGGTAAAAACCTTTCATAGACATATTGAGAGTAGTGTCAGATTCTTACTGACTAAAAACACCTCCATTCGATATAAATTGGCAGTTACTGCAGGCAAACAAATATAAATCTTTTCAATCAATTTTTCTTTCATGAATTTAAAACTTTGGCAGGTTGCTTTCCATTGAAAGAATATCTTCTCGTATCCGGACCTAGTTTAGGAAAATTGGAAAGTCTCTAGTTTTGTCATAGGTAAAATTCACGTGAACAGATTTAGTTTCGTTGAGGGCGATCCGCCAGTCACCTTCCTTTGCCACCTTCTTTCGGTATATCAACAAATAACAGGAAGAGAAGCGGCCCATGATCACTAACTTGCGGTGCGCCATCCCAGTTTTCTTTAAGTTCCAATTTTCGTTGAGGGCGATTCGCCAGTCCCTCGTCCATTCATTCACTTTATTCAGTGCGTTTTACTGTTTTGCCATCTTCTTTCGGTATATCACAAGTATATAACAGGAAGAGAAGCAGCCCATGAACACTACTTTGCAGTTCGCCAGCCCGGTTTTCTTTCAGCTAGATGTATTCGTTTCCAAGTCTGACACGAAAGAGTTCACGTGAACAGATTTACTTTCGTTGAGGGCGATCCGCCAGTCCCTCGTCCATTCCTTCACTTTATTCAGTGCGTTTTGCAGTTTTACCATCTTCTTTCTTTCACAAGTATATAACAGAAAGAGAAGCGGCCCATGATCACTAACTTGCGGTTCGCCATCCCAGTTTTCTTTAAGCTCCAATTTTCATTGAGGGCGATCCGCCAGTCTCTCGTCCATTCATACATTTACTTCATTCAGTGCGTTTTGCTGTTTTTCCATCTTCTTTCGGTATATCAGCAAATAACAGGAAGAGAAGCGGCCCATGATCACTAACCTGCGGTTGGCCATCCCAGTTTTCTTTAAGCTCTGAGTTACATTGAGGGCGATTCGCCAGTCCCTCGTCCATTCGTTCACTTCATTCAGTTCGCTAGTCCAGTTTTCTTTTAGCTCTGAGTTTCGGTGAGGGCGATCCGCCAGTCCCTCGTCCATTCATTCACTTGCGTTTTGCAGTTTTAGCAGTTTTCCGATCTTCTTTCGGTATATCAGCAAATAACAGGAAGAGAAGCGGCCCATGAAAACTACCTTGCGGTTCGACAGCCCAGTTTCTTTTAGCTCTGAGTTTGATTGAGGGCGATCCGCCATTCCCTCGTCCATTCGTTCACTTGAATCAGTGCGTATTGCAGTTTTGCCATCTCCTTTCGGTATATCAGCAAATAACAGGAAGAGAAGCCCATGAACACTACCTTGCGGTTCGCCAGTCCAGTTTTCTTTAAGCTCTGAGTTTCGTTGAGGGCGATCCCCCAGTCCCTCGTCCATTCATTCAATTGCGTTTTGCAGTTTTAGCAGTTTTCCGATCTTCTTTCGGTATATCAGCAAATAACAGGAAGAGAAGCGTCCCATGAACACTTCCTTGCGGTTCGCCAGCCCAGTTTTCTTTAAGCTCTGAGTTTGATTGAGGGCGATCCGCCATTCCCTCGTCCATTCGTTCACTTGATTCAGTGCGTATTGCAGTTTTGCAATACGGTACATTAGCAAATAACAGGAAGAGAAGCGGCCCATGAACACTATCCTGCGGTTCGACAGCCCAGTTTTCTTTATAACAGGATATCAGGTATATCAGCAAATAACAGGAAGAGAAGCGGCCCATGAACACTATCCTGCGGTCGCTAGTCCAGTTTTCTTTAAGCTCTGAGTTTCGTTGAGGGCGATCCGCAAGTCCCTCGTCCATTCATTCACTTGCGTTTTGCAGTTTTAGCAGTTTTGCAGTTTTAGCAGTTTTCCGATCTTCTTTCGGTATATCAGCAAATAACAGGAAGAGAAGCGGCCCATGAACACTACCTTGCGGTTCGCCAGCCCAGTTTTCTTTAAGCTCTGAGTTTGATTGAGGGCGATCCGCCATTCCCTCGTCCATTCGTTCACTTGATTCAGTGCGTATTGCAGTTTTGCCATCTCCTTTCGGTATATCAGCAAATAACAGGAAGAGAAGCGGCCCATGAACACTATCCTGCGGTTCGCTAGTCCAGTTTTCTTTAAGCTCTGAGTTTCGTTGAGGGCGATCCGCCAGTCCCTCGTCCATTCATTCACTTGCGTTTTGCAGTTTTAGCAGTTTTGCAGTTTTAGCAGTTTTCCGATCTTCTTTCGGTATATCAGCAAATAACAGGAAGAGAAGCGGCCCATAAACACTACCTTGCGGTTCGACAGCCCAGTTTTCTTTAAGCTCTGAGTTACGTTGAGGGCGATCCGCCAGTCCCTCGTCCATTCGTTCACTTGACTCAGTGCGTATTGCAGTTTTGCCATCTCCTTTCGGTATATCAGCAAATAACAGGAAGAGAAGCCCGTGAACACTACCTTGCGGTTCGCCAGTCCAGTTTTCCTAACCTTATCAAAGGCTTGAGATACGTCAAGGAATGTGCTCGTGAATATCATTTTTTGTTCCTTTCTCGATTACGTGAGTAATTCTGTGCACCTGGTCAATCGTTGTGGTCAGGGATAAGATTACTATCTTCTATAGGCATCTTTAAACGCCTTAGTAATATGCTCTCGAAAATGTTGGATATGATAGGAAGAAGGTTAAAATTGGTCTATATGATCTCAACTAGCGGTTTTCTGGTTTCAAAACCAACTTTTGCATTGGCCCGGCACGTATTTTAGCCAGAGCGCAGCATTTTTAATATGTTGAGCTTTGAGAACTTCTCCAGTTGTTATATCAGAACCAGAAGCTTTCTTAGGGTTAAGATTCCCGATCTCGAGTTTTAGTTCTCTTCGCGCTGCTCTTGTGAGTGCTTTTGATATTGACGTGAATAGCTTGACAATAGAAGGGTTTAAAGGTTTCCTCAAGATAGGCGGCAAAAATGTCCGCTTTTCGTTATTTTGTTCTAATTGGTGGTGTCGGTATTTTGTGTCTTTTGGTGCCCAAAGATTAAAGAGGTTTCCTCAAGGTTTGCGGCAAAAACGGTAGCCTTTTCTTTGTACAACGTAGGCCAAAAGAGATCACCCTATTGGAAGATGATCTTATTTTTGCAAATGGCGGCCAATGTCAAATCTGTTTTGACATTTGTGGACTAGACAGATGTAGAATACAAGTAAACAAGTCATGGACAACAGTGGACGGTGCGCGCTATAGGGCCATGTTAACCGAGTTTTTTCTGCCGCAATTGGACGAATTAGGACTGGAGGATATGTGGTTCCAACAGGACGGAGCAACAGCACACATTGCGCGAGCCACAACTGATATTCTGAAGGGCCAAACAACATCGGATGACTTCTTTTGGTCCACCTTGTATTATTCTAATTCGTGGCGCTTTAATTTTGGGCCTTTTGTTGCATTTTAGAGCTTTAAAAAGTGCATAATTGGACTCTTTCTTCGCTGTTAGGCTTTCAAGGTAAGAGCCTATTGTCTATTGTCTATTCTTAAAATCCTTAATAGCATTCTTCAATAACTTGCACAGCGAATTCACTCTGTTGCCATTTTGTGACGCGCCTTAGTTTTTTCCTCGACGAATTCTTTTATTTCCGGAGGATGTCGTAAACCATATTTGTCCGGCGCTTTCTTTGGCTTGGGCGTTTAATTCCAAAAGGTGAGCTGTACGGTATTGACTAAGCGGTCAATAAAATCTCAAATTTATAGGATGCCGTTAGTGAAACACTCATACGGATGGTTCTAAAATGGACTCAGGGGTAGGAGCTGGCATATATGGACCAAATAAAAACATCTCAATACCTATGGGAAAAAGCGTTTTGATTTTTCTTCAATCAGGCGTCAATGCTTGACGTAGTGTATATTCGTGATTGAATGCTTGATCAAGCATTCATTCTCATTTTTACGACGCCAGCGTAAAGACGTCAGTTTCGCGGGTTTTTTTTAACAGTGCGGTGATTATTTATGTAAATATGGAAGAAAAAAGTTTTATTTTGGAGTTTCTAGAGGTTTATCGTTCTCTCCCAGCGTTATGGAACATAAAATCGAAGGAATACAGCAACCGCAATTTAAAAAAAAGTGCAGTATGAAACGCTCCTTACAAAATACAAGGTGGCGCAAACAAAATGTTAAGGTAAAATTGAATGCTTGAAGCCTCATGCTTGATGTGTGTATATGCTGCATCAAAGCAAATTTACAAATACACTCTCACATGCTTGATGAGATTTTGACGTGTGTATATGCCGCTTAAGACAGGCCAAAAGAGCTATTCAGCCCTTCAAATCAGATGCCAACAAGATACTAAATCTTCGCAGGCACGATATCAAAAACTTAGTAGGCTACCTAACTGGTCATCACGGTCTGCGATATCACCTAAACAAAATGCGTCTAGTCGACTCACCGGAGTGCAGACTATGTCTAGAAGAAGACGAAACAGCCGAGCATATCATATGTGAATGCCCGGCCCTTTACGGTATGAGAAGGGAATCTTTCTTAAGGGAATTCTAAAGTCCCGAAGAACAAAGGAAATCTTCGGCTGAAAGTATTATCAGCTACATTAGGAAAGTAGAAGCGCTACTAACCTAAAAAGCATCTGACGGCAAGCACAATAGATCTTTTAGGTCGATGTGTATATTACTGCTTAGGCAGGTCAGAATTTAAAAAAAAAAATAGTCAAACACTCAGTTCAACATCTTCGTTTATATCGTTCCAAAGGCCTTCCAAGTCTATTCGGGTTAGTAAACACTGCCAAAACGCAGATTAAGCGGTCGAAATCGATTATTTATTAAGCTACTCGCATACAATTTTGCCTGGATAAGGTTCAACTTTTCAATTTATAGAAGCAATTACTTCTAAAGAGCTTTTATAGTACTTGAACCTTTATAATACTTTTATAGTACTTTGCAGGCTTTTTAGAAGATTTTATGGTATTACCTCTGTAAAGCTTTAATTAAGCTTCCGAATGTGTGTGTTTATGTACGAGAAAGCAAAGCTTCGATTAAGCTTCGAATTTGAAGCCATATAAAGGCTATTTCATTAAGCCCTTCCTATCTTTAAATTGAAATAAAACAAACTGTGTGTGAGATATCATCAAATTTTTTTTATTCATTTGAAAGGCCTATCGACGCCATAATGTATGGAAAATACATTATGTCTTCTGCGACTTCTCTAGGTGTCGCGCATCCTCTGGCGCATAAATCAGGCTGAATTTGACCGGTGGCATAGAATATGTTGAGTTTGAGGGCCGCTATAATTTGTAGCTTCTTCGCATAGACCTCCGACTTCAGAAAATCTCACTAGAAAAAGTCTGACAGGGTCAAATCGCACGATCGCGTTGCCCAGTTCACATCACCCCAACGTAAGATGACCATGCCCTCGAATCGGCCATGCATAACTTCCAATGTGGCATGAGCTGTGTGGAACGTAGTGCCGTCCTATTGAAGCCACATGTTGTCGATGTCCATATCACCCAATTCAGACCAAAATAAGTTGGTTTTCATCGAATTATAGCGATTGACGGTGGTGGCCTGGCCAATGTCGTTGGGTTAGGCCATTACCTACCTCGACAGAGCAACTACCATTCTCTACTGTCAACCTATACTTACTTACTTAAGTGGCGCTACAGTCCGGAATGAACCTGGGCCTCAACCAACATGCCTCTCCAATTAGCCCGGTCCTTAGCTAACTGCCTCCAGTTGCGCACTCCAAGTTGGTTGAGGTCGGTTTCCACTTGTGCGCGCCACTTAAGGCGAGGTCTTCCTCTACTGCGTCTGACGTCTGGCTGGGAATCGAAGACTCTGCGAGCCGGAGTATTGGTGTCCATTCGTTCTACATGTCCTAGCCATCTTAAATGTCCAATGCGGAGTTTTTTGACCAGGGGCATGTCGCTGTACAGCTCGTATAGTTCTTGGTTGAATCTTCATCTCCATAGCCCGTCAACGCAAACGGGACCGAAGATTTTTCGAAGAATTTTCCTCTCGAATCTACCAAGGATTTCTTCATCCGCTTTTGATACGGTCCATGCTTCAGCGCCGTAGAGCAGGACTGGGATGATCAGGGTCTTATATAGGATCTCCTTAGTAGTTCGAGTGAGGGCTTTACTACTAAATTGCCTTCTTAGCCCGAAGAATCAGCGGTTGGCAAGAGTAATTCTTCGTTTAATTTCTGACGAGATGTTGTTGTCAGAGCTAATAGCGGAGCCGAGGTAGACAAAGTCCCGTACTACCTCGAAGTTATATCTGTCAATGGTGACGGTCTGTCCAATTCGTCGATGTTGTGAGTCCTTTCGTGATGACAGCATATACTTAGTCTTACCCTCATTTACTGCTAAACCCATTTTCGCCGCTTCCTTCTCTATACTAGCAAACGTGGCTATGACATCACGTTGAGTCCTACCAATGATGTCAATATCGTCAGCGTATGCTAGTAGTTGCACCGACTTTTGGAAAATTGTGCCTCTGGTGTTGGCTTTGGAGTTTTGCACAATTCTCTCAAGAATCAGATTAAAGAAGTCACATGACAGCGCATCGCCTTGCCTAAATCCTTTTTTGGTATCGAATGTGTCGGTGAGGTCGTTTCCGACCCTGATGGAGCAGCGAGAATTCTCTATCGTCATCCTACACAAACGGACGAGTTTGGGCGGTATACCAAAACTAGACATGGCTCTGTACAGTTCGTCTCTATAAATGCTGTCATATGCGGCTTTGAAATCGATGAATAGGTGGTGGGTATCGATTTGGACTTCTTGAGTTTTTTCCAGGATCTGCCGAAGTGTCAACCTATATAGACAGAAGATTTTCGAAAGAACAATAAAAATTGGCATAACTATATGGTGCGGGTTTATTAAGCCTGCAAATGGAATATCTGGCAGAGCCTAACAGGGCCTCAAACCTAGCTTCTTCCTTCATCATTGTGTGCAAAGTTATTATTTTCGCCACAGAGAAGTGGACCTTTTGTTTAATGCCGAATCCGAACGGGAAATTTGAGAAGCTTCTGATGACAGTATTACTCTTTGATGTTTGTAAGAATTTCGCAGGTGAAAATACTCAGATGTATTCTGGATATAAACCAGAGACTCCGCGCTTAGTTGTCCAACTCCACAAAGCCAATGCACCACCTCTTTTCAGGTAACAAATAAAATTTTTGGCGCTACAGTCTCGTTATTACCTAGGGCTAAGCTTTCTCACAAATGTGTGCATATGTACTTCTTGCACAATGGCGGGACCACCTGTTTTATGCCGAATCCGAACGGCATATATGAGATAAGCTATTGTTAACAATTGATACTACTCGGATGATTTTTGAGATCATCACGAGAAGAGGTCCAGTGAAAAATTATTTTAGGTGTTGCTACGGCTGGGAATCGAACTCAGACATTCTGCGCGGCAGTTCATCGCACTAACCATTGCGCCTTTCTTTTATTTTGAAGAGCTTAGTACAACGAAGATAGATAGTTGTCTTTTTCTCCTCTTCATTTGCAGCCTAAAAATTGGTAAACAACGAGTTTTTGGATCTGGGGCTAATTTTGTATCGTAGCAAAGTCAAACAATACTTTCACTGGACTTTTATTCGCAATTTTCAGGCTAATTATAAAAATATCATCCAACTGTCAGAAAAAGTCTAAATCAACCCTTCGAACTTGGCATATTATTGTTTGCCCCGATTTCGGTCAAAAGGTACAAACCCATATATTACAGGAAGAGGGACACAATTTAGACAGTCGGTCCCAACGAGCTTATTGAGAAATTCGCGTTTTTAGAGTTAGCTATCAGTTTGGACTTCTTATGATTTTTTCCAGATCTGCTTAAATGCCGAAAATTTGATCGAATACGGTCCGATTTTTATGGCCTTAAAGCGCATTTTTTACGGGGCACTCAGCTTATTGCCCAATAGTTCCATGCGTTACATTTTACGTCGATGGCACAACATTGTAAGTCCCGATATCAATCAAGAAGTAAAAACGCACATGTGACAGGAAGTGAGAAACAATTTAGGCAGCGTGTCCTAAAAAGCTAATAGCGTCAGAAGTTTTAGAGCTAGAGGTAGATCTCTTAGATTTCTCTATCAATTCGATCGACTGCGGTCCGGACTTTTCTGGCATAAAAGAACACCTATGCAGTACAGTATGGTTGTTGCCCAATAATTCCATGCGTAACATTGTTAGCCCCGAATTCAGTCAGGAAGTACAAATGCGCATATAACAGGAAGTGGAAAACAATTTAGACAGCCTGTCCTAAAGAGTTTACTGCGTTAGAAATTTGCGTTTTTAGAGGTAGCTATCAATTTAAATTTCTTGTAAGTAATTATTTTTTAAGATCTGCTGAAGGGCGAAAATTCGATCGACTACGGTCCGCTTTTTATTGTCCTAAAAGCGATTTTTTTACAGGACACTGAGCTTGTTGACCAATAATTCCATGCGTAACATTGTATGTCCCTGGATCGGTCAAGAAGTACAAACGCACATATGACAGGAAGTGGGAAACAATTTAGGCAATGTGCCATAAAAAGTGTTGTGCGTCAGAAATTCGTATTTTTTAGAGGCAGCTATCAATTTGGTATACATCATCTACAAATGGCGAAAATTTGATCGACTACGGTCAAGACTTTTCTGGCCTAAAAGTACACTTATTCAGGACAGTAAGGTTGTTGCCAAATAATTACTTGGGTCCCATTGTAAGACTTTGGTATATCATTGTAAATCCCAAAATCGGTCGAGAAGTACAAATGCAGATATTACAGGAAGTGGGAGACAATTTAGACAGTCTGTCCTAAAGAGTTTACTGCGTCAGAAATGTTTGTTCTTAAAGGTAACTATCAATTTGGACATCGATTGTGTTTTTTTGAAAATCTGCTTAAGTGGCGAAAATTCAATCGACTACGGTCCGGTTTTTTATGGTCTAAAAGCTCATCTTGTTAACTAATAGTTCCATGCGTAACGTTGTAAGTCCACGGCATAACCTTGTATGTCCTCGTTTCGGTCAAGAGAAACACCGCACATATGACAGGAAGTGGGAAACAATTTAGACAGTTGCGTCAGAAATTCGTGTTTTTTTAGAGGAAGCTATCAATTTGGTCTTCTTGTGTTTTTTTGAAGATCTACAAGTGGCGAAAATTTGATCGACTACGGTCCAGACTTTTCTGGCCCAAAAGTACACTTAATCAGGACAGTAAGCTTGTTCTTCAATAATTTCTTGGATACCATTGTTAGTCTTTGGCATAACATTGTAAACCCCAATATCGGTCGAGAAGTGCAAATACAGGTATGACAGGAAGTAAGAAACAATTTAGCCAGTGTGTCCTAAAGAACTTATTGCGTCAGAAATTTAAGGTTTTAGTGTCAGCTCTCTATTTGGACTTCTTGTGATTTTTTTACGATTTGATTAAGTGTCCAAAAGATCACAGTCCGGATTTTCTGACCTAAAAGCACTTTTATACAGTGCATTCAGCTTGTCGCCCAATAATTCAATGTGTTCATAAAGTTCGGCAGGTAAGATCGCGGTGTTAAGGATTCTAAATACTTTGATGGCACTGTAGAGAAGTTTACTCTTTTTGGTGAAAAAGAGACCTGTTGAGCAAAAGCTGAAAAGAAATAGATGGCCATGGAGGTCTGGGTACGATAACTGCAACACGAAATCCCAACACAAAAATCCTGAAAACTTGAATCCACAACACCAAAATGCCTCCATTCATTGGCTATATGACATTTTATATAACGCATGTTCGATTCTCGTGAATTTCAGAGTAAATTGATTAGGAAGAGTATGTCTTTAGTCTTCAGACATTGATTATCGTCTTTATTGAGTCATTTTAGTTCTCTATGAATATTAGGAGGGTAATCAAGTTTTATGGTTATCTTAGCTCGAAGAAAGTCTGAAATATGCCTGCATGCATTCCAAAAAAATCAGGAAATGTAGGAAAGAGTGAGTCGTAGGCCTTCAGACATTACTTATCGTATTTATTAAGTCATTTTAGTTCTCTATGCATATTAGGAAGGTAATCAAATTTTATGGTAATCTTGGCTCGCATAAATGAGTTAAGGTAGCCTTTAATTTGGTCTGAAATATACCTGCATGGATTTCAAATGAAATATATACTCTAACGGTTCTAATCTTATCAAATAGTCATACACCAGAAGCCTTATAAATTTTGACATACGGAATGACCCAAAAGTCAAAGCTCTCAAGGATTGATGAAAATCCACACTGCAGAAAATCTCAAAAGAGCTCCTGAATTTCAGCACGAATATTGTCTTTCAGTTCCAAAAAAGTTGTGGACTTATAGCTTTACCCTTCAAAAATTTCTTAAAATTTCTGAAACAGTCAAATCCGAAGAACGTGGAGGTCAATAATTTATTTGATTTGGTCGCTGAGAGGTTGACCCAATTTATATGGAAATCAGCTTCAGTACCTTCTTGTTCTTGTTTTTCCACTTTTATTTCCGGAGATCAGTTGTAGTGACTTGTTGATGAGACCATACCACCTCTCACCTCTCAGCGGTCTTATAAAACCGTGCGCAAAGGCTTGATTCACATATCCCTTGATCTTGATGTTTTTATAAAAAATAAGTGACTTCTGAGTCGCTTTGTATAATAAAAACAAAAAAATACCAAAAAAAACTTAAATTAAGTCAATTTCATCAAATTAGGCTCTATAAGAATAATAGCAAGACACCAATTTACCTCCACAAAAAAAATAGCACAGGTTTTAGATTTAGGCCTTATGAAGTAATTGCTCTACATTCCAGGACGTTTTTTAGGTTTAAAAGCTTATGAGCAAAATTTTTCAACGAAAAGTTTTTTTTCTTAAAAAAATACGATTTTTCAAATGCTAAAACAGAATGCATGAAAATAAATTTAAAAAAATTGTTAACATAAATATTTTTAAGAACTAAAAATATGAATAATAGTTGGGCATGACTAAAGCATATTTTTCAAATTACCAAACGAATATAGCAGCACTCGCTGGAATGCTAAATCAAAATCATTTATCATGTTGGTCCACTCTGCTTACAGCGATTGTAAAATAAAAAATAATTTACCAACTCCAATTTAAGCTTTTTCATCATATTTTCAATCTACGCTCAGAAATAAAACTAAAAAAATAAAAATATAAATTTTATACCAAAAAAAAAACAAAAATCTTCTAAAAAATAAATAAAAATATAAATTTTATACTAAAAAAAAACAAAAATGTTTTAATCTTCTAACCAATCCAAAGTCGATACGTAGTTTTAGGCTTTTTTGCAAAAAAAATGTATTTCGCCGCAGGTCATTTAAAGCTTTGAATTACATATTTTTATGTGTGTCAAGTCGTCAACAAATACACTCATAAAAATAAATCTTCTAAAGCTTTTCACTGAGCCTCGGTTGCAAAAAACTGAATCAAACCAGAAAAATTATCAAAAATTTTAATAAAAAAATCACAAAAATAGTAAAAAAATTTTCATGCATTATAAAAAAAAAAGTTTTTTGGCGCATTTTTCATAGTTTATCGCAAATAAAAAGTTTTATTAACACATTTTTTGACAGCTTTAAAGCTAATTGATCAAAAGCTTTTATGTACATGTACTACCATATTTCTTAGCTTAGTTTAGTATCAAATACAAGTTTGACTTTTTGGCATACAAGTATCTAAATACATACATTTTTCACATTTCTTTTGTTAATATTAAAGCTTGGTTTTAAAAACGTTGTTTGTAAACGATTTTTTTTTTTGGTTTTATTTTGTTTTGTCTAACTTATAATGAATTTGTTTTTCTACAATAAATCTCAACTTATTAGCATGGGTTTTTGAGTAATTAATTAATTTTATAAATAAAAAAAAATTATACATGATTTTGTTTTAAATATAGGAACTCCTATATTAAATTTATAGGTACACCATGCAGGTAGGACGTGAATATATATTTTTATTTAAATTATTAAAATCATTGAATGAGATGAATACGTGAATTAAGAAAAAAATAGAAAGAGGCTCTCCATTGTGAAAATCGACCCAAAAAAATGTTTATTTAGAAGAAAATGTTTTTTTCTTTCTTTTTAAAAATGAAATAAAATGAACAAAATTAATTTTTTTTTTCATGTATTATGGCTTTTTTAAGATGAGCAAACATTCCCATTAATAATGGAGCACAACGTCATTCAAGTGGCTGCCTTGGCTAGCTTCGCAGTAGCGCTTTCGGTCACTCCAGTTTTCTAAGATCTTGTCTATGGTTTGGGAAGTAGCTCACGGATTATTTGAATGATATTTGCCTTAAGTGCTTCAATCGTTTCCGGATTATTTTCAATTACTTTGGTAATAAAATAAATAGTCCAAAAAGTCGTCAAATCGCAGCTCCGAGGCGACCAATTGACATCGCCAACACGGTTGATAACACGATTTATGAATTTGATGCGGAAAATATCGAATGTGGCATGTGCTGTGTGGCATGTCGCACCATTCTGCATGAACCAGAGTTCATCCAAATTTATGTTTTCAATTTCAGTAAAAAATAAGTCGGTTAACATACGCCCACCGTTGATCCCAGTCTCATATTCAAATAAAAATGATCCACTGATGCCACCACTCCACAAAACCAAACTGTCACTCTTTGTGGAAGCATCGGCTTCTCGACAATAACGTGCGGGTTTTTCGAGCTACAGATGCGGCAATTTTGTTTGTTAACGTAGCCGCCGAGATGAAAATGCGCCTCGTCAGAAAAAAAAATGATTTTTCGCCCAAAATCGTAATCCAATTCAAGTTGCTCAAAAGCCCAAACTGTGAAGCGTTAATGAAGCTGATGATCGTGTGCCTTTAATTGGACCTTGCAATCGAATAATCTGAGATCTTTGTACAGAATTCTCCTCAGGCTACTGCGTGAAATATTGAGCTGTTAAGATCGTTGGCTAGTTGATGCTCGCGAATTGAGTCTCACACTATCGGCTACAGCAGCCACATTCTCGTCTGTGCGGTACTACGACGGAGACCATTTCTCAAATAACGCACTGTTTGGGCTACACAGCACTAACTTTAGAAAAAAGCTTTTTCCTATTTCCCAACGTAGTTCAAGGGTAAAGCGACTCATTTCGTTCAGCGGAGGAATGATTCTGTCAAAATTTCGAGCGGGAAATAACTGTCAGTTTCAAAATAACATATGGTTTCCACTAGATGGATAACGTCATTAAAATGGCCGCCATGGCTTTGCTTGGAAGCATGTATTCCAGAGATCCAATTTTCGATATGTCAGGCTCTCAATTTATTGACTTTGACAGCATGAATTCTTTTTGTTTTTCGATGTGCCATAGTCCTGCTAAAATAGCCCTAAAGAATAACTTTGAAGGTTCTAAATCGCACGATCTCAATTGTCAGTACATGTCGCCGATTAGCGACATCACAATGCTCCAAATCGTTACTTCCAAATGTTCATCTTAGCATGTGTATGGCACGAAGCATAGGCATTTCGGAACAACTTACCGTCGAAAACTTAGGCACGATAAGGTTGCTGCCCAAACTGGATGACTTTTTGGTCTGTGATGCTCTCCTTTCATAGTTACCATGATCCAAACCGCTCGTGCCAAATGTGCGCTGTATGGCACGAAGCGGCGGCATTTTCGACCAACATGCTGTCGAAAATTTAGGCACAAAAAAGTTGCGGCCCAAACTGGATGACTTTTTGGTCTGTAATGCTCTTGGCATGCGCTGTATGGCACGAAGCGACGGCATTTTCGACCAACTTGCTGTCGAAAATTTAGGCACAAAAAAGTTGCGGCCCTAACTGGATGATTTTATTGCCTGTAATGCTCTTGGCATGCGCTGTATGGCACGAAGCGACGGCATTTTCGACCAACATGCTGTCGAAAATTTAGGCACAAAATAGTTGCGGTCCAAACTGGATGATTTTATTACCGGTAATGCTCTTTTTTCATAGTTACCATACCCTAAATCACTCTCGCTGAATGTTCATCTTGGCATGCGCTAGAAAATTTAGGCACGAAAAAGTTTCGGCCCAAATTAGATGGCTTTTTGGTATGTAATGCTCTCCATTGATGATTATGGCAACGGGTGGATAATTCCACCAGTACAAAATCTCCTTCACTTGAAACTATGTGTCTTCGATATCCATTTCACCAAGTTAAAATAAAACATATATCTGGCATTAAACCTTTCATATATCTAGCTTCTCCCTTCATTTTGTATGCGAAGTTATCATTTTTGCCACAAAGAAGAGGACCTCCTGTTTAAAGCCGATTCCGAACAATGTTATTCTTGGATTTTTTGTCAGATTTTCGCAAGATGTGGAGCAGTAAAAAACAACCTTTTGTTCTGACTTTTAGGTCTTGAAACAGGGACCCCGCGCTTAGTAGTCTAAGGGACTAATCACTAGGCCACTGCATCCAGTGAAGGGCTTGACTGAATGCCTGAATGTTGTCGGCATTGATAACGTATTTTTATTTTTTGCAGAAGTACCGGTCGAATATCAAAATCCGTGTCAAAGAGTGAATTTTTCGAGATGCATATGATTCTAGTGTATCTCGTGTGCATTTTTATCTTCTAAATCCGATAATTTTGAGTGTTCAATGGTAAATTCGTCCAAAAATGTAGTTGGAAGAGATTTTTCGGTTCAATTTTGCTACCTCCTTCTTCAGAGCCAAATCGGAACGCCTTGGGCGTTGATGAACGGCACGATCTCTAACGAAGAGTATTATCAGACGGTGCTTGTTGGCTACGACTATTTTCAAAGTACAACGTCACCGGCACGTAGGCTCGGTTTGCACTGAATTAATTAAAAACAGCCCTACTCAAGTCAATCGGTTAGTAAATGTCAAAATTATTCAATATTTACCTACCGACATAAACGATGGCGCCCAACACGGTGCCGTTTCTGGTCGTTCCCGGAGACTTATTAAATGTGCAAGCATTACGTGAACATCTAGCCATTTCAGATTTAATTTTACTGTGGGCCTACCCACTGTATCAGAAGCATGCAAAAGTGTAGATCCCAGGGGAGGGACGAAACACTACCCTGGTACAATTAGTGTTCATGAAAAGACATGGCCAGAGGTTAAGCTTTAGTAATTTAAACTTAAAACACAGGAAGCTTTCAAAATGAATGAGCAAACCTCCCCAGATTCCTCATTTCCATTTATATTGCATACAATGCCCCAAAAGCAAGATATTCTAGATATCAACCTAATAACAAAAAAAACACATGTTTTACGGTTCGATTGATTTAGATCGAGTGCTTCAAAACATAGACTAGGATGTCCTCTTATTTTATATTCAGGACCATTTGTCTACCATTTTCTTGCAACATATACTGTGGTTAGTACGTTATCCTGCAAACTCAAAAGGACTATCTTTGATTCTGGAGATGTCGGACCAACGTTTACTAGAAGTATCAATTTTTATAAAAAGCCACTATCGAATCAGTCCTTCAGAATGAACAAAAAATTGTGGGTCAATGGCGGGACCCAAGAGAATAACACCTGTACACATGAAACAAAAGCCAGGCTCTAGACCTAGATGAGTTTTCGGTCCACGCTTCAGCGAAGTTGAGCAGGACAGGGATGATCAGGGTCTTGCATTGGATATCCTTAGTAGTTCGAGTAAGGGATTTACTACTAAATTGCTCCCGAAGAAATAGCGGTTGGCAAGAGTAATTCTTCGTTTAATTTCTAACGAGATCTTGCTGTCAAACTTAACAACGGGCCCGAAGTAGACAATGTGTCGTACTACCTCAAAGTTGTATTTGTCAATGAAAACATTCTGTCGATGTTGTGCTATGGGGTTGGCTCGGGAGTTTTGCACAATTCTCTCAAGAATGAGGTTAACAAAGTCACATGACAGTGCTTCGCCTTGCCTGAATCCTTTTTTCGGTATCGACTGTGTTCGTGAAGTCGTTTCCGAACCTGATGGAGCAGCGAGAACTCTCCACCGTGCGTCGACGGAAGAGTTTGGGCGGTATACCAAAACCAGGCAGGGCTCTGTATAGTTCGTCTCTATAAATGCATTCAAATGCGGCTTTGAAATCAATGAATAGGTGGAGCCTATCGATTTGGACTTCTTGTGTTTTTCCAGGATCTGCCGAAGTGTGATGATTTGATCAGTTTTTGACATTCCAGTTTTAAAATCACACTGATAAGGGCCGATCAGGTTGTTGGTAAACGGTTTCAGGCGTTCACATATTACGGCAGATAGGATCTTGTAGGCGATGTTGAGGAGACTTACAAACTACAAAGGCAGTTAGCGCATTTCTGGGGGTCTCCTTTTTTGTGGATCCGCAGATGGTGAGGTTACATTTTTCAGGCATACTTTCAGATTTGGCTTATGAGTTTGTGGATGTTACTTACCAAGTCATCAGAGCTTGAGTTTAGTTATTACATCCTCACTTCACTTAGTGCGGGTGGTTGGTAGTTTTCGATGTCATCGCCAATATTTAATGGATCGTTCTGCCATTTTGAAAAGCCGTCAATGCCTGCAGCTTAGCCTTGTAACTTACTTACTTACTTAAGTGGCGCTACAGTCCGGGATGAACCTGGGCCTCAACCAACATGTCTCTCCAATTAGCCCCGTCCTTAGCTAACTGGCTCCAGTTGGTTGTGGTCGGTTTTTACTTGTGCGCGCCACTTAAGGCGAGGTCTTCCTCTACTGCGTCCGACGTCTGGCTGGGAATCGAAGACTCTGCGAGCCGGAGTATTGGTGTCCATTCGTTCTACATGTCCTAGCCATCTTAAACTAGGGGTATGTCGCTGTAAAGCTCGTATAGATCGTGGTTGGAATCTTCGTCTCCATAGCCCGTCAACGCAAACGGGATCGAAGATTTTTCGAAGAATTTAGCCTTATAAGCCTCGCTCATATCTACGAGCATCTGTCGGCATTCCTCATCAAACCAAGAGTTTCTTGCTGGTGGGCGCGAGAAACCTAGCACATCAGTTTCGGCTGATCTAATGGCTTGTTGGCATCTTTGCCATTGTTCTTCGACATTAGATGCTTGTGGAATGATGTTTAAGGGATATGAGTTCCGGGAAGGCCTTGGTGGTCTCTTTTCACAGCATTTCTGATTTGTTGTGTCGTGGTGGATACCCGCATTCTTGCCTGCAACGAGGTTGTGGTCCGATTCGATGTTAGCACCTCGGAATGTTCGGACACGCAAAATATTGGATGCGTGTCTTTTGTCTATCGGATTGTGATCAATTCGACTGATTGTTCGTTAATTTGGAGACCGCCATGTCCATAAATGAATATCAAGGTGAGTGGCATTTCACTCCTCAGCGAAGTCCATTAGCCTAAGTCCGTTGCTAGTCGTGCTGTCGTGTAGGCAGTATTTTCCAACAACACTGCTCAAGATATCTTCTGTTCCTACCTTTGCATTAAAATATCCCAGCACGATTTTAACATCGTTCTTCGAAGCAGTCTTTCGCTATATCAACTCCGTTGGAGCGTTAGCACATATTAGTATTATGATGGCAAATTTGGCATTGATGTGGATTATTACAATTCGTTCGTGTTATTGTCTTCAAATTTAAGACTTATTGCTTAAGTCTGGCACCTATAACGAATCCAAAACCGAATGATCGCTGTTTCTGCCCAATATCACATGGTCCGTAGTTGTTCATCCTCTTTTTGCCCGGCCCATCGCATTTCCTTGATGGCAGTAATTAGTTTTTCTGTACTTTTTCGACCTTTCGTATCTGCACCTGTAATGTGAGAAAATTAAAAGTTGTTGTATACTCGTCAACAATAAGATCAGTCCTTTCCGAAGCTATTGCTTCGTTACAATCATTTTTAACGTGAGTGGGAACTTAACCCAAATCACAACCCCCAACCTGTAGAGCCAGTTCCAATTTATTAGATACTCCTAGTACACGGAACCATCAGTATACACTATAGGATTGAGCGCTGCATATGGCCTCTACACTTTTCCGCCACCATCTCTATTAAGAGGCCTGACTAACCCTTAAGATTACTAGATGACCTTTTGTCCGAATATGTCAAAGCAGCTCATTTAGATTATCCATTTTGTTCTTAGCTTGGAAACACATTAAGTTTGGCTAAATCCTGCTACACAAGAACAAATAACGTCAATCCTGAGAGTGAAATTTATAAATTTTTTTGCCCTGCCGTCAAATACCAGTAGTACCTACTTAAAAGCTTTTTTAAAGCAAAATTTTTGGAAAATGGCAGTTTTAGTGCCGAAATGGTCAAAATTTACGTTGAACATTTTCAAAAATAGGGTTTCAAACGCTGAAATTACTTGCTAGCACTTAATGGGCAATAGACCGATGCCCTTTCAATAATATATAACAATGCGGCACTTTATATCTTAAGTTTTAGAAAATATCAGTTTCTTCGGAACCTAATGTCAGAATTAAAAAATTTTCAAAAAATGGGGGTTCAAACGCCGAAATTGTTTGCCAGCACTGGGATGGGCTGAAATCCGACCATTTTAGATTAAAAAACCCTTTCCAATTAAGTTGATTTTGAATATTTTATTCGTCCTTTGATTAACGCAAACTTGCTATAGATCGAATCGTCATTTATTTTATTTTTTTGTGATAATAAAATATTCTGGGCGAAGAAATAAAGGGTTTTTCAATAAGAGCGCTACAAAAGTTTTTTTTTAAATGAAACAAAAATGGTTTTGGATACAATGAAATTCTTTATTCCTGTGAAAGTACGTTTGATGCAGTCATGTATGGAACTCGATTTATTTTGCATGGCCACCACGGGCACGCTTGCAGAAGTCCAGACGCTGAACCCAATTTTCGACGGTTTTCAAGCATAAATCGGCCGATACTGCTGCAATTTCACGTTCGATATTCGTACGAAGTTCATCAATCGTCGCTGGCTTGTTGGCATAGACCATAGACTTGACGTAGCCCCACAGGAAACAGTCTAACGGCGTCAAATCGCACGACCGAGGCGGCCAAGCGACTGGACCATTTCGTGGAGATAACACGTTCTCCAAACTTGGTTTCCAATAAATTGATTGTGACATTCGCTGTGTGGCTTGTGGCACCGTCCTGTTGGAACCACATGTCCTCCAAGTCCATATCATCCAATTGGGGCCAAAAATATTCGGTTATCATTGAACGGTAGCGATTCCCATTCACAGAAACGTGCCGGTCTTGATCATCACGGAAGAAGTACGGCCCAATGACGCCGCCGGCCCATAAACCACACCAAACCGTCATTTTTTCGGGATGCTATGATGACCCATGGAATACGTGTGGATTGCCGCATATTTTCTTTATTGACGAAGCCATTCAGCCAGAAATGAGCCTCATCGCTAAAGATGATTTTTCGATGGAAATCCGAATCATTTTCAAGTTGTTGCTCAGCCCAATTCACGATCATACGACGCTTCTGGTGGTCAAGCGGCTTCAGTTCTTGCGTCAATTTAATCTTGTAAGGATGTAGGCCAAGATCTTTTAGCAAAATTCAACGACGTCACAGAGATGCCCAATGCTTGAAAACGACGTGTGAGAGACACATTTGGGCTTTCTTCAACTGAAGCCTCAGCGGCAGCAATATTCTCGACACTACGGGCACTTTTTTGTCTCACTGGCACGGGAATATTTTGTACTGTGCCTGTGGATTCAAATTTTTCCTAGACTAGACGCTTAATTGTTGATCTGCTAGGACGACTATGACGACCATAAAGTGGACGTAGTGCTCTTTACGTTAAGGCCACTGACTCCGAATTCCGGTAGTAAATTTTAATAATTTCGACTCGTTGTTGGCTCGTATATCTTTCCATCGTGAAATGGCAAACCTTACTGAAGAGAAATGTCAAAAGCGGCAAGAAATATGGCGTCGTTTGCTGTCCCTGTCGCTCTACTTTTGTAGCGTCCCTGTTGAAAAACCCCGTATTAAGTACCAATTTGGTCTCGAACACAGATTTTGTGTCAATCTATCTTTATTTAAAAAAAAATGTTCACTTAATATTTATTTATTATTTATTTAGTTTTCCTTAAAATGTTTATAAAATTGATGACTAGACTGACTGCTGCTAGACTGCTGTCAACCTTTTCCAAAAGGAGTAATTTTACTTTTCGAAAAAGTTGGCAGCCCTACAGATAATAATATTTGCAAATTAAATAACAAAATAATATCAACAATTATTACAAAATGTATATAAAATTAATAACTTGATTGACTTCTGTCCAAAGGAGTGATTTTACTTTTCGAAAATAATTGGCAGCACTATTGAAAACAAATATGATTTCTACCGACAATGATGATTGAAAATTTAATTACAAAATACTATCAACAGTTTTTATAAATGAAATATCAACTAGTGTTAAAAAATCAAATGGTCAGTCGATTAGTATAAATTGATTTGTAAACTAAATCATATACCCAACGTCTATATGAACGTTATAGTATTTGTCACCTCAATCCAATCCAATATTTAAAAATAAAAATAAAAAAATACTTTTAGCTAATTTCTACATACAAATTTGATGATGTTGATCAATTGATGGCTTTTGAGAGTTTTCAATGTGAAAAATATGAAAATAGGTACTTTGTGAACTATTTTCATATTTTTCACATTGAAAACTCTCAAAAGCCATCAATTGATCAACATATTATCGCAACAAACATTTCTTTTCTTTTTTTAAAGTGCGCATGAAAATTGCAAAAAAATATCTTAAAACTTTAAGCACTTTTAGACAAAACACTCTAAAACGTATAATTATTTTATTATTATAAGCAATGTTTATCACCCCATTACTCGTTTTCATTAAACTTAAACTTTCTTCTATTTGTTTAAATTTTTAACAATTTGCAATATTGATTCGTCAGAAAAATATATAAATCTACCTCAGGGAGACATAGACATACTTTAAAGCATAAACATATCCATCAAACAAAAAATAGTAATCATCCTGGCTCAACACTTAACAACACACAAAGTCACAACACTAAAACATTTAAAAAAAAAAAAACAAAAAAATTTGTGATTTCAAAACTTTTAGCTTCGATTTATTAAAAAAAAAAATAATTTTTAAACTTATAGTTGCTTCTTTGAAAATATCGATCGAAAATTTATTTTCTAATGGAATATTCCGTAGCAGTGAGTGAGTTTTTTTAATTTAATTTTATTTCTATAACAGAAACCAAAAAGAGAGAAATTTATTTTTCATATAAAAAAAATGCAGAAATACATATATTCTTATAACAATTAAATTGTTTTCGTAAAAATTATTCTCCCTAATTTCGTTGTGAAAAATTTATTGCTTTTTTAATGTAGAAAATTGTTTTTTTTTATTTTATATATTTTGTTGTTTTATGTTTGTCTTTTGTTGGTTGTCAAAAAAAAAAAAAACACCCTAACCAGGAAGAGGAGGCATTATGTCCACAGTTTAGCCCGGCGATATAGTCCCAAAACCCACCCAAAGAAAATAATTAAAAATAAATTAAACAAAAAAAATTATATAAAAAACAAAAACAAAATTATCACTGTAATTCTCTGACGGTATATACTCCTTTCTATATGAGTATCCCTATATTAATTTTCAACAGACTTGGGTATTCCAACCCATTATCAACGGACTAGTCGTGGTTCCTCTGGCAGCATACAGCGGTCAGTCGAAGTGACACCAACATCGTCGTCCTATCGAGCTGGAAGCATACACTCGATATCAAGTTCAGAGGGTTCATCGTAAGTCACTTAAAAAAAAATGTCTCTCTCTCTTTCTCACAATCTGTCTCTGTTTCTTTCTCTCTATTAAGACTGTCTGTTTCTTAAATATAAATATTTAAAAATATATTTATATATAAAAAATATTTTATATATTTGCATACTACACTGTTCTCTTTGTCTAAATATCTATTTGTGTGTGGTTTCGATAAAGAAAAATAAAATTAAGCAAAAGAATTTTTTTGTTGTGTCCTTTGTCAAGTTTAACTTGATGGCTTTCTTTATAGTTTTTTATTTAAATTTTATTTTTAACTGTAAATACAATTTAAGAAAGTTTTTTTTTCTAAATGTCTTAACTGTGAGTGGAATTAATGCTGCTGATTTTTTTTTAATTTTATTTTACTCTCCATGTGTTTTTTTGTTCTTTTTAAAAATAAATGCAAACATAGAAGGTCTATATGTTTATAAATTAGGTTGCCATTGTAACAAAAAAAAAAAAAACAGAGAAGGACATAGGTGTCAGTTGTAGTTGAATCGCCTCTATCCTCTGAACCGAGTGTATACATTTATTGTTGTTTTCGATTTTTTTTCTTTTAATTTGTATATATTTTTATTTTGCAAATAATTGGCTGTTAAAATTACTTTTAATTTAAATAAAAATATTTTCTTAAATAAAATAATATATATCGATGTGTTTGCTCGTTTTGCATGTATGCATGGTTTGTTAAATCCTTTTTAATTGTTTTTTCTTTTTAACTTATTTTTGTTTAAATTTTGTCGAAAAGGGGTATGCAAGGTTTTATTTTAATTTTACCAATAATATAAAAAAAATAATACAACATCCCAACTAAAAAGTGTTTGGAAGGTTTTTTTTTTATTTTACCAATAAATATTAAAAAACAAATAAAACTTTACGTCTGAACTAAAAAAAATTTAATACAACTTAATCATTTTTGTAAATTTTTGTAAAATGTTCGTAAAAAATGTTTTAATGGGTTTATAAATCGAAAAAGTGTCTAATGAACATATTTTAAGTAGACAAAGTTGTCTTTCACATTTTAGATAGCTCTTCAGAGGACAACTCAGTCCATGGTTTCCAATATTATTCTTCAAACTAAGCTTCTTGATATTTTACTCCGAATAGGTAGGCTGGTGTATAGAGGTGGAAAAAAAAGTTTAGCTATATAATGGTTAACCTGATCGACATTTTTTTAGTAGCCTATCATTTAGCTAGAATTCAATTTCAATTTAATCCTAATTCATCATCGCCCAGCCTCAGGTTGTATTAGCATCTACAACCTGAGGCTCCATTGTACATCATCGATATTGACAACCAAAAATATGAAAATAAACTAATGGCAGCCAAAGCAGTTCTTAATGAAATTTCTGGCCTAGATTTCTGGCAAGATCTGTCATTTGATAATATGGTTGACCTATACGAAAAAATAATGGTAAAGGGTCTTTCATTAATCGCTTCCTATCTTTAAATTTAAATAAAACAAAGTATGTGTGAGATATTATCAAAATTGTGTATTCATTTGAAAGGCCTATCGATGCTATTTTGTATGGAATACAACATCGTTCAAATGTCCGCCACGGCTTTTCTGGATAGCGCGCATCAGAAACCTCCAATTTCCCGTGACTCTGGCACATAAATCAGGCTGAATTTGACCGATGGCATGGGCTCTGTTGGCTTTAAAGGCCACTGTGATTTAAGTCTTATTTGCATAGACCTGTGACTTAAGAGAACCTCACAAGAAAAAGTCTGATGGGATCAAATCGCACGAACTCGCTGGCCGATTCACATCACCTCCACGTGGGATTACCATGCCCTCGAATCCCTCATGCAGAATTTCCAATATGGTCTGAGCTATGTAGCACGTAGAGTCATCCACATGTCATGAGTGGCCATATCATCCAATTCCGCTCAAAAGAAGTTGGTAATTGGTTGACGGTGATAGTCAACGTCGTTCTCAATGATATATGGACCGTTGACGCCGCGCCAGTCCAAAATCCTCACCAAACAGTGACTATTTCGGGATGCACTGGACACTTTTGGATCTCATCGTCCAAAATTCGAAAATTTTGTTTGTTGTACTTATTCATCTAGAAATGGGCCCCATCGGCGAAGATGATTTTTGGAAAATCAGTTCCGATACTGCGAATACACGTCGTTGTCTATGGTCGTTAATTCATTGTCATTACAATTTTTTTATGATCTTGACAATTATCATATATTTTTGGACTATTCTACAAAATCGTCAATTTTTTTATCAACCTGTTGCCATTTTACAAATTCTCACTACTGTTAATTTTTATTGTTTATGAAATAGTTTCCAGCTTGCAACTTAAGTTGAGTCCTGGGTTCTCATACCGTAATTTTTAAAACGATTATCGTTGACGATAGTGTTATGGATTGAAGATTGCTTTAAAAGAACTTTTGACAAATTTACTTTGATTTTATTTTCCCATCTTATGTAGGATGCATATTTACAAAGCCTTTACAGTTTTAACCACTGTAGTCACCCATTTATTTATAAACATTTTCGATACAAAATTCAAGTACACGTCAAGTGGTTAAATCGAGCTCTGAAACTCCTTAGCATGACCGTAGCAAGCCACACACCCATTTTATTAAATTTCTCTTACAAAGAGAAAGATATTGTTTTCGTGAAAATTTCGGCCTCGAGATTTTGATTGATTCTAACATTAAGATGATAGCGGAACCCAAAAAAGTGGATTTTGGAATTCCGTCCGTCGGTCCGTCGATTCGTCGGTTCGTCGGTTCGTCGGTTCGTCGGTCCGTCTGTCCGTAATGGTCTCCCCAGCCTAAACGGCTTGACCGATTTTCTTCAAACTTCGTATCCAAGCTTGTTTTGGTCATAATTCTAGGCCATTTTTTTTGTTTGCTTTTAGCCATGCTAATAACGGTACCTGCCATATAAAATTACACATAACCTCAATTTTCTCGGCTCTAACGATTTTGATTAATCTTTATATATGCTATAAGCATATTAGTTCCAACAAAACTGCATACCCAGTTTTGTCGAGAAAATCTATATAACGGATTTTGTCATTCAGGCCACATAAAGAAAATTGTTAATTTCAAACTAAAGGGTGATCCATTTCGAGGTTCCCTACTTTTTTAAAGAAAAAAACATAGAAAATTCAAATTTAATGGAGAATGTTTATTATCATTTGAAAGAACATTCTTTGGCATTTATTTTTTGAAGATTATGTCTATCAAATGTTGGCCGTTGCTACGTCGCAGATGGTCCATCCGTTGAGTCCAACTCGTTCGAGCATTTCGACTGGTAACTGGCGAATGACACGCGTGATGTTTTCCTCCAAGGCCTGAATCGAAGCGGGTTTGTCGGCATAAGCTTTTGACTTTACATATCCCCACAGGAAAAATTCTAACGGTGTGATATCACACGATCTTGGTGGCCAATCGACCGGCCCAAAACGTGAAATTATGTGCTCACCGAAATGTCCTCTCAATAAGTCCATTGATTGATGCGATGTGTGGGAAGTGGCGCCATCTTGCTGAAACCAAATGTCGCCGAGATCACGAGCTTCAATTTCAGGCATCAAATAGTCGGTTATCATGGCACGATAACGGTCGCCATTGACGGTTACGTTCGCACCGGTATAATTTTTAAAGAAATATGGACCGATGATTCCACCGGCCCACAAACCAGACCAAACCGTTTGTTTTTTCTGGATGAAGTGGCAGTTCTTCAATTTCTTCAGGTTGCTCTTCGTCCCAAATGCGGCAATTTTGTTTGTTTACATACCCATTGAGCCAGAAATGGGCCTCATCGCTAAACAAAATTTGCCTCGAAAAAGTCGGATCTTCTTGGAACTTTTCAAGAGCCCATAGAGCGAAGCGATGTCGCTTGGGAAGGTCGAGCGGCTTCAGTTGTTGCACAAGCTGTATTTTGTACGCTTTCAATTTAAGATCTTGACGTAAAATGCGCCAAGTCGTTCCATACGTCAGTCCGAGTTGCTGCGAACGGCGCCGAATCGACTCTCTACGGTCTTCGTGTACACTCTCAGCTACGGCCGCTATATTTTCTTCACAGCGTGCTGGACGTGGTCTATTCGGTCGAATATTATCCAATAATGAATGCTGGGTCTCAAAATGGGTGATGGTGTTGCGAATAGTACGCTCAGTAGGCCGATTATGTTGACCATAAGTTGAGCGAAGTGCACGAAACACATTTCTCACAGAACGTGAATTTTCATAATAAAGTTGAACAATTTGTAAACGTTGTTCACGCGTTTGTCTTTCCATTACGAAATGCCAAACAATACTAAACAAAAATAACATGACAGCATGACACGACTCACACGTGATCTGTCAAAAAAGGCTATTGAAAAAAGTATCTCTACTTTGATCACCCGTTACGTACACTTTTATTAAAATTTTCTTTGACTGTTTCGTATAAATGTGGTTAAATTTCATTTATACATCACCCTATGTCCTCTTTCAAGGCTTGAGGTTGTTTGCATAAACATTTAACTTCAAAAAACCCCAAAGAAAACAGTCGAATGGTTTGAAATCGCAAGTTCTGGATGGCCAATTCTGATCGGAATACACGATTAGAAAATGGCTCAATGCAGTTTCTCTAGCTGAGAAGCTGAGTTGTCATGTCACGATAACGAACACTACTTGTTACTGTTACTAATTGTTACCGCCTGATCAGTGGCATTTTCGAAGAAGAATGGTCCGACAATGCCTAAGTTAAAAATCCGCACCGAACAGTCACGTGTGTGGTTGCACTTGTTCCTCAATAATTACTTGTGTGTTTTCTGAACCCCAAATGCGACAATTTTGACGGTTACTGAAGCCATCAAGTTTATCACTGAAGGCGACTTTGTCCGAAAAATCAGCATCCACTTGCTATCGTTCCAAAACCAATTCAACGAACTCTCTTCGTGCTGATTGGTCAGTAGTCTTAAGTTCTTAAGTCAATTGAACTGTGTATGCATTAAGTTTCAAACATTTGTCAGAATTCGCTATAGAGAGCTTCTCGAAATGCCCAATTCTTGACTACGGTGCCGAATTGATGTTCCTGGACTGTCAGCAATACTTCGACCTGTGACAGAACATCCAGAGTGTCTAAGATCACTAATTGATCCAGTCTCCCTGAATATTTCAATTATTCTCTTCACAGTTGATGGTTTTAAATCACTATGGCCGCCATATTCTATACGAAAATTGCGGACTGGAGATGACAAACCTTCATTATTTTTAAAATATTGCTCAACAATGAAAATGCGTTGTTCTTTCGTAAAGCGCTCCATTTTTACTAACCCCGAACAGTCAGCTGTCACATTGTCATTTTATTTTCCGTTGGCAACACTGTACTACTAAATGGCGAAAAATTGAATTTTTTCGTGATATGGGGGACCCTTTACTACAACCAAATGTAAGTCGTAAAAAAAAGAGTGTCGTTAAGCCTAAGAGCGGTTTTCGTAGGACGAACAGTCCGAACAGTCAGCTGTCACATTGTCATTTTATTTTCCTTTGGCAACACTGTACTACTAAATGGCAAAAATTAAATGCTTGGTATTTGAAACGGAGGTTCGGTCTTCCTTGCCTTCTCGAACCTGGGGGCTGGGATTCGAAGATCCTCTTAGCTGAAGCATTGTTGTCCATTCGCTCGATGTGGCCGTGCCAATGTAGTCGACTTGTTTTGGCTCTTTGGACCACATCCACATTTTGTTACAGCTCATAGAGTTCGTGGTTGTATCTTCTCCTCCATTCGCCCTACTCGTGCACAGGACCAAAAATCCGCGGAAGTATTTTTCTTTCGAAGGAGCCCAGTATTAGCTCTCCCTTTTTGCCTATCGTCCAGCACTCGGCACCATAACGCAGAACTGGCAGGATAAGGGTTTTGTAGAGCACACATTTCGTCCTTCAAGTTAGGAGTTTTGAACCCAGTTGTTTCGCCAAACCGAAGTAGCAACGGTTTCCTAGGGTAATTCTTCGACGGATCTCCACTAGGGTGTCATTCGTGGAGTCTATGTTTACTCCGAGGTAGGTGAACTCCTAAACTACCTCGAAATTTCTGCTTTCAATAGTGACGTTTTGTCTTAGGTGGTGGACAGATGTTTGTTTGTTGATAGCATGTACTTAGTCTTGTCCTCAAGGCCAACGGATTTCGCCTGTTCTTCAATCTCCGTGAACGCTTTTATCACGGCATGTTGGGAGCGACCGATGATGTCAATATCGTCCGCATAGCCCAGCAGCTGGATGGACCTGTTGAAAATAGTGCCTTCCGTGTTAACACCTGTCCTGCGTACTATCTGCTCCAGTACGGGATTGAAGAAGTCACCTGATAGCGCGTCTCCTTGCTGAAATCCGGTGCATGTTTGGAATAGTTCGGAGGAGGTACTTCCAAACTGCGTGTTTTCCAGCGTCACGCGACACAGCTGAATCGGTTTTGCGAGGATTCCGAATTCGGCCATTGCCATATAGAGCTCCTGGCGATGTATGCTATCATACGCGGCTTTGAAGTCGATGAATAGGTTTTCGACTTGAAATTCGTTGGTCTTTTGTAGGATATGCCTCAGTGTGAAAATTTGGTCTATAGTCGATCTGCCTGGCTGGAAGCCACACTGGTACGTGCCGATTAGTGTGTTGCAGAACGATTTTAGACGTTCACACAATACGTTGGATAGGATCTTGTAAGCGACACTTAGCAGGGATATGCCTCGATAATTCTTGCAAGACATAGGATCGCCTTTTTGTAGATGGGGCATATGGAGCTGATAGTCCAGTCATCGGGCATGTTTTCTTCCACCCACACTGGGTTGATGATTCGGTGCATGCTCCCTACCAAACATCACCACCGTATTTAAAAAGCTCCGCTGGTAAGCCATCGGAACCTGCGGCCTTTTTGTTCTTAAGCTTTTTTATAGCTATGCCAACTTCTTCTATACTAGGTGATGGAACTACTTCTTCATTGACTGGACGTGGGTTCTCTTCTTGCCCTATCACTCTCTCTACATGATGCCCATTTAGCAGCTGTTGGAAATGCTGCTTAAACGCATCTACTATTCCCTGCGCTTCGGTGACTAGGTTTCCTTCGCTGTCTCGAAGAGCCTGCGTTCCGGTTTTGTAACCAGCAGCCAGTTGCTTGGCTTTTTTATAAAACCTCCGGATGTTGTTATGATCGCGCGACTCTTCGATCTCCTTGAGCTGGAAGCTGCGTAAGCAGGGTCTTCTTTTCCTCCCTTCTCCCGGCTTCTCTCGCTGCCCTTGTTTTGCGCTGCAGCGCTTTTTTGTGTGCATCTTCTGTCACCTTTTTCTTCTACACGCATTCATCATCATACCACGGGCTCTTTCTCGGGGGTGGATGGTTCCCTACAGTGGCTTCGGCTACCTCCCTAATGATGTCGCGATACTAGCACCACTGCTTGTTGGCGTCTGTGGTAGGTGAGTGCACAGAGGAGAGTTTCATACTCAGGCGCTCACTGTAGCCTCTGGCTACTCCAGGTGTGCTAAGGCGTCCAACGACGAATTTCTTCTTCTGTGCAGTTCGCTTCTTCTTTTTGGACAGTCAAGCTCTGAATTTAGCCGCGACAAGAAAATGGTCAGAGTCGACGTTTGCCCCTATGTATGTATGCACGTCGAGGATGTTGGATGCGTGCCTCGCATCGATTAGCACATGGTCGATTTGGTTAACGGTTCGTCCGTCTAGAGAGCGCCAGGTTTCTGGGTGGATCCTTAGCCTTGGGAACCTAGTGCTACTTATCACCGTATTACGAGCTGCTGCAAAATCGATTAGTCGGTAGCCGTTGTCTGTTGTCGTTTCGTGGATTCTGTGCTTACCAACTAAACCGCCAAAGATGTTTTCCTTTCCGACTTTAGCATTGAAATCCCCGAGTACAACTTTTACATCATACTCCCGACAGGCTCCGTAGGCTCCATCCAGGTGCTCCTCCTTGATGAGATCTTCAGCATCGTCGGTAGGGACGTGTGCACATATTAGGCTTATGTTTTGGAACGTAGCTTTGATGCGGATCACAGAAAGGCGATCACTTATCGGCTTGAAGTCAATGAAGTCAATTGTCCTCAGCCGATTACCCACGACGAATCCGCATCCTAATACATGCAATCTTTTGTTACAACTGTAATAAATGTCGCAATTTTTTCTCTTCATTATACCTGTTCCTATCCATCGTATCTCCTGGATTGCGGTTGTATCTGCCTTGTACCGCGTGAGGACAGATTCAAGTTTTTGAGTAGCACCCGGGGTGTTCTTAAATTCTAGGTGCATACTCTCATATCATAGTCCATTGACGTTCCGGGTCTTGTTGCCATTTGAGGAGTTTCATTATCAGAGGCTGGTTGTGTCTCTCTCATAACCAATGGTTTTTTCCGTGGTCGGGAAGCTACCCCGACGGCACAACCCATAACCTGGAGGCCCAGGCCCTTGTTTTTGACCCTAGGACAACGGGCCGGAGATACCGATGTCAGTAGCCCATTTTGGTATATGAGCGCTGCCGTTGACCCATTGAGGGCTCCTCCGCCACCAACTCTTTTCCAGTACCCTGGCTCAGTATTGGAAATCCCTATAGACCTGGAGGCCCAGGCCCTTGTTTTTGACCCTAGGACAACGGGCCGGAGATACCGATGTCAGTAGCCCATTTTGGTATATGAGCGCTGCCGTTGACCCATTGAGGGCTCCTCCGCCACCAACTCTTTTCCAGCACCCTGGCTCAGTATTGGAAATCCCTATAGACCTGGAGGCCCAGGCCCTTGTTTTTGACCCTAGGACAACGGGCCGGAGATACCGATGTGAGTAGCCCATTTTGGGATATGAGCGCTGCCGTAGACCCATTGAGGGCACCTCCGCCACCAACTCTTTTCCAACACCCTGGCTCAGTATTGGAAATCCCAACAGACCTGGAGACCCAGGCCCTTGTTTTTGACCCTAGGACAACGGGCCGGAGATACCGATGTGAGTAGCCCATTTTGGGATATAAGCGCTGCCGTTGACCCATTGAGGGCACCTCCGCCACCAACTCTTTTCCAACACCCTGGCTCAGTACTGGAAATCCCTAGAGGCCCAGGCCCTTGTTTTTGACCCTAGGACAACGGGCCGGAGATACCGATGTCAGTAGCCCATTTTGGTATATGAGCGCTGCCGTTGACCCATTGAGGGCTCCTCCGCCACCAACTCTTTTCCAGCACCCTGGCTCAGTATTGGAAATCCCTATAGACCTGGAGGCCCAGGCCCTTGTTTTTGACCCTAGGACAACGGGCCGGAGATACCGATGTGAGTAGCCCATTTTGGGATATGAGCGCTGCCGTAGACCCATTGAGGGCACCTCCGCCACCAACTCTTTTCCAACACCCTGGCTCAGTATTGGAAATCCCAACAGACCTGGAGACCCAGGCCCTTGTTTTTGACCCTAGGACAACGGGCCGGAGATACCGATGTGAGTAGCCCATTTTGGGATATAAGCGCTGCCGTTGACCCATTGAGGGCACCTCCGCCACCAACTCTTTTCCAACACCCTGGCTCAGTACTGGAAATCCCTAGAGGCCCAGGCCCTTGTTTTTGACCCTAGGACAACGGGCCGGAGATACCGATGTCAGTAGCCCATTTTGGTATATGAGCGCTGCCGTTGACCCATTGAGGGCTCCTCCTCCACCAACTCTTTTCCAGCACCCTGGCTCAGTATTGGAAATCTCTATAGACCTGGTGTTCAAATATGTCGAAGCAGAACTACCAGTTCGATCAAACTGGAGCTGTAGGCGCCACCGTTGACTGCATCTAGGGAATAGAGTGCCTTAGTGAGAGGACGCTCCTCCCACCTCTCTCGTTTGCTGCCACCAATGACCTTCCACAGGGGTTTGTTACCCCATCTCCAGTCGAGGTACTAGGCACCCACCAGTCACCAGCGTGGAGGTGAGAGTAGGAGTTGATTGTGAGAGGCTAGAGTGAGATCGCTTGTGTTCTCATGTAATCATTTTCTGTATAAGAAAAAAATTTCCTTTTTCATTTTCTGTATAAGAAAATTTTAATTTTTTCGTGAAAATATAGATAGATAGTTTATTTTGTATAGGAAAATTTACATAGGTAGTTTGTAACCGCACATTTTACAATATAATAATTTGATAATGATAATTATCTTTCTATTAGGATATATTTGATTTACTTTAATTATGCATTTTAGATAAGAAATTAACTTTGAGGCAAAAATACAAAAAAACCCCAATACAAACGGAAAAAAAACAAAAGAGAAAACAAAAAAGAAAAACTAAAAACAAGTTAAATAAATATATAAAAAAATAATTGACTAGATTGTTCTTTAAAATAATAAATAAACAAATGAATAAATAGGTACGAAATAATAAATAACAAAATTAAAAAAATATCAAAACATTTTATTCAATTAACACAATCAAAAACTATATAATAAATAAACAATAAATAAATAATTAAATAAATAATCAAATAAATAAATAAATAAATAATTAAAAAAAAAAAGTAAATAAATATATAAATAGATAAATAAATAAATAAATTACTAAATAAAATATAAATAAATAAATTAACACATAAGTAAAAACGAATAAATAAATAAAAAAAAAATAAGAATAAATAAATAACAAGTAAGGTTCGAGATAACATGAAGAAAGAAAAATACACTTAGAAAAATATAAAACAAATAACACTAGATACACTAAGTATTCAATTGGTTTACAAGGGGATTATCAGAAAAGCTACATCTTAGTAAAAATGTACGCTTGAGTTTTTGGATTCTATGAGGGATCAATTCAACATTCGCCTTTTCATGGAGGTCTAGAGTTGAATACCTCCATGGCAAATTGAGCATCATTTTCAACAACTAATTTTGCGAAATTTGCAACTTTTTAATATGACAGACAGCAGCGTCACCCCATACTTGGCACCGTACAATAGAATTGCCTGAAAAATCAATTTGTGTAGGATAATTTTATTTTCCATTGAAAGTAATGACTTTCGATTTATAAATGGATACAACATATTAGTTGCTATTCCGATTTTTTGTAGTGTTTTACTAACGTGTGTCTTAAATGTAAGTTTAGTGTCCAAATAAACACCCAAGTATCTAACCGAAGGCTCCCAATTTATATTGCACCCATTGATCGTGATTTGGCTGCTGGGAAGAGCACAAGCTTTTCTTTTTCGTGTGAAAAAGATCGCTTGCGTTTTCCCTTCATTAAGCTTAATTTTCCACTTGCTATAATATTTCACCAGTACATCCATGCCATCTTTTAAATTCCTCTCAATATTGAGAGCGAATTGATGGGATGAATATACAGCAGTGTCGTCTACGAAAATAGCTACGTCACAGTTTGACAAGTTCGGAAAATCGGACGTGTAAATATTGTAAAGGACCGGTCCGAGGACAGAGCCCTGTGGTACACCTGCACTCAACACAACTGAACTAGAAACGCTGCCATTTACGTGAACATTAAAAAAACGATTAGACTAGAAAGACAGAACTACTTTACAAAGAAATGGGGGGAAGTTAAAATTAATCATTTTGTAAATAAGGCCCTCATGCCAAACAGAATCAAAAGCTTTTTCTATGTCTAGTAAAATCATTCCAGTTGATTTGCCTTGCGAACGTTTGCATTTTACATAATTGCAAATTCGTAGGACCTGATGTGACGTATTGTGGAATCTTCTGAAGCCAAATTGTTCCTTAGGATAAATATTGTGCTCGTTGATGAACTTGATAATACTTTCCTTGATAACCTTTTCATATAATTTACTTAAATTGCTTAATAAACTTATAGGCCTATAGCTTTCTGGACTATTTGGTTGTTTACCAGCTTTAAGTATTGGTACCACTTTAGCTTTTTTCCATGCATCAGGGAAATATTGTAATTTAATACACGAGTTTATTATAAAAGCAATAAATTTGATACCTACTTTAGGTAGTTGTTTTATATACAAATTTCTTATATTATCAATGCCTCCTACTTTCTTAATGCGCAGATTGTTGACAATAAATTCAACGTCCTCGTCATTGATTTGTATATTAGATACGCAATTTTAATTTGCAGAAGTGAAGGCTTGAACTGTGTTTCTAACGAGATTATTTGTATATGTATCGCCTAGATGTTGGGAAACAACATGGTTATTTGCAAAGCTAACGGCAAGTGCATTTGCTTTTTCAATGTCCGTAAAAATTTCGTGAAATGATTTATTTTTGAATGATATTAACCATCTTACTTGTTTACTTTGTGACAACCTACTTACAATTAAAAGGGTTAAACTTGAGCTTCAAGTTCTTCTTGAAGCTACTTTCAGCAATTTATAAAAAAAAATACTGGTCCTGTCATTTTAACGCTGATTTCGGCAGATAGTTATAGTACCTATATTTGGAAAACCAGTTGGTATCAGTGTCCTTTTGGTACCTTCAGAATAAAAAATTGCCACTTACATACAACAGGCCGACGCAGCTAAAATTTGCGCATAGAGCGAATATGAAAAATGATGGCTCTGTAACAAGTAAAAATAAATATTAATGATAAAAATTATTGGGTGTTCCTTAAAAAAATGAATCTGTATAATAAAAAATTATGCACTCAAAAAAAAAAAGAAAAGAAAAACGTTAAATTGATACATTTTCAAAATACTAACATTACACCATTCCCTGAAAACGGTCAACAAAATCCGCAAACCCACTTAGTTTTTCTCAATACCTAAATAGAAAAATTATTTATTTATTTAGCATGTGTAATGAAGAAGCAAAAAAAAATTAGATAAATTTTTTAATCGCATGAATTTAAAAACAAAAAATTTACAAAATGTTTCACTAAAACAACTTACACTACCTATTTTACTCTAAAAACAAAACTCCCTTCAAAAACACCCTAAACAAACACTATCACTAAAAATAAGAAACTTTTTTTAAAATAAGCACACTTTTTTTAAAGTCACCCTTTTTTTAAAAATCTCTTTTCATGCATGAGTATTACAATTTGAACTTCAGAAAAAAAAAAACATAAAAAATATGCAACATATACATGATGTCTGTCTCTATATCTCCCTGTGTATAAAAAAGAAACAGAAAAAGAAAATCAAATTTTGAATCAAAATTTAATTTTATTTTTATTTATTTCTAATTTTCTTAAACTAATATTAAATGTTTTAAGACATTTATACTAATACTGCTTTTTTTATCTCCACACTTCCAACTTATCCCATGAAATACAAAAAAAAAACAAAATGACGTCCTAGCAGATGGTCTCCCTCGTTACGTATGAACGATGGTCAGCTGTCCGATTTCATTGATGGACTTGGACCGGGTCAATTGGTTGGACGACAAGTTCTTGGTGCACCATCGTTGGGTGATATTCAGCTATCGATGTGTCATCAGAAAGGATTCCTCGAAGTGGAGGTTATACGAGCGAGAGGATTACAAGTAAGTTTTAATGGAATTAATTATTTTTTTAAGAAAAATACTTTCAAAATTTGATGGTCATGTGTTGGTTGTTGGGAGAAGTTTTGTCTATGTAGACTTAAACATGCTCTTTGTCGTAAAATTTTAGTTTTAAGGGTATTTTTGAACCTTTTTTCAATTTTTTGTGCCTATGTTAGGATGACAGAATTTTTAAGATCACTGTCTTTTTTTTATTGTCAAAAAAAAGTACGTTATCGAAAGCGTCTGAGAACTGTCAAAATGCACATTTGGTGGTAAAAGATGACGGAATACAAAAAAACCAGAAAAGGCTACAATATGGATCGTTTTTAATTCATTAATTCAAAATATGATCATCCCCCAAAAAAGGACGTTACTGACATTTTTCTGAAACGACATTTAGAGGGCAAAACTCTCATTACACTTTGATTCAACATTTTATTAAATTTATGAAAACTTTAAAAAAAAAGTTCTTGGGAAAACGCCTTAAAAAGTGAAAATATTTAATTTTGAATGACATTTAGGGAAACATGGCGTTAGTTTTAAAAATTTCATCGATGTTTCCTTAAACTATTTTTTCATAAATGTGAACATTTTTAGACGAAATGCTCACACGAACCAAAACAATACGTCTATAATCTTGTTACAGCCTGGTCAGAATGGCACGGAATGAATACCCGGCCTGCTGTCCCAGGCGAACCTAGATGAGCTGCTTCGACATGTTCGGATAACAGGTTTTCTAGGAATCTCAAGGGTTAGTCAGGCCCCTTGAACAGAGATGGTGGCGGATGAACCGAAAGACCAACGGCAGCGTTCAATTCGTAGTGGCTACTGATGGCCCCGTGTCCTAGGGGTATCTAATAAATTGGAACTGGCCCTCAAGGTTAGGGGTTGTGATTTGGGTTAACTACCCACCCGTGGAAAAAAACCATTGTTACGAAGCAACTAATAGCCTCGGAAAGGACTGATATTACTGTTGACGGCCCTGCTAAACGAAAAAAGGACAACGGCGTTCGTATCTGCACCTGTAATGTCAGAACATTAAACAGGGGAGGTGCAGGCGAACAATTAGCGGAAGCCCTTAACTGCTACAAAGCAGACATTACTGCGATCCAGGAAATACGATGGGATGGGATGGGATGGGCCGGGCAAAAAGAGGATGAAAAACTGTGACATCTACTACGGACCGTGTTATAGTGAGCAGAAACAGCGACTATTCGGATGCGGATTTGTTATAAGTGCCAGACTTAGGCAAGAAGTCTAATGTTTCCAAGACATTAGCGAACGCATAGTAACAATCCGCATCAAGGCCATATTCGCCAACATCAGCCTTATATGCGCTCACGCTCCGACGGAAGAAAAAGATAATATAACTAAGGATTCTTTCTACTAGCTCCTCGACAAAACCTATGAGCGACTACCAAAGTACGAAATCGGAAAATATAGCCTACACGACAACACGTCTGGATACGGACTTAGGCTAATTGACATCGCTACGGAACGATATGCCACTATAGCCAGCACACGGCTTCCTCACCTCGATATCCATAAGGGGACATGACGGTCTCCAGATCAACGAACGGTCAACCAAATTGATCACATTGCGATAGATAAGAGGCACGCATCCAGTATTTTGGATGTCCGAACATTCCGAGGAGCTAACATCGACTCGGATCACTACCTTGTAGCAGCCAAGGTAAGAATGCGGATATCCACCACGCCACAACAATCCAGAAATACTGTGAAAAAATTTAATGTCGGAAGACTGCAATCGCAAGAGACCGCCAAGACCTTCGCACAACGCGTATCCCTTAACCTCTCGATTAACACCATACCACCAGCATCGAATGTCGAAGAGCAATGGCAACGATGCCAACAGGCTATTAGATCAGCCGCAACTGATGTGCTAGGTTTCTCGCGCCCACCAGCAAGAAACCCCTGGTTTGATGAGGAATGCCGACAGATGCTCGCAGCCAAGAACGAGGCCTATAAGGCTAAGCTGCAGGTGAAGACGAGAGCTGCCATTGAGCTATATAGGCAAAGAAGAAGGGAAGAACATCGGCTTTTCAGAAAGAAGAAAAAAGAGCATGAAAAGCGCGCGATCGAGGATATAGAGAGGTGCCACTCCAGGAACGATGCTCGCAAGTTTAACCAAAGTGAAAACGTCAAAGCCAAGGATACAAGGCTCGCACAGAATCCTGTCGAGATGAACAAGGAAATACCGTAGTTGAGACACAGTCTATGCTGAGGATATGGAAGAACCACTTATGCAGACTGTGAAACGGCGATGACGGACAATCTTCCGCTGTCAGGCAGAACGAACCATTTAATATTGGCAACGGCAGCGAGAATTGCCAACCACCCGACCTAAGTGAAGTGTGGATAGCAATATCTAAACTCAAGCTTAATAATGCTGCCGGAAATGACGGCCTTCCCGCTGAGCTTTATAAGGCCGGCGGAGATGCCTTGGTAAGTAACATCCACCAACTCATAAACCAAATCTGGTCGGATGAAAATATGACTGAAGAATGGAACCTCAGCATCGTTTGCCCGATCCACAAAAAAGGAGACCCTCTGAACTGCGCCAACTACAGAGGCATAAGTCTCCTCAACATCGCCTACAAGATCCTATCTGCCGTAATATGTGAACGCCTGAAACCGTTTACCAACAACCTGATCGGCCCTTATCAGTTTGGTTTTAGGCCAGGAAAGTCCACAATCGATCAAATTTTCACATTTCGGCAGATCCTGGAAAAAACCCAAGAAGTCCAAATCGATCCCCACCATCTATTTATCGATTTCAAAGCCGCATACGACAGCACTTATAAAGACGAGCTATACAGTGCCATGTCTAGTTTTGGTATACCGCCCGAACTCGTTCGTTTGTGTAGGATGACGATGGAGAATTCTCGCTACACCATCAGGGTAGGAAACGACCTCACCTTCGATTCCAAAAAAAGGATTTAAGAATCGCGACGCGCTGTCAGGTGACTTTTTTAATCTCATTCTTGAGAGGATTGTGCAAAACTCCCGAGCCAACATCAGAGGCACAATTTTCCAAAAATCGGTGCAACTACTAGCATACGCCGACGATATTGACATCATTGGTAGGACTCAACGTGATGTCATAGTCACGTTGGTATAGAGGAGGAAGCGGCAAAAATGGGTTTAGCTAGAAATGGGGGTAAGATCAAGCTGTCAACTCAAGAGGACATACAACATCGACAATTTGGACACAACATCGACAATTTGGACAAAACAACGATGATTTGGACAAAACAACGATGATTTGGACAAAACATCGACGATTTGGACAAAACATCAACATTGACAAACATTAAATTGTATTACTCTTGCCAATCGCTGTTTCTTCGGGCTAAGAAGGCAATTTAGTAGTAAAGCCCTCACTCGAACTACTAAGGAGATCCTATATAAGACCCTGATCATCCCAGTCCTGCTCTACGGCGCTAAAGCATGGACCGTATCAAAAGCGGATGAAGAAGTCCTTGGTCGATTCGAGAAGAAAATTCTTCGATAAATCTTCGGTCCCGTTTTGCGTTGACTATGGAGACGAAGATTAAACCAAGAACTATACGGTCTGTACAGCGACAGTCAAAAAACTGCGCAGTGGACGTTTAAGATGGCTTGCCCATGTAGTAGGAATCGCAGAGACTTCCATTAGCAGCCAGATGTCAAACGCAATAAGAGGAAGACCTCGCTTTAAGCGGCGCCGCGCACAAGTAGAAACCGACCTCAACCAACTTGGAGTGCGCAACTGGAGGCAGTTAGCTAATGACCGATCTAATTGGAGAGGCATGTTGGTTGAGGCTCAGGTTCATTCCGAACAGTGTCATTTACGGCAGCCTTGTAAAGCTTACCCTTATCCTGACTTAGTTGGTAGTTTTCGCTGTCGTCGCTAATATTGAATGCTTCGTTCTGATGAACCAAATTTTTGTCATCGTCTCTGTGTCTCAGCTACGATCTTTCCTTGTTAATCTCGATAGGATTCTGGTCGCACATTGAATCCCTGGTTTTAAAGATTTACTCTTGCAAACACATTCCTGGAGTGGCACGTCGTGTTATCCTCGATAGCGTGTTTTTCTTGCTCTTTTTTCTTCTTTCTGAAAGCCCGGAGTTCTTCCCTCCTTTGTTGCCTATAGAGCTCAACGGCAGCTCTCATCTTTACCTGCAGCTTTGCCTAAGTGCCTCGTTTTTAGCTGCGCGCATTTGTCTGGACGCTTCATTAAACCTAAGGGATTTCTTACTGGTGAGTGCAAGAAACCTAGAACATCAGTTGCGGCTGACCTAATGGTTTTTTGACATCGTTGCCATTGTACTTTGGCATTAGATGTTGGCTACATTTTTGATTTGTTGTGGCATTCTTCCCCTGGCTTCAACAAGGTAGTGGTCCGAGTCGATGTTAGCCTCTCGGAATTTTCGGACATCCAAAATACTGGATGCGTGCTCTTGTCCATCGCAACGTGATTAATTTGATTGACGTTCGTTGATCTTGAGAACCCCATGTCTCCTTATTCATATCGTGGTGAGGAAACCGTGTGCTGGCTAAAGTGGCATTTCGTTAGACAGCGAAGTCAATTAGTCCTTTGGTAGTCGTGTTTTCGTGGAAAGATTTTGCTACCTTGGCGTTAAAATCTCCCAGCACGATTTCAACATCATACTTCGGTAGTCACTCATAAGGTTTGTCAAAGCTCTCGACGATGTAGTCTTTTAACTTTTTTCTCCGTCTGTGCGTTAGCCCGTAATAGGATTATGTTGGCAAATTTGGACTTGATGCAGATTGTTACAATTCATTCGCTAATGTCTTGGAAACATAAGACTTCTTGCCTAAGTCTGGCACTTACAACAAATTCGCGTCCAAATAGTCGCTGTTCCTGCTCACTATAACTCGGTCCGTGGTAGATGTCACAGTTTTACATCCTCTTTTGGCTCGGCGCGTCACATCGTATTTCCTGGATGGTAGTAATGTCTGCTCTGTAGCAGGTTAGGGGTTCCGCTAGTTGCTTAGCTGCTGATCACCTGTGTATAAATTACTTTAAATTCTGGCACAAACATTTTTCGACAGAGACCTAGAATCATGGATTTTCTTTGCTTTTTGATGCCTAATATTACTCAATGGGCTTAATTGTTGGTAGATTTGAACTTTTACCTGATGGGTCCCTCGAATTTAACTACACATTGACCTTAGGTTGTTTTTATACAGCCTCATCTCTTGTAAGAGTGTCAAAAACTTCCAATATTAAACATTTTTCATGAAAACGTTCTTAATTTCGGCATTTGGAAGCGGCATTCTTTTATTGGATCCATTCGCTGTTCTAAGAATATACTGGCCAATCCTAATATTTATTTATTCAATATCTTCGTTATTTTTGTTACTAAAATATATTTTCCAATTTATTTATTTCTAGCAAAAACCTGGTTCAAAAATGCTTCCTGCGCCCTATGTCAAAGTGTACTTGGTTTCGGGTAAAAAATGTATAGACAAATCGAAAACATCGACAGCCAGACGCACCTTGGATCCGCTCTATCAACAACAGCTTGTCTTCAAAGAGCCATTCAGTGGATGTATACTCCAGGTAAGTGCATACATCCAGTTCCAAAAAAGCATCTTCATGTGGTTTTCCTTTTTTTCACAGGTCACCGTTTGGGGTGATTATGGTCGCATTGAGAAAAAGGTCTTTATGGGCGTGGCACAAATAATGCTCGACGACTTGAATTTATCAAATATCGTCATTGGCTGGTACAAACTCTTCGGAACAACATCACTGGTCAGTTGTCCTACAAATTTAAATCTATCTAGGCGCTCATCACTAGCATCACTCGACTCACTTAAATTATAAATAAAGAAAAAAAAATGACAAAATTCTCTAGATTCACATAAACACAAAAAAAACCAACACATTTTCGAAAAAAAAATTATAATCATCGCGCCTCCTGTGGAGCCATTCATTCTTCTGTAGAATATATCTAAACAAAAACAGTGTGAACATTTATTTTTTTAATTTTTAATTTTCATCTCTTCAACCATAGAATATAGTATAGAATGCACTTTAGAAAAAAAACTACACAATCTTACTAAAACACCGTTTTCGACAAAAAATTCAAAAAAAAAAAAACATTTTTGTGATCTTGCTTCCGTTCGCTACAGCAACACAGTAATTCTAAAAAGTGATCCTACAAAAAATTAACAAAAAAAAATAATCAAAATCAAATATTCATATATACATTCAGATACATATAAATATATTTACAAAAAAAAAAAAAACTCTTTCCAAGACTCAAATCATTTGAAAGCTTACTTTCTTCAACTCGCTAAAAATACAAAACCAGAAACTATATTTAAAATCAAGGATAAAACTATTGTAACATACAGACCAAAACTGTAAAAAGCTAACAAAAGATACAAAACTTTAACTATCTTAAAAAAAAAAAAAACTATCACATTACTCTCATCGACCGGCTTTACACACTCAGCGTAGTTTATGGGTATGTCCTGGTCATTAATGCATGCCTTCTAAAAAAAATAAAAAAAAATACCAGTAATCGCTGTTAGACCTTGTGATGTCCTTCCTTTCATATTTTCGTTTCTCCTTGCCTTGCACTTCTATATCTGTTTGTCTTCATTTTTCATTTTAATTATTTTTCGAAATTCATTTCTATTCATTCATTTTGTACACAATTGTATCTGTAAATAGGAAAATATTTTTATTATTACCACTTGTATCTATGTATAGTTCCCAGACTTGAAAATTTTATACATAAACTTATAAAAAATCATTGCAAAGTGACGACTTGTTGAGACTACTTTCGAATGGAGTTGTAATGGATTAACTTTCCTTTTATAGGGAATTACGAAGGCACTCAGTATTGAGTTGACGGATGACTACATCTTTGATGTAGAATAGTCGCTATGAAATCTAAGTATTACATGTGCCAAACAAGGCATTCCGCGGATAATAATAAACTTGTTTTAACTCCTTTTTCTATAACTCAGCTTTAATAAAAAAAATAAATTGCTTACTTACTTGCAGCTGCTTTAAGGTTTCTTTATGCAGGCTTAGGTAGTCATGTCTTCTTGGGCCTTTTTTTTATAAATAAAAGACACTTGCATTATATTGCTTTAAACGGCTGTAGCTTATGCTCTTTTATAAGCTTTATATAGATTAGTGCCCTGACATACTTTCAACAATTTTCTTAAACTTGATTCTTATAATTTGTTATTTTTTAAATTCTAGTAAAGAGGGATAACAACCCTTACTCTTGGCGGAATCATAGCTGATCCGCTTCTCGAATTAGCTGGATCGACCGAAAAAAAATTATCGATAGCGGTCCAGATTTTGAATGCGAACCAAATCTTGGGATAGGTGTTTTTGAGTTTTTGAAAATTTTGAATTTTAAAGTCAGGGTTTCTTCCACAAATTTTCATAGACGTTGATTATTTTACGGGATTCGAAGGATCTCTAGTTTCAACATTACAATACCGTCCCAGTTGATTCCGCTACATTTGTGGGCTTCTTTAAAAAAAGGAAATTTTTATAATATCAAGCATTCTTTCTCCTGGTTCTCGACTAAGTGTATTCCGCTCCATATATGGGCTTCTTTAAAAAAAGGAAATTTTTATTATATCAAGCATTCTTTTTCCTGGTTCTCCTGGTACCATGCCAAACATTTTCTCCAGCCGTTTATTTCCAGCATTCTTTTTATACACTGTCGAGCTCTTTCAGCTTTTAGGACAAAGTCGTTCTGTATATTTCCACTATCCAGCCTTGCTCCTCCTCGTGCCATGCCATACATCTTCTCCTACCGTTAATATATAATATATTGCCCAGCTCTCTCAGCTCTAAGGAAAATGTTGTTCTAGGCATGTTCACTTGCCCGAACGACACACGGCGGGTTGAGACAGATAATGTAAAGTAATGTAAAGTTTTCTTAATGTAAACACCTAGCCATTACAGCTCTCATTTCATGGTGGGCCTACCCACAATACCAGAACCATAGAAAAGTGTTGGTTAACACCCAATCGTAGGACACGTTATATTAGTGCAATTTTGAAAATTACGTGTAAGGCACGAACTTCATTCTTGCTAAGGACCGAGGTGCATCTTAGAGCTCTTATATTCCAAAGTCTATCACTTCATATACCTCAGAATATCATACGTTCCCGCGACGTCGGGTAACCACAACCAGCACGATAATTCCACAACTGGGCCAACCTCCTAATCAGACTAATCCATGCAGTCCGAAGGCTACATATCAAAGAGGCTCCTAATTCCCGTGGTACCAGACTATTGCCTCTGGTCAAGCTCCGCACGATCAACTTTATAAGTCCCTTACAAGTCAGTCCAGAATCTCTACGTTACTCAACAGCACTTCAAACCGAGGTCAGTGATCAGCAGCAGCAACAAGCAACTTTACCAACTTCATGAGCCCATACTTAGATTTTTATAAATGATTGCTTAATTGAATATTAAAGCCACGATTGGCATACCGGTCCACGCCGGTCGTACCCCTTCACAAAGCCTTTTTTTCAGCAAATTTTAGTTGTCGTTTACCATATGATCTATAAGATCAATTTGAGATCGTTTTAGATACCGTAGTTACGAATATCAAATACCGTCCTCTTAAGTATGACTTTTTAAATCTTGCAAGAGTCTACTGCCATTAACATGCACAAAAATCCACAAAAGGATCTGCTTTTAGTAATGTTCAGTAATGGGATCATCACTTTCAAGATCAAGATCGTCTATATCCACAAAGATTCTGAAAGGGATCGGTTTTTAGTGATGTGATGTTGATCATGATATGCGTTAAAAGTTAGCAAGGTCACTTTCAAGTTCAAAGATTAACGTTTTCAAATAAAGCTGATCGTCTTTAGATACACCAAGATCAAAACCATCGTTTTGGACATCGTAGATAAGTTTATCAGAAACCTTAATGTTGAGCATGCACCAATCAGTTTTTTTCAGCCCTCTGCAAACTTTTATAGTTTACCATATGAACGCGGACCTTCTGGTTTTGAATGATTCACGAATGTTTTACAGATCACCTGCTATAACACCATTCGCTGCAGATTGCCTTAGAACCAAACGACAGGATACAGGATAGCTTTCTGCGTCTTCCTCTATGTGCCACTCGGTGACGCTCCCAGTATGGGCCCAATCCCTGGTTGAGACAGGTGGATCATTTGCAACAATCTGCCACACAGTTTGACATTGTTTAGTCCTATTTGGCGCACCCTGAACCCTGTACATTCCCCACCATTTTGAGCCGGATAGGGGTATCTTTCTTAAAACTGAGGTGTTGATCATTAAATTCAGCTTTTGGGACAGACGATGCATAATGTCTTCATCACAGCTTAACTCCTCTGTTTCATGTGTCCCATATATTTGAAATTCTTCGCTCTTCGAAGGACTGTTCTAAAGGGTGATCCATTTCGAGATTCCCTACTTTTTTAAAGAAAAAAACACAGAAAATTCAAATTTAATGGAGAATGTTTATTATCATTTGAAAGAACATTCTTTGGCATTTATTTTTTGAAGATTATGTCTATCAAATGTTGGCCGTTGCTACGTCGCAGATGGTCCATCCTTTGAGTCCAATTTTCGATCACTCGTTCGAGCATTTCGACTGGTAACTGGCGAATGACACGCGTGATGTTTTCCTCCAAGGCCTGAATCGAAGCGGGTTTGTCGGCATAAGCTTTTGACTTTACATATCCCCACAGGAAAAAATCTAACGGTGTGATATCACACGATCTTGGTGGCCAATCGACCGGCCCAAAACGTGAAATTATGTGCTCACCGAAATTTTCTCTCAATAAGTCCATTGATTGATGCGATGTGTGGGAAGTGGCGCCGTCTTGCTGAAACCAAATGTCGCCGAGATCAGGAGCTTCAATTTCAGGCATCCAATAGTCGGTTATCATGGTCCGAGTTGCTGCGAACGGCGCCGAATAGACTCTCCACGGTCTTCGTGTACACTCTCAGCTACGGCCGCTATATTTTCTTCACAGCGTGCTGGACGTGGTCTATTCGGTCGAATATTATCCAATAATGAATGCTGGGTCTCAAAATGGGTGATGGTGTTGCGAATAGTACGCTCAGTAGGCCGATTATGTTGACCATAAGTTGAGCGAAGTGCACGAAACACATTCCTCACAGAACGTGAATTTTCATAATAAAGTTAAACAATTTGTAAACGTTGTTCACGCGTAAGTCTTTCTATTATGAAATGCCAAACAATACTTACTTACTTACTTACTTAAGTGGCGCTACAGTCCGGAATGAACCTGGGCCTCAACCAACATGCTTCTCCAATTAGCCCGGTCCTTAGCTAACTGCCTCCAGTTGCGCACTCCAAGTTGGTTGAGGTCGGTTTCCACTTGTGCGCGCCACTTAAGGCGAGGTCTTCCTCTACTGCGTCCGACGTCTGGCTGGGAATCGAAGACTCTGCGAGCCGGAGTATTGGTGTCCATTCGTTCTACATGTCCTAGCCATCTTAAACGTCCAATGCGGAGTTTTTTGACCAGGGGCATGTCGCTGTACAGCTCGTATAGTTCTTGGTTGAATCTTCGTCTCCATAGCCCGTCAACGCAAACGGGACCGAAGATTTTCCGAAGAATTTTCCTCTCGAATCTACCAAGGATTTCTTCATCCGCTTTTGATACGGTCCATGCTTCAGCGCCGTAGAGCAGGACTGGGATGATCAGGGTCTTATATAGGATCTCCTTAGTAGTTCGAGTGAGGGCTTTACTACTAAATTGCCTTCTTAGCCCGAAGAAACAGCGGTTGGCAAGAGTAATTCTTCGTTTAATTTCTGACGAGATGTTGTTGTCAGAGTTAATAGCGGAGCCGAGGTAGACAAAGTCCCGTACTACCTCAAAGTTATATCTGTCAATGGTGACGTTCTGTCCAATTCGTCGATGTTGTGTGTCCTTTCGTGTTGACAGCATATACTTAGTCTTACCCTCATTTACTGCTAAACCCATTTTCGCCGCTTCCTTCTCTATACTAGCAAACGTGGCTATGACATCACGTTGAGTCCTACCAATGATGTCAATATCGTCAGCGTATGCTAGTAGTTGCACCGACTTTTGGAAAATTATGCCTCTGGTGTTGGCTTTGGAGTTTTGCACAATTCTCTCAAGAATCAGATTAAAGAAGTCACATGACAGCGCATCGCCTTGCCTAAATCCTTTTTTGGTATCGAATGTGTCGGTGAGGTCGTTTCCGACCCTGATGGAGCACCGAGAATTCTCCATCGTCATCCTACACAAACGGACGAGTTTGGGCGGTATACCAAAACTAGACATGGCTCTGTACAGTTCGTCTCTATAAATGCTGTCATATGCGGCTTTGAAATCGATGAATAGGTGGTGGGTATCGATTTGGACTTCTTGAGTTTTTTCCAGGATCTGCCGAAGTGTGAAAATTTGATCGGTTGTGGACTTTCCTGGCCTAAAACCACACTGATAAGGGCCAATCAGGTTGTTGGTAAACGGTTTCAGGCGTTCACATATTACGGCAGATAGGATCTTGTAGGCGATGTTGAGGAGACTTATGCCTCTGTAGTTGGCGCAGTTCAGAGGGTCTCCTTTTTTGTGGATCGGGCAAACGATGCTGAGGTTCCATTCTTCAGGCATATTTTCATCCGACCAGATTTGGCTTATGAGTTGGTGGATGTTACTTACCAAGTCATCTCCGCCGGCCTTATAGAGCTCAGCGGGAAGGCCGTCATTTCCGGCAGCCTTATTAAGCTTGAGTTTAGATATTGCTATCCTCACTTCACTCAGGTCGGGTGGTTGGCAGTTTTCGCTGTCGTTGCCAATATTGAATGGTTCGTTCTGCCTGACAGCGGAATGCTGTTCGTCATCGCCGTTTAACAGTCTGCAGAAGTGGTTCTTCCATATCCTCAGCATCGACTGTGTCTCAACTACAATATTTCCTTGTTCATCTCGACAGGATTCTGTTCGAGCCTTGTATCCTTGGCTTTGACGCTTTACACTTTGGTAAAACTTGCGAACATCGTTCCTGGAGTGGCACCTCTCTATATCCTCGATCGCGCGCTTTTCTTGCTCTTTTTTCTTCTTGCTGAAAAGCCGATGTTCTTCCCTCCTTCTTTGCCTATAGAGCTCAATGGCAGCTCTCGTCTTCACCTGCAGCTTAGCCTTGTAGGCCTCGTTCTTGGCTGCGAGCATCTGTCGGCATTCCTCATCAAACCAGGGGTTTCTTGCTGGTGGGCGCGAGAAACCTAGCACATCAGTTGCGGCTGATCTAATGGCCTGTTGGCATCGTTGCCATTGCTCTTCGACATTCGATGCTGGTGGTATGGTGTTAATCGAGAGGTTAAGGGATACGCGTTGTGCGAAGGTCTTGGCGGTCTCTTGCGATTGCAGTCTTCCGACATTAAATTTTTTCACAGTATTTCTAGATTGTTGTGGCGTGGTGGATATCCGCATTCTTACCTTGGCTGCTACAAGGTAGTGATCCGAGTCGATGTTAGCTCCTCGGAATGTTCGGACATCCAAAATACTGGATGCGTGCCTTTTATTTATCGCAATGTGATCAATTTGGTTGACCGTTCGTTGATCTGGAGACCGCCATGTCCCCTTATGGATATCGAGGTGAGGAAACCGTGTGCTGGCTATAGTGGCATTTCGTTCCGTAGCGAAATCAATTAGCCTAAGTCCGTTACCAGACGTGTTGTCGTGTAGGCTTTGTTTTCCGACAATACTTCTAAAGATGTCTTCTCTTCCTACCTTTGCGTTAAAATCTCCCAGCACGATTTTAACATCGTACTTCGGTAGTCGCTCATAGGTTTTGTCGAGAAGCTCGTAGAAGCAATCCTTAGCTATATCATCTTTTTCTTCCGTCGGAGCGTGAGCGCATATAAGGCTTATGTTGGCGAATTTGGCCTTGATGCGGATTGTTACTATGCGTTCGCTAATGTCTTGGAAACATAAGACTTCTTGCCTAAGTCTGGCACTTATAACAAATCCGCATCCGAATAGTCGCTGTTTCTGCTCACTATAACACGGTCCGTAGTATATGTCACAGTTTTTCATCCTCTTTTTGCCCGGCCCATCCCATCGTATTTCCTGGATGGCAGTAATGTCTGCTTTGTAGCAGTTTAGGGCTTCCGCTAGTTGTTCGCCTGCACCTCTCCTGTTTAATGTTCTCACATTCCAGGTGCAGATGCCAAACAATACGAAACAAAAATAAATGACAGCATGACACGACTCACACGTGATCTGTCAAAGAAGGCTATTGAAAAAAGTATCTCTACTTGGATCACCCGTTAGAAGAATAATTGTTAGTTGGGAGGTTTTAATCAAGGACCTAGAAGATCATAAATTTTAACAAAGAATTTTTTTTTAGGAAAACAGCTTTAATATAGACTTCTATTAGTAAATAAGCAGCTTTATTTTAAACAGCCCATTTTTTTAAACTAAACCGCGTTAGTAGCCTTAATAAATAACAAGCTTCTGCAACAAGCAAAAAATAATCTTTTTAAGTCGTCATTTTGCATAAATTACTATAAAGCCTTATATAACAACAAACTAAAATATTTCCAACCTATTACCAACCAAAAACTAAATAAAAATTTTATTTTTCCAGTAATCCAAAGAGAAAAAGTAGGCATGGATAAATCACACAGGATAATTGTAAATGCAACACCCCAAAAAAACCTGCATTTACAATTCACGTGCTCTACAAACAATAAAAAAAAAACTTCAACTTCAACAAAGAGGCTACAAAATTTCTTTCTTTTTCCTTTACACAGAGATAAAAAAGCATTTAGTATAAAAAAAAACTTTGTGTAAACATACCAAAAGAAAAAGAAATGCATTTACTCAAATGGAATTATGAAATCCACGAGTCTACAGATGCAGCCACACAAAATGGTTACAAAAAGTCTATTTCGAGTTAAGTAGAAATAATTTTCTAAAAAATACAAAAAAAATAAAATAAACCAACAAGCCCTACAGCAACCAAAGAAGAATAACGAAAAGACCACAAATTTTACTTGTAAATTATTTTCTATTTCACTAAATCAGAAAAAAAAAAACAAAAACTTGTACATATAAACTATTAAATAAAATTTTAAACAACTGATGAAATAATAAAAGCAAAGTAAAGTGAACGCTATTATTGAAAAAAAAAAAAGAATCATGATAGGCCTAGGATAAGTAGACAACTACTATTAAAAAATATTAAAAAAAAAAACAACAACATCCCAAGTATACATAAACTTAAAAATATAATTAAATAAAAATTTCAACACAAAAAGAAGATTTTAAAAATAATTATTATTCTTATTATTATTACAAAAAAAAAACTAAAACAAAATAATAATTTTGGTAATATATATATAAAAAAACATCGAGCCTTCCGACAGAAAAACAAAAAAAACGTTAATTTCTAACAAAAAGTTATATACATATATTACTTTAAAAAAATGAAGAAAAATAAAGTTTTTAATACAAAAAAATATAATGCGACTGCCAGTCTGCATAAGATCAGTTTTTTATACACAAATATCTAAAATATAGAACGTATATGTTTGCATTTGTTATTTTCTTAGAATTTCGTTGCATCAAGATGAACATTACAAAAATAAATTAAAAAAAAAACAAGTTTGTGATTAAAACAAAAAAAAAAAAAACATATAAATAGAAAAATGCTGCTTTTTTTAAATGAAAAATAAAATCTATATATGTATACATAAATTATTTTTCGTTCAGCTAAATAATTAAATGTATATCACCAGCCAAAAGTTATAAATACGAGCGAAGATAGTAAAATTATTTTGTTTTTTTTTTATAATCAAACAGAAAATATTTAAAAAAAATAAAACAAATTATATTAACAGAGTAGGTAAAAAAAAACATTTTTTTTAAATCTACATAAAAAAACATACTTACTTCTGCCTCAAAATGCGAAAAAAAAAAAAATAATTTGAATTCAAACATAATTGAAACACATATAATTTTTTACATTTATATTTAAGAGAACAAATCAACAAAATACCAAAGAAATGATGATGCAAAAAAACTAAAAAAAAAATTAAAGTACCTAATATAGAATGAGCTGTAAAAATGATACCTGCTTGAGAACAAACAAAAAGTATATTATATGTATACACTCAAAGAAAAAAACTATTTAATTTTGCTTGTTTTTATTTTTAAATAAATTTATTATATTACTTAAAATTATTTTTTAAATAGGGGGTGCAAAAATATATTTTTCTTGAAACATATTTCGGACACTGTAGATTTGAATTAATGCAACATAGTAACATATCATAAACGGTTCATGTTCACTCATTCAATTTAAAATCGTGCGAGATTTTTTTTTTTTTTAAATCGTTTTTTTTTTTATAGTTATAGCTCAGCAGTAAAAAAATTACACTCGCTCACATTTTTTGGTTCGAAAGACTTTCAAAACCCATGGTTACATTTTTCTGATAATTATTTAAAGGGTGTCCCATAATCCACGCAAAAGGTAATATTGATAGGAAATACTCACTTTTAATTGGAAAGCTTAAATTTTGTGTTGTTTCATGGAGTGTACAGATTGGGGTTATGTATGGAATAGCACATCGGATAAATGACCGCCACGGCTTTGCTGTCAAGTACAGTCTCTTTAATGAAATTGTCTATGACCGTTTCGTATAAATTTGGCTAAATTTCATTCATACACCGCCCGATTTCCTCTTTCAAGGCGTTGGACAGTGTGTTATTCCACACATCTACTTACTTACTAAAGTAGCGCCACAGTCCGGGATGAAGCTTGGTCTCAACCAACATGCCTCTGCAATTAGCCCGGTCCTTAGCTACCTGCCTCCAGTTGCGCACTCTAAGTTGGTTGAGGTCGGTTTCCACTTGTGCGCGCCACTTAAGGCGAGGTCCTACTCTACTGCGTCCGACGTCTGGCTGGGATTCGAAGACCCTGCGAGCCGGAGTATTGGTGTCCATTCGTTGTACAACTCCTAGCAATCTGTAACCTCCAATGCGGAGTTTTCTGACCAGGTGTATGTCGCTGTACAGCTCGTATAGTTCTTGGTTGAATCTTCGTCTCCATAGCCCGTCAACGCAAACGGGACCGAAGATTTTTCGAAGAATTTTTCTCTCGAATCGACCAAGGATTTCTTCATCCGCTTTTGATACGGTCCATGCTTCAGCGCCTTAGAGCAGGACTGGGATGATCAGGGTCTTATATAGGATCTCCTTAGTAGTTCGAGTGAGGGCTTTACTACTAAATTGCCTTTTTAGCCCGAAGAAACAGTGGTTGGAAAGAGTAATTCTTCGTTTGATTTCTGACGAGTTGTTGTTGTCAGAGTTAATAGCGGAGCCGAGGTAGACAAATTGCCATACTACCTCATTTTTATGTTTGTCAATGTTGATATTTTGTCCAAATCGTCGATGTTTTGTCCAAATTGTCGATGTTGTATGTGCTCTCGTGTTGACAGCTTGATCTTACCCCCATTTCTAGCTAAACCCATTTTTGCCGCTTTCTCCTCTATACCAACGTGACTATGACATCACGTTGAGTCCTACCAATGATGTCAATATCGTCGGCGTATGCTAGTAGTTGCACCGATTTTTGGAAAATTGTGCCTTTGGTGTTGGCTTTGGAGTTTTGCACAATCATCTCAAGAATCAGATTAAAGAAGTCACATGACAGCGCATCGCCTTCCTAAATCCTTTTTTGGTATCGAATGTGTCGGTGAGGTCGTTTCCGACCCTGATGGAGCAGTGAGAATTCTCTATCGTCATCCTACACAAACGGACGAGTTTGGGCGGTTTACCAAAACTAGACATGGCTCTGTATAGTTCGTTTCTATAAATGCTGTCGTATGCGGCTTTGAAACTGATAAATAGGTGGTGGCTATCGAATTGGACTTCTTGGGTTTTTTTCCAGGATCAGCCGAAGTGTGAAAATTTGATCGGTTGTGGACTTTCCTGGCCTAAAACCACACTGATAAGGGCCAATCAGGTTGTTGGTAAACGGTTTCAGGCGTTCACATATTACGGCAGATAGGATCTTGTAAGCGATGTTGAGGAGACTTATGCCTCTGTAGTTGGCGCATTTCAGAGAGTCTCCTTTTTTGTGGATCGGGCAAACGATGCTGAGGTTCCATTCTTCAGGCATATTTTCATCCGACCAGATTTGGCTTATGAGTTGGTGGATGTTACTTTTCAAGTCATCTGAGCTTTATAAAGCTCAGCGGGAAGGCCGTCATTTCCGGCGGCCTTATTAAGCTTGAGTTTAGATATTGCTATCCTCACTTCACTTAGGTCGGGTGGTTGGCAGTTTTCGCTGTCGTTGCCAATATTAAATGGTTCGTTCTGGATGACAGCGGGATGTTGTTCGTCATCGCCGTTTAACAGTCTGCAGAAGTGGTTCTTCCATATCCTCAGCATCGACTGTGTCTCAACTACGATATTTCCTTGTTCATCTCGACAGGATGCTATTCGAGCCTTGTATCCTTGGCTTTGATGTTTTACACTTTGGTAAATTTTGCCAACATCGTTCCTTGAGCGGCATCTCCCTATATCCTCGATCCCGCCCTATTCTTGCTCTTCTTCTTCTTTCTGTTCTTCCCTTCTTCTTTGCCTATAGAGCAATGGCAGCTCTGGCCTTCACCTGTAGCTTAGCTTTGTAGGCCTCGTACTGGGCTGCAAGCATTTGTTGGCATTCCTCATCAAACCAGAGGTTTCTTGCTGGTGGCCGCGAGAAACCTAGAACATAAGTTGCAGCTGATCTAATGGCTTGTTGGCATCGTTGCCATTGTTCTTCGACATTAGATGCTGGTGGTATGGTGTGAATCGAGAGGTTAAGGGATACGCGTTGCGCGAAGGCCTTGGCGGTCTCTTGAGATTGCAGTCATTCGACATTAAATTTTTTCACAGTATTTCTTGTTTTGTTGTGGCGTGGTGGATATCCGCATTCTTAACTTAGCTGCAACAAGGTAGGGGTCCGAGTCTATGTTAGCCCCTCGGAAGTTCTGACTTTTAAAATACTGGATGCGTGTCTCTTCTCTATCGGAATGTGATCAATTTGGTTGACTGTTCGTTGTTCTGGAGACCGCCATGTCCCCTTATGGATATCGAGCTGAAGAAACCGTGTGCTGGCTATAGTGGCATTTCGTTCCGTAGCGAAGTCAATTAGCCTAAGTCCGTTACCAGACGTGTTGTCGTGTAGGCTATAATTTCCGACAATACTGCTAAAGATGTCTTATCTTCATACCTTTGCGTTAAAATCTCCCAGCATAATTTTAACATCGTACTTTGGTAGTCACTCATAGGTTTTTTCAAGGAGCTCGTAGAAGCAGTCCTTAGTTATATCAACTTTTTCCTCCGTCGGAGCATGAGCGCATATAAGGCTTATGTTGGCGAATTTGGCCTCGATGCGGATTGTTACAATGCGTTCGCTAATGTCTTGGAAACATAAGACTTCTTGCCTAAGTCTGGCACTTATAACAAATCCGTTTCCGAATAGTCGCTGTTTCTGCTCACTATAACACGGTCGACAGTAGATGTCACAGTTTTCCATCCTCTTTTTGCCCGGCCCATCCCATCGTATTTCCTGGATGGCAGTAATGTCTGCTTTGTAGCAGTTTAGGGCTTCCGCTAGTTGTTCGCCTGCACCTCTCCTGTTTAATGTTATCACATTCCAGGTGCAGTTACGAACGTCGTTGTCCTTTTTCGTTTAGCATGGTCGTCAACAATGAAATCAGTCCTTTCCAAGGCTTTGGTTGCTTCGTAACATAAGTTTTTTTCCATGGATGGGTAGTTAACCCAAAGCACAACCCCCAATCTGGAGGGCTAGGCCCTTGTTTTGACCCTAGGACAGCGGGCCGGAAAATACCGATGTCAGTAGCCCATTTTGGGATATGAGCGCTGCCGTTGACCAATTGAGGGCTCCTCCGCCACCAACTCTTTTCCAACACCCTGGCTCAGTATTGGAAATCCCTATAGACCTGGTGTTCAAATATGTCGAAGCAGCTCATATAGGGATTTCACTACCAGTTCGATCAAACTGGATGCTGGTACTTGTCTAAAAGGCTATTCTGGGACACAATAACCCTTTATTTGATTTTGTTTGTATCCAATTTCTGATTTCGAACAAATCGGAGAAATTTGTCTTCCTTAAGAATACCTCGATAGGACTGAATACTTAACTGACATAGTCGACCTGTTTAGTTGGCGTCGGAGTTGTGTTCTATATAATTTTGATAATTGTAATGGATAGGAACTTAAGAGTAGACCTTAGCAATAGTCGTGGGTTAAGGTCGAATCTTTTTTCGGCTTACGTCCACATTTCGAAATATAAACCAGCTGTTTTGGCGCTTTGTGAAACACAGGTGGGCGAAAACTCTGATACTTCAGATCTTAGTCTACCTGGATATAACTTAGTGCCATTATTCTTTTCTCATCGCGGCTTCGCCATTTATATACGTAGTGATGTAGCCTACCAATTTCAACAGCAATACTGCCAATGTTAAAATCCGGAATTTAATTTTATATGGCTGAAATTCCACGTCCGTAGGCAACTACTTCACTGCTGTTTCATTTATAGAAGCCCAAACCTGGATAGCAAATCTACCTTTAACGAGTTTGATGCGCTATCTGACTCCATCGCAAGAATTGTATCCCTACACCCTCGCACTGAAATCGTCATTACGGGCGATTTCAATGCACACAATTTTTCGGGGCTTCGACATTCTGGACAGTCAACACCCGAAGGAAGGTATGTCGAGATCTTTGCTGTCATAAACAACTTAACTCAGCTTGTAAATGAGCCAACGCGCATTCCGGATATTGATAGTCAAGCCGCCAACACCCTGGACTTGTTTTTAACATCTCACCCCGACAAATACACCAAAAACGTATTATCGCCTCTAGGCACGTCAGTCCACTGTATCGTATCAGCTAGTTTCTCGTACTCCAACCACATAGTTAAAGAACAAATTCCTAAAAGAACTGTTTGGCATTACGAGAAAGCCAACTGGGAAGCTCTAAACGGTTTCTTTAAGAATTTTAACTGGTCATTATGCTTCCTCGATAATGACGTGGATGCTACGGCTGATGCGATAACTAACACCATTCTCCTGGGTATGAAATCCTAGTCCCTCACCGGGTAAAGAGTATCAAACCGAAGGTAAACGGGTGGTATGACTCGAGCTGTAAAGAGGTTGTTAGGGTGAAAGAGTTATGTTTTCGGTCATATAAAGCCAACCCAACTGAGGAAAGCCGTTTAAAATTCAAACGAGCCAGAAATGACTGCAATGCCCACATTAAGCGTGTCAAATTCTTCCACGACCAAAAGTTGATGCAAAAATTCTACTATGTCCCAAAGGTAGTAAAGACTTTTGGTCGTTTGTAAAAAAACATTAAGAATTCGACCTCATCTTCCATCCCAACGCTCATTTACAATGACACTCCAGCTGTCACCTCTCTAGACAAAGCCAATCTGCTCGCTGCTCATTTTGCAGCCAATTCCACGCTGCCAGATTGTGCCCAGTCTCCCCCTGTACTAGAGAACGTAAAACATTCTATGGATCCACTTTCGTACTCATACAGTCGCAAGAGTATTAATCGATCGTGACATACACAAATCGTCTGGTCCAGATGTTATCTTCCCCATAATTCTGAAGAGGTGTTCTTCAACGCTGGCAAAACCACTGCGTAAGCTTTTCCATCTGTCCTATTCATCAGGACTCTTTCCGAGTCGATGGAAAACTGCGTTTGTACTCTCTCTCTCCAACTACCGACCAATTGCACTTACCTCCCTTCTTTCTAAGGTCATGGAAACGCTGATAAACCGTCAGCTTATGAAATATCTTGAATCACGAAAACTCCTCAATGACCGACAATATGGTTTTCGTAGCAAAAGGTCCACTCGTGATTTGATGTCATAACTCACCGAAAAGTGGAACCAATGAATCCGCCTTGGTGGCGAAAACAAGTGTTTGACATCAAGCCCTCTTGTCGAAAATGGGTGCTTTTGGTATCGATGATACTCTGCTTCAATGGATTAGAAACTACCTCTCAAAGCGATCTATTCAAGTAGTTTTTTCAAGCCTGCTACTCACCGACAATATGGTTTTCGTAGCAACAGGTCCACTCGTGATTTGATGTCATATCTCACCGAAAATTGGAACCAATCAATCCACCTTTGTGGCGAAAACAAGGGTTTGACATCAAGCCCTTTTGTCGAAAATGCGTGCTTTTGGTATCGATGATACTCTTCTTCAATGGATTAGAAACTACCTCTCGAAACGTTCAAATCAAGTAGTTTTGGACGGTTTCAAGTCTGCTTCTCACCAAATAAATGCTGGTGTTCCCCAAGGCTCAGCTTTGTCTCCGAGTCTCCGACACTCTTTCTCATTTATTTTAATGACCTATTATCTGCAACTTCTAATCCAATCCATTCCTTCTGATGACAGTACCCTCAGCTTTTCATATTCTTTCTCGAATTCACGCCCCTCACCTTCGGATGTTGAAGAAAAACGACAAAATATGTTAAGTTCATTAAATTCCGACCTCGACAGCATAATTAAATGGGGTAAATCTAATAGAGTGGAATTTAATGCTTCCAAAACGCAATGCTGTCTTCTGTCATCCAAGCGAAACCAAACTTTACAGCCACTATCCATGAGTGGCACTTGCATCGTCGAAACCGAAAAACTTTCCATGCTCGGTATGTGTGTTAGTAACGACCTTCGTTGGAACGACCACATATTCGAAATCGCCAAAAATGCAGCAAAATGTCTAGGTTTCCTCAATCAATGTAAGAAATACTTCACCCCTTCTGATCTGGCCTCAATATATAAAGCGTACATACGCCCCAAACTTGAGTTCAGGTCCACATATGGTCAGGTGCAGCCAAAACATCATTGCACCTACTAGATAGGATACAAAAGCGTGCGATAAAATTGATAGGAGATCCAACCATACCAAACTCCATAGTTTCGCTCGAACATCGTAGGAATGTCTCCTGCCTTACACTCTTTTACCGCTATTACAACAACAAATGCTCTAATGAAATAGCCAGCTGCATTCCGCCCCTTCAACAATTCAACCGTAATACTCGCCGTACCACGAACGATAATCAGTTCACCCTAAAGCCTATCTTCTGACGTACTATGAAATATAGAGATTCATTCCTTAACCGAACAATACGAATGTGGAATGCTTTACCAAACTCAGTTTTTCCTCTCCATTACAATTTACAGAAATTCAAACCAACGCAACGCACATCGGTATCTCCTCTTCTCTACTCCTGTATTTCCTTAATGCCCGCGCTGTGCTTAAACACCATAAGGGTATTAATAATCCCTTTAGCGCGCGCCAATTATAAAAAAAAATCACAAAAGTTGTTTTCAATAAGAAAGGAAGAGATAGTACCATACGTACCCTACCCACCACAATGGTATTAATTTTTCGAAGACATTTTTTCGAAAAAAAAAAAATATAGTCAACCTGTCAAAAACAAAAAGGAGTTTCTAATAGGAGATAGAACGATTTTTCTGTATCCAATTTATGGTCACATTTTGAAATTTAACTACTTTCATACACTAGCTGTAAAGTGTCAAAGTAATTCACAAATTTTGATTGCTTAAAACAAAGTGAAGGTAAAAAATTATTTGATTTAATTTATTGTGAAAGAAATTCCAAAATTCACTATATTCCGACTATAAATACATTTATTTTCAATTTTTATTTACATTTCCGCCGATTGATCCTTTTTACCTATCCGTCCGATCACTCATCACCCCCATAATACACAAGTATACATATATTAATAAATTTAAAATCATAAAAAACATTTCAAAATGACCAATATATCTCAACTGCAAAACCCCCTTCTCCTTTGTTATTAAAACAAAAACATTGACGTTGGCTTCTAAACATAAAAATATTTAAAATAAAAAAAAAACATTTTGCCATAGAACTACCCCTACACTTATCTGTAAATATATTAATACAAAACTAACAACAAATATATATCTTCACCAACAAAAAAAAATATTTTGTAAATTTAAAACTAGATAAAACCAAAAAAAAAATCAAATCAAATATGACATAAGAATATTAAAACAAAATTATATTTAATATTAAAAAAAAAACTAAACTTGCTGTAAATATAAAATTAGACAAACCAAAACAAGAACGCTATATTTAAACAAAAAAAAATCCAAATTTCTGTATAAAGATACCGAAAGAGTTTTTACTAAATCGGCGTAAAATTTGATAACATATAAAAAGGTTTATTACAAATAATCCACAAAAATAAAATTAAACAAACATAAAATTTATTTAACATAAAAAAAAAACAAAACAACTCACATGCCTACACAAAAAATTAGAATATTTATTACTCTTAATTACAAAAACAAAATACAACAAAACAAATGAAAAATTTATCATACTAAAATTTGAAAAAGAAATATTAAAACAAAATGACGGAAAAGCTTTGTAATTTGTAAGGTTAAATAATTTTTTAATTCCTCAGTTGTTATTTGTTTAACTTTTGTAATTTCTTTTTGTTTTTAATTTTAAAAAAATATACAAAAAAAATTGTTAAACTATAAACAGAATATATATTTAAATTTATGCTTGTATAAAATATTAATACATTCATTTATCTTTCATTTTTTTTACTTTTGAATAAGAATATATTTAATGTATATATACATTCATATATTTAAACAAAAAAATTGTACATTTTTGCCGGATATAAAATTAAAAATTTTAATAAGAGAACGTTTTTATTACAATGCAATTTCATTACAAAACAGACTTTATAAACAAAATATCAAATAAAATGATAATGTTACAAATAAATTAAAAAAAAAGAAAGAAATTAATTCAAGCATTTAATGAAAATGAAAACAATATTGTATTACTAACGAAAAATACAAAAAAAATATATTCGATACCAAACAAATTAACAAAAATAAACTTTTTTACAGCTTTCCAGAAAAAAAAATTAAGAAAAACGATGAAAAATAGAGAAAAATTTCATATAAAACAAGCAATTCCTTAAATATTCCTTTCCCATATCGAAATAAATTAAAATATCAATTTGTTCCATTATCCTTTTTTGGTATGTGATATAAATTAATTGCTACGAGGAATAATATATTAACCGGTTTCTACTGACATGTCCCGAGGATTAGATTGGGTGTTGAGTGTACCTATATAAAAATTATTTTTATTTAAAATGAACAAGGAACTGTGGTGACTGACAGATGATCTTAGAATGTTCTAATTAAATGCGTATGAACAAGTGTATGGGTGAGTTCATAATTGTAAATAATGTTGCCCAAACCATGCATAAAATATTCATTGAACACTTTTATGAATGCAAACGGAGCTGCATGAGTGCGGTCATCATGCATTGACAAAAGAGAGTTCATAATTGCATATATAAACAAAGTTATAAATGATAGTATTAAAAACCATTTTTCAATGACAACTCGTATACAAAATATTTCTAATATTTCGCTCAAAATGGCTGAAAAAAAAAATGATGTGAAGACTCATTTTAAATCTCTTGGAAACTTGGAAAGCATCCAAAAAAAACTGGCGGAAAGAAAAATCCAAAAAAAGGAAGATACATTTGTTGTCTGCTATGAATCGGAGAGTGATGGCCAGACATATTCCAAAAAAAAGGACCTTTTACAAAACAATTTATGAATTTCCCGATGATATTTTTCGATATCATTTTCGTATGTCCAGGTCAACATTTAAGGTACCTTTTCCGTGAATTCCATATTAAGTTTTTCAGTTTAAAAATGAATTCTATAAGGTTGTTGAGAATGAACTACAGTGAACATTGGAAAACGTGAACTAATTAAAACTGAGGGTGTTCATGTTGTCGAGATTGTTCATGTTTTGGAATGTAACATTTTATGATTCTGCTCTTAAAATAAAACACATTTTCTTCCATTTTATCTTCTTTTTACTTGTATTAGTATAGATTCATGAATATTTTTTACATATTTACACATACTGGTACGGCTCATTAACAAAATTTATTGGATTTTTTTTTACATTTGAACGTTTTAAAAATACATAAAAGGTTTATTTAACAAAAAAAATCTGTAATTTTTTTCTGTTGTATTTTTCCCAACATTTGAACAACTGCATTTTCTCTTAGGCGTCTAAGTACGTTTATGTCGCTTTGGTCAACACCTTCCTCTGCACACCATTCCAAAGCCTTGTTAAATATTTCAACTGCTTCAGTTGCGCTTACTCTTTGAACATCTTCTTTCTCAACATAGGCATCGTCGTCTTCCTCCTGTTCATGGTTCTGAGACGGATCAAATTCAAAATTGTCTTCATTCCATTCCTCAACAACTGATAACGGATAGTCAATCTGCAGTTAAATTTGAAGCTGGTAATTTGATTAAAGTTTAATCAAATCTATAACAAACCTGAGGATTCAAACTTTGAAGAAGTAGTATTGTAGATGTTATCAATGGCTTAAGCTCTGAGTCCCACTTTTCCTTCAAAACACTCAATGGAATATTGTCCTCATCATCCTTCTCATTTACTAAAAAACTTAGAATATTGGCCCAGCATTTAGCTAAAGTCTCTGCGCTGACTCTATTCCATGAGTCTTCTAAGAGAATAACAGCTTCTTTCAAGGTCAAGCGTTTCATGCACTCAATAAGATTTGAGTCCTTTGCTGCGATCGATGCTAGCAAACTGTTTCTGTAGTACAGTTTCGTTATTTTTATGGCATTCTGATCCATAGGTTGGATTAGCGGAGGTACATTAGGCGGCATGAACATGTATTCTGTCGGACAAGCAAAGTTTTTGAAGCAGCGTGGATTTTTCGCCTTTCCTATAACCAACAACTTAAGCCTGTGTGTGCCTGAAGCATTTGCGCAACACAAGAAAGTAAATCGCTGCTTCTCTGTCTTTGCGCCTGGAGCAGATTTCTCTAATGCTGAAACGTAGGTTTTCTCGGGCAAAAGTTTCCAGAACAAGCCAGACTCATCTGCATTGTATAACTGATCTTTACACAGTCCCATTTCTTCAATTTTTTCTTTTAGTTTTAATTTAAACGGATCAACTAAGTGAGGCTGCGATGATAGCTTCTCACCAGTTATTTTTAGAAGTCGAATGCCATATCGTTTTTTAAAACCACTTAACCATCCATCACTTGCCAAAAAACCACCTTCACTTTCCTTTATTTTTGAATGTAACTCTTTAGCTTTTTCTTTCAGCATTAGTCCGCTCACAGGCCAATTTTTATTTCGCATTCGAACGAACCACTTGTAAAGACATTTTTCCATTTTTGGAAGCTCTGATGATCTTAGTGTCTTTCTTTTTCCCGGTCCAGAGTATGTATTACTAACACACTTCAAAATTAAATCTTTTTTCTTTTTAATACTACATATTGTTGACTTAGCGACACCATATCTTTTTGATAAGTTTGTCACGCTTACTCCTTTTTTAAAGCTTTCCAAAATGTCTGCTTCTTCGTTTAATGTTAAAACCTTAACTTTCTTTGAACACATTTTTAAACAGAAAATAAGACGTTGATGCAAGCAAAAAACCGCAACCGAATGAGGCATGATAGCTATGCAATACGCACACGCACGTGTGGCACCAAATACATACATCCTACGCATTGTCAATATTATGGGATTCCCTGAATTAAATAATTCAGTGCATTTTTATGTAGAAATGTTGAAAAAATTTCTGTTCACGTTTTAGAGCTTTTAGATTTGTTCACGTTTTAGAGCAGTCAATGTAAAAAATACAGTGTTCACGTTTTGGGGTAGTTCACGTTTTGGGGGGTTCACGTTTTCCAATGTTCACTATCCATTTTGGAAAAAAACGTTATTTCGGTTGGCCTAAGACGGGTTTGAGGCTAGCACTATACCTAACCATTTGGAAGCTTGCCAACAACTGTTCATTTAGGGAAATTAGTAATTTGTTTAATATTGCTAATGGAGCAGCCTTCAAATATTTCATGGAAATAAGCAAATTGCTTTTCAAGTTAAGAAAGATACATATAAAATGGCCTGATTCAACCAATGAGCAAAAACAAATAATGGACAAATTCGCAAGCATAAGAAATAATCCTTTTCCAAACGTTCTTGGAGGTGTAGATGGAACACAAATTCCCATAATAGCACCCAAAATAGACCCCACGAGCTACTACAATCGTAAGGGTACATTTTCGATTAATATGCAGGTAGATGCCGTATATTTTATACTAAAGGGACCGCAAATAACTTTTTTTTTTTTTGAAAATGCTATAAAACAAACTACTGAATATTTTCTCAAATTTCTATTTTTATTTGATAGTACAATCCTTCCGGTTAATAATGGAAAATAATTTCATTCAAATGGCTGCCTCGGCTGGCCAAGCAGTAGCCTACACGATCGGTCCAATTTTTAAACACATAATCGATTGTGTGCAGCTGTATTTCACCAATGGCTTCACGAATATTGCCCTTTAAAGCGTCAATTGTCTCTGGCTTGTCGGCGTAACACTTATCTTTTACGGCACCCCACAAATAATAGTCCAACGGTTTCAAATCGCAGCTCCGAGGTGGCCAAACGACATCAGCTCTGCGGCTGATAATGCGATCTTCAAAAACAGGGCGCAAAACATCGAGTGTAGCTTCGGCTGTGTGGCACGTAGCGCCGTCCTGTTGAAACCAAATGTTGCCAATATCCTCCTCACCAATTTTTGTGAACAAAAATTCGTTCAACATGGCCCGATAACGATCGCCATTGACTGTAACGGCCACTCCTTGCTCATTTTCGAAGAAAAATGGCCCAATTATGCCTCTGGAGCAAAATCCGCACCAAACAGTGACTCGTTTTGGGTGTATCGGCTTTTCAATGTATGCGTGCGGGTTTTCTGTGCCCCAAATGCGACAATTTTGCCAAGATCAAAATGAGCTTCATCTGAAAAGATGATTTTCTTGGCAAAATCGGCATCTTCTCTAAGTCGATCGCAGGCCCACTTAGCGAAGCGAAAACGCATTGGATGGTCAGTTGGCTTCAACTCCTGAACCAATTGGACTTTGTATGGTGTCATACCAAGGTCTTTATGCAAAATTCGTCTCAATGATGTCTCCGAAATGTTCAATTGTTGAGAACGACGGTGAATTGATAGAGCCCTGAACCCGACCACTGGCAATTAGTTGTTCGCCTGCATCTTTATTACCGACCGGTGCGTTTGGATGCGCAACTAACCGCAAGGATTCCTAGACTCGATAGAGCTACCAACCTTTAAACTGCACGCCACGGCGTGATGAAAAGCGAAAGTTCTTTGGCGGTTACTGTGTGGCGAGAGATTTATCTACCACTGGGGCCTCCCCAACACCGCACATCGTGGAGTGAGAGCGAGAGAGCATCTGGGTAATTTACCGCCTTACTCCATTAGGTTCCTAACGATAGCGGTCATAGATCAGCAGCAGCACTGCATCTTATCCAGTGCGTCTTAGATGCAAAATACCTTTAGCTGTGTGCGCCAGGGAAACCAGAAACCAGCCAACTCCTGAGGAAGTCGGTATTTTGCTGGCGCGCGCGGTTCACTTTGAAGTTCGATGGAATGATAACGCGCGCTGTTTTTCTCTTTTCACGCTTTGGTTTATCGATGAGGATGCCAGTTTCTTTCACTTTTTTTTCACAAGATAACGAACATACGGAGCTGACGGTGCTTCTCTTCTTCCAAAATCCGTACGCAATTTTCGCACACATTCTGCAACATTACCATGATTTTCAAAGTAATGTCACAATATTTCCCAGCGTTGTTCAAGCGTATACATAACCATATTCGTTCAGCGGAAGGATAAAACTAATTATCTGTCAAATCAGACATGAGCTAAGTGATACCATTCACGAAATAAGCACTAGTTGAAAAAAAAAACGTTAGATGGCGGACAGTGCCGCTCAACTGAATTGGTTTGAAAAATCTTTATTACATTTTTCCCTCTTTCTTTGTTTCAATTGAATTTGTTTTCTATCTTTTCTTTTTATTTTGAACCTTCATTTGTTTACTCATTATATGCAATAAAAAAAGTAACGGGACAAATGCAACGGTAATTCAGAATTTTGCTTTCATCCTGAAAGTCGCTAAATGTGTGCTATATTTTTGGGTCATCTGAATAGGTTTGACACTTTTGATTGACCGCGTGATTGAAAAGAGTTGAATTCTTTTGTATTACAAAATTTAAATAAACTGCTGTCAGTTTTTTGTAAAATGGGCCGCGGAAAACCTTAAACCGATTTTGAAAAGGGTCAAATAAAAGGCTATATTGAATCTGGCTTAAAACACTATGAAATAGCCAAGAAAATCGAATTGTAATCGAAGTCAAAACTTTGTGAGTAATTTTCTCCGTAATGAAGCAGACTATGGAAAAAAAAATTAATGGAGGAAAAAAATATGCAACAACAGCATCGGAGAGGCGACTTATCCTACGAACTGACTCAGATTCCCACCTATCTGCTGGTAAATACACTTTGAGGTATATGTATCGAAATTATTTCTCTATTACAAACTTAATGTCAAACCTAATATACCCCTTTGGGATAGGGTATAAACAATTTTCTCTATTTTCTTTTATAAACACAGGTACTGCCAAGCTCCTGCGATGATAATGCAATACTTTTACAATAATGAACGCGAAATTTGCAGGCATGCACCATTTTTACATTTATGAACTTGGGGTATCTTGGCATTTAAACTACTGCACGATTTTTCTAACGTATGCTGGTTGATAATAAAATTTAAAAATCGCGGCAAACCTCAATGGCAGACTATGAGGAGCATTCCTTAGTAAACGAGGTATACACCCTTATTGTAGGCATTTAATCCACTACTGTTTCATTTATAGAAGCCCAAACCTAGACAGTAATTCAACTCTTAACGAATTTGATGCACTGCCTGACTCCATCTCTAGAATTGTATCCCTGCATCTTCACACTGAAATCGTCATTGCGGGCGATTTCAATGTACACAATTCTACTTTGCTTTCATAGTCTGAACAGACAACATGTTGAGATCTTTGCTGAGGTAAACAACAATCCAGCTTGTAAATCAGCCGACACGGATACCGGATATTCGGCCCTATCGAGGTGTCCGTCGGAGCGGGAAATTCTCCGATTTTGTACGATTCGGAGGATTTTTGCTTCGAGGTATTCTTCCGAAAAGCTGTTCGGAATATTTCTCCGACATTTTGTAACGCATCCCGGCGAATTGCATTGAAGTGCGTTCAGGTGCATTTTTCATGTAATTTTTGACAGCTAAAACTGCCATTCTTTTTCCGATTTCCCCCGAAACGAATTCTTTGCGGAATTTCTTTACGAATTGTAGTGAAGTGAAGCCGTCGCATTTGTGTAGAATTTTATTTCCGATGGCACTTACCTCGAATGGAATTTAAACCTCCGACGAAGTATGCGTTGCGGAAAATTGCCCGGATACCTCGATAGGGCTGATTAACAGTCAAGCCGCCGACACCCTGGACTTGTTTCTTACCTCTCACCCTGATAAATACACCATCAATGTAATTTTGCCTCTAGGTTCGGCAGACCACTGTATCATATCAACAAATTTCTCGTACTCCAAGCACACAGTTGAAGAGCAACCCAACTTACAATTTCGCTTCGATAAAGCACTATCGAAGCTATCTCCCCTCCAGCAATATTACTTCTAGGAAGTCTTATGGAAATACATTTGGCACACTTTTAGGAAGCTACTTACTTCTAAAACTTAACTTGCTCACTTAAGTGGCACTACAGTCCGGGATGAACCTGGGCCTCAACCAACATGCCTCTCCAATTAGCCCGGTCCTTAGCTAACTGCCTCCAGTTGCGCACTCCAAGTTGGTTGAGGTCGGTTTCTACTTGTGCGCGCCACTTAAGGCGAAATCTTCGTCTACTGCGTCCGACGTCTGGCTGGGAACCGAAGACTCTGCAAGCTGGAGTATTGGTGTCCATTCGTTGTACATGTCCTAGCCATCTTAAACGTCCAATGCGGAGTTTTTTGACCAGGGGTATGTCGCTGTACAGCTCGTATAGTTCGTGGTTGAATCTTCGTCTCCATAGCCCGCCAACGCAAACGGGACCGAAGATTTTTCGAAGAATTTTTCTCTCGAATCGACCAAGGCTTTCTTCATCCGCTTTTGATACGGTCCATGCTTTAGCGCCGTAGAGCAGGACTGGGATGATCAGGGTCTTATATAGGATCTCCTTAGTGGTTCGAGTGAGGGCTTTACTACTTAATTGCCTTCTTAGCTCGAAGAAACAGTGGTTGGCAAGACTAATTCTTCGTTTAACTTCTGACGAGATGTTGTTGTCTGAGTTCATAGCGGCACCGAGGTAGACAAAGTCCAGTACTACCTCAAAGTTATAAATGTCAATGGTGACATTCTGTCTAGTTCGTTGATTTTTTGTGTCTTTTCGTGTTGACAGATTATACTCGGCCTTACCCTAATTTTTGCCGCTTCCTTCTCTATACTAGCAAACGTGGCTATGGCATCACGTTGAGTCCTACCAATGATGTCAATCTTGTCGGTGTATGCCAGTAGTTGCATCAATTTATGGGAGATTGTGCCTCTTGAGTTGGTCCGGGAGTTTTGAATATTATTCTCAAGAATGAGACTAAAGAAGTCACATGACTACGCATCGCCTTGGCTAAATCCGTTTCTGGTATCGAATGTGTCGGTGAAGTCGTTTCCGACCCTGATGGATCTGCCGAAGTGTGAAACTTTGATCGATTATGAACTTTCCTGGCCCAAAACTACACTGATAATGGCCAATCAGGTTGTTGGTAAATGGTTTCAGGCGTTCACATATTACGGCAGATAGGATCTTGTGGGCGATGATGAGCAGACTTATGCCTCTGTAGTTGGTGCAGTTCAGAGAGTCTCCTTTTTTGTGGATCGGGCAAAGGATGCTGAGGTTAAATTCTTCTGGCATACTTTCATCCGACCAGATTTGGCTTGTGAGGTGGTGAATATTACTTACCAAGTCATCTCCGCCTGCTTTATAAAGCTCAACGGGAAGGCCGTCATTTCCGGCGGCCTTATGAAGCTTGAGTTTAGATATTGCTATCCTCGCTTCACTTAGGTCGGGTGGTTGGCAGTTTTCACTGTCGTTGCCAATATTAAATGGTTCGTTCTGCGTGACAGCGGAATGTTGTTCGTCATCGCTGTTTAAGAGTCTGCAGAAGTGGTTCTCATCATCGACTGTGTCTCAACTACGATATTTCCTAGTTCATCTGGACAGGATTCTGTTCGAGCCTTGTATCCTTGGCTTTGGTGTTTTACACTTTGGTAAAACTTGGGAACATCTTTCCTGGAGTGGCACTTCTCTATATCCTCGATCGCGCGCTTTTTTTGCTCTTTTTTCTTCTTTCTGAAAAGCCGATGTTCTTCCCTTCTTCTTTGTCTATAGAGCTTAATGGCAGCTCTCGTCTTCACCTGCAGCTTAGCCTTGTAGGCCTCGTTCTTGGCTGCGAGCATCTGTCGGCATTCCTTATCAAACCAGGGGTTTCTTGCTGGTGGCCGCGATAACCCTAGCACATCAGTTGCGGCTGATCTAATGGCTTGTTGGCATCGTTGCCATTGTTCTTCGACATTCGATGCTGGAGGTGTGTTTTGAGTCGAGAGGTTAAGGGATACGCGTTGCGCGAAGGTCTTGGCGGTCTGATGTTAGTAAGGCTTCAAAACAACGTTTTACTTGACTTTGCTTGCCAACATTTTTTCTACACCTTTCAAGTCTTTAAAATCGCATTTGAGATGATTATCGTTTACTTGCGAGCCGCAAACGTATTTTTTAATAGAAACCATAAGGTATTGGCCTTATATCAGCAGGTGAGTTTCCGGATAATCGTGTTATCACCTTCCTTCAATGAAAGAAATTATGTGTTAAGGATACACATTTGGGTGTAGCAGACATGTCGTAAAGTCTTCCTTTATATGAGTGTTCAGACTTTTGATGAAACCAGATACTGATTTGATATAATGGTGATCGTGTTACAACTTCAAATTCGGCCATTTATTCAAGTTTTGAAGGTAATCTTCAACCCAAGCGGAGTTTTTTCTTATATAAAATTTTTAGAAAAAAGGATTGGTGTTGATTGCTCCATAATCTTACTTACTAAGAATTTTCCTAAGATTTTTCCGGAAACAATCTGACAGCCATTATTTTGTTTACTAACTTAAGTGACGCTATTGCTCACAGTAAACCTAAGCTTTAACCAAGGTACCTCTTCAGTTAGTCCGGTCTTTACAAACTACCACCAGTTGCACACTTCAATTTGGTTAAGGTCATCTATAATTGGGCGCCACTTTGTTCCATTCACTGGATTCGAAGTTGATGCCATTATCTAGCGCTTTGTAATGCGCATTTTAGCTTAAAAATCATTGAAATAATGGCCGATAATGATATACTAAATGTGTTATATCTCTATCTATTTTCAGTACATAATTATTATAAGCAGTAATGTCTGTCCACAATTTTATGAGTCAATCAAACCCAAATAAATTGGGTTTAATCGTCTTAGACCGACATATTTACCTACATTTAAAAAAAACTATGGGTTCAATAATATTCTATTCAACGCATTTAATAAGAACATTTTAAGAAACACAAAGTCGTACGTTCCCACAATAAAAAAAAAACAACTAAAACCAACCTTTGGTACGAATATTTATCAAAAAAAATACACCAGTTCCAAAACTAACCCCCAAACTAATTGAAAACTTATCTTCAAACGTTACAAAAATAATCTCAAATATTATTTTCTTACAAAAGTTTAATAATACAAAAAAAAATTAAAACTTTTAAACATAAACAAAAATGTTAAAAAAAAACTTTTTTATATGAAATTCATTAAAATTAAATTCACCTAAAAAAAACAAAACAAAAAGCTCTTTTCCCTTATAGAAAAGTTACAACAACAACAGAAAAAAACTTATAACATAATAAAACACACAAACAAATAAAATAAATTTATGTAATTTAAATAATAAACGTAAATTATTATTATTATTAATATTTCATAAATAAAACCAAAAAAAACATTAAACAAGAATAAATATTATTATATTTAACAAAAAAAACTAAAAGTAAAAACATGAACAAAGATAAATCTTTACACTGCTAAAGATTAATTATTATAATTATTATTATTATGATTATTATTACTACAAACAAAAAAATTAACAAACAAAAAATGGAACAAAAAATTATTTAAATATTAAATGAAAAAACAAAAAAAAAGTAACAAACCAAAAAAAAAATAATAATAATGTTAATATTATGTATTTTAATATCTCGACATTAATCGAACGTCGAGAATCGACAATAAACTGTGAAAATATATTAAAAAAAAATTGATTTGCAATTGAGTTTTTAATTTAAGTTTTTTTGGTTGTAAAAAGGAAGAAATGGCGGATATTTAATAAGACAACAATAAGAGACATTAAAAATGGTAATAATGATCCAAGTAGAGATACTTTTTTCAATAGCCTTTTTTGACAGATCACGTGTGAGTCGTGTCATGCTGTCATGTTATTTTTGTTTAGTATTGTTTGGCATTTCATAATGGAAAGACTTACGCGTGAACAACGTTTACAAATTGCTCAACTTTATTATGAAAATTCACGTTCTGTGAGGAATGTGTTTCGTGCACTTCGCTCAACTTATGGTCAACATAATCGGCCTACTGAGCGTACTATTCGCAACACCATAACCCATTTTGAGACCCAGCATTCATTATTGGATAATATTCGACCGAATAGACCACGTCCAGCACGCTGTGAAGAAAATATAGCTGCCGTAGCTGAGAGTGTACACGAAGACCGTAGAGAGTCGATTCGGCGCCGTTCGCAGCAACTCGGACTGACGTATGGAACGACTTGGCGCATTTTACGTCAAGATCTTAAATTGAAAGCTTACAAAATACAGCTTGTGCAACAACTGAAGCCGCTCGACCTTCCCAAGCGACATCGCTTCGCTCTAAGGGCTCTTGAAAAGTTCCAAGAAGATCCGACGTTTTCGAGGCAAATTTTGTTTAGCGATGAGGCCCATTTCTGACTCAATCTGTATGTAAACAAACAAAATTGCCGCATTTGGGACGAAGAGCAACCTGAAGAGATTGAAGAACTGCCACTTCATCCAGAAAAACAACGGTTTGGTGTGGTTTGTGGGCCGGTGGAATCATCGGTCCATATTTCTTTAAAAATTATGCCGGTGCGAACGTAACCGTCAATGGCGACCGTTATCGTGCCATGATAACCGACTATTTGATGCCTGAAATTGAAGCTCGTGATCTCGGCGACATTTGGTTTCAGCAAGACGGCGCCACTTCCCACACATCGCATCAATCAATGGACTTATTGAGAGAACATTTCGGTGAGCACATAATTTCACGTTTTGGGCCGGTCGATTGGCCACCAAGATCGTGTGACTTTTACTTTTACTTTTACACCGTTAGACTTTTTCCTGTGGGGATATGTAAAGTCAAAAGCTTATGCCGACAAACCCGCTTCGATTCAGGCCTTGGAGGAAAACATCACGCGTGTCATTCGCCAGTAACCAGTCGAAATGCTCGAACGAGTGATCGAAAATTGGACTCAACGGATGGACCATCTGCGACGTAGCAACGGCCAACATTTGATAGACATAATCTTCAAAAAATAAATGCCAAAGAATGTTCTTTCAAATGATAATAAACATTCTCCATTAAATTTAAATTTTCTGTGTTTTTTTTCTTTAAAAAAGTAGGGAACCTCGAAATGGATCACCCATTATGTGGGCTAGATGATTTATTTCATCTGACAATCTTTCAATGTCAAATTTCCTGTTCACATGGTTAAAAGAGTTTTTTTTTTTTTAAAAACGCTTGGCCTGACAATGCTTTTCTGACAACAATTTTGGAGTAAAAATTGTTAGTTTAAACGGATAAGAGAAAATTGTCAGATACTTTGTCAGACATAATATTTGAGAGATTGGCTGGACCTCCGGCAGAAGGGTGGATTTCTCCTTAGATTGGAAGCTAAGGAGTTGAAATTTCTAAAAATATAGACAATATCTTTGCTTAAAAAAAGCTGCAAACGAATTTTAAGATAGAGGTTGCACTGTGGAGAGCTAATATCTTGACCTGCTACTTACATATGGCGTACAAATTGTAGACATCTGACATGAAAACAGAAAACTTTATCAACCAGCTGATGATTAGCAGTAACGACTCCTAGTGGCGACATGTGATTGGGGCTTGGTATCCTCACCGTAGAATGTCTACAAACGTGACCTTTCACTTGACACTAAGACATGAGGACGATCTGTTTCCAGATGGCAGATGGCAAGAAATCCCAAAACGGAGACAATGAAGACGTCATAGTCCCAGTGAACACAGCTTATACAAGTCGATATATGTATTTTAACAACATGTCTGTCAGACCCATTGAACAAAGATGGTGGCGGATGACCTGAACGTCCAATATGGGAAGTAGATACTGACTGGGGTTGTGTAATAAATAGAATGGATGCCAGTTTCAATGCTGTCGTGTCAGGGAAAATTTTTTAACACCGGTCAGGTCAATAGTTATTGACTTTAAGATGGTTAACGACTTGCTATGATCCGCGTCTAAGCAATCATCTTCAAGGTGGCGCAAAAGTAATCCTCCTATCAGAAAATGCTATAAATTTTGCGATTGGCCCCTAATGTCAGTTCTGTTTTGACATTTGTGTAGTAAACACATGCGAAATACACGTTAATAAACAATGTTACGCTACACTGCTCCAGAACGCGGAATATTGGTGACTATTTATTTGAGCAATAATCTGTCGGTGACTTTGGCACAACGTGAATTTCCTCGCAGATTTCCTAGCCGTCCAACGCCTACTGGTGAAACACTGCGACGTTTAGCCGCTCGCCTCGAAGAGACTGGCACAACACGAGATGCTGCCAGGCGTGGCAGACCCCTGAGTAGCCGTTCTGCAGAGAATATTGCTGCTGTAGCCGAAGATGTCATGGAAGCGCAGTCGACATCGACCAGACGACGTGCCACGCAAATGGGTATCAGTCGAAGGTCTTTACAGCGAATTTTGGTACAAGTTTTGAAGATGTTTCCGAACAAAGTCCAGACGGTGCATCAGCTGTTAGCTGCTGACCGCCAATCGCGTCTAACATACGCTCAGGACATCCTTAATCGCCACCAAGAGGAAAATGATTTTTCCTCAAAAATAATCATGAGTGATGAGGCCCATTTCCATCTTAGCGGGTACGTAAATAAGCAAAATTTACGCTTCTGGGGCACTGACAATCCGCGTGTAACCCACGAAGAGCCATTACACCCGCTCAAAGTCACTGTATGGTGTGCTGTTTTCCCTGGAGGAGTCATCGGACCTTTTTTCTTCGAAGACGTCGCGGGCCAAACGGTTATTGTGAATGGTGAGCGCTACAGAGCAATGATCAACGAGTTCTTTTTGCCGCAACTTGATGAATTGGGATTGGAAAACATGTGGTTCCAACAGGACGGTGCAACGGCACACACTGCACGTGCCACAACCGATATGCTGAAGGATGCATTTCCCGGGCGCCTAATCTCCCGTTTTGGCGATTTGCACTGGCCAGCAAGATCGCCTGATTTGACCGCTCCAGACTTCTTTTTGTGGGGCTTTTGAAGTCGCGGGTTTATGTCAACAAGCCTCAGACTCTTGCAGCTCTTAAAGACAAAATCCGTCAAGAATGTGAGGACCTATCGCCGGAAATTTTGGCCAAAGTGATGGAAAATGCCATAAAAAGGGCTCAAATGACAATCAACTGTGGCGGCGGCCATTTACATGACATCATATTCTCGACTTGATGAAAAAAAAATTAAAAGACCAAATAAAAATAATCCACAAGAAGAATCAAAGTTTTTCTTTTTTTTTAAATTACAGCCAAAAAACATCGGAAGGTTATTTTTGCGCCACCTTGTACAATATATGACCCATACTGAACTATCGACTGGACTAGTACCAAATACCTTGGGGTGATAACAGGAGTAAGGGAACCTATCAACAAACCTCAACAGGCGGCTGTGGAAGAATTCCCAAGATTGAGTAAGCGGTTGCGTCTACAGTCCCAGTTATAGAATGGACAAAGTAAATAACCTATGTGAGCTTTTCGGAAAGAAGAAGAAGAAAAGCGTGAGAGGATACAGAGGTGCTCCACTACAGCAAAGCTGTTCGCAAGTTTTACCAAAGTGTAAGCCCTCTTAAACGTCCAATGCGGAGTTTTATGGCCCAGGGGTATGTCGCTTTACATCTCGTATAATTCGTGGTTGAATCTTTGTCTCCATAGCCCGCCACCGCAAACGGGACCGAAGATTTTTTAAAGAGTTTTTCAATCTAATCGACCAAGGATTTCTTCATCCGCTTTAGATACGGTCCATGCTTCAGCGCCGTAGAGCAGGACTGGTATGATCAGGGTCTTATATAAGATCTCCTTAGTAGTTCGAGTTACGGCCTTACTACTAAATTGCCTTCTTAGCCCGAAGAAACAGCGTCAGGCAGAATGAACCATTCAATATTAGCGACGACATCGAAAGCTACCAACCACCTGACCTTAGTCAAGTGAGGATAGCAATATTTTTATTTAAGCTTAACAAGGCTTTCGGAAATGACGTTTATAATGAGCTTTATAAAGCTAGCGAAGATGATCTGGTATTGATATTTGTTACGATGAACGAAACCACAGCATTGTTAGCCCGATCTTAATAAAAGGAGACCCTCTGAACTGCGCCAACTACACATACGACCTATACAGTGGCATGTCTAGTTTTGGTATACCGCCCAAACTCGTCCGTCAGTTAAGATTAACGATAGAGAATTCTCGCACCCCATCACCGAAACATTTGATACTAAAAAAGTATTTAGACAAGGCGATGCGCTATCATGCGACTTCTTTAATCTGATCCTTAAGAGGATTTTGCAAAACGCCAGAGGCACAATTTTCCAAAAATCGGTGCAACTACTAGCATACGCCGACATTATTGACAGGATTGGTAGGAATCAACGTGATGTCAAGGCCAAGTTTGCAAGTATCGAAAATGGGTTTAGCAGTAAATGAGGGACAGGACGTCACCATTGGGAGATATAAAATTGAGGTATGCAAGACTTTGTCTACCTCGGCTCCGCTATTAACTCTGACAACAACATCTCGTCAGAAATCAAACGAAGAATTACTCTTGCCAAGCGCTGTTTCTTCGGGCTAGGAAGGCAAGTTAGTAGTAAAGCCCACACTGGAACTACTAAGGAGATCCTATATAAGACCCTGATCATCCCAGTCCTGCTGGACTCCCGCTGTCAGGTAGACCAATCCATTCAATGTTGGTGGCGACCATTCAATAATGTTTATGATGGCTAGGACATGTAGAACGAATGGAAACCAATACTCCGGATCGCAGAGTCTTCGACTTAAGTGGCGCGCACAAGTTGAAACCAATTTCAACCAACTTGATGTGCGCAGCTGGAGGCTAAGGTTAGCTAAGGACCGGGATAATTGGAGAGGAATGTTGCATGAGGCCCAAGTTCATTCTGGAACAAAGGCACGACCGCAACCTTCGTTTTTCCGAGCACGGAAAAAACAAGAGAGTTGATTGGACCTAGTTTGGCCATGGCCTTCGGACAAAACTCAAAACCACTCGAGAAACAAACGCCCTTGTTATCGAAGAACTGGAGGCAAAAGCGCAGACTTTTGAGAATGCGATGAACATTACATACAGTCTCGTGTCCAGTTAAGCGAAGCAAAATAACACTTCCCCCGTTTTGGAATGAAGATCTTCCCAATCTCACACATATGACCAAATCGATCTTCAATATCTGCCACAAACACAACTTCAAGCAGCCTTATAAGGACTGTTTAAGTCTGTACAAGAAAGGCATAAAAAAAAACTTCCAAAAGGGAGTCCTGAATGGATTATTGCCATTCTATTGAAACCCTCAAGGACTCCGATAGGCTAAGCTAAATTCTGTCTAAATAACACTCTAACTATTCTTTTCTGAGAAGGTCAGATGAAGGGTGGACAGAATCCTCTGCGGAAACCCTAGAACTCTTGTTAAACACATACTTTCCCGGATGCAGTGATACTAGTACTGAACCTCGGCAAGTACAAACTGCACCACACAGCAATATCAATTCAAAAATTCCCGATGAAAAGATTTCCTGGGCTATTAACTGCTTTTCTCCTTTTAAATCTCCGGGACCTGACGGCAAACTGCCAGTTATGCTATACAGAGAAAGCGAGAACTTACAGTGCCAACGCTGTAGACAATTTCTAGAAGCTGCTTAATACTTAACCACGTACCTTAGTCGTAGAGACTCGCTCGAGTGGTATTTATACCGAACGTAGGCAAACTCGACCACGAGACCTCGAAGAACTAAAGACCAATCAGTCTAACCTCCTTTGTACTAAAAACCCTGGAGCGAGTTCTAGACATCCATATGCGAAGTTTTCTAAAAAAAATATTCGCTAATCAAATCACAGCATGCCCACCTCAAGGGGAGATCAACGGAAACGAGGAAGCGCGGAAAATCGAAAAATCCTTACACTCTAGTCTCCTTCTTAGATATAGAGGGAGCTTTCAACAACGTCCTCCTCACTTGAGCTATTATTGAATGTCTGATTGAGCTAGGTATAGAGGAATCTATTAGCCAATGGATTGTCTCTATTCTCGGAAGAAGAATTATCCAGGAAACACAGGGAAATAGCTACTTAGTCAAATTTTCCCATAGAGGAGCGCCACAGGGTGGCGTCATCACTTCTCTACTCTGGCTTATGGTAATGAACAAAATTCTAGTTAAATTAGACTAGGAATGGGTAAAAGTTGTCACGTGCGCGGATGACGTGGTGATACTAGAGTCAGAAAAATTCCCCTTCGTGATAAGTCTACATAACACCTATACTAAGCTTCAAGAAAGACTTTCACTTTTCGGTAAGATATGACATCAAATCATGAGTGGACCTGTTGCTACGAAAACCATATTGTCGGTCATTGAGGAGTTTTCGTGATTCAAGATATTTCATAAGCTGACGGTTTATCAGCGTTTCCATGACCTTAGAAAGAAGGGAGGTAAGTGCAATTGGTCGGTAGTTGGAGAGAGAAGAAGATTCGCCTTTTTTGGGGACGGGCTGTACAAATGCAGTTTTCCATCGACTCGGAAAGAGTCCTGATGAATAGGACAGATGGAAAAGCTTACGCAGTGGTTTTGCCAGCGTTGAAGAACACCTCTTCAGAATTATGGGGAAGATAACATCTGGACCAGACGATTTGTGTATGTCAAGATCGATTAATACTCTTGCGACTGTACGAGTACGAAAGTGGATTGGTCCCATAGAATGTTCTACGTTCTCTAGTACTGGGCACAATCTGGCAGCTTTGAATTGGCTGCAAAATGAGCAGCGAGCAGATTGGCTTTGTCTAGAGAGGTGACAGCTGGAGTGTCATTGTAAATGAGCGTTGGGATGGAAGATGAGGTCGAATTCTTAATGTTTTTTACAAACGACCAAAAGTTTTTACTAACCTTGGGACATAGTAGAATTATTTGCCTCAACTTTTGGTCGTAGAAGAATTCGACACGCTTAATGTGGGCATTGCAGTCATTTCTGGCTCGTTTGAATTTTAAACGGTTTTCCTCAGTTGGGTTGGCTTTATATGACCGAAAACATAACCCCTTTACAGCTCCAGTCATACCACCCGTTTACCTTCGGTGTGATACTCTTTATCCGGTGAGGGATACAGGATTTCATACCCAGGAGAATGGTGTTAGTTATCGCATCAGCCGTAGCATCCACGTCATTATGGAGGAAGCATAATGACCAGTCAAAATTCTTAAAGAAACCGTTAAGAGCTTCCCAGTTGGCTTTCTCGTAATGCCAAACAGTTCTTTTAGGAATTTGTTCTTTAACTATGTGGTTGGAGTACGAGAAATTAGCTGATACGATACAGTGGTCTGACGTGCCTAGAGGCGATAATACATTTTGTGGTGTGTTTGTCGGGGTGAGATGTTAAAAACAAGTCCAGGGTGTTGGCTCATTTAAAAGCTGAGTTAAGTTGTTAATGTCAGCAAAGATCTCGACATACCTTCCTTCGGGTGTTGACTGTCCAGAATGTCGAAGCCACGAAGAATTTTGTACATTGAAATCGCCCGTAATGACGATTTCAGTGCGAGGGTGTAGGGATTCTTGAGATGGAGTCAGATAGCACATCAAACTCGTTTAAAGTAGATTTGCTATCCTAAGTTTGGGCTTCTATAAATGAAACAGTAGTGAAGTAATTGCCTACGGACATGGAATTTCAGCCATATAAAATTAAATTCCGGATTGGAACATTGGCCGTATTGCTGTTGAAATCGGTAGGCTACATCACTACGTATATAAATGGCGAGGCCGCGATGAGAAAAGAATAATGGCACTAAGTTTTATACAGGTAGACTAAGATCTGAAGTATCAGAGTTTTCAGGTGCCGTGACATAAGACCATATCTCAAAATATGGCCTTATGACGCTTTCGCAAAGTGTCGTAAAGCCATATTTCGAGGTATGGCTTTATGTCGCTTTCCAAAAGCGGCATAAGACCATATTAATTTGAGACATAAGACCATATGTTTTTTTTTTATTTTTTCAATAACAAAAACCCGTTTTGACCGTTGGAAATATGATTATGAATGACCCTGACCACTGGTAATTGCATGTAACAACTTTGCGCGCTTCTCATTCGTATATCGTGACTCAAACACAACGTGGTTCCTACGATGGGAAACTCTTCCGATTTAATTTACAGTTTCGAATATTGCGAAGGTCTTAGAAGAGGCAGTAACCTACTTTATATTCCGGAGATTAAGCATCTTTATAAATTTAAATACAACGCAAAATTATCGAAACGTTACGTATGCTACAATAAAACATGTAGTGCCAGTGCAGTTGTAGATTTTCTAAATCAGAATCTTGTCCGGATCCCTAAATCTAGTGCCACGCATAACCATACAACCAACGAAAATCTAAGGAAAAAAATGAAAGACATTTCTGATATAAAAATAGAGTGTGCAAATGTCTCACTTAAAAGAAGTGGCATTCGCGAAGTATTCAATGAAGTGTGTGCAAGGGATAATGAAAATCCTTCACAGGTAAGATAACAAATATGTCGTTAAAATAGGTAGTCATTTTAGGTATAAATATGTTTAAGTGCAACTTCTCTTAAAACCTGTTTCTAATATGCGGCTAATTTATAATTAGGTTCCATTTGGTAAATTACGGAGGCAGCTCATCCGGATACGGAATGAATCGTTTCCAAAAGCTCCCGTTAATGCGAAAGAGGTATCGGACCTATTTAAAACCGAAACTGTAATGGGTAGTTTTGGTATGTCGCGATATCAAAATGCGGAACCTTTTTATAGGAACACTGTCATTGAAAAAGGTTTTTGCTATACAGTGTTTTTATCGCCAACAATCGCAGCAGCCATTCAAAATTTACCTAAAGAATCCTCCCGAAACTATCTTTTGGATGGCACTTTCAGTGTTGTGCCATCTTGCGGTTATAAGCAACTACTGATTGTACATTTTTCACATAACAACCATGTAAGTTACCACTATTTTTTTGTGTTGTGAACGTTTGTTTCAGTTTTTGAGCATTAGATAAAGTAATAGTGAAAAATTCGCGCGAATTTTATATAAACCTAATGTCTAATTTGAGAATCTAAGCTTCAGTTTTTGAGCATTCGAAAGAAAGAACTATATAAAGAACAACAATCCAATTCTATGCCCAATTTGTAGACAAATTGTCGCAAATAGCACAACTATATTCTGTTAAGTGTTTAAACATTTTTTCTTTTCATTTGATTGAACATAATTGTATTTATAGAAAAATAAATATTTACAGTTCTTATAATAATTTTGAGCTTTTAAATCTTTGAATCCTTAATAATTTTGAGCTTTGAAAGATGACATTTTATCAGGTAAGGGTTAAAAATCCATTTGAAAGTGACATAAAGCCATAATGGTCTTATGACGCTTTCGCAAAGTGTCGTAAAGCCATATTTCGAGGTATGGCTTTATGTCGCTTTCGAAAAGCAATATTTTGAGAAATGGTCTTATGTCACATGGCCTTATGTCACGGCACCGAGTTTTCACCCACCTGTGTTTCACAAAGCGCCAAAACAGCTGGTTTATATTTCGAAATGTGGACGTAAGCCGAAAAGAGATTCGACCTTAACCCACGAATATTGCTAACGTCTACTCTAAAATTCCTATCCATTACACTTATCAAAAATATATAAAACACAACTCCGACGCCAACTAAGCAAAGCCGTGAAGTGAAAATGTAGCTCTGCTTACGTTAGTAAGTCCCTGTTCATATAGAGAAAGATTTTGATGGGGGGAAATTCGCCTAAAGAGGGACTTGTCAAAAATAACTGGTCTATAATTTTCCATAAGAGGGGCATAGCTACCCTAAAAAAACATACCGAACAAAATGGCGTATATTTGCCTTAAATTAGAGCACCCCTACCATTCTAAATAAGTCCTTCAATTTCATGCAAAGATAATTGTTTTCCTTTTACTAGACCTAGCAATACATATAACAATCACCTACGAAAAAAATTCAGAAATGATAGATAGCCTTAAAAAAATTTGATGATGGGTTTCGATTTTTTTTTTTAAGATTTGTGTCGGTAGTCACCTAACATACCCTACCCAGCGATAGGTATACCTAACCGATTGTATGTGAAATTCAATCTGATTACATACTTCTGACTCAGAGTCCTCTTTATAGAAAATCACATAAATAAATCGATTGAGCATTCGTGGTGCTGATGACGTCGAACATGACACTTGGACTCCAATCGACAATGGGCACCCCACAAGCGAAATATATCGCCAGCAAATGAATTGAATTCTATCGCATATGGAAATTTATGTTTTTCTGTTTTTTTTTTTTTCATTTTTTTTATTGATAAGCAACATGTCGGGCTGTTCCATCTAGCGCCACCAACATTAGATACGAGTCGGCACAATCCCATCGCAGAGGCTATCTCTACGATGTCATATAAAACAATCTTCAACAGAACCATCTGTGAATGAAATATGCTTCCTAGCCGAATCAATTGATGTCTCTATGTTTGAGTGTTCCATTATTCGCCTAAGGTCTGGGACTGACTTTAGTCTTAGAGAGTCTTCGGTTCGGGTTAGTTCAAGTACTGCGATACGTGTGCTCATAAAAAAAGTGAATTCGTGTATCTTTTGGTAAAAGGAAGCAAACATTCTAAAAAAAATTTGTCAAAAAGTGTATAAATCTGATCTGAAAATGATATAAAAGCCGGTGTTTTATTTTACAAGTGAAAATGCATTTTTATTCGAAAATGTTCAGGTTGTCTGTGGCAATCATTTATTGTGGATTACTTGTTCGAGGTCAATATGCCGCTGAAAGTAAGTGCAGTTTTGAATTACAACCTCATTTGTGAACACCGACAGTATGTATCTGGGTTTTGGTATTTTCTGAGTCCGACATGGAAGTAAAGAATTTAAATTTAGAGCATTCTGGCGCATAGGAATAGTCAGGTCACATTGAGTTGAATTTAATTTGGGAACCATTTAGCGATACCCTTGTTGGTAAGGTCATCGAATTTTTCGGCGGTGATAAGAATAAGTAGAACACTTAAATCGGAAAAGGAAGCAATGAGACGTTTAGAAAAGAGACAATATGTGGCCTTCGAAAGATCTGGAGTGGATAGACAGAATATGTGTCGACTGCTCATTTTCACTCGAATGGTTTTGAGTGATTTTTTTTTTAGGCAATGCAGTCGATTTATGACACCTGAGTTAGTACATTCAATATTTTTAAGTTTTGCTGTAATACAAGGTTTTACAAAAGAAAATTTATATTTAGTGGGTCGATTAAACAAAAATTTAGCCATCTTTTGAAAAAATATTTTTTAATTATAAAAGTCAACAATTTGGGAATTTATTTCTTTAAAATAAGATTGTCCAGCACTCCTTTAGTCGCACTGTACAATCTCCTATGACGGCTTGGCAGGTAGACTCCGAGACGCCTGTCATTTCGTAATGAATACTTTCATTCCAATGTGTCAGGAAAGTCGGTTTATTGGAGTAAACTTTTGACTTGAGGTAACCCCACAAACAAAAAAAGCCCATAGGGGTTAAATTAGGATTGTTGTGGGGCGACTTTATCTCATCTATCCTGGAGATCAATTTACCTATCCTAGTTTGAAATGAACCTGGGCCTTAACCAGCATGACTCTCAAATTATCCCGGTCTTTAGCTAAAGCCTACAGTTATGCTCTTCAGGACTTCATCTACCACGTCCGACGTCTGGATGTGAATCAAAGACTCTGCTAGCCGGAGTATTCGCTCCTCATGCCCTCTCCATCTTAAAGGTCCAATGCGTAGTTTTTTTTTGACAAGAGGTAAGTCGCTCTTCAGTTCGTATAGTTCATGGTAAAATCTTCGTTTTCATAGGCTGTCAACGCAAACGGGACCGAAAATTGTTGGAAGAATTTTTCTCTAAAACAACCAAGAATTTCTTCATCTACTTTTGATACGATCCATGCTGCAGCGCCATAGTGCAGGACTGCTAGAATCAGGGTCTTATATAGGATCGCGTTCGATTGAGGGCTTTACTACTAAATTGCCTTCTTAGCCCGAAGAAACAGCGGTTGGCAATAGTAATTCTTCGTTTAATTTCTGACGAGATGTTGCTGTCAGAAATAATAGCGGAGCCGAGGTAGACAAAGTCCCGTACTACCTCAAAGTTATATCTGTCAATGGTGACGTTCTGTCCAAATTGTCAATATTTTGAGTCCTTTCGTGTCGACAGTGTATACTTGGCCTTACCTTGCTAAACCCATTTTTGCCGCTTCCTTCTCTATACTAGCAAACGTGGCTATGACATCACGTTTAGTCCTACCAATGATGTCCATATCGTCGGCGTATGCTAGTAGTTGCACCGATTTTTGGAAGATTGTGCCTCTGGTGTTGGCTTGGCATTTTTACCCAATCCTCTCAAGAATGATATTAAAAAAGTCACATTGCAGTGCGTCGTCTTGCCTAAATCCTTTTTTTGGAATTGAAGGTGAGGTCGTTTCCCACCCTGATGGAGCAGCGAGAATTCTCCATCGTAATCCTACACAAACGGACGAGTTTGGGTGGTGTACCAAAACTAGACATGGCTGTGTATAGTTCGTCTCTATAAATGCTGTCGTATGTGGCTTTGAAATTAATGAAAAGGTGGTGGGTTTTTTTTCCAGTATTTGCCGAATTGTAAAATTTGATCAAATGCGGACTTTTCAGGCCTAAAACGACACTCATTAGGTTCGATCAGGTTGTTGGAAAACGGTTTCAGGCATTCACATATTACGGCAGGTACTATCTTGAAGGCGATGTTCAGGAGACTTATGCCTCTGTAGAGGGTCTACATTTTTGTGGATCGGGCAACCGATGCTTAGGTTCCATTCTTCAGGCATACTTTCATCCGACCAGATTGGGCTTATGAGTTGGTGGATGTAACTTACCAAGTCATCTCCGCCGGCTTTATAAGGCTCGGCGGGAATGCGATCATTTAAGGCTGCCTTGTCAAGCTTGAGTTTAGATATTGCTATCGTCACTTCACTTAAGTCGGATAGTTGGTAGTTTTCGCTGTCGTCACCAATATTTAACAATTCGTTCTGCCTGACAGCGGGAGATTCTTCGTCATCGTCGTTAACAGTCTGGAGAAGTGATTCTTCCATATCCTCAGCATCGACTACGATATTTCACTTTTCATCCCGACAGGATTATGTGCAAGCCTTTATCCTTGGCTTTGACGTTCCTGGAGTGGCACCTCTCTCTTTCATTCTTTCTGAAAAGCCGGTGTTCTTCCCTTGTTCTCTGCCTATAGAGGTCAATGGCAGTACTCTCCTTCACCTGCAGCTTTGCCTTGTAGGCTTCGTTCTTAGCTGCGAGCATCTTTCGGCATTCTTCATCAAACCATAGGTTTCTTGCTGGTGGCCGCGAGAAACCTAGCACATCAGTTGCGGCTGATCTAATGGCTTGTTGGCATCGTTGCCATTGTTCTTCGACATTCGATGCTGGTGGTATGGTGTGAATCGAGAGGTTAAGGGATACGCGTTGCGCGAAGGCCTTTGCAGTCTTTCGACATTAATTTTTTCACAGTATTTCTGGTTTGTTGTGGGGTGGTGGTTACCTTGGCTATAACAATGTAGAGTCGAAAAATACTGAATGCGTGCTTCTTGTCTATAGCAATGTGATTAATTTAGTTGACTGTTCGTTGATCTGGAGACCGTTCGTTGATCTGTTCCCTTATGGATATCGAGGTGAGCTAAAGTGGCATTTCGTTCCGTAGCGAAGTTAATTTGCCTAACTCCATTGGCAGACGTGTTTTTCTGGAGGCTATGTTTTCCAACAATCATGCTAAAGATGTCTTCTCTTCCAACCTTTGCGTTCAAATCTCTCAGCACAATTTTAACATCGCACTTCGGCATTCGATCATAGGTTTTGTCAAGGAGTTCGTAGAAGCAATCTTTCGCTGTATCATCTTTTTCCTCCGTCGCGTCGGTTCGTGAGCGCATATAAGATTTATGTTGGCGAATTGGACCTTGATGCATATAACAAATCCACATCCCATCGAATTTTCTGGATGGCAGTAATGTCTGCATTGCAGCAGCTTAAGGCTTCCGCTAGTTATTCGCCTGCACCGCTCCAGTTAAATGTTCTCACATCCCAAGTGCAGATACGAACGTAGTTTTCCTTTTTTCGTTTTGCTTAGTCGTCAACAATAAGTCATCAGTCCTCTCAGAGGCTCTTGGTTTCTTCGTGACAATCATTTTCCGTGTGGGTAGTTAACCCAAAGCACAACCCCCAAACACTATATTTAATCTTATTTCCTGGGTGACTGTAATGTCTTCCGGATCAATACAAACCCGCGTGTAGTCGCTGATACTATTTAATTAAATGAAATCCGACAGTTGTTTGGCTGTAACTATCCTGTCGGGTTCTCTTACATTCCAAGATCTAGCATGTTCTTCAACAATAAAATCAGGATCTTGGTTACAATGTTCTGGTTTTGTAGGTGAGTAGTTAACTGAAAGCCGAAAGCCTAACCTGTAGAACAAGCCTTTGTTTTGTTAGAACAGAAGTCCTCATATTCTGCGCCATTTATAGGGATAGATATTATCTTTTAGGGTTTCTATTCAAGCCTTTCAAATCATGTTGGATGGGAACTGTATCCGATGGTATGGTAACCAATAATAGCAATAAGTATAAGTCCAAGTTAGAGCCCTGGATATAAAGGTTTTAGTGGCTTACAACGTTCTATAATATTAAAAAAATTGGTACTCTGTCATCTGACTTCAAAATTAGACTTGAGGGGTTTATCATAATTCGAAAACCCCATTTTTGCGTTAGTCTAAGGATGTGCTAACGAAATTCATAATTGGTAGGAATCGACCGAGCTAACATTAAGGCGGTGACTCAACCTTCAAAACTTTATCAAAAAATGCTTCTTGTTATATTCTAAAATCATAGCCCAACCCCATTTATCTATTTTCGAACACCTGGCTCGCCAAAAGTGGTTTCAAAGAGTAAAACAGAAGCTCGAATCAAATCCTAGAATTCGAAAGGATTCCGACAAGTGCGATAGTTTTTGGGAATGCTAACGCTGTGGCAATAATTTCAGCTTTTCATGAAGCGGTTATTTTAAGTTCAAAAATCGTATCCAAGGCCCATTTGGAATACCTATGTCGCTAAAAGTGGTTTCAAAGATTGCAACTGGAGGGGGTAGCAAAAATTTAGATGTAAATCCCAGTCTGCGAAGAATTCTAGAAAGGCTTCCAAGTCCATTAGTTGGCGACAAAGCTAACGTTGATGGGTATTTTTGGATGCACAACATTATAATGAAGAGGTCCTTGCAAATTTGAAAATCATATCCCAGCCCCATTTGTCTTATTCGGAACACCTAGATCTCAAAAGTGAATTCAAACCTTTTCAAGATCTTGCTGCTTTTCAAATAAAGGGAGCTTAAGGACGCACGCTATACTCAGGATCAAATTTTGAGCATCCACTTGCATCACAATGTGAAAACATTTTCTTAGGGTTATCTCAGCTAACCAAAGGTTCTTACATATTGTCCTTCAATTCAATTTAGTTCAAGACTATGACTACGAAGAATTCAGCCACCCTAGCCCGTGCAATGTTGGACGTCCCGATGATCCGGATCTCAACACCTTCGATTTGATCCGCAATTACAAACTCGACCAGTATCAACATCAATTCCAAAATGTCGAACGGGTCCATGGATCGAACGACCTTCAAACGGCCTACCACATCGAGGAGGAAACAAATATGACAATTTCATCGGTCCAAGCTTTTCCATTGGGCGTTCCATATGAGTTCTCCTTCGAGTGTACCTTTCGAACGCAAAGACCACCGATTCAGCCGTGGTACCTGTTTCAGCTGACGAACTACGAGTTTGAGTCACAACTGAGTGTGACCATGAATCCCATTTACCATACCATCGACTTTGCCTTGCCAATGTATGATGGATCGCTGAAGACGGTGTCCTTTAAGGAGTCAAAGGTATGAGGGGACTTTAATGGACCACTTGTTGGCTAAGCAACTTTTACTTCCCTAGGTCTTCGATGGACATTGGCACAAAGTCATGGTAGGCTTGACCCAAGACAGTGTCCGCATGTGGGTGGACTGTAAGCCGACTCGTGATGTAAACGGCAAAGAGAGTGTTCCGTTGGATGGTCGTGGAGCAATTGATGCTACGGATGGATACTTTACTTTGGCTACAGATGTTCGGACTGGCTCCACAGTCCCGGTAAGACTTAAATGTTTAAAGGAGTTCCAACATTTCTATGATAACCCTTACTAAAGATCGACGTACAATGGATGGTTCTCAGCTGTGATGCTGAAAAGCCAAATCGAACAACATGCGAAGAGCTACCAAAGTATGACTTAAAGTTTAAAGGACCTGACCCACCAGAAGAGAAATGGGAGGCAAGAAGGCCAATATATTCTTCATCTTCGGGTGGTAATCAAATTTGCCCGGAACAGTGTCCCGCAGGTCCACCAGGTAAACCCGGACGTGATGTAAGTTGAGTGGGGGTGATTGTAAAATCGCAGTTCTCTAAGGGGTGTCGCTTTAATAGGGCTACGCAGGTCCTCCAGGCCCACCAGGGCCACCAGGACGATCAACAAATTCAAACGGCTTTGGGCTTAATCCTGTTAAAGGGGAACGTGGTTTTGATGGTCTGCCCGGACGTCTGGGGCCGATGGGATACAAAGGCGAACGCGGGCAAAAGGGTGAACCTGGCGAAATAACAAGGTCCGGATTTATGCGTGAATTCGGACATCAGTTCTTCAATGAGAGCCGTGGGCAAAAGGGTGATAAAGGTGAACAGGGTATACCCGGATCACCGGGACTCCCAGGAACTCCAGGAACATCAGGCTCATTATTTAATGGGGCAACAATGGGACCTCCCGGAGCTCCTGGAATCATGGGGCCCGCTGGCTACCCAGTAAGTATTAAAATGCGCTTATTGATAAATTCTTGAGATTTCGATTTTTTTTAAGGGTTCCAAGGGTGAACCAGGTATTCCCGGTATGAATGGTCCTCAGGGTGAACGAGGATTTAACGGAGTGCGTGGGGAACAAGGATCACGTGGCTTAGAAGGGATGAGAGGTGTTCCCGGTGCGATCGGTCCAAAAGGGGAGAGGGGTGAAAACGGTCTACCAGGGCTTAAAGGAGAGCCTGGAAGTATTTCCGAATTTGGATTAATGGAAGAGTTGCAGCGGCGTATTGACAGCGCTAGTTTAGGTCTTATGGGTGAAAGAGGGCTACCGGGACCACCTGGTCCACCTGGACCGGTGGGTAGTCCAGGCAAGACTGTGGGGAATTTATTGTCTGGGTTGGAAAATGGACCGCCTGGTTTGGATGGAAAACCCGTAAGTTGATCACTAAATGCCAAGGGTTGGGTCGGTTTTTAAATTTAAATTTAAGGGTAACGATGGCTTGCCTGGTTTGCCAGGTGATCGTGGTACTGATGGTAGTCCCGGGCTTCCTGGGCCGCCTGGTATCCCTGGAATGCCTGGTAAAAATGGATATGATGGGGTTCCTGGTGCTCCTGGCCCGGCCGGTCCAACAGGACAGTGTGAATGTAATGACCGACCTAGCAGATACTTTGCGAGTAGTAACCCTGGCGCTCAAGGTAAGTTGTAATAGTATCCCTGAAGACTTAAAAAAATGTTGTACCTCCTTTTTTTTTCGACGATTAATAGGAGATCCAGGAAGAGATGGAGATAGGGGTTCTGAAGGTCCACCAGGTCCACCAGGTCCACAAGGCTTCCAGGGAACGCCAGGATATCCAGGGCCAGCCGGTCCTCCTGGACCTCCGGGCCCACCAGGTCCCGCCGGACTTACAGGAACTATTTCCCAAGACAACTATCGCTTTGAACAAAGTGAAATTCGAGACATTTGCATGGGCGTTGTAAGAGGTGGGTAGAACAGTTTTAGTTTCACTTGCCCTTCTTATCGTGACTATATCCTTACAGAGTACATTTCTGAGATCCGTTCGACTCTGGTTGGTCCTCCTGGACCAACTGGTAGGGGACGCGTAGGTAGAGCCGGTCCACCTGGTCCACAAGGCGCCAGAGGTATGAACACAATATCTACTTACAATTTCCCTTAACCAATCAATCGTTTTCACAGGCGATACCGGTTTGCGAGGACCACCCGGTGAAAGAGGCTTCCCTGGTATACCTGGAACTCCAGGCTCACAGGGGCCAACTGGACCTCCCGGTGCAGAAGGTCAAAAGGGAGATCAAGGCGAGGATGGAGTTGGTCGCGAAGGCCCACCCGGACCAAGAGGATCACCCGGATTAGATGGAGTTGGAACTGATGGCATACCCGGACGACCAGGTGATCGTGGTGAGACTGGAAGACCAGGTAAGATGTTTAGTTCTGCTGCAATCCCGGTTTTATATTAATGTTTGTGTCTCAATTTTCTTTGTGCCAAAAGGTGAGTCGGGTCCCCGTGGTCCACCGGGTCAACCAGGTGTTTGTCCAGATTGTTCATATGCAGCATATACAGCTGCGTATCCTTTGATGTATCAACAGCAGCAGTCTAAGGGACCGCAAAATTTTAAGGGCTAATATTAGTTCTATCAGATATGTTACTTAACTTAAAGAAAATCAGCGTTGAGCCTTAATAAATATGTTTAAGCAAGATTTTTGGAACTTTTAATTTTTTTTATAGTATTTGTACTGAGATGAGGTTTTTTTTTAAATTTTAAGAGTGGAAAAAGGCAGCGGAAATGAAATTTAAAGCTTTTGTCGCCTCCGTTATAATGAAGACAACCACGACTTGGGCAATTTTGAGGAGCGCATCTGTGACCAAAACTGGACTTCTTGTGTGGCTAGTCCATCGAACTGCTAGCAAATGCTTCCACCGATTTTGAGGATAGAAATAAAGCTACACAGGTCGAGTTGTTACCAAAAATACGGATTCAAATCAGAAATACATATTTTGAGATATTTGTGTCAAAGAGAGACTTAGACCGACATGGTACTGACGAACATGGAGTTACTGACCCGACGACGTACTCTTACGATTTTATGGGGTTCAGCCCAGACGACCTGACAAAGAACCGAAAAAAAAATAAGGCACTTGACTCGACAGAACTGAATGTAGCTCCTCCTATGGAGATGATTCAAGAAGAATCTGGGAGTGAGCAAAGAGCCTTTTCATTATATTATGAGGACATGTTACAAGACGCAACCAGACAAACATTGACGAATAAACGCAGACCGATGAAACGACAATACGCAACGGAAAACAGAACGGATACCAAGCCAGCTTGGAGAACTCTTTTGCAGCTCTAAGAGATTCAACTAATGTTACTTACAGACAAAATACAATGACTCGAGACAATTACTATGCGCTGACCAGACTTGACACTAGGACAGACCAAAATTTCAACGGGGACATAAGTAGACGTAGCGAGATACCTATACTCAAATGGGGGGAATATCGACGGAACATCGAAAACAATGTGCGTCGAAAGTATTATTTTTCGTGTGGAGACTCTGCGAACAAATTGGGTAAATCTGACTGCCAGCTTTTTGACCAGGTTTACCATATTTTGTCAGGCCAGTCGCAAAATGGCGGTTTCTCGAGCTGCATTATCACGACCTCGAGGACGACCTCTTAAAGCAGTTCAAAAATAATAAAAGAACCATGAGATTCTGAGAGCAATCATGGACCGTAAACAGCAACCTCAAGATTCTTACGACGACTTCTAATCGGACATACGAACTGACGAACCGACCTCACGAACTGGACTTGATTGTGACATACTAAGACCAAATATTAAAGACCGCATAGCGAATTTTATCTTCGCGAAGATCGGAACCGATCGAAGCTTCGGTTGTTCGATCATGTTGATACTAGACCTGTGCGAACACTTCAGGAGGGCAACGATTCCGACAAATTGAGGAAATTGACGACAACAGTACAAGAAACAACTTCGAACTTGCAACTCTGCAACAACGCAGAACAAAACGAAACACAAACTACTTAACAACTGACAAACCTAGTCGAACATAACGAACGAATACTAACAAAACAGACATGTACATGAAAGCGACACCAACTACTACAGTGTCACCGGAATGTCCTTCAAACGTTTACACGATAACATGTTTTAGTTGCGGCCAGGAAAACCAGAGCTTGTCTGAAATGCGAGGAAAACTCGAATGTCAGCGGGGCCCGTATCCTAGGGGTATCTAATAAATTGGAACTGGCCCTCTAGCTTGGTGGTTGTGCTTTGGTTTAACTATCCGCCCATTAAAAGAAATCTATTGTTACGAGCAACCAATAGACTCGGAAAGGAGTGATTTTATTGTTGACCATCCTGCCAAACGAAAAAGGACAACGACGTTCTTATATGCACCTGGAATGTAAGAATATTAAACCGAGAGGTGCAGGCGAACAACTAGCGGAAGCCCTAAACTGCTACAAAGCAGACATAACTGGCATCCAGGAAATACGATGGGATGGAACGGGCAAAAAGAGAATGAAAAACTGTGACATCTACTACGGACCGTGTTATAGTGAGAAGAAACAGCGACTATTCGGATGCGGATTTGTTATAAGTGCCAGACTTAGGCAAGAAGTCTTATGTTTCCAAGACATTAGCGAACGCATAGTAACAATCCGCATCAAGGCCAAATTCGCCAACATAAGCCTCATATGCGCTCACGCTCTGACTGAAAAAAAGATGATATAGGTAAGGATTGCTTCTACGAGCTCCTTGACAAAACCTATGTGCGACTACCTAAGTACGACCGTACAAGCTAAAGGTGGGAAGAGAAGACATCATTAGCAGTATTGTCGGAAAATATAGCCTACACGACAACATGTCTGGTGGCGGACTAAGGCTTATTGACTTCGCTACGGAACGAAATGCAACTATAGCCAGCACACGGTTTTCTCACCTCGATATCCATAAGGGGACATGGCGCTATCCAGATCAACGAACAGTCAACCAAATTGATCATATTGCGATAGACAAGAGGCACGCATCCAGTATTTTGGATGTTCGAACATTCCGAGGGGCTAACATCGACTCGAACCACTACCTTGTTGCAGCCAAGGTAAGGATGCGGATATCTACCACCCCACAACAAGCCAGAAATACTGTGAAAAAATTTAATGTCGAGGACTGCAATCGCTAGAGACCTCTCGATTCACACCATACCACCAGTATCTAATGTCTAATTCTAGGTTTCTCGCGGCCACCAGCAAGAAACCCCTGGTTTGATGCGGAATGCCGACAGATGCTCGCAGCCAAGAACGAGGCCTACAAGGCTAAGCTGCAGGTGAAGACACGAGCTGCCATTACACCCTTATGGGCAAAGAAGAAGGCAAGAACATCGGCTTTTCAGAAAGAAGAAAAAAGAGGAAGAAAAGCGCGCGATCGAGGATATAGAGGAACGATGTTCCCAAGTTTTACCTCTTTCTTCCTCTTTTTTCTTCTTTCTGAAAAGCCGATGTTCTTGCCTTCTTCTTTGACCATAAGGGTGTAATGGCAGCTCGTGTCTTCACCTGCAGCTTAGCCTTGTAGGCCTCGTTCTTGGCTGCGAGCATCTGTCGGCATTCCGCATCAAACCAGGGGTTTCTTGCTGGTGGCCGCGAGAAACCTAGAATTAGACATTAGATACTGGTGGTATGGTGTGAATCGAGAGGTCTCTAGCGATTGCAGTCCTCTCCAAGTTTTATCAAAGCCAAGGATACAAGGCTCGAACAGAATCCTGTCGAGAAGAACAAGGAAATATCGTAGTTGAGACCAAGTCGATGCTGAGGATATTGAAGAACCACTTTTGCAAACTGTTTAACGACGATGACGAAGAATCTCCAGCTGTCAGGCAGAACGAACCATTTAATATTGGCAACGGCAGCGAAAACTGCCAACCATCCGACCTAAGTGAAGTGAGGATAGCAATATCTAACTTACTTACTTAAGTGGCGCTACAGTCCGGAATGAACCTGGGCCTCAACCAACATGCCTCTCCAATTAGCCCGGTCCTTAGCTAACTGCCTCCAGCTGCGCACTCCAAGTTGGTTGAGGTCGGTTTCTACTTCTGCGCGCTACTTAAGGCGAGGTCTTCCTCTACTGCGTCCGACGTCTGGCTGGGAATCGAAGACTCTGCGAGCCGGAGTATTGGTGTCCATTCTTTCTACATGTCCTAGCCATCTTAAACGTCCAATGCGGAGTTTTTTGACCAGGGGCATGTCGCTGTATAGTTCTTGGTTGAATCTTCGTCTCCATAACCCGTCAACGCAAACGGGACCGAAGATTTTTCGAAGAATTTTCCGCTCGAATCGACCAAGGATTTCTTCATCCGCTTTTGATACGGTCCATGCTTCAGCGCCGTAGAGCAGGACTGGGATGATCAGGGTCTTATATAGGATCTCCTTAGTAGTTCGAGTGAGGGCTTTACTACTAAATTGCCTTCTTAGCCCGAAGAAACAGCGGTTGGCAAGAGTAATTCTTCGTTCGATTTCTGACGAGATGTTGTTGTCAGAGATAATAGCGGAGCCGAGGTAGACAAAGTCCTGTACTACCTCAAAGATATATCTGTCAATGGTGACGTTCTGTCCAATTCGTCGATGTTGTGAGTACTTTCGTGATGACAGCATATACTTAGTCTTACCCTCATTTACTGCTAAACCCATTTTCGCCGCTTCCTTCTCTATACTAGCAAACCTGGCTATGACATCATGTTGAGTCCTACCAATGATGTCAATATCGTCAGCGTATGCTAGTAGTTGCACCGACTTTTGGAAAATTGTGCCTCTGGTGTTGGCTTTGGAGTTTTGCACAATCCTCTCAAGAATCAGATTAAAGAAGTCACATGACAGCGCATCGCCTTGCCTAAATCCTTTTTTGGTATCGAATGTGTCGGTGAGGTCGTTTCCGACCCTGATGGAGCAGCGAAAATTCTCTTTCGTCATCCTACACAAACGGACGAGTTTGGGCGGTATACCAAAACTAGACATGGCTCTGTACAGTTCGTCTCTATAAATGCTGTCATATGCGGCTTTGAAATCGATGAATAGGTGAAGGGTATCGATTTGGACTTCCTGAGTTTTTTCCAGGATCTGCCGAAATGTGAAAATTTGATCGGTTGTGGACTTTCCTGGCCTAAAACCACACTGATAAGGGCCAATCAGGTTGTTGGTAAACGGTTTCAGGCGTTCACATACTACGGCAAATAGGATCTTGTAGGCGATGTTGAGGAGACTTATGTCTCTGTAGTTGGCGCAGTTCAGAGGGTCTCCTTTTTTGTGGATCGGGCAAACGATGCTGAGGTTCCATTCTTCAGGCATACTTTCATCCGACCAGATTTGGCTTATGAGTTGGTGGATGTCATCTCCGCCAGTTTTATAAAGCTCAGCGGGAAGGCTGTCTTTCCAGCAGTTTAAGTTTAGATATTGCTATCCTCACTTCACTCAGGTCGGGTGGTTGGCAGTTTTCGCTGTCGTTGCCAATATTGAATGTTTCGTTCTGCCTGACAGCGGAATGTTGTTCGTCATCGCCGTTTAACAGTCTGCAGAAGTGATTCTTCCATATCCTCAGCATCGACTGTGTCTCAACTACGATATTTCCTTGTTCATCTCGACAGGATTCTGTTCGACCTTGTTCGTTGTGCGAAGGTCTTGGCGGTCTCTTGCGATTGCAGTCTTCCGACATTAAATTTTTTCACAGTATTTCTGGATTGTTGTGGCGTGGTGGATATCCGCATTCTTACCTTGGCTGCTACAAGGTAGTGATCCGAGTCGATGTTAGCTCCTCGGAATGTTCGGACATCCAAAATACTGGATGCGTGCCTCTTATCTATCGCTGCCTCTTATCTATGTGATCAATTTGGTTGACTGTTCGTTGATCGGGAGACCGCCATGTCCCCTTATGGATATCGAGGTGAGGAAACCGTGTGCTGGCTATAGTGACATTTCGTTCCGTAGCGAATTCAATTAGCCTATATCAGTTGCCAGACGTGCTGTCGTGTAGGCTATATTTTCCGACAATCATGCTAAAGATGTCTTCTTTTCCCACCTTTGCGTTCAAATCTCCCAGCACGATTTTATCATCGTACTTAGGTAGTCGCTCATAGGTTTTGTCAAGGAGCTCGTAGAAGCAATCCTTAGCTATATCATCTTTTTCTTCCGTCGGAGCGTGAGCGCATGTAATGCTTATGTTGGCGAATTTGGCCTTGATGCGGATTGTTACTATGTCTTGGAAACATAAGACTTCTTGCCTAAGTCTGGCACTTATAACAAATCCGCATCCGAATAGTCGCTGTTTCTGCTCACTATAACACGGTCCGTAGTAGATGTCACAGTTTTTCATCCTCTTTTTGCCCGGCCCATCCCATCGTATTTCCTGGATGACAGTAATGTCTGCTTTGTAGCAGTTTAGGGCTTCCGCTAGTTGTTCGCCTGCACCTCTCCTGTTTAATGTTCTCACATTCCAGGTGCAGATACGAACGTCGTTGTCCTTTTTTCGTTTAGCAGGGTCGTCAACAATAAAATCAGTCCTTTCCGAGGCTATTGGTTGTTTCGTAACAATATTTTTTTCTGTGGGTGGGTAGTTAACCCAAAGCACAACCCCAACCTGGAGGGCCAGTTCCAATTTATTAGATTCCCCTAGGACACGGGGCCATCAGTATCCACTACGGGATTGAGCGCTGCCGTTGGCCTTTCGGTTCATCCGCCACCACCTCTGTTCAAGGGGCCTGACTAACCCTTGAAATTCCTAGACAACCTGTTGTCCGAATATGTCAAAGCAGTTCATCTAGGTTCGCCTGGGACAGCAGGCCGGGTATTCATCCATGCCATTCTCACCAGGGTGTTTATAGTGTTGCTGTTTTTCGTCGTGTTATCAACACTCGCACTTATCGTTTAGCAAGTCAAATCCGGTTGGATGAGACCAGGGGGCCAACTCTGTACTCCGATTCTACAATAAAAATGTTCGAATTCGCAAAATTGGAACTCTCTAATTCTTTAAGAACGTTCAAAAAACGAAAATCGAACAGCTCTAGTAATGCCAACCATGTTTATTTATTTTTCGCGCATTTGGAGAGCCACCGAATTCGAAAGTAGATGTCAAAACCATTCGAATGCGGACAAAATCATTCTATATCAAATGTGTTTGCTAGCAGGACAAAGAAAATATTTTGTTTTTTAAAATGTAAGTAAAATAACATAATAAATTGATATATTTATTGATATTTAGTGAATAATCCATTACCATGTAATAGGGAATCATTAAAAACAAATACGAAGCCGTGCCAATTCGACATCCTTGTCAGTTATATGACGAAACATCCAGATTTATCCAAAGGGTACTTAAAAATTCAAAATTCTAATTCAAACCAAGGGTGTTCACGTTTGTGGATTGTTCACGTTTTGGAACAGTGAAATTTTGGAGATAATATTGCTATAATTTACATCATTTGATCTGTCTACTGGTTTTGAAACCAAAACAAGTTTTATGAAAAAACAATTGACGAGAGGATTTATTTAAAATGATTTTTTATTTATTCAAATGGTTGAAATTTACGTATAATGGTACATACAATGGGCCTGCGATCACGAGTATGCTTCAACCGTAGTCATTATGGTTACTTTCCAAACACACGGGAATATGTTCAACCGGTTGAATTTTGTGTAATATACCAAACTTTATATGTATGTGTAATTCGATTAACACCGAACTAGCCGCCGTATTTTTTTTTTTTTTTGAATACCACAACTGTCAGAAACGCATGCATGTGTTGGTAGATTCAACCTCTTCAACCACTTAATTTTGGGTGAAAAATTGCTCTCCAATGCCTCTCAAACTGTGCTCCCTACTCACCCGTCCCACCAACAAACATGACGTTCAACCGGTTGAAGCATACTCGTGTGCGTAGGCCCAATAAACCTAATTATATTATTTTTTTAATTAAATCCCCAGGGATACACATTTTTGAAATTATTATGTTTGTATTATGTATTGAAAAAATCAGTAATCTTTTTCTGCTGCTTTTTCTTTTCTAAGAACTTGAAAACGGCTTTCTCCCTTAGGCGCCGAAGAACATTAACATCACTCTGATCAACACCTTTATATCCAGCCCATTCCAATGCTTTATTAAAGATTTCGATTGCATCACTGGCATTAATGCTCTTTGCAGGTGCTTCAATAATTGAGTCATCGCTGTCGGTGGATTCATCTAGTTCAATTTCCTCAATTTCAGCTAAGCCATCGACAAATTGATCTTAATTCCAATCTCGAACTGTTGATAATGTGTACTCAATCTTTAAAAAAAAATTAAATACATTCGATGTTATAAAAAAATGGCCTTTAACCATATGCGTTTGAAAATACAAACCTGGGGATCTAAGCTTTGAAGCAGATCAACTGTAGATTCCATGACAGAATTAATTTCTGCATTCCACCTTTCTTTTAGGATATTTAATGGAATATTATCTTCAGGATCTTGTTGATTTGGCACAAGGCTCAAAATATTATTCCAGCATTTAGCCAGAGTGTCTGTGCTTACTCTATTCCATGCGGCTTCCAAAATAGTAATGGCGTTGTCCAATGTTAATTTCTTCATTGATACAATCAAATTAGCCTTTTGTGCCGCAATCGAAGCTAAAAGACTGCTTCTGTAATACATTTTTGTAATTTTGATAGCATTCTGGTCCATTGGTTGTATGAGGGGAGTCACATTTGGTGGCATAAACATATCCATTATGTTTCCATCTTCTGACTTTAGCTCCAACTCACTTGGATGAGATGGGGCGTTGTCTATTAAAAGGAGCGCTTTCAATGGCAACCCTTTATTTTTGAGAAACCCTTTAACCTAAAAAAAACAGTAATTTGGCAACATTTGTAAGTTAACTTAATTATTACCTGTGGAACAAACGATTGATGAAACCAATCCTTGAAAATTATAGATGTCATCCAGGCCGTTTTTGAGCTTTTATAATCAGTAGGGCAGTTAAAATTTTTAAAGCATCGAGGTTTCTTAGCTTTTCCAATTATCAACAGCTTTAATCTATGCGATCCTGATGCGTTTGCACAACACAAGAACGTGATTCTCGTCTTTTCTGTTTTTACGCCCGGAGCAGATTTTTCCGACGATGACACATAAGTTTTTTCTGGCAAAAGTTTCCAGAATAAACCAGATTCATCAGCATTATACAACTGATCATTGCACAATCCCAATTCGTCAATTTTTGATTTCAGCTTTAATTTAAATGGATCCACCAATTCAGTCTGCGATGACAATTTTTCTCCAGATATTTTGAGAAGGCGAACACCGTACCTTTTTTAAAAACGCTGCAGCGACCCATCACTGGCGTTGAATCCACTTTCGTTCTCTTTGATTTTTGAGTGCAATTCCTTAGCCTTTTCCTTAAGCATTAATCCACTTACAGGGAAGTTTTTCTTTCGCATTCGGTTGAACCAACCGTAGAGGCATTTTTCCATTTTGGGTAACTCTGACGTCCTCATCGTTTTTCTTATTCCTGGTCCAGAAAATATATTGTTGACGCACTTTAAGATTTTCTCTTCTTTCTTACGTATTCCGCATATTGTGGATTTAGCAACATTGTATTGCTTAGCCAAACTCGTCACATTGGCGCCCTTTTTCAATTTAATCAAAATCTCCGCCTTTTCATTTAATTTTAAAAACTTTACTTTTTTCGTACTCATTTTTACAACGTCCAGCGCGAGACCAAAACATCAATTGACATACATCAAACAATGTTTGACGAAAATCCACTTGAATTTTTTTACTTTTGGGAATCCCCTTTTTAAACAGGGAAATCCCCTTTAAAAAGGGGATTCCCAGAAGTAAAAAAATCAAATCATAAAGTATTTATGCCTTGTAAACGCAAATATAATACATTTTTTTGTTCACCTTTTAGAGCCTTCAGACTTTGTTCACCTTTTAAGGTAGTCAATGTAAAAAAAATATTGTTCACATTAAGCGGTGTTCACATTATGCGGTGTTCACCGTTTCGCGAGTACACTGTATTATTGACCAAGATGAAGAAGAAAATCAAGACATTCCAAATATGTACGGCGTTGTGGTCGCTGACATTGAAAACACAAGTGTAGAAGTCATTCAGCAACCAGTCACTTCAAAAAAACTAAAAATACAAAAGTCACTGTTGGAAGAACAAATTGCATGCCAGAAAAAAGCTTATGGTGTGATGAAAAATATAAATGAAAATCTAAAGGGAATTTTGAAATATAAAAGAAGAGAAGTCGAATTGAATGAAAAAATATACAAAATTAAAAAAGAAAACCTGGAACTCCAAAAACAAAAACTTGAATTTAAAAAAACAAAGCCATGTTGAAAAAACCAAAAATTTCCTATCAAAGTTGGAATTAAAAAAAGATATCCTTAAACTTCGCCATGAAATTAACGGAATATAAATGTTATATACCGTAGTATTATTCCAAAAGTGGTTGTGTGAACCAAAAGATCTTTGAGTTGAGTTTCGTGTGCGCGCTATATTTTGTCGCACATTTTTCAACTTTGAGAAACACTTGGGTCAATAATGAACTGAAAAATAACTTAAATGTGATTTGTGTTGTAAGACTCTGTTTTGTTTTAAAAAAAATAATAATATATTTATGAACTTAAACTATTTTTAATATTGTTTCGTATTTTCTTAGCATCATTTAAATATGCTTCATCAAGAGCAGAGTGTGCGAGCCCTGGGGGCAAATCACCGCATCCGTGAACGGATGACTCGTCACGTAAAAGTGTGTACTTGGTATTATGTGATACGTTATCGAATAACTCGTAACGTAATGTGGTATTATACCATCCGTGAACGAATACGTAAACGGATGCGTTCATTCGACAAGTCATTCGGTCAGTCAAAAGCATTCGTAATTTGATTTTGGCACGTACACCAAAGATAAACAAAATGTAAGTTGTTTTTATTTACAAGTAAAGTGATTTGAAATGAAAAAAAAAAAACAATTAAAAACACTTTAATAACATGGATAACACAATTTTCAGGACAAGTGGCACTAAATTGAACGGGACACAAAAAAATGTATTGGCGGAATACATGAGGGAGCACCCCAATCTGGCGAAAAATTTGTTGCCAAATTGTGCTCAAGGTAGAGCTACTAGCAAGCGGCTGTGGGAAGAACTCTCAAAAAAATTTAATGTTGCTGGTCCACCAGTTAAGGACGTTAAATCGTGGAAAAGGTGACTATAACTTTGTTTTCACATGAAAGCGTCCAATAATATCGTATCACTTTTAGGTATTTGCTGACCAAAAACACCAAGCAAAGAAAAAATTATCTTTCAACAAAGCATCTAAAAATAGAACTGGCGGAGGTCCTTATGAGGAAAAATTCCTTACGCAAGCTGACGAGCACATTATAGAAGCAAGCGGACTAGAAGCAGCTGTGGATGGTCTTGTGAGCGTCAAGACTTTTGGAAACGCTCAAAACAAACAAAGAAGCTCAAAACCGATTCCGGAAAATTCCGACGACTCCTTTTGTTCGTTGGTTGAAAGGGTTGTGGCTTCTGAAAATGATGAAAACAGCAATGAGGAGAACGAGGAACGCTTTGAGGAAAATAAAACCAAACCGCGAATGAATAAGACAAATCTTGATCCGAAAATGTTGCTGCTTAAAGAAAATATAAAATCAGGAGCAGAATTTAACAAAAAACTAGAATCGAAGATCGATGGGCTGCTTGATATTCAGGAAAGGTTTCTCGAAATTCAAGAAGAGAGACATAAAAGTTTTCTGGCACTGAATCAAATTGAACTGCAAATCAAAGCACTACAATTGGATATTTTAAAAACTTCAAACTAAATCAAAAGTGTTTTTTTTTTCTTTATTTTATTATGTTTTTTTTATTTTATAAGTCTGAATATGAAATGTGATTTTTTGTTATTTTGTTTTTAATACAGAGTTTAAAATTAAGTTAATAAAAGTTTAATTGGTAATAAGGGTACATCTGATATGATTTCTTATTTTCTCTCCGATTCTTGTTAATTGCGTTGACTGTTCAACTTCAATTGGCATTGGTTCACCTTCGGGAATCGTGTTCGGTGTATTAAAGGGTAATTTAAACTTAATGCAAACGTTATGCAAAGCAGAACACACATTAACGAACTTGGCCACTTTTTCAGGTTTGTATCTACATTTTTCTCGTTTCCCAAAATCCTCCATCGGCCTTTGAGGATGCCAATTGTCCTTTCAACGATGCAACGTGCCTTTGAATGAACTTCGTTAAAAAGTGATTCGCTTGAGCCATCCAACGGATTACGATATGGTGTTATACACCACGGTTCGAGGGGATACCCGGAGTCACCTATATGGAATAATAAAAAGGATAATGCATTGGAAAGTTAATGCTCTGTCGCATTCTTACCTAAGAGCCACGAATTTTGATTTCGATTGATATTGAATTGATCTTCGAGGTATTTCCGTTGATCGGAATGTTTCCATACAAAGGAATCGTGGGCTGCACCTCCGTATTGCGAGTTAATGGCATTTATTTTGTACTTATGATCGCATATCTGAAAAATTGATAATGAATTTCACATATTTGTACTAGTAAAGTAAGATTTGGCTTACTATCATGGCATTTAAACTATGAAACCCTTTCCGATTAAGGAACATATGCTCATTCAGAGATGGTCTCTGAAACCCAATGTGCGTTCCGTCTATACACCCGATTACTTAGAAAAAATATGTTTTCGTTATATGTACATTACAAAAAATAAATAATTTATTACCTACAGGTATTCCATACTTTTCTAGAAACCATTCCTTGCACCTACGTGAGTCCTGTGTATCGAATTTTATGAAGTCTTGGCACAGCTTCTCTTCCATTTGCTGGAGTACGATGGAAGTGAATTTCGAAACCGTGCTTTGCGCCAGACCAACTAAGTAATCGTTGCCGACTGAATGCTGATGACTACCGCTTGCCAAGAGGGAAAGTGTGGATGCTATTTGCAATACTGGAGGTACTGCGGTTGATAATTGTTGGTTATTCAAACTTAACTTTAAGAGAACGTACTTAAATGCTTCTTTGCTTAAGCGAAATCTTTTTATAAATCTGTGAATCAGATGGTAATACATTTATGTATTCATTTAAAGGATGTTTTAAAATATTCTTACGCTCTTTTCGGCAAAGAAAGTGGATTACTTTTATCCCTCAATTGTCTTCGAACCACTTTCTCATCACTTTCACTCTCCTCGTCAGAAGTACTGAGATAAAAAAATAAAGCACTATCCATTTTGTCTTGATATAAATTTGTTTTGATAAATTTTCCGAATGACAACTTTTTGACGTTTGAACTATTACATTTAACCCTTCCAATCTAGTACGACATTTATTACGAATTGAAAATTCCGTTCCGTGAGCATTCGAATGCCGTGATCTCAATCCGGTAGTTCCAAAGATGTATCACGTAATTATCGTTCGTACGATTAGGAATCCGTTCACGGATGCGGTGATTTGCCTCCTGCATTCCTGTCTCCACCAATCTGATGTTGGTAGCCTCCTGTTGCCAAGAATTTTAGGGTTGCTGAGAGCTTTATAATATTCGGTATTGAAGTTTGCCTTCGTCGAATGGTCAATTCGCTTGAAATATTGTTAAGCAAATATATAAAGGCTTCTTTTGAAAGCCGGTAGTGTTTTACAAAGCTAAATTCACAAACCTTTTTTCGCTTAGCTCCAATATGTTTGATGTATCTCGTATTCTTCTTCTTTCAATTTGCTCTGTCCGTTCTTGGTTTTCTTCGACCCATAACCAAATTGCAACACTTTCCATATTCATTTTAAATTTCTTGAACTGTTTCACAAAAATAAATTTATTTATTTGTTTTTTTTTTTTTCAATCTATCTGTCAAAATGAATGCGAGACTCGATCGAAAGTAGAACATTTCACGACAAATAATTTGGCATAACTTACATTCGATTCTAATTTAGTACGTAGTGCCAATTCAGTAGAATCGGACATGTCTTTCGAATAGAATTGAAAGTAGAATCGGAGTACAGAGTTGGCCCCCAGTACCCGATGGTTACCACTTGGAGGTAAAAATAAGCACATTTGATGTGTAGTCAGAGTTACAACACTGCGCATTGCCAAGTTAACGCCAATCAGAGTCTACCCTCGTTCTACAACACTCAACCAATGGCAAACCTTACTGAAGAGAAATGTCAAAAGCGGCAAGTAATATAGCGTCGTTTTCTGTCCCTGTCGCTCTACTTCTGTAGCGTCCCTGTTGAAAAACCCTTTACAAGCAAATCCTTTCACCGATTTTGAAGAACTATCACTTAATGACAACAAAGCTCCACAGGTGTAGTTGTTTTTAAAAATACAAATTCATGCCGGAAATGCATATTTTGAGACATTCGTGTCCAATTGTTCAAATGAAATGTCGAAAATCAAACATTTTTCATTATTTGGGCCAAAAACGTCTCTAAAACATGTTTCCAACTTCTGTTTCACTATTTTTAGTTCAATCTTGAATTCCGCATCTAAAACCACAACCTGGAGGTATAGGATAAATATGAAAATCAAGGAAATCCCATCCTTTTCAGGTCTCCTTCGTTTGATCAAAAAAACACGCTTTTTTGTTAAAATATATTATATTATCGGTATTTTGTCAATAAGCTTACATAAAATAACTTTCATTTACAATTTTTAATTTCATTTAATTTCTTGTAGCAAATAGTTTTTTTTTTTAATAATATTTTCGATATTCGTTTTGTATTTGAATTGTTTGTTGAGTTTTACTTAATTTTTTTTTGTATTTTTTTTACTGATATAATAGTGACTGTTAAATCTGTTTTTTATACCCTATCCCATAGGGGGGTATATTAGTTTTGATACTTAGTTTGTAACATAGAGAAATAATTTTGCTACATATACCTCAAAGTATATGGATCGACTCAGAATCGCTAGCTGAGTCGAATTAGCCATGTCTGTCTGTCCGTCCGTCCGTCCGTCCGTCCGTCCGTCTGTCTGTTCGTCAGCGGTTTTTGGGCCTTAAATTTTGAGCTAGGATAATGAAATTTGGTATATAGGATCCTCGTCCGTGCCACCAGAACAAGTGTAAAAATTTTTAAAATCCGCCCACTGCCACGCCCCCTTTTTAGGAAAACTTATTTTTTGGCCAAACCGTAAGGAATTTCAAAAAAGTGTCTGAGTAGCATATTTAGACAATCCTAATATCTATATTTCGTTCATACAAAGTTTTTTGCCACGCCCACTTTTTGGGGGCGTTTTTAGTAAAAAACGCTTTTTGTCGAAATTTTAAAACTTTCGAAAAAAAATTTGATGCAAATACTTCCGAAATGGTAATATAAACATTTTGTCCATAGATCATTTTCACCTACGCCCACATTTTGGGGGCGTTTTCTTACAAAAACCGTTTGTATACCCCATCCCAAGGCATTAGCAATAGAAATACGAACCACACAAGATTTTGAGAAACTGTCTGAGCAATATATTGTGACAATGTCATTTTCTGTATTTCATCGCCATAAGGCCTATATTTTGAGGATATTAATTTAAAGGATGGGATGGGATAGGGTATTCAACGATCCGCATAGCGGATTGTAGCCTCTCATATGTTTTTTGTTTTATTTTATTTTTAGTAAATGTATAGTTGTTGTTATATTCTTTTTGAATGGTTAATTTTTTAATATAAATCCTCTAAAAAGTAGATTGCTATTTTCATTTGCAACTTTTCCTTTCTTTTAGAATTTTATTTAACGGTAGTGTTGGTAACAACATAAAAAAAAAACAAAATAAAATAGAGCGATATAATTTATTTTTATTTTTTCTTCATTTTAATAAAATGTCCATCGTATTACAATTAAATAAAAAAAAATACAACTATTTATACATGTGATTTGGTTAATAACATTTGAAACAAAATGTTCCGTAAACGAGAAAAACTACTTAATAGCTGATTTTTAATAAAAATGATTTCTAAATAAAAATTAACCTTCTATTTGGCAGCGCGTACAAATAAGTGATTATATTTTATTTATATTTATTTGTATAACAAATCTTTTAACAAATTCTAATAAAACAATCGAAAACTAGAAGTAAATTCGTACAAATTTGATTTTTTTAATTTCTCTTGTTTGCGTATAACTTTTTTGATTTTTTAAATTTTATTTATTTTTTTCGGTTTTTTTTTTCTTATATTTAAAATTAAATTTATATTTACACGTTATTTACAAAGAAAATAATAATTTGCTTAGTAACTAAGACTATAGTTGGTTATTTCTTGATGTTATGCTTATACAGGGTGGCACAAAAGCAGGTGAGGTATTTTATTTTATTTTTTTGAAAGTGAACAGGGGTTTGTATAAAATATTATGGCCAAAGATAAACCTTTTTCTTGCACTTCCGTCCCACCCAATATTTAATTTCATACATTGCTTTGTGCTGCTTTTCGGTTAAACTTTTTTTTTTATTTTTTAGTTTATAACTAAGCCTATATAATTCTTTGGTGATTATGATTTGTGAAAAATGTTTTTTTTTTTTAACTTAAAATGTAGTATGAGCTGCACTCTTGAAGAAGTCATTATTTTGTTTGTACATTTATGTTTTTTTTTTACAGTAACTTAGTTTTAAATTTATTTTTATAAATGAAACTTAAAAATTTGACGAAGTTTATGAAGTAAATGCTAGACGAACAAGTCACATTTGATGAAAATAAATTATTGTTGATATATCGTTGGTATGAGAAATAATGCGGATAAATGAGATTGTGATGGATTCGTTTTTATTGGTTTTTTTCTAAGTTATTGTCTATTTCGATTAATTGATATAAAATTGTTGAATGCATAGGAATGGGGGTTATTTTTTAAGTTTGCATGCTCAGTGGATTAAACATTTTGAGGCTGGGTTATGCTTGCTCCTGAAAGAGATATTTTTTGCGTAAAACGATAATCGTTTTGAAGATGATAGTTTTATTAGAATTATCAGACGATATCGTTTTGGCCATTATCCGTTTGCATGCTCAATGGATTAAACAGCGCGGGGGTATTGTTAAGACTAATCACATTTTGAGGCTGGGTTATGCTTGCTTTTTGGCGTAAAACGATAGTCGTTTTGACGATGATAGTTTCATTCGAATTCTCTAGACGACATCGTTTTGGCCATTATACGTTTGCATGATCAAGGCATTAAACAGCGCGGGGATTTTGTTCAGACTTGTTTTGAAAGAGCTTTTTATTGCGTAAAACGATAGTCGTTTTGACGATGATAGTTTCATAAGAATTATCTAGACGATATCGATTTGGCAGTTTTACGTTTGCTTGCTCAATGGGTTAAACAGCGCGGGGGTATTGTTAAGACTAATCACATTTTGAGGCTGGGTTATGCTTGCTTTTTGGCAAGACGACATCGTTTTGGCCATTATACGTTTGCATGATCAAGGCATTAAACAGCGCGGGGATTTTGTTCAGACTTGTTTTGAAAGAGCTTTTTATTGCGTAAAACGATAGTCGTTTTGACGATGATTGTTTCATAAGAATTATCTAGACGATATCGATTTGGCAGTTTTACGTTTGCTTGCTCAATGGGTTAAACAGCGCGGGGGTATTGTTAAGACTAATCACATTTTGAGGCTGGGTTATGCTTGCTTTTTGGCAAGACGACATCGTTTTGGCCATTATACGTTTGCATGATCAAGGGATTAAACAGCGAGGGGTTTTGTTAATAACGGGTGATTTTTTAGCTGGTTTTGACAGCTGACGTGTGTTTAGTACCTTGTGTCACTGTCAAACAGCTTCAGTTTGGTTTGCAATTTAACCATGGATCGTCTTACAAATGAACAACGCTTGCAAATTATTGAATTTTACTATCAAAATTCGTGCTCGGTTCGAAATGTTCATCGCGCGCTGCTTCCATTTTATGATCGGCATTCTCGACCTTCTGAGCAGTCTATTCGGAAGATTGTGACCAAATTTCGCACCAAATTTACTTTGTTGGACATTAAACCACCAACACGTTTACGTACTGTGCGTAGTGAAGAAAATATTGCGGCCGTATCAGCTAGTGTGACAGAAGACCGCGAAATGTCGATTCGGCGCCGTTCCCAGCAGTTAGGCCTTTGTTACAGCACTACGTGGAAAATTTTGCGGAAGGATTTGGGCGTAAAGCCTTTTAAGATACAGCTGGTGCAAGAACTAAAGCCAGCCGACCTACCACAACGAAAGCTGGCCGAGGATCCGCTTTTTTATCGAAAAATTGTGTTCAGCGATGAGGCTCATTTTTGGTTGAATGGGTACGTAAATAAGCAAAATTGCCGCATTTGGAGTGAAGATCAGCCAGAAGCATTGCAACAGCTACCAATGCATCCCGAAAAAGCCACTGTTTGGTGCGGTTTATGGGCCGGCGGCATTATTGGGCCATATTTCTTCAAAGATGATGCGAATCGCAGCGTTACTGTCAATGGTGAACGCTACCGAGCGATGATAACAAACTTTTTTTTGCCCGAAATGGAAGTTCTTGACTTGCATGATATGTGGTTTCAACAAGACGGTGCCACATGCCACACAGCACGCGAAACAATGGCGCAATGGCGAGGCGAGTTTGGTGAACAGTTAATTTCACGTTTCGGGCCGGTCAATTGGCCGCCTAGATCGTGCGATTTGACACCATTAGATTATTTTTTGTGGGGGTATGTCAAGGCTAATGTCTATAGGGACAAGCCCGCTTCGATTGACGCACTGGAAGCCAACATCCATGCATTCATTCGTGAGATACCGGCCGATATGTGTGAAAGAGTATGCCAAAATTGGACTCAGCGGATGGGCTACCTGAGACGCAGCCGCGGTCAACATTTGCATGAAATTATCTTTAAAAATTAAATTGCAAGGTTCAAACTATCGATTCAAATAAATATTTCATTCATTTTTTCGAATTTTTTGTGTTTTTTTTTAAAAAAAGTTCTAAACCTCTTAAAAAATCACCCGTTACTTGTTTTGAAAGGGCTGTTTATCCGCAAAATGATAGTCGTTTTGACGATGATACAAGGTGGCGCAAAAGTAATCCTCCTATCAGAAAATGCTATAAATTTTGCGATTGGCCCCTAATGTCAGTTCTGTTTTGACATTTGTGTAGTAAACACATGCGAAATACACGTTAATAAACAATGTTACGCTACACTGCTCCAGAACGCGGAATATTGGTGACTATTTATTTGAGCAATAATCGGTCGGTGACTTTGGCACAACGTGAATTTCGTCGCAGATTTCCTAGCCGTCCAACGCCTACTGGTGAAACACTGCGACGTTTAGCCGCTCGCCTCGAAGAGACTGGCACAACACGAGATGCTGCCAGGCGTGGCAGACCCCGGAGTAGCCGTTCTGCAGAGAATATTGCTGCTGTAGCCGAAGATGTCATGGAAGCGCCGTCGACATCGACCAGACGACGTGCCACGCAAATGGGTATCAGTCGACGGTCTTTACAGCGAATTTTGGTACTAGATTTGAAGATGTTTCCGTACAAAGTCCAGACGGTGCATCAGCTATTAGCTGCTGACCGCAAATCGCGTCTAACATCCTTAATCACCACCAAGAGGAAGATGATTTTCATCAAAAATAATCATGAGTGGTGAGGCCCATTTCCATCTTAGCGGGTACGTAAATAAGCAATATTTACGCTTCTGGGGCACTGAAAATTCGCGTGTAACCAACGAAGAGCCATTACACCCGCTCAAAGTCACTGTATGGTGTGCTGTTTTCGCTGGAGGAGTCATCGGACCTTTTTTCTTCGAAGACGTCGCGGGCCAAACGGTTACTGTCAATGGTCAGCGCTACAGACGAGTTCTTTTTGCCGCAACTTGTTGAATTGGGATTGGAAAACATGTGGTTCCAACAGGACGGTGCAACGGCACACACTGCTCGTGCCACAACCGATATGCTGAAGGATGCATTTCCCGGGCGCCTAATCTCCCGTTTTGGCGATTTGCACTGGCCAGCAAGATCGCCTGATTTGACCGCTCCAGACTTCTTTTTGTTTGACTTTTTGAAGTCGCGGGCTTATGTCAAGAAGCCTCAGACTCTTGCAGCTCTTAAAGACAATATCCGTCAAGAATGTGAGGACCTATCGCCGGAAGTTTTGGCCAAAGTGATGGAAAATGCCAAAAAAGGCGGCGGCCATTTACATGACATCATATTCTCGACTTGATGTAAAAAAAAATTAAAAGACCAAATAAAAATAATCCACAAGAAGAATCAAAGTTTTTCATTTTTTTTTAAATTGCAGCCAAAAAACATCGGAAGGTTATTTTTGCGCCACCTTATAGTTTCATTAGAATTATATAGACGATATCGTTTTGGCCATTATACGTTTGCATGCTCAATGGATTAAACAGGGCGGGGTTTTGTTAAGACTTGTTTTGAAAAAGCTTTGTTTTGCGTAAAACGATAGTCGTTTTGACGATGATAGTTTCATTAGAATTATCTAGACGATATCGATTTGGCCGTTTTACGTTTGTTTGCTCAATGGGTTAAACAGCGCGGGGGTATCACAAGGCTAATCACATTTTGAGGCTGGGTTATGCTTGCTTTGAAAGAGCTATTTTGTGCGTACAACGATAATCGTTTTGACGATGATAGTTTCATTAGAATTATCTAGACGATATCGTTTTGACCATTATACGTTTGCATGCTCAACGGATTAAACAGCGCGGGGTTTTGTTAAGACTTGTTTTGAAAGAGCTGTTTTTGTGTAAAACGATAATCGTTTTGACGATAATAACATCATCAGAGTTATTTAGAAGACATCGTTTTGACGATCCTACACAAACTTCATAATAACATATAAAACAGTCCAAAATCTTCGTATATCGAATCGCTTTGACGATGATAGTTTGTTTGAAATGAGGTCTAATCGCGTAAGACGATCATCGTCTGACCACGTCAATCTTGTGATTTTCTGTTTCAATCATCGTTTTGATGATCCAACTTAAGCTTCATATAACTTGAAGAACCGCCCAACTCAGTCGCCAACCAAACTATTGACGACCCCGATTTATATCGGGTGTCCCGAAATTCGTGGTGAATTTTATAAAAATGTGACACCTGGTAGATCGGTTAGTAAAAATGGAGCGCTATACGAAAGAACAACGCATTTTCATTGTTGAGCAATATTTTAAAAATAATGATGGTGTTTCAGCTCCAGTCCGCAACCACCAACAACGCCTTGAATGAGGAAATTGGGCGGTGTATTAATGAAATTCAGCCACTTCAGCCACATTTATATGAAAAGTTCATAGAAAATTTCAATAAAAAAGTACGTACTTCCCAGCAATGCCGCGGCGGCCATTTATTCGGTGTGGTATTCCATGCATAACCCCAATCTGTATACTCTATGAATCCTCATTCATAGAGTGCATTTTGTGTGAACTATCGGACACCCCCTTTATAATCGTCTCGACGACTATCGTTATTTTAGATTTTCGTTTGATTAGACGATTGGAACTCTGAATATTTTACTACGTTTTGGAAAAGACCTCTCAAGCATTTATAACAGTTAAACTTCCGCGTGCACTTTCACTTAAAAAAAAACTGACATGAACGGCCCATTTAGGGCCTCAAACCAAGCTTTTCCAATCATGTCTATGTGCTGAGGATTTTTTTGCTGAAAAAAAGTTAGAAACTGATATGAACGGCCCTCAAACCAAATTTTTCCATTCATGTCTATATGCTGAGGAATTTTTTTGCTGAAAAAAGTTAGACCTGCTTAACATCGATGAAACCAAGCAAGAATACTCGTCTTTCCGGAGGTCCAATTCTTTTTGGTAAAAAAAGCAAACTCAGGCACGTATTTCATTCCAAAGACGGCAGTGGCAGAATTCTCTAGTCAACGGTGGCGTCTAAAGTCCCATTTAGGATGGTTAAAGTGAACAACCTATCTGAGCTGCTTCGACATTTTTGGATAACAGGTTATCTAGATAAATCAAGGGTAAGTCAGGACCCTCGAAAAGATATGGTGGCAAATGAGCCGAAAGCGCTAAATCCGGTAGTGGATACTGATCGCCTCGTATCCTAGGGGTACCTTATAAATTGAAACTGGCCCTCCATGTTGGCGGTTGAGCCATCAGAGTAACTCCCTAGCCACGTAAAAATTAGCAAGTTATGAGAGAGACAACAGACTCGGATAACATATTTCCTCAATAGACCGAGAAGGACCATGGACAACGACTTACGAGTATCCACTTGGAACTGGGTACCCATTAAATAAGTTGAATCTGTCCATGCGCGGTATAGGGCATACATTACCGCGATTCAGAAAATTCGTTGGACAGGGTCAGGAATACATAAATGAAAAGCATGCACCATTTATTACAGATTCCACCCAAGACTGCACATAGTAAGATGTGGATTCGTGGTGGAGAGATCAAGAGTAATCGGCTTTTAGCCGGTTAGTGATCGCTTGGCTGTGATCTGCATCAGAGCAATTTTCTTCAACATCAGCCTTATATGTTCACAGCCCTCTTCCAATGAAATTAATATCAAAAAGGTATTATATGAGCCTACGGACCCTATCCGGAATACAATGTGAAAATCCAAATAGGTGACTTCAATGCCAAAATCGGTAAGGAAAACATCTTCGGCGGGTTAGTTGGAGAGCAGAGCTTCCACGAAACGACAACAGACACTGACTTTCGAATAACAGACAACGGGGTAGGATGTAATATTGCAGTTCCCACGACTTCGGATCCACATACCAAACTGGCGATGTATAGATGGTCGAACTAACAACCAAATCGACCATGTGCTCATAGATGCGAGGCACGTATCGAAAATTCTGGATGTACACACAGAGGCGAAAAGTCGACTCTGACAATTTTCTCCTCGCAACCAAATTCAGAGCCCGAAGTGAAGAACCTACGAAGCGACGACAGCGAAAACTACAACCCACCGGAGCTAAGTGAAGTGACGATAGCAATATCCAAACTAAAGCTCTACTAGGCTCCTGGAAATGACGGATTCACCGAGCTCATAAGCAAAATCTGGTCGGATAAAAGTATTCCTGAAGAATGGAACCTCAGCATGGTTTGCCCAATAAACAAAAAAAGAAGACCCTTTGAACTGCGGCAACTACAGAGGCATAAGTCTCCGCAACATAGCCTACAAGATCATATTAACAATCCGATCAGCCCTTATCTGTGTGATTTTAGGCCAGGAAAGTCCCCAACCGATCAAATTTTCACACTTCCGCTGATCCTGGAAAAACCCAAGAAGTCCAAATCGATAGCCACAACCTGATCATCGATTTCAAAGCCGCATACGACAGCATTTATAGAGACGAACTATACAGAGCCATGTCTAGTTTTGGTATACCGACCAAACTCGGCCGTCTGTGCAGTATGACGATGGAGAATTCTCGCTGGTCCATCAGGGTCGCAAACGACTTCACCGACACATTCGATACCAAAAAAGATTGAAAGCAAGGCGACGCACTGTCATGTGGTTTCTTTAATCTGATTCTTGAGATGGTTGTGCAAAAGAGAGCATTGAGCCAGCACCAGAGGCACAATCTTCCATAAATCGGTGCAACTACTAGCATACGCCGACGATATTGACATCTTTGGTCGGACTCAGAGTCATGTCATATCATAGCCACGTTTGCTGGTATAGGGGAGGAAGCGGCAAAAATGCGTTTAGCTGGAAGTAGGGGTAAAACCACAACAGCGACGATGTGGACAAAACATAAACATTGACAGACATAACATTGAGGTAGTATGGCACTTTGTCTACCTCGGCTCCGCTATCAACTCTGACAACAACATCTCCTCAGGAATCAAACGAAGAATTACTCTTGCCAACCGCTGTTTCTTCGGGCTAAGAAGGCAATTCAGTAGTAAAGCCCTCACTCAATCTACTAAGGCGATCCTATACAAGACCCTGATCATCCAAGTCTTGCTCTACGCCGCTGAAGCATGGACCGTTTCAAAAGTAGATAAAGCAATCCTTGGTCGTTTTGAGCGAAAAATTCTTCGAAAAATGTTCGATCCCGTTTGAGTTAGCCGACTGTGGAGACGAAGATTCAATCACGAGCTATACGAGCTGGACAGCGACAAAACGACTTCAAAAACGACAACTCTGCTTGTTTACGTACCCGTCAAGCCAGAAATAAGCCTCATCGCTGAAGATGATTTGACGATAAAAATCTGGTTCAACGTTGAGTTGATTCTCAGCCCAGTCAGCCGAACACGCGACGCAATTGATGGTCCGCTGGATTTAATTCTTGCAACTGTTGGATGTTATATGGATGCAGGCCAAGATCTTTCCTCAGAATTTGACAAGTAGATGACGGGCAGAGACCGAGTTGCTAAACGGCGTCGGATCGATAGATTCGGGCCCTCTGCCACACTCACGTCTACAGCGGTGATGGCTTCTTCTGTACGCACGGTACAGGTCCGATTTGGATGAATGTTATCAGAAAGAGTAAATGTGGTCATAAAGCGATCCATAGTATTGCGTAGTAGATGCTCAGATGGGCGATTATGAACACCGTAAACTTGACGAAGTGCTCTATATGTTTGGCGAACGGAGCGCGAATTTTGTAAATAAATGTCCATGTTCCGCTGTAAGTCTTTCCATGGTGATTTGCCAAAATCCAGTGAAGCAAAAAATCAAAAACACTTCATTGGTATGACGGCTAGTTTGACAGTTATCCCTATCGAAAGTTGTATACCTCTTGAAAAACACCTTATAGAAGGAGCCCTCGTCTTAAGTTGCGAGCACAAGTAGAAACCGACCTCAACCAACATAAGTGCTCAATTGGAGGCAATTAGCTAAGGGCCGGAATAAGTGGAGAGGTATGTCGGCTGGCGGCCAGGTTCATTGCGGACTTGAACGCCACTTAAGCTGGAGATTTGTAGGGTCTATTTGGGCTAACATACATGCTAAGCTTGGACAAGTCATTGTATTCCTCAACATCAGTACCTTTGAGTTAAACTTCAGCTAAATTTGGATCCTTCTTGAGGAATAGGAGTGTGGACTGGGTTTTGAACTTAATGCGTTTGACTCAGCCCCTTTGGTTCACAGTCACTGGTGGGCTGTATACCTAGTGTCATCGAGGCTTTAGACAGAAAATATTCCAAAATTGGATTGATGGTGTGATTTTGTCAAGGATTACCAAAACTATACTCGATGACAACTCGTTAAATTTACGAAGTTCTCGTGACAGTTTCACTGTCAACACTGTTTCTCAGACTTTCGCAAGAGGTGTGACGTGAAAAAAAAGTCTTCACGCTTTGTAGTCCAATGGACTAAACACTGCACCAAGAGCGAAGTTGGACCAGAAAACCAATGCTCTTGCCCGAAGGGTATCCGAATCTTAGCTTGACGGTAGAAGTAGTAGAGGAGAACCTCGCCCTAAGTGGAACACACAAGTAGAAACCAAACTTCAAGGGCGCAACTGAAGTTAGCTAAGGACCGGGATAGTTGGAAAGGCATGTTGAACCTCAGGTTCGTGCTGGTGTAAGATTCACACTAAGTCGCATATTCCATTCCAAAGGCGGCAGCGGAGGAACTCGCAAGATCGGTTCAAAGGTGGAGTCTACAGTCCCAGTTAGAATGGATAACGTGAACAACCAATTAGAGCTGCTTCGACACAGGTAATCGAGGAACCTCAAGAGTTTGTCAAGTCTTTTAAACAGAAGTGGCGGATGAGTCGAAAGGCCAACGGCAGCTCTCAATTCCATAGTGGATACAAATGTCCACGGGGTATCTAATAACTTGAAACTGCCCCACCAGGTTGAGGGTTGAGGGATGTCAGGGTAACTTCCTTATGGAAGAGAACACAGCACGGATAACGGATGTCCTAAAATAACAACGAGGAAGGACCACGGATATAGAATTACGAGTATGCACCTGGACGCACGCTGTACACCCCGGGTGACAATTAAAAAACTTGAATCTGTCCTCACGCGGTACAGGACAGACATTACTTCGATTCAGGAAATACGTTGGACAGGAACAGGAATACATCAACAAAAACCTGCACCATGGCATCCATGGCTGCACATATTAGGATGCGAATTCGTTGTGGGGAGCCGACTTAGGTCAAGAGAAATAGACTTTAAGCCGTTTAGTGATCGCCTGGCTGTGACCCGCATCAGAGAAACTTTTTGCTACATCAGCCTTATATGTGCATACCCCGATGAGAATGAAGACTGAAGACCTTATCAAGGAGGAATTTTACCAGCTCTGTTGGGAATACAAAGTAAAAATTGACATAGAGGACTTCTTTGCGAACTTTATTGCGGAAATCTGTTAGGAAAACATCTTCGCCGGGTTAGTTGGAAAGCACAGCCTCCACGAAAGGACAGCAGATAATGGCTTCCGGCTAACAGACTTAGTGGCAGCATTTAGTAATCTTATCAGCAGCACTAGGTTCCTACGACTTAGAATCAACAGAGCAAACTGGAGATCTGCGTATGGTTTAACCGCCAACTAAATTGACCAAATGCTCATCTGCCATGCACGCATCCAACATCCTGGATTAACACACATTCAGAGAGGCAAACCTCAACTCTGAAAAATTTCTCGTCGCAGCTATATTCAGAGCCCGACTGTCCAACGATAAAACTCTGAAAATGGTGCAAAAAAGAAGAGACTTCACGTTGGAGGCCTTAGTGGGCCGCTGATTGCCAGTGTCTACGAACGAAAACTGACTGAGGGCTCCCCTCTGTGCCCTCATCCTCCACTTATGTCAAAACCCAGTGGATGCAGTATCGCAATATCATCAAAAAAGTAGCTGACACCACCATTGGCTACCAACCACCCTCGAAAATATGTCCGTGGTATGATGATACCAAAAAGAGATGACAGAAGAGGAATCTACGACGGCGCTACAATGCAAAACACGCGCCGCATGTGAAGAGTACTGAACTAGGAGATGGGAAGGGAAGAAAATCCTGCGCAGGAAAATACGAGAACACGCAGCCTCCCAGCTCGGGGAAATCGAAGAATCTCACGACAAGAAGACAATCCGTCAGTTCTAACGGGTGATTTTTTAGCTGGTTTGGTTTTGGCAACACTGGTTTTGACAGCTGACGTGTGTTTAGTACCTTGTGTCACTGTCAAACAGCTTCAGTTTGGTTTGCAATTTAACCATGGATCGTCTTACAAATGAACAATGCTTGCAAATTATTGAATTTTACTATCAAAATTCGTGCTCGGTTCGAAATGTTCATCGCGCGCTGCTTCCATTTTATGATCGGCATTCTCGACCTTCTGAGCAGTCTATTCGGAAGATTGTGACCAAATTTCGCACCAAATTTACTTTGTTGGACATTAAACCACCAACACGTTTACGTACTGTGCGTAGTGAAGAAAATATTGCGGCCGTATCAGCTAGTGACAGCTGTGACAGAAGACCGCGAAATGTCGATTCGGCGCCGTTCCCAGCAGTTAGGCCTTTGTTACAGCACTACGTGGAAAATTTTGCGGAAGGATTTGGGCGTAAAGCCTTTTAAGATACAGCTGGTGCAAGAACTAAAGCCAGCCGACCTACCACAACGCCGAATTTTTGGTGAATGGGCTCTTGGAAAGCTGGCCGAGGATCCGCTTTTTTATCGAAAAATTGTGTTCAGCGATGAGGCTCATTTTTGGTTGAATGGGTACGTAAATAAGCAAAATTGCCGCATTTGGAGTGAAGATCAGCCAGAAGCATTGCAACAGCTACCAATGCATCCCGAAAAAGCCACTGTTTGGTGCGGTTTATGGGCCGGCGGCATTATTGGGCCATATTTCTTCAAAGATGATGCGAATCGCAGCGTTACTGTCAATGGTGAACGCTACCGAGCGATGATAACAAACTTTTTTTTTGCCCGAAATGGAAGTTCTTGACTTGCATGATATGTGGTTTCAACAAGACGGTGCCACATGCCACACAGCACGCGAAACAATGGCGCAATTGCGAGGCGAGTTTGGTGAACAGTTAATTTCACGTTTCGGGCCGGTCAATTGGCCGCCTAGATCGTGCGATTTGACACCATTAGATTATTTTTTGTGGGGGTATGTCAAGGCTAATGTCTATAGGGACAAGCCCGCTTCGATTGACGCACTGGAAGCCAACATCCATGCATTCATTCGTGAGATACCGGCCGATATGTGTGAAAGAGTATGCCAAAATTGGACTCAGCGGATGGGCTACCTGAGACGCAGCCGCGGTCAACAGTTGCATGAAATTATCTTTAAACATTAAATTGCAAGGTTCAAACTATCGATTCAAATAAATATTTCATTCATTTTTTCGAATTTGTTGTGTTTTTTTTTTTAAAAAAAAGTTCTAAACCTCTTAAAAAATCACCCGTTACAAGAAAGCCAAACAACTGGCAGCAGACTGCTAAGTAGGAACGCAGACTCTACGAACGTAGTCACCTAGTCACTGAAGCGCGGGGAATTGTAGATGTATTCAAGCCGCATTTTCAGCAACTGCTAATGGGCATACATAATGAATTCCCTTTTCCTTGGACATGCATAAAGGGCCGTTTGTCTAACTTGTCTAACGTCTTCCCTACAATTTCGAAAAAAAAGATTCAAAAACGTTCTATGGCACAATGTTTGAACTACCTGCAAGGATGACAATTATCATCAACAAAATGCCTTAGTCTACAAAATATTTTAATATTCCTAGTTGCCTGTGTATGTGTGTGATTGTATGGTTTGTATGTGTAACTCTTAAAAAATTAATTCCATCCTTACTTTGCGTTCGACTACTTTTAGCAACATCATGCAAATCAGACTTTTTTTTTACATTTTTTACTTTTTTTTATGTAACGTCGTATGTTTTACGTGTTTGTATGTGTGTCAGATATATGTATACTCACTTAATCGGTATCAAATACTAAATAGTGTTAGTAGACTTGTATAACAGAAGCTTAAACTAAATATTCCTAAACCTAGTGACTATATACAGCTGCACATGTTTCCACATATATATATAACTCTAACTGGACTTTCGAACTTCGAAAATTGTTTTTTCTTTTATAAATTAAAAAGCAGACATATAAACACATAAAAAATGAGAACAATCCTTAGCTGCCCATGTAAACTGAGAAAGTCAATAAAAATTAAAAAAAAAAATACTCTCGGCCTCTACTCTAATGATCCGTGCTAGCAGTAACATCGATATTGCTGTCCCAATTGAATTCGGTGACACCCTGTTTGTAGTAGTTGATGTTGCCGAGATTGGCGTAACGCTTCTCGAAATCCGTGTCTTTCGCTTTAAGACGTTGAAATCTACAAAAAAAAAAGAAGCGGAAACGACATTTTTAAAGCTACTGGCTTTGGGAAGGATATCAACTCACCTCTGAAACAGCAGATTCTTAGCGAATATGTACAGCTCCATATCCAGGCTGTTTAGCTCCTCAATGTGCTTCCTTTGGTCGGGACGTAGATTACTAACAGCTGCCACTGAGATCGTTGTATTATGCTGCTCGAAGGGTATTGCAAAGCGGAGATTGAACGTCTCCTCAAAGATGTATTGGGACATCTGGAAAGCAAGGTGACACTTAGAATTCGTAATCAAAAGTCGAGATTTTCAGTAACTTACCTTCTGAAATTCAGTCAGTCCGAAATATGCCATAGCGGCTAAATTGCGCTTGGCACTTGCCAACATGACACGATCGCGTTCATGATGCGGCATCGATGATTTGTTGTAACAATTTACTAGAGCTAGATCGGCTAACATGCGGGTCTGCCGATTGGCGGCGAGATTACTGTCACAAGCGGCAAAGTCGTCCAGCGTTACATGGAGCCAGTCTTTACCTAGATTGATTGATAGTTAGAGGATGGGTTTGTTGGGGGACTTTTTTTTTTGTTACCTTTGTAGCATGGTGGCAGTTCAGCTGCGGTGGCTTGACGACCCAAGCACCAGTGTCTGGAGCCCTTCCATGTGGCACCACGTCGAACATGTCGGTATTCAGACATATACCGGGATATCGGCTCTCGCAGTAGTGTGATGTAAAAGTATCGCCGCTTTGCGGTCTCGCCTTCATTTTTGTCCAGCTCTTGATCAACACAGGATGTGAGCTCGGTCCAGTCGGCGTGTAAACCGCATTTCCAACCGGTCGAGTAGCGTGAGAAGAGCCAGTTTTCGTTGCGATGCGGACGGAAGCAGTAGCAGCGTTTTCTTTGACGCTGACATTCACAAGGGCGCTGTGGATGATAGGAAAACATTTTTTGAAAACTGGTTTAATCTTCAGTAAGGATAAGGGCTATTGAGGGTTAGTCTTCAGGACCACTGCCTCGTTACTGCGTCCAGCTGAATAATCTAGGTTCCACTTGCAATAATAAGAGGTTCGCTGACTGGAATCCACTAAGTAAAGGTGGAGAACCAAGCACCATTCAGTTTTAGCGTGTCAAAGAGACGACAAGAAAACTCTACAGGCTAAGCAATAGGCGGTTGGCAACCGCCGATCACAATTCTAGCTGATCCTAAGCGGCCTTTGCAGAAGCTGCTAAATAGCCATATGGTCTACTGATAGGGCAAGAAGTCAGCCTACCTCCAGAAAATTAAAAGAAATTCCACTCCAGGTTAAGATGATGTCTGCGGTTCAGTAGGATGTAGATGCTCTAAAGCAGCCTTTGCAGAAGCTGCTAAATAGCCATATGGTCTACTGATAGGGCAAGAAGTCAGCCTACCTCCAGAAAATTAAAAGAAATTCCACTCCAGGTTAAGATGATGTCTGCGGAACTAACCAAAAGCTGAAGAATCTTAAGGCTGCCGGTTCAGTAGGATGTAGATGCTCTAAAGCAGCCTTTGCAGAAGTGGATAAATAGTCATATAGTCGACTCATAGGACAAGAAGTAAGCTTACCTCCAGAGAGTTAAAAGAAACCCCTTCCGCCCATGTACAACTGATGTCTGCACAACTAACCAAAAGCTGAAGAAGCTTGAGGACGCCGGTTCATATACATTTGCTCAAGAAATCTTCAAATACGGAGGTGATTCTTAAGTTGGATGTAGATGCTCTTAAGCAGCCTTTGCAGAAGCTGCTAAACAGCCATATGGTAGACTGTTAGGGAGCAAAGTCAGCCTTACTTCAACGAATTAAAGAAAAACCCGCCAGGTATAGATGATGTGTGCACAATTGACCAAATCCTAAAAAACCTTACAGCTGCCGGCAGGATCGTATGGATTTGAACCAAAAAACTTCAAATAGGAAGATGATTCTTCAGTAGGATGTATGTACCAGGATTGGATGATGGAAGTATGCCTGGCAAAAGGGGATTCTATGACTTAGTGCACTTAATGAGGTATATCCCTGCTGACTGTTGCGTATAAGATCCTCTAAACAATGTACTGTACGAACGACTAAAGCCTGCTTCCGTACTTCCAGCACGTACCAGTGTGACTTCGGGGCATGCATGTCTCAGGATGAAAGAAGCCCAAATTAATACTCACCTATCCATCCATTTTTTGGGTGTTGTAGAACGAGGGTAGACTCTGATTGGCGTTAACTTGGCAACGCCCAGTTTTGCAACTCTGACTACACATCAAATGTGCTTAGTTTTACCTCCAAGTGGTAACCATCGGGTACTGGTCTCATCCAACCGGATTTGACTTGCTAAACGATAAGTGCGAGTGTTGATAACACGACGAAAAACAGCAACACTATAAACACCCTGGTGAGAATGGCACGGAAGAATACCCGGCCTGCTGTCACAGGCGAACCTAGATGAGCTGCTCTGACATATTCGGACAACAGGTTGTCTAGGAATTTCAAGGGTTAGTCAGGCCCCTTGAACAGAGATGGTGGCGGATGAACCGAAAGGCCAACGGCAGCGCTCAATCCCGTAGTGGATACTGATGGCCCCGTGTCCTAGGGGTATCTAATAAATTGGAACTGGCCCTCCAGGTTGGGGGTTGTGCTTTGGGTTAACTACCCACCCACAGAAAAAAAACATGGTTACGAAGCAACCAATAGCCTCGGAGAGGACGGATTTTATTGTTGACGACCCTGCTAAACGAAAAAAGGGACAACGACGTTCGTATCTGCACCTGGAATGTGAGAACATTAAACAGGAGAGGTGCAGGCGAACAACTAGCGGAAGCCCTAAACTGCTACAAAGCAGACATTACTGCCATCCAGGAAATACGATGGGATGGGCCGGGCAAAAAGAGGATGAAAAACTGTGACATATACTACGGACCGTGTTATAGTTAGCAGAAACAGCGACTATTCGGATGCGGATTTGTTATAAGTGCCAGACTTAGGCAACATCCATAAGGGGACATGGCGGTCTCCAGATCAACGAACGGTCAACCAAATTGATCACATTGCGATAGATAAGAGGCACGCATCCAGTATTTTGGATGTCCGAACATTCCGAGGAGGAGAGGTGTCACTCCAGGAACGATGTTCGCAAATTAAAACGTCAAAGCCAAGGATACAAGGCTCGAACAGACTCCTGTCGAGATGAACAAGGAAATATCGTAGTTGAGACAAAGTTGATGCTGAACCACTTCTGCTTCCTTCCCGCTCAGCTTTATAAAGCTGTCGGAGATGACTTGGTAAGTAACATCTAACAACTCATAAGCCAAATCTGGTCGGATGAAAGTATGTCTGATGAATGGAACCTCAGCATCGTATGCCCGATCCACCGAAAAGGAGACCCTCTGAACTGTGCAAACTACAGAGGCATAAGTCTTCTCAACATCGCCTACACGATCCTATCTGCCGTAATATGTGAAAGCCTGAAACCGTTTACCAACAACCTGATCGGCCCTTATCAGTTTGGTTTTAGGCCAGGAAAGTCCACAACCGATCAAATTTTCACACTTCGACAGATCCTGGAAAAAACCCAAGAAGTCCAAATCGATACCCATCACCTATTCAACGATTTCAAAGCAGCATACGACAGCATTTATAGAGACGAACTATAAAGAGCCATGTCTAGTTTTGGAATACCGTCCAAACTCGTCCGTTTGTGTAGGATGACGATAGAGAATTCTCACTGCTCCATCAGGGTCGGAAACGACCTCACCGACACATTCGATACCAAAAAAGGATTTAGGCAAGGCGATGCGCTGTCATGTGACTTTTTCAATTTGTTTCTTGAGAGGATTGTGCACAACTCCCGAGCCAACACCAGAGGCACAATTTTCCAAAAATCGGTGCAACTACTAGCATAAGCCGACGATATTGTCATCATTGGTAGGACTCAACGTGATGTCATGCCACGTTTGCTAGTATAGAGAAGGAAGCGTCGAAAATGGGTTTAGCAGTAAATCAGGATAAGACTAAGTATATGCTGTCATCACGAAAGGACTCACAACATCGACGAATTGGACAGAACGTCACCATTGACAGATATAACTTTGAGGTAGTACGGGACTTTGTCTACCTCGGCTCCGCTATTAACTCTGACAACAACATCTCGCCAGAAATCAAACGAAGAACTACTCTTGCCAATCGCTGTTTCTTCGGGCTAAGAAGGCAATTGGTAGTAAAGCCCTCACTCGAACTACTAAGGAGATCCTATATCGGACCCTAGTGGCATCTAGTGGCGGAGTGATGATTTGTAAGTAGGAAAGCGGAGCGAATATTGGGCAACTTTGACAGAACTTCTTCGTCGAATTTTTAGTCCTGTAGGCGAGGAAGGCGAATGGAGGAGAATACGTGGATGTGGTACAAAAGAAAAAAACACGTAGACTACATTGCTCGGGCGCATCGACCGAATGAATCATCAAATCCCAGCCTTCAGGTTCGAGGCGAAAAGGAGGACGGAACCTCCAGTTTAGGTATCAAATGATCGCGGATGTCAGAGCGCTTAGACTAAATAACTGGCAGCAACGTGCCCAGATTCAAAGATGACGAAAAGCTGCCTTGTCTCAGGCAGATACCCTCAGCGGGTCGGGAGCCCATTAAGTAAGTAGTATTCTGGCGGAAACAAAACATAACTCAGAAGTAAATTTCAACATACCCCTAGTGTCGTTCGATTCGACGAATAAGCTTGACCTTCCAGCGACTCAAAAAGAAGCTTCATTTGCCACTTTATTGGCAAGCATTGTTTCATCAGAACTCGGTTAAGTATGCGCCACAAATAAGTCCGATTATAGCGATATAACTCATTTATTTCATGCTCGTGGCAGGCACTTTTTAACGAACCAAATAAAAAGCCCCTCTCGCCAATATGTTCCAACATTCGACTCACGGTCACGTCCCACGCAATGCCGAACTGATTCTGATTATGTGGTCACACCACACATGCCCGCTCCACTGGGACTGCAAGTCGTAAAAACCGAGGCAATTAATTTGCATTTAAATGCTCAACTCAGTTCGTGTGTTAGCAGTGTTTCGCAGTGGCTTTGCGTTTTTTTTGTTTTTGTTTTTTTTTTTCGCGGAACGAACTCTATTAAGACATGTCCAACGGTTTGGCGACAACAAGAACACAACTCATCTACGAACGAGTAATTATGGTCCGGCCCAGACTGTGTTTTGGCCGGCATGACATTGAGAGAGATACTTGCACTCGACCTCGGTTGCGCTGAATTCCAAATGATGGTGCCCCCTCCCGGCATTAAATGCAAATTAATAAATAAACTATTACAGCGCGAATAAATCTTCTAATTGGGAAGATATACGACTGCGGATACTGCACACAATTCAAGTAGTGGCAGGAGCACACATTAATTCAGGCAGCGCAGCGCACAAAACAAACAATCCGCCAGGACCGAGCCGACATGACAGTCCTCTCGCCTAATTATGTAAACATGACCATTCGCCGTAACCTAACCACGCGCGTGTATACATTGACTGTGCTGTGCACATGGATAGTGTGTCCCTGTGCGATTTAGTTAAAATGTATGACCATGGTCGGAGCTATATGTGGCGATATGGTCATCCACCACAACCATACGGTACCATGAAGCTTATAACATCGTCTGAGAAAATCCTTATTCCCATCGCCATACCATCTCGGGTCGATGAAACTCACCTTCAAATCCAAATCACGTACAAGATGTCTGCCGAAGGAAGTACCACCAGTCTTCTGTATGTGCAGGAACACCATGACATCATGTCCATCCATATCGAATTGAAAGTCATCGTTTAGGACATCCTCATAGCTGAGTCCTGCATTCGCTATGATGTTCTGTTGCATTGATTTGCTAACAGAGGTAACGGCAGCGGCGGCTGCTACGGCTTGTACGCCACGATGATATTGGGAGACTGGATCATTGAACGGCAGGATATCCGGTTGTAGCATCATTCCACGTTTTGTGAGGGCGCACACCTGTTGAATGGACAAGGAAAAGAATTTTCAAAATGAAATAAATTCTGTGTTGCACTACAAGGGGGGTGGGAATAAAAAGGATAAACAGGGAGAGGGTGTAGAATTGTATCCTTTGAGTGGGATAATTTTTTTTTCTAAATAAATATTGTACAGGATACATGTTTGGAATGCAGTTTTAAGGCAAGTGTTGTGCAAAGGATATGGTAGTCGAGGTAGTGTCACAATGGAAGTTCATTGCATTGGGAGTCCTTTAAAGGTGCATGTATCCTGTCACATGGGTTAGGAATTTAATATTTAAAGTGATCGGTTTCAATTTTCACCAAAAGGAGTAGATTACATCAATGTGAAGGTACCGGTTGTCAATTTGAAGGCACTTCCATTTGGGTTGGAAGAAATATTTAATCACACATGTGAGTGTGTAGTAGAGTATCGGACTTGGAGTCGAATATAGAGTTCAGGATACGATGGCTGGACTAATAATGAAGGTGAGTTTGGAAGTGGACATTCATATGTAATGAATTTCGAAGCCAGTTCTTTGAGAAGGGAAGGATGTTAAGACATTTGGATGGGATGGAATGCAGAGTGCTTTAAGCAGAGACGTAGAGGGGTTTAGATAAAATTTATTGCATCCTGAATGTGTTGGATTTTCTACAAAGAAATTTCTCAAAACAATATGGAACTGAAGAAGTCTAAAAGCAACTCTTAAAGGCTCTTATTAGGTAAAACAGAAGACATTTCTGAAGCGTCAAGACTACGTCAAATCTTTAAAGCCAGTTCAACTGATATCGCCTCCCTAAAAAATCCGATGGTACTTGGACAAAAACAATCGGGGAATTCATAGAACTGCTACTGGACACCCGTTTTCCAGGGAGCCCCCAAAAAGCTTTTCTCTTGTCCTAGGACTTCAACAGTTTAATCCTTAGGGCAAAATTAGCAACGTTGGACAATACCGAATCAGGGTAGTATTGCCCAAACTAGGGGTTTTACAATCAAATCTGTGGGATCTGATGGCCAACTTTCATACCAAGCCAGTCCGTTTAAGGAGGCTAAGCTCATGGTAACGCCGGGAAATTAAGCCGAACGAAATTAAAAAAAAATTATTGGCGCAACAGGCTCGAGCCTTTTTTTTTTGACAACCATTCATGTGTGAACTTCTGGCACGATGCCGGGACCTCCTGTTTTATGCTGCATCCGAATGGCTGAGTTGGGATAAGCTTTTCATTGACAATTAATGCTACTCGGCTGATAAGTATGATCATCGCGAGAGGAGGGCCTGTAAAAAGACATTTTAGGCGTTCCTATGGCTGAGAATTGAACCCAGACTTTCTGCGCTTTCATTCTTCGCTCCATTGAACCAGTCCTAGCCTAGATATTAGTTGGTGACCTGACCTCTCAGCGAAAATTGTTTCAACCGTACTTTTGTGATCTGGATTGTGGGTTTTCAACTTGCTCTCCGTAGTCAATCCCGCTCACGCAACTATAATTAGGGTAGGTAGGCAGAGGTGGCGGTTCAGCATGAAGCCAAGTAGCACTGATGTGCCTTTTTGTTACCACGAATCGTGTGACCTTTATTATGATTGTTGTGGATGTGATACAGGCGGTCTCTAGATCCAGGTTTAGAAAACGGATAAGACCCGAGATGTCGCTAAGGTTGTCGAAGAATGGTTGCTCTAATGCACGCAATCTGGCTCTTGCTAGTACCAGACATTTGCAGATGAAGTGGTAGAGGGTTTTTCTCTCGAGACAATTTACTGACAGACGAGACCCGGAGATTCGGACATTGAAGTCATTGATCAAAAACCTTAAACAGCTAATTTCGGAAAATTATAAAAAATCTGTAAGTTTGTATTGGGGCAAGAAAATTCAGGCCATAAAAACCAGTAGCCCGAATATGTTCCCGCAAATTAATAAAATATTCAGACGAAAATATCATAATGACATTCCATATGCCCGAATTTCCCAAACGACAGAGAACAGACAGACGCTCACGGCTGTTGGTATAAGTCCGGAAAGTGTTGACTCTAACGACGGTTTTTTCACGATCGAAGATCCTCAGGAGAAGGCGAATTCGATAGGCGCTGACTTCAAGACCGTGTATACAGTGAACAATCCTGTTCGCCCGAATCGCGTTATCGAGGAGAGAGCCTTTCTGAATCACTTTTATTTACGCACCGAACTTCAAGCTTGGCGATCTGAGAATCACGGTTTTACCGTATTCAATGACGAAAATCCTTCAAATGGCATAGTCGCCAATAGCATGATGCTGTTCGTGCAAAAAGATGAACTCCTGGACATCTTTGTATCATTGAAGAATAAAAAGTCGGCGGGAGAGGACGGTGTCCCAAACGTGGTATTGAGACACCTGCCGGTAGAGGCAGTCGATATTTTTACCACGCTGTTTAACAATGCACTGAATAATGCACATTATCCGGTGCACTGGAAAACGGCGGTGGTACATCCTATCCCCAAAAAGGACAAGGACAGAACAAACCCTGCAAATCTTCGGTCAATAAGCCTTCTGCCGAATGTAAGCAAGGTATTCGAGAAGATAGTCAATAGGGCTCTGCTTGAGTGGGTCGAGGAAAATAAAATTATCCCGGAAAATCAGTTTGGTTTTAGAGCGAAGCATGACACCATCCATGCCGCGTCGAAACTAGTCTCCGACATCCAATGGAATAAATCCAAAGGACAATGCACAGGGGCCTGTCTGGTTGACTTTGAGAAGGCCTTCGACACCGTATGGTTAGAGGGGCTTTTTTACAAGCTAACCAGACTGGGCATGCGTAAACCCATGCTGTATATGATTTATGAAATGCTTATGGGAAAGAAGTTCGTTGTCAAATGTAGCAACGTAATTTCGAGTAAAGTCTTTGAAATTAAAAACGGTTTACAACAGGGGGCGGTGAACTCCCCGATATTGTTTAACATTTATACAAGTGATCTTGTAGGTTCTCTTAGTCACGCTATAGCGTATGCAGATGATCTGGTGGCGTACAGATCAGGTCCGAAAATCGGAGTCATCAACATACTTTTGCAACGTGACTTCGATCACATTCAGGGATATTGCGACGATTGGAAATTGAAGATCAATTTCCAAAAACCGAAACCATTCTGTTCAGGACCGCATTGCCTGGGGCTTCTAGCGATACCAGAAAAAACTGGAAAAAATTGTGCCTCATTGGACAGCATGGACGGCCGTTGGCGCTGAGAACTGAAGTTAAATACCTTGGCATATGGCTTGACAAGTGTCTGTATTTTAATAAAAATGTGGATGCTTGTCTGGCCAAGGCTAGGGGGGCTTATGCTCTGACAAGAAGATTGTTTCATAGCAGTCAACTTGATTCAAGGGTGAAAGTCATTTGCTACATGGCCCTCATAAGGCCGATCATCGCCTACGGTTGTCCTGTGTAGTCCAATGTTTCACCAGCCTACATGGAACAGATAGATATAAGCTTACAGCGCCCGCTAAGGGCCATAAGTTAGTTAAGTAAATATGTTATCGATAAGTTAGATTTAAGCATTTTTGTCTAGTGGTAAGCTAATATTTTAAGAAAATAAAAAATGAATTTAAAAAAAGGGTTTTTCTCTCATTTGCGTTCCCGCAACTGCGGTATTGGGGGTTGTGTGGGATCCCTAACTTGGGTGCATGGTCTCCAATGAGACAGTGCCCCATAATTATCGCCGTAATTCTGAAGACGACCATGTTGAAATCCCTTACTACTTCGTTTCTGTTCCACTGAGCTCTGGTAGGAAAGCCTACGTCGAAGCCTTTCTTGAAGTCAGTGCGATGTCTGTGTGATGTAGTCAGTTGGAAACTTGACCATGCCGTTTGGTAAGGAGTCAAGGATATAACTGTGGCCATACGACCTTGCAGTCCAGCATCATGATTCCTTTAGTCTGCATAGTGCTTCGAGTTACGCACTTCAAGTTGGTTGTGGTCGGTTTCTATTTGTGCCCATGCCCACCACTTATGACGAGGTCTTCCTCTACGCGCCCGCAAATGGGGCGACGTTTTTCGAAGTTTTCTCTCCAAGGATTTCTTTATCCAGCTTCGGTACGGTCCATGCTTCAGCGTCGTAGAGCAGGTCTTGTACCTTTACTACTAAATTGTCTTCATAGCCCGAAGGAACAGCGGATTACTTACTTACTTACTTACTTACAGTCCGGAATGAACCTGGGCCTCAACCAACATGCCTCTCCAATTAGCCCGGTCCTTAGCTAAATGCCTCCAGTTGCGCACTCCAAGTTGGTTGAGGTCGGTTTCCACTTGTGCGCGCCACTTAAGGCGAGGTCTTCCTCTACTGCGTCCGACGTCTGGCTGGGAATCGAAGACTGCGAGCCGGAGTATTGGTGTCCATTCGTTCTACATGTCCTAGCCATCTTAAACGTCCAATGCGAAGTTTTTTGACCAGGGGCATGTCGCTTCCTTCTCTATACTAGCAAACCTGGCTATGACATCATGTTGAGTCCTACCAATGATGTCAATATCGTCAGCGTATGCTAGTAGTTGCACCGACTTTTGGAAAATTGTGCCTCTGGTGTTGGCTTTGGAGTTTTGCACAATCCTCTCAAGAATCAGATTAAAGAAGTCACAGCGCATCGCCTTGCCTAAATCCTTTTTTGGTATCGAATGTGTCGGTGAGGTCGTTTCCGACCCTGATGGAGCAGCGAAAATTCTCTTTCGTCATCCTACACAAACGGACGAGTTTGGGCGGTATACCAAAACTAGACATGGCTCTGTACATTTCGTCTCTATAAATGCTGTCATATGCGGCTTTGAAATCGATGAATTGGTGGTGGGTATCGATTTGGACTTCTTGAGTTTTTTCCAGGATCTGCCGAAGTGTGAAAATTTGATCGGTTGTGGACTTTCCTGGCCTAAAACCACACTGATAAGGGCCAATCAGGTTGTTGGTAAACGGTTTCAGGCGTTCACATATTACGGCAGATAGGATCTTGTAGGCGATGTTGAGGAGACTTATGCCTCTGTAGTTGGCGCAGTTCAGAGGGTCTCCTTTTTTGTGGATCGGGCAGACGATGCTGAGATATATTTAGATATATTTTTTATTTCGTTTTAAGTTAACAAATAAAGCTTATTGCCGCACAATTTACATACAGAGATATGATACAATATATCTTTCTACTGGGGAATAATTAAATATTAATATAAACATTTTTATACTATTTTGAAGAAAACAAATCTTTGAGGAAACAACGAAAAGAAAAACCTCAATTAAAACAAAAAAAAAAAAATGAATAAATAAATAAATAAATAAATATATAAATAAATAAATATACATGTATGGGTAAAATAGTAAAGATACAAAATAAAATAAATAAATAAATAAATACAACAAACTAATAAATAATGACTACAATTAATAATAATAAATAAAATAAATAACAACAAATATTTATGAACATTAAAATAAGTAATAAGAATAAGACAACAAATGAAATTATATAGATAGATAAATAAATAAATATAGAAATATAATAGATTAATACAAATAACAAATAATTGATTTTACAATTAATGACTACAATTAATAATAATTAATTAATGTACTATGTATTAAGGTTTAGCTCATTTATTAAATAATTATCTGAAAAATCGCATCTATTTCTAAATGTAACGCATAGTTTACGTATTCTGTCGGAGATCAATTCAACATTTGCTCTATTATGTAGGTCTACTGTGGAATGATGCCATGGAAGATTAAACATCATTTTTAATATTTTATTTTGTGAGATCTGGATTTTTTTAGTATGACAAACAGCACAATTACCCCACACTTGACAACCATACAGGAAAATTGCTTGAAATATTACTTTGTGTATAATAACTTTGTTTTCATTTGATAACATTGCTTTTCTATTAACAAATGGATATAACATTTTGATTGCAATATTTATTTTTTTTAAAGTTCTAGCTATATGCTCTTTAAATGTTAGCTTGGTGTCAAGATGAATGCCAAGATACTTTATATAAGGCTCCCACTTAATTTGACGCCCAATTATTGCAAGCTGATTTGCAGGAAGAAAACAGGACTTTCTTTTTCTAGTAAAAAAGATAGCCTGGATTTTACCTGCATTAAGCTTTATTTTCCATTTTGTGTAGTACTGTTCTAATATTTTCGCCGCATTATTAAGATTTGTCTCAATGTCCAGACCAAATTCATGCGACGAAAGTATCGCAGTATCGTCAGCATAAATAGCCGCTTCACATTCCGGCAGGCATGGAAAGTCCGATGTATATAAATTATATAAAATCGGACCAAGTACTGAGCCTTGTGGCACACCAGCATAAAAGTGAATTATGTTAGACGCATTATTGTTGACATACACTCTAAAACAACGACTTGACAAAAAACTTTGGACAATTTTACAAATATATATAGGTACATTAAAGTTTAGCATTTTATAAATTAGACCATTGTGCCATACAGAGTCAAATGCTTTCTCAATGTCGAGCAATATCATACCAGTTGATTTGAATCTTGTCCGGTTTCTTTTAATGGTATTGCAAATTCTTAACACTTGATGGGACGTGCTATGATGGGGTCTAAATCCAAATTGTTCATTCGGAAATATTTTATTTTCCTCAATAAAATTTGACAATTTTTCTTTGAGTACTCTTTCATACATTTTACTTAAGCTGCTAAGAAGACTTATTGGTCTATAACTTTGAGGGCTGTCAGCTGGTTTTCCAGCTTTAAGTATAGGAACCACTTTCGCTTTTTTCCACGCATCTGGGAAGTACTGCAATTTTAAGCATGAATTAAACATAAAAGCCAAACATTTTATACCTATCTTTGGTAGTTTTTTTATGTAGATGTTTTTGACATTATCGATTCCACCTGTTTTTCTTATATTTAAATTTCTTATAAAGAAATGCATATCTGATTCAGATACAAACACATTTGAAGGTGTTTCTGAATCAAGGATATTGAAATGTTGCACTGCATTGTTTACAAGTGTATCTGTGTTTGCATCTCCTAGGTGTTGAGATACAGCATGATTTTGTGAAAAATTAAAACCTAGTGCGTTGGCTTTATCAGTGTCTGTGTAATATGTTGTTATATTATTTTTAAGGCATGGAATTTGATTCTTTTTATTTTTAATGACTTTCATTATATTCCAAAAGGTTCCATTCTTCAGGCATGCTTTCATCCGACCAGATTTGGCTCATGAGTTGGTGGATGTTACTTACCAAGACATCTCCGCCGGCCTTATAGAGCCCAGCGGCAAGGCCGTCATTTCCGGCAGCCTTATTAAGCTTGAGTTTAGATATTGCTATCCTCACTTCACTCAGGTCGGGTGGTTGGCAGTTTTCGCTGTCGTTGCCAATATTGAATGGTTCGTTCTGCCTGACAGCGGAATGTTGTTCGTCATCGCCGTTTAACAGTCTGCAGAAGTGGTTCTTCCATATCCTCAGCATCGACTGTGTCTCAACTACAATATTTCCTTGTTCATCTCGACAGGATTCTGTTCGAGCCTTGTATCCTTGGCTTTGACGTTTTACACTTTGGTAAAACTTGCGAACATCGTTCCTGGAGTGGCACCTCTCTATATCCTCGATCGCGCGCTTTTCTTGCTCTTTTTTCTTCTTTCTGAAAAGCCGATGTTCTTCCCTTCTTCTTTGCCTATAGAGCTCAATGGCAGCTCTCGTCTTCACCTGCAGCTTAGCCTTGTAGGCCTCGTTCTTGGCTGCGAGCATCTGTCGGCATTCCTCATCAAACCAGGGGTTTCTTGCTGTGCAAGGGCGCTGACTAACCCTTGAGATTCCTAAATGACCTGTTGTCCGAATATGTTGAATATGATCATTTAGGTTATTTGCTTTGTCCAACCTAACTGGGAGTGTATACACCACCGTTGTCTCCATCTTGGTAGTTCTTCCCTGCCGCCTTGAATGGAATAGTGTGAGTACACGTCTTACCCCCACTCTCATTCAGGAAACATAGGAAGTATTACAATTTTCTAAAGAAGCTATTCAATGGTTTTCAGATGGTGTTATGTTGTGATACAATGTGTGGACACCATATCCACAGAATTTCCTGTTCCCAGCCAGATGGGTAGACCTCGCAACAAAGTGTCAAACATGAACCCGCCTAACTTGTATCGGAATACACAACTGCAGTCATTAAGATAAGGACCGACTAAACTAGAGAACCATGTGTAGTGCCTTTGACATAATGATACAACTACCACCTGTCAAAACATTGCACACTCACCTTCTCTGTCAAAGTGTTTCATGTGTCAATTTATCAAGTGATGACACTTAATGCTTCAAATCCCTAAGCTGTGACCCATTTTCAGTGATTTTGAAACCCATTGTCCCCCAAAAACGGCAGATATTGAAATTTCTGAAGAATGTCGAAATCAGAGACGAAAACATTGTCCCCACTTCATCACGATCGTCGGATTATCGAGCAGAACACAAAAACCAACAGTCATCACTCATCAGTTAATTTTCCTCTGGAAATGTGATCCGACCTGGTGACATCACCATGCCTCCTCAATCCTCATCTACATCCAGTGCTGCGTGTGTTTACTGACTCTCGAGAGCATGTCCAATGACATTGAAATTTGAAATGCCCATAATCGAAGCTACCGCTCCATCGGTCCTCTGATTAACACAGAATTGAATTTCGTAATGACTGTTCTGTCATCTCATCCTATTCCAGTGAGGTGACATCTTCCAAATTCGTAGGTTATCCTACATGTGTGCATGGTGATGCTGGATCCGATTTGTTTATAATCTCCCGCACACATCCCATCTTCGGGATGTTCAACATGATTCTCAGGTGTCAGTCAAGTCAGCCGGGTCATCAGTCAGAATCGGACGACATTTGGAATCTCATTAATTTGGACGTCTACGTTTATCGGGGCTGGATGTGTTTTGTTGTTTGTCTGGCATGAGGGGATTTCAATTTTTTTTCACATTTAAGACCCTTGTCATGCGTCGTCACGGAGAGTCAATATTGGGAATTGAATTTTTATGGAATCTCATTTTTTATCGCAGTATCAAGGTGCTTCTTGTTTTTCTTGGCTTTTTTAACTTTTTGAGGCCTTTAAACGGGACGACTATCATTTATTATAACCTTCAGTGTTGGAGTCACGTTTTATTTGATACTTTTTACGCCGTACCGCCAATTTTCGACGACGGTAGAGTCATTAATTTTATTTGGAAATTTATGTGAAAAATATGTAAACGGTACTCAAATGATATTGCCCCCAGTTTTTTCAAACTTTTTTTTCACCACATTTTCTGCGGTGAAGTGTGGGTGTGGTGCGAATGATTTGTTTTGATTTTCAGTTCGATTAATGGTAGCAAACTTGTTGAACCGTAGAACCGTGGGGAAGGTGGGGTTTCAGATTGGATTTGGTTGGACATTAATCTTGCTGGGAACGGGTTACGTGAAGAGATTTGCATTTGCTTCGAGTTTGATGGATTAAACGGGTTAGGTCTTGAAGGATTGAAAACGTAAAAAAGAAGACACATAGCTAGGTATGAAAAATAAATGGGAAACACAGAAATTAGCCACAGACTTTAGACAGGATGTCTTACGCTTTGAATACGGCCTAACAGCCGCTTGAACAGTTGACACTGATTTTTGAAAGCAAATTTTGAAGACCGATGAGGTCTATTGTTGCATCTGGGGAACGGATAAGCCACACCAGATTCAAGAGTCTATTTGGGTCAACGTTTGCACCAAAACCATCATTGGGCCATTCCTCTTCAGAAAAGCCCATAAAGTCGATGGGAATCTATATCGGTGGGTTTTGGCTCATTATGCCTGCCCACAAATGTGTGCAAAAGGTCTAGAGCTACTGATTTCAACAAGACGATGCGCCATACCACACTGCAAGTCAAAAAATACAGTTTCTGCAACAAAAGTTCCATGGACGTATTCTGTCAAAAAAAGCGACAATAACTCATCACTCAGGTCTATCAATATGGGCCAACCGAACTTTTTTTTGTGGGGTTATTTGAAAAGCAAAGTTTACGCCAGCAAGCCTCTATCATTGACGAGCTCAAGGCAGATGCTCAAATATATGATGGAAAAAGCTGCAAGAGAGAAATATTTTGCAAAAGCAAAGTTTACGCCAGCAAGCCTCTATCATTGACGAGCTCAAGGCGGATGCTCAAACAAATGATGGAAAAAGCCGCAAGAGAGAAATATTTTGCATTTGGTCAAGATAGGCGCCCACCTGATTATGTTGGACTCAAAAACTAGTCCAAATAAGGCGCCACTCCAGAGAAAGGTGCCACTCCAGAGCCAGGGATTCAAGGTTCGAACAGAATCCTGTCGAGATGAACAAGGAAATATCGTAGTTGAGACACAGTCAATGGTGAGAATGGAAGAACCACACTTCTAAAGACTGTTAAACGGCGATGACGAACAATCCTCCGCTGTCAGGGAGAACGACCCATTCAATATTGGCGACGTGAAGTGAGGATCGCAATTTCCAAACACATCTTTGGTTGTAGGTGTCCGAGGCACCTATAGCTCGGTGCAGGTTTGCCTGCAGCACATTAGTGTAGGGTGGTCATCGCTTCCTACCGTGCTCAGGGTTTCGTACCCTATAAGGCTTGTTATCGCCTCTTCTACGTACGATACCCTGTTGAGAGAGATCTTCGTGTCTATCTCTCGACCGTTTTTTTGCCGTTCACGCGCCCGTTCCGCAGATAGCTTTGGTCTAAACTGTTGCTGGCTGATGTTAACGTTGCTCGTACTAGGGGCGTTTGGCGATACTGTCGTAGGCAGTGAAACAGTCTTCTTTATATCGCTTCCGGCGGCAGTACTAATACTGGCTGCTGGTTGCGACGAGCTGGCGCTTGTTTTTTCTGACGACTTTTTCTTTTTATCAGTGTCACTGACACTATTTTTTCGGGTCTGAATTGCAGACTTGTCGGATCCTTTACGGATGATCTTGATTTGTCCAAATCTATATGAAACCATCCCCTTTAGCTCCGCAAGCCTACGCATCGCACTCTCGTTTTTTGCAAAGACCATGTGGGCGACGTCTTTCTCGTCCGATCTATGCAGAACTCTCCACGTTCTCGTATTTAGGTCTCTGTTTTGACCGTCTAGTATTGCCAGTATTCTCTCATTTGTAACTCCGGTACTCTGCGGGAAGAAAGCTCTGACAATATGTGGTTTCGGAAAGTCTTCCAACTCGCATTTCTCCTTTAGTCTGAGGAAGTTTGTTTTCATCCACTCTGAAGTGGTGATGCCCGCACGTTCGATCGTGATGTCCATAATCCCCTCTTGTATCTGAACCATTTGTTCATTCGTGAGAGGATTGCGATCGATATCGACTGGGACGACACCCAATCTGACATAGCTCGCTATATCTCTATAGGTGGTTCTGTCAGAGGTTGTTTTCCCAGTGCGAGCTCGTTTCGCTTCGGACTGAGGTGGTGTGCTGTCCTCAGATCTCATGCGTTTGGCTTCTTTGGCATCATCTTTTGTTTTTGCAAAGATGCGGGCTTGCTCTATGCTGCTACCCTGTTTCAGTGCTCTGTTGAAACGACGCTGTTCCGCTGGCGTGAACCTGATGCGCTTGGAATCAGTTTGAGCCGATTTGCCAGGGGTCCCCGGCGCGTCTGTATATTCCGGATGCAATTCATCCGAGTATACTGATGCTGTATACAGTACTTGATTCCGAGGCTGAGTCGCTCAGATGAGACAATTTCTCTTCTAGGCTCATCATCTCGAAATCACTGATTTGTGACCCTTCCCGATTGGCAGGTGTCGTGTCGGTTTCGACAGGGTGTTCTGAAACATCCCTAGTTGTTGATGAATTATGTTTTTTTCTATTGGTACTTCAATTTTTCCCACGAGTAGGCGGGATTTATTGGTCGCCCGTGGTCTACCCGTCTAACCACAGGAAGGCTATCTTGAGATCGGAGGTAGCCCGGTATCCGAAATTCGCAGACTAGCTGCTTAAAACTCCCTTTTTAGCCATGCATCCTTCGGCGTTTGCTGTTCCACCTTGGATTTGGGTTTAAGGGTTTTCTCCCTCCTCAAACGTGTTACAGCGCACGGTCAATATCCAAGTGGGACCCTTGACTGACCCTAAACAGGCATGCTGATTAGTCATTTTCAGGTGGGCGCCCGCGAGAAGGACTGAAAGATGAGGATTTTGCCCAACCACAAACAACTTGAATTGCGCAACTGGAGGCAGTTAGACTAGGACCGGGCTAATTGGAAAGACATGTTGGTTGAGGCCCAGGTTCATTCCGGACTGTAGCTCCACTTAGGTAAGTAACTAGTTTTAAGCTTAGCACAAGCGGTACCTAAGACTTAAGACAAAGTCAGGTATAAAACTGTAACGAAGAAGCTTGTTAAACTCAAAAACGACGTTAAACCAAAGGTCTCATTCCAAAAACTTAACTTCGCATACACAAATAAAGTCTGAAGCTGGTCTTGAGGGCCGGTAATCCTAGATATTTCATTTTCTTGTTGAAATGCGAGAAAGCTAGGCCCTGGGTACTAACGAGCCTGTTGCGCCAAAAATTTGTATTTTTTTTTTTTGTTGAAATTCTGGCCGCTCCCTCTTGACAAACGACCAACAGCAGTTTGTACTGCCTCCGACTATGCTACAGCCCAAGCTTCCAAATCCCTGATAAGTATGCTAAATGGCAAAGTCAGTTCTGAGTTTTATCCATGATGCCTGTTCAAAACTAGGAAGGCCCTACCTGAACAACCAAAAACGGATTTATGACACAATTCCTTCTCACTTTTCAGCAACATCTGCAAATCATGAGCCACCGACCATCTAATGCGACCATCATGCCTTAGAACACGAAACAACCCATTCAACATGAATGGACATACAAACACACACCTGCAAACGTTTTAATGTATTAAAGATCCTTTGGAACACCCCATATCTATCTACACTGTGCGCAGTGTACACCCTCATTTGTTTCAGCTGTTTACTCAATTTCCTTCGATCCATTTGTGATTATTGGACCAATATTGGAAGGCTTATCAGCTCCATCCATCCATGGATACATTCAGTCATTCATACGCCCCCATCGGAATGAGGGCAAGGTCTTGAAACGACTATTACTGCTGCCATGCCAGTTCAATTGTGTAACCATTTAATAGAACTTTATTGCGTTGCACGGGTTTGGTCTCCCTCTGTGTATATGTATGTGTGTGTGTTTTGTTATTATCCTGTTTTTTTTGCATTTCCTATTTTTTCGATTTTTTTTTTGTATATTTCTACCCCACAAAGGCTATACACCTCCCTTGTTCAATTTGACAATTGACATGGCCACCGTGTGTAGAGTACAAAATGTCCTTTTTGGATTTTTTTTTTGTTGTCCTCCCTTGAGCAGCGATTTCCTTCCACACAGTTGAGTACAAATCGAAGCAATAAAAAACGAAAACGTTTTCAATTTTTTCGTGCTTTTGCACTCCCAATTTCAGGGAGGCATGTCAAGCCCTCCGCGAACTCGTTAGTATGAGAATGGCTTTAAAAAAGGTGGGTAAATAAAGACGACGTACAACAACAACAAGAGCATGCCTTGAAAAAAAAAATGAAAAAACAATTGCAGCTCATTATGCGAAGCGGTAAAATTGAGGGCGCCCGCTTGTGTATGTGCTTTTCCACAAGCGTGCTCCACCACATCATCAACATCTGGGGTAACCCTCCGGAGGCTTGTTGTTGCTCGTTCCCCTGTTATTTTTTTTCCTCGTTTTGCATCTTTTTGGGGCTTTTTCTTACTCAACTGAGTATGTGAATGGCAAGGAAGCCGCACAATTTGTTTTCATTTGATTTTCCTAATTGCTAATTGCGGCTACGGCTCTACGAGGGGTATGGTGGTATGGTGAAGGTGGAGAGGACGAATATCCTCGGTGTATGTGTTTACGAAGTGAATTCAGGACTTGATGAGTTGCTATTTTGTGTTTTTTTTTTGGGAAGCTTGTAAAAATTAAAATTCGCATAGTTTCGTGGTAGTTTTGGTAACGGGGATGAGCAAAGCCTGGGAGTAGGATTTTTGTTTGAATATCCTTGGCGTATGGTTGGGTGTTGTAGAACGAGGGTAGACTCTGATTGGCGTTAACTTGGCAATGCCCAGTGCTCGACACTCTGACTACACATCAAATGTGCTTATTTTTACCTCCAAGTGGTAACCATCGGGTACTGATCTCATCCAACCGGTTTTGACTTGCTAAACGATAAGTGCGAGTGTTGATAACACGACGAAAAACAGCAACACTATAAACACCCTGGTGAGAATGGCACGGATGAATACCCGGCCTGCTGTCCCAGGCGAACCTAGATGAACTGCTTTGACATATTCGGACAACAGGTTGTCTAGGAATTTCAAGGGTTAGTCAGGCCCCTTGAACAGAGATGGTGGCGGATGAACCGAAAGGCCAACGGCAGCGCTCAATCCCGTAGTGGATACTGATGGCCCCGTGTCCTAGGGGAATCTAATAAATTGGAACTGGCCCTCCAGGTTGGGGGTTGTGCTTTGGGTTAACCACCCACCCACAGAAAAAAAAACATGGTTACGAAGCAACCAATAGCCTCGGAAAGGACAACGACGTTCGTATCTGCACCTGGAATGTGAGAACATTAAACAGGAGAGGTTCAGGCGAACAACTAGCGGAAGCCCTTAACTGCTACAAAGCAGACATTACTGCCATCAAGGAAATACGATGGGATGGGCCGGGCAGAAAGAGGATGAAAAACTGTGACATCTACTACGGACCGTGTTATAGTGAGCAGGAACAGCGACTATTCGGATGCGGATTTGTTATAAGTGACAGACTTAGGCAAGAAGTCTTATGTTTCCAAGACATTAGCAACGCATAGTGACAATCCGCATCAAGGCCAAATTCGCCAACATAAGCCTTATATGCGCTCACGCTCCAACGGAAGAAAAAGATGATATAGCTAAGGATTGCTCCTTGACAAAACCTATGAGCGACTACCGAAGTACGATGTTAAAATCGTGCTGGGAGATTTTAACGCAAAGGTAGGAAGAAAGACATCTTTAGCAGCACTGTCGGAAAACATAGCCTACAGGACAACACGTCTGGTAACGGGCTTAGGCTAATTGACTTCGCTACGAAACGAAATGCCACTTATAGCCAGCACACGGTTTCCTCACCTCAGGGCTCAGTGGCGCGATGGTTAGTGCGATGAACTGCCGCGCAGAAGGTCTGGGTTCGATTCCCAGCCGTAGCAACACCTAAATGATTTTTCACTGGCCCTCCTCTCGTGATGAACTGACAAATCATCCGAGTAGTATCAATTGTCAAGAATAGCTTATCTCAAGTTAGCCGTTCGGAGTCGGCATAAAACAGGAGGTCCCGCCATCGTGCAAGAAGTACACACGCACACCAGAATGGTTGTGAGAAAGCTAGGCCCTGGGTACTAACGAGCCTGTTGCGCCAAAAATTTGTATTTTTTTGGTTTCCTCACCTCGATATCCATAAGGGGTCATGGCGGTCTCCAGATCAACGAACAGTCAACCAAATTGATCACATTGCGATAGACAAGAGGCACGCAACCAGTATTTTGGATGCTCGAACATTCCGAGGAGCTAACATCGACTCAGATCACTACCTTGTAGCAGCCAATGTAAGAATACGGATATCCACCACGCCACAACAATCCAGAAATACTGTGAAAAATTTAATGTCGGAAGACTGCAATCGCCAGAGACCGCCAAGACCTTTGCGCAACTCGTATCCCTTAACCTCTCGATTCACACCATACCACCAGCATCGAATTTCGAAGAGCAATGGCAACGATGCAAACAGGCCATTAGATCAGCCGCAACTGAAGTGCTAGGTTTCTCGCGCCCACCAGCAAGAAACCCCTGGTTTGATGAGGAATGCCGACAGATGCTCGCAGCCAAGAACGAGGCCTACATGGCTAAGCTGCAGGTGAAGACGAGAGCTGCCATTGAGCTCTATAGGCAAAGAAGAAGGGAAGAACATCGGCTTTTCAGCAAGAAGAAAAAAGAGCAAGAAAAGCGCGCGATCGAGGATATAGAGAGGTGCCACTCCAGGAACGATGTTCGCAAGTTTTACCGAAGTGTAAAACGTCAAAGCCGATGCCAACAGGCCATTAGATCAGCCGCAACTGATACTCGCAGCCAAGAACGAGGCCTACAAGGCTAAGCTGCAGGTGAAGACGAGAGCTGCCATTGAGCTCTATAGGCAAAGAAGAAGGGAAGAACATCGGCTTTTCAGCAAGAAGAAAAAAGAGCAAGAAAAGCGCGCGATCGAGGATATAGAGAGGTGCCACTCCAGGAACGATGTTCGCAAGTTTTACCAAAGTGTAAAACGTCAAAGCCAAGGATACAAGGCTCGAACAGAATCCTGTCGAGATGAACAAGGAAATATCGTAGATGAGACACAGTCGATGCTGAGGATATGGAAGAACCACTTCTGCAGACTGTTAGACGGCGATGACGAACAACATTCCGCTGCCAGGCAGAACGGATCATTTAATATTGGCAACGACAGCGAAAACTGCCAACCACCCGACCTGAGTGAAGTGAGGATAGCAATATCTAAACTTAAGCTTAACAAGGCTGCTGGAAAGACAGCCTTCCCGCTGAGCTTTATAAAACTGGCGGAGATGACATCCACCAACTCATAAGCCAAATCTGGTCGGATGAAAGTATGCCTGAAGAATGGAACCTCAGCATCGTTTGCCCGATCCACAAAAAAGGAGACCCTCTGAACTGCGCCAACTACAGAGGCATAAGTCTGCTCAACAGCAACTACAAGATCCTATCTGCCGTAATATGTGAACGTCTGAAACCGTTTACCAACAACCTGATCGGCCCTTATTGGGGTGGTTTTAGGTTAGGAAAGTCCGCAACCGATCAAATTTTCACACTTCGGCAGATCCTGAAAAAAACCCAAGAAGTCCAAATCGATACCCACCACCTATTAATCGATTTCAAAGCCGCATACGATAGCATTTATAGAGACGAACTGTACAGAGCCATGTCTAGTTCTCGTATACCGCCCAAACTCGTCCGTTTGTGCAGGATGTCGATGGAGAATTCTCGCTGCACCATCAGGGTCGGTACGACCTCACCGACACATTCGATACCAAAAAAGGATTTAGGCAAGGCGATGCGCTGTCATGTGACTTCTTTAATCTGATTCTTGAGAGGATTGTGCAAAACTCCCAGGCAACACCAGAGGCACAATTTTTCAACAATCAGTGCAACTACTAGCATACGCCGACGATATTGACATCATTGGTAGGACTCAACGTGTCCTATACAAGCCACGTTTGCTAGTATAGAGAAGGAAGCTGCAAAAATGGGTTAAGCAGGGTAAGTATACGATGTCAACATGTAAGGACAAACAAACGTCACCATTGACATATGACTTAAGGTAGTACGGGACTTTGTCTATACATCGGCTCCGCTATTAACTTCGACAGCAAAATCTCGTCAGAAATTAACGAAGAATTACTCTTGCCAACCGCTATTTCTTCGGGCTAAGAAGGCAATTTAATAGTAAAGCCCCCACTCGAACTACTAAGGAGATCCTACATAAGACCCTAATCATCCCAGTCCTGCTCTACGGCGCTGAAGCATGGACCATATCAAAAGCGGATGAAGAAATCCTTGGTAGATTCGAGAGGAAAATTCTTTGAAAAATCTTCGGTCCCGTTTGCGTTGACGGGCTATGGAGATGAAGATTCAACCAAGAACTATACGAGCTGTACAGCGACATGCCCCTGGTCAAAAAACTCCGCATTGGACGTTTAAGATGGCTAGGACATGTAGAACGAATGGACACCAATACTCCGGCTCGCAGAGTCTTCGATTCCCAGCCAGACTCCGGACGCAGTAGAGGAAGACCTCGCCTTAAGTAGCGCGCACAAGTAGAAACCGACCTCAACCAACCTGAAGTGCGCAGCTGGAGGCAGTTAGCTAAGGACCGGACTAATTGAAGAGGCATGTTGGTTGAGGCCCAGGTTCATTTCGGACTGTAGCGCCACTTAAGTCAGTAGTAGAAGGAGACCTGAAAAGGATGGGATTTCCTTGATTTTCATATTTATCCTATACCTCCAGGTTGTGGTTTTGGATGCAGAATTCAAGATTGAACTAAAAATAGTGAAACAGAAGTTGGAAACATGTTTTGGAGACGTTTTTGGTCCAAATAATGAGAAATGTTTGATTTTTGACATTCCCGGTGACTAATTGAATCCGGGACTGTAGCGCCACTTAAGTAAGTAAGTAAGTACGTTAACTTATGCAATGTTACACAAGGCTAACTAGTAACTATTCACCACCCTATTAGATCTGGGAAAGCGTCATTTTCCATATTGTACCCAAAAAAAACCCTCCCCGACTGGAATTTATTTTCCACTTCCAATTTCAGTTCGAGTTACGCGAATTCTAAGGTCTCGCTCTTTATCAAAGCCATAAACCTTATCTACACCCCCAGCCACCCTTCTCACATTCTTCATATCTGTTGATTGGTTGCAGTATTCCCTCACCAAAACCAAAGGATTAACTGGAATTCCAATGTATTTTCCAATAACTAACCACCATGTTCACAAATCCATCATCTTGTAACTACGTCCAGCTACACCGCTCTCCCGCTCTAAGAATCCACTTATAACTGACTTTGGTGAATCACCTAGTTCCCTGTAAATATTCAATTTAATTTGGTAAATTCCACTTGCAGTTTGAAGTTCCTTTCAACAGATTTCCATCACCAACAACACCAACCCAATAAAAAAAAAATAAAACCGAAAAATTCTCTCATATTTCCTCAACAAAAAAAAATCCTCAAGGAAATTCCTATCTCCGCAATCGCCTCGCCATAGATTAACAGGAAATTGTATTCAGTTACACCAGTCCTTCGTCCGTACATCCATAACAACTTGCTCTCAAAAGACTCTCCTCCTCATCCTTTGAAAAGTCTGAGAAAAGAAAAACTCAAAATCGTAAATCCTAAGGATAAGCAAATACACATAAATCCCCCGCCTCCTCTCCCATCGCATCCTTGTTTCCACAAATGTCTAAATTTCCTTTTCCATAGCCCGACTAGACATGGTTTCTCACACCTACCCCCACTCCCACGCTTCACCGTACTTTCCCGCCCTTGAATCGAAACCTAGTTTCACATTTTTTATGGACCATTTGGGGAACGAACGAGAGGGAAAAGGACATAAAGTGTAATAAGAAACAAATTTCCATAAAACGTCCACTTGAGACGTTGCTGGTAACGCACACGAGAGTATTTAGTGTATTCGTGTGGAAATAAACGAATCATGGCGGCACAAGAGACACTTTGACAGGTGACAGATGACAAATGAGAAACGACAAATGACAGATGACATTTGATTGAATGCAGAATACTAGTCTTGGAGTGTGAACTGAACATCAAAACGTCCGTCGAGACAACTGGTCACACCTGCAACAAGGATTGACAGTTTTGGCACGTGACGACACTCAATGTTACAGTGGGACAAACTTACAACCGCTGTGGTGAAAATTATTTTTTTTTTTTTTTGTTAATTGCGCAACTTTCATCGACGTTAATTTCCATTCTAAGGGAATGCCTTGTTCTAGAGCGGATGGTAGTGCAGGTGTAAACAATGGCGCTGCTTAAGTGCTCTTAAAAAGTTACCTCCAGAGGCACACGCTGCTAAGATGTGCAGATAGGAGAAACACCGGATGAAGCCTCACCGTCTCGCATGTTTCGGTTGGCGGAAACTATGTGCTACATTCACCTGGCGTTCCTTTACCCAGGTTGGAAGTGCGGGAAGGAATAAATTTTTTCTTCCTCTCAACTCGGATAAGGTTATGTTATGGCGTTGTTAGAGGGCATTATCGTATCTGTCGGTGAGGGGAACATTATATTTGTGTTTGCTAAACTTTTCCAATTAATTAGAGCAAAGGAAGGAGGGATATCCCTTCGATCTAAGTCTGCGTCTATATGAGAACCTTTTTCGCAAACGTAGGATGTAGATATCTAGGCACGATATGTCGTCGTTGTTGTAATGAAAAATTATTACACGATTCGGATGGAGGAGCTGAATTTTGTATACGTAAGCTGAAGGGATGTAATCAGGTTATTGATGGAAGTCCATAGGAAAATAAGTGCGGCAAATGGGTTGTTTGGCTACACCTAACCAATGTCGGGAATCCGGACCTGAGGGGGAGGGAAAGTTCTTCGATTTAATGCTATTTTACGGAGGTCAAGTGTGTATGCTCACAGCTAATAAGAACCATTTGGCAGAGGGGAGCGCAGGACGAAGTTGGGAGTTTATCGTCGATCTAAGGAATGTGGGGGGTGTGAGGGATTTCTTAAAGTTTCCGTCTTAAGTTTAGTTGGGGTATTGTGCAAACAAAGGCTCTTTTTAATGTAGGTATGGTATGAACTTTAGTTGGTATACCTGGAAGCGGTTAATGTTTGAGATGAAGATCTTTTGAAGCAGTTTGTCCTTGAAGAGTAGGGTAGCTGAAAAAAGGTGCAAAGTTGACTGCTTTTGAGATAATGGTTTTCGGATAATAGCAACATTGGAGTGCTTAGGTCTATTAGAGATTTTTGAACGTGAAAAAAAGTTTTATTCGGGCTTCTGAGTGACTTGTTATCCTCTGTGTTTTACTGCCTGTTGACTTGTTTACACTTGGGTTGTGACTTCTGGAGTATGTACTTTTGTGTAACCTCACCTTCTTGGAAGGTATATTGACAAAGGCGACTTCTAGACCTTTTTTTGTTACAGAACCAGCAAACAATGGAAAAATCTTCCAAAACACGTGTTTCCACTAATAAAAAATTCAAGAACACAGTTAACAAACATCTGGAAGCATTATCCAAGGGCGAGGGTTATAGGTTCGCCTTACCTGAGAAAAGTCGTTACTCTCACAACCATTCACGATGGCGGGAGCTCTTGTTTTATGCCGAATCCGAATGGTTGAGTTGAGAAAAGCTTTTCTTGACATTGATGCTCCCCGAATGATTTATCAGATCATCGCAAAAGGAGGGCCCGTGGAAAACATTAGGTGTTGCTACGACTGGGAATCGAACTCAGACCTTCTGCGCGGAGTTCATTACTCTAGCTATCGAGCCACTGAGCCCGTTGTATAATAGTTTAGAGGCACCTATATCGCAATAAAGTTTTTTTTTATTTGAAAACTCCTGCAGGGTTGCCAGTATCTTGAGTAGGCTTGCATGTTGTGCTTTAGGATTACCATTGCCATTACATTGGCTAATGCTAGTGTATGTTGCTTTATTGAGACAGGTACACCGGTTTTCACCAGCTGCGTTGATAGTCCTTTCGTTGATGGCATGTTGTGAAGAATCATTGTTATGTCAGTTTTGACGAAAAGTGTGCTTTGGAGTAGTCATGCGATTCAAGTTTGCTTCACCCAAGGAAAATCATTCCGCTACTAGCTTGCATGCAGAGAATCTATTCAGTTGATGTCACCAATATCTTTAACCTATCCGGCATTCTTTTTGACATGGTACCATGGATTGTTTTCTCTGTAGTCGCCATAATTGAAAGACTTTGGCGCTCTTTATCAAAAACGTAACGTTCAACCATTGGAGGTGTATAATCCCTCTAAACGGCCTCCAACTGTAATTTAATGGCTTCATCCGTCATGGTAATCAAAATATTGAAACGGTCCTGTTGTTACGGTAAATTTTACCGCAACAAGTCTCACGCTCTATCCCTAATATCCTTTCGGTCCCTCTTTTAATTATGGTCGCTAACCCAGAATCTGTAGGATGTGGTGGGCAGCTATGGTCCCATCAGCCAATGGTCCACTACCTTCAGACCCTGAGAAGGCAACCCAATATAGATTTAACGAGTGCGACATAGGAGTCCACTAAGGATGAAGAGGTCCCAACTCTGTTCGGTGCAGCCCCAGGGAGAATGGGGAGACTCACGACAGAGCAACGTCAAACAAAAGCGTGCGAAAGGAGTCCACGGAAAACGAAGTCGTCAAAGCCCAAAGGACGTGGGATACTCGCAACGGCCAACATCAGACAGGAGCGGTCGGAACAGTTCAATGGGTGAGCGACCCCAACAAGATGATGACGGGTGGGGGAGGACGATCACTGGAGCTTACACTCCAACGTAAGCGTTTGCGTTACTGCATCAGCGGCGCAAGGCCGCAAACGCAAAGTTTCAATGGTTAAAGAGTAGACGTTCTCTTTCCATCCAACGTTGGAGCAACGGAGGAGCAGCAGAGGCGTGGGGCGGTCGGCCCAACAGATACCCCTTCAAGATGATGACGGGTGGGGGAGGACGATCACTGGAGCTTACACTCCAACGTAAGCGTTTGCGTTACTGCATCAGCGGCGCAAGGCCGCAAACGCAAAGTTTCAATGGTAAAAGAGTAGACGTTCTCTTTCCATCCAACGTTGGAGCAACGGAGGAGCAGCAGAGGCGTGGGGCGGTCGGCCCAACAGATACCCCTTCAACAAAGCCGGAACATTAAACGTCAGGCTCGATGGCCAAGAGAGGACGATCTCTTTCCCCTACCGTTGGAGCAACGGAGGAGAAGCGAGGTGTTTAGGCGGACGGCCAGAAATAAACACCCTCGCCACAATACAAACAGAACATTAAACACATAATAGACATCACAAAACATGTCCATGTTAAGTAGCGTTCGCTCTTGCCGGCAATAATCCGAGGCAGAAGCTGAGAAAACGCAGTTGGGACTTGACATAACAAATTGGTGAGAATGAATGTGGTGTGACAGGCGACGATAGTCGGGCAAAACCCCGACATCGATACGCAGAAAATCGCAAAGCCACGTGTGAATGGGGGTAGCACGCTAGTAAGCGCGATACACACTCTCCAGCTGGAAAACGAAGAGTAGTTAGAATTCGCAGTTAGGCTAACTAGTGCTGCATTCCATGAGAGAATATGAGAGCGAATGAAGGGGATCGATGCTGGACTAAGGAATCAGTTCGAACAAAGGAAGTCACTTCTTGGTGATCTTAATTGTCGGAAAGACGAGAAAACTTTTTTTTGTGATTTTTCGGAGTTTTTAAGTTATCGAGAGTACCTATAAAAAGTCGAGTCAATTTTCAGATAGCGAGGCAGGATAATTTGAGGACGGAGGACATCATCAAGAAGGGAGAAGGAGGGATTGTTTTGCCATCAAACTGTCGCTACTAAAAGTTCCATAGAAGCCTATTCGGGGGAAATATCCCGAAGCTAATTGCAGACAGCGATGACTATGCTTAGCATACTATATTGGCACCTTTATAATGCTTGATACACATGTCTACTATTCATCCATATATTGGATAGGTTCGACGGAGCATGCGTCTTGATCCATAACGAGAAAGTAACACGCTTTACCATATCTGACAGTTAATAGCTACAAGGAGCAAATACCGACGCATGACATACCTAGACAAAATGGTTTCAATACAGCATACATCCAAAAATGAGGCAATAGGGAATACTTTTACCACTCTTCAGGCTGGGTCAGGCTCGTTCTGACCCAGGACCTAACATTTTTCAAGTGCGCTGGTGTACTTCATACACAATCTCGGGAGTCGGGACCTAACATTTGATGCAAAATTTGAATGGCTGCATTAAGAAAAGCCTTGTCTCGGTAATGGCTACTACTCGAAAGGCCGTGGGGTTATATTTTTGTGAAGGTAAGCCGTAGTTAATTTTGTTGCTTTAAGCTTGAGGTGCCAGAACCAAAAATGAGTCAATGGCTTATCATTTGGTTTATGTATCCGTTGGAATGATTAATCAAATAAATTTTCGTCATTTGTCAAGTGAAATGCCGAATTTTCTAGGTAAGCTGGTAGGAATAGGCTTTTTTGAATGTCACGCCACTGCTATAATAGAATTTTTGGACAGATCACTGTTAGAAGCGAGTGGATCCAGAGGCATAGGTTTGGTGTGTTGAACTAAAAAAACGTGGGATCTCTGGATAAAATCCCGAAAGTAAGAACACCTAAATTTTGTTTACTGCCGCATCTCTTGTGAAGGCTGACAAACCTCCAACCGCATAACACTGGCATAAGAAGCTTCTCGAATTTGCCGTTCGGATTCGGCGTGCAACAGTAGGTCCTTTATTGTGTGCCAAAAATGTATCTTAACACACACAATGGAATGGAAAAGGTAGGTTCAAGGCCATATGTTGATCTGAACTGACTGAAATTTAATTTTTTTGCAGGATTTATCGGGCTGACCACTATCCCAATGTTATCGATTTTTATTTGTTATTAGGTGAGGTGAAGGAGTCATACGATCCGTGCCGAGAATCAGCGAATGGAGTATCCTGGCAACCTTCGTATTGTATAGCTTTATCTGCGTACTGCGGATCTATGTGCAGGTGGACCTCCTTTCTCCGACACCATCATGAACAAAATTAAAAAAAAAAAAAATTAAGGGAACGGCAGCAAAACTGGAGAACCTGCTGTTGGAGTAGCTCCTGAAAAGCTGAAAGGGAAGTCAAACTGCAAAACTTCAAGCACGCAGCCATTTATCCTAATCAATAGCAGCGTGGAGCTAAGGGGTTCCGAACCCTACTCTTCGTCCATTTAGGACTCCTAGTAGGAGTACTGCAAAGTCTCGAGCTCACAGTCACTGGCTTCTTCTCAGTCAAAGAGGATTTTGGAAGCAAATGGGATGCAAATCTATAAGCTCGCTTCCCTTCAAGATGCTATACAGACAACGCCGTGTAGCAGCAAGGCAAATGGAAATCGTCCAAAATCTAGAAAGACCGATCAACAGGTCAAACTAGCCTGGGCCACCAAAATTGGCACTGCAGTGCCCACTGAAGAGAGCAAGGACACTACATCCAAGCAAGCACCAGAGATCGTTGGAGAAAACCCTTTCGGTCTTGAAAAGGCCCAGAGCCGTAAGCAGGAAAAATACCTCCAAGTCCACCAACGCTACATACAGGTCATTCAGTGAGGTACTCAAAGTCAATATCGCTGTCGCTGCGTTCGATCACCGGCAGCATGGTGGTCAATCGCAGCGACATTGGCAGTACAATTTCACCTAACCGGTGGAAGATGGTACCTCCCAAGATGGCCACAGTCTTTCTCAGTATAATGAGGAAGTACCTGGGGCCGCCACCATGGAAAAGATCTACGTGATATCACAATGAGCCAACAACTGGTCTAGGTGTGCTGAAGAATCGCTTGCAGTCAATCTAGCCTAACTTAACCTGAGGTAGATGGATTCCTTGCTGAATCCCTTCACTGTTTTCCTGCTTGCATGGCTTAGTAACAAAGCCTTTCGCATACGACTGTCATTGTCAGTTCCAAAGTCGTGAACTCTATGTTCTTGAAAACTTTGCGTAAATTCGCCTTGAAGTTTGTTTCCAAACAGAGCAATGGCTTTACACACAACACGGATCTTGCCATGCTTTGATGGAGCTCCGCCCTTCATCTTCGCAACACGAGGCTGATGAGGATTTCGGGGTATTTGGTGAGGTCAGGCGAGTTCCTGGTACCCAAACCGGCTCCGATTAGAAATCCATTGTGAGCTTTTATATGACATCTGTCCGTCTTTTCCGATAAAAGCGGCGTTAAAACTTAACCCACAGCTAACATAGCCTGCCTGCTGATGTGTGGTTCATGACTTATGGAAGCACCTGAATCATTCAAGTTTTGCAAGCATAACATCTTGCAGTCCGAGGTTTGATCTTACGAATAGACACTGTACCGTTCCGGGAAAATCTTGGAGTATAAAGTTTGACCTTAAGAATAGGCTCCATCCCTACTAGTTTGCATGTAGAGTTCGGCGTTGCAGTTTGTTTTGTCTGCAGCTGTCATGACAAGGGTTGATGTTCATCAGCACTCTCCCACTTAAATGCATCCCTGCATGTAGGGTTAGGATTACTCTTCAGCTTTTAAAACACAAGTAATCTCGGTGTCAACCTTGTTTCCAGGTACTCAACGGCTTGATTTCGGTGGTCTGAACAGAAATTACACATGCACTTGAATACCTTGGGGGTATTGCCTATGATTGCCCGCTGTCATGCCTCTTCTTCCGCCATAAAACCTGACACAATACAAGAAACACAAAAACACCCTCCGTAGCAAACTCCATTAGAAACAAGAAATCCCTCTTTCAAAGCCTTAAAATACCATTACACATGAACGACTCACATTGTGCGATACAAAGCCTCCCCCTATACAACTCACGTTGCATAAGCCTTTCATAAAATTGCTTTCATCTTACAATCTACGAGTCCAAACTTCAGCCTTATCATGTTAAGCCCAAGTGTCACATTTGAAAAAGACGTGAACTTATAAGCAGTCCCCAGCTGCAAATGCAACATCATTTCATAGATGTAATCCTTTCAGCTTTCGAATGTCCTTGTCAAGTGTCCGCATAGTGGAAATAAAAAAAAAATGAAAGCCCCAAACTCCAAAAAACTATAAGCAGATGGCTAGAGTGTAGTCTACCTTCCAACAGGACTGCCTGAATCACCCCCGAAAATTGTTACAAATCTCCCCCGCATTTTGCAGCTCCCAAACCTCCATGCTCCAGTTGCATGTCAAGCACTCACTCGCCTCCTTGGCCTTGTTTATGTGCCATTTTAGTGAATCCACCAGCAAGTGGTGTCCTTACGTGCATCACACTCTATACAGTCCATACGAAGGGAAGAGGATACAAAAAAAAGGGGTTACACAAAACATATCGCAGCCATGTAAAAACGCGCTAGGACCACACCTACCCTCATTCCACCGCCACGCCAACTACCATTTTGCTGGGGCGCATAGACAAAAGGACCTTCCAACCACCCCTTCCGCATAATGGAACGTGAAGACCCACTTATATTCCATACACTATACTCCCGTTAAGTTGGAAGGCTCACCCACCAAGTACCAAGGATCCGGCACTTGGTCTCGCAAGTGACAGCTGTTTGTCGGCGTCCTATAGCAAAGGCGATGCCTCATGTTCAATGTGAGTCCTTACAGAATCACTTGACAATAAAAGTGGCGTGAACCAGCATAGCCCTGCACTATGTCAGGGTTCTCAACAATACAAGTTTGCCAGGGCATTTCACTAGATGTATCTGGATGAGTAGGTCGCGGTGTTCTAAATTGCTTGGTGTTTTGCTTTAAATCCATCGGCTAACAAACAAAAGGACATGTTCATCATACTCCTCCTCGGGCCTACTCATTGAAAGCTTTCCACGCGCTCAAAAGTCAGGGCATTCACCTTCGTATTCGTAGCGTATCGCAACGCAGGGCATGTTTCATCAAAAAGATGACTGCAAGCGAGATAGAATGTGCTGGTGTCCTGTGTAAGGGGATTCCTTAGATCTAGATGCGAAATAATAGATGCGATTTTTTGTTCTCTTCCATTTCTTTGTCCTGAATGAAGCCTTTGGGTAAGATATGGAGTGACTTTTTTTTTTTTAGCAAATTGTGTGCTGTATCCTATGACGCGATGTGTACAAGGACTTGTTTCAGTGAGAGCAACCTATGCGACAGCAGCCATCAATTTGGGGGAAAGGTTTTTTGATCCCTTTAGAATTTTCTTTTTTTTGCAATGGAGAAGTGCCACAGCGGCAGGGATGACTTATGTCAATTCTTGGAAAAAAAAATGGAAGGGGACATCTGTATAAAAGTCGCTGTTCTTGTAAGGATGTCACTTTGTCAGATGTGAATGGAAGCGAAATGTGAATTTGTGACAAATGTCTCCAAATCCAATGGAAAATTTATTGCCAATATTTTCAGATACTTATTCAATATTCTGAGGGATAGGAGGGGAGGACCTTATTTTGAATTGGCTTCCATCTAGATGATGGTAATAGTCCCAAATTGAGAAGATGCTGTTTCTAGTGAGAGAGGGAGAGAACAGCAGAAAACAGCGTGACAGTAAAAGTGTGATTCTGAGAATTTGAATCAAAGATTCCAAGGATACCTTTTAGTAGGAACAGTGCTGAGAGAAACAGGAGATAAATAGGTGCCTATGATAGAATTGAGGTGAGCAATCAAAAATAACGGTTCTACATATTGATGATTATGAGATTTCTGAGCCTTTTACCGTGCCTCGACTTATCAAGGAATCCAAGGTTACTTGTAAGCAGAGTCATTGAAGTAATGTAAGGCGACATATAGTCCTGTGTCAGAGAACAACAAAAAATTCGAATATTTCGATATATTGGTGATTCTGAGACATCTGACGTTCCTTAAAAGAAATCAAGGTATGCAAGGTTACCATTGACATGTTTGATCGAGGCTACTAACCCCGCATTGAATTTTAACATCCGGCCACATTCCAAGACTAACAGTCTATGACTGTCTGGAGTTTTTCTTGGAGGGTGACACTTTTACCGGGACTTTTTGTTTACGCTGGTCGAAAATCTACTTCGGACACTAGACTGTAACCCTACTAAACGTTTCTTGATACACTCGACCTACGCTTGATTCATGATTCTATATCGAACAGGATTTGAAATTAAAGTCTGCACCTATAGTCGAGTGTGACAATTGCCAACCCACAAACTCTCTAAGTACAGTTTAAATAGCTGGTCCTGGTATGAAGCCAGGTTAAAAGGGCAAACCTTCCCTCGGGACGAGTTTTTCTGAGCTTCATTTGATCTCCTAAGTTTAAAATTAGAATAGCAGGAGGTTTAATATAACCAATATGGTTATGGGACTGCCGTATAATTCATACCTGACTACCACCCTCCACAAGACACAAAACGTTTAATAAGGTCGCCTTCTACTTGGTTGAAAACTCTTCGAAGTCGAAGGTGTACTTTCACTTTACATGTGCTTAGGCATCTTGGGGATCAAATCCGTGTTTTTTTTTCGTTTCTGGCATTTTTAAACGGTTAGCTGGGATAGGGTATTCATAGGTGTACCATACATGCATTTCGACCCTACGCCAGCGATTCCAAAAATTCAGGAGTTATTCCAGATGAGATTGATACTGATTATGATCAGATTCCTTAGTCTACATCAAGGGTTATTCCCAAACAAGATTTCATGGCTAGATTTGGTATAGACACTGCTTTCTAGGAAGCTATTCCCAGATAAGACTTCTACTGACCATAGACTAAGTTCAGCTATACATACCAAGGTCTATCACGAAGGCTTTTTTATAACATCAGGGGATATTCCCAAATAAGATCTGATGGCCACTGGAAAGATTCGTTTTGATCACCGGTCCTCCAGGGAGTTATTCCCAGATAAGATTGGTACAAGATCATAGATTAAGTTCAGCTACACATACCAAAGTCTACCACTAAGTCGTTTTGACAGCATCGATGACTATTCCTAAGCTAGACATCATGGATATCGTCTTAGAGAGCTGGTTAAGACACCGGTCTCACAGAAAACTTAGCTCTTACACCAAGTTCGACCTGTCTGATATCAAATCACCTTGCTGTTTCAAAGCCTCATGGACATCATCGTAGCGAGCTGGTTTAGACACCGACCGGTCTCACAGGAAACTTAGCTTTTACATTAAGTTCGGTCTTTTTGAAGACAAAACACTCAGCTATCTCAAAGCTTCATGGACATCATCGTAGGTTAAATTAAGACCGACCGGTCTCACAGGAAACTTAGCTTCTCCATAAATTTTAGAGTCCGAAATTTTAGTTTTTTTAAACAAACATGGAACCTCTAGTTAAATGCCGATTCCGAATTACAAATTTGATGACAGATTTATACTAGGAAATATTTGTCAGAGGTGCGACAGTAAAAAAACCTGAAGGTTTTGTCAATTTCAATATTTGAACCAGTCCTTCAATAAACAAAACACTAGGCTACTGCACTCACAAGTTTCAAGCATGCTATAAAGTGGCTATATGTTCTTTTTTATTACACATGTTTGGAACTTTACGCTAGGTTAGGCGCACAATTAGAAGAAAAAAATATTCGTTGTGCTGCCACGTGCATCTGTCGAATTTTCTAAATATTCGTTTGCCAAAGTGAACCATTCCGAGCTAATGAAGCGGAGGAGGTTTCTGACATTTGGCCAGCTCACCTATATTGTCAAAGAAGTTGTCTCCTGGATGGAGTTTTCTATTGTTGGAGAGAGCTGTACATTCCTTTGACCTTTGACTTTTAGACGCGGTGTCCTCGGAAGAGCTGGTGAAACATTGAAACTGTTCCTTGGCCCAGCTCAGAGATTTTTTGCTTTTTAGTTCAATCTACGGTCAATTATTTAAGTAAAGGCCCGTTTATCCTTGTCAACAGCTTTAACAGGGTGGACTTGTTTGGAGCTGTAGGACGGTTGGTCCGGTAGTTATTTATGGGGACGATCTGGTGCGAGCTCGAAGGCGTATATGAAGTTTGCCCAGATGGTGCAGAGTAAGGGTGGGGGTGTACTCCTGGCATCTATTGGCTATGTATAGGGTTAGGTTCCAAATCCAATGTCTTTTCCGATGACATGTAAAGGAGGTTACTTCACCTTGTTTTTGCTGCATTTGGTAACCTGTTCATCAATCTTTACCCAGTCTAGCCAGTTCGTCAGTCGGCTTGGTTGTTGCCTGGTATACCTTTATGGCCTGGGATTGTTTAATATTTAGGAGGCTTTCAAAAACCTGAAGTACATACATAACGACATCTTAAAAAAAGCTTTGAATTAAGCTGGGTAATTAAGAGACGGCTTTTGTACCGCTAAAACGTTTGCCTAAAAAAAACACTGACTTAGTCCGGAAGTCGGATTGCTATTGAGCAAGAATTCAAACACTACCATCATTTTTTTTTTGCAGATGTATTTTCAGTTTAGATTTTCTACCCAGCTTGCCTCCCAATATCTTAAGCTTGGTACGGAACATATAAATCTTCTGCTGAAGTCTTAAGACATTTTCCCTAAGATTTCTTTAGTCATTTGCTTGACCAGTTGGTCTAGAGGCATACGATTAAGTATTGTTGTTCTGTCGTAATGGTGGTGCTCCTAAAACCTAAGCTTGTTCACTGTCTGGTGTAGCTTTGTAGCCTGTACTTTGCAGGGTGCCAACAAGCTGACGTACATATATTGCAATTTTCTTTAACAAGCTTTGATTTAAGCTGTCGATATCATAGTACGATATCGCAATTTTTTGGGCTTTAGAGCGGCTTTTGTACCGCTACAACTTTCGCCTGAAAAACTTTTTCAGACCAGGTGATCTTGCTACAATCCGTGGAGGGATTTTTATTATGCTTGCAAAAAAAATTTTTTGGCCACTTAGGACTTGTGGCAAAAATAATAACTGCGCACACAGAAATGCAAGAAAAAGCTAGGTTAGAGGCCCTGCCAACTTATAATTATTCCTCTATAAGGTAATCAAATTTAATTTCCTCAAGCAATTATTTCTGTAGGCCTTATATAGTACTTGTGCGCGGGGGTTGAGTATTTTTGCAGTCGATTATTTGGGTAAAAGCCTGTTTAAGATGTTTTGCAGAAAAATTCACAAGCATTACCGAAGTAATGATGGTATATCTAACCTATATGAGGTTGTTTTAAGTTTCCAGAGACGTGTGTACAATTGTATATGTGCCATACGTTAAGATGTTTAAAGGCTTGACAAAGCTAAGGTTAAAAGATCGGGAAAAGGTGAAAAGATTTTTCCATATGACTTCATGCAGGTAATTTTGCTGGAGGGGAAACGGCTTCATAGTGCTTTATAGAAGCGAAATTGTTAGTTGGGCTGTATGGGTTGTAAGTGCCAGATATTATTTATTTTTTTAGGAAGATTCCATATTTAAAGGTTAAAGTCATTTTTATGTCGTCGGTAAATGTGGTGGCGAATTTTCACGTAGCAAGATTTTACGGTTCGTTTGTTCCAGCTTTGACATAAACCTCAATAAACCCTTCAAACGCTTTGTAGTTCGTTTTCGGAAGACCTAGGAATGACCAGAGACCATTAAACTTTTCCAAAAGTTTGTTACCACAGCTGTGCTGCAATATCCAGTCAAAATTAGAGTTTACAATACGAAACTTTGACGGAGGCCTACACCAACCGCGAAAGCTGTCCTTTTTACGTCACAGCACCTGTTGGTTTGATTTTTTTGGTTGAAAAGGGCTCTAACATGGATTTAAAGTTGAACTCATAAACTTACGCATTATGGAGTCTTTCATTGAACCGTTATTTTGCCACATACCTGAAAATAAAAAAAATAAAAATTTATTAGTTAAAATTAAAAAAAAATTATTAAAATTGTTTTAAGCTGATAACTTTTGTCAATAAATGTCCTAGTCTTATCAGAGACACATTCACCAGGCTAACTATATCATTTTCCTCCTAAAATAACAGACCCACTTAAATATAAAAGCGGTCCTTCTCAAGACATGTGGGGGTCTTATCATCTTCCTTGCATTTCTGATAAACAAATACAAACAGGCGTCAACTTGTAACGGGTGATCCAAGTAGAGATACTTTTTTCAATAGCCTTTTTTGACAGATCACGTGTGAGTCGTGTCATGCTGTCATGTTATTTTTGTTTAGTATTGTTTGGCATTTCATAATGGAGACTTACGCGTGAACAACGTTTAGAAATTGTTCAACTTTATTATGAAAATTCACGTTCTGTGAGGAATGTGTTTCGTGCACTTCGCTCAACTTATGGTCAACATAATCGGCCTACTGAGCGTACTATTCGCAAAACCATCACCCATTTTGAGACCCAGCATTCATTATTGGATAATATTCGACCGAATAGACCACGTCCAGCACGCTGTGAAGAAAATATTGCGGCCGTAGCTGAGAGTGTACACGAAGACCGTGGAGAGTCGATTCGGCGCCGTTCGCAGCAACTCGGACTGACGTATGGAATGACTTGGCGCATTTTACGTCAAGATCTTAAATTGAAAGCTTTTGTACGCTTGTGCAACAACTGAAGCCGCTCGACCTTCCCAAGCAACATCACTTCGCTCTATGGGCTCTTGAAAAGTTCCAAGAAGATCCGAAGTTTTCGAGGCAAATTTTGTTTAGCGATGAGGCCCATTTCTGGCTCAATGGGTATGTAAACAAACAAAATTGCCGCATTTGGGACGAAGAGCAACCTGAAGAGATTGAAGAACTGCCACTTCGTCCAGAAAAAACAAACGGTTTGGTCTGGTTTGTGGGCCGGTGGAATCATCGGTCCATATTTCTTTAAAAATTATGCCGGTGCGAACGTAACCGTCAATGGCGACCGTTATCGTGCCATGATAACCGACTATTTGATGCCTGAAATTGAAGCTCGTGATCTCGGCGACATTTGGTTTCAGCAAGACGGCGCCACTTCCCACACATCGCATCAATCAATGGACTTATTGAGAGAACATTTCGGTGAGCACATAATTTCACGTTTTGGGCCGGTCGATTGGCCACCAAGATCGTGTGATATCACACCGTTAGACTTTTTCCTATGTAAAGTCAAAAGCTTATGCCGACAAACCCGCTTCGATTCAGGCCTTGGAGGAAAACATCACGCGTGTCATTCGCCAGTTACCAGTCGAAATGCTCGAACGAGTGATCGAAAGTTGGACTCAACGGATGGACCATCTGCGACGTAGCAACGGCCAACATTTGATAGACATAATCTTCAAAAAATAAATGCCAAAGAATGTTCTTTCAAATGATAATAAACATTCTCCATTAAATTTGAATTTTCTGTGTTTTTTTCTTTAAAAAAGTAGGGAACCTCGAAATGGATCACCCTTTAGCTCTATTTTGATTCTGCTATAACCTCTTAAGGGTTTTCCAATAAGGTCGGGCAGTAGTTATGGAATGAAATGGTTATGCTGCGAAATGCCAAGTTCTTGTACGCGGCGAGTCCTAGGGCTTTACTGTAAATTTTAACCGGACAGTGGCAATATTCTCCGGCGATTTGGCGTTCTTTTTACGAAATAATCTCGAATTTGGCGACTTGAAAGGGCTATCGCGCTCTACCGTGCGATAAAATGGACGCAATGATATAAGTAATGAAAACTTATTTTCCAAATAACGTTCTTTTTATGGTGATTTGGCATCAGTGACTGAATAATAAACAACAGATTTGACAGACGCCGCTCAAACAACATGGCCGCCAACTGTTCCTATTGGTAAGCCCTTTTTAGATAGTTCTTTACATATTAGCATGGTGCGAATCTGATACCTTAGATTATTACATCAAAGGATCTTCTTGTTTTTTGTGGTTTTAACCTATCTGATGCCTACCAACTCCGATGAGAGCGGGAGAACGTGTACTAACATTCAGGCACATATTGCATTCCAAACGTGGGATTCTGAATTGCATTAAGCTAAGTTACGAAAATGATCAAGGACACACCTTCTACAAGGATGATTGATGACAAGAGACTGAAAGAGATTTTCTTTCGCGACATCAGCTAAGATTTTCTTAATAAGTGGAGCAACATTCCGACCAGAGGTGGACTTTTTCTGTCAAACAATAGTTTCCTTACTTCACAGCTATCAATAGTGATAAATTCATTTGATGATGCCTGCAAATAGCCAGCTGTACTCTCTTAGCAGAAACGATGTCCCAAGTCAGTCTGAGTCTCAGTCATATTGCCGAAAATCTCATGTTGAAATAAAATGTTTGGCATTAACGGCCCCTATAGGGCCTCAAACCTAGCTTACCCCTTCATTTGTGTGTGCAAAGTTATTGTTTCTGACGAAGAGGACCTTCTGCTTAACGCCTAATCCGAACGGAAAATTTGAGAAGCTTTTCATGACAGTGTTACACTTGTTTGGTTTTCAGACATTCACAAGAGTTTTAGCTGTGAAAAAAACGTAGGTGTTGGCACTTTCGGTATTTGAACCAGTTTTAACATTTATAATGCTGCAGCTATAACAGTGGATCCACGTCTAATAGAACTAGTATATCTATGAAATTCAATGCCCAGAAGTAGCGGTCGGTAGTATTTACCGTGTCTTGAACAGGCGATGTCACGTTTTCGTCGGAAACCCAATGTTTGTTGTCAGGGCGTACTTGCCTGATAGTGGCTCTTTCGGTTTCACCGCTGATTTCCGTTCGAATACCATGTATTCGATCATTGACAGCTTTTTCATGATGTTCCAATGGACCTCGGCACCAAATCACACCAAATCATGCAGGATACACGTAAACGTAAAGGTATTAAGGAAGCTCTTCACTCATGCACTCATACACCGGCCTTTAAGTTTTGAGGTTATATTCAAGACTTTAAGTTGCCTATGGCTGCCAAGCGAAGACTCTGGGCTGTAGTCCATTCGCCCCATGTGTCAAAATGTGAAGTTTTTGACGAGGTCTGCACAGCTTGTAAGGTTCGTGATTGAATCTTCATTTTCATAGACCGTCAACGCCACCGGGATCAAAGATTTTTCGAAGAATTTTTTGCTCAAAAACACCAAGAATTCCTTCACCCGCTTTTGATACAGTCCAGTCCATTTTTTCTTTTAACACCAAACCTCAAACATAGTATTCAAGCCTTGTCCTACTTATGCTTTATAGATAGGTTAGGTTATGGTTACGCCCAGCTTGAGTTCATTTCCCACGAATGATGCAGCAAAAACATCATTGTACCTTCTGGATAGGATTCAAAAGCTTGCGAAAAAAATAGGAGACACAACCGTAGCGAACTCTAGAGTCTTGATTGAATGTCTTCTGCATCACACTCTGTAAACGCCATTACAGATATGATAGTGTAAAAAAATTGTGTTCCGCCCTTTCAACAATTCAATCAAAATATTCGTAGTGCCATGAATGCCAATCATTTTATTCTCAAGCCTTTCACCGGGCGTACTCTGAAATATAAAGACTTAAAGACGACCTGTCTCGGGGTATTCTATTTTGTCATCCTCAATTTTTCCAATGGCAGCGCTGTGCTAAAACACTTTTAGGGAAGTCAACGCGCTTTAATGTGTTCCGATTATAAAAAAAGGTGTTCGCCAGCCCACATCTTAGACATTTCGCTCTTCCCACTCATTGGAGAGATTTGGAGCTGAATCAGGTATTATGGATGATCTATCTTTCCCTTCCTAATCTCTCATCCAGAATTCATTTGAGCACATATAGTAAGGACCGAGAGCTTTTTTTTTCTCACAACCATTTGTGCGTACTTCATGCACGATGGCATGTCCAAAAATTTTATGTGGAACCGTCCAATTTTATGTCCGAAGTGATAAGTGGAGATTAGCGAGGCATTTTTTTGTGTTGCTATGAATGAGAACCAGTGCAGGTCTTCATCGCACTGATCCCATCAAGTGTCCAGTATTGAAGCCTACCGTGGCGATAATATGCCTTTTGTTTATCGAAGTCTAATTCGTAGATTGTTTTAGGTCTTGGCAAAACCTTTTTACTGATCTGTTTCATGGTACAACTATGTCATAATCCATTGCATAGCTTAAATAGCTATGAAACAATTAGCGCTTCGAACTCCATGACTAATTCCATACCACGTTACATGTTGAATGGTTGTATCTACAGGATCAATTCTCGCTGTTTCATTAATATGTTCGTTCTAGATAGCACTTTCTTCCCACCTACTTCCAATCTCTACCTATCCTACAAAGTACAATCCCATTTCCTTCTCTCCATCCCTGGGTTTTATAACCTTAAGGGTCAAAGTCCTAAGTCCTGAAAAATATTAAAAAAAAAAAACGTTTTGAAATCGCGGGTAAGATGTTGCTATTTTGGACAACATTCCAATAGCAAGGCCTTAAATCCTAACAAGCTTGTTGCGGCCAAAATATAGCTAAGCAATCTCCTTTTATCGGCTTAATGGCATTGGCTTTTCTTCATCAAAATTTGTCCTTACGGACCTGTTAGCCGTTCATTATTTCAGGAAAATAAGGAGACGGATATCATCTTTCTTTCCACATGTGTTCTCTTGTTATTTTTATTGCCTTATAAGTTGCTACACAAAAGGGCCCATTCGATTGCACATAACGGGTGATTTTTTAGCTGGTTTGGTTTTGGCAACACTGGTTTTGACAGCTGACGTGTGTTTAGTACCTTGTGTCACTGTCAAACAGCTTCAGTTTGGTTTGCAATTTAACCATGGAGCGTCTTACAAATGAACAACGCTTGCAAATTATTGAATTTCACTATCAAAATTCGTGCTCGGTTCGAAATGTTCATCGCGCGCTGCTTCCATTTTATGATCGGCATTCTCGACCTTCTGAGCAGTCTATTCGGAAGATTGTGACCAAATTTCGCACCAAATTTACTTTGTTGGACATTAAACCACCAACACGTTTACGTACTGTGCGTAGTGAAGAAAATATTGCGGCCGTATCAGCTAGTGTGACAGAAGACCGCGAAATGTCGATTCGGCGCCGTTCCCAGCAGTTAGGCCTTTGTTACAGCACTACGTGGAAAATTTTGCGGAAGGATTTGGGCGTAAAGCCTTTTAAGATACAGCTGGTGCAAGAACTAAAGCCAGCCGACCTACAACAACGCCGAATTTTTGGTGAATGGGCTCTTGGAAAGCTGGCCGAGGATCCGCTTTTTTATCGAAAAATTGTGTTCAGCGATGAGGCTCATTTTTGGTTGAATGGGTACGTAAATAAGCAAAATTGCCGCATTTGGAGTGAAGATCAGCCAGAAGCATTGCAACAGCCACCAATTCATCCCGAAAAAGCCACTGTTTGGTGCGGTTTACGGGCCGGCGGCATTATTGGGCCATATTTCTTCAAAGATGATGCGAATCGCAGCGTTACTGTCAATGGTGAACGCTACCGAGCGATGATAACAAACTTTTTTTTGCCCGAAATGGAAGTTCTTGACTTGCATGATATGTGGTTTCAACAAGACGGTGCCACATGCCACACAGCACGCGAAACAATGGCGCAATTGCGAGGCGAGTTTGGTGAACAGTTAATTTCACGTTTCGGGCCGGTCAATTGGCCGCCTAGATCGTGCGATTTGACACCATTAGATTATTTTTTGTGGGGTATGTCAAGGCTAATGTCTATAGGGACAAGCCCGCTTCGATTGACGCACTGGAAGCCAACATCCATGCATTCATTCGTGAGATACCGGCCGATATGTGTGAAAGAGTATGCCAAAATTGGACTCAGCGGATGGGCTACCTGAGACGCAGCCGCGGTCAAGATTTGCATGAAATTATCTTTAAACATTAAATTGCAAGGTTCAAACTATCGATTCAAATAAATATTTCATTCATTTTTTCGAATTTTTTGTGTTTTTTTTTTTTTTAAATTTCTAAACCTCTTAAAAAATCACCCGTTACATTCAGTGATGTATCTTCCCTTCACCAAAGTTTCACCATACACCATAGGTAGGTATACCTTTCTGGGCAATATAGGAATGGACACCATCTTTCGCTAGCCGTTTCTAATTCTTGTTCTTATAAAATTCTTGGATTAATGGAATTTTATTGGTTCCATCCACCACACATTGCTGCATGCGCCGTCATGAGTGATTTCAATTTTTTTTTATTTATTTTTTGTTTGCACATGCATGAATGTCTGGTGGATGTGTCACGTCAAGAAATTTTATTCAGGAGTGCTATCCACCTAAAAAATGAAGACCAGCATGAAATCCCCGAATGCATAAAAACTGCGCAGTTTGCACTGACAGTTGGTGGATGATCGTGCATGCTTCCAATTGTACATGCGGAATGAATGGTGTATGTGCCCCTTTAATACCACTCGTACAGTTAAACTCCAACCACTTTAAATCAATCACTTTGCATAACGATAGCAATTTTACTCATTCACCACTATCCTTTACATTTAAAGGATCAGAAATTCTCAGAAACCCACAACGAAGGCACAGTGAAAACGTATTTCTTTGTTTCCCTCTCCGTTATGTTTTTTAATCCCTCTTTTCTGCTATCCGCAAGTACACGTAATAGCCTCATTATAACCGTTAAAATTGTAAAATAATACAATTTTCATATCCATCCCCGCATAAGGAGCAGCGCAAAATATCCCAAGCACTTCATGATGGTCTGTACATAATCATCCTTTCACAAAAAAAATATGAAAACGGTAAAAAAGGATTTCAGTGTATACCTTCGCAATGAAATAACAAATTTTCCGCTCTCAATGTACGGCAATCACTTCCGTTTTTTCTCAGGATTTTTTTTTATGTATATCCTTGTGTTCCTTCATGTTGCCTCAATTTTCTGCACTCAATCTGTGCTGCAGCAGAAAATTCACTTAAAAAAAAAAAAGGATTTTGCGAACAACAATTCACTCCGTTTCGTCATAAATTGAGTGCAGGATGGGGATAGGATGCACGGCACAGGCAAATACAGAACCAGAGCCGATGGTAGTTGCAGTCGGCTGCAGCATTCCTTCTCTCTAAACGCCTTAAGCTGTTCTGCACTCACTGACTTGCAGCGAGTATGAGGGTGGGCGCCCTCTACAGGACAACTGTAGAACAATTAATTAAATAAATGTGCACATTGCGAACGAATGCAACTTCAAGGTAAGAACAAAGGAATTTATAATTCGAAACTTCTTCCTGCCTGTGGGTTGGACTAATTCGGCTGCAATCCTTTCGACTGCATCACATTAAATTTGAATTAGGACGGGCGGTCGCCGTCTCCATCTCCATTTCTATCTCCGTCTCCGGCTACTTTGTGCAAAGATGCATACGGGGCTTTGCTAGGAGCTTACTCGACGACCGGACGGGATTGTGGTATGCAAATTGACTCCATTGCCAGCCCCCCCGAAAAAGGGAGAGAGGACTCAATTGGCAATGTATGTCTGACATGATGGACGATAGTAGATGGGGGCATTTTTGTCAAAAGGATATGCCAGCGTGTTGTCCGAGGGTTTGTTAGTGCAAACTTTGTCGAGAATTGAATTTAAATGCAATTTTGCGTTTATAAATTGGGTTCTGGGTAAATCAAGTTGAAAATTGATAGATTGGGGGGGGCACAGGTTATATCTACGTATGGGAATTGATTGAGAAGATGTTCAGCTTCAAGTGTGTAGACATTTAGGGAGCTTTCGCTTATGGCTGAGGATTTAAAACGGAAGTGTTTAACTAAGGAACAGAAGTTGATGTCTAGAAGTTGGGATCTATTAGTTTTTCTCCTTGCATTAGATGCGACAAGAGTCTAACGATTGGGAAAATATCAGCCCTGTATTAGGCAGAGACCATCAACCAGTCGAGAGTCCCTAGCTGACTTCAAAGCAGGAACGCAGGTTCATCCAATTCCAACATAATCCATGGCGTATGAGGGATTGTGAACCAAATTTCCAGGAGGTGCTAAATGTAGAAGGCAGCGCTGTTAAAAAAAAGCTGTCAGTTCTGATGTACTACCAGCAAACATCACTGGCGTTGGCAACCAGTATGTCGCGTCAAAGCTAAACAAGGAGACTCCACAAAATCGGAAATCCCTCCATTGACCAAAGCGATAGGGAATACAAGAAGTTTTCAAGCTATTTGTCCAGTTGCTGCTAAATGACCAAAGAGGTATCCGTCTTGGAGTATATGCTAGTTCAGCGGGACTATCGAAAAGCTAATGAACAACAAGACCGCCGATGCTGATCGACTACTCCAAGTAAAGAACTCTTTGAAACAAGAATGATGCCTAGGAAGGGTGCATGCACCAGGTTACTAACTACCTCTGAACAAACGTATGCTCGTTATTATTATGCGGCGCCTAGATTTCCATCAGGCTTATAATGCCTTCACTCGCAATATCCCAATCTTCAGTCGAAATCAGCTAAGTATTATGAGGCTTCTCAGAGTCCGCAATTTTTTGGAGATTCTTAACCGTGGCGTCGGTATTCGATCAGGGGATACTCAGCATTCTATGTATAGAGCCTCACTGACAGTTTGTTGGTTCTAGCTGAAAGCCGCCAACCTGATCACCTTCCCTGAAGTCAGACAGCAATATCAACAGCACAACCGATAATTTTCTTTGGAATACCATATCATACGTATTATTGAATATAAGTGGTCCTAGGACTCAACCTTGGGGAACCTTAACCCTAACTTAAGTCGCGCTTAAGTCCGGAATGATTGCCTTATCCAACACATGCCAATCCTTAGCTAACTGCCTCGAGTTGTGCACTTCAAGTTGGTTGAGGTCGGTTTCTACTTGTGCGCGATACTTAAGGCCAGGTCTTCCTCTACTGCGTCCGACGTCTGGCTGGGAATCGAAGACTTTGCGAGCCGGAGTATTGGTATCTATTTGGACGGTAAACCCAAACTAGACATGCCTTTGTACAGTTCATCTCTATAAATGCTGTCGTTTGAGGCTTTGAAATCCATGAATAGGTGGTGAGTATTGACTTTCATTTTATGGTTTTTTTTTCCAGGATCTCTCAAAGTGTGAAGATTGGATCAGTTGTGAACTTTCCCGGCCTAAAATAAGGCTGAAAAAGGCCGATCAGGTTTTGGTTAAGAGTTTCCAGCGTTCATATAATACTGCAGCTGGGTTTTTGTAGGCGATGTAGAGGAGACTTATGCCACTGTAGTTCAGAGAGTCGCCTTTTTGGTGGATCGGGCAAAGGAAGCTGAGGTTCCATTCTTCAGGCATACTTTCATCTGACCAGATTTGGCTTATGAGTTGGTGGATGCTACTAACCAAATCATCACCGCCGGCTATATGAAGCTCAGCGCGAATGCCGTCATTTCCGGCAGCCTTGTTAAGCTTGAGTTTAGATATTGCTATCCTCACTTTAATGCAGCTTAGATTTGTAGGCCTCGTCCTTGTCTCCGATCATCTGTCGGCATTCTTCATCAAAAGAAGGCTTTATTACTGGTGGACGCAAGAAACCTAGAACATCAATCAATCGCAACAAAAGAGAGGTAGGAGATCATGACATAACATCAAAACCGGCTATCAAATACCTAGGTGCGATGATTGATGCTAGACTCGCTTACTAGGAACACCTTGAAGGAAAGTGCGACAAAGCTGCAAGGGTGAGCGCTGCCCTAGTTAAAATATTGACGAACATTGGAGGACCCAGACAACAAGGAGAGGAGGAGACTAGTTTTGTCAATGGTAGTGCAGTCAATCATGTATGTATGTATGCAGCACCAACATGGGCCAAAGCAGTTCCAATAAAGTCGTATGCGAGAAAGATTAACTACGTCAACCGACTGTGTGCTATGTCAAATGATGCTATATGTGTCATCGCGGGAATGCTACCAGCTGATGTCTTGTCTAGCTAAATCCAGGAACACCGAGCCACAACCCAAGATATCAAGCTGGAAGAAAGACAGCTAAACATGAGAGCATGGCAGGAGAGATGGAACGAGTCTACAAAGGGAAGGTGGACCCATCGACTTATACCGACTATCCACAAATGGATGGACCGGAACTACGGAGAAGTAGATTTCTACTTAAGCAAGATCCTCACCCGGCATGGCTGCTTTCGAGCATATCCGAACAGGTTTGGTCTCAAGGAGTCTCCTAACTGTTTAAACTGCGCAGAGGCCATAGAGAAGATGCGCAGCGCATATTTTTCCAGTGTCCATTTTTCAATGTAGAGCACAGAAAACTAGAGGATCGAATTGGAGAAGCACCAACTCCCGAGAACATTGTGAACCATCAGCCCTATCGAGGTATCTGTCGGAGTGGACAATTTTCCGCAACGCATACTTCGTCGGAGGTTCAAATTCGAAATTCATCGAAAAAAAGGAAGGAAATCGGTAAAAGAACGGCACTTAGCTGTCAAAAATTGCACGAAAAATGCAGCTGAACGCACCTGAAATATTCCGAACAGCTCTTCAGAAGAATACCTCGAGCAAAAATCCTCCAAATCGTACAAAATCGGAGAATTTTCCTCTCCGACGGATACTTCGATAGTTGCAGCAAACATGATGAAGGAACTTCGACGGCTAGAAAGAGTGAGGGCGATCAGCAGCGAAAACTAAGCCCAGGTGGCGAAGGCTTACCCTACTCTCTTTAGAGAGGTTATGTTGGGATCAGCCTCCAAAACACGCCATATAGCACGGTTGTAAAGTGCAATTCGGAGAAGTCCTATTGGCTCTCTCCTACAATTTACACCCGCCTTAATAATTCGGTGGTTGGGTGTTGTAGAACGATGGTAGACTCTGATTGGCTTTAACTTGGCAATGCCCAGTGCTCGCAACTCTGATTACACATCAAATGTGCTTATTTTTTACCTCCAAGTGGTAACCACCGGGTACTGGTCTCATCCAACCGGATTTGACTTGATAAACGATAAGCGCGAGTGCTGATAACAAAACGTAAAACAGCAACACTATAATCACCCTGGTCAGAATGGCGAGGAATAAATACCCGGTCTGCCGTCCAAGGCAAACCTAGATAAGCTGCTTCGACATATTCGGACAACAAGTCAGGCCCCTTGTACAGAGCTGCTGACGGATGAACCGAAAGGTCAACGTCAGTGCTCAATCCCGTAGTGGATACTGATGGCCCCATGTCCTAGGGGTATCTAATAAATTGTAACTGGCCCTCCAGGTTGGGGGTTGTGCTTTGGGTTAACTACCCACAAATGGAAAAAAAATTGTTACGAAGCATCTAATAGCCTCGGAAAGGACTGATATTACTGTTGACGACCCTGCTAAACGAAAAAAGGACAACGACGTTCGTATCTGCCCCTGGAATGTGAGAACATTAAACAGGAGCCCTAGACTGCTACAAAGCAGACATAACTGCACTCCAAGAAATACGATGGGATGGGCAGGGCAAAAAGAGGATGAAAACTGTGACATCTACTATGGACCGTGTTATAGTGAGCAGAAACAGGACTTAGGCTAGAAGTCTTATGTTTTCAAGACATTAGCCAACGCATTGTAACAATCCGCATCAAGGCCAAATTCGCCAACATAAGCCTATATGCGCTCATGCTCCGACGGAGGAAGAAGATGATATAACTAAGGATTGCTTCTACGAGCTCCTCGACAAAACCTATGAGCGACTACCAAAGTACGATGTTAAAATCGTGCTGGGAGATTTTAACGCAAAGGTAGGAAGAGAAGACATCTTTAGCAGTACTGTCGGAAAATATAGCCTACACGACAACACGTCTGGTAACGGACTTAGGCTAATTGACTTCGCTACGGAACGAAATGCCACTATAGCCAGCAGTTTCCTCACCTCGATATCCATAAGGGGACATGGCGGTCTCCAGATCAACGAACGGTCAACCAAATTGATCACATTGCGATAGATAAGAGGCACGCATCCAGTATTTTGGATGCCCGAACATTCCGAGGGGCTAACATCGACTCGGACCAGTACCCTGTTGTAGCCAAGGTAAGGATGCGGATATCCACCACCCCACAACAATCCAGAAATACTGTGAAAAAAATTTATGTCGAAAGACTGTAATCGCCAGAGACCGTCAAGACCTTCGCGCAACACGTATCCCTTAACCTCTCGATTCACACCACACCACCAGCATCTAATGTCGAAGAACAAGGACAACGATGGCACCAAGCCATTAGATCAGCCGCAACTGATATGCTAGGACACCAGCAGGAAAACTCCTGGTTTGATGAGGAATGCCGACAGATACTCGCAGCCAAGAACGAGGTCTACAAGGCTAAGCTGCAGGAGAGCTGCCATTGAGCGCTATAGGCAAAGAAGAAGGGAAGAAACCCAGCTTTTCAGAAAGAAGAAAAAAGAGCAAGAAAAGCGCTCGATCGAGGATATAGAAAGGTGCCGTCAAAGCCAAGGATACAAGGCTCGCACAGAATCCTGTCGAGATGAACAAGGAAATATCGTAGTTGAGACACAGTCGATGCTGAGGATATGAAAGAACCACTTCCGCAGACTGTTAAACGGCGATGACGAACAACATTTCGCTGTCAGGCAGAACGAACCACTTAATATTGACAATGACAGCGAAAACTGTCAACCCCCGACCTAAGTGAAGTGAGGATACCAATATCTAAACTCAATCTTAATACGGCCGCTGGAAATGACGGCTTTCCCGCTGAGCTTTATAAAGCTGGCGGAGATGACTTGGTAAGTAACATCCACCAACTCATAAGCTTATTCTGGTCGGATGGAAGCATGCATGAAGAAGGGAACCTCAGCATCGTTTTCCCGATCCACAAAAAAGGAGACTCTCTGAACTGCGCCGACTACAGAGGCATAAGTCTCCTCAACATCGCTTACAAGATCCTATCTGCCGTAATATGTGAACGTCTGATACCGTTTACCAACAACCTGATCGACCGTTACCAGTGTGGTTTTAGGCGAGGAAAGTCCAAAACCGATCAAATTTTCACACTTCGGCAGATCCTGGAAAAAACTCAAGAAGTCCAAATCGATACCCACCACCTATTCATCGATTTCAAAGCCGCATATGACAGCATTTATAGAGACGAACTGTACAGAGCCATGTCTAGTTTTGGTATACCGCCCAAACTCGTCCGTTTGTGTAGGATGACGATGGAGAATTCTCGCTGCTCCATCAGGGTCGGAAACGACCTCACCGACACATTCGATACCAAAAAAGGATTTAGACAAGGCGATGCGCTGTCATGTGACTTCTTTAATCTGATTCTTGAGAGGATTGTGCAAAACTCCAAAGCCAACACCAGAGGCACAATTTTCCAAAAGTCGGTGCAACTACTAGCATACGCTGACGATATTGACATCATTGGTAGGACTCAACATGATGTCATAGCCAGGTTTGCTAGTATAGAGAAGGAAGCGGCGAAAATGGGTTTAGCAGTAAATGAGGGTAAGACTAAGTATATGCTGTCAACACGAAAGGACACACAACATCGACGAATTGGACAGAACGTCACCATTGACAGATATAACTTTGAGGTAGTACGGGACTTTGTCTACCTCGGCTCCGCTATTAACTCTGACAACAACATCTCGTCAGAAACCAAACGAAGAATTACTCTTGCCAACCGCTGTTTCTTCGGGCTAAGAAATTCATTAATTTAGTAGTAAAGCCCTCACTCGAACTACTAAGGATATCCTATGTAAGACCCTGATTATCCCAGTCCTCCTCTACTGCGCTGAAGCATGGACCGTATCAAAAGCGGATGAAGAAATCCTTGGTAGATTCGAGAGGAAAATTCTTCGAAAAATCTTCGGTCCCGTTTGCGTTGACGGGCTATGGAGACGAAGATTCAACCATGAACTATACGAGCTGTACAGTGACATACCCCTGGTCAAAAAACTCCGCATTGGACGTTTAAGATGGCTAGGACATGTAGAACGAATGGAACGAATGGCTCGCAGAGTCTTCGATTCCCAGTCAGACGTCGGACGCAGTAGAGGAAGACCTCGGCTTAAGTGGCGCGCACAAGTAGAAATCGACCTCAACCAACTTGGAGCCGCAACTGGATGCAGTTAGCTAAGGACCGGGCTAATTGGAGAGGCATGTTGGTTGAGGCCCAGGTTCATCCCGGACTGTAGCGCCACTTAAGTAAGTAAGTCAATTATTCGTGGATGTGCCACTTGTTTTCATTAAATCTAACCTAACTTTAGTCATCTCTCTGGAAACCTCTGTTTGTTTGCGGATATCCTTAGTGCCGGCATATTAAGTCTGACTTAAGACTTTGTGTCAACAAAATATGAAACAGAGTCACACTTTATCGCCCTCCTACCCAAAAGCTGAATTATTTGCGGTCGACCTGGCTAGAAACCAGCCATGGGTGAGCCTAACCTCTCCCTAACCGCAAATAATTCAGCTCCCAATACTTTCACTCTATTTGTGTACACACTTTCAATCTCATAATCCAGTCAATTCGACTTGAGGCTCTTTTTATGGTTCCGTCCAGGCACTCCAAGCACCATTGCCTTCTCTCACCTTGTATGCGATTTATTAGCAATGTTTGCCCTGGCCCCGAAAGGATTTCCGAATTAAGTTCATGAATTAATGAGATCGCCCCTTGCCCAATAAAATGTCTGCCATTTAACCGGATATAGAAACTGAGCAGCCATAAGCGGTGGCAATCTTCCGAATCCGAGACCGAGTCCGAGTCTCCATGGAAAGAACTCTTTGCCTCACGGAATGTTCAAATTTGTTCTTATGCCGTTTCGTTTATTGTTTCGTCCTGGTGCTCCTTATTTTTTTGCTCTGCTCCTCTAGTGTACTCAAACAAATTCATTTAGGAAATGTAAATAGAACCAATATGTACCAGGCAAAGAGGATACGATGACGACGACGACGACGACGTGGACATCAAGGATTCTACTTGGCTACAGAAGTGTATAGTCGGTGTGTGTACTTCCTTCTCTATATTGGTTATGTGAGGATAATGGAAATTGAATTGACTTTGAACCGAGAGGACCAAGAGGTAGGTACTCTCGGTGAAGGTGTTGTTGTTGGTGGTGGTATTGGTAGTGGTAGTGGTGGGGGGTACAAATTAGATGAGAAGAAAGGATATTTTATGTTTACGCTTCAGCTGTCGATGTGATGATGATGACGAAGGTCCCCATGACCTCAAGGGATATCAAATGGTCAGGTGGGATAAGGACGAACGACTGCAAAGCTTTGACAATAATTCGCTTTGAATGATTTTTCTCTTTTTTTATCGGAGTAGTGTAGGGTTGAGGGCGGGGGTGGTTATTATTATTTATATGGCGCTCTTTGAGGGTTCGGGTTTTATGTGGAAGAATTCGATTCGAAGCTTAGCTATTTGAAATCAGGTCAGCTGGGTACTTTTTTTTTATCTCAACGAAAATTGTATTCTGCTAGGAATAGGACATTCTCATGGAATTCGAGTCCTGGCCGAATGCGATACAAGGGATTTAATTTTACGATTTGAAGATGATATGACCATTTACAGGTGGCTTAAGAGGTCCAGCCCAGTTATGGGAATTTTAATGTGAATTTATAAATTGAAATCCGACTTACAAGGGATTGGGTGCTTAGCTGTGTTCGGGATGAGAGTGTTCCAGAGATAGCAAGCGCATTCGGATGTTTATTGAGGCCAACGGACCGGGTTTATGGTCTTCAATTGGATTTGCTTGGATTTGCTTTTGGAAATGGCTGGCTGGGATATTGCATTGGACTTGGCTGCGTTAGTGTTTAGGTTTAAAATGAAATAAAGTTGGGTTTATGGAGTCTAGTTAGTGGACTTAGGGATTCAGATGTTGGAAGGTAATGTCTGCACCAAATTGTGGAGGTAAGCTTCTAATCCTAAAACTTAAGAGTTTTCGAGGCGATTACTTCTAATGTGATGGGAATGGACCATCATTTAATATTAGGAAGTAAATGCGCCCTAAATGTAAGTTGAAAATCGTTAATTTAGACTCGAGACTTACGCAATTCATACAAATTTGTATATCCCAGCACATTATAAGAAACGGTTGAATAAATCTTGAGGAAATTTTGAGAGGATCCTTATTTCAAACATGAGGATGAAAAATCCGCTGTGTGAATTATTGAATACCCTATCTAATCTCGTTCTTAACATTTATATCTAATACACGCCTGTGACATACGCTATGGGTTTAAAATAGAGGCCACTTCTGGGGCGTCTAGCCTACAAAAAATCACCTCAACTAGCTCTTCTTTGTCCAGCTTCTTAAAAAAGTCGATGATTGGGATGATCTGCTGATCGGGAACATATGGAATCACCAAAACTGGATTTGAATCTGTAACGCAATGGTCAAGTTCATGATTGTGGCCCCTGCAAGGTTAAGGCCTTCGGCCAACGCGTATACCTTAACCTGTCGATTTACACCATACCACCAGCATCTTATGTCGAAGAACAATAGCAACGAAGTCAAGAAGTCGTTAGATCAGGCTCAACTGATGTGCTAGGTTTCTCGCGTCCACCACCAAGAAACCCTTGGTTTGATGAGCAATGCCGACAGATGCTCGCAGCCTAGAACAAGGCCTACAAGGCTAAGCTGCAGGTGAAGACGTGAGCTGCCATTGAGCTCTATAGGTAAAGAAGAAGGGAAGGACACCGACTTTTCAGAAAGAAGAAAAAAGAGCAAGAACAGCTCGCGATCGAGGATATAGAAAGTTGCCACTGCAGGAACGATGATCGCAGATTTTACCAAAGTGTAAAACGTCAAAGCCAAGGATACAAGGCTCGAAAAGAATCCTGTCGAGATGAACAAGGAAATATCGTAGTTGAGACACAGTCTATGCTGAGGATATGAAAGAACCACTTCTGCAGAATGTTAAACGGCGATGACGAACAACATTCCGCTCTCAGGCAGAACGAACCATTCAATACGGCGGACGAAAACGAAAACAATCAACCCCCCGACCTAAGTGAAATAAGGATAGCAATACCCAAACTTAAGCTAAATAAGGTCGCCGGAAATGATGGCCTTCCCGCTGCGCTTTAAAAAGCTGGCGGAGATGACTTGGTAAGTAACATCCACCAACTCATAAGCTAAATCTGGTCGGATGAAAGCATGCATGAAGAATGGAACCTCAGCATCATTTGCCCGATTCACAAGAAAGGAAACCCTCTAAACCTCGCTAACTTCAGAGGCATAAGTCTCCTCAACATCGCCTACAAGAACCTATCTTCCGTAATATGTGAACGCCTGAAACCGTTCACCAACAACCTGATCGGCCCTTATCAGAGTGGTTTTAGGCCAGGAAAGTCCACAACCGATCAAATTTTCACACTTCGGCAGATCCTGGAAAAAACCCAAGAAGTCCAAATCGATACCCACCACCTATTTATCGATTTCAAAGCCGCATACGACAGCATTTATAAGGACGAACTATACAGAGCCATGTCTAGTTTTGGTATACCGCCCAAACTCGTCCGTTTGTGTAGGATGACGATGAAGAATTCTCGCTGCACCATCAAGGTCGGAAATAACCTCACCGACACATTCGATACCGAAAAAGGATTTAGGCTGTCAGTGACTTCTGATGTTTGATTCTTGAGAGGATTGTGCAAAACTCCAGAGCCAACATCAGAGGTACAATTTTCTTTTCCAAAAATCGGTGCAACTACTAGCATACGCCGACGATATTGACATCGTTGGTAGGACTCAAAGAAGCGCCAAAAATGCGTTTACCAGGATAAGATCAAGTATACACTGTCAACACGAAAGGACTCAAAATATTGACAATTTGGACAGAACTCACCATTGACAGATATAACTTTGAGGTAGTACGGGACTTTGTCTACCTCGGCTTCGCTACTAACTGTGACAACAACTTTTTGCAACCGCTGTTTCTTCCTGCTTCAGTTTAGTAGTAAAGCCCTCACTCGAACTACTAAGGAGACCCTGATCATCCCAGTCCTCCTCTACGACGCTGAAGCATGGACCGTATCAAAAGCGGATGGTCGATTCGAGAGAAAATTTCGTCGAAAAATCTTTGGTCATGGAGACGAAGATTCAACAAAGAACTATACGAGCTGTACAGCGACATACCCCTGGTCAAAAAACTCCGCATTGGACGTTTAAGATGGCTAGGACATGTACAACGAATGGACACCAATACTCCGGCTCGCAGAGTCTTCGATTCCCAGCCAGACGTCGGACGCAGAAGACCTCAAGTAGAAACCGACCTCAACTAACTTTGATTGCGCAACTGGAGGCAGTTAGCTAAGGACCGGGCTAATTGGGTGGGCATATTGGTTGAGGCGCAGGTTCATCCCGGACTGTAGCGCCACTTAAGTAAGTAAGTAAGGAAGTATAGACGATATTGGAAAGACTTATATATCTGTAATTGGCGCGGTCTACCTGATATCTTTTTGATTAGAAATGAAACCTTTTAAATGACCTGATAGGAAAACCAATCGTAGTGAACTTATCGTCTCACTCAAACATTTTTCTTAACCCTATCAAGTCTGTATTCCTCATACCAAATCTTCGAATTCAATTTCGGAATTAGCTGAACTTTTTAAGAATGCAATAGTGGACGTGTTCAAATGGAACACCCTCAGTTCAGTGGCACCTTTGGTCATGCATATGGGTAAAGCGAGATCTCGGTGTCGTTCAATTTCGGGGTTATCTGAACCTTGCAAGAATGTATTCGCAGCTTGGTTCTAATGGAATAATATGGTTTCAGGGACATGCCTATGAAATCAGCAAACTCTCGTTTTCGTCCAATTTCAGAATTAGCTGAATCTTGTAAGCATGCATTCGAAAAAAAATTCAGTGACACATAGTTGCACTGCAATATATTCTACTGACCTGGCTTTACGAGCACAAGAAAGGCTTGAGGCCTTTAATAAATCCTAATTTACCCATGGTTCAATAGGCAGCTTTCTAAAATGAAGAATATCAAGAGCAAAGCATTCAAAAAATATAAACTAACCGGAGTGTCAGAAGATTTTTCAACTTTTTCTCGTTTTCGAAAAGAATACGAGTTTCGAAATAAATTTTTGTACAAATATTATATATATTCAGTGGAATCGAGAATTAAAAAAAACAGCAAAGCATTTTCGGTTTTTATTAAATCAAAACGAAAATATACGGAAATTCCTATTGGTATTGAATATGAAGGAGTTCGCTCAGATAATGTTCAAATCATCTTGCGAACTGTTTGCCTCATATTTTCAAACAGTTTATTTAGGTGGCGTTTTTACTTCTGTGGTAAACCAAGTCAACGACTTGGGAATACTTTCCTTAATAAAAGATGAAGTATTGACGTCATCTCAAAAACTTGAAGCCAAATTGAATCCGGGATTTGATGGTACCATCGATATTGATATTAAAATGTAGTTCATCTCTTTCGATTCCACTAACATTAATTTTTAATTTATCCCTTTCGACAGGCATTTTCCCAAATTGTTGGAAATATTCATTTGTAACGCCTATTTATAAGTCCGGTGGTAGGGATTTGGTAAAAAACTTTCGTCCAATTTCGAAGATGTCAACGATTCCGAAATCGTTCGAAAGTTCAGCGAAAGATAAGATATACTTTTTTGTAAAGGAATCTTTATCCACCAATCGACATGGATTTATGAAAGGAAAATCCACAGTTACTAATTTAACTGTATTTACTAATTGTGCCTTAACGGCAATAGAAGAAGGTTCACAGGTTGATGAAATCTATACAGATTTCATTAAGGCCTTTGATCGGATAGACAAGGAAATAAGAAGCACTTGGTATCCATTCAATATTTAACAAGTGGATTGCATCCTACCTAAGTAACAGGAAGCAGTTAATTAGAATAGGAAATACTTATTCAAGGCAGTTTGAAGCAAAGTCTGGTATTCCTCGGGGAAGTCACTTAGGACCTTTGTTGTTTGCATTATTTGTGAACGATATAACGGGTCCGCCATCTAACGTATTTTTTTTTCAACTAGTCCTTATTTCGTGAATGGTAACACTTAGCTCATGTCTGATTCGACAGATAATTAGTTTTATCCTTCCGCTGAACGAATATGGTTGTGTATACGCTTGAACAACGCTGGGAAATATTGCGACATTACTTTGAAAATCATGGTAATGTTGCAGAATGTGTGCGAAAATTGCGTACGGATTTTGGAAGAAGAGAAGCACCGTCAGCTCCGTATGTTCGTTATCTTGTGAAAAAAGTGAAAGAAACTGGCATCCTCTTCGATAAACCAAAGCGTGAAAAGCCAAAAACAGTGCGTACACCCGAGAATATTGCTGCTGTGGCAGAAACATCAATTCACCGTCGTTCTCAACAATTGAACATTTCGGAGACGTCATTGAGACGAATTTTGCATAAAGACCTTGGTATGACGCCATACAAAGTCCAATTGGTTCAGGAGTTGAAGCCAACTGACCATCCAATGCGTTTTCGCTTCGCTAAGTGGGCCTGCGATCGACTTAGAGAAGATGCCGATTTTGCCAAAAAAAATCATCTTTTCAGATGACGCTCATTTTGCGCCCTGTTTTTGAAGATCGCATTATCAGCCGCAGAGCTGATGTCGTTTGGCCACCTCGGAGCTGCGATTTGACACCGTTGAACTATTATTTGTGGGGTGCCGTAAAAGATAAGTGTTACGCCGACAAGCCAGAGACAATTGACGCTTGAAAGGACAATATTCGTGAAGCCATTGGTGAAATACAGTCCGCACACAATCGATAATGTGCTTAAAAATTGGACCGATCGTGTAGGCTACTGCATGAATGAAATTATTTTCCATTATTAACCGGAAGGATTGTTCTTTCAAATAAAAAAATAAATTGAGAAAATATTCAGTAGTTTTTTTTATAGTATTTTCAAAAAAAAAAAGTTATTTGGCGGACCCTTTAGATTCAAGCCTTTCTGTAAGTTTCTGGGGTTTGCTGATGACTGGAAGTTTTTTTGTAGAGTCAATTCTGTAGCCGATTGCCATAACCTATGATACAGATTGATATAGACGCAATTACCAATTGGTGTAGTTGTAATAATTTCCAACTGAACTTAGGGAAATGTAAGGTTTCGTCATTTTTTCACATTAGGTGGCCTATATTCCATGGTTACTCCATAGGTGGACACGGAATAAATATGGTTGAGGAAATTAAAGACTTGGGCGTTACGTTTGATCCGAAATTAAATTTCAATAAACACATAGACAGTACAATATCTAAAGCAAATTCCCTTCTTGGGTTTATTAAAAGGAACAGCAAGGATTTTTCAGACATACAAACTCTTAAAACCTTGCATTGTTCTTTAGTAAGATCTCTTTTAGAATACTGTTCTATTATTTGGTCACTAGCTTATCAGGTGCATATAAATCGTATTGAACGTATACAAAAGTTCTTTTCAAGATATTGCCTTCGTCACTTTAATGGGTCAGTAGAAATGCCCAGTTATGAAGAAAGATGTCGGATAATAAACTTAAAGTCCTTAGAAATGAGAAGACATATTCAGGACATAACATTTATAAAAGACATCGCTTCTGGAAGAATAAACTCAGCGTTTCTACTGTCCAAACCCTTTTTTTTTACGTTCCGGGTATACCGTTACGTGCTCATGGCTTGTTTTAGGAACCTAATCATTCAACAAGCTATGGAAGGAATGAGCATTTAACAAGGTGCATTAGGAGTTTTAATTCAATCTGCAATACCGTTGATTCCAGTATTGATATTTCGATCAACAGAATTGCATTTAAAAAAAGATTTTTTTTTACTTTTGCTTCAAACTTCGTATCCAAGTTTGTTTTGGTCATAATTCTGGGCCATTTTGTTTGCTTTTAGCGATGTTAATAACGGTGCCTTCCATATAAAAATTACACATAACCTCAAATTTCTCAAAGACGGCTCTAACGATATTGATGAAACTTTAGATATACTATGACCATATTAGTTCCAACAAAACTGCATACCCAGTTTTATTTTTTCGAGAAAATCCATATAACGGATTTTATCATTTAGGCCGTATAAAGAAAATTGTTAATTCTCGCAAACTATTACGTCAAATTGAATGAAATTTAATATATATACTACTATTACAGCTTGAAGCGATTCCACATAATTAGTTTTAGCCCAACTATCACTAAACGGAATTTTCAGTTTTGGCCAATAACTTAAAACATTATTATTCACATAGACACCGATTCCTTCAAATATCGGAGTAAACGTTCTTATAATCACATTTCGACATTATTTATATAATTTTAAGCATCAATTTTCAAAATTCTTATGATTTGATCTAACTCCCAACTTTCTGTGAAAGAGAAAGTTGCGTACGCCCCAGTCGTGCACCCACCACTCGTTTTTTTTTGATAAGAATTTTATTAATTTTTTTCTCTTCACTTGAAGAGTTTTTTTTATATAGTTATATAAATAAATAAACAAATAATCCTTGTGCATATGTATTCAGAAATTCCAGAAATGACGGGACATGTACGTACAATAAACGATACGCACATCCCGAGACAAAACCCAGACGAGACAGATGATACAAACAAACGCTAGATGAAGCATGGCAAACCCAGATTGCGAATATATTTTTTAAACGCAAAATTCCATAATCTTCAGCACTTGCCATAACAACCATCCCGCAACCATATGTCTTCCATTAGATCAAAAAAATAAACATCCAGTTCCGAAAGTTCATCTAAAACCTACACATTTCATTTTATTAGCCAATGTACACACATCTCGGAATGTCAAACATCCTTTTCGGAAATAAATCCCTCGCACAATGGTTTTCCAACGACCCCCAAAATACTGATGTCCTTATAGACTCCCCAAAGTGCTGAACCAAAAAAAAAAAAAACAAAAACCGAGGCATAAAATCAAATCAATTCGAAAAGGATGGGCGGGACGGAACTAAAATTCCCTCAATGAATAGGGTCACCATTTTGTTTTCCAGATCAAACAATCTGGCCAAACGACATACTCGTTTGCCGTCCCGGTATGTGTGTGTATATTGCATGTGGACACAAGAAAATTGCCTTAGCCACTCTCGGACCGTCCAAATGAAATTGGAAAAGAAAATATGGACAAAGAAAATACACTCGAAAAAAACTAGGAACAGAGTCAACACCGACGCAATATAAAAATAGGGAACTGTCACCAAAAAAAAAAGGATAACACATCCCCGTCCAAGGAGAAACGAAACTCCAGGCTGCACAAATTCTCGCAATAAAAACCTTCGACAATGATACTCATTTGTATGCCACCCCTTTAATCCTTCGATTCACAGGATATACTGAGGACTTCTTTTTTTTAAGACCATTTTTTCCTAAAAGCCTTTTCATAGTTGTCTGTCTCTGTGGAAGGCTTCACATCATTTGTCGTCGCTGTTGTCCTTCCCGGTGGTCATCGGCATTGGCAAATATATTCGCACATACATCCGAGGCTAAAAGGATAAAAATCGAAAGGATAGTGAATTTTGGTACACACTCATGAAGTGCATTGCGGAACTAATAATGTGATATGTGTGGTGTTCGATAGCATGTCCGGGAAAAACATTCCGTGCGCCATCCTCGGACCGTTTATTTAACCCACACATGTAGAAACATGCGGAACCTCCTCGGACTCGGCAAACATGTGCGGGTGCTGGTGGGTGCAATAGCAGCATCAGCAGCATGTGGAGTATGCTGGATACTATGCGACCCGAAAACCGGTCAATGGACGTGAATAAACTCGGCGAAAACCCATTCGAGTAGAATTCGATGATACGTGATGTTTTTCCGCCTCTCGAAGGGCTAGATGTGCATCAGCAGAGCCGCATCCAAAACTCTCCAACCCGCCTCCGCAGCACCATTTTGAATCCCTTAAGTTCATAAAACAAGATTATCCCTAATTTATCCGATTGGATAATGGCCAAGCAAACAGCATAGCAAAATCGTTCGCCTATATCCTGGCCCCGACACAGAGGGACGAAGGATACATCGAGGTATGCAGCACGTATTGTGGAAGTAAAGGACCGCCGCTACCGCTGGGCTATTATTTTAGCGCGCTTTGGTATTTTTTTTTTTTTTGGGTGATTAAATGGAATGGATTCAGTGTTTCTTTCTCCTTGTGTTGGCTAATATTGAAAAAAGGATTTTAAATGGGAAAAATATTTCGCTCCAATTAAATATGAATTTCTGTCTGGGTTTTGGTTTGCGGTATAGTTGCCGAATCGACTACCAGGGGTCCGCTCGATATACCGATTAGTTGCGAGCCGATGGGAATAAATGATTCCATGCGGGACAGGATAAATGGGATTAGTTTAGTGGGGGTGAGAGGGGTCGGCTTCAATCAAAATTGATGAATGGCTGATTGGAATTTATTAAACCATGACAATCACAAGTCAATAGGGGCGCTAAGCTGGGATGGAGCTTTTATTTTTCATAAACCAAACGGCTGATGATGTCCATCGGGAGTCGGATTTAGATGGAATTGTTTTTTTTTTTTTTTTTTGGTTAAGTGGGCTAATAGCTGATTGTGGGATTATGATGGTGAATATCAGCTCGAGTTCAGAAATCATGGTTGGCGGTTGTATATTTTTTTTGCAATAAAATGTTTTGGAATCCATTGTTGCATACATGTTCAGTTCTGATATCAACATTTCCATTCTGCAGTATTCGGATTAAAAAAAACGGATTTTCAATTATTTTTATATTGGAAATGCTTTTATCGAAAGGATAACCCTTGCATTTTTTAACCATCCCTGAGTGGGTTGGAGAGCTTCATCCAATTCCACTCAATTTAAAGGGTGCCGTTTTTATTCGGTGTGCTATTAGAAATAGGAGTAAAAAACCATATGAGAAGGCTACAATCTGCTGTTAAGAGAAGACTTTAGAGCCAGGAGAAGGGAGAAAAAAAAAACACCTGCGTAGAAAGAAGAGGACTTACGAAGCGTCCCAGTTCAAATAGATCGTAGAGTCGCGCGATCGTCACAACATCCGGAGGTTTTATAAAAAGGCCAAGCAAATGCCTGCTATGGCTACAAAACTGGAATGCAGGATCTTTGAGACTGCGAAGGAAAGCTAGTCACCGAAGCGCAGGGAATAGTAGATGTGTTTAAGCAGCATTTCCAGCGGCATCTAGAAAGACTGCTAGGGCAAGAAGAGAACCCACGTCCAGTCAATGAAGAACTAGTTCCACCACCTAGTATTGAAGAAGTTGGCCTAGCTAAAATAAAGCTAAAGAACTACAAAACCGCAGGCAAGTGCTCCTGAAGTAGCTCCTCCGAACTGTTCCAAACATGCACCGGATTTCGGCAAGGAGACGCGCTATCATGCGACGTCTTCAATCTCGTCCTGGAGCAGATACTGCGCAGGGCAGGTGCAATTACGGAAGGCACTATTTTCAACAGGTCCGCTGGTTTACCAGCGGAACTTTTTAAATACGGTGCAGATGTTTTGGTAGGGAGCATGCACCGAATCATCAACCAAGTATGGGTGGAAGAAAACATGCCCGATGACTCGACTATCAGCACCATATGCCCCATCTACAAAAAAAGCGATCCTATGCCTTGCAAGAACTACAGAGGCAAATCCCTGCTTAATATCGCATACAAGATCCTATCCAACGTACTGTGTGAAAGTCTAAAACCGTTCTGCAACACACTAATCGGCACGTACCAGTGTGGCTTTCGGCCCGGCAGATCGACTATAGACCAAATTTTCACACTGAGGCAAACCCTGGAAAAGACCAACGAATTTTATGCCTAAACCCACCACCTAATTATCGACTTCAAAGCCGCTTTTGATAGCATATCTCGTCAGGAGCTCTATATGGCGATGGGCGAATTCGGAATCCCGGCAAAAAACACAACGTGCAGTTTGGAAGAAGCTCCTCCGAACTGTTCCAAACATGCACCGGATTTCGGCAAGGAGATGCGCTATCATGAGTCTTCTTAAATCTCGTACTGGAGCAGATAGTGCGCAGGGCAGGTTTCAACACGGTAGGCACTATTTTCAACAGGTCCGTGCAGCTGCTGGGCTATGCGGACGATATTGACATCATCGGTCGCTTCCAGCGTGCCATGATAAAAGCGTTCACGGCGATTGAAGAACAGGCGAAATCCGTTGGCCTTGAAGTAAATGAGGACAAGACTAAGTGCATGCTTTCAACAAACAAGCATTTGTCCACCGCCTAGGACAAAACGTCACTATTGATGGCAGCAATTTCGAGGTAGTTAAGGAGTTCACCTACCTCGAAGTAAACATAGACTCCACGAATGACACCCTAGTGGAGTTCCGGCGAAGAAGCCAAACATGTCGACTACATTGGCTCGGACACATCGAGCGAATGGATAATAATGCTCCAGCTAAGAGGATCTTCAAATCCCAGCCCCCAGGTTCGAGAAGGCAAGGAAGATCAAACCTCCGTTTCAAAGACCAAACCATCGCGGATGCGAGAGCGCTTGGTCTAGACAACTGGAAGCAGAGAGCCCGGGATCGTAGAGGATGTAAGCTTTCAGTGTCTCAGGCAGATACTCGGCAGCCCGATCAGTAAGTAAAGTAAGTACAATCCGCTGTGCTAAATGTTGAATACCCTATCCCATCCTATTCTAATAATCAATGTCCCCAAAAAGTGGGCGTTGCTAAAAAATGGATGAAACTTGTTCAGATGGTTTATCTCTTATGATTCAACAAAAAAACGACGATTTTCTATGTATATGCTATGGGATAGGTGTTACAAAACGTTTTTTTTTTCTAGAATAACACCCCCAAAGAGTGGGCGTGGGTTCAAATGATTTATAGACTCAATGTTCATAGCATTATTCTGAAAATAATATCATCGGAAGTTTTTTTCGAGTTTTCCTAAAATTGCACCGAGAAATGTTTTTTTTTTTTTAAGAAAACTCCACCAAATAATGGGCGTGGCAAAAAACTTTATATAGTCGAAATAAAAATATTGAGATCGTCTAAATATGCTATTCAGACACTTTTTCAAAATTGTTAACCGTTTGACCAAAAACAACGTTTTACTGAAAAGGGGGCGTGGCAGTGAGTGGATCTTAAAAATGATACACTTGTTCCTGTTCATGTAATTACTGTTACTCAAAATTTAGGGCCCAAAAATCGGTGATAAACAGACAGACGGACAGACAGACATGGCTAGATCGACTCAGATAGAGATTTTGAGTCGATCAATATACTATAACCTATGATTAGAAGCTGTAACTACCTTAAACCTTAACTTTTAAACTGGACATTTTGGAAGTGCAATTAACTAGCACATATGTATGTTAAGAAACAACTATTTGAGCTCCTTAGAAAAATTCGGACAACAGGTCATTTAGGTAGCACAAGGGTTAGTCAGGCCCCTTGAACAGAGATGTTGGCGCAAGAGCTGAGAGATCAACGTTAACGCTCAATCACGTAGTGGATACTGATAACCCGTGCCCTAGTCTTATAAATTGAAGCTGGCCCTCCAGGTTGGGGGTTGTGTCGTCAACCCCAAACCTGATGAGGAAATTGTTGTTACGAAGCAACCAATAGACGACCCTGCTAAACAAAAAACAGGACTACTACGTTCGTTTCTGCACCTGGAATGTGAGAACATTAAACAGGAGAGGTGCAGGCGAACAACTAGCGGAAGCCCTCAACTGCTACGAAGCAGACATTACTGCCATCCAGGAAATACGATTAGATGAGGGCAAAAATAGGATGAAAATCTGTGGCAACTGCTACAGACCGTGTTATAGTGAGCAGAAACAGCTACTATTCGGATTTTTTATAAGTACCAGACTTAGGCAAGACTTAAGCTGCCATTGAGCTCTATAGGCAGAGAAGAAGGGAAGAACACCGGAAGAACAAAAAGAGCAAGAAAAGCTAGCGATTGAGGATATGGAAAGGTGCCACTAAAGAAGTTTTATCAAAAAGTAAACTGTCAAAGCCAGGGATACAAGGTTCCTGTCGAGATGAACAATGAAACATCGTAGTTGAGACACAGTCGATGCTGGGGATATGGAAGATCCACTTCTGGAGACGGTTAAACGGCCATGACGAACAATCTCCCGCTGTAAGAAGGAACGAACCATTCAATACTAGCGATGACAGCGAAAACTATACTAATGGAACCTCAGCATAGTTTTCCCGGTCCAATTCTGAGACCCTCTGAACTGCGCCAACTACAGAGTCTCCTCAACATCGCCTGCAAGATCGTGTCTACCATAATATGTGAATGCCTGAAATCGTTTAAAAAAAAATTTAGCGGCCCTTATCAGTGTAGTTTTATACCAGGATAGCCGACCACTGATCGAATCTTGACACTTCGGCAGATCGTGGAAAAGACCAAAAAAAGTATAAATTGATACCCACCACCTATTCATCGATTTCAAGGCCGCATATGACAGCATTTATAGAGACGTACTATGCAGCGCCATGCCTAGTTTCGGTATACCGCCCAAACTCGTATGTCTATACAAGATGACGATGAAGAACTCTCGTCGGGTCGGAAGGACCTCAGCGACACATTCAATACCAAAAAAAGGAATAAGGCAAGGAAATGCGCTGTCATGTGACTTCTTTAACATCATTCTCGTGGAGATTGGGCAAAACTCCCGAGGTAACACCAGAGGAGAGGCGCAATCCTTTCTAAATCAGTGAATTTACTAGCATACGCCGACGATATTGACATCATTGGTAGGACTCAACGTGATGTCAGCCACGTTTGCTTGTGTAGAGAAAGAAGCGCCAAAAATGGGTTTACCAGGGTAACATCAAGTATAAACTGTCAACACGAAAGCACTCAAAATATCGACAATTCGGACAGAACGTCACCATTGACAGATTTAACTTTGAGGTAGTACGCGACTTTGTCTACCTCGGATTCGCTATTAACTTTGACAACATCTCGTCAGAAATCAAACGAAGAATTACTCCTGCCAATCGCTCTTTCTTTGGGCTAAGAAGGCAATTCAGTAGTAAAGCCCTCACTCGAACTACTAAGGAGATCATATACAAGGGACCCTGATCATCCCAGTCCTGCTATACGGCGCTGAAGCATGGACCGTATCAAAAGCAGATGAAGAAATCCTTGGTCGATTCAAGAGAAAATTTCTTCGAAAAATCTTCGGTCCCGTTTGCGTTGACGGGCTATAGGGACGAAGATTCAACCAAGAACTATACGAGCTATACAGCGACATACCCCTGGTCAAAAAACTCCGCATTGGACGTTTAAGATGGGTAGGACATGAAGAACGAATGGACACCAATACTCTGGCTCGCAGAGTCATCGATTCCCAGCCAGACGTCGTACGCAGTAGAGGAAGACATCGCCTTGTGGCGCACACAAGTAGATATCGACCTCAACCAACTTGAACTGCACAACTTGAGGCAGTTAGCTAAGGACAGTGTACCATGCAGTAACTTTGAGCGGGTGTAATGGCTCCTCGTGCATTACTCGTGGATTTTCGGTGCCCCAGAAGCGATAGTTTTGCTTGTTCACGTACCCGCTGAGGTGGAAATGAGCCTCATCGCTCATTATGATTTTGGTCGAAAATCGTCCACTTCGTCCTCGAGATTGAGGATTGCTTGGGCGTAGGTTACACGCGTTTAGCGGTCGACAGGCAGCAGCTGAAGTACGGACTGGACTTTGTACGGGAATATGCGCAAGTCTTTGACCAAAATTCGCATTAGGGACGACCGGCTGATGGCTAATTGCGAGGCACGGCGTCTTGTCGATGTTTTCGGCGACTGCTCAACATCCTCAGCAACAGCGGCGATATTCTCAACACAACGGGCGCTCCGGGGCCGGACATTCTTGGCAACGTCTCGTGTGGTCCCATGCTCTACAAGGTTCGTGGCCAAACGGCGCAGTGTTTGCGCAGTCGGTGTCGGACGGCCGGGGAATCGGCGACGGAATTCGCTCTGCGCCAACACTACAGACGAATTGTTACGCAAAAAATAGACACGATCATTCCGCGTTCTTGGGGAGTGTATCGCTCCATAGCTTGTTCACTTGTATCTACATCTGTCTAGTCCACAAATAAAACAGTCTACGGAAGGAGCACTTCTAAGTTTAACATCACAAATAAAAAGTGCATACGAAAACAAGGAAGAAGCACTATGTGAATTCCTTGACATTGAGGGTGCTTTTGACAACACTGGATATGACTCCATATCAAATGCTTTGACTCGTAGAAGAATAGATCACCCCACCATCAAATGGATCAAAGCGATCCTTGAAAGTTGGAAAATAACTGCTTCATCAGCATAGACCTCAGTATCAGTAACAGCCGTTTAAGGCTGCCCTCAGGGAGGAGTACTCTCACCCCTACTATGGTCTCTGGTTATCGATAACCTACTTCAAGACCTAAGTAATGCAGGCTTCAATATATTTGCATACGCCGATGAACTAGTCATCATAATTAGGGGCAAAGAACCAAACAAGGTTACAACACGTTTGTAAAACGCCCTTAAGATAGTCATAGACTGGTGTAGAAAAGAAAATCTTTCTATTAACCCCAGCACGGCTGTCATCGTCCCTTTTACGAAAAGGAGAAAATTAAGTCTTACCCAAATTTCAATCAATGATACATACATTGAGTATTCCCACGACGTAAAATATCTTGGAGTGATCCTCAACAAAAACTAAGCTGGAACTCCCACATAAGCAGCAAACTTCAAAAAGCAACCAAAGCTTTCTGGGCTTGCCGTTGCATGTATGGTAAAACTTGGGGAATCTCTCCAAAGACCACACACTGGATCTACACGATCATGGTCAGGCCCATTATAACATACGCTTCAATAGTGTTTAAGATTATATGGAGCATTTATTTCGTTATATGTTGTTCATTCATTTGTTATTTATTATTCATTGGTTTGCTTGATATTAAGTTGTAATTGATTGTTAAAAGTTCTTAATTGATTCGCATCTACATTTATTGTTACACATGCATGTTTTGACTCACTGTATTAAGCCTATAAATTTTTGCTCTCATGTGTAAGCGCTCAATCGTCAAACTGTAAATACCTTTTCGTTTTCTAGCAACATGAACTTTTTCGCAGTTAACACGAATCATGGTCCACGGTCTCTTTCACTTGGATTTATCACACAGTGGGAGCAACACCTTGGTAACCAGAAAAAATAAATTTAAGTTGTTTAATTCGCTGCATTTTCTTATTCTTTCTCCGCTCAAACCTTTACAAATTTTGTTAGGATTTTTGGGAAGGAAGAATTCGTCGATTCTCATACAAATAGTATGGTGGAACAAAGTCTCCCAAAAAACAACCATAAATAAATTAAACAAGGTACAATGGCTTGCCTGTCTAGGCACTCCCACTATAGAAGCCTTAATATAACTAACGCCCCTCCACATATATATATAAAAATAAGTGGCAATTCGCAGCTCAGCAAGTTTGACACATGCGGAATAGTTAAACATTAGCGAACACCCAAAACCAATTGAACTACTATCAGAACTTCCAGAACTTGACATGATCTGTGCGGTTACAGACCGCTTACCAAAAACTTTATGCTTCGACAAAAAATTCTCAACGGAGATCACAACCAGAGAAGCATGGTGTAGCAATAACCCACCAAACTGTGTAAACGGCATGGTTCTAAAATGGACTCAGGGGTAGGAGCTGGAATACATGGACCAAATAGAAACATCTCAATACCTATGGGAAAAAACCCTAGTGTATTCCAAGCTTAGCTCCATGCCATAAAAGAATGCACAAACCTAATACACAATTCAGGTATTAAAGGCCCCAACATCCATATATTCACGGACAGTCAAGCAGCTATAAAAGCCTGTAGGGAACGAGTAAAATATGTTCCCAAATCAATTATCAAAAAAAAAACTTATTACCGCCACTGTTCAGGAACAACTGGTGTAGTTTCACGCTTGACGAATTCTGGTTGTTGTCTTTGATTGCGATCTCGTTACATTATTCATCATAGTTAAATAGTGTCTGGTTACTAGATCGTACATGCTATCAACTTTGTTTATAGTACTGTCTCATTTACACGTCTAGCTTAAGAAAAAACGGTCTGTAGGTAACGTTTCACTCGGACAACCGAAAAAAAGGCTATAAAAACCCTGACGATCGTTAGCACGCTCTCTTATTTTGTTTGTTGAAAAGTGGCTGATAGTTCGTGTTGGTAGTTCTAACTTCGTCCGTCAAAACCAGGTTTTTTTTGTGCGAGTCAGCGAAATTAAGTGTCCAACGAGACCATATTATAAGAATTTTAACGCCCAAGTTTGAAATGTTATAAAACCAAACAACTTCAGAAAAGTTTGAGAAAAATAAAAATTTAACTGAAAAAAAAAAAACTGAAATTAAAACCAATAAAGTGTCCCCAAAATAAAACCAAATACCCCCCCTTACAAAAAAATCATCTCTAAAATCTGCATGAGATTCTTTGCACGCTACGAATTCGAATTCGAAAAGGTGTTACCAACTAATGAACCGTGTGCAGGTGGGTTATCAATTCACGTCGAAAACGCACTTGATCGACGGCATCATATTATGAGCAATCATAACATAGGCAACAAACTGTTTCGACATCAAACGAAAGCTCGCCGAAAAAATTGCCACGTCGTCGGTACCTACTTCGAAGAGCACCTGTATTTTTCGACAATAAAGAGTTTCATGAGATAACCACCCACGTCATAACCGCTTTCGGATAACTTCGCAGCAAAACAGAGAGACCTGACCTTGAAAGAAATGCGCCTTATTGCGCTCATCAAATGATTCGTATCAGCAGCAGCAGCGACCAGAAAGCAGCAGAATCCAACAGGCAGCGACAACACCATCAACCAATGCAGCAATTTTCTTCAAAGGAAAATTTAGGAAGAACTTAAGTTACGTATTTTTTTTTATTGTTTAAATCTCTTTTCGTGTTCGCCTTTTTAAGTACATATAAAAAAAATATATTTTCTAATATCCCTAGCAGTGTACGCATAATACGTCACTTATATATGGACGTCATCTCATAAGGAAGCCACGGGCGGAGAACGTTGTGCACATCGTCACCCTCACCCCTGGATAACAAAACGATAACGCGGTAGATAAAACAGTTGGTAAGTGATCTCAATATATTTTTTTTTAATGTACCCTATCGGAGGGAACTATTGTAGGTCAAATAGGTTACATTAAGCAAATAATTTTAAATTTCGATTACTCCTTAAGTCACATGCGTAGCATGAAATTTTATTCGTTTTGGCTTGTCCGGCAGGAAAAGTGCATTGCACAGATAAAAGAAAATAAGTGAATTACACCAATTGGGTGATAATGTTTTTAAGTGTGTAAAGTAGAAGGAAATAAGTACAAAGTATAAGATACCTTGTTATATAATAGATACTCAATCTCTCTGATATGCATTTTATGATTACAGTTTTTTTTGTAAAGATTGAAGCAAACATTTTATTTTGATTGTTTTAATGGATTATCCCTTTGAGGACACATGACCTTTTTTTTTTTAATTCATCTACGAAGTGAAGTAAATTATTTTTATTACAGTAAACCTAGTTTTTAAGATGATTTCCCTTTGAATTAAATTGTTGATTAACGAATTCCGATTTTTGCATTTCTATGGTTGTGATTATTTTGAGCTCAACCTCGTGTATTCCGGTCGGAGTTTTCGCTGAAGGATGTTTCCTATTAAAGGATTGATTTTGGAAGCAAGTTTTTTCTTTATTATGAATTCGCAATAGAGTTCTTTTTCTAGGTGGGTGTGATGGAACGAAGGTAATAGCGATGAGGGTGTAGTTATTTGTATATAACTTAATTAGGGGCTATCACAAATACCCAGTGGCGTGATAGCCAAGGTATATCGCGCTCCATTCTTTGAGTAGCGATGAGGGTGGGTACACTAAAGTGAGCATCTACCAACTGCCGCTCACTTCCCCTTTGGATATTTAGATGATGACACTTTGACATAAACAATTTAGAAACAGAAACTTCTTAGCGCCTCGCAACTATTTTTTTAAACCAGAAACCAACACCTATTCTGAGGCATGTAAATTCGTAACACTCGTTCAGCGCTTAAGTAGTAAGAACCCCCCCATTCCGACGAGCTAGGACGCGCATGTGCTAGCATGCCTCCTGCTACTAAGGCCTGAACACCCTTTTGTATCAGCTGCCCGGACTGGCCTCTTGGAGTCCTGTAGCCAGGGGTCATAAGGGTAGCAAAGCATACGGAAGGTATATAGGAGAAATGGGTCAAGTTTACACCACGTTCATTTTGGAAGCGTATATGATGACCAGGGAAGTTAGACGACCAGGAAGTAGCACTTTCCTATTGAGTTGACTAAGTCCTTCTCAAACTCCATTTGCTGAACATCGTTTGAATGTTAAGCAATCACGAATAACCGTTACAAGCCCTTAGCTCACACAACATTGACTCCAAATCAGTACTACACTGCTTCAACTCCCTCCAAACACTCAGTTCCAGGAACAAAACCAGACTATGGTGGGTCCCCGGACATAATGGAATAATGAACTAGCCAGAAAATATTCGGAAACCCCCTTCATTGGACCTGAACCCTTCTGTGCAATCCCCCAATCAGGCATAGATCTAGTTTTTATAACCAGGAACAAAACTGGGAACAAAACAAATGTTTTTCATACTGGGAAAACATCCCAGGCCTAAGACAGGCCAAAAGAGCTATTCAGCCAATAAGATACTAAATCTTAGCAGGCACGATATCAAAAACTTAGTAGGCTACCTAACTGGTCATTACGGTCTGCGATATCACCTAAATAAAATGCATCTAGTCGACTCACCGGAGTGCAGACTATGTCTAGAAGAAGACGAAACAGCCGAACATATCATATGTGAATGCCCGGCCCTTTACGATATGAGAAAGGAATCTTTCCTCAGGGAATTATTAAGTCGCGAAGAACTAAGAAAATCTTCTGCTGAACGTATTATCAGCTACATTAGGAGAGTAGAAGCGCTACTAACCTAAAAAAACATCTGACGGCAAGCACAATAGATCTTTTAGGTCGACGTGCATCTTACTGCTTAGGCAAGTCAGAATTAAAAAAAAAAGGCCACAAATGTCAAAACAGATTTGACATTAGCGCCCATTTGCAAAAATAACAGCATCTTCCAATAGGGTGATATCTTTTGACCAACCTTGTATAAAATAAGTGGCACTTAAGTCCGGGTTGAAAGTGGTGCTTAACCAACATGCTATTCCAGTAAGCCTGGTCCTTGAATCCATTTCAACACTTCAATTTGGTCAGATCGTTTTTTATATTCAAATTTTTGGCCCAACACACTATTTACGACCAAGGGACAACCAATAATGTGTGTGGGTATGGGTATACTTCTTTCATGATGGCGATTCCCCCGGTTCTATGTCGAACCCGAATGGCTGGGTAGAGATAGAGATTTGGACGATTGGTCATATCATTTCGAGAGGAGGGCCGCAGTGAAAAATAAAAAGTTTAGCTACGGGTGGGAATCGAACCCAGACCTTTTGCGCGACAGTTTATCTCGTGCTATTTGGCGATGCCATAGGATCCTACTTTACGTAGCCTACTGCTGTATAATGAACAAGAAAACGGAACAATTATTATGCACTTTCGAACGAAAATTTTGTCACCAAACTGTTGGTACTGTAGAAGAGAAAGGAGACTACAACCCTGAAATGTATGAGCTTGAATCTAGTGCAAAACGAAAAACACACCTCGGCTATTGGCTCGGTCCAGCCTTCAGGTTCGAGATAACAAGGAATACCAAACATGCGGTTGATAATGACTAAGCAATCACGGATGCCAGAGTGCTTGAACTGAATGACTGGAAGCAATGAGCCAAGGATCGAAGATAATGGAAGGCTGCCTTGTCTCAGGGAGAGACCCTTAATCGGTCGAGTCCCTTTTAGGTAAGTATTTTTTTTTCCGTGGGCTGGTGGAAATCTTCATAGACACGATGAGCACGTGCCCAAAGTAGTGTGAGATTTTTACTCACTAAAACCACCACCCATTTTGTATTTGTATTGCAACGAAGTATTCGACTTATCCAGCAATTTTCTTTATCACGAGTATATAATATGTTTGGCAGGTAACTTTCGTTTGAGAGTTCATGCTTTTCCGCAATTTATAGCGCGGTTTGTTATTATCGGGCCAAATCTAAGGGTTTAGTTCTTTGAAGACGCCGCAATATATTTGTTTCGTCGAGAATTTGGAGGACTGTTGTGTTAACGTGTCCTAATTAACGTTTTTTATGTTTTCGTGCAAAATTTTTTGTTTCATCTTTAATACCCAGATCTCTGCGTAGATCTTCGTTCCTTACGTACCACGGCGCGGCGCATTGACGAATGATCTTAACATTTTGTTTTCAAAAGTTTGTAATATGATTCGTTTCACTGGTACAACCCCATAGTTGTATACCATATGTCCAAACCGGTTTTAGCACTTGCTTGTATAATAGCAGCTTGTTATCAAGGTTAAGCTTCGAATATTTTCCGAGCAACCAGTACAGTTCTCTGTATTTATTCTTAAGTTCTTCGCATTTCTTTTTTACATGCGACTTCCATTTTAATTTTGCATCGAGTGTCATACCGAGATATTTCGCTTAATTTGCAAACGGGACTCGAACCGTATTTAGAAATACAGGCAAATTGTTTGTCCGTTTATACGAAAAATCTACATGGATCGATTTGCTCTCATTAAGTGCAATCCGCCAGGATTTAGTCCATTCATTAACCTCGTTAAGAGCGTTTTGTAATTTGATATTTGTTTCCTCTATTGTTGTGCCAACTGCTGTATAGCAGTATCGTCAGCAAACGTTGCAACTATTGTATCGTTTGTTTGTGGGATATCACGAGTGAATAGGAGGTACAGGATTGGTCCAAGGACGCTTCCTTGCGGTACACCTGCCATTATTTCTTTGAACTCGGAGTATTCGCTTCCAAGTTTCACACGGAAGAGTCTATGCTCATGATACGACACGAGGATTTTTTATAATTGTTCTGGCAGAACTTGACTTAGTTTATAAGTTAGGCCTTTGTGCCACACCTTGTCAAAAACTTGCGACACGTCAAGAAATACGGCTGAACAAATTTTCTTTTCTTCGAAAGCTTTCTCAATTACATCTGTAATTCGATGTACTTGGTCCACCGTTGAATGTTTACTTCTAAACCCAAATTGATGGTCAGGTAAAAGACGTTTCTGTTCATTTATGGGGTGTAAGCGACCGAGTAATATCCGTTCAAAAACTTTTGAAATTATTGGAAGAAATGAAATAGGCCTGTAAGATTTTATTTCATTCGATGATTTTCCTGGTTTTAGAACCATAATCACTTCCGCGACTTTCCACTGTCTTGGTATGTATTCTAATCTGATTGCTAAATTTATAATAAAAAGAAGCTTAGTTAATGCTTTCCGAGGCAACATTTTAAGAAGTTCTCCTGTAATCAGGTCATAACCCGGAGCTTTTTTAGGCTTTAGTTTCTGTATTTCCCGTTTAAGCTCGGCAATACTTGCATATCTTACAATATTATAATCGGTTGTACTCTCGAATATGTTAATGTTTTCATTTTGCGCTGGACCATCAAATGGCTTAAATGTTTCCTCAAGATGTGAGGCAAAAACGTCAGCTTTTTCCTTATCGCTTTTTGTCCAAACGTCTTGAGTTACCCTAATTGGCGGCACAGCGATTCTTGGCCGTTTTATGACTCTAATTGCTTTCCAGAGCGATAATTCGATTCCTTTCCAGCGGTTAGGCTTTGCAGATAAGTTTCTACTGCAAGGTTTTTAAAATTTTTAATCGAATTTCTTAGCAAATTACTCAACCGATTGAGATGTGTTTTATCTTGCGGGGCACGAGTTTGGCGCCATCTCTTACGAGCTTTTCTGTTTTGTCTTACTAAATCTTGTATTTCTCGGGGGTACTTAATTTTACTATATTTCACAATTTTGTTCTGTTGAGGAGTATTATTCCATGCTGCTTTTTGGATGGTATTGATAAATGAGTCAACAGCGACTTCGAGTTCCAATGGGGTTCTAAGCGATACACCCAGTCGGATATTATTTTCAACATCGTTTTTGAAACCTTCCCAGTTGGTTTTCTAGTTTGTTAATCTGGGTGGTTTTTCATTTATAATCAGTGACTCGCTCGTTGTTAAACTGACTGGAGAATGATCAGAGGAAAGATCAAAGCATTCTTCAACTTTGATTCGATTGGACGGCATACATTTTACAATGAAAAAATCGATCAAATCCGGTATTTTTCTAACATCAGTTGGCCAGTAAGTTGGTTTTCCCGTAGAATGAAATTCGGTATTGTACTTTCTACCTACATCATAAAGCATCCTACCTTTCTGTGATATGCATCTAGATCCCCAGAATGTATGTTTTGCATTAAAGTCCCCTCCGATGACAAAACGTTGTCCAAGGGAATTAAGAAAGTCAATTTTCTCAACCTTGCATCGTGGTGGGCAGTAAATAGACAATATCTTCAGAAAGGATTGTCTGCTTTTGACTTGTATAGAGCTAACTTGCATTGTTTCGATTTCTAGTTTAAGATCAATCGAATGTTCGATACACTCTTTTATATATAGTGAGGCTCCACCTCTAGCCTTATTCGATGGATGTAGAGCATGATAGTCGAGGTAACCTTTAATTTTTAAGTTCGAATTACTCTTTGCGTGAGTTTCGGATATTAAACAGATGTCTATATCTTTTTCCTGCATAAATAATTCAAGTTCTCCAAGTTTTTGTAGGTAAGTATGACAGTTTTAGTGGAACAGGCTTGTAAGAACCCAAGGACATAGATTTTGTTCCCAACCATCAATGTGCACTTATGTAGTACATGCAAGATTGCGGGACCTCCAGTTTTATGGCGAATTCGAACGGATGAGTTGTGATAAGAATTAGGATACGAAACCACATTTTTGCGCTACACTTCGTCCTACTTACCACTGAGCCATTTAATAATAGTACCAGCCTCTCTCGTCGCTATAGTGGTGACCATGGTAGGTATTTTGCATACACGGTTTCAAATGTCCCTGGCCATGTTTAATTGCTTTCATCGTTCTGAAGAAAGCCATCATGTTCGGTAATTCATCCATTCTTGGAACCTTTTTGTGGATTGTGGTTATGCTGCTTCCAGACATCTACTGTTGTCAAGGTTATCAGTTCGATGTCCTCAATCGGGCTTACTGGAGATGCATATTGATTTGGGGATGTTGGTTGAGGCATCTGTTCATCACGGACTGTTGCACCACTTATGTTAGGAAGTAAGTTCTCTTTTTGGAGCCTATCACTATGGTTTTTCAAGCTTAGTATGTTCGACAAGCCCATAAATTTGAGTGCAGGTCTACTTCACACGGGTTTCTATCGACACCATTTGAATGCCAGGCGACCTGGCGATAGCATGCTTTGTTAAAGTTTCTGATGTGTTGCGTACTTGGATTAGCTATATTCTTCGTAGATACTTATAGGATGACAAAAACTCTATAAGGATACGACGCACAGTGGATTTACTTGCTAAGATATAACTCGGAAGTCGAAACACGCAGAATTATTGCATCATTTCCCACGCGCACTCTGACTCTTTGGGTGCAGTGGCCTAGCAGTTAGTGCGTTGGATGTTCAAATCCCGAAAGTGACAACACCTAAGTTTTTTTCGCTGCTTCACCTCTTGCGAGAGTCTGACAAACATCCAGGAGCAATACTGCCATGAGAAGCTTCTCAAATTTGCCGCTCCGATTCGGCGTTAAACATGAGCTCCTCTTCTTTGTGGCAGAAATAATAACTTCGCACACGCAAATAAAGGGATAAGCCAGGTTTGAGACCCTTTATGGGCCGTTAATGGCAGACATTTATTTTTTTTTACTCTGCCCCTTTCAAATAATTCCGATTTCCATTTCAATTGACTTTTGTGAAACATACCTTCTCCCAAGCTATAACCCTACAACCCTCTTGACTGTGGATGCACAGGATTCCAATTAACCCACACTTCTAGGTCAATCCCATTAAGCTTATTTCTGCACATCATCAGTTCCTAACTTCTAAGTAATTTTGCACAAATTTCCCATCGAAATAAATCAGATTGACAAATGTCCTGCAAATTATGTCTCCGAGAATTTAATTGAGTTCCAGTTTCCATGACAAGTCCGACTACCCATACGTAATTTATCGACTCACCATGATGACTGGACACCATGGAGGAAGCCTAATTTACAGTTTGCCTGCCAGAGATATATATCATTAAAATGGAATTGTTGTCTCCAAGATCGGACATTGTCACAATTGAATGCTGCCACTGCACATACATCCTCAAAGGATACTGCTTCGAGGTTATTAAATTAATTGCGAACGGCATTGGGGGTCCTTTCGTTGTGTAGCAACAAAGCATCAAACGAAAAAAAAAAAATTATTTTAGTAAGACTCCCGAAAAGTACCTTGAATAGAGGTACCTAGAGAGCCCTGAAATGCAAATGCACCTCAGCACAGTTTGTAGGTCTAGGTACTCTTCTCACAAAAGTCACTAAGACGAGCAAAGTCTCGTCCTTATTTGCTACCGCTTGCTTGCACTTAAATTTCGCTGAAATTTGCCAAAGAAATTACTTTGCCAAAGGAAAAGGAGCAACAAAACGATGAAGTCGACTTATGCCAAAGGAACGTTCTTTCCTGATCAAGGACATTTTTTTTTTTTTTTTGAATTTCAACAGAAAATGGGAAATTCCTAAAGAAAAGTAGAATGTGACTGAGAACGATTACGATTACGAGTCCTATACCTATATATCCTTATCGCATTCCATTTCGTTCGACAAGGCATTTAAAGATGGAAGTACATCCAGCGATAGGTATACGTAAAGTAATCCAAGGGGCTTTGTCAACGTATACGCATATTTGAAAGGAGGCTCCGACAGAAAAGGATATTCGCATGTATGGGTGTTGGTATAAAAAAATTAAAAAAAAATTACTTTCACATCATTAAATTCGAAAGCGTCCTTATTCGCATACAAAAATTGGCCATATAACCTGAGATGAGGTGGAGTCTTCCTGGGATGTGGGGATGGTTTTGTACCGCATAGTAACCACCAAACTATAACCACACAACCACTGACAGACAATCGTTTCCTTTTCTACCGGATGTGCATCTGTCCTACATTGCTGCTCCTCTTCAATTTTTTTTTTTTTTGAAGAACATCTCTGGCATGGATGCATGCATTCATTCATTCGTGCAGCATGCCTGGGACACATCCATATCCGTTTCCATTCTGAATGCCATCAATTGTGGAATTATACGAGTTTCGATTGTGCTTTGTGAAGGAGCAGAGATGGGAGAGGCTCTGCATGGGATACAGTGTCGTGGCGGGAGGGAGGCGCTGCAAGGGGTTGAGATGATTATTCTCAAAAATGAAAACGTTGCAAACGCTGGTGCTTTGCGTTTGCATAACGCAAATCGGCAATTGTTGTGATGATGATAATGATGGTGACGCTGTGCTGTCATTGGTACTTCTGTTGATGATGAAGAGGACGATGTTGAGGGTAAATGAATGCAAGCATATAGGCGTAAGCAGCATAAAGGACTAAGCAACATAATAATCAGGGACAAAAAATATGAAGCGCATTCGTCCTTCGAGAGAAGAGAGATCGGTTTTTTTTTTTGATTCTATTCTTGAAGGACTTTTTCAAACAATAGATGGGCTGATGAATGTAGTAGGTATGACGATTAGATGGCCTGGGTTTACATTTTGAACTTGTAACACTTTTAGATAAAACAAAATGGCGGTTATTTGTGGTGTTACCTAACTCTCGGGAATTTCCCATTTCATTTGAGAAGGTCACCCAGAATCTAGGACCACAACTAAATGAATATTTATGGGGACTGCCTCAATGCTTGTAAACTGTCTTTCATCTCAATACCTATGGGAAAAAGCCCTAGTGTATTCCAAGCTGAGCTACATGCCATAAAAGAATGCGCAAACCCAATACACAACTCAGGTATTAAAGGCGCAAACATCCATATATTCACGGACAGTCAAGCAGCTATAAACGCCCTTAGCTCACACATCATTGACTCCAAATCAGTACTACACTGCTTCAACTCCCTCCAAACACTCAGTTCCAGGAACAAAACCAAACTATGGTGGGTCCCCGGACATAAGGGAGTTGAAGGTAACGAGAAAGCTGATGAACTAGCCAGAAAAGATTCGGAAACCCCCTTCATTGGACCTGAACCCTTCTGCGCAATGATTGGCTTCGAGGGGCGCTGTGCTTTTTGGGTTATTCCCATAGACCTGCGTCTTCAGAAAACCCACACGAAGAGAGTCTAACAGGTTCAAATCGCACGATCTCGGTTACCAGTTCACATTACATCCACCATGCCCTCGAATTTCATGCTTGCTGTGTGGCACGTAGCGCCATCCTATTGAAACCACATGTCGTTGGTGTCCATATCATCCAATTCAGGCCAAAAGAAGTTGGTAACCATCGACCTATAGCGCTCGCTGTTGGCCAATGTCATTCTCAAAGAAATATGGTCCGATGGCCGCCCCAAAGTCCACACCAAACAGTGACTTTTTCGGGCTGCTTTGGACGCTCTTGGATTTATTTGTCAAAGTTCCCATTTATCCATAAATGGGCCTCATCGCTGAAGATGATTTTTTGAAAATTTGAGTCAGTTTTCAACAGCTCCAGAGCCCATTCAGCGAACACACGTCGTTGTCTATGCTCGCTTATCAGCTCCTGGGTCAGTTAAAATTTTTACTGGTGCAGGCTCAAGTCACGACGCAAAATTCGTCAAGTTGTGGTTTTCGAAAGGCTGGGTTCTTGTAAGCGATGCGAAATCGACTGCCTGGAATTTTCCTGCATACTATCACGGACAGCGGCGATGATTTCAGCAGATCTTGCGTTTTGTCAACGTTCAGGTATTGGTTTATTTTTAACTGAACCAATAGACTTAATCGTATCCACTACAACGACCGGAAAAGGGACGAAACGTTCGGAACGTTGCGTTACCCGAACAAAACACCTTTTTTGATAATTTTTCATTTGCACTTGTTGTTGAACGTTATAGCCGTCCATGGTGTTTTAGTCAAACAGACTCAATAAATGACAGCCAGGTGAAGGTGAAGAAACCACCTGCTGTTTTATTTCGTTCGGCAGTCCGGTGCGGTTTGGCCTTTGCTTTCCGAAAATAATGCTAAAGATGTCCGTTCTTCATCATTTGTCTTTGTCTTTGGCGTTGTCATAACCCTGAAAATACTCGTTCCCGTCATTTGTATTTCCTTAATGGCAGTAATGTCCACTTTCCAGGCTCTTGAGTAACCTTTTCATCCGGCAGAACTGAAAGAATTCTTGGCGTAACGCATTCGGGATCCTTTCTTCCACAACCACTCATATTCATGCACAAAGGCAGGGCCTCCAAATTAATTCCGAATCCGACCCGTACTTAAGTGTCGCTACAACCGGTAATGAACCTGGGCCTCAAAAAACATGCCTCTCCAATTAGCTCGGTATTTATTTAACTGCCTCCAGTTGCGGGCTCCAAGTGGGTTGAGGTCGGTTTTTACTATTGCGCGCCACTTAAGGCGAGGTCTTCGTCTACTGCGTCCGACGTCTGGCTGGGAATCAAAAACTCTGCGAGGTCGGTGTTTTGGTGTCCATTCGTTCCACATGTCCTAGCCATCTTAAACGTTCAATGCGGAGATTTTTTTTTGTCTAGGGGCATGTCGTATAGTTCTTGGTTGAATCTTCGTAGCCCATCAAAGCAGAGAAGTTTTCTCTCATATCAACCACGAATTTCTTCATCCACTTTTGATACGGTCCATGCTTCAGAGCCGTAGAGTAGGACTGGGATGGTCAGGGTCTTATATATGATTTCCTTAGTAGTTTGAGTGACGGCTTTACAACCAAATTGCCTTCTTAGCTGGAAGAAACAGCGGTTGGCAGGAGCAATTCTGCGTTTAATTTCTAACGAGATGTTGTTGTCGGTGAACTTCAATAACCCCCGCAAAATTAAGTCCCACAGGGTCTATTTTCTTTTTTTTTGGAATTCCGGGGCCTAATTCCGCGGGGGGGTTATTGCATTGCACCGCTAAAGATATTTTCTCTTCCTACATTTGCGTTAAAATCTTCCAGCCAAATTTTAACATCGTACTTAGGTAGTCGATCATAAGTTTCGTCAAGGAGCTCGTAGAAGCAGTCTTTCGTAACATCAACGTTTTCCTCCGTCGATGCGTGAGCGCATATAAGGGTTCCCAACTAACAATTATTCTTCTATAAGGCATAAAAATGTAATTTCCACAAGCAATTATTTCTATAGGCCTTATATAGTACTTGTGCACGGAGGTTGAGCATTTTGGCAGTCGATTGTTTGGGTAGAAGCTTGTTTAAGACATTATGCAGGAAAATTCACAAGCTAAATTGTGATAGCGAAACTACTGTAAGGTTGTTTTTAAGCTTCCGGAGATGTGTGTACATGTACCATAAGTTAAGATGTTTCGTTAGAACTTCGCACAAGTTAATCCGAAGCATAGCACGTATAGAGCTTACGAAAGAAGTCTTAAAAAAGCTAAGGTTAAAAGATCGGGAAAAAGGTGAAAAGATCAGGACAAGGTGTAAAGATTGGAAAAAAGGTGAAAAGATCGGGAACCTACCGGAGAATGAGTCAACACGATTCAACTACTTCGTTGTATTTACTCGTCTTTCATGTTCGAGAGTACAGCCTAGTGGATAGCGTGTTAGACTACCGTGCGAGAAAACCCGAGTTCGAATCCCAGTCAGATGAGAGTTTTTATATAATTAATTGCATTGAATTTCATACATTCAAAATAACGAATTGGGTTTATAAGAGAGTAAGGATTCTTACTGACCAATTCGATGTGTTGGGCCCTAGTTGTTTATACACAACTTCAAAGTTTTGTGGAGAAAAATAATATACTTATGGCCACTCAATCAGGATTTAGAGAGAAGCATTCATGTGAAACTGCACTAAACTTAGTATTGGAAGACTGGAGATATCTGACTGATACGAAGCAGAAAATTATAGCGACTTTCATTGATCTTCAACGAGCTTCTGAAACGGTCGACTGAAAAATATTGTTGGATAAATTGTACCAATATGGTGTTCGAGGAACCGAATGGAACTGGTTCAATACATATCTTAGCAAAAGGTTTCAATGTACAATCTACCATGATACAACATCGGATGACAGAGAAGTTAAAATAGGTGTCCCCCAGGGTTCTATATTGGGAACACTTTTGTTTATTTTATACATTAACGATATGAATAAGGTAATGGGTGTACTCAAAGCTTTGTTTATTTGCGGATGACACTTTAGTATACGTTTCGGGAAGCGACATTAGTTTGTGTGCGCAAAAATGAAAACTGACTTGGAATCGTTAAACAAATGGCTTAAAGTTTATAAGTTAAAACTAAATGCAAAAAAGACTAAAGGTATGATCATTGGAGGTACACTTTGTGGCGACTTATTGGTGGAAAATGAAAAAATTGAGATAGTTAAAGAAAATAAATACCTCGGCATTATAATAGACAGAGAACTTAAGTTTAAGGAACATATAAACTATTTATGTAAAAAAGTGTCAAAAAATCGGATTTTTTAGTAGAGTGCGGGATAAGATGACACTTTTGAACTTCTTGGGTAAGCCTGTCACTTATGACAAATAGATGCCACAGTTTTTCACCCTCTTTTTGCCCGGCCTATCGTTTTTCCTGGATGGCAGTGATGTCTGCTTTGTAGCAGCTTAGGCCTTCCGTTAGTTGTTCGTCATCAACTCTCCTGTTTAATGTTCTCACATTCCTGGTGCAGATACGAACCTCGTTGTCCTTTTTTTCGTTTATCAGGGTCGTCAACAATAAAATCAGTCCTTCCGAGACTCATACTACTTGGATGACAGATCAACCCAAGAGGTGGACTAGTAAAAAAAAACATCTTTGCTTGGAATCGAGACCCAGACCTTCTACGTGGTAATTCTTCATACAAACATCCCCTGTACGGAGTGAATTCGGAGATTGAACACTTGCTGTTGAAGGTTCTAACATCCCAGGTACAGAGACAACCGTCTTTTTTTCATTCAGCGGGATCAGAGGGCTGGCAGTCGAACGCAGACGGCAGACCTTCTGCGCGGCAGTTCATCGCACTAACCATCGCGACAATGAGCACTTCAGTGGGATCGTCGATAGTAAATTCAGTACCTTTCAGTCCTGAATCTGAACATGCGTTCCAAACCTCTTGGTTGCATCAAAGCGATTTTTTTCCGAGTGAGTGAATAGTTAATCTAAAGCACAACCGCCAGCCTGGAGGACCACTCAGTCGCATGTTCCAAATTACTTTTTTCAAAAATTACATCTTGTCTTCTACCAAAGCGACCCCATCCCTTTTGAACCCCCTCCCATAATTTATTTGGCTTGACAACCCTCCTCTGGCTACAAAATTTCATTAATTTCCGTCAACATGACGACCAAACCACCCCCACCCTCGCATCCAACAAATAAAGCTCATCAACTCATTTAGTGAACCATTTAGATTCGTCCTTATTCACTCCAAGTAATATCCCTATTTATGCGCATACGATGGGCGTTCCATCAAACAAACATCTCTTCTCCCTTTTTGTCAGCTCCAACATCGACTGGGAGGCGACACATGCACCCTGTCCCATAGTCCTTTTGTGACATTTAGTTCCCTGGCTTGTAGCAACATCACCACGAAAAGTTTCCTTTGTTGTTTGAGTATCACGCTAATGTCCACCATTTGTCTTTATGGTAATCTGTACCGGAGACCGCAACGCCCCTCATTCCGAACAAAAGTTCCTCTCATAGCTAAGCGCAAGGACTAAATCAAATACACGGACAGTGCATGGAAAAAGTGGAATTCACCACAAATGGCATCTCTCTGCCGTCCTCAGCGGGGGAGCTGGTCGCTTTCTGTGTTTAAAAGGTTTCTCTATACGGCCAGGATGCGAATCCGGAAGAATTGTAAATCGCCAGTATCCCGGTCCGGTTTGCGCCCATTAATCAAACTGTGCTGACAGTTCGACAGGACGAAATTCTCCAAATAGTTGCCTAGCACTGTGGTCGTCGGTCGGTGGAGAGGGCAGCAGTCCTGGTGTTGGTTGATGGTGAAACGAAAACGATTGACTGTGTCGGAGGATATCCTCGGCGTAGATTGCTGTGCATGTATATTTTGGAGCCAACATCTAAGTCGTTTAGGTGTGGATAGGGGTTGCTCTGTATATAGGACATGGAAATAATTTTTTTTTTCTGCGAAAAGGGATTCCAAAATCTGCTATCGCCAAAGAGCTGAACGGAATGCGGATACGCATTGTGGACTTAGTGGCCTGGGTTTTGTGCGAGAATGTTTGTACCTGTCAAAGGATTCATGCGGCAAATGATGATGTTGCGATGGTGATGGTGGTTCAATTTGGATCCGCGTAATTGCCTGTCTGTCTGTTCGTCATATAACGGGCAGATTGTTCGAGGATAATTGAGTTATTTTGCAGATTTGATGGACTGACTATGTGAAACGAAAACTTTGCCGCTTCCTGATGAGTATTCAACTCATGAATGACTTCGAAAAAGGACGAAGGAATGGCCATTAAAGCGATGATGAGATTATATGGTAAAATTGTGTGAACCAACATGATGGTTCTCTTATTTATGCGGATGGATTTTGACGAGGGTTTATCGGTGTACGCGCCAGGAGCGATGGGCTTAAGGTGAGATATCCTGCGGACATGTGATGTGATATCGGTTTATAATTAACAAGCAATTAAGGGATTATTGCTTGATAATAATAATTACATGGGTCGACCGGTGGAATGGGGTTGGATATGATGAAATCCGGCAGGAAATGTTTTCAGAGGGAAAGCTTTCATGATGTCAGTAGCAATGAAATTTAGTCCTTTGGTTATATGGGAATTATAGCTCGGATAAGAGACGGAGTTTCGTTTTTATGATGAAATATTTCGAACTTAAGATCTGGGATGTCTATAAGCGTGTCAATGGGATGGTGACGAACCGTCTCTAGATGCGACCAAGAAAGCAAAGACATGCGGCAAAGCTGGCCTTTCAGTTTGATTTGAAAAGATCACAAATCAGTGTATTATCAGGGCACTGCACTATAGGCCTACAAGCAAAAAAAAACAGACCTCGTCAGCAATGACTTTGGTTGATGCCATATGTGGACATGGAGGAGGCGGATGCACTCGACCTCATCGGTACTAAAAAGTCTGTAAAAGTGGATCTTCTATATTTTCAGCATCGACTGTGACTCAACTATGATTTTTCAATGTTCGTCTCGACAGGAATCAGTTCGGATCTAGTATCCCTGGCTTTCACGCTTTGAAATGAAATATCTGATATCGGGGAGGAGCGATCTGAAAAGTTTGATGGGTGAGAGAGGATGATCCCTGGAACCTACACCCATACGAAGCGTTTGCCCCACCTTATTATTGGCTCAAACGCAAAAAGTTTCATGGCGTGGAGTAGACGTTCTCCTATAGTAGAGGCGTGGGGCGGATGGCCCAATAGACACCCCTCCAACAAAGTCGCAACATTGAAATTTAGGTTCGATGGCCAAGAGAAGACGATCTCTTTCCCTCAACGCTCGCGAACGGAGGCGCAACTGAGGTGTTTAGGCGGACGGCCATGAACGAGCACACACGCCACAATAACACCAAATATAACAAAAACGAACACACATAGACACGAAAGACACGGGACGTCATGTCCAAAGACAACGGTCCAAGTGTCGTCAAAGGGCAGCAGTCATATTGTCCAAAAGCTGTCAAACCGAAAAACAAACGGTCGGATGGGACGACGACAGGTGTTCCAAACACCAGAGACACCACAAAATCAAAGGCAATGAGCCCAAACAAAAAAACATCTAAAATATGGCACCCGAATGGGAATCCCTGGCCACAAAATCTAAACGCGAAACCACCAACATAGTTCGCTGAAAAAGTTTTATTTTTGGACAGTACGTCTCCTCAGGGCTCACTGCTTCTGGGATAGTGCGGTGCCCTTCTTCCTTCCTTCGATATTCAATCTTCTCCATCGTAGCTCGGGTAGTTTTTTTTTTGTACTTTGATCGCGGTCAATCAAACATAGGCATCCGGGCAAATGTTTGATTGACAAAAAATAGTTGTCCAAGATTGACACCGGGGTTGTCCAAGATTGACACTGGCTCTGTCACGGGTCGGGGAAATACCTGACGCCGATGCGTTAAAATCCGCAGTAAGACCGGGCACGTGTGAACGAGGGGCCATCTTCGTGGTCACCATTTTTTGATACGCTTGGTATCAGCTTTTTTTGACAATACGATACTACACGGATGACTTATCAGACCATCACGAAAGGAGGGCCAGTGAAAAGACATTAAGGTGTCCTAACGGCTGGGAACCAACCCAGACCTGCTGCGCGGCAGATAATCGCACAAGTCCGTCTGAAAAGGTCATCTAGTCTAAATGTAGAATACCAATGTAAGCCCATCCCTTTTCAACACCCTCCCAAAATGTTTGGCTTGTCAACTCTCCTCTGGCTACGAAATTTCCTTAATTTTCGTCAACATGGCATAGTTGCACCCAGAATTGTAGTGACACTTTTCTAAATCCTTGAACGCACGCTTTTCTTTCTGAAGAGCCATTGTCCTTGTGTAGCTTGAACAGCTGAATGACAACATTTTCAGCAGCTCTCGCATTCCCCTGCAGTATTGCTTTGAGGGACTAACTTTTGGGCGCAAGCTTTCGTCGCCACATCGACATTGGTCTTCGATATTAGATGCTGGTGGTATGGTTTTAGTCCACAGCTTGAGGAATACAAGTTCAGCAAAGGTCGGAGTGGTGCCGTGTGACTGCAGTCTTTCAACATAAATTTTCTGACGTTTCTCGCATTCTTACCTTAGCTACAAAACGGAAATTATCTGTGTCGATATAAGCCCCTCTAAGGCTTGCTTCTTGTCCATCGCGATGTGGTCAATTTGATTGACTATTTGTTGATCGATCTGGAGAGCGTTTGTTGGTCTGGACCACCATGAACATTAGAGATATCAAGGTCGGAAAATCATGTGCTGATTATAGTGACATTTCAATCCACGGTGAAGGCAATTAGCCTAAGTACTTTGCCAGATGTGGTGTCAAATTGGCTGTGTTTTTTTTGCGACAATTTTACCACCTTGAAGGTAAAATTCTCTATTGGACACCATCAATCCGTCAAACAGAGTCTTCGATTCCTTGCTAGAAAGTCGCCTTAAGTGACGAGCACAAGCAAAAACCGACTTCAAACAACTTAAAGTGCGCAACTGGAGGCAGTAAGCTAGGGACCGGACTTGTTAAAGAGGGATGTTAGTTGAGGATCAGGTTCAACTCGTATTGTAGCGCCACTAAGTTATAAGAACTAAATGTCAGAGTTCTTCGTTTTTCTTTTGTCTGTCACATTCCATCGTATTTCCTGGATGGCAGAAATGTCTGCTTTTTAGCAGCTTAGGCATCTGCTTGTTGTCCGAAGATTCCAAGTGTCCTTTTTTCATGTGGGTAACGTCCATCTTAGGGGGCCAGTTGCAATTTATTGAATACTCCTAGTACGTTGGTACAGTGGCGTAGTGATTAGTGCGTTGGATTACTAAGCTCGAGGTCCCTGGTTCAAATCCCGAAAGTCAATACCACCAAAGCTTTTTTCACTCGCGGAAGACTGACAAACATCCAAGAGTAACACTTTATTGAGAAGCTTCTCAAATTTGTCGTCAGAGGTCCTTTTGTTTGTTTCAAAAAAAAAAAATAACTTCGCACACACAAATGAAGGAAGAAGCTAGGTTTGAGGCCCTAACTAGGCCGTTAGGTTAGGTAAGTGTAGTGTAGTGGTTGCACGCGATGAGCCTGCATACTTAGACCCTAATGGTCCGTTGTGTTATCACGTGGATCCATCGACTTCCCTATATTCGTTCGCCTAATTGAACCATTCACAGCTAACTATGTAGCGTAGGGGGTTTCTGACACTGATACTAGCCAGCTCACCTAGATTATCGAAGAAGTGTTCTCCCAGAATAAGTTTCCTTTTTTCTGAGAGAGCTGGACAAGATTAAAGAAGGTGATAAATACTTTCCTCCTCTTCCTCGTCCAAGCAGCTTCTACAGAAGTCACTGCAGAAAAGGCCTAGTCTTTTTGGGAATATGCCTATAAGCATGCAAGCCTTCTGGAAACACTGACCAACTCTAGGTCTGTTGACTTTGCGTCAACCCCAAAGAAGGTAGCTTTGTGGGTAATACTAGCCAGCTCCAGGTCTGTTGACTTGGTATCAACCCCGGAGAAAGTGGCGATATAGGTTTCTGGATGTGAATCCTGTTTGCTTGGGGCTTCCACGATCCCCGAGTTCTTCGACATAGTGTCGACCACTGAGCTGGGTGCACTTACCATCTCTATGTCCGCCGACTCATCGTCGACGTCCGGTAGAGGTGGTGGAGTTCTAGGTAGAGACTGAGGTTGCGATTTGTCGCACCTAGAAATGTTCAGCAGGATGGAACTGGACCCATAACTTATGACTCCATCGGCAGCTGCTAAAGGAGGAAGGGATTCCTCGTTTACAATTATGCAGACGTTCCTGGAGTCTCCCTTAGCTTAGCTTCTTCAATGCCAATTCGGCAGTTATGGGTTGGAAGAAGAGGATTACTGAATGCTATAATGACCAGAATGTCCTTTGGTTGGGATGGTTCGACCGGGATTCCTGCACGACTTCGAGGGCGGTTAGGAATCTGGTCCACTACCTCCAGTTTTGCTCCAGGTCAAATTTCGCCAGCCTGGACACTGCTATCTTAAACAGGTCCTTGGACCTGTGGTCAACGCAGTTTATTCTCTTAATGCGTCCCTGATAGAGACCTAGGTCGCGGCAAATGGGTGCCCGGATGATCGCAAAGGATTTGGAGGAAGCTAGAAGCGAGCTTCACTTCCACCTTCCTCCATTTTTCCGATGTTATACTTTCACCCGGGTCACTGCGGTCAATTACCGCAAATTCCAGATGTCCTTTCAACATCATGCTGAACGTCATACCAAGGGTTCTGAGAGACGGGGGATTAGCCTTTTTTCACTTTTTGGCACTCCTCATGGTGTCTTCCACCGCCTGTTGTCATTTGGACGCGGTGTCCTCGGAGGAGCTGGCGAAGCGTTGAAGTTTTTCCTTCGCCCAGCTCAGAGACGAGTTTTGTCTTGTAGTCCGCTCTGCGGACGGGGTTTTATGGATTCGGCAATCATTTTGTGGAGTGAGGATGGGGGTGTAGCCCTTGCAATTCTTTGCTACGGATCGGACCGGGTTCCAAAACCAATGTCTTTCCCGATGGCTGGGATGCGTTTACAGCCATAGTGGTTTGACCAGCCCTGACACACCCTTCCACTACGTTTGGACCAGGTTTTCGGCAATCATTTTGTGGGGTGCCCGTTTATCCTTATAGGTAGATGTGGAGTGAGGATGGGGGTGTAGCCCTTGCAATTCTTTGCTACGGATCGGACCAGGTTCCAAAACCAATGTCTTTCCCGATGGCTCGGATGCTTTTACAGCCATAGAGGTTTGACCAGCCCTGACACACCCTTCCACTACGTTTGGACCAGGTTTTCGGCAATCATTTTGTGGAGTGCCCGTTTATCCATATAGGTAGATGTGGAGTGAGGATGGGGTGTAGCCCTTACAATTCTTTGCTACTGATCGGACCAGGTTCCAAAACCAATGTCTTTCCCGATGGCTCGGATGCGTTTACAGCCATAGAGGTTTGACCAGCCCTGACACACCCTTCCACTACGTTTGGACCAGGTTTTCCCAGAGTCTTACGTTAGCAGCGGTGTTTCTGCTAAGTGAGGATACCAGTATGCTTGACCAGGATGTGGGTATTAGAAGTTGGTGACCCATTCTCGGTAGAGGTGGGGTTTGAACGCGGTGCGAGCTCGAAGCCGAAGGTTGGTTGGAGGAGAGGGCAAGGCAGGGTAATCCGGAGGTTGCCTGGTACCCCGATACTCCGTTAGCGCCTGAGCATTTGGTGGGGCCCTCAGCCTGGTCGATAATCGGCACGGGTCGTATGACACCTTTATCCAGCCCTTTTTGTTATGCTGGTAGGTATTTCAACCAGCCCTGTGAGTATGCCGGCCATAAAGGCTAAAACAACACAGGGGCACCTTATCCGCCACCCGGGGACGCTCACCGATAGGAGAACAACTTAACTCCCATAGGCCGTTAATGCCAGATATTTTATTTCGTTTCTTTCAAAGCTCATAAGTATGGAGCTTCGTTGGTAAAGATATTTGGAAGAATTAACTGGCATACAATTCGAATCAAATAAATCCAAAAAAAATTAACAGGATTCATAAGATTTGCTATTGTTTCCCGCTCAAAACGGCCAATCTGGAAGCATCCTTTTATCCAGCACCCAAAGCCAGACACAATAGATCTACTTAAGTCATAAATCTTGAAGTTCCTTCAAAAGCTATCCCCATCCGAATAATAATTCAATTCCCCTTAACAAACCCCTTGATCCGTTTGCATACTCCGCCACTGGCAACTCTGGGCCAAAAGCTGAATGTCCGCATCCCACACCAATTTGCTTTATTTTCATGTTTATGTCCATTTCAATAAAATTGTCGTCCATCGCACAAAGGATAAACCAACAAAGCTCAACCCACATCCACCAGCAACAATGTCAGACAAACAAAAACCGACAAAAAAGGACGAAAATAATAGATTTGAATTAATTTTAACCAACAAAAGAGAGCCATCGTTAAGAGGACCCCCCCCCCAAACCACCCCCTACAACGCATATATGACACTTTGTTACTCTCAAGGATATTTCCGGAGATTTGTTAAATTTGCTGCGTCGTTATTTTTATTTTTATATCCTTTGGGGTGGCAATACACATATTTGCTTTAATGGACACACGCACATCCTTTTTGTGTATTCCGTGTATCAACCGGATGGTATAGGGAGTTTCGGGAAATTAAAAACTCTCCCCCTTGGCCCACCCCCCACTTTGTGGCAAGCAATCACTTTTGTAAAGAAAAATATTTATTTCACTTCGGCTTACGCAAAGAATCGTCCTTTTTGCGAGACAAACACCCGCACAAGTTATCCTTTGAGACGATTTATTAGTGTGACGGCGTTTAACATTACGCCAGGATATGGAATAGGATTTTATTGAGTTTGTTGTTATCCTTTCGAACGTTTTTCTCATTCTCTCTCTCTGTGCGCTTAGTGCTGAGATTTTCCTTTTGGCAACACACACACAGGGCAAAGCTGACAAAAGCATTTAAGGACAAACAATCCACCCGCATCGAGAAAGGACATTAAATCGCACCAAACAAGGGTATAAATAACAAAAAAGGAAAAAAAAAAACGACCTCCAGATGGAGTTGTGATATTTATTCCGTTTGCTTGCGCAACATCCTCGTCCTTTAATTTGATTTGATTCACTTCTCCTGTGTGGAAAAAAAAAAACACTCGCAAGGAGGAATATTAACATAGACCACACAATTGGGGTATTCAAAGCGAGCTGCAGATCTGACACACACATGGGAAACATTATGGCTGTGCAATACCAACATACCCCCCCCCTAACACAATGGGAGAAAGGACTCGTTTGCATATCTGATTTTTTTTTATTTCAGTTTTAAAGCGAATTATTTGTGTTATCCTTTGGATTGTTGCTTAGATCGCACAACAGAAAGGAAGAGTGCGCAAATATTTTTGGTTACAATAAATAACCAACAGGTTTCCAAGGAGGGATCCTAGAATTTAGAGGAGTGGAGAGTTTTTTTTTTGTAGAGAACACACAATGGTTCATGGTTATGGTATGGCGCCGCAAAGTATTATTTGCTGAACGATGGAATAATACCCATAAAGGGTGCTGTGGCTAGGATGGATGTGGCGAGAAGTGCGGCGAGAAGGACGAACCAGAGGAACATCCTTGCTTTGAACTTTCAGTTGTTTGACACAGATTTCATTGTTTGCTGCTGATGAATAGAGAATTTGTTTTGTACGAAGACTGTTGATGTGGAGTCCTATTTCCTTTTGTCGATTATATTGGAATCGAAGCTTTGAAGGTTGGCAAGGCATTTGAGTTTGAAAGAATGAATTTGGGGCTTGTGGTGAATGGAAGAAGTTGTATGACAGACAGGTTGCGTATTTTGTGGGAAAGAGACTTTTGATTGCTTTTCCCAAATGACAAACTGAAGGAATTTCGAATTTGGATTTGCAGGTGTCATAGTTTGAGTTCGTAATGAAATGCATTCCACTTCACAGCGGGCCTACGTTTTATTAGTCTGTTGAAGCTGTCATATGGTGGCAGATCTAGGTTTTATGGAAGGTTCTACCATGAGGGGCTCATCGACATGTGGTAATTGGTATCAACAGAAGGATGTTTCAATGCATCACTTATCAATACCCGGTTGGAAGCAGATGCAAATTTTTAGGAATTCAGAAAAAGGCGTCAAAATTTCGGTCAAAATAAGCTGAATAGTTAATATATCATTAGGGCCAATTTGAATTTCCTTCTAGATCAAGGGGTCCAACAAACCTTTTGATATTTTAGTCAAGAAGTTGAACTTTCTAACTTAAGTGGCTATACCGTCCGGCTATACAGAGCCGCGTTATAAGAGGTAATTTCAAAACGAAAACCGTTTAAGGCCTGAAAGTAAAATTTGTAAATTGTTTGTCTCTTACACAGCAACCTATATAGTCCGGATTTGTGATATGATGCTACAACAAGATGCATGAGAAACCATAAAGGAATATACATCTCGTGTCGATAGGGGTTCATCCGACGTAGAGGTTCATCCGACGTAGAGGTTTACTCTACATTTGGTGTGTTCGGACCCATACGTTATATTTTTCAAGCTGAGTTTAAACAGCTATGAAGAAGGTTTAGGGATTAAACAGCATAGGAGTAGGTCCCATACGGATGACACATAAGATATATTGCACTGCGACCCCAGCTAGGCCGGTCCTTAGTTGGCTTTAAATTTCTAATCTCTATCAACTTGCGGCAAAAATCTGAAAAGAAATCAAAGTCTCAAGGCCGGAGTCTTATTATCAATTGGGAGTTACTTTTTGTTGAGGCCCGATGCGAACCTTTTTTTGATTTAAACACACGTAGTTAGTTATAGGTACGAATTGAGGAAGAATAGAGTCGAGTTGACTCTGTCTGAATATCTTTTTTGTTGGTCCTTAAACTTAAGAAAATTAAGAACAAGTGTACAGACTACAAATTAAAATAAGGATTCACCTATAAACAGTTTTAAGCAATACCCACTGTTTGTGCACTGTATGTAAATAAATTCAGGACACTTTTTCGTAGCCTACAGCTTAAAACTGCTGAAAATTTTTACTTTTTGGCCATTGATCTTAAAGCTTATAACACGGATTGGGGTAATACAATCTAAACCACTAGAGATCGGCTGCTTCAAATATGGAAACATCAAATTATAAAAATAAGTTTTGACGCGAGAGATATCCTGTCTTGCCCGAAGGAAAATTAATTTTTGCGCTCAGTGTTTATGGACACGAGACTTTAGCAACGGACAAGAGCTGGACTGTCTACGAGCATTCGATTTAGATAGTGACCACTTCGAACTCGCTGCCTTATTCTGGATTTCGAAAAAGAAAATTTAGGCGGAGGAGTTCGCTCAAGTACATACTTTCGACTATAGCAAGAGGAACTGGACGCGTTTTAGAAGAGTTGTTACGTTTCGAGAATAACATTTGAGCGGAGGAAAAAGCTAAGGATTGCTTCTACGAGCTCCTTGACAAAACCTATGAGCGACTACCGAAGTACGATGTTAAAATCGTGCTGGAAGATTTTAACGCAAAGGTAGGAAAAGAAGACATCATAAGCAGTACTGTCGGAAAATATAGCCTACACGACAAAACGTCTGGCAACGGACTTAGGGTAATCGACTTCGCTACGGAACGAAATGCCACTATAGCCAGCACACGGTTTCCTCACCTCGATATCCATTAGGGGACATGGCGGCCTCTAGATCAACGAACAGTCAACCAAATTGATCACAATGCGATAGACAAGAGGCACGCATCCAGTATTTTGGTTGTCCGAACATCCGAGGGGCTAACATCGACTCGGACCACTACCTTGTTGCAGCAAAGGTAAGAATGCGGATATCCACCACCCCACAACAAAACAGAAATACTGTGAATGAATTTAATGTCGAAAGACTGCAATCGCAAGAGACCGCCAAGACCTTCGCGCAACGCGTATCCCTTAACCTCTCGATTCACACCATACCACCAGCATCTAATGTCGAAGAACAATGGCAACGATGCCAACAAGCCATTAGATCAGCCGCAACTGATGTGCTAGGTTTCTCGCGGCCACCAGCAAGAAACCCCTGGCCAAGAACGATGCCTACAAGGCTAAGCTGCAGGTGAAGACGAGAGCCGGCATTGAGCTCTTTAGGCAAAGAAGAAGGGAAGACCACCGGCTTTTCAGAAAGAAAATAAAAAGAGCAAGAAAAGCGCGCGATCGAGGATATAGAGGAACGATGTTCGCAAGTTTTACCAAAGTGTAAAACGTCAAAGCCAAGGATACAAAGCTCGAACAGAATCCGAAAACTGCCAACCACCCGACCTAGGTGAAGTGAGGATAGCAATATCTGAACTCACGAAATAAACGCCGGAAATGACGGCCTTCCCGCTGAGCTTTATAAAGCTGGCGGAGATGACTTGGTAAGAAACATCCACCAACTCATAAGCCAAATCTGGTCGGATGAAAGCATGCCTGAAGAATGGAACCTCAGCATAGTTTGCCCGGTCCACAAAAAAGGAGACCCTCGGAACTGCGCCAACTACAGAGGCAGAAGTCTCCTCAAGATAGCCTACATGATCCTATCTGCCGTAATATGTGAACGCCTGAAACCGTTTACCAACAACCTGATTGGCCCTTATCAGTGTGGTTTTAAGCCAGGAAAGTCCACAACCGATCAAATTTTCACACTTCGGCAGATCCTGGAAATAACTCAAGAAGTCCAAATCGATACCCACCACCTATTCATCGATTTCAAAGCCGCATATGACAGCATTTATAGAGACGAACTGTACAGAGCCATGTCTAGTTTTGGTATACCGCCCAAACTCGTCCGTTTGTGTAGGATGACGATGGAGAATTCTCGCTGCTCCATCAGGGTCGGAAATGACCTCACCGACACATTCGATACCAAAAAAGGATTTAGGCAAGGCGATACGCTGTCATGTGACTTCTTTAATCTGATTCTTGAGAGAATTATGCCAAACCCCAAAGCCAACACCAGAGGCACAATTTTCCAAAAGTCTCCAACTACTAGCATACGCTGACGATATTGACATCATTGGTAGGGGTCAGAATATACCCGAGGTAAGGCATGCCTGTCGTAGAAGGCGACTAAAATCCACTCCCCGTATACCGAGTGTAAAGCGTATACAAACAACAAAAATGCAATGAGTACAACGAAAAGATTTACTACCCCAGGTGGCAATTCAGTTTCACTGGAAAATCCACCCTCTACGGAGGTCGGCTCTACGGATTCTGGGGAGAGCCAATTATTGCAAATGTGTAACCCTTTCGGGAAAAGTTCAAGGGTAACGAGGTCACCTACATCAGGATCTCAAAAAAATATATGTGTCTCAAGGAGCTCGACAACACCAGAAGTGTCAGCCCACGAAAAACGAGACTCAGTGAAAAATAAGAGCCTAAAGGAAGAAAACGACGTTCTTCGAACAAGGCTTAACAATGTCGAACTGCTCTGCGAAGAGCTTCGTAAAGAAATTCTCCATCTAAAGGAAGAAAATATGACTCTGAAGAGTTCATTTAAAATACCAAAAACAAGTTCAAACGGCCCCGTGAATTCGGAATACCACACGGATGAAGAAGAACTCAGTCGCGAAACTGACTGGATCTTAAAGAAAAGACCAGTTAAAAAGAGGAAAGCTGTATCCTCTCCTGAAATAATAAACCGCGACAAAGAGATTATTAACAAAGCGAAACAGCTAAAACAACGTCCCCCACCGCCAATTAATGTGATCGGTATTGACGACTTTAACAAGTTGCATACCTTGCTAAAATCGTTGCCATTATCGGGCTACCAAGTAACTTCGCTAAGAAAAAATACATGGAAAGTCTGCGTTAAAGACCCTGAAAGTTACCGTCTATTATCTCGCAAGCTTAATATCGATAAAATAGAATGGTATTCTTTTGAAAATAAATCTGAAAGGCCTTTACGCGTTGTAGCTAGAGGGTTACATGCGTCGTGCTTAAAGGATGACATTGTAAATGATCTGAAAAACAGGCAATATAAAGTCATAGATGCCGTTAACATTGTCAAACGAGACCAAAAGCAAAAAGATGGCGAAGGAAATGTAATAAAACGCGGCCTTCCTTTATTTATACTCACTTTCGATAAAACAGAAAGTTTGAACAAAATTTATGAAATAAAAACAATACTTAATATTGTTGTAAAAATAGAGCCTATGCGTAAGGATTCCAAACTAGTTCCCCAGTGCAAACGCTGCCAAGGATACAATCATACGCAAAGCTATTGTCAAAAAGAACCGCGGTGTGTAAAATGTGCCGGCAATCACCTGACGGTAGATTGTATGTCAGATAAGAAAGCTCTTGCTATCTGCATTAACTGTAAAGGCAATCATCCGGCAAATTATCGCGGCTGCGAAGTAGCTAAAGAGTTGCAAAAAAGACGGACGAAATTTAATAGTATTAATTCACAGAAATTAAATTTAAACAAGCAACAGCCTAAAATTCCGATTAAAAATATGTCGAAGAAAAAGCAGGCCATAATCGAAGAACCTAAATGTCCACAAACTACGCGGCCATCAGATATCCGTTCGGATCTTGTACATCCAAAACCAAATGTACAAACGTATGCTCAAGCTACAGTATCCAATAACGCCCAAAAAAATATCTCACCTGACCCAGTTTCAAATGTATTTTCGATTATTCTTTCAAAACTTGAGGAACAAAGCAAAACGAATAAACTTATTTTTGACAGGCTCGTTAAGCTCGAAAATAGTATTCGCAATAGAAGTACCCCACCTTTAACATGAATAGATTGCTTAAAATTCTTACGTGGAATGCCAATGGCCTTTGGCAAAAACTTGGAGAACTTGAATTATTTATGCAGGAAAAAGATATAGACATCTGTTTAATATTCGAAACTCACGCAAAGAGTAATTCGAACTTAAAAATTAAAGGTTACCTCGACTATCATGCTCTACATCCATCGAATAAGGCTAGAGGTGGAGCCTCACTATATATAAAAGAGTGTATCGAACATTCGATTGATCTTAAACTAGAAATCGAAACAATGCAAGTTAGCTCTATACAAGTCAAAAGCAGACAATCCTTTCTGAAGATATCGTCTATTTACTGCCCACCACGATGCAAGGTTGAGAAAATTGACTTTGAAAACTTGCTTAATTCCCTTGGACAACGTTTTGTCATCGGAGGGGACTTTAATGCAAAACATACATTCTGGGGATCTAGATGCATATCACAGAAAGGTAGGATGCTTTATGATGTATGTAGCAAGTACAATACCGAATTTCATTCTACGGGAAAACCAACTTACTGGCCAACTGATGTTAGAAAAATACCGGATTTGATCGATTTTTCCATTGTAAAAGGTCTGCCATCCAATCGAATCAAAGTTGAAGAATGCTTTGATCTTTCCTCTGATCATTCTCCAGTCATTTTAACAACGAGCGAGTCACTGATTATAAATGAAAAACCACCCAGATTAACAAACGCGAAAACCAACTGGGAAGGTTTCAAAAACGATATTGAAAATAATATCCGACTGGGTGTATCGCTTAGAACCCCATTGGAACTCGAAGTCGCTGTTGACTCATTTATCAATACCATCCAAAAAGCAGCATGGAATAATACTCCTCAACAGAACAAAATTGTGAAATATAGTAAAATTAAGTACCCCCGAGAAATACAAGATTTAGTAAGACAAAGGAGAAAAGCTCGTAAAAGATGGCAGCATACTCGTGGCCCGCAAGATAAAACACATCTCAATCGGTTGAGTAATTTGCTATCAAATTCGATTAAAAATTTTAAAAACCTTGCAGTAGAAACTTATCTGCAAAGCCTAACCGCTGAAAAGGAATCGAATTATTCGCTCTGGAAAGCAATTAGAGTCATAAAACGGACGTTTGGGCAAAAAGCGATAAGGAAAAAGCTGACGTTTTTGCCTCACATCTTGAGGAAACATTTAAGCCATTTGATGGTCCGGCGCAAAATGAAAACATTAATATATTCGAGAGTACAACCGATAATAACATAGTAAGATATGCAAGTATTGCCGAGCTTAAACGGGAAATACAGAAACTAAAGCCTAAAAAAGCTCCGGGTTATGACCTGATTACAGGAGAACTTCTTAAAATGTTGCCTCGGAAAGCATTAACTAAGCTTCTTTTTATTATAAATGCAGCAATCAGATTAGAATACATACCAAGACAGTGGAAAGTCGCGGAAGTGATTATGGTTCTAAAACCAGGAAAATCACCGAATGAAATAAAATCTTACAGGCCTATTTCACTTCTTCCAATCATTTCAAAAGTTTTTGAACGGATATTACTCGGTCGCTTACACCCCATAATTGAACAGAAACGTCTTTTACCTGACCATCAATTTGGGTTTAGAAGTAAACATTCAACGGTGGACCAAGTACATCGAATTACAGATGTAATTGAGAAAGCTTTCGAAGAAAAGAAAATTTGTTCAGCCGTATTTCTTGACGTGTCGCAAGCTTTTGACAAGGTGTGGCACAAAGGCCTTACTTATAAACTAAGTCAAGTTTTGCCAGAACAATTATATAAAATCCTCGTGTCGTATCTTGAGCATAGACTCTTCCGTGTGAAACTTGGAAGCGAATATTCCGAGTTCAAAGAAATAATGGCAGGTGTACCGCAAGGAAGCGTCCTTGGACCAATCCTGTACCTCATATTCACTCGTGATATCCCACAAACAAACGATACAATAGTTGCAACGTTTGCTGACGATACTGCTATACTAGCAGTTGCCACAACAATAGAGGAAACAAATATTAAATTACAAAACGCTCTTAACGAGGTTAATGAATGGACTTAATCCTGGCGGATTGCACTTAATGAGAGCAAATCGATCGTATAAACGGACAAACAATTTGCCTGTATTTCTAAATACGGTTCGAGTCCCGTTTGCAAATGAAGCGAAATATCTCGGTATGACACTCGATGCAAAATTAAAATGGAAGTCGCATGTAAAAAAGAAATGCGAAGAACTTAAGAATAAATACAGAGAACTGTACTGGTTGCTCGGAAAATATTCGAAGCTTAACCTTGATAACAAGCTGCTATTATACAAGCAAGTGCTAAAACCGGTTTGGACATATGGTATACAACTATGGGGTTGTACCAGTGAAACGAATCTAAACATTTTACAAACTTTTGAAAACAAAATGTTAAGTTCATTCGTCAATGCGCCGTGGTACATAAGGAACGAAGATCTACGCAGAGATCTGGGTATTCCCGCGGTTAAAGATGAAACAAAAAATTTTGCACGAAAACATAAAAAACGTTTATTAGGACACGTTAACACAACAGTCCTCCAAATTCTGGACGAAACAAATATATTGCGGCGTCTTCAAAGAACTAAACCCTTAGATTTGGCCCGATAATAACAAACCGCGCTATAATTGCGGAAAAGCAGGAACTCTCCAAAGAAAGTTACCTGCCAAATATATAATCGTGATAAAAAAATTGCTGGATAAGTCGAATACTTAGTTGCAATAGAAATACCAAATGGGTGGTGGTTTTAGTGAGTAAAAATCTCACACTACTTTGGGCACGTGCTCATCGTGTCTATGAAGATTTCCACCAGCCCACGGAAAAAAAAAAAAAAAAAAAAAAAAAAAAAAAATTGGTAGGACTCAACGTGATGTCATAGCTACGTTTGCTAGTATAGAGAAGGAAGCGGCGAAAATGGGTTTAGCAGTAAATGAGGGTAAGACTAAGTATATGCTGTCATCACGAAAGGACGCACAACATCGACGAATTGGACAGGACGTCACCATAGACAGATATAACTTTGAGGTAGTACGGGACTTTGTCTACCTCGGCTCCGCTATTAACTCTGACAACAACATCTCGTCTGAAATTAAACGAAGAATTACTCTTGCCAACCGCTGTTTCTTCGGGCTAAGAAGGCAATTTAGTAGTAAAGCCCTCACTCGAACCACTAAGGAGATCCTATATAAGACCCTGATCATCCCAGTCCTGCTCTACGGCGCTGAAGCATGGACCGTATCAAAAGCGGATGAAGAAATCCTTGTTAGATTCGAGAGGAAAATTCTTCGAAAAATCTTCGGTCCCGTTTGCGTTGACGGGCTATGGAGACGAAGATTCAACCAAGAACTATACGAGCTGTACAGCGACATGCCACTGGTCAAAAAAACTCCACATTGGACGGCTAGGTCATGTAGACCGATGGGCACCCATACTCCGGCTCGCAGAGTCTTCGACTCAGTTAGCTAAGGACCGTAATAATTGGAGAGGCATGTTGGTTGAGGCGCAGATTCATTCCATGCTGTAGCGCCGCTTAAGCCAAGCCAAGCCTGTGCTACTGCCAATATCTATACCTGGAAGACACTGCTGTGATGATCAGGGAGATGAAAAGTGTGGTTCAGCTTTAGTTTTTCGGAAAACTATCCCGCTCCTTTAAAATTCAGAGTGAGGCAGCGTGTAGATTGGAACTTGAGCGTGTCCTCTAGAGTTAATTTTCCAGCAGTTGAGTTGGCTGTTTCTTAGGGCATTTTTGGCTGCAGATTGTTCATATAAAGACGGTTCATATAAAGACGGTAGCATATAAAGGGGTAGCAGATGGAGGATGCTTTCCAGTTCCGATGTTGGTGTTAGCTCGTAAGTTGTCTATGATTTTCTATCAACAGAGATATGAGACTGACAGGACCTGAGGTCCCAGGGTGTATTTCCATTATGTTTACTGAAGTAGACGTCATTGAACCTTAAATTGTCGCAACTCAGGTGGATCTCTACGACCTTGGCCAATATCATCTACTCATATCGTACTCGATCCAAAGTATCCTGGCAAAAGTACCGAGAGCGTAAACTTAAATGAATGGGAGTTCAGATGGTCGAACAGGACCACTTTGATGTGAGTTTTTCTCTTGTGTGTATTCGTTGCTCTGAGTCTTGCAAAAGACTGCTTCTACGAGCTCATTGACAAAACTTTTGAGCAACATCGCATACAAGATTCTATCTGACGTAATATTTGAACACCTGAAACCGTTTACCAACAATTAGCCACGTTTGCTAGTATAGAGAAGGAAGCGGCAAAAATGGGTTCAGTAGGGCAAGGCCAAGTAAAAGCTGTCAACACGAAACGACACACAATATTGACGGATTGGACAGAACGTTACCATTGACAGATAAAACTTTGAGATAGTACGAGACTTTGTCTACCTCGGCTCCGATATCAACTCTGACAACAACATCTCGGCAAAAATTTAACGAAGAATTACTCTTGTCAGCCGCTGTTTCTTCGGGCTAAGAAGGCGATTCAGTATAGTTAAGCCCTCACTCGATCTACTCAGGAGATCCTATACAAGATCCTGATCATCCCTGTCTTGCTCTACTGCGCTGAAGCATGGACCGTATCAAAAGCGGATGAAGAAATCTTTGGTCGATTCGAAAGGAAAATTTTTCGGTCCCGTTTCGTTGACGGGCTATGGAGACGAAGATTCAACCACGAACTTTACGAGCTGTACAGAGACATGCCCATAGTCAAAAAAAAAAACTCCGCATTGGACGTTTAAATGGCTAGGGCATGTAGAAAGAATGGACACCAATACTCCGGCTCGCAGAGTCTTCGATACCCAGCCAGACTTCGGACGCAGTAGAGGAAGACGTCGCCTTAAGTGGCGCACACAAGTAGAAACGACTTCAACTAACTTGGAGTGCGCAAATGGAGGCAGTTATCTAAGGACCGGGCTAATTGGAGAGGCATGTTGGTAGAGGCCCAGGTTCATCCCGGACTGTAGCGCCACTTAAGCCAAGCCAAGCCTGTGCTACTGCCAATATCTCAACCTGGAAGACACGGTTTTGATCAGGAAGATGAAAAGTGTGGTTCAGCTTTAGTTTTTTCGGAAAACTATCCCGCTCCTACGCCGAAGTCCATTTTTGAACCATAAGTATGGATGGATATGGTTTAAGTGCCCAGTTAGTTCTTCTCCCACTCCTCTCTGCAGGAGAATGGTCTTTTAAAGTCAGAGTGAGGCAGCGTGTAGATTGGAACTTGAACGTGTCCTCTAGAGTTAATTTTCCAGCAGTTGAGCTGGCTGTTTCTTTGCATACTTTGGCCAGTCGTCGAACGCAGTAGAGGAAGACCTCGCTATAAGTGGCGCGCACAAGTAGAAACCGAAATCAACCAACTTGGAGTACGCAACTTCATAATGGACATGGGAAATTTTGACATACCTCTCCTGAAGTGTAATTCGCTGCAGGTGGCATAACTGCAATATTCAGTATAGACTCCCTATAGCTCCACATAAAATGAGAAACAAAAACATCCACACTATAAGGGCCACCAACTTAGCATTTACAATTGATAGGAAATTTTACGACTCAAACACCAAACTGTAGCCTCTTATATATTTTTATTGCGATTATTAAGATTTGTAGGCTCAAACACTCCAAAGCATCCCAAAACGATGTCATCAAGATGTTTGTTTTCCATGGAAACTTCTCAATACCACCCAGACCATTATTTCGCCGTAACTTTTATTGCCATTTCACACAACCGTTTCCGAGATACAACAACCAATTCCTAGTTTACGATCCAACTATTTCCTGTCCCTCCAGTGTCATAAAATGAAATCACCCCATAAACTCAATTAACCCATCCAAACCAACAAAAATCCAATACTTCATCATTTTCCAGCAATCCGTTGGATTCACAATCTAAATTCGTGTGATGAATTTTATTGACGTTGATAGACAGAAAATCAGCATTTTCTCAGACTCGTCTTCGATTACTTGATAGAAATCGAAACAAAAAAATCGATTTAATCGATTTTGCATATGATTACGAAAGAAAGTCATATCGGACATTGCCATGTCTCCCCCTTGCCAGGGGCTGAATGAAATGCTGCACTTCACTGGTTTACATCGATTGTGTTACCCAACAGCGCGCACTTCAATAATAGGGGGCCGACCAAGATACATAAATAAACTAAATAGGTCGACCTTTCGATGTCAATATAGTTCTACTCACATACACAAAAATAGACCCCCGCCTATGTGGGGCTGTGTAAGACTTCCCCGAACATACCTGAAAAGACAAGAAAACGAAAGGAAAATTAGAATAATTTATTAGGTGCAGAGATAAGCATAAACAATTTCAAAAAAAAAATGGTAACATCCGCGCTTTTTCGGGCGCTTGTATTACAAGATAGTTTTACAATTCGTAACGAGTTTGGAAACAAGATAATTATACGTTTCGGATTGTGTGGTAATTTTAAGGTTTTATGCAGTGACCTGTGGAGCTGGGGATGTGGAATGGTGTTAAGTGAAAAAAAGGAGAAGGGGAATTATATCAATTATGTAATTTTCGACTGCTTTGAGAGAGAAAAGGAAGATTTACGACCTTTGCAAGTTTTTCTAGAAGGGGGAGTTTTTTTTTAATTTGTAACGAGGTAATTTTTTTAAAAGGACTTTTTTTGGCAGATGGCGCGTGAATCGTGTCAAGTTGCCATGTTTTTTATATTCAGTATACATTGACATTTCATCATGAATAGACTTAGGTACACCCAACACCCGAACAACGTTTGCCAATCGTTCAGTGAATCGGCTCTCGAGGGACTTGCTGAAGATCCTCTGTTTTCGACCAACATTTTGTTCAGCGATGATGCCTATTTCTGGCTCAAAGGATACGTCAATAAGCAAAATCGCCGATTATGGAACGAAGAAGAACCCGAAGTGGTTCAAGACTTACTTGCTTACTTACTTAGGAGGCGCTACAGTCCGGGATGAACCTGGGCCTCAACCAACATGCCTCTCTAATTAGCCCGGTTATTAGCTATCTGCCTCCAGTTGTGCACTCCAAGTTGGTTGAGGTCGGTTTCTACTTGTGCCCGCCACTTCAGGCGAGATCTTCCTCTACTTCGTCCGACTTCTGGCTGGGAATTGGTGTTCATTCGCATGTCCTACATGCCCTACTTACTTACTTAAGTGGCGCTACAGTCCGGGATGAATCTGGGCCTCAACCAACATGCCTCTCCAATTAACCCGGTCCTTAGCTAACTGCCTCCAGTTGCGCACTCCAAGTTGGTTGAGGTTGGTTTCTACTTGTGCGCGCCACTTAAGGCGAGGTCTTGCTCTACTGCGTTTGACGACTGGCAAAAGTACGCAACGAAACAGCCAACTCAACTGCTGGAAAATTAACTCTAGAGGATACGCTCAAGTTCCAATCTACACGCTGCCTCACTCTGACTTTTGAAGACCATTCTCCTGCAGAGAGGAGTGGGAGAGGAACTAACTGGGCACCTAAACCATATCAATTCAAAAATGGACTTCGGCGTTGGAGCGGGAGTGTTTTCCGAAAAAAACTATAGCTGAACCACACTTTTCATCTTCCTGATCAAAATCGTGTCTTCCAGGTTGAGATATTGGCAGTAGCACAGGCTTGGCTTGGCTTAAGTGGCGCTACAGTCCGGGATGAACCTGGGCCTCAACCAACATGCCTCTCCAATTAGCACGGTCCTTAGCTAACTGCTTCCAGATGCACTCCAAGTTGGTTGAAGTCGGTTTATACTTGTGTGCGCTACTTAAGGCGACGTCTTCCTCTACTGCGTCCGACGTCTGGCTGGGAATCGAAGACTCTGCGAGCCGGAGTATTGGTGTCCATTCTTTCTACATGTCCTAGCCATCTTAAACGTCCAATGTGGAGTTTTTTTGACCAGGGGCATGTCGCTGTACAGCTCGTATAGTTCGTGGTTCAATCTTCGTCTCCATAGCCCGTCAACGCAAACGGGACCGAAGATTTTTCGAAGAATTTTCCTCTCGAATCTACCAAGGATTTCTTCATCCGCTTTTGATACGGTCCATGCTTCAGCGCCGTAGAGCAGGACTGGGATAATCAGGGTCTTACATAGGATATCCTTAGTAGTTCGAGTGAGGGCTTTACTACTAAATTGCCCTCTTAGCCCGAAGGCAACAGCGATTGACAAGAGTAATTCTTCGTTTGATTTCTGACGAGATGTTGTCCGAGGAAGACAAAGTCCCGTACTCCCTTAAGTCATACGTCAATGGTAACGTTCTGTCCAATTCGTCAATATTGTGTGTCCTTTCGTGTTGACAGCTTATACTTGGCCTTATCGTGCTAAACCCATTTTCGCCGCTTCCTTCTCTATACTAGCAAACGTGGTTATGACATCACGTTGAGTCCTACCAATGATGTCAATATCGTCAGCGTATGCTAGTAGTTGCACCGACTTTTGGAAAATTGTGGCTCTGGTGTTGGCTCGGGAGTTTTGCACAATCCTCTCAAGAATCAGATTAAAGAAGTCACATGACAGCGCATCGCCTTGCCTAAATCCTTTTTTGGTATCCAAAGTGTCGGTGAGGTCGTTACGACCCTGATGGTGCAGCGAGAATTCTCCATCGTCATCCTTCACAAACGGACGAGTTTTGGCGGTATACCAGAACTAGACATGGCTCTGTATAGTTCGTCTCTATAATTGCTGTCATATGCGGCTTTGAAATCGATGAATAGGTGGTGGGTATCGATTTGGACTTCTTGGGTTTTTTTCCAGGATCTGCCGAAGTGTGAAAATTTGATCGATCGTGGACTTTCCTGGCCTAAAACCACACTGATAAGGGCCGATCAGGTTGTTGGTAAACGGTTTCAGGGGTTCACATATTACGGCAGATAGGATCTTGTAGGCGATATTGAGTGGACTCATGCCTCTGTAGTCGGCTCAGTTCAGAGGGTCTCCTTTTTTGTGGATCGGGAAAACGATGCTGAGGTTCCATTCTTCAGGCATGCTTTCAACCCACCAGATTTGGCTTATGAGTTGGTGGATGTTGCTTACCAAGTCATCTCCGCCAGCTTTATAAAGCTCAGCGGGAAGGCCGTCATTTCCGGCGGCCCTATAAAGCTTGAGTTTAGATATTGCTATCCTCACTTAGGTCGTTCTGCCTGACAGCGGAATGTTGTTCGTCATCGCCGTTTAACAGTCTGCAGAAGTGGTTCTTCCATATCCTCAGCATCGACTGTGTCTCAACTACGATATTTCCTTGTTCATCTCGACAGGATTCTGTACGATCCTGGTATCCTAGGCTTTGACGTTTTACACGTTTTACCAAAACTTGCGAACATCGTTCCTGGAGTGGCACCTCTCTATATCCTCAATCGCGCGCTTTTCTTGCTCTTTTTTCTTCTCGCTGAAAAGCCGATGTTCTTCCCTTCTTCTTTGCCTATAGAGCTCAATGGCAGCTTTCGTCTTCACCTGCAGCTAAGCCTTGTAGGCCTCGTTCTTGGCTGCGAGCATCTGTCGGCATTCCTCATCAAACCAGGGGTTTCTTGCTGGTGGGCGCGAGAAACCTAGCACATCAGTTGCGGCTGATCTAATGGCCTGTTGGCATCGTTGCCATTGTTAAGGGATACGAGTTGCGCGAAGGCCTTGTCGGTCTCTGGCGATTGCAGTCTTTCGACATTAAATTTTTTCACAGTATTTCTGGTTTGTTGTGGGGTGGTGGATATCCACATTCTTACCTTGGCTACAACAAGGTAGTGGTCCGAGTCGATGTTCGGACATCCAAAATACTGGGTGCATACCTCTTGTCTATCGCAATGTGATCAATTTGGTTGACTGTTCGTTGATCTGGAGACCGCCATGTCCCTTTATGGATATCGAGGTGAGGAAAGCGTGTGCTGGCTATAGTGGCATTTCGTTCCGTAGCGAAGTAAATTAGCCTAATTCCGTTACAAGACGTTTTATCGTGTAGGCTGTATTTTCGGACAATACTGCTAAAGATATCTTCTCCTCCTACCATTGCGGTTAAATCTTCCAGCACAGTTTTAACATTATTCTTCGTTAGTCACTCATACGTTTTGTCAAGAAGCTCGTTGAAGCAGTCTCTCGTTTTATCATGATTGTCCTCCGTCGGGGCGTGAACGCATAGCAGGCTTATGTTGGCAAATTTGGCCTTGATGCGAATTGCTTCAATGCGTTCGCTAATGTCTTGCAAACATAAGAATTCTTTCCTAAGTCTGACACTTATAACAAATCCGCATCCGAATAGTCCCTGTTTCTGCTCACTATAACACGGTCCTCAGTAGATGTCACAGTTTTTCATCCTCTTTTTGCCCGGCCCATCCGATCGTATTTCCTGGATGACAGTAGTGTCTGCTTTGCAGCAGTTTAGGGCTTCCGCTAGTTGTTCTGCACCTCTCCTCATTAATGTTCTCACATTCCAGGTGCAGATACGAACGTCGTTGTCCTTTCTTCGTTTAGCAGGGTCGTCAACAATAAAACCAGTCCTTTCCGAGGCTATTGGTTGCTTCATGATATATAGGGTTTTCGACAGCTGCCTATAAGAATAAGTCGTTCTCAGAAGCTGAAAGATACATCGCCTAGTTCTGATCAGCATAGGCAAAGGAAAATCAGATTCTGCATTAGCGTACAGACCTTCGTATATTCTGGATACTGTAGGGAAACTCTTCAAAAAGATGCTGACACCGCGACTCACTGTTGCAGAACAGAGAGGAGGAGACCCCTATCAGAAAGGCAGTACGGCTTCAGAAAAGCAGGCTCAACAATCGGAGGAGCTATTGAAAAAGCATTTAAGGCTACCTAAGCGGCCCAACGGGGAAACTCTGGACGTCATAAACGCCTTTAATTCAGCAATGTGGAGTGATATCCTAAACGCGTTTGATAACATATTCAACATCCCAGTCTACCACTTGCGGATAGTGCAGGACTAACTCAAAGACCAGTCTTTGTGCCTACAGAGGGCCAACGAAGAATGCAAGTCACCTCCTTAGCACCGCAAGGTTCGATGTTGAGACCCAACCATTGGAACATCTCCTATGGTGGCAGATAGTGGGTGCAGTGGCCCAGTGGTTAGTGCGTTGGACTACTAAGCACGGCATCCCTGGTTGAAATCCCGAAAGTGACAACATCTACATTTTTTCATTGCTCCACCTCTTGCGAAAGTCTGACAAACATCCTAGAAGATCACTGTCATGAGAAACTTCTCCAAATTGGCGGTAGGCGGATTCGGCGTTGAACAGGAGGTCCTCTACTACGTTGCAAAACTAATAACTTCGGATGCAGATATGAAAGGAGACGCTAGGTTTGATGCCCTTTATGGCCCGTTAATGCATGATATTTCATTTTCTTTTCTATGATGGTGCCCTGATGCCGCAAGATACCCTCCTGGTAGGGTATGCAGATGTTATCGCCGCGGTGATTGTGGCAAAAGATGCCGAAAGTGCCAAAAAAACTAAACAAGGTTATGCGCCGCGTAAGCTACTTGATGGATGAGCACGGTCTTAGTCTAGTAACAGAAAAAACCGAGAAAGCATTCTTCTCACGAACAAAATGCACGCGAATGTAATCGACTTCCATATCAGGCAGGAGGTAATAAGAAGCAGAGACGCCGTGAAGTAATTGGGTGTGACAACCAACACCAATACAGAGCTATTCGAGATGTACGCGACACACCCCTATAGGCAAAAAAAAGTTCCGCATCGGACGTTTAAGAAGGCTACGACATGTAGAACGAATGTACACCAATACTCCGGCTCGCAGTCTTCGAATTTCAGCCAGACGTCGGACGCAGTAGAGGAAGACCTCGCCCTAAGTGGCGCGCACAAGTGGAAACCGACCTCAACCAACTTAGAGTGCGCAAATGTATGCAGCAAGGAGCTTAGAAGCACTCTTTGCCATTATCAACGCAAACAACCCCAATTGGAGCGTGAGCGCATGTAAGGCTTATCTTGGCTAGTCTGGCCTTGATGCGGATTGTTACAATGCGTTCGCTTATGTCTTGAAAGCAAAAGACTTCTTGCCTAATGGTGGCACTTAGAACAAATCCACATCTGAATAGTTCCCTATAACACGAACGGCCTGAGCCATCCCATCGTATTTCCTGGATGACAGTAATGTCTGCTTTGTAGCAACTTAGCGCTTCTGCTGCACATCTCCTGTTTAATGTTCTCACATTACAAGATTGCAGATACGAGGGTCGTTGTCCTTTTTTTCGTTTAGCATGGTCGTCAAAAGTAAAAAACCGAGACTCTTGGTTGCGATTTTTTTTTACATGTGTGGGTACTTAACCCAAAGCAGAACCCCCAACAGGGAGGGTCAGCACCAAGTTATTATATCGCCTGGCGTTGGCCTTTCGGATATTCTGCTATCATTTTCGTTAAAGGGGCCTGACTAACCTTTTCACTATGTCCATCCAAAATAAACTGTGTACGCCGCCATTTGTTTCCATCTTGGGAATTCTTCCGCTGCCGTATTGAAAAAGGACTATGTGCCTTGGTGTGAGGATACATCTTCCCCCCGCTCTCATCTGCTGCCACCAAGATCTTACAGGGATTGAGATCTTATCTGAGAATCAGAGTTGGTAGACATCAGCTAGGTGAAAGCTCAAGTGATTTCATATAACCGCCCAGCTGCCGACTTGGTCTGGTTGAAAATGGTGCTTGTAAGGTCAACGATGGCCTCATATAGCTAATGACATTCAGCTACAGTGCTATTTTTATTTTTCAAAGCAATGCCTAGGAAACACAAACCGCGATATCATTCCCAAATACAGCAAAAAGCTAAGGTCCCAAATTGCTCTCTTGTGGAACACCAGATTTTCTTGAGGTTCTTCATTTTAGGGAGCGCCTTTAAAGTGTTCATGATTAATTTTCAACAAAAAACTCTGTTCCCGTCTAGTCTATTACTGTTTTCAAAATTTATTTAGCCATTCGATATTGAGGGTGGATAAGGCTGTTTTTTTTTAGAGAAAGATCGATTGAAATGGCTAAAAATACGCGTACATGTGGAAATAAAATTATTTCGGTTAATAAATGTTTTTTAGTTCGGTTTTTGCGAATGCAAATTGATTTTTTGTTTGGATACTTGCCATCTGGATGTGTATTTTGTGGTTCCATTAACACACATATATGTGGGCAACAATTAAATCTCATCAAAGTCTCTTTTAGTTAGGCGCTGATGTATTGTGTTTTTGTAGTGGTTTCCGTGGTATGCAAATCTGAATTAAATTTTGTTTTTAATTTCCAGTTAAAGTAATTTGGAAATATTTGCATTAAATGGATAATGGATGGCGAATAATGAAATCGGAGCGCTTTGTTTTTGATCTATCCAATGCAAACAAAGGATATACGTGCAATACAAAGGATGCATAGGAACTATTTGCTTTCAATGGGAATTTATTTAATTTCTAAAGTAGTGGTAGTTAAACCTATTGAAAGGGTTGAAATAACCTGAAACTAATAATTATCTGAATTGGGATGATATAGGCAGTTGGCACATGATGAGACAATTGAATTGGGCTTTAATAAAGTTGGCATTTCCCTGCCATAGTTAAATTGGGAAGCCAGGTCATATCAGCAACATTGACGCCGGGATTTGAGCGATTTTTTTTTAAGTGAAACTTAGTTGACGTTCAAAACTAGACCTGTCCTCAAACATACGTCAAAGGCAACCATTTTTATTTAGTTTCCAAGAGACTGAACTTTGCTTACAGCTCAATATAGGTGTCCCTTACTTTCAAAATAAAGTGACACTACAGTCCGGAATGAACCTGGTCCTCGACAAACTTGCCTCTCCAATTATCCCGGTCCTTAGCTAACTGCGTCGAGTTACGATCAAGTTGTTTGAGGTTGTTTTCTTATTATATGTGCCTTTAAGGCGAGAGGTCTTCCTCTACTGCGTCCGACGTCTGGATATGAGATTTTGGACTCTGTTCGCCCCTTGTATCACTGGGTCATAGTAAAACTTTTACAACGTTCTTCGGTAGTCACTTATAAGTCTTGTCCAGTAGCTCGTAGATACAATCGGTTGCAATGTCATATTTTCCTACGTCAGAGCGTGAGCTCATTTAACGCTTATGATGGCGAATTTAGCCCTGATGCAGATTTTTATAACCCGTTAGATAATGTCATCACAGCATACTACCATTTACCTGAGTGAGATGCGAATAAGCCATAAACCACAGCGGGCCTCAAAGCAAACATAACCCCTGCCATCGGTCAAATTCAGTCTGATTTATGCGCCAGAGTCACAGAGGAAAATTTGACATTTTGGATGAGAACCATCCAAAGAAGTTGCGGCGGACATACCTATATAACAAAGTCACATCCCTTGATACCATCTTGGGGATTCCTTCGCCGCCGTGTTGGAAAACGAATGGTTGCCTTATTGTAAGGCACATGTTCATATTAACTCTCGAAAATGATTACCTCTCCCGTCACCAACTCTTCTCCGTACTTAACCACCCTCCGTCGTGTGATCGTTTCTACTTAAAAAAAAGTCTGATAAGCCATTTAGGAGTAAGGACTGTGTAATCACTCAAATACATAAAAATCGGGTTTACCCTTCATCCCAAATATAAATCGGTCTTCCAATAGGAGCATCCGAACTTTGACAGTTGTTAGCGGCCATATTGTTCAAGCTACACCTGTCAATTTGGATGTCATTTATTCAGTCTTTTTTGCCAAATCACCATGGACGCACATAGAATTGAACCCAGACCTTCTGGGCGGATGTTGATAATACTAACCATCACAACACTGAGCCTGTCCAGCATGTGCACATGATAAAATTGTTTTAACAAAATGGTTGTTCTGTTTGGACAATGATCAGCGCGCTTCGTCCATTTTACGTTCGCCATGATCTTCCTACCGAGAGGACTATTCGCAGTGTGGTGGATAAATTTGAGTCCACTGGTTCAGTAAACGATAAACCAATACCCGTACTTCGACGAAACGCAAGATCTTACGAAAACATCGCCGCTGTCCGTAAGAATGTTAGACAAATCCGAGGCAGTCGAAATCGCGTCGCTCACATGAACTTGGCCTTTTGAAAACCACAACTTTGGTGGAGTGACTTGAACATGTACCCGTACAAAGTTCAACTGACCCAACGATAACGACGTGTGTATCTACACTGAAAGGGCTCTGGAGTAGTTCAAAACTGACCCTTATTTTCAAAAAAGAAAATCATCCTCAACGAATAGGTTCATTTCTGGATCAATGGGTACTTCAGCAAACAAAATCGTCGAATTTAGGAAGATACATATCCGCATTAGATCAAGAGCGTCCAATGCATCCCGAAAAAGTCATTGTTTGGTCTGGATTTGGGGTTGTTTGCGTCATCGGTCTATTATTCTTCGAGGACGACGTTTTCCAAGCCATCACCATCACTGTCAACGGCTAGCGATATAGGTCGATGATCATTAACTCCTTTTGACCTGAATTGGATGATGTGGAGACCAACGACGGTTTCAATAGGACTGCGTTACGTGCCACACAGCTCACGCCACATTGAAAATTTATCCAAGAGCGATGGTCATCTCACATGCAGGTGATGTAAACTTGCCACCAAAATCGTGTAGTTTGACCCCATTAGACTTTTCTTGTGGAGTTTTTTGAAGTCACAAAAGTATGGCTTATTCGACACAAACCACATTGCACCTCTTAGTCAACATATCCCATGTTTCCGGTCAAATTCAGCCTGATTTATGTGCCAGAGTCATGGGAAATTCGACATTTCGGATGCGAGCCACCCAGAGAAGCTGCGGCATTGATAGGCCTTTCTAACGAATAAAAAAAATTGATGATATCTCACCACACTTTATTTTATTTAAATTTGAAGATAGGAAACCCTTAACTAAACCAAATGACTATTACAAGAGTTATACGTGTTTAATCTTGGTAGGCCTCATTTGGCCCAGCCTGTAGTACCACAGTTCCATCTTTAGTTTTATTCCCCAAATGTATGGTGCCCTAGCATCATTTTTTTAAGTAGCGATAGGATTACCAACTATAGCCCTTTCCAATGTCCCTTTGGACATTCAACTGACACACACCCACCAAGTACAAGTAATTCTTAAGTAGCTTTGTCATATCTTGAAGAGATCCGGAAAACCAAACACGATAAATTGATCTACCGCCATTACTTGCAAGATATTTTACTCCCATCTTCCCGTCGCGTCGTACCAAACCGATATTATCAACCGATCCTACTTCATTTCTTTCCACCCCCGAAAAAGTTTAAGCCACCGACTCTTCTCCGTACTCAACATTACCATGATATACCACCATTAGGTTACGTAAGGTTAGAGTCACTGCCAGCGAGTTCGCCAGAGTACACATAGACAATTTTTTGTACCATTGTGATAACACGTGGATATTGTCCATTCTCCTCTGAGCTTTTAATGAAACGGAACAGCCTTTTTGCATCCGTTTTTGTCAAATCACTGAGATTTTGAAAGTGGTAGATAATCTCCAAGACGGAGATTCCTTTTGTTTGATAGGGCCGGGCTGTTACAAAGCAGATGATGTATTGGTTACTCTAGGTCTTCGTCCATGCAGCTATAACAGAAGCCGTTTGAGTAGAGACCTAGCCTTTCTGCGTTCCTGTCTATTAAACAGAGTCCAGTGATGACACCTATGGTGGCACTAATGTGTGATCTATTGAGAGAAACCAGTCCCTTGGAAATATCAACCGACATTACTCGGAAGACTGTTTTTACTACCCAAACGACCGTCGGCCTGAAGAGACTTTATTGCCTCCCCAACTTTCCTTTTGGACTTACTACTAACCTCAAAAAGTCTAATTCACCGACACTTCTCCATACCCAACAATAAATTGATCTATTCCTCGCATGAATTTTTAATTGCGTCTGACCGTGCGTTGCGTTGTCCTAGGCCGACCTTATTACCCACCCCATATTCTTTCCTCTTCAAGGTATTGTTGGGTATGGAGAAGACTCGGTGATCTACACATTTTCACGGAAGGTTCGAAAAGAAAATGGGGTGCGTAATGAGGTCGGTCTAGGACGACAGTCGTGAGAGTAATAGAACGTAAGTCTAGCCGCTTAAAACGCAGGGGCTCAGTGGAATGATGGTTAGTGCGATGAACTGCCGCGCAGAAGGTCTGGGTTCAATTCCCAGGGTGCGTAATAAGGTCGTTCTAGGACGACGGTCGTGAGAGAAATAGAACGTAAGTCTAGCCGCTTAAAACGCAGGGGCTCAGTGGAACGATGGTTAGTGCGATGAACTGCAGCGCAGAAGGTCTGGGTTCAATTCCCAGCCGTAGCAACACTTTAATGATTTTTCACCGGCCCTCCTCTGGTGATGATCTCTTTATATATTGAGGCCAGATCACAAGGGGTGAAGTATTTCTTACATCGATTAAGGAAACCTAGACATTTTGCTGCATTTTTGGTGATTTCGAATATGTGGTCGTTCCAACATACCGAGCATGGAAAGTTTTTCGGTTTCGACGATGCAAGTGCCATTCATGGATAGTGGCTGTAAAATTTGGTTTCGCTTGGATGACAGAAGACAGCATTGCGTTTTGGAAGCATTAAATTCCACTCTATTAGATTTACCCCATTTAATTATGCTGTCGAGGTCGGAATTTAATGAACTTAACATATTTTGTCGTTTTTCTTCCACATCCGAAGGTGAAGGGCGTGAATTCGAGAACGAATATGAAAAGCTGAGGGTACTGTCATCAGCGAAGGAATGGATTGGATTAGAAGTTGCAGACAATAGGTCATTAATAAAAATGAGAAAGAGTATCGGAGGCAAAGCTGAGCCTTGGGGAACACCAGCATTTATTTGGTGAGTAGCAGACTTGAAACCGTCCAAAACTACTTGAATTGAACGTTTCGAGAGGTAGTTTCATTGAAGAAGGGTATCATCGATACCAAAAGCACGCATTTTCGACAAGAGGGCTTGATGTCAAACCCTTGTTTTCGCCACCAAGGTGGATTGATTGGTTCCACTTTTCGGTGAGATATGACATCAAATCACCAGTGGACCTCTTGCTACGAAAACCATATTGTCGGTCATTGAGGAGTTTTCGTGATTCAAGATATTTCATAAGCTGACGGTTTATCAGCATTTCCATGACCTTAGAAAGAAGGGAGGTAAGCGCAATTGGTCGGTAGTTGGAGAGAGAAGAAGATTCGCCTTTTTTGGGGACGGGCTGGACAAATGCAGTTTTCCATCGACTCGGAAAGAGTCCTGATGAATAGGAAAGATGGAAAAGCTTACGCAGAATTATAGGGAAGATACCATCTGGACCAGACGATTTGTGTATGTCAAGATCGATTAATACTCTTGCGACTGCACGAGTACGAAAGTGGATTGGTCCCATAGAATGTTCTACGTTCTCTAGTACAGGGGGAGACTGGGCACAATCTGGCAGCATGGAATTGGCTGCAAAATAAGCAGCGAGCATATTGGCTTTGTCTAGAGAGGTGACAGCTGGAATGTCATTGTAAATAAGCGTTGAGATGCAAGATGAGGTCGAATTCTTTATGATTTTTACAAACGACCAAAAGTTTTTACTACCTTTGGGACATAGTAGAATTTTTTGCCTCAACTTTTGGTCGTGGAAGAATTTGACACGCTTAATGTGGACATTGCAGTCATTTCTGGCTCGTTTGAATTTTAAACGGTTTTCCTCAGTTGGGTTGGCTTTATGTGACCGAAAACATAACTCTTTCACCCTAACAACCTCTTTACAGCTCGAGTCAAACCACCCGTTTACCTTCGGTTTTATACTCTTTACCCGGTGAGGGATACAGGATTTCATACCCAGGAGAATGGTGTTAGTTATCGCATCAGCCGTAGCATCCACGTCATTATCAAGGAAGCATAATGACCAGTTAAAATTCTTAAAGGAACCGTTAAGAGCTTCCCAGTTGGCTTTCTCGTAATGCCATAATAAGTGAAACTGCGTGCTGGTTTATTTTTAAGAGAGTGAGATGAATATGGAGGTGGTAAACAGAGAGAGAGAGTGATAGATCTCTTTTTCGTTACATTTTTTTGTTTCATAAAATCCAAGTAACACCGTCCCAAAAGAATTTTCACTTTAAAAAGCTTAAACTCTGTGTTTTTCCAATGCCGTTTCTGACGTATATATCTATCTACCTCAATCCTCCGTAAACCTACTTTCGGTGCGATTGATCTCTTTTTCGTTACACTTTTTCGTTTCATAAAATCCAAGTCATACCGTCCCAAAAGAATTTTCACTTTAAAATGCTTAAACTCTGTGTTTTTCCAATGCCGTTTCTGACGTATATATCTATCTACTTCAATCCTCCGTAAACCTACTTTCGCTGCGATTGGTCTCTTTTTCATTACACATTTTCGTTTCATAAAATCTAAGTCAAACAGTCCCAAAAGCAGTTTCACTTTAAAAAGCTTAAACTCTGTGTTTTTCCAATGCCGTTTCTGACGTATATATCTATCTATCCTACGTAAACTTACTTTCGTGCCGCTCAAGGTCGAGCAAAATTGGTCGCGTGATTCAATGATTTGTTGTGCTAAAAAATCTGAATCTGAGTGTAATAACGTACACATGGCCCTCGGAAACATAATATAACCAGACACCAGACACACGCACTGTGTTTCAAAAACACTTTCCAACCACCAGTTTCTGACAACTACCGGGTGTACATTTAAAATACTCAACAGCAGGTTTGTTGTTTTTGTATTTTAAACAAGCGCCACAACGAAACGCCATGCTTTAAAAAAAACAACAATTTCTTGTTTTTTTTTCAAAAATGATGTGCTCCTCCAACCGTTTTAGTGTTCCAAAGCTATATGCACCCTTTGCTCGTTTTCGAAAGTTCGAAAATAAATTCTCTAATCGCCCTTGGATGGCTTTACGACTTTATGTTCTGTTTTTATTTTTTTAAAGAGTTCCACCGATAAAAAAGGGAGGCCCGATAATTTGTCGATTTACACAACAACAACAAACGTTTTATGAGGTTCCCGAACCACTATTTGGCTTTCGTACACTCCGCAACCATATGTTCTGAGAGAAGGGCGGAAGAAACGCGTTCCCAACATGCTGCGTCCAGTTTAGTGTTTTGTTGTCATCGCTGGCATAAGTGGTGGTGGGAGTGGTGTTATATACTCTCCATCTGGAACGGAAATAAGGCATTGCCATGTGATTAACCCTTTTGTGAGATGATGCGCTCGGTAATTCATTTTATTGCTTCTCCTCTATTGATAACGGCATCAATGACAAAGTGTCGGGGTCTCTGGGATAGTGGGGAGGCATATGATTAACTTGCCCCTTCTGGCGAAAGGATGCCTGGACACAGATGGCGTGGCGTTAGGAGGAGATTGCTTCATTTATCATATATCCAGTATCTGGAACAGCATGTGGTGAGCAAATGTTTGCATCGACTTAAACGATGACGACGAGGACAACAACATGATGAATGGAGGGCAAATCAGATGCGGGTTAAATGAGAAGGGATTAGGAGCCCATGCGACGAGCGGAATTTCTAGGAAAGCCATTTCTGAAATGAACACGATAATGGGATCTTTATGGAGCACTTTGAATGAGTAATGAGTTGGACTTCTAATAAGTTGATGTATGGGCGACATCTGTTGGCCACTGTCAATCATTAGGAAGAATTTCTGTAGAAATGTTTCCAGCTTGAGTGATGTGTAGGTTTTTTTTTTGCAAGGAAATTGATGAGTAATGGTGGGACGGTATTTATAAATAAGGCTTGGTATTGGGGAGTATGTTGACTTTGTTTATAGTGAAGGGGGTATGGAGTTGGTAGTGTCCCGTCGGACGCGTCTTCGGGTGACGGATGTAGGAATTCCAGGCAGATATGCGAGGTAGGTGGGAAATAAAATATCCAACCGTGGACCTAAACTAAGAAGGGATAAGGTCCACCATTAAAAAAAAAATTCCCATGACACCAGCGGAAGAATTTCCAAGATGGAGTCAACGGGGCCGTTTACGGTCCTAGTTAGGATGGAAAGAGTAAACAAACTATTTAAGCTACTCCGACATATACAGACAAATCTAGGAATCTCTCATTGTCAGACCCCTTGAACAAAGATGATTGTGGAAGAGGCGAGAAGGCAACGGCTGCGCTTAATCTCGTAGTGGATACTGATGGCTTGGTGGTTGGTTAGGTTCGGTGGCCTAGGTGTATTTAATGGAGCTGACCATCGAGATTGGAGGTTGTGCTTTGGGTTTACTAGCCACTCACGTAACACGTTGTTACGAAGCAACCAGGAGCAATGAAAGTCTTATGCTTTCAAGGCATTAGCGAACGCATTGTAAAAATCCGCATCAATGCGAGACATAGCGAAAGACTACTTCCACGAGCTCCTTGACAAATCTTTGAGCGACTACGGAAATGTTAAAATCGTGCTGGGAGATATTGAAGCAATGGTAGGAAATGAAGACATCCTTAGCAGTATTGTCGGAAAATACAGCCTACACGACAGCACGTCTGGCAAAGGACTTAGGCTAATTGACTTCGCCACTTTAGCACACGGCTTCCTCACCACAATATTCATAAGGGGACATGTAGGTCTTCAGATCAAGGAAAGCTCAATCAAATTGATCACATTGCGATAGACAACAGGAACGCATCCAGTATTTTGGATGTCCGAACATTCCAGGGGCTAACATCGACTCGCACCACTATCTTGTTGCAAGAATCTGGATATCCACCATGCCACAATAAATCAGAAAGACTGCAATCGCAAGGAATTAAGACCTTCGCGGAACGTTTATCCGTTAAACTCTCGATTAACAACATACCTCCATCATCTAATGGCGAAGAACAATGGCGACGATGTCAACAAGCTTTTAATTCAGCTGCAACTGATGTGCTAGGTTTCTCGCGCCCACCAGCAAGAAACCCCTGGGTTGATGAGGAATGCCGACAGATGCTTGCAGTCAAGAACGAGGCCTACAAGGCTAAGCTGCAGGTGAAGACGAGAGCTGCCATTGAGCTCTATAGGTAAAAAAGAAGGGAAGGACACCGGCTTTTCAGAAAAAAGAGCAAGAACATCGCGCGATCGAGGATATAGGGAGGTGCCACTCCAAATCCAAATCCAGGGATACAAGGTGCGAATAGAATCCTGTCGAAATGAACAAGGAAATATCGTAGTTGAGACACAATTGATGCTGAGGATATGGAAGAACCACCTCTACAGACCGTTAAACGGCGATGACGAACAACATTCCGCTGTCAGGCAGAACAAACCTTTCAATACTGGCGACGTCAGCGAAAACTACCAACTACCCGGCCTAAGTGAGGTGAGGATAGCAATGGCAAAACTCAAGCTTTCAAGGCAGCCAAAAATGATGGCCTTCCCGACTAGCTTCATAAAGCCGGCAGAGATGACTTGGTAAGCAACATCTACCAACCCACAAAAGCCATATCTAGTCGGATGAAAGTATGTCTGAAGAATGGAAATTCAGCATCGTTTGCCCGATTCATCAAAAACGATCTGCGCCAACTACAGTCTCCTCAACATCCCCTACAAGATCATATCTGCTGTATTATGTGAATGCCTGAAACCGTTCAATAAAAAACCTGATCAGCCCTTTTCAGTGTGGTTGCAGGCCAGGAAAATTCAAATCAAATCATGCCACTCCCGCAGATCCTGGAAAAAAAACCCAAAAAGTGCAAATCGATACCCACCACCTATTCAGAGACGAATTATACAGAGCGATGCCAAGTCTTGGTATATCGCCCAAACTCGTCCGTCTGTGCAGGATGACGATTGATAATTCCCGTTGCTCCATCAGCGTCGGAAAACACCTCGCCGACACATTCGATACCAAAAACGGATTAAGGCAAGGCAATGCGCTGTCATGTGACTTCTTAAATCTGATTCTTGAGAGGACTGTGCAAAACCCCCGAGCCAACACCAGAGGCACATTCTTCCATAAATCGGGGCAAGGTGGGCCAAAAGAAGTCATCCGATGTTGTTTGGCTCTCATTTTTTTTTCTAAATGGCTCGCGCAGGGTGTGCCGTTGCTCCGTCCTGTTGGAACCACATGTCCTTCAGTCCTAATTCGTCCAATTGCGACAGAAAAAACTCGGTTGACATGGCCCTATAGCGCGCATTGTCCACTTTTGTCGTTTGGCCAGCGGCGTTCTCGAAAAAAATGCCCGGATGACTCCTCCAGCGTGAACAGCGCACCATGCCTTAACTTTGAGCGGGTGTAATGGCTCCTCGGGCATTGCTCGTGGATTTTCGGTGCCCCAGAAGCGATAAGTTTGCTTGCTCACGTACCTCTAAGGTGGATATGAGCCTCATCGCTCATTATGATTTTGGTCGAAAAATCGTCCACTTCGTCCTCGAGATTCAGGATTGCTTGGGCATAGGTTAAACCCGTTTTGCGGTCGACAGGCAGCAGCTGATGCACGGACTGGACTTTGTACAGGAACATGCGCAAGTCTTTGACTAAAATTCCCCTTAGGGACGACCGGCTGATGGCTAATTGCGAGGCACGGCGTCTTGTCGATGTTTCCGGCGACAGCTCGACATCCTCGGCAACACCGGCGAAATTCTCGGACAACGGCCGCTCCGGGGCCGGCCAATCTTGGCAATGTCTCGTGTGGTCCCATACTCTACAAGGTTGGTGGCCAAACGGAGCAGTGTTTGCGCAGTCGGTGTCTGACGGCCGGGGAATCGGCGTCGGAATTCGCGCAGCGGCAACACTACAGACGAACCAAAATAGACACGACCATTCCGCGTTCTTTGGGAGTGTATCGCTCCATTGCTTGTTCACTTGTATTCTACATCGGTCAAGTCCACAAATGTCAAAACAGATTTGACATTGGCGGCCATTTGCAAAAATAAGAGCATCTTCCAATAGGGTGATCTCTTTTGGCCCACCTTGTACTAGCATAAGTCGACGATATTGACACCAATAGTCGGGCTCAAAGTGATTTCATATCCAAGTTTGCTATTATAGGGAAGGAAGCGGCAAAATGGGTTAAGCAGGGTAAGATCAAGTTTAGGCTGTCAACACGAAAGGACACACAATATCGACGAATTGGAAAGAACGTCACCATTGACAGTTATAACTTTGAGGTAGTACGGGACTTTGTCTACCTCGGTTCCGATCTCAACTCTGACAACAAAAACTCATCAGAAATTCATCGAAGAATTTGTCTTGCCAACCGTTTTTTCCTCGGGCTAAGAAGGCAATTTGTAGTAAAGCTCTACCTTGAATCACTAAGGAGATCCTATACAAGATTCTGATCATCCTAGTCCTGCTCTACAACTCTGAAGCATGGATCGTATCAAAAGTGGATGAAGACATCCACGGTAGTTTTGAGAGAAAAATTCTTCAGTCCCGTTTACGTTGACGGGCTTTTGAAAAGAAGATTTAACCACGAACTATACAAACTATATAGCAACATAGACCTGGCCTAATCTACGCTTTGTGCGTTGAAAATGGCTACTACATGTGGCCCTAACGGACGCCAATACTCCGGTTTGCAGAATCTTCGATTCCCAGCCAGATGTCGTCGGATGCAGTAGAGCAAGATCTCGCTTAAAAAGGCGCTCACAAAAAGAAACCGAACTCGACTATCTTGAGACCCGTTGAGGACCGTCGATGTAGCCCAATACATCTCCTGGCCCACCACCTTTTAGTGCTACCAACTGCGGGCGCCAGAATTGATTTTCCCTAAAAATATAGCTGCTGCCGTTCGGGTATTAAAAGGTGCCTTTGTGGGAACAGCATTCAGTCGAAACATTACTCAAACCTCTTTCTAAAAACAGCCTCAACTATGCAATCTCTATCCCTAATCGAAGCAACCCAAATGTCTCCATTTCGTCTACACATCCATTAGCCGTTAGGTTCCATTCCATTCCATTTAATGAACCGACATTTACATGCAACATCAAATCCTTTCCTCAGCCAATTCCGACAAATTGGCATTGCACTGCTTTCGTCCATGCCATGTTCATATTCGAAAACTCCCTCTCCATTTACACTGATGTTAGCTTTTAGAATGCTTATCAGTCATCAATTTTAATAATCGTCCTAAAAGTGCATTTTTTTTGTTAAAACAACGGAAAATCCCCTCATCAGTGTACACAGCGCCATCTGTAATAGCAATTCATTTGCCGTAGTCAGTTTGTGGATGACCTGCAAATAAAAACCCATAATATGTCACTCTTTCCGCGTCATAACTCACGCTAAACGCTCATTTAACAGCGGTCCGCACATACGCCCTTGCCCGCTGCAAATGCACCGTTAGTCCATCTCCATTTTTATTCAAATTTCTCGATTTTATCCAGCTCTGCATTCGTGTCTACTGTATGAGCCTTAAAATAAATAAATAAAACAACAGACTACCACCATCGACCACCATTTGCATTCCGAAAAAATGTTGTACACACACACACGCAAAAAAAACGGCGAAACGCCCTCATATTCGCCGCATACAAAGTGAGGTGAATTATTGCAGTTTGTCATCACGATTTACAGCCTTCATCAGGAGGAGAAGCGCAAGGCTTTGGCGTGTGCGTTTTTTGTTTTTTCAATTTATTTCTGAGCCACCCTCCTTCCTCACTGACATCAGCAACAGGATGGTGAATGTAAACGTTTTCATCCCTAAAAGGAACAAAAAAAAAATTAAAACTATGTCGACATTCTGTGAACTCTAAAACGTCACTTGAAAAACTCCAGCTATGCCGTCCATCATCATGGTAGTGGTAATATTCCTGTTGTTTCAGCCGGAAAATGTATATTTTGTCGCAAAAATGAGAGCCCAGAGTCCTTAATATCCTGTTTACATGAAAGTTTAAACGGACATGCGACAAGTAAAAAACCGAGTGGGGTTTTCGGGATGGTGGTGTAGTCTCGCGTGTGCTCGGCTCACAGAAGAATGATGAGGAGAGGTGATAGTATTTGAGCAGCACGGGAAAGACTTGAAAACTTCCAGGGCCTAGTTCATGACGAGGACGAGGACAACGACGACAACAATGCCGCCGACTTTGTTGATGATGATGATGGTTATGGTGGATGAAGTTTGGTGTATGCGTGGCGTTGGTGGTCTTGACTGGGTAAATAGTTCCACCAAGTGAATCCAACATGACGGGTACTCTCCCGTAAGGGAAGAAAGATCAACAGTGTGACTCGCAGGGAGGGTACAAGGAATTTCCAATAGAATACATTTCAGGTGCGCTCAACAAAAAGTGGAATAGCCCGGGCTTTTGGTAATTCCCTTCAATAGTGCACTTCAACTTAGTTGCATTAGGTTTTGAGATCTACCTGATTGAGGTCTTCCCTTACTGTGTCTACCATCCGGTTGGTTCCGAAAATTCTGCGTGTCATTATTAGTGATCTTCCGATCTATTTGACCAAGCCATGTCAAACGCTCATGATTTGTTTTATCCTAAATTCCGCCATCGCTTTATAAAGCCCTAGGTGATGGATGCTGTCATACGCGGGCCTTGAATTGAATGAAAAGATGGTGTGCCTTTGTCAAATTCCAAAAATAACAACACATGTTACGGTAAAATTTACCGCAGCAAGACTCACTCCATTATCCCTTAAAATCCTTTCGTTCCCACTTTTCTTTGTGGTCGCGAAACAGGAACTTGGAGGAAGTGGTGGGCTGCTATGGTCCCATCAGCCACTGGTCCACTACCTTCAGACTTTGAGGATGCAACCTTAAATAGGTATAACGAGTGCGACAGAGGAGTCCATTCAGAAGAAGATTGTACAACTATGTTCGGTGCAGCCCTAGGGAGAATAGGGAGACTCAAGACACAGCAACGCCAGACAAAACGTGTGACAGGTGTCCACGGGAAAACGCCGTCGTCGAAGCCAAAAGGACGTGGGAGACTTGCGACTGGCAGCATCGGACAGGAGCGGTCCGAAAAGTTCGATGGGGGAGGGAGGACGATCCCTCGTCGACCCCAACATGATGATGACTGGTGGGGGAGGACGATCCCTGGATTCACTGCATTATGGCCGCATATGCAAAAAGGTCGTTGGCAACGAAGGAGTAGCAAAGGGGTGGGGGCGGACGGCCTAAAAGACACCCCTCCAACAAAGTCGCAGCATGGAAAGTTTTGTTCTATGGCCAAGAGAACAAAGCTGGAGCACCGAGGATCAACAGAGGTGTTTGGGCGGACGGCCAGGTATAAACACTCTCAACACAATAAAGACACAAACATGGACACGAAAGACATTGGACAAGATGTTCAAATACAATGGACAAGGTGTCAAAGTGCAGCTGTCATGCTGTCCGACAGCTGTTTACCAGGCAAATGGCTGTCGAAGGGACGACGATACGCGTCCAAATACGAGAGACACCCAAATCAAAGGCCTAGAGCCAAAAATAATTTAAATGATGACCCCGAATGGAAATCCATGACTCCAAAAGAACGCGAAACCACCAACATAGTTCCCGGAAATGTTGATTTTTTTTTGACAGTTAGTCTTTTCCTTCTTCCTTGAAGCTCACTGCTTCTGAGAAAGTGTGGTGTCCTCCTTCCGATATTTAATCTTCTCCATCGTAGTTCGGGTATTTCGTTTTTTTTTTGTTGGTATTGGTCGCGGTCAATCAAACATAGGCATCCCGATTGACATAAAATAGTTGACATCCAGGTTTTCCTATGGAAAAACCAGTTGGCACATCCAATTGGAATGAGCAAGTGTGAGGTGTCTGGCAGCGATAGCACGCGTCGGGAAAATACCGGACATCGATGCGTTCAAATGCGCAGTGAGACCAGTCACATGTGAACGCGGGTATCTCAAAATGGCTAAATCGCAGTGGGCTTACGAGTGGAGAATCCTAAGTGTGAATGTATGTGTGGTTTGTTTTCACTTAATTTTCGTCTGGTTGAATTTTATTTTCAGGTTTGGTAACTTCACCAACAATCAACAAAAAAAAAATGACGTGGATTCCAAAATTCATCGTTCACTTGGAAGCAAATTGGAAGTATTATCCCTCTGTTGCACGACAGCACATCTTCCCGAAATTGAGTTCATATCCGAAGAAGTTCGAAGAAGGAAATTTGAAATAGTACGCTGTATCATGCGTCCTTTATTGGTTTATTGATTGGTGACATAGTTGGTCCTTCAGGAATATTACCTTTTTTTATAAGCCAGCGATAGGTGACCCTAGTCTTGAATCGGTTTTTTTTTAAGGATCGACTTCGTCGTATCTCCACTAAGGTGTCATTCGTCGGGTTGAAGTTGACTCCGATAACTACCACAAAGTTGTTGCTATGAGCAGTCACATTTGGTCTAAGGTTGTGTGCCAACAGTTCTTTGTTTGTTGATAGCATATACTTTTCTTGACCTCGTTAACTACAAGACCAACGAGTTCCGCCTCTTCCTCAATGAATGATTCTATAGCGGCACAATGGAAGCGACCAATAATGTCGATATCGTCTGCGTCTGCGTATCCCAGTTTCCAAATTGAATGTTGCATCACGTGTCCTTTAATGTTAGGCGACACAGCTGTGTAAGTTTCGATGGTATCCCAAATTCCGCCATCGCTTTATAAAGCTCTAGGTGATGGATGCTGTCGTACGCGGCCTTAAAGTCAATGAAAAGATCCTGTGCCTCCACTTTAAATTCGATAAGTGTGTTGCAGAAAGGCTTCAGACGTTCACACAGTACGCTGGATCGGATCTTCTGTTCGACATTTAGCCTTTTTGTAGATGAGACATATGGAGGTATTTTAATATTCAAGTCATCGGACATTGTTGATGGTTTAGTGCATGCACAATTCTAAGCAACATGAAGAGTTTGTAGACACTATCAATCTCCGGCTCACTAAGGCATCCAACGTAAAGCCTCTTTTTTTACACCATTCGTAGCTTCTTCTTGTTGGACAGTCGGGCGCTGAATTCGACTGCGCGACGAGAAAATGGTCATAGTCAACGTTTGCCCCTCCGAATGTGTGTATATCCAGGATGTTGGATGCGTGCCTCAATTGTATGAGCACATGGTCGATTTGGTTGGCGGTTTGACAATCCAGAGATCGCCAAATTGCTTTGTGGATTCTAAATCGTAGGAACCTAATGCTGCTCATAAGAGTATTAAATGCTGCCGCGAAGTCTGTTAGTCAGAAGCCATTGTCTGTTCCATCTAACCCGCCGAAGGTGTTTTCCTTACCGATTTCCGCATTGAAGTCCGATAGTACGATTTTCCCAATGTTTCCGAATAGGCTCCATTCAGGAGGTCGTAAATTTCCTCCTTGATAGGGTCTTCAATCTCATCGGTACGGTCTTGTGCACATATAAGTCTGATGTGGCAAAACGTTGCTCTGATGCGATCCAGGCGATCATTAACTGGCATAAAGTCGATTATTGTTGACCTAAGTCAGTTCCCACAAATAATCCGCTTCTTAATATTTTCAGCCTTGGGTGGCAGCTGTCATAAATGTCGCATGTTTTTTTGTCTATGTATGTATTCCCGATCCTTACTTACTTACTTAAGTGGCGCTACAGTCCGCAATGAACCTGGGCCTCAACCAACATGCCTCTCCTATTAGCCCGGTCCTTAGCTAACTGTCTCAAGTTGGTTGAGGTCGGCTTCCACTTGTGCGCGCCACTTCAGGCGAGGTCTTCCTCTACTGCGTCCGACGTCTGGCTGGGAATCGAAGACTCTGCGAGCCGGAGTATTGGTGTCCATTCGTTCTACATGTCCTAGCCAACTTAAACGTCCAATGCGGAGTTTTTTGACCAGGGGCATGTCGCTGTACAGCTCGTCTCCATAGCCCGTCAACGCAAACGGGACCGAAGATTTTTCGAAGAACTTTCCTCTCGAATCTACCAAGGATCATCCGCTTTTGATACGGTCCATGCTTCAGCGCCGTAGAGCAGGACTGGGATGATCAGGGTCTTATATAGGATCTTCTTAGTAGTTCGAGTGAGGGCTTTACTACTAAATTGCCTTCTTAGCCCGAAGAAACAGCGGTTGGCAAGTGTAATTCTTCGTTTAATTTCTGACGAGATGTTGTTGTCAGAGTCAATAGCGGAGCCGAGGTAGACAAAGTCCCGTACTACCTCAAAGTTATATCTGTCTATGGTGACGTTCTGTCCAATTCGTCGATGTTGTGCGTCCTTTCGTGATGACAGCATATACTTAGTCTTACCTTCATTTACTGCTAAACCCATTTTCGCCGCTTCCTTCTCTATACTAGCAAACGTAGTTATGACATCACGTTGAGTCCTACCAATGATGTCAATATCGTCAGCGTATGATAGTAGTTACCGACTTTTGGAAAATTGTGCCTCTGGTGTTGGCTTTGGAGTTTTGCACAATCCTCTCAAGAATGAGATTAAAGAAGTCTCATGACAGCGCATCGCCTTGCCTAAATCCATTTTTGGTATCGAATGTGTCGGTGAGGTCGTTACCGACCCTGATGGAGCAGCGAGAATTCTCTATCGTCATCCTACACAAACGGACGAGTTTGGGCGGTATACGAGAACTAGACATGGCTCTGTATAGTTCGTCTCTATAAATGCTGTCGTATGCGGCTTTGAAATCGATGAATAGGTGGTGGGTATCGATTTGGACTTCTTGAGTATTTTCCAGGATCAGCCGAAGTGTGACAATTTGATCGGTTGTGGACTTTCCTGGCCTAAAACCACCCTGATAAGGGCCAATCAGGTTGTTGGTAAACGGTTTCAGGCGTTCACATATTACGGCAGATAGGATCTTGTAGGCGATGTTGAGGAGACTTATGCCTCTGTAGTTGGTGCAGTTCAGAGGGTCTCCTTTGTGGATCGGGCAAACAATGCTGAGGTGCCATTCATCAGACATACTTTCATTTCGCTTATGAGTTGGTGGATGTTACTTACCAAGTCATCTCCGCCTGCCTTATAGAGCTCAACGGGAAGGCCGTCATTTCCGGCAGCCTTATTAAGCTTGAGTTTAGATATTGCTATCCACACTTCATTCAGGTCGGGTGGTTGGCAGTTTTCGCTGTCGTTGCCAATATTAAATGGTTCGTTCTGCCTGACAGCGGAATGTTGTCCGTCATCGCCGTTTAACAGTCTGCTGAAGTGGTTCTGCCATATCGTCAGCATCGACTGTGTCTCAAGTACAATATTTCTTTGTTCATCTCGACAGGATTCTGTTCGAGCCTTGTATCCTTGGCTTTGACGTTTTACACTTTGGTAAAACTTGCGAACATCGTTCCTGGAGTGGCACCTCTCTATATCCTCGATCGCGCGCTTTTCTTGCTCTTTTTTCTTCTTGCTGAAAAGCCGATGTTCTTCCCTTCTTCTTTGCCTATAGAGCTCAATGGCAGCTCTCGTCTTCACCTGCAGCATAGCCTTGTAGGCCTCGTTCTTGGCTGCGAGCATCGATCGGCATTCCTCATCAAACCAGGGGTTTCTTTCTGGTGTCCGCGAGAAACCTAGCACATCAGTTGCGGCTGATCTAATGGCCTGTTGGCATCGTTGCCATTGCTCTTCGACATTCGATGCTGGTGGTATGGTGTTAATCGAGAGGTTATGGGATACGCGTTGTGCGAAGGTCTTGGCGGTCTCTTGCGATTGCAGTCTTCCGACATTAATTTTTTTCACAGTATTTCTGGTTTGTTGTGGGGTGGTGGATATCCGCATCCTTACCTTGGCTACAACAAGGTAGTGGTCCGAGTCGATGTTAGCCCCTCGGAATGTTCGGACATCCAAAATACTGGATGCGTACCTCTTATCTATCGCAATGTGATCAATTTGGTTGACCGTTCGTTGATCTGGAGACCGCCATGTCCCCTTATGGATATCGAGGTGAGGAAACCGTGTGCTGGCTATAGTGGCATTTCGTTCCGTAGCGAAATCAATTAGCCTAAGTCCGTTACCAGACGTGTTGTCGTGTAGGCTATGTTTTCCGACAATACTTCTAAAGATGTCTTCTCTTCCTAACTTTGCGTTAAAATCTCCCAGCACGATTTTAACATCGTACTTCGGTAGTCGCTCATAGGTTTTGTCGAGGAGCTCGTAGAAGCAATCCTTAGCTATATCATCTTTTTCTTCCGTCGGAGCGTGAGCGCATATAAGGGTTATGTTGGCGAATTTGGCCTTGATGCGGATTGTTACTATGCGTTCGCTAATGTCTTGGAAGCATAAGACTTCTTGCCTAAGTCTGGCACTTATAACAAATCCGCATCCGAATAGTCGCTGTTTCTGCTCACTATAACACGGTCCGTAGTAGATGTCACAGTTTTTCATCCTCTTTTTGCACGGCCCATCCCATCGTATTTCCTGGATGGCAGTAATGTCTGCTTTGTAGCAGTTTAGGGCTTCCGCTAGTTGTTCGCCTGCACCTCTCCTGTTTAATGTTCTCACATTCCAGGTGCAGATACGAACGTCGTTGTCCTTTTTTCGTTTAGCAGGGTCGTCAACAATAAAATCAGTCCTTTCCGAGGCTATTGGTTGCTTCGTAACCATATTTTTTTCTGTGGGTGAGTAGTTAACCCAAAGATGTTATAGTCACAATCGCAAAATTTCTAATAAATTCACCACGCAACATGCAGTACCCATCCTTGCACCATCCACTGTATCCAGCAGAGGGAATTGCAAAACGCAACCCGGATGTCAGGTGCCATACCGGCAATTTCATGCATTTAATCTATCTAAGTCTTGTATGCCAGCAATCAAGTAAACAACAATAGTTTTAGAAAGTTTATGCACTTCGCGTAGCCTACATAGTTTGGTACGTGGATTTATTACCATCCCGACACCCAACCCTATCATCGTCCGCGTCTCCCGAATCCTGATGCGGTAAGTTGCATGACATAAGACAAAAGCAGGCAAACAATAACAAAAAAAAGGCATTCCTCCTCCAGCTCCAAGCTATAGAATCTGCAACAACAGAGGCAACTCCTTTGCTCCCTCCGACCTGGTGTCCCGCGCCACGCGTGTATACCCGACAAAAGTTTGGCATCGAAAAGCAGGAGCCTCTGTGCGCCTCCAACTAAATGATGATGGACATGATGGAGATGATGTTGAAGTTGCAGTTCCACAAAGAGTGCACTTACTTAAATGAGATTTTAATTACTCGAACTTTTCGTGCGGTGCGGTCGATCCTTAAACACTCTGCCGACACCGACCGGGTTGATGTGATGCAGATGCGGGCAAACATGTATGGCGAGCGCGTAACTGTGTAATGTGCATTCAACGCCGTTGCTGCAACCCCTCTTCACCCGGCTCTAAACTAATTTTAATTGGACAACTAATGGCTGCAAGAGAGCAAGCGGAGAATTAAAGCCGACGAGCTAAGTACGGGCGGACGTCAAGGGGGATGTGCACCAAAAGTGGCACAAATCACCATGAGCTGCACTGCCAACGTATCATGCTTTTGATGATGATGATGATGATGACGGTTCTCAATGATGCTGTAATGCACTCAATCCCTTACGGATGAAGCTGGGTAAGGCCAAAGCCGATTTGAGTGTGTGCGTTGCTTCCTTTTCCGTTTTTTTTTTTTCTGAATCTGAAATCGAGACCAAACCCAAATGGAAACCGACGTACGACAAAGTCATGCAAGAAGGGGGAGAGCGGGAGAGCTTTAGGGAAAATGCTTAAAAAATCAGGATAATCCCGTTATCCATTTTTTTTTTGGCATCAATGGTAATGTTAATGGAGGCGAGTAATTGCTATTCGATTGGAGGAGCGTTCATATCGATATTGGTTTTTGCGGTATCCTTCTGTTTGCTTGACGCGTGTGTGTGTGTGTGTGTGTGTGTAAATATGCGGCACAGACTATACATGTATGGCGCGTATTATTTGCTTGACCGAGATAAATTTTTGCTCGCAATTGATGCCAAGCAGAGTGTGCGTCATTATTAGCAACGATTGCGTTTTTGTACGCTTCATCGGAGCTTTTACTTTTTGAATTTCGGTTCAGTTGGCTTTGCTGGTGATATTGATTGGATTTCTATTTCATTGGAACTGAAACTGTATTTCTAGAGGATTAATTATAGAATTTCAAGCATCTTTTTTGGGAGGGTACCTCACTACGAAACTAGGACAGGGCAAGTGTGTTGGAAAATGCTAAAAATGCTTCAAGAGTGGATACGTCTACATAGTGATCGGAGATTGGTCAATATTTCAGAATCATTTTGTTAATAGGCGTCACTTGTTAGTTTTGATGATTTGATTCCTATGTGACAGTTCAGGGTTAGATTGAATGGATCCCTACATTACTGATTGTTGGACAGTATTTCAAAAAGACTGTGGCTGCCACAGACAGTTATAGCTAAATCTTCCATTCTAAGCGATGATTTTCAACTTTAAGGCGTTGGTCAACGAATTTCATCATAATTCCCATTCAGGGAACCTATACATGTGATTGTCCGTGAAACCAATCCATCAACAACGTGTCACTTTGCTTTTTTGGCTGGAGGCATCATTCTTCTTCGACAATGAGACTCTTCAAGCTGTGATTGCTACTAGTGGTCGATATCTACTTACTTACTAAAGTGGTGCTTCAGTTGGGAATGAACCTGCGCCTCAACCAACATGCCTATCCAATTATCCCGGTAACTACCTCCAGTTGCGCACTTCAAGTTGGTTGAGGTCGAATTCTACTTGTGCGCGTCACTTAAAGCGTCTGACTGAGAATCGAAGACTGCGAGTCGGAGTATTGGTGTTCATTCACACGTCCTACATGTCCTAGTCATCTTATACGTCCAATGCGGAGTTTTTTTTTGACCAGGGGCATGTCGCTGTACCGCTCGTATAGATATTGATTGAATCTTCGTCTACATAGTCCGTCAAACCACACGGGACTGACGATTTTTTGAAGAATTTTTCGACCAAGGATTTCTCCATCCGCTTTTGATACGGTCCATGCTTCAGCGCCGTAGAGCAGGACTGGGATGATCAGGGTCTTGTTTAGGATCTCCTAAGTTGTTTTAGTGGAGGCTTTACTAACTACTGAATCGCCTTCTTAGCCCAAAGAAACAGAGGTTGACAAGAGTAATTCTTCGTTTGATTTCTGACGAGATGTTGTCCGAGGTAGACAAAGTCCCATACTACCTCAAGGCATATGTCAATTTTAACGTTCTGTCCAATTCGTCAATATTGTGTGTCCTTTCGTGTTGACAGCTTATACTTGGCCTTATCGTGCTAAACCCATTTTTCACCCTTCCATCTCTATACTAGCAAACGTGGCTATGACATCACGTTGAGACCGATATCGTCGGTGTATGCTATCTGTGCAACTAGATTTTTGGAAGATAGTGCCTCTGGTGTTGGCTCGGGAGTTTTGCACAATCCCCCAAAGAATGATGTTACAGAAGTCACATGACAGTGCATCGCCTTGCCTAAATCCTTTTCAGTATCGAATGTGTCGGTGAGGTCGTTTCCGACCCTGATCCTGCACAGACGGACGAGTTTGGCGGGTAAACCATACTGGACATGGTTCTGTATAGTTCGTCTCTATAAATGCTTTCGTATGCGGCTTTCAAATCGATAAATAGGTGGTGGGTATCGATTTGAACTTCTTAGGTTTTTTCCAGGATCTGCCGAAGTGTGAAAATTTTATCGATTGTGGACTTTCCTGGCCTAAAACCACACTGATAAGGGCCGATCAGGTTGTTGCTAAACGGCGTACACATATCACGGCAGATAGGATCTTGTATGCGATGTTGAGGAGACTCATACCTCTGCAGTTGGCGCTGTTCAGAGGGTCTCCCTTTCTGCGGGCAAGCAAAAGATGCTGAGGTTTCATTCTCCAGGAAAACTCTCATCCGACCAAATTTGGCTTATAAGCTCGTGAATGTAACTTACGATGTCAACTCCACCGCCTTTAGAAAAGCTTGGTGGGAAGGTGTTCAATTCCGGGAGCCTAGTAGAGCCTAATTTTAGATATCGCTATCGACACAACACTAAGGTCGGTTGTGGTTAGCAGTGTTCGCTGTCGTTGCCAATATTAAATGGTTCGTTCTGCTTGACATAGAGAGATTGTTCGTCATCGCCGTTTAACAGTCTGCAGAAGTGGTTCTTCCATATCCTTAGCATCGACTGTGGCTCAACTACGATCGTTCTTTGCTCAACTCGACAGGATTTTGTTAACACCTTGTATCGCTGGATTTGACGTTTTGCACTTTGGTAAAGTGCAACAAACATCATGCCTGGAGTGGCACCACTTTATATCCTCGATAACGAGCTTTTCTTTCCCTTTTTTCCACCTTCTGAAAAGCTGGTGTTCTTTCCTCCTTCTTTGCCTATAGAGCTCAATGACAGTCTTCACCTGCAGCTTTGCCTTGTAGGGCTCGTTCTGTCGGCATTCCTCATCTTGCTGGTGGACGCGGGAATCCTAGCACATTAGTCGCGGTTGATCTAATACCATCGTTGACATCGTTGCCAAAGTTTTTCGACAGTAGATGCTGGTGGTATGGTGTTAATCGAGAGGTTAAAGTTACTCGTTCTTCGAAGACCTTGGCGGTCTCTTGCGATTGCAGCCTTTCGACATAAAATTTTTTCACAGCATTTCTGGTTTGTTGTGGCTTGGTGGCTATCGGCATTCTTACCTTGCCTGCAACAAGGTAGTGGCCCGAGTCGATGTTTGCCCTCGGAATGTTCTGACATCCAAAATACTGGATGCGTGCCTCTTGTCTATCGCAATGTGATTGATCGTTCGTTGATCTGGAGACTGCCATGTGCCCTTGTGGATATCGAGGTGAGGAAACCATGTGCTGGCTATAGAGGCATTTCGTTCCGTAGCGTAGCCATTATGCCTAAGTCCGTTGCCAGACGTGTTGTCGTGTAGGCTGTGTTTTCCGACCATACTGCTTAAGATGTCTTCTCTTCCTACATTTGCGTTAAAACCTCCCAACACGATTTTAACATCGCACTTCGGTAGTCGCTTATAGGTTTTGTCAAGGAGCTCATAGAAGCAGTCTTTCGTAATACCATCTTTTTCCTCCGTCGGAACATAAGGCCTCTGTTGGCGCATTTGGGACTACTTGCCTAAGTCTGGCACTTACAACAAATCCACATACGAATAGTCGCTGTTTCTGCTCTCTATAACACGTTCCGTAGTAGGTGTACCATACCAAAGTCATATTCGGCAATATCGAGGTATCCGTCGGATCGGAGAATTCTCAGATTTTGTACGATTAGGAGAATTTTTGTATCAAAAGCAAAAGCGGATGAAGAAATCCTTGGTAGATTCGAGAGGAGAATTCTTCGAAAAATCTTCGGTCCCGTTTGCGTTGACGGGCTATGGAGACGAAGATTCAACCAAGAACTATACGAGCTGTACAGCGACATGCCCCTGGTCAAAAAACTCCGCATTGGACGTTTAAGATGGCTAGGACATGTAGAACGAATGGACACCAATACTCCGGTGTCCAGTCTTCGATTCCCAGCCAGACGTCGGACGCAGTAGAGGAAGACCTCGCCTTAAGTGGCGCGCACAAGTGGAAGGCAGTTAGCTAAGGACCGGGCTAATTGGAGAGGCATGTTGGTTGAGGCCCAGGTTCATTCCGGACTGTAGCGCCACTTAAGTAAGTAAGGAGAATTTTTGCTTCGAGGTATTCTTCCGAAAAGCTGTTCGGAATATTTCTCCGACATTTTGTTACGCGCTGCGTTAAAGTGCGTTTAGGCGCGTTTTTTGTGCAATTTTTGACAGCTAATTGGCTTTTTTTTCCGATTTCCTCAGACACAAATTCTTAGCGGAATTTATTTACGAATTGTAGTGAAGTGAAGCCGTCGCATTTGTGTATGATTTTCTTCCGATGACACATACCTCGAATGAAATTTAAACCTCCGACGAAGTATGCGTTGCGGAAAATTGTCCGCCCCGATGGATATCTCGATAGGGGCTGCTTATTTCTCGTTTTACAAACCGACAAAAAAGATGGCGCACTATGTATCTCTGTTTTGTTTAACAGATTTAGTAGACTTTTTTTGAATTTTTGTACTAGATTTTCCTTTCCCCATTTGGAGGTTCGTTTATAGAACCAATTTGTTCGCATTTCTGCCGGTTTGCAACAATAGCCCTAATAGGCTTTTCATTTTGTTAGTCGTTATCTGTCGTCTGTAAAAGTAAAGCAGTTGTTAGTTGTCCCTAAAAGATCGTCCAGTAGAAAACAAATGAGTGAGAGAATTCATCCTTGAGGAACTTCAGCGATTAAAAGAAATCTGTCTGGGGAAACGCCATCGATGACTGCTTGTAAAGTTCTGTTCGTTTCAAAATCTTCCCATCCAGACACGAAGTAATTGATGTAGTCCGTGTGCTGTCAATTAGGTCTCTGCCAAACTCGATCGGAACCTTGGAAATGTCAAGGGGAACAGCTCTCGATTCCCCCTGTTTTTCCATCCCAGATGTCCATAAATGTCTTCGATTCCCAGCCAGTTGTCGGACGCAATAAGGGAAGACCTCGCTTTAAGTGGCGCGCAGAAGTAGAAACCGACCTCAACCGACTTGAAGTCTGTAATTGAAGACAGTTAGCTAAGGACCGTGCTAATTGGAGATGCATATTGGTTGAAGACCTGGTACATTCCGGACTGAAGCGTCACTTACGTGAGTAAGATGTGCATAAATGGCTTCTATAGCTTAGCACGACTGAAATTGAACGTTTCTTTTGGGACCAATCAGCCCTATCTTTTTCAAATATCGTAGAAATATTCCGAACAGCTTTTCGTTAGTATACCTCGAAGCAAAACTCCTCCGAATAGTACAAAATCGGAGAATTTTCCAAAACAGCTTTTCGAAAGAATAGTTCGAAGGAAAACTCTCCGAATTGTACAGAATCTGAGAATTTTCCATTCCGACGGATACATCGATAGGGCTGAATATTGCCAAAAGCCTAAACATCCATTCCATCTTGGGTTACGCTTCATGATAATCAGCAATCTCGTTGTTTATTGATTTGTCCATATCCTATGAAAGTAAAGTCATGGGCCTTTAGTTTTGAAGCCTGCATTTCTTCATTTTTTAAGCCATCGTGCAAGGTTGTGGAAAATAGAAAGCCCCTGATGGGTCTAGCTAGGTGATGTCCATTACCTACGAAAGTAAAGCTATGGGGTTGTAGTTTTGAGGCTTGTTTCATACCTTCTTAAGCCTTCGTGCAAGGCTGTGATAAAAAGCTAGCCCTGGATAGTAACGAGCCTGGTGTCCTAATTATTTTAAATTTTCTTCGGTCTACTTGCTTTCTACAGGCCAATTTTGTAAAGCATGCGTCTAATTACTCGTTGTCGAAATTTACGGCAGCTATTCTTGAAGGTTAGTACCTACTCTATCGTTGGTGGCACCGCTTTTTTTGTGTTTAGTGATGACTTTTGTGGATAGTCTGGGGTAGAAGTCTATGGTTTAAGTCTGCCATTTCCTTTTGCTTTGGAACTAACGATCCATCATTTCTGATCTGTAGAAGACCCAAAATTGAATGAGAACTTGACGCGTTCAAATATTCTTCTACACCAGTTCTGCCTTAAGGCTGCCATTTCCATTTGTGTTGGAGCTAACGATCCCTCACTTCTGATCTGTAGAAGGCCCAAAATTGAATGAGAACTTGACGAAACTGAATGTGTTATTGACCCTCCCAGTTGCTTGATTCCCACAATTTCATGAGAGGACGCGAAAAATATTCTTCTACACCCGTTCTGCCTTAAGGCTGCCATTTCCTTTTGCGTTGGAGCTAACGATCCATCACTTCTGATCTGTAGAAGACCCAAAAGTGAACGAAAACTTGACGAAACTGAATGTTTTATTGATTCTTCCAGTTTCTAGAGTTCCCACAATTTCGTGAGAGGACGCGTAAAAATATTCTTCTGCACCCGTTCTGCCTTAAGGCTGCCATTTCCTTTTGCGTTGGAGCCATAACGATCCATCACTTCTGATCTGTAGAAGACCCAAAAGTGAACGAAAACTTGACGAAACTGAATGTTTTATTGATCCTTCCAGTTTCTAGAGTTTCCACAATCACGTTAGAGGACGCGTAAAAATATTCTTCTACACCCGTTCTGCCTTAAGGCTGCCATTTCCTTTTGCGTTGGAGCCATAACGATCCATCACTTCTGATCTGTAGAAGACCCAAAAGTGAACGAAAACTTGACGAAACTGAATGTTTTATTGATCCTTCCAGTTTCTAGAGTTTCCACAATCACGTTAGAGGACGCGTAAAAATATTCTTCTGCACCCGTTCTGCCTTAAGGCTGCCATTTCCTTTTGCGTTGGAGCCATAACGATCCATCACTTCTGATCTGTAGAAGGCCCAAAATTGAATGAGAACTTGACGAAACTGAATGTTTTATTGATCCTCCCAGTTGCTTGAGTTCCCACAATTTCGTGAGAGGACGCGTACAAATATTCTTCTACACCCGTTCTGCCTTAAGGCTGCCATTTCCTTTTGCGTTGGAGCCATAACGATCCATCACTTCTGATCTGTAGAAGACCCAAAATTGAATGAGAACTTGACGAAACTGAATGTTTTATTGATCCTCCCAGTTGCTTGAGTTCCCACAATTTCGTGAGAGGACGCGTAAAAAATATTCTTCTGCACCCGTTCTGCCTAAAGGCTGCCATTTCCATTTGTGTTGGAGCTAACGATCCATCACTTCTGATCTGTAGAAGACCCAAAAGTGAACGAAAACTTGACGAAACTGAATGTTTTATTGACCCTCCCAGTTGCTTGAGTTCCCACAATTGCGTGGGAGGACGCGTTCAAATATTCTTCTACACCAGTTCTGCCTTAAGGCTGCCATTTCCATTTGTGTTGGTGCTAACGATCCCTCACTTCTGATCTGTAGAAGGCCCAAAATTAAATGAGAACTTGACGAAACTGAATGTTTTATTGATCCTTCGAGTTGCAAGAGTTTCCACAATCACGTTAGAGGACGCGTAAGAATATTCTTCTACACCCGTTCTGCCTTAAGGCTGCCATTTCCTTTTGCGTTGGAGCTATAACGATCCCTCACTTCTGATCTGTAGAAGGCCCAAAAGCGAACGAAAACTTGACGAAACTGAATGTTCTATGGATCCTTTCAGTTCCCTGAGCTCCCACAATTACGTGAAAGGACATACAAAAATATTCTTCAATTCCTGTTCAGCCTTGAGGCTTTGTGTGATGATTCGTCAAACAATTTTGAATAAAAATTTACCGTCCGATGTCAGTTCTGAACAGCTGAAACAAATCCCATTCACAGTAAATTGAATTCAGATCCCGCTAGCCAAAATATGCACAGTCAACATATTGACACAGAACAAGATTTAAAGAAACAACATCCTCTGCATGTCCTCTGGCAAACATCCTCAAAATCATCTCAAGCTATTCTTTCTTGGCAGCCATCAAACAGGACGGCAAAGCGTAACTGTAAACAATTTATTAAGCAATCTTATTACTTCCGAGTAAACACACTCAGATCCTGCTGCTTTTCTACATCTTTTGTCCTCTCCACTCCCCGTTCGAGTTCTTCATCAGTCCTATTTGCATAGTTTGGTCCTGTGCATTTCTTAGCCCTCCATTACAAACTCCCTCTGCTTATCTTCGTCAACAAAAGGACGCAAACGGATAAACACTGTGAAAGAAAGATATTAAACGCATTTGTAATATCCTGACATACGCTAATGTGTGCACAAAGGCACACATAGAAGCAGCAGCAGTAGCAACTCAACGAAATGAAGTTAAAGTTGGGAAAACGGAATAGGGTGTCCTTTCCGTTGCACCGCTGAAACGATAAAATGCGATTTTCTCCTCCTTTGAGCCATCATCAGCTTCCTTGTTATTCTGGTTGACGAAGAGGAGTGATGTCTTATTCATCTATGCAGTTAGGTTCTTCATTCTTTCGTCCTTAACGGTTGCATATTGTGTGTGCGTATATAAATGTGAATGTGTGCCTTGTGTGGTATGAAATGCATCCTGCACTTGCATGATGGATTTCCGTTTTTCTTTTTTCCCTTTTCCAGAAAAGTATCTTCATCATCATTCGCACATGTCCTTGGGCATATGTTGCCATCTTTAAGTCGTCATCTTCATCCTCGTTGTCGTTGTCGACATTGACGGCATCGTTGGGCAACGGCGGTGCTCCCGTCTTATTTTTTATTTCGAATTGAGACTTTATCGTTGTGGCGCTCTTATATCCTGGCGAATGATGATGGATATCAAGGCGATGGCGGCACGGAAGGATGTACATACAAGAATTTTTCATTTCACAGATTTACATTAAATGATACACTTGGGTGTGTGTGTGTGTGTTGGTAGGTCTGGGGAGTTATTGTTTGTCTGGTGAAAATATAATTTAGATCCTTATTGCACTTTTCCTTCCACAAGGAATTTTGTACTCCTTGGAGGATACTTTTGATCCTGTTTACCATTCGCAATGTGGAAGGCGAGAAGGAGAAGATTTCTCCCTTTAATTTGCTTGCCAGTTGTTGCGGAAGCGAACGAAAATGTTATTGTCCTGAATTTTCTTTTCTCTTTCCAGGCGTTGTTGGGGTTTCCTTTGAATTTGATTGTAAAAGAGTTTTTCGTTTGCAGTTTTCCTGTTGTTGTGATGGAGTCTCAATTGTCATCGGATTAATCAGGACTCATAATTTTCGCACGATAAAAGGGAAAGGATCTGCTTGAATAATTAACCCTTTTGCTGTTGGCCTATACCAACGAAATGGTCTATCTTTGTCGATATTAATCAAGATCCTCGCAAAAGTCTTAATTGATTGCTGTCAGTGCCTTTTTTTTCGGGGCCTCAATGAATGGAATTTTCCGTCTTTTATTTCGGGGGAAAACAATCCAAGTTCGGTTTTTGGGGATGCGACAGAAAGGTCGATTAATTAAATTAATCTCAGACCGGAAAATCTTATTCCAAAGAAAGTTAGCCCATCAGTCTTATGCGAGAAGTATGGGAAATTGCCTTTGTTGGATGGACCTTCAAAAGACAGTGCGTGACAAAGAGGGTTAAGTCTTGGTCTACTAATTAAGTAGTCGCTGGAGATCGCACCACGTGGCGGTCTTCTTTGCAAAAAGGAAAAAGGGAGGAATGATTGGATTTGGAGGTACTTTTTCATCTTACCGGGATAAGGGTAGGATCTTGAGGAGCACAAAACATAACGGAATTAGGTATGGAAAGGCTTAATTACTTGCGTGTACTAAAAATCAAAGCAATACAAACTTAAGTAAGTTAGGTTGGTGGGTTGACGAGGTAGGCGGTGTACGTCTTCCCTCATTACACTCAGGTCAATATAGACCCATTGTGATGTACGTTGGAGAGTCCACGGGCGTGGTTGTCTCCTTCCTTTGTCCCATAATTGTCCATTTTTAGTCCGTTTGCAGCCACCCAGATGTTGTTGCAAACTTGGAAACATTAGAGAGAGGAATTTCGGATAGATCCGTCAGGTCATGGAAGAAATATTTTCCTAAAGCTTTTATTCTTAATTGACTGAGGCCTGGACAGTGGCACAGAAAGTGTCCTCGTATATTTCCTCATCACCGCAGCCTCTACAAAGGTCATCATCTATGAGATGCCTTTTCAGTTTGTGGCTTTTGATAAAGATGTGTCCAGTAACACCACACTGGTGGTGTCGAAAAAAATTTCTTGTTTCTTAGAAGCAGTTTGTGGGTTCTGGCTTTTTCATACTCGAGCCACATTCTATGGATGTCTCACAGGAGGGTAGGGAGTTCCACCAGTTTTTGCCGATATACACTGTTTTCTGTCCCATCCGTGCTTTGAGGTCACATACTGGCTGATCTGCCTGCCTGATCCTTTCCTTGCCAGTTCATCAGCAATTTTATTGTCCTACATGCCTCTGTGTCGGGGGACCCAGCAGAGCATAACCTTATGTTGGACGCCAAAAACCTTCAGCTCTTTTCGACAACGCTTCACAAGCTTGGATTTTATTTTGACAGCAGAGATTGCTTTAATTGCAGCCTGACTATCAATAAAGATGGCTGCCTGAGTCTTCGATTCCCAGCCAGACGTTGGACGCAGTAGAGGAAGACCACGTCTTAAGTGGCTATATACATGTGAATGTGTGCCTTGTGTGGTATAAAATGCATCCTGCACTTGCATGATGGATTTCCGTTTTTCTTTTTTCGCTTTTCCAGAAAAGTATCTTCATCATCATTCGCACATGTCCTTGGGCATATGTTGCCATCATTAAGTCGTCATCTTCATCCGCGCGCAGAAGTAGAAACTGACCTCAACCAACTTGAAGTGCGCCCCTGGAGGCAGTTAGCTAAGGACCGGGTTAACTAGAGAGGGATGTTGGTTCAGGCCCAGGTTTATTCCGGACTGTAGCGGCACTTAAGCCAATCCAAGCCTGTGCTACTGCCGATATCTCCACCTGGAAGACACTGCTCTGACCAGGGAGATGAAAGGTGTGGTTTAGCTTTAGTTTTTTCGGAAAACACTCCCGCTCCAATGCCTACGTCCATTTTTGAACCATCAGTATAGATTGATATGGTTTAGGTGCCCATTTAGTTCTTCTCCCACTCCTTTCTGCAGAGATTGCTCTTTAAAAGTCAGAGTGAGGCATCGTGTAGATTGGAATTTGAGTGTGTCCTTTACAGTTAATTTTCCAGCAGTTGAGCTATCTGCTTCTAGGTGCAATTTTGGCTGCAGATTGTTCCATATAAAGACCTTGTTGTATCAGGTTGTGGATGGTTTCCAGTCCCGCTCTTGGTGTTAGCTCGTAAGTTGTCCATGATTTTCTATGAACAGAAATATGAGACTGACAGGACCTGAGGTACTAGTTGGTATCAAGGATTCGTAGCCCTATAGAGTGTATTTCAATTGTGTTTACTGAAGTAGACGCCATTGAACCTTGAATTGACGCAACTAAGCTGAATCTCTACTACCTTGGCCTATATCAGCTACACATATCGTACTTGATCCAAAGTAGACTGACAAACGTACCAAGAGCGGAAACTTATATGGATGGGGAGTTCAGATGGTCGAACAGGACCACTTTGGTGTGAGCTTTTCTCTTGTGTGTGTTCGTCGCTCTGAGTCTTGAAAAAGACTGCTTCTAAGAGCTCATTGACAAAACTTTTGAGCAACATCGCATACAAGATCCTATCTGACGTAATATTTGAACGCCTGAAACCGTTTACCAAAAACCTGATCGGCCCTTATCAGTGTGGTTTTAGGCCTGAAAAGTCCACAACTGATCAAACCTTCCACACTTCGGCAGATCCTGGAAAAAACTCAGGAAGTCCACATCGATACCTACCACCTATTCCTCGATTTCAAGGCCGCATACGACAGCATTTATAGAGACGAATTATACAGAGCTATGTCTAGTTTTGGTATACCGCCCAAACTCGTCTGTGCAGGATGACGATGGAGAATTCTCGCTGCACCATCAGGGTCGAAAACGACCTCACCTACACATTCGATACCAAAAAAGGATTTAGGCAAGGCGATGCGCTATCATGTGACTTTTTTAATTTGATTCTTGAGAGCCAACACCAGAGGCACAATCATCCCAAAATCGGTGCAACTACTAGCATACGCCGACAATATTGACATCATAGCTCGGTCTCAACGTGATGTCATAGCCACGTTTGCTAGTATGTGGAAGGAAGCGGCAAAAATGGGTTTAGCAGGGTAAGGCAATGTATAAGCTGTCAACACGAAAAGACACACAATATTGAAGATTTGGACAGAACGTTACCATTGACAGATAAAACTTTGAGATAGTACGAGACTTTGTCTACCTCGGCTCCGATATCAACTCTGACAACAACATCTCGGCAAAAATTTAACGAAGAATTACTCTTGCCAACCGCTGTTTCTTCGGGCTAAGAAGGCTATTCAGTAGTAAAAACCTTCACTCAATCTACTAAGGAGATCCTATACAAGATCCTGATCATCCCAGTCTTGCTCTACGGCGCTGAGGCATGGACCGTATTAAAATCGGATGAAGAAATCTTTGGTCGATTCGAGAGGAAAATTCTTCGGTCCCGTTTCGTTGACGGGCTATGGAGACAAAGATTCAACCAGGAACTATACGAGCTGTACAGCGACTTACCCCTGGTCAAAAAAAAAAACTCCGCATTGGACGTTTAAGATGGCTAGGACATGTCGGACATGCGAATGAACACCATTTTCCAGCCAGAAGTCGGACGCAGTAGAGGAAGGCCTCGCCTGAAGTGACGCGCACAAGTAGAAACCGACCTCAACCAACTTGTAGTGTGCAACTGGATGCAGTTAGATAAGGACCGGGCTAATTGGAGAGACATGTCGGTTGAGGCCCAGGTTCATTCCGGACTGTAGCGCCACTTAGTTCAATTCATACGTTTCCCTGCAAGTTCCGGAAGGAACAACGCCCAAAATCAATGAAAAGCCTATTCATGTTCCACTACTACAATCGCCGACGGTGGAATACGAACAGTTGGTCGATGAAGCGCTAGACCACACTTCAAAAAACATCCGTTTGTCTGAAAAACCCGGAAATGATTAAAGAAGCCTTCAAGGCGTCGACCCACTATGAGGTGGGAGCACTGATGACTCTGCGACACATTCGACCGTTGTATAGGGACCGTATCTAGGGATCAGTGGAGTGCAACGAGAAAAGTGTCCAGGAAATCATTGATCTACAAGGTGATGCAATACCGGGTGAGTGTTTGGTGCAGATACTGCAAAGCGTCAAACCAGAGTGCAGTGCGGTAGTTGCTAATTCTCGATCCTCGCGCATTATATTTCCAAAGAAAAAATAAGGACTTCTACGGCGGTGTTTATCGCCTATCTGCAGGGCAAGCCGAAACCTCGTAATCCGGCGCTTGATTCGAAGAGTGTATTGCGGGCGGTGGTCAAGTATTTGGGATCCAAGTCACGCTTTGGGGTCACATCAACGAGCCTCACTCAGTAACCAATGCTCTGCATAGGTTTTGAAAAAGTTCCCAAAGCCTATATCACCGTTGGATTGGTGCTTCCTGCACAATTTCTTTCATTTGAATTTCGAAGCTCCAAATTATTGCATTTTGACCGCTCGGGGACTCGGGGACGGCACGCCGATTGTTGGTGAATTTCCTCACCGAATTTGAGCCGATTTTGCGCCGAGTAGCGTCGAAAAGGATCTGAATTTCGAAGCTCCAAATTATTGCATTTCGACCGCTTAGAAGTTATACATTCGGGCTCGGCACGACGATTGTTGGTGAATTTCCTCACCGAATTTGAGCCGAGTTTGAGCAGAGTTGCTTCCAAAAGGATCTGCTGCTGCTGATCAATTCGTTGGCCAAAATCGCCAATGGCGTTATTTTACAGATCATAGAATTTCACCGAGAAGATTTGCCGTCTATTACTTCAAGGAATCCCAGCTCAAAGGCTTTGTGGAAGGTAAGTGGAAGAAAGGCATTCAAATCCCAGCTCAATTGTGATACCCCCAGGGTACTCGACATGTTACCGCTGATAATCGAAGGGCATATGGAATCCATGGACATTGATTCAAGGGTAATACGCAATCGATTACAACGGCTTACCAAATCATTGAATTGGTTGGTTCAGCTTTTTGAAAAGGTACACCGAAGTGGTACCGACCGACGCTATATCCAAACTTTTTAGACGGGCTAACACCACCATATTGTTGGCGGGAGAAACCAACCAGCAAGCTGCAGAAGGCCACGATTATCCGTTAATATTTGGTTCCATACAATTCGAAACTTCCAAACCAGCTCAAGTGGTTAAATCCCAACATTGACGCATATCCCGGGAAGTGCCAAGAACAAAGCTTCCTTTTTCGACATTTCAGCTAGACCAAGCGCTTTGGCATACGCGATGGCTTGTTCTTTAAAACGGAGGTTCGTTCTTCCTTGCCTTCTGGATGCTGTGATTCGAAGATCCTCTTACCTGTAACATTATTTGACGTTTGTTCTAGTCGGTGGACAGATGCTTGTTTGTTTGTTGATAGCGTGCACCTAGTCTTGTCTTATTTTACTTCAAGGCCAACGGATTTCGCCTGTTCTTCAATCGCCGTGAACGCTTTTATCACGGCACGCTGAGAGCAACCGATGATGTCAATATCGTCTGCATAGCCCAGCAGCAGGACGGACCTGTTGAAAATAGTGCCTTCCGTGTTGACACCTGCCCTGCGGGATTGAAGAAGTTACATGATAGTGCGTCTCCTTGCTTAAATCCGGTGCATGTTTGGAACAGTTCGGGGGAACTTCTTCCAAACTGCACTTTGCAGCGCGTGTTTTCTAACGTCGCGCGACACATCTGAATCAGTTTTGACGGGATTCCAAATTCGGCCAATCGCCATATAGAGCTCCTGACGATGTATGCTATCGATAGTTCTTGTAAGACATAGGATCGCCTTTTTTGTAGATGGGGCATATGGAGCTGAAAATCCAGTCATCGGGCATGTTTTCTTCCACCCATACTTGGTTGATGATTCGGTGCATGCTCCCTACCAAAACATCTCTAACGTATTTAAAAAGCTCCTCTGGTAAACCATCAGAACTTGTGGCCTTGTTGTTTTTAAGCTTTTTTATAGCTAGAGCAACTTCTTCTATACTAGGTGGGGGAACTAGTTCTTCATTGTCTGGACGTGGGTTCCCTTCTTGCCCTATCACTCTCTCTACATGATGCCCATTTAGCAGCTGTTGGAAATGCTGCTTAAACACACCCACTATTCCCTGCGCTTCGATGACTAGGTTTCCTTCGCTATCCTTTGTATACAGGAGAGTATAGTCTCAAGTCTTGAGGCCATCTACCAGATCGTTAACGACCCAAGGTTCCTGGATCAACTTCTCCGTGGGTTGTTAGACGGAGAAGAAGTGAGGCCGAAGCCGTTTTAAGTGGTGGAGATTAATCTGTGTTAATCGCAGCATTTTTGCTACTATCAGATCTCTCCACCACTGTGGTATTCGTGTCCTCCAAGTCCGAGGATGCCAAAAGGTCATCCTCCATCAGGGAATCACTATTTAATTCTTTTGTCTCCATCCACGTGGTGTTTAACCTGTTGAAAGACAGAGTATTGTCATCAGCTTCCCTCTCTGGTTTTGATGAAGCTGATGCCGATCAATCTGGCAGGTATGGAAGACTGTTACAAGTTTCCTTTTTCGGTGTTGCTGAGTCAGAACCATTTTCCAGAAAAGGAAAACTTGGATCTAGAGTATGTTTGACAACTTTGTGAAATGGTCAAGATTATATATCTGACATAGGGACCTCCGTGCATTTGATGCATTTGATCCAAACGGGATCAAGCAAATCCACCAAGGAAAGATTGTTGAAATCCTGGTAACTCGCATGAGGGGCCTCTAAGGAGCTCTGCGTATGGGATGAGTTATTCAAATTTTGGGAAATTTAGCTATTCAACGCCATCACTCCTTGATTATGCACCTAAGGAACAAGCAAGGGACTCATTTACTTCACTGGTTGTTTGTGAAAGGTCTCTGCCTGAGACACTGCAGCCTTCCATCCTCTACGATACCTGGCTCGCAGCTTCCAGTTGTCTAGACCAAGCGCTCTGGCAACTACGATGGCTTGGTCTTTGAAACGGAGGTTGCGTGCTGGTTGTCGAGTCCTTGCTGGATGCTGGTTCCGGCTTTCTGCTCGTCGGAGGGCGTAGGCCCTTGACTCGAACACGTCACAAATTCATGCCAGTCTTATGGCTATCGATGACTAAGCCTGCGAGAAAATTCACCTTGCCCACCCTACCTTTATCTTCTTACTCGCCTTGACGATCCCTTTCCGTGGCATTCTCTCATTTAATCCTTTATTTCACTTCACTTTTTTACACCCTTCTTCTCATCCTCATTAACCCAGTTCCTTGCCTTCTCGAACCTATGGGTTGGGATTCGAAGATCCTCTTAGCAGGAGCGTTTTTGTCCATTCGTTAGATGTGGCCGAGCCAATGAAGTCGACGTGTTTTGGCTTTATGGACCACATCCACATCTTGGTACAGCTTATAGTGATCGCGGTTGTATCTTCTCTTCCATTCCATTCTTTCGAAGGAGCCCAGTATCAGCTCTCCCTTCTTGCACTCGTCCAGCACTCGGCACCATAAAGCAGAACTGGCAGGATAAGGGTTTTGTAGAGCACACATTTTGTCCTTCGAGTTAGGAGTTCTGAACCCAATTCTTGGACGGATCTCCACTAGGGTGTCATTCGTGGAGTTTATGTTAACTCCTAGGTAGGTGAACTCCTTAACTACCTCGAAATGATTTCGCCTGTTCTTCAATCGCCGTGAACGCCTTTATCACGGTACGTTGGGAGCGACTAATGATGTCAATATCATCCGAATAGCCCAGCAGCTGGACGGACCTGTTGAAAATAGTGTCTTCCGTGTTGAAACCTGCCCTGAGCACTATCTGCTCCAGTACGAGATTGAAGAAGTCACATGATAGTGCGTCCCTTGCTGAAATCCGGTGGATGTTTGGAACAGTTCGGGGGAGCTTCTTCCAAACTGCACGTTGCAGAGCGTGTTATCCAGCGTCACGCGACACAACTGAATCAGTTTTGACGGGATTATGCATTCGGCCAATCGCCATATAGAGCTCCTGACGATGTTTGCGATGTTTCATATGCGGCTTTCAAGTCGATGAATAGGTGGTCAGTTTCAACTTGAAATTCGTTGGTCTTTTCCAGGATTTGCCTCAGCGTGAAAATTTGGTCTAAGGTCGATCTGCTGGGCCGGAAGCCACACTGGTACGTGCCGATTAGTGTGTTGCAGAACGGTTTTAGACGTTGACACAGTACGTTGGATAGGATCTTGTATGCGACATTAAGCAGGTATATGCCTCGATAGTTCTTGCAAGACATAGGATCGCCTTTTTTGTAGATGGAGTATATGGAGCTGATAGTCCAGTCATCGGGCATGTTTTCTTCCACCTATACTTGGTTTATGATTCTGTGCATGATCCCTACCAAAGCATCACCACCGTATTTAAAAAGCTCTGCTGGTAAACCATCAGAGGCTGCGGCCTTGTTGTTCTTTAGCTTTTTTATAGCTAGCCCAACTTCTTCTATACTAGGTGGTGGGACTAGTTCTTCATTGACTGGACGTGGGTTCTCTTCTTGCCCTATCACTCTCTCTACATGATGTCCATTTAGCAGCTGGCTTGGCCTTTTTATAAAACCTCCGGATGTTGTTACGATCGTACGACTCTTCTCTCAATGAGCTAGGACGCTGAGTAAGACCTCTTCCTTCAGGGTTTTCTTTTCCTCATTTTCCTGTCTCATACTCTTCTCGCGCTTCTTATCAGCTGACTGCTGATGTGCTCAACAAACAAAAACCCACATAATCCTTAAAACCCGTTAACGATTCTTCTCTTTCTGGGTCCCCGTGTGGACATTAAAAAAGGACAAATTTTTTTGAAGGATCCCTCGGCATTGATAAACAATGTTTCCATTAACCGTGTTCTATGATCTAAAAACCATCAATGGTTTCTAAATATATCACACCAGGACCATAAAGTATTTTCTCCCTATTTTGCTAGGCAACTATTCCCTATAACGGTTAATGAACATTATTACATGTAAACGTTGCCACGAAGAAATCCTCCAGACCTTTCTCTTCCACCATCGCATCGACCTAAGCAAAATCAAACAAAAATCCATTTTCCCTATAGAATCCTTATGAACTAGCAAACCCCGAAAAGGCAATGCAATATTCCCCCCCACCGAAGAATAAAAACAAAACACAAATATTCTCTCATATAACACCCACACGTGTCCTTTTTGCGTTATTCATTCAAAAACATAAAATAAATCAAAACCACAGGATGTCTGCCTCAATTCAATTTGCAATAACAAAGGAAATACCGTTTATAAGGATGGAAAACTGTTGTTCGTTATGCGTTATCAAAACACCCGAGCACACACACTAACTCACACATATACACCCCCAAATATCATATTCACTTGACTGAACAAATTGAGCATTTATCGTGCTAAAAGTCACACAATCCTTAGAATCAGCTCCATCAGGAGGTTTGTTTTTTTTTTTCTGTATGGGTGGGGGCATTATTCCTGTGACAGATGATGCCAGGGGGAGGTAGGTGAGGTAATTGTTATTATTACACCCCCAAATGGTAAGTACTGCTTCGTGTGACCGTGACAGGATAATCGGAGAAGGAGAGTCAAACTTGTGTGTACGCATCGATTATCGCCTTGCAATATAGCATTCACAATCGACACCACACTCGCTGAACACAGTTCCTTCGATTGGGAATGGGTAGGGGTAATGGCATTTAATCCGACCTTGTCCTTGCTATGACCTTTTTACTTGTGTGAACGTACGGCATCATCATCATCATCATTGGTGTGTGTCTTTCGGGCTCCATAATGTCGGATCGGGAAAGGTCCTTTGGGGGCGATGCGAATTGGTCGTTAACTTAAGACAGAGTACTCTGCCATGCCACCGCATATAGTATCTCATATGTGTGTCCTTGGGTAATGCCCCAAAGAAAATTATCATCACCATCGTCATCATCATCGTTGTCGTTGTTGTATTGCCTCATTGTCCATGTCCATGTAGAAGTGGATTTGTTTCATTGTCGCCATTTGGCAAAAAGGACGATTGCTTTATGTTCTCGAGTCTTGTATCCTTTTTATTTTATAAGGGCATCCATAAAGTGTTGTACACTTACAAAGCAATTCACATTAGTCGCTGCGATATTTGTGTGGTGGCAAAGGATGCGTCGTTCATGAGATGAATCAAGATGAAGTCCTTCTTCTGACTTAATCAGCTGTAGGGCGTATACGTATTATTAAATTAGAAAGGCACTACCTCTGTGTGTGTGTGTGTATTTGTTCGTATCTAGAAATAGAAATTCCTTTAACAACTGATTAGGACGTTTTAATGATCGAGAGTGACAAAGGCTTCTCCTGTAGGAGGTGGAGGGTGGTTTTGATGGGTTTTCCGTGTTCAGTTTTGGCACGTGCACAGGGAGGGAGTGGAGTTCCCCCCTCTCATTCACAATTCAATTGAAAGAACGAATTTAATTAAGCGACATCATACATGCATGCAAATTAACTTGTCTCATCTGAAAGGTTTAAAGGTTAAGGGGAAATTTAATTTTGAATTTTAGAGCCTGTGATGGGTTTGGGACGGTGGTATGATTGTCCTGTGACAGGATGACTGATTTCGAGAAAGGCTACAACATTTGAACTTTTCTCTCTGACAAATGGATACACTTTCACTGATATAGAACAAAAGGAGAAACGAACACAAGGACAAGGATATCCGGGGTGACACTTGACATTAACAAGACGATGGCATCCTGTTGACGATTGCAGTTAAGATCAAGCTGTTGGATTTGTTACAGTGGTATAGGAAGTCATTGTTCTTCTGAAACTTGAGAGCTTTTGCAGATTGTTTTGGTTTCTATTTTTCATAACGATGGAATTTACATAGCCATCCTGGGAATTTTTAGAATTTAAACTTTGCTCTGTAGTGTTGGGTAGGGTAGGTTTTTTTGAAGCACTCATTACATAAAAACCAAAGTGGTACAATGTCCCTTTTCAAGTGAGTCGTTGTCAGTTTTTAAACCATAACCATGTTGGCAGCCAAGTTTAACTAGTTGTCAATGGCTACAACACATCCTTAAACGTCGTTCTCAAAGTAATATGGACCGATGACGCCGCCAGCCCAAAATCCACACCAAACCGTGAATTTTGCGGGATGGCATTGGACGGACTTGGATCTCATGACGATTGGTATCGTTCCAAAATTCGACAATTTCGTCAATAAAGCAGCTTCTGTACGTACAAAGGTATTTTGAGACTGCAAACCCATTTGGAAGTCATCATCATGTTGATAGCAGTGAAAGCCATGCACCCCAGATAGAATCATTGTTCACAATGATTAGATACCAGATCTGAGGAGTCCAGAAGTGAAGTTAATGTTGAGTTCGTGAAAAAGCATCCACCTACCTGTGTAACGGTCAAATTGACCGCAACAAGGCTCACTCTCTTATCCCCTTAAAGATTCTTTCGTTCCCATACCAAACGTGCGACAGAAGTCCACGGGAAAACGCCGTCATCGAAGCCCAAAGAACGTGGGAGACTTCTAAACAGCATCGGACAGAAGCGGTCCGAAAAGTTCGATGGGTGAAGGAGGACGATCCATCGTCGACCCCAATACGATAATGACAGGTGGGGGATGACGATCACTGCAGCCTACACCCCAACGAATCGTTTAGGCCTCCGCATTATTGGTGCAAACGCAAAAAAGTACAATGGCATGGAGTAGACGTTCTCCCATTTCCAACGAGGGAGCAACGGAGGAGCAGCAGAGACGTGGGGCGGACGACCCAAAAGACACCTCTCCAACAAAGTCGCAACATAGGAAGTTCGATGGCTAAGAGAAGACGATCTCTTCCCCCAACGCTAGAGCAACGGAGGAGCAACAGAGGTGTTTAGGCGGATGGCCTTGCTAAAACACACTCAAGAATACAAAACGAACACACATGGACACCAAAGACATGGGAAATCATGTCCAAAGACAGTCCAAAGACAACTGTCAAGGTGTCCAAAGGCAGCTGTCATACTTACTGTCATATTGTCAGAGAGCCGTCAAACCGGCCAACTGTCAAAAGGGACGACGACAGGTGTCCCAAACACCAGAGACACCACAGAAACAAAGGCCATGAGCCCAAAGAAAAAAAAATAACTTAAACATGACACCCGAATGGGAATCCCTGGCCAGTTCATCTTTCTTTGCGCTGCCCTCCTTCCTCCTCTCTGACCTTCAATCACCATCATCGTAGTTCGGGTAGCTCGGTTTCCGATTGTTTGATTGACAGAAAATAGTTGTCCAGGATTGTTAAAATCAAATTGGAAAGAGCAAGTGTGAGGTGTCTGGCAGCGAAAGGACGCGTTGGGGAAATACCTGACGTTGATGCGCTAAAAGACCAGTCACGTGTGAACGCGGGTATCTCGAAACTAGTAACCGCGAACGCACTTTCCACCCAAAGGGCAGTAAGTGTGAGAAGTCGCAGTGGGCTTACGAGTGGGGAGTACTAAGTGTGAATGTATGTGTGTGAACGAAAAAACGGGAACGATTCTGGACAACGGAATCGTTGTAACAAAGAGAATCAAAAAAAAATAAATAAAACAAATTTTTGGCGCAACAGGCTCGTTAGTACCCAGGGCCTAGCTTTCTCACAACCATTCATGTCTGCGTGTGTACTTCTTGCACGATGGCGGGACCTCCTGTTTTTTCATACTTGGAGAATGTTCGGGATGTTCTCCCAGTATGAATTATATTTTTATAGCTGATTTGGGGATTCTTTTGGATTCGCGGTACAAGGCAGATAAAACCGCAATCCAGGAGATACGATGGATAGGATCAGGTATAATGAAGAGAAAAAATTGCGACATTTATTGCAGCTGCAACAAAAGATTGCATGTATTAGAATGCGGATTCGTCGTAGGACAAAAGTCATTGACTTCAAGCCGATAAGTGATCGCCTTTCTGTGATCCGCATCAAAGCTACGTTCCAAAACAAAAGCCTAATATGTGCACACGCCCCTACCGACAAGGCTGAAGATCCCATCAAGTTGGAGTTTTATGACCTCCTGGATGGAGCGTGCGGAGCCTGTCCGGAGTATGATGTAAAAGTTGTACTCGGGGATTTCAATGCTAAAGTCGGAAAGGAAAATATCTTTGGCAGTTTAGTTGGTAAACACAGAATCCACGAAAAGACAACAGACATCGGCTACCGAATAATCGATTTTGCAGCTCGTAATACAGTGATAAGTAGCACTAGGTTCCCAAGGCTAAGGATCCACACAGCAACCTGGCGCTCTCCAGACGGTCAAACCGCCAACCAAATCGACCATGTGCTAATCGATGCGAGGCACGCATCCAACACCCTTGACGTGCATACATTCTGAGGGGCAAACGTCGACTCTGACCATTTTCTTGTCGCGGCTAAATTCAGAGCTCGACTGTCCAACGAGAAGTAGCTGCGAACTGCCGAGAAGAAGAAGTTTGACGTTGGACGGCACACCTGGAGTAGCCAGAGCCTACAGTGAGCGCCTGAGTTGGAAACTCTACTCTGTGCACTCACCTACCACAGACGTCAAGAATCAGTGGTGCCAGTATCGCGACATCGTCTAGGAGGTAGCCGGAACCACTGTAGGGTACCAGCCATTATTGAGAATGAGCCCGTGGTATGCGTCTAGAAGAAAAAGGTGACAGAAGATGCACACAAAAAAGCGCTGCAGCGCAAAACAAGGGCAGCGAGAGAAGAGTATCGAGCCAGGAGAAGGGAAGAAAAGAAGAGCTTACGCAGCCTTCCTCCAACATCCGGAGATTTTATAAAAAAGCAAAGCAACTGGCTGCTGGCTACAAAACCGGAACGCATGCTCTTCGAGACAGCGAAGGAAACCTAGTCACCGAAGCGCAGGGAATAGTAGATGTGTTTAAGCAGCATTTCCAGCAGCATGTAGAGAGAGCGATAGGGCAAGAAGATAACCCACGTGCAGTCAATGAAGAACTGGTTCCACCACCTAGTATAGAAGAAGTGGGCCTAGCTATAAAAAAGCTTAAGCACAACAAGGCCGAAGGTTCTGATGGCTTAACACTGATGTTATGGTAGGGAGCATGCACCGAATCATCAACCAACTATGGGTGGAAAAAACATGCCCGATGACTGGACCATCAGCTCCATATACTCCATCTACAAAAAAGGCGATTCTATGTCTTGCAAGAACTATCGAGGCATATCCAACGTACTGTGTGAACGTCTAAAACCGCTCTGCAACACACTAATCGGCACGTACCAGTTTGGCTTCCGGCCCGGCAGATCGACTATAGACCAAATTTTCACGCAGAGGAAAATCCTGGAAAAGACCAACGAATTTCAAGTCGAAACTCACCACCTATTCATCGACTTCAAAGCCGCATATGATAGCATACATCGTCAGGAGCTCTATATGGCAATGGCCGAATTCGGAATCCCGGCAAAATTGATTCAGCTGTGTCGCTGCAACGTGCAGTTTAAGTAGCTCCTCCGAACTACTCCAAACATGCACCGGATTTCGGCAAGGAGAACCTCTATCATGTGACTTCTTCAATATCGCACTGGAGCAGATAGTGCTGTTGTTAACACAGGAGGCAATTTTTTCAACAGGTCCGTCCAGCGGCTGGGCTATGCGGACGATGTTGACATCATCGGTCGTTCCCAACGTGCCGTGATAAAAGCGTTCACGGCGATTAAAGAACAGGCGAAATCCATTGGTCTTGATGTAAATGAGGACAAGACTCAGTACATGCTATCAACAAACAAACAAGCATCTATCCACCCACTAGGACAAAACGTCACTATTGATAGCAACAATCTCGAGGTAGGTAAGGAGTTCACCTACCTCGGAGTAAACATAGCCTCCACGAAAGACACCCTAGTGGAGATCCGGCGAACAATTACCCTAGGTAACCGTTTCTACTTCGGTTTGGCGAAACAACTGGGTTCAAAACTCCTTACTCGAAGGACGAAATGTGTGCTCTACAAAGCCCTTCTCCTGCCAGTTCTGCTTTATGGTGACGAGTGCTGGACGATAAGCAAGAAGGGAGAGCTGATACTGGGCTCCTTCAAAAGAAAAATAATTCGGCGGATTCTTGGGCCAGTGCACGAGGAGGGCTAATGGAGGAGAAGATACAACCGCGAACCTTATGAGCTGTACCAAGATGTGGATGTAGTCCAAGAAGACAAACACGTCGACTACATTAGCTCGGCCACATCGAGAGAATGGACAATAATGCTCCAGCTATAAGGATCTTCGAATCCCAGCCCCCAGGTTCGACAAGGCAAGGAAGACCGAACCTCCGTTTCAAAGACCAAGCCATTGCGGATGCCAGAGCGCTTGGTCTAGACAACTGGAAGCAGCGAGCCAGGGATCGTAGAGGATGGAAGGCTGCAGTGTCTCAGGCAGAGACTCTTCACTGGTCGGGAGCCCGATAAATAAGTAAGTTGCAGAGCTGTATTGAGCTGGATAAAAGCTATCGAGGCAAACAGGAATCTCCTTTTTAAGTTCTGCGTACAATTTATTATAAAGGGTCCGCCAAATAACTTTTCCTTCCGGTTAATAATGGGAAATAATTTCATTCAAATGGCTGCCTCGGCGGGCCATGCAGCAGCCTACACGATCGGTCCAATTTTTAAGCAAATTATCGATTGTGTGCAGCTGTATTTCACCAATGGCTTCACGAATATTGTCCTTTAAATCGTCAATTGTCTCTGGCTTGTCATCGTAACACTTATCTTTGACGGCACCCCACAAAAAATAGTCCAACGGTGTCAAATCGCAGCTCCGAGGTGGCCAAACGACATCAGCTCTGCGGCTGATAATGCGATCTTAAAAAAAAGGGCGCAAAACATCGAGTGTAGCTTCGGCTGTGTGGCTCGTAGCGCCGTCGTGATGAAACCAAATGTTGCCATTTGTTGCCATGTTGCCATGTTATCCCTCTTCAATTTTTGTGAACAAAAATTCGTTCAACATGGCCCGATAACGATCGCCATTGACTGTAACGACCACTCCTTGCTCATTTTCGAAGAAAAATGGCCCAATTATGCCTCTGGACCAATATCCGCACCAAACGGTGACTCGTTTTGGTTGTATCGGCTTTTCAATGTATACGTGCGGGTTTACTGTGCCCCAAATGCGACAATTTTGCTTATTTACATACCCGCCAAGATCAAAATGAGCTTCATCTGAAAAGATGATTTTTGGCAAAATCGGCATCTTCTCTAAGTCGATCGCAGGCCCACTTAGCGAAGCGAAAACGCATTGGATGGTCAGTTGGCTTCAACTCCAAAGGTACAAAGGATAGCATGTGTGGGCGCTACTGGCGCAATGAGAACCACACCAACAGCGGGACTGGAAACCATCCTTAACCTGCTACCGCTAGATCTTTACATGCAAGAATCTGCAGCCAAAAGTGCTCTAAGAATCAGCCAGCTCAACTGCTGGAAATCGAACTCAGGAGGACATGCCCAAATTCTACACAGATATCTGGGCTCAGCTGTATCCTCTGACTACATGCTGCCTCATCATGACTTTCAAAGACCATTCTCCTGCATCCTTCCAAGCAGAGAGGAGTGGGAGAGGAACGAATTGGGCCCCGAAACCATATCCATCTACACTGATGGTTCAAAAATGGATGTAGGCGTTGGAGCACAGCAGTGTCTTCCAAGCCGAAATATTGGCAGTAGCAGAGACAGCCAAAGCGACCTCAATGCTGGCGATACCACCAGATGATATTATTGACAGTCAGGCTGCAAAAAAAGAAATAAAATCTCGGCTTGTGAAACGTTGTCGTGAAGAGCTAAAGGTTCTTGGCGTCCAACATAATGTTAAGCTCTGCTGGGTCCCCGGACACAGAGGCATACAGGGCAATGAAATTGCTGACGACAGTGAATGAACCAACCACACAAGTGGACCCCCAACGGGCATCAAAATGGGTCTATATTGACCTGAGTGCGATGAGGGAAGATACACACCGTCTGCCTCATCAACCCACCAACCTAACCTAACCTGGCTTCAACTCCTGAACCAATTGGACTTTGTATGGCGTCATACCAAGGTCTTTATGCAAAATTCGTCTCAATGATGTCTCCGAAAAGTTCAATTGTTGAGAACGACGGTGAATTGATGTTGATGGCGCTTCACGCACACTTTCTGCCACAGCAGCAATATTCTCGGGTGTACGCACTGTTTTTGGCTTTTCACGCTTTGGTTTATCGAAGAGGATGCCAGTTTCTTTCACTTTTTTCACAAGATAACGAACATACGGAGCTGACGGTGCTTCTCTTCTTCCAAAATCCGTACGCAATTTTCGCACACATTCTGCAACATTACCATGATTTTGAAAGTAATGTCGCAATATTTCCCAGCGTTGTTCAAGCGTATACATAACCATATTCGTTCAGCGGAAGGATAAAACTAATTATCTGTCAAATCAGACATGAGCTAAGTGTTACCATTCACGAAATAAGCACTAGTTGAAAAAAAACGTTAGATGGCGGACCCGTTATATGCTTCTTAAATCCAAATTATTAAGATACTTTTTTGCATTTTAATCTAAAATTGTTTTTACATAAAACTTTGTTTAATAAGCATCTAGATATCCAAGGTTTTAGTCTTTTTGCAAATAGATTGCGTTTAAGTTCACAAAAATCAATTTTTATTCTTTTTATACCCTATCCCATAGGGGTATATTAGTTTTGATACAAAGTTTGCACCATAGAGAAATAATTTAGCTACATATACCTCAAAGTATATGGATCGACTCAGAATCGATAGCTGGGTCGATTTAGCCATGTCTGTCCGTCCGTACGTCACCAATTTTTGGGCCTTAAATTTTGAGCTAGAATGATGAAATTTGGTGTTTTTTGTTGCTCCCAGCAGAACAAGTGTAAAAATTTTTGAAATCCGCCCACAGCCACGCCCCGTTTTCAGAAAAACGTAGTCATTGGCCAAACCTTAAGGAATTTAAAAAAAAATGTCTGAGAAGCATAGTTAGACAATCGTAATATCTATATTTCGATCATATCAAGTTTTTTGCCACGCCCACTTTTTGAGGGCGTTTTTAAAAATTTTTCCGAAAATTACGTGGCGTCCAAAAATGCATTGTTCACTTGGAAGCAAAAACGATACAAGTTTGAACACAGCCCGCCAGCATCTCGTAGTCCACCCACGAGAAGTTGCGAATCTTCGGGTGAGTGATCTGTGGTTGACAGTTCACTCAGGAAATTTCGTAACACCAGTTTGACTTCTTAAACTGAGTCACTTGCTATTTCCACACAGTCACACCAGAAACCAATCCCCTCGATAGTAGATAACCTTGATCGACACTTCAAGATCACAAGTATCATCTAGCAGAAAAGTCTCCAGCAACACCTCACAATGAAACATGAAACCCTATGCGCACCTGTTTAAGCTGCACTTACTCATATCTCACAACCTATTCATATGACAAACTTCCCTCGATTGAAACGCGTGAACAAACAACCAACCTACCGACAATTAGACATAACAAATTCGTCATTCGTAATCTCAGCACCTTGTCGAATGCACAACCTATGCGCATGCACCTTGTACAGAATAGCATGTGTACCTGCTTAGTTTGCTATTCCCCACACGAAGTCAGTGTACGGGTACGCGTTAATGAAAAACGCAGATTCCTCAGAAAGAGCATCTCGCGATATTTTTTTTTTTTTTTTCGTCACATAAGCCACCCAAGTCAGGCACGTACATACATAAATTGCTGACAATTAAAACCTAGACCGGCACACTGATTTAAAAGTCACACCCGACTAAAGATACAAAAAAAAAAAGAAATAAATCGACGGATTTAATTGACTTCATTCATTCGCACTCCGCCTCGATCCATCTCAATTAAGCAGAAAACACTTCTCTGGTATGTTGGCCACGTACGTACGTCCCAGTATCCAGCTGCGGCACTTTCCATTTGGAAAAACTCCGATTACGCGAGTTTACTCTCCTTCTCCGGTTGAAATGCGAAATCGCGTATTCGTGTTCCTTTTTTTCAATTTTATTCCTCGATGACATTTTGATAGTTTGATACCCGTTATGAGCGATGAACTTCATCGTTACGACTGCAATTACAATCGCATTACTGTCAAATTATCGACTCGTGGAATCCTCAATCAAATGCAAAACAAACAGAAAAAGAAAAAAAAACTCGGAGCTCGAAAGTCGTATTCCTTGCCTTATCCATTGCGAATGAAAGAGTGCGCATTTATCATGGCCGAAGACCGACTATGCCCTACCTATGGATTGGGAGCCATAATCATCATCATTATCGACGAGTGGATCCTTCGCATCATGAATCAAATCCTGTTGTTTGAATAATTCTAGTTGTTGGCTTTTCATAATTCGAAAGGACTGTGGGGTCTGAAAGGGGCTTGGGAATGGAAACGTTTGCGGAGGAATGGCTTTCTATTGCAGAAAGGTTGATGTTTAGTTAAACTACCAGGGGAAGATCGCTTTTAGACCGGTGCTTCACTAACTGACTTTAGTTTTGCAGTTTAATTTGGTTGAGGTTGGTTTGTAAAGGTTCATCCAATCTTTGACAGTTGGCTGTCATTTCTTCAGTCTGTTTTGTCAAATCTACATGGAGGGACATAGTATTCAAGCACACGTGCAAAAGATAAAAAAATGTCAAAATGGGCGTTCGTTCGGGCAATGTTCCGTTCGCTTCGCCCATTTTACGGTCGCCATAACCGAGAGGACTTTTCGCAGGGCAGTGGATAAATTTGAGTCCACTGGTTTAGTAAATGAAAACCAACAACTTTACGTCAACGAAACGCAAGATGTCAAAAGCATCGCCGCTGTCCACAAGAGTATGGAGGAGAATCCAAGGCAGTCGATTTCGCGTCGCTCACGCAATAACTCGGCTTTTCGCAGACCACAACTTAACGAATTTCGCGTCGTGACTTGATCCTGCAGCTGTACAAAATTCAACCGACCCAGGAGCTGAGCTAAACGAACATAGACAACGATGTGTGTTTGCTGATTTGGCTCTGGGGCAGTTGGAAACTGACTCTTATCACCTTCAGCGATGAGGCTCATTTTTGGATGAATGGAAAGCAAATTGAGCTCTGATTGGAACTGATTTACGTTTCGGAAATGGTTCTGAACGTATACCTCGATAGGGGTGAAAGTGTTGCTTTATTTCAAGTAAAAATATCCGCTATACCTCAACTGCTTTATCAAAGATGCGCTTAAACAATGGCAAGTTCAAAACCCTAGAGAAGCAACACCTACATTTGTTGTTTGTTTTCAATTGACTAGGTTCCTGTGGCCAGAGTGATATCCAGGACTCGTTACCAACCGGCATGGTCATGCTTCCAACTGACTACATCACCCCACACTAAGCTTCAAGAAAGGCTTCTGCGTAGGCTTTCCTACCAGAGCTCAGTGGAGGACGAACGAAGTAGTAAGGGATTTCGACACGGTCGTCTTGCTTGCATGCTACTAGGGCGTGGCACTACATAAAGGGAAAATATTGCTATCCTCATAGATAGTCAAGCTCCCATTAAGGCCATCATCTCGGCTACCATATGCTCCAAGCTGGTACAGGAATGCCGGTACGAACTTGCCCACCTGGGCGAAAGCTTCATCCATAAAGTCGGAGTTTCTACACGGTCCGTAGTTGATGTCGCAGTTTTTCATCCTCTTTTTGCCCATCGTATTTCCTGAATGTCAGTAATGTCTGCTTTGTTGCAGCTTAGGGCTTTCGCTTGTTTTTCGACCGCTTCAGGATCACACTTCTCTGGGTTCCAGGGCACAGTAACATTGAAGGAAATGAGCGTGCAGACGAGCTGGCCAGGCAAGGCTCAGCTCTACACGGCTCACTTTCGGTAGGTGCGGTTAAGGGACAAATCCCCTCATAATTCCTGAAAAAGGCTGACTCCAAATGAAGAAGGTTAACAAATTGTGTCATATCGAGGAAGATATGACCTACCTACGACAAGAACAGAACAATCGACTTACTGAATAGAATTACGGCGATAGTCATGAGGCACTGGCCAAGTGGAGACCATGCGGCCAAACTAGAAGTCCCATACAACCCGCAATGCCGCAGTTTCGGGAAAGCAAATAAAAAATAATCCCTCTCCCATTCCATCTGCAAATGTCCGGCACTAGCAACAGTCAGATTGCGTCCATTAGACCAACAATTCCTAGCGACATCTCGGCTAAAAGGATACAAGATCTTATCCGTTTTCTAAACTCCACAGGGTGGATCTAGATTCGGATTGTATTACACCCTCAACAATCATCATATATAAGGTCACACGAGTCGTGGTAACGAAAAGGGACATCAGTGCTACTTGGGTTCATGCTGAACCACCACCTATACCTACCTAGACTCTTGTGAAAGTCTGATAAACGTTCAAGAGCCAATAAACTGACTTACTTAAATGGCGCTACAGTCAGGGATGAACCTGGACTTCAACCAACATGCCTCTCTAAGCAATCCAGTATCTAGCTAACTGGCTTCAGTTGCGCACTTTAACTTGGTTAAGGATGGGTTCTACTATCGTGCGCCACATAAGGCGAAGTTTACTCTACTGCTCCTGCCGCCAGAATGGGTATCGCAGACTCAGGGTATGACGACAACCGAGACGTTGTCAAATTGTACATTAGGAATCGACGTTTATAGAAATAGAAAAGATATGCCCTCTGCCCTGCATGGACCGTTTATGCCTAAGCCATCAACTAAATCGACTCATACATCATCAGACTTCCTAACCCTAGTGCTGAAACTTGGATGGGAAATTGGTCCTCAACGAGCGGCTCATTATTCTCAACCAAAGTCTGACTTATTAAACATTTTTATATTTTCTAAATCCAAAGGCGATCCTTAAGAAGTTTCCCAAACTAACCTGATATCCTATTTATTAAAATAGAGACGACTCTCCAGCTTACTGTCGCAGCTATCCGGCTTTTCTTTGTCAATATCAGATGTCCCATCGTTTAGTCATTGATAACTTTTCAGGAATCTATGGTTTGAATGTAAAAATGAATACCCTTCTTACCAAAACATGTATAAGGCGATTTTGACTCGACAAGCATGTGAAGCCCAGAGTTTATAAGGTGGTAAGATCCAAAACTTTCCACTCGCAAGACTGGTTATCACTTAAGTTCTCATAGATGATGGAAGAAACTTACCTGAAAAGAAAAATTGAAAAAAAATATTACTTTATGAAATATTTAGATTTTTATAAATATATAAAATAACGGTATAAGTTTTGGTTAGGGTAGAATTTGTGCGTTCTGAAACTGAAACGCACTCATGTCTATGCCAGAATAATTGTACTCCGAATTTTGATTGGAATTCTAGAAGAACTGCCACAAAATCCGTTGTAGTGGGAATTTTTATAAGTTCGCTAAAAATTAAAAAAAATAAATTCCATTGGTTTATAACAAAAAGTTATAATTAAACAAAGTTTAAATAAAAATTCAGGTAATATGCAATTAAATGCAAGGCACTGCAAGAATGAATTCCTGGGTATGCTCATTGCTCAGAAAGAGCTTGAAAATAATGTTTTTCTAAAGCGACCGAATAATTTTTGTATCCGTCTGATCGATGCATATAGTTACGCCTGTTTTATTCATCCGCCATTTTTATTATACTCTGTCCCATAGGGGTATTATAAGTTTTGATAAACAGTTTGAAACATAGAAAGTAGCTTGATCTATAGGGCGTTTTTTAAGAGGTTAGAACCTTTTGTGTTCGTATGTGAGAACAAAAAACAGAAAAGGTGCAGACATTACTGCCATCCAGGAAATACCACGGGATGGGCCGGGCAAAAAGAGAATGAAAAACTGTGACATCTACTATAGACCGTGTTATAGTGGGCAGAAACAGCGAATATTCGGATGTGGATTTGTTATAAGTACCAGGCTTAGGCAAGAAGTCTTATGTTTCCAAGACATAAGATAAATCCGCCAACATAAGCCTCATATGCGATCACGCTCCGACGGAGGAAAAAGATGATAAGGACGAACTTCTTGACAAAAACCTATGAGTGACAACCGAAGTACGATGTTAAAATCGTGTTGGGAGACCTTAACGCAAAGGTAGAAAGAGAAGACATCTTAAGCAGTATTGTCGGAATACATAGCCGACACGACAAAACGTCTGGTGACGGACGTTAGCTATTAGTTAGCGAACCAAATGCAACTATAGCCAGCATACGGTTTCCTCACCTCGATATCCATAAGGGGACATGGCGGTCTCCAGATCAACGAACAGTCAACCAACTTCATCACAATGTGATAGACAGGAGGCACGCATCCAGTATTTTGGATGTCCGAACATTCCGAGGGGCTTACATCGACTCGGACCACTACCTTGTTGTAGCCAAGGTAAGGATGCGGATATCCACCACGCCACAAAAAAACCAGAAATACTGTGAAAAAATTTAATGTCGAAAGACTGCAATCGCAAGAAACCGCCAAGACCTTCGCTCAACGTGTATCCCTTAAACTCTCGACTCACAACACACCACCAGCATCGAATGTCGAAGAACAATGGCAACGATGCCAACAAGCCATTAGATCAGCCGTAACTGATGTGCTAGGTTTCTCGCGGCCACCAGCAAGTAACCGCTGGTTTGATGAGGAATGCCGACAGATGCTCGCAGCCAAGAACGAGGCATACAAGGCTAAGCTGCACACCGGCTTTTCAGAAAGAAGAAAAAAGAGCAAGAAAAGTGCGCGATCGAGGATATAGAGAGGTGGCACTCCAGGAACGATGTTCGCAAGTTTTACCAAAGTGTTTAACGTCAAAGCCAAGGATACAAGGCTCGAACAGAATCCTGTCGAGATGAACAAGGAAATATCGTAGTTGCGACACAGTCGATGCTGAGGATGTGGAAGAACCACTTCTGCAGAATATTAAACAGCGATGACGAACAACATTCCGCTGTCAGGCAGAACGATCCATTCAATGTTGGGAACGACAGCGAAAACTGCCAACCACCCGAGCTGAGTGAAGTGAGTATAGCAATATCTAAACTCAAGCTTAAAAAGGCCGCCGGAAATGACGGCCTTCCCTTTGAGCTTTATAAAGCTGGCGAAGATGCTTTATAAAGCTGGCGAAGATGCTTTATAAAGCTGGCGAAGATGACTTAACATCCACCAACTCATAAGCCAAATCTGGCCGGATGAAAGTATGCCTGAAGAATGGAACCTCAGCATCGTTTGCCCGGTCCACAAAAAGGAGACCTCTGAACTGCGCCAATTACAGAGGCATAAGTCTCCTCAACATCGCCTACAAGATCCTATCTGCCGTAATATGTGAACGCCTGCAACCGTTTATCAACCTTATCAGTGTGATTTTAGGCCAGGAAAGTCCACAACCGATCAAATTTTCACACTTCGGCAGATCCTGGAAAAAACTCAAGAAGTCCAAATCGATACCCACCACCTATTCATCGATTTCAAAGCCGCATATGACAGCATTTATAGAGACGAACTGTACAGAGCCATGTCTAGTTTTGGTATACCGCCCAAACTCGTCCGTTTGTGTAGGATGACGATGGAGAATACTCGCTGCACCATCAGGGTTGGAAACGACCTCACCGATACATTCGATACCAAAAAAAGGATTTAGGCAAGGCGATGCGCTGTCATGTGACTTTTTCAATTTGATTCTTGAGAGGATTGTGCAAAACTCCCGAGCCAACACCAGAGGCACAATTTTCCAAAAATCGGTGCAACTACTAGCATACGCCGACGATATTGACATCATTGGTAGGACTCAACGTGATGACACAGCCACGTTTGCTAGTATAGAGAAGGAAGCGGAAAAAATGGGTTTAGCAGTAAATGAGGGTAAGACTAAGTATATGCTGTCAACACGAAATGACACACAACATCGACGAATTGGACAGAACGTCACCATTGACAGATATAACTTTTAGGTAGTACGGGACTTTGTCATCCTCGGCTCCACTATTAACTCTGACAACAACATCTCGTCAGAAATCCAATGAAGAATTACTCTTGCCAATCGCTGTTTCTTCGGGCTAAGAAGGCAATTTAGTAGAAAAGCCCTCACTCGAACTACTAAGGAGATCCTATACAAGACCCTGATCATCCCAGTCTTGCTCTTCGGCGCTGAAGCATGGACCGTATCAAAAGTGGATAAAGAATTCCTTGATCGATTCGAGAGAAAATTCTTCGAAAAATCTTCGGTCCCGTTTGCGCTGACGGGCTATGGAGACGAAGATTCAACCAAGAACCATACCAGCTGTACAGCGACTGGACAGTTAGCTAAGGACAGGGTTAATATGGAGAGGCTCTGAGACGATTCATATAACGGGTGATTTTTTAAGAGGTTTAGAACTTTTTTTTAAAAAAAAAACACAAAAAATTCGAAAAAATGAATGAAATATTTATTTGAATCGATAGTTTGAACCTTGCAATTTAATGTTTAAAGACAATTTCATGCAAATGTTGACCGCGGCTGCGTCTCAGGTAGCCCATCCGCTGAGTCCAATTTTGGCATACTCTTTCACACATATCGGCCGGTATCTCACGAATGAATGCATGGATGTTGGCTTCCAGTGCGTCAATCGAAGCGGGCTTGTCCCTATAGACATTAGCCTTGACATACCCCCACAAAAAATAATCTAATGGTGTCAAATCGCACGATCTAGGCGGCCAATTGACCGGCCCGAAACGTGAAATTAACTGTTCACCAAACTCGCCTCGCAATTGCGCCATTGTTTCGCGTGCTGTGTGGCATGTGGCACCGTCTTGTTGAAACCACATATCATGCAAGTCAAGAACTTCCATTTCGGGCAAAAAAAAGTTTGTTATCATCGCTCGGTAGCGTTCACCATTGACAGTAACGCTGCGATTCGCATCATCTTTGAAGAAATATGGCCCAATAATGCCGCCGGCCCATAAACCGCACCAAACAGTGGCTTTTTCGGGATGCATTGGTAGCTGTTGCAATGCTTCTGGCTGATCTTCACTCCAAATGCGGCAATTTTGCTTATTTACGTACCCATTCAACCAAAAATGAGCCTCATCGCTGAACACAATTTTTCGATAAAAAAGCGGATCCTCGGCCAGCTTTCCAAGAGCCCATTCACCAAAAATTCGGCGTTGTGGTAGGTCGGCTGGCTTTAGTTCTTGCACCAGCTGTATCTTAAAAGGCTTTACGCCCAAATCCTTCCGCAAAATTTTCCACGTAGTGCTGTAACAAAGGCCTAACTGCTGGGAACGGCGCCGAATCGACATTTTGCGGTCTTCTGTCACACTAGCTGATACGGCCGCAATATTTTCTTCACTACGCACAGTACGTAAACGTGTTGGTGGTTTAATGTCCAACAAAGTAAATTTGGTGCGAAATTTGGTCACAATCTTCCGAATAGACTGCTCAGAAGGTCGAGAATGCCGATCATAAAATGGAAGCAGCGCGCGATGAACATTTCGAACCGAGCACGAATTTTGATAGTAAAATTCAATAATTTGCAAGCGTTGTTCATTTGTAAGACGATCCATGGTTAAATTGCAAACCAAACTGAAGCTGTTTGACAGTGACACAAGGTACTAAACACACGTCAGCTGTCAAAACCAGTGTTGCCAAAACCAAACCAGCTAAAAAATCACCCGTTACTTTAAGGTAGTAAAGGGTTTTTCAATAGGGCGACAGGGACAGCAAACGACGCCATATTTCTTGCCGCTCTTTTGACATTTCTCTTCAGTAAGGTTTGCCATTTCATGATGGAAAAATATACGATCCAACAACGAGTCGAAATTATTAAAATTTACTACCGAAATACGGAGTCAGTCTCTGTGACGTCGTTGTGGCGAATTTTGCGAAAAGATCTTGGCCTACATCCTTACAAGATTAAATTGACGCAAGAACTGAAGCCGCTTGGCCACCAGAAGCGTCGTATGTTCGGGAGCAACAACTTGAAAATGATTCGGATTTTCATCGAAAAATCATCTTCAGCGATGAGGCTCATTTCTGGCTGAATGGCATCGTCAATAAACAAAATACGCGGTATTGGTCAGGCAGCAATCCACACGTACTCCATGAGTCATCATTGCATCCCGAAAAAATTACGGTTTGGTGTGGTTTATGGGCCGGCGGCGTCATTGGGCCGTATCTTCCGTGATGATCAAGACCGGCACGTTACTGTGAATGGGAATCGCTACCGTTCAATGATAACCGAATATTTTTGGCCCCTATTGGATGATATGGACTTGGAGGACATGTGGTTCCAACAGAACGGCGCCACAAGCCAAACAGCGAACGTCACAATCAATTCATTGGAAACCAAGTTTGGAGAACGTGTTATCTCATGAAATGGTCCAGTCGCTTGGCCGCCACCGTCGTGCGATTTGACGCCGTTAGACTATTTCCTGTGGGGCTACGTCAAGGCTATGGTCTATGCCAACAAGCCAGCGACGATTGATGAACTTCGTACGAATATCGAACGTGAAATTGCAGCAGTATCGGCCGATTTATGCTTGAAAACCGTCGAAAATTGGGTTCAGCGTCTGGTCTTCTGCAAGCGTGCCCGTGATGGTCATGCAAAAGAAATCGAGTTCCATACATAATGACATCGAACGTACTTTCACAGGAATAAAGAATTTCATTGATATCCAAAACCGTTTTTGTTTTATTTAAAAAAAACTTTTGTAGCGCTCTTATTGAAAAACCCGATAGAAACCGACCTCAACCAGCTTGGAGTTCGCAACTGGAGGCAGTTAACTCTAAGGACAGGGCTAATTGGAGAAGCATTTTGGTTGACGCGCAGGTTCATTCTAGATATATATTAAAGTTTATGGATCGTCTTAGAATCGCTCGATTTAGCCATGTCTGTCCATCATTCCGTCCGTACGTTACCAGTTTTAGAGCCTTAAATTTTGACCTAGATGCAACTTTTTCAGAAAAACGTAGTTTTTGGCGAAACTGTAAATAATTTTTAAAAACTGTCTGAACGAGACATTAAGACAATCTTAATATCTATATTTTGTCTATACCAAGTTCTTAACCACGCCCACTGTTAGGGGCGTTTTCGGTAAAAGTTTATAAAAAAAATGAAATGTGTTCCCTAATTTAAGATAAAAATATCCGCTATACCTCAAATACGAGTGTTTCAAATCAATTCAAAGATGTGCCCTGGGCTCAAAATTACAGTACAAGTGGGTCAATTTTGGCAACAAGCGGCTGTTACGGATCTTCCCCTAGCCAGAAGAGATCTAAGTTCATCTTGATTGGATCGACAGAAGTTTTCGCTGTCGACTACCATGCTGGGGTGTGGTCGATATTGCCTTAAGATAGAATTTGCTAACTTCTCTGGTAGAGTTATAGAACTTTATATCATCGATATCCTTGATAGCGCTCTTTTAGAGAAGCAACACTCAAAATCCTCGATATCCTCGCCGGCATATTTTATTTTTCTAATTTCTGGTTTCATAATCTGCGTGACACAGTGGTTATTGCGTTAGAAAACCTCCTGTTAGAATGATAAACCATGTTATTGCTTTAAATTCAAGCCCTACTATATCAGTCTTCAAAGCTTACCCCTATTCCAAAGTTACGGATCTGATTGGCCGACATCCCTTACCTACATTACTCTACCGACTAGAGACTCTTTGCCTTAGAGACCATCTGCGGTTTCCTGTCGCAGTTTTTGACATTCCTCCTCTCGCCAATATCTTAGAAAATCCCCTAAATAAGATGCTTCCCAATAAGCTGCTTGGATTTGTCTTAAGATTATAGTTTCCGCCAGTCGTGTATGTGTGTTTCCTATGAGCACAAATAATTGGTGCGAGGAAAAACAAAACCAATGAATCCTAACAAGGACACATGGTGCGAAATGTGTGTATTAGCAAATCTTTTTCTTTATGAAAAGCTGGCGTTTAACCAAAATAAACCGTCCTACCTTACTTCTTTTTCGATTGTCCTATTAAAAAAAATTCCGCTGTAAGGTAACCCTTAAAAGATTGATGTTTCTTCCCATCAAACTAAAATGAGCACTACGCACGAAAATATATTCCCCTTCGTGATAAGTGCGACTAATTTAAATGTCACATAAAATCTTTTACAATAGCCGTCCTCAGAAAAGACCCAAAGGCCGTGACAAATCATATTTATGTAGCACACAACATGCCAACCTACTAAAACTCCCATATAACCAAACCCAGCATGGTATTGCCCTAAATCACACGCTTTTTCTTCATGTTTACCAATTACAAAGCACGCGACGTTTATTCCCCGTTATTTTCACATATTAACAGGAAAAAAAACAACAACACCCTCCAACATGCATGTTAAAACCTGACCTCTGAACTTTACAACATTGTAACAAATTTTTAACGCTCTATTATCTCCAAGCTGCGCGACCAGATTGTGCATGCTTATCACCAGCTAGGGTCATGTTCACCAGCCTTGACAGATTACATGAAATTTCAAGGGTCTAAGTGTCACTTAAGCACCAACTTCATTCTAAGATTCTGAAACTATAGAGCTGTAGTCCATTTCGAATGGAACATCTGTTTCGGTCGACAGAATCGTTATCACCCAAAACATCTCATTGAGGAGTGCCCCTCCTGACATACAGCATGATGCCTAAATTAGGCATGCAACACCCAAAAAAAAAATTATAATGGGGTCTCCACTTACACGACAAATCCATTGAACCATTGAACCATTGCACCATGACATCCATTCGCCTTCACTTTTAACGACCACCATCAGATTATCCACTCGGACTGCACTCCTCCTCCTACCTGAGGAGGGTGCATGATTTGCTGTTCGGTCAAACAGCAGATCATCATGAAAGGCGGCGCCGCATCCATCACATCTCGCATTCTCATTGAAAATGCAAATAAATACGCATAGATATTCAGATACTCGTTTAATTCGAATGAAAAATGTATCTGCAGCACCGCACCCGCTCAGATAAACATTCAATCGACCGTTCAGTTGAAAATTTAACTTGCAGTGATATGGACGAGGCGACGGCCAGTGAAGCAGCACCCAGCCAGATGTGTGTAGTAAGTACCACCAACCGAAACCATCCATCCTCGGGTAATCACATGTCAGCATCTTAATGAGGAGTTTCAATGCAACTCGCGCGCTAGTTCACTTCGAGCATTAAGATGGTGCAGGGACATTGAAGTGGGACGTGAGTGCGGGATGCGGGGATGGTGGACTGCTTGCTGATGGGGGGGGGGGGGGGGAAATCAATATTTATTTGGAATTTATAACACAAACCATCCAGAGAAGTAGGTATCTCTTGACAGGGTGAGAGGGGGGCATTTCCATGTGGTTGATGCGGGTGCGGTGAGAGCAGATGTTGGCATGGGTTGGTATTGCACAGTGAGGTCGCAGAGGGAATACGTCAGAACTGGAAAAAATACCACACAGTCGATTTTAGAAGCAAAATGGAACACAAGAATCCTCTTATACAATTTACAACCTCATCGGTTGGTGATCTCCAAATAGTAGAAGAGGGGTGAATTTTGTGATAAAAAAAACCAACATATACCTTCTGGGCCTGATACATTGGAATGATACGAAAATCCCATCGATTTAAACAAGTTGTAGGTGCGTAATTGGACTACTAACCGCAGGTTCTCTGGGTACTCATCCCAATACTTTCAAAACGATAATCGTTGACGATAGTGAAGGAGACTTTCTGCGTACGTAGCGTTTAATTTTTATATTGAGTGTGTGTACATGTATACAAATTGCACAGTACATACCCAGAAGGTCTCCTTTACTATCGTCAACGATTATCGTTTTGAAATTTATGGAATGAGTACCCTGGTTAAAATCCGGAAAGCAGCATCACCCAAGTTTTTGTACACTACCCCAGCTTTTGCGAAAATCTGACAACTATCCAAGAGTAAAGAACAGTCCTGAGAAGCTCCTAAAAATGTGCCATTCCGAGTCGGCATTAAACTGGAGATCCCATTCTTTGTGACAAAAAAATGGCGAAGCTAGGTTTAAGGACATGTATGGGATGGGCCGTTAATGCTAGAAATCAATTTTTTTCTTGTAGATCTACGTCAGCTTACAAAAACATCTTAGATGTAGGTGAGGAGAATGCATCACGCTTGCCGAATGATGTTGATCCTGCTCACTCATCACACATCATGTTGGTTGAGGACCTAGGTTATAGCTCCACATCTCATATAATGGGCTATCTCTCATGGACGTGGACGACCCTGCTAAACGAAAAAAGGACAACGACGTTCGTATCTGCACCTGGAATGTGAGAACATTAAACAGGAGAGGTGCAGGCGAACAACTAGCGGAAGCCCTAAACTGCTACAAAGCAGACATTACTGCCATCCAGGAAATACGATGGGATGGGCCGGGCAAAAAGAGGATGAAAAACTATGACATCTACTATGGACCGTGTTATAGTGAGCAGAAACAGCGACTATTCGGATGCGGATTTGTTATCAGTGCCAGACTTAGGCAAGAAGTCTTAATTTTCCAAGCCATTAACGAACGCATTGTAACAATTCGCATCAAGGCCAAATTCGCCAACATAAGCCTTATATGCGCTCATGCTCCGTCGGAGGAAAAAGATGATGCCACTAAGGACTGCTTCTACGAGCTCCTTGACAAAGCCTATGAGCGACTACCAAAGTACGATGTGAAAATCGTGCTGGAAGATTTTAACGCAAAGGTAGGAAGAGAAGACATCTTTAGCAGTACTGCCAGAAAATATAGCCTACACGACAACATGTCCTGTAACGAACTTCGCTACGGAACGAAATGCCACTATAGCCAGCACACGGTTTCCTCACCTCGATATCCATAAGGGGACATGGAGGTCTCCAGATCAACAAACAGTCAACCAACTTGATCACATTGCGATAGACAAGAGACACGCATCCAGTATTTTGGATGTCCGAATATTCCGAGGGGCTAATATCGACTCGGACCACTACCTTCTTATAGCCAAGGTAAGGATGCGGATATCCACCATGCCACAAAAAACCAGAAATACTGTAAAAAAAATTTAATGTCGAAAGACTGCAATCGCCAGAGACCGCCAAGACCTTCGCGCAACGCGTATCCCTTAACCTCTCGACTCACAAAAGACCACCAGCATCTAATGTCGAAGAACAATGGCAACGATGCCAACAAGCCATTAGATCAGCCGCAACTGATGTGCTAGGTTTCTCGCGGCCACCAGCAAGAAACCCTTGGTTTGATGAGGAATTCCGACAGATGCTCGCAGCCAAAAACGAGGCCTGCAAGGCTAAGCTGCAGGTGAAGACGATAGCTGCCATTGAGCTCTATAGGCAAAGAAGAAGGGAAGAACATCGGCTTTTCAGAAAGAAGAAAAAAGAGCAAGAAATGGGCGCGATCGAGGATATAGAGAGGTGCCACTCCAGGAACGATGTTCGCAAGTTTAACCAAAGTGTAAAACGTCATAGCCAAGGCTACAAGGCTCGAACAGAATCCTTTCGAGAGGAACAAGGAAATATCGTAGATGGGACACAGTCGATGCTTAGGATATGGAAGAACGACTTCTGCAGACTGTTGAACGGCGATGACGAACAACATTCCGCTGTCAGGCAGAACAAACCATTTAATATTGGCAACGACAGCGAAAACTACCAACCACCCGACCTAAGTGAAGTGAGGATAGCAATATCTAAACTCAATCTGAATAAGGCCGCCGGAAATGACGCCTTTCCCGCTGAGCTTCCACCACATCCACCAACTCAAAGCCAAATCTGGTTGAATGAAAGTATGCCTGAAGAATGGAACCTCAGCATCGTTTGCCCGATCCACAACAAAGGAGACCCTCTGAACTGCGCCAACTACAGAGGCATAAGTCTGCTCAACCTCGCCTACAAGATCCTATCTGCCGTAATATGTGAACGCCTGAAACGGTTTACCAACAACCTGACCGGCCCTTATCAGTGTGGTTTTAGACCAGGAAAGTCCACAATCGATCAAATTTTCACACTTCGGCAGATCCTGGAAAAAACCTAAGAAGTCCAAATCGATACCCACCACCTACACGACAGGATGAGGCTGATGAGGAATTCTCGCTGCCCCGCTGACCGCTGACCTCACCGACACATTCGATACCAAAAAAAAAAGGATTTGGTCAAGGCGATGCACTGTCATGTGACTTCTTTAATCTGATTCTTGAGAGGATTGTGCAAAACTCCGGAGCCAACACCAGAGGCACAATTTTCCAAAAATCAGTGCAACTACTAGCATAAGCCGACGATATTGACATCATTGGAAGGACTCAACGTGATGTCATAGCCACGTTTGCTAGTATAGAGAAGGAAGCTGCAAAAATGGGTTTAACAGGGTAAGTATACGCTGTCAACACGTAAGGACATACAACATCGACGAATTGGACATAACGTCACCATTGACAGATATAACTTTGAGGTAGTACGGGACTTTGTTTACCTCGGCTCCGCTATTACCTCTGACAACAACATCTCGTCAGAAATCAAACGCAGAATTTCTCTTGCCAATCGCTGTTTCTTCGGGCTAAGAAGGCAATTTTGTAGTAAAGCCTTCACTCGAACTATTAAGGAGATCCTATAGAAGACCCTGATTATCCCAGTCCTGCTCTACGGCGCTGAAGCATAGACCGTGTCGAAAGCGGATGAAGAAATCCTTGGTCGATTCGACAGAAAAATTCTTCGAAAAATCTTCGGTCCCGTTTACGATGACGGGCTATGGAGACGAAGATTCAACCACGAACTATACGAGCTGTACAGTTACATACCCCTGGTCAAAAAACTCCGCATTGGACGTTTAAGATGGCTAGGACATATAGAACGAATGGACACCAATACTCCGGCTCGCAGAGTCTTCGATTCCCAGCCAGACGTCGGACACAGTAGAGGAAGACCTCGCCTTAAGTGGCGCGCACAAGTAGAAACCGACCTCAACCAACTTGGAGTGCGCTAAAGACCGGGCTAATTGGAGAGGCATGTTGGTTGAGGCCCAGGTTCATCCCGGACTGTAGCGCCACTTAAGTAAGTAATAAGATGGAGTGTCCTGTCAAGTCCAGCAATTCAGGAGTAGGGGCAATAAAAATATGCAAGCATCATCTGGAGGGCGCTCTACATTTCAGGTTCGCCTCCTCTGAGAAAAGCATCACAAAGAGGCCGTAAGTCCGGACCTTAAAAGGAGTAACTGGATCAAATTCTGCAAGTGCCATGGTCTTTTAGTTTTCTATCAGTTCCCCACCTCTAGTCAAGGTCTGTCATTATGTCAAGACCATAAAACTGTAATAAGAAGCTTTTCAAATATAAGGTCTAAAATCGGGGTATGATTATGTGGTCCTTAGCTGGTAGAAGAAGAATCCACAAATGAGCAAATAGGGCCGCCATCTTGAAGTCGACATTTTGAATTAAAAAATTTTGATAATAAAATCGTACTCTGCAAATTTCAAAACTTATTGATGGATATTTTGTACAAAATGAGTCCGTTAATTTCAAAATAAAACCAACATCTTGGAGCCGCCATCTTGATTTGCCTGTATATCCTCGTACACTTATGAAAAGGGTACGCCTTGGAAGCCAATGGATATGGATTTTTCACTAATTAAGAGGCTGGGAGAAGAGAGCACACAATGGAACGAGCTTCTACCTAAGAAAAGTCTTTAAAAGAGGACTGGATTGATAGTCTGTCAGAAAGTTAGTTTACCAGTCACCATTTTGGAAACGTTGAGGGTTCTGTGGCACTGTGGCAATTTCGGGAACGCCATTTTATAATCTAAAAAGAATCGAGAGGGAGATGCGTTTTAGAGGGATTTACGGAATAAAATGCCAATGGAGCTGCAAATTGTTCACTCAATGTCCATTAGCAAGCCATACATACAACCTAATACCAAAGGAGTGCCGGCGAAAATCCTCATCCAAACCCTCCCAGTGGGTGCCGGCCGGTAATGATTGCTACAGTGTTCTTGTACGTTATCAAGACGGCAATCAGCTAAGGTCAGAGGGCATTGCGGTGATGTTACTCTACTTCTCAATAGTAAAATATCCCGTTTTTATGCCTTTTGACCATAGGACTAGAGGTACCTGATTTCAGTGGTGGTGTGAGCGCACTTAATGCAAACCGTGCCCAAGAATGCAAGGCTGGGGGTTAAATCAGCCGCTAACGAGCTTCTTCAGATGCACAGGCATGGTCTGTCGTATCTTTTGCCTTACTCCGGTATATCGGCTCTGCCGGAGTGCACCTCCTTTCCGTTCTACTCGTGGGTCCAAAATTTCAATGAACCAAACAAAAATAAAAAAACAAATAAATAAAAAAATACAAAAAAAAAAAAACTTGAGGATAAGCAGGTCGGTACCTCTTCGGAAGAGGAGTTACTAGCCTCCTCTCAAGAGACGGTTACAGACGTTGTGAAGGATACAAGTAGTATTCCCACGCCGTCTGTGGTATCTCTAGAGACCTCTTCAGGCGACGCGCATTGTATAGTTAGTACACTCGCTTCATCTAACGTCTTGCCTACAACAACCGACTTAGGCGTTGGAACATGTGCAGTCAGCACACCGGCATCGTCTAAGCCATTAAACAACAAAACGATTCCGGCTAAGGTCGCTTGTGATGGCCAACAACCAAGTGTATCGAACATCACCAAAAGTTAGTACAGTAGAGCCTGCGTCATTCTCAGTAAGATAGCTAAGAATGAGGCGGCTGGTATTCTACATAGCAAAGACAGCGACAAACACATGTACCTTAAGATTGTTGAAGACTACAACAAACTCAAGATATAGCGGCTAGAGTCTGAAACCGCGAAGCGCAGTAGGTCTCATGATGAGCCAACTAATGCCTCAAAGCGGGGGAAGTTTTCAGCTTCCAGCAACTCATCTAAGCATGCGGAGGCCAAAGTCAAACCCAAACCGAAGCGCTCCAATACCCGGGTCGTAAGAGACGACCTGCAAGTTGCAATTATCGACGAGCAGCCGACAAATTGTAGCAAGGTGGCAGACGCTTGGGGTGAGATTGAGGCCAAGCTGTCTGAGATGGTTATGGACTTTCTGCTAGACAATCCGGGTAGCCCTCTGCCATGCTTCGATTCCGAAGAAGTGGTAAGGGGTATTAGGGTGGTTAAATGTGCGGACAAATTTTCGAGGGATTTCCACGAAAACTGTGTTGCCAAGATTCGGAACAACTGGACGGGTTTTAGTTTGAAGCTCGTTCCAGCCGATGACATTCCTTGGTGACCGCGAGCCCGCATTTGGCTACCCAATATGCACTTAGACAGGGTCAAACTGATCCAGGTCCTACAGCTGCACAACCCCGGAATTCCCATGACTGACTGGTCCGTCCTTAAGGTAGAGACACCAACCCCACACACTAAGCCCTTCCTCCTACTCATCAACGAGGAGTCTCTAGAAGCCCTAGAGAAGGCCGACAACAGATTGAGGTTTGGCATCAGACATGCCAAACTCAAAAGATTCAAGTCAGCGCGTCCAGGTGAAGACCCGGACGAAGTCGATGACGCCAACAATTTGTTGGAAGTCCTGCGAATAGATGCCACATCCACACGAGATGCTCAGAGTTCTGCAGATTAACCTGCAGCACTCTAGGTGCGCTAGTGAAAACCTCCTAGTCTTTCTGAAAGAGGAAGACATCGACATCAGCCTAATTCAAGAACCCTGGGTGGGAGGTTCCACTATCAAAGGGCTCAATGACAAGGACTACAACCTTTTCTACAACATCGACATAATGGTAAGCCTAGATAATGTATTTTAGTTAAAAAACATATCAAAGCTTTCTTTTGTCCCAACCTTAGCTGCAACGACCTAGCTGTTATACGGATTGAAGCTGGTAAGCAGGAGTGTCTGTATGCTGCTTCGTCCTATATGGCACATAACCAGATTGCTCCGCCGAAGGAGGTAGAGTTTCTCACAGCCACTTTATCAAAAAAGAAGACCTACTTGATTCTGGGCTGCGATGCCAATGCCAGGCATACCCTGTAGGGCAGCTCAGAGATCAATGAACGAGGTGAGTCTCTTTTTGATTTTATAACTCATAACAACCTGTCAATTTGCAACAAAGGGTTGTACCCCAACCTTCACATTCCCGAGCACGGTGAGTTTTAGGGGCTGGGAAGATGTCATTGACATCACACTAGCCACAAACAACGACAATCTAAAGGTGCATAACTGGAGAGTACCCAACCTGAAATCTTTCTCTGATCACAGCTGGATACTCTTTGATGTTAATATTCGGATTGATGCACCAATCTCCTTTAGAAATCCCAAAAGAATCAACTGGCCAAAGTTTAACCAAATAGTTAATTCTAGACTTCAAGTAATACCAAAATCTAAGTTCACTTCGACAGACGAACTGAACGCAGCTATCGTTACCTTTGAGAAGGCAATGAGTACTGCTTTCAAGGTCTCGTGTCCAGCCAGTTTCGGTAGAAAAAAACTACCTCCCTGGTGGAGTGAGGACCTTAGTAAACTTAGGAATATGACCAGGGTCATCTTTAACATCTGCCATATATAACGGGTGATTTTTTAGCTGGTTTGGTTTTGGCAACACTGGTTTTGACAGCTGACGTGTGTTTAGTACCTTGTGTCACTGTCAAACAGCTTCAGTTTGGTTTGCAATTTAACCATGGATCGTCTTACAAATGAACAACGCTTGCAAATTATTGAATTTTACTTTCAAAATTCGTGCTCGGTTCGAAATGTTCATCGCGCGCTGCTTCCATTTTATGATCGGCATTCTCGACCTTCTGAGCAGTCTATTCGGAAGATTGTGACCAAATTACGCACCAAATTTACTTTGTTGGACATTAAACCACCAACACGTTTACGTACTGTGCGTAGTGAAGAAAATATTGCGGCCGTATCAGCTAGTGTGACAGAAGACCGCGAAATGTCGATTCGGCGCCGTTCCCAGCAGTTAGGCCTTTGTTACAGCACTACGTGGAAAATTTTGCGGAAGGATTTGGGCGTAAAGCCTTTTAAGATACAGCTGGTGCAAGAACTAAAGCCAGCCGACCTACCACAACGCCGAATTTTTGGTGAATGGGCTCTTGGAAAGCTGGCCGAGGATCCGCTTTTTTATCGAAAAATTGTGTTCAGCGATGAGGCTCATTTTTGGTTGAATGGGTACGTAAATAAGCAAAATTGCCGCATTTGGAGTGAAGATCAGCCAGAAGCATTGCAACAGCTACCAATGCATCCCGAAAAAGCCACTGTTTGGTGCGGTTTATGGGCCGGCGGCATTATTGGGCCATATTTCTTCAAAGATGATGCGAATCGCAGCGTTACTGTCAATGGTGAACGCTACCGAGCGATGATAACAAACTTTTTTTTGCCCTAAATGGAAGTTCTTGACTTGCATGATATGTGGTTTCAACAAGACGGTGCCACATGCCACACAGCACGCGAAACAATGGCGCAATTGCGAGGCGAATTTGGTGAACAGTTAATTTCACGTTTCGGGCGGGTCAATTGGCCGCCTAGATCGTGCGATTTGACACCATTAGATTATTTTTTGTGGGGGTATGTCAAGGCTAATGTCTATAGGGACAAGCCCGCTACGATTGACGCACTGGAAGCCAACATCCATGCATTCATTCGTGAGATACCGGCCGATATGTGTGAAAGAGTATGCCAAAATTGGACTCAGCGGATGGGCTACCTGAGACGCAGCCGCGGTCAACATTTGCATGAAATTATCTTTAAACATTAAATTGCAAGGTTCAAACTATCGATTCAAATAAATATTTCATTCATTTTTTCGAATTTTTTGTGTTTTTTTTTTTGAAAAAAAGTTCTAAACCTCTTAAAAAATCACCCGTTACAATTTTTGGCAGCTCTATAAAGATTGCCTTAGAATATACAAAGCGGCTATTCGTAGCGCCAAGAAAGAATCCTGGCAGGAATACTGCGAATCCATCAATACCCTTAAAGACTCTTCCAGACTGAGCAAAATCTTAGCGAAGGACCATTCAAACCCGTCCTTAATAAGAAAGTCGGATGGTAGCTGGGCAGAGACTTCATCCGAATCTCTTTCTATACTAATTAACACACACTTCCCGGGTTGTAAAGAGGTGCCGCCAGCATCTGCTGACTCTCGGCCCGCTGACCATGCAACTTGGGAAAATATCAAATCCATCATAACCAAAGAAAAGACATCCTGGGCAATTAATAGCTTCTCACCCTACAAATCACCTGGCCTTGATGGCATCTTGCCGATCATGCTACAAAACTTACAGGACACTGTATTACCGTGGTTGTTGCCAATTTATAGAAGTTGTATTTTATTAAACTTTATTCCACACTCATGGAGACGTGTCAGGGTAGTTTTTATACCAAAGGCAGGCAGACGTGGACATGAATCTGCAAAAGATTTTAGGCCCATCAGCCTTGCTTCCTTTATACTAAAGACCCTGGAGCGGATCCTTGACATCCATGTGCGAAGCATTCTTAATGAATCACCGCTATCCACATCACAACACGCATATCTCAAAGGCAGATCGAAAAGTCCCTCTACTACAAAGAGTACACCCTAGCCACCTTCCTTGATATAGAAGGTGCTTTCAATAATGTACAAACTGACAGCATACTAGAAGCCCTAACCGTAACTGGTGTAGAGGAGCATTTTAGCCAATGGATTATATCCATGCTAAGATCTAGAATCATTCAATCAACATTAAGCAACAGCAGCTGAACGCGATATGCTGACAGAGGTACACCACAGGGTGGTTTCGTCTTGTACGAACAGCCAATCTCACCAACTAACTAACCAAAGGAGTGAAAAAAAAGGACTCACATAATCCTTTTTTTGCACTCACAATAATTCAAACAGCTAATTCCCTCTAAAAATGAGGATTACAAAATCGCAGAAATCCCCCACTACTCTCCACGCATTAAAGGACTAAAAACGAAATCTCTTCCACTACACCTCCCACTAATAAGTCATCCTTTGACCCAGATACCATCATCAGCCTGCCTGTAAATTAATTATCAAACTCGGTGAAGTTTCCTGTTGTCAATTAAAAATTAATTCCACCTTAATCCGGCAACTTCAGCTAGTGTCCGTTTTAATCCTTTCATTTCGCCAAATCAATCTAGTGGCGCTGCAGTAAAATTCGCGTCGTGTCATGTCCCCCACCATCGAACAATTCAATTTCAAATCCTTTTCAGCGGTGTATCCTTCGCAACAACTAAAACCAACCCGGTCAGTGATAAAATGCGATTCGCGTTTAATTCCAATGCCAAACAATGTCCTGCGTTGCATTGAAGGGATGCACCACACCAGAGCGATGACAACAATCCCGGTAATTCCATTTCGTCCCACACCCATATCCTGCCGCCCATTTATCCTCTAATCCAATTAAATAGTTCAACACAATAGAAGCGGATTCCTCTTCAATTTTCCGCTCGGCCATCCACACCCAGGGGAGGGGTTAAAAAAAAAAAAAACTTATCCTCCACCACCGCAATGAGGAATATCAACAACTGGATTATCATAAAGGACGAAAAGGAAAGACAGACCGAAGCAGAGTGGAAAAAAATTGGCAAAACCAAAAAAAAGTTCGCAAAAGTATTTCAACAGTTTTACCACCGCGCCGCATCGGCTCCAAACCAATCCTATCCTCAGGGCGAAATCTCAATTTAATTCGCCGACATAATCAACTTGTTATCCCGAAAGGAGGCGCACAATGTGTACATGGTGTGCAACTGCGTGAGGACGTCAAGAGTTTTTAGTTTTCAGTTCAGTTTGGCCTCACCTAGAGCTGGAGCGCCCGGCCGGCCGGCGTGCACCCTCTAATGACAAACAGCTGATGAAAACGGGTCCTTTCTGGTGTGACTGAAGGCGATGTTTTGTATGTGTGAGCGGGGTTATTCCTCGAAGGATGATTCGTTTTACCTCAGGACTGACGGGATTGCACCGGAGATCCTCGAAACAATTTTGTACATTTTTTTCGAGACTACTTTTGAACTTTTTTTTTCTGTCCCTTTGCAAGGACTACAAAAAATAGCAGGATATGCAAAAAAAAAAACCCCTTAACAATATTTTGCGAAATTTTCAAAAAAATTTCCTGCCTTCATGGTCCTGTTGGTTGGTTGTGCCGCGGAAAATTTCCTCTCACCCGCTGGCTTGTGTTGGTGGGGGTGATACTTTGATTGGAGAAAGGAAAATCCGTTACCGCTGCGCCCTCATCTCAAGCCTGGGTAAAGGAATTGGATATGATTTATGAGGTTGTATAGTCCCCTTACGGGATGAGGTTTTGTGTTACTTTTTTTGCAAAGTTATGTCCTGTAATTCGTTTTTTTTTTGGTTACGAGGCAATGGTTTGGGGGTACACCTGAGACCACTTTTACATGGTCGGTACTTTGTGGGAGCTTGTGAATATCCTTGTTGGACGGGGTGAAATCTGCCGCTCCCTGTACACACTAACACAAGTACACATGTGTGGAATTTTGTGATGACTTTCGCATATTTTGCGCTCTGTTTGTGCTCGCGCGCTCGTTCACAGTTCCTTGTCCTGAAGTAATGAAATATGATAAAGGATGCTCTGAGGCTGTATGCTGGGGGCTGGGGAATTTGATTAAAATGAACGGACCGTCGAATTTATTATTTATTGTTGCGAGTAATTTATGGATTTCCTACGGGAGCGAGTCGTTTTCGGTGTTGTCTTACATTCTGGCAAGGGGTAGAGCTTATTGTTGGGCACAAAGTGAAAACGTAAGCCCGGTGTGAAACCCAATCGAGGCGTACCTATTTTTTTTTTCGTGTCCATTGAAACAAAGGATAATTCCGTATGGAGTTGCTAGCCTCTCAACGGACACGTCGTTTGGCGGTAGATGGGGGAACGCTATGTTGATACAAAGGCTCAGTAGGAAATAAAATACCAAGAAGAATACCCAACGAATTGTAAAACCTAAATGAGTTGCTCTGACATATTCGGACAACAGCCGATATAGGAATTTCAAGGGTTAGTAACGCCCCTTTTATTGAGATGATAGCAGACGAGCCGGAAGACCAACGGCAGCACACAACCTCGTAAAAGATAATGATGGTCCCTTGTCCTAGGGCTATGTAATACATTAGAACTGACCCTACATGTTAGGGCTTGTGCTTTGTATAAGCAACCAAAAGACTAGGAAAGGAATGGCTAAACCGTTTACGACTATCCTAAACGAAAAAAACGACAACGACATTCGTATCTGCACCTGGAATGTGAGAACTAGTGGAAACCATAAGCTGCTACAAAGCAGACATTACAGCCATCCAGGAAATACGATGGGATAGGTTGTATAGCCCATAGGTTGTGGTGGATGTCACAGATTTTCATCCCTTTTTAGTCGGTGGATCTGTGCCATCCAGCAAGGTCCATGTTACAGTGAGCAGAAACAGCGACTATTCGGATGTGTATTTTTTATAAGGGACAGACTTTGGCTAGAAGTCTTATGATTTGAAGTCATTAGTATGGGCATTGTAACAATTCGCATCAAGGCCAAATTTGCCTATAAAAGCTTTGTTTCTGCTCAAGTCCCGACGGAAGAAAAATATGACATTGCTAAGAACGACCTCTTGGACAGTACTTATGAGCGTCAACTGAAGTTTAAATGTTGCTGGGAGTTTTTAATGCAAAGGTAGAATGAGAGAACATCTTTAGAAGTATTGTCGAAAAGCAAATCCAAGATGAAATAACATCTTGAAACGGACTTAGGCTAACTGACATCTAATGTCAAAGACCTATGGCGACGATGCCATAAGTTCGGCCGCAGCGGATGTGCTAGGTCTCTCGGGCCACCACTAAGAAAGCTTTGGTTGGATGAAGAATGACTACAGATGCTAGCAGCCTACAAGGTCAAGCTGCTTCTGAGCTTCATGGGAAAATAAGAAGCGAAGAAAAGGTGTAACTCTGGGACTAGTCATACTAGGCGCGAATATAATCCCATCAAGATAAAGAAAAAAGATCGTAGTTGAGTCACAGTCGATGGTGAGAATTTAGAAGAACCACTTCTGCAGACTTAAACTGTGATGGGCAGAACGAACCCTTGAATATTGGCAATGACAGCCAAAACTGCCTCCGGTGCTTAAGGATAGTGATGCGATTACATGAGGACACAAGCGTTCTCACCCTAGCCTCTCACTATCAACTCCTACTCTCACCTCCACGCGGGTGACTGGTGGGTGCCTAGTACCACGATTGGACCCCTGTGGAAGGTCGTTGGTGGCAGCAAACGAGAGAGAGGGGAGGAGTGTCCTCTCACTAAGGCACTCACTCACTCTCAGGCGGCAGCGGAGGAATTCCCTAGATGGAGTCAACGGTGGCGCCTACAGCTCCAGTTTGATCGAACTGGTAGTGAAATCCCTATATGAGCAGCTTCGAACTATTTGACCACCAGGTCTATAGGGATTTTCAATACTGAGCCAGGGTGTTGGAAAAGAGTTGGTGGCGGAGGAGCCCTCAATGGGTCAACGGCAGCGCTTATATCCCAAAATGGGCTACTGACATCGGTATTTTCCGGCCCGCTGTCCTAGGGTCAAAAGAAGGGCCTGGCCCTCCAGGTTGGGGGTTGTGCTTTGGGTTAACTACCAATCTACGGAAAACAGATTATGTTACGAAGCAACCAATAGCCTCGGAAAGGACTGATATTATTGTTGACGACCATGCTAAACGAAAAAAGGACAACGACGTTCTTATCTGCACCTGGAATGTGAGAACATTAAACAGGAGAGGTGCAGGCGAACAACTAGAGGAAGCCATAAACTGCTACAAAGCAGACATTACTGCCATCCAGGAAATACGATGGGATGGGCCGGGCAAAAAGAGAATGAAAAACTGTGACATCTACTATGGACGCGTGTTATAGTGAGCAGAATCAGCGATGCGTATTTGTTATAGGTGCCAGACTTAGGCAAGAAGTCTTATGTTTCCAAGACATTAGCGAACGCATAAGCAACATAAGCCTTATATGCGCTCTACTCCTACGGAGGAAAAAGATGATGCAACTAAGGATTGCTTCTACGAGCTCCTTGACAGAACCTTTGAGCGACTGCCAAAGTACGATGTGAAAATCGTGCTGGGAGATTTTAACGCAAAGGTAGGAAGAGAAGACATCTTTAGCAGTACTGCCGGGAAATATAGCCTACACGACAACACGTCTGGTAACGGACTTAGGCTAATTGACTTCGCTACGGAACGAAATGCCACTCGATATCCATAAGGGGACATGGCGGTCCCCAGATCAACGAACAGTCAACCAAATTGATCACATTGCGATAGACAAGAGGCACGCATCCAGTATTTTGGATGTTTTAGCCAAGATAAGCATGCGGATATCCACCACCCCACAACAAACCAGGAATACTGTGAAAAAATTTAATGTCGAAAGACTGCAATCGCCAGAGACCGCCAAGACCTTCGCGCAACGCGTATCCCTTAACCTGTCGATTCACACCATGCCAACAAGCCATTAGATCAGCCGCAACTAATGCGCTACGTTTCTATAGCGGCCACCAGCAAGAAACCCCTGGTTTGATGAGGAATGCCGACAGATGCCCGCAGCCAGGAACGAGGCCTACAAGAAAAACGGGGGTACATTCAATATTGGCGAAGACAGCAAAACTCCCGCTAAGCTTTATCTATAAAGCTGGCGGAGATGACTTGGTAAGTAACATCCACCAACTCACAAGCCAAATCTGGTCGGATGAAAGCCCCCCCATCTCCAGCGTCTGCCCTCCATAATTACACCTTTAAGGAGCTTAAAAAACAGACGATAAACTTCAGCGCACACACACACAACCACCACCTAGATATGTATCCATGTGAGGTGCAAAAAAATAACCTACACCATACATTTATACGATTAATTAGCAGCGCATAATTTGTAATTCATCGTGTTCGTTACGACGCCATAATAAAGCAGCCCCCTCATCCCACGACAACCCCTCCCACTCCCACCACTACAACGTATTTTATCTCTGCGAAAACACTGTTTTGCTGAGATACTTTTCACTGAAACTTTGTCCTGTTGTCTTCATAAAATGAAAACAAAAAAAAAAGTTAATACCTCTCTCCTGCTCTCGCTTCTCTACATCACAACTAACCTAATTTTTGGTGTGTTCTACCCTTGGAGTGGATACTTGGCACGCCATCCCTGCTCCTGCACATCATCATCATCAGCAAAACACCATCATCACGATGATCCTTTTTGTCGTCTCAATTACACACCCAAAAAGGAATTCGTTGGCGTGTTGTATAGTTTTCCTAGAACGAGACTATGGCGCCATAACACTGTTGAAGGGATGATGGGTGGCTCTGCACATCCTATATGCGCGCTAATTTTGGACGCAAAAATACAAAAATTCCACCGAAATTAAGGAGCAAAAAGAAATGACTTCGCTCCTCTGTCAAGGTAATTAATTACCGTCGGATGATATGTGCATCTAGATACAAAATGTATTTAAATCATTTTGTATCTAGATGCCCCCATATGTCAGTGTGCATATTCTCCTACAAGAACCCCAACGAATGGCGCCCAACACGCGTCGTCAACGTCAGCCCGAAAATGATATGTCAAAAATGTTTACATGTTCAGAATTTCCAAGTCGGCGCGGCGCAGCGAACACATAATTGTCACCCCACCGGAAACTAGTGGGGCTGGGTCTGGTACGATCCTAAACAGGGAAACGAACGTCCAGTGTGTGAATTTCCTGTGAGGCCTATTGGTCAGAAAAACACTGAAAACGTATTTCGAACACAATTGCGGTTTTTTTTTTTGTTTGTGTAGACATTTTTGACAAACCCAGAAGCGTCAGAATTACAGACACTCGCACGGATGCATATCTATTTATTATTACACGGCTAATGGTGGATACGTGCTTGTTGTCGCTAATTGGATTTTGTGTGCGGTTTCTTAGGACACGATTCGAATGTGAGCACAGTGGTGGTGGATGGGGGGGTTTACGGGGGCACGGTAGGCACCCCGCAACTCTCCATTGAATTTTAATGTAATTTAATTGGCCGATTAGTTAATTGGGAATTTTCGATGCAGGAAGCATCGAACTGACAGTTTGTCGTGATTGTCATAGAATTTCCATTCAGCAGGAAAAACAAATGTTGTGCTCGACTTTAATGTCAGGTGAACGTGATTTTTGTTTTTTTTTTGGAGACATATGAGTGGAGGTTTGTTAGCGTGTGTTTAGTTGAGGAGCGGGGGGTAGGATGGTGTATGGAAATTAGTTTTTCTGACAAAACAGAAATTTTAATTATTTTGACGGTTGTTATTGGCTATGTGGGTTACGTGTGCCTATTGCGTGGTTAGAGTTTTATTGTCGCAAGGCAATTATGATTTTTTATGACGGGTAATCAATTTTGAAACGAACATTTTATTTTGTATGATGCGCCGGAGTAGGGGGGGGTTTTATGCGAATGTAATTTGTCGGTTGTTGTAGGCGTTTAATATTCTGTTTTGCTTTTTTTAATTTAAGTGCAGCGGTGGGAGTTTGATATGCAGAAAATTGCTGGGGCTGTCGTAAAATTTCAATGAGGTATTAAAAACGAAATGGGAATAAAATTAACCGACAAAACGTAAATAATAATAATTTTAGTACATTTTTTCCCATTGAAGTTGTAAAAATGCCAAGTTATTGCTAAGTTTTCAACAGACCTTTCGTTTTTTGGGACGTACGGGTATTAGCAATTATTAATCGAATCAGTTGACTCGAATGAACATAGATGGATCCTCTTTGACTTGTGTCTCGACGTCGAGACCATTTAACCTTTTAGAAATCCCAAGAGATTTGATTGGAACAAGTACTTCGGACAAAACTCAAAACCACAATAGAAACAAACAGCCTTGCAATCGAACAACTGGAGGCTAAAGTGCAGATTTTTGAGAATGCTATGTGATATTGGATCCAAAGTCTCGTGCTCAGCTAAGCGAAGTAAAAGCATATGAGAAGGCTGCAATCCGCTGTGCTAATCGTTGAATACCCTATCCCATCCCATCCTTAAAATTAATATCCCGAACAAGTGGGCTTTATGAGCATATAATTTTGAAAATGACGTTTGTCACAACATATTGTTCAGACGGTTTCTCAAAATCTTTTATGGTTCGACAAAAAACAAAGTTTTTCTATTACATATGCCGATGGGATGGGCCGGGCAAAAAGAGGATGAAAAACTGTGACATCTACTATGGACCGTGTTATAGTGAGCAGAAACAGCGACTATTCGAATGCGGATTTGTTATAAGGGCCAGACTTAGGCAAGAAGTCTTAATTTTCCAAGCCATTAGCGAACGCATTGTAACAATCTGCATCAAGGCCAAATTCGCCAACATAAGCCTTATATGCGCTCATGCTCCGACGGAGGAAAAAGATGATACAACTAAGGATTGCTTCTACTAGCTCCTTGACAAAACCTATGAGCGACTACCAAAGTACGATGTTAAAATCGTGATGGGAGATATTAACGCAAAGGTAGGAAAAGAAGACATCTTTAGCAGTATTGCCGGACAACATAGCCTACACGTCCACACGTCTGGTAAGGGACTTAGGCTAATTCACTTCGCTACGGAACGAAATGCCACTATAGCCAGCAGACGGTTTCCTCACCTCGATATCCATAAGGGGACATGGCGGTCTCCAGATCAACGAATAGTCAACCAAATTGATCAAATTGCGATAGACAAGAGGCACGCATGCAGTACTCCGAGAGGCTAACATCGACTCGGACCACTACCAGCCAAGGTAAGGATGCGGATATCCACCACGCCACAAAAAACCAGAAATACTGTGAAAAAAATTAATGTCGGAAGACTGCAATCGCAAGAGACCGCCAAGAACTTCGCGCAACGCGTATCCCTTAACCTCTCGACTCACAACACACCACCACCATCTAATGTCGAAGAACAATGGCAACGATGCCAACAAGCCATTAGATCAGCCGAACTGATGTGCTAGGTTTCTCGCGGCCACCAGCAATGCCCACAGATGCTCGCAGCCAAGAACGAGGCCTACAAGGCTAAGCTGCAGGTGAAGACGAGAGCTGCCATTGAGCTCTATAGGCAGAGAAGAATGGAAGAACATCGGCTTTTCAGAAAGAAGAAAAAAGAGCAAGAAAAGCGCGCGATCGAGGATATAGAGAGGTGCCACTCCAGGAACGATGTTCGCAAGTTTTACCAAAGTGTAAAACGTCAAAGCCTAGGATACCAGGCTTGAACAGAATCCTGTCGAGATGAACAAGGAAATATCGTAGTTGAGACACAGTCGATGCTGAGGATATGGAAGAACCACTTCTGCAGACTGTTAAACGGCGATGACGAACAACATTCCGCTGTCAGGCAGAACTAACCATTTAATATTGGCAACGGCAGCGAAGATCGAAAACTGCCAACCACCCGACCTAAGTGAAGTGAGGATAGCAATATCTAAACTCAAGCTTAATAAGGCCGCCGGAAATGACGGCCTTCCCGCTGAGCTTTATAAAGCCGGCGGAGATGACTTGGTAAGTAACATCCACCACCATAAGCCAAATCTGGTCGGATGAAAATATGCCTGAAGAATGGAACCTCAGCATCGTTTGCCCGATCCACAAAAAAGGAGACCCTCTGAACTGCGCCAACTACAAAGGCATAAGTCTCCTCAACATCGCCTACAAGGTCCTATCTACCGTAATATGTGAACGCCTGAAACCGTTTACCAACAACCTGATCGGCCCTTATCAGTGTGGTTTTAGGCCAGGAAAGTCCACAATCGATCAAATTTTCAAACTTCGGCAGATCCAGGAAAAAAAACCGAAGAAGTCCAAATCGATAACCACCACCTATTTATCGATTTCAAAGCCGCATACGACAGCATTCATAGAGACGAACTATACAGAGCCATGTCTAGTTTTGGTATACCGTCCAAACTCATCCGTTTGTGTAGAATGACGATGGAGAATTCTCGCTGCACCATCAGGGTCGGAAACGACCTCACCGACACATTCGATACCAAAAAAGGATTTAGGCAAGGCGATGTGCACTATCATGTGACTTCCTTAATCTGATTCTTGAGAGGATACGCAGACGATATTGACATCATTGGTAGGACTCAACGTGATGTCATAGCCATGCTTGCTAGTATAGAGAAGGAAGCTGCAAAAATGGGTTTAACAGGGCAAGTATACGCTGAACATCACCATTGACAGATATAACGTTGAGGTAGTACGGGACTTTGTCTACCTCGGCTCCGCTATTAACTCTGACAACAACATCACGTCAGAAATCAAACGAAGAATTACTCTTGCCAATCGCTGTTTCTTCGGGCTAAGAAGGCAATTTAGTAGTAAAGCCCTCACTCGAACTACTAAGGAGATCCTATATAAGACCCTGATCATCCCAGTCCTGAAGCATGGACCGTATTAAAAGCGGATGAAGAAATCCTTGGTCGATTCGAGAGAAAAATTCTTAGCGAAATCTTCGGTCCCATTTGCGTTGACGGGCATGGAGACGAAGATTCAACCAACCATACGAGCTGTACAGCGACATACCCCTAGTCAAAACACTCCGCATTGGACGTTTAAGATGGCTAGGGCATGTAGAACGAATGGACACAAATACTCCGGCTCGTAGAGTCTTCGATTCCCAGCCAGACGTCGGACGCAGTAGAGGAAGACCTCGCCCTAAATGGCGCGCACAAGTGGAAACCTACCTCAACCAACTTGGGAGTGCGCAACTGGAGGCAATAAGCTAAGGATCGGGCTAATTGGAGAGGCATGTTGGTTGAGGCCCAGGTTCATCCCGGACTGTAGCGCCACTTAAGTAAGTAAGAATCTGTAAATACTTTAACACTTTTACAAAATTCTTTACGGTTAAGGCAAAAAATACGTTTTTCTAAAAAGGGGGCGTGGCATTGGGCGGATTTCAAAAAAATTTATACTTGTTTTGCTCCACTACACAAGGATCCTATATACTAAATTTCATTCTCCTAGCTCAAAATTTAAGGCCTAAAAATCGAAGACATACAGACGGACGGACGGACGGACAGACAGACAGACATGGCTTAGTCGACTCAGCTAGTGATTCTGAGTCGATCCATATAGTTTGAGGTATATGTAGCTAAATTATTTCTCTATGTTACAAATTATGTATCAAAACTAATATACCCCTATGGCATATGGTATAAAAACACTTACCCGGTGGTGGAATGAAGATCTCTCCAATCTCAGACAGATGACCAGATCGATCTTCAATATCTGCCACAAATACAACTTCTAGCAGCTTTACCAGGACTGTTTAAGTCTGTATAAGAAAGCCATAAAAAACATCCAAAAGGGAGGTCTGGATGGGTTATTGTCATTCTATTGAAACCCTTCAGGACTCCGCCAGGCTAAGTTTAAGCCTCCGGGACTTGAAAGCATTATACCAGTTATGCTACAGAGAACGCGAGACCTAACATTGCCATGGTTGGCGTCAATTTTTGGCCGCCTCGTAGGTGCGATTTGACCCCTTTGCGATTTTTTTGTGGGGAACCGTATGCCAATACGGTTGAAGCACTCGATGCCATTATCATCTAAAAAATTCGTGAGCTACAGCCCGAAGCCATGAACAAGGCCTTGGTTGGGAGATCCCAACAGGATTCGGTTTGCTCAATACATCCTAGGATTCAAAGTTTAGCATTGTTGGGGGTCTTCCCTTCTTTTAGAGCTCACCTACCGGGTGCGTGTAGCAGAAGTCATTGCTAACTCGGCACAGGGTCTGGTATTTAAGAGATGCTTCAGTACATGGGGAACTAAGGCTTTAACACGCATATCCCTCTAGTTAGCACTGTACGTAATAAACAGCTTTGAGTTAGCGTAGGTATGTTTAACTTGTGAGCGCCACTTCAGACGAGGTCTTCCTCCACCACGTCGACCATCTGGATGGGAACTGAAGATCCCTCTGAGTATTAGCGTCCATTTGTAAAACCACTGCATAGTCTTACCATATAGTCCACCTAAATCTCAGGGTTACCTCGGAAATGCGGTACTTCATGTTCGTTGAACGCGTCGAAGTATATGTTTGTTTCTCGTTGGTCGTCGTTCTCAGAGATTTTCCTTGCTATGTGGAGCGCAATTCTGCTGATAGTACTTTTTTTGTATTGACCATCAAACATTCCCATATCCAGTTTCCTTGTTCTTCCACCCGAACGTTGCATGTCAGAGGTCTTACTCCTGTTGGTGATAAGAGTTTTTTTTTTCTAATTGTAGGTCTTCTTGCTCTCCCACGTTATACCTCAGCCGTGCCTATTAGAGTACTTACTCTAATAGGCACGGTGCTGCTGGTGCTATCTCCTGTGCTGAGTGTTTTTTAAAAGCGGTCTTCTTGCACTTCCACCCTAGCGAAGCCTGTCAGAGGTCTTACTGATGCTGGGCTAGATAATAGTTTTTCAAGAAATAGTAGGTCGTCTTGCTCTTACGTTGAAACCGACCCTTGCCTGTCAGAGGTCTTTCTGCTGTTGGTGCTGTCTCCTGTGTTGAACCTTGCCTTAAAGTGGTCTTCTTGCCCTTCACCCGAGCTTTGCATGTCTGTGGTCTTATTGATCCTGGTGCTGAGCCTTGCCAAAACGAAATATGCTATGCATTCGCGGCTCGCTTTGTCGGTTTCACTGACTCGCGTGAATTGCCGACAATTCCGTGGGGAACTTAAGCCCTGATGTTGGGCGCCAATTGTAGAGAGGAATTCGTCTTCTCGATGAAACTTGTGAATTGGGTTCAATAAGTTCGACCAAAACTTGGCCTTTTCATTAAAATTCGAACCCATTTCAAAAGTGTCATCGAGAGGACGAATTTTCCTCGATTCCCAGCCATAGCAACACCTACATGGAAGTGCATTCGAGTAGCATTAGTTGTAGTAGAGTCAAGAACAACTTATCTCAACTTAGCCGTTCGGAGTCAACATAAAACAGTAGGTCCCGCCATCGTGCAAGATGTACACACGCTGTGAGAAAAAGCTAGGCCCTGGATACTAACGAGCCTGTTGCGCCAAATAGTTGTATTTGTAGGAAGTAACTTTATACCCAAAAGTATTTTTAAATGGCTTGAAGGGCTGGACCTTTTTGATATCCCGATCGAGGTGAAGATCAGTAGATAAGCGGAATGTAATTTACTTTCCCTAGAATGCGGTCAAATTTTGGCCTTTTAGGAAAACATGTCCTCGATGCTAAGGAAAAAACATTTTCTAGCAGATCATCCAGCCTAATTTTTAAAATTCTACAAAATGTCAATCTTAGCAGTAGCCAAGACACGACGATGTGACACATGTGTCATCCGAGTTTTTCTAGGTTTTTACAAGCACCAAGTTAGGTCCAACACATGTCTATGCGTGCCTGTCAGATAGTTCATATTCCACCTAGCCAAGCCTAGTCCTAACCAAAATTAGTCCCAACAAACCGTAAGGTCCTAATAAAATTGGAACTCTGTAATTTTTGTGACACACTGTACCATCTAGATACTTCAACAATCAAGTAAAGACGAAGGAAAAACAAACAAAATAAAAAAAAAATAAAAAACCAAGAAATTCAAATATTTACCCACTCAGACGAAACTCAAATATTCGCCTCGTATCGCACATGTATTCGGAAATCCATTCGACACCCCTCCCACCTCAATTCCATCTAGCTAGGGCGCGCGTTCGTCCGCAAAACTTTATTCCACTCTCTGGATGTGTGTTGGTTTGTAGATATATGTCTGTGCTTCGCATCTTGACCTAGCTACTACTTCTTGAGATGTGCGATACTATATACTCGGTTCGTTCAAGAGAGGAAATGCCCTCATAAATTCCTAAAGTATTCCCAGCCACACCACTTTAAACCAATTGCAGTTAAGTTACCACTTCTTCTTCGTGTGTAGCCCGCCTCAAGCCCTCTTCTTCGTGTACACCACCCCCGAACATTCCATATCAGTCGTCCTTGCAAGGGAATCAAACTTTAAATTCCATTTGTTTGCATGGTGATGAGACTTGAGCTCACCCGTAAATTCAAGCAACCCCCTGCCCGACCATTGTTATACGCTGTGCCATCCGCCTTCGGATTTATCCGCCACCCCTGGCCCTGGTGCCCCTTTTATGCTAAATGGTAAAAAAAAAAATTTTAAATTGCAAGTGCAGCGCAAAAGTGGAGAAATAAAAGAAATTTATTATCTCACCCTTAGGCGTGGTGGGTGGGGTGGTGCAGATGTGTATACAGGGCATACAAACTCAAATCGAAAACATTTTTCAGCAGCACATTCACAAGACGATGCATACCTTGAGGGTGGCAAATGGCGGATGGAGGTGCAGAGGTCGAATTAAAACGCAAATCATGAATTAAGTTCATGCAGCAGCAAATCCTCCATTTACCAACTGAACCAAGGTAGGCAGCAGCAGCGGTAGCAGCATCCTGGCAGGCAGACTTCGGCGAAAGTTTATTGTTCGCTACCGCACATACTTTCAGGTGTGCGCATCCGAACTGAGTGCACATCCGTGAAGATGCCGAAGCACTACGAGGATAGATGTGGACGAATTGCGCTAGCTGCAAGTTAGGTTAACTTTTACGGTTCGTTTCGATGAAATAATAAGGAGGGGGCCTGTGGTGGCGTCTTCGGCTTAGTGCTGTATTGGAATTGACTGCCGGATGGATGGGGAGGGGGGGCGGATGTTGGTTTAAAGATTTTCTTAAATTCGTTACAAAAGTGTTCCGAAAGTGATTTCGACTTACGGATGATGGTGTGAAGAAGTTTTTAAACAATTTCCACTTTTTTTTTTTTTTTTTGGTTTGCGCCGTTCTATTGGGATTTCGTAAATTTTATTTCCCCCAAGGACGAGAGGGGGGTATGTTTCCTTTGTTTGTCCTGTAAGAGGATTTACATTGTTATGCAAATAGGAAAAAGTACTAGAGGTTAATTATTTAAGTTTTGGATTACAAAATTTCACGCCTAATGGCTTTTGTCGAGTGGGGAAGGTAAGCAGTTGTTCGGGGAATAGTACGAAGCGGCACCTAGTTTGCAAGAAGTGAATTAATCGCAAGAAGAGGAGAATTCTTTGATTCATTTAAGAAGTTGAATTGAGAGGGGGAACTTAACCTTTCATTTGGTCTGAAATTCAGAAACGAATCATGAAGATTATTAATGTAATGATGACCTAGCATCTTAGAGGCGTCCAGAGCTTATTGGATTAATTCAAATGTATGCTCCGTATGATGGATGGATGCAGTGGCCTGGTGGTTGGTGTTTTGCCTTCTATGCTTGCAGCAAAACCTTTGAAAGAAGTGGGGACTTCTACCAAAGAAGGCCTTATGGATGAACACAGCTGTAGTACGTCCAATTCTCACATATGGCTCACTAGTATGGTGGTCCGCGAAGGCTACAACCTCACAAAACCAAAAAGGCTGCAAAGCCAGTATATGCACCACAGTCGCACTGAGGTCGGCGCAAACGGATGCCCTTACTGTGGTATTGCATCTCTTGCCTCTCGACCTACATATAAAAGATACCACACTATGCAGCGCAGTTAGACTCAAGAGTCAGGATGCTGGACTGCAAGGCCAGTGAACTATATTGAACTGGTTCCAAACGGCATGGTCGCGTTTCCAACTGACTACATCACACCCACACTAAGCTTCAAGAAAAGCTTCGACGTAGGCTTCGACGTAGAGCTCAGTGGAAGAGGAACGAAGTATTAAGGGATTTCGACACGTTCGTCTACACCGACGTTTCTAAGATGAACTGTGGTGTGGGGATCGGTGTCTACTCGGAATCAGTGGAAATATCAGTATCATACCGCCTACCGGTTTTTGGCAGCGTATTCCAGGTGGAACTATTATCTATCCGAGAGGCTTGCACGCAACTGGGGCGTGACACTACGAACACGTATTAAGGGATTTCGACACGTTAGTCTAAGATGAACTGTGGTGTGGGGTTCGGTGTCCTTATAGATACTCAACCTGCCATTAAGGCCATCAACTCGGATACCATATCTTCCAAGCTGGTACAGGAATGCAGGAACGAACTTGCCTGCAGAGCGAACACTTCAGGGTCACACTTCACTGGGTCCCAGGGCACATTGACATTGAAGCAAACGAGCGTGCAGACGAGCTGGCCAGGCAAGGATCAGCTCTATACGGCTCACTTGCGGCAAGGGTCCATATCCCGCTAGGTGCGGTTAATACTTTCTGAAGAAGCCCGTCTCTATATGGAGAAGGTTAACAAATTGCATCATATCGAGGAAGATATGACCTTCCTACGATAAGAAAAGAACAAATGACCTACTGAATAGCACCTGCTCAGATATCGCAAGAATTACGGCGATAGTCACGGGTACTGCCCGATTGAAGACCATGCGGAAACGCAAATGCGAAGGGAACCCTCTCTCGTTGCATCTGCAAATGACAGACACTAGCAAGAGCCAGATTGCGTGCATTAGATCAACTATTCTTCGACGACCTTAACTTTTAAGGATACAAGATCTTATCCGTTTTCTAAACTCTACAAGCTGGATGCTGAGTCGTTGTAAAAAAAAGGCACATCAGTGCTACTTGTGTTCATGCTGAATCGCCACTTCTACCTACCTACCTGCACCTGGAACATACGCACGCTGTACACACCGGGTGCCAATTCAAAAATTTGAATCTTCCCTCTAGCGATACAAGGCAGACATTACCGCGATTCAGGAAATACCTTGCCCAGGATCAGGAATAGATCAAAATGCCACACAAGGTTACACATATTAGGATGCGGACTTAGGCCATGAATAACCGACTTTAAGCCGGTTAGTGATCGCCTGGATGTGATTCGTGATTCGATTCCGAGCAACGTTCTGTAACATCAGCCTTATATGTGCCCCTACCGATGAGACAAAACATCCTATCGAGGAGAAATTTTACGACCTCCTTGACGGAGCCTGTACGGAATACGATGTGAAAATCGTACTAGAAGACTCCAATGAGAAAATCGATAAGGATAACCTTTTACAGCGGGTTAGCACAGCCTCCACGAAATGACAACAGATAATGGCTTCCGACTAAGAGACTTCTCGTCAGAATTAAATACTGTTGTCAGCAGCACTTGGTTTCCACGACTTCGAATCCACAAAGCAACCTGGCGATCTCAAGATGGTCAAACCGCCGACCATATATGCGAGGCACGCCCATTCAGAGGTACGAACGTCGACTTTGACCACTTTCTCGTCGCTGCCAAATTTAGAGCCTGACTGTCTAACGGAAAGAAGCTAAGAATGGTGCAAAAAAAGACTCCACGTTGGATGCCTTAGTGAGCCAGAGATTGCCAGAGCCTACAAACAAAAACTGAGGAAAAGACTCCCCGCTGTGGCATCATCCTCCACAATGACTACACCCAGTGGATACAGGATCGCAATATCATCAAAGAAGTTACGAAAAACATAGCTACCCCCATAAAGATGTCCGTGGTATGATGATATTTGCGAGAGATGACGGATGACGCACATATTAAGCCGCTACAACACAAAACACGTGCCGCCCAAGAAGGGTACCGAACCATAAGGAGAGAAGAGAAGAAAATCCGACGTAGAAAAAAGAGCAAAACGCAGCCTCCCATCTCAAGGAGATCGAAAACTCTCGCGACAAGAACAAGTCTACAAGAAAGCCAGCTACTGCCAGCTGGCTACAAAGCAAGAACGCGGGCTTGACGAACAATGGCAACCTTATGACTGACGTGCAGTGGATTGTAGATGTATTCAGGCAGTATTTTCAGCACCAACTGAATGGACATCGCGTCTAGAGCGGATAGGGCAAGAAACCGGCCTACCTCCAGCCATCGAAGAGGTATTGTCCCCTACCAGTGTTGAAGAAGTTAGTGCAGCCATAAAAAAAACTAAACAACAACAAGGCAGCCGGTTCTGACGGATGGCCAGCAGAACTCTTCAAATACGAGCTGTGGTTGAAGAATGGTACTTGTGCTACATCAACAAAGTCTGAATGTATGAGAGCATGCCCGATGACTGGAATATCAGCTCTATATGTCCCATCTACCAAAAAAGGCGATCCCAAGTCTTGGTACCAACTACCGAGGCTTATCCCTGCTAAATGTCGCATATAAGATCCTATCCAACGTATGTAAACGTCTTAAGCCTTTCTGCAACCACACTTATCAGCACGTGCCAGGTGACTTCCGGCCTGGCAGATCGACCATAGACAAAATGTTCACACTTAGACAAATCCTGGAAAAGACCAAGACCAGGGCACGTATGATAGCATCCGCATCGACTAGAGATTTATAAAGCGATGGCGGAATTCGGGATACCATACGAACGCTGGAGGACACGCGATGTAACGTTCAGTTTGGAAACGGCTCATCTGCACTTTTCCAAACGTGTACCAAACTCTGACAAGGAGATGTGCTATCAAGCGATTTCTTCAAGATCGTGCTGGAACAGACAGTGCGCAGGGCGAGGTTAAGACCGAATCAATACAGCTATTGGGGTACGCAGACGACAACGACATCGCACATTTTGTTCAGCGACGAAGGCCATTTCTGGCTCAATGGATACGTTCATAACCAAATTTGCGTATATGGACCGAAGGTGGTTCAAGAGCTGCAGTTACATCCACTCAAAACAACCGTCTGGTGTGGTTTTTGGGCCGGTGGAATCATCGGTCCGTATTTCTTAAAACATAAGGCTGGTGCCAACGTTAATGTAAATGGAGCTCGTAATCGCGCCATGATAACTGACTATTTTTTGCATGAAATTGAAGGCCGAGATCTCGACAACATTTGGTTCCAACAAGACGGCGCTACTTGCCTCACAGCCCGTGAAAGAATGAATATATTGAGAGACCGCTTCGGTGAACAATTAATTCCACGCTTCGGACCAGTGAATTGGCCAGCAAGATCCTGCAATATCACACCGTTAGGCTTTTTCCTTTGGGACTACGTAAAGTCTAAGGTGTTTGTGGATAAGCCAAGTGCGATTGAAGGCCAACATCAACACTGGTAATATTGGCCTTCAATCGCACCTGGCTTATCTCATTATTCACGAGATACCGACGAATATGCTGGAAAGTCGAAAATTGGAACGTCCGCATGGACAAGCTACGGCGCGAACTTTATGAGCTGTATCTGGAGGTGGAAATGGTACATATGCTCGAACCCGTCATCGAAAATTAGAATGTCGGCATGGACGAGCTATGCATGAGAAGATACAACCTTATGAGCTGCATCTAGATGTGGGATGTGGTACAAAAGTAAAACCATGTAGAATACATTGCTCGGCCACATCAAACGAATGAACTTTATATCTCCAGCCAAAAGCAACTTCGAATCCCAGCCTTCATGTTCGAGGCGACAAGGAGATCGAACATTCGGCTTAAGGATCAAGCGGTCGCGGATGCCAGAGCGCTTGGATTGAATAACAGCAACATGCCCAGGATCGATGAGGATGTAAGACTGCCTTATCTTAGACAGAGGAGGCCCTCAACGGGGCGGTAGCCCTTTAATTAAGAAAGTATGGCAATCGGTTATACCAGAGTCATCCCTGAGTATGTTGTTTTATGGGCGGTGCTTGGCCTTTCGTAGCTAAATGTCGAATTTTATGACAACATTCTTGGTGATGTATCGGGTTTTCCTTTATGTTTTAGGACTTGATGGGTTCTGGCTACGAATAGGATAAAAATAAGTTTGTGAGTAACTACCTTATCCATAGACCTTTTCCTCAAGCCTCTTGGATATTTCAGCAAAGTTGGACATGCCGTCGAAAGTCGCATTGTACCAGCAACTCTAGATTTTTATGAATATGACCAGGGCACCTTCCATCCTTCCTAAAACCTTCTAAAGAGCAGTCTCGTAGGGTTAAAGTATGTCAAGGTGGTACTGTAGCCTTGAATTACATCTTACAGGCATCATTCTATGAATATGACCAGACATGGTCTCATTTTCTTACCAAAGTCACCTTCCATCCTTCTTAAAAGTTTCTAAAGAGCAGGCTCGTATGATTTAAGTATGTTAAGCTGGTACTCTAGCCCATGAATTACATCTTACAGGCATCATTCTATGAATATGACCAGATATGGTCTCACTTCCCTACCATAAGCACCTTCCATCCTTCCTAAAAGTTTCTTAAGAGCAGTCTAGTAGGGTTAAAGTATGTCGACCTGGTACTCTAGCTCATGACTTACATCTTCCATCCGTCGCTCAGAGTTGAGAAAGCGCAGTCTCGCTTGATTTCCCACAGACAACTTTGCGCACATGTAGCTCTTCTAGCCTTTCCGGGGTTTGCATCATAAAGTAAGATCGCCTTATACGTTTTTAGCTCTATACCCTAAAGGAGTTACAGCTTTTTTCATGGACCGTCTAAAAACTCATGTAGAGAACTCTAACCGTCCAATAATATACCCCCAAAGTGCTCTATCCCTTTTCGACCCCACTGTACGAACTCCTCGGCAAAGACTAAAATCAACATCACCAGCTCCTATATTGAACTTTATACCGCCTTAGGAAATCAATAACCAAGAAGGCAAACAAAGACTTCCTGCGTCATGTATACAGACATTAGACAACAGGGATACAGGGAATGTCAAAACTTCTTCACAAAAGCCGTCTCCTTTGTCAACCTCTTTTTTTTTCTCAAAACATTCCTGCCAACGGTTTTGTGTGCGCCTTTGGCACTATTGATTCCTTCACCAAATTCGATTTCTTTCCTTGTCATCCCTTTCATCTCACAGCATCGCGACAGCCAATGCCACACACACCCTCATATATCACAGTCGCCGCGCCGTCAAACAATCGAAGGGAAATGTATTGAGAGCTGAAGAGGTTATGACTTGACAAAGCTTATCCTTGCGCTAATCTTACATTTCCCTAATGAAGATTCACCGCACCATCAGCGTGTCTGTACATCCGCCTCCCCAAAGTCTATTGTTTGTGTGTGTGTGGTAAGGACAACTTTTTGGCAACTAGTCTCAAAGACAGCGGAAGCTAAGATATCCTTAAGGGAGTCATTCAAACGGAAAAAAAAATAAGAAATCCCAGTGTTTGTCGGAAGAATGACAACAAAGCGAAAGCTCGGTTTGAGGTTATCTTTTTGCCGTTCCATTCTTTTTGCGGTATTGTCTTATGCTGAGTCATCCTAGTGACGGAATCGGGAGCAGGAGGAGTCGAAATAGCTCGCTCCATGGAATGGAACTGGAGCGCACATGACTTATGGTGACAGTAATTCGAATTTGTATAGCGCCCGGGTACAGGGTCGAGATGTGGATATCATTTATAATGTAAAAAGGAAGCGTGATAAAAATTGTTCCCCTGTGTGTATGTGTGTGTGTGGCAAGTGGGAGGTATGATTTCGCGAAGAGGTTAGTTAGGTCATGTGTCTATCGGTGTGTACTGTTGTACCGCAGCCTCAGGAGGATTTATCGATGTGGGATGTCTCTCTGTGTGTGCGTGTGAGTTTTATTTCCGCACGCGATACTTTATCGGCGTGGTCCTCTTGGTGGAATTTTTTAATTTGGATTATTTATCGCTTTGATTGGTTTCGTCTGCATGACGAATGGGGGGGCTATGAAACCTAGACATGTGTCTGTGGGAAGGAAATGCGATGTTTTCTGTTTTTTATTTGGTGCGTTTTAATTTTTTATGGCCACGTGGATGAGGCTAGTAAAACTCGCTTGAGAGTGCCATTTCATGGCACGTGATATGCTGCAAGAGGGCTTTAGGTTTTTTTTGTTTTGAATTGAAGTGCTTTTGGGAACGTAATATAAATTTTATTTAAAAATAAAGCTGCCAAGGTCAAAAAGTCAGTCAGTCAAGTCTCTTTTTTAGTCGCAGCTTTGATTTTTTCTTAAATGTATATCACCGCAGGCTTAGCTATACCCCAAGCTAGGTTTTAGGCCCTATTCATGTCATATATATTTTTTCTTAGACACAAACAGGACCTAGCTTCCCATTCATTTGTGAGTGTAAAATTGTTAATAACGGGTGATTTTTTAAGAGGTTTAGAACTTTTTTAAAAAAAAAAACACAAAAAATTCGAAAAAATGAATGAAATATTTTTTTGAATCGATAGTTTGAACCTTGCAATTTAATGTTTAAAGATAATTTCATGCAAATGTTGACCGCGGCTGCGTCTCAGGTAGCCCATCCGCTGAGTCCAATTTTGGCATACTCTTTCACACATATCGGCCGGTATCTCACGAATGAATGCATGGATGTTGGCTTCCAGTGCGTCAATCGAAGCGGGCTTGTCCCTATAGACATTAGCCTTGACATACCCCCACAATAAATAATCTAATGGTGTCAAATCGCACGATCTAGGCGGCCAATTGACCGGCCCGAAACGTGAAATTAACTGTTCACCAAACTCGCCTCGCAATTGCGCCATTGTATCGCGTGCTGTGTGGCATGTGGCACCGTCTTGTTGAAACCACATATCATGCAAGTCAAGAACTTCCATTTCGGGCAAAAAAAAGTTTGTTATCATCGCTCGGTAGCGTTCACCATTGACAGTAACGCTGCGATTCGCATCATCTTTGAAGAAATATGGCCCAATAATGCCGCCGGCCCATAAACCGCACCAAACAGTGGCTTTTTCGGGATGCATTGGTAGCTGTTGCAATGCTTCTGGCTGATCTTCATTCCAAATGCGGCAATTTTGCTTATTTACGTACCCATTCAACCAAAAATGAGCCTCATCGCTGAACACAATTTTTCGATAAAAAAGCGGATCCTCGGCCAGCTTTCCAAGAGCCCATTCACCAAAAATTCGGCGTTGTGGTAGGTCGGCTGGCTTTAGTTCTTGCACCAGCTGTATCTTAAAAGGCTTTACGCCCAAATCCTTCCGCAAAATTTTCCACGTAGTGCTGTAACAAAGGCCTAACTGCTGGGAACGGCGCCGAATCGACATTTCGCGGTCTTCTGTCACACTAGCTGATACGCCGCAATATTTTCTTCACTACGCACAGTACGTAAACGTGTTGGTGGTTTAATGTCCAACAAAGTAAATTTGGTGCGAAATTTGGTCACAATCTTCCGAATAGACTGCTCAGAAGGTCGAGAATGCCGATCATAAAATGGAAGCAGCGCGCGATGAACATTTCGAACCGAGCACGAATTTTGATAGTAAAATTCAATAATTTGCAAGCGTTGTTCATTTGTAAGACGATCCATGGTTAAATTGCAAACCAAACTGAAGCTGTTTGACAGTGACACAAGGTACTAAACACACGTCAGCTGTCAAAACCAGTGTTGCCAAAACCAAACCAGCTAAAAAATCACCCGTTATAACCTACAAGACGAAGGGGCCTAAAATAAATGCCGATTCCGAAAGGCAAATCGGAGATCCTTCGCATGAAAGATACTTTTGAATGATTTTTCGGTATTCCAACTATTCGTGTTGCTATTTTCAGGATTACTTACAACGAGAAATCTCGCTTAGTATTCCTATGGACTAACTCATTTCAAGACGTTCCAAAATGGCCGATGACTTCTAATTCGTAGTGTTGACTGCAACTACGACGAAATCGTAAGTGCTTCATGAGCTTCCATTTTTGGATGATACATGTTCAGAATGCGGATTTAGATCGGTTTCAAGTAGCTTTGTAATTTTTTTCGTGGTCTTGAGGGTGTTCTTGACCATAAATCCTAGCTGTGTAGAAAACGTCCTTATTAAACATAATAAATTGTGGACCAGGCTAACAGGAAAGGTCCACAATTTATTATGTTTAATAAGGACGTTTTCTACACAGCTAGGATTTCTAAACCTCTAGAATTTAGGTTGTAATTGGAGACCGTTGTTGTCAATTTGACATACCATCATATATTAACCATCTCAGGTGAACAATATTGGCGGCGACAACGAAAACTACCAACCACCTGACCTAACTAAAGTGTGGATAGGAATATCTAAACTAAAGCTTAGCAAGGCTGCCGGAAATTAGGTCTTCCCCGCCGAGCTATATAAAGTCGGTAGAGATGATTTGGTAAGTAGCCTTCACCAACTGATGAGCAAAATTTGGACGGGAGACAGTATATGCCTGAGGAATGGAACTCAGCATCGTTTGCCAGATCCACAAAAAAAGGACACCCTCTGAACTGTGCAAACTACAGAAGCATAAGTCTCCTCAACATCGCCTACAAGATCCTATCTGCCGTAATATGTGCACGCCTGAAACCGTTTACCAGCAACCTGATTGGCTCGTATCAGTTTGGTTTTAGAACAGGAAAGTCCAGGAAAGCCGCAAAAATGGGTTTAGCAGTTAATGAGGGTAAGACTAAGTATATGCTGTCAACACGAAAGGACATACAATATCGACAAATTGGAAAGAACGACACCATGGACAGATATGACTTTGAGGTAGTACGGAACTCTGGTTACATCGACTCCGCTATTAATTTTGACAACGAAATCTCGTCAGAAATAAAGAGAAAATTACTCTGCCCAACCGCTGTTTCTTCGGGCTAAGCTAAGTAAAGCTCTCACTCGAACTATAAGGGACATCCTTTACAAGACCCTGATCATCTCAGTCCTGCTCTAAACGGAAAAAAATCTAAAATCCGTCCTCCCTTAATCCGTGGGCCTAATCCGTGCATCACTGGCCGCAATTTCGATCAAAAACAGAAAAAAATCTCAAATCCGTCATCCTTAAATCCGTGATCCTAAAGTCCGTGCATCACTGGCCGCAACTCCGACCAAAAACAGAAAAAAATATAAAGTCCGTCCTCCTTAAATCCGTGGGCCTAAAACCCGTGCATCACTGGCCGCAACTCCGACCAAAAACAGAAAAAAATCTAAAATCCGTCCTCCTTAAGTCCGTGGTCCTAAAATCTGTGCATCACTGGCCGCAACTCCAACCAAAAACAGAAAAAAATCTCAAATCCGTCCTCCTTAAGCCCGTGGTCCTAAAATGCGTGCATCAATGGCTGCAACTCCGACCAAAAACAGAAAAAAAATCAAAAATCCGTCCTCCTTAAGCCCGTGGTCCTAAAATCTGTGAATCACTGGCCGCAACTCCGACCAAAACCAGATAAAATCTAAAATCCGTTCTCCTTAAATCCGTGGGCCTAAAATTCGAGCTCGCTGGCCGCAATCTCGACCAAAAACAGAAAAAAATGTAAAATCCGGCTTCCTTAAATCCGTGGTCCTAAAATCTGTGCATCACTGAGCGCAACCTCGACCAAAACAAGAAAAAAGAACTAAAATCCGCCCTCCTTAAGCCCGTGGTTCTAAAATGCGTGCATCACTGGCCGCAACTCCCACCAAAAAGAGAAAAAAATCTTAAATCCGTCCACCTTAAGCCCGTGGTCCTAAAATCCGTGCATCACTGGCTGCAACTCCGACCAAAAACATAAAAAAAATCTTAAATCCGTCCGCCTTAAGCCCGTGGTCCTAAAATCCGTGCATCACTGACCGCAACCTCGACCAAAACAAGAAAAAAAACTAAAATCCGCCCTCCTTAAGCCCGTGGTCCTAAAATCCGTGCAGCACTGGCCGCAACCTCGACCAAAACCAGAAAAAATCTAAAATCCGTCCTCCTTAAGCCCGTGGTCCTAAAATCCGTGCATCACTGACCGCAACCTCGACCAAAACAAGAAAAAAAACTAAAATCCGCCCTCCTTAAGCCCGTGGTCCTAAAATCCGTGCATCACTGGCCGCAACTCCGATCAAAAACAGAAAAAAAATCGAAAATCCGTCCTCCCTAAGCCCGTGGTTCTAAAATCCGTGCATCACTGACCGCAACCTCGACCAAAACAAGAAAAAAAACTAAAATCCGCCCTCCTTAAGCCCGTGGTCCTAAAATCCGTGCATCACTCGCTGCAACTCCGACCAAAAACAGAAAAAAATCTAAAATTCGTCCTCCCTAAGCCCGTGGTCCTAAAATCCGTGCTTCACTGGCCGCAACTCCCACCAAAAACAGAAAAAAAATCTAAAATCCGTCCTCCTGAAGTCCGTGGTCCTAAAATCCGTGCATCACTGGCCGCAACTCCGACCAAAAACAGAAAAAAATCTAAAATCCGTCCTCCTGAAGTCCGTGGTCCTAAAATCTGTGCATCACTGGCCGCAACTCCGACCAAAACCAGATAAAATCTAAAATCCGTTCTCCTTAAATCCGTGGGCCTAAAATTCGTGCTCGCTGGCCGCATTCTCGACCAAAACCAGAAAAAAATTAAAAATCCGTCCTCCTTAAGCCCGTGGTCCTAAAATCCGTGCATCACTAGCTGCAACTCCGACCAAAAACAGAAAAAAATCTAAAATCCGTCCTCCTGAAGCCCGTGGTCCTAAAATCCGTGCATCACTTGCCGCAACTCCGACTAAAACCAGAAAAAAATCTAAAATCCGTCCTCCTTAAATCCGTGGGTCTAAATTTCGTGTAACACTGTCGGCAACTCCGTCCTCTCTAAATCTGTGATCCTAAAATCGGTGCTCCACTGGCCGCAACTCCGATCAAAAACAGAAAAAAAATTCGAAAATCCGTCCTCCTTAAATCTGAGGTCTCAAAATCCGTGCGGAATGGTAGTACTAACACCCGTTTTTCAACGACCTAGACGAGGTCTAAAAAACTTTACAAAACAAATATAGTGGATCTCTTGTCAATACTGATGCGGATTACATTGGTGTCAGAAATGGGGTCATACGATTGTGGATTCTTTAAAACATCGTTCTTGACAAGAAATGGAGGGTCTTTCAGTGGTTTATTTTGGATCTCCTAATGCAGATTACCTCGGTGTCAGATACCCAAATTCGACTCTCAAACATCCAATTGCAATAAAATACAAGAAAACCATTTACCCAACAGAGAATACTATTACCTCCACTTCTAGAAACGTGAGAAGTATCTGCGTTCTGTCTGAACATCTCAATTACCTCCAATGATGGATTTAATTCCTCTCAACCAATACACAAATTGTCAGCTCTATCATCAGCTATAGAGTTGTTGGGTAACAACCTCCTTATGAATGATAAATATCTGACAAATATCCTAGAAGAGTCCTCCGCCCTCCACAAATAACCTCCTTTACAAACTCTTTATGGCCCGTTTTCATCCAATTAGAAGCATCAACTAGGCACACAATTACATACCTGCTCTGCCTAATTACCACTCAACCAAGAGACATACCCGCCCTATAACAACATTTACCTCTAAAGTTGATGACATTTCCAAATGCTTAGCATTCAAATGGAAATAAATTCAAAATAACGTAACGCCCTCTACCGCCCACCATCTCTCGTCATGAATAATGTCAAAAGGCGTACAAAAATCTAAATTAAAACATCCCTAAGCCGCACTTGGCGAAAAGGGGTAGGTTCTCCCAACCCCCACATTCCCATTAGGGGTTCCCAAATTCAATTACAATTATTTATTTAACAATTCATAAAATTGTATCTGCGCTAGATGTTGTGTATCTGTGTGTGGTTTTTGTGAATTCACAACACTCAAGGTGGTCTTAATTGACAGAGCGAACATTTTTACGTTATATAAGAGGATCCTTATTCCATAATGGTCCTGATTACTCCAGCTAAAGCACAGCGATTATAGAAATGAGGTTTTGATACCCACGTTACGTGTTTCATATTTTCACAGCGCCACAGATGGGGGGGTGGGATCGGGGAGAAGTAATTTTGAGGAAACAAAAAAATATTCATAATTACACCGAGAGGGTGGGTAGGGATAGCATTATCGTCGAAAATAAGGACGTCAGAAACAATTAGTGTACACTTTACTAGCACCAGCTTCTAATTGCGACATTGAAGTGGCCCTCGTTGTAGGCTGCCATGACGGTTCAAAAATGAAGACGAACACAAGTCGGTAAGTTTTCCGCACTCCTGTCACTTTGACATTTACCAAATCATGCTGTAAATACACCGCTAACATGCAACTCAATTTTTTTAGCACACGTTTCAGGTCTCACGTTGATGTGCCTTTCGGGTTTAGTGCGACAAACTTGGAATGCAATCGCATGCTAATCATACCTCTGCCGAATCCAATTCACATGCAAACTTAAGTACGCCACGAGTCCTCATGTCACTAAACATGTACGAGGATGGAAAAACGAAGCCCCTAACAACTCGCAGATACAATTAGCGAAGTGAACGTTTCCATTTCTATAGTGACACTCTGTTCTGATTTATGCTGTCTTGATGAGAACGCTTTGCAGAGAAGGAGGCCCTGGCCCCGGACCGAGTATTCAACTCGAAATATCTATTCAAGTGCAAATATGAGCGTGTGTGGTTAATTAGGATGAATAGTTCCTTTGCATACGCGTTTTTCATTTCCATTCAGGATCAGGATGCTAAATAACGTTTTGTTGTCATAGTTACGCAGGGCAGACCTTGGATTTTCCCTTAACCATTCAGAGAGGTAGGGTAATGTTCAGGCATACAGTTCAAGGTTGCAATTGATGGGGAGATGTTAGATATAAATGTCTTCAGGTTGAGTGATAACTTGGTAGAGAAGATCCACACTTGTGTGCTTCAAGGGGCTCTCCGGCGCTGTTAATTGGATGAAAACTCGCAATAAAGACATTGCCAAGGAGCTTGTTTATGAAGCGTGGGGGAGAGACTTCAAGGCGCAGAGTATTCGTGATTAAATGTTGTTTTGATTTAATTGGTAGATATTTTCCATTCAAAGAGTTTGAAGGCTATAGATATCAATCGTTTGCAGGATGATGCTCGTAAAATAAGGAAATATCGTGATGTCGTGGTAATGTGTTTAACGAATGCTGGATTGGATGCTGATGATGACTCCAATGTGGAGTCTTACTCTATGCTTCTTCACATCCAGCCAACACAAACAAATCGATGAAAGGACATTCATTTCTTGGTTTTTAGGGCTCACGTTTCTCGAACAATATTTTCAAGGGCGCTGCTCACAGTACTCGCCGTTTCTGACACTGCGGTAGTCTTCATTAGTGTTGCCTCGTCTAAGTCGTTGCAGAATTGGTAGAATGAGCTGGTAAATCTTGTTCTCCTCTCCCCGTGAAAACAAACAGACTGGAAAATCGCTCAAAGGACCTCCATTTCTTAGTTAAAAGGCTCCACGCTTCTCCTCCGTCTACTAAAACATAAATTTTGAGTTTTGAGGACTAAAAGTATGGCGCAGTAGTACACCTGCATTAGTGTTGCTTAGGGATTTACAATGCTTGATCCAAGTTTTGCATAAACCTTCTTTAACTCGCCAAAAAGAGGGTACATATGAGCTATAGCTGGTATAACAGCAGCATTGGAAGTTTCCAAGCTGTCGTGACGCTTTGGATCGCTGCAGCGAGCAATTACCGTACAACAGCTATCTAGTCAGCTTCTCCTTGTCCTAGCGTCAGTGTCTCATAGACCCCTGGCGGTGCTGAGGTTGACTGATTCCCTTTGCCTTTCAAACGAATAAAAAATGTCGAAGATATCTCACACACACTTTATGACGGCCGGTCTTGTGAGATTCTTTTCTTAGGTTATGTGAAATAAATTCGTTCGATCGTGTAGAATAACTCCGCGAAAAGGAATCCACAATCTGGACATCCTTAGAGATTTTTCTGCCTTTGACGAATATGGCAGACCTTTCATCATTTTGCGTGATTAGGAAAACAAAGGATAACTGGCACCGATCCCATACATCATGGCGGCGCGTCAAATCGCCTCCACACTGAAGAGCTCCCTGGGTCCCAAGCGTCTGGACAAGGTCATGGTCAGTTCCGACAGTAATGTGACCATGAAATCGGCAAACAGATGTTCCAACTGAGTCAGTCAAAGGATGATGAAATCGGTGACGGGACCACCGTTGTCGTGGTCTTAATTGGTACCCACCTAGAGCAGGCTGAGAGTCTCATCGATCGTGGTATCGATCCCATTCGTATCGCCGATGGCTTTGAATTGGCTGCGCAGTACGCCGTCAAGCAGTTGAAAGCGATCGCTGAGCCCTTCCCCAATCGATCCCAAGAACAAGGAAACCCTCGTCCAAAACGGGACGACCACCTAGGGCATTAAGATTGTCACCGTCAAATGGCTGAGATGGCCGTCGATTACGTCCTGAATGTGGCTCACATCGAATCAAAGGACGTCAACTTTGAGTTGATCAAGATCGTGACCAAGGTCGGTGTTCGTATGAAGGATTCAATCAATGTAGGTGTAGGGTGTTTTCGTCTACAAAACCATAAGCCACGTTCAGTTACCTTAAGTATTGAAGGATGTCAATTTGGCCATACTCACCTGCCCATTCGAAACACCAAAGCCGAAGACCAAGCATAAGTTGGACGTCACCTCGGCTGAGGACTTAAAAGATCTCAGGTCGTACGAAGCGGAGAAGAACGCCACTATGGTGAAACAGGGCTCTGACGATGAGGCCAATAACTTGCTCTTGCAACACGATTGGTGGTCACGAAGTTGAGTTGAATGCTATCGCAACCACTGGACGTATTGTCCCACGTTCCGAGGAGCTCTCAGCCTACAAACTCAGCAAGGCTGGTCTTGTCAGGGAAATGTCCTTTGGTACCTCCAAGGACAAGATGTTGGTCATCGATGAGTGCTTTGACTCGAAGGCAGTCACAATTTTCCTCCGTGGTGGCGACGAGATGATCATCGCCGAAGCCTAGCACTCCATCCACGATTTCATCTGCATTGTTCGTTATTTGGTTAAGGATTCCCGTATTGTCTATGGAGATGATGCCACAGAAATCAACTGCTCCCTGGCAGTTGCAAAGGAAGCCGATCAACTCTCCACACTCGTAGTGTTCAAGTGTGGAAAGCCTTCCGTTCATCTGCCATCGCCTTGGAGAACATTAAATTGGCCTTGGCCGAGAACAGTGGTCTCCATTCCATCAAGACTTTGTCCGAGTTGATACCCCCCAAGTTGCCGAGAAGCGCCCAAGTCTGGGTGGCGACTGCATGTTGACCGGTGATTCCGACATGAAAAACCATCACGTTATCGAGTCTCTGCATTTCAAGAAGCAACAGATATTCCTCGCCACACATCTGGTCAAGATGATCCTCAAGATCGATGATGTGCAAAGCAAGAACGACCCACAAGAGTACTAAGCTACACTTACGTCGATCTGTTTCTTTTTTGTCCTCATTAACGTTCATCGTTCAACTTTCATTCGTTGGTTCTGCGCTTGCAGTGACATGATTCAGAATCTCAGCGTCTTTGGGGCTCTCTTTTCAACCACACCAACAGAAAAATAGGACGAATCCCTGATAAGTCAACATAAACAGGCTGGACAATCGCTCGAAAAAAAAACTCCAATTCATTGGGAGAGCCAACGCTTCTCAGTCGTATAGGTTCTAAGCTTCAGAGCGTTGTTTCTGACGGCAATGTTATCTGAGCTATCTTTGCTTTGAGTTGCACATTTGAAGATGTAAAGGGAAGAACATCAGGCTTTCAGTAAGATAGACAAAACGAAAATGAAGATCCTGATTGAGGATATGGAAAGATGCCAAATTTCACTAAATCGTCATATAAAGGAATGCAGAGACTCAAAGGATCAAAAGCGTAATTTATCCGCATGCTCCTGTCTTGTTGAAACCACATGTCGTTGGTGTCCATATCATTTAATTCGGGCTAAGTTGGCAATCCTCCCTTCTGGTTACAGACCTGGTAATCAACTTGACAGATGCAGCTTCAACAATATGGCCGCTTTCAACTGTCAAAGTTCGTAAGTCCCTATTGCAAGACCCTTTAAAAGTAGACTTATGTCACTTATCGACTACGAAAAACCTAGATAGGCCAATGACAAGAACTTTAGAGTCCTATCTGACAGGCAGTGCTAGGAATGTGGCAGCCAAAAGGGCTATTAGAAGTCCGGCTCTTTCGGAAACTAATGTAGATCCCTTGGAAATGCACTCATGTCCATTGCTTGTTTCAAGCGCAAACTTCTTTGAATAATCCGTGGTTCAGTTCGACGGCATTCAGAGACATATATTTGGTCAGAAAACGACATTTTTGGGCCTAAAGGATAGGCAACGAGATAAGTTTCTAAAGCTTCAGCTCAGAGAGTCTTCGATTCTCAGTTAGATGAACGAAGTAGTAGGGGAATGCGTCTCCTCAAGTGTAGATTGCAAGTAGAATATGACTGCAACCAACATGGAGTGAGTAACTGGAGGTAGTAATAGCATTCAAAGTTAAGGCTGTTTTCCTGTGTCAAGCTTTTCAAGCTCTAAAATCGAATTAAAAGTAAATTTTCATAATCGGCTTTTGACACTTTGAGTTCTGAATGATGTCAGACATCTATACACAGTACACACACGGATTGACTATAAAAAAAAATCGCCAGGTAGCTTTGGAATTAGATGTCAAGGCAAAGTGAACCTATTGCACTAAGGTTGCTGCAAAGTCTGTTTATCAAAATTTACTAAGGCTGCACTTTTCATCAAAAATGTTTCCTTTCCAATTTTGGTCATTAAAGTCCCCGATTTTTGGTCGTGTTTACAGGATCTGTCCAGGAAGTCATAAAATTCATTCTCAGCTGAATCTAAAAGAAAGCAATACTGGCTGGCACCCATTGACGCAGATCAGGTTCAGACTGATGATACCCACTGACTTCAGCTAAAGTACTCTCTTCAGTGCTTGAACCAGCTGTAAGGATGGGACCCCGCTACTATTTTCTTGTCTCCCCCTGTTTTCTTTTACAATTTTCTTTTCAGCTTTTCTTCTTTCTTTTCAGGATGGCCTCCAGCTTCGGCTAGTGTCTGGACTCAGAAAACGCAGAGCTTGCCAGGCCTCGGGCTATAAGGAGCCAATCTGGAAGTGACTTCACAGTTGCGAAGCTCCACCGGAAGCTATATTCTGGTACCACGGGTAACAGGAGCCCCTGAGTCACGTCAGGTTTTCTGATGTCGTTCTGACACCAGTCTGCTTGACTCAGCCTGTTAGAGAGGTAGGCCCCCTTGTGGGAGTATCGTGGTGGTTGTGGTTATCCCAAAGTTGCGGGAACAGTTGGTGCTCTAGGGTGTCTGTTAACATTCTAAGACCCTTAGAGTACAAGGTTAGATAGGTCTCGCTCCTCAACAAAGGAGGGTAGTCATGCCTTAACATGACAACCAATTTGCACCAGGGAAGTACTTGTACTGTCCCGGGGCGCTAGCCAACGCTTTTCCTTGGCTCTGATATTGTGGGTAGGCCCACCGTGAGATAAGAGCCGTAAAGGCTAGGTGTTCACGTTAAGCATATAAAACATTATTTGTTAGGATGGGACAGTGGGCAGTGCTTGTCAGGTAGAGCAACTTATAAGTTCTTGTCCTAGGACCTAGGTTAGTCATAAACGGTAGGTAGCATGGCTCATGAGGGTTCAACATAAATGGTAAGTTTCTGAAAGAGCCGGACTTTGAAACTAGGTTTTCAATAGTTCCAGATGCCCTTTGGCTGCTTAGTTCCCGGTCATGTCTGTCAGGTTGGACTCTAAATTTCTCTCAAAAGTATATCAAGGTTTTTCGTAATCGATAAGTGACCTGAGTCCCTTTCTATAAAGACTTCGAGTATGCTTGATTGTCCGAAAAAGCGCAGGGAATCCAAATTTGAAATGAAATATCTGGCATTTACAACCCATACAGGGCCTCAAACCAAGCTTCTGCCTTCATTTGTATGTGCAAAGTTTTTATTTTTGCCACAAAGAAGAGGACCTTAAGCTAACCGCCTAATTCGAACAGGAAATTTGAAAAGCTTTTCAAAACAGGTGAAGTAAATTTGAAATGAAATATCTGGCATTTACAACCCATACAGGGCCTCAAACCAAGCTTCTGCCTTGATTTGTGTGTGCAAAGTTATTATTTTTGCCACAAAGAAGAGGACCTTAAGCTAACCGCCTAATTCGAACAGGAAATTTGAAAAGCTTTTCAAAACAGATGAAGCAGTGGAAAAACTTAGGTGCGTTGTCACTTTCGGGATTTGAACCAGGGATCTTAGTAATCCGCGTTTAGTAATCCAACAGACTAACCACCAGCACACTGTATCGAAATTTAGATTTCGCTTAGTCTAAGAGCGCCTTGTAGTGTTTGTCAAGTATAGAATCTAAGGTCCCTGTCAAAGTACTTACATTAGTTTTGATTAAGCTTACGATCCGGGGTGGACCACGGCCTTCAACCAACTTGCCTCTCCAGCCAGTTCAGTCCCTGGCTAGTTGCCTCCAGTATCGCACACCAAGTTGGTTGAGGCTACTCGAGTCGCCGATGTAGAGAATCCTTTCTCTATGGCAGCATATATTTCGTTTTGTCCTCATTTTCAAGCAAACCCATGTTTGCCGCCACGATTCAATACATGCAAACGCATCACTGACAGCTCGATGCGTTCTTCTGATAAAATGTCAATAACATCCACATATGCAAGTATTTGACTTTTCAAAAAGTGTACCTCTGGTGATCGCGTTTGAGTTTCGTAATTCCCGCACCGACTGTAAATCTACTACCATATTCCCATGTTCATCTTGCAGGCTTCTGCTCTGGCCTTGTAGCCTTGGATTGTCCTTTTTACCCTTGGATAACATTTTCGAACATTGCCTCTGCAGTAACACCTCACAATCGATTGGACTGTCCGCTTCTAGTGTTCCTTCTTTTTTCTTCGGAGAAGTCGGTGGGTCTCCCTTCTTTCTTGCCCGTAAGCCTCTCGAGCAGGCTCTGGTCTTCTTCTGCAGCATGGCATTACAAGGAATGTTCTTTGCTGCAATCGCCTGCTGCCACTCATCATCTCGAACCAGGGGTTTTGTTGTGGTCGCAGTGTCAAATCCAGCACATCATTGTTGCCACTGGTCTCCTGCACTTGATGCTGGCTGCATTGAGCTTGTTGAGAGGTTTAGGGAGACGCGGTTGGCAACATTTTTGGCAGCTTCTTGCGATAGTAGCCTTGCGATATCAAATCTTCTCACAGTATTTGTTCGATGTTGTGACGTGATGGATATCCGCATCCGTACTTTGGTTACCACCAAGTACTGGTCCGAGTCGATGTTGGCCGCTCGGAACGTACGGATATCCAAAATACTGGAGGCATGTCTGGCGTCGATCGCAACGTGATCAACTGGAGGTGTGGGAATCGTGTGCTGGCATGATGATATTTTGCCCCGTCGCTAAGTCGACTAGCCTGAGTCCGTTTCCGAAAGTGATTTCGTGCAGGCTGTGCTTTCCGACCGTGGAACCGAAGATGCCCTCCTTTCCGACATTGACATTCAAATCGGCAAAAACGACGTACTTCGGGCACTTTTCGTAAGTTTTCTCAAGTAGATCGTAGAAGCTTTCTTTGGTTCCATCATCTATCCCCACTGTGGGGGCGTAAGCGCATATCAGCGATATATTTTTGAATTTGGCCCAGATGCGAATTGTGACCAGGCGTTCGCTTAAATTTCTAAAGCCCATGACTTCTTGCCTAACTCTTCCTCTGATTACAAATCCACACCTAAATAACCACTGACGCTGCTCCTTGCGACACTCACCGTAGCAGATGTCACAGTTTTTCATCCTCTTTATGCCTTTTCCATACTATCGCACTTCCTGGATGGCTGTAATGTCTGCCTTGTCCAGGGTCTCCGCAAGTTGTTCGCCTGCACGTGGTCTGTTTAGAGTCCGGACATTCCACGTGCAGATCCGAAGGCCATTGTCCTTATTTCGTTTGCTGGGATCATTAACGTTGAAATCATCCATATCCGAGGGTTGTAATAGTAACTTTTTTCTGTGGTAGGGAAGTTGCCCCGACGCACAACCCCTAACCTGGAGGCCCAGTTCCTTTGTTGTACCCCTTGGACGAAAGGGGTCGAAAAAAAAAACTGAGCCTCCGGATATGTCCGAGTAGCCCATATAAGGTGTTCACTAAGTAGTTCGACTTGACTGGAACTGGAGACGCCACCGTTGAGACGTCATCTATAGAGAATTCCTTAGCTGCCGCCTCATCTGTGGGGAGTGCCTTAGCAAACTCCTACTCCACTTCGACCTGTCGACCATGGGTGGCCCTTCTGCGGAACCGAGTTCCGCGATCGCAAAGCTCTAGGTTTCATCGTAGCAATCGTCGTCATTATTTGGTATGATTAGGGCATTGGCTGCAAATTCCTGCTCCACTTCGACCTGTCGACCATGGGTGGCCCTTCTGCGGAACCGAGTTCCGCGATCGCAAAGCTCTAGGTTTCATCGTAGCAATCGTCGTTATTATTTGGTTTGATTGGGGCATTGGCTGCAAACTCCTACACCACTTCGACCTGTCGACCATGGGTGGCCCTTCTGCGGAACCGAGTTCCGCGATCGCAAAGCTCTAGGTTTCATCGTAGCAATCGTCGTAATTATTTAGTATGATTGGGGCATTGGCTGCCACTGTCTTTGTAAATAGCTCGTTGGTTGTAGGTGCCACGGTTTTGGAAAAAATATTTCGGCCTGGGCACAATTGAATCCCTACCAAGACAGGCAACTTTTTGCACCCTGTTTAGATTCCAGACATAGGATTTTGTATCAAAAGCCTCCCACCAAACGTTTGAACCATGGGTTTCACTACCGCGGTGTACAACCAGAGCACAATGTTCGCTTGGAAGCCCTACTTCTTGTCAAAGTCTTCGTTGCCGGCTATATCCTGTCATCAATAAATCATAAAAGAAAATTTGTACCTAGCTGAGGACGGAATCAACTGGAAAGCTCGGACTGTATCGTCTCCAACGAATACGAGTAACTTTTCTGAATATGCCAACACAGAAACCTTCCCACGAACCATCTCCAGCATTTTAAGGACAGTCTGACAACTTTCCCAAGATGCTGCACCACCGTTTTAGGTTCACAGTACCCCAGAGAAATCCAAAAAAAAAACAATCAATCAGCTGCACCATCATCAGATTTGTATCCCAAATCTTCCTTTAAACGATAAAACATTTCCACGAGGATTAGACCTGTCATCAGAGTGATTATCTCGCTCAACAGAATATTCTAAGCCCGACCAAGTCCCACGATTAAAATTAATGATTCGCCCAAGCAACGACTTCCTCCCTTCGTTTAAAGAGTCCTTAATGACTTGTTTCACTGGAGACGCAAAAAAAAACTGTATCCCCTCAGACATCATTAAAACCACCCGCCCTCCTTTAAATCCTTCAAAATATTTACTTTAAACTCGCACTCCACTCTCTAGAGGCACCCCCGCAAGTGACCTTCTCACCTCTGCACCCACTTAAGTGGTGTTTTCGCGCAAAAACCTCACCAACACTTCCCCACCACCACGCTGTATATGTAGGTTGACATCAAAATCAATAAAAATGCAAAGCGACATGCAATTTGTTATCCTTGCAGCATCATTCATCGGCAAATGTCCCATTGAGCTCAGTCGAGAGTGCGGTACACGAAGCGGTAGTTACCACCATCACACCCCTCCCCCAACATGGATGATGCAGATGACGATGATGATGATAGTGATGAAGAAGAGTGCTCTTCGATGAAAGGACGATATCTTTTCATGCTGTGAACTATCACGTCATGGCACACTCCTGCCTCCACTCCATTTGTAGGAATCAGAAACAACATGGTAATCCATGGGCAACATAAAAACAAATTGCAAATGGACTCCCATTCACTTTGTCGCTGGCGATGGGAATCTATTTCCAGAATGGACGAAATGAAAATGACCTCCACCGAGCTAGAGCGAGATACACTCTGTCCCCCATCTGACATGGTAAGTCCGGTGGGTGGCAGAGGGCGCGTGTTAATGACGAATTCGCATGGGGATTCTCAAAGTGAGGACAGAAATTAAAACACAGATATTAATGACCTGGACTGGGGAGCCGATTATAGCCGTCTTGGCATAGACAAAGTATCACCATATCGTCCTCGTCTCAGAGTTGTTGGCATGGAGTCATAGATATCCGTCGTCGTCGGCGTCATTTTATGAGGCGTGCAATCGACTTTTCGGATCACAGAATACAGATAGGACAGCAAACAGCATGTTCGCCGTAATCCGATGGAAGCGCAGGATGGGCTATACGTATACCGGTGGCAAACGCATTAAGTGCACGCGCTTACCACACATTTAGCCAAAGCCACGACCACGAGCAGGGCGGGGGGGACGCAACAACGACGCACGGCGCAGAAGAGACAGGCCAGGCCAGGCCAGCCAGCCAGCACATCAAACACAGGCGGTTATAATTAGCTTTTTTGTAGTGCAGGGTTTTATTGTGTTGTGACTCCTCTCGGTTGGGCTGGGAATGCACGAAACGATTTTGCAGGCAGCTCTCGAATGCATTCCGGCTGCGGGAGCCACACATCGATGGTTGGTTGCAGCAGAGGCACCTTCCGGCAAGCAGGGAATAGTGGTCAGCCCCGTCCCGATAGATAGATTGAGTGATAGATGTGAAAATGTCAAATAGAAACAATTTAAGTGCCGACATTAGTGTGAAGGCAGACGAGAATAGATGGATACTAATTGGCGAGGCGAAGGGTTGCCATGTGACGCGTTTTGAGGGGGCAATACCGATGGGAAAATAGAGAGAGGGTATGAGTTCATAATGGGTTCTGTGGGATCGGTGGCATTATGGTTAAGGATGGAAGGTCCACGTAGAGCCACAAAGGCCAGAACTCACAAGAATGCATTTATTCAACTAACCAGTGGTTGGCTGTCTGAAAGACATCAGGGAATGCCTGGTTAGTGGAGTTACCTACTGGTTAGTTGAATAGATACGTTCCTGCAAGAGGCGACAAAGGGGATAAATCAAGAAAGGGGTGTATGGGCGCATGTCTGGTTGAGTTTGATATGGTAAGATGGACCAGTTTTACGCTGAACAGTTTTAGTTTTTGTAAGCCTTCATCTTCAGAGGTTACCATCTTGATAATGAGAATACCAGCTGATCCGTTAAGGTAGATCGTTTGATCGACATGAAAACGTAACAACAGTCCTCTAGACTTTGGATCACTTTGTCACGAAAGGCCATCAGATGATGGTGTTGAACTTGTGTGATCTGGGAGATGGTTGGGTGCTGTAGAACGAGGGTAGACTCTGATTGGCTTTAACTTTGCAATGCCCAGTGCTCGCAACTCTGGCTACACATCAAATGTGCTTACTTTTTACCTCCAAGTGGTATAACACTCGGATACTGGTCTCATCCAACCGGGTTTGACTTGCTTAACGATAAGTTCGACTGTTGATAACACGTCAGAATGGCGCGGAATGAATACCCGGTCTGCCGTCACAGGCGAACCTAGAATAGCTGCTTCGACATATTCGGGCAACAGGTTATCTAGGAATTTCAAGGGTTAGTCAGGCCCCTTGAACAGAGATGGTGGCGGATGAACCGAAAAGTCAACGGCAGCGCTCAATCCCGTAGTGGATACTGATGGCCCCATGTCCTAGGGGTATCTAATAAATTGGAACTAGCACTCCAGGTTGGGGGTTGTGCTTTGGGTTAACTACCCATCCATGGAAAAACCCATTGTTACGAAGCAACCAATACCCTCGGAAAGGACTGATATTACTTTTGACGACCCTGCTAAACGAAAAAAGGACAACGACGTTCGTATCTGCACCTGGAATGTGAGAACATTTAACAGGAGAGGTGCAGGCGAACACCTAGAGGAAGCCATAAACTGCTACAAAGCAGACATTACTGCCATCCAGGAAATACGATGGGATGGGCCGGGCAAAAAGAGGATGAAAAACTGTGACATCGACTATGGACCGTGTTATAGTGAACAGAAACAGCGATGCGGATTTGTTATAAGTGCCAGACTTAGGCAAGAAGTCTTATGTTTGCAAGACATTAGCTAACGCATTGTAACAATCCGCATCAAGGCCAAATTCACCACTATAACCCTTATATGCGCTCATGCTACGACGGAGCGACTACCGAAGTACGATGTTCAAATCGTGCTGGGAGATTTGAACGCAAAGGTGGGAAGAGAGACATCTTTAGCAGTACTGTCGGAAAACAAAGCCTCCAAGACAACACGTCTGCCAACGGACTTAGGCTTATTGACTTCGATATGGAACGAAATGCCACTATAGCTCACCTCAATATCCATAAGGGAGCAGATCAATGAACGGTCTCCAGACCAATGAACTGTCAAACAAATTGGCAAGTGGCGCGCATCCAGTATTTTGGATGACCGAACTTTCCGAGAGGCTAACATCGACTACATTTTTGCAGCCAAGGTAAGAATGCGGATATCCACCACGCCACAACAACCCAGAAATACTGTAAAAAAAAACGTCGAAAGACTGCAGTTTCAAGAGACCGTCAAGGCCTTCGCTTAACGCGTATGGTGAACCTCTCGATTTACCATACCACCAGCATCTAATGTCGAAGAACAATGGCAACGATGCCGACAAGCCATCAGATCAGCCGCAACTGACGTGCTAGATTTCTCGCGGCCACCAGCAAGAAACCCCTGGTTTGATGAGGAATGCCGACAGATGCTCGTAGCCAAGAACGAGGCCTACAAGGCTAAGCTACAGGTGAAGACGAGAACTGCCATTGAGCTCTATAGACAAAGAAGAAGGGAAGACCATCGGCTTTTCAGAAAGAAGAAAAAGGAGCAAGAAAAGCGCGTGATCGAGGATATTGAGAGGTGCCACTCCAGGAACGATGTTCGCAAGTTTTACCAAAGTGTAAAACGTCAAAGCCAAGGATACAAGGCTCGAACAGAATCCTGTCGAGATGAACAAGGAAATATCGTTGTTGAGACACAGTCGATGCTGAGGATATGGAAGAACCACTTTTGCAGACTGTTAAACGGCGATGACGAACAACATTCCGCTGTCAGGCAGAACGAACCATTCAATATTGGCAACGACAGCGAAAACTGCCAACCACCCGACCTAAGTGAAGTAAGGATTGCAATATCTAATCTCAAGCTTAACAAGGCTGCCGTAAATGACGGCCTTCCGGCTGAGCTCTATAAGGCCGGCGGAGATGACTTGGTAAGTAACATCCAACAACTCATAAGCCAAATCTGGTCGGATGAAAATATGCTTGCAGAATGGAACCTTGGCATCGTTTGCTCGATCCACAAACAAGCAGACCCTCTGAACTGCGCCAACTACAGAGGTATAAGGCTGCTCAACATCGCCTACAAGATCCTATCTGCCGTAATATGTTAACGCCTGAAACCGTTTACCAACAACCTGATCGGCCCTTATCAGTGTGGTTTTAGGCCAAGAAAGTCCACAATCGATCAAATTTTTACACTTCGGCAGATTTTGGAAAAAACCCAAGAAGTCCAAATCGATACCCACCACCTGTTCATCGATTTCAAAGCCGCATACGACAGCACTTGTAGAGACGAACTATACAGAGCCATAGTTTTGGTATACCAAACTCGTCCGTTTGTGTAGGATGACGATGGAGGATTCTCGCTGTTCCATCAGGGTCGGAAACGACCTCACCGACACATTCGATATCAAAAAAGGATTTAGGCAAGGCGATGCGCTGTCATGTGACTTTTTCGATTTGATACTTGAGAGGATTGTGCAAAATTCCAAAGCCAACACCAGAGGCACAATTTTCCAAAAGTCGGTGCAACTACTAGCATACGCTGACGATATTGACATCATTGGTAGGACTCAACGTGATGTCTTAGCCACGTTTGCTAGTATAGAGAAGGAAGCAGCGAAAATGGGTTTAGCAGTAAATGAGGGTAAGACTAAGTATATGCTGTCATCACGAAAGGACTCACAACATCGACGAATTGGACAGAACGTCACCATTGACAGATATAACTTCGAGGTAGTACGGGACTTTGTCTACCTCGGCAATCAACTCTGACTACAACATCTCGTCAGAAATCAAACGAAGAATTACTCTTGCCAATCGCTGTTTCTTCGGGCTAAGAAGGCAATTTAGTAGTAAAGCCCTCACTCGAACTACTAAGGAGATCCTATATAAGACCCTGATCATCCCAGTCCTGCTCTACGGTGCTGAAGCATGGACCGTATCAAAGAGAAAAATCATTCGAAAAATCTTCGGTCCCGTTTGCGTTGACGGGCTATGGAGACGAAGATTCAACCACGAACTATACGAGCTGTAAGGCGACATACCCCTGGTCAAAAAACTCCGCATTGGACTTTAAGATGGCTAGGACATGTACAACGAATGGACACCAATACTCCGGCTCGCAGAGTATTCGATTCCCAGCCAGACGTCGGTCGGACGCAGTAGAGGAAGACCTCGCCTTAAGTGGCGCGCACAAGTAGAAACCGACCTCAACCAACTTGGAGTGCGCAACTGGAGGCATTTAGCTAAGGACCTGGCTAATTGGAGAGGCATGTTGGTTGAGGCCCAGGTTCATCCCGAACAGTAGCGCCACTTAGGTAAGGAAGTAATTACGACTGCGCAAACACTGCGCCGTTTGGCCACCAACCTTGAAGAGTATGGGACCACACGAGACGTTGCCAAGAGTGGCCGGCCCCGGAGCGCCCGTTGTGCCGCGAATATCGCCACTGTTGCCGTGGATGTCGAGCTGTCTCCGGAAACATCGACCAGGCGACGTGCCTCGCAGTTAGCCATCAGCCGGTTGTCCCTAAGGCGAATTTTGGTCAAAGTCTTGCACATGTTCCTGTACAAAGTCCAGTCCGTGCATCAGCTGCTGCCTGTCGACCGCAAAACGGGTTTAACCACAATCCTCAATCTCGAGGACGAAGTGGACGATTTTTCGACCAAAATCATAATGAGCGATGGGGCTCATTTCCACCTCAGCGGGTACGTGAACAAGCAAACTTATCGTTTCTGGGGCACCGAAAATCCACGGGTAATGCACGAGGAGCCACTACATCCGTTCAAAGTTACTGCATGGTGCGCTGTTCACGCTGAAGGAGTCTTCGGGCCATTTTTTTTCGAGAACACCGCTGGTCAAACGACAACAGTGGACGGTGCGCGCTATAGGGCCATGTAAACCGAGTTTTTTCTGCAATAATTGGACGAATTAGGACTGGAGGACATGTGGTTTAAACAGTACGGAGCAACGGCACACACTGCGCGAGCCACAACCACTATTCTGAAGGGCCAAACAACATCGGATGACTTCTTTTGGCCCACCTTGTACTAAAAAAAATTTCGAAAATAAGAGGTTTCTGTCCTCCAAATGAGTATGTAAGGCTGAGACTCTGGTTAATGTATTTTTTTTTTTGTCCATAGTTTCTAGGTTTCTCAAAAGATTAATGAAACGCCTCGCAAAGGTATTTTAGTTTGCCTTCTCGTCAATCCCAATTCACTTTACATTTACCTATAACCACCTCCATTTAAATCCGAAAAAAATAACAAACCATCTCATAATTCCTCCCGACAGCCATTCCAAATCAATGACCTTTCGAAAACACAAAATCAGATACAAAATCAACAAAAATATTGTCAAGTGCGTTCCTTTCAATCTACCACCGGTATAGGTTGTTGAAATAATAAACACCGCCAGTCCATTTGTCACTCTAAACCCTGGCCATCTAAAACTTTAAATTCAATCAAAACAACACGCACTTACCCACAAAAGGCGTTAACCTGCCAAACATGCGTGCTATGTATCTATGTATCTATAAACCATCAGTCGAATTGTACAAACATACCTGAAAGTAGACAAGAAAAAAGAAACCATTAGAAAAAAGTGTCAGCAGAAATAGCCTGCGAGGATGATAAATCGTTCCTCATAGAAAGCTATCGTCTCAGTGAAGCTCTCTGATAAGAGTTTGTTTGGTTTTTTACAAAAGTATCTCATGAAATGAAAATACAAAATATCTGCTTACTTCCAGCTCGTATATCAACTGTAAACTGGCAGATATGCATATTCCCTCAGTTTGGGTTCGAGATAAAAACAAATTTCATTGTGACACCATGTTTATCTGAGTGTGCAACTGTATTGGGGCAGGGGAAGTCAGTCTTCGCATAGACAATCTAATCCATTCATCTTCATTCAATTGCATTTAGGCGAACGACTTCTTAGTAAATCAGAAGATACACTGTCTGGTGTAGGGCGGCAGGGGACTCTCAGTGAAATGTGAACTTATTTGTGTCAAGGTATATGAGGCATAGTGGTCTAGTTAGATGAGATGATATGGGGATTCAAGTTGCATGCCTTGTGGGGGCGAGGATGTTGTAATATGCGAGTGTGGGTGTTGTAGATACAATGAGGGATAATTGAGATATCGAGCTGCAAGTACTGACCTTCAGTAACGGAGACCGTCGGTATACTTATTCAGATAAGTATATACGGGGCACGTTTCGCCGAGGCATTGTTTGATCCAAGGTGTAAACGATACGAGGTGGTTACAGATACGAGATTTGATGAGATATACGAGAGTTTACAAAAAAAACGCCTTTTTGTCAAACTTTCTATAATAAATTCTTTACGGGAACAGCCACGTTTAAACCATTAAGAGACAGGGTAACTCTTTTGTTATTCGAAAGTCCCTTAGGCTCACTAAAGCGAAAGTATTTTTAGAGTTACCAAGCTAAAATTTTCAGAGCATTCCAAAGCAGAATAGAAATGTTTGGATAAACTGACCACTGGTTACTCACTTAAGTCGCCAACATTAGCCTTATGTTGTCAGATTCGCCCTTGATGCGAATTGTTGCAATGCGTTCGCTAATGGCTTGGAAACATAAGACTTCTTGCCTAAGTCTGGCACTTATAACAAATCCACATCCGAGAAGTCTTTGTTTCTGCTCACTACAACACGGTCCGTATTAGTTGTATTAGTGTCTCTTTCTAGCATATTTGGTTCTTCCATAGTTGTTTGGCTGCTCATCTCCTATTTAATGCTTTCACATTCCAGGTGCAGATACGAACGTCGTTTTCCGTTTTTCATTTAGCATGGTCGTCAATGTAAAAATCAGTCTTTTCCCAGGCTCTTTGACAGCAAAAATTTTCCCTGAGTGGTTAGGTAACCCATGGCAAAACCGCCAACCTGTAGGGCCAGTTCCAAATTATTAGATACCACTAGGTCACGGGGGTATGCCGTTGGCCTTTCGGCTCATCCACCACCATCGCTTTTTAAGTGGCTTGATTTACCGCCACTTAAGGCGAGGTCCTCCTCTACAGCGTCCGACGTCTGGGAATCAAAGACTGCGAGCCGGAGTATGGATGTAAATTGGTTCTACATGTCCTAGAAATCATAAACGTCCCATGCGGAGTATTCGGACTAGTGGCATATCGCTGTACAGCTCGTATAGTTGTTGGTTGAAACTCCGTTTCCAAAGGCCGTCATCACAAACGGGACCTAAGATTTTTCGAAGAATTTTCCTCTAAAATGGACCAAGGATTTCTTCATCCGCTTTTGATACGGTCCATGCTTCAGCACGTAGAGCAGCACTGCGATGATCAGAGTCTTATATAGGATCTGCTTAGTAGTTCGAGTGACGGCTTTACAACTCGGGAGTTTTGCACAATCCTCTCAAGAATGATGTTAAAGAAGTCACATGACAGCACATCGCCTTGCTTAAATCCTTTTTTGGTATCGAATGTGTCGGTGAGGTCGTTTCCGACCCTGATGGTGGACATTCACCTATAACAGCACGGTATACCAAAACTAGACATGGCTCTGTATAGTTCGTCTCTATAAATGCTGTCCTATGCGGCTTTGAAATCGATGAATAGGTGGTGGGTATTGATTTGTACTTCTTGGATTTTATTTTCAGGATCTGCCGAAGTGTGAAGAATTGATCGCAGTTGTGGAATTTCCTGGCCTTTAACCACACAGGTTGTAGGTAAACGGTTTCAGACGTTCACAAATTACGGCAGATAGGATCTTGTAGGCGATATTGAGGAGACTAATGCCTCTGTAGTTGGCGCAGTGCAGAGGGTCTCCTTTTTTGTGGATGCTGAGGTTCCATTCTTCAAGCATACTTTCATCCGACCAGATTTGGCTTATGTAACTTACCAAATCATCTCCGCCGGCTTTATAAAGCGGAAAGGCCGTCATTTCCGGCAGTTTTGTTAAGTTTTAGTTTGGATATTGCTATCCTCACTTCATTTAGGTCGGTTGGTTGATAGTTTTCGCTGTCGTTACCATTATGGAATGGTTCGTCATGCCTGACAGCGGAATGTTATTCGTCATCGCTGTTTAACAGTCTGCAGAAGTGTTTCTTCCATATCCTCAGCATCGACTGTGTCTCAACTGCGATATTTTCTTGTTCATTTCGATCTGATTCTGTTCGAGACTTGTGTCCCTGGCTTTGACGTTCTACACTGGAAGTGACACCTTTCTATATCATCGATCACGCGCTTTTCTTGCTCTTTCTTCTTTACCTATAGAGCTTAAATGCAGCTCTTGTTTTCACCTTTAGCTTAGCCTTGTAGGCCTCATTCTAGGCTGCGAGCATCTGTCGGCATTCTTCGTTAAAGCATCAACCAAATTGATGATCCAGATTAAAAACTAAATGAGTCGTAAACCTGTACCAGTCTTGGCTCTCTCTAATTGTGTTATACGTATAGTGGCGAGGATCAGCCTGGGTATAGGTTCCGTCTAAAAACTATCTCAGTTGACAACGTGCCATATTCTAGATACGCATAGCCAAATCTTAGTTAAGTTCCGATAAACTAAGCGGTTATATCCACCTCTTCTTCCCTTCTCCTTTTTTAGTACTTAGTACCTTGACTGTAGATTGGGTTCCAATACCTGTGGAAAGTCTATGCGTCAGCAGATGAGAATGTTGGGAAAAACGTGTACTCACACTAAGACATATAATCCGTTCAAATCGCGGAGGCGAAAGAATTCCAAAGAAGGAGTCAACGGTGGTGTCTACATTCCCGGTTAGAATGTGAACTACCAGCTTCGAGATATTCGGACAACAGGTCATGTGACGCATGAGCAGCGCTCCGTGTCTTAGGAGTATTTAATAAATTTGGATATGGACTTCTAGGTTTTTGGTTCTGGCTTTAGGGTAACTTCCTTACTTCTTCAAAAAAAATAGCTGGTTATGAGAGAAAGAAACAGCCCCAGATAACGGATCCCCTCAAATACCAAAGAGGCACAGAACGACAATAGACAACGACTTACTAGTAGGCACCTGGAACGTACGCACGCTGTACACCCCGGGTGTAACTCAAAAACTTGAATCTATCCTCGAGAAATTGGTGGTGCAGGTTTTTGGAAAGAAAACCAGGAATCCTGCACGAGGTGTCACTGCATTAGACGAAATATAACGAATCTAAAGGGGAAACACTCGAAAAAAAACCGTAATTCCCGGTGTGAAACAACCGTGCCGATGAGATGTATGGCACTACGTTATGTGTCTTCTAACGGTGAACTCTAGATACCTGGGGACCTCTAGTTTCAAGTAATTTTCCTTTTCTGTGAACAGGGGGTGAATACAGAATGACATGTCCATCCCCGTTAATCGTGGGTCCAAAATTGAACTGGAAAATACAACAAAAACAGGGACTGGTGCTAATGAATTGGGCACTACGAACTTTAAAAAAAGCGATTTAACGGAGGAAGAAGAAAATCTTCTACTCCAAGAGCCAACGGCTAGTAAGGCAGTTTCGGTTGAGGGAAGCAAAGGAACGGCAGACATTAACATTAACCTTGGGAAACTATTTCTTGAGGACGATGACAAGCGGTTCGTCGCCAGCTCATCCAAAATCTCCATATCGTCGACGACGTCAATTAGGAAAAAAGTCCTGAATTGCAAAATGACGATACAGAAGTTGAGAAAAAAACCCTTACTACAGGACAATGACAAACGAAGGCTTCAGAACGCCCTCAACTTTCTGGAGAGTCGGGCATTGAACCGCGTGCCTTGTGCTTACGCCCCACCAAAGACTGCTCTCCCGGAAGTTGAGAGCGAGGAAGATCTCATGCGACCTCATGCCTTAGCCTATCTGAACACGGGTCGGTAGCAATTAAGCCCGCAAAAGAAGCAGACAAGATGACGACACCGGGAGAGGCAGACTCGACTCTAAACAGTTTATGCACAGTTGTTGAAAAGCTGAATAAGTCGGAAGACAGCACATGTTCGGACTTTACCGAAGTCGCTGCTGTCACGAAAACAAAACCGGTGAGCAACACTGTAGAGCAGTCAGACACGGTGGAGGACCCACTTAAACTACGCAGGAATGCGCGGCGATTGACTAGGTAGGTTTAAGAACCGTGAACCCAACTCCTTACGGATAAGGAAACGGTTCAGACAAACAGGGCTCGGGAGATTGTCAAATCAACAGAGGCAGCTTGGAGCAGCAGCCTTAAAGACAGGAAGCAGAACCAAACTGGTGACGGGAGCTTGACCGGACCAAGAAAGGAATGTATATCGCAGTCCACCTTGAGTAGGTCAAACCCCAAGAAAGCGAGTGTCATCCCAGCCAAGGACAAGTCCAAAGCTGAGTCGACACCCTGCTGCTCCAAAACGGTTCTGCGAGGCAGAGTATCTCAAATAGAGCGCTGGCATCTGTAAGAGACGGCGCAGGATGTTCACCTCGAATACGGCCACTCTAAAGCGATCTGGAGCTGTCACACATAAGGATTCGTCTACATATGTGAGGGCTCCTGAAGTCTCCAAAAGAGGTCGGCATGACGACAATGTCTCCCCGAAAGTAGGTAGGGAACCGAAAAATATGAAACTCTCTGACAAGTTCAAGGAGAGTCTTCGTGTCGCAGTAGTCGTCCTTGGAAATCCAAAGCGAAGACTCACCAAAGACCAGTGGAAATTTTTAGAAGTAAAAATCCGTCAACGACGCTATCCTGAAGGTAGACGGCGTGGTTCCGCTTTTTGGACAGATTACTACCTTCAAAGTATAGTCTGGTGGCAAGCCACAGACGCAGAGCAACCAACTTGACGCAAATGTCAAAAATACAAAGACTAGCATGTGTAGGGACAACCAGTGCGATGAGAACAACCCCAACCTGTGGATTGGAGGTGATTCTGAATCTGCTGCCCTTAGATCTATACATGCAGGAATCAGCTGCCAAAAGCTCCTCGAGGATCAGCCAAACAAACAGCTGGATCCCGAGCCTCGCTGGGCACGCGCAGGTCCTAAAGAAATACATAGGGAACGCAGTCAAAAAGACCAAAGAGCCTTTATTTCAAAAAGCACCCAAAAGTGCCCAACATTTTACAACTTGACAACATTATGTCACCAATCCAATTAGAAAAAACTAATGCATTTCCCCTATACCTATACAACTGTCTTCTGTGCGACGAAGGACTTCAAAAATGTCATCATTCCCTCTTCCTTTAGGCTAATCCGTTCGTTTGTCAAAAAGTATCTCTCTATTCACTGAAACAAACTAAACGACAAAAACTCAATATTCTCCTGACATAAACCACTTCACAAAAAAAGAAAAAAAAAACATCCCAACTCCTCAATCCGAATAAGAAGAAGCCAATCCCTGAAGGACTCGCCTGCAGTGCTTTCTCAGATTTGTTTCAAAAACGCACACACAAAAAAAACATCCCAAAGGCATCCTTTCCCCCCCTTAATGTCAATTAAATCTTTACAGTACACATCCTCTCTCACACACACACATGCACACAAACATCCTCCAACTAATAATTCACTAATGGCTACACTAACATCCTACAAACTAACCAAACTCTGTGCAAAGTCTGCACATAACTTTTCAATAAACAATAACTCTGCTGGAAGTGAACGAGTTGAGAACTCCCACCCTAAGGCAGGTTTATGTCCGACCAGGAACAGACTTCGACTGTGAGCGGGTATGTGAATAGAGGAAGGTATACTCGTTCAAGTGCCATCGGGCACTCGTATATGTGTGTACATCTCTATCTAGATACGGCCACTGGTCAAGTAGTTATATGAACGATGTATCCACATCCCTCTAGAGAATTGATGATGCACACGAGAACGTACAATCAATTTGATTCCCTTCCCAAAGACCAACCAAGTCCTCCCAAGACAATACCGTCTAGCTGTGAAAAATATTTTTTTTTTTTGAAATTTTTTTCGTTTGCGCTTTGTTTACATTCCTCGGGGTACTTGAATCCGCACTTGATCGGAGGAGCGGAGTAACAAATGAGGGACACATTTCAAATGTCTGGAGAGGTGAGGGACACACTGTTTTTCCCTAAACCCGAGGGGAGTCTGTGTAGAAATGATAATTACTCGAGACGAATGTAACCTCTTCAATTTTGACAACAACCAGTTACGGATAACTGTTGTTGTCATGATGGATGGGAAGGCGACTAGGGAGCGAGAGCAGAAGTCGGAGTTGGAGTGGCAATAATGGCGGTTGGGAACACTATTTTTGTAGACGAAACTCGAGGGAGTTCACACTTGAGTCGTGGGGTTGGAGATGATTGATGCGGTCTTTCATGTTTTTTTTTTTTTGACGTCAGGACCATCGATCATCGATTGAAACGGTTTTATCGGTGTTGTCCGCATAGATGATGATTGGGATATGTAAACCAAGACGTAGATGGTACGAGGTAATGGGAATTATGGAAATGCCTATATGACTGATTCGACCGACCTAATGTTGATGGTTACACCTCGATCTAGACAATGTTGACCTGCACTAAATGATCCCCGTGATCGCGCATCATGTCATGGTAGATGGGATTAAGTAATCTCCTACAAACTTACATCCACCCTCATGGGAGATACAAAAATAAAAGATGCAGCCAAGTTTAACAACGTCGACGCTGAAGTGTTCATGAAGCTGAACAAGAACAGGAAAGAAGCTAAGCAAGCTTGTTGGCGCCTTCATGGCCTCAATATTTGTGATCAAGCAGATTCCACGTTTGTTGGGTCCTGGTTATAACAATGCTGGCAAGTTCCTAAAACTAATTGAACTTCTATCCGAACTTCCAGAACTTGACATGATCTGTGCGGTTACAGACCGCTTACCAAAGACACTATGCTTCGACAAAAGATTCTCAACGGAGATCACAACCAGAGAAGCATGGTGTAGCAATAACCCACCAAACTGCCAAAACGGCCTAAAGTGGTATACGAATGGTTCTAAAATGGACTCAGGGGTAGGAGCTGGCATACATGAACCAAATAGAAACATCTGAATGCCTATGGGTAAATACCCAAGTGTATTCCAAGCTGAGCTCCATGCCATAAAAGAATGCGCAAACCTAATACACACCTCAGGTATTAAAGGCGCAAACATCCATATATTCACGGACAGTCAAGCAGCTATAAAAGCCCTTAGCTCACACATTATTGACTCCAAATCAGTACTACACTGCTTCAATTCCCTCCAAACACTCAGTTCCAGGAACAAAACCAAACTATGGTGGGTCCCCGGACATAAGGGAGTTGAAGGTAACGAAAAAGCTGATGAACTAGCCAGGTTCGGAAACCCCCTTCATTGGACCCGAACCCTTCTGTACAATCCCCAAATCAGCCATAAATCTGGTTATAAAAAACTGGGAACAAAACAACTGTTATTCATACTGGGAGAACATGCCAGGCCTAAGACAGGCCAAAAGAGCTATTCAGCCCTTCAAAGCAGATGCCAATTAGATACTAAATCAAAAACTTAGTAGGCTACCTAACTGGTCATCACGGTCTGCGATATCACCTAAATAAAATGCATCTAGTCGACTCACCGGAGTGCAGACTATGTCTAGAAGAAGATGAAACAGCCGAGCATATCACATGCCCTTTACGGTATGAGAAGGGAATCGTTCTTCAGGGAATTTTCAAGTCCCGAAGAACTGAGGAAATCTTCGGCTGAAAGTATTATCAGCTACATTAGGAAGGTAGAAGCGCTACTAACTTAAAAAAAAATCTGACGGCAAGCAAAATAGATCTTTTAGGTCGATGTGTATCTTACTGCTTAGGCAAGTCAGAATTTTTAAAAAAAAAAAAAAAAACGTCCCCAGGTCTCCTCTCCCACCAGGAGTCGATGATGGGTTAGATCGATAAAGTCATGACCACTACCAAGTTCCAGATTTTAAAAGTTTTGTGTTTGTCTGGACAAGTTGACAAGCCGATGAGTTTGTCCAGAACATGGTTCGTATCAACTTCATTTGTCGATCAATTTATCGGTATTCAGCAAGTAGATCAAGGCGTTCATGGGAGCACTGAAGCTCTATGATGATTTTGTAAGGAAAATACATCTACCATCCACCATCTACCATCTACCATCTACCATCTACCCTCTACCCTCTACCCTCTACCCTCTACCCTCTACCCTCTACCCTCTACCCTCTACCCTCTACCCTCTACCCTCTACCCGCTACCCTCTACCCTCTACCCTCTACCCTCTACCCTCTACCCTCTACCCTCTACCCTCTACCCTCTACCCTCTACCCTCTACCCTCTACCCTCTACCCTCTACCCTCTACCCTCTACCATCTACCATCTACCATCTACCATCTACCATCTACCATCTACCATCTACCATCTACCATCTACCATCTACCATCTACCATCTACCATCTACCATCTACCATCTAACATCTACCATCTACCATCTACCATCTACCATCTACCATCTACCATCTACCATCTACCATCTACCATGCCTTAGTTTGATCCTTATTTGCCGATCTGCAACCAATAGCAGATCGAATGCTTTTTGAAATCAATAAACTTCACGTGCAAATCCTTTAAGCCTTCCAGCCTGGTTACTTACAAAGTCGGACTTCTCTTACCCTATCAATGGACTTTTGCTATAAAGGATAACTTGTCATCCTTAGATCGGGCATTGGAATGAATATTTTACACTTGGAAGTAAAAATTATAAGCATTCGTCACAATCACAAGATGCCGTCTAAGACCTGGAAAAGGTTGTAAGACTTTGGCTCCATGTCTTCCATCTTTTTCCAGACCTCTGCCTACATCTCGTTTTTAGAAGTATTTGACTGCCTGCTTAACTTTATCGACTGTAATGTCTGGTAGGTCGTGTCTCTCAGAAAGTTATCCCCGGGAAACTGTTCGTCAAATTTTCATGATCGCTTCTGTCGGCCTTTACAATTAGCTGCCTATGAGTTATCTTTTTGAACTTTGACGCCCAGATATCGCAAGAATTACGGCGATAGTCACTGGCCAATTGGAGACCATGCGGCCAAACTAGGGATCCCATACAACCCCCACTGTCGCAGTTGCGGGAATACCAATAAGAGAGAAACCCTCTCCCATTTCATCTACAAATTTCCGGCACTAGCAAGAGCCAGATTGCTAGCATTAGACCAAACATTCTTCGTCAACCTTAAATTTCTTGAGCGTTTCCCTTTTTAAGCCGATATTTCGACGATTGTTTAGTCCTTGACGAAGAGGTTTTGTCTCAGCTTCTGGATAGCCTGGTTCGTATCAGCTGCCGAACATGATACGTCGCGAGAGCTTCAGAAAAACAAAACCTTTGGGCGGATGGAATTATAAAAAAACGCCCACTGCCTTGAGATCATGTCTCGAAAAATATTTCTCTTAAGTGTGGACCGTGATGGATCTGCATCCTCATCATCTTTTAATGAAATCTGTTACCAAATGGACGTCTTTCTGACATTGTTCGACATAAAGCCGTAAGTCGTGGTTATGATTAGGATGTCGCCATTCCAGTCCTCCATTGATTGTACTTTTTAAGCTCTCAACATGTCTGTTCAAATAGTCAACAAAAAACAGCACTCCCACCTCTGGGATGGTCTATCCTTATCTTCCTCCTCGCATGCGAACTTACATCACCGGCTTTAGAGGCTCCAAATCCTAGCTCAGCTTTCCAAAGTATTCACCAGCCTGATGCTATTTTATTACTCTCCCGTTCTCATGCGTTCACAAACATCCTTTTATTATCAAAATCACTTATTACCCCTGTGATTGATTGAGCCAATTATCGTCCTTAAACAGAAGCTGCCACTTCGCAGGCCCACTGAATTAGCATTCATTTCCGCTGCCTCTAAATGGATTTTCTATGTTCACTTCCTTTCCATCGAACAACTATAATTACCCCTTCGACTCGTTATGCCGCTCGAAAACAAATACTCACATCTCCATATCCTTATCAATATTAACGCCCCCTAATATAATCAGCAATACCCCCAGCTGGGGACTATGCGTCGCCCCTCCCCTACTGTACTGCCAACTCCTCTAAATCAATATCCTAATTAGCTTTCATAATTCATTATTATTTCTGCACATTGTGCGAGTATTTGTGTGTCCTGACTTCGTCCTTTCGATGTGCTACTTATAAATTTTGCGCCCGCGATACCCAATGCCCTTTGGAGTTTGTGATTAATATCCCAGGAGCAGCCTTAAAACGCATGAAGAGTTATGTAATCATCAGAGTCACAATTAACCACCGCAAATACCATCAGAACCACCACCACTAACCATCCACCGTCATCATCGTCGTCCCTCCCAAAGGACAATTGTTCAAGTTGATTATGTGCCCATAATCGACGTCACGTCGTCACTTGGTGACCCTGAATGCTCGGGTGTGATGGTGGAGGCAGCACCAAAGTCCTTCAATATTCATATCCTTGTGGATAATAATTTTCCAAAGGAATCCAATTTCAGGGTTCACGTTCAGTTTGCTTTAAAAGGGTTTTTCCGACATTTTGTCGTTGAGTTTTCCTTTTGTTTTCTCCTGTCGTGGTAATCTCGCGTGTGGAGGATTTGTTTTTCGGTTTCGTGTTTTTTTTTTTTTTTTTTTAAATAAAGTTAGGTAATCCGTTTCACAAGAATAACGCTGCGGGATGTATGTCCTTTTTTGGCTGTTACCTTACTTGGCCTTTTTTTGGCGCTAAATCCTTGGATTTAATTTTGGAGTTGACTTGTCGCTATTTTTGGGTTGAAAATGACATTAAATGCCTATGAAAATTTTTACCGTTACTTTTCGTCCTTTTAACGATTCAATTTTAAGCTGCTTGGGTACCTAGTCTGTTTTTGAATTCATCTGGAGGTTATTATGCCTTCTGTCGGAGTTGAAATTGTTTTTGATACTTATTGCTGTCGAGTCTTCGGAGTGGGGTTTTCATAGTTTTCGGTAGAGGTATGAGGGTTTGCTTTTGTGCTCACTAAAGGATAGGCTTTAGGTGTATAACAACGTCAAAAATTTGGAAATTTTTTAAAGTCTTTTATGTTTTATGCTGTCTTTTCGGAGTTCTGTCATTTGTTTGGCTCTTATTTCAAAAGCAAGCTTCAAAATCGAGAAGTACAAAGAAAATGTATCTTTGGGTACGTTGGGTTATGTTATAGTGACCGAGGGATCTCTAGTTACCTTGTAGATTGTTTCTTTGTCCCTTTAATTGCCCAAAATATTCAACTGTATCCAACAACTTAAGGTACGTTGGGTTATGTTGAGACTGAGCGGTCTCTGTTGCAATTTTTTTCTCTGTCGCATCTATTGCGTAAGTTCCTAAAATCTTGAACTGCAGACAATTTAGGTACGTTGGGTGATGTTATATTGACCGAGGGGTTTCTGGTTACCTTGTTCTTTTATTCCTGTCCCTACTTATGCGTTAGTCCCCAGAATATTCAATTGTTGACCATATAGTTAAGCAGCTGAGTCTTCGGAGTGAGGTTTTAACTGTTTTCTGTATTGGCATTAGATATTGCTTTTATGCTCACTTTGAGATAGGTTTACAGTGTATAGCCATACCAAAAAATTTTAGTTTTTTGAAAGACTAATCGGTTTTATGCCGCTTATTCGGAGTTCGTTCTTAAATTTGTTAATCATTTCAAAACTGAGCTGAAAAATCGAATCAAATGGAGATAATGGATTGAAAAGATGGCGTTGGGTACATTTGCTATTGGGTATAGTGACCGAGAAACAAATGGTTAACTGGAGATGGGTTAAGGATGTACACTGTACAGCAACACTAAAGATTTTGAGTTTTTTGAAAGTTTTTCTGCCGCTTATTCGGAGTTTGTAATTCAATTTGTTCATCATTTCAAAATTGAGCTGAAAAGTCCAATCAAATAGAAATAATGCATTGAAAAGATAACGTTGGGTACATTTGCTGATGGGTATAGTGAACGAGCGGTCTCTGGTTACCTTGTACATTTTTTTCTGTCACTGCTTATGCGTAATTCACCAGAATATTCAATTCTAGACCAATAAGGTAGGTAGCTTAGTCTTCGGAGTGAGGTTTTAACTTTTCACTGTACTGGCATCAGGTATTGCTTTTATGCTCACTTAGAGATGGGTTTAGGGTGTACGGCAAAGCTCAAAGTTTTGAGTTTTTTGTTAGTCTAAAAGGTCTTATGCCGCTTATTCGGAGTTCGTTTTTCAATTTGTCTCTCATATCAAAGTTTATTTCAGTCTGATAGTCAATGGCGTGCGATTCTTCCTAATATGTGCAAATTCAGAATTGCCCTAGTCAAGCCACCCCTTTCGTCTCCCCATTTGGAATTATGTGGCTCTTTATTGCTAACTGCGCCACTCGCGGTATGATGCCGAAACACTTAGCCAGCTGAGATTGGTGGTGGAACCCGATTTTCTTCGCGATACGGTGACAACGTTTTCCGGATGACTCAGCTTCAAGTATGTTCCTGACAAAGATAAAAACGCTAAATGCAGATGCTAGTGCAATATAAAAGAATGAATGTGATATTTGTATATTTGAAATGTTTTCGAACATTAATCGTCTTTTTCGGGTCATTGCTAGTCGAACTCGGACGAATCCTCGCAGCTGTATTCCAACGCAGTTGTTATAGCCGACGATATTCGACTGGCTAAACTGGAATTGGTCAATTTTTCGCAATTTAAACAGAAGCATCTTATCATTCTACTTATAAGGATCACCCGCGAACCCGTTTAATAGTTAAGGATTGCCCCCTAAACAACTTGCATGCTATTTTTCCAACGGTATCCATCACCTCACTAAACGATGCACCGCGCAGTTCCTTACCAGCAGCAAATGACTTCCTTGCCGAAGCTGAGATTGGAGCCTGGAGTTACATTCGACAACACTGGCGTCGAATACGCAAGCCCTTTCTTGGTCAGTTCATGGAATTTTTTTTTTTCGTGGGCTGGTGAAAATCTTTATAGACACGATGAGCACGTGCCCAAAGTAGTAGTAGTAGATTTTAACTCACTAAAACCACCACCCGCCGGTGTTTAAGGATAGTGATGCGATTACATGAGAACACAAGCGTTCTCACTCAAGCCTCTCACTATCAACTCCTACTCTCACCTCCACGCTGGTGACCGGTGGGTGCCTAGTACCTCGACTGGAGATGGGGTATAAAACCCTTGTGGAATGTCGTTGGTGGCAGCAAACGAGAGAGGGGGGAGGAGTGTCCTCTCACTAAGGCACTCACACTTAGGCGGAAGCTGATGAATTCCCTAGATGGAGTCAACGGTGGCGCTTACAGGTCCAGTTTGATCGAACTGGTAGTGTAATCCCTATATGAGCTGCTTCGACATATTTGAACACCAGGTCTATAGGGACTTCCAATACTGAGCCAGGGTGTTGGAATAGAGTTGGCGGCGGAGGAGCCCTCAATGGGTCAACGGCAGCGCTCATATCCCAAAATGGGCTACTGATATCGGTATTTCCGGCCCGCTGTCCTAGGGTCAAAACAAGGGCCTGGCCCTCCAGGTGGGGGGTTGTGCTTTGGGTTGACTACCCATCCATATAAAAAAGCCTATGTTAGCAACCAATAGCCTCGGAAAGGACTGATATTATTGTTTTCTTTAGCAGTACTGTCGGAAAATATAGCCTACACGACAACACGTCTGGTAACGGACTTAGGCTAATTGACTTTGCTACGGAACGAAATGCCACTACAGCCAGCACACGGTTTCCTCACCTCGATATCCATAGGGAGACATGGCAGTCGCCAGATCAACGAACGGTCAACCAAATTGATCACATTGTGATAGACAAGAGGCACGCATCCAGTATTTTGGATGTCCGAACATTCCGAGGGTCTAACATCGACTCGGACCACTACCTTGTTGTAGCCAAGGTAAGGATATGGGTATCAATCACAACAACAAACCAGAAATACTGTAAAGGAATTTAATGTCGAAAGACTGCAATCGCCAGAGACCGCCAAGACCTTCGCGCAACGCGTATCACTTAACCTCTCGATTCACACCAGAACAACAGCATCTTATGTCGAAGAACAATGACAACGATGCCAGGCTGATCTAATGGCAGCCGCAACTGATGTGCTAGGTTTCTCGCGGCCACCAGCAAGAAACCCCTTGTTTGATGAGGAATGCCAACAGATGCTTGCATCCAAGAACGAGGCCTACAAGGCTAAGCTGCAGATGAAGACGAGAGCTGCCATTGAGCTCTATAGGCAAAGAAGAAGGGAAGAACATCGGCTTTTCAGAAAGAAGAAAAAAGAGCAAGAAAAGCGCGTGATCGAGGATATAAAGAGGTGCCACTCCAGGAACGATGTTCGCAAGTTTTACCAAAGTGTAAAACGTCAAAGTCAAGGATACAAGGCTCGAACAGAATCCTGTCGATATGAACAAGGAAATAACGTAGTTGAGACACAGTCGATGCCGAGGATACGGAAGAACCACTTCTTCAAACTGTTTAACGGCGATGACGAACAACATTCCGCTGTCAGGCAGAACGAACCATTTAATATTGACAACGACAGCGAAAACTGCCAACCACCCGACCTGAGTGAAGTGAGGATTGCAATATCTAAACTCAAGCTTAATAAGGCCGGCGGAAATGACGGCCTTCCCACTGAGCTTTATAAAGCTGGCGGAGATGACTTGGTAAGTAACATCCACCAACTCATAAGCTAAATCTGGTCGGATGAAAGTATGCCTGAAGAATGGAACCTCAGCATCGTTTGCCCGATCCACAAAAAAGGAGACCCTCTGAACTGCGCCAACTACAGAGGCATAAGTCTGCTCAACATCGCCTACAAGATCCTATCTGCCGTAATATGTGAACGCTTGAAACCGTTTACCAACAACCTGATCGGCCCTTATCAGTGTGGTTTTAGGCCAGGAAAGTCCACAATCGATCAAATGTTCACACTTCGGCAGATCCTGAAAAAACCCAAGAAGTCCAAATCGATACCCACCACCTATTTATCAATTTCAAAGCCGCATACGATAATTTATATGGACGAACTATACAGAGCCATGTCTAGTTTTGGTATACCGCCCAAACTCGTCCGTTTGTGTAGGATGACGATGGAGAATTCTCGCTGCACCATCAGGGTCGGAAACGACCTCACCGACAGATTCGATACCAAAAAAGGATTTAGGCAAGGCGATGCGCTTTCATGTGACTTTGTCAATTTGATTCTTGAGAGGATTGTGCAAAGTTCTCGAGCCAACGTCAGAGGCACAATTTTCCAAAAATCGGTGCAACTACTAGCATACGCCGACGATATTGACATCATTGGTAGGATTCAACGTGATGTCATAGCCACGTTTGCTAGTGTAGAGAAGGAAGCGGCAAAAATGGGTTTAGCAGGGTAAGACCCTTTCAACACGGAAGGACACATAACATCGACGAATTGGACAGAACGTCACTATTGACAGATATAACTATGAGGTAGTACGGGACTTTGTCTACCTCGGCTCCGCTATCAACTCTGACAACAACATTTCGTCAGAAATCAAACGAAGAATTACTCTTGCCAATCGCTGTTTCTTCGGGCTAGGAAGGCAATTTAGTAGTAAAGCCCTCACTCGAACTACTAAGCAGATCCTATATTAGACCCTGATCATCCCAGTCCTGCTCTACGGCACTGAAGCATGGACCGTATCAAAAGCGGATGAAGAAATCCTTCGTCGATTTGAGAGAAAAATTCTTCGGTCCCGTTTGCGTTGACGGGCTATGGAGACGAAGATTCAACCAAGAACTATACTAGCTGTACCGCGACATACCCCTAAGTCAAAAAACTCCGTATTGGACGTTCAAGATGGCTAGGACATGTAGAACGAACGGACACCAATACTCCGGCTCGCAGAGTCTTCGATTCCCAGCCACACGTCGGACGCAGTAGAGGAAGACCTGTTAAAGGCGGGGTACTTTTGCGAATACTATTTTCGAGCTTAACGAGCCTTTCAGTTTCAAAAATAAATTTATTCGTTTTGCTTTGTTCCTCAAGTTTTGTGAGATTAATCGAAAATACGGTTGAAACTGGGTCAGGTGAGATATTTTTTTGAGCGTTATCGGATACTGTAGCTTGAGCATACGTTTGTACATTTGGTTTTGGATGTACAAGATCCGAACGGATATGTGATGGGCTGCTTTGTCTTCGACATATTTTTAATCGGAATTTTAGGCTTTTGCTTGTTTAAATTTAATTTCTGTGAATCAATACTTTTACATTTCGTCCGTCTTTTTTTGCAACTCTTTAGCTACTTCGTATCTGCGATAATTTGCCGGATTTGATTGCCTTTGCAGTTAATGCAGATAGCAGGAGTTTTCTTATCTGACATTCAATCTACCGTCAGATGATTTCCGGCACATTTTACACACCGCGGTGCTTTTTGACAATAGCTTTGCGTATGATTGTATCCTTGGCAGCGCTTGCACTGGGGAACTAGTTTGGAATCTTATTTCATAAATTTCGTTCAAACTTGCTGTTCTATCGAAAGTGAGTATAAATAAAGGAAGACCGCGTTTTATCACATTTCCTTCGCCATCTTTTTGCTTTTTGTCTCGCCTGACAATGTTAACAGCTTCTATGACTTTACATTGCCTGTTTTTCAGATCGTTTACAATGTCATCATTTAAGCACGACGCATGTAACCCTCTAGCTACAACGCGTAAATGCCTTTCAGATTTATTTTCAAATGAATACAATTCTATTTTACCGGTATTAGGCTTGCGAGATAATAGACGGTAACTTTCACGGTCTTTAACGCAGGCTTTCAGGGTCTTTAACGCAGACTTTCAGGGTCGCAGACTTTCCATGCATTTTTTCTTAGCATAGTTACTTGGTAGCCCGATAATGGCAACGATTTTATCAATGAAATGAAGAGGTGCTAAACAGCATAAGGTTTATGTTTCCGTATTCGTGTGCATGTCTACAGAGGCATTTGCACCTGGAACTCGTTTCGGATCTCTCATCATCTGCCTTTGCAGCTCCATTTCGTCGCTTCGTTTTCCGACGGGGCAAGTGCCACTCTATTTTCAGCGACAATGGCACCATATTTTTGGCGCCAATCAACAGCGTCGAGATAGGTAGAATCTATTAAATCCTGCGAATTTTCAGGAGCATGTTTCTCCCGAGGGAATTAATTGGTGTTTCTCGCCCCTCATGCACCTCATTTCGGTGGTCTGTGGAAAGCCGCGGTTAAAATTACCAAATTTTACCTACGACTTGTATAAGGCCAACCAACCCTGACATACGAAGAATTTTAAACCATTTTTTGCCATATCGAGGCATGTGCTAAGTCAAGTTCAAGGCTCGCTTTTCGAAGGTGACGTGGGTCCATTAACGCCTGCTAATTTTCTTTTTGCGCGACCTCTTACGACTGTACCAGATCCAAGCACCTTATTGTATTGAAGCCCAGATTGATGGCAATTTCTTCAACAGCTGGTCCAAGGAGTCTGGCAAAAATGATCTCAAGACTACCTGACCCAACTCCAAAGGCGGCCAAAATGGTTATCTAAAGTGAAAAACATTCAACCCAACGTCATCGTAGTACTGAAGGACGAAGGGCAGGGTCCCTAAATCGGTATTCAAAAGCCACTAGGCCACTGCTTAGTTAAGGGATGGTTTAAAATTGAGGTATTAGCCATGTTTTGGATTGGGTGTTGCTTACTAAGCCGACATGCCATTTAACTTGTTCTCTTCATATCGAAACTAGTCCCACCATCTGCTGATCATCATGTAAGCCAATGATTCCCTGCCATAATTGACTGAATTTAGTCAAAACCCTCTCCTAAAACACTGATTTTCTCGAAAAATATAAAAGCTGAATAAATCCCTAACAAAGCTTCATAATAAAAACATTCCTTTCGTCCATTATCAAACAAACCCGACAGCAAGGACTACACAAAAACATCCGGCATCAAAAATCCTCGTTAAATCCCTAATACCAGCAATAATTCCTGAATTTATGACTTCAAAACCTCATGACATTCATCGATTCGGTTCGAAATAATCCTCGATCCTGCTCATTCATTTCCCTTTTCCGACATACATCCACAATTGTCATGCCCGCAACCACAATTTCCCACTTTAACACCATCTAAGTCCCACTCTAACACCACTACACCCAGCTAGGCATTCGCTCAACGAGGACGACTACGTTCAGAAAGCATATTCATCGACACCACGTCGTCCTTGTCAAACGAACGTTTATCACTTTCAACAGTTTTGTCACACCAATCAACGGAACCAAATTTTTCCCTCCATCACATATACACCCGGAAAAAAAAAACATGGAACACCCGTTGCCTCACCGGAACTGAATTTGCCTTCAATATTTCCTCCGTTTGACATCTGGGCCACATAAAAAAAAAAAAATTTTAAAACCGATCCCCACCACTCCCCCTTTGTCGATTAGCCTTTGCTCGCTCTCACATTGGGTGTATCTTCCGGAGACGAATGAGCTTGTCCCCAATTCCCAAACATCATCACATTTCACGAATTGAAATCGAGAGAATGGCAGAACTGGGAAAGAATCGCAATCTGGTTCAATGAGAATGTGCGCGCCGCTCCTTCATCCTTCCACTTTGAGATGATACCGATGACGATGACGAGGATGCGATGACAACGACCCCACTAGGGACTCCCAGCTGCACTTGCCATCCACCATTGTATTCGAGATGCACTATATCTGACGACAACAAACAGTTGCCATTGTGTGGCAATAAAATTGCGATACACATGCATACGGGTGCATAGGGGTGTATACGGCAGCCTTAGTCAGGAGAGGTACAAAAGTACATTCGGAGTCGCATGACAATTATTCCGACAACCACCCCGGCACAGTATCTTTTGTAGCTCTTAAGCCCTCTGCACAGAGACCGAAAAAGCCTCACGAGAGTTGGATGCATTAATTCCATCTGGGTAAACCGCACAGCCCTATCGCACACTGTTCGGTTTATTGTCATTTTTGACTACAGTCCTCCACCTCCGATATGCCGGGATGCTCCTCTCAGGGAGTGCCCGTACACACTTCTGTTGATTAAATGTTTAAGAGGGGTGCTTCAGCGTCTTGTCGCACATTCATTGCATTTGTCCTAATTAAGGTCGAGCACAAAGTGAAGAAGCTGTGTACAGAGACGGAGGCTTAAAAGTTTCTCCGAAACCGCAAAAAGGCTCGAAACTGATAACTCAATGGGGACAGTCATCGACGCTGTTGTATCCCCCCCCCATCACAGTCATGGTGGTTAAGGATTTTTTTTTGATGACAGTTGTGTGGGATGAATTGGTCCGATGTCCGGTAAAAGTTATCCTGGGGAATCGAGACAAAGTTCGGAATATGAGTTTCATTAGGGGTTTTGTGGTTTCCCCGGAAATGTCCTTTTTTTTGTGAGAATGGATGATTTTTCGGTGAAGGCTTAATATCTCTGTATGAAGAGGAAGTTTGTGTCTTGTGGGGAATCCAGCCTGTTGTATTTAATTGGAACATCCGGGCAAGGATAATCTGTTTCCGAATTGATGCAAAAATGCCATTAGGTGGTTCGGAGGAGACCTTTAACAGTGGCAGCAGGCAGTTTACCTAACTAATGTATTTTGTGGAGGAGATAAACGTGACCACAGGACTAGAGGGGGCCTGTGAACTCATGGTGGTGGAATATTTATGGCGAATTTGAAATTCTGCAGTGTCAGGAGTGAACTTTTTGGAAATAAGTGAAGATGGCGGTGAATGTTTGAGACAGATGTTAACTTTGGGATGTGGAAAGGTGTAGGTTTGAGGACGGTGTTAATAATATCTTAAGGACCATTAAATTCTGAGGAGGACTTATAAAGTTTAAACTTGTAGAAAACAAAGCTTCTGTCGATGCTTTTTTTTTTGATAAAAACGCAGTTTTGCATCATTTAGCATATAAAATTCTAAGACTCTATGTTCATTGACTTTAGAGGTTTAAAACCTTTACATTCTTGACAAGTGTTACAATGCCAAGCGAAGTCCATCTAACACCTTTTGTATTCCTAAGTCTATTCACCTTATTAGACCTCGGAAATTTTTCCGTCCCGCTAACCCGGGTAACCACAGCCACCACAATACTCCCACGAGTGGGTCTGCATCTCAATCAGGTCCGAGGACATTAGGACTACATGTCTTAGGGGCTCATGATTCCCGTGGTACCAGACCATAGCCTCTTGTCAAGCTCCGCACGATCTTCTTTATGGGTACCTAACAAACCCAGTCCAGAATCTCAAAAGCAACTCAGCATTACTATACCAACCGAGGTAAGTGGTCAGCCCTCTCCAACTTCATGAGTCCTAGTTTTTTTTTATAAATGACCACATTTTTACAATTTTTAGCAATCATTTACCATATTGATGCTGACCTTCATGAAGCCGGCTTGGATTGGTTCACTATGGGCCTTCGCATATAACCTGCTGCAACACCATTCGCCGCATATCGCTCTAGTACCGAATGAGAGGATACTTAGCTTTCTGTGGTTCCCTCAATTCACTACCTGAGGATGCGCCCAGTAGGGGTCCAACCCGCCTGGAAGATCAGCAGAACTAGGTTCCCACGGCCTCGAATCTAGAAAGTAACCCTCTGATCTTCAGATTGTCAAACCGCCGACAAATAGAAGCGAGGCACGCATCATGGATGTATCTACACACATTCAGAGGGGCAAAAGTCAACTCTGACCACTATCTCTTCGCGGCCAAATTCAGAGCCTGACTATCCATCGATAAGAAGCTTCGGATGGTGCAAAAAAGAGACTTCACGTTGGTCGGCTTAGTAAGCCGAGATTGCCAGAGCCTACAAACAAGAACTGAGTGAGATACTCCCCACTGTCCCCTCATTCACCACCAATGTCAAAACTCAGTGGATACAGTAGCACAATGTCTTCAAAGAATCAACGTTCAGTTTGGAAACAGCTCATCAGAACATTTCCCAAATTGTACCAGATTTCGACAAAGGAGATGTGCTATCATGGGAATTCTTCAATCTCGTGCTGGAACAGATAGTGCGCAGGGCAGGAGGTAATCCTGAAGGCACTATCTTCAACAAATCAGTCCAACTCCTGCTACAAAGGGTACGCAGACGATGTCGACATGATTGATCGCTCTCACCGTGCTGTTTTAGAAGCAGTTACGCCCAGCTCTAGCTACTATGGGTATGCAGACGATGTCGACATCATTGCTCGCTCTTACCGTGCCGTTTTAGAAGCAGTTACGGCCATTGAGGAAGAGGCGAAATGCGTTGGTCATGTAGTAGAGGCCAAACAAAGTACATACATGCTACCAACAAACAACGTACTGTCGACACACAGCCTTGAAAAAAATGTCACCGCCGATAGTAACAATTTTGTGGTAGTGGAAGAGCTTATCTACCTCGGAGACCAACATCAACCCCATGAGACTCAATAAACAAACCCTGACGAACAGATGCTATTTCGGTTTAAAAACTTTTGACCCGAAAGTCCAAATGTTTGTTCTACCGGACCCTATTCCTACCTGTCTTACTTTAAGGCGCCGAGTGCTGGACAATAAGCGGGAAAGCGGAGCACAGAGGCACTTTCGAAAGTAAAATTCTTTGTCGAATTTTTGGTCATGTATGCGAGGAAGGCGAACTTTATGAGCTGCGCTAAGATGTGTACAAAAGGTAAAAGCAAGAAGACTACTCGGCCTCATCGACAATCGAGCAAGAGAATCGTCGAATCCCAGCCTTTATTTAGGTTCGAGGCGGCAAAAAAGATCGAAACTCCGGTTTAAGGAATAAGCGATCGTCGATGCCAGATCGCTTGGATTGAACAACTGGAAGCAACGTGGCCAGGATCGAGGAGAATGGAATGCTGCCTTGTCTCGGGCAGAGATCCTTAACGGGTCGGGAGCACTTTAAGTAAAGTTCGTATAGGATTTTCAAATGCTCAACCTTTAGACAAAGCTTGCATTTTAGTTCAACATTTGGCAAGTTTGTTACCCCTAAAATTCCCTATGAAACTTACTTACTCCAGTGGGGAGACAATCCGGGATAAAACTGCGCCTCAACCAAGATGCCTTTCCGGTCCCTAGCTAATTGCCTCCAGTTGCGCACTTCATGTTGGTTAAGGTCGGTTTCTACTTGTCAGCACCACTTAAGGCGAGGTTTTCCTCTACTCCGTCCGAGTCTGCCTGGGAACCGAAGGCTCTATATGAAAGTGGCGCTACAGTCCGGAATGAACCTGGGCCTCAATCAACATACCCAATTAGCCCGGTCCTTAGTTAACGGCCTCCATTAGCGCACTTTAAGTTGGTTGAGGTTGGTTAGAACAGAGATGGTGGCGGATGACCCGAAAGGTCAACGGCAGCGCTCACTCCCGTAGTGGATGCTGATGGCCCCATGTCCTAGGTGTATCTCTAATAAATTGCAGCTGGCAATCCAGGTTGGGGGTTGTGCTTTGGGTTAACTACCCACACATGGAAAAACCATTGTTACGAAGCAACCAATATCCTCGAAAGGACTGATGTTACCGTTGACGACCCTGCTAAAGGAAAAAAAGGACAACGACGTTCGTATCTTCACCTGGAATGTGAGAACATTAAACAGAAGAGGTGCAGGCGAACAACTAGACTGCTACAAAGCAGGCATTACTGGCATCCAGGAAATACGATGGGATGGGCCGGGCAAAAAGAGGATGAAAAACTGTGACATCTACTATGGACCGTGTTATAGTGAGCATAAACAGCGACTATTCGGATGCGGATTTGTTATAAGTGCCAGACTTAGGCAAGAAGTCTTATGTTTCCCAGACATTAGCGAACGCATTGTAACAATCCGCATCAAGGCCAAATTCGCCAACATAACCCTTATATGCGCTCATGCTCCGACGGAGGAAAAGGATGATATAACTAAGGATTGCTTCTACGAGCTCCTCGACAAACCTATGACCGACTACCAAAGTACGATGTTCAAATCGTGCTGGGAGATTTGAACGCAAAGGTAGGAAGAGAAGACATCTCTAGAAGTATTGTCGGAAAATATAGCCTACACGAAAACACGTCTGGTAACGGACTTAGGCTAATTGACTTCGCTACGGAACGAAATGCCTCTATAGCCAGCACACGGTTTCCTCACCTCGATATTCATAAGGGGACATGGCGGTCTCCAGATCAACGAACAGTCACATTGCGATAGACAAGAGGCACGCATCCAGCATTTTGGATGTCCGAACATTCCGAGGGGCTAACATCGACTCGGACCACTACCTTGTTGTAGCCAAGGTAAGGATGCGGATATCCACCACGCCACACCAACCCAGAAATACTGTGAAAAAATGTCGAAAGACTGCAATCGCCAGAGACCGCCAAGACCTTCGCACAACGCGTATCCCTTAACCTCTCGATTAACACCATACCACCAGCATCGAATGTTGAAGAGCAATGGCAACGATGCCAACAGGCCATTAGATCAGCCGCAACTGTTGTGCTAGGTTTCCGCGGCCACCAGCAAGAAACTCCTGGTTTGATGAGGAATGCCAACAGATGCTCGCAGCAAAGAACGAGGCCTATAAGGCTAAGCTGCAGGTGAAGACTAGAGCTGCCATTGAGCTCTATAGGCAAAGACGAAGGGAAGAACACCGGCTTTTCAGAAAGAAGAAAAAAGAGCAAGAGAAGCGCGCGATCGAGGATATAGAGAGGTGCCACTCCAGGAACGATGTTCGCAAGTTTTACCAAAGTGTAAAACGTCAAAGCCAAGGATACAAGGCTCGGACAGAATCCTGAAGAGATGAACAAGGAAATATCGTAGTTGTGACACAGTCGATGCTGAGGATATGAAAGAACCACTTCTGCAGACTGTTAAACGGCGATGACGAACAACATTCCGCTGTCAGGCAGAACGAGTCAACGACAGCGAAAACTGCCAACCACCCGACCTAAGTGAAGTGAGGATAGCTATATCTAAACTCAGGCTTAACAAGGCCGCCGGAAATGACGGCCTTCCCGTCGAGCTTTATAAAGCTGGTGGAGATGCCTTGACAAGTAACATCCACCAACTCATAAGCCAAATCTGGTCGGATGAAAGTATGCCTGAAGAACGGAACCTCAGCATCGTTTGCCCGATCCACAAAAAAGGAGACCCCCTGAACTGCGCCAACTACAGAGGCATAAGTCTCCTCAATATCGCCTACAAGATCCTATCTGCCGTAATATGTGAACGCCTGAAACCGTTTACCAACAACCTGATCGGCCTTTATCAGTGTTTAAGGCCAGGAAAGTCCACAACCGATCAAATTTTCACACTTTGGCAGATCGTGGAAAAAAACCAAGAAGTCCAAATCGATACCCACCACCTATTTATCGATTTCAAAGCCGCATACGACAGCATTTATAGAGACGAACTATACAGCGTCATGTCTAGTTTTGGTATACCGCCCAAACTCATCCGTTTGTGTAGGATGACGATGGAGAATTCTCGCTGCACCATCAGGGTCGGAAACGACCTCACCGACACATTCGATACCAAAAAAGGATTTAGGCAAGGCGATGCGCTGTCATGTGACTTCTTTCATTTGATTCTTGAGAGGATTGTGTAAAACTCCCGAGCCAACACCAGAGGCACAATTCTCCAAAAATCGGTGCAACTAGTAGCATATGCCGACGATATTGACATCATTGGTAGGACTCAACGCGATGTCTTAGCCACCTTTGCTAGTATACAGAAGGAAGCGGCAAAAATGGGTTTAGCAGGGTAAGTATACGCTGTAAACACGAAAGGACACATAACATCGACGAATTGGACAGAACGTCAGCATTGACAGATATAACTATGAGGTAGTACGGGACTTTGTCTACCTCGGCTCCGCTATTAGCTTTGACAACAACATCTCGTCAGAAATCAAACGAAGAATTACTCTTGCCAACCGCTGTTTCTTCGGGCTAAGAAGGCAATTTTGTAGTAAAGCCCTCACTCGAACTACTAAGGAGATCCTATATAAGACCCTGATCATCCCAGTCCTGCTCTACGGCGCTGAAGCATGGACCGTATCAAAAGCGAATGAAGAAATCCTTGGTAGATTCGAGAGGAAAATTCTTCGAAAAATCTTCGGTCCCGTTTGCGTTGACGGGCTATGGAGACAAAGATTCAACCAAGAACTATACGAGCTGTACAGCGACATACCCCTGGTCAAAAAACTACGCATTGGATTTTTAAGATGGCTAGGACATGTAGAACGAATGGACACCAATACTCCGACTCGAAGAGTCTTCGATTCCCAGCCAGACGTCGGACGCAGTAGAGGAAGACCTCGCCTTAAGTGGCGAGCACAAGTAGAAACCGACCGCAACCAACTTGGAGTGCGCAACTGGAGGCAGTTACCTAGGGACCGGGCTAATTGGAGAGGCATGTTGGTTGAGGCCCAGGTTCATCCCGGACTATAGCGCCACTTTACGCATTAATTTCTGCATGCGTTCTTTTTGCACGTCGGTGAACCTACATAAATATGCCGAATCCAAGTACAACTGAACCATTTGACACCTAGCTAATGCGATGTTTGAACTGTTTTACAGTTTCTTGATGAGATTAGCTGCAGCCTTGATCTACTTGTTAATTTGGAAGTCGCTCGGAGATATTCCATTCTCGTTCCGACACAACACAAGGCCTCTTCGAAAGTCAAGAATTCCGCCTACAAGAGGTAAAAAAGTCACGTCCACTACATTATATGCTCCAGTCAATGAATCTTTGGATCGACACTACATGAAGAACCGTAACCCCGATCGCGGATGTCAAGGAGCTTTAACTGAACCACAGGAAGCACCGTGCGCAGGTTCGAAGAGGATGAGAGCATCAGGCGGATAACCTCAATGGGTCGGGAGCCCATTAAGTACATAAGTAATCCTTTCCACTGACATGACGCGATGGTAAGTGCGATGAACTGCGATGCAGAAGGTTTAAATTCGATTTCCAGTCGAAGAAACATCACTGGCCCTCCACTTAAGAATTTCTGACAAATCCTCTGAGTATTACCTATCCACTGCCAAGAAAAGCCTACATCGAGTTATTCATTGACAAAAATGTGTCCTTGCTGGTGTTCCAGGCTTCTAGATTTTGTAACAGATTACCACATTCACTGGCTCATAAAGATAACACTCACACACACCTACCATCTGATACCATCTCTTGAAATGGACCACTTAAGTGGTGATGTCTACTTATCTTGTGGCCGATTGTTGTTAATGTTTACAGAAGACCCAGCTACCATTACCACTCAGATTTTTATTCTCAAAAATTGTATCTCACATCTATCGATCTGTCTAAACACATTAAAAGCGAGTTATAGACCCCATTCTCCATAAAAAAAAACCGACATTCCCAAGTCACATACCAACAGTCCACATCGCCAGCCTTTGCTATAAGCACCATCGAAAAAATGTGCCCCAAATAAAGCAATACACCGGCCGACTACTCATCCTATTAGCTATTCCGATCCGATGTCCTTCTCGTCACTTGACACTCCCTCCTGTGCGGCATAGGCATATACCCAAGCCTAACATCGTAATCAATTTCCTATCCATCACTTGTGTAGACCACACCTTCGAACAAAACTACCGCAGATAAATAATTTCTTCTCCAGCCCAAGGAGTGGACTACATTTCACGAAGGCATTCCGAAAACGCTCACACACGCATGCAAGTGTTGCGTACGCGCTCGATAAAGATGAGAATGGGGAGACAAAGTGTGTGCGGTCGGCGCACTACAGCACTACCGCTCTTCCCTGCCCGCATGCAAATGTATCTTTTGGAATAAAATGTCATTGCAATCGAGTTTTGAAATTTATTCGGGTTCTGTATTTACAGCTTGTATATGGTAATGTAAGGTTAGGTTTAGCAACCAGCAGAAGCAGCAGCAGCAGCGGTAGATACGTTTGCAGGTGCATGTAATTTGTGCGCTTTCGTTTCTCATCGGATTGTCTGAAGTGTTGGTTTTATATTTTTTTTTTAGTTTAACATGGTGCGGGTAGTATCGCATTGTAATTCATGGATTTGTGTTTAAATGAGGTTAGGTTGGGAGATGTTATCGTGACGGTACAGGAAGTTGGTGGTAAGATAGGTTATGGATTAGGTTTACAAGATGTTTTGCTAGTTTGTTAGCTTGTCATACATAAACTGTATGGTCGGGTAATTTTATTCATATTTTCATATAAAGGGTCGTCCAATAGGGCCTTCCCAAGTTTGACAGTTGATAGCGGCAATAATATTGAAGTTAGATCTGTCAAAATGACCGCCATTTATTCAATCGTTCAACCACAAGTGCAAATGGGAAAATGGTTCCATCGTTTACCTTCAAAAAGGGTGCTCTGTTTGGGCAACATTCGGTGCAGTGTGCCAATTTTATGGTCGCCATGATCGTCCTACCGAGAGGACTATTCGCAGTGTGGTGGTTAAATTTAAGTCTACTGGTTCAGTAAGCGGTAAATCAACACCCATACGTCGACGAAACGCAATATCTGCCGAAAACATCGCCGCGATGTCCGTGATAGTGTGCAGGAGAATACGAGGCAGTCGATTTCGCGTCGCTTACAAGAACTCGGCCTTTTGCAGACCACAACAAAATTCAACTGACCCAGGAGCTGAAGGTAAACGACTATAGAGAACGACTTGTATTCGCTAAATAGGCTCTGGAGCAGTTGGAAATTGACCCTAATTTTCATCGAAAAATCATCCTCAGCGATGTGGCCCATATCTGGATGTTACCCATTTATCCAGAAACAAAATTATCGAATTCGGGACGGTACCAATCCACATGAAATCCAAGAGCGTCCAAGGCATCCAGAAAAAGTGTCTGTTTGGTGTGGATTTTAGGCTGGTGGCGTCACCGGTTCATATTTCGTTGAGATTGACGTTGTCCAGGTCACCACCGTCTACGGCGATCGCTATAGGCCGACGATTAACAACTTCTTTTTGGCCTGAATTGGAAGATATGGAAACCAACGACATATAGTTTCAACAGGACGCCACTACGAGGCACACAGGTTAGGTTAGGTTAGAGTGGCTGCCGGCGTTTGCCAGCACACTTAGACCACTTTGGTCCGTTGTGATACCACGTGGATCTTGTCCAATCTCCTTACTATCCGTGGGAAAACCATTTTGAGCTTTTGATGAAGCGGAGGAGGCTTTTCACTTCCGTTTTTGCCAAATCACTGAGATTTTGAAAATAGTAAGCTCCGAGATGTAGCTTCCTTTTGTTTGATAGGGCCGGGCAGTTACAAAGGAGATGAAATATTGTTTCCTCCTCCTCCTCGTCCATGCAACTCCTACAGAAGTTGTTTGAGAAGAGGCCTAGCCTTTCTGCGTGCCTACCTATTAAGCAGTGTCCCGTGATGACACCTATGGTATCGCAAATATGAGGTCTATAAAGCGAAATCATTTTTTTTTTTATGTAAATTTATTTTTTTTTTTTATTCTCTATACAAAACTCTTAACTCTGCAATCAACATTTATTCGGCCTTCTTAGTCTTCTTGACTGGAGCGGGCTTTTGTGACCTCAAGATAGCTGATGCTTTGCGGAGGGCAGCCTGCTTAAGATCGCAGCGGTATTTGCTGCCGGTGAGCATGTTCCTCAACTTCTTCAATGACCTCCTGGGTCCGGCTTTCATGGTCACACGAACAGTGTTCTTAGCAGGGCGGTTTTGGTACTTGCCCTTCTTCATGACGACGGTGAAACCCTTCTTGGCTGGGACAACACCCAAAGTCTTCTTGTGGACCAAACCGCTGTACCTGTACGAGCTCATGTTCGTCAAGTTGTTTGCTTCAGTGCTGAATGGTTTTTTGATATCACGCTTCTTCAACAAGAAGGGATTGTTGTTGCGGATAATCAGCCAGTTAAGGTGCGACGATGTGGTGGCCATCTTGAACGGTCTTTCGTGCTTGACTGCGATGACGGAAAAAGGAAAAAGGAAAGGGCGGCCCGATGCCTCACAGTTGTTGCGGTTGGCTACATTCCGTTAACCTAATTGTGGCATGATCGGTGGAGGAATACCCCCTGGTCGGTAGTAGCAAGTGTGTTTCGACTCAAAGACGAAACATAAACAAAATCAAGAAAACATGTTAAGATTTAGTTTAAGCACAATAAAAAAATCATGAAATCAGTCCCTTTGATCTTCTCAAATCTAGATGGGCCAAATATGTTTGGTTGTTTGACACGTCGTGCCAAGACTCCAACTGAGGTTTTATTTGCTGTTAGCATGTTGCGCTAATAAGCTTTTGCATGTAGCGATAGGAATACCTAGTGCACCCGTGTCGGGTAAAATTGGTAATTTGGTTCCATTTCTGGCGAGTTCATCAGCCTTACAGTTCCCTGGAATGTCACTATGCCCAGGCACCCAGCATAGGTGAATGCTAAAATGCTTGGACATCTCCTGCAGAGGTGATCGGCAATCTAGGCTTGTCTTTGAAATTGTTGAGACTGATTCCAGGGATGCTAATATCCTTGGCAGATATTACATTCTCTTTCAACCATAATAAGGCTTCTTTGATCGCCATGAGTTCCGCCTGGAACACGCTGCAATGATCAGGAAGACGGAAAGTTAGGCTGAGATTTAGCCTGTCGGAGAAGACACCAGCACCCACTCCGTCATTTGTTTTGGAACCATCGGTATAAAAGTGGATCGAGTCATTTAGCACAGGTTCGTTGCTCTACCATGACGTTATGTTTGGGATTGTGACCCGGAAACTCTTATCAAAGTTTAAAAACATCAAAGTTCTAGGTATGATACCAAGTGCTATCGAGGGTAATATGAGGCTTTAGACACTCCAAGTAAGGATTTCATATCGACTAATCTGACATTTTGTTCTACTTAAAACACTAGACACTCTAAATCACAAACACCGACACTCTAAATCACAAACAAAATCGGTGAAAATGGTCCATCGCGCAATTATTGAACCAAAAAAAAAATCAATTGCTCTCAAGGAATATGACCTATGTTGGGTACTCATTCCGTAACTTTCAAAACGATAATCGTTTACGACAGCGAATGAGATTTTCTGGGTACCTACCGTTAAACTTGTATACATATGCACATACACAAAAAAAAATACACGATACTTACCTAGCAAGTCTCCGACACTATCTTCAACGATAATCGTTTTAAAAGTTAAGGAATGAGTACCCAGGCCTTCCTCGACATAGAGGGGACCTTCAACAGTGTTGCGATCACAAATGGTCTAAGAGAGCCGTACATCACCAACTCAATCTATGATCCCATACACCGCATTCTGTATTCTTAGCAGAAGGCTTATATCACTGCAAGTTTCGTCAACACTAGCTGAACTAGAAGAAAGCCACAAGGAGGGGTGCTATCTCCTCTCCTCTGGAAACTATTGCAGGCATCTCGACTTAGAGTCATTGATCCTTTTGTGTCATCTAAGTAAGTTCTGGCATTCATATAAAACCATACTTACTTTTATATAATATATGGAGGGGCGGTTGGGTTACCTTGAATAGTTCAAATTAAGTTTTCGGAGTAACAAACTTTTTTAGGAAATTTTAAGTTAAGGGTGTATTTTGTTACCTCTAAGTCTCCTTAGCATTTCCATGGGTGATTTTGTTAGTTTTCATGTCGCCTCATTACTTTCAAAGGTTTATCTTGTTACCTTTTAAATCCTCTCCCTATTGCCCAATTTGTGTTTTTAACGCTCGACATATATTTTGAGTGTTGGCACTTTTTACTGCGCCTTATTCGGAGTCCAGTTGTAAAGTTGTCTTGTCCTTAAGAATTTTTAACCTCTTGGTACATTTAGACAATCCCTCAGCGTTAATAAAAATAAAAGGTATACCTCAAGTGTACCCCTAGATTACACTTTTTTACATTTTCGGAGTTACTAGAAATTTGCTTTGGATTATCGTAAGATAAGTCCTTTTGCGATTAAAAGCCATCGTTTGTTGACAATTTTGACTGGGCTATATTCGGAGTCCTTGTGTGAAGTTGTCTTTCCGTTAAGAACTATTATACCTTTAAGTATGTTTAAGCAATCCTTCACTTTTAATGGTCAAAATTACTATACTTCTCGATTTCACTCCTAGCTTGCTCTATTTAACATTTTCGGAGTCAGTGGTAATCTGCTTGGAAGGTTCTTGTAGAAATTGTATTTTAATCGAAAATTATTACTATTACCCCTTTTGAACTTGACTCCTTCTTGTTCCTTTTTAACATTTTCGGAGTCAGTAGAATTTTGCTTGGAAGATTCTTACAAAGGGTGGTCCAACCATAATGAACAATGTTAATTGTGAATCACATCTTAATGTCAAGTTTTTTTCAAATTCTTTCTTTCTTTCATTCTTTGTTTCAGTGTTTGGCAAATTCAATCATGGAGAGGTGTGTACCTCTCAGCGCGTCAAGATTTTTAAAGCCTTTTACGAAAATGGGCGTTCGAATCAAAATGCATTTCGTGCCCTTTTTAATTTTTGGTCAGCATAATCGACCAAATGTGCCCACAATCGGGAAAATTGTGCCGAAATTTCAGCAAACCGGGTATTTAGGAAATGAGAAAACACCTTGCATGCTCGCACAGTTCGTTCTGCGGAATACATTGCTGTTGTTCGCGATAGTGTGGTAGAAGAGCCGTCAACCTCGACTCGTCGTTGTGCCCAACAATTGAACATCTCACGAACATCACTGATGCGAATTTGGAATAAAGATTTGAATTTACACGCTTGTAAGGTTCAATTGACTCAAGAGCTGAAGCCTACTGACCATTTCAAGCGTTGTCAATACGCCGAATGGTTGGTTGAACAGACAGAAGACAGAATGGTGACTTTACAAAGAAAATCATCTTCAGCGACGAGGAACACTATCACCTAAGTGGATTCGAGGATACCCTCCACTTTCTGTGCCACTGCCCAGCCCTCAGCCAATTAAGAATGAGAACCTTAGGAAAATACTTTTTTCATGACCTCACGGATCTATCCGAAATCCCTCTCCCTAATCTTTTCAGGTTTGCAACAACATCTGGATGGCTGGAAAGAGGCTAACAACAATGGACAGTAACGGGACAATGAATGAACCAACCACACAAGTGGACCCCCAACGGGCATCACAATGAGTCTATATTGACCTCAGTGCGATTAGGGAAGACGCGCACCGTCTAACCTATGTGAATTCGTTAACAAGCAGAATTGCTGCATTTGGGCAAATGAGAATCCAACTAATTGTTGAAAAGCCGACGCATTCACAAAGAGTGACTGTTTGGTGAGGTTTATGGGCTGGCGGTGTCATCGGGCCATACTTCTTCCAAAATGAGGTCGGCCAAGCAGTTACCGTGAATGGTGTTCGCTATCGCGAGATGATAACGGACTTCTTTTGGCCAGAAATTGAGGATATGGACCTGGACGATGGACAATGGCTCTTTTGCGCGAGAAATTCAATGACCGTGTTATCTCACGTCGTGGCGATGTTAGGTTAGGTTAGGTTGGTGGGTTGATGAGGCAGACGGTGTGCACTCAGGTCAATATAGACCCATTGTGATGCCCGTTGGGGGTCCACTTATGTGGTTGGTTCATTCATTGTCCCGTTACTGTCCATTGTTGTTAGTCTCTTTCTAGCCATCCAGATGTTGATGCAAACATGAAAAGATTAGGGAGAGGGATTTCGGATAGATCCGTGAGGTCATGGAAAAAGTATTTTCCTAAGGTTCTCATTCTTAATTGGCTGAGGGCTGGGCAGTGGCACAGAAAGTGGAGGGTGTCCTCGTGTATTTCTTCATCACCGCAGCCTCTACAGAGGTCATCATCTATGAGATGCATTTTCAGTTTGTGGCTTTTTAGTAAGTTGTGTCCAGTAAGAATCCCAACTAAAGTAGAGACAGATTTCCTGTTTCTACGAAGCAGTTTATGGGTTCTGGCTTTGTCATACTCAGGCCACATCCTTTTGGAAGTTTCACAGGTGGGAAGGGAGTTCCACCTGTTTTTGGCAGCGATCCGTGTTTTCTGTCCCACCTGAGATTTGAGGTCGCATAGTGGTGGTTTGACAGACTGGTCTGCTTGGTCAGTGCTGGAGGCAGATCCTTTTCTTGCCAGTTCGTTAGCAACTTCATTGCCCTGTATGCCTCTGTGTCCGGGGACCCAGCAGAGCTTAACATTATGTTGGACGCCAAGAACCTTTAGCTCTTCACGACAACGTTTCACAAGCCGAGATTTTATTTCGACAGCAGAGATAGCTTTTATTGCAGCCTGACTGTCAATAAAGATGGTGATATCATCTGGTGGTATCGCCAGCATTGAGGTCGCTTTGGCTGCCTCTGCTACTGCCAATATTTCGGCTTGGAAGACACTGCTGTGCTCAGGGAGACGAAAGGTGCTGTTTAGCTTAAGTGTTTCTGAAAACACTCCAGCTCCAACGCCTACATCCATTTTTGAACCATCAGTGTAGATGGATATGGTTTCGGGGCCCAATTCGTTCCTCTCCCACTCCTCTCTGCTTGGGAGGATGCAGGAGAATGGTCTTTGAAAGTCATGGTGAGGCAGCATGTAGTCAGAGGATACAGCTGAGCCCAGATATCTGTGTAGAATTTGGGCATGTCCTCCTGAGTTCGATTTCCAGCAGTTGAGCTGGCTGATTCTTAGAGCACTTTTGGCTGCAGATTCTTGCATGTACAGGTCTAGCGGTAGCAGGTTAAGGATGGTTTCCAGTCCCGCTGTTGCCGTGGTTCTCATTGCGCCAGTAGCGCCCACACATGCTATTCTTTGTACCTTTGTCATATTTTTCAGATGGGTGACTTTATTTGTGGATTGCCACCAGACAAGCCCCCCATATGTTAATATAGGTCTCACAATGGCCGTGTACATCCATAGGATGATCTTGGGGTTCGGACCCCAGTTTTTTCCGAATATTCGATTACACGTACAGAAAGCGACTGTGGCCTTTTTAATGCGCTCGCGCACATTTAGGTTCCAGTTGAGTTTTCTATCAAGAATGACACCCAGATACTTTGCACTATCGGCTAGTTTGAGGGTAGTCCCATCGATAGCCGGTAGGTCGAATATTGGTATCTTCCTCTTGTTCGTAAAGAGAACGAGTTCCGTTTTCTGGGGGTTGATGCCAAGCCCACATTGTTTTGTCCACTCGTTGAGAGTTTTCAATGCCAGCTCGAGTAGTTCACTAATAGTGGGTAGGAATTTCCCTTTAACTAATATCGCTATATCGTCTGCGTAGGCTATGACTTTTACCCCATTTCGCTGTAGCTTTATGAGTATCTCATTGATGACTATGTTCCACAACAGAGGTGAGATAACGCCTCCTTGTGGTGTGCCTCTTGATGCTATTACTTTGAGATGGGTGTCTCCCAGATTCGCATTTATATTTCTGTGGTTGAGCATACTTCCAATAATATGTATTAGAGGTTGGTCCACGTTGTTCTTCGCGAGGTTTCTTTCGACTGCGTTTGTGTTCACATTATTGAGTTTCGACTCCCTTACCTTTCGTGTAGGCATGCTGTGCCGAGGATATGTATTGGGGGTCGAGTTTGTCACGAATGTAGATATCCATTAGTTTTTCATATGTTTTTAGTATGAAGGATGTAAGACTTATTGGTCTAAAGTCCTTCGCGGTCGTGTGACTGGGCTTGCCGGCTTTTGGGATAAAGACTACCTTTAGTTAGGTTTACGGGTTGGTGGAGTAGAGGATCCTCTATTCCGCCTCACTTAGGTCCATGTGGACCCATTGTGATACCCTTGGTGGGATTTCGTTCTTCTTTATCGTTACTACGGGTTACTCCACTCTATCCAGCCATCCTGATGTTCGTAGGAACCTGTAAAGATAGGGTAATGGAATATCGGAAAGCTTTAGGATGTCTTGGAAGTAGTAGCTTCCAAATGTTCTGTTCCTCAGGTGACAGAGATTCGGGCAGTGACAGAGGAAATGAGGTGTATCCTCGTGTGCTTCCTCATCACCGCAGCCTCTACAGATATCGTCATCCTTGATATTTAGTTTCATTGTATGGGTTCTGAGAAAGTTGTGACCAGTGAGAGCCCCTACCAGCTTAGATAAGGAGATTCTGTCGTACCGCAAAAGTTTTTTGGTCCGGTTCCCGTTGTATTCTGGCCAAAGCTTCCGAGATATTTCGCAGGTAGTCAATGACTTCCACCTGGTATTGGCTTCATTTGGGTTTTGTATTCCACTCTTTCTCTGAGGTTACAGAGTGGTGGTTCGACCGTTTGTAGTGCCTGGTCATGATCTGTAGCAGATCCATTTCTTGCCAGTTCGTCGGCCATCTCGTTGCCGTCTATGTCCCTGTGACCATCAGCATTATGATGTGAGCAGAGAACCTTGAGCTCTTCGCGACAGCGGCGAACTAGCTTTGATTTAATTTCGATAGCAGATAGGATAGATACCTACTGCTTCTATAGCCACTTGGCTGTCAATGAATATGGTGTGTGGTATTGCCATTATTGACACCAAATGAACCGCTTCAGGGATTGCTAGCACCTCAGCCTGGAACATGATCAGGAAGCCTGATTGATTTGTTTTTTACTAATTCCTCTGAGAATATGCCAGCACCTGTTCCACAGTCCATCTTTGATCCATCTATGAAGATGAATATCGATTTCCTTTTTGTGGGTTCATTCTTGTCCCATTCGTCTCTGCTGATCGGAAACGAGCAGGTGAAGGGTCGATCGAAGTCTAGATAGGGAGATTGATAGTCAGAGCTTACTACGCTCCCTACGTATTTCTTTAGGATCTGCGCATGCCCAGCCAGGCTCTGGATCCAGCTGTTCGTTTGGCTGATCCTCGAGGAGCTTTTGGCAGCTGATTCCTGCACGTATAGATCTAAGGGCAGCAGATTCAGAATCACCTCCAATCCAGAGGTTGGGGTTGTTCTCATCGCACTGGTTGTCCCTATACACGCTAGTCTTTGTATTTTTGTCATTTGCTTCAAGTTGGTTGCTCTGTCTGTGGCTTGCCACCAGACTATACTGCCATATGTGAGTATTGGTCGCACGATAGCCGTATACATCCACAGGATTATTTTGGGCTTAGCTCCCCACTTTCTGCCGAATATTCGGTTGTATGCGTAGAAAGCATTTGCTGCTTTCTAGAATTATTCCCAGATATTTCGCACTTTCAGCTATTTTTAGAGGTATTCCCTCTATAGCTGGTGGTTCGAAGTGTGGTATTGTTCTTCTATTTGTGAACAGCACAAGCTCGGTTTTTTGGGGTGACCCATAGGCCGCATTGCTTTGTCCACGTCTTTAGTGTCCGGAGCGAGTTTTCTAACAGCTCGCTTATAGTTGGTAAGAATTTGCCTGTCGCAAGCTATACTTCATCGTCTGCGTACGCAATTACTTTAACCCCCCTGTTTTTAAATTTCATTAGCATTTCATTAACGACAAGTACCCATAGTAGAGGAGAGATGACTCCTCCTTGTGGTGTGCCCCTTGAGGCGTTTACTTTTAGTTCAGTGTCTCCCAGTTTTGCCTTGATATTCCTTTCATTGAGAAGACTTACAATCACGTTAGTGAGTGCCTGGTCCACGTTGGAATTCTGCAATGCCCTTTCCACTGCGCATGTTTTGACATTGTTGAAAGCTCCTTCAATATCTAGGAAACCTGCGAGTGTGTCGTGGCAATGTAAATTGGCCGCCACGATCATGCGATTTGACACCGTTGGGCTTTTTTTCTTTGGGCACGTTTAAAAGAAAAGGTGTTCATCAATAAGTCAAGAACAATCGAAGAAGAATTTTTTAATATACATCCTTCGACGATTCCCTTTTGGGATTTAACGCCATATCCTAAAGTTTATTAAAGTTGACCTCTATTATCACCTTCTTCGGAGTCAGATTTCTGAGTTCCCTTACAAACGACAACCGCCATTCCTTCCACATCCTCTAGCCATTCACCTCCTATCTCTCGAAACCCCATAGAATAAATTCAATTTTCGTCCCGGATTTTTATTTTGACACTTTTCGGAGTCACTGCCAATCATCCATTCTCCTCGGGTAAACAGTTTCCATTCACTCCCGGATTTGAATCCTCTTTCGAAATTATTTTTTTTTTTTGAATTTCAAAGAAATTACTCAACCATCTCATAACTGCCGCATCACTTGAGAATCCACAAAACGTCACAATATGGCCATCAATTGTTCGCATTGACAGATGTCATACAACGAGAAGTATATCGCTCGTTAAAGGACAGAATTTTTCACAAATACGACTAGGATTACACGCGTGTCCCATCATAATCGCACAAACATACACACACACACATGCTCTCGGTTACCCAACTCCAACTCAGTTATGCACATAAATGTCCTCATATCTGAGGTCGGAGTCGAATCGGTCCCTCCGCGCACCTCCTGCGGAATTTTTAATTCACAATTTGCTGATCAAAAATTCATGAGCTATGATGAGGTTTCGATTGAATTGCTCCTACTGGTTGGTTCACCGATGCGTACAGGAATGAGGTTTGGATGGATGGGCATGGCATGGCATGAAGTTTGAGATTTGCCGTCGTACGCATTGCGTGTGTGCATTGAACATGATAGCTTCTAGGAATTGTGTTTAGGCACACGTTAGGAATTGAAGATGCCTCCAAGTCGAATAGAAATTATGCACCGTGACAGGGATTTTTCAACAAAAAAAAAAACAAAATGGTTTTCTGTTTATGTGTAGAATCGGTGGGTGCAACGTGGTGTGCATCTGTTTTCTCAAACACAGGAAGTCCTACTAACAGATTTATGTTGAAGAGGTATATGTACCTTTTTTTCTGAAGCGATATCCTTTGGGATTGGGGATTCGATTCACTAAATAAAATTAAAAAAAAACACATTTCCGATTCTTTGTTGTGAATTGGAGATTAGTTTATGCGGGAGAAGAGAGAGAAAATGATTGGTATCGGCAGTTCCGGTGTTTTGAGGGTTTCGATTTGGGCAAGGGTATGGTTATGGTTATGGTTTCCTGAGAAATTTAGGTGTATATTTATGTATGAGGTATCTAATCGTGTTGTGCATTGCAAAATAGCCTGCATTTGAAGGGCGGAGAAAATTTGATCGAAGGACTTTTAGAATTTTAAACATCTGAAGAGATTCAACAGTTTTATCTCACGATTTGAATTTTAGATGAGAAAAGTGTTTATCTATTCAAGGTCTGGTGGAAGATTGTTTTGCTGTGTAGTCATGTACCTTGATGATTATTCGCTTGCATGTCATGCATTCTTTATTTTTGTTTTCGTTTGTCGAAGGAAAAGGAAACAGGATGTTTCCAGATATTCATTTTTTATACAATACAAGACAGACTATCCCCCTAAACAAGGGCGCAACTTTCTAAAAAACAGCTTCTTGAGGAAATTTTTGAAAAAGGTCATCACCACTGCTGAAGGTCCGCACATTATGAAGAGTGGATAATGCTCGATAGAGACCGTCGCGACGGTGTCATGATGAATAACTAAGTCATCTATAAGACTTCTGTAAGACCATGAAAAAAAGCTTAGTAAAATGTTTTAAGGTGAATATATGTTGTCTGATAATGCTGAAAAATGTGTGTGTAATTCTCGACAGAGACTAACGGTGTCATGATGGATTTTTAAACTAAGTCTTCTATAAGACTTCTGTAAAACCACCAAAAAAGCTGGGTAAAATGTTTTAAGATGAATCTCTGTTGTCGGATAATGCTGGATAATGTGTGTGTAATTCTCGACAGAGACTACCGGTGTCATGATGGATTTTTAAACTAAGTCTTCTATAAGACTTCTGTAAGACCATCAAATAAAGCTTAGTAAAATGTTTTAAGATGAATCTCTGTTGTCGGATAATGCTGGATAATGTGTGTATAATGATCAACAGAGACTGACGACGGTGTGGTGATGGAATTGAAGGCTAAGTCTTTCATAAGACTTCTGTAAGGCCATCAAAACAAGCTGCATAAAATGTTATAAGGTGCTTCGCTGTTGTACAACTTCTCTATAACATTTGCTTTTGGATTTAGCATGAACATGAACATTTGTCACAATCTGAACTTTGAAATTAGGCGCCATCCCAATTTTATGTTTGTTAGGTTCTAAGTCAATTTAGCTATTAAGCAAACCCACTTATATTAGCTGTGACAGCTTCACATGAAATACTTCACTAGATTGGCAAAAAGCGGTCGAACATAGAACACCATGTGAGCCATATCAAGCGATATTTGGCACACTACTGCTTGACAAGGACACGGTGGTAGGGATTAATATACAAGGTGGGCCAAAAGAGATCACCCTATTGGAAGATGCTCTTATTTTTGCAAATGGCCGCCAATGTCAAATCTGTTTTTACATTTGTGGACTAGACAGATGTAGAATACAAGTGAACAAGCCATGGAGTGATATACTCCCCATGAACGCGGAATAATCGTGTCTATTTTTTTTCATCACAATACACCTGTAGTGTTGGCGCAGCGCGAATTCCGTCGCCGATTTCCGGCCTTCCGACACCGACTGCGCAAACACTGCCCCGTTGAAGAGTATGCGACCACACGAGACGTTGCCAAGAGTGGCGGGCACCGGAGCGCTCGTTGTGCCGAGAATATCGCCGCTGTTGCCGAGGATGTCGAGCCGTCGCCGGAAACATCGACCAGACGCCGTGCCTCGCAATTAGCCATCAGCGAGGCGAATTTCGGTCAAAGACTTGCGCAGTCCGTGCATCAGCTGCTGCCTGTTGACCACCAAACGCGTGTAACCTACGCCCAAGCCATCCTCAATATCGAGGACGAAGTGGACGATTTTTCGACCAAAATCATAATGAGCGATGAGGCTCATTTCCACCTCAGCGGGTACGTGAACAAGCAAAACTATCGCTTCTGGGGCACCGAAAATCCACGAGGAGCCATTACACCCGCTCAAAGTTACTGCATGGTGAGCTGTTCCCGCTGGAGGAGTCATCGGGCCATTTTTTCGAGAACGGACGGTGCGCGCTATAGGCCCATGTTAACCGATTTTTTTGTGCTGCAATTGGACAAACTAGGACTCGAGGACATGTGGTTCCAACAGGACGGAGCAACGGCACACACTGCGCGAGCCACAACCGATATTCGGAAGGGCCAAACAATATCGGATGACTTCTTTTGGCCCACCTTGTAGAATCTGGACTCATTGGTGATCATGGTTTTAGACTGAGTGTGTCGCACAAAGCCAACTGTCTGAGTTGAAAACGGTGGGACAAGGTGTCGACACCAACAAGGTTTGACACCATTGCCGACCTCATTTCGAAAAAAGTTGGTCCAATCCATCATTGTCCATGGCATAAACCACACTTAACACTCAATCCCTGTGGATGCATTGGTCCTTGATGGATTGTGTTCGCTCTACAATGGCAATTTTATTTTCTGACAAAACTTCTGACCCAAAAATGTACCTTGTCCGAGAAGATGATTTTTTTGGCCAAAATCCGGATCACCGGACAACATTTGCAGCGACCAATCAGCGAACTCACGGTGTTTTCTATGGTCATCCGGCTTCATTTCATTCTTTTCTCAGCACAATCTTATACAGATTTAGGACCGATTAGCCGGTTGACTCTCTGGCGATGCCAAATTCGACTGATCGGTGCCGAATTGACATTTCTGGCTCTTCTACGATATTGGACGCTACTCACGGTCTTTTCCATGGTCATCCGGCTTTATTTCATTTGTTTGGCAGCACAATCTTATACAGATGTAGGACCTAATCCAACCGCGGAATAAGCCGGGTTGACTCTTTGGCGATGCCAAATTCAGCTGAGTTCCGAATCGAGATTTCTGGCTCTTCTACTGTTTTCTTCACTTCGCACCAGTCTCTGTCTAAGTGGTGGATTTAGGTCCAAAAAAGTGCGAGGAACTGCCTGCACACTGAAGCCATGACAACCGACCTTGCGTGTACTCAACGGATTATACGTTATTGCACAGCAAATTAGGGATAGAATGCAGCCACGCACGTTGGTTGGAAAACAGAGTTTAGTAGAACATTTAACTTTGTTTATCCGTCAGGATTGAATCTCAATATTTCAACAAACTTCCTAGGATAGGATTGATAAAAAAAATATCATCGAGTATTGCCACTGAATTGGCAACTTCGTTGCAGCTTTGTTTGTCAAAATAACGATAATCTGAAAAAACATTTTTACGTTGTTCGAGAGAAACAAGGGTGTTCGCTATGTCTACGTCTCCCATTCGTTCGAGTTTGAATCCTAACCTGTCGTGAAGGTTGAAGTAAAGTTTGGGGCATATAGTCACCATCACATCAGACATCGGATCGACTTCTTAAATACCATTCAATGGACATGTGGTGGAGTGTCCATTCCAGACCAGATACAGCAACCGATACTAAAGCCCTTTCATCAAGCGCTTCCTATCTTTAAATTTAAATAAAGTAAAGCGTGTGTGAGATATCATCGACATTTTTATTCATTTCAAAGGCCTATAGACGCCTTATGTATCGAATATAAGATCGTTCAAATGTCCCCCGCAGCTTCTCTGGGTGTCGCGCATCCGAAATGCCCAATTTTCCATGACTCTGACGCATAAATCAGGCTGAATATAAACGATGCCATTGCTTATGTTATCTTTGAAGGCCGCTATGGTTTGTGCCCTATTCGCATAGAGCTGTGACTTTAGAAAATCCCACAAGAAAAACGCTAACTGCGTCAAATCGTACCATATCGGTGGCCAGTTCACATCACCTTCACTTAAGGTGACCATGCCCTCGAATCACTCGTGCAGAATTTCTAACGTGGTGTGAGCTGTGTGCCTCGTAGTGGCGTCCTGTTGAAACTATATGTCGTTGGTTTCCATATCTTTCAATTCAGGCCAAAAGAAGTTGTTAATCGTCGGCCTATAGCGATCGCCGGCGGCGGTGCTGACCTGGACAATGCCATTCTCAAAGAAATATGAACCGGTGACGCCACCAGCCCAAAATCCCCACCAAACTGTGACTTCTTCGAGATTCAATGGACGCTCTTGGATCTCATGTGGATTGGTATCGTCCCTAATTCGACAATTTTGTTTGCCATTCGTCCCATTCGTTTAGAAATGGGCTTCATCGCTGAAGATTCTTTTTCGATGAAAATTAGGGTCACGCAGGCAGTTGTACGAGGACGATCCGCTGCAGAGGTCGCGCCAGTCGGCGTAGCCTAGATTCATCTCGTTCCAGAAGGAGGTTAGTGTTGGCATTCGGCTGACCGGAGGTAACGAAGTCGGTATTTTGGTCACAGCGGTGCAACCGAGTAGCCCTGCTTCCCTGCAAGGCCTTACCCAAGGCGATAAAATTCTCAAAGTCAACGATATGGATATGCATGGAGTGACTCGTGAAGAGGCGGTTCTCTTCCTTCTAAGTCTCCAAGACCGCATCGATTTGATTGTTCATTATTGCAAGGAGGAGTACGAGGAGGTAGTGGCCAATCAGCGCGGTGATTCGTTCCACATTAAAACCCACATCCACTGTCAGCACCCGTCCAATTGGGAGATGGCTTTCAAAGCCGGGTGATCGACACACTACACAACGGAGTTTTGGGCTCCTGGCAAGTGCTGAAAATCGGACGTGGTCCCCAGGAGATGCAGCGTGGCATGATTCCAATCAAATCAAATGCGAAAGAATTGGCCACTGCACAGTTTAACTCGAAAAAGAAGGAAATGAACGCATCCGAGTCGAGAGGCAACTTCTTCCGAAGGATTTTTTTATTATTCCAACTGCTCAAGAGCCCATTCAGCGAACACATGTCGTTGGCTTTGGGCGTTTATCCTCAGCTCCTAGGTAAGCTGAATTTTGTACGGGCACAGGCTCAAGTCACGACGAAAACTTCACCAAGTTGTGGTCTGCGAAAGGCCGAGTTCATGTGAGGGACGCGATATCGACTGCCTCGGATTTTCCTGCGCAGCGACGATGGTTTCCGCGTTTTGTCGATGTTCGGGTGTTGGTTTATCGTTTACTGAACCACTAGGCTCAAATGTATGTATATAGCTGTCGATGGACTATACCTAATTACCATCGATTCCTTGATAAAACCATAAGTTCGGTATAACTAATGATCACTTCACGTGCTTGGATAATAAACTGCCGCCTAACCCCCTGAAACCCACTCCGAATGCAATGCATACTCCTAATGCCGCATGTACTTTCTTGCAAATTGCCTCTATCCATCTCTCTGATGGCTAAATTCCCCTTTAGCTCCGTCACAAACAACTCCATAATCCACTGCTCACTCATTGAGTAACATTTCCTTTCCCCATTCACACCAAAGTCAATAAAGCATGTTAAGCACATACGCAACAAACAACTCATCAATTGACCGCCCATCTAACCTTCCTCATTCCGCCTGTCCAACCCATACAAACTTTATGGCTGTTCAACCACTCTAATTCGCTCCTAATAAATTAGTCCCTCTGACTGTGTGACTGTACAGTGTACACGCACAGCAGCTCTCAAATCAGCTGTTAAATAAAACGCCTCAACTGCTGGCATGCCCTGGCCCCTCACCAAGCCTTCAATCCTCTCCAGATCACTTGCAAAATGCCCACCAGTTAATTATAATGATTTATTCATTAAACCATCTACCGGCCCCCGAAGCCCGCTCCTGAATATCTATACCCGGCCATCCCTCATAAATCATCCAAAAAACAGATGCCGCGCGTGTACATCCCGGACACATCGACAAAGAACTTCTTTCACCATCCTGAGCCTAGCCATTGACAGGGGCCCTTGTAAGGCGCACTCCCCTCGTGAAGCGCTTCCACCATCAGAGTCAGACGACACCCAACGTCAAATATTCTCGCGCACACAATCGGCGACAATGGGCGACGTCGACGATAAAGACGAGGGAAATTATGGCATCGCCACGTTTGCTGGTGCCGATGACCCAAAGCGAATTACATTTGTTAGCTTGTCAAGCGCAGCAAACGGCCAGGGTTCAAAAAAAAAAAAAAATTGACAACCAGAAAAATTGTATTCGATTGGGGGTGGGACGGGGGGTGGGGTACCATACCATCACACCACTTGACAATTTGCACATCCCGCCGCCGCCCGGCAGTAGAACGTATCTATGAAGTAGACATCGTCGTCGTTGTGTTCGCCTGTTGTATCTCCAATTCAAAAGGCGGCCATTGACACTTGTTTTTCTAATTCCAAAGAGCGCACGCAGTCATGCACATCAAAGGCAAACAAGCAATTGACACTTCTCTGGCCAAGCGTGCGTGGGTACGGCCAACGGCGGACAGTGTTTTCGTATTCAGTGCGGATAAATTCGCCGGTTTTATTGGAGGACTTCCTCTCCATGCAAATGGCTTAATTAATCCGAAAGATGATGGGGAAACTGCTAAGATGGACATGGAGACCACCCAATCAAGTGGCGCAATTATGGTTTAGATTGTGCCATCAGTTGGGCCTTAAACTGACCAACAACCACACTGATAACACAATTCGTCTCAGCTAACCATGGAATCCGTACCCAGGATGGATGGAACTTCCTCCCCGATAAGAGGTCGATATTGCTGTAATTGCTTCGGCGGAGTTTTCATTGGTTTCCTCCGAGAACCGAAGTACATAGGCAAATTGAGGCCGATTAGGCCAAGGCAGTTGGTCTGTGTCTGTGGAAGTAATTTCCGCTTTAGGAGAAGTTCCAGAGCCGTATAATCCACTCAATTGAGTTGAATGGTTTTCAGATTATCTATATGCGGGCGGTGGGCAGGGCAGCCTCTGCAACCAGTTTCAGAAGTGGAATTGTGTTTGTTTTTCCATTTTCCATTGTCGTAGGGGAGGACTTGTTGAGACTGAACTCTTGAAATTGTCACGGATGTCATGATGTGATGCGATTACTCGAGGTAATGTAGACGAAGGGATGGTTGGGTAGCCGGTAATTAATGACCTTCCACTTGTTTCTCGGAATTTATGTGGTCTTAGCATTTGATTGCAAAAATTGGAGTACCTCAAGGAAGGTATTTAGGACCTTTATTGGTTTTGCAAAGAAATCAAATCACTCCCTGTAGCAGCAAAAAGGAGTTGATGGACTATCGGAGAGATATAATCGCGTCCATTCTATAGAGGTTAGGCAAGGTTAGGTTGTAATGGCTGAACGCGATGCGCGTGCACACTTAGACCATAAAGGTCCGTTGTGGTACCACGTGGATCCATCGACTTCCCTATATTCGTTCGCCTTATTGAACCATTCAGAGCTAACGATGTAGCGTAGGAGGTTTTTGACACTGATTCTTGCCAGCTCATCTAGATTATCGAAGAAGTGGTCTCCTAGATGAGGTTCCCTTTAAGCTGGACAAGAGCAAAGAAGGTTTGCTCTCTTGATCACATCCTGTTTGATCAGTGATTTACATGTAGCAATCGAGACGACAAGGAAGACCGCACCTCCAGGTTAAAGACCAAGTGATCGCGGATGCCAGAGCACTTGGGCTGAAGAACGGCAGTAGCGTCCCTAGGATAGAAGGGTATGGAAGGCTACCTTGTAGAGATCCTAAACGGGTCGGGAACTCGTTATGTAAATAACGCAAAAAATCCAATTGTGAGCGATTTTCCATCTGCCAAACCGCTGCAATCGCAACAAAATTGAATCATTTCTGAAGCGGATGGTGAATGGTGATGAAAAGTAGATCACTTGCGACAAACTCAAGCGAAAACGATCGTGGTGAGACGGCTTAAACGGTGACCAAGCCAGGATTTACGGCCAGGAAGGTTTTGCTGTTTGTTTAGTGGGATTAGACCATCTGAAGGAAGAAATCGGGCAAGAAGCAGCCAATAGGAATTGTGTTCCAGACCACGCACAGTAGCTTGGTTGGGATGTTCTTATGCTTGCACCTTGCACCTAACAGTCCGAACCTGGCACCAAGTGACTATCACGTCCTGTCAATGGCGAACGGATTTGCTGGTGAAAAATTTGGCTGAAGAGTCTGCTTTATCGGGTTAAGACGGCAATTAAGTTGTAAAGCCCTTACTTGAGAGATCCTATCCTTTACCATTTCCGGATAATCCCGGTACTGCTCTACGGCACTGTAGCACAGATCGTGTCAAAAGCGGATGAAGAACTTCTTGGTTGTTTTTGAGCGGAAAATCCTTTCAAAAATATTCTGTCCAGAGTGACGGCTATAAGACGAAGATTCGAAGAATCACGAAGTTTACGAGCTGTACAACGACAAACCCTTAAAAAAAAAACTCCGCATTGGACGTTTAAGATGGATAGGACATGTAGACCGAATGGACACCAATACTCCGGTTCGCAGAGTCTTCAATTCTTCAGCCAGATGAAGTTCAACTGGAGGTAGTTAGCTAAGGACCGGGCTAAATGCTAATTGCAAGCTGATCTTTAAACTTTGCCTAGTAGGTTGTGGTTGGAGGCTATTTCTAAAGCCGTCCACTAGACTTACACCATACAAGGGTATGGGTCTAACGATAGACACGTAAAGCCAGAAAGACATATCTGGTTGCATACCCCATTTCTTTCCGATTTCCTTTTTACAAGAGTATAAGGCTACGGTGGCTTTCTTAACGCATTCTTGGATGTTGGCTTTCCAGTTCAGTTTCTTATCCAAAACTAGGTATTTGGCTGATTCTGCGAACTTGAGACTGATGCCATTAAGTTTGGGAGGGTAAATGTGCGGCATCTTGTATTTCCCGCTGAAAAGTACCAATTCGGTCTTTTGAGGGTTCGCGGCGAGTCCACATTGGGCGGCTCAATAAGAGAGTACAGAGAGGCCATTTTGTAATAGATGTCTAAGGGTATTAAGGTATTTTCCTGATACAACTATTGCCACGTCATCCGCGTAAGCAATCACTTTTCACCCCGTCTCTTTCTAGATTTGCTAGTAGCTCGTTGACCTCTAGATTCAAGAGAAGAGGAGACCGAACGCTCCCTTGTGGGGTGCCATAGCTAACAGATCTGAGTGCGGATGTAACGCCAAGATTTGGGTTAATGATTTTGCCTGTGAGTACCTGGCAGTAGCACTCACAATGAGTCATCAACATTTAAATCCGAGAGTGCATTAGTAATTGCTTCTGCTTTGACATTGTTAAAAGCTCGTTCTATATCAAGAAAGGCAACCATAGTTTACTCCTTTACTCTTGAAGCGTGCGTGAAGCGCTGTTTCAACCGACTTACCCTTGCAATACGCATGTTGGGAGTTGGAGAGTGCTGTCGGTTCTATACAAGTAAGGAGGTGTAGATCAATTAATCTTTCCAAAGGTTTTAAGCAGAAAAGAAGACAGACTGATCGGGCGGAGATTCTTTGGATTTATGTGAGAGCTCTTTCCTGCTTTGGGGATGAATACAACTTCGAACCATAGATGTGGACAAAATCTCTAGACCATTATTTCATACTCACGATCTGCCATTCTGATGTAAATTTTGAAAGTTATCAATTCCTTACCTGCAAAGAAAAGAGAGAGAGAAAAGAAATTAGATAATGGTGTCTGCAACGGTATGGTAAAAAATAAATAACTCAAGATATACTATAACAGCAATTATAAAGACATATCTCCAAATAGCTAGAACGTCCAACGGCCCCATATCCTGTAGGGGTATCTAATTAATTTGAACTAGTCCTCCTTTACATTAACTACCCACCCATGAAAAAAAGTATTTATGACGAAGAGCCTCGGAAAGGACTGATTTTATTGTCGATGATCCTGCTAAATGAAAAAAGGACAACGACGTTCGTATCAGCACCTGGAATGTGAGAACATTAAACAGGAGAGGTGCAGCCGAAAAACTAGCGAAAGTCCTCAGCTGCTACAAAGCAGACATTACTTCCATCCAGGATATACGATGGCATGGACCGGCCAGAAAGAGGTTGAAAACCTGTGACATCTACTACGGGCCGTTTTATAGTGAGCAGAAACAGCGACTATTCGGTTGCGGATTTGTTATAAGTACCAGACTTAGGCAAGAAGTCTTATGTTTCCATATGAACTGCGCCAACTACAGAGGCAAAAGTCTCCTTTACATCGCCTACAAGATCCTATCTGCCGTAATATGTGAACGCCTGAAACCGTTTACCAACAACCTGACCGACCATTATCAGTGTGATTTAAGACCAGGAAGGTCCACAACCGATCAAATTTTCACACTTCAGCAGATCCTTGAAAAAAAAACCCAAGAAGTCCAAATCAATGCCCACCACCTCTTTATCGATTTCAAAGACGCATACGACAGCATTTATAGAGACGAACTATACAGCATCAAATCTAGTTTTGGTATACCGCCCAAACTCGTCCGTCTGTACAGGATGCCGGTGGAGAAGTCTAGCTGCTCCATCAGGGTCGGAAACGACCTCACCGACACATTCGATTCCAAAAAAAGGATTTAGACAAGGCGATGCGCTGTCATGTGACCTCTTTAAACTGATTCTTGAGAGGATTGTGAAAAACTCCTGAGCCAGCACCAGAGGCACAATCTTCCAAACATCGGTGCAACTACTAAGACATTGATGTCATGGTGATGTCAACGTGATGTCATGACCACGTTTGGTAGTAACGGGTGTTTTTTTTAGAGGTTTGGTTTTCGAATAGAGATAAAACTGACATTTAGTGGTCAAATCGGGCAACTCTAATGTCATTTATGTTCAGTTTGGGTTGCAATTTCATCATGAACTGGTTGACAAATGAACAACGCTTGCCGATCGTGCAAATTTATTTCGAAAATAATGGTTCAGGTCGCGAAGTTTACCGCATGCTCCGTCCATTTTATGGTCGAAATAATCGTCTATCGGAGCAATTAATTCGGTTAGCCATGGATCGATATCGCACTATGTTTACTCTATCTGATAATATGCATCCGCAGAGACGTCGAACAGTGCGCACCGAAGATACAATTGCCGCTGTAGAGCAAAGTGTTGAAGAGGACCCGATTGAAACGATTCGCCACTGTGCACAGCAATTGGAGCTTTGTCCATCAACTTTATGGAAGATTTTGCGCACAGATCTAGGCTTACTACCATACAAGATCCAGCTTGTGCAAGAATTAAGCTAGACCATGCAATGCGTCGTGATTTTGGTATATGGGCCGAAAATGAGATTGATCTCGATGCTGATTTTCAGCGCAAAATTTTGTTCAGTGATGAGGCTCATTTTTGGTTGAATGGCTACGTCACCAATCTTATTTTTAATTTTCAAATAAAAAAAACTTTGAGCATTGACATTTTGTTTTAATATAAAAAGCTTAATCTAGATGAAAAACTAACTTAAGACTTATGACTACTTAAGACTTATGACTACTTAACTACTTAAGACTACTTAACTATTTAAAACTAACTTAATTATAATCGGGGTGTCGAGCACACGTTGCATATGCCCGAAGGGTCGCCATCCTGATCGAGTCTTTCGGTCACCAGGCAGCATGCAATCAACCATATTGTAAGCCAATATGGTGTACAATCCCCGCCTTAGACCTTGTACCTAAATTTAATTCTTAAAACTAAGGAGTAGACTAAAATTCCGCAAAGACCTGAGGAAGTGCAGAAATACTTTCGCCATTTAACCATCAAAATTCGGTGTACCGCCGTGCTTAAGCGGAGGAGCTCCGGAGCATTGTCGACGTACCCGTCGAGGATTACTCGCTTGTCCCGCGCGTCACGGTAGCGGTGGTATAATACCGGGATACCGTTCCTGTCTTGTACTTACCCCAATGAATCTATATAAATAAATGCCTCTGGTGGAATAAAGCCAGACAAGAGCGTACTTTCCATGTAAATTTCATTTGGATAATAAGCCCCGAAGATCAGGCTGTTGTCGGTGGCCATCGCCCTTGCAGCGTGCCTTCGAATCACCTTAATTAGGAAATTGTCAACTCTATTCAACTGAGCCCCATTGTATAGAACCTCATTGTGATAATATTTTATGTACTCGGAGTCCGGCGTTCAGTACAATCCTAAGCAGGATCGGAGACAACGCCTCTCAAACAGCCGTATCCTTTCCATGTAGGCTGGTGATACATTGAACCACACAGGACAAGCGTAGTCGATATCGGCCTTATGAGAGCCATGTAGCAAATGACTTTCACCCTTGAATCAAGTTGACTGCTTTGAAACAATCTTCTTGTCAGAGCATAAGCCCCCCTAGCCCTGGCCAGACAAGCATCCACATTTTTGTTAAAATACAGAAACTTGTCAAGCCAGATGCCAAGGTATTTGACTTCACTTTTCACCGCCAACGGCCGTCCATGTTGTCCAATGATACACAATTTTCTCCAGTTTTTTTCTGGTATCGAGGTCCCTACGCAATGGGGTCCTAAACAGAATTGTTTTGGTTTTTTTTTTTGGAAATTGATCCTCAATTTCCAATCATCGCAATATCCCTTAATGTGATCGAAGTCACGTTGCAAAAGTATGTTGATGACCTCGATTTTCGGACCTGATCTGTATGCCACTAGATCATCTGCGAACGCTATAGCATGTCTGAGAGAACCTACAAGATCACTTGTATAAATGTTAAAAAAATTCGGGCAGTTCACCGCCCCCTGTTTTTAATTTCAAAGACTTTACTCGAAATTACGTTGCCACATTTGACAACGAACTTCTTTCCCATAAGCATTTCATATATATATAGCAGGGGTTTACGCATGCCCAGTCTGGTCAGCTTGTAGAAAAGCCCCTCTAACCATACGGTGTCGAAGGCCTTCTCAAAGTCAACCAGACAGGCCCCGGTGCAGTGTCCTTTGGATTTATTCCATTGGATGTCGGAGACTAGTTTCGACGCGACATGGATGGTGTCATGCCTCGCTCGAAAACCAAACAGATTTTCCGGAATAATCTTGTTTTCCTAGACCCACTTAAACAGAGCTCTATTGACTATATTTTCGAAAACCTTGCTTACATTCGGCAGAAGGCTTATTGACTGAAGATTTGCAGGGTTTCTTCTGTCCTTGTCCTTTTTTGGGATAGGATGTACCACCGCCGTTTTCCAGTGCACCGGATAATGTGCATTATTCAGCGCATTGTTGAACAGGGTGGTGAAAATATCGACAGCTTCTACTGGCAGGTGTCTCAATACGAAGTTTGGGACACCGTCCTCCCCCGCCGACTTTTTATTTTTCAGTGACACGAAGATGTCCAGGAGTTTATCTTTTTGCACGAACAGCATCAGGCTATTGGCGACTATGCCATTTGAAGGGTTTTCGTCATTGAATACGGTAAAACCGTGATTCTCAGATCGCCAAGCTTGAAGTTCGGTGCGTAGATAAAAGTGATTCAGAAAGGCTCTTTTCTCAATATCTCGATTTGGGCGAACAGGGCTGTTCTCCATATACACGTCTCGAAAATAGCGCCTATCGAAGTTGCCTTCTCCTGCGGATCTTCGATCGTGAAAAAACCGTCGTTCGAGTCAACACTTTCCGGACTTATATCAACAGCCATGAGTGTCTATCTGTTCTCTGTAGTTTGGGAAATTCGGACACATGGAATGTCGTTATGATCTTTTCGTCTGAATATTTAATTTATTTGCGGGAACATATTAGGGCTACTGGTTTTGATTGCCTGAATTTTCTTGCCCCAGTACAAACTTACAGATTTTCTGTAGTTCTCCGAGATTAACTGTTTAAGGTTTTTGATCAGTGACTTCAATGTCCGAATCTCCGGGTCTTGTCTGTCAGTAAATTGTCTACGCAGCTCTTTAAGCATAGAGAACAGTCTGCTTTTGTGTTTGTGGAGTGCATCGATTGTTGGCGTTCGATACCTCTCCGTCTAGTCATCTGAACTAGTTACCTTAGGGATAGCTCGATCCATTGACCTTGTGATGACCTCATTCATTTTCACTAAATTTTGGTCAATTTCGTCGTTTGTAAGATTTCTGTTTGTCGGTGGATTAATTTCGCTCAAACGTAATTCTCGTTGAGGTAATACGGTACTTTGTCAAACAAATTAAGTCTAAACGCACAAACCTTTAGATAACAACCACCACATCAGGTAGGGAGCAAGGGAAAACTTGTGGGTTGGATACAAAAGCAATAAAACAGATGAGAGACAGAATCGTAGCGAACTCCTTTGTATCGCTTGAACACTGTATACAATTCTCCTGCCTTATAAAAGAGACTCTGGCATTCCGACCCTTCAACAATTTAGCACTAATACTCGCCGTGCCATGAATGCAAGGTGGAATACCTTGGCCTGCAGTAAAACCCCCTCTCAGTCCATTTTCGAAGCCCATTAACCTCCACATCTGGTTAGCAGCAAGCGAAAACATATTCATACTTGAGGGTTGGATACAAAAAGCGTGTGATAACACACAATCGTATCGAACTCCTTTGTATCGCTCGAACACTGTATAAAATTCTCTTGCCTTCTAAAATATGCACTTGCATTCCTAGCCTTCAACAATTCAGCACTAATACACGCCGTGCCATGAATGCAAGGTGGCATACCTTGGCCTGCAGTAAAACCCCCTCCCAGTCCATTTTCGAAGCCCATTTACCTCCACATCTGGTTAGCAGCAAGCGAAAACATATTCATACATGAGACTTGGATACCAAAAGCGTGTGATAAGACACAATCGTAGAAAACTCCTTTGTATCGCTCGAATACTGTATACCAATACTCGCCGTGCCATGAATGCAAGGTGGAATACCTTGGCCTGCAGTAAAACCCCCTCTCAGTCCATTTTCGAAGCCCATTAACCTGCACATCTGGTTAGCAACAAACGAAAACATATTCATACTTGAGGGTTGGATACCAAAAGCGTGTGATAAGACACAATCGTATCGAACTCCTTTGTATCGCTCGAACACTGTACACAATTCTCCTGCCTTATAAAAGAGACACTTGCATTCCGACCCTTCAACAATTCAGCACCAATACTCGCCGTGTCATGAATGCAAGGTTGCCTGCCTTGGCCTGCAGTAAAACCCCCTCTCAGTCCATTTTCGAAGCCCATTAACCTCCACATCTGGTTAGCAGCAAGCGAAAACATATTCATACATGAGGGTTGGATACAAAAAGCGTGTGATAAGACACAATCGTATCGAACTCCTTTGTATCGCTCGAACACTGTATAAAATTCTCTTGCCTTCTAAAATATGCACTTGCATACCGACCCTTCGACAATTCAGCACCAATACTCGCCGTGTCATGAATGCAAGGCAGGATATATTGGGCCCCTCTAACTCACTTTCCAAAGCCCATTAACCGCTTTGCAATCTATCAACCTTAAATAAAAGCATCAAGTAATTGTGCAAATAGTTCTCCATGCACATTTCGCTGTCACAACTTGTCACATGCAATGGCCGCCCTTGTGCCTGTCAATAAAACTCAATTTTCTTCCGCGTTCCCATACAAGAAATTACTGTCTATCGCCGCATAACGGTCCTTAATTGACACAAATTAATTTCATTAAAAGACAACTCTCTCTCTCTACTACACGCATACCTTGGCTCCAGCAGCAATCAAAGCTAAACGTTGACAAAGATTGATGTGCGCCTAAACGAGCATTACATGTAATTGATGTCATAAAACGCAACATAACGGCACAACAGAATGGGGATGAAGGTATGCATCATCCCCTATCTGCCAGCGGCGCCTCAATCGCATGTTGAACAAGATAATTCAGTTAATCCTTTGCCTCAGCAGCAGTATTCCCTAAACATGACATGCGGTGAGTTGAGAGGTGGATCACCCTGTGTAAACACTCTATTTGTGTACATGTCATCAGTTGTGGAGCAAAAAAAAACAAAATGGAGCATCATGTGAAGCCCACCAAATGATGTCGCAACGTTCGTAATCCGTAAACATTTTAGCCCACCAAGCTGCAGAGACTATTCGATTCCGCAAACGGATTAGTATGGCGCGACGCTGTAGGACAAAAGATGCGCTTCCCTAATCCTTCGTGTAAAACCACCCATCCACACCACCACCCATTCATGTAAAAATTGGGTTACCGTCGCTGGTTTTTTGCCGTTTGGTTGTGTTGTGTGTGTGTGTGGTTGCGTCAGCGCGCGTGTAAAATCCTCACTAAGGTGTAGCAATCCGCTTTTACAACCTATTTAACGGTTTTCACCAGCATTAACGGTACTTATTGCACACATACCTACACAAACACGCTACAGAGCACACATGAGAAGTTAGCCCGCAAAACTAACAGTGCAAGTGGAAAGCGCACTACACTGAGATGCCCACCACCCTCCAGCAACTCCGCAGGATGTGGATGTTTCCCAGGTTTTGGAGGGTTACCTTTGCAATGCAACGCGTTTATGCCAAGCGGAGATTAATGTGTGCGAGGGTGAGATGTTTCACATTTTACGGTTAATTAAAATTCACAGCCGTCATAGCTACACATACACATGCGGTGTTGCATAAAGACGTACCACACGCGGGATGGTAGTTTGAGTGATGGTTTGCACATTCCAAGGGACCGCCTGAAGCCTGAAATGATCCATAAACGTGTGCGTCGCATTCTGCGGCTCGTTCAAGTATGCTAGTTTCAGAGTGCAGTGGCACGCCAGGGTACAGGGCTCCAAGCAATCGTGTGGCGACAAATTGATGAAACATTGAGCGGGTTCGTGAGCTGTAACTGACTGGTTGTAGATCGATTTACCATCTGTTCAGTGATTTGTGGCATGGTGGCATGGTGGTACCAATGAAAGGGCTCCTTCCTCTCTGATGGGTGGCGGCGTGCGGTCGCGGCGGGCCTAGATAAGTTATGAAATGACAATGTTGTGTCATTGGCTTTTTTTTTAATTAACCACAAAAGTGTGTACAAAGCTTAGATGGAGGCGCTGCGGTCAACAGGGAGGGAGATGTAAAATGAACAAATGCGGTGAAGTAATTAAAAAAAAAATGTGGTCACCTGTTTTCGAGTCGAATACATTCTTGCGGGCAATTTTGTTGCAAATGAGCGGTCGATTGGCATAGCTTTGGTCTTCTTTTAGCATTTTGAAACTTAGCAGTCAGACGTGTGTATGAATATTTGGCAATACCGGTCCATACAGGTCCTCAAAACTAGCTTCTCCCTTCATTTGTCTGTGGGATGTTATTATTTTTGAAGTGGACCACCTGCTTAAAGACGAATCCGAACGGCGAATTTGAGAAGTTTCTTGGACGTTTGTCAGACGTTTGCAAGAGGTGTAGCAGTGAGAAAAAAACCAAGGTATTGCTACTTTCGGGATTTGAACCAAGGGCCGCGCAATAGAAGTAACCACTCGGCCACTGCACCCAGTCAAACGTGTGTTCCGAGTTTAAAATTGGTGGCAGTTCGCAAGGTCATGCGGAGGAGATGGAAACCAATGCTTCTGCTAAGAGAATCTTTGACAACTTTTGACACTTTTGCGATGGCGGGCAATGGCATGCACTGCTCAATAAGCTTATATTCGACAGAAATGACGACCTACGCGTAAAGGGAACTCTAGATTCCAACCATCTCCGTATGACAGCGCGCCTTTCAATAAATACATTCTATGGAGACTTAAGATATCCAAAATTTTCGAGAGGATATTTCTAAGACGTTTACAGCCGGGTATAGAAAATAATAAGCGTATCCCTGACTACCAGTTTGGGTTTAGAAGTAACCACTCGACGATTGACCTACTTACTTACTTTAGTGGCGCTACAGTCCGGGATGAACCTGGGCCTCAACCAACATGCCATTCCAATTAGCCCGGTCCTTAGCTAACTGCCTCCAGTTGCGCACTCCAAGTTGGTTGAGGTCAGTTTCTACTTGTGCGCGTCACTTAAGGTGAGGTCTTCCTCTACAAATCCGCATCCGAATAGTCGCTGTTTCTGCTCACTATAACACAGTCCATAGTAGATGTCACAGTTTTTCATCCCCTTTTTGACCGGCCCATCCCATCGTATTTCCTGGATGGTTTTTCATCCTCTTTTTGACCGCCCCATCCCATCGTATTTCCTGGATGGCAGTAATGTCTGCTTTGTAGCAGTTTAGAGCTTCCGCTAGTTGTTCGCCTGCACCTCTCCTGTTTAATGTTCTCACATTCCAGGTGCAGATACGAACGTCGTTGTCCTTTTTTCGTTGAGCATGGTCGTCAACAATTATATCAGTCCTTTCCAAGGCTATTGGTTGGTTCGTAACATAATCTTTTTTTCCGTGGATGGGTAGTTAACCCAAAGCACAACCCCGAACCTGGAGGGCCAGGCTCTTGTTTTGACCCTAGGACAGCGGGCCGGAAATACCGATGTCAGTAGCCCATTTTGGGATATGAGCGCTGCCGTTGACCCATTGAGGGCTCCTCCGCCACCAACTCTTTTCCATCACCCTGGCTCAGTATTGGAAATCCCTATAGACCTGGTGTTCAAATATGTCGAAGCAGCTCATATAGGGATTACACTACCAGTTCGATGAAACTGGAGCTCCAGTCACCAGCGTGGGGGGTGAAAGTAGGATTTGATATTGAGAGGCTAGAGACGATTGACCAGGTACACAGAATAACTGACGTAATTGAGAAAGCATTCGAAGAAAAAATGCACTTCTCGCAAACCTAGGATAAGTTGTGGCACGATGGCTTAAAATGTAAATAACGACAAGTTCTCACAGGACCCTTTTATGATATCCTAGAATCATATCCGGGGAATAGAATCTTCCGTGTTAGACATGGCAACGAATACTCGGACTTTAAAGAAAGCTTGACCGGCATACCACAAGGAAGTGTTCTTGGACCGCTTCTCTACCTATATACGCTTGATACACCGAAACAAAATGTCACAACTCTTGCTACGTTGGTGGATGAAACCGCTATCCTAGCAGTAAGTAAAACGATCGAAGAAACGACTCCTTAACGCACTGAATAAAGTGAATGAATGGACGAAGGACTGGCGGATCGCCCTAAATGAAACTAAATCTGCGTGCACGTGAATTTTACCTAAAAGAAAACTAGAGTCTTGCCAATTTTTTTAAACCTTTTACAAACATAGCCAAATACCTAGGAATGGCAATCAACGATATCCATAGGGATCTCGGAATTCCTACACTCAGAGCTGAAACTAGAAGTTTCGCGTGAGAGCATTCGGTTTGCTTTCACGCGAAACTTCTAATTTCAGTTCTGAGTCTAGAAATTCCGAGATCACTATAGATATCTTCATTGCCTAATCAGACATATCAACAATACTGTCCTACAAATTTTGGATGATGGCAATATATGGCGACGACAGGTTAGTATGATGAACTGCAGCGCAGAAAGTCTGGTTTCAATTCCCAGACGTAGCAATACCTAAATTATTTTTCAACGGCACTCCTCTGATTAGAGATGATGATGACAAATCATCTGAGTAGCTTATCCCACTTTAGCCGTTCGGAGTCGGCATAAAACTGGAGGTCCTGCCATCGTGCAAAAAGTAAGCAAGAAAGCTCTGCCTTGGGTACTAACGAACCTTTTGAGCCAACAATTTGTATTTTTTTTATTTAGGCTTTTTAAGTCAGTAAGACTCTTCTTCTCATAGTATCTACACTTCTCTCATAGTATCTATGAAAGATTTTCAGCTACCCTCGGGAAATCTTTCATTATAATCTTGTTTTGGAATGTGAGCAGCACAGATGAGTGATCTAACTCAAGAACTGGCCCTTCTTCTAATTTGGTTCTATTTAATAAAATGGAATTTCCGAGATTTTATTTTTATCTGTAAGCCAATAAGTAGCTTTCCCATTGAATGTTATATAGCGTTGTTTCTTCAATCTTGATCCACGAAATTTGTTCTTAGCATTGAAGTCTTCCGCTAATAAAAACGTATACGGACGATAAAGCTGAAATCTTTTAGTTTCAATACGTAGCAAGGGGAGCAATACACTGCGGCTACCTTTGTTTATATTTTTATTCATGTGGCTTGTATTTGACACGATTGACATCTTTGTGTTGATTAATATTTTTTTAATTACACCTACAGTCCCACGGGTAAGTCTTTTAACGAAAACTTCCCAAGCGGGATTGTGCAGTTCCTCCCTTAGATACCAATTCCCAAGAAGACATTTTCCAGTCATCTATGAAAATATTCAAAGACTCTGTTTATCATAAAAATTGTTTAATTTCTTTCAAATAGAAAAAATGGTCACGTACCGACAGTCTAATCGAAATAGAAGCCCATTTACTACGTGAGGAAACTTTTAAATTAAAAATCAATCCCCATCCCAACCTCTATTTCATCCATTTTTAAACAAAAGCAGTCAAAACCCTTAATTGACTACTCGAACAGAAAGCGCCCTCTCTGTAGAAAAATATTATTTTCCAACAAAAATAACCTTCTACTCTCATCAAAATGACACCAGTCAAACACACAGATACAACCGCTGATTTCGACTAAGTACAGATACATCTATCTACATGCATCTACGCAAAAAAAAATCATCATCATCATCAATATCGAATTCCGGCGAATAGGCAACAGTACAACATATCGGACCAGTGGACCAGTGGACCAGGAATGGGATTCCTTTTGTTAGCGTTTTGATTTATCCATCAATCACATCCATCAGAGATGTTTAATTAAAAAAATATATTCCGTAGCAGCCCCTGTCTCATGCCACCTACCAGGGGGTAGAGCATACATTTTCATGAGCTGAGTACATCTCCACTTGATTTGCTGCGGGTATTACGGAAAAATGAAAGTTCGGCGCCATATTTCCGCCGAAATTGCACACAACTTCAATGGTCGGGGATAAAATAAGAAAAAAAAAATTTTGACGAGGATAAGCTTTTATGTACACAGAGGACCGCTTTGGGCAATCATGCATAGGCAATTGAATTGACAAGAAGCCCTGTTGATTGTAGCGATTGTGATTGAAAGGAGTGACAGACAGCTGCAAAATGTATCAATTAAGGACTCTCATTCGAAGGAATGACATGTAGTTACGCGCGGTCGGACGACACAAATACATAAAAAGTCTACACAAACCGCTGTCATGTTTGTATGTCATATGACAGCGGATATGGGCATATCGCAGTTGGTGGTTTGAATTGAATGACGAACATCAAAGGTACCATGGGAGGGAGTAAAAGTTGAGGAAATATTAATATTTTTGGGAAAACAGTTTTAAGAGTGGAACTGTATATAGATATAGACGGGTCATGTGGAGATGGACTCGACTGCAAAAGATTTGATGACACTTTTTCGGATGTTATCGAAAAAAGACGAAATGTCAGATCTTTTTTTGTTATGTTTGGAAAGTGAAAATACAAATCTGACATTAAAGCAATTCGCCACTTTTTTGTGAATAAGCTCCAAGAATTCCCCATACCGCTCCGCTTAGATGCGTTTTATATCAAAAACACTTAAAAATTTACACAAAACATGCCGAAATTTTCTCTTTTAGGTAATGTAACCCGATGAGTTTCGTTTCGCGGTTAATTGCATTGACATTTGGCAGCACTTTTATTGTAAACAAAAATTATAAAAAGTGTGACTATGTCATGTTTCCGTACATTTGCAGTAAAAATGAGTAATCTTTCAAATTTTGTTGAGTGCTTTATGCCCGAAACACATGGCAGTCGTTCTGGATGCAGTGCAGCAAGGAAGACTAACGAGCGGAATTTTTGTTTGACATACAAGCAGTGCATTGGCTCCTGTCATAACATTCAGCTTTTTTTTTAATTCTGACTTGCCTAAGCAGTAAGATACACATCGACCTAAAAGATCAAGATTGTGCTTGCCGTCAGATGTTTTTTTAGGTTCGTAGCGCTTCTACTTTCCTAATGTAGCTGATAATACTTTCAGCCGAAGATTTTCTCAGTTTTTCGGGACTTAAAAATTCCCTGAAGAAGGATTCTCTTCTCATACCGTAAAGGGCCGCGCATTCACATGTGATATGCTCGGCCGTTTCGTCTTCTTCTAGACATAGTCTGCACTCCGGTGAGTCGACTAGATGCATTTTATTTAGGTGATATCGCAGACCGTGATGACCAGTTAGGTAGCCTATTAAGTTTTTGATATCGTGCCTGCGAAGATTTAGTATCTTATTGGCATCTGCTTTGAAGGCCTGAATAGCTCTTTTGGCCTGTCTTAGGCCTGGGATGTTCTCCCAGTATGAATAACAGTTGTGTTGTTCCCTGTTTTTTATAACCAAATTTATGGCTGATTTTGGGATTGCACAGAAGGGTTCAGGTCCAATGAAGGGGGTTTCCGAACCTGGCTAGTTCATCAGCTTTTTCGTTACCTTCAATCCCTTTATGTCCGGTTACCCACCATAGTCTAGTTTTGTTCCTGGAACTGAGTGTTTGGAGAGAGTTGAAGCAGTGTAGTACTGATTTGGAGTCAATAATGTGTGAGCTAAGGGCTTTATAGCTGCTTGACTGTCTGTGAATGTATGGATGTTTGCGCCTTTAATACCTGAGTTGTGTATTAGGTTTGCGCACTCCAAGTTGGTTGAGGTCGGTTTCTACTTGTGCGCGCCACTTAAGGCGAGGTCTTCCTCTACTGCGTCCGACGCCTGGCTGGGAATCGAAGACTCAGCGAGCCTGAGTATTGGTGTCCATTCGTTCTACATGTCCTAGCCATCTTAAACGTTCAATGCGGAGTTTTTTGAATAGGGATATGTCGCTGTAGAGCTCGTATAGTTCTTGGTTGAATCTTCGCCTCTTTTCGAAGGATTTTTCTCTCGAATCGTCCAAGGATTTCTTTATTCATTTTTGACACGATCCATGCTTCAGCGCCGTAGAGAAAGACTGGTATGATCACGGTCTTGTGTAGGAGCTCATCAGTAGTTCGAGTGAGGGTTTTACTACTAAGTTGCCTCTTAGCCCGAAGAAATAGCGGTTGGCAAGAGTAATTCTTCGTTTAATTTCTGACGAGATGTTGTTGTCAGAGTTAATAGCGGAGCCGAGGTAGACAAAGTCCCGTACTACCTCAAAGTTATATCTGTCAACGTTGACTTTCTGTCCAACTCGTCGATGTTGTGTGTCCTTACGTGTTGAAAGGGTCTTACCCTGCTAAACCCATTTTTGCAGCTTCCTTCTCTATACTAGCAAACGTGGCTATGACATTACGTTGAATCCAACCAATGATGTCAATATCGTCGGCGTATGCTAGTAGTTGGACCGATTTTTGGAAAATTGTGCCTCTAGTGTTGGCTCGGGAGTTTTGCACAATCCTCTCAAGAATCAGATTAAAGAAGTCACATGACAGCGCATCGTCTTGCCTAAATCCTTTTTTGGTATCAAATGTGTCGGTGAGGTCGTTTCCCATCCTGATGGTGCAGCGAGAATTTTCCATCGTCATCCTACACAAACGGACGAGTTTGGGCGGTATACCAAAACTAGACATGGCTCTGTATAGTTCGTCTCTATAAATGCTGTCGTATGCAACTTTGAAATCGATAAATAGGTGGTGTGTCGATACTTCTTGGGTTTTTTTTCCAGGATCTGGCGAAGTGTGAAAATTTGATCGATTATGGACTTTCCTGGCCTAACACCACACTGATAAGGGCCGATCAGGTTGTTGGTAAACGGTTTCAGGCGTTCACATATTACGGCAGATAGGATCTTGTAGGCGATGTTGAGCAGACTTATGCCTCTGTAGTTGGCGCAGTTCAGAAGGTCTCCTTTTTTGTGGATCGGGCAAAAGATACTGAGGTTCCATTCTTCAGGCATACTTTCATTCAACCAGACTGAAACTTTGCGAAATTCCGTAGCCCGGTGGCGTTTGCAGTGACTGAGAGGAATCCTCGTCGACCGCTGGTTTATGCGATAACAGTGAGTCCTTTGCTGAATATAGCCCTTGTGAAGGTCATGTTTTAAGTGATGAAATGAGTAGACATATCCAACGATATTGCTATCCTCAGTCAACTTAGGTCGGGTGGTTGGCAGTCATCGCTGTCGTCGCTAATATTAAATGGTTCGTTCTACCTGACAGCGGAATGCTGTTCGTCAAGACTCCCGCACTCTGATGGGTGTTAGGTGTGTCAATTTCGCGTGGAAGCTCTTCCATACGGGTACGAGGTCTACAGATATGTTCTCGTCCCATAGCACCCCAGATCGCCACAAATCCTGAATGAAAATCTTAGCGCAAATTAGGACTGGCGCGAGATATCCATCGGGATCGTACAGCTTTGCTACGGCACTGACCACAGCTCTTTTGGTCAACTTGGGTTCGCTCGTCTCTTGATGGACCCTGAATATGATTTCGTCAGTTACTGAGTCCCAGCCTAGGCCCAGTATCGAAGCCTCATGCTCCTTGAGGAAGGTCAGCTCGGTTTGCATGTCTTCGATGTTGCACAGCTCTGAAATAACTCGTCTGCTTGATAACATGAATTTGCCAAGTTCAATGCCACCCGCTGCAAGTGATGTCACTATTTCTTGAGCCAATGAGTCTAAGACTCTACAGAAGTGGTATCGACATCGAGTGTGTCTCAACTACGATATTTCCTTGTTCATCTCGACAGGATTCTGTTCGAGCCTTGTATCCTTGGCTTTGACGTTTTACACTTTGGTAAAACTTGCGAACATCGTTCTGGGGGTGGCACCTCTCTATATCCTCGATCCTCATCCTCAAGTCATGCCGCCAAATTTTCCAGATTGTGACCTGCGAAAGGCCGACTTCTTGTAAGAAACGCGAAATCGATTGCATCGGATTCTCCTAGGTACTCATTCCGTAACTTTTAAAACGATAATCGTTAACGATAGTAAAGGATCGTGTAGCGTGTAATTTTTATGTTTTGTGTGTGTGCATATGTATACAAATTACATGGTTTGTACCCAGTAAGTCACCCCCACTATCGTCGACGATTATCGTTTCGAAAGTTACGGAGCGATGTTTCGTCAGATCTTTGTTTTGTCGACGTGCGGGTGGTGGATAATCGTTTAATGAACCAGTGGACGCAAATTTATGCGCCACACTGCCAATAGTCGTCTCGGTAGGACAATTTGGCGACGGTACAATGGGCGAAGCGCGCGGAACGCTCCCCGAACAAAACAGCCATTTTGATAAAACAATTTAATCAATTGCACGTGTTGTTGAACGTCAAATGGACGGTAACATGGTGATTTGGCAAAGCGGACTGATAAATGACAGATGTAGCTTCAACAATATGGTCACCATCAAGTGTCAGAAGTCGGAATTCCCTATTGAAAGACCCTTGAAATATCACTTTTAGAGTGTTTTTTTTAAAGATTTTTAAAAGAGCACCATTTGTGTTTGGGGTCACACCATTTTGGACAGCCATCCTTGCGTTTGTGAAGATTTATCAACCTATTCGTACGACTTTGTTCCTAAAACCGGGTGACGCAGTTCGCGCATCACATATGTTCTCAGTATATCACAACTCAAGGGGACCAATCTACAAGGAATCCCTTTAGTGGCATCTAAGTAAAGACATAACCTACGCATTCCTCTTTTCATTCTGATACAACTTTTCACAACCCCTAGCCAACTATGTCAAACAACAACAACCCAAATGAAAACATTTCGCACCCCTCACAGCCGAGCTGTCCACAAATCTGATGAAACATTAATGCCTGGATCAACAAACCAATCTCAACCCTGCCGCAGCACACCACACCACAACTAACCCAACTCAAGAACAATATCCCGTCCCGTCTGCATCTCGAATAAAGTGCGTGCTCTCCGTTCATAAACAAAACGTCAAAGGCCAGCGGGCAAACAAAACGAGCACACAAACCAGTAGAACTCGAGAGTACAACAACAAAAAAGGGAACAAGAACCGCCATCGCCAACTATATGAACTAAATAACCGATGGCAACATCTGCTCCGCATGCACGACCAACATCCCGGTATTCAATTCTCCGCCATCTAATATCCCCCTTCTCCTTGCGATTGTACATCTTTATTCAAAAGAACGAATAACCGATAGGGATACGACTGGCTGGGAAGATAAATTGCCGCCACATGCCCGGCACACAGATGCGCGTTCATCATCCGTCCAACAGAGAATCTGACGCCGCACCGTACCGAACAAGTAAACACTCATCAACATGCCATTTAGCCCATTCAAGGATCATCTCGCAGTCGCACATCCCAGGATCACCATAATGGGATCATAAATTTCATCCGAAATTACCACCGAAATACTGCGTCTGGGTGGTGATGCTGCTCCAATACCCAATCCGCAGCACAACAGTGTGATGTTGAATTTCAAGATCAATTTACAAAGCCTCACCAAGGAGCGCTGCCTAACACAGCTCCTCCGCGCCGCGTTCGCCAAATGAAGACGAAAATAGAAATCCAACACCAAAGCGGGGTCGCCGGCAAAGGGCAACAACTGCTGCTCAAACGTTCTCGTATTGTCTTGGAATTGGGTTCGCCCGATGGCAGATCAAAAGGAACGAATGCCGCGTGCCACGGACGGTTTTTGGTTTCGTTTTTGGATTCAGATTCAGATTCAGAATCGTTTTCTCTCTGCGGTTTGGCTACTGTTTGGCTGGCTACCGAATGTTTGTCTGCGAATCACTGACGTGTGGCGTAAGAACACACAGTCCGGAGGGGAGAGCAGCCTTCCTTTTGGCTTTGTCACTCTGCCTAAAAGGGGTCAATCCAAACACTTTTCTATCTCTTGGGTTGAGGTTTTTTTTTTTGATTTTTTTTTTTTTTTTGATTTTTTTTTTTGCTCGTCATCTCGGTGACGATGAAAGCGAAAGTTGCTGCGGATAAAATGTCATTTGTCGGATGTCGCCATCGCTATCGCATCATCGTGGTCTTTGTCATCGTCACTGTCTGTTACACTTCGTTCTATTGTTCCTTTCGAAAAGGAGATTCCTCCGCCGGCGGCGACGTCCCCCTGGTGTCGGATAACATCTTTGTTTTGGACATGAAGTGAGAAGCGTGTCAGAAATATTTAAGTGGATTTCAATTCCACTTCTCACTCCATTTCTCGGATGGAGGATGTGGCTCAGTGGTTCTGGACTGGATGCGGGGGTGTGCGAGCACCTTTTTTCCGGAAAACGAATGGATCGAGAGTGTTAAATGGCGAAACAATGGCGGCGGACTGAGAGAAAGGCAAAATTAACACCACCATCCTTAAGTGGTCGACGTAGCGTACCGTATCCGTATCGAGGAGTTGTGTGTGCTCCTATTCACTTTCGTTGGATAGGTTTTTTTTTTTTTTTTGTTTTGTTCTCACCTCCATTTGGAGTACAAATCGCATTTAGAGTGAAAGGGACGTTTTCTCATTCCCACCGAGGCGTTTATACGGGTGGGGTGCAATCGAATTGGGATTTCGTCGAGGTGTGAGGATACCGCATATCGTGACTTGAACATTGAACGACGACCGACCGACCGACAGGGGTGGCAAAATGATGGCGGTGAATTATGGCTTTTCGGATAGAATGTTAGACAAGTGGTTAATTTTGAAAAGGATATCCTAAATGCCGAGTGCTGGAACGTGAATGTGTTTTTAATCGAGCGAAACCGAAAAAAAGGGGTCCGCTGCTGGAACGAGTGGCACTTGACACTTGAAAATAACGCTTGGATTGGACGATTGTGAGATTTTCGATAAGGGGATAAGCGGGATGGTATAGCTGAATGGGTCGAATTTTTTGAAGTAGCACTGAGTTTGAAGAACTCGACGGGGATTCGAGGGTCGTACATTTCTTAGAGAAGCTCTGGGTTCAAGAATCGATGGACAATGCAGTTTGTGTTGAGGAATTGAATCACGTTGATCTGATATTATGGACAGTTTAGGTAGTTTTGGCAAATAGTTGGAAGATAATTCTATTTGAAAGTATCTTCTGTTACTTTGGTAATATGTATATCCCGCGTAGATATACGTGCTAATCCTTCTTGTCAAAGATGGACACCAGCAAAGAGCCATATTTTCTTCGATAAAGGTGAAAACTTTAACATACGTGAAGTGTTTATGGTCCTGATACTGTAACAGACAATCATGAGTATTTTTTGGTCCGTCGAAACCGCTTTGGTAATTTTGTTTTCAAAGACGCACCATGCTATGGTAGGCCAATTGTCAAAAATTTCGATAAAATCATAAAAATCGGTTAATTGTCGAAAATTTCGATAAAATCATAGAAATCGTCGAGTCTATGATGATAGCAGACTCGACGGACCCTTCAAATGGCATAGTCGCCAATAGCCTGATGCTGTTCGTGCAACAAGATGAACTCCTGGACATTTTTGTATCACTGAAGAATAAAAAGTCGGCGGGGGAGGACGGTGTCCCAAACGTCGTATTGAGACAGCTGCCAATAGGGGCAGTCGATATTTTCACCACCCTGTTCAACAATGCACTGAATAATGCACATTATTCGGTGCACTGGAAAACGGCGGTGGTACATCCTATCCCCAAAAAGGAAAAGGACAGATCGAACCCTGCAAATCTTCGGTCAATAAGCCTTCTGCCGAATGTAAGCAAGGTTTTCGAAAAGATAGTCAATAGAGCTCTGTTTAAGTGGGTCTAGGAAAACAAGATTATTCCGGAAAATCTGTTTGGTTTTCGAGCGAGGCATGACACCATCCATGTCGCGTCGAAACTAGTCTCCGACATCCAATGGAATAAATCCAAAGGACAATGCACCGGGGCCTGTCTGGTTTGACTTTGAGAAGGCCTTGGACACCGTATGGTTAGAGGGGCTTTTCTACAAGCTAACCAGACTGGGCATGCGTAAACCCCTGCTATAAATATATGAAATGCTTATGGGAAGGAAGTTCGTTGTCAAATGTGGCAACGTAATTTCGAGTAAAGTCTTTGAAATTAAAAACGGTTTACAACAGGGGGCGGTGAACTCCCCGATATTGTTTAACATTTATACAAGTGATCTTGTAGGTTCTGTCAGACACGCATGATCTAGTGGCGTACAGATCAGGTCCGAAAATCGAGGTCATCAACATACTTTTGCAACGTGACTTCGATCACATTAAGGGATATTGCGATGATTGGAAATTGAGGATCAGTTTCCAAAAAAAAACCGAAACAATTCTGTTTAGGACCCCATTGCGTAGGGCCCTCGATACCAGAAAAAAACTGGAAAAAATTGTGTATCATTGGACAACATGGACGGCCGTTGGCGGTGAGAAGTGAAGTCAAATACCTTGACATCTGGCTTGACAAGTTTCTGTATTTTAACAGAAATGTGGATGCTTGTCTGGCCAAGGCTAGGGGGGCTTATGCTCTGACAAGAAGATTGTTTCATAGCAGTCAGCTTGATTCAAGGGTGAAAGTCATTTGCTACATGGCCCTCATAAGGCCGATCATCGCTTACGGTTGTCCCGTGTGGTTCTATGTATCACCAGCCTACATGGAAAGGATACGGCTGTTTGAGAGGCGTTGTCTCCGATCCTGCTTAGGATTGTACCGAACGCAAGACTCCGAGTGCATAAAATATTATTGCAACGAGGTTCTTTACAATGGGGCTCAGCTGAACAGAATCGACAATTTCCTAATTAAGGTAATTCGAAGGCACGCTGCAAGGGCGATGAGTAGCGACAACAGCCTGATCTTCGGGGCTTATTACCCCAATGAAACATACATGGAGAGTACGCTCGTGTCTGGCTTTATTCCACCAGAGGCATTCATTTATATAGACTCGTTAGGGTTAGTACAGAAGAGGAACGGTATCCCAGCTTCCTTGACGCGCGTGACAAGCGACTAATCCACGACGGGTATGTCGACAATGCTCCGGAGCTCCTCCGCTTCAGCACTTCGTTATCGCATCGCGATAGGACCGATGCTTAAAAGCAGCGAACGGAATTATGGTGGCTACATGAGGAGGGTGATTCTGCACTTCCTCAGGACTTAGCGGACTTTTAGTCCACTACTTAGCTTTTTAAGAAAATTAAATTAAAAAACAAGGTCTGGGGCCGGGACGCGTACACCATATTGGCGTATAATATGGTTGATTGCATGCTGCCTTGTGACCAAAAGACTTGATCAGGATAGCGACCCCTCGGGGCATATGCAGCGAGTGCTTGCCACCCCGATTATAATTAAGTTAGGTGTAAAAGATGGCACCCTATCGGAAGATGTTCTTATTTTTGCAAATAGCCGGAAATGTCCAATCTGTTTTGACATTTGTGGACTAGACAGATGTAGAATACAAGTGAAGAAGCCATGGAGCGATACACTCCCCAAGAACGCGGAATGATCGTGTCTATCAATTCGTCTGTAGTCCGACACCGACTGCGAAAACACTGCGCCGTTTGGCCACCGATCTTGAAGAGTATAGGACCACACGAGACGTTGCCAAGAGTGGGCGGCCCCGGAGCGCCCGTTGTGCCGAGAATATCGCCGCTGTTGCCGAGGACGTCGAGCTGTCGCCGGAAACATCGACCAGACGCCGTGCCTCGCAATTAGCCATCAGCCGGTCAGCCCTAAGGCGAATTTTGGTCAAAGACTTGCGCATGTTCCCGTACAAAGTCCAGTCCGTGCATCAGCTGCTGCCTGTCGACCGCCAAACGCGAGTAACCTACGCCCAAGCCATCCTCAATCTCCAGGACGAAGTGGACGATTTTTCGACCAACATCATAATGAGCGATGAGGCTCATTTCCACCTCAGCGGGTACGGGAACAAGCAAAACTATCGCTTCTGGGGCACCGAAAATCCACGAGTAATGCACGAGGAGCCATTATACCCGTTCACGCTGGAGGAGTCATCGGACCATTTTTTTTTTTCGAGAACGCCGCTGTTCAAACGACAACAGTGGACGGTGCGCGCTATAGGGCCATGTTAACCGAGTTTTTTTTTTTGCCGCAATTAGACGAATTATGACTGGAGGACATGTAGTTCCAACAGGACGAAGCAACGGCACACACTGCCGTTTTATTTAGAAAAAAATGAGAGCCAAACAACATCGGATGACTTCTTTTGGATCACCTTGTATAAGCACTTTTTCGGTTGCCCAGGAGCTATACATTGCCCAAAAATCCTTTTTGAAACCGTTTGTCTGGATACAAAAAGAAGCTCGCTGTATGGGTGCTACACGAGTTAACGCAAAAAAAAAACTCTTGAACCGAATTTCCATTTCCATTTCCATCTCCGAATCGCAACGAAATCGACTCATTTCTAAAGCGGACTGGTGCTGAAAACTAAATCACTACCGACAACCTCAAGCGAAAAGGTCGTGGTCAAATCACGGTGAGCTGGGGACAAGACAGGATTAACGGCCGAGTTTTTTTCTGTATGTTTGGTGAGATTGGCAGGAAATCATCTATAATGAACTGCTTCGCTACGGACAAAAAAACTCGTAATTCCGACCTGCACTCTCAAAAATTGGAACGTCTGAAAGAAAAAATCGCCTGGAAGCGGTAAGCTTTGCCGGATATGAGAGGAATCGTGTTCTTTCAAAACAAGGCCAGACCGCACACATCGATAGAACTCGGCAGAAGCTGTGGGAACTTGGTTGGAAGGTTCATATTCATCCACCTTATACTCTGAACAATGCACCCAGTCCAAGTCCTTCCAAAAAGGAAGGAAGAAGAAGAATTGTGTTCTTGGCAGAAGCTGTGGGAACTTGGTTGAGAGGTTCATATTTATCCACCTTATAGTCAAAATTTAGCACCAAGACAAAGTTCCTGCATATGGGAACGATTTTAATGGTGAAAAATTGGCCCTAAAAGTTCCTTAAATTATCTACTCTTACAAACTGCCTGACCAATTACCTCGGTAACTCCCTCCAGTTGCGCACTTCAAGTTGGTTGAGGTCTCGTTTTTCTTTTGCGCGCCACTTAAGAATAGAATTCCTCTACTGCATCTGACGTCTGGCTCGGAATCGAAGACTCTGCGAGCCGGAGTAGTGGTGTCCTAGCCATCTTAAACGTCCAATGAGGAGCTTTCTGGCTGGGGGTATGTCGCTGTACAGCTCGTATAGCGGGTGGTTGAAACTTCTCTATAGCCCGTCAACGCAAACGGGACCAACGACCAAGGATTTCTTCATCCGGTTTTGATAAGGTCCATGCTTAAGCGCCGTAGAGCAATACTTGGATGATCTTGTATAGGATCCCCTTAGTAGTTCGAGTGAGGCCTTTGCTACTAAATTGCCTTTATAACCCGAAGAAACAGCGGTTGGCAAGAGTAATTCTTCGTTTTAATTCTTACGGGATGTTTTTGTCAGAGCTGATAGCGGAGCCGAGGTAGACAAAGTTCCTTATACTACCTCAAAATTCTATCTGTCAATGGTGACGTTCTGTCCAATTCGTTGATGTTGTGTGTCGTTTCGTGTTGAAGGGGTCTTATCTTGATAAACCCATCTTTGCCGCTTCCTTCTCTTTACTATGACAGCACTTTGGGTCCAACCACTGATGTCAATATCGTCAGCTTATGCTAGTATCTGCACCGATTTACGGAAGATTGTGCCTCTGGTGTTGGCTCGGGAGTTTTGCACAATCCTCTCAAGAATCAGATTAGAGCAGTCACAGGCAGTGCATCGCCTTGCCCAAATCCTTTTTTGGTATCGAATGTGTCGGTGATGTCTTTCCGATCCTGATGGAGCAGCAGGAATTCTCCATCGTCATCCTACACAGACGGACGAGTTTGGGCGGTATACCAAAAGTAAAGACATGGCTCTGTACAGCTCTTCTCTATAAATGCTGTATGCGGCTTTTAAATCAATCTATAGGTCGTAGGTATCGATTTAGACTTCTTGAATTTTTTCCAGGATCTGCCGAAGTGTAAAGATTTGATCAGTCGTGGACTTTTTTGGCCTAAAACTACACTGATAAGGGACGAGACAAATTTTGACTTATGCGTTGATGAATGTTACTTACCAAGTCATCTCCGCCGGCTTTATAAAGCTCGGCGGGAAGGCCGTCATTTCAGTCAGCTTTTTTAAGCCTTAGCTTGGATATTACTGTCCTAACTTCAGTTAGGTTGGTGGTTTTTGCTGTCTCTGTCAATATTGATTGGTTCGTTCTGCCTAACAGACGGAGAAGTGATTCGTCGCTATCCTCAGCATCAACTGCGTCTCATCTACGACATTTCCCTGTTCATCTCGATAGGATTCTGTTCGCGACTTGTAGACTTTGGTAAAACTTGCAAACACCATTGCAGGAGTGGCACCACTCTTTATCATCGATCGCACGAGCTTTTCTTGCTCTTTTTTCTTCATTCTGTTCTTCCCTTCTTTTTTGCCTATAAAACGCAATGCCAGCTATCGGCTTCACCTACAGCTTAGCCTAGTAGGCCTTGATCTTGGATGTTAGCATCTGTCGGCACTCTTCACCAAACGAAGGGTTTTTTCCTGTTCTTCCTGGAAGGACTTGGCGGTCTCTTGCGACGTCTTTCGACATGTCCGCATTCTCACCTTGAATGCAACAAGATAGTTATCCGAGTCGATGTTAGCCTCTCGGAATGCTTGGACGTCCAATACTGGATGCGTGCCTCTTCTCTATCACAATGTGATCAATTTGATTGACCGTTCGTTTATCTGAAGCCCGCCATGTCCCCTTATGGAAATCGAGGTGAGAAAACCGTGTGCTGCCTAAAGTGGCATTTCGTTTCTCACCGAAGTCAACGAAAATTCCTTGGACGTTTGGTGTCAAAAAATGCCGACATTGCCTTTCCACCCAGATCTCTAGATTTGACCCCTCTGCACTTCTATTTGAACAGCAAAACAGCCGGTAAGCCTTCACGACTTTGCTTTGGCCAATAGAGGCGGCCATTTTATTGATTTAGTACTCAAAAACTAGTCCGGACTTTGGACGCAGTTCAGGAAGACCTATCTTAAGTGGCGCACACAGGTAGATATCGACCACTTACAGGGGTTTCCAAAATTGAATCACCAACTGGCAATTGGGAAGCCCGAAAACACGAGTATGGGCAGAGCCACCTCTTTTAACAAAACTAACGCATATCGCATTATTGACCAACTGTCGGACGCTATGGATAAACAGAAGTTCAGTGCTTCAAACATAAGGAAGGTGGATAAGACTGATGTATCCACCAAAAAAAATAGGACAAAAGGCGTTAAGGATCGGTGACTTCTGGCGATCGTGGTGTAAACGTTACGTTGGTAGGTGCCGTCTCCGCTTCTGGAGTTGCAACCCCAGATATGCTTATTTGTCCTCAAAAAAATAGGAAAAAAACATTTTATAAACGGAGGTTCAGCAGGCTGAAGCGGAACTCCGAATGCTAGCGGTGCGCTACCAAAGACCTATGCGAAACCCATTCAAGAATGTTCTGAATTACTGGTTCTGAAAAATCATTCCTTTTACCTCTCAATTGAAACTCTAGAAATAGCCATGGCCAACGAGATTGTCAAACTTTCAAGCTTCAGCCCCTAGACCTTTCCGTATTTGGACAATTTGCCTATTTTTTAGGCTTTTCAGCGCTCGGCTAAACTTAATCCACACATACTGGTCTAACTTGCCCCGATAGTGGGATAAGTTGGACCACTTGGACTTGGCGCGTTAAGTTATTCTTCGGGATTAAACATTTAGTCTATCCGTCTAGTCTATCCGAATATGCTTTCAAATAACTTGCCCATTAGAAGTCAACATTGGACACACACTATAAATGCAATACGACCTTCGAACGTTTGATAAGGCGATCAACAAAATATTCAAAATATGCTCCATAATGCAGTTAATAAGATGCTCCCGTCGGACTTCTATGTCTGAAATGAATTTCTTCGACAATTTCATAATATTTCAAAAAAAAAATTAACCTTGACTCGTTGCCCAACTTGTGTGTGAGTTTCATTTTAATTTAAATCTTGTAGTTCCTAAAAAAATACACAAGGCCAACTCCCCTTCCCACGCAAAAAAAAATATCTCGAGATTCTCATAAATTTTAAATAAATTTCATAATTGGAACGGACCACCTATCATCCCCATTTCGACACCACGAAACCACAAAAAAGCGACAAGTTGATGTGTCACCAGCACTTGACTATCCACGGAGACAGGAAAAACATCAATCCAAGGTGTTAAACAAGTTATCACCGATTAGGGATCATTCAAAGTGTGAACAAATAATTTCAAAAGCAAACGTTTATAGCCCCCCTGGAAACAGAACAAAACGGACGGGAAGATAATTAAACTGAAACACCGTAGGGCGACTATCTCCAGATGAACAGCCTCTGGGTGAGTTATGACCAAGCACCAGCGAATTCCTTTTTTATATCTCAATCAATTAAAAAAAAACAAAAAAAAAAGATACAAAGACCGTTTTATAGTCCAAGCGATTGTTGTTCCGTCTCCCTAACGTCTTCGGTAGTTAATCCCTTTTACGATTCGACAGTACATACATATCGATCGATTGTTCGACATCAGTTTCCCAAACTTACACCCAAACCCTGAGTCCGAACACTTCTTTAACAAGAAAAAAGGATTAAAAACAGGGCCAAGGAGAGAAACAGCCATCTCATGACGACCTGAAGGTTGGTTCGTAAACAGTTTCCATAGATTACTCATGTTACCAGCGACGGGCTGGAGAGGCTACAATGCTTCCCCGGCCAAGTCGAGTGTAAACAAATCAATTATTGCAACACACAATGTAATCGATGGACAAGTGTTCACTTCCGGAAAGTAAACGATACAACAAGGACGAGAGTTCACTACGGCACGGAACAAAAATGGAAACTCTGTGGAGGTGTTTGTTTTGATGACCGGACACGATTACAAGGCTTCGATATGGGAGTACTTGTACTCGTATGTGGTTTCTCTGTGAAGGGGGGAGTTTTGTTAAGACTTTTCAAGGCACTTTAGCCGATATCCTATCAAAGTGTAGAGTCAGAGCAAAGCGGCGACAAAACGTTTCGGGTTTTTAAGTGCGACGGTGACGGTGTCACCAGGTTGTCGATTTTTATGTCTTCTGCGGTAAAAAAAATTCCGATTCTCCATTTTATTTTATTTTCTGGTTTTTTTTTGAATGTATTCGAATGACAGTGTCTTCCTCTGTTTATTAGGATATCGTGCAGGAGAATGGGAATCGGGCTATGAAGACTTTTTTTTATGACTTTGGGACGAAGGTTGTTAAGCAACTTTTACATCTTAATATCGGAAGATTTCAGTTTAATGGAAAATAAAAACATATCCATGCGGGGTTGGGCTTAAGTGTTAGCAGTTTGGGTAGGGTGACTGGGGGGCATTATGGCGCACTTTATTTGATTTTCAAAAAAATTCAATTTGAACAGCTTAATGAGGTTTATTACTCGCTTACTTCGTTAAGTGTTACAACAGTCCGAGGTGAACTTGTCCTCAGTGAATCGCGATAGAGTGACAAGTTTTGTCTCGAGATAAGGTTAAATGTTGAGAAGTATTGAAAAAAGGATTTAATTCACAAATAACCGGTGCTTAAGGATGATGCGATTATATGAGAACACCAGCTTTCTCACTCCAGCCTCTCACTATCACCTCCTACTCTCACCTCCACACTGGTGACTAGTGGTTGCCTAGTACCTCGACTGGAGATGGGGTATTAACCCCTGTGGAAGGTCGTTAGTGGCAGCAAACGAGAGAGTGGGAGGAGTGTCCTATCACCAAGGCACTCACTCTCAGGCGGCAGCGGGGGAATTCCCAAGATGGAGTCAACGATGGCGCCTACAGCTCCAGTTTGATCGAACTGGTGGTGAAATCCCTATATGAGCTGCTTCGACATATTTGAACACCAGGTCTATAGGGACTTCCAATACTGAGCCAGGGTGATGTAAAAGAGTTGGTGGCGGAGGAGCCCTCAATGGGTCAACGGTAGCGCTCATATCCCAAAATGGGCTACTGACATCGGTATTTCCGGACCGCTGTCCTAGGGCCAAAACAAGGGCCTAGCCCTAAAGGTTGGAGTTCTGCTTTGGGTTAACTACCCATCCATGGACAAAAGTTTATGTTATGAAGCAACCAATAGCCTCGGAAAGGACTGATGTTATTGTTGACGACCCTGCTAAACGAAAAAAGGACAACGACGTTCGTATCTGCACCTGGAATGTGAGAAAATTAAACAGAAGAGGTGCAGCGAACAACTAGCGGAAGCCCTAAACTGCTACAAAGCAGACATTACTGCCATCCAGGAAATACAATGGGATGGGCCGGGCAAAAAGAGGATGAAAAACTGTGACATCTACTATGGACCGTGTTATAGTGAGCAGAAACAGCGACTACGCATTGTAACAATCCGCATAAAAGGCCAAATTCGCCAATATAAGCCCTATATGCGCTCATGCTCCGACAGAGGAAAAAGATGATGCAACTAAGGATTGCTTCTACGAGCTCCTTGGCAAAACCTATGAGCAACTACCAAAGTACAATGCAATGGTAGGAAGAGAAGACATCTTTAGCAGTACTGTCGGCAAATATAGCCTACACGACAACACGTCTGGTAACGGACTTAGGCTAATTGACTTCGCTACGGAACGAAATGCCACTATAGCCAGCACACGGTTTCCTCACCCCGATATCCAGAAGGGGACATAGGCAGTCTCCAGATCAACGCACAGTCAACCACATTGATCACATTGCGATAGACAAGAGGCACGCATCCAGTATTTTGGATGTCCGAACATTCTGAAAGGCTAACATCGACTCGGACCACTACCTTGTAGCAGCCAAGGTAAGAATGCGGATATCCACCACGCCACAACAATCCAGAAATACTGTGAAAAAAATTAATGTCGGAAGACTGCAATCGCAAGAGACCGCCAAGACCTTCGCACAACGCGTATCCCTTAACCTCTCGATTAACACCATACCACCAGCATCGAATGTCGAAGAGCAATGGCAACGATGCCATTAGATCAGCCGCAACTGATGAGCTAGATTTCTCGCGCCCACCAGCAAGAAACCCCTGGTTTGATGAGGAATGACGACAAGGCTAAGCTGCAGGTGAAGACGAGAGCTGCCATTGAGCTCTATAGGCAAAGAAGAAGGGAAGAACATCGGCTTTTCAGCAAGAAGAAAAAAGAGCAAGAAAAGCGCGCGATCGAGGATATAGAGAGGTGCCACTCCAAGAACGATGTTCGCAAGTTTTACCAAAGTGTAACACGTCAAAGTCAAGGATAAAAGGCTCGAACGGACAACTGTCGATGAACAAGGAAATATCGTAGTTGAGACACAGTCGATGCTGAGGATATGGAAGAACCACTTCTGCAGACTGTTAAACGACGATGACGAACAACATTCCGCTGTCAGGCAGAACGAACCATTTAATACTGGCAACGACAGCGAAAACATGCAACCACCCGACCTAAGTGAAGTGAGGATAGCTACATCTAAACTCAAGCTTAATAAGGCCGCCGGAAATGACGGCCTTCCCGCTGAGCTTTATAAAGCTGGCGGAGATGACTTGGTAAGCAACATCCACCAACTCATAAGCCAAATCTGGTCGGTTGAACGCATGCCTGAAGAATGGAACCTCAGCATCGTTTGCCCGATCCACAAAAAGGAGACCCACTGAACTGCGCCAACTACAGAGGCACAAGTCTACAACATCGCCTACAAGATCCTATCTGCCGTAATATGTGAACGCCTGAAACCGTTTACCAACAACCTGATTGGCCCTTATAAGTGTGGTTTTAGGCCAGGAAAGTCCACAACCGATCAAATTTTCACACTTCGGCAGATCCTGGAAAAAAACTCAAGAAGTCCAAATCGATACCCACCACCTATTTATCGATTTCAAAGCCGCATACGACAGCATTTATAGAGACGAACTATACAGCGTCATGTCTAGTTTTGGTATACCGCCCAAACTCATCCGTTTGTGTAGGATGACGATGGAGAATTTCCGCTGCTCCATCAGGGTCGGAAACGACCTTACCGACACATTCGATACCAAAAAAGGATTCAGGCAAGGCGATGCGCTGTCATGTGACTTTTTCAATTTGATTCTTGAGAGGATTGTGCAAAACTCCCGAGCCAACACCAGAGGCACAATTTTCCAAAAATCGGTGCAACTACTAGCATACGCCGACGATATTGACATCATTGGTAGGACTCAACGTGATGTCATAGACCCTTTCAACACGTAGGGACACACAACATCGACGAGTTGGACAGAACGTCACCATTGACAGATATAACTTTGAGGTAGTACGGGACTTTGTCTACCTCGGCTCCGCTATTAACTCTGACAACAACATCTCGTCAGAAATCAAACGAAGAATTACTGTTACCAACCGTTGTTTTTTTTCGTGCTAAGAAGGCAATTTAGTAGTAAAGCCCTCACTCGAACAACTAAGGAGATCCTATATAAGACCCTGATCATCCGAGTCCTGCTCTACAGCGACCGTGTCAAAATTGGATGAAGAAATCCTTGGTCAATTCGAGAGAAAATTTCTTCGGAAAATCTTCGGTCCCGTTTGCGTTGACGGGCTATGGAGACGAAGATTCAACCACGACATATACTTGCTGTACAGCGACATACCCCTGGTCAAAAAACTCTGCACTGGACGTTAAAGATGGCTAGGACATGTAGAACGAATCGACACCAATACTCATGCTCGCAGAGTCTTCGATTCCCAGCCCAGGACGCAGTAGAGGAAGACCTTGCCTAAAGTGGCGCGGTTTCTACCTCAACCAACTTGGAGTGCGCAACTGGAAGCAGTTAGCTAAGGACCGCGCTAATGGGAGAGCCATGTTCGTTGAGGCCGAAGTTCATCCCGGACTGTAACGCCACTTAAGTAAGTAAGTAAGTAGTATTTGTGTCTTTAGTAACTACTAACTAGGGCTTGCAAACAGTGCTCCGGCTTGCAAAATCTTCGATTCACATCTCGATGGTCGAGGTGGAAGAGCAAGACCTTGAGCTAAGTGGTGGGCACTCGTAGAAATTGCCCTTTATTATCTCGAAGTGGTACGACTTGCAAAATCTTCGATTCACAGCTCGATGGTCAAGATAGAAAAGGAAGACCTCGAGCTAAGTGGCGTGCACTAGTGGCAAACGTCCTTTATTGACTGGAAGTGGTCCGGCTTGCAAAATGTTCGATTCACAGCTTCATGGTCACGTTCTCTATTATCTTGGTGAGCTCTAATGGAGCTGCAGACCGGGTAGGAGATGTTGACTCAGGCCCAACCGCACCTCAGAGTGAAGCGCCTCTTAAAATGAAAATTTCTTCTACAAACAGTGCAAATCCCCAATGAAAAATGAGCGTCTTAACATTACCAAGATGCTTCCCTAACATCAGTTCTCCTGACACTACCTACAAACTATCCAACATATAGATCCCCAAAGGAATTAAGAACTCGATAACATTTTACAACCCATCACGATGCTACCATGCCTTCATTAATTTTCCTTCATTATCCTCAGACACTTGGATTCTTGAATCCCCTTTCTTATCCCAGAAGGCAATAATCCAGTTTAAGTGCTTATATACATTTTGGATGTCGTTTTACCTCAAGCGATTTAATTCGTGTATCACCGCTGACAAACAAAGTGGATGTCGCTCGGTTATCCCATGCAATCTCCTAATTAACAACGACATCTCAACCTCATGAACCCTCGCAGAGTCCACATTGTATGCGAAACCGATTTCCTTGTGCCCTCCATCTTCTTCAACTTGGTTACAGGTTACTTCTTTACCCGCATAACCAGTCATGAATGGGCATCCTTCTCCTCAGACCCTTCCCGTCAGTGTTGCGCTCGCAAATCTTTCTCACTTCTCCGAAAAGCTTGCTTAGATACGCCGGCATTCTAATTGTTTATCAGGAGTGCGTTGCCTTGGTTAGCAATGATGCTACACATTGCCCGCCAATAAATCACATTTCTCTCCCAAAAGCAGGTCAAAATATTAAGAAATTCCCCCCCGTCATCCTTTGCCAGCATGCATCTCTGGAGACTACCGAAAACAACTCCTCAATTAAGAAACTTTTAATTCTGATTTATGACAGTCCCAGCAGGCCCTTTCCCCTTGTCGATCCGTCATCCACTGTGCACAATCTTGTGGCCCCATCTCCAGAAAATAAAAACCCGAACCCATACCCAACACGGCAATACAAATCCATTCGGTTTGCGGAAATGGGGTGAGATACCGCACCGCAAGTAAGTGTATCTACGGGATGGCTGTAGAGAACCACTGTCACAGCGGTTGTTGCCTCTGTTGTTGCCGCCAAAAACTTGTCATTTTAATTTTGCGACACAAACACCTGGGGGGCGGTTTTTAACCTCAAAACGAAACACTACCACTCACTCGGTTGGTGTCCCATTTGAGATACTTTACTCATCCTATGCTGCCGAGAAGTAAACACACGACAGATACCCGCTCTACGGCAACTGCAAACCTGCAAATAAAGCACAAAACTCATGCCAACTTGGAGAGCGGGAGGTGATAACTACTCTTTGTGTAGTTATCGCCAACTGAACAACTAGGTAGGGCTAGGGGTTCCAAACTACAAGTACGAGTCGGGTTGGAGTATTTATTTCGAGGTTAGTGAGAGTACCCGCAGGTGGGTACACTCGAACCGCACAATATGTTGGCGTGAATTTTAACTGCGAATGTTTATTGCCAACTGATAACTGTTTCGGGCTGATAAGACCGCTAGAGAGTTAGTAGCAGCAAGTGGGAGGTTTGGGGGTACCGCAGATGTGACATTTGCCGTTGTTCTGATAGCAAACGTGGGGTTTTTGTTTCCATCTTCGGTTTTGTGGGGCGGCAATAGCTTGACGCAGGTGTTTTGGTTAAGTAGATACGCAAATACTATTGAGTTGAGCAGATATTTAGCGTGTCGAAAGCTATCGCTTTTGTGACAGCGATACAACACGTATGACAGTGGGCTTATGATTGATTGATAAATGATGCCAGTTCGGGACTGTGCTGAGATTTAAACTGGCTGTTGTCGATCTTATTTATAGGACAACCCATTATTCGGAATTGGGCTTTGATTGGTGGCACTGTGTTGCCTTATCTGTCCAAGTGGTAGAAATGCAGCACTAGATTATGCCTGTCAAATTCCACTCTCAGCGTTGACATAGTGGTACCACCGGGTGCTAATTACCTTGACGGTAGATTGGGATTTTATAAAGTTTTAGCAGACACCACCTTCCATCGCTCACACCTGCTACTGCTAAATCTTTACAGAATCTCAATGAACGGTCAAGATAATTAGCAGCCGATGATACCACCATGTCAGGGCTGGGAGTAGAAGTGGACAGGCACCATCTAGTGCTACCATCTAGATGGAAGCAAAAGTAGTTACGAGATGGAGTCACGCCACAGTTGTTTCCATCCGAACTTACCAACTCTTAGGAGTATAAAGTATCAGTTCCACTGGACAAAGCTGATTTGAAATATTCAGACAACAAGTCATTAAGGAAACCCCTCTCGCAAAAGGGTCCCAAGATGATGTCCCACCTATTCCGACACCAGGTAATTTAGAAATCTCATGGTCTTTCGAACAAAAGGAGTCCCAAGATGGTGTCAACGGTGGCGTGTCTCACTTGTGCTAGAAAAACTTACGTTTTCTACTCCGAAATATTCGGAAAACAGGTCATTTACGAACTTGTCGAGCAAAAGGAGTTCCAAAATGGTGTCAACAGTGGGTCTACACTCATCTGGAACATTCGAACGTCATGTCAATTAGGAATTTCAATACTCCTCCAGCAAAAAGAGTTTTAAAATGGTGTCAGCAATGGATCTCCATCAAAGCTGAACAGCATTTTTGGGAATCACAAGACTACTCGAACAAATGGAATCCCAGTATGGTGTCAACAGTAGACATGTAGTCACAGTTTTGCTAGAGAACGCGAACAACCTACAGAACTACTCTGACATATTCAAACACGAGGTGATTTGGAAAACTCAAAACCCCCGAGCAAAAGGATTGCTAAGCTACTCCGAAATATTCGGATAACAGGTCATCTACGAATCTCAAAGCCCGTCGAGCTAAGGGAGTCCCAAGATGGTGGCTTCCAGTTAGGCTGGGCAGAGCGGATAACCAACATGAACTCCTCTGAAATATTCGAACAGCATGTAAGTTTGGAATTTTCAAACCCCTCGAGCAAAAGGAGTCCCAAGTTGGTATCAACAGGAGGGTAGATTCCTAGAAACGCTAGACAAAGCGAAAACCTACATCAGCAGTTCTGAAATACTTGGTCAACAGCTTATTTAGGAATCTCAAGACCTCTCGAAGAAAAAGGAGTCCCACGATGGTGTCTATAGTGGCCCTGATGTACCAATTATGCTTGACAAAACGAATAACCTGGAGGATGAAAAAAAGTTAAGCGCAGAGCTTTGAATACCGCAACAATTCTGGCAATAGGATACCCGGCTTGGTATTTAGAAATCTCAAGACCTCTCGAACAAAAAGGAGTCCCACGATGGTGTCAACAGTGGGACTGAAGTCCCAATTATGCTAGACAAAGCGAATAACCTGTAATAGCTTCGGTTAACAAGTCTTTTGGAGGATGAAAAAAAAGTTAAGCGCAGAGCTTTGAATACCGCAACAATTCTGGCAATAGGATACCCTGCACCAGGTCCTAGGGCCTGGTTGGGAGATTGCACCGTCATCATGTTAAAACCCCCAAAAAAGAATAATCAGACCAGAAATGAAAACGGAGAACGATTTAAAGAGTATGCACCTGGAACGGACGCACCCTGCACACCCTGAGTTCGATGCAGGGTATAGATAATACCGAGTTTCAGGAAATATGGTCGAGGGATCAGAACAATCACGTGACGTTTTTAACAGCTGTCACCGAAGGCCGGAGATTTTATGATTCGAATGAGTTGTTAGAATTCGACTCAGGTCAAGAATGATTGACTTGAAGGGCCACTTTCACCACGGAGGCTTACTGCCTAAAATCCACTCACAATGCCTGGATAGATGGATGAAAAGCTAGGCTGATGCAAGTCAGCTTATGTCGTTTAGTGAGCGCCTTGCTTTGATCGATCCGTCTTAGAGCAAAGTTTTGCAATATAAGCTTCATATGCACACGCCCTCTAACGACGAAAATGAAGATCCGGTCAAGGTTGAATTTTATGATCTCCTGGGCAGCGCCTAAGGAGCCTTTCCGAAGTATGATGTACGAATTTCAACGCCAAAATCGAAAAGGAAGACATCTTCGATGAGTTAGTTGGAAAGAACAGGCTTGAAGTACCAATTATGCTTGACAAAGCGAATAACCTGTAATAGCTTCGGTTAACAAGTCTTTTGGAGGAAGAAAAAAAATTAAGAGCAGAGCTTTGAATACCGCAACAATTCTGGCAATAGGATACCCTGCACCAGGTCCTAGGGCAAACAAATTAGAACTGGAACTGAGTTTGCAGCGGTGTGTAATACTGTGATTAGCGTCATCGAATCCAGAAGACAATCGTAGAACCATTCTCATAGAACCGAGTCACTCAACCAACATTCAGGATTAGAGGCAAACGTCGACTCCAACCATCTTCTCCTCCCATCCTTATTCAGAGCTCAATTGCCCAACAAGAATATGCTACGAATGGTGCGGAAACTTCACAGTGGTCTTCTTGGAGAACCGGAGTTAACCAGAGTCTACAAAGCTACAAAGAAGAACTGAGTGGATGATTACCCGCTGTAACCCCACTTTCCACTAACGTTAAGACGAAGAGGGATGGACATTATTAAAGAGGTCGCCCACTTCGATTTAGCTTACTAGCTTTCGTTCAAAAAGACTCCCATGGTATGATGCAACCCGGAGTCTGCAAGTACTGAAAATAGGCCTCTAAACAGGAGAATATCAAGCCGCCATCACACTAAACCCAGGCGGCGTGGGAGGAGTATCGAGCCAGTAGGGTAGGTAAGAATATTTTGTGCACGAAAAAGAAAGATCGTGTAGCCTTCTTGTTTAGGGAAATGGAACAGTCTCGCTACAAGGAAAACTTGGGGGATTCTTTAAAAAGCCAACCAACTGACAACCAGCTACAAAGTATGTACCCAAGCTCGACAGAATAGCGATGGCAACAGGTCGGCAGGGAATTGTTGGTATATTCGGGCAGGGTTTCCTTCAGGTGTTTAAATGACATGATGTCGACCGAGGGATAGAGAAATCCACCTTTGACCAGTCAGTTTAGAGATAACCATCCCTCACAGGTCAATTGATATCTCAAAGCCCCTTGAGTAAAAAGAGTACCAAGATGGTGTCAACAGTGAGCTTGCAGTCCCAATCATGCTTGACAAGCCTTTTGGAGGATGAGATCGAAAAAATTAAGGGCAGCGTTCAATTCCGCAGTAATACTGACACCAGGACACCCTGAACCGCGTCCTTTGGAAAACAGAAAGCTCAAGAAAAACTAGGATGTCAGATCTAATGGAATTCTTTAAATCTGGACTCCTCCATATGCCTTGGAAATGTTTGGAGGTACGAAAGCATTTCGATTACTGAAATATCAGGACAAAAGGTATTACCTACAAGAAAAGGGATCCCATGGTTTGCTCTAACTATCGTGGCTTATCCTTGTATTATGTGAGCATCGGAACTTGTGACCATACCGACGCAAACCAAATTGTCACACAAGACCAACTAATTTCATGTCGAGACGCATCACCATCATCATCGTCATCAGCTTTTATACACGGCCTGGTACTCAATACTCAACAACTGGGTTCAAAACTCCAAACTCGAAGGACGAAATGTGTGCTCTACAAAAACCCTTATCCTGCCAGTTCTGCTTTATGGCGCCGAGTGCTGGACGATAAGAAAGAAGGGAGAGCTGATACTGGGCTCCTTCGAAAGAAAAATACTTTGGCGGATATTTGGACCTGTGAGCGAGAAGGGCGAATGGAGGAGAAGATACAACCGCGAACTCTATAAGCTGTACCAAGATGTGGATGTAGTCCAAAAAGCCAAAACACGTCGACTACATTGACACAGCTACATAGAGCGAATGGAAAATAATGCTCCAGCTAAGAAGATCTTCGAATCCCAGCCCCCAGGTTCGAAAAGACAAGGAAAACCGTTTCAAACCATCGCGGATGCTAGAGCGCTTGGTCTGGACAACTGAAAGCAGCGTGCCCGGGATCGTAGACAATGGAAGGCTGCAGTGTCTCAGGCAGAGACTTTTCACGGGTCGGGGACCCGATAAGTTTAGTAAAGTGGTACTCAATAGAATTCCGACCGAACTCTGGTTCGGACAACAGGTGATTAGAAAACTCAAGACCCCTTGAGCAAAGGAGTGCCATATGTACCAACATCAGCTTGTCTGAAATATTCGAAAAGCAGGTCATCTACGAATCTCAAAACCAGTCTACCAAGATGAGTTTTAATGGGGTCTCCCAGTTAGTCTGGAACCCGTGTACCTACCTACCTACCGTGTACCTGATAAACCTGTGTCGCTTAATATAGGAGGACAGGCGATTAACCGTTCACTTTGGACATGTACCAGTGTGACTTATGGCCTGGCATCCAGACACTGACCAAATTGACACACTAATTGCAAGTCTAGGCTCATCATCATCATTGTCATCTGCTTTTATACACGGCCTGGAACTCTATAGAAATCCTACCAAAATCAGGTTCGGACAACAGGTGATTTAGAGAACTCAAGACCCCTTGAGCAAAGGAGTGCCATATGTACCAACATCAGCTTGTCTGAAATATTCGTAGAGCAAAATGAGTGGAGTCTCCCAGTTAGTCTGGAACCCATGTAGCTATCTTGCTAAACCTCTGTCGCTTAACACAGGAGGACAGGCGATGTAGGTTTCACTTTTGACACGTACCAGCGTGACTTATGGCCCGGCATATAGACCAAATTGGCACAATAAGCCAAATTCTGGTAAAGACCAATTAATTTCAAGACAAGAGCCATCAAGGCCTGGAACTTTATAGAGTTCCGACTGAACTCAGGTACCTACCTTGATAAAACTGTGTCGCCTGACACTTGGGATGGCAAGGAGGGGAGGCTGTTTTGGCAAGGAATTGTCCCATCATCTGATTTTTTAAGTCTCGTGCTAAAATAGAAAATGCGCAGGAGAGGTCTAATGATGGAACGCACTATCTTTGACAAATCTGTCCAGCTATAGGCCTATATACGATATCTACAAAATATTGGCTGAGAAGATGCAACCTTGAGCTTTGTCGCTGCACTCGAAAGTGAGGTTTTGCATGAGGTTGTGTCCAGCTATAGGCCTATATATGATATCGACATCATCGGTCGCTCACACTGTGCCAATGGAGCAGGCTTATTGATGAACGAACGAAACGAGTCGGTAATACCAGCCCCTCGATTGACACCTTAGGTGGACGCTGATTCGACAAAGATGGATCCTTGAATGTTTGGTAAAAGTTCTTAAAAGTTTCTTGTTCAACAGAAACCCTAAGCTCAACGATCCTAATTTTTGGTCGTGAATTCTGGATAACTAGCAGGTAAGAGAGGCAAATATGTATATACAGACTTGCACACAAAATATTGGCTGAGAAGATGCAACCTTGAGCTTTGTCGCTGCACTCGAAAGTGAGGTTGTGCCTGAGGTTGTGTCCAGCTATAGGCCCATACACGATATCGACATCATCGGTCGCTCACGCTGTGCCAATGAAGAGCCACTCAGGCTTATTGATAAACGAACGAAACGAGTTGGTCGTGCAGTTAATATCAGTTAATATCGATTGACACCTTAGGTGGACGCTGATTCGACAAAGATGGGTCCTTGAATTTTTGGTAAAAGTTCTTAAAAGTTCCTTGTTCAACAGAAACTCTAAGCTCAACGATTCTAATTATTGGGCCTGAATTCTGGACAACTACCAGGTAAGAGAGGCAAATATATACAGGCTTGCACGCAAAATATTGGAGGAGAAGATGCAACCTTGAGCTCTGCCGCTGCACTCGAAAGTGAGGTTGTGCCTGAGAACACATCTCCTTCCCGGTGTGTAGCTCCAGTTGAGCGTTTCCAGTTTATAGAGGACGTATTCTACTAATATGCGCAACTTTCCCTTCCACTTTGACCATGGAGCTGCAAGTCGAAGACTTTTTCAAGACGGAATACTTTTGTCTATTAGCTTTGCAAGCCCTAGTTACCTGAGAGGCAAATGCGATTTTTTTGGAAGACCATCAAGCAGTAAATCGTAGAAGACTGTGCGAGCCTAGGCTCTTTTTTAAGGTCTACACCAAGATTTGGATGAAGTTCGAAAGGTAAAAACATGGCGACTGCATTGACTCGTCCATTTTGAGGAAATAAGCCTGAAATACTCCAGTGAGGAGAATGTTCGAATCACATCTCTCAGATTCGAGATAAGGAGGACGGCTTTATGGATCAAATGATCAAGGATGTCAGAAATTTTGGAATTAATAACCAAAAGATTGCTTGTCGAACATTAAATGTAATGAAAGGTAGTGCCTTGCCGCAGGCAGAGACCATCAATTCGCTGGGGTCCATTAAGTAAAGTATGAGCCTTCCCAACCTCAAAATAATTGAAATATTTACAACCAACAGAGAGCGTGCAACTGGGGACTAAGCACCAGGCTAATTGGGAAGTCATGTAAGGTAAAGGCCCAGAGACTCACCCCACTTAAGTAAAGTATCTCCAAAAAGAGCTAAACACATCCGTCCTTCGATCAATCATTGAAACTATAAATAGCTATTTAGTGTCACACATTGGGACTGCATTCCCTAATTGTACGCCTTCTTGAACTGTAAATTGGGTGCACATTTTATGAGCTGTAATTTATCTAATTTACGAACTTTTAGTGTTGGGGGAGGCATAGAAACGTTTTATTGCCCAATAAATCCCAGATAGACTTTAAAAGGATTCCGAAGGATGAACGCCACAAATCTCTATATCCATAGAGATGGTATATTCATGCGGAAATATCAAATAATATACTCATCCGAATCCAAAGTGGCATTTTCATCCAATCTGATCTTATCTAGTTGAGATAAAAACCACCAAAATGATAGCCACTCGTAAAAATTCTAAGATTCCACTTCATGATATGGCTCAGTGTTAAGCTTTTATGGTTCTCCATATGTATATATCTGTATCTATGTGAAATATGTAGAAATGTGAGAATTCCTCGAATTCATAAGCCATGACATAATAAAACCACAAAATTGACAACTGTGCGCGTAAACAAAACAAAAATAAAATTTGAAAACAGTACGGCACGGACAAACTTCCTCAGATAAATTTTTTAATTCGACGATATAGTTTGGGGAAAATAAGTTTTTGAATAATGTAAAGTTTTTCGAAAATGTAAGTTTTTTTTGAGTGAAACTCTTTTGGGACGGTGTGAATTGGATTTTATGAAACATAAAAACATCACGATGATGGTTGGGTGTTGTAGAACAAGGGGAGGTTCTGATTGGCTTTAACTTGGCAATGCCCAGTGCTCGCAACTCTGACTACACATCAAATGTGCTTATTTTTTACCTCCAAGTGGTAACCATCGGGTGCTGGTCTCATCCAACCGGATTTGACTTGCTAAACGAGAAGGGCGAGTGTTGATAACAAGTCGTAAAACAGCAACACTATCATCACCCTGGTCAGAATGGCGCGGAATGAATACCCGGTCTGCCGTCACAGGCGAACCTATTAGCTGCTTCGACATATTCGGGCAACAGGTTATCTAGGAATTTCAAGGGTAAGTCAGGCCCCTTGAACAGAGATGGTCGCTGATGAACTGAAAGGTCAACGGCAGCGCTCAATCCCGTAGTGGATACTGTTGGCCCCATGTCCTAGGGGTATCTAATAAATTAGAACTGGCCCTCCAGGTTGGGGGTTGTGCTTTAGGTTAACTACCCACCCATGGAAAAAAACCATTGTTACGAAGCAACTAATAGCCTCGGCAAGGACTGATTTAATTGTTGACGACCCTGCTAAACGAAAAAAGGACAACGACGTTCGTATCTGCACCTAGAATGTGAGAACATTAAACAGGAGAGGTGCAGGCGAACAACTAGCGGAAGCCCTAAACTGCTACAAAGCAGACATTACTGCCATCCAGGAAATACGATGGGATGGGCCGGGCAAAAAGAGGATGAAAAACTGTGACATCTACTATGGACCGTGTTATAGTGAGCAGAAACAGCGACTATTCGGATGCGGATTTGTTATTAGTGCCAGACTTAGGCAAGAAGTCTTATGTTTCCAAGACATTAGCGAACGCATAGTAACAATCCGCATCAAGGCCAACTTCGCCAACATAAGCCTTATATGGACTCATGCTTCGACGGAGGAAAAGGATGATACAACTAAGGATTGCTTCTACGAGCTCCTCGACAAAACCTATATGTGCGACTACCGAAGTACGATGTTAAAATCGTGCTGGGAGATTTTAACGCAAAGGTAGGTAGAGAAGATATCTTTAGAAGTATTGTCGGAAAACATAGCCTACACGACAACACGTCTGGTAACGGACTTAGGCTAATTGATTTCGCTACGGAACGAAATGCCACTATAGCCAGCACACGGTTTCCTCACCTCGATATCCATAAGGGGACATGGCGGTCTCCAGATCAACGAACGGTCAACCAAATTGATCACATTGCGATAGATAAGAGGCACGCATCCAGTATTTTGGATGTCCGAACATTCCGAGGAGCTAACATCGACTCGGATCACTACCTTGTAGCAGCCAAGGTAAGAATGCGGATATCCACCACGCCACAATAAACCAGAAATAATGTGAAAAACAATTAATGTCAAAAGACTGCAATCGCCAGAGACCTTCGTGCAACGCGTATCCCTTAACCTCTCGACTCACAACACACCACCAGCATCTTATGTCGAAGAACAATGGCAACGATGCCAACAAGCCATTAGATCAGCCGCAACTGATGTGCTAGATTTCTCTCGGCCACCAGCAAGAAACCCCTGGTTTGATGAGGAATGCCGACAGATGCTTGCAGCCAAGAACGAGGCCTACATGACTAAGCTGCAGGTGAAGACGAGAGCTGCCATTGAGCTCTATAGACAAAGAAGAAGGGAAGAACACCGGCTCTTCAGAAAGAAGAAAAAAGAGCAAGAAAAGCGCGTGATCGAGGATATAGAGAGGTGCCACTCCAGGAACGCTGTTCGCAAGTTTTACCAAAGTGTAAAACGTCAAAACCAAGGATACAAGGCTCGAACAGAATCCTGTCGAGATGAACAAGGAAATATCGTAGTTGAGACACATTCGATGCTGAGGATATGGAAGAACCACTTCCGCTGACTGTTAAACGGCGATGACGAACAACATTCCGCTGTCAGGCAGAACGAACCATTTAATATTGGCAACGACAGCGAAAACTGCCAACCACCCGACCTGAGTGAAGTGAGGATAGCAATATCTAATTTCAAGCTTAATAAGGATGCCGGAAATGACGGCCTTCCCGCTGAGCTTTATAAGGCCGGCGGAGATGACTTGGTAAGCAACATCCACCAACTTATAAGCCAAATCTGGTCGGATGAAAATATGCCTGAAGAATGGAACCTCAGCATCGTTTGCCCGATCCACAAAAAAGGAGACCCTCTGAACTGCGCCAACTACAGAGGCATAAGTCTACTCAACATCGCTTACAAGATCCTATCTGCCGTAATATGTGAACGCCTGAAACCTTTTACCAACAACCTGATCGGTCCTTATCAGTGTGGTTTTAGGCCAGGAAAGTCCACAATTGATCAAATTTTCACACTTCGGCAGATCCTGGAAAAAACTCAAGAAGTCCGAATCGATACCCACCACCTATTTATCGATTCCAAAGCCGCATATGACAGCATTCTCAAACTCGTCCGTTTGTGTAGGATGACGATGGAGAATTCTCGCTGCTCCATCAGGGTCGGAAACGACCTCACCGACACATTCGATACCAAAAAAGGAGTTAGGCAAGGCGATGCGCTGTCATGTGACTTCTTGAATATGATTCTTGAGAGGATTGTGTAAAACTCCCGAGCCAACACCAGAGGCACAATTTTCCAAAAATCGGTGCAACTACTAGCATAACGCCGACGATATTGACATCATTGGTAGGACTCAACGTGGTGTCATAGCCACGTTTGCAAGTATAGAGAAGGAAGCGGCAAAGATGGGTTTAGCAGGGTAAGGCCAAGTATATGCTGTCAACATGAAAGGACACACAATATTGACGATTTGGACAGAACGTCAACATTGACAGATATAACTTTGAGGTAGTAAGGGACTTTGTCTACCTCGGCTCCGCTATTAACTCTGACAACAACATCTCGTCAGAAATCAAACGAAGAATTACTCTTGCCAACCGCTGTTTCTTCGGGCTAAGAAGGCAATTTAGTAGTAAAGCCCTCACTCGAACTACTAAGGAGATCCTATATAAGACACTGATCATCCCAGTCCTGCTCTGCGGCGCTGACGCATGGATCGTATCAAATGATGAAGAAATCCTTGGTCGATTCGAGAGGAAAATTCTTCGGTCCCGTTTGCGTTGACGGGCTATGGAGACGAATATTCAACCAAGAACTGTACAAGCTGTACAACGACATGCCCCTAGTCAAAAAAAACTCCGCATTGGACGCTAAAGATGGCTAGGACATGTAGAATGAATGGACACCAATACTCCGGCTCGCAGAGTCTTCGATTCCCAGCCAGACGTAGGACGCAGTAGAGGAAGACCTCGCCTTAAGTGGCGCGCACAAGTGGTAACCGACCTCAAGCAACTTGGTGTGCGCAACTGGAGGCAGTTAGCTAAGGACCGGGCTAATTGGAGAGGCATGTTGGTTGAGGCCCAGGTTCATTCCGGACTGTAGCGCCACTTAAGTAAGTAAGTAAGTATATCAATATAACTAAGCTATTTGACAGTACGTCCCACAGTCTTATCACAAAAGACCAGGCGGCATTGTACCAACCGAGCTGCAACCCTCTTTAGATCTCACCCTACCATGGGTGAAGGATATCCTTAAAAGTTGTATAGAGCTGGCTTACATTCCCAAAACTCGGAAAGAAGTGACAGTTGTATTCATACCTAAACCTGGTAAAAGTTCTCACGTCCGAATGACCTAAGACCGATTAAATTGTCATCATTCTTTCTGAAATCCCTGCATTGCATCCCAACAAGCGTACTGCAAGGGAAAATCTGTAGAAACAGCCCTACACACATTAGTACGATTAGTACGTTTTATCGAAAAGTCGTTGTACTGCAAGAGATATACATTGCGTTCCTAGACTTTGAAGACTTTGATGTTATGCAGCGATCATTAAGGCGCTTACATGTCTGACAGTCGACCACTCACTCGGAATGTGCACTGGGTGGTGCCTCGGCCAGAAGACATGTCAGTAGAGGGACCCCATAAGGTAGAGCCCTATTCCCTCTTCTCTGGGTCCTACTGGTAAACAAGCCTGAGAGTAGAGCGATGCCACGTGATTGCCTACGCGGATGATGTTGGCATTGCAGTCTCAGGGGCACTTGAATATACTCAAGAAACTTCTGCAGAACGCACTACACAAACATTCCAAATGGGCAGTCAGTTGTGTTCCGGGAGTCAACCCCCATAAGACAGAACTGGTCCTCCTCACTAGGAATGATAAAATTCCTCACATTCCTTTCAGATTGGTTTTCCTAAGGTAACAACGAGAATGGACGAAATCCATTTGACATCACAATGGTCTAGGTGTGCGAATCGCTGGCAACCAATCTAACATAACCTAAACAATTGATAAATTTCGCGCGGGCAAATTAAATAAATAAATCATCAATATGTCAATTTGTTAATTGGATCGCGAAAATAATATTTTCAGTCGCAACAGCATAATCCGTAATTTTTTTTATATCCCCACAATGATCACACTTACTTCTGCTTCGTGTACTTAGGAAGTAAAAAAAGATACTCTCGTCTATTTTCGTGAGAAACAAATTATTTTAATTTATTACGCCTGGTAATCGCTTGATAAGTGGCGGGTTGCAAAAAAAAAAAAATCCCCCAACACCCAACCAAAAAATGAAACCGGTCCAAGCCGAATTTTATTTCAATATCTCGGTTTGGAGGCTCCATAGACTCGTGAACTCTTGACATTCAATTTGCCTTTACGATCAATTAAAAAACCGAAAATAAAAAAAAAAATTCAGATGAAGCGCCACCGAATGAAATTTATAATCGGAATGCGGGCTTTGGGTGGTTTCGACATCTGTGTGGGTCTTGATAATTTTTTGTTTTTTTTTTTGTTCGAATTAATTATTTTGTCATTCTGGTTTTACTGACGCGGATGGTTTGGCAAATTAATATCGTAAAACGTTCTAATCGCTTCATTAAATAAAAACAAAAGTCTTGCGTCTAAAATTAATACGCGTTGTTATTTATGAGCCTCAGAACCTGGTCATGTGGGATTTTACGAAAGATGAAGAACAACTTTTTCGATTTTTTATTGGGCGTCTGTGATAAAAACGTCACGATGAACTTTGAGTTGATGTTAGACCTGAGATTGTGTGGAGTCTTTGGGAGGGGGGACAGAATATGGCCTTGAATGTTGTTTTCAAATAGGTTATAGCTTTGTTAATGAGGTTTATCGTTATGCAGACATGATGAGTATCTAGAGTTCCTCAGACAGTTTTATAGACTGAGCGAATGTCTGTTATCTTTTTTCATAGAGAAAGTGAATTTAAAAAAAAAGTTTGTTGTTGCAAGAACCGTCCGATTGGAACATTCTTCACCCAGCATCAATAAATATCAAACGGGAATAACACACATCGCTGAACACATTCCGATTTGTGAATAATCTGAATAAATAAACATCTAGATACAGCTCGGATTGAGTGTTTCCATAATTTATCAAGCAACGGGCATAAGATACAATTTGCGGCACGGGTGCTTTGAAAAATAAAAGAAATATGAGCAGGCTGCAACCAGCTGTGCAAATTGGTCAATACCCTATGCCTGCATGCTTCTTACTTAAGTGGCGCTGTACAGTCCGGAATGAACCTGTACCAACATGACTCTCCAATTAACTGCATCCAGTTGCGCACTCCAAGTTGGTTGAGGTCGGCTTCTACTTGTGCGCGACACTTAGGGCGAGGTATTCTACTGTCCGATGTCTGGCTGAGAATCGAACACTCTGCGAGCAGGAGTATTGGTGTCCATTCGTTCTACATGTCCTAGCCATCTTAAACGTCCAATGCGGAGTTTTTTGACCAGGGGTATGTCGCTGTACAGCTTGTACAGTTCTTGGTTGAATATTCGTCTCCATAGCTCGTCAACGCAAACGGGACCGAAGATTTTTCGAAGAATTTTTCTCTCGAATCGACCAAGGATTTCTTCTACCGCTTTTGATACGATCCATGCTTCAGCGCCGTAGATCAGGACTGGGATGGTCAGGGTCTTGTATAGGATCTACTTAGTAGTTCGAGTGAGGGCTTTACTACTAAATTGCCTTCTTAGCCCGAAGAAACAGCGGTTGGAAAGAATTATTCTTCGATTATCTTTGGGGAGATATTGGTGTCAAAGTTAATAGCGAACCCGAGGTAGACAAGTCCCAACCGTACTACCTCAACGTTATATCTGTCAATTGTGACGTTCTGTCCATTTCATCGATGATGTGTGTCCTTTCGTGTTGAAAGCTTATACATGGTCTTACCCTGCTTAGCCCATTTTTGCCGCTTCCTTCTCTATACTAGCAAACTTGGTTATGACATCACGTTGAGTCCTACCAATGATGTTAATATCGTCGGAGTATGCTAGTAGTTGCACCGATTTTTGGAAAATTGTGCCTCGGGTGCTGGCTCGGGGGTTTTGCACAATCCTCTCAAGAATCTGATGACAGAAGTCACATGACAGCACATCGCCTTGCCTGAATTCTTTTTTGGTATCGAATGTGTCGGTAAGGTCGTTTCCGACCCTGATGGAGCAGCGAGAATTCCCCATTCTCATCCTGCATACAAGGAGTTTTGGCGGTCTACCAAAACTAGACATGGCTCTGTATAGCTCGTCTCTATAAATGCTGTCATATGCGGCTTTGAAATCGATAAATAGGTGGTGGGTATCGATTTGGACTTCTTGGGTTTTTTCCAGGATCTGCCGAAGTGTTAAAATTTGATCAGTTGTGGACATTCCCGGCCTAAAACCACATTCATAAGGGCCGACCAGGTTGTTGGTAAACGGTTACGGCAGATATTATCTTGTAGGCGATGTTGGGGAGGCAGTTGGCTCTGTTCAGAGGGTTTCCTTTTTTTGTGGATCGGGCAAAGGCTGCTGAGGTTCCATTCTTCAGGCATGCTCCCAACCGACCAGATTTGGCTTATGAGTTGGTGGATGTTACTTACCAAGTCATCTCCGCCAGCATTATAAAGCTCAGCGGGAAGGCCGTCATTTCCGGCAGCCTTGTTAAGCTTGAATTTAGATATTGCTGTCCTCACTTCACTTAGGTCGGGTGGTTGGTAGTTTTCACTGTCGTCGCCAATATTGAAGGATTCGTTCTGCCTGACAGCCGAAGATTGTTAGTCATCAACGTTTAACAGTCTGCAGAAGTGGTTCTTCTATACCCTCAGCATGAGCTGTGTCTCAACTACGATATTTCCTTGTTCATCTCGACAAGATTCTGTTCGAGCCTTGTATCCTTGGCTTTGACGTTTTACACTTAAGTAAAACTTACGAACATGGTTCCTGGAGTGGCACCTCTCTATATCATCGATCGCGCGCTTTTCTTGCTCTTTTTTCTTCTTTCTGAAAAGCTGGTGTTCTTCCCTTCTTTTCTGCCTTTAGAGCTCAATGGCAGCGAGCATCTGTCGCCACTCTTAATCAAACCAAGGGTTTCTTGCTGGCGAGAAGCCTAGCACATCAGTTGCGGCTGATCTAATGGCTTCTGAACATCGTTGCTATTGTTCTTCGACATTATATGCTGGTGGTATGATGTCAATGGTTAAGGAGAATACGTGTTCTGCAAAGAACTTGGCGGTCTCTGCGATTGCAGTCTTTCGACATTACATCTTTTCACAGAATTTCTCATCTGTTGTGGCATCGTGGATATCGGCATTCTCACCTTGGCTGCAACAAATTATTGGTCCAAGTCGATGTTAGCCCCTCGAAATGTTCGGAAATCCAAAATACAGGATGCATTCCTCTTGTCTATCGCAATGTGATCGACCGTTCGTTGATCTGGAGACCGCAATGCCCCCTTATGAATATAGAGGTGAGGAAACCGTCTCCTGTAGTGGCATTTCGTTCCCCAGCGAAATCAGTTAGCCCAAGTCCGTGGCTAGACTTATTGTTGTGTAGGCTGTGTTTTCTGACAATACTGCTACAGATGTCTCCTCTTCCTACCTTTGCGTTTGGTAGTCGCTCATAAGTTTTGACAAGGAGCTCGTAGAAAGAGTCTTTGGCAATTCCAATCTTTTTGGCGCATATAAGGCTTATGTCGCCGAATTTGGCCTTGATGCGGATTATTACAATGCGTTCGCTAATGTCTTCAAAGCATACGTCCGTCTTGTTGCCTAAGTCTGCCACTTATAACAAATCCGCACCCGAATAGTCTCTGTTTCCGCTCACTATAACACCGTCCATAGTGGATGTCGCAGTTTTTCATTCTCCTTTTGCCCGGCCCATCCCATCGTATTTCCTGGACGGCAGTGATGTCTGCTTTATAGCAGCTTAGGGATTCCTCTAGTTGTTCGCCTGCACCTCTCTTGTTAAATGTTCTCAGGTCCAGATACGAATGTTGTTGGGCTTTTTTCGTTTAGCAGGGTCGACAACCAAAAAATCAGTCCCTTCCGAGGATCTTGGTTGCTTCGTAACAATAATTTGTTCAGTGGGTGTCTAGTAAACCCAAAACACAACCCTTAACCTGGAGGGCCAGTTCCAATTTATTAAATACCCTTAGGACACGGGACCATCGGTATCCACTACCCAATTGAGAGCTGTTTTTGGCCTCTCAGCTCATCCGCCACCATCTCTGTTCAAGGGGCCAGACTAACAATGAGATTATATGGGCTATGGGCCCACGTGTGCCTATGCGATTTTTTCGGCTCACTTGAGCGCCCATAAGACCTAACCCTGAGATTCCTAGATGAACTGATGTCCGAATATATCGGATCATCTCAAATAGGTTGGTTGCTTTGTCCACCCTAACTGGGACTGTAGACGCCAGCGTTGATTCCATTATGGGAAGTCTTCCGCTGCCGTCTGCTTAATTTTTGAAAGGGGACCTCACTCCCAGCTAGTTTTGGTCCCCGAGTGGTATTTTATTTCCCACCTACCCCACATATCTGCATAGGATTCCTCTATCCGCCACCCTATGGGAGACTAGCAAACTACACACTCATGCCTTCGGCGGGAAACTGTTCCCATTCAGCAATCTGATTTACATTGCTGACAAGGAAACAAGTTATTAGCGATAGTCCTGGCTAAGTTCTTTCAGATAACCCCGTGGATTCGGGTTTGAGTTCCAACCGATTGCGTTTTTTTGCTTCCTTCAGCAATATTGGACTGATCCATGCAATTCTGACATCAAAATCTGTCAAGGCTCCTGTCAAAATTGTTCCTGTTGCTATATCTGAATTTGTCTGCCACTTTTGCAACGCCATTTAGAGATTTTCTATTTCAGTTGCAAACAGCGGTATTCTCTAACCGTGCTTTTTTGAAACATTGAGACCAAAGATTCCCTCAGGGACCAATATAAGTCATTCAGGGACCAATGAATCACTTAGGGACCTAATCTTTGGTCTGAAACTTGTAAACACAACCCGAGGTTAAAGAATGCCGCTGTTTGCAATTGAAGTTGAATCATTGCATTCGATATTTGAAGGGTTCACTGCTATCATCAGCTTTAGTCATAGCTTCTGTCTACTTGCTGGTAATTCCCAAAGGTGAAAACCGTCTTGAATAGCACCTTTGACTGCCCAGTGCCATTATTCTTCGAAAACTTTGTGAAACAAAATGCAGGTTGCACTTGTCGCCATGCAAATTTCCGTTAAATGAACAACAAATTGAAAAGTTTCAAAGTGATAAGTGAACAACGAGTTAGTAAATAGTGCCCTACTCTCTAAGTATGTAGGTGGACTGACAGCCATTGCAACTAAAAGAATATTTCGAAAAATTCCAAAACCCACCCAGTTGCCCGGCATGTCTCTTAAAGCTTCTGAACACATTTCCCCTAAAAAGCCGCCTCAATCTAAGTAGATAAGCTAAACATCTCCATTTCCTTTCTCCAGCATGATAAATTATATCTCGAGCGGCTGTCATATCAGCAGCTACCATCCAAACATCATTGTCATTCAACCGAGCTGATAGATATGGCGGACCGCCTTAATCATTTGACACACATTTCTAGGCCATCCCAAAAAAGATAAAAAAAAAAACATACATCACCTCTCCGGCAAGATGTCAGTGTTTCAGTAAAGTTTTCGGGTCCGAAAATCCCCGATCAACTAGCATCTTCCACACAAATCCACAGGAGAAACGACAAAAAAAAACACCAAAACGACAACCAAACTTGCAGTCTTCTCAAAACCACCTACCCGACATCATGTTTCCGAAAAAAAAAAACAATAAACACGCTGCCACACAAATCTCGAGTGTTTACTCCGCAGCCTCAAAATTAGGCCTCCCTCCATCGAGGCTCTCTTTAAACAAACCCACATGAGTTTATTTTGAATCTTCTCCCCCTTTCCCGAAATTCAAAATCGAATTAACACCCAACACCAAATCGATAAACAAACAACAAAAGTATCTCAAAATGTATCTCAATAGAAAAACTCACCTGATCTTGACAAAAGTATCCGAAGCCAATGATGCCGGCGATCGCCAAGAATAGGCAAAAGACGATAATTGTCCGGATCTTGGAGCGTGGTTCCATCTTCTTGATCTCGTAAACACCGCTGGGCAACAGTAGGGCAAAATCACTATCTACTTGGACCGAGACGCTCTTTTGCATATCCACCATGATACGATATCACATTCACACGCGCGGACACGTATCTACCGAGTAGGGGTGGAAGGGGGAGGGATGGGGATTAAAGGGAACGGGACGACGATGGACCGAGAATGGAATCTAAGGGATGTGCACACTTGGAATTCTATTTTGGATTTTCCAAACAAAAAAAAATTATTTTTACTGTTAGCTGATTCACTTTATTTTTTAAGCTGGAAACACGGAAATCACATTCACTAGGCGTAGTAATAGGGAGAAGGGGTGTAGAGAGAGAGAGAGCGGGATTAACTCGATCCAATTAAAGTTTTTCGCTTATGGTGGGGGATGGGGGTGCTGGTGTTGTTGCTGTTTAGCTGACGGCCAATGTGGAGACTGTGTAAGTGGATTGAACAGCAGTACGTAGGATTTCATCCCCTGAGCCTTAGCGTAAACTGATGATGGTGCAATCCTCCGGTGCACAGTGTTAGATTGCGACGATGACGATGGGTGGGGAGTAGAGCCTCATCTGGTGCATGCACCCCCTGGGTAAATCATAGAAAGAGAGAGAAAGAGAAAAAAAGGATTAAAATCAAACAAACAGCCGACTCGACGCAGAATGCAAAAGCGTTTCGTGTTATTGTTGTGTCTTGTGCTTGTCGCATTGTTCGCCGAAATGGATTTCGCACAGGAAATACAAAAGGAACGATGGGAATGTGTGCGTGTGTAAATGATACCGAGAATCGAGAGTGGGTTACTGTGATGTAGGGTTGCCAAGTTACCCATTTCTCCAAAGGGTCCCCTTTAATAAGGGATTAGGCTTACAACACTCAAATGGCAAGTCCTTAGGTAGTTAATTACATTTAGTAGTTGAGGTAACTTTATGCTAAAAGGCTTGTGTGAGTTCTCTTATCGCACATGTCGAGTGCGGCCATTCGAATGGAGCGAGAGATAGTAAAAGTTGGGGTAGTACAAGTTGTTTTCCAAACTTACTGTGGAGTGGATTCATTGTGATGGGGTATTAGAGAGGATTACGAAAAAAGTTCGACATGTTGAGCTAAAGTCCTGCCTACTGAACAACGCCATGCTGAAGGACGTGTGCTGTAAAGTAGTTGAAGTGCTTAACAGGTCTCTTTTTTTTTTGTTTGCACCATATAGAGATGGACGCACTGCAAGAACTTTGCAACTGGAACAGGAAGTGACGATTAGTTTGATGGTCTAGAGAGGGAAGCGGCAAAAAACGGGTTTAATAGTAAATTAGGGTAAGACCAAGTACGACACACGCATCATCGACGAATTAGACAGAATGTCACCATCGGAAGGTAAAACTATGAGGGTTTGAGAGACATTGGCTACATGGGCTCCGCTTTTAATTCTGACAACGACATCTCGTCAGGAATCAAACGACGGATTACTCCTGCCTACCGCTGATTCTTCGGGCTAAGATGGGAATTTGGTAATGAAGTCCTCACTCAAACAGTTATGGAGATCCTATATATAATTCCGATCATCCAAGTCTTGCTCCTAGGCCCCGAAGCATGCATGAAGAAATCTTTGCTCGTTTTGAGCGAAAAAATCTCCGGAAAATCTTCGGTCGCATTTACGTTGGCGGGCTACGGAGGCGAAGATTCAGCCAAAAACTTGATAAGCTTTACAGCTAAATAGTCCTGGTCGAAAAATTGGACGTTTAAGATGGCTGGGACATGATGAGAAAATGGATACCAATACTCCGTAGTCGCAGAGTCATCAATTCCCAGTCAGACGTTGGACGCAGTAGAGGATGATCTCTTCTTACGTGGCGAACACAAGAAGAAACCGAACTCAACCAACTTGAAGAGCGCAACTCTTAGGTAGTTAGCTAAGGAGTAAGGCCAGGGCTAATTGGAGAGGAATGTTTGTTTAAGCCCAACTTCATTCCGGACTTCTGTAAGTAAGTAATGCTTGTCATGAAAGACATGTCAGAACTGAGCCGTTTGGATAGGGTGTACCACTTTAGATTGCGGCATTATGCAAGAGCAGCATGTGTACACATTAATGCTTACAATGCTAGGCCCTGGGCCCTAGAGACAAAAAAAAAAGGTTTCAGCAAATGGCTTGTCTTGTCTTTGGACCCCAGAGTAAAATTTTTTTAGCCAATGGTTGGTTTTCTAGGCTATGGGTCCTAGAGACAAAAAAAAAGGTTTTAGCTAATCGACCAAAGGTCCTGAATTCAAGCTTCCATGCCAAAGATGAAGAAGGAGTACAATGGATCTTTCGTGTCATTAAACTGGCCTGGGGATGCACTGAAAAACATGGCAAACCTGTGAACATTGTTCCTCTTTAAAGTCAATGTTCATGGCTTAGGTGAAGAGAGGAAGTGAAATGGCGCTATCGTGTCGCAAAAAATATCCTGAGAGTGACTTATAATTGACGCGGAATTAACCAACACCATACTGGCAGCGTCCCAATCCCAGACATTAGAAAAGGTCACTAAAGGCCTGCCCAGAATGCATATCTGTAGCTTGTGTCTTGCATCGCTGTCAAGAGAGAGATACATTTCATGGTTGAAGTTCCATCTATTCAACTTCAAGCTACAGATTCACGAAGATACACATTGTGTAAGCGCCGACGGGTTGCCTTGGTTTTAACTTTCTACTCAGCTACAAGCATCAGCTAGAGATATGCATCCTGGGCAGCCCTTTGGGTGAGTAAATTCTACAGCGATCTACACGATTTGAAAATCCCCTAGTGGTACCACAATGGACCTTTTAGTGTGTAAGTGCAGCTTTTAATAACGATCACTCCCCGTCCAGGTAAACTATGATCGCAAGCCAGCCTATCAATTTCAATGAAGTCCCGATGGGCACTGTTCTGGTCCGGAAATCAATTGTTACATAGGTCATGCGATTAGACAAGACGAACAACTGGAGTTCACGGCCCATTAGATCACCTAAGAACATTGCGGGAGTGAGAGCTTTTATATTGCGATCTGCACTTCGTTCTGCTCACAAACATGCGTGTACAACTAAACAAATATCGTCTTCGGATTTTTATTTTTTTATTATCACGTCATCGACGCTCATGTCATTGGGCACATGCCCCGTATCTGTAGTAGTTGTATCATGTTCTTGAACTTTTCTTGATCATCCGTATCTGGACGAATTTTCAGGGGAACGCATGTGAGGCGCTTCTGGAAAACGTTTCAGAGGCAGCGGTTGCTTTTTCAGTGTCTACGCCCAATATGAACTAAATAAAGACGTCAAGACACAGAAAAGCCCTGACAATTTGCGATTTCGAACAAATTGGAGAAAAATCTCTACCGGGGCCTCCGTTTCGATTAGCATTTCGAACAGATCTTCCGAAAAAATTGATCGCACGTGATCGTGTGGCGAAATATTTGCCGTTATGTCAAAAAAAATTGACAACTACTCGTTGAATTGCTTTCGAAGTTATTCGACGAAGAATTGTTGCGGAATCCTTCGAACGCGATTGTATTTAATTGTTTCCGGAAAGGATACCTCGAAAGCAAACAGAGTTTGGATTGGAACAGACTTTCCTTTCGGAAAATTTAACGAACGGATACCTCGATAGGGCTCAATGACAAAATAGGTAACGAAAAAGCAGACGAAAATAAATCCCGAAAGGATCATAACGAAAAACGCACCAAAAAACGAGAATCAGATGGAACAACGCTCGTAAGTGTTAGCACAATAAATATCTCTGGCAAATCAAAGAAGCATAATGGCCTAAATTGGGCATCAATAGGTCACAATTTATTAGGTAAGAACTCAAGTTCAATGAGGTTGAGCAGCATGCAACTCTTATGCAGGAAAGAAGATATCACACATACCTGCTGTGTCACTGCCCTGCGATAATAAACTGCCTACAAGATTTCATTTCAGCCAACTATAACAACAATCTACAGGATCTGGCAAACACAGCTATGGCCCAAATCGTCCACTCCTACAAAGGATCGGACTGCAGTGACTATCGCTTTGGGATTCCTGGACTACCCCACTATAATCCCACGAAAGTATCATTATACCCCCATCAGCCACATTGTTTTAGGTTTTTTCTCAGGAATGAGTGACACTAGGGGCCTACGCAGGCCTATGCGAATTTAGCGCCTAATCAGAGTGCCAAAAAATAAAACCTAAGCTAGCATAACCACTAGAACGCTGCACCCACCGCCAAAAGTTATGTTTTCATACTAAGGCGCATATTCCTGTTCCATGAATGCAGCGGAAGAATTCCCAAGATGGAATCAACGGCATCGTCTACAGTCCTAGTTAGGATGGACAAATGAGTAATCCACATAAGCTTTAGCAGTGTTTTCGGAAGACAGAGAGATCCACAAACGGTCAACTAAATTGATCACATTGCGATAGATAAACGGGAAGCATCCAGTAATTATGATGTCCAATGAGCGGCTAACATCGATTTCGAGAACTATCTTCCTGCAAAGTAAAAATGAGGATATTCACCACGGCACAACAAATGCGAAATTCTGTAAAAGGATTTAAGTCGAAGGACTACAATCGCAAGAGACCGTTAAATCCTTGGCAGAACTCGTATCCCTTAACCTCTCCATTAACACCATACCACGACCATCTAATGTCGAAGAACAATGGCAGCGATGGCAACAAGCCATGAGATCGGTTGCAAAAAGGTGTGACGACGAAGAATACTCGCAAGAGGATAGCAATATCTATACTTAAGCTCAACGAGGATGCTGGAAATGACGGGCTTCATGTCGAGAAGGCAGGTGGAGGTGATTTGGGAACTAACATTCACAAACTAGAGCAACATTTGTTCGAATGAAAGTTTGCCTAAAGAATGGAACCTCAGCATCGCTTGCCCGGTCCACAAAAAAGGAGAACTGCGCCAACTACAGTGACAAAAGTCCCCTTAACATCGCCTACAAGATCCTATCTGGCATAACGTGTGAACGTCTGAAACCGTTTACCAACAACCTGATCGGCCCTTATCAGTGTGGTTTTAGGCCAGGAAAGTCGACAACTGCGATCAAATCGTCACACTTCGGCAGATCATGGGAAAATCCCAAGAAGTTCAAATCGATACCCACTACCTATTCATCGATTTCAAAGCCGCATACGACAGGATTTATAGAGACGAACCATACAGAGCCATTCCTAGTTTTGATATACCGTCCGTCTTTAGTGGATGAGGATGGAGAAATAGACCAGCAAGGACCTCACCTTAACATTCCTTCCTTCCTTAACATCATTCTTCAGAGGATTGCGCAAAACACCCGAGCAATTCTGAAGAAATATTAGCATACGCAGGCGATATTGACATCATAGATCGGATCAATCGAGATGTCATTACGCATTTGCAAGTAAAGACAAGGAAGCGGCTTAAGTGGACAAGGCCTAGACCAAATATATGCTTCCAACACAAAAGGACACAAAAATTGAAGAATTGTACAGATCGTCACAGTCGACAGACACAACTTTGAGGTGGTTAGGGACTTTGTCTACTACGACTTCGCCAGTTTGTGAAGCACCGGCTATGGAGATGAAGTTTCAACCAAGATCTTCACGAGCTGTAGACATAGAACTGGGGTAGACAATATATGGCGATTGGACACAAATACTTCGGCTCGTAGGGTCTTTTTTTAGGGCCAGACGTCGGACGCAGTAGAGGAACACCTTAAGAGCCATTTTACACATACCCGGAAGCCGTCTAATACATTCTTATGGGAGCGTTCACACCTGCAAACCGAAACCGTCGCCGGTTAACCATAGGAATGTATTCCCAACGACAGGCTAGCCGGTACCGGTTAGAAGGCTGCCGGGTATGTGTGAAATGGCTCTAAGTGGCGCGTACAAGACACAGGTAGAAACTGACCTCAACCAACTTGATGTGCGCAACCGAAGGTACTCAGTTAAGGAACCGGCTTATGGGGAGACAAGCTGGTTGAGGTTTTATTTCGGATTATAGCGCCACAGAAGGAAGTATGTAAATATTATTGCGAACAGGGAGTCCTGCAGTATACGGAATTGACAGAGCTCCAGAATATGTTTTGAAATTTCTCAGAAGATAAGTTCGCTCAAGGATTTCATGATCACTCCACCCTGGAAGAACTGAGGCGAATAAAGGTCTCTTATTCGCGTCAATTCTTCCAGACTGGAGTGAATCTAATCAATATTTGGCAGACCGTTCGACATTACACTTTCGAACTTATTCAGAAGCGATTTTCTTACTGCGTTGGATCCAGAATAAGTGGGTTCCACAAAGGACTATGTCATCATTGACGGTGCGCATTACATGGCAAATATTCCTGCCAGTCATTTGGCACTACAAAGTCGGCGAATGCGATTCTATGGATCTGTTGGGCATGTTATCTATTCAAAGCTTAAAGCGGATCGTACGAATCTCATTGGAATAACATTTTAAGGGCGAAAAGAAGCTCTTTGCGTCAAGTAATTAGCCAGGCAATACACCCCGAGAAGCTTGACGAAACATTGTGTCAACCGGCTGATAGCGAAAATAAGCATCTCCACTAGCCTACTCACTGCCGAATTTTAGTCCTTTTCCAACCAAAACAAAAAAAAACTCCTCAATCCTTGGCAACCCTACACAGACACAACCCTTCCACACGGAATAACCAAACCTGCACAAATGGTTGTTGTTTTGGTTTTATTATGCTCCTTTCGCTAACCTCAGTGTAGCCTGATAGGCACCAACTGGCTGGTCTACAAATCAATTATCCGAAATCGCTTCCCGATTTTGCGAGGAGCAACTCCACAAACCATAAAGCCCACACGATTTCTTATTCTCCCCCGTTTTGTATTTTTAATTTTGACAGACCAGACAGTGGAGACTGTCACCTCTTACCCCGGAAAACAGCTGCTGGCTACAACTTGTCTGGTACTGGAGCGAGAGCACTGAACAGAGCGATAAACGACGACCGACACAATCATACGCTTAAAATAAGCGTCGCGTTCACGTTCAACAGACACACACACTTTTGTTGTTATGCTTATGCGTTTACGCAAAATACTTTCATTTATTCACTTGGGGACCTCAGCAGGAGGCTAAAAATGCATTTAATTGACTTGCAGATTTGCACACTCGCGTTGAAATTACAAAGAAATCGCGGAAAATAAACAGAGGCACACACACAGTTCCCCGATGGAAACACACAAAAAATGTAAATAAATGCACTTCCGTTGGCAGCGCGCTTAATCTTCAGTATCCGTCCGGTTGCTCATGAAGCCCGCGACTTATTGGAGACAATTTAATTGTGAATTTAGCTGCGCAATTTTTAGTAATTCACGGCTGGAGGGTTTGCGATAAAGTGATCCGAGAAAATTTGTACAATTTCGATGGAATTCAGTTGATTTGTGTCTGCGGTGCATGTTTACAAGACGCCATGTTGTTGTGAACTGACGGCTGACGGGAGTTCTGTCAGTTTAATTTTTCGATTCCAGACAGATGAGTGGAAGTATTTTTGATAGTTAAGTGACGTTTGGAAGGGGTTTTGGTAGTTGCTCGGGGAAATGTTGGCGCTAGTTGTACGGAATGGGTTGTGCCTTGGGTTGTGGTGTAAGGGTAGTGATTAGCTCGGTAGAGTTTTCGAATTTTTATAGTTTATTTTTAACAATTTTAATTTACGTTTTTGGTTGAATATATGGTTTTATGAATTTTTTTTTGTACATTGTCTGAAATAAAAAAAATATATGCAAATTGGACTCCATATTTTTTCGGTATGGATTATTGAATTCGAGTTATCTTTTGGTTGCGAAGAAAAAATGTCGGTAGTACAGGAAATTTAAAGTTTGACTTAAAAACCCGCAAAAATTTTGAGCATATGCGGAACTAATATAAAGCATATAAGACAGTCGCGTATGTCATACCGAAAATAGGAAAAGCCACAAATGTTTACGGCTTTCTAGTACACAACCTGTAATCATACATCGATTTTATTAAATTTATCGTACTTGATACAGATGTTGTGACTGCTAGTGTCAAACTCGAGATATTGTAAATTTTATAAGATTTTGTAACGCCATGAGTTTATTTTTATTTAAACTATCGTTTTGTTATTATTAAATTGTATTAATTTTGCATTAGTATATAAAATTGTATTCAGCACATTTTTTTTCGTAGTGTTAAGTTCAAAAGTGTCAATAAATTACAAACAAGACACATTTTTTTATATTAAAATAAATTGCAATGTGCTGCTTAGTTTTTGTATAAAAGAGCGATCAAAATGTAAAATCATCGCAGTCTGTCAAATAAAACAAGCTGGTAGCAAACATACTATTGGAGCATCAACTTTTATTTTGTTTGACAAATTGTTTTGCGCCGCCGCCGTAAGTAGACAGGCTGAACAAATTCGTTTGGTCGCCTGGCTCTTCTCCTTTCGCCGTTTACCTCTCGCCGCCGCTAAGTAGTAGACAGGCTGAACAATTTTTTGGTCGCCTGGCTCTACCCGCATCGTCGCCTATCAACAGCAGTAGACAGGTTGAACATTTTTGGTCGCCTGGCTCTGCTCTGCCCCGCTTCGTGCCATCATCATCACCAACACCACACGTACGTGACAAACAACAACACGCACGGACTAGGTACAGTACCGAATATTCCACGCTTTATAAAAAATCCGCAACGAGCACAACAGCAACGCTTCAATTGACGCCCAACAGTGTGGCTATTGTTTACTGTTACACCATTCATTTGGTAAACAGCACAGTAGTACCCAGATAAAGTGGAATACAGTAGAACCCAGAAAAGGTGAACAAAAAAAAAAAAATTTTTTTTTCTCTGTTTTGTTGGCTGGTTGCTTTGAAAGCACCATAAACAGTAGAACCCCATTAACTGTACCACAGTTAAACCCGATTAAGTGGTTTACAGATTTTTTTATTTTCCCCGTTTTAACGAGGTAAATTTTTTTTCTATGAGAAAGAGTAAACGGTTGCTGGAAAAAGCTAAGGCACAGCCCGAAAAAAGCTCTTCATCTGAATCGGAACCCGACTTTTCATCTGAATTCGAATCACCAGAATCCGAGTTTGAGTCAACGTTAACAGAAGAAAGCTCACTTAGATCAGAAAATCTAATTAATCCATCAATTCTGTCAATTTTACCTCCTACGATGGCTACGCCAATCGCCTTATCGGAAGAACAGCTCACCCGGCTAGTATCTGCCATTGGAGTGAAAGAGAGCCATGGTACGTTTAGCAGGTGTACTGCGCGTTTTGACGGTGAAAGAAACACTTCAAAACTAGAAGACTTCATCGCAACCATAACGGTGTACAAAGAAGCAGAGAATGTTTCTGACAAAAACGCATTAATTGGTTTTCCTCTCCTGTTGGAAGGTTTTGCATCAAACTGGTGGCAAGGTGTGAAGAGTGTGTACAAGTTAGTAAAATAATACACACTTTAAGCTTTGCAAATTCAGTTTTATATTTCCACTAATCAACTATACACATCCGATCGTAATATTCAACTGACTACCTGTACATGCACTTACATAGAGCGGAAATGACGTCTTACAATTAGGTATCTTAAATGACTGCATTTCGTGCGTAGCAATGAATGTGTTCAGTGAATTTACATTACATACTGAAATCATCTCATATTATAACATGCTATTTTTTTTTTTTTTTAATTAGAATTAAAGTTAAAATATAATTTTTTTTTTTTTTTTTTTTTTTTTTTTTTTTTTTTTTTTTTTTTTAAACAACTACTTACTGAATAATAATAATATAATTAAGTTAGTAAATAAATAGTAAATAAATAATAAATAAATAATAAATAAATAATATCTTATGCAACCAACTATGTCAGTAGTTTCAATCAAAATCCCAATCACCTAGTCTAACAGGTGGCCTAGAAATGCGCCCACTATGGGTTGTTACACCATTCTTTTCTGTTCCCTGAAGTAAAGGCTCGTTTTCAACATTTACCGTGGGTGCTGCTGTGTCTGGTATTGAACTTGACTGTTCATCATGAGATACTTCTCTATCAACACTATTATCCTCATCGAACATACCATGATCCAAGAAGTCATAATCATCAACCTTTTTTTCATCTGAATTATTTGTTTTAACTATAAATTTTCTGTTTCTCCTGAATATTTTTCCTGAACTACATTTAATATTGTATGACCTCTCATTCAATTGCTGTACAATCTCTCCATAGACCCAGTCAGTTTCATTTTTTTTAAACATAACTTTATCTCCTATCCGTAATTCGCTCAATAATTTCGTATGCATATCATAATACTGTTTTTGTTTATTCTTTTTTTCTGTTATTTTCCTTTGAATTTGTTCTTCAGCTATAAATGTCCTAACGAGTCTCTTCATATTAACTGGTAGTTTTGTTTTAACCATTCGTCCCAAAAATAATTCTGTAGGGGATAAACCCATACTAGTTATTGGTGTTGTATTGTATTCTAAAATTCTATACCCAATTTCTTTTTCTTTGTCCTCATTAATTGCCTTTTTTATTATCTGTTTAGCAATTCCAACTGCTTTTTCAGCTAACCCATTACTTTGAGGGTAATTGGGGCTTGAAAATTTTAATGTAATATTATTAATACTAGCATATTGTAGAAGTTGTTTCGAATTAAATGGACTGTTATCAGTTCTGATTTCTGTTGGGCTACCAAAATGATTAAATATATTTTCCAAGAAGGTAATAACACTTGTAATCGACTTATCTTTAAGTCTATCAGAACAAATCCAACCAGAATATGCATCAACAAATGCTATATAAAATTTGCCTGCATATTCATAAATATCCATTGAAGTTTTATGCCATGGATATTGCGGATTTTCCTCTTGAATGAGTGGTTCCGAACAATTATTTCTCATATATTTTTCACATACACGACAATCTTTAATCATCGCTTTAATATCACCTGTTATTCCTGGCCAATAAAATAATTTACGAGCCCTAGCGAGAGTTTTTTCAATCCCCAGGTGTGGTTCATGTAGAATTCTAAGTAATGACATTCTCAACAAATGCGGAATGATTAATTTATCATCCAAAAATAATAATCCTTCCTCAAACTTAAGTTGGTCTTTTATCTTATGAAAACGTTTTCCAACCTCGGATAAACGTTTATATTCTGGCCATTCTGTTTGAAGATGATCTACTATTTTAGCTAGTTCAGAATCATTTCTTGTTGCCTCAACATAAATTTCATAATTATTTGCTGATAAGCAAACTTTTCTTTTTACTAAATGAATCACGTATTTCAATTCCTCATTCTCGGAACCCGTTTCCTTTAATGGAGCCCTTGAAAGACAGTCAGCTATGACTACTTTACTCCCAGGTGTGTATTTTATTTGCAGACCAGGGTATCTTAATAGTATTAAGAACATTCTTTGAAGTCTTACAGTAACATCATCTAACTCTTTTTTAATTAATTGTTCGAGAGGCTTATGGTCTGATTGAACCATTACCTCACGACCATAAATGAAATGGTGGAATTTTTCACAAGCAAATACAATGGCCAGTAATTCCTTTTCCATTGTACTCCACTTTTGTTCTGTTATAGTAAGACTTCTGGAAGCAAATGCAATTGGTTGGTCATTTTGCATTAAAACACAACCCAAGCCATTCTTAGATGCATCTGTTTGCATTATTAAAGGAAGTTTGGGATCAAAAATTCTTAGAGAAGTGCCTTTGCACAGGATTTCCTTCAAATCCTCCAGTTCGCGTTGATGTACATCTAACCATTTCCACTCTGTTTCTAATCGTGTTAAGTTTCTTAAATTTGCTGATTTCTTTGTCAAATTTGGAATAAACCTTGCAAGATATTTGAACATACCTAGTATTCTTAAAATGTCTTTCTTATTTGTTGGTGTATTAATATTTTTAATAGCTTCCACATATTTGTTATCTGGTTCTACTCTATTTTCTTGTATTATTTGTCCCATAAATTTGACCCTCTTTTGACACAACTGTAACTTTTCTTTATTAAATTTTATCCCATTTTGTTTTGCTTTTGTCATTACTAACTCTAAAGTTTCATCGTGTTCTTTTTTTGTTCTACCAGAAATGAAAATATCATCGAAATAAACTTCTACATTTGTTATATTTCCAAATATTGCAACCATTTTCTTCATGAACATTTCCGGAGCACTACTTATTCCAAAAGGAACCCTATTCCATCGAAAACGACCAAATGGAGTCATGAAGGTTGTTAATTCTGAACTTTTTTTATCAAGTGATAGTTGCCAAAATCCTTGCTTTAGATCTAACACTGTAAAAAATGATTTATTTGACAGTCTACTTATTATTTCTTCCACTGTTGGAATCAAAAAATGTTCCCTACGAATACATTTATTTAATGGTATTGGATCAAGGCATATCCTTAATGAGCCGTTTGGTTTTTCAACAATTTCTAAATTATTGACCCAATCTGTAGGGTAATCAACAGGTGTAATGATGCCGTGTTCCTGCATATCTTCTAACGTAAGTTTCAATCTCTTATGTAAACTTTCAGGGATACGTTTTTTATACTTAAGTGTTGGGACAGAATTTTCCTTAAGCATAATACTACATTCCCCAGGAATTGTACCAATACCATCAAATACTTCCATATTTTGCTCAATAAACTTTTCGTTTGAATCTATGGATATATTGAATACATTAGTTCTATTTAGCAAATTAAGTTCAACGCATGCATCTCTGCTTAATATAGGCTGAAATTTGTCACCAACGATTTCAAATGAAACAACTTTTTTTAACTGTGTATCACAGTCAACACAAATTAAATCTATTTTTCCAAATGTCTCAATCTTACAATTATTATAAGCAAACAATTGGTTGTTAGACTTTTTAATTTTATCTTGGTTGTTGGTCTGCTCAATGTATTTTATTGGGAGACAACTGATATCAGCTCCAGTATCTAATTTAAATTGTACTTCAGCACCACCCACATTCAATATTTTGAACCAACCCTTAGCATCAGTGTTTATTCTAAATACAAATTTTTTTAAAACTAAATTATTATTCTGACATAATTGGTTACCTTCTTCAGAACTAGATCCATATCTTAGTTCGTTGACACGATTCTGCCTTGGTCCTCTATAGAGCTGCAGCTTGTTTCCTTTTGGCTTTTCCTCCTGTTGACGTGAGCGACAAACTCTTCCGAAATGGCCTGGTTTTCCACACTTGTTACAAGTTACTCCTTCCTTTGCAGCTGGACAATATTTTTGGTGTTGGCCCGTTGAAAATCCACCACAACGATCACATTTTGGTGTGTTCGGGTATCTCAGGAACCTCTTCTTTTGATCTTCCTTTTGCGACGTATCAATTGTGCAAATCTTTTCCACTTGGGACAGCAATTTTTTATTTGCAATAACAGCTTCTGCAATCTTGCACTTATTAATTATATCACTTAATGACAGATTTGCATCCTCCAGCAATTTCAATTGTAGGTTTTTATCAAACAGCCCCAGGATCAGTCGTTCTCTCAGCATACGGTCTGTATAAGATTCCTTACACTTTGTGCAACTGTAATCACAGTACTTCATCTGTGTACGAAGTTCAGTTATGTACTCTGTGAAGGATTGGTTCTCCTTTTGAACAATCATATTAAATTTATGTGACTCCATTAGGACATTTTTCTTTGGAAGACAATATTCTTCGAATTTACTAAGGACCATCTTTAGGGAAATTTTCGGTTTTGCTTGTTCGTCTACTTGTTCAATTTCCACTGCATCCTTGAACTCATCATCACTGTCTGGATCAAACGGTACATCGAAAAGAGTATTGTATATCTCTATCCCCTTCTCTCCAATGAACGTAAGAAATAGAGAAATTTTTGTTTTGTCATTCTCGCTTGATTTTCCAGACGCAACAAGATAAATCTTGAATTTTTGTTTCCAAATTGACCACTCTTTGCCAGCGTCATCAAAATTAAGTTGTTCAGGAGCTTTTATTTCCACTTTAGACATCTTGTTGAATATATTTGTTTTAATATAAAAAAGGTTTCACTTCTGACACCATGTACAAGTTAGTAAAATAATACACACTTTAAGCTTTGCAAATTCAGTTTTATATTTCCACTAATCAACTATACACATCCGATCGTAATATTCAACTGACTACCTGTACATGCACTTACATAGAGCGGAAATGACGTCTTACAATTAGGTATCTTAAATGACTGCATTTCGTGCGTAGCAATGAATGTGTTCAGTGAATTTACATTACATACTGAAATCATCTCATATTATAACAGAGTGAAGCTAGAGTCTTCAATGACGCAATAAAATTACTGCGTTCGTCGTTTGCTCCTCCAAAACCGGCATGGAGAATTTATGTCGAACTTTTTGAAGACAAACAAAAACATAATGAGTCGACTGACGAGTTCATCTGCAAGAAACGGTCACTCTTTTCTCAACTGACCGATGAAATTTCGGAAGAAATCATGATAAACATGATATATGGACAAATTCTTTTGAATATAAGAGACAAAGTCCCTAGAAACTCGGTGAAGACTTTCCAAGATCTTTTGAAGGAAGCCCGAGAAGCCGAGATTTTAAATAAAGAGGCCAGACCTCAAAGAAAACCTGACGAAGATTTCAAAAAGAAACGTTGCACTTTCTGCAGGAAACAAGGACATTTAGTTGAACAGTGTTTCAAAAAAGCAAACAACCAGACCGAACACAAAAAGACAACCCTTAATTGTTACGGTTGTGGAGCAGCTGGTTATTGCAGAACAAATTGTCCTACCTGTAGCAACAAAAATGCGAATAGCCCAAAGATGCTAGACTTTAATTTGATTGAGTCAACAATCATTGGAAGAAATGTTCCAACCGTCGACATAAATATAAACGGTCTTAAAGGTGAAGCATACATTGATACGGCAGCTAGAACCAGTGTCGCGGGAGCACGTTTATATCAACAGCTCATTAAGAAAGGATGTACGTTCCAAAAGGTTAATGCAGAAGTTACTTTGGCCGACGGAATCCCGAAAAAGGAAACAGTCTATTCCACGGTGGTGGATATTATCATTGGAAAAAGACTTCGAAAGATACGTTTCATCGCATTACCAAGGGCCAAAGATAATCGAACTCTACTCGGAATCGACTTCCTGGAACAATGCGGACTAGTGTTGAACATCGCTCAGAGAGCTTATCATTTCGTTGATGACCCAGAAACCAGATTTGACTTTAAACTTGCAAAATGCATTGCAACAAAGCACGTGAAGCAAAAGCCAAATTATCACAAAGCGTTAATGGGAGACGATAAGTTGAAGGAAGTCTCTGCATATCTAACTTGGGTGGAAAGTCATGAGAGTTTAAGTCCTATTGGTAACACTCCAAAAAGGAAAAGGGACAATGACTACTCTCCACATGCGATCCAAGCCATTTTTTCGGATGCGATTCCACAAAATATACGAACACCAGAAAAACTCCAAGAAGACCTATTTAGCGAACCAACAAGGAAAAAATCAAATGTTGATGATTGGTTTGTGTTCAACTCGATTGATATCAAATTACGTCCAGAAGAAGGTTGCGCGATAAGTTCACATGAAAAATTTCAACTTGAAAATGTACTCAAAGAACAAAATGTTTTATTTGGAGAAATCACAAACCCTATACCCTTCATTGAACACAAGATCAACACAGGGACACATAAACCAATTTCGAATATGCCCTACAGAATATCACCTGCCAGGAAAATCCAACTTAAAGCCGAAATTGACGATATGTTGCTGAAAGGTATTATTGAAGAAAAGGAATCTCCTTGGGCGTTTCCAGTCGTTATGGTCCCAAAGAGTGATGGTAGCATAAGAGTTTGTGTTGACTACCGAAAGCTTAACGCCATAACAATCCCGGATCGCTATCCACTACCACGAATGGATGACCTTCTTCATGCAGCTAAAAGCACTCCATATATGTCTACACTCGATCTTCGTTCTGGATATTGGCAGATAAAGGTAGCAGAAGAGGACCAACAAAAAACCGCTTTCATAACGCCATTTGGATCTTTCGTTTTCAATCGAATGCCGTTTGGATTGCGAAATGCACCAGCAACATTTCAACGATTGATCGACAAGTTTAGAAACGGCCTACCACAAATTCTGATCCTTGCTTACCTCGATGACATCATTATTTGCTCTGAAAACTTTAAGAATCATTTGGTGGATATTCGAAAAGTTTTTCAACGGTTAATGCAGTTTGGATTTCGTCTTAATCGCGGAAAATGCAAATTTTGCTGCTCCGAAATAAAATATTTGGGTCATATTTTGACGCCAAATGGATTTAAAGTCGATCCTGAAAAGACAAATGCTATTTTAAACCGTCCAAGACCTAAAAATCAAAAACAGGTCCTATCATTTTTACAAACTTGTTCGTGGTACAGAAGGTTCATACCCAATTTTGCGAATGTTTCAAAACCTCTGTCCAATCTTACAAAAAAGAAAGCCATATGGAAATGGGAAAATGAAGAGCAAGACTCTTTTGAAAAGCTGAAAAAGCTTCTGACCACTGCTCCTATACTACAGCAAGTCAAAGAAGGAATTCCATTCACTCTGAAAACCGATGCTAGCAGTTATGCTATCGGTGCTGTTTTGCTCCAGGGGGAGAATGAGATGGAACATCCTGTGGAGTATGCAAGTCGCTTACTCTTACCTGCTGAATGCAACTACTCGACAACCGAACGAGAAGCTCTAGCTGTAGTATGGGCAGTTGAAAAATTCCGAGGATACATAGAAGGTTCTGAGGTAAAAATATTAACCGATCACCAGCCGTTGAAATGGTTGATGACCTTAAAGTCTCCAACCGGTAGACTTGCCAGATGGGCACTTCAACTACAGCCATATAACATTAATATAGGTTACAATCCTGGGAAAAATAACCCCGTTGCAGATACGCTTTCGAGACCACCTTGTCCTGATGAAGACCATACGCAAGAAAGCTGTAATATTTGTTCAGTAGACGTAGACATGCCACGACGAGGATCAAAGGAGTTAAGAGAAGAACAATTAGCCGACCCAGACTTGAAAACAATCATTGATTCATTCGAAAATAACGACGATAATTTACTTCGCTGGACCAATCGTGGATACATGTTAGTAGATGGTGTCTTATATCGTTACTGCTCCGAAGAAGATTCAGAAAATGGTCAATTAGCTGTTCCCAAAACGATGAAAGCAATGGTGTTGAAGAAGTACCATGATGATTCTACAGCTGGACATTATGGCATTGACAAGACATTAGCTCGAATTTCTAGCCGTTACTATTGGCCTGGGATGAGATCTGACGTAGCTAATCATGTCAAAGGTTGCCTTGAGTGTCAAAGATATAAAGCTTCGAACTTAAAACCAGCCGGACTGCTACAGACAACTCCAAGCAGTCAAAGATTCGAGATCATAGCAGTAGATCTTTTTGGACCACTACCTGTAACTGACAGTGGCCAGCAATGGATTTTGATTGTTGAAGACTTATGCAGCCGTTGGGTGGAGTTATTTTCGCTAAAAGAAGGCACTGCAGAAAACTGTGCCCTTACTTTATTGAATGAAGTTTTTCTACGTTACGGTGTTCCACGGCGACTTCATAGCGATAATGGAACACAATTCATATCTGCTCTTATGCAGAAACTTACCTTTTGCTTGGGGATAAAACAATCTTTTACTCCAGTTTATCACCCAGAAGCAAATCCTGTCGAGAGAAAGAATCGTGATCTGAAGACCCAGCTATCGATACTAGTTGGAAACCAACATACATCATGGAATCTCAAACTTCCAGCTATACGATTCGCAATGAACTCAGCAAAATGTGAAAGCACTGGATTTTCACCAGCATTTCTGACCTTTGGACGAGAATTGCGAACTCCTGACGATGTAAATAACGATTTGAAAATGATAATTCAGTCAGAAAATTTTATACCACAAATCACACCGCATTTGCTGAAGATGGCTGATACCTTAAAAGAAGCAAAAGAATTATCTGAAAAGGCACAAGATCGAAACAAAGTGTACGCAGATAAGAAGAGAAGAGTCCACGAAAAATTTAAAATTGGCGATAGAGTTCTTGTCAAAACTCACCCTATTAGCAAAACATCAAAGGGATTTACATCCAAGTTTGCACCGAAGAGAGATGGACCATACATCATTTTTGCAAAGAAGGGATCTAGTAGCTTTACTATTGCCAAAGAAGACGATCCTTCAGTACCATTGGGTACATACCATGCATCGATGATTACATCATTTTCTGGTTGTTCAGATGAACTACCTACCACTCAACCCCTTATACCTTTCAGAAAAAGAGGAAGACCTGCGAAGACCACTAGCCCTAAATCTAAAAGATGGATGACTTCACCTATTCCTACTACTTCAAATGATTCTGCCACATTCTCGAGACGATCCATGAGGCAGAGGGGGAGATTGTAACGCCATGAGTTTATTTTTATTTAAACTATCGTTTTGTTATTATTAAATTGTATTAATTTTGCATTAGTATATAAAATTGTATTCAGCACATTTTTTTTCGTAGTGTTAAGTTCAAAAGTGTCAATAAATTACAAACAAGACACATTTTTTTATATTAAAATAAATTGCAATGTGCTGCTTAGTTTTTGTATAAAAGAGCGATCAAAATGTAAAATCATCGCAGTCTGTCAAATAAAACAAGCTGGTAGCAAACATACTATTGGAGCATCAACTTTTATTTTGTTTGACAAATTGTTTTGCGCCGCCGCCGTAAGTAGACAGGCTGAACAAATTCGTTTGGTCGCCTGGCTCTTCTCCTTTCGCCGTTTACCTCTCGCCGCCGCTAAGTAGTAGACAGGCTGAACAATTTTTTGGTCGCCTGGCTCTACCCGCATCGTCGCCTATCAACAGCAGTAGACAGGTTGAACATTTTTGGTCGCCTGGCTCTGCTCTGCCCCGCTTCGTGCCATCATCATCACCAACACCACACGTACGTGACAAACAACAACACGCACGGACTAGGTACAGTACCGAATATTCCACGCTTTATAAAAAATCCGCAACGAGCACAACAGCAACGCTTCAATTTTTTTTTTTTTTTATAAATTCTGACGTGCCGAAGCAGTAATATACACATCGACCTAAAAGATCTATTGTGCTTGCCCTCAGATGCTTTTTAGGTTAGTAGCGCTTCTACTTTCCTAATGTAGCTGATAATACTTTCAGCCGAAGATTTCCTCAATTCTTCGGGACTTAAAAATTCCCCGAAGAAAGATTCTCTTCTCATACCGTAAAGGGCCGGGCATGCACATATGATATGCTCGGCTGTTTCGTCTTCTTCTAGACATAGTCTGCACTCCGGTGAGTCGACTAGACGCATTTTGTTTAGGTGATATCGCAGACCGTGATGACCAGTTAGGTAGCCTACTAAGTTTTTGATATCGTGCCTGCGCAGATTTAGTATCTTGTTGGCATCTGATTTGAAGGGCTGAATAGCTCTTTTGGCCTGTCTTAGGCCTGGGATGTTTCCCCAGTATGAAACACATCTGTTTTGTTCCCAGTTTTTTATAACTAGATTTATGGCTGATTTGGGGATTGCACAGAAGGGTTCAGGTCCAATGAAGGGGGTTTCGGAACCTTTTCTGGCTAGTTCATCAGCTTTTTCGTTACCTTCAACTCCCTTATGTCCGGGGACCCACCATAGTTTGGTTTTGTTCCTGGAACTGAGTGTTTGGAGGGAGTTGAAGCAGTGTAGTACTGATTTGGAGTCAATGATGTGTGAGCTAAGGGCTTTTATAGCTGCTTGACTGTCCGTGAATATATGGATGTTTGCGCCTTTAATACCGGAGTTGTGTATTAGGTTTGCGCATTCTTTTATGGCATGGAGCTCAGCTTGAAATACACTAGGGTTTTTTCCCATAGGTATTGAGATGTTTTTATTTGGTCCATGTATGCCAGCTCCTACCCCTGAGTCCATTTTAGAACCATCCGTATACCACTTTAGGCCGTTTAGGCAGTTTGGAGGGTTATTGCTACACCATGCTTCTCTGGTTGTGATCTCCCTTGAGAAACTTTTGTCGAAGCATAGTGTCTTTGGTAAGCGGTCTGTAACCGCACAGATCATGTCAAGTTCTGGAAGTTCGGATAGAAGTTCAATTAGTTTTAGATGTTCACTAATGTTTAATTCTTCCGCTTGTGTCAAACTTGCTGAGCTGCGAATTGCCACTTTTTCTATATAAATGTGGAGAGGTGTTAGTCCTATTAAGGCTTCCATAGCCGCCGTGGGACAGGTACGCATAGCTCCGGTAATGCCCAGACAGGCAAGCCGTTGTACCTTGTTTAATTTATTTATGGTTGTTTTTTTTGGGTGACTTTGTTCCACCATACTATGTTATAATGGGCCTGACCATGATCGTGTAGATCCAGTGTGTGGTCTTTGGAGAGATTCCCCAGGTTTTACCATACATGCTTCGGCAAGCCCAGAAAGCTTTGGTTGCTTTTTGAATTTTGTTGTTGATGTGGGAGTTCCAGCTTAGTTTTTTATCGAGGATCACTCCAAGATATTTTACTTCATTGGAATACTCAATGTATGTACCATTGATTGAAATTTGGGTAAGATTTAATTTCCTCCTTTTCGTAAAAGGGACGATGATAGCCTTGCTGGGGTTTATAGAGAGACTTTCTTTATTACACCAGTCTATGACTATCTTAAGGGCGTTTTGCAAACGTGTTGTAACTTCGTTTGGTTCTTTGCCCTTTATTATGATGACTAGGTCATCGGCGTATCCAATTATATTGAAACCTTCATTACTTAGGTCTTGAAGTAGGTTATCGATAACCAGAGACCATAGTAGGGGTGAGAGTACTCCTCCCTGAGGGCAGCCTTTAACGGCTGTTACTGATACTGAGGTCTGTGCTGATGAAGCAGTTATTTTCCGACTTTCAAGCATCGCTTTGATCCATTTGATGGTGGGATGATCTATTCTTCTATGAGTCAAAGCATTTGATATGGAGTCATATCCAGTGTTGTCAAAAGCGCCCTCTATGTCTAGGAAGGCACATAAAGCTACTTCTTTGTTTTCGTATGCACTTTTTATTTGTGATGTTAAACTTAGAAGTGCTCCTTCCGTGGATTTACCTTTTTGATAGGCGAATTGACATGGGTGCAGAGGAGTGCTTTCATTTAAGCATTCTCTTATGTGTACGTCTAGTATTCTTTCCATTGTTTTCAGGAAAAACGATGTTAAGCTTATTGGACGGTATGATTTAGGTAGTTCTATTGGTTTGCCTGGTTTGGGGATAAATACCACGTTTACCTCCCTCCAGGTTTGTGGTATGTAGCCCCAATTGAAACTAAACCTAAATAAGGCTACCATAGTGGGTAGGAAAAAGTCCAAGATGGAGGAAAAAAAAGGTCCATTACTTTTGGCTTTGTGAAGCATAGTTAGAAGGATCAGATATAGGTCAAGTATGCGCCAAATATTTTGCCATCCGAAGGGAATACCATTATGCAGCTCTCGCTTCTATGAGGAGCAAAAAAAAATTGACAAAAAACTGAAACAGTCGTTTTTCACAAGCCATCCTTGAGACGTCGAAACGTCAAAACGTTATCGCCAAACGGTAATCACTTTACTACGGAATGAGGGCACAGTACATTTCTCTAAATGTCGAGTTCTTAACGTTTCATTTTCTCTTGCGAATTCCATATCAGCTTTGTGTCGAATGTCATTCCCAATGCGTTCATTGAACCCACTGCTAAAATAGCGGTGTCATCGGCGAACGTGGCAAGGGTTGCGCCATCTACTTTCAGTATCTCACAATTATTTATCCGAACCGGTAGAGAAGCTGCCCAAGACCACTTCCTTGCGGTACGCCTGCCGATCTTTCTTTAAACTCCGAGTATTCGTATCCATGTCTAACACGTTAGAGTCTATCCCCGAGTTGTGATTCTAGGATATTGTACGCCTACTGGGACCACTTTTCGAAATTAGCATTTCAAGCTTGAGAGACGTCCATACGATGGAGCAGACTATATTTTTTTTTCGAGTGCTTTCTTTTTCAAATTTGTAATTCTGAGCACCTGGTCAATCTTCAAATGCTTACTTCTGAACCCAAAACTTGTGTAAGGGATAACATTATCGTCTTCTATCTGTAGGTGCAGTGGCCTGGTGGTTACTGCGTTAGATTACTAAGTGCCGACCGCAGGGTTGCGTAAAAGTAAAACTTTTTGGTTTTTATACATTTTACCGTAAAAAAGTGTATAAAATGGGACAAAAGTTTATAAAACAAACAGATACCAGGAAACAAGGTATCTAACCAAAACCAATACGTGTTCGCTCATGTTTGATTCAGTTGTTTCAATTTCCTCTTTGAATATCCTGAAGTTATCATCATCAGCACAGCAAAACAGTCAGGGATGCAGTACGGGAAATTGTCTTGTGTTGAACTATTTGATTTGTATTCGTTTTAGACCCCATATACAAACTCATCAAAGAAGATGAAAACCTTATTTCTATACTGAGCTTAAAGGCCGTGGATTCAATATTTGCTTACGACAACAAAGCAGGAATTTTTTCCTTATACAGTGTAAAACTCGAGGTCGTCGACTACAAAGTAGCCACAAATGGAACACCACATGGAACTTGCGGAATAGGCCCAAAAGCTCTAGAGCATACCATAAGCATTCTTCGGCACAATTGGAAAGGGTGTTTTCCAATTGGTCTATGATCCATAGTGATTTTAGAAATCGTTTGGATTTCAACAAGTCCAAAAGGTGACTTAAAATTTACTACTTACTTACTTAAGTGGCGCTACATGGGATGAAGCTGGGATGAACCTGGGCCTCAACAAACATGCCTCTCCAATCAGCCGGGTCATTAGCGAACTGCCTCCAGTTGCGCACTGCAAGTTGGTTGCGTTCGACGTCTGGCTGGGAGTCGAAGACTCTATGAGCCGGAGTATTGGTGTCCATTCGTTCTACATGTCCTAGCTATCTTAAACGTCCAATGCCCGTCAACGCAAACGGGACCGACAATTTTTCGTACAATTTTTCTCTCGAATCGACCAAGGATTTCTTTTGATACGGTCCATGCTTTAGCGCCGTAGAGTAGGATGGGATGATCAGGGTCTTATATAGGATCTCCTTAGTAGTTCGAGTGAGGGCTTTACTACTAATTGCCTTCTTAGCCCGAAGAAACAGCGATTGGCAAGAGTAATTGTTCGTTTAATTTCTGACGAGATGTTGTTGTCAGAGTTAATAGTGGAGCCGAGGTAGACAAAGTCCCGTACTACCTCAAAGTTATATCTGTCAATGGTGACGTTCTGTCCAATTCGTCGATGTTGTGTGTCCGTTTGTGTTGACAGCGTATACTTACCCTGTTAAACCCATTTTTGCCGCTTCCTTCTCTATACTAGCAAAGGTGGCTATGACATCACGTTGAGTGCTACCAATGATGTCAATATCGTCGGCGTTATGCTAGTAGTTGCACCGATTTTTGGAAAATTGTGCCTCTGGTGTTGGCTCTGTAGTTTTGCACAATCCTTTCAAGAATCAAATTGAAGAAGTCACATGACAGCGCATCGCCTTGCCTAAATCCTTTTTTGGTATCGAATGTGTCGGTGAGGTCGTTTCCGACCCTGATGGTGCAGCGATAATTCTCCATCGTCATCCTACACAATCGGACGAGTTTGGGCGGTATACCAAAACTAGACATGGCTCTGTATAGTTCGTCTCTATAAATGCTGTCGTATGCGGCTTTGAAATCGATAAATAGGTGGTGGGTATCGATTTGAACTTCTTGGTTTTTTTCCAGGATCTGCCGAAGTGTGAAAATTTGATCGATTATGGACTTTCCTGGCCTAAAACCACACTGATAAAGGCCGATCAGGTTGTTGGTAAACGGTTTCAAGCGTTCACATATTACGGCAGATAGGATCTTGTAAGCGATGTTGAGTAGACTTATGCCTCTGTAGTTGGCGCAGTTCAGAGGGTCTCATTTTTTGTGGATCGGGCAAACGATGCTGAGGTTCCATTCTTCTGGCATGCTTTCAACCGACCAGATTTGGCTTATAAGTTGGTGGATGTTGCTTACCATGTCATCTCCGCCAGCTTTATAAAGCTCAGCGGGAAGACCGTCATTTCCGGCGGCCTTATTAAGCTTGAGTTTAGATATAGCTATCCTCACTTCACTTAGGTCGGGTGGTTGGCAGTTTTCGCTGTCGTTGCCAATATTAAATGGTTCGTTCTGCCTGACAGCGGAATGTTGTTCGTCATCGCCGTTTAACAGTCTGCAGAAGTGGTTCTTCCATATCCTCAGCATCGACTGTGTCTCAACTACGATATTTCCTTGTTCATCTCGACAGGATTCTGTTCAAGCCTTGTATCCTTGGCTTTGACACTTTACACTTTGGTAAAACTTGCGAACATCGTTCCTGGAGTGGCACCTCTCTATATCCTCGATCGCGCGCTTTTCTTGCTCTTTTTTGATCTTCTGAAATGCCGATGTTCCTCCCTTCTTCTTTGCCTATAGAGCTCAATGGCAGCTCTCGTCTTCACCTGCAGCTTAGCCTTGTAGGCCTCGTTCTTGGCTGCGAGCATCTGTCGGGATTCCTCATCAAACCAGGGGTTTCTTGCTGGGGCCACGAGAAACCTCGAGCATCAGTTGCGGCTGATCTAATGGCTTGTTGGCATCGTTGCCATTGTTCTTCGACATAAGATGCTGGTGGTGTAGTTTGAATCGAGAGGTTAAGGGATACGCGTTGCGCGAAGGTCTTGGCGGTCTCTGGCGATTGCAGTCTTTTGACATTAAATTTTTTTACAGTATTTCTGGTTTTTTTGTGGCGTTTTGGTAGTGGTCCGAGTCGATGTTAGCCTCTCGGAATACTGGATGCGTGTCTCTTGTCTGTTGCATTGGCGATCAATTTGACTGGACGTTCGTTGATCTGTAGACCGCAATGTCCCCTTATGGATATCGGGGTGAGGAAACCGTGTGCTGGCTATGGGGGCATTTCGTGCGGTAGCGAAGTCAATTAGCCTAAGTCCGTTACCAGACGTGTTGTCGTGTAGGCTATATTTTCCGACAGTACTGCTAAAGATATCTTCTCTTCCTACCTTTGCTTTAAAATCTCCCAGCACGATTTTAACATCGTACTTTGGAAGTCGCTCATAGGTTTTGTCAAGGAGCTCGTAGAAGCAATCCTTAGTTGCATCATCTTTTTTCCCCGTCGGTGCATGAGCGCATATAAGGCTCATGTTGGCGAATTTGGCCTTTATGCGGATTGTAACAATGCGTTCGCTTATGTCTTGGAAACATAAGACTTCTTGCCTAAGTCTGGCACTTATAACAAATCCGCATCCGAATATTCGCTGTTTCTGCTCACTATAACACGGTCGATAGTAGATGTCACAGTTTTTCATCCTCTTTTTGCCCGGCCCATCCCATCGTATTTCCTGGATGGCAGTAATATCTGCTTTGTTGCAGTTTAGGACTTCCGCTACATGTTCGCCTGCACCTCTCCTGTTTAATGTTCTCACATTCCAGGTGCAGATACGAACGTCGTTGTCCTTTTTTCGTTTAGCAGGGTCGTCAACAGTAATATCAGTCCTTTCCTAGGCTATTAGTTGCTTCGAAACAATGGTTTTTTCATGGGTGGGTAGTTAACCCAAAGCACAACCCCCAACCTGGAGGGTCAGTTCCAATTCCCACTACGGGATTGAGCGCTGCCGTTGACCTTTCGGTTCATCCGCCACCATCTCTGTTTAAGGGGCCTGACTTACCCTTGAAATTCCTTGTTATGTCCGAATATGTCCAAGCAGCTTAACTAGGTTCGCCTGGGACAGCAGACCGGGTATTCATTCCGCGCCATTTTTACTGCACAAAAACTCATTATTGTGCAGAGGAAAAAGAGTGGGTGAGACAATTGATCCTTGAGGTACCCCAGAGTTTATAGAGAATATACGCCATCCACCACTAATTGCAAAGATCATGTCCAGCCGCAATTTGAGGAAGTCAGTATGGTCAATTTGGTAAATTTGTGTAACAAAGGCCTGCGCTGAATTCGATCGAAAGCCTTGCAACAACTATCCAGGGCAACAGCTCTCGATTCTCAATGATTTTTCAGAGATTTTGATTGTTGAAAAGAAAGGAATGGATTAATGCGCGATGGGCAGGTATCCAGTTGAGATTTGTTTTCTGAACCCATATTGTTTATCGCCTATTAATACATTCCAATAAATCTGAAATCCGGAACGCGGCCATCATTTCAACAATCTCGATGGTAATTGTATTTTCCATTACCGTTGAAAGTATGAATAGTAAGGCAAAGCAATGTGTCTGTTGTTTTCAGGCAGGAATCCGTTGGATTCGAGCTATTTCCCAGTAACTGGGAAAGCCTGTTGATCATATGACATAAAAAAATTGGCTGCAGCTCCAAACACTTCTCGAATATAAAACTCTTGCTTTCAAATGGCATCGTTTGGAGCGATGAACTTGTGAGATATTGTCATTTCATGTCCAAAGACAAGTTTATCATTAGATTGGTCTATTTCTCACAGCCAGGAAAACGTCAGCCAGGTTCGGCAAGTTACTTTTATAAAAGCCAAACTAACGGGTACAGACAGATGCTTATTATAGATTCCACCAGAGCGCGCAGACAAACATTTGGAGTAGGCTTGGCCAAACAGAGAAATATTTGAAAAAATGATTTTCATTTGTGATTGGATCACAACGACGTTTTTGTCTTGATTAGTACCTGAAAGCTACAACCAAGTTTTCCAGTTACAGGATCAAACATACAGCTGTCCATATAAAAGATGCAAGCGAAACACATCTCCCACTCTTTTTAGACTTTAATGCTCAACAACTCTCGTCTTCGCTTGCACTACATCGGTAGCTGGTTTTCTAAAGCCTTGTTGACAAACGCATTCTTACTTACCTTGACTGAAATAATGAAGCAGGTCCAAGTCTATGCTAGGAATATTCAGAGATTCAAAATATGGATGGTGGCATGCATTTCGTCCATCACGATGTCTTCAATTTGATTGATCGTTTGTTGGTAACAAGATTGCCATCTCCCCATTCAAATATTTTGGTGAAGAAACTATCAGCTCCATATGCCCCATATACAGAAAAGGCGATTCTATGTCTTGCAAGAACCATTGAGGCATATCCCTGCTTAATGTCGCATACAATATCCTATCCAACGTACTGTGTAAACGTCTAAAACCATTCTGCAACACACTAATCGGCACGTACCAGTGTGGCTTCCGGCCCGGCAGATCGACTATAGGACAAATTTTCACACTGAGGCAAACTCTGGATAAGACCACCTATTCATCGACTTCAAAGCCGCGTACGATAGGATATATTGTCAGGTGCTCTATATGGCGATGATCGAATTCGGAATCTCGGCAAAACTGATTCAGATGTGTCGCGTGATTCTGGAAAACACGCGCTGCAACGTGCAGTTTATAAGTAGCTTCTCCGAACTAGTCGCTATCATGCGACTTCTTAATTCTCGTACAGATAGCAGATAGTGCGCAGGGCAGGCGTCAACACGGAAGGCACTATTTTCAACACGTCCGTCCAGCTGCTGGGCTATGCGGACGATATTGATATTATCGGTCGGTCCCAGCGTGCTGTGATAGAACCGTTCAATACGATTGAAGAACAGGCGAATTCGTTGGCCTTAAACTAAATGAGGACAAGACTAAGTACATGCTATCAACAAACAAACAACATCTATCCACCGCCTAGGACAAGACGTCTCTATTGACAGCAACAATTTCGAGGTAGTTAAAGAGTTCACCTACCTCGGAGTAAACATAGACTCCACGAATGACACCCTAGTGGAGTGGAGATCCGGCGAAGAATTACCCTAGGAAACCGTTGCTACTTCGGTTTGACAAAACAACTGAGTTCAAAACTCATAACTCGAAGGACGAAATGTGTGCTCTACAAAACCCTTATCCTGCCAGTTCTGCTTTATGGACGATAAACAAGAGGGAGAGCTGATACTGGGCTCGAAAGAAAAATAATTCGGGGTCCTGTGCGCGTGGCAAGCGAATGGAGGAGAAGATACAACCGCAAACTCTATGAAATGTACGAGCGAATTGACAATGCTCCAGCTAAGAGCATTTTCGAATCTCAGCCCCCAGGTTCGAGAAGGCAAGGAAGACCGAACCTCCGTTTCAAAGACCAAGCCATCGCGGCTGGCAGAGCGCTTGGTCTAGACTGGACAACTGGAATCAGCGCGCCGGGATACTAGAGGATGGAAAGCTAAGTAGGTGAAAAAAGCGTTTGTAGTATTTCCTAGATGTTTGTTGTCTGATCCTCTTCTAGTTGTTAAACATAAAGGGCCACGATGGTCAATAACCATATTTCGTTAAGCATGAGAGAGACTGCAAAATCCCAAATCTAATGGACCAGACCCTTGTTTTGTCCCCTCAGAACACAAATCCGAACGTCTTGACAGAGCATTTAAAGATTTTTCTGTTCAACACTCGTAACTATAAGTTTAGCAAATCACATCCGGTTGGATGAGATGTAAAAAAAAAGCCCAACTGACGTGTAGTCAGTTACAAGACTAAGCTTCACCATCTTGTCGATACAACACCTTGCCACTTCAGCTCCAACAAGTCTGCCAAAAATGCTGTTTCTAGCTATTAAAATGAATCCAAGCCATCCCTCAAGAAGAACCAACTGTGGAACTCTTACTAGCGTCCCGCAAACAGGAAGAAACCCGTTTCTCAAAGCCATAGGATATACAAGTGTTTTATATTTCTATAAATTTAAAGCGAACGATGAACGTGCGTCCAACTATCTTATAGCTCCGCACATCATCCCAAAACAAATGAAAACAAAAATTCTTAACTCTACTTCATCGACATCATGCTGGTGTTCCTCATGTTGGCCAGCGTATTGATCTTCGAAATTGTTTTCATCGTCTCTAGATCCTTGATGAATGATGCCAAAACGTCCTGTGTCTCCTCCATTTTAGCGGATTTCAAATCAGGAAGGTTGTCCATTGATTCCAGGTCTAGAAAATCAAAAATTAAAATCCAACCTCAATGCTAACCTACTTGTATGCCCGCTTACCTTTGACTTGAGCCTCAATATCATCCAACCGATTCATGACCAAACCCTGCTGCACCTTGATGTGCTCCAGCAAGCGATGCTGACATTCGACCGGGTCGATTGGCGCCTCTGGCTGTGGGATATGCGGTTCGGTTTTCCCTTCTTTCGATGTTTCCACTTTGCTGTCGTCTTTCATCTCGACGTCTTCAGACTTGATGCCAGTTTCAGCTTTGATTGCTTCGTTGGGCAACGGATCCCAAGGCTTCTCCCATAGGTACATCTTCGGGTGGTCCTTATTCCCCGCAATGTTGATTTTCACTTGTAGGCTATGAATGAAGCGCTTGAGTTCGACGAGATTGCCCGACAGGGTGTGGCTTTTTTTAAGAACTTCAAAGCGCTCTGGGTGCATGGGATTCTCTTCGTGGTAGTTGGCCGACGGCAGCTTTCCTTCGTACATCCAGTCCTGGTAGTGGATGTATTTGCGGGAGTCTCGGCCACGTTGCGGATTCCGGCAGATGTAGCAGACGTACTTGTCGGGGACATCGCTTTCTTTGTCGATGCCATTGCAGCTGCCATGTTGCCAGCATAGACAGAGTTCGCATTGTACCATGAGGCCGTCTTCCTCGCCGTACGAGCAGAGACAGTTGATGATCTCCTCTTGCTTCATGCGAACGATTTTGATGAGTTCACCGTTCTCCTTGATGTACTTTGGCGATTCAACAGGATCTGGCAAGCTGCTGGTGGTGGTGGTTACGCTGCCATCGGCGGTGTTTGTCGAGTCACTTGGTATTGGTGGAAGGAGTTTGGGTTTCTTGGCCGCCACGGCGGGCTTGTCGGGTGTGGTATTGAAAGAATGACGAGTGTCCTCAAAGTCGCTTACGCCGAAGGGGGTATCAAACGTGGTAGGAAGTACCGCGGCTGGGGTAGCTGGTGCAGGGGTAGCAGTGAGATATTTCTTGGTGGTCCTTTGACGGTTACTCTTTCTTGCGCCTGGGTTTAGAGCTTTCTTAATCAGCGACAACTTCGGTTTCTTTGGCACTGGAGGAGCAACTGGGGTTTCTGGAACTGGCTCGGGTTCTGCTTCAGGAGCGGTTATTGGGATGGGTGTGGGCTCCTCTTTAACTGGTTCCTCTTTAATCACCAGCTCTGGGTCCTTCGTTTCGGTATTTGTAGGAACCAACGTGGTGTCTGATCCAACTAGCGATGTCTCCAAAGTGGCGTTTTCTTTAGAAGAACCAAAATCAGCTGGATCATCAGCAGCCATGAGAACCGATGATAGCGATACGTTATCATCGGGCGCAGTGGTATGTTTGGGTGAAGTTATAGTCGCGCCAGCTGTTGTCGTTGTGGCGCTCAATTTGCGATGCGAACGCGAATGCTGCAGGTCTTGCTGATGCATTTTGGCGAAGAACTGCTGATTGGGGATTTGGTTCTTAGGTTGTGGCTCTCCCTCGGGATGACCAAGAGTACGCTTTAGGGCGAGATCTTGCATATTAGGGCATGCGCCAAGGAGCCTGTAAGAAGAGATTATAATTGTAGAAGCGACTAGATGTAGAAATGTCGATTAGCTTACTTGATCAGGTCTTGGTGATAGTGTTTCACGTGAATCTGCAAGTGATTCTCTTTGCGGAAGTTCTTGAAGCATCCCTCCTGTGGACAACGGAACAGGTTGTCAATAATCTCAACCTTCAGGCCCCCGATATAAGCTACAGAAATCAGAGAATTATTAGCGAGGTCTACTTTATGGTCAATCCAACTCTTACCATATCCATCCTCTATTGGCGGTTTTACCATGGGAGATGGTGGAACCTCAAGCAGCACCTCCATCATCTTAGACTCCTTTGCTTCCTTAGCTTTGACGGTTGGCTCCTTTACTTTCGGGGGTGGTGGTGTCATCAACTCCATTGGTGGGATTGGTGTGGCTACCGGAGTTTCAGTGAAAGTTGTTGTCGCCAGTGTACTGGCCACTGTTGTGCTAGCTGGTGAGCTTGTTATTGTGCTCATCGGTGGCTTAGGCGGTGGCTTATAGTCCGAAGTGTAGACATAAGCATTGATATCCTTTGCACGTCGTCTATGAATGCTAAAGTCATAGATATCTGGATTGTACACCTGTCCAGAGTCTTCGAGAGCCTGTTTAAGATCGGCCTTAGAGCGGAAACGCTTTCCCGAAGGATTCACAAGTATAACGTCCCATTTGCCAAGCACATTGGATCGCTGATACATATGTTTGACCCAACCTTGTGGTAAGCGCCAGTCCTCAACAATGACAGTGGGCTTCTTATGTTCGCCGATGAGAAGAAAACCTTCCTGACCAATTGGCTGATCATTGACCCAGTGACATGTCCATTCTCCATCTTTCGGGACTTTCGGAAGATTCAACGAGGGCAAATCCAGAGAATCCATTGATAGTAGAGGCCAGTCCTTGCGTTGTTGCTTGGGCGATCGCTTTGTCGTTTTCGGAGTGGTCTCGGCTGCTGCGACAGGCGATTCCGTAACTACAGCTGCAGCGACTTCAGAAGATCTTTTGGGCGATGCTTTTGGAGATTTCCCCTTAACAACTTGAGTAGGTGACAACAACTTTTCAGGCAGAACCTTGACTTTGGTCATATGCGATGCACGCACTGTCTTTACGAAGCCATCTTCAAACAAAACCTCATACAAGTCATCGCCTAGGACTTTTTGCACAAACGCTGGGAACTTTCTCGACCCAGACCAACGAGCCAAGCACTTTTCATCGGCCAAGAATACTGGCGGCTGTTTGGCGGTGGCTTTCTGCCTTAATCTCGGGCTATTCATTGGAATCCACTCCTCCGATTCGGCCCTTTTTGATTTGCCGAACTTTTCGAATTTAATGAGAACTTCTCGGTCATCGTTGTCCACTTCGACAATCTTCCCTGAGTGCCATTGTCCGTTGATCTCTTGAACGTCTAAACGCACCCCCGGACTGAAGGTAATCTGTGTGTCTGACTTGACAGGGACACCACTCTGCGACTGTGGGCTTCCCAATGATGACTCCTCCGATCGTGACAACTTTCTCTTTTCTTCCTTGGGCACAATTCCAGCAGCCCGATTTAGCTCTGCCGTCGCCGCTATAATCTGAGCAATTGTCGCTTCGATGGTCGACGCAGTGGCTACTTCATCAGCGTTCTGACTGTTCACCCTGCTTACTGGTTCCGATGCAACACTACTCGTACTCGAATCAGTTTTTCCCCATGGAAATACTGATGGGGTGGAGCCACTCTTTAGAAGATATTTACCATTTTTCATGGGTTGAAAGTCTGCACGACGAAAATGTCGCGAACAGACCAAAATATTTTTTGTTATGTTTTTGTCAGCGGGTAGGTGACAATTTTCGATCCATACTTCTCGGGTCTTAGAATCGAAGGGAAACGAGTGAAAGGTGACTCCCTTGTGCTCAGCGGCAGATGATTTTGATTCGCAGCCTTCTATTACACAGCGGCGAACCATTTCTAAAGGAAATCGGGATTTTGTTTGTTCACTTGGGAGGAATGTTGTGAAATTGATTCGAGGTTAGTTTTTTTTTAATTTCTGTTTGGTGGGAGTAAATATCTATTTATTCACTTCATCGAATTGATAAATCACTTTACTAATGTATTTTTAATATTTTAAAACTAAGAAAGCGCGGTAATTCGAGATATTAAAATTATTATTTAGAGAAAAACAATTGCGACACAAATTACACCAAGCCATAACTTTTTTGAGAACTGTTTTATCGACGGGTGGAAGTGTCAAACGTGTTGCTGAATGGTTTTCTTATCAAGAAGCTTATGAAGAAGAGGGCGATAATAATGATGGTTAGTGGTAGTTTTATGTTGTTAAATTTTTTAAATTCTTGGAAATAGCTAAATTATAAGTTTTTTTTTGTAACGTGCATTAAAATGGCCTTGCAACTAGGGCATATGTTTTTAATTTTTTTTTTCCAGGAAATATTAATAAATTTTAGGAGTTCAAAACATAAATCATACTCAAAATAAATAAAAAAAATGTTTCACAACAAACAGGATTATCCAGTCACAACTTACCAGATAGGTATAAAGAAGATAATGGCGTCGTCTGAATAAGTTTTGTTAGCGGAAATCTCGAAATCTGTTATGAATGAACGACTATTTCTTATTTCCTTATGATAAAACAACGACGACAACTTGAAGTAACAATATGTTCGGCACTAGAAGATTCAGTTACTCCCAAATTTGCGTGAAACAATAGGTCTGTTCCTCTTCCTTTTCAACAAAAATTAGTAATTTTTTGGATTCCGACCGCAGATCGGACTGTAAGACAAAACTCGTCTTTAGCTAGGCCAAGGAAAAGCTTCAATATTTCCCCAGCTTCTCCGAGGACATTGCGTTCAAAAGGCAAAAGTCGGTGGAAGACATCACGAGGAGGAGTGCCAACAAGAAAAAAAAACCCAATCCTCCGCTTTTCAGAACACCTGGTAGAATAGTTTAGTCAGATATTGAAAGAACATCTGGAATTCGCGGTAATTAACGGCAGTGACCCAGATGGTTAATGACATCTGTAAACAGTTCCAATGATGGAACTCTAACAGATTTAAATTCACCATTCCAAAGCGGCTTTCGACGCCCTTCGTCTCCGACAGGAAAACAGGAGGAAGATATAGTTCTGTTCCAAGAACCCTGAATTATCAACAATCTAGTGTGCGGACTCACTATAAACTCCAGACAATAAACCGCTCTTCGTAAGAAACGAAGGTAAACTTAGATCTTGCATTCTTAATAAGAGCTCCTTAAATATTATTATATTTTCTAATTACAGCAATCAGGGGGGTCATTCCTTAACTTTGACAACGATTATCACTCAGATGGTAGTCGAGACCTCATAAGCAATCGCTAAATAATCACCGTCAAACGATAATCACTTTACGGAATGAGGGCCCAGGATTCTGTCGAAGCCAACATTGAAACAATGACAGCAACTATTGGCTGGTCTCGGCATACTTGGCTCACGACCATCTGGGACCAAAACCTCAGGGAGACTTAAGGAACCTGATTGCTGCAGCAGAGAGATGCAAAACTGACGCACATCATACTATTTGGGGCAGCTCCAATATTAACGACCGAGGTGAGTTTCTCTTTGATTATAAAGGCTGTCCCATAATTTACGCAAAATTTTAATTTTTCACCATTACGTACATTAAATAATACTGCCATGGAAAAAAAGATAACAATGGGACAGCTGACTGTTCGGGGTTAGTAAAAATGGAGCGCTATATGAAAGAGCAACGCATTTTTCATTAAGCGATATTTTAATACAATAGGTTTGTTAGCTACAGTCCACAATTTTCGTACAAAATTTGGCTGTCATAGTGATTTAAAACCATCAACTGTGAAGAGAATAATTAAATAATTCAGGAAGACTGGATCAATTAATGATCTAAGACACTCTGGGTGTCCTGTTCCTGTCACAAATCGTTCAACAGAAAACATCAAAGCAGTTCGCGAGAGTATTTCTGATACGGCACCTTATAGCTAAGAATTGGGCATTTCTACAGCGAATTCTCACGTAAGACTTGAAACTTCATGCTTACAAAGTTCAATTGTCTAATGAACTGAAGACTACTGACCATGCAGTGCGAAGAGAGTTCGTTGAATGGATTTTGTAACAACAATAAGTGGATGTTGGTTTTTCGAACAAAATCATCTTCTTGATGAAGCTCATTTTCATTTTGATGGCTTCGTAAATCGTCAAAATTGTCGAATTTGAGGTTCAGAAAATCCATGAATAATTGTTGAGAAACAAATTCATCCACAACGCATTATTGTTTGGTGCGGAATTTGGGCTGGGGGGATTATCGTGCCATTCTTCTTCGAAAATGCGGCTGGTCAGGCAGTAACAGTTATTGGCGTTCGTTATCGTGACATGATAACGCAGTTTTTAGTGCCCAAATCACAAGATATGGATGTGACTAGTGTGTAGTTTCAACAAGGTGCCACATGCCATACAGATCTTACTTATTAACGCCATTGGAATTCTTTCTTTGGGTTTTTTTTTTAAGTCAAAGGTCTATGCAAACAAGCCCACGACCACCAACACCAACGCCTTGAAAGAGGAAATTGTGGGGTGTACTAATCGTACACAGCTACATTTATACGAAACGGTCACAGAAAATTTCAAACAAGAGTACGTATTTGCCAGCAAGCTTTGATTCTCCATGTGCAAACCATTATTTAAACCTTTGTGGAGTTCACTCTTTAGGAAGCACTCCCTCAAGTAGTACCCATACAACGTTTTTTGGGACAGTGGAAATACTTTACACATTTTTCTCAACATCTACGTATCATTGGGATATTCTCATAAAAAAATGTAGGTGTGTCAGTCATTTCGTGAAGATAGAGTCAACTCTTGAACTCATGCAACATACAACATTTCAAACTACTAAGGGATGGCCCATATAGTGGTTTCTTTTTAAATAGTATCTTATTTTGACACTGACAGCTGTTTCCAGCTCAACAACGTTGGAAAATATTGAAAACTTCTTACCAAAGTGAGTTCTGTGTAGCCCAAGCAGTGCGCTATTTGAAAAGAAGTTTTGGCCAAAACTTGGTCCCCATCGTAGTACGGTGCGCACAGACGAGAATGGGGTTGCTTTAGCCATCGATTTCAACATTTAACACCCTTGCCTGAGGAGAATTCTGCACAAAGATTTCGAATTATTCGCTTACAAGGTCTAATTGACTCAGCAATTAAAGAGCAGCTTGAATTGGACAACGATTTTGGGCTAAATATCATATTTTCTGACCAGGTGTATTTTTTATCTCGGCGGCTACGTCAACAAATTGCCGCATCTGGGGCTCGGCGTTATTGTCTAGAAGCCGATGCATCCACAGAGAGTAACAGTTTGTTTCGGATTGTGGAGTGGTGGCATCATGGGACCATTTTTCTTCGAAAATAATGTTGAGGATGGCGCGCCATGTCACACAGTCCATGCCACAATCTATCTTTTGCGCACCAAATTTCCAAATCAGGTGATCAGCTGCCCTGACGCTGTCAATTGGCCGCCTTTGATCTGCGAATTGACAGCTTTGGGTTGTTTTTTGTGGGGAACCGTGAATGGTCGATGTTATGCCAACAATCCGGAAATGATTCAAGCACATAAGGCCAATATCATCTAAGCAATCCGTTGCTATAGCCCGAGACCATAAACAAGGTCTTGAAAAATTGCAGTAACAGAAAGCGCTACTGCAAAGCCAATCGAATTCCTTCCACCGGAACAATAGACTTGGATTTGTAGTCAATAGCATGTGGGTTGATATAGCTCTTTAAAACCAAAATATTTGTTTAACTTGTTTCCTGGTAGTTTTCCTTATTGATTTTGAATGCTATCCATTAGTCGTCCAATCTTCAATTAACCATAGTAGTAGTGTTTTGTGTAAATAAAAAAAATATTTTTTTGTTTCGTTTTTATTTTTATTTCGAATTTATAAATTATTTTGTATTTATAAAAAAAACATGACAATAACGTTACGATAAATTAAACTAATGCAATGAAAAAAGAAAAGGAAGATGTCCCTTAGACATGCCTTCCTTTTCAAAAAATGCTTTGTAATTTTTTGTTTCTTTTATTATTAAATTAAATGGTAGTCGGTATTTGATATATGGTTCTACTTTCATTTAGAAACTGCGAACATTCGATTTACACTAAATAGATCATTCTCTTTGAAAAAAAAAATGTACAGCGATAGTTGAAGAAGAAAATTAGCAATGAAAGGAAAATACAACTAAAATTCGCTTAAACAAATTACATCATTTTTGGTATGCTCTCAACATATTTCTCTCTCTCTGATTTAAAAAAAAATATCCTAGCTAACTTCGTTCGTCTCTAAGTTTCGTTTAACCATAGAATAGCACCTGACATTTAAACACGAAGATTTGGGTTTGTGTAACGAACATACTTCAACAAAGCATCGTTCTCCTCGCATACGAATGGCTTCTTGTGATGACAGGCAACATCATGCCAGTTGACACCATCGTTGTAGAATTGATTCAACAATGCGACACAGTTTTCGGGTGCACCACCTTGTTTCAGCTCACGGTTGTCGGGTTGTGGGAGACCAATTCCACCGGTTGGTGACCAATCACCTTGTTGGCGTTCATTGGTTGGGGCGAGTTTTTGCAGAGTAGCGGTCCAGAACCAACCATTGATTGATGTGGGTTGGAGATCTGGACGTTCACAGCCCTTGAAGTCACAAATGCGACCAGATGTCCAGATGTATTTTACCTGAAAGGGAAAAAAAATTAGAATATGAAGACTGTGGTACACAAATGTGAGACAAATGTTGAGGAGTTTTTTTTTTTCAAATTGAAGATTGCTATGTAAACCCTGTGAACATTAGCCTTATGAATCAGCTGCTTTTTTAAAAGGTGTTAAAACTTAAGTGGCAATGGTCATTCACCAAAAAAATATATTTTTTCATTAAAATAATAAAATTTGGAAATCATGTCGGTAATGCAGATCACTTAAGAAATTTTTTAAAATGTGTTAAAACTTAAGTGACAACGGTCATTCACCTAAAATATATATTTTTTTCATTAAAATAATAAAATTTGAAAATTGTGTCGGTAATGCAGATCACTTAAGAAATGCTGATTTATAAATAACACCACAGTACAGAACGTCGTTTAATAAAACATGATGCTAGTGTATTGAACTGCTGTGTAAGATGTCTTTAATCGTTTTTTTAAGCTTAACGGGTTAATGACAGGGTGCTCTAATATCATATATCAAACCAAATGGAAATGTTTTAGATTCGAAATTGAAACAATAGATCTCAGTTGCAACAGACTGGCACTATATTATGTGGACGTTTTACTTGTAGCATCCCTATGATTATAAACAGGTACAGTACCATGGAACTTCCCACATTATGTGGATTGCGATATGTTCTCTCGAAGAGATCATATATTCACTAGCACTAGATGTTTGTTCCCAAACTTCCTCTCGACAATCATAGTTAAATCATTACCACAAAAATAACTTATTTCAACTAATCCAATGATAGTCGTTATAAATGCCATACACAGAACAACTCTAGGTCCTTCTTCCTCAAGAACTTGTTCCGCCAGACACGTCAAACCTAACCATTTCCGGAATCGACCATTTCATTAATACTGATCAGACAAAATTACATACCGACACAACCTGAATATGGAGCAGTGTTCACCTCCCGCACACGAAAAATCTACCCACTCCAACTTGTTATTCAAAACCTGCATTTGGATGTCTCGCATTTATTCAGGAAATAGCCATATACCATCCGCATACAATCAATACTTGTCAGCGGAATTTTAAAAGACCCACAAACCAACGTTCGACTTGCATGTGCATACTAACTTCGTTCGTAATAAAAACGTGCAAACACCAAAATGCTTCGGCGCTACGAAAAGACCAACAAAAAGTGAACCTTGTCATAAAAAAGAAACGAAAACAAAAAAAAAAAAAAACGTTTTCACTTTCTCTCCTCGGGTACGCTATTAGGCCTGAAATATTTGTGCCTGGCAAACAGTCAATCTAGCTGCGCATAGCAATAGGGCACCATACCGGTTTAATGTATTCCCTACCTTCAATGAGAGGACGGCACGATCCCACAAAAGGTCTGTTCACATGGCCATTATTCTCTACCCTCCGTGCAGCACTTTCTATTTCATTCAAAGCTTGTCCGTGGGTTTACTATGCCGTGCAGTCTTCCTCATCGTGTCGTTGGATAGTAAATTGGAAATCGATACCAACTATTGTTGAAGATGGTTAGCTAGCATAGACTAGATCAATGTTCGCATTCAATTAGCGAACAACACAGCAAAGCACGATGAGAGAGATTGTGTGATGGGTTAGATGTCATGCACAACTTCCTTCCTCATCTTGTTTGGAGATTAAGTCTGTTTCCGGAAAGCTAAAAGCAGATGGGTCCAGTCTAATGTCAAATGGATTTCTCAAGATTGTTGTTCGCAATTTTGCTTTTTTGCAGCCTTTTAGCTGTGAAACTGTTTTTGTTGGCAACCATTTCATTAGCATTGGAGGCAAAGATTGCTCAAACCCATATAAAAATTTGCATAGATCTCAGACATAAAGATGAGGGCAAACTAGGTGTCATGACTTACAAAAGCAATTAAGGCACTTTTGGTGCTTAATATGATTTGAAGAGTGTTAAGCTTAACACTTTTTAAGTTTGAGTAGTCGAGTTGAAGTTGAAGTGGGCTTCGAATACGACCAGAGGCTACGTGATCATTAAGTCGGTTTTTTATGGGACCCATGTTGGTGTGAACTTGCGTGTGAATGGGAATTATGTGGTGTGTTAAGTGAATATTGAACTTAGACACGCTTTTCTTTTTTACAACTTAATTGGTCACTTAATTGAGCACAAACTATTAACATGAGATGTGTCAAAGAACTGCCATCAATGGTGACCATGTCCCGAAGATTCCAAGTGATAAATTCTTGTTGTCAGATTTTAAAACGTTTTTTGTCATGAAGTTTACTTTGACGGTTGTTAGCAAGATGAAATATCGCAAAAATGCGCCTAAAGGCCTGCTCAGAATGCATATCGGTAGCTGGTATCTTGTATCGATGTAAAAAGGGAGATACATTTCTTGCATGAAGTTGCACTCTATTCAACTTCAAGCTACAGATTCACGAAGATACACATTGTGTAAGCGCTTACGGATTGCCTTGATTTTAACTTTTCACTCAGCTACAGATACGCATTCTGAGCAGGGCTTAAGCGTTTAAAACAATGTCATACCCAGCGGTTTTTGTTTATTTCAGAAAGGTCAATATCATCGACGGACGACGGGTAACCCATTTAACTTGATTTTCTTTTTTGGAAGACTTTATACGATGAATAAATTTGGGATTAAAAAATCATTTAGTTAGGTACTTACAAAAAACGTTTATGAATTACAAACAAGGCTTACTTTTATAAGATTCACAAGCAATGACGTTTGACATCTCAGTTTTGGTTTAAAAATATAAATCATACGCATTATTGCGCATGCAATGGATAAAACTTATTTAATTGGTTCACTATGTTACCGACATTAAATAATGTATGCGAAATAAAAAAACAGCCAAACTCAAGAATATATTTTGGTAGGGGCTTAGCTCTGAAACAGCTCAAGTACCATTTAAGTACGAAATCATAACAAGTGCAACCAAAATATGAGATCATACTTAGCTAAACATATACCGAGGCACGGGTGTTGGACTTTTTATCTCAAACTATGTAGAGTCTTCCTATATTTTAAGCTAAATATTTAGAAAACAATGAAATGCCAAATGCCAATACGTATAATTATCTACAATCGTTAAAATCGAGGCACATAAGAGCGTTTTTGAAGAAAAACAAAATTGAATATTTTAAAATAAGTAACTCTATGTGGACCTTAAAAAATCGGTTTTTAAGGCTGGCTATTGTGTCTCCGTGAAAGAGTAAGAAAACGTTTCAATAAAGCCAAACGCACCGGTAAGTGGAACCAATACAAATCACTCCTTACCCAATACGACATAGAGTTGCGGAAATCTAAAAGAGCGTCCTGGCGCAACTACTGTGAGGAACTGGAAGAGCTCCCTGCGGTGACGCGTCTCCAGAGGGCACTCTCGAAAGATAAAACAACCTGCATGGGATTACTAGTCAAATCTGATGGTACAATCGGGAAGAAACGTTGATTACCCTTCTTCAGGTACACTTCCCCGGCTCTACTATCACAAGTGAGTTTCATGAACACATGACAGATGACTCACCCCCAAGAAACCTGAAAAAGTTTAACAGTTCATCCGTCAAACTTTTCACTCCGGATAAGGTAAAATGGGCGACCAACTCATTTAAATCATACAAGGCACCAGGGACGGACGGAATTTTTCCTGCTCTTATACAAAAGGGCTTGGACTTGTTGCCTTATTTAGGTTTAGTTTCAATTGGGGCTATATACCACAAACCTGGAAGGTGGTTAACGTGGTATTTATCCACAAACCAGGCAAACCAATAGAATTACCTAAACCAATAAGCTTAACATCGTTTTTCCTGAAAACAATGGAAAGAATACTAGACGTACACATTAGAGAATGCTTAAATGGAAGCACTCCTCTGCACCCCTGTCAATTCGCCTACCAGAAAGGTAAATCTAGGGAAAGAGCACTTCTAAGTCTAAAGTATAAAAATAAAAAGTGTCCATACCCAAAACAAAGAAGTTGCACTGTGCGCCTTCTTTGACATTGAGGGTGCTTTTGACAACACTGGATATGACTCCATATCAAATGCTTTGACTCATAGAGGAATATATCATCCCACCATCAATTAGATCAAAGCGATGCTTGAAAGTCGGAAAATAACTGCTTCATCAGAACTGACCTCAGTATCAGTAACAGCCGGTAAAGGCTGCCTTCAGGGAGGAGTACTCTCACCCCTACTATGGTCTCTGGTTATCGATGATCTACTTTAAGACCTTAGTAATGCAGGCTTTAATATAATTGGATACGTCGATGACCTAGTCATCATTATTAGGAACAAAGAACCAGACGAGGTTACAACACGTCTGCAAAACGCCCTTAAGATAGTCATAGACTGGTGTAGAAAAGAAAGTCTTTCTATAAACCTCAGCAAGGCTGTCATCGTCCCTTTTACGAAAAGGAGAAATTTAAGTCTAAACCAAATTTCAAACCAAATACTCAATACAGACATTGAGTAAAATATCTTGGAGTGATCCTCGAATATCTTGGAGTGATCCTCGACAAAAACTAACCTGGAACTCCCACATAAACCGCAAAATTCAAAAAGCAACCAAAGCTTTCTGGGCTTGCCGACGCATGTATGGTAAAACCTGGAGAATCTCTCCAAAGACCACACACTGGATCTACAAGATCGATCATGGTCAGGCCCATTATAACATACCTACGCTTCAATAGAATGGTGGAACAAAGTCACCCAAAAAAACAACCATAAATAAATTAAACAAGGTACAACGGCTTGCCTGTCTGGGCACTATCGGAGCCATGCGTCTATAGAAGCCTTAATAGGACTAACGCTCCTCCACATTTATATATAAGAAAACTGGCAATTCGCAGCTCAGCAAGTTTGACACAAGCGGAAGAGTTAAATATTAGCGACCACCCAGAACTAATTGAACTTCTATCCGAACTTCCAGAACTTGACATGATCTGTGTGGTTACAGACCGCTTACTAAATACATTATGCTTCGACAAAAAATTCTCAACGGAGGTCAAAACCAGAGAAGCATGGGTTAGCAATAACCCACCAAACTGCCAAAACGGTCTAAAGTGGTATACGGATGGTTCTAAAATAGACTCAGGGGTAGGAGCTGGTATCCATGGACCAAATCGGAACGTCTCAATACCTATAGGAAAAACCCCAGAGTATTTCAAGCAGCGCTCCATGCAATAAGAGAATGCGCAAATCTAATACACAATTCAGGTATTAAAGGCGCCAACATATATATATTTACGGGTCAGTTAAGCAGCTATAAAAGCCCTTAGCTCACACATTATTGACTCAAAATCAGTACTTCAGTGCTTCAATTCCTTGCTGACACTTAGTTCCAGGAACAAAACTAGATTATGGAGGGTCCCGGGACATAAGGGGTTTGAAGGTAAAGAAAAAGCTGATAAACTAGCCAGAAAAGGATCGGAAACCCCTTTCATTGGACCCGAACCCTTCTGTGCAATCTCCAAATCAGCTATAAATCTGGCTATAAAAAGCTGGGAACAAAACAAATGTAATTCATACTGGGAGAACATCCCAAAGACAGACCAAAAGAGCTATTCAGCCCTTCAAAGCAGATGCCAATCAGTTTTAGGAACAAAACCAGACTATGGTGGGTCCCCTGACATAAGGGGATTGAAGGTAACGAAAAAGCTGATGAACTAGCCAGAAAAGGTTCAGGAAATCCCCTTCATTGGACCTGAACCCTTCTGTGCAATCTCCAAATCAGCCATAAATCTGGTTAAAAAAACTGGGAACAAAACAAATGTTTTTCATACTGGGAAAACATCCCAGGACTAAAACAGGCCAAAAGAGCTATTCAGCCCTTCAAAGCAGATGCCAACAAGATACTAAATCTTCGCAGGCACGATATCAAAAACTTAGTAGGCTACCTAACTGGTCATCACGGTCTGCGATATCACCTACATAAAATGCATCTAGTCGACTCACCGGAGTGCAGACTATGTCTAGAAGAAGACGAAACAGCCGAGCATATCATATGTGAATGCCCGGCCCTTTACGGTATGAGAAGGGAATCCTTCTTCAGTGAAATATTAAGTACCGAAGAACTAAGGAAATCCTCTGCTGAACGTATTATCAGCTACCTTAGGAAAGTAGAAGCGCTACTAACCTAAACAGACATCTGACGGCAAGCACAATAGATCTTTCAGGTCGACGTGCATCTTATTGGTTCGGCAAGTCAGAATTTAAAAAAAAATATAAAGAATTGTGTATTATAAAACATCTGAAACAACATTTAATTCCCAAGTACTTCAACAATTTCCATTTAAGGCTTATACAAGGTGGCGCAAAAATAACCTTCCGATGTTTTTTGGCTGTAATTTAAAAAATAGTGAAAAACTTTGATTCTTCTTGTGGATTATTTTTATTTGGTAGTGTAGCGTAACATTGTTTATTAACGTGTATTTCGCATGTGTTTACTACACAAATGTCAAAACAGAACTGACATTAGGGGCAAATCGCAAAATTTATAGCATTTTCTGATAGGAGGATTACTTTTGCGCCACCTTGTATGTATGGACTACATTACCGACACATATCAATATTTAGGGGAAACAAATTACGCTTTTTTCTAAACATTAAGGTCTACTTGCACCAAACAATTTTGGCCACAGTATATACTTCAACTTATATTGGTAAGCTACTCAAAATCTACCCTAGAACGTCTGAATGGTAATGCTAACTACTGACTAATTGAAAAAGTAAGTCCATGCAAGTAACCCTAAGTTCAGTATATTTTAGAGATAATTTAATCTGTATTGCAGTCATCGCTATGTACAGCAGTTTTGACGTTTTGCAGATGTAATGCGCATTCTTCATCACCGGTTACGGTTGAGTAGTTTGACGTTTTGCAGATGTAATGCGCATTCTTCATCACCGATTACGGTTGAGTATGCAAAACATGATGATACTGGTAAGCATATTATTTATAACTTAACTTGCGAAAAATGATAAATGACATAACTCATGTTTATAATATTTTTTATTTCATTATTAAAAATGAACTACTAAAAAAAAAAAAACAAACAATAAAAAATAAAGTATTGCTCAATAGTCCATCACCATGTCAATATAATTAGCAAATTATGCATGCAGACTACGATAATAAAACTCTTGATTTCAGTAAATGATTTTAATTATTCATTTAAGTGTGTGGAGCAATCTGATAGCTGACAATGAAAGCTATAGCGAAATTTATTTACTTTTATGCATATGAATTCAATTACTTAATGGTAATTAATTTAAATGGAACTAGTGGTAAATTAAAAAGCAGGAGTTTGCCAAATAGAAGCATTAAATTGCAATTTAATGAAGCTACATAATTCTCGAATGACATATTATGATTAAATGGTTGTTAATGTTTAATTGGCAAATTTATGTCAGCTGCAGATATATTGGGTCTTTTTATGATGGATTTTTGAATGTGATTTAGTTACTAATTAATACACTATTGGGAATACTGTTGAAATGTAATTAAACTATGTATTTACGTAGTTTGTTTAAGCTGTTTAAGCTCCCGTAATAATAAACGCTGATTAGCTTATCAATGTCTAACTTGACAGTTTCCCCATAAGAAACACTCGCACAAATCTCAAAAGTTGGTCACTGATTAGCTAATCTGCGTTTATTAATAAGGGGGTTAAGGGTTAAACTTATTATTGTTAATAATATGCGAATACAGTATGATTCGGATATAAGAAAGTCAAATAATCCCAAGAATTTCTTTCTTGTATCCGTTTTTGCTTTTACGCAGTAAACGGTTATAAGAAAAAAATTTCTTATATCTGAACAACGGATACAAGAAAAAACTTTCTTATAAAAAACGGTTAAGAAAAAAAAATAAAAAAACATAAATTATCTATTGCTAAGGTACATGTTCAGTACATACAATTCATTTCATGTTATATGTAGAGGTACATATATGTTATCACAATTTACATTTATAGATAATATGTCCTATCTAAGTCCTTGCTCATATCTATACGTATATTCACATATCAAATGCACATTAAGAAATATGTGATTAATTATTTTGAACAAGTATTTCATCCGGTTGTCTGAAGAGAAGTTCTTCTATATTTGACAGGTAGTCTTCATCACTGCTGTTTCAAAACGAAAAAACGCTTTAACAGCTTCTTCTCTACTTGGCTTCATTACATGCATTTCAATAAATTTCGACTGTACCTCTTCGACAGTTTCACTGCTCAACGTCTCAGCTTCTAATTCACTTTCGCCGATGACCCCATAACAATCCTGGGCTTCCTCATCCGTTATGGCTCTGAAAAAGTCTTCATTTTCTTCATCCATACGAGAGTCGATAACATCTGAGTCTTGGTTGCTAGTATCGCCCTGAATTTCAATTTCCCTTGAAATTCCGGCTTTTTTGAAGTAATTAAATATGGTTTGAGGTGTGACAAGCCACCAAGATCGTTTGATGATATGTAGGGCTTTTAAAATGGTAATTTCTTGAAATAAACTGTTCATATAACTGCCCTCAACTGCTAAAAGAAGAAAAATGTAATCGCTTTGCAGGCAATACTTTACAGTCGCAGTAATACTTCTTTAGTACCTAAATTGACACTGTACGTGTACACTTTGTAAACGAAATCTTAAGACTCAATAAATTCAATTCAATTCGTTGGCATAAGAAACTTGTAGTGTATGTTCAAAATCATGTTCAAAAATTTTCTTTTAAACGATTTTTTTTAAAAAACATGTAGAAAATTTGTTTCTTATATACGTTTTTTTCTTATAAGCATTTTTCTTATACACGTTCATTTTTTATATGAAGCTGTTATGAAGAAGTGTACGGTTTATTTTACAACGTTTCTTATAAGCGATTTATTCTTATATACAACATTCTTATATCCGAATCATACGTAGTAACATTTAATTATTAACCCCTACTTGCAAGAATTTATTTATTTTTAGGCATTGAGACAATTTAATTATATTTTAAAGGCATTGGCGCAAATTTATAGTCGTTTAAATTACACTTTAAAATTATTTAATCGCGTACTAACACGTTTTGGCAATTATAATGGTCAAAAAGTGTACTCTAGCACTTTTTAGGTGAGTTTGATTTAAAGTTCTTAGAGGAATGTCCATTAGCATACACTAATTAGCGCCACATTAAAAAAGTGTCTATTATTGAAAATATGTTCAAGCAAACTTCTAATTTAAAGTACCTCATAATTAGTGTGGAGTTAAACCCTTAAACATCGATTGACTTTAAATTTGCGTCATTATTGCTAAAGTTCACGAGTGGCAAAACGTCCCTATTCAACTATTAATATAATTTCAACTAACTACCTACGAAAATATAAAGTCGATAACACAGTTCGAACAATTGTCTTACAAATTTCTCATATGTTTGGAAGAAGTAGTCGTGAAACGTGTTAATTGTTTTATGTCAAAGCACAGAGTGATTCATTCAAACCAGTTTTGATTTCAAAAATGCAAGAGCACTCAATTGTTACTGGGAGAATTTACCAATATGGTGAATGCGGGGCTAAATTAAAATCATCACGTACTTGTTCTCTTTATAGACTTCAGCAAAGCCTTTGATACCCTGATACCCAAAAAACTCGTGGAAAGTGACAACAAATTGGGATTGAGAGGATTGCTATCAAGCTGGATCGAAAGCTACCTGACTGATAGAGTAATCCAAGTCAAGGTATCTGACACATTAAGCCAACAAAAATCAAGCAAAAACGGTGTACCACAAGGTTCCAAATTGGGTCCCATTTTATTCATTCTTTTCACTAATGAACTGCTAAGAATATTTAAGAAATCCATTGCCTATGCCTATGCTGATGATATCGCAATCGTTGTGAGACACAAAGACTTGCATTTAGCCGTGAAAATATTGCAAGATGAATTCAACGCTGTATCTGAATGGTGTCATGATAACGGTCTAGTGATAAATGCAGAAAAAACCAAGGTAATGCATATTCGGACTCCATCAAAGCCAACCGAATCTATTGAAATATTTCATCGCAATGATCGCTGTCCAGTACTAAGAAGCAGCAACGCAATTGAGGTAGTCAAAACCATTAAATACCTTGGAGTAACCATCGACGAACATTTTTTTTGGCGTGAGCACATCAACACCCTGCGACTTCAACTTAAAAGTACGATATTTGCAATGGTGTATCTTAAGCGGTACTCACATATGGAGGTACAAAAGCAAGTGTACTACTCGTTGGCAGAGTCACGAATTAGATACGGGATTCTGGCCTGGGGAAACGCAGCAAAAACCCACCTTGATAAGATATCAAAATTACAACATCGTCTTGTTAACATAATTAGACCTATTAACTCAACCTTCAAAGTTTTAGATGCCAAGGCGCTTTTCCAGATGACAACAATGCTTACGTATATGAAAGACCAACGATTTCTTCGACCAATAAGCCATCCACAAAACACCCGAAGACGAGTTCAAGGGATGTTAGAAGTTCCGGAAGCTTACAACACATATGGTGATAGGGAACTGCGATGCGCCGTCCCTAAATTAGTTAATTCGCCACCACAATGTTTAAAAATAATTCCAAATTTTAAAAAAAGAAAAAAAGAGTTAAAAAAACACTTGATTGAACTTTATTTTGTGAATTAGAAAGTTAAAGAAGATTTTAACAACACTATAGTAATTGTAACCTAGTTGTTAAAAAATCGTTTCAATTTAAATCATTTCAAAGTTAATGTATTCAATTTATGCTCAACCACCTGCAGATAAGCACTATATTTGCAGGTAATACATGTAACGGGTGATATTTTAGCTGGTTTGGTTTTGGCAACACTGGTTTTGACAGTTGACGTGTGTTTAGTACCTTGTGTCACTGTCAAACGGCTTCAGTTTGGTTTGCAATTTAACCATGGATCGTCTTACAAATGAACAACGCTTGCAAATTATTGAATTTTACTATCAAAATTCGTGCTCGGTTCGAAATGTTCATCGCGCGCTGCTTCCATTTTATGATCGGCATTCTCGACCTTCTGAGCAGTCTATTCGGAAGATTGTGACCAAATTTCGCACCAAATTTACTTTGTTGGACATTAAACCACCAACACGTTTACGTACTGTGCGTAGTGAAGAAAATATTGCGGCCGTATCAGCTAGTGTGACAGAAGACCGCGAAATGTCGATTCGGCGCCGTTCCCAGCAGTTAGGCCTTTGTTACAGCACTACGTGGAAAATTTTGCGGAAGGATTTGGGCGTAAAGCCTTTTAAGATACAGCTGGTGCAAGAACTAAAGCCAGCCGACCTACCACAACGCCGAATTTTTGGTGAATGGGCTCTTGGAAAGCTGGCCGAGGATCCGCTTTTTTATCGAAAAATTGTGTTCAGCGATGAGGCTCATTTTTGGTTGAATGGGTACGTAAATAAGCAAAATTGCCGCATTTGGAGTGAAGATCAGCCAGAAGCATTGCAACAGCTACCAATGCATCCCGAAAAAGCCACTGTTTGGTGCGGTTTATGGGCCGGCGGCATTATTGGGCCATATTTCTTCAAAGATGATGCGAATCGCAGCGTTACTGTCAATGGTGAACGCTACCGAGCGATGATAACAAACTTTTTTTTGCCCGAAATGGAAGTTCTTGACTTGCATGATATGTGGTTTCAACAAGACGGTGCCACATGCCACACAGCACGCGAAACAATGGCGCAATTACGAGGCGAGTTTGGTGAACAGTTAATTTCACGTTTCGGGCCGGTCAATTGGCCGCCTAGATCGTGCGATTTGACACCATTAGATTATTTTTTGTGGGGGTATGTCAAGGCTAATGTCTATAGGGACAAGCCCGCTTCGATTGACGCACTGGAAGCCAACATCCATGCATTCATTCGTGAGATACCGGCCGATATGTGTGAAAGAGTATGCCAAAATTGGACTCAGCGGATGGGCTACCTGAGACGCAGCCGCGGTCAACATTTGCATGAAATTATCTTTAAACATTAAATTGCAAGGTTCAAACTATCGATTCAAATAAATATTTCATTTTTTGTGTTTTTTTTTTTAAAAAAGTTCTAAACCTCTTAAAAAATCACCCGTTACAACTTTCTTATATCCGAATCATACGTAGTAACATTTAATTATTAACCCCTACTTGCAAGAATTTATTTATTTTTAGGCATTGAGACAATTATATTTGAAAGACATTGGCGCAAATTTATAGTCGTTTAAAGTACACTTTAAAATTATTTAATCGCGTACTAACGTGTTTTGGTAATTATAATCGTCAAAAAGTGTACATTAGCGTTGTCACTCTGCATTAAAGTTAAAGCGACCGAAACCTCACTTTAAATATTTAATAAAGAGTTAGCGCTATGTCACTTTTTAGGTGAGTTTGATTTAAACCCTTAAACATCGATTGACTATAAATATGCGCCATTATTGCAAAAGTTCACGAGTGGCAAAACGTCCCTTTTCAACTATTAATATAATTTCGACTAACTACCACGAAAATTATAAAGTCGATAACACAGTTCAAACAATTGTCTAATGGCGTTTTCCATTGGGAAATCTTGATTTTGATCTGAAATTTGATCTTTTTGAGTGTCAATGGAACACGATTCAGATTTATTTGTTTTTGTCATTGTATTGGTGTCATTTCGTGTCTGTGAAGTTAGCGTCGGTGTAGCTGCCAACATTAAAAACATAACAAATATTTGAAAATACAGAAATTATCTTCATTTAAGTCATTCAATCAATTTAATAGTTCACGTATAACTTTCTTTTCTTTCCATTACATCACAACCGAAGTAAAAAATCAAAATAAAAATCACTCTTGTCAAACTGACAGCTATCATTTGTATTGGTAAATCTGCCGAAAAATTCAGATTTGCAAAATTGATCTCTGATCAAAAAAAATCAATTTTTTCGCCCAATGGAACACAACAACTGTCAAAATCGGTCTTCAGATCAAAAAAAAATTGATTTTTTTCCCAATGGAAAACGCCATTACAAATTTCTCATATCTGCACATTTTGTTTCACAAAGCTGTACGCTGACCGCCAAACGACGAGAATCAATGAACCAATATGCAACAATATAACATGCGCATTTATTTTTACGCAAAACTGTGCATTGCATCATGTGATTTCTGAATATTAATTTGGATTAGTCTCGGTGTGATGATGTTGCCTTTTCTTCGTTTCCACATGAGCTCCACATGTGCATTTTTATGTAATCTACGGTTTTCTTTTTTTTTAATTCATTCAATTGTTCGTTTTTGTTATTATTCGTAAGATACATTGTGAGATAGAGAGTATGCAAATGTCTTTTACTAATTCGTAGAACTGTAATCTTTAATCCAACTTCAAACTTACAAACTTTCTTGTTAGAAAGATTTGAATAGTATCATAAACATTGACTGGGATTGATGGTATTTATTACAGCTTTGAATAGCAAACCCAAACAGTAGCGAAAATGTGGACAAGTGCAAAAATAAATGTTGTCATCTGTCAGCTACTGATTTTTAAAAAAAATTAAAAAGGGTATTCATGCAACGTCGGAAAGTCGTTGTAAACGTTGTGAGCGTGCGAAAATTACGACGCGGTAATTGAAATGTCAAATTTTGTATGGGAAATCTTTTCCAATAAAATCGGAATTTTCCCACAGGAATTGGGTGTGTAAACTGATATGAGGTCTGTTCCCGTACTTTTTCAGTAAAAAATAGTAAATTCTCAAATTTCTTGGAGTGGGGGTAAATTATCTCTGAAAGATACAAAATTACCAAAAAGTACGGGAACGCGTTTAAGTAAAAAAACAGTAAAATTATATATTTTGTATGTCTTTGAAAGAACAAATGACACAAAACACCTGTCAAAACAAGCGAGTTTTTAGATACCAACTGACAGTTTACTGTTTTTTACCAACACAAATTTCTGCAGTAAATTTTTGTACAGATTTTTATGGAGGGGTAGTTTTTTGCTCTCTCGTGAGCTGTCTCTTTTACTTATTTTTGCGTACGGGAACGGCAATAAGTAAAAATCAGTAAGAATCAGTAAATATTATTTTGTACGGGAACAGACCTATGGTTAACGTTGTAAATTTGACATTTAATAAGTCACTTTCACACATCAAACTGAAAAAAAATTATCGAAAACGAATAGAGAACTTTAGGAACAAAATTCTATCAATAAATAAATTACTAAAATGAGATTGTATTCAGTGGGTTACCGCATTATTTAGTGGTGCAGTTTTAGGGTCGTTCATGAAACGTCGTAGTAAAATTACAATCTTTCGCTCTTAATGAAATAACGATGTTGCATGAAAATGTGCAACCCTTAAAATAAATGTAACAGGTCCGCCATCTAACGTTTTTTTTTTCAACTAGTGCTTATTTCGTGAATGGTAACACTTAGCTCATGTCTGATTTGACAGATAATTAGTTTTATCCTTCCGCTGAACGAATATGGTTGTATTTACGCTTGAACAACGCTGGGAAATATTGCGACATTACTTTGAAAATCATTTTAATGTTGCAGAATGTGTGCGAAAATTCGTACGAATTTTGGAAGAAGAGAAGCACCGTCAGCTCCGTATGTTCGTTATCTGGTGAAAAAAGTGAAAGAAACTGGCATCCTCATCGATAAACCAAAGCGTGAAAAGCCAAAAACAGTGCGTACACCCGAGAATATTGCTGCTGTGGCAGAAAGTGTGCGTGAAGCGCCATCAACATCAATTCACCGTCGTTCTCAACAATTGAACATTTCGGAGACATCATTGAGACGAATTTTGCATAAAGACCTTGGTATGACGCCATACAAAGTCCAATTGGTTCAGGAGTTGAAGCCAACTGACCAACCAATGCGTTTTCTTTTTATTTTAAAATTTAGATGCTAATAATTGAAATTAGGAATCCAAAACGATTCAAAATATTAAGAACTCTCATAAAAGTCATTAAATATTTCAAAATCCAAATATCAACTATTTGCAAACATCTCTTCCATCACAACTCACCCTTTTCCATTGGGGGTCTTTTCGTGGATTATCCTCTGCGCACACAATTGTGGATTTGGTGGATCTAGAACCCGTCCATTCGAGAAAGCGTGAAAAGCCAAAAACAGTGAGAATATTGCTGCTGTGGCAGAAAGTGTGCGTGAAGCGCCATAAACATCAATTCACCGTCGTTCTCAACAATTGAACATTTCGGAGACATCATTGAGATGAATTTTGCATAAAGACCTTGGTATGACGCCATACCAAGTCCAATTGGTTCAGGAGTTGAAGCCAACTGACCATCCAATGCGTTTTCGCTTCGCTAAGTGGACCTGCGATCGACTTAGAGAAGATGCCGATTTTACCAAAAAAAATCATCTTTTAGGATGAAGCGAATTTTGATCTTGGCGGGTATGTAATCAAGCAAAATTGTCGCATTTGGGGCACAGAATTGAAAACATTGAAAAGCCGATACACCCATAACGAGTCACTGTCTGGTGCGGATTTTGGTCCAGAGGCATAATTGGGCCATTTTTCTTCGAAAATTAGCAAGGAGTGGCCGTTACAGTCAATGGCGATCGTTATCGGGCCAGGTTGAACGAATTTTTGTTCACAAAAATTGAAGAGGAGGCAACAGTTGGTTTCAACAGGACGGCGCTACGTGCCACACAGCCGAAGCTACACTCGATGTTTTGCGCCCTGTTTTTGAAGATCGCATTATCAGCCGCAGAGCTGATGTCGTTTGGCCACCTCGGAGCTGCGATTTGACACCGTTGGACTATTATTTGTGGGGTGCCGTAAAAGATAAGTGTTACGCCGTCAAGCCAGAGACAATTGACGCTTTAAAGGACAATATTCGTGAAGCCATTGGTGAAATACAGCTGCACACAATCGATAATGTGCTTAAAAATTGGGGACCGATCGTGTAGGCTACTTCATGGCCAGACAAGGCAACCATTTGAATGAAATTATTTTCCATTATTAACCGGAAGGATTGTACTTTCAAATAAAAAAAGAAATTTGAGAAAATATTCAGTAGTTTTTTGTTATAGCATTTTCAAAAAAAAAGTTATTTGGCGGACCCGTTCTATTGTCAAAATTAATTGCCTACTATAGTCTGCAGAGAAATGTCATTCTTATGACGTTTTCCATTGGGAAATCTTGATTTTGATATGAAATTTGATCTTTTTGAGTGTCAATGGAACACGATTCAGATTTATTTTTTTGTATTGGTGTCATTTCGTGTCTGTGAAGTTAGCGTCGGTGTAGCTGCCAACATTAAAAACATTACAAACATTTTTTTTCAATCAATTTAATAGTTCACGTATAACTTTCTTTTCTGTGTCTATATCCATTATTAATATCTAAACCCAAAGCACTCTTGTTTTTCACAACCGAAGTAAAAAATCAAAATGAAAATCACTCTTGTCAAACTGACAGCTATCATTTGTATTGGTATTGGTAAATCTGCCGAAAAATTCAGATTTGCAAAATTGATCTCTGATCAAAAAAAAATCAATTTTTTCGCCCAATGGAACACAACAACTGTCAAAATCGGTCTTCAGATCAAAAAAAAATTGATTTTTTTCCCAATGGAAAACGCCATTATATTTTCTTTAGTCTGAGACGGGGATCAAATATACTCTTCTGTCACTGTATCAGAGTCGGTAACTTAAGACAGTATGATAGATGTTTCGCATTAAAAGTGTGACAGTAAATAATGCTGAATTAAAAAATGAACAACGCAGATACCAAGCACAAATGGATTTCTTATTTTTATGTATGGTCTTCATAAGAATGTATGTTTTACTGAAAATCACCATTAGTTTATTTTGATTTTATTAAGCTCTTTGACAGCTTTTACTAGTACCAGTAAAAAAATGTAATTTGTCAAATTAACTCATCTGATACAATTTACTGACACAACAAGAATCGCAAGAAATTGATTGCTGGGAGTCCACCATAATATTTTTTTGTAAATGTAAGTATCAAATCTTAATCAACGCTTAGAACGAATAAAACAAGCTGCAGACAGCTGCCAGAACAGATATGTACAGTTTATGCCTATTTTGGATATGTTTACCAATTAGTTTTGCCTCATAGGTCTTTGCCAAGATTCAGCTCAAAAAATGATATAATCCCTTCAAACAGGATGTTTTTCGTGAATCACAAAATAATGCACTTTAACTTGGAATCACTAAACAAATCGATGTATCGTTTGATTTTCTATGTTTAAAACTAAAGGCCTGCTCAGAATGCATATCTGTAGCTAGTACCTGTAGCTGAGTGAAAAGTTAAGAACAAGGCAACCCATAAGCGCATACACAATGTGTATCTTCGTGAATCTGTAGCTTGAAGTTGAATAGAGGGCAACTTCATGCAAGATATGTATCTCCCTTTTGACAGCGACGCAAGATACCAGCTACAGATATGCATTCTGAGCAGGCCTTAACCGTCATGTGTCTAATGACATGACTAATGCGTTTTTATATTACTATTGCTATTATCGATCAACAAAACATTCTCTTTTTTAAACACTTACATTTTCGTTGACAAGACGAGCCTTAACCCATTCGTTTTCCAAGCTTGTTTCCAATGAAACTGAGTCCATGCAACGTCTGCGGCAGAAGTTTCTGGCGGTCAACCAATCCTCTTCAACACCCTTGAGACTGGGATCTCTCCATGAGAAGAAATATCTATTTAAATAAATAAAATAAGTCATTTAGTTAATTTTGAAACAATTTACAGAATAAAATGACTGAAACGTAGATAATGATGAAATGACAGATATCCTATTCAAATGACTTTTAAATTTTTTCCCACATGACATATTGTTCTGAATAAATTACATTTAAATATTTTATGTGATCATTCACACGATCATTTGAGCCTATTAACAATATATGTGACTTTTTTTAATTTTTCAAATACTCTACACCATTACCGACTTGAACCAAAAATCAATAAAAATAATTAAAGAAAGTCGTAAAGACTCAAATGATCAAGTCTTTATTAGTTACCCAGTTATTTAGTTGTTTTTGGTCAAACATTGAAATTCTTTATCGATATTTTATTGAGTTATATGTAAATAGGCAAAATATCAACTGGCAATGAATTATTCGTCGACAAACAGTTTTCTTTATAATAACTACGTAAACGAATGCTAAAAGTAAGTCTACGAAAATTACACAGCGTTAATAAATACGGGAGCAAGCAATTATTTACTTTCCATCATAATATTTGTTCTAATGTTGAACTTCTTTACCGACATGATTTCAAATTATTTATGAAATCAATGAATAAATAGCAGATAGCCCTTATTAACAACAAAAATAAAGTGATAATAAATATTTAAGGTGTATAAACATGTTCGTTTAAGGAATTGAAAGGCACAGGGTGTAAAATTTCATGTTATTTTAAAATTTAGAAGCTAATAATTAAAATTAGCAATCCAAAACCGATTCAAAATATTAAAAACTCTCATAAAAGTCATTAAATATTTCAAAATCCAAATATCAACTATTTGCAAACATCTCTTCCATCACAACTCACCCTTTTCCATCGGGGGTCTTTTCGTGGATAATCCTCTGCGCACACAATTGCGGATTTGGTGGATCTAGAACCCGTCCATTCGAGAACTGTGCCGAGCCAATACTCAAAACACTAAACAAGCAAACACTGGCAATAACGAAAGCCTTCATATTTGTATATTTAAATTTGATTTCTTTTTATTCACTTTGGAGAAATTTTATTCACACGACACAAGCCTACGCAACGGTATTAGCACTATTTTTTGTATTCCACCTCGATAGCACCACAAAACGATTTATTTATCTCCGGACGGTTCGACCGAAATTTATTAAATGACACGAATTTTTTTGTGCCACCCTCCTTTATATATGGCCCACTACTTTTTCTTTAACTGCGACGGGGGGACAACACACGGCTACCTGTGCATTTTTGTTGTTGTTGTTGTGTGCCTATCTTTCGGTCCAATGCACGGTGTCGATGGCTGATCGTTGGTGCGGTAGGCTATCTTTGGCACGTTAACTTTTGTTGTTATGTTTGATGCTACCTTGATTTTTTTCGTACCTGTCAGTTGTGTCGTGCGTTGATACCACACTGTGCGCGGTGGAACAAGAGGGGTTTGGTAAACTATCATCAGCAGCAGGTAAATCATCTGAGGCGGTGTGTGTCATTACGGGATGGAAGCGCCCAAAGAAAATATGCCTGTAATGCTGGTGTAATTCCCAGCAACCGATAAGGTAGCTATGTACTTTTTGGGGGGGCTAGGTGTGCTGCTTGTTGGTGTGCAACGTGACGTTGAGCTTTGAATGTTTTGTTCGTGCAATCATCGCGGCAGTCAATTGATTTTGGGAAATATTTCAGGTAAAATAGCTGAGGTTGAGGATGTTTAAAAATAGCGGTGTTCATTATGTAATTAGTTAAGTTTTTATAGGTGTAGCCCACTAAATGCATAATTTGCATAAGCCAATGACATTGAACGTGGTCTGCGTTGCGTTAAGTGGCATGACAAACATCCTTGTTTTAGTTACGTTTGTTTACTTTATAATTTTTTTTTTATTTGACGACTTAGCGATACTAATGGGAACATAGATTGCACTTTGAAGATGTTAATCTAAAAAAGAAATCGATTTATAAGATGGAATTACTTAAAAGATGAAATAATCATTTTTCAGTTTTAGCCTTTGGTAGGGTAAGGTAGGGTACCTACCAAACAAATATTTTAAAAATGTGTGCCTAAGGCTAGCAGCTACATAAATCATTTGTTTCAGTTACGAATGTCATGGAAGTTTCGTCACATGTCAAAATATATTGTTAAATCTTTTGTCTTATTGTGTACACAGTTTAAATCCATTTCCGTTATAATCTTGATTGATATTTTATGCTTTAAGAAATACCATGTTGACAGACATTGGAGAGAATATTGAACTATCGTTATTGACAGCAATGTGGTAACACTACAACTAACGTGTTCCTCTGCTACTTCTTAGTACTTGAAAGAAGATAGTCAATGGTTATACAAGAAAACAATCACATTTTGGTTCACAGTTTTCGAATCCAGAAATACATTAGGGGTGTTCCACTTACGGACCCTCCGATATCTCTGTTTTCTCCGTAAGTCAAACACGATTCCTCATTTGGCAAAGCGAATATTTTCTGCAATATGCTGATAGTACATTTTGTTGGATACGTCTCCTCATCCTTTCTGCTAAAAGAGTACAACTGGTTGTTTTGAATGTCTAATGTGCGGAATCTATCATTATTATAAGCTGCGAAGTAAGAAAACCGTTAGTAAAAGGTGGCGCAAAAATAACCTTTCGATAATTTTTGGCTGTAATTTAAAAAAAAATGAAAAACTTTGATTCTTCTTGTGGATTATTTTTATTAGGTCTTTTAATTTTTTTTTACATCAAGTCGAGAATATGATCTCATGTAAATGGCCGCCGCCACAGTTGATTGTCATTTGAGCCCTTTTTATGGCATTTTCCATCACTTTGGCCAAAACTTCCGGCGATAGGTCCTCACATTCTTGACGGATATTGTCTTTAAGAGCTGCAAGAGTCTGAGGCTTGTTGACATAAACCCGCGACTTCAAAAAGCCCCACAAAAAGAAGTCTGGATCGGTCAAATCAGGCGATCTTGCTGGCCAGTGCAAATCGCCAAAACGGGAGATTAGGCGCCCGGGAAATGCATCCTTCAGCATATCGGTTGTGGCACGTGCAGTGTGTGCCGTTGCACCGTCCTGTTGGAACCACATGTTTTCCAATTCCAATCCCAAAGTTGCGGCAAAAAGTACTCGTTGATCATTGCTCTGTAGCGCTCACAATTTACAGTAACCGTTTGGCCCGCGACGTCTTCGAAGAAAAAAAGGTCCGATGACTCCTCCAGCGAGGGTTACACGCGGATTTTCAGTGCCCCAGAAGCGTACATTTTGCTTATTTACGTACCCGCTAAGATGGAAATGGGCCTCATCACTCATGATTATTTTTGATGAAAAATCATCTTCCTCTTGGTGGTGATTAACGATGGCTTGAGCGTATGTTAGACGCGATTGGCGGTCAGCAGCTAACAGCTGATGCACCGTCTGGACTTTGTACGGAAACATCTTCAAATCTTGTAGCAAAATTCGCTGTAAAGACCGTCGACTGATACCCATTTGCGTGGCACGTCGTCTGGTCGATGTCGACGGCGCTTCCATGACATCTGCAGCTACAGCATCAATATTCTCTGCAGAACGGCTACTCCGGGGTCTGCCACGCCTGGCAGCATCTCGTGTTGTGCCAGTCTCTTCGAGGCGAGCGGCTAAACGTCGCAGTGTTTCACCAGTAGGCGTTGGACGGCTAGGAAATCTGCGACGAAATTCACGTTGTGCCAAAGTCACCGACCGATTATTGCTCAAATAAATAGTCACCAATATTTCGCGTTTTGGAGCAGTGTAGCGTAACATTGTTTATTAACGTGTATTTCGCATGTGGTTACTACACAAATGTCAAAACAAAACTGACATTAGGGGCCAATCGCAAAATTTATAGCATTTTCTGATAGGAGGATTACTTTTGCGCCACCTTGTAGAATAAGTTCTCCCCTCATGTAAATGTTGTTCCACTTAAAAAAACTGTCGGCTGAGGCGGCAGTGAAAAATGTTCAAGGGATCCGTAAGTTGAATACTCCTATTGATAGAAACAACGATCTTATCAGAGTTTGTATGGCATAGGACACGTTTACAACATCCGCGATATTGAGGGAAGAGAAAGTTACCGATCACAGCGAACACAGCGGTAATACATGTTATCCCTAAAAAGATAAGGACAGAATAAACCCAGCTAATCTTCGGTCATTGAGGCTACTAGCGAATGATAGAAAGATAATCGGGAATATATTCAATAAGGCTCTGTTTAAGTAGGACGAGGAAAACCAAATTATTCTGGAAAAACAGTTTGATTTTTGAGCGAGCCACTTCCAATGGTATGCCCACACAGGATCTCAAACTTACATGTTCTCCCTTCATTTGTATGTTCGAATTTATATTATTACCCAAAAAAGATGACCTCCAGTTTAACGGTCGACTATGAATGACAAATTTGAGAAGCTTCTTATGACATTTTTATACTTTCGGATGATTGCCAGACTTTTTCAAGAGGTGATGAAGAGCAAAAAACATGGTTTTTGTCACTTTCGGGCTTAGAAGTCCAAAAACAATGCCTGGGCGCATGTCTAATTGACTTAAGGAAGGCTTTCGATCTCGCATGGTTAGAGGGACTTTTTGACAAGCTAACCAAACTGGATATGCGTAAACCTACGCTGTATATGATTTATGAAATACTTATGGCAAAGAAGTTCGTTGTAAGATAGTGCCAAAGTAATTTCTAGTAAGGTCTTAGAAATTAAAAATGGTTTACCACAGGGGGCGGTGAACTCCGCGATATTGTTTAACATTTATACAAGTGTTCTTGTATGTTTTCTCAGACACGCTGTGGCGTACCAGGTGATCGGATGGCGTATAAATAACCAAACCTAACAGTCGATTTCATAAACATAGATATTCTTACAGCTTGACTTTGATCACATGAGGGATTATTGCGATGGTTGTCCAAAAAATGAAAATAATTTTGTTTGGAACCCCATTGTTTAGAACTTCTAGCAATACAAGAAAAAATTGGCCATCATTGAACAGCATTTAAAAATCCTGGCATCTGGGTAGACCAGTTGATATATTTTAATTAAAATATGGAGGTTTGTCTGGCTAGGGTCTAGGGGTTGCGTTCTGACAAGACGAATATTTTAAAGTAGTGAAGTCGAATCTATGGTGAAAGTCATATTATGCTGCATGGTTATTATAAGAATAATCATGGCTTAAGGCTGCCTCATGTGGTTCAATGTAACTCCATCCTATGCAGATCAGGGCACTCTTTCCGTAACTTTCAAAACGATTATCCTTGACGATAGTGTAGTACGTACCCACAAAGTCTCCTTCACTATCGACAACGATTATCGTTTTAATAGTTACGGAATGAGTGCCCTGCCCATGTGAAAAAAATACAACTGTTTGAGAGACGGTGTCCTCTACTATGTCTAGATTGTACCGAATGATACCGAATCCTGGTAAATGAAAAATTCTATTTGAAATTGGGTTGCAAGAGCGACGGCTAGTGACAGCAGTCAGGCGTAATCCCACCTTAACCATTCATATACATCAAATCTTTAGGGTTAATGCATGAAAAGGATGCAACCGTGGAGTGCGACACAAGCCCCGGTGCTTTTGATTAAGAAAACTGTTGACATAGGCGCCTGATGGACGACTGACGGATTAATTATGCCGATAGGGTAGGATGACGACCACCCTAAACGTAAAAAGGACAACGACGTTCGTATCTGCACCTGGAATGTGAGAACATTAAACAGGAGAGGTGCAGGCGAACAACTAGCGGAAGCCATAAACTGCTACGAAGCAGACATTACTGCCATCCAGGAAATACGATGGGATGGGCCGGGAAAAAAGAGGATGAAAAACCGTGACATCTACTATGGACCGTGTTATAGTGAGCAGAAACAGCGACTATTCGGATGCGGATTTGTTATAAGTGCCAGATTTAGGCAAGAATTCTTATGTTTCCAAGACATTAGCGAACGCATTGTAACAATCCGCATCAAGGCCAAATTCGCCAACATAAGCCTTATATGCGCTCATGCTCCGACGGAGGAAAATGACGATATAACTAAGGATTGGTTCTACGAGCTCCTCGACAAAACATATGAGTGACTACCAAAGTACGATGTTAAGATCGTGCTGGGAGATTTTAACGCAAAGGTAGGAAGAGAAGACATCTTTAGCAGTACTGTCGGCAACTATAGCCTACACGACAACACGTCTGGTAACGGACTTAGGCTAATTGACTTCGCTACGGAACGAAATGCTACTATAGCCAGCAGACGGTTTCCTCCCCACGATATCCATAAGGGGACATGGCGGTCTCCAGAACAATGAACAGTCAACCAAATTGATCACATTGCGATAGACAAGAGGCACGCATCCAGTATTTTGGATGTCCGAACATTCCGAGGGGCCAACATGGACTCGGACCACTACCTTGTTGTAGCCAAGGTAAGGATGCGGATATCCACCACGCCACAAAAAAACAGAAATACTGTGAAAAAATTTAATGTCGAAAGACTGCAATCGCCAGAGACCGCCAAGACCTTCGCGCAACGCGTATCCCTTAACCTCTCGACTCACAACACACCACCAGCATCTAATGTCGAAGAACAATGGCAACGATGCCAACAGGCCATTAGATCAGCCGCAACTGATGTGCTAGGTTTCTCGCGCCCACCAGCAAGAAACCCCTGGTTTGATGAGGAATACCGACAGATGCTCGCAGCCAAGAACGAGGCCTACAAGGCTAAGCTGCAGGTGAAGACGAGAGCTGCCATTGAGCTCTATAGGCAAAGAAGAAGGGAAGAACATCTGTTTTCAGAAAGAAGAAAAAAGAGCAAGAAAAGCGCGCGATCGAGGATATAGAGAGATGCTACTCCAGGAACGATGTTCGCAAGTTTTACCAAAGTGTAAAACGTCAAAGCCAGAACCATTTCTGCATACTGTTAAAGGGCGCTGACGAACAACATTCCGCTGTCAGGCAGAACGAACCATTTAACATTGGCAACGGCAGCGAAAACTGCCAACCACCCGACCCAAGTGAAGTGAGGATAGCTATATCTAAACTCAAGCTTAATAAGGCCGCCTGAAATGACGGCCTTCCCGCTGAGCTTTATAAAGCTGGCGGAGATGACTTGGTAAGCAACATCCACCAACTCATAAGCCAAATCTGGTCGGTTGAAAGCATGCCTGAAGAATAGAACCTCAGCATCGTTTGCCCGATCCACGAAAAAGGAGACCCTCTGAACTGCGCTAACTATAGAGGCATAAGTCTCCTCAACATCGCCTTCAAGATCCTATCTGCCGTAATATGTGAATGCCTGCAACCGTTTACCAACAACCTGACCGGCCCTTATCAGTGTGGTTTTAGGCCAGGAAAGTCCACAATCGATCAAATTTTCACACTTCGGCAGATCCTGGAAGAAACCCAAGAAGTCCAAATCGATACCCACCACCTATTCATCGATTTCATAGCCGCATATGACAGCATTTATAGAGACGAACTATACAGAGCCATGTCTAGTTTTGGTATACCGCCCAAACTCGTCCGTTTGTGTAGGATGACGATAGAGAATTCTCGCTGCTCCATCAGGGTCGGAAACGACCTCACCGACACATTCGATACCAAAAAAGGATTTAGGCAAGGCGATGCGCTGTCATGTGACTTCTTGAATCTGATTCTTGAGAGGATTGTGCAAAACTCCAAAGCCAACACCAGAGGCACACTTTTACAAAAGTCGGTGCATCTACTAGCATACGCTGACGATATTGACATCATTGGTAGGACTCAACGTGATGTGATAGCCACGTTAGCTAGTATAGAGAAGGAAGCGGCAAAAATGGGTTTATCAGGGTAAGACAAAGTATATGCTGTCAACACGAAAGGACACACAACATCGACGAATTGGACAGAACGTCACCATTGACAGATATAATTTGAGGTAGTACGGGACTTTGTCTACCTCGGCTCCGCTATTAACTCTGACAACAATATTTCGTCAGAAGTTAAACGAAGTATTACTCTTGCCAATCGCTGTTTCTTCAGGCTAAGAAGGCAATTTAGTAGTAAAGCCCTCACTCGAACAACTAAGGAGATCCTATATAAGACCCTGATCATCCCAGTCCTGGTCTACGGCGCTGAAGCATGGACCGTATCAAAAGCGAAGAAGAAATCCTTGGTAGATTCGAAAGGAAAATTCTTCGAAAAATCTTCGGGCCCGTTTGCGTTGACGGGCTATGGAGACGAAGATTCAACCAAGAACTATACGAGCTGTACAGCGACATGCCCCTGGTCAAAAAACTCCGCATTAGACGTTAAAGATGTTACGGACATGTAAAACGAATGGACACCAATACTCCGGCTCGCAGAGTCTTCGATTCCCAGCCAGACGTCGGACGCAGTAGAGGAAGACCTCGCCTTAAGTGGCGCGCACGAGTAGAAACCGACCTCAACCAACTTGGAGTGCGCAACTGGAGGCAGTTAGCTAAGAACCGGGCTAATTGGAGAGGCATGTTGGTTGAGGCCCAGGTTCATTCCGGACTGTAGCGCCACTTAAGTAAGTAAGTAGGTAATATAAAACCATAAAAAATGTCACTACTCCGAGTTTTTATTATTTTCTTTGAACATTAAAAGCAAAAAATTTAAAGAAAAAAACACTTTAAGCCGAAAAGCAAAAGAAAAAATGTTAGATATTAGCTTAGAGCACCCGCTAAGGGCTGATAAGTTAAATTTAAGCATTTTTGTCCAGTATGAAACTAATATTTTAAGAAAAAATAAAACATGAATTCAAAAGTAAAAGTACATCAAATGATCATTCTGGTTGAAAGTTATCGAGGTGAGGGAGCCATGTACTCGGTATAATCACGATCAAATCAAGTACATTCCGGGGGTATTTGAGCAATCTGCTAAAAATATAAAACAATCAGAATATGCTTCAGAGAATGACAAGTGGAAAGCTAATTAAAACGTACAACTTGCGTTCGAATGAGATTTATGAAAGAAATCCGAGTACGTGTATGCAATTAACTTATGATGATGAATGCACTTACTTAAGCATGCTCCTAAATCTACTTTTGCTTAATTTACACCACATGTCATTAGCATTACGTGTTTGGCATTGAAGTAAACCCCTGCTACCAGAATATTTTATTTCTTAAAATTTATTACCCGTGTTCGAAGCAATTTCACACTTCCGTTTAATATCCTCGTTCTTGTCTGACCAAATCGGGCATTTCAAAAACATGTGAGGTCAGCAAAATATTGGCACAGAAAATCCTTTGTTTTCTTAAAAAAAAATTGTTCTCTTGAATGTATGAAACTTTATTTTTAATACACCAATGTGGGATTTTATTTTTAATTAAGATATTCATTCGATTGCGCGTGCCGCACATACAATATGTCAACATGCATCTCATAAATAAACAACAATCAAAATGGCTGATTAATTTATGTACTAAACCAATGTTTTTTATTGACTTTTTTTTATGCATTTTGTCGTAACATGATTATCTACTGTCTATGCAAGAGACAGCAATGTTTTGAGAAATTTAATGTTAGGTAGCCTACTAACCTTAATGATACCATTGTTTGTTTTTTTTTGCCTATCTACTCATTTTGCATGATGCTGGTCGTTTAATTCAATTGAACCCTTCAAATGGAGTCATTAAATGTAAGATTACACGTAGTCTTCGACGCGTGTTTCTCTATACAACACTGGAAGGTTAGGCATTATATGATGGTTTGACAGAAATTTACTTTTTCCACCGTCATTCACTGTTTTGCGAATAAAAAAAAGCTTAGTCCCCAACGTCAAAAATTCTTCAGACATGCAAATAAGTCAATTTAAGTCAATTTGTGGGTGGCCACGATGAAGTAGTAATATGTTTGCCAATTACCTGGAAGGTTGTGCGTTTAATCCAAGCCAAAATCCATGAAACTAGCATTTAAAGAAATTCAAAATGACAACAGTTTCGGTGAATACTCATGGATATGAGTAACACTGACTTTGGAAGCATTTAGTTCATACGCCAACCATTGAGTTCTTTTTCCCATCAAAACGTGTGCACTCTGCAAAACACTATAAATAATGTAAAGGGTGTGTTTTTTTAAGAACTATAGGTTGGCAACACTATTTTACCTGGGGGCCATTTTGTCAGGTGTCCAGTGATTTATTTTAAGTTTGGTTTGGCAATTCAACATGAATAGACTGACGTCTAAACAACGCTTCCACAATGTGCAAATTTATTTTGAAAATCATAGTCCTGTTCGAAATACGTATCGCGCACTACGTCCATTTTACGGTCAACATAATCGTCCATCAGAGCAATTAATTCGATTAAGTATGAATCGTTTTCGCACCACGTTTACTCTAAATGATAATTCGCATCCACAGAGACGTCGTACATTGCGTACAGAAGAAGTCATTGCTGCTTTAGAGCGTAGCGTAGAGGAAGACCCGAATCAGTCTATCCGCCATCGTGCACAGGAATTTGTTATGCATCCATCCACTTTTTGGACGATTTTGCGGAAAGATCTTGGTTTGCGGCTTACAAAATCCAACTCGTGCAAAAATGTAAGCCACAGGATCACCTAGCAAGGCGTAGATTGGGTGAATGGGCCCAAAACAAGATTACCGTTGATCCAAATTTTCATAAGCGAACTTAGTTTAGCGATGAAGCTCACTTTTGGTTGAATAGATACGTCAATAAAAAATACTGCCGTATTCGGAGTGATGATAATCCTCAAGTGTATGTTGAGACACCGTTACATCCACAAAACTGACTGTTTGGTATGCTCTATGGGTTGGTGGAATAATTGGTCCGTACTACTTTAAAACGATCCTTGCCAGAACGTTACAGTCAATAGTGACCGCTATAGAGCCATGATTAGATACTGACTTTTTCGTTCATCAATTGAACAACAATGATGTGCAGGAGCTGTGGTTTCAATAAGACGGCGCAACATGTCACATTGCTCTTACTTACTTACTTACTTACTTAAGTGGCGCTACAGTCCGGAATGAACCTGGGCCTCAACCAACATGCCTCTCCAATTAGCCCGGTCCTTAGCTAACTGCCTCCAGTTGCGCACTCCAAGTTGGTTGAGGTCGGTTTCCACTTGTGCGCGCCACTTAAGGCGAGGTCTTCCTCTACTGCGTCCGACGTCTAGCTGGGAATCGAAGACTCTGCGAGCCGGAGTATTGGTGTCCATTCGTTCTACATGTCCGTGCCATCTTAAACGTCCAATGCGCCGTAGTGCAGGACTGGGATGATCAGGGTCTTATATAGGATCTCCTTAGTAGTGAGTGAGTGTGAGTGAGGGCTTTACTACTAAATTGCCTTCTTAGCCCGAAGAAACAGCGATTGGCAAGAGTAATTCTTCGTTTGATTTCTGACGTGATGTTGTTGTCAGAGTTAATAGAAGAGCCGAGGAAGACAAAGTCCCGTACTACCTCAAAGTTATATCTGTCAATGGGGAATTTCTGTCCAATTCGTCGATGTTGTGTGTCCTTTCGTGTTGACAGCATATACTTTGTCTTTCCCCTGCTAAACCCATTTTTGCCGCTTCCTTCTCTTTACTAGCAAACGAGGCTATGACATCACGTTGAGTCCTACCAATGATGTCAATATCGTCGGCGTTTGCTAGTAGTTGCATCGATTTTTGGAAGATTGTGCACCTGGTGTTGGCTCGGGAGTTTTGCACAATCTTCTCAAGAATCAAATTAAAAAAGTCACATGACAGCGCATCGCCTTGCCTAACTCCTTTTTTGGTATCGAATGTGTCGGTGAGGTCGTTTCCGACCCTGATGGAGCAGCGAGAATTCTCTATCGTCATCCTACACAAACGGACGAGCTTGGGCGGTATACCAAAACTAGACATGGCTCTGTACAGTTCGTCTCTATAAATGCTGTCATATGCGGCTTTGAAATCGATGAATAGGTGGTGGGTATCGATTTGGACTTCTTGAGTTTTTTCCAGGATCTGCCGAAGTGTGAAAATTTGATCGGTTGTGGACTTTCCTGGCCTAAAACCACACTGATGAGGGGCGATCAGGTTGTTGGTAAACGGTTTCAGGCGTTCACATATTACGGCAGATAGGATCTTGAAGGCGATGTTGAGGAGACTTATGCCTCTGTAGTTGGCGCAGTTCAAAGGGTCTCCTTTTTTGTGGATCGGGCAATCGATGCTGAGCTTCCATTCTTCAGGCATATTTTCATCCGTACAGGTTTGGCTTATGAGTTGGTGGATGTTACTTACCAAGTCATCTCCGCCGGCCTTATAGAGCTCAGCGGGAAGGCCGTCATTTCCGGCAGCCTTATTAAGCTTGAGTTTAGATATTGCTATCCTCACTTCACTCAGGTCGGGTGGTTGGCAGTTTTCGCTGTCGTTGCCAATATTGAGTGGGTCGTTCTGCCTGACAGCGGAATGTTGTTCGTCATCGCCGTTTAACAGCCTGCAGAAGTGGTTCTTCCATATCCTCAGCATCGACTGTGTCTCAACTACGATATTTCCTTGTTCATCTCGACAGGATTCTGTTCGAGCCTTGTATCCTTGGCTTTGACGTTTTACACTTTGGTAAAACTTACAAACATCGTTCCTGGGGTGGCACCTCTCTATATCCTCGATCGCGCGCTTTTCTTGCTCTTTTTTCTTCTTTCTGAAAAGCCGGTGTTCTTCCCGTCTCCTCTGCCTATATAGCTCAATGGCAGCTCTCGTCTTCACCTGCAGCTTAGCTTCGTAGGCCTCGTTCTTGACTGCGAGCATCAGGCCTTTTCAGCAATGACTTCTGTAGAAGCTGCCTGGACGAGGAAGAGGAGGAGAGTATTACTCACCTTCTTTGCTCTTGTCCGGCTCTCTCAGTAAAATGGAAACTTCATCTGGGAGACTACTTCTTCGATAATCTAGGTGATCTGGCTAATATCAGTGTCAGATACCTCCTACGCTACATAGTTAGCTCTGAATGGTTCAATTAGGCTTATGAATATAGGGTAGTCGAAGGATCCACGTGGTACCACAACGGACCTTTTTGATCTAAATGTGCACGCACATCGCGTGCAGCCACCTTAACTAACCTAAGTCCGTCGCTAGACCTGTGGTCGTGTAGGCTGTATTTTCCGACAATACTGCGAAAGGAAGAGAAGATCCTATCTTTGTGTTAAAATCTCCCAGCAAGATTTTAACTTCGTACTTGGGTACACGCTCATAGGTTTTGTCAAGGAGCTCGTAGAAGAAATCTTTAGCGTCGGTGGGTGAGTGCATATAAGGCTTATGTTGGCGAATTTGGCCTTGATGCGGATTGTTACAATGCGTTCGCTAATGTCTTGGAAACATAAGACTTCTTGCCTATTTCTGGCACTTATAACAAATCTGATATCGAATAGTCGCTGTCTCTGCTCACTATAACACGGTCCGTACTAGATGTCACAGTTTTTCATCCTCTTTTTGACCGGCTCATCCCATCGTATTTCTTGGATGGCAGTAATGTCTACTTTGTAGCAGTTTAGGGCTTCCGCTAGTTGTACGCCTGCACCTCTCCTGGTTAATGCTCTCACATTCCAGGTGCAGAAACGAACGTCGTTATCATTTTTTTTTTTTAGCAGGGTCGTCAACAATGAAAACATTCCTTTCCGATGCTATTGATTGCTTCGCAAGAAGTTCTTTTTTCCATGGAAGGATGAAATTGGACAGAACGACACAATTGACAGATTAAAGTTGGAGGTAGTAAAATAATTTTTGCCTTGGATATGCTTTAAATGCAGACAACGAAACCTCAGCACACATTTAAAGGCGAATAACTATTGGATATCGCTTTTTCTTTGGACCTCTTTAGGTCCGTACTTCCTAAGGCGAGTTTTTCTTGTTAAATAGGCTAAAAATTCGACCTTACCGAAGTATTTGGTCACTTCGTAACAATGATAATTTTATAGGGTTTTGGCTTCCAACCTGTATGGATAAAGTCATTTATCGTTCGGATAATTCAGTTAAAATTCTGTTCTATATAACCCTATCTTATCTAAACTTAAATAACCATAATAAGGTATAAAGTTAGTAGTCAAGCCTAACTGGCATGATGAACCCTACGGAAAGGATCATCTGATGTTGTTACAAAAACAAGTCGGAACTGTAGGATTTTTTTTCCGTGGGCTGGTGGAAATCTTCATAGACACGATGAGCACGTGCCCAAAGTAGTGTGAGATTTTAACTCACTAAAACCACCACCCATTTTGTATTTCTATTGCAACTAGGTATTCGACTTATCTAGCAATTTTTTTATCACGAGTATATAATATGTTTGGCAGGTAACTTTCCTTTGAGAGTTCCTGCTTTTTCCGCAATTAATAGCGCGGTTTGTTATTATCGGGCCAAATCTAAGGGTTTAGTTCTTTGAAGACGCCGCAATATATTTGTTTGGTCAAGAATTTGGAGGACTGTTGTGTTAACGTGTCCTAATAAACGTTTTTTATGTTTTCGTGCAAAATTTTTTGTTTCATCTTTAACCGCGGGAATACCCAGATCTCTGCGTAGATCTTCGTTCCTTACGTACCACGGCGCATTGACGAATGATCTTAACAGTTTGTTTTCAAAAGTTTGTAAAATGTTAAGATTCGTTTCACTGGTACAACCCCATAGTTTTGTACCATATGTCCAAATCGGTTTTAGCACTTACGCTTCGAATATTTTCCGAGCAACCAGTACAGTTCTCTGTATTTATTCTTAAGTTCTTCGCATTTCTTTTTTACATGCGACTTCCATTTCAATTTTGCATCGAGTGTCATACCGAGATATTTCGCTTCATTTGCAAACGGGACTCGAACCGTATTTAGAAATACAGGCAAATTGTTTGTCCGTTTATACGAAAAATCTACATGGATCGTTGCAACTATTGTATCGTTTATTTGTGCGATATCACGAGTGGATAGGAGGTACAGGATTGGTCCAAGGACGCTTCCTTGCGGTACACCTGCCATTATTTCTTTGAACTCGGAATATTCGCTTCCAAGTTTCACAGGGAAGAGTCTATGCTCAAGATACGACACGAGGATTTCAGAGAATTGTTCTGGCAGAACTTGACTTAGTTTATACGTAAGGCCTTTGTGCCACACCTTGTCAAAAGCTTGCGACACGTCAAGAAATACGGCTGAACAAATTTTCTTTTCTTCGAAAGCTTTCTCAATTACATCTGTAAGGAGTATTATTCCATTTTGCTTTTTGGATGGTATAGATAAAGGAGTCAACAGCGAGTTCGAGTTCCAATGGGGTTCTAAGCGATACACCCAGTCGGATATTATTTTCAATATCGTTTTTGAAACCTTCCCAGTTGGTTTTCCCGTTTGTTAATCCGGGTGGTTTTTCATTTATAATCAGTGACTCGCTCATTGTTAAAATGACTGGAGAATGATCAGAGGAAAGATCAAAGCATTCTTCAACTTTGATTCGATTGGACGGCAGACCTTTTACAATGAAAAAATCGATCAAATCCGGTATTTTTCTAACATCAGTTGGCCAGTAAGTTGGTTTTCCCGTAGAATAAAATTCGGTATTGTACTTTCAACTTACATCATAAAGCATCCTACCTTTCTGTAATATGCATCTAGATCCCCAGAATGTATGTTTTGCATTAAAGTCCCCTCCGATGACAAAACGTTGTCCAAGGGAATTTAGCAAGTTTTCAAAGTCAATTTTCTTTGCGTGAGTTTCGGATATTAAACAGATGTCTATATCTTTTTCCTGCATAAATAATTCAAGTTCTCCAAGTTTTTGCCAAAGGCCATTGGCATTCCACGTAAGAATTTTAAGCAATTCATTCACGTTAAAGGTTATTGGATACTGTAGCTTGAACATACGTTTGTACATTTGGTTTTGGATGTACAAGATCCGAACGGATATCTGATGGCCGCGTAGTTTGTGAAAATTTAAGTTTTTCGATTATGGCCTGCTTTGTCTTCGACATATTTTTAATCGGAATTTTAGGCTTTTGCTTGTTTAAATTTAATTTCTGTGAATTAATATTATTCAATTGCGTCCGTCTTTTTTGCAACTCTTTAGCTACTTCGCAGCCGCGATAATTTGCCGGATGATTGCCTTTACAGTTAATGCAGATAGCAGGAGTTTTCTTATCTGACATACAATCTACCGTCAGATGATTTCCGGCACATTTTACACACCGCGGTTCTTTTTGACAATAGCTTTGCGTATGATTGTATCCTTGGCAGCGCTTGCACTGGGGAACTAGTTTGGAATCCTTACGCATAGGCTCTATTTTTACAACAATATTAAGTATTGTTTTTATTTCATAAATTTTGTTCAAACTATCTGTTCTATCGAAAGTGAGTATAAATAAAGGAAGACCGCGTTTTATTACATGTTTACAGATCGTTTACAATGTCATCCTATAAGCACGACGCATGTAACCCTCTAGCTACAACGCGTAAAGGCCTTTCAGATTTATTTTCAAAGGAACTGTAGGAATGACTATGTCATTGAATGTTGGACAGGATCCTAAAAATAATTAAAATGAATGCCCACATAAAAATCCATCCATGATATATTTAAAATCCCAAACATAGCCGTGAATGGAGCATACTAATCCAACAAAACGCCATCAATCAGAATTGAAGACCCATTAATACACTCAAATTGAAGAGGATGTCATTCATATTTACAAAACAAAGCCACCTGCGGTTTGTCTCTTTATAGAAAAAAACTGACAGCTCCATTAGTTCGATGTCACCACTTTAAAAATGAAAGTGGTCTGGCATTTCAAACAAACGCTCATGTTAATTGTGAACAAACAAAATAACAACCTTCTGACATAATCTTTAGAATCGAATCACTGTTGAGCAAATGTTTGAGTAAATGTTTGCTCAACTTCAGATTTCTTCATCCCCAAATTATCTCCAATCTTCTCTTTTTTTTTTTGGAAATTGCAAATATTCGCACAAGCTGAGTACACATCCAAGCGAAATGATAAAATTAGCGATATTTTCTCCGATGGTGATGCTAAAAATTTTATCAACAAAAAAATTTCTCTCCCCGGCACATTTTTGTTTCTCGTTAACTGGGTTCGGCCATCCGGTGGTTCGCGGAGATAACAAAAAATAAAAAAAAAACTTAAAAAAGCAACAAAAAAATTGATTTAGCTCTTTGTTGGATGAATGAATACATGAATTGTTTATCTTTTCATGAAATATTCACCTGACACCGAAAGAAGATAGTTCGCACGTGATGAACATTTTCATCGCTTTAGTTTTTTTTCGCATAAATTTGTGGAAAATATCTCCAACTTTGCTCACGTTTAACAAAATACCAACAAGGGAGAAATTATCTGGCATTTATGACGTGTCGGTTGTCACTTGTCACATATTTTGTCACCATCGTATGAATTCGGAAATGTAACTCAATTGTGTCGAATGTTACATAACTCTGGGTCATCTTATGAACGCATTCAGATTCTTTTCAAAGACACGCTCTTGGGTGTCAGTCAGCTAGTTGGCATGTGCAGCTTTCATTGGTAGTCAATTGATAAACCGGGTTATTACCTAACCTCACTCCTTGTAAAACACGTACCGCATACGAGTAGTAAACATGTACACGCATTTTTTCACTTTTTTTTTTGCGTACAGAAGAGCATTTCATCATGTCGCCATAGTCGCTGTCTGATCTTTCATCACTTTCCGCTAGTGCAAATAATCAAAAGTCTGGGCTTCTTACGCATATTTCGGCACGGGGGAGCAGGCATAGGAGAAAGTTTCGCCATTATTTGTTTGCGATTTTGTATTATTTTGGCATCGGTTTTCGTTTTTTGTATTTTAATTGTGTGTGGCTAAAGTGATTTCATTTTCCGAACATTGTCCGGTGTCTGTGAGTAGTCTGTACGCAATGTCTGCGCTAACGAGACTTTTTTAATGCATTCAAAGTATTTTAAATGGCTTACTGTATGCAAATGGAAGCTATGACCATAGTGAGTGCAAGATGGGTTAATTTTATGCACCCTTCTTGGACACGTGTACGATGGGTTAATTGCACACGCATCGTTAGGAAAACTTTAGACAAAAGAGTTGAGTAACGAACTGCTAATTGGTCGAAATGTTCGCCATCAATTATCGAGCGATAATAAGAAAGATGTTACAGATAGTAATTGTATACTTTATGGACATATATGTGGGGTTTATTAAAAGGTAAGAATTACACAAGTAGTACAATGGACCAACGGTTATAATCAATTAACAAACAAAATGAAAAATGACACCGCGTTCGTACATTAGCATTAAAATTGAATTTTTGTGCAATTTATTGTGCATGGCCCAGAAAAACGGTAACGTGAGATACTCACACGGGAGTTTTATTTTATTTCCCTCGATAAATAATGTTCACCTTACCTCATTGACATTTTTATTGCAGAATTGGGTTTCGTTTATATGGTTGGCAGGTCTTGTTAGTTTCCGGTGAAGATACCATCAACACAATGTTTCGTTATATGTACATCCGTTTCGGTAACTGTTGTTAGCAGCTTGACTATAACTCATCCTGGAGCATATATCTAAATTTTTCTAGTTCTCGCTGTTCGCCGCACATTACCTTAACTGTGGCCACGATAGCAAATTTTGGCAGTAAAGTTTTATTTTGTCTTTGGCATATGAAGTAGCCATGCATCTCGAGGTTTCCATTTTAAGCTTGGCTTAGCGTTGTCATGCATAACTGTATCGCCTTACAAAGATTCGTATACAAGTAGGATTCATCCTTGTGGCGTGCTACTTAGCGTTTTTTTACTTGTAAGCCGCATTCCGGTATGATACTTGCATGCGGGGTACTCACCTTGAAGCGTCTGTGCTTGTCAAATATTTGCTGAACATTTTTGAACCCGTGATGTAGTTCTAAGCTTATTTGTATGATTGGTGGTAAAATATTACCATGGTGGTCTTAGAATCTAGGTATGCTTGGAAGAAAACTATTCAATAAAGCTAAAGGTTTGAACGAATCCTCTGACTGGATCTCCTACAAAGAGACCTTGTCAATATACAAAAAGGAACTGAGGAAGTCCAAGCGCAAATCCTGAAGACTCTTCTGTGAAAAAAAGAGGAGACTTCCGAAGCGTCCAGACTACGAAAAATCCTATCCACTAGTCCAACTGTTCCAAGTTATCTAAAAAAACAGATGGCACCTGGAGGTCGTCCAGCAAAGAATCCATAGAGCTACTAATGGACACCCATTTCCCAGGTAGCTCACAGGAAGCTTTTCAAGACGACGACATCAATAGAACCAGTCTATTGACCGGCAGCTTACAAGATCTTATCACAAAAGATAAAATACTTTGGGCAATACATAGCTTCAAACCCTTTAAATCCGCGGAACCCGACGGCATTATACCAGCCGAGCTACAGCGTACTTGGGATCTCATCCTACTCTGGGTAGAAGCCATCCTTAGGGTCTGCATCGAGCTGATTTATATTCCCAAGGTTTGGAGAGAAGTCAAAGTTGTATACATACCCAAATGTGGTAAAAGTTCTCATGTCAATCCGAAAGACCTAAGACCTATAAGCTTATCATCATTCTTCCTGAAAACCCTGGAAAGACTGGTTGATATTCATCTTCGCAGTAGCATTGATGTAAATCAGCTATCTGCATCCCAACATGCGTACTGTAAGGGAAAATCTGTAGAAACAGCCCTGCACACATAAGTGCGTATTATTGAAAAGTCATTATGCTGCAAGGAGTATACTATGGTTGCATTCATGGACATCGAAGGCGTTTTTAACAACGTTAATTCGGGAGCGATCATTAAGGCGCTAACATGTCTGAAAGTCGATCACTCACTTGGAATTCTGATTAATTTGCTATTAAATAGCCGGATTATCATCACAACACTGGGTGGTGCTTCGACCAGAAGACGTGTCAGTAGAGGGACCCCGCAAGGTGGGGTCCTGTCCCCTCTTCTCTGGAACCTAGTAGTAAACGAGCTTTTACTTATCCTGGAAGCAGAGGGATGCCACATGATTGCCTACGCAGATGACGTCGCTATCGCTGTCTCAGGGCAACACCTGAATATACTCAAGGAGCTTCTCCAAAACGCACTACATAAACTTTCCAAATGGGTGGTCAGCTGTGGACTGGGTGTCAACCCACATCAGACTGAACTGGTCCTTTTCACTAGGAAATATAAAATTCCTCACATTGACCCCCCCGTCACTAAACGGAATCGAACTAGTCTTCTCAGACAAAGCAAAATACCTGGGACTTATTATGGACAGGAAGCTTAACTGGAAGCTAAACATAACAGAAAGAGTAAAGAAAGCGACGGTAGCACTTTATTCCTGCAAGAAAGCCTTAGGCTTGAAATGGGGAATGAAACCTCGTATCACGCATTGGCTCTATATATCGGTTATAAGACCGATACTTCTTTATGGAGCAGTGTTATGGTGGACAGCACTAGAAATTGCTTAAAACAGCAAAAAAACTAGCCAAAGTGCAGAGAACTGCGTGCCTGTGCATTGGTGGCGCACTCCGTACGACACCCTCAGCGGCATTAGACATTCTTTTTCACCTATTACCCCTAGTTATTTTTGGCAAACAAAGCCATCCAACAGTGGTCCAAAAATGGCCACTCAAAAATTCTAAACGAATATACAAATGTTCCTGAAAACACCGATTACAACCTCACCAGCTTAAACTTTGATAAGAGTTTCCGGGTCACAATGCCAGACAGAACGTCATGGGAGAGCAACGAACCTGTGCTAAACGACTCGATCCACTTTTATACCGATGGTTCCAAAATAAATGACGGAGTGGGTGCTGATCATTGCAGCGTGTTCCAGGCGGAACTCATGGCGATCAAAGAAGCCTTATTCTGGTTGAAAGAGAATGTAATATCTGCCAAGGATATAAGCCAAGCGGCAATCAAATCCCTGGAATCAGTCTCAACAAATTCAAAGACAACCCTAGATTGCCGATCATCTCTGCAGGAGATGTCAAAGCATTTTAACATTCACCTATGCTGGGTGCCTGGTGACATTCCAGGGAGCTGTAAGGCTGATGAACTTGCCAGAAATGGAACCAAATTACCAGTTGTACCCTACACGGGTGCACTAGGTATTCCTACCGCTACATGCAAAAGCTTATTAACGCAACATGCTAACAGCAAATCAAACCCCAGATGGAGTCTTGGCACGACGTGTCAAACAACCAAACAAATTTGGCCCAAGCTAGATTTAGAAGATCAAAGGGACTGATTTCGCTTGATAGACCGCATATTTGCGATACCATAGGTGTCATCACGGGACACTGCTTAATAGGTAGGCACGCAGAAAGGCTAGGCCTTTTCTCAAACGACTTCTGTAGGAGTTGCATGGACGAGGAGGAGGAGGAAACAATACTTCATCTCCTTTGTAACTGCCCGGCCCTATCAAACAAAAGAAAGCTACATCTCGGAGCTTACTATTTTCAAAATTTCAGTGATTTGGCAAAAACGGAAGTGAAAAGCCTCCTCCGCTTCATCAAAAGCTCAAAATGGTTTTCCCACGGATAGTAAGGAGATTGGACAAGATCCATGTGGTATCACAACGGACCAAAGTAGTCTAAGTGTGCTGGCAAACACCGGCAGCCACTCTAACCTAACCTTACCTATGCGAATGATTCAAAACCTTTTCAATTGAATTTGTTAGATTTGCCCTTAGATTTTGAAATCAGCAGAAGGGGCCAGTGAAAACTACCCTCCTCGTAGCAAAATTCCAAACATCCCGATCTCTGTTCTGCTTCTTCCTGTCCATGAGCTTTCGACTATAACTTCTTAAAGGTTTCCAGACTAAAATTTTATTAATACAAGGCAACGTGCGATGAGGTAAAGTTTCAAGTCCTGGGAAAGCCGTCAAATAATTTTAAATGCGAAATGGCATGTCACAAGGATGAATCCTATCACCGATATAGTTTTTTTTATTTTATTTGACTTTTACATAAATTGACCACCTGGATTACGCTGATGATGTTTGTTTGTAAACGCATAGAATAATGAATCAATCAGCTTCCTCCAGATGATTTCCGAGGTACGTGGAGGGATTAATAGACATGCGGATTAGCACTGCCGAAGCTAATCATTATCCTAGGAATTGTCTCATTGAGGAAGAGTAGGTATACTTACTTACTTAAGTGGCGCTACAGTCCGGGATGAACCTGGGCCTCAACCAACATGCCTCTCCAGTTGCGCACTCCAAGTTGGTTGAGGTCGGTTTCTACTTGTGCGAGGTCTTCCTCTACTGCGTCCGACGTCTGGCTGGGAATCGAAGACTCTGCGAGCCGGAGTATTGGTGTCCATTCGTTCTACATGTCCTAGCTATCTTAAACGTCCAATGCGGAGTTTTTTTGACCAGGGTATGTCGCTGTACAGTTCGTATAGTTCGTGGTTGAATCTTCGTCTCCATAGTCCGTCAACGCAAACAGGACCGAAGATTTTTCGAAGAATTTTTCTCTCGAATCGACCAAGGATTTCTTCATCCGCTTTTGATACGGTCCATGCTTCAGCGCCGTAGAGCAGGACTGGGATAATCAGGGTCTTATATAGGATCTCCTTATTGTAGTTCGAGTGAGGGCTTTACTACTAAATTACCTTCTTAGCCCGAAGAAGGCAAGAGTAATTCGTTGTTTAACATCTGACGAAATATTGTTGTCAGAGTTTATAGCGGAGCCGAGGTAGACAAAGTCCCGTACTACCTCAAAGTAGTTATATCTGTCAATGGGGAAGTTCTGCCCAATTCGTCGATGTTGTGTGTCCTTTCGTGTTGACAGCATATACTTGACCTTACCCCGCTAAACCCATTTTTACCGCTTCCTTCTATATACTAGCAAACGTGGCTATGACATCACGTTGATTCCTGCCAATGATGTCAATATCGTCGGCGTATGCTAGTAGTTGCACCGATTTTTGGAAAATTGTGCCTCTGGCGTTGGCAGGGGAGTTTTGCACAATCCTCTCAAGAATGAAATCAAAGACGTCACATGACAGCGCATCGCCTTGTATTAATCCTTTTTTGGTATCGAATGTGTCGGTGAGGTCGTTTCCGACCCTGATGGGGCAGCGAGAATTCTCCATCGTATACCATAACTAGACATGGTTCTGTATAGTTCGTCTCTATAAATGCTTTCGTATGCGGCTTTGAAATCGATAAATAGGTGGTGGGTATCGATTTGGACTTCTTGGGGTTTTTCCAGGATCTGCCGAAGTGTGAACATTTGATCGGTTGTGGACTTTCCTGGCCTAAAACCACACTGATAAGGGCCAATCAGGTTGTTGGTAAACGGTTTCAGGCGTTCACATATTACGGCAGATAGGATCTTGTAGGCGATGTTGAGGAGACTTATGCCTCTGTAGTTTGTGCAGCTCAGAGGGTCTCCTTTTTTGTGGATCGGGCAAACGATGCTGAGGTTCCATTTTTTCAGGCATACTTTCATCCGACCTGATTTGGCTTATGAGTTGGTGGATGTTGCTTACCAAGTCATCTCCGCCAGCTTTATAAAGCTCAGCGGGAAGGCCGTCATTTCCGGCGGCCTTAGTAAGCTTGAGTTTAGATATTGCTATCCTCACTTCACTTAGGTCGGGTGGTTGCATGTTTTCGCTGTCGTTGCCAATATTAAATGGTTCGTTCTGCCTGACAGCGGAATGTTGTTCGCCATCGCCGTTTGACAGTCTGCAGAAGTGGTTCTTCCATATCCTCAGCATCGACTGTGTCTCACCTACGACATTTCCTTGTTCATCTCGATAGGATTCTGTTCGACCGTTCTATCCGTGGCTTTGACGTTTTACACTTTGGTAAAACTTGCGAACATCTTCCCTGGGGTGGCACCTCTTTCCATCTTCGATTTTTCTTCTTTTTGAAAAGCCAGTGTGATTCCCTTCTTCTTTGTCATAACAGCCCAACTAACAATTTTTTTACTTTTAGAAAGTCTTATGGAAAAACATTTGGCGCACTTTTAGTAAGCTATTTACTTCTATAAGACTTCTTTAAATACTTTTAATAGGCCCTAAAGAAATAACTTTTTTTGCTTATAAAAGGCCATACAGAAGCAAATTATAGGGTTCGCAGAAAGTCATTCCGAAAATATTTGCAAGCCTTATCGAAGTTGAAAAATAACATTTTTTTTTTATTATTTTCTTATATTATTTACTTTTATTAATTTCAATTTCAATCTCTTATAATGATTAAAACCCAATTCGGTACTATGAAAGTATGAAATTCAATGCAATTAATTATATAAAAACTCTCATCTTACTAGTCCAAGTCCAAGTAGTCCAAGTCCAACACGCTATCCACTAGGCTGTACTCTCGAACATGAAAGACGAGTAAATACAACGCAGTACTTGAATCTTGTTGACTCATTCTCCGGTAGGTTCCCGATCTTTTCACCTTTTTTCCAATCTTTACACCTTGTCCCGATCTTTTCACCTTTTTCGTGATCTTTTAACCTTTTCCCGATCTTTTAACCTTAGCTTTTTTAAGCCTTCATTCGTAAGCTGTATACATGCTCTGCTTCGCATTAACTTCATGCGAAGTTCTACCGAAACATCTTAACTTATGATACATCTCCGGAAGCTTAAAAACAACCATACAGAAGTTACGCCATCATAATTTCGGTTATGCTTGTGAATTTTCCTGCATAATGTCTTAAACAAACTTCTACCCAAACAATCGACTGCCAAAATGCTCAACCTCCGCGCACAAGTACTATAAAAGGCCTATTGAAATAATTGCTTGTGGGAATTAAATATTTGTAACTTATAGAAGAATAATTGTTAGTTGGGAGGTCCAGTCTTCACTTGCAGCTTTGCATTATTTTCCTCGTTTTTGGCTGTCGGGAACTCCGCGTCAAACCAGGGGTTTCTCGTTAGCACATCAGTTGCGGTTGATCTAATGGCTTGTTGACATCGATACCATTGTTATTCGACATTAGATGATGATGGTATTGTATTATGGAGAGATTAAGGAATACCTGTTCTGCTTGGCGGTCTTTTGCGATTTCGTCAAGGAATCCGCCACGTCCCCTTATGAATATCGAGGTGAGGAAACCGTTTGAGTGGCATTTTCTTCCGCAGCGAAGTCAATAAGCCTAAGTCCGTTGTCTGATGTAAGGTCGTCTATGCTGTGTTTTTTGACAATACTGCTAAAGATGACTTCTCTTACTACCTTTGCGTTGAAATCTCCCAGCACGATTTTAACATCGTACATCGGTTGTCGTTCATAGGTTTTATCAAGGAGCTCGTAGAAACAATCCTTCGCATCTTTTTCCTCCATGGGAGTGTGAGCTTTATGTTGGTGAATTTGGCCTTGCTGTGGATTGCTAAAATGCGTTTGAAGTATATGACTCTTTACGAATTGCTTCGCTTATGACAAACCCGCACCCGAATAGTCGCTGTTTCTCTTCTGGCTGGTGGAAATCTTCATAGACACGATGAGCACGTGCCCAAAGTAGTGTGAGATTTTTACTCACTAAAACCACCACCTATTTTGTATTTCTATTGCAACTAAGTATTCGACTTATCCAGCAATTTTTTTATCACGAGTATATAATATTTTTGGCAGGTAACTTTCCTTTGAGAGTTCCTGCTTTTTCCACAATTTATAGCGCGGTTTGTTATTATCGGGCCAATCTAAGGGTTTAGTTCTTTGAAGACGCCGCAATATATTTGTTTCGTCAAGAATTTGGAGGACTGTTGTGTTAACGTGTCCTAATAAACGTTTTTTTATGTTTTCGTGTAAAATTTTTTGTTTCGTCTTTAACCGCGGGAATACCCAGATCTCTGCGTAGATCTTCGTTCCTTACGTACCACGGCGCATTGACGAATGATCTTAACAGTTTGTTTTCAAAAGTTTGTAAAATGTTAAGATTCGTTTCACTGGTACAACCCCATAGTTTTGTACCATATGTCCAAATCGGTTTTAGCACTTAAGCTTCGAATATTTTCCGAGCAACCAGTACAGTTCTCTGTATTTATTCTTAAGTTCTTCGCATTTCTTTTTTCCATGCGACTTCCATTTTAATTTTGCATCGAGTGTCATACCGAGATATTTCGCTTCATTTGCAAACGGGACTCGAACCGTATTTAGAAATACAGGCAAATTGTTTGTCCGTTTATACGAAAAATCTACATGGATCGTTGCAACTATTGTATCGTTTATTTGTGCGATATCACGAGTGGATAGGAGGTACAGGATTGGTCCAAGGACGCTTCCTTGCGGTACACCTGCCATTATTTCTTTGAACTCGGAATATTCGCTTCCAAGTTTCACGCGGAAGAGTCTATGCTCAAGATACGACACGAGGATTTTATTTCATTGCTCTGGCAGAACTTGACTTAGTTTATACTTAAGGCCTTTGTGCCACACCTTGTCAAAAGCTTGCGACACGTCAAGAAATACGGCTGAGCAAATTTTCTTTTCTTCGAAACCTTTCTCAATTACATCTGTAATTCGATGTACTTGGTCCACCGTTGAATGTTTACTTCTGAACCCAAATTGATGGTCAGGTAAAAGACGTTTCTGGTCAATTATGGGGTGTAAGCGACCGAGTAATATCCGTTCAAAAACTTTTGAAATTATTGGAAGAAGTGAAATAGGCCTGTAAGATTTTATTTCATTCGGTGATTTTCCTGGTTTTAGGACCATAATCACTTCCGCGACATTCCACTGTCTTGGTATGTATTCTAATCTGATTGCTGCATTTATAATAAAAAGAAGAAGAAGTTTATATGAAGAAGAAGTTCTCCTGTAATCAGGTCATAACCCGGAGCTTTTTTAGGCTTTAGTTTCTGTATTTCCCGTTTAAGCTCGGCAATACTTGCATATCTTACAATATTATTATCGGTTGTACTCTCGAATATATTAATGTTTTCATTTTGCGCTGGACCATCAAATGGCTTAAATGTTTCCTCAAGATGTGAGGCAAAAACGTCAGCTTTTTCCTTATCGCTTTTTGCCCAAACTTCTTGAGTTACCCTAATCGGCGGCACAGCGATTTTTGGCCGTTTTATGACTCTAATTGCTTTCCAGAGCGAATAATTCGATTCCTTTCCAGCGGTTAGGCTTTGCAGATAAGTTTCTACTGAATGGTTTTTAAAATATTTAATCGAATTTGATAGCAAATTACTCAACCGATTGAGATGTGTTTTATCTTGCGGGGCACGAGTTTGGTGCCATCTTTTACGAGCTTTTCTTTTTTGTCTTACTAAATCTTGTATTTCTCGGGGGTACTTAATTTTACTATAGCTCACAATTTTGTTCTGTTGAGGAGTATTATTCCATGCTGCTTTTTGGATGGTATTGATAAATGAGTCAACAGCGACTTCGAGTTCCAATGGGGTTCTAAGGGATACACTCAGTCGGATATTATTTTCAATATCGTTTTTGAAACCTTCCCAGTTGGTTTTCCCGTTTGTTAATCCGGGTGGTTTTTCATTTATAATCAGTGACTCGCTCATTGTTAAAATGACTGGAGAATGATCAGAGGAAAGATCAAAGCATTCTTCAACTTTGATTCGATTGGGCGGCAGACCTTTTACAATGAAAAAATCGATCAAATCCGGTATTTTTCTAACATCAGTTGGCCAGTAAGTTGGTTTTCCCGTAGAATGAAAGTCGTTATTGTACTTTCTACCGACATCATAAAGCATCCTACCTTTCTGTGATATGCATCTAGATCCCAAGAATGTATGTTTTGCATTAAAGTCCCCTCCGATGACAAAACGTTGTCCAAGGGAATTAAGCAAGTTTTCAAAGTCAATTTTCTCAACCTTGGATCGTGGTGGGCAGTAAATAAACGATATCTTCAGAAAGGATTGTCTGCTTTTGACTTGTATAGAGCTAACTTGCATTGTTTCGATTTCTAGTTTAAGATCAATCGAATGTTCGATACACTCTTTTATATATAGTGAGGCTCCACCTCTAGCCTTATTCGATGGATGTAGAGGATGATAGTCGAGGTAACCTTTAATTTTTTAGTTCGAATTACTCTTTGCGTGAGTTTCGAATATTAAACAGATGTCTATATCTTTTTCCTGCATAAATAATTCAAGTTCTCCAAGTTTTTGCCAAAGGCCATTGGCATTTCACGTAAGAATTTTAAGCAATCTATTCATGTTAAAGATGGGGTAGGTACTTCTATTGCGAATACTATTTTCGAGCTTAACGAGCCTGTCAAAAATAAGTTTATTCGTTTTGCTTTGTTCCTCAATAATTCTAGCAGGTGGAAATACACACATAATTGTTATTTTTTTTTCATCTAGCATGTTCGTCAATAGTAAAATCAACCCTTTCCGATCCTAATGGTTGCTTCGCAACAATAGACTTTTCTGTAATTGATTAACTAGTCCGAATCACAACCCCCATTCAGGATAGTGAATCCCATGTTTTGACCTGAGAATAGCAGGATTGATATTTCTCGCCAGTAATTCCGAACAGGGGTTGTTTTTTTATAGCGCCGCTATTATTTTTCCTGTGTCCAACTAGGTAGTATGTCTTTCAAAATGATGGGTTCCTGGGCAAATAGTGTTCTGAAATTTGCTCAGGGAAGAATGATCCGTCTTTATGACCTTACCAGCGGTTTTCTAGACAATTAAATCGCAACCTTACCACTCTTTTCTGCATTTCAACTGAAACTTTTCCATTTTGTTTCTTTGACACCTCCATACTCCTCGGGAATTTCTAAACTTAACACCTATCTGTCACATATATTTTTGTCAAAGGTGTCACATAAATTTTCTAAAGCTCCAATGAACTTGGCAAAGTAATTAAATGTGTTTTGACACGAATGTATAAGTGCATGTACTAAACAAAAAAAAAAAAAACCCCAAGTATCTTTTGGCACTGCACCCAAGTTCATCAACCAAATATACATCATGTAACCAAAATTGACAGACACTTTTCCTAATAAAGCTATTCTCACCTTCATGCGTGTTGGCACGATTTCACTTTCAATAGTCAACGTTACCCGCTGGAAACAATGACTAACCAAGCAGGGAATTAAAAATTCTACCCGCATCCGGGTGGTTCGTCAACACTCGAAGTTTTACCAATTAAATTCGTCTACAGATGTATAAGGCTTTATTGCAACTCTGACTGATTTATTTGTTTGACAAAAATGCTTGCTCCGAATTCCGCAGCCAATTGCATAAGAACTGAACGAGGAATGGTATACCCAAGGGGCTTCTTCTTACTAACCAAGTGACCAAGTTCAATGCCATCCATCGTGTGTATGTGCATCTCAATAGAGTAGACTTGGACTCTGTCCAATGCTGACCGTGACTTTATAAGGTTTTGGCTAACTCTCATGATTTGCAGTTTTGAAAATCAACGTAGAGGTAAACAAAGTATGTTGGCATGACATTAATTGCCTTCAGGCCTTTAGCATACTTGAAGCGAAGCTATTCACAACGTGGAAGAAGCAGGCAACGGACAGGTGTGCTTGTGACGATGAAGACGAATTGTTTACTGCGGACAACAGGTTTGCGAGATCTTTATTATAAGGATCACTCGAAGGTATACGCATTTAAATAGTTGCTCTTAGGTAATCACTGATTACAGTAAAAGTTGAGTAAAAGTGGTATAAGTGTTATTCAATGGTTTTATCGGCATCTTAATGATTCTGGAGCAAGATTGGAGACTGCTTATGTATACTGGGTGTAGTTGTTTTTTTATAGTTCGATAGATTTTGACTGTCATCGTTAACATGGCAGTTTGATATTCACGTTTTAAACACACGTCTATTGAGCGAAAATCTATCCCCACTGCTGTAAGCTGTTTCTGTCTGTCTGAAAACACTTAAGCTGTACGAAGCTTGAAATGACAACTAACTCAGAATTTGAAGCGCTATTAGCGATCTTAATATTGTTTATATGAATGCTTTATAATTTATAGATAAGAATTAGCTATGGCCAAGCTGTTGTACAGTAAAATAGAGGCACACCGCAAGGTGGTGTCCTATTACCACTTCTAGTTGAAGATGTGATATTGTTTATGCTGAAATCAGGAATGAAGTCGGCTTTGGTAATTTGTGGTATAGATGTGACAACCACAATCAAGAAAATAGCTCTGTGTAGGCTGAATTTGCGATGAGGCAATCACATTCTGTAAATGTTTCCTGTGCCGAAAAGGCACATTAACATTAACTTAAGTGGCGCTACAGTCCGGGATGAACCTGGGCCTCAACCCATACGCCTCTCCAATTAGCCCGGTCCTTAGCTAACTGCCTCCAGTTGCGCACTCCAAGTTGGTTGAGGTCGGTTTCTACTTGTGGGCGCCACTTAAGGCGAGGTCTTCCTCTACTGCGTCCGACGTCTGGCTGGGAATCAAAGACTCTGCGAGCCGGAGTATTGGTGTCCATTCGTTCTACATGTCCCAGCCAACTTAGACGTCTAATGCGGAGTTTTTTGACTAGGGGTATGTCGCTGTACAGCTCGTATAGTTCGTGGTTGAATCCTCGTCTCCATAGTCCGTCAACGTAAACGGGACCGAAGATTTTTCGAAGAATTTTTATCTCGAATCGACCAAGGATTTCTTCATCCGCTTTTGATACGTAGAGCAGGACTGGGATGATCAGGGTCTTATATAGGATCTCCTTAGTAGTTCGAGTGAGGGCTTTACTACTAAATTGCCTTTTTAGCCCGAAGAAACAGCGGTTGGCAAGAGTAATTCTTCGTTTAATTTCTGACGAGATGTTGTTGTCAGAGTTAATAGCGGAGCCGAGGTAGACAAAGTCCCGTACTACCTCAAAGTTATATCTGTCAATGGTGACGTTCTGTCCAATTCGTCGATGTTGTGTGTCCTTTCGAGTTGACAGCATATACTTAGTCTTACCCTCATTTACTGCTTAACCCATTTTCGCCGCTTCCTTCTCTATACTAGCAAACGTGTCTATGACGTGGCTATCACGTTGAGTCCTACCAATGATGTCAATATCGTCAGCGTATGCTAGTAGTTGCACCGACTTTTGGAAAATTGTGCCTCTGGTGTTGGCTTTGGAGTTTTGCACAATTCTCTCAAGAATCAGATTAAAGAAGTCACATGACAGAGCATCGCCTTGCCTAAATCCTTTTTTTGTATCGAATGGGTTCGGTGAGGTCGTTTGCGACCCTGATGGTGCAGCGAGAATTCTCCATCGTCATCCTACACAAACGAGTTTGGACGGTATACCAAAACTAGGCATGGCTCTGTATAGTTCGTCTCTATGAATGCTGTCGTATGCGGCTTTGAAATCGATAAATAAGTCTGCCGAAGTTTGAAAATTTGATCGATTGTGGACTTTCCTGGCCTAAAACCACGCTGATAAGGGCCAATCAGGTTGTTGGTAAACGGTTTCAGGCGTTCACATATTACGGCAGATAGGATCTTGTAGGCGATGTTAAGGAGACTTATGCCTCTGTAGTTGGCGCAGTTCAGAGGGTCTCCTTTTTTGTGGATCGGGCAAACGATGCTGAGGTTCTTTTCTTCAGGCATGCTTTCAACCGACCAGATTTGGCTTATGAGTTGGTGGATGTTGTCATCTCCGCCAGCTTTATAAAGCTCAGCGGGAAGGCCGTCATTTCCGGCGGCCTTATTAAGCTTGAGTTTAGATACTGCTATCCTCACTTCACTTAGGTCGGGTGGTTGGCAGTTTTCGCTGTCGTTGCCAATATTGAATGGTTCGTTCTGCCTGACAGCGGAATGTTGTTCGTAATCGCCGTTAACAGCCTGCAGAAGTGGTTCTTCCATATCCTCAGTATCGACTGTGTCTCAACTACGATATTTCCTTCTTCATCTCGGCAGGATTCTGTTCGAGCATTATATCCTTGGCTTTGACGTTTTACACTTTGGTAAAACTTCGAACATCGTGCCTGGAGTGGCACCTCTCTATATCCTCGATCACGCGCTTTTCTTGCTCGTTTTTCATCTTTCTGAAAAGCCGATGTTCTTCCCTTCTTCTTTGCCTATAGAGCTCAATGGCAGCTCTCGTCTTCACCTGCAGCTTAGCCTTGAAGGCCTCGTTCTTGGCTGCGAGCATCTGTCGGCATTCCTCATCAAACCAAGGGTTTCTGTCTGGTGGCCGCGAGAAACCTAGCACATCAGTTGCGGCTGATCTAATGGCTTGTTGGCATCGTTGCCATTGTTATTCGACATTAGATACTGGTGGTGTGTTGTGAGTCGTGATGTTAAGGGATACGCGTTGCGCGAAGGTCTTGGTGGTCTCTGGCGATTGCAGTCTTTCGACATTAAATTTTTTCACAGTATTTCTGTTTTTTTGTGGCGTGGTGTATATCCGCATCCTTACTTTGGCTACAACAAGCTAGTGGTCCGAGTCGATTTTAGCCCCTCGGAATGTTCGAACATCCAAAATACTGGATGCGTGCCTCTTATCTATCGCAATGTGATCAATTTGGTTGACCGTTCATTGATCGGGAGACCGCCATGTCCCCTTATGGATATCGAGGTGAGGAAACCGTGTGCTGACTATAGTGGCGTTTCGTTCCGTAGCGAAATCAATTAGCCTAAGTCCGTTACCAGACGTGTTGTCGTGTAGACTTTGTTTTCCGACAATACTTCTAAAGATGTCTTCTCTTCCTACCTTTGCGTTAAAATCTCCCAGCACGATTTTAACATCGTACTTCGGTAGTCGCTCATAGGTTTTGCCAAGGAGCTCTTAGAAGCAATCCTTAGCTATATCATCTTTTTCTTCCGTCGGAGCGTGAGCGCATATAAGGCTTATGTTGGCGAATTTGGCCTTGATGCTGATTGTTACTATGCGTTCGCTAATGTCTTGGAAACATAAGACTTCTTGCCTAAGTATGGCACTTATAACAAATCCGCATCCGAATAGTCGCTGTTTCTGTTCACTATAACACGGTCCGTAGTAGATGTCACAGTTTTTCATCCTCTTTTTGCCAGTAATGTCTGCTTTGTAGCAGTTTAGGGCTTCCGCTAGTTGTTCGCCTGCACCTCTCCTGTTTAATGTTCTCACATTCCAGGTGCAGATACGAACGTCGTTGTCCTTTTTTCGTTTAGCAAGGTCGTCAACAATAAAATCAGTCCTTTCCGAGGCTAGTGGTTGCTTCGTAACAATATTTTTTTTTTCTGTGGGTGGGTAGTGCTTCTATTTGCGTTAACTATTAGTCAAAGTTCGTGACCCAGTATCATTCCAAAATTTGCACGTACAGAGAAGCTTGCCAGCGTTGCGATTGTTAGAGAATGACACTCATTGGGATTACAACCTCGGAGATGCTGTGCTTTCGTCAAATGCTCATCAAATACGAACATGCTTCCCATCCAAACCGACTGATGATTTGTGGAGTAAATACAAATATGCCATGTGTGATAATATTTTTCATCAGATGCATATTACGATATAACATCCAGTTTACAACTGAGCGAGGAAATTCACAATTGAGGACATGTGCTTGATGATATCGAACAAGGTATTATCTGTACCCTTATTTCGTAAAGTGATTGTCGTTTGACGATAACATTTCGACGGTACATCTTGCATCACGTAAGATCAATAGTCGTTATTGCTGTCGGCGATATTACTTTATTTGCTTCACTTATTCCCGGTTTTTCAGTACTAAGTTAACTCTGAGTTAACCCAGAGTTTACTAACTCCGGAATACTTTTAATCTAGAGTTAACTCATGAAGCAGTTTTTCAGTAAAGGATTATATTTGACTCCGTGTGTGATAATATAATTTGGTAGCACTCATGATTTATCGATTTTCCTCAGTTATCACTTTATCAGCTGTTTGGTTTCCATTTCCCCAAACAAATGAAAATGCTTCAAAATGTCGGAGTTTTAGCGATTATTAGTCATAGTTTTTCTGATTTTGTGTGGAATTAGTATTTTTTTAAAGTAAACCTCAAAATGAATTCACTTCGGTCAATTCAATTGGAAGTTTTTCATTTAATTTTACAAATTTACATGAAAAATAAATAATGAGCCAAATATTTCAATAAAAACACCAATTCTGGATTTTGATTTCGATTTCAAAGGTCAGTTGTCAAACCAAATGCGTATACCAGAGATCAAGTAAGAAGAGATAGGAAACTTTCCAGGTTTTACGTTTTGCTTACTTGATATCTGGTATGTACTACATTACCGACATGTGTATCTGTTCGTATATCGTGTCTGCTATTTTCGAAATTTGGCAACAGGCATTTTGACTGTCATTTCAAGGGATTACGCTCTATCTAAACTTGATAACAATCTTATTATAATCGCAGTTTAAGTTGCCGTTAAAAATTATTCAACAAAATAGTTAAATTTTCGCAATATCAATTCTACAAGACACTAGGTAACAACTAAACTGATACAAAATGAGCGATGTAACTGCGAAGATGAATCACATTAATTGATGAAAACCTACAAATTCACTCCCATTAGGCAAACAATAGACGATGACAATGTCAGGGTAGACAAAGCCCTCTGACGGACCGCAAGAAATGCAAATGAATGACACACCATCTCATCTGTTTAGTTCACTTTACAAATTTCTACAGCTGCGTTGATCTTGACAATAAAAACGTCAAGTGTATTCACAGATTAAGTTACATTCAAAATGAAAAGTAGCAACGCTGTTCCCATTGGACAATCATTTCGAAATTGCACCTAATGACCTGATGATCTGCAGTTTCACCTGACCTGCTTTTCTGTCCCATATCATACGTCGGCAATTATTATGCAGTGCTTGCCCTTTCTCTCACTTGATTGATGAGTTATTTTGTTTTCTTTTATTTTTGCAATCAAAAGTGCGTTTACATGTAACAAACATCTGTCACGAATCACCTTGGCCTCTAAGCAAATTCAAATTACAAATTCAACGTTTACGATGATGTTGCAAAAGCGGAACTCGCCGTATTGCTAGCAATAGCAAATGTCCAGGAGAAAGTCTATGCCTGAGACAGAGTCGAGTGCAATTTGTCGACGACAATCATATTTAATGAGCAATAAAGATATATTAGTGGTGTAGTAGGAGGAGGAAGGAATGTAAGTACCTATACCTACCACCGAGACAGATGGCTACCTGTTTTATTATATCAATTGTCTGTTTGTCAGCGCGGAACACTTAAGCGACAACCATGAAATGACAATTGTTCACTACGATTAACGTCATTTTTTGGCGTTTGGATTTTATTTTTTATTTTTCAATTAACTTGGACGAAGTTAAATGGTGCCACCGTGCCATTTGCACGAGTGCTGGCCGATGGGGGTCTGATTGTTTGTATTGTCTCTTTCTCTTGGTGTTGTCTTACCAGCAGAGACCACCGTCATTAGCTGGGCATTCCTCGGATTTTTTTGATTTTATTTGCCGTCCATCAGTTGAAGGTACATATGGGAATTGGTTTTATGGGTGTGCTCACCTTTTATAGGTGGGTACCTATGTCCAATTTCTATGTGTCGCTATGATTATGCAATTGCATTTTTATACCTTGTCCAATTATGGTTCGATGTCATTATCAATTTCTAGTGACCACACCAACAGTTTTCTATGGTAATGACTTACGATTATGATATCGATTGAGTTGGTATGTCGTCACCATGTAGTCATGAATAGCTAGTCTTGGCAAAGTGTTCTTCAGAGGTATCCGAGTTGGTGAAATAGTAATATCTATCCATCGTATTAATAAACGCGGATTAGCTAATCACTGACTAACTTTTGACATTCGCGCGAGTATTTCTTATGGGGAAAACTGTCAAGTTAGCCATTATCTTACTTACTTACTTAAGTGGCGCAACAGTCCGGAATGAACCTGGGCCTCAACCAACATGCCTCTCCAATTAGCTAACTGCCTCCAGTTGCGCACTCCAAGTTGGTTGAGGTCGGTTTCTACTTGTGCGCGCCACTTAAGGCGAGGTCTTCCTCTACTGCGTCCGACGTCTGGCTGGGAATCGAAGACTCTGCGAGACGGAGTATTGGTGTCCATTCTTTCTACATGTCCTAGCCATATTAAAAGTCCAATGCGGAGTTTTTTTTGACTAGGGGTATGTCGAGGTACAGCTCGTATAGTTCTTGGTTGAACCTTCGTCTCCATAGCCCGTCAACGCAAACGGGACCGAAGATTTTCCGAAGAATTTTTCTCTCGAATCGACCAAGGATTTCTTCATCCGCTTTTGTTACGGTCCATGCTTCAGCGCCGTAGAGCGGGACTGGGATGATCAGGGTCTCATATAGGATCTCCTTAGTAGTTCGAGTGAGGACTTTACTACTAAATTGGCTTCTTAGCCCGAAGAAACAGCGATTGCCAAGAGTAATTCTTCGTTTGATTTCTGACGAGATGTTGTTGTCAGAGTTGATAGCGGAGCCGAGGTAGACAAAGTTTAGTACTACCTCAAAGTTATATCTGTCAATGGTGACGTTCTGTCCAATTCCTCGATGTTATGTGTCCTTTCGTGTTGACAGCATATACTTAGTCTTGCCCTCATGTACTGCGAAACCCATTTTTGCCGCTTCCTTCTCTATACTAGCAAACGTGGCTATGGCATCACGTTGAGTCCTACCAATGATGTCAATATAGTCGGCGTATGCTAGTAGTTGCACCGATTTTTGGAAAATTGTGCCTCTAGTGTTGGCTTTGGAGTTTTGCACAATCCTCTCAAGAATCAAATTGAAAAAGTCACATGACAGCGCATCGCCTTGCCTAAATCCTTTTTTGCTATCGAATGTGCCGGTGAGGTCGTTTCCGACCCCGATGGAGCTGCGGGAATTCTCCATCGTCATCCTACACAAACGGACGAGTTTGGACGGTATACCAAAACTAGACATGGCTCTGTATAGTTCGTCTCTATAAATGCTGTCGTATGCGGCTTTGAAATCGATAAATAGGTGGTGGGAATCGATTTGGACTTCTTGGGTTTTTTTCCAGGATCTGCTGAAGTGTGAAAATTTGATCGATTGTGGACTTTCCTGGCCTAAAACCACACTGGGGCCGATCAGGTTGTTGGTAAACGGTTTCAAGCGTTCACATATTACGGCAGATAGGATCTTGTAGGCGATGTTGAGCAGACTTATGCCTCTGACGTTTTACACACTGGCGATTGCAGTCTTTCGACATTAAATTTCTTCACAGTATTTCTGTTTTTTTTGTGGCGTGGTGGATATCCGCATCCTTACTTTGGCTACAACAAGGTAGTGGTCCGAGTCGATGTTGGCCCCTCGGAATGTTCGGACATCCAAAGTACTGGATACGTGCCTCTTGTCTATCGCAATGTGATCAATTTGGTTGACTGTTCGTTGATCTGGAGACCGCCATGTCCCCTTGTGGATATCGAGGTAAGGAAACCGTGTGCTGGCTATAGTGGCATTTCGTTCCGTAGCGAAGTCAATTAGCCTAAGTCCGTTACCAGACGTGTTGTCGTGTAGGCTATAATTTCCGACAATACTGCTAAAGATGTCTTCTTTTCCTACCTTTGCGTTAAAATCTCCCACCACGATTTTAACATCGTACTTTGGTAGTCGCTCATAGGTTTTGTCGAGGAGCTCGTAGAAGCAATCCTTAGTTATATCATCATTTTCCTCATATAAGGCTTATGTTGGCGAATTTGGCCTTGATGCGGATTGTTACAATGCGTTCGCTAATGTCTTGAAAACACAAAACTTCATGCCTAAGTCTGGCACCTATAACAAATCCGCATCCAAATAGTCGCTGTTACTGCTCACTATAACACGGTCCATAGTAGATGTTACAGTTTTTCATCCTCTTTTTGCCCGGCCCATCCCATCGTATTTCCTGGATGGCAGTAATGTCTGCTTTGTAGCAGTTAAGGGCTTCCGCTAGTTGTTCGCCTGAACCTCTCCTGTTTAATGTTCTCACATTTCAGGTGCAGATACGAACGTCGTTGTCCTTTTTTCCCAGGAATTTTTTTTTCCACGAATGCCGACTGACTCTTAAGGAGATGGCGGAGCATTTTATCATTCACCTCTTTTGGGTGCCGGGCCGCAGAGACATAAAAAGGGAATTGCAAGGCAGATGAGCTTGCCAGAAAGAGCACAACCCTTGATATTCTACTGCCAGTTAATATGACAGGCATGCCCATCGCTACATGTAAATTTCAGATCAAACTGGATGCGACCAAAAAAGCAAACCGCAGATGGATAAAAGGCACAACGTGTCAAATATTCAGGCAACTCTGGCCTAACTTTAACCAGAAATACTCCATCTGCTTGACAATGCTGAACAGATCAAACATCAGCACCATAATCGGTGTCGTACAGGACACTGTCACATAGGTCTACACGCATAAAGACTAGGCCTCTTCAGCAATGACTTCTGTAGAAGCTGCTTAGACGAAGAAGAGGAGGAAAGTATTACTCACCTTCTATGCTCTTGTCCGGATCTCTCAGTAAAAGGAAGCTTCGTCTGGGGGAGTACTTCTTCGATAATCTAGGTGAGCTGGCTAATATTAATGGCAGAAACCTCCTTCGCTACATTGTTAGCTCTGAATAGTTCAATTAGCCGAATGAACATAGGAAAGTCGACATATCCATGTGGTACAACAACGGACCTTTATGGTCTACAACCTAACCTAACCTAATTAAAAAAAAAAGCGATGTAATAATCCGGAAATAAAAAACGGAGGAATAAAGTTTTCAATATGAAGCGGATAGAAGCAACGATCATCCAAATGAAACAGATTCGTTTCAATGATGACTGTTCCAATTTTCTTTGTAGGTTCCAACTTTCTTTATTTGTTCCAATTTAATCTTTGGTACGATCATCCCTAAGGGTTCAGTTATAGGCACCTATAGAGTACTTCGCGACAACCATCACTATCATTTGTATGCTTGCAAGGTGGTCCGGAGTCGTTTTTTATACCCTATCCCATAGGGGTATATTAGTTTTGATACATAGTTTGTAACATAGAGAAATAATTTAGCTACATATACCTCAAAATATATGGATCGACTCAGAATCGATAGCTGAGTCGATTTAGCCATGTCTGTCCGTCCGTCCGTCCGTCCGTACGTCACCAGTTTTTGGGCCTTAAATTTTGAGCTAGAAGGATGAAATTTGGTACACGGCAAAATATAAAACCCCAAGATCCTGTACTACTCGGCTTATGTAGTCAAGAAAATTTAGAAGATTTAGGATAATTATTTCCGTTCTTACGAAGCTAACCATCAGTGATCCAAGTAAATGGTTTCGTTATGTACCCAGACACCAGATGTTGTTAAACTCCACATACCAGCGTAGCATAAAAAGAAGTCCCTTCGAAGTGTTGGTGGGGGTTAGAATGAAAAACTCTCAGGATTTATCACTAGCCAATAATATCGATGAGGAGGTTCGTCAAATTTTCGAAAACGAAAGAGACCAAGTGAGGGAAGAAACCCGTCTGAACATCGACAAAATACAGAAAGAAAATAGCGTTACATAAGATGACGATAAGATGAATAAAATACCTGCCAAGACGATAAGACGAACTAAGTACCTGCCAAGACGATAAGACGAACGAAATACTTATGAAGACGAACAAAGACCTGCTAAGACGAAAAATTCCTGATGTTACCACTATTACGATGATGATGAAGACGCAAAGATGAACTAACTGATGCAATAAGACGATACTAATACCCGAAGTTTCTCGAGGACGAAGAAAGCTAGCAGGAGGGCCGAAGTTGTAGGACCACCCTGTTCTGAACTCACCATACCTACCCACCACGAAAATGACAGATGACACCCAGCGAGCGACGATTTTCAATTGTAGTCCGCCACCGTGAAAAGAAAGAAGTCAAGTCGAACCCATCCGCATTTTTATAACTTTTCATTAATTTTTATACTTTTTGTTAAATTCATTTAAATTTAATTCATACAAACAACATTGAATTCATTAAATTTTATTGCGTACATTAATTGCCGCGTTATTATTTTAACCAAGAGGATATCCCACATGTTTATGAATAAAATTGCTTCTTTTTTTTGTTCTCGAAATTTTTTTTTTAGTTTCGCGCATATCTATGATATGTGAAAGAGACTGATAAAACGCAAAATAGCTTTTGAATAGTTTGCAACGATTATCATCTCCGTTTAAAAACCAATTCGTGTGCAAAATTTCCGATATTGTTGTAAAATATTTCCCAGACAAATTTTGACAGTTCATATACTACGTCGCGTCGTAAGTTTACCACTTTTACAATATTTACTATGACTTTCTGACGTTGCTTGAATACCCCTAATATAATTCTTCTAACAAGGTATGCAAGTTGGAATGCTGCTTTTAATGACAATTTTATTTAAATGTATTCGTCCACCTTCTACCAGCAACATTGTGTTTTGGTTGTGTTGTGAGACAGAATGACCGGCAAACAATTTTTGACAAACGATGAGTTACACAACCAGGTTTTGCTAGTCCACTGTTCCTAGTCAAAAGTAATTTTTATAGAAAAATTACGTACTACCAGAATAAAACGCTTTTCCGAGAATCAATTTTTGTTATTATTAGGAGGAATACGTTTTGTTAATAGTTTCGTTATCGCGAAGTGGAAATCACTAACAAAAAGGGAAAAACAAACAGACTATCAAATCGCATGCTGATAAAGGGTCTGCCATCTAACGTTTTTTTTTTTGTCAACTAGTGCTTATTTCGTGAATGGCAACACTTAGCTCATGTCTGATTTGACAGGTAATTAGTTTTATGCTTCCGCTTAACGAATATTGTTGTGTATACGCTTGAACAACGCTGGGAAACATTGCGACATTACTACTTTGAAAATCATGGTAATGTTGCAGAATGTGTGCGAAAATTGCGTACGGATTTTGGAAGAAGAGAAGCACCGTCAGCTCCGTATGTTCGTAATCTTGTGAAAAAAATGAAAGCAACTGGCATCCTCATCGATAAACCAAAGCGTGAAAAGCCAAAAACAGTGCGTACACCCGAGAATATTGCTGCTGTGGCAGAAAGTGTGCGTGAAGCGCCATCAACATCAATTCACCGTCGTTCTCAACGATTGAACATTTCGGAGACATCATTGAGACGAATTTTGCATAAAGACCTTGGTATGACGCCATACAAAGTCCAATTGGTTCAGGAGTTGAAGCCAACTGACCATCCAATGCGTTTTCGCATCGCTAAGTGGGCCTGCGAGAAGATTCCGATTTTGCCAAAAAAAATCATCTTTTCAGATGAAGCTCATTTTGATCTTGGCGGGTATGTAAACAAGCAAAATTGTCGCATTTGGGGCACAGAAAACCCGCACGCATACATTGAAGAGCCGATACACCCAAAACGAGTCACTGTTTGGTGCGGATTTTGGTCCAGAGGCATAATTGGGCCATTTTTCTTCGAAAATGAGCAAGGAGTGGCCGTTACAGTCAATGGCGCGATCGTTATCGGGCCAACATTTGGTTTCAACAGGACGGCGCTATGTGCCACACAGCCGATGCTACACTCGATGTTTTGCGCCCTGTTTTTGAAGATCGCATTATCAGCCTCAGAGCTGATGTCGTTTGGCCACATCGGAGCTGCGATTTGACACCGTTGGACTATTATTTGTGGGCTGCCGTAAAAGATACGCCGACAAGCCAGAGACAATTGACGCTTTAAAGCACAATATTCGTGAAGCCATTGGTGAAATACAGCTGCACACAATCAATAATGTGCTTAAAAATTGTACCGATCGTGTAGGCTACTGCATGGCCAGCCGAGGCAGCTATTTGAATGAAATTATTTTCCATTATTAACCGAAAGGATTGTACTTTCAAATAAAAAAAGAAATTTGAGAAAATATTCAGTAGTTTTTTTTAAACATTAAAAAGTTATTTGGCGGACCCTTTACAAACAAAAGAAGGATTGCTCTCGTATATTTTCGATTGAAATAAGAAAAATTCTAAATCATAGATATAAATCTAAAATCCAACCGACAACGCTATAAAATTATCGCGAGCCCTGACTGTAAAAAAATGTTTCACCATCGTCTTCAAAACCTCACATGTACGAAAACTTGAAACGTTAAAAACAAATTGTTTTGTCAAACTGACAGTTCCCGATGCATGTCTAAATAATAATTGAAATTTACTTCGTATATCAATTTCGATAGAAGATTTATCGTTTCCATTATGGATATTGGTGAACTATTATCATTTAAGGTAATTTATTTCAAATACAAATTTTCCCAATCGAAATCTAACTCATTCTCCCACTCTTCAGCCGGAACAAACACCGAAACGCTCGCACGACGACGATAATGATTTTGCAGAGTTATCCACAAACAAAAAAGATGAAAAATCGAAAAGAATGCGTCGTATCGCCCAAGCAAAGGAGGCAGCAGACTTTGTCAAACCAGATCCCCTCCCACTGAATGCAGAACTACAGCTAACCGAAGAAGAAAAGATGAACATCGTAAAATACGTCGAGAACGAAGAAGCCGATGGCGATGTGCTCGACGAGATTGGCTTAAAGAAACTGATTCTCCTCTTCGAGAAGAAAAATCTTAAAAACCAAGAAATGCGTATCAAATTTCCCGACAATCCAGAAAAGTTCATGGAATCCGAATTGGATCTACACTCTGTTGTGGAAGAATTGAAGACAGTTGCCACTGTTCCAGATTTGTATCCAGTTCTGGTTGATTTGCATGGTGTTCCAAGCATATTGGAGCTATTGGCACATCCAAATTCAGATATCGCTGTTGCAGTCGTAGATCTACTGCAAGAGTTGACGGATGTCGATATTCTTGGAGAGAGTCGTGAAGGTGCCGAGGTGCTGTTGGAAGCACTCCGTAAGCAGCAGGTGTGCGCTTTGTTAGTACAGAACTTGGAGAGATTAAATGAGGCAGTGAAAGAAGAATCCGATGGAGTCCACAACACGTTATCTATCATTGAGAATCTGACTGAAATGAATGCTGAGTTTACCAGAGAAGCAGCTGAGCAGGGTCTACTGATTTGGATTCTTAAAAGACTGAAACAAAAATCTCCATTCGACCAGAACAAACTCTACTGCAGCGAGATTCTATCGATTCTCATCCAAACAGATAACGACAACCGATTGATGTTGGGCGATAGTGATGGTATCGATGTCCTTCTACAACAGTTGGCCATTTACAAACGTCATGATCCATCTTCTACGGAAGAACAAGAGTTTATGGAGAACTTGTTCAATTGTCTGTGTTCCGCATTGATGGCGAAGGAGAATCGTGAACGGTTTCTTAAGGGTGAAGGTTTGCAATTGATGAACTTGATGCTTCGCGAGAAGAAAATGTCAAGAAATGGTTCGTTAAAGGTTCTGGATTATGCTATGTGCGGACCAGATGGGAAGGAGAATTGCAACAAGTTTGTCGACATTCTTGGGCTTCGAACGATATTCCCGTTGTTCATGAAAACACCAAAGAGAAACAAAAAGCGACTGTTGGGGATGGATGAACACGAGGAGCATGTGGTTTCGGTTATATCGAGCATGTTGCGGAACTGCAAGGGAGCACAACGCCAGCGATTGTTGTCTAAATTCACAGAAAACGATCATGAGAAGGTGGATCGATTGCTGGAGATGCACTTGAAGTACTTGGAGAAGGTGGAACTGGTTGACAAGGAGATTGATCAGCAACCAAAGGTGGGTTATACACAAACAAGAGGTTACATGTGTTGAATGCATTTCTGGTTTCATTAAAGGACCCCGATTTCGATGAAGAGGAGGAGGCTGAGAATAATTATATAAAGCGATTGACAAGTGGCCTTTTCACACTCCAGCTGATTGACTACATCATTCTCGAAGTCAGCACAACATCGGACACTGTGAAACAGAGGGTTTGCCAAATTTTAAATCTCCGTGGGGCATCCATGAAGACTATTAGGAACATTATGAGAGGTAAGTTCAAATGAAGACGTAATGTTGCATAAAACTCGCAACAGAAAAGCGCTGCAGAGATTCTGAGTGCGGTAGGATAGGTAGTAGGTGTGGTGGTCTATTTAATCCCTTCATAGAACAAACATTTGTCCTGCACAAACAATTACTGTCTGCTGTCACAGAGCTTCTTAGATTGTTCTAGGAATGTGTAGAAACTACCAAACCGAAAGTCTTTCCGTCTTTCGGCTTTTCAACGAGCTCCCGATCCATTAAGACAAGGCAGGCTTCCAACCTCTTAGATCCTGAGCACGTTGCTTCCAGTCATGCAGTCCATCGCTCTGGCATCTGTGATCGCTTGATCCTTACACCGGAGGTTCGGTCTTCCATGTCGACTTAAACCTGAAGACTGGGATTCAAAGATTTTCTTGACTGGAGCTTTATTGTTAATAAGCTCGACATCCACATCTTGGTACAGTTCGCTGTTGTATCTTCTCCTCCATTTGCCTTCCTCGCATACAGGACCAAAAATTCGACAAATTTTCTTTCGAAGGTGCCTAATACTTGCTCAGCTTTCCTGCTTATTGTCCAGCACTCGGCGCCGTAAAGTAGGGCTGGTAGAATTAGGGTTCGGTAGAGCAAACTTGCACTTTCGTGTTGAGCACCGGACTAGTATCGGTTTCTCCACTTTTCATGTCATCCGTGGCGTTGATTGTTGCGTCGACCGTACTTTGTTCCTCGATAGCATACACTTTGTCTTGGCCTCGTTGGCTACCAGACCAACGTACTTCGCCTCTTCCTCAGTGGATGTAAATGCATCTTCAACGGCATCGTCATCGGCGCGTTGGCATCGTCTGGGCACACCAGTACCTGGAAGGATTTGTTGAAGATAGTGCTAGTTAACTCCAACTAGATTTTAAAGAAATCGAATGATAGCCCATCTCCTTGTCGGACTCCGGTATATGTTTAGAAAAGTTCAGATGATCTGTTTCCATTTTCCAAACTAAACGTTGCATCACGTGTTCTCCAGTGTTAGGCTACACAGCTGTACTATTACTCTAGGCGATGGATGCTACCATACGCGGCCTTGAAGTCGATGAAATGATGAAGTGTTTCGGCATCAAATTCGTTGTGCTTTTCCAGGATTTGGCTTAGTGTACAAAACTGGTGTATGGTCGATCTGCAGGGTCGGAAACCACACTGGTACGTGCCGATAAGTGTGTTGCAGAAAGGCTTTAGACGCTCACACAGTTGGATGGGATCTTTTATGAAAAATTTAAGGAGCTGATATTCCATCCAGACTTTGTTAATGGTTTGGTTCATGCACACTTCTAAAGCAAAACCCCCTATTCGAAGAATTGTACTGATCCATTAGAATCGGCTGCCATGTTGTTCTTCAGTTTTTTGTTTCAAGACACTGGCAATCTCCGACTGACTAAGGCTTCCAACGTGAAGTCTCTTTTTTGCATCATTCTCGGGTTCTTATTGTTGGACAGTCGGGCTCTGAATTTGGCTTCGGCGTGAAAATGATCAGAGTCGACGTTTTCCCTAGGAATGTGTATTCTCTGGCGTGCCTCGTATCTATGAGCACATGGTCGATTTGGTTGGCAGTTCGACCATCCGAAGGTCGCCAGGCTGCTTTGTGTATTCGAAGTCGTAGGAACATAGTGGTGCTGCCGCGTCTGCCGTCTGTTGCTCATAAGCCATTATCTGTTGTCGTTTCGTGGAGATTGTGGTTCCAATTAACCCGCCAAAGATGTTTTCCTTACTAATTTTCGCATTCAATTCCCCTTGTACGGTTTCCATCGAGGAAGTGCGAAAATGCCTCCTTGATACGGTCTTCAGTCTCATCAGAAGGGGAAGTGTGCACATATATGGCTTTTTTTGAGAACGTTGCTCTGACTGCTGATCACTAACAGGCTTAAAGTCGAACACTCTAGTCTTGACCTAAGTTGGCTCCCTACAACGAATATCTACGCTTCCTAATATGTGCAGCTTTGGGTTGCAGTTGTAGTAAATGTCGCATGTTTTTCGTTTGTGTATTCCTGTTCCTGTCCAAAGTATTTCCTGGATCGCGGTAATGTCTACCATGTACCGCGCGAGGGCAGATTCAAGTTTTTGAGCTGTACCCAGGGTGTACAGCGTGCTTCGGTTCTGGTTGATATATTATGGGATCTGTGTTATCTGAGGCTGTTGTCCCTCTCATAACGAACTATTTTTACGTGACGGCACAAAACCCAACCTTGAGGACCAGTTCTAATTAATTAGACACCCCTAGGACAGGGGGCCATCAGTATACACTACAGGATCGAGCGCTGTCATTGGACTTTCGGTTTATTCTTGGGATTTCTTGATGACCAGTTGCCGAATATATCGAAGCAGCTCAAATAGGTTCTTCACTTCATCCAACCTAACAGGGACCTAACCAGTGACTCCATCTTAGGAATTGCAGAATGGGGTATGTGCTTCAATGTATACACGTTTTTCCCAGGCTTTCCCGTCCAGGGATTGAAACGGTCAAGGTAATAGGTACTCAGGGGTCGTTTCATAAAATCGTATTGCCTACCATTTGAGGATTTTCGTATTTCCATGATGGCCATGTACCGGACAAACGCAGATTAATGTTTTCGGTTATCTGAATTTCAGGGCTAACTCTGATAGAGTGGCCAATGGAAGTGTCGCCGACAGTGCGGGTGGGAAGCCCAGACTCTACCGATAAGATGGAATATTTCGATACCATGGATCGTAAACGACTATGACTGAAAGATACAGGGGGGAGCAGTGATCGTTCGCTTTCCTTACTTTCTTAAGTGGCGCTAGAGTCCGGAATGAACCCGAACCTCAACCAACATGCCTCTCCAATTAGCCCGGTACTTAGCTAACTGCCTCTATTTGTGCTTGTTGCTTGAGGTCGGTTTAATTGTGCGCGAGGTTTCCCTCTACTGCGTCCGCCATCTGGCAAGAAATCGAAGACTGCTATTGGAGTCCATTCGTTCTACATGTTCTAGCCATCTTAAACGTCCAGTGTGGAGTTTTTTGACGATGGCTATGTCGCTGTACAGCTCGTATAGCTCTTGGTTAAATCTTCGTCTCCATAGCCCCGTCAACGCAAACGGTATACCAAAACTTTGCATAGTTCGTCTCTAGATATGCTGTCGCATGCGGCTTTGAAATCGATGAATAGGTGGTGGATCTGCCGAAGTGTAAAAATTTGATCAGTTGTGGACTTTCCTGGCCTAAAACCACACTGATAAGGGCCCAAGGGTTATCAGGTTGTTGCAAAACGATTTCAGGGGTTCACATATTACGGCGGATAGGATCTTGTAGGCGATGTTGGGGAGACTTATGCCTCTGTAGTTGGTGTAGTTCAGAGGTCCTCCTTTTATGTGGATCGGGCAAACGATCAACATCGTTCCATTCTTCAGGAATACTCTGATCCGACCAAGTTTGGCTTCGAGTTGGTGGATATTACAAAAGATTATGAATTCTATACAGATGACGCACTCCATATAAGAAAAATTGTTCTATGGCGGGTCGTGCTGGCACAGCCCGCCATATGATGTTGTTTTTCATGTGTTTTCATGCAAAACGGCCGCCCGTACCATGAAGGTACTGAGCAAAAGTTTCTGTTTTTTGTTCTCAATGCGTCATCTGTATAGAATTCATAATCTTTGATGTTACTTACCAAGTCATCTCCGCGGGTTTCTAAAGCTCGGAAGAAAGACCGTCATTTCCGTCAGCATTGCTAAGCTTAAGTTTAGATGTTGCTGTTCTCACTTCACTTAGGTGGGTTGGTTCATGGTTGATAATTTTCGCTGTCGTCGCCAATTTAGAATGGCACCAGCGGGTGATTGTTCACCATCGCCGTTTAACTGTCTGCAAAAGTGGTTCTTCCATATCCTCAACATCGACTGTGTCTCAACTACGATATTTCCTTGTTCAACTCGACAGAATTTTGTTCGAGCATTGTATCCATGCCTTTGACGTTGGTAAAATTTATGAACATCTTCCCTGGAGTTGCACCTCTTTTCATCTTCGATTTTTTTTCTTCTGAAAAGCCTATACAGCTCGTCTTCACCTGTAGCTTTTCCTTGCCTCGATTTTGCTGCGAGCTCTATCTGCATTCTTGATCATACCAGGGGTTTCTTGCTAGTAGGTGGAAGAAACCTAGCACATCAGTTGCGGCTGATTTAATGGCTTGTAGGCATTGTTGCCATTGTTCTTCGACATTCGATGCTGGTGGTATGGTGTTAATCAAGAGGTTAAGGGATACGCGTTCTTCGAAGGACTGCTTCCCAGTAAGGTGAAAAAGGCTGTTAAAGAGTAATACTCACAAATTATCGTCAAGAATAGCAACCCCACATTGACTTTTTGTGTAAAATGTAAGAAATGAGATCATCGGGCTCTTGGCTGACTCACTTGCACCTTTTACACAGATTGCTTAATAATGAACCTAAATCTACAGATCAATCTATAACCTTCCCATCTCCTCCAAATGCGGATTCATTCCTAAGTTATCTTACTCCCTTAAGTGGCGCTATAGTCCGGGATGAACCTGGGCCTCAACCAACATGCCTCTCCAATTAGCCCGGTCCTTAGCTAACTGCCTTCAGTTGCGCACTCCAAGTTGGTTGAGGTCGGTTTCTACTTGCGAGCGCCAGTTAAGCCGAGGTCTTCCTCTACGTAAGTAAGCTTACATTGAAAGCGAGTAAGACGTGTTTTTTGGAGTGCTTATAATAAAATAAATAATTGATTATCGGAATATTGTTGGTATTAAATACCAGAAATCGGATTTTTTTATCCTTGTGTAAATTCGAAGATGAGTGCTAAAAACTGTAAAGAGTGTAACAAAGGAATCAGAAATGATAAATTTGTTACATGTAATGGAGTTTGCGGCGGGATGTTTGATTTAAAATGCGCGGATTTATCTGAGTATGATATCGAATTGATAAATAAAAAGAAAGGAATGCTTTTCATGTGTATTGATTGCCAAAATTTTATCGGTTTAATGTCAAAACAATTTTTGGAAATAAACAATAAACTAAATGCTAACAAACAAATGATAGAAAAACAAGAAGAAAATATTGGTAAAATCCTAATGAGCGTTGACAAGTTAAACGAAAATGTAAATAGTGAAACAAAACAAACAATTAGAAAAGAAAAGAAATCGTACGCAGACATAGTGAACAAAGGACCACCGGTAATAATTAGACCGCGGGGCGAACAAGAAAGCAACGCCACAAAGGCCGATATCAAAAAACATATAGATCCATCATTACTTTCGATTAAAATAAATAATGTTTCTAATCGTCAAAACGGTGCTATTGCAGTTAGTTGTGATGATGACGAATCAAGAAAAACTATCGAGAGAGAAGCAAAAAAAACACTTGGTGATAAATATGTAATAACAGTGCCTAAAATGAAAAATCCAACTATACTAGTAAATAACATTACAGAAGAATGGGACAGTGATAGTTTTGCAGCAGCAATAAAAAAACAAAACAATGTGGAATGTAATGTCAAATGTGTTAAATTTTACAGGGTGCCACAAAAAAATAATTTATTCCGAGCAATTATAGAAATTGATGGCAAAACATTTCAGGAATTTATGGATATGGGTAAAATCAATGTGGGGTGGAATAGATATCCAGTATATGAATATGTTTTTGTTAAACAATGTTACAACTGTTGGGGTTTTAACCATATCGCGAGTAATTGCAACAAAAACATAATATGTGCAAAATGTGGTGAAAATCATGATAGTAGAGTTTGTGATAAAAATACCTTAAAATGTAGCAATTGCGATAATGCTAATAAAAGACTAGGATTTAGCTTAAATATTAATCATGACTGTAGAGATAAAAACTGTGAAGTGTTCAAAAATAAATATAAGTTGGAAAAAAACAAAATTGAGTTCTAGCATTGTATATGAAGCTTATAGTAGTATCATCACGGCAATTTTTTTATTTCTGTCTCCAGCCGCCTAGGGGGAGATCGATCGTTTCTCACGAGAGAAGAAAAATTTGTTCACTCTTTCTGAATAGAGTAAATAATATTATAATGAGTGTGTTTATGAGTGACTTGAAGAGTGCAAACAAGAACAAACCGGTTTTGGCGTACTCGCACCAAACTAAATAAGATAATGAGCAATATACAGAGGTGAGGTGATAACTTCAATATGCTTTTCCACGTCTCCAAAGCAGGGTTGCAAAAGTCGATACAATTGTACTGGTTTCGATACAATCGACATTGCTTCAGTACACAAATACACTTTATATTAAATTCGATACAATTTATTAAATTAGCTGCAGAATTTAATAGGTATTTATCATCAAAATATGTTTTAAAAAACCAAAACATCACATAATTTGCTTTGCTGTCAATAATCCGTTCGAATTTATATGAATACCACTGAAAGTACCAATTTTCAATTCAATTTTCTTTCCATTTTTTTGCCTGTATACAGGTTATCAGCTGTTTGATGATTCTTTTTGGACCTTCCAACTTTCTTCTTAGTTTCTCGGATCTTAAAGTAGAAAATGTCTTTGTACAAATGGACATATCGTCGGTTCAAAGGTGAAAGTCATTAACTAACAAAATATACAATAAGGAGATAATTAAATTTAAAGACATTTTGGGTTTTAAAATTACAATTATGCTGATAAAAATGGATTTTTTTTCAGTTTTACATGACCTAGCCATCTTAGGACCAGTTTTTCAGTGCTGAGTTAACACAGAGTTTACTAACTCCGAAATAAATTTAATCTAGAGTTAACTCATGAAGCAGTTTTTCAGTACAGAATTAAATTTGACTCCGTGTGTGGTGATTTCATTTGGTAGCATTCATGATTTATCGATTTTGCTCAGTTATCACTTTTATCAGCTGTTTGGTTTCCTTTTCCCCAAACAAATGAAAAGGCTTTTGTCGCAAACTTGCAAGTCTTTATTTTCTTAAAACAGTTAAACTCAATTGAAACTTAAATTGAAAAAAAATGTTTGTCTGGTATTTTATCGTCTGTCAGAAACATCTGATCATTTAACCCCGGGGTTAGCTATAAATATAAATCGACTGAAAAACAGCTTTCTCGAGTTAACTCGACTTTAATCCCGAAACTATGATGATCTCGCACTGAAAAATGGGCCTTAATAGTCTTTTTTCAAATTTTAACGACTAAATTTTAAGACAAAAAATTGTGTAGCCATCTTCATATTTTTTTTTTCATCCATAGAATCGCACTCCATTTGGCAACGCCGTGACTTTAAAAACTTTAACTCCATTTTTAGTAAATAACGAAATAGAAAAAACAAAACGAAATCTTGATGACTGCTGTACAACGATTTTAAAAATTTAAACATAATACTGATCCTGACAAACTATCAAGAGAGTTTACTCAAAACAGATATATTACACGATTTCGCAAAAATAATGAAGTTTATTTTCCGTTAAATGATCATATTATGACTAAAAGCTGACAAAAGAGTGGCGATAAAAGGAAAAAATGATCATAAGTAGTGACCGTTACGGCCTTTATGTGCATTAAAAAACAAAACTAAGTGAGATAGAGATTTTTTCTTTTAAGAGAAATTAAATGTAAAAATTATTATTATGCCTCGGTTAACATTTCCAGCTATAAAACGTGAAAAATCATATCAAATCAGCTGAAAACCTGTGTAGCCAGTTTGACTGATCATTCTTCAAAACTGTTTGGATTTATATGACTCTTCGTTAGTTTGAAGCATACTTGAAAGATATTCTTGGAATCTTCTTCAAACAGTTTGACAAGTGTTCCCCAAGAAACGATATCATCAGCTATGCGAATATTATTTTTTAACAAGCAACTTCGCACGCTTTTGAATAAATGCGGGTAGTCATATAAAAGAAATATTACCTGGTCCGAGATTTAAAAAAACGGCTTATTTTCTGCTGCTCCCAGTAATTAACATGCTTTTCTATTGTTACTGCCCTGGTCACAGCATACAGCAATAACTTCAAATCCACATTCTAATATTTTGGTAACTGTTAATTTCAATATCTCGGTTGGGATGTTCTCACCCCTTTGGCATCCTATATAATATGATATATAGCAACAGTGGTGTGCCTTCCCAGCTCCCCAAAATCCGAAAACCCGTATATCATATCCGTTTTCGTGTTATAATCAAGCTCGGTCTTTATTGCCATTTCATCAAAAATCAGAACACATCTTTTTTGTATATTTAACATGGTCTCGGCCTTACAAAGATGAATGCCATCTATATATTGTGCTTACAGATGGTAAGCTAAATTCGGTGTTCAGCATATGGAATTATTATGAAGGAGACTTATAAAAAACTTTAGACACAAATCTTTTTCATTGTATGTCCAACGTGCATTTACCTTATGAAAAAGTTACATGCTAACAAATGTTTTAACATCGAATTGTTTTTCCTGCAATTGCAAGTCAACGTTTTTCTCTAAATTATACTCCTTATCATATTTTAATCTTTTCGGTGTATCCAAAATGCAACGCGGGACAGAATTTTGTATTCCACCTTTAGATTTATGAACGAAACGTGAACCGGGAGATGGAAACTATGAGGAAGAAATTTCGGAGCTATTGTTAAGAGGAGGTAAAGAAAAATCTCTTACATATGTTACGGGGTTAGCAACCCTTTTAACAGAACTGACAGGTGAACACATTTTCAGTTTCACCAGTTTCTTGAATAAAGTTTGGATTATTGCATGATCTGGAGTTGTTTTAAATTACCTTCGATGTTCAGTCTTTCGATTATTATCCATAATTTTTAAGCAAGAATCGTCAGTGAATAGATTCGAGCAATTGCAAACTAATGGGGATGAAATTGGAACTGAATTTTTAGGAAGACATTTTCGAAGTGATTCTAATTTTAAGTCTTTGGTGTAGAAATGGTTTTCACACATAAAAACATTTTTATTTAATGAGATGTGAATGTTTTATCCAAACATCTCTCCTATGATCATTGGGGAGCTTAAAAAAGGACAAGGAAAATGGAATTTTGAAATTATTACAGTCCATATGAGCATTTCCCCATTCTATAATGCTATATAACATTTAACTTTAATTTATTAGAAATAAAAAAATACAAATGTATAATTGTTTTGTTCGCTGAAAAACAAACCAAGAAGCACAAACCAAAAGCAGAACAATAACACAATTAAACATATGAGAAGGCTACAATCCCCTGTGCGGATCGTTGAATACCCTTTCCCATTCCATCCTTAAAATTAATATCCTCAAAATGTAGGCTTTATGACGTTAAAATACAGAAAATGACATTGTCACAATATATTGCTCAGACAGTTTATCAAAACCGTTTGTGGTTCGACAAAAAAGAACGTGTTTGTATTGCATATGCCTTGGGGTAGGGCATACAAATGGTCTTTGTAGGAAAACGCCCCCAAAAAGTGGGCGTGGGTTAAAATGGTCTACTGACGAAATGTTCAAATTTATACTACCAATTATTGTGCATAAAATTTTTTTTTCGAAAATTTTAAAATTTGCCAAAAAAAGTTTTTTATTAAAAACGCCCTCAAAAAGTGGGCTTGGCAAAAACCTTTATATTGACGAAATATAGTGGGCGGATTTCATAATTTTGAATACTTGTTCTGCTGGGAGCAACAAAGAGTACGTGTACCAAATTTCATCCTTCTAGCTCAAAATTTAAGGCCCAAAAACTGGTGACGTACAGACGGACGGACAGACATGGCTAAATCGACTCAGCTATTGATTCTGAGTCGATCCATATACTTTGAGATATATCTAGCTAAATTATTTCGCTACAAACTATGTATCAAAACTAATATAAAAATTCACAGTAAAATTGTCCACCTGTAATATTAACCAACTGCCACTGCACTTCACCAAAACATTGGTTGAAAATGAGCGATCAGTATCTATAAAGCACACACACAAAAAAAATACTCCAAAAACCGATCATTCAGTTGAAGCAGAGTGTATGCTGTACGTGGACAAAGATGTTATGGGATGGGAAATGGGAACATCGTACACTATGTATGCTGCATTATTCACTCAGGCTCAAATTTTAATACATTGAGTAGATTAACAAAAAAATACGAAAATAAAATTTGAATCTGAGTAAAGTATGAAACAAGACATGTACAACATCCCCCAGCAAATGGCTTTTCAGCACTGCGATTTTGATATGAAATGCAATTGCTTTTGCTCATACCGGGGGTTGGTATGGCACACTCGCAATTCGCATATCGCATTGCAACAAAGTAACTCACTTAGCTTTCGTATTTGACAAAATGAGCGAGAAAGAAATAGTATATTGGCATGCGATTGGTTTAATTTTAGAGTAGAACTGTGTAAATTATGTGAGTGGATCTCCATTAAATCTAATAAAGAGAGCGTAAAATTTACAGCCCTCTTTGGCCTAGTAGTATCTCGCGCCGATAGAGGCACCACCATCGATTTGCCAAAGTGATAGTACTATTAGTTTCATATACAATGGTTCTAGCAACCAAAATCCATTACTGCAGTTTATTTAAATATTCAAAGTGTCTTAAGTAACTTTGTTGAACTAGAAACAATGATATCAAATAATCATTTTGACTTCATTCTTTTATCTGAAACTTGTGTTACCGATGAAATAGATGACGCAGAGTTACATTTAAATAATTATAACTTATATAGATGTGATAGTGAATCAAGACATACTGGCGGCGTTATAATTTATTTAAAAGAAATGTGGCAAGCAGAGATAATTCAGAAATACGCGATAAACAAAGAAATATGGTGGCTAGCGCTTAAAGTCTTTTGTGATACATATACCTTTGTATTAGTTGCTGTATATAAATCTCCAAGAAGTTCAAAAAAAATGTTCTGTGATAAATTTAGCGAGTGGATGAATGAACTAAATGAGTTCATATATGAAGTTTTTGTGATAGGTGATTTTAACATAGACTGGATGCAAGCAAATGAAATATATAAAATAAATATCGAAAGAACCTTGGTCAATAATGGTTGTAAGCAAATTGTTACTCAACCAACCAGAATTACTCAGAACTCAAAAACATTAATTGATCTTTTAATAACGAACTCAAAACGTATAAAGACGGAAACAAATGCGAACTTAAAAATAAGTGATCATGAAACTATTACAGCGGAGATTAAAATCAATATAAAAATAGAAAAGCATAAGAAAGTTATTCATATTTTAAGGTACCAAAAATCTCAATTTTATAATAAGTTAATAGCGAATAAGATTACTGATATATGTTATTTAAGTGAAACAAATCAAATGGCTTCGACCTTTCAAAACATTCTAAAAGATACAACAAGATATTTTATGCAGACAAAATCAGTACGTGAGGATGAACATGAATGGTTTAATAGCCACCTAAGAGTGTTAAAATATAACAAAATAGTGAAATATAATAGAGCTAAATTTACAAATAGTGCAAGTGATTGGAGTATATATAAAAATTTAAGAAATCAGTTTAAAAAGCAAATTAATAAAGCTAAAAGTGACTATATCAAATATAAAATAGATAACTCTCGTAACCAGAAAACAATGTGGAGAACAATAAAGCAATTAGTGCTGAAACAAAAACAGCCAGAAATAAGCAAAGTAGTTTTTGAAAACATTACATACAATGATAATAAAATATTGGCAAACAAGTTCAACAAGTATTTTGTAGACAGCATAACACAAATAAGTAACTCGATCCCCTATAGGCCCTTTTTAAACCAAATCGAAAGAAATGTTTCTTCATTTAATTTTTGTGAAATTCGCTTACCTGATTTAAGAAAAGTGTTCGATAGGATCAAAAACAAACGTGACCCATACTATTTAAATATTAACATTTTTAAAGATCTGATTGAAATTATAGCGCTTCCGTTGATCAAAATTATAAATCAATCGTTCGAAGAAGGCGTTTTTCCGAATTCGTGGAAAGTGTCCCAAATTTCTCCGATACCAAAAGTGAACAAATCAATTAATTGTGAAGACTTTAGACCAATTAATGCCCTCCCTCTCTATGAGAAGGTACTTGAAAAAGTTGCTCACGTCCAACTGGAATCATTTTTTGACTTACATAAGTTGATAATTGAAAATCAGTCGGGGTTTAGAAAACAACATTCATGTGAAGGTGCACTTAATATGGTCATAGCCAACTGGAAACAACAACTAGACACGAAAACTAAAATAATATGTGTTTTTCTTGATTTAAAAAGGGCTTTTGAAACAGTGGACAGACAAATTCTATTTGAAAAACTTGAAAGATATGGAGTGCGCAATAAATCACTATCCTGGATGGTGTCATATCTATCCGGTCGAACACAGAAGACTAAAGTGAATAATGTACTATCAGATGAGATTATAATCGACATTGGTGTGCAACAGGGATCTATTTTAGGCACTTTCCTCTTCAACGTCTATATTAATGACATTGGTAGTGTAATACGACATAGTGAATACGCGTTATTTGCAGATGATGGGCTAATATATGTAATTTGTGATAATATTGAAGAAGGTACAGCAAAAATTCAACAAGATATCGATAATCTTAGTGTATGGCTAGAAGCAAACAAGCTTAAACTTAATGTTTCTAAAACAAAAATGATGGTGATCGGAAACAATGTGTTAAATAATAGTGTGATAAATGTGAATGTAGATAACCAAAACCTGGAAATAGTTTCTGAAATTAAATACCTTGGTATAGTAATAGACAATAAATTAACATTCAATAAACATATTGACTACATTATAAAAAAAATATCTAAAAAAACAAATTTATTAAGAAGAATCAGAAAAAACATTTCAATCATCAGTGCAATAAACATTTTTAATAGTATAATTAAACCTCATTTTGAATACTGTTCTTCAATATTATTTTTATGCAATCAGGACATGATAAATAGACTTCAACTCTTACAAAATAAAGCAATGCGAACAATTTTAAAGTGCAATATTTATACTCCTATATGTGTCATGTTAAATATGTTGATGTGGCTAAGTGTTAAACAAAGAATTTTAATGAATGTTTTATTGTTTATTTTTAAAATCAAAAATAATCTTACACCCGCTTATCTGTCTCGTTTAATATTCTATGTAGGTAATGTGCAACCATTTACTTTAAGAAATAACCAAGACTTCCGACTTCCACTTGCACGAACAAATAGAGCCCAAAACAGCCTATTCTATAAAGGACTAAGACTGTTCAACACCTTACCAACAGAACTCAAATCAGAAAATAATTATAATAGTTTCAAACGTCAAATTATAAATTTTGTTAAACTTTAAATTTATTTATTTTTAATATTATTTAGTTTTTAATATTATTAAAAAAAAAAAAAAAAAAAAAAAAAAAAATTTGTCTTGTTGATTAAATTATTTATCTTCTTGTTTAAGTTATTTATTTGTTTAAATTATTTATTTGTTTAAATTATTTATTTGTTTTAAATTATTTATTTGTTTTAAATTATTTGTTTTAATTATTTATTTGTTTAAAATTATTTATTTATTCTTCTGTCTTTTCTAAACACGCAAACACAAACAGTAAATTGTAAACAATTAAAAATGTGCACTAATAATAGTTAAATAATACTAAATAAACATACATACATACATACTGCACCCGACGTCTGGCTGGGAATCGAAGACTACGAGCTGGAGTATTGGTGTCCATTCGTTGTACATGTCCTAGCCATCTTAAACGTCCAATGCGGAGTTTTTTTGACCAGGGGTATGTAGCTGTACAGCTCGTATAGTTCGTGGTTGAATCTTCGTCTCCATAGCCCGTCAACGCAAACGGGACAGAATTTTTCTCTCGAATCAACCGAGGATTTCTTCATCCGCTTTTGATACGGTCCATGCTACAGCGCCGTAGAGCAGGACTGGGATGATCAGGGTCTTATATAGGATTTCCTTAGTAGTTCGAGTGAGGGCTTTACTACTGAATTGCCTTCTTAGCCCGAAGAAACAGCGGTTGGCAAGAGTAATTCTTCGTTTGATCTCTGACGAGATGCTGTTGTCAGAGTTAATAGCGGAGCCGAGGTAGACAAAGTCCCATACTACCTCAAAGTTATATCTGTCAATGGTGATGTTCTGTCCAATTCGTCGATGTTGTGTGTCCTTTCGTGTTGACAGATATACTTAGTCTTACGTTCATTTACTGCTAAACCCATTTTTGCCGCTTCCTTCTCTATACTAGCAAACGTGGCTATGACATCACGTTGAGTCCTACCAATAATGTCAATATCGTCGGCGTATGCTAGTAGTTACACCGATTTTTGGAGAATTGTGCCTCTGGTGTTGCTCGGGAGTTTTGCACAATCCTCTCAAGAATCAAATTGAAAAAGTCACATGGCAGCGCATCGCCTTGCCTAAATCCTTTTTTTGGTATCGAATGTGTCGGTGAGATCTTTTCCGACCCTGATGGTGCAGCGAGAATTCTCCATCGTCATCCCACACAAACGGACGAGTTTGGGCGGTATACCGAAACTAGACATGGCTCTGTATAGTTCGTCTCTATAAATGCTGTCGTATGCGGCTTTCAAATCGATAAATAGGTGGTGGGTATCGATTTGGACTTCTTGGGTTTTTCCAGGATCTACCGAAGTGTGAAACTTTGATCGATTTCCTGGCCTAAAACCACACTGATACGGGCCGATCAGGTTGTTGGTAAACGGTTTCAGGCGTTCACATATTACGGCAGATAGGGTCTTTCTTGTAGGCGATGTTGAGGAGACTTATGCCTCTGTAGTTGGCGCAGTTCAGAGGGTCTCCTTTTTTGTAGATCGGGTAAACGATGCTGATGGCCCCGTGTCCTTGGATCCGTGATCTAGGATCTTGTAGGCGATGTTGAGTAGACTTATGCCTCTGTAGTTGGCGCAGTTCAGAGGGTCTCCTTTGTGGTGGATCGGGCAAACGATGCTGAGGTTCCATTCTTCAGGCATGCTTTCATCCGACCAGATTTGCTTTATGAGTTGGTGGATGTTACTTACCAAGTCATCTCCGCCAGCTTTATAAAGCTCAGCAGGAAGGCAGTCATTTCCGGCGGCTTTATTAAGCCTGAGTTTAGATATTGCTATCCTCACTTCACTTAGGTCGGGTGGTTGGCAGTTCTCGCTGCCGTTGCCAATATTGAATATTTCGTTCTGCTTGACAGCGGAATGTTGTTCGTCATCGCCTTTTAACAGTCTGCTGAAGTGGTTCTTCCGTATCCTCAGCATCGACTGTGTCTCAACTACAATATTTCCTTGTTCATCTCGACAGGATTCTGTTCGAGCCTTGTACCTAAATCTACAGATCAATCTATAACCTTCCCATCTCCTCCAAATGCGGATTCATTCCTAAGTTATCGTGACACTTAATTAAATCATTCTTTCCTTTGAATGTTGACCAAAGTTAATCTCACATCTCTTTATTTTCCCCTCTCCTTTGCAGAATACGCCGGCAACCTAGGCAGCGACACAGACAAAGACAACGAATGGAGGGAGCAGGAACAGGCCCACATCCTCTCGCTAGTCGATCGATTTTAAATGCAAACTTTGTACAAATACCCAAACAAATAAAAACTCGCATCCAATAAAAACTACATGACGTGTTCATAATTTTTTTAAAGATTTGTTTTTTATTTTTATCTCACAATTTGAATATAAATCCTCTCTCTCTCTCTCATTCTCATAAAAAACGAGTAACTAATAAATTTTCCATCTCTTCGATACAATTATTCGACTAAAACAGATTTAACAAAATAAAAACCTACTACTCTAAGAATATAGGACTCATCATCACACAAAAGGCAAAAACCCAGCCGAACTAAGCTAGGACTGGGTCTTGTTTCTTGTTTCACATCTTTCTTTCAACATCCACAAAAGGATTTACCACCTTTGTCAAGGTTCTTCTTTGTTTTCTTTTCCCTATGGAAGAGGATACATAACGGTTAAAAGAGAATTCAATAGAAAAACAAACTCCAAAGAGAAATAAATTAACAAAAAAAAAAAAAACGTTTCCTTGTTGTGACTCTTTCTACTTAGTTACGAACTTAAAACGAAAAAAGATTAAAATATTCTTTATAACGGTGCGCAGCAACAACAACAACAACAACATTTAGACGTGAGTGCATTTCAAAAAAAAAAATTGTAAACGAAAAATATTTAGAGTATCACGGAAGGAGAACTATTGCACATCACTGTATCATTGAATCACGACGCGAATTGATAGGACATCGTGTGACTGTTGTTGATGTGTCTGTCTGTGTGTGTGTTGGTGTATGCATAGATTGATGAGAAGAAGGTGGGCTTATCTACTTAGCGCTGTCTGGAATTTCAAAGCTGACATCCATCTTCACTTCGCGGGCCAGCTGAACAATCTCGGCCAAGTGGACAACCAAATTGGCAGCTTCGTCCAAGTCGTGGCGGGGGATGATCCTAAGGCCGGACTTGCGGATCAACTCACGGGCTTCATTGACATTGGTTCCCTAAATAAAAATAAATCACATGAACCCTGGTGTTAGGAGTAGAAACTCTCTCAACTCACTTGCAATCGGCAGACAATTGGCATCTTCAAGTTAAGATCGGTGGCGGCAGCAATAATACCCTCGGCAATGACATCGCAACGCATAATACCTCCGAAGATGTTGACCAGAATGGCGTGCACCTTGGGATCCGAGGTGATGATTTTAAATGCTTCCTGAGGTGGGGCGATACATGTATTATCTGATGTCCAGCTGGTTGTTGTTCAACTCACCTTAACAGCAGTTGCAGTAGCACCACCACCAACATCCAAGAAGTTGGCTGGATCACCACCATGCAATTTGATGATATCCATGGTGGCCATGGCCAGACCGGCACCGTTGACCATGCATCCAATGGTACCGTCCAAGGTGATGTAGTTCAAGTCGAATTTGGCAGCTTCTACTTCCCTGGCATCTTCTTGGGTCCAATCGCGAAGGGCGAAGAGCTCCTTTTGTCTGAATTCGGCATTGTCGTCGAAACGGAACTTGGCATCGAGAGCAAAGTCTAAAGGGGTATATTGGAGATTAGATTAACCGTGTCGAGAGATGCTGTGAAATGGGTTATTAGAGCAGAAACAATCACCACTACGGACATTTTTAGGATAGGACGGACGAGATAGGATAGGAAGAAACGAAAGATTGCAATGAATTCCTCAAAGCCTACACCAAATGACGATGATTTATGAAGCCATGTATGATCTCAGCTGGTGTTGTCTGATGCAAATTGGACTCTTAAGTAACTTTTGCACCTAAAGAGGCCCTTCTGCAAGTTTGTGAAGCTTGAAACATGGTAAATTACTCATGGCAATGGCTATTAACTTCCTTTTGAACTGTAAACCAGCTTCTCGTTGGTTTTTACTTAGACTCGTTACCGTAAAGATCTTGACTTTCAAAAAAACATCACAAAAAGTTTTAATCTCAAACGAAATTCGGTGACCCAGACGTGGATGGTAGAAAGGTCAAAAAGTGATGTTCTTCGCAGTAAGTGAATTGTGTGCTTAGCATTCCAGAATTCACAAATCTCAACAACACGTCATGCTGACTTGAAAATTCGACTAAAGGCTCTTGAAAGATGTCTCGATTGTTTCTCTACATTGCAAACAAAGTTGGAAGATGCTGGCCCGGAGGAATTCGACATTAGTGAACGCCGCATGTATGAAGAACTGTGCTATACAATCCGACCATCGTTGCAGGCTGGAAACTTATAAAGAGGCCCATGGAACGAGAAGAGCCAAAGGCAGCGCTCAATACGGAAATAGACACAGATGTTCCGTGTCCTAGGGGAATTTAATAATTTGTAACTGACCCTCCAGGTTGAGAGTTATGCCGTTAGGGTATCTTTCTTACCACGTAAAAATAGTTCGAGAGACAACAGCCTTAGCTAACGCAGATATCCTCAAAATCAACCAGACCCGGAACATCCACGGACATCGACGAGTATGCACATGGAACTTACGCACAATGTCCACCCCGGGTGCCACTCAAAAACTTGAATCTGTCCCCGAGCGGTACAGGGCAGACATTACTACGATCCAGGAAAAACGTTGGACAGGATCAGGAATATACAAACGAAAAACATGCGACATTTCCTACAGCTGCCACCCAAGGCTTCGCATGTTAGGATACGGAGTCGTTGTGCGGAGCCGGGCTTAGGTCAAGAGTGTTCGACTTTCAGCCTGTTAGTGATCACCTAGCTGGAAGCCGTATCAGAGCAACGTTCAGCAACATCAGCCATATATGTGCACACGCCCCTACTGATGAACCTGAAGATCCAAGGAGGAATTTTACGACCTTTTCGGAAATCGTCTTCAGCGAGTTAGTTGGATAGCACAGTCTCCACGAAAAGACAACAGACAATGGCTTCCAACTTACAGACTTTGCTAGATTCCGACGACTTCGAAGCAACTGGTGACCCACAGATGGTCGAACCACCATAGCTGCGAGGCACGCATCAAACAAACGTCGACTCTGACCATTTCTCGATGCAGCCAAATTCAGAGCCCGACGGTTCAACGACAAAAAACTACGAATGGTGCAAAAAAAAGAGACTTCCCGTTGCGCGCCTTAGTGAGTCAGAGATTTTCAGAGTCTACAAATCAAAAACAGAGAAAGACTCCCCACTGTGCCCTCATCATACACCAATGGCAGCACCCAATGGATGCATTATCGCTGGGTTCTTCTTTGATGATAGAAGTAGCCAGCCCCCCAAAAATATGTCGGTGGTATGATGTAATTTTCATGACCAAAGAGAGATAATAGAAGAGGCGCATATCAAGGCGCTACAACGCAATCCGCGCACCGCGAGAAACGAGTATCGTACCAAAAGAAGGGAATAACAATGTCAACCTAGTCACTGACGCGCAGGGAATAGATGTTTTTAGGCACCATTTCCAGCAACTGCTTCATGGGCATAATGTCGAGAGAGTGACAGGCAAGTAACCAACCCACCTCCAGTCAACAGCCATAAAAAAACTGAAAAAACAAGAAAGCAGACGGTTCTGATGGATTACCAACGGAACTCTTCAAATATGGAGAAGTGACTGGAATATCGGCCATATGTCCCATCTACAAAAATGGCAATGCCACGTCTTACACCAACTACCGAGGCATATCTTTGTAACTGTTGCATATAATATTCTATCCAACGTGTTGTGTGAATGTCTTAAGCCTTTGTGCACTACGATTTTCGGCACGCACCGACCATACACCAAATTGGTACACTAAGGTAAATGCTGGAAAAGGCCAAAAATTAAAGTTGAAACACACCATATTTTCATCGATTTCAAGGCCGTGATGATAGCATCCATCGCCTAGAGCTTTATAAAGCGTAGGGCAAATGTAAATACGGAATATACCTTCCAGGTACTGGGGTACGCAGATCACATCGATATTATTGGTCGCTTCCAGTTGTAGAAGCATGTACGGCCATTGAAGAAGAGGCGAAACGCGTCTGCCGTGTAGTTTACGCTATCAACAAACAAAGTACTGTCGACGCAAAACACTGGACAAAATGTCACTGTTGATTGCAAAAATGTTGTTTTAGTTGAAGAACTCTTTCATCTACCTCGGAGCCAACATCAACCACATGAGACAACGAAAACTGACCCTAGGACACTGATGCTATTTCGGTTTATCGAAGTAAACTCTCAACTATACCAGACCCTAATCCTACCAGTCCTACTTTACGGCGCCGAGTGATTAACATGTAGCGAGGGGCATGGCTAACATTTCTACTGGCGGTAGAATGCCAAGGGTCGTGTCTAGTCTAACAAGCTCATCCTTCTTACAATTCCCTGGGATATCCCTGTGACCCGGCACAAAGGGGTGAATGGTAAAGTGCTCTGCCTTCTCGTTAAGAGATAGTCGGCATTCGTGGGGCGATTACCACTGTCAATGTCAAAAAATTCAGTAAAATCAACATTCTCATCGTGGTGAAGTACACGAAGGAACAACGTTTACAAATGTTTAAATTTTACTACCGAAACTCCGAGTCGGTGGTCGCAACTTTAAGAGCGTTAACGCCAATTTTCGGCCGCAATTCTCGTCCTTAGTGAGAAGCAACTCATAGTCTAGTGAACAAATTTCAGTCACAATATTCGCTGCTTGATGTTGACGTGCCAGTGAGACTACGTTTTGCCCGAAGTGTGGAGAATATTGCTGTCGTAGAGGAGTCCGCCCCTTCCAGACCACATTATGGCAAATTTTGAGTACGGATCTTGGACAACACCTTAACAAGATCAAGCTGACTCATGAACTAAGCCACTTGATCATACGAAGCAACGTACGTTCTCGAATTGGGCATGATGGAAGAAAATGAAGAATTTCATCGCAAAACCATCTTCAACGATGAAGCGCATTTTTTGTTAAACCGCTTCGTTAATAAGCACGTAACTGGATAGATGAGAACCCTGATGTGCTTCATGAAACAGCATTTGATCTGGAAAAAATCACTGTTTAGTGCGGTTTTCATCATGCCAGTGGCGTCATTGGGTCGTTTTTTTTCGTCGATGAAAATGACCATCACGTTACGGTAAATGGTATTCACTACAGAGACATGGTGAAATGTTATTTCAGTGATATGTGGTTCCAACAAGACGGTGCCACAAGCCACACAGCGTGTTGCACCCGCATCGAGTTATTGAAGTCCCAGTTCGGTGTCCGTGTTATCTAAAGAAACGGACCCGTCAATTGGTTTGATTTAACGCCTTCAGACTCTTTTTATGGGGCTACATTAAATCATTGGTCTGTGCCAACAAACCGACGTCGTTAGAGGAGCTCAGATCCAATATTGAACGCGAAATAGTGGCCGTAGCGGTCGAAATGTGCGACCCAGTCATCGAAAATTGGGTTCAACGTATCGACCGCTGCATACTTTCCCGTGGGGGATATATAAAGGAAGTCGGCTTTTATCAGGAGGCGGCATTCTGCCTTATACCCATCCGCGTAGATGTCAATCGAGTTGTTATCTCCCATCATATCCGACTCCCAGTGGTGGCGACTGGGAACGATCGACTTGAATTTATATGCTCAAAACTGAGTTGGGTAGTGATGTGGTCGGTGTTCTCTGTAGTGTCAAGGTGATTTAGTATCTTTGTGTGTTTACCTTGAACCACCATTGGAACGACGTGGCCTCTTAGCTTCACAGCAGCAAAAACTGCGATCTGTTTGATGTACGATAGCATCTAGAGCTGGGGAGAGAGTAGTTCATAAGTAGTTCGCGCCGAGTCCACATCTGGGGCCCAATTGGAAAGCACTGAGAGAATATTTTGTAATAGTTCTTGAAGGGTATTAAGGTTCTTAATTGAAACAGCTATTGTCTGGTTATCTGTTTAGGAAATCATTTTGCAGCCTTCTCATTCTAAATTTACTAGTAGCTCGTTGACCACTATTTTCCAGAGAAGAGGAGAAAGGATGTCCGCTTGTGGGATGCCAAAGCTTACAGATCTACGTGCGGATGAGACGGCAAGATGTGTGTTAATAATTCCACCCGCAAGTTGCTGATTTATTAGCATTCCCAACCAATCACCGACACATAAAGCTACGCCTGCTTTGCCATTGTCAAAGGCTCCTTCTATATCAAGAGCCTAACTGGAGGGATAAAAGTAGGGACCAGACGTACTAGAGAAATGTTGGTGTTGACACAAATACACTAAGAATGGAAGCGTCGCCTAACTTGCAGTCACTTTCGATTCCGTTAGGCTTCAATCGATTCTGCGTTGGCATTATTCCAGTATAGAGTTCACTGGTTGCAGCTTGAATGTTGGTACACGTTTGCCCTAGGTCATGAATGATCATCCACCTCGGAGAATAGTTGCATTATTTACCATCAACAAAAGTCTTTTAGCATGATAGACAGCTTGGCTACAGGAAGTGCAATGAAGAGTAGGATAAGCAATTATTGAAAGCTCTACAACATAGACTTGCTAGACTACAAAAGCCAGGGAAAGAAGCACACAACATCTACAAAACGAACAATTTACTTACACTTTGCTGTTTTGGTCCATTTTTGTCAATCAAATTGTTTGCATTTACCGTAAAGAAAATGCAAAGAACGTTAATTTCAATTCAAGAAAAACTCAAATGTTTGAGTGTGTGTACAACTTACAATTTTCCAAAGCATCCTCGGCATAAGGATTGATCTCAATCAAGAGGGCGTCCTTCTTCAAGAACAGCGCATACATGTTCATCAACATTTCGCAAATCGATTCGGCCTCATCGCCTAAGCCGACTTTCTGTGCCACACTGACAGCTTGTTCGGGTGTGAGGCCCTTGATGGGATCGACTGGCTCATAAACAATGGCATCGGGATTTTCGGCAGCGACTTCTTCAATATTGACACCACCTTGAGATGAGGCAATGATGACTGGACCCTGGAAAGGTTTGTAAGACATTACATTGGGAATGAGATTCTTTTTTGAACTCACATTGAACGCTCTCTCCATCATTACGGCGAAATAAAACTCCCTGCGGGGGAATTTCCTCTCGGCAACCATGACGGTGTTGCAGATCCTGCCAATAGCACCAGTTTGTTTGGTTACCAGCTTTTGGTTGATCATTTTGCCGCTGATTTCTTTGGCTTCATCTGGGCTGTAATGAGGGACAAATGTGACAAGGACGACGTAGACATTTTGTTACTTACGTGTTGACAACTCGTACACCACCCTTGAGACCATTTTTGAAGGTACCCTTGCCGCGACCACCGGCAAGAACTTGTGCCTTGAGTACTAGATTTTTGGTGTTTAGTCGTTTGGCAATGGCTTCAGCTTCAGCTGCGGATTTTGCTACACCGAATCTAGAAAGAGAGAACGATCAATAATACTTAAGGCGCTGTGCGGATAACAGACCTAAGGAATGACAACATTCCCTGTAAACAAATGAAATCATCAGCGAGTTCTTATCACCCTCGAATAAGCTGACTCGTGACGATATAGAACAGCTTAAGTGCTTGCGGACAAAATATTCACATGTCACCTGATAGTCTAGATGGCTTGCGGAGATAATTTATCATAAACTCGCGATAAGTAGACCGCTACCGAATGACTGTTATCAAGGCCAAGGTTTAATAGGCCAGATTATCTGTTGCCAGTCTCAATTTTAAATCCACAGATGTATGCGCAATTAGCATTTAATTGTTGCCTTCATAGCACCGATATGATTTAGAAAGTCGTAATCAGCAACAAAACTGAGTCAAGATGCTATAAAGTCAAGACATTGTGGCTATCGGTGTTTTAAGTGAAGAAAACTGTGATTTGACAGTCTAGCGATCTAAAGTGGTTTGTAGGGTTCTTTCACCCCTAGATTTGAGCCAAGCCTATTCGATTAACAGGCATAAACTCACTATGAGACTAGGCAAAGGCACGCACTGGTAACACTTTTACAAAAGCGAAGCTAGTTGCCCCTCCATTTCATTCATACAGCCCTTTCGAGGTATCCGTCGGAGCGGAAAATTCTCGGATTTTGTACGATTCGGAGGATTTTTACTTCGAGGTATTCGTCCGAAAAGATTTTCGGAATATTTCTCCGAGATTTTGTATCGCATCTCGGCGAATTGCGTTGAAGTGCATTCAGCTAAGTGCCATTCTTTTTCCGATTTCCTCCGACACAAATTCTTCGCGAAATTTATTTACGAATTGTAGTGAAGTGAAGCCGTCGCGTCTGTGTTTTCGAATGGAATTCGAACCTCCGACGAAGTAAGCGTTGCGGAAAATTGTCGCTCCGAGGAGACGGATACCTAGGGCTCGATAGGGCTGATAATTTCTCATTCTACCTCTGTGCTTCGACCAAAGCCTGACTGATGCCCAACAACCGGTGCTGAAGGATAGTGTTGCGATTATATGAGGACACAGTCGTTCTCACTCTAGCCTATCAACTCCTACTCTCACCTCCACGCTGGTGACTGGTGGGTGCCTAGTACCTCGACTGGAGATGGGGTATTAAACCCCCGTGGAAGGTCGTTGGTGGCAGCAAACGAGAGAGGGGGAGGAGTGTCCTCTCACCAAGGCACTCACTCTCAGGCGGCAGCGGAGGAATTCCCTAGATGCAGTCAAAGGTGGCGCCTACAGCTCCAGTTTGATCGAACTGGTAGTGTAATCCCTATATAAGCTGCTTCGACACATTTGAACACCAGGTCTATAGGGATTTCCAATACTGAGCCAGGGTATTGGAAAAAAGTTGGTGGCGGATGAGCCCTCAATGGGTCAACGGCAGCGCTCATATCCCAAAATGGGCTACTGACATCGGTATTTTCTCCGGCCCGCTGTCCTAGGGTCAAAACAAGGGCCTTTCCCTCCAGGTTGGGGGTTGTGCTTTGCGTTAACTACCCATCCATATAAAAAAGCCTATGTTACGAAGCAACCAATAGCCTCGGAAAGGACTGATTTTATTGTTGACGACCCTGCTAAACGAAAAGAGGACAACGACGTTCTGCACCTGGAATGTGAGAACATTAAACAGGAGAGGTGCAGGCGAACAACTAGCGGAAGCCCTAAGCTGTACAAAGTAGAAATTACTGTCATCCAGGAAATACGTTGGGATGGGCCGGGCAAAAAGAGGATGAAAAACTGTGACATCTACTATGGACCGTGTAATAGTGAGCAGAAACAGCGACTATTTGGATGCGGATTTGTTATAAGTGCCAGACTTAGGCAAGAAGTCTTATGTTTCCAAGACATTAGCGAACGCATAGTAACAACCCGCATCAAGGCCAAATTTGCCAACATAAGCCTTATATGCGCTCATGCTCCGACGGAGGAAAAAGATGATATAACTAAGGACTGCTTCTACGAGCTCCTCGACAAAACCTATGAGCGACTACCAAAGTACGATGTTAAAATCGTGCTGGGAGATTTTAACGCAAAGGTAGGAAGAGAAGACATCTTTAGCAGTACTGTCGGAAAATATAGCCTACACGACAACACGTCTGGTAACGGACTTAGGCTAATTGACTTCGCTACGGAACGAAATGCCACTATAGCCAGCACACGGTTTTCCAACTCGATATCCATAAGGGGACATGACGGTCTCGAACGGTCAACCAAATTGATCACAGGGCGATAGTCAAGAGGCACGCATCCAGTATTTTGGATGTCCGAACATTCCGAGGGGCTAACATCGACTCGGACCACTACCTTGTTGCAACCAAGGTAAGGATGCGGATATCCACCACGCCGCATCAAACCAGAAATACTGTGAAAAATATAATGTCGGATGACTGCAATAGCAAGAGACCGCCAAGGCCTTCGCGCAACGCGTATCCTATAACCTCTCGATTCACACCATACCACCAGCATCTAATGTCAAAGAACAAAGGCAACGCTGCCAACAAGCCATTAGATCAGCCGCAACTGATGTTCTAGGTTTCTCATGGCCACCAGCAAGAAACCCCTGGTTGGATGAGGAATGTTGACAGATGCTCGCAGCCAAGAACGAGGCCTACAAGGCTAAGCTGCAGGTGAAGACAAGAGCTGTCATTGAGCTCTATAGGCTGTAACGGTAAAATTTACCGCAACAAGGCTCACTCTCTTATCCCGTAAAATTCTTTTTCTTTTCTTTGTGGTCGCAAAATCCGGCATTTGAAGGAAGCGGCCGCCAGGCATGGTTCCATCAGCCACTGGTCCACGACCTTCAGATCCGCTAAGGCAACCCATAACAGGTATAACGAGTGCGACAGAGGAGTCCACTCAGAAGATGTTTGCCCAACTCTGTTCAGTGCAGCCCTAGGGAGATTAGGGAGACTCACGACAGAGCAACGCCACACAAAACGTGCGACAGGTGTCCACGATAAAACGCCGTCGTCGAAGCCCAAAGGACGTGGCAGACTCGCGACGGGCAGCCAGCAGTGGTCCGAATAGTATGAAAGTATGCCTGAAGAATGGGATCTCAGCGTCGTTTGCCCTATACACAAAAAAGGAGCCTCTCTGAACTGCGTCAACTACAGATCCTATCTGCCGTAATATGTGAAGGCTTGAAACTGTTTACCAACAACCAGATTGGCCCTTATCAGTGTGGTTTTAGGCCAGGAAAGTCCACAATCGATCAAATTTTCCCACTTCGGCAGATCCTGGAAAAAAACCCAAGAAGCCCAAATCGATACCCACCACCTATTCATCGATTTCAAAGCCGCATACGACAGAATTTATAGAGACGAACTATACAGCGTCATGTCTAGTTTTGGTATACCGCCCAAACTCGTCCGTTTGTGTAGGATGACGATGACGCTGCTCCATCAGGTTCGGAAACGACCTCACCGACACATTTGATACCATGGGACTTCTTCAATTCGATTCTTAAGAGGATTGTGGAAAACTCCCGAGCCAACACCAGAGGCACAATTTTCCAAAAATTGGTGCAACTACTAGCATAGCAACTACGTGATGTCATACCCACGTTTGCTAGTATAGAGAAGGAAGTGCCAGAAATGGGTTTAGCAGGGTAAGAACATGTATACGCTGTCAACACGAAGGGATACACAACATCGACGAATTGGACAGAACGTCTCCATTAACAGATATAACTTTGATGTAGTACGGGACCCTGATCATCCCAGTCCGTATCAAAAGTCCATGATTTCCTCCTCGATTCGAGAGGAAAATTCTTCGGTTCGGACGAAGATTCAACCACGAACTATATGAGCTGTACAGCGACATGCCCCTAGCCAAAAAAAAACTCCGCATTGGACGTTTAAGATGGCTAAGACATGTAGAACGAATGGACACCGATACTCCGGCTCGCAGAGCCTTAGATTCCCAACCAGGCGTCGGACGGAGTAGAGGAAAACCTCGCCTTAAGTGGCGCGCACAAGTAGAAACCGACCTCAACCAACTTGGAGTGCACAACAGGAGGCAGTTAGCTAAGGACCGGGCTAATTGGAGAGGCATGTTGTTTGAGGCCCAGGTTCATCACGGACTGTAGCGCCACTTACCAAACAAATGTCGTTGGAAATCATTTGAAGGAGAAATGGTTCCAACAAGACGGCGCAACTTGCCATACATCGCGTCCAACCATGACTTTATTGAGCCAAACGTTTGGTAACCGAATCATCACAAGAAATGGACCTGCCAATTGGCCACCTCGTTCGTGTGATTTGATACCTTTGGACTACTTTTTGTGGGGGTACGTCAAATCTCCGATATGATAATAAACTAACAACGATTGGTCACTTAGAATCCAACATTCGACGATCAATTGACGTAATAAGACCTGGTATGCTCGATTGGACCAACGGGATGGCTTTCATAAGGCGTTCTGTGCTTCTAAAAAAATCAATCTATACAATCTACAACAATTCAAGAGCCGAGTCAATAAGTAGCACAAGGCATCATTTCCAGGGGCTCTTGAAGCATTTAAAGGATGCAACCCCTTAGTGTGTAACAGATGAAAGAAGAAACCATATCCGACGAACTGATAAAGTGGAAAGCATTTACATTTAATAGATTACCCACAGAAAGGAATGTGTACTGTGCACCTCCTACCTTCCAAAAGTCCCTTATCATCATGAAGCAACACAAAATTATCTCTGACGTTGGATTTAACAGCAGAAGGTACAAAGGTCAGTTACCGGTTTACTACTCATGCAGTGACGCCCGGTGTTTTATTGCCATGATTATCTTGCATCGATTGATTTCTCAATATGTTCCGAAAACCATGATTATAAATGAGTCTACTGTCTACAGTCAGGAAAGTGATGATTGATAGTAAAGCAGGGCCGTGTGAAATGTTTTCTGACACGTCGAATGGCCAACTCAACACGTATCCCCCACATACCTACTTCCTAATTGTGCAAATCCAAGGCAATTTGTTTTAATTTACATTGCATTACTGCATCACCTTGTGGGCTGTAAACACTTGCTAAATACAGCTGCTGGCATCTAAAACGCTCCGTCTATTTCTAAAAATAGTCCAACTCTGCCACCATGTATAATGAAAACGACGCCATTTTCACATGTAATGCAAAAATATACACAAACATGACCCTACCGACCAGTTGGTGTCCACTTGAAGCAGATAAGCCTGATCAACACAATCAATAAGCACTGGAAACCCATTCGAACTGCACTCCGATCAAAGGTCAGGGTCCAATTTGACAGACCAAACAACATTCAAGGTTAACTTTCAGCGAATAATGAATAGGTCTTGGTCTCAGTCTACCCCGAAATAAAATCTAATTAGCAACTCTTATTTGGCACACTAAATCAGTTTACGCCGAGAAGCTACATCGAACTTTGAGTTCCAGTTCATGAAGCGTTCATTTCTTATCAGTAACTCGCTAAAAAAAACAATAACAACCGCTTAGAAGCCACTTCAGCCTACGCCATTCATAGGAAGCGACATTAATTTCAACTAATTAACACAAATTTAGATTGTCTACTCACTGTGGTGTTGCAATCCCAGCTTCATTCAGCAGAGTATATGATACATGTTCCTGGACATTAAGATTCCTCTTCTGTTGACCACCAGCAGCGGCAAGTCCCAAAATCTAAAACAATGAAAAAAAATCCATTCCCTCATTTAGTCATCGAAAATATCTATCGCAACCAGTCAAGTGACTGCAGACGTGAGTTACGCAAAATTCCACCATTCACCCTCTGTTTAGATAAACAAAAAAAAAAACACTCTGTGACGGTCAATTGAACGGCGAAACTTTTTAAGTTAAATAAAAATAGACCACGGTCGCAGTTTTCATTGAAAATTAAGCGAAAAAGATAAAAAGAAATTTCATTGTCAGTGGGGGAAAAAAAATGTTACGTCAGTGGGTAAATGGTGGCGATGGCGAATTTCAATTTCATTTTTTATTGATTTCCAATTGGATTCTGTTTAATTGTTTTTTGGCAATGATTTTGCTTACCTTTTGCCCAACGCGTGGAGCTAGGGCTTCGGCTATGAATCCGGTACGGGATAATATAGAAACCATTTTCGGATTCGATGGATGATATTAAAATTGCGACAACCCGACGAGAGGAAAAATGTACGAATAACTACGGGTAAAGTGACAGTTTGGGTGATTTTTTTCGCACAGTGTCGGCTAGGTAGTTCGGACTGCTGCGATTTGGGAAGTGTTTGGAAAGTACAGTGTGTGGTGTTTGATGGGTTGAGTTTTATTTAAATACGTTGAATTTAAATTTGTTGTTATTTTTTTAAATGCAATTTAATAGAAATGGGGATAAGGAGATCATTTTAAAAGAAAAGTGTGCATAAACGCAGGTAGAGATTTAAAAATAAATACACAGGAGTGAATTTCTACACTTTTTCTTGAAAAACAAAAATACTATTTGATATTGAAGCAGAGTTTCCTTCGATACCTGATGGACTTTGATTACTTATCTAGTCTATATCTATATCTATATTATTGTGTTAACGCGTTTACACACACATCTTTGGTATTGGTCTATACAAGTTGAAATCTATATAGTTGAAATCGAAAGACGTATGTGTGTTTTGCGTGCGTAAAACACATGCATTTCGATACATTTTGTTGGAGAAATATTCCGAGCAGCTTTTCAGAAGAATACTTAATCACTTACTTAAGTTGCGCTACATTCCGGGATGAACCTGGGCCTCAACCAATATGCCTCTCCAAATAGCCCGGTCCTTAGCTAACTGCCTCCAGTTGCGCACTCCAAGTTGGTTGAGGCCGGTTTCTACTTATGCGCGCCACTTAAGGCGAGGTCTTCCTCTACTGTGTCCGACGTCTGGCTGGGAATCGAAGACACTGCGAGCCGGATTATTGGTGTCCATTCGTTCTACATGTCCTAGCCATCTTAAACGTCCAATGCGGAGTTTTTTTTTGACTAGGGGTATGTCGCTGTACAGCTCGTATAGTTCGTGGTTGAATCTTCGTCTACATAGCCCGTCAACGCAAACGGGACCGAAGATTTTTCGAAGAATTTTTCTCTCGAATCGACCAAGGATTTCTTCATCCGCTTTTGATACGGTCCATGCTTCAGCGCCGTAGAGCAGGACTGGGATGATCAGGGACTTATATAGAATCTCCTTAGTAGTTCGAGTGAGGGCTTTACTACTAAATTGCCTTCTTAGTCCGAAGAAACAGCGATTGGCAAGAGTAATTCTTCGTTTGATTTCTGACGAGATGTTGTTGTCAGAGTTAATAGCGGAGCCGAGGTAGACAAAGTCCCGTACTACCTCAAAGTTATATCTGTCAATGGTGATGTTCTGTCAAATTCGTCGATGTTCTGTGTCCTTTCGTGTTGACAGCATATACTTAGTCTTACCATCATTTACTGCTTAACCTATATTTGCCGCTTCCTTCTCTATACTAGCAAACGTGGCTATGACATCACGTTGAGTCCTACCAATGATGTCAATATCGTCGGCGTATGCTAGTAGTTGCACCGATTTTTGGAGAATTGTGCCTCTGGTGTTGGCTCGGGAGTTTTGCACAATCCTCTCAAGAATCAAATTGAAAAAGTCACATGACAGTGCATCGCCTTGCCTAAATCCTTTTTTGGTATCGAATGTTTCGGTGAGGTCGTTTCCGACCCTGATGGTGCAGCGAGATTTCTCCATCGTCATCCTACACAAACGGACGAGTTTGGGCGGTATACCGAAACTAGACATGGCCCTGTATAGTTCGTCTCTATAAATGCTGTCGTATGCGGCTTTGAAATCGATAAATAGGTGGTGGGTATCGATTTGGACTTCATGGGGTTTTTTTCCAGGATCTGCCGAAGTGTGAAAATTTGGCCGATCAGGTTGTTGGTAAACGGTTTCAGGCGTTCACATATTACGACAGATAGGATCTTGTAGGCGATGTTGAGCAGACTTATGCCCCTGTAGTTGGCGCAGTTCAGAGGGCCTCCTTTTTTGTGGAGCATTTATCTTTGGATTGGAGAAAACTAGTAGAAAGTGGTAATGATAAAATTTAGCGCGAGCTGCGTACTAAGCATAATTCACGTAATATTCAACCAATTTATTTGTTTTGTGTTTAAAATTATTCAATAAAAACATATGAGAAGGCTACGCGGATTGTTAATACTCTAGCCCACCCCATCCTTAATATTAATATCCCCGAAATGTGGTAAAGCCCATGAAATTTGGCGATGAAATATAGAAAATGACTTTGCCACAACATATTGTTCAGACAGTTTATCTTTTATAGTTCAACAAAAAAGCAACGTTTGTTTACCCTACGGGAAGCGGAAACAAACGCTAGTTTGTATAATAATAATACAACTAACTGCCTTATGGCTGAAACACAATCATGCTTTGGTGCGTTGCGTTGGCTGACGCACCTAGTTGAACCATATGAAATCAATGTTACCTATCCCAACCCAATTTAGCTTTGCCTGGCGTTTAGTTTCCACCTCAAAATGAAAAACGTAAAATCTTAACGTAACGTTCCTGTAAAGCGCCATGGGCAAAGCAAAGGTTGGAAAAAGTGTGAATTGTCAAAATATTTAATTTCCTTTATGGATTATTTTCTGAAAAGGTTGTGGAATACGATATTTTTAGCAAAGATGTTAATCATTTCCCCCATTTTTGTAGCAGAAGTTGAAACGGCTGAGAAAATAAATATTTCAAAGCGTGCGCAAAACAGTTGGGCGTAACGTTGGTAAAGCGAAGCTCCAAAACGTGATTGTGTGTTAGCCATTATTCATGAACGTTCGCTAAAACACAACTAAACAGGAGAACGGTCAAGTTAGCCATTGATTAGCTAATCAGCTTTTATTAATACAAGGGTTCATATCCATATTAGTTATACAAGGTTTGTGTCAAATAAAGCAATAAATGAGGAGAATCTATTACAATTAGCTGTTCCACAGCTAAGCAGAGTTACCAACGGCTTATTTTTATTGTTTTATGAATATGGTTTTGCGTTAAGAAGTATGGTTAAGTAGTGGGTAACTTTATACCTAACTTGAGATTATAATGAGTTTATGATATTTAAACTTTGCCTACACCCAAACTAGCACTCGAATCCATGCAAAGAATTACCCCCCCCCCCCCCCTGATTGTGCCAGCTGTTTGCAAAGTTTGAATATGGAGTGGGAGGGCAAGCTGCCCCACTGTAACCCCCCTGCTTGGGCTCACTGTTTAATTCGGGTTGTGTGCGAGGTTCGGAATGTGTATGGTGAATTTTTTTTATACCGATGTTTATTTTTTCCCCAAAATGTTGGGGGCTTATTAATTAGTTTTCTTTGAGAGTTTTGAATAGGATGACAATTTGAACTGGCAATAACAGCCGCAGGAATTAATGCCTTTTTGTGGCAGAGCTTATTTCCATTTCGAAAAGGAAAAAAAAACGTTAGATGGTGGACCCGTTTTTTTTTTTTACAAGATATACAAATACAAATTAAAATTTTGTACCCGGGTCCTAGCTTTTGTCACAACCATTCATGTGTGGGTGCGTAATTTTTGGCAGGATGACCTGTTTTATGCCGTATCAGAATGACTTCATTGAGATAAACTTAAAAATGTGTACTACTAGGATGAATTGTTAAAAGATCGCGAAAGGAGGGCCAGTAAAAAACATTTAGGTTTTGCTATGGCTGGGAATCGAATCCAGACCTTCTGCACGGCAGCTCATCCCAGTAACCATCGCGTAACTGAGCTCACTATTTTAACCAGCGTTTGGTATGTAGAATGCAATATTGGCGTCAACAGCGAAAACTACCAACCACCCGACCTAAGTGAAGTTGGGATAGCAATATGTAAACATAAGCTTAACAAGACTGCTGAAAATTATGGGATTCCTGTCGAGCTTAATAAAGCTGGTTGAGATGGCATTCATCATCTCATAAGTAAAATTTGGTCGGATAAAAGGATGCCTGAAGAATGAAACCTCAGCAACGTTTGTCCGATCCACAAAAAAAGAGATCCTATCTGCCGTAATATGTGAACGCCTGAAACAATATACAAGGTGGCGCAAAAGTTGTCACCCGATGATTCTTGGTCGTCATTTTTTTAAGTGTTTTGCAAAACAATCGAAACAATTATTATAGGTGGCGCATAGGACATGAATCGTGATATAAATTTTTCTACTTTTTTGCGGAAGAATTCAAATATTTGCAACCAAAAAACATCGGGTGACAGCTTTTGCGACGGGTGGCAACTTTTGCGCCACCTTGTATCAATAACCGGATACCCACCACCTATTCATCGATTTCAAAGTAACATACGACAGCATTTTTAGAGATGAATTATACAGAGCCAGCTCTAGTTTTGGAATACCGTCCAAACTCATCCGTCCTTGCAGGATCGCGATGGAGAATACTTGTAGACGATATTGACATGCTTAGTCAGATTGAACGTGATATTAGAGCCACTTTTGTTAGTATAGAGAAGGAAGTGGCAAATTGGATTTAGCAGAAAACGAGGGTAAGGCCAAGCATATGCTGTCAACACGAAAGGACACACAACATCGACTAATTGCACAGAACGTCACCATTGAGAAATATAACTTTGAGATAGTATGGGACTTTTTCTAACTTGAATCTGCTATTAACTTTGTTTGGTCTTTTCTTTCTTTCTATTAACAGGTATGTTCGTTCCGACAACCTTTAACAGAATTACGTCTTCAATCAGTTGAGTGTGAACCTAAGTTTTAGAAAACGGAAAATTTAAGGGAAAGTGAAATTGGAGCCATCGGGGTACATTCGTCGTTTGTGCAAGGAGAACATTCGTCGTCTCACGGGGCACATTCGTCGTCTGACGGGGTTAATTCACCATCTGCCGAAGGTACCCCAAAGTAAAGTATTTTATCGAGATTTATAGACAGCTTTTTTGTTTTGTTTCTCTTATCGTAGACATGGTTCGTAACTATAAAAAAAAAGACCAACAGAGTTAATATAAATGAAACTGCAATACAAAAGGCCATTTCGGACGTAAGACATGGGCGAGAAACTTTAAGTTCAGCTTCTTTAAAATATGGTATCAAACGCACAACCTTACAGTCAAGAATAAAAAATCGTGACCCATTGAGAGATAGTTCGGATTCAGAGACTAAAAAACGAACCTATCAATCAAAATACACATCCCGACAAGTCTTGACCAAATATCAAGAAAACGATTTAGGGGTATATGTGAAGAAATGTGCATTTTACCAACATGGAATGACGTATCATACATTCAAGAAATTTGTGTATGAATTCGTTATTTTGAATAGAATATCTCATCCTAAAAAATGGGATGGTTGCAAGGAAGCTTCAGAAGACTGGCTTTCTGGTTTTTTAAAAAGAAATAATACTCTTTCATTGAGAAAACCAGAGAGGATTAGCTTAGCGCGTGTGAAAGGCCTCAACAAGACAGCTGTTTACACTTTCTTTGATAATTTAAAACAAATGTATGAGAAGCATTCATTTGACCCAAAGGATATATACAATCTAGATGAATCTGGAATAACAACTGTGTTGGAGACTCCAAAAGTAAGCTTTGATATTATTTGTTTCATAACCTATCGCTTATATCACCAAACTTCAAATTCTAGGTTCTTGCTCAGAGAGGCCAGAGATCAGTTTGTCAAATTTCATCGGCTGAGCGCGGAGTTTTGGTAACAATAGTGGGAGTTGTGAGTGCAATCGGAAATCATCTTCCACCCATTTATGTTTTTCCAAGACAGCGATTCACCGAGCGGTTTATGGACGGATGCTTAGTGAGCTCACTAGGTTTAGTAAGTAAGAGCGGTTGGATGATATCAGAGCTGTTTGTAGATGTACTCAAACATGTACAACGCTATACAAACTGCTCAAAGGATCGACCCATACTGTTGTTACTGGACAACCACTCATCCCACTGTAGCCTCGAGAGCATTAATTTTTGCAGAGCTAATGGTATTTACCTTTTATCTTTTCCACCTCATATTTCACACCGTCTTCAGCCGCTCGACGTTTCAGTGTTTGGCCCTTTTAAAAAATTCTGCAAAACATCATTTAACGACTATTTGTGCGCAAATGAAGGGAAACAAATAACTATATATGACATTACTAAGCTCACTAAACAGCCGTTTTTAAGAGGGTTTTCAGCGGAGAATATATGCAGTGGGTTTAGAAATACTGGAATATATCCTCTTAATTCCCAAGTTTTCCAAGAGGAAGAATTTTCACTGGAAATGGTAACAATAGAAACAGGTGAAAATGTTATCACAACAAAATCTTTGTCACCAGAGCAAATTCAGCCAACAACACTGCAAAGTATAATATCGCCTGAAATGATACGTCCAATTCAGCGATTAAAAGCTGCAAAAAACACATTAAGGAGTGGATCTTCTCGAATATTATCAAGCTCCACAGAAAAACATCGGGCAGAAGAGAATGAAGCCAAAAGAAATTTTAAACAAAATCGAAAAAATCAGAAGCAAATCGAAGCAGTGAAAAGGGTTGTCCAGTTTTCATCGAAACCTATGCAACAAGATCAGCAAAACAAAAATCGAAAAGGGCTTAGTCACAAGAAAAAACGGATGGAAGCTGCATCTTCAGATGAAAGTGACATTGAGATACCGTACGCCGAGTCAGACCAGTCAGATGGTGCCTTTATAGAAGACTCGAGTTGTAGCGAGGCTGAAGAAAAGCAATTTTCTGGAAATAACTTGACGGATGATGACCATTTCGCTGTCGGAGATTATGTATTAGTTAAATTAAATGGAAATTTAAAAAAAACAAATATTTTATGTTGGCGAGATTATTGAAAAATTCAGTGATTCAACATTTAGCATCAACTTTCTCCGAAGATCTGATACTTCATCTTGGGTGTTTGTGGAACCTCTTAATAAAGACGTTTCTTTAACACTTAAGAGTGAAATAGAATTCAGACTACCCCATCCTTCTAATCCAGCATCGACATCCAGATCTCGGACAAGATTTTGCTTCAATATTGACTTGACTAACTACTACGTCAAGTAACTATAACATTTGTTTGTGTTTTTTTTAACTAAGTCTTATGAATTATGCTGTTAATTTTGTATCTGCGATAAAGATACTATTTTATTTATTGTTATGAATTGTTACGTTATGTTTTTATGTTTTCTTTTTTTTATGAAATAAAAATTTAAATTAATTTTAATTAATTTTGCTTTTTTGTTTTGATGACAAGGATTTCTGCGCCAAAAGTGCCCCGAGCAAAAACGAATGTGCCCCGTGTCGGGGCACATTCGTCGAAATGACTTTTTTTTATAAAATAAGAAAATATAAGTTTTTTTATAAGGGATTCGAAAAGTTCTTTGATTCATTTTGAAGCTGAAATATTAAAGTTATATATAGTATCAATGGTTTTTCAATACGTTTATTATTTTGTTAAATCCAAAGCTTTGAACTTTTGGTGCCGAATGTGCCCCGGTTTACCATACTCGATTACCTCATGCTTTATACGCCAAATAGAAAAATAAAACACTTGATGTAAACCTAATCTAAAGCCTACAATATATTTCTTATTAAAAACTTAATTCTAACAACTAGAAATAATTTTGAGACCAGATTCATCGCATAAATCTTTCCAAAGTTTTCAGATGGACTAATGAATAACTTTCAAGATTCACACGAAGAAGGATATCTCCTTAAATAATATAAAAATAAATATTATGATATAGGATAACTTATGTCGTTTTCTTTGCTCCAAAAAAATCAATGACCTCAATAAGTTTTTCAGTATCGACAAGAAATGTTTCGGAATATAAGACCACCTTTTTTTTTTGGATCAATTTCAATGCAATAACATAAAACTCAGGTCATGATTATAAGGATAAAATGTGAGCTGAAAAGGATTTGCAATTTTCACAATAAAATGCCATCTTTTAGGTCACATTTTGAGTGTTATATCAAAATGTGGCCTAAAAAAATAAATGCGATTTCAGTTCACATTTTTTGCAGAATATATAACGACAAAACACACACACAAGATCTTAAGACAATGGAAATAAACTTAAAATAACAAAACATATCCTTAAACAAAGTTTTACATAAATAAGACATCTTACATTAGGTACTACAAATCTAACTTTAACTGATATATTATATACAATTGCTTACATAATACAACGATTTTCGGTACAAAATCCCTTAATTCAAATCACCCATGGTTGTGATGAGTAAAAGGGTCTTTTGTAGCGAATATCGACAAAAAATTATAAATAATTATCGTTGAATAATCTTTTAAATATTTACTTTGCACATGTAAACATGTAAAAGAGATCAACAATCAAAACACTTTTTAGGAAAACTTGCACCAACTCATGTATTCGAATATTCGATCATAAATTGAATGATTAAGTTGGTCCAAATGCCCCAAAGTGGGACTATACTCTTGCCGGCAATTATATAGGAAAATAACAATTAGGACTAATTAATAACTTATCCACATACAAGTACAATAATTTTGACACATAACAGAGATAAATAAATAATTAAATAAATATAAACAATCATAGATCAGTAAGTAACTTAAATTCTTAAAAAAACACAGCACATTTTGTCAAAGCCTTGATGAGTAAAAGAGTTATTTACAGGGAATCTCATTTGACAGTCTTCCTCTTAGTATTCAATTTCGGATTCGATTTTTTGGAGCACTCGTTGACGGCCAATTTTATTCCAAAACAAATAGGAATTCTGACTTCCTGTGACCTGACGTGGTTTACTGAAAAAATATAAAAAAAAAAGTTATAGAATAGAAAACATATCAGCAACAGTATTTCGAAAATGATTTCGAATTTTTTGAAATAATTCGAAATCATGAAAATCATTTATGACCATGGCTAATGTTTTACTTGGCTGATTGCATTTTCCTGTTGCAAAACACTTCTACGTGCTCGACTGTAGAGCTTAAGGCGGAATGCAGGATTTATAGTTAACAAAAAAAATATATTGCGTAGAAGAACCAACTTGTGTACAGGATGATGAGTATAGCTGTCTGCACCCACTTGCAAATGGGAAGGAGAAAAGAAACGCGCTGCTGATATTTTTGGGTGGATTAAGGAGGCTGTGACATCGTTAGGGAAGCATCGAATCATTTAAATTAAATTTGCTAAACCAAGGAAAAAACAATTTGTTTCGTGTCCGTGAAGTAAGTGTTGGTGTAGCTTTCAAGTTTCCATTCTTTAAATGTTTTTTGTTTTTGATTTAAATTATAACGGGTGATTTTTTAAGAGTTAAGTGGCACGTTTTCAGTATACTTTGCCATTTAATCATGTAACGACTCAAAAAACGAGCAACGATTGCAAATTATTGAAATTTATTATCAAAATTCGTGCTCTGTGAAAAATGTGCACCGATTGTTACGATCATATTATGGTCGTCAAAATCAACCTGGTGCATCAACAATTCGTGCTGTTATCAGCAAATTTCGCACCAAATTTACTTTGTTGGACATTAAACCATCGACTCGCATGCGTACAGTGCATACCGAAGAGAATATTGCAGTCGTCTACTGTTAATGAAGATCGTGAAATATCAATTCGTCGCCGTTCTCAGCAAGTGGGCATGTGTTGCTCAACCACATGGCAAATTTTAAGGGTCGATTTGGGTTTGAAAGCCTATAAAATTCCACTTGTGCAAAAATTGACGGAACGAAATGCCACTATAGCCAGCACACGGTTTCTTCACCTCGATATCCATAAGGAGACATGGCGGTCTCCAGATCAACGAACAGTCAACCAAATGGATCACATTGGGATAGACAAGAGGCACGCATCCAGTATTTTGGATGTCCGAACATTCCGAGGGGCTAACATCGACTCGGACCACTATCTTGTTGTAGACAAGGTAAGGATGCGGATGTCCAGAAACCAGAAATACTGTGAAAAAATTTAATGTCGAAAGACTGCAATCGCCGGTGACTGCCAAGACCTTCGCGCAACACGTATTCCTTAACCTCTCGATTCCACTTGTGCAAAAATTGAAGCCAAATGACCTACCACAACGTCAAATTTTTGGTGAATGGGCCTTGGAACAGCTCCATGAAAATCTGCTGTTTTATCGAAAAATTGTGTTCAGTGATGAGGCTCATTTCTGGCTCAACGGATAAATAAATAAGCAAAACTGTCGCATCTGGAGTGATAAACAGCCACATGCCATACAAGAATTACCGATGCACCCCGAAAAAACGACAGTTTGGTGTGGTTTATGAGCTGGTGGCATCATCGGTCCATTTTTCTTCAAAGACGACCGTAAAAGAAACGTTACCGTCAATGGCGAACGATATCCAGCCATGATACGCGCCTTTTTTTAGCCCCAGTTGGCTGAGTTGAACTTGGTTGACATGTGGTTTCATCAAGACGGTACCACATGCCACACAGCTCGTGAAACAATGGAAGGATGAATTTGGTGAGCAGCTTATCTCTCGAAATGACATTGTGAGTTGGCCGCCAAGATAATGCGTCTTGATTATTTCTTGTGGGGTTATATAAAGTTGTTAGTCTATGTGGACGAGCAGAACACGATTGAAGTCATACAGGATAACATAACACGCGTAATTCGTGGAATACAGGCCGAAATGCTCGAAAAACTGACGCAAAATTGGACCTTCCGAATGGACCATTTGAAACGGAGCCGCGGACAACATTTACATGAATTTGTCTTTAAAACGTAAATGGCAAAGGCCTATTTATCGATTACAATCAAATATTTGAATATTTGATACAAATTTGAGTGTTTTATTCGATTTTTAAAAAAACTACGCTTACAAAATCAGTCGTTATTATACCCTATCCCATAGGGGTATATTAGTTTTGACATTAAGTTTGTAACATAGATAAATAATTTCGATAGATATACCTGAAAGTATATGGATTGATTCAGAATCGCTAGCTTAGTCGATCTAGCCATGTCTGTCCTTCCGTCTGTCCGTCTGTCCGTCTGTCCGTCTGTCCGTCTGCTAGAAGCTAGAAAGTTGAAATTTGGAATATAGACTCTGTGGCAGAAGCAGAACAAGTGTAAACCATTTTGAAATCTGCCTAATGCCGCCTTTTTAGAAAAACGTAGTTTTTAGCCAAACCGTAGGGAATTTAAAAAAAGTATCTGAGAAAAATATTTAGAGAATCTTAATATCTATATTTCGTCTATACAAAGTTTTTTGCCACGCGCACTTTTGGGTGTGTTTTCATACAAAAACTATTTTTATACCCTACCCCAAGGCGTATGCAATAGAAAACGTTGTTTTTTGTCGAACCATAAAAGATTTTGATAAACCGTCTGAACAATATGTTGTGACAACGTCTTTTTCAATATTTTATCGCCATAAAGCCTACATTTTGGGGATATTAATTTTAAGGATGGGATGGGATAGGGTATTCAACGAACCGCACAGCGGATTGTAACATTCTCATAAGTTTTCACTTAGAAGTGCTACTAACGGGTCCGCCATCTAACGTTTTTTTTTCAACTAGTGCTTATTTGGTGAATGGTAACACTTAGCTCATGTCTGATTTGACAGATAATTAATTTTATCCTTCCGCTGAACGAATATGGTTGTGTATACGCTTGAACAACGCTGGGAAATATTGCGACATTATTTTGAAAATCATGGTAATGTTGCAGAATGTGTGCGAAAATTGCGTACGGATTTTGGAAGAAGAGAAGCACCGTCAGCTCCGTATGTTCGTTATCTTGTGAAAAAAGTGAAAGAAACTGGCATCCTCATCGATAAACCAAAGCGTGAAAAGCCAAAAACAGTGCTTACACCCGAGAATATTGCGTTGTGGCAGAAAGTGTGCGTGAAGCGCCATCAACATCAATTCACCGTCGTTCTCAACAATTGAACATTTCGGAGACATCATTGAGACGAATTTTGCATAAAGACCTTGGTATGACGCTATACAAAGTCCAATTGGTTCAGGAGTTGAAGCCAACTGACCATCCAATGCGTTTTCGCTTCGCTAAGTGGGCCTGCGATCGACTTAGAGAAGATGCCGATTTTGCCAAAAAAAAATCCTCTTTTCAGATGAAGCTCATTGTGATCTTGGCGGGTATGTAAACAAGCAAAATCGTCGCATTTGGGGCACAGAAAACCCGCACGCATACTTTGAAAAGCCGATACACCCAAAACGAGTCACTGTTTGGTGCGGATTTTGGTCCAGAGGCATAATTGGGCCATTTTTCTTCGAAAATGAGCAAGGAGTGGCCGTTACAGTCAATGACGATCGTTATCGGGCCATGTTGAACGAATTTTTGTTCACAAAAATTGAAGAGGAGGATATTGGCAACATTTGGTTTCAACAGGACGGCGCTACGTGCAACACAGCCGAAGCTACACTCGATGTTTTGCGCCCTGTTTTTGAAGATCGCATTATCAGCCGCAGAGCTGATGTCGTTTGACCACCTCGGAGCTGCGATTTGACACCGTTGGACTATTATTTGTGGGGTGCCGTAAAAGATAAGTGTTAAGCCGACAAGCCAGAGACAATTGACGCTTTAAAGGACAATATTCGTGAAGCCATTGGTGAAATACAGCTGCACACAATCGGTAATGTGCTTAAAAATTGGACCGATCGTGTAGGCTACTGCATGGCCAGCAGAGGCAGCTATTTGAATGAAATTATTTTCCATTATTAACCGGAGGGATTGTACTTTCAAATAAAAAAAAAATTTGAGAAAATATTCAGTAGTTTTTTTTTATAGCTACTAACTTGGAGTGCGCAACTGGAGGCAGTTAGCTAAGGACCGGGCTAATTGGAGAGGCATGTTGGTTGAGGCCCAGGTTCATCCCGGACTGTAGCGCCACTTAAGTAAGTAAGTAAGCATCAACACAAAAACATTTAACATCTGACTTATGTCAGTTTGAAGTTTGCATTTTGCAGTTTTCTTGTGTTTTTTGTGATCAGTGAAAACTAAAAAGTGATTTTCTGCGAAAACTATAATTGAAAATTAAAATATTTTTCGATAATCATCTTCTAAAATGCATAAGCTTTGTTTTGACACCAACTCGCCAATTGAATATATAAAAAAAGCCGCAATGAGTAAACGATAGTTTTCAATGATAGCTATAACTGCAGCCTAAAGATAAACAACTAGCTGTCAAATTGCACACTTACACACACACAAACCAGATCAACCTCTTTTATGTTCGATTGGGATGGATAAAATCTGAAATCTGAAAATCCCAATCGAAAACGCTTTTAGTTTCGTTAATTTTTTCTCAATTTTGTTCACGCTGAATTTCACTGGTGAGAAATTAAAAACTGTCAAAAGGTGACAGCCCAGAAGTTAAACAGAAACAAAATAGGTCTGTTCCCGTACAAAATAATAACGGGTCCGCCATCTAACGTGAATGGTAACACTTAGCTCATGTCTGATTTGACAGATAATTAGTTTTATCCTTCCGCTGAACGAGTATGGTTGTGTATACGCTTGAACAACGCTGGGAAATATTGCGACATTACTTTGAAAATCATGGTAATGTTGCAGAATGTGTGCGAAAATTGCGTACGGATTTTGGAAGAAGAGAAGCACCGTCAGCTCCGTATGTTCGTTATCTTGTGAAAAAAGTGAAAGAAACTGTCATCCTCATCGATAAACCAAAGCGTGAAAAGCCAAAAACTTATTTTTATTAGGTCTGTTCCCGTACAAAGTAATATTTACTGATTCTTACTGATTTTTACTTATTGTCGTTCCCGTACGCAAAAATAAGTAAAAGAGAGAGCTCACGAGAGTGCAACTAACTACCCCTCCACAAAAACCTGTAAACAAATTTACTGCAGAAATTTCTGTTGGTAAAAAACAGTAAACTGTCAGTTGGTATCTAAAATTGACAACTCGCTTGTTTTGACAGGTGATTTATGTCATTTGTTCTTCAAAAGCCATATAAAATATATAATTTTACTATTTTTTACTTAAACGCGTTACCCTCACTCCAAGAAAATTGAGAATTTACTAATTTTTACTGAAAAAGTACGGGAACAGACCTAATAATTTATTCTTCTAGTAGAAATATACGAGAAAATTTTTATGTTTTGTAGATTTATTGTAATATTTGAGTTGCTAAAAATAATCTTCGAAGGTTTTACACTAGTCGGCATAAGTATTTTGACGAAACCTTTTTGTGACTTTTGAGACTAACTTTGCTTGGTATCGTTAAAACAACGGTGCAAAAATGATGCGCGAAACAAAGAATCTATTTTTAGCTCTATGCATGCCAAGTTTTGTATTGTTTACCTTTTGCATTCTCTTTCTGCTGATAAGAACGCATGCAGACAAAGAATTTTTACGTGGCATAAGTATTTTGACGGAAACTTTGTGTAAATATTTTAACAGTTTTGAGCACGTGATAACCAAAAAACTTGTGTAGTTAACTTTAATTTACATTAAACGTTGATAAAAAAATAAAATTTTATTAAAATTTATTAAAAACCATGGGTAAAACGGCTGAGTTGAGTTTGGTTGTCAGATCTTCAATGGTAGCGAAGTTTAACGCTGGAACGGCAGTAAAAGACATAGCAAGTGAGTTTAATGTGTCGCGTCAAACTGTGCGCTATCAAATCATTAAGTTTAAAAAGCATAATGACATCACAAACCTAATGAGATCAGGTGCTAAGCGCAAAACAACGCCCACTGAAGACCGAACCCTTCTACGGGAATTTAAAAGAAATATATTCCTGAAGCCTCAAACTGCTGCAAATCAATGGAATTTGACGGCAACGAATCCAATCAGTGAGCGCACCGGCTATCACCGGCTCGATGAACCAAGGTCAATATTTAAGAACCCTAAATGATAATGCCTTTCCTTCCGGAGGTAGGCTTATTGGTGAATCATTTATCCTGCAACAGGACAATGCCCCATGCCACAAAGCCCGGATGATAACTAAATTTTTGAAGGATGTTGGTATTGCCACTTTGGACTGGCCACCTCAAAGTCCAGATTTAAATATAATAGAAAACGTCTGGTCTCTTTTGAAACGCAAAAGAACAGTTTCTTTAAATAAAACCAGAGAGGAGACGATTTCTGAGGTCACTTCCCTTTGGGAAGAGATATCTCCAGGGATTCTTCAAAATTTAGTAGATTCAGTACCGAGACGCCTTCAAAAAGTTATTGAAGCCAAAGGAGGTTATATATTTTACTAAATTCTTCTTTATTTATTTACTTTTGTTAAGTTTAAAATGTTTTTTCTTAGAGTTATATACTTGTCAAAATACTTATGCCAACACACGAAATTACAAATTCATTTATATCTTTTTTGACTTCTATGAAAAAATATTTGTTTGCCTATTTTTAAGTTTGTATTAGTTATATATAAAAATGAAAAAATAAACATGAATTCTTGTCAAGCCATTTAGAAGTTAAACTCAAAAATGCACGATTTTTATTTCGTCAAAATACTTATGCCGACTAGTGTATATGCAAAACACTTAAGTGGAGGGATGTTGTTATTTTTCGTCTTTTTCGGAATACTTCTAAATTTGCCGTACTTTTCGCTAAAATGATAAAATGCTCACTTGATCTTGGAGATTTGACATATTTCTGTACCAACACAAAACTACCCGTAACCGTGTTCACATGTGGCGGGAAAACAGAACATTGTTCAAGGTCTGATTGGGTACCGAAAAATGTCAGAAAATTAAAAAAAAAATGGATGGTCTCAGTTTAAAGAAAAGCACATGAACGCTTTTGTAGACGACGGCCAAAAATAATCATTTCACTTAAGGTGGAGTGGAGAGCTACCCAACGAAACCCTGGGCCATTCTGTAACTTTCAAAACGATAATCGTTGACGATAGTGAAAGAGACTTTTTGGATACATACCGAGTAATTTTTAATGTGCACACACACAATATACAATTTAGACTCTACGTAGCTAGCAAGCCAAGAACGAGGCCTACAAGGCTAAGCTGCAGGTGAAGACGAGAGCTGCCATTGAGCTCTATAGGCAAAGAAGAAGGGAAGAACATCGGCTTTTCAGAAAGAAGAAAAAAGAGCAAGAAAAGCGCGCGATCGAGGATATAGAGAGGTGCCACTCCAAGAACGATGTTCGCAAGTTTTACCAAAGTGTAAAACGTCAAAGCCAAGGATACAAGGCTCGAACAGAATCCTGTCGAGATGAACAAGGAAATATCGTAGTTGAGACACAGTCGATGCTGAGGATATGGAAGAACCACTTCTGCAGACTGTTAAACGGCGATGACGAACAACATTCCGCTGTCAGGCAGAACGAACCATTTAATATTGGCAACGACAGCGAAAACTGCCAGCCACCCGACCTGTGGTTTTAGGCCAGGAAAGTCCACAATCGATCAAATCTTAACCGTAGGCAGATCCTGGAAAAAACCCAAGATGTCCAAATCGATACCCACCACCTATTTATCGATTTCAAAGCCGCATAAGACAGCATTTATAGAAACGAACTATACAGGGCCATGTCTAGTTTTGGTATACCGCCCAAACTCGTCCGTTTGTGTAGGATGACGATGGAGAATTCTCGCTGCACCATCAGGGTCGGAAACGACCTCACCGACACATTCGATACCAAATTGAAAAAGTCATGTCATGTGACTTTTTCAATTTGGTTCTTGAGAGGATTGTGCAAAACTCCCGAGCCAACACCAGAGGCACAATTTTCCAAAAATCGGTGCAACTACTAGCATACGCCGACGATATTGACATCGTTGGTAGGACTCAACGTGATGTCATAGCCACGTTTGCTAGTATAGAGAAGGGAGCGGCGAAAATGGGTTTAGCAGTAAATGAGGGTAAGACTAAGTATATGCTGTCAACACGAAAGGACACACAACATCGACGAATTGGACAGAACATCACCATTGACAGATATAACTTTGAGGTAGTACGGGACTTTGTCTACCTCGGCTCCGCTATTAACTCTGACAACAACATCTCGTCAGAAATCAAACGAAGAATTCCTTTTGCCAACCGCTGTTTCTTTTGGCTAAGAAGGCAATTAAGTAGTAAAGCCCTCTTTCGAACTACTAAGGAGATCCTATATAAGACCCTGATTATCCCAGTCCTGCTCTACGGCGCTGAAGCATGGACCGTATCAAAAGCGGATGAAGAAATCCTTGGTCGATTCGAGAGAAAAATTCTTCGGAAAATCTTCGGTCCCGTTTGCGTTGACGGGCTATAGAGACGAAGATTCAACCACGAACTATACGAGCTGTACAGCGACATGCCCCTGGTCAAAAAACTCCGCATTGGACGTTTAAGATGGCTAGGACATGTAGAAGGAATGGACACCAATACTCCGGCTCGCAGAGTCTTCGCTTCCCAGCCAGACGTCGGACGCAGTAGAGGAAGACCTCGGCTTAAGTGGCGCGAACAAGTAGAAACCGACCTCAACCAACTTGGAGTGCGCAACTGTAGACAGTTAGCTAAGGACCGGGCTAATTGGAGAGGCATGTCGGTTGATGCCCAGGTTCATCCCGGACTGTAGCGCCATTTAAGTAAGTAAGTAGTAGCTAGCAAACTCCCTACAATACTCAACGGTAATCGTTTTGAAAGTTAGAGAATGAGTACCCCTGGGTATCATAAATAAGTACCCAGGTGTTATCGTTAACACACAAAGGTAGCTGTGCGCCTTCGATCTTAGTTTTTTTGTATTTAAGCTTCATAAAGTACAAGAACGGACATAAAGTTTCACATCCTAGATTTGTTTTTCAATTTAACGCTTTCAAACGAGTTCATGAAAGGACCTATAAGTGAACGAATGAACCGAATGTCAAAGCTTGATGTAAACAAAATATAACTCGACACAGACCTACTCTATTGTTTTGCTAATAATATTCAAAAGTTTAAAAAAATGTCTACTTACTCCTGATAACAACCGAATAGAGTTTGTCCTTTCTCATTGACCATACAAGACCATATGTCTATGACCTTTGCTGCCCTCAATTTGATGAAAGCATTGAATCGTTCCAGCCTGTCTTTAATCGACCTCTCATGAGCGAAAAGTGCCAATGGAGCTAGTGTGGTAACGATTGGAACAACTCCTCGTTCCTTCAAAACCGATAGCAACTCCAGAAAATCATGTTGAATTTGAACTAAGGCCTTCCCTTGCAGAATGTCAACAGATCCGACATTGATAATCATTCGTTTGTTAACATAGCTCATCTGGTAAGCACGCTTGGTTGCAGCCGATATAGTCTGACCAGATATACAAAAGCCTGATTGTAGAATTTTTTCACCTAAAAAGATTGAAAAAAACTTTTAAAAAAATTGTAAAAGCCACAAGAAGAACAGACAAACCTGGCTTGAACTTGCACTTCAATTCCATTCGGGCCAAATACAACAAGAAATCATCACCCATCAGTTGGAAATCAAAGAGATGAGCATCATGTGACCAATCCGTAATAATGCCCCAGTCCTGATCTTGAAGGCTTTTCGTGGTTGTTGGCGATGCCGGTCCTTGGCTGCTCGCGTAAATTCGAGGCTTTGGAAGAGGCTTCTTGAAATGCCCATCCTCGTTTAGGTTGTTGTTGAAATTGTTGATTTCGTTGAAGTTCTTCGCATTCAAATTGTTTGGGATTTCATCGCGATTATGGAAACGGTTGAATCTGGATAAAGGTCTTAGTTAATGGGATAAGTATTGAGGACTAAAAACAACAAGAGAACATGATATGCAAAGGACGAACATGTTGCAAACATCAAACAAACATTTTAGGTACAGTCTTACAAGATGTTATGAAAGCTGATGTGTAACACTGAATTGAATGACAGGCAGCCACGATCAGTGATCGCGTCTGTGTCAAAGCTAGCTATACTCACAAGTACTGATAGTTATCCTCGAAGAAACAGTTTACATTCTCGTGGAAGCCTTCCGATTCACTGCGAGAGCTATTCTTATCCGATCTTGTCCGCACCGATGAAGGCCGATTGTGGTTGTAATAGTTGTTGTTGTTATTAAAGTGATTGTTGTTAGCAGCAGATGTATTATAGGACGGCTTGAAGGTCATTGGCTTTTGTCCCACAACCATATCGAAGACATGCTGTGTCTTCTCATTTGGAAAGATGTTAAATATACGCGTACCATTTGCATTACACATGGCAGTCACATACGGTATGGTTAGGAGAAAGTCGGTGATATTTTCATAGATGGGGAACTTTTCCCCCGTTAGGCTGTAGAAGTCTTCTGTAAAAATTAATTCGATATTTAGTCTACATTGAGCATCTTTTAGAGCTTCATATTTACCGCGAATATTTTGGATTGTTGCTCCATTCTGAGCACGTGTCATCAGTATGCTACGAACTTCCGACTCCAGGTAGGGATATTCGTCTTTAAGATCAAGGAAATTTGTATCAATCGTCATTTTGAATAAATAGTTGACACTGATTTAAGGACAATGAAAGACAATCAAGTAAAATTAAATTTTAAAATCACGTGTTTGACTTGAATTGACTTAAAATCCACAAGACTTCGAGAGATGGCTGGCTTGAATGATTGCTTGGTGGGCTTTAAGAAGCTACTGAAATGTATTTCGCGCCGAAAATGCTTCCACTTGGATTTTACGAAAACAAGTTGTTCCGTTACACTAACAAGGTAAATTATGAAAACTGGAGTAATGGTACCATGTCTCTGATGAAAATACTATCGTGTAGGGTTGCTCTCCATTGAGTTAAAAGAGAGGGGACTGATTGCAATTCCAGTGGCGTAGGACAATCATGATCCCATGCACCTAATATGTCTCCACTGAAACAAAATGAATTGCTTCGCGATAGCATTGACTGGTTTCACCAGGCATCGTTTTTTTTTAATTCCATAAAGGCCTTAATTAAAATGAGACAAAATCGAAAATCGGCACTTTCGTAGTTTGCATTTCGTAAATGTTGACAGTTATCTATAACAATTACTGCATTAGGGCTGTTTCCGTAAATATTATTATTATATTATTTTTTACTATTTTTTTTACTGATTTTTACTTATTGGCGTTTCTGTATGCAAAAATTAGTAAATTAGTTTTTTTGCTAAGCTTAGCTTAGCTTGTAGCGGGTTCTGCAAAAAAGTGTTCCATCGATTGTGTTGCGAAGGCAAATAGTTCGAGTATGACATAAAACTGCTCAAAGGAAATAAAAACTTATACTAGGTCTGTTCCCGTACTTTTTCATTAAAAATTAGTAAATTTTCAAATTTCTTGAAGTGGGGGTAAATTATCTCAGTAAGAGACAAAATTACCAAAAAGTACGGGAACACGTTTAAGTAAAAAACAGTAAAATTATATATTTTGTATGCCTTTTAAAGAACAAATGACATAAATCACCTGTCAAAACAAGCGAGTTGTCACTTTTAGATACTAACTGACAGTTTACTGATTTTTACCAACAGAAATTTCTGCAGTAAATTTTTTTACAAATTTTTATGGAGGGGTAGTTTTTTGCTCTCTCGTGAGCTGTCTCTTTTACTTATTTTTGCGTACGGGAACGGCAATAAGTAAAAATCAGTAAAAATCAGTAAGAATCAGTAAATATTATTTTGTACGGGAACAGACCTAATGATTGTTTGGTTTTTCCCAATAAGATTCTCAAGCAATATGAGAACTTATTAGAATCACAACAATCTAAATATGAAAACGTGTCAATGCAAAATACATGACAATTCGTATACTCAAATAATTAATGAACCAACGAGAGTCACAAAAAATACACGGAGCTTAATTGACTATGTTATGACAAATAATCCGGAGAGAGATGAAGCCAAGTCTGATAGTAAATTTAAAGTTAGTGATCATGAATCTGTGATAATTAGAATAAAAACATTGTGCAATATAAAACCAAAGGTGAAGTCCATACGTTTTTCTAAATATAATTCAGAACGTTTCGTCGCCAAAGTCCATAACTGTGATTTTTCTGTGCCCACTAGTAATAAAGGGTCCGCTAAATAACTTTTTTTTGAAAATGCTATAAAAAAAACTACTGAATACTTTCTCAAATTTCTTTTTTTATTTGAAAGTACAATCCTTCCGGTTAATAATGGAAAATAATTTCATTCAAATGGCTGCCTCGGCTGGCCATGCAGTAGCCTACACGATCGGTCCAATTTTTAAGCACATTATCGATTATGTGCAGCTGTATTTCACCAATGGCTTCACGAATATTGTCCCTTAAAGCGTCAATTGTCTCTGGCTTGTCGGCGTAAGACTTATCTTTTACGGCACCCTAGTCCAACGGTGTCAAATCGCAGCTCCGAGGTGGCCAAACGACATCAGCTCTGCGGCTGATAATGCGATCTTCAAAAACAGGGCGCAAAACATCGAGTGTAGCTTCGGCTGTGTGGCACGTAGCGCCGTCCTGTTGAAACCAAATGTTTCCAATATCCTCCTCTTCAACATGTCCCGATTACCTCGCCATTGACTGTAACGGCACTCCTTGCTCATTTTCGAAGAAAAATGGCCTTTGGACCAAAATCCGCACCAAACACTGACTCGTTTTGGGTGTATCGGCTTTTCAATGTATGCGTGCGGGTTTTCTGTGCCCCAAATGCGACGATTTTGCTTGTTTACATACCCGCCAAGATCAAAATGAGCTTCACATGAAAAGATGATTTTTTTTGGCAAAATCGGCATCTTCTCTAAGTCGATCGCAGGCTCACTTAGCGAAGCGAAAACGCATTGGATGGTCAGTTGGCTTCAACTCCTGAACCAATTGGTCTTTGTATGGCGTCATACCAAGGTCTTTATGCAAAATTCGTCTCAATGATGTCTCCGAAATGTTCAATTGTTGAGAACGACGGTGAATTGATGTTGATGGCGCTTCACGCACACTTTCTGCCACAGCAGCAATATTCTCGGGTGTACGCACTGTTTTTGGCTTTTCACGCTTTGGTTTATCGATGAGGATGCCAGTTTCTTTCACATTTTTCACAAGATAACGAATATACGGAGCTGACGGTGCTTCTATTCTTCCAAAATCCGTACGCAATTTTCGCACACATTCTGCAACATTACCATGATTTTCAAAGTAATGTCGCAATATTCCCCAGCGTTGTTTAAGCGTATACACAACCATATTCGTTCAGCGGAAGGATAAAGGCTGAACTATAATAGAAGCTGGTTGCGGACGACCACTTCCGTAACTGTGCGAACACATGCAATTTGTATAGTACGACCATAATAGCTTTTCGCTTCGATTCGTTAAGTTTTCGTTCACTTTTGCTCACTTACGAAAAAGCGAATTGATTCGCTGTTTCTCTTTCTTTTGTTCTTTCATACACAAATTTTACATTTCATTTCAACAACTGTGTACATTTTAATCTGTAAGTTCCTAAGCAACGAAATTTTGTTTTTATTGTTTGCAATTCCGTTCTCAAAAGTCTATTATGGGCAATTGGGCAACTTGAGTAATTGAGAGTACTGAAGAAAACTTAACTTAGAATTTTGACATTAGCTTCCGATTGCTTCCGTCTATTATAGTTGAGCCTTGACTAATTATCTGTCAAATCAGACATGAGCTAAGTGTTACCATTCACGAAATAAGCACTAGTTGAAAAAAAAACGTTAGATGGCGGACCCGTTATATGTGTTGACTCATTAACAAATAAATTAAAAAAAAAAATAAATAAATAAAATAAAAAATAAAAAATTTTCAAATAGCATTTTACTAGCGGTGAATAGCTTCAACAGTCATTCGAATACAATATTAAATCACAATCCTTGGTTTAACGAAAATCTAAGAGTTTTAAAAAATGAAAAAGTTTTGAAATACGAAAAGGCAAAAGTATCATGTCTTGAGGTCGATTGGAAAAATTATAAAATATGTCGCAACAAATTAAAATCGTCACTTGAGTGCGCGAAAAATAAATATGTCAGTAAAAAAATCGAAACTTGTAGTGACCAAAAAGTATGTGGAGAACTTTAAAACTGTTTGTTCTCAAGGAAAGTAAAAACTACGTAAGCAAAGTTTCAGATGGTAAAAATAATTATCGAAATCATCTCGAGATTGCAAACGTTTTAAATTCATTTTTAACTTTCTCTTACAAAGAAAATTTTCGACCTCGAGATTTTAATTGATTCTAACATTACGATGATAGCGGAGCCTAAAAAAGTGGTTTTTGGAATTCCGTCCGTCGGTCCGTCGGTCCGTCTGTCCGTAATGGTCTCCCCAGCCTAAACGGCTAGACCGATTTTCTTCAAACTTCGTATCCAAGCTTATTTTAGTCATAATTCTAGGCCATTTTTTTGTTTGCTTTTAGCCATGTTAATAACGGTACCTGCCATATAAAAATTACACATAACCTCAATTTTCTCGAAAACGGCTCTAACGATTTTGATTAAACTTTATATATACTATAACCATATTAGCTTCAACAAAACTGCATACCCAGTTTTTTCGAGAAAATCCAAAAAACGGATTTTGTCATTTAGGCCATATAAGGAAAATTGATAATTTCTCGCAAACTATTATGTCAAATTGAATGAAATTCAATATACATATATACTACTATTACAGCTTGAAGCAATTCCACATAATTAGTTTTAGCCCAACTATCACTAAACGGAATTTTCAGTTGTGGCCACTAACGGAAATATTTACATTGACATCGATTCCTTCAAAATTCGGAGTAAACATTCGTATAAATACATTTCGACATTATTTATATCATTTTAGCATCAATAATCAAAATGCTTGATCTAACGCCCAACTTGCTGTGAAAGAGAAAGTTGCGTACGACCCAGTCGTGCACCCACCACTCGTTTTTTTTATTTTTGAAGTTGCGCAGCCCATGCAGCTTTTTGTAACGGGTCCGCCATCTCACGTTTTTTTTTTTCAACTAGTGCTTATTTCGTGAATGGTTACACTAAGCTCATGTCTGATTTGACAGATAATTAGTTTTATCCTTCCGCTGAACGAATATGCTTGACCAACGCTGGGAAATATTGCGATATTACTTTGAAAATCATGCTCAGTATGTTCGTTATCTTGTGAAAAAAGTGAAAGAAACTGGCATCCTCATCGACAAACCAAAGCGTGAAAAGCCAAAAACAGTGCGTACACCCGAGAATATTGCTGCTGTGGCAGAAAGTGTGCGTGAAGCGCCATCAACATCAATTCACCGTCGTTCTCAACAATTGAACATTTCGGAGACATCATTGAGACGAATTTTGCATAAAGACCTTGGTATGACGCCATACAAAGTCCAATTGGTTCAGGAGTTGAAGCCAACTGACCATCCAATGCGTTTTCGCTTCGCTAAGTGGGCCTGCGATCGACTTAGAGAAGATGCCGATTTTGCCAAGCAAGCAAAATTGTCGCATTGGGGCACAGAAAACCCTCACGCATACATTGAAAAGCCGATACACCCCAAACGAGTCATTGTTTGGTGCGGATTTTGGTCCAGAGGCATAATTGGGCAATTTTTCTTCGAAAATGAGCAAGGAGTGGCCGTTACAGTCAATGGCGATCGTTATCGGGCCATGTTGAACGATTTTTTGTTCACAAAAATAAAAGACGACGCTACGTGCCACACAGCCGAAGCTACACTCGATGTTTTGCGCCCTGTTTTTGAAGATCGCATTATCAGCCGCAGAGCTGATGTCGTTTGGCCAACTCGGAGCTACGATTTTACACCGTTGGACTATTATTGGTGGTGTGCCGTAAAAGATAAGTGTTACGCCGACAAGCCAGAGACAATTGACGCTTTAAAGGACAATATTCGTGAAGCCATTGGTGAAATTCAGCTGCACACAATCGATAATGTGCTTAAAAATTGGACAGATCGTGTAGGCTACTGCATGGCCAGCCGAGGCAGCCATTTGAATGAAATTATTTTCCATTATTAACCGGAAGGATTGTACCTTCAACTAAAAAAAGAAATTAGAGAAAAGGTTCAGTAGTTTTTTTTTATAGCATTTTCAAAAAACAAAAAGTTATTTGGCGGACCCTTTATATTGAGTGTAAATAGTTGCACTGCTTCCTCTATTTGCTCTTCTGTTTGAATAGCTACAATTTGGGTATTTTCTTCCAACTTCTCTCTGAAGTAGCTCCAGTCAGTTAGCTTATTAACTAGTTTTGGACTTTGTTCTTTCATTATTATTTTATCGCCAAGTGTGAAAGGTATTGAAGAGTGTCCTGACTGTAGGTCTGGCCCTACTTCCACATTTATATTATTTGAGGAGATATTTATACCCTATCCCATAGGGGTATATTAGTTTTGATACTTAGTTTGTAACATAGAGAAATAATTTAGCTACATATACCTCAAAGTATATGGATCGACTCAGAATCGCTAGCTGAGTCGATTAAGCCATGTCTGTCTGTCCGTCCGTCCGTCTGTACGTCACCGATTTTTAGGCCTTAAATTTTGAGCTAGGATAATGAAATTTGGTACATAGGATCCTCGTCTCTGCCTACAGAACAAGTGTAAAAATTTTTGAAATCTGCCCACTGCCACGCCCCCTTTTAAGATAAACTCAGTTTTTGGCCAAACCGTAAGGAATTTTAAAAAAGTGTCTTGGAAGCATATTTAGAGAATTGAATATCTATATTTCGTCAGTACAAAGTTTTTTGCCACGCCCACTTTTTGGGGGCGTGTTCTATAAAAAACCTTTTTTGGCCAAATTTGAAAATTTTCGAAAAAAATGTTGATGCAAAATCATTGGTAGTATTAATATGAATATTTCGTCAGTAGACCATTTTAACCCAGGCCCACTTTTTGGTGGCGTTTTCCTACAAAAACCATTTGTATGCCCTACCCCAAGGCATTTTTTGTCGAACCATAAAAGAATTTGATAAACCTTCGGAACAATATGTTGTAACAACGTCATTTTCAATACTTTATGACCATAAAGACCATATTTTGGGGATATCAATTTTAAGGATGGGATGGGATAGGGTATTAAACGATCCGCACAGCGGATTGTAGCCTCCTCATATGTTTTTTTGTTGTTGTTGTTACAATAAATGAAAAATCGTTTTATTACTCGAAGCCCTGCTTTACCTTACAGTATTGAACAAAAGTGTTATTCTTAATGACAGTTTTATCATTTTTATCTTCTCAAAAATAACAATTCAACGTCCTTAAGTACCTTGTTATTACATACTATCTTCCGCCAAGTATATGTCTTAACATTGACATTAACTTTATCATTACATGTTTGAGTAACTCCGTTTTATGTATTTTCATGTCAACCATCTTCATCGTGCATCCTTTTATGGCCACTTAAATGTGCCCATCAATTGAACCACCGCCACACCATGCCACCTGTCAAAATAAAACGACTACCGAAACGACAGCTACTAATCGTAATCACCTTCTTTGAACCTCTGGGTCATTAAAAAAACGTCATGTGCAATTGCCAATGACTTAACAAGTGGATGTCCTTTCTGTCGCACTCACTTATCTAAATATTTAACTGCGTTTTATTTATAGGTAGGTAAGGTACACCAAAAAAAAATTAAGCAAATGTCCGGAGGATGGACGCCATTTTAGTATCTATTTATTTTTATTTCAGCCTGTGGAAAATAAAACGAACACGACCAAAGCGACATCCAGATGGGTGAGTTTTAAGGATTCATCATCAGAGAAACGGAAAAAAATATCCTTTAAGTTATTTTCGCGGAAGTAAGGAAAATAAAAAAAGGAAGAAACCGAACCTGTCGGCAGTTGTTTGAAATTCATGAGGAGAGAGATGAAATATATTTTTATTTTTGAAATAAATTACATATTTACGTTGCTCTTAAACTGTGAGTATGAGTGAGTTTTTGAAATTGAAATAAATTGTATTTTCATTTACCTGAGTTTCACTTTCACTTTTTGTGGTTTTTATGTTGAATGTGGTCGGCAGATATGCATGGAAAATGTTGGAAAATTCAATGCAAAAGTAGCGGGTAGGTATGGTAGCTGAATCCTTTGATATTACGAATTTGTGGTTGGAATTTTCGGAGGATATAGAAACAGCCATAAAAAACGAAAGTAAATTGTAACGAACTTTGGCTATTGTTGAATGAGAGATGAATAAATTTGCTAACGGCGAGAAGGAGAGCTCATATTCTGGTAATATATTAAAAAAACACATGAGGAGGCTAAAATCCGCTCTGCGAATCGTTTAATATCCAATCCCATCCCACCCAATAACTTTAAAACTAATATCCACTAAAGGTGGACGTGGCTAAAAACGTTATGGGGATAAAATTACATGGTTGGGTGTTGTAGAACGAGGATATACTCTGATTGGCTTTAACTTGGCAATGCCCAGTGCTCGCAACTCTGACTACACATCCTCCAAGTGGTAACCATCGGGTACTGGTCTCATCCAACCGGATTTGACATGCTAAACGATAAGTGCGAGTGTTATTTACAAGACCTAAGACAGCAACACTATAATTACCCGTAAAGGAATGGTATTACTGTTGACGACCCTGCTAAACGAAAAAGGGACAGCGACGTTCGTATCTGCACCTGGTTTTGAGAACATTAAACAGGAGAGGTGCAGGCGAACAACTACTGGAAGTCCTAAACTGCTACAAAGCAGACATTACTGCCAGCCAGGAAATACGATGGGATGGGACGGGCAAAAAGAGGATGAAAAACTGTGACATCGAGTACGGACCGTGTTACAATGAGCAGAAACAGCGACTATTCGGTTGCGGATTTGTTATAAGTGCCAGACTTAGGCAAGAAGTCTTATGCCTCCAAGCCATTAGCGAACGCATTGAAACAATACGCTTCAAGGCCAAATTTGCCAACATAAGCCTTATACGCGCTCACGCTCCGACGAAGGAAAAAGATGATACAACTAAGGACTGCTTCTACGAGCTCCTTGACAAAGCCTATGAGCGACTACCAAAGTACGATGTTAAAATCGTGCTGGGAGATTTTAACGCAAAGGTAGGAAGAGAAGACATCTTTAGCAGTATTGTCGGAAATTATTGCCTACACGACAACACGTCTGGTAACGGACTTAGGCTAATTGATTTCGCTACGGAACGAAACGCCACTATAGCCAGCACACGGTTTCCTCACCTCGATATCCATCAGGTCTCCAGATCAACGAACAGTCAACCAAATTGATCACATTGCGATAGACAAGAGACACGCATCGAGTAATTTGGATGTCCGAACATTCCGAGGGGCTAACATCGACTCGGACCACTACCTTGTTGTAGCCAAGGTAAGGATGCGGATATCCACCACGCCACAAAAAACAGAAATACTGTGAAAAAATTTAATGTCGAAAGACTGCAATCGCCAGAGACCGCCAAGACCTTCGCGCAACGCGTATCCCTTAATCTCTCGATTGACACCACACCAGCAGCATCTAATGTCGAAGAACAATGGCAACAATGCCAACAAGCCATTAGATCAGCCCCAACTGATGTGCTAGGTTTCTCACGGCCACCAGCAAGAAACCCCTGGTTTGATAAGGAATGCCGACAGATGCTCGCAGCCAAGAACGAGGCCTACAAGGCTAAGCTGCAGGTGAAGAGGAGAGCTGCCATTGAGCTCTATAGGCAAAGAAGAAGGGAAGAACATCGGCTTTTCAGAAAGAAGAAAAAAGAGCAAGGAAAGCGCGCGATCGAGGATATAGAGAGGTGCCACTCCAGGAACGATGTTCGCAAGTTTTACCAAAGTGTAAAACGTCAAAGCCAAGGATACAAGGCTCGAACAGAATCCTGTCGAGATGAACAAGGAAATATCGTAATTGAGACACAGTCGATGCTGAGGATATGGAAGAACCACTTCTGCAGACTGTCAAACGGCGATGACGAACAACACTCTGCTGTCAGGCAGAACGATCCATTCAATATTGGCATCGACAGCGAAAACTGACAACCACCCGAAATAAGTGAAGTGAGGACAGCAATATCTAAACTCAAGCTTAATAAGGCTGCCGGAAATGACGGTCTTCCCGCTGAGCTTTATAAAGCTGGCGGAGATGACTTGGTAAGTAACATCCACCAACTCATAAGCCAAATCTGGTCGGATGAAAGCATGCCTGAAGAAACCTCAGCATCGTTTGCCCGATCCACAAAAAAGGAGACCCTCTGAACTGCGAAACTACAGAGGCATAAGTCTTCTCAACATCGCCTACAAGATCCTATCTGCCGTAATATGTGAACGCCTGAAACCGTTTACCAACAACCTGATGGGCCCTTATCAGTGTGGTTTTAGGCCAGGAAAGTCCACAGCCGATCAAATTTTCACACTTCCTGGAAAAAACCCAAGAAGTCCAAATCGATACCCACCACCTATTTATCGATTTCAAAGTCGCATACGACAGCATTTATAGAGACGAACTATACAGAGCCATGTCTAGTTTTGGTATACCGCCCAAACTCGTCCGTTTGTGTAGGATGACGATGGAGAATTCTCGCTGCACCATCAGGGTCGGAAACGACCTCACCGACACATTCGATACCAAAAAAGGATTTAGGCAAGGCGATGCGCTGTCATGTGAATTCTTCAATTTGATTCTTGAGAGGATTGTGCAAAACTCCGGAGCCAACACCAGAGGCACAATTTTCCAAAAATCGGTGCAACTACTAGCATACACCGACGATATTGACATCATTGGTAGGACTCAACGAGAGGTCATAGCCACGTTTGCTAGTATAGAGAAGGAAGCGGCGAAAATGGGTTAAGCAGTAAATGAGGGTAAGACAAAGTATATGCTGTCAACACGAAAGGACACACAACATCGACGAATTGGACAGAAGGTCACTATTGACAGATATAACTTTGAGGTGGTACGGGACTTTGTCTACCTCGGCTCCGCTATTAACTCTGACAACAACATCTCGTCAGAAATCAAACGAAGAATTACTCTTGCCAATAGCTGTTTTTTCGGGCTAAGAAGGCAATTAAGTAGTAAAGCCCTCTTTCGAACTACTAAGGAGATCCTATATAAGACCCTGATTATCCCAGTCCTGCTCTACGGCGCTGAAGCATGGACCGTATCAAAAGCGGACGAAGAAATCCTTGGACGATTCGAGAGAAAAATTCTTCGAAAAATCTTCGGTCCCGTTTGTGTTGACGGGCTATGAAGACGAAGATTCAACCACGAACTATACTATGAAATTGCAAAATAAGGGTTGGCATAGTTTGACATTTACCTTGCCATTCATTACACCGCGTCTCCACGAGCAATATTTGAGAGCTTACTATCTGTCACTTTTCATAGAAAGAAATAATGATAGGATGCTATGAAATGTAGGGTGGGCATTTCCATTGCTTACTATCTCATTCAAAAACACAAATGTCAAACAGAAACGACAGCCCATAGAATACTATCAATAGAAAGCAATGGACAGAGCAATACATAGAAAGAAATTTTTCATAGAATACTATTTGAAGTCTCCACAAGCAATTTTCATAGAATGCCACATTGCATGCTATGAAATATTGCTCGTGGAGACCCCGGGTTAAGATTTCGCGTTCCACATCACCTCATCTCATTTTGCAGTTGTAATCTAAAATCTGGAACACGGCCAATATAAATGTCAACTGTCATAGCAAATTCATGGATATTGCCAGCTGTCAAATGTAATGCGTAACGTAAGCTTACTGAGAACACTTTTTTGGCGAATATGCAAATGAGCTCATTTGAACTCCAGTGAGAACGTTGTATAATGTACGTATATCTAATTTAATCTGTCAAATCAAAGAATGACATGAAACAAAAAAGAGCTATCATAACATCGAAAGAGGAGAAACATAAAAATTGTTAAAAAAAAAACTGTCTAAGGTGAAATTAAATTTAAAAAAAATTGATAAATTAAATTTTATAGAGTGGGTAAGTAAATTTTAAAATATTTGTTTGCATATCCATTGCTTCTAAACAGTTTACCGATCAGCTGATTGTTTAACCGCTTTTGCTTACACGCAGGCAGTTTTATGGCGTTGGGAGATGTAACCTTACATTTTTGACAATTGGTAGGTAAACTTCTAATGTTTCATAAATGCAGTAATGCACATATTAAATTTTCGAAAATGAAGGGATTGCAAAAAAAAACACGCCTCTCTTCATCGATCTACCTACCTACCTACAAGCTACCACTTCCCTTTTCTGCCTGCGTTTCCATCGTCCTTCTGTTTTAGTTCTGCGTACGTTGCAGAGATTATTTTGCACGACGACTACATCAACATCAACTGCCATCTGGCACCAAACCGCAACAAAAACGCAAAGGGGCTGCGGTAAGCCAATGACATACTCAATGCTCGTACAGAATGTTTCAATTTCATCTGTCCTGACATGGCATTAGCTTTGACTAGGATGTTCGATTTACAGCTCAATCAGAGATATGTTTCGCTATCAAAACAAATTGGATTTCCTTCGCTAGATGATTACGCTTATCATTTGGCAATGTATCTTCCGATGCATCTTCCCGTAATTGTTGTATCTAATTGCCAATGTATCCTCTTGTATTTCTAATGACAAGTAAACTCAAATCCACAATTACCCTCAGAATTCTGGCGAAGTGTTCAAATGAATAATTTAAGATCTCAGGCATTGTCGGAATTACACTCATTTTCAGATTACAATCTGTAAACACTTTCATGGAGCATCATCATCAACGGCAGCTTCGTCAAAAGCAGGAAACGTAAAAACAGGAAAAACATCAACAAATCCATATTACAGAGCGAAGGGGGATTCCGTGGAAAACTCTGGAGAGCACTCTTCTTCTCATCGTCTCTTATCGTCGTCATTAGAAGCAATATCATCCGGAGTTGGTATAATCGCATTCGCAAGCATCATTGTCGATGTCGTCGTCGTCGTCGTCATCATCATGACAGCAGTACCTATACCTTTGCCTGTCGATATAGGTAGGTTAGATTTAATTGCCATGTGCTGGCTCATAACAAATTGAAATTTCAAAATGTATGGCGACACTGGACAAGAGGACACTTCCACGCATAGAGCAAAGAGATGGTGACGAAGCTTAAGCGCTGTAAAGACTTGCGATACCAATATTGATAGATGACGGTAGGTAGATGAATAGCCAACCATATGCATCATCGCGGTTACAGACCAGAAACAAGCAATCCATCTAGTCCGTCCATATATCTCTCCTTCTGCCAACCGAAATGCTTTCAATTTTCAATTCGATTCTATGTGCACAGTAGCTGGCGTGGGGGGATTTGGTACCATGCTCCTGCTGCCAGCGAGTTTTGATATCCTACAGGTAGAATAGGCGGCAGGTTGGCAGCAACCAAACGTCGGCTGCTGCGTCAGTCAATGGTTCACGAGAGACGCACATAAAACACGGTGCAGACGTGCATCCCGCCTCAACCATCACCACCATCCCATTTTATAGGGCCGCACCGGATTAATGTATTCACCCCTGCTGGTGAAGTGCAATGATGTGTGCTGTTTTGTCTTTTCTTACTCAATTCATGTGTCGATAGAACGGTACTTGTAGACTTTACTTTGTAAAATGGGAGTCAATTATATTCAGAAAGAGATGTTCCGGAAACCCCAGATTAAGGGAAACCTAGGCACTGGTTATTGAGGATTGAAGGGAAAACGTGGGGATTCACAGTTGGATACGATGTGTGTTGTATAGAAATGACGTTTGACAATCTGACAGCGCTCCTTGGTGATTATCACACTAAATGAGCATTCAATTTGAAATGAAAGCCAACTCAATATTAGGTCTGTTCCCGTACTTTTTCAGTAAAAATTAGTAAATTCTCAAATTTCTTGCAGTGTGGGTAAATTATCTCAGAAAGAGACAACATTACTAAAAAGTACGGGAACGTGTTTAAGTAAAAAAAACAGTAAAATTATATTTTATTATTATTATTATTATTTATTACAATATAAATAAATTTATATTATAATTTTTATACATTTGTAACAGCCACTAGCAACATTGGCTTTCAGCTGGCATATTGAGATATGTGAGAACTAAAATTATACGAGTATGGTAAGCTCTGGGGGCGATCTGAGGTTGACTTCAGAAGTTCGTAATCACCAATTCACAGGTCCGTCAATCACTGATCGTCCCGAAAAAAAACTAAGCATTCGATAATTTGGTTATATCATAAATTCAATTTATAGTCTTGACAGAATTGTGTATAAATTTTTTATATTTTGAGAAGATTGTGTTGACAAAAGGTCTATTAGTTTTTGGTTATATAGTATTGAGGAAAGATATGTTACTTTAGAACAGTCGGATATAAGGTGTTTAATTGTTATGATATGACTGGATTGGCAGAGGTGGCAAACTGGAGGGGTGTCTCTGTTGAGAAGGTAGCTGTGTGTTAATTGAGCGTGTCCGAGTCGAAGTCGCATAAAACATTTGTTCATTTGAAGTGTTGTGTCAGTTGGGTACAAAGTTGCATAAGCTTTTGGGTTTATGGCTGAGTAGTGGTGGATGTATGTTTTCCACTCCTCCTTTCTTTTATGTTCCCATTGGGCGTTAATTATCTCCAGGAAATCTCTTCGCGAAGGTGGGTGTGGTGTGATGTTCAGTTCTTCCGAAGCATTCTTTGCTGCAGTGTCAGCAAGTTCATTCCCTATGATACCTGTGTGACCTGGTACCCAGAGGATCATAATTTTGTTCTGGTTTTTCTGTAAGATGTTACGTATTTTGATAATTGTGGGTGAGTGGTTGTTGATATTACCAAGATTTACTTGCTATCTGAGTAGCTATGAGGATTGCATGAGCTTCTGTAGTGTAAATTGAGAAGTAATTTGGTAGTCTCTCAGCGTATATTATGTCGCCTACTTCTGTGACTATTGCAAACCCATTACCAATGGCAGATTTGGAGCCGTCTGTATATAAAAAATCCCATTGGTTTGTTCTGAATTCACTTATCATTTCGTGGAAGAGCTGCAAGTAGGTTTCCCTGGTGGTGGAGTCTTTTTTGAATTTTGCCAACTTGGTGTTTATGTTGTTGGTTGGTATTAGCCATGGAGCGATGTTTCCAGGTGTCAGTGTTTTAATTGATAGTGGGATGCCTATGCTCCTCGCGGCATTTAAAGCATTGTACATGCTGGAGGGACATTTTGGTACTTTTTTCAGCAGCAAAATTTTTTTGGCATCTGCTGTGATTGGTGAATTGTATGACTGACAGATTTTTGGGGCAAGCCGTGCTGTAAGGAGGTCTTTGCGGTGTTCAATGGACGGAAGGCCGGCTTCAGTTAGCATATTTTTTATTGGCGTCGTAGCAAAGGCTTTCAAGCTAGTTCTGATTGCTGCGTGGAAAGATGGTTTGATGATTTGTAAGGTTGATTTTCAACATTTTCCATATATTACCAATCCATTTTTTGCAGATGTGTAAATGTTTACTCTTTTCAGGTGAAATGATGGATCCTGAGTGAGTGCACCAATCATTTAGGTCTGCCAGGATATTTTGAAATAAAACTTTGGAACGATTTATATCGTTTCTCTTTGACATTAGGATTAAATCGTCTGCATACAGTGTATGATTTATTTTATTATATTTTGATATGATGTCGCTTATATCATTATAAGCGTTATAAATAATGTTACGGAGAGGGGAGAACCTTGGGGGATACCATTAGCCAATTTATATATACTTGAAAAGTAGTTATTCGATTTCATTCTTAATTGTCTGTTTGTTAAAAAACTTTTTATGTACGAATACATCTTGGGACCAACTTTCCATTGTATGTATGAGCTTTTTCAGGATAATATGGATACCAATTCGATCGAATGCCTTTTCGAAGTTGAGTGATAGGATGGAGACATGGTTTTTATGTGACAGGGCTGAAGTAACGATTTCGTCGATGTTACTACGTCCATGTTTAACGCAACTTGGTTTGTGTTTACATAGTTGTTTTTTTTAATATACCAAAGTAACCGTTTAGAGCCTATTTTTTCTAACAGTTTGCTTGTACAAGGTAGTAAAGAGATCGGCCGGTAACCTTTAGGATCTGACAATTTTTTTGTGGGTTTAGGAATTGGTATTATGCTAGCAACTTTCCAAGTATGTGGTAATATACCTTGGGCAAGAATATTGTTGAATAGGTTCAAGATTCGTTGTTTAAATAACAACGGTGCATTTCTTATCATTGGGTATGAGATGCGGTCGTAGCTTGGAGTTGTGCCTTTAAGCGAATTTAAACAACTTTCTAGTTCGATAATGTTTTTTTGTTTTTTCAATGCAATTGGCGGATGTACTTATAATGTATTCTGGTAGTACTCTGTTTATTGCAAGCTGTTTGGAGTCAAGGAAGTTTTGAGAGAAGTTTGTGTCACTGGAGTAACGTAACCAGGCCTTGCCGAAATTCTGTCATTAACGAACTTATAACAAATGGGGTGTAGCTACCTGTAAGTGTTTTTATATCCGCCCACATTTTCATACTTGTAGAGTTCGGATTGATGTTGGATGTAAATTTTTGATAACTCTCTTTTTTTGATATCTTAGACTTTTACGGGACAAAGCATTTGCTTTACGATAGTTCACGAGGTTTTGATCAGTTTATTTTTTGAACTCTTTCCATAGAAGCTGTTTATTTGTTCTTAGTGTAGACAATTCAGAACTCCACCACGTCACTATCGATTTGTGGGGTTTGTTTTTTGTTTGGGGTATTGAAAAGTTAGCGTAGCGTAGCGCTTTGGTTATTGTAGCTGCTTCTTTATTTATATTTGTGGACTGATGTTTATTTTTAACAAAATCGAGTATTCTGTTACTATAAAGGTTCCAGTTAGCGCGTTCAAAATGAAATTTGGCCGGTGGTTTAAAAATGTGGAACGCTTCACGATTTTGCGTGTCATCCTTGCGCAGGGCCCATGCTAATCTTCTCTGTATCGTTCCAATTTCAGTATATGTTCAGCCGAAGCAAGAACAGTAAAATTATATATTTTGTATGCCTTTTAAAGAACAAATGACATAAATCACCTGTCAAAACAAGCGAGTTGTCAATTTTAGATACCAACTGACAGTTTACTGATTTTTACCAACAGAAATTTCTGCAGTAAATTTTTTTACAGATTTTTATGGAGCGGTAGTTTTTTGCTCTCTCGTGAGCTGTCTCTTTTACTTATTTGTGCGTACGGGTCTACGGGAACGGCAATAAGTAAAAATCAGTAAAAATCAGTAAGAATCAGTAAATATTATTTTGTACGGGAACAGACCTATTGAATGTCCGTCGACTGCTGCATTTACGTGTGTTGCAAACATTCGCCGCTATCGCGCTAGTGTCGAATTATCAGTAAAATTTCAAACGAAATGCGGGGAAACATGACAATTGAAATGTGCGTTTGATGTGAATTTTCTGAGAAATGGAACAACGTATAAAGGGTCTTTCATTAGGCGCTTTCTACCTTTAAATTTAAATAAAACAAAGTATGTCTCAGATTTAATCGAAATTTTGAATTCGTTTGAAAGGCCTATCGATGCCATTATGTACGAAATATAATATAATCGTTCAAATGTCTGCCGTGGCTTTTCTGGGTGGCGCGCATCCGAAATGTCCGGTTTTACATGACTTTGGCGCAAAAATCAGTCTGAATTTACCCATGCAATCGGTCAAATTCAGACTGATTTTTGAAAATGTTGGCTTTGAGGGGCCGCTGTTCTTTGTAGCTCTTTCGCATAGACCTGCGACTTTAGAAAACAATACAAGAAAAGTCTAACTGGGTCAAATCGCACGATCGAGGTAACAATACCTCGACGTGTGATGACCATGCCCTCGAATCGCTAGTGCAGAATTTCCTAACCTAGATAACGTCGTTCTTAAAGAAATGTGCACCGATGACGCCGCTATCCCAAATCCGACTTTTTCGGGATGCATTGAAAGCTCTTGAATGGTATGTGGATTGGTATTGTCCCAAATGTCCCAATTTTGATTGTTGACGAATTAATATGGAAATGGGCTTCATCGCTGAATATGGTTTTTCATATTAGGGTCAGCTTCCAACTGCTCCAGAGCCCCATTCAGCGAACACATGTCGTTGTCTATGGTCGTTTACCTTCAGCTCCTGGGTCAGTTGAGCTATGTACAGGTGCAGGCTGCAGGATGCAAAATTCGCCAAGTTGTGGTCTAAGAAAGACCCATTTCTTGTTAGCGACGCGAAATCGACTACCCCGGATTCTTCTGCATACTCTCACGGACAGAGGCGATGTTGCGTTTCGCCGGCGTATGGTGTACTCAAATTTACCGACCATACTGCGGAATGACGATTTTGGCGATCGTTAATTGGGCGATTTTGACAAAACAATTTTATCATTTTCACCTGTAGTTGATTTTGTACGTTCATGGTGACAAAACAGACTGAATAAATGTCAGCTAATTTGACAGATCGTGGCTTCAACAGTGTGGCCGCTATCAACTGTCAAAGTTGAAAAAGTTCATTTTACACCAGCACGGCTTCTTTTTCCAACGTACGATCAGGTTTGAATACTGTTTTCATGTTTGGAATGCGGTCCCGAAACAAACACTGAACTTTCTGGACTTCCAAATACTTCCAAATACTAACAATTTGCCTTATAGACTATTCGTCCCTTAGATACTTAAAATCTGCAACATTTGGCTTTAGCATCTGTCGACTTATCATAAAAGAGGAGCTTAGAGAAATCATTCATAGGGCCTCCGCACATGAGATGAATATTTTGGTGTGAGGGGACTGAGGTATACGGAAGGAAAATGGGTGAAAATCTTCAACCGAGTTTGTGCGGTGGAACAAGGTTGAAAACTAATACAAACACATTTTTCACCATTTTAGGTTTGACGTCTGACATATTTGTTTATGCCATTTGGCTCTCATACGCGTTTTGTGAGTCGAGCACATAACATCAATGTAATTGTATATACTCTCACACAAACCTAAGAGCTTGCGACTTTTCAAAAGTACTCAAGGCAAATGTCAATTTCTATAGAATTACTAACACAATGAAAAGGAGTTCATGTATCCAATTTGTTGTGCAGCATATCCATCTCATGTGCGCTTGGAGTATGGTGTGAAATCAGTTTTACACCAGAGTTAAACTCATCTCATGTGCGGAGGCCCATAGACTCTTTGCATTTCAGCTCGCAGGCATACTGCCTATCTAAAAACGACACTTGTTACAGAACAAGCAAATAATGGAACGATGTTACAGAAAACGTATTTCCACCAAATTATAATCTACAACTACAACAGGACTCAACTGGACTACTGTTCCCTCGCACGGTAGTCCAACTAGCTATCCACTATGCTACAACTTGGTACAACGAAGTACTTGCATCGTGTTGACTCATTCTCCGGTAGGTTCCCGGTCTTTTAACCCGTAAAGGACCGGGCATTCACATATGATATGTTCAGCTGTTTCGCCTTCTTCTAGACATAGTCTGCACTCCGGTGAGTCGACTAGACGCATTTTGTTTAGGTGATATCGCAGACCGTGATGACCAGTTAGGTAGCCTACTAAGTTTTTGATATCGTGTCTGCGAAGATTTAGTATCTTATTGGCATCTGCTTTGAAGGGCTGAATAGCTCTTTTGGCCTGTCTTAGACTTAAGATGTTTTCCCAGTATGAAAAACATTTGTTTTGTTCCCAGTTTTTCATAACCAGATTTATGGCTGATTTGGGGATTGCACAGAAGGGTTCAGGTCCAATGAAGGGGGTTTCCGAACCTTTTCTGGCTAGTTCATCAGCTTTTTCGTTACCTTCAATCCCCTTATGTCCGGGGACCCACCATAGTCTGGTTTTGTTCCTGAAACTGAGTGTTTGGAGGGAGTTGAAGCAGTTTAATACTGATTTGGAGTCAATAATGTGTGAGCTAAGGGCCCTTATAGCTGCTTGACTGTCCGTGAATATATGGATGTTTGTGCCTTTAATACCTGAGTTGTGTATTAGGTTTGCGCATTCTTTTATGGCATGGAGCTCAGCTTGGAATACACTAGGGTTTTTTCCCATAGGTATTGAGATGTTTCTATTTGGTCCATATATGCCAGGTCCATTTTAGAACCATCCCTAAACCACTTTAGGCCGTTTTGGCAGTTTGGTGGGTTATTGCTACACCATGCTTCTCTGGTTGTGATCTCCGTTGAGAATTTTTTGTCGAAGCATGGTGTCTTTGGTAAGCGGTCTGTAACCGTACAGATCATGTCAAGTTCTGGAAGTTCGGATAGTAGTTCAATTAGTTTTAGGTGTTCGCTAATGTTTAACTCTTCCGCTTGTGTCAAATTTGCTGAGCTGCGAATTGCCACTTTTTTATATAAATGTGGAGTGGCGTTTGTCCTATTAAGGCTTCTATAGCCGCTGTGGGACAGGTACGCATAGCTCCGGTAATGCCCAGACAGGCAAGCCGTTGTACCTTGTTTAATTTATTTATAGTTGTTTTTTGGGTGACTTTGTTCCACCATACTATTGAAGCTAATTTTATAATGGGCCTGACCATGATCGTGTAGATCCAGTGTGTGGTCTTTGGAGAGATTCCCCAGGTTTTACCATACATGTTTCGGCAAGCCCTGAAAGCTATGGTTGCTTTTTGAATTTTGTTGTTAATGTGGGAATTCCAGTTTAGTTTTTTTGTCGAGGATCACTCAAAGATATTTTACTTCGTTGGAATACTCAATGTATGTATCATTGATTGAAATTCGGGTAAGACTTAATTTTCTCCTTTTTGTAAAAGGATGCAACGAGTTACAGCGCATGGTCAATATCTAAGTGGGACCCTTGGCTGACACTAAACAGGCATGCTGATTAGTCATTTTCAGGTAGGCGCCCGCGAGAAGGACTGAAAGATGAGGATTTTGCCCAGCTCTATACATGCTTTGCTTTGGATTAACTTCGTGCGAAGTTCTACCGAAACATCTTATAACGTATGGTACATGTAAACTCGTCTCCGTATAAGCTTAAAAACAACCATACAGAGGTTATACAATCATAACTTCGGTTATGTTTGTGAATTTTCCTGCATTATATCTTAAACAAGCTTCTACCCAAACATTCCACTGCAAAAATGCTCAACTTCTGCGCACAAGTACTATATAAGGCTTACAGAAATAATTACTCTATATATTGCCTTATAGAGGAATAATTGTTAGTTGGGGATCAGAGTCAATAAACATTTGCAAGTATCTTCTTGGAGGGCTACTGGAGCGTTATAGGCTCACCTCATTTTAAGGGGTTTTCGATTAGTAATACAATCAATCTTTTTTATCTAGATCTGTCAAAAAGACGATTTTGACTGTTATTGTATTTTATGGGGCAAAAATTTGATTTTTTTTCTCAATTTTGCAGGTCTGCATTTTTCAGCAGATCTACCTCTTCTTACAATAAAAACAAATGAAATCGATATACGTTAGTTTGTCAGTTTTGATATATTATTATTTCGGCTATGAAAACTATTTTTAATCATCAAAATGGTAGCAGTTTTAATATTAATTATATCACAAACGAACAACCTATGTGACAGGAAACTTGACAGCTACCTAAACGATTTTAGATTAACTTTTGTTTGGCTCTGTATTGGTGTAATTTTATGCCCGTGAAGCCGTAGAAAAGAATTATGTTATCTAAAATCGTGCTAAATTGATGAAATTTCACATCAAAATCTAAAATTATAAAACCAATGAAAAACGTTTATAAAAAATTGATTAATGGTCAAGTAGTTTTCGAAAACGTTTTACCGAAAACGAAATTATTGGTTTTTGTGTGTATTACTTCTTCCACCCAACCCATCAACTACTTTTCACCCATTTCTGACATGGAATTACAATTTTCTGAAAGGTAATCATTTCCAAACTTCAGACGTCACGTACAACTCCATCGTTCCAGCTTGCCTACAGAGCAACCAACGTCCACTCCTCGCCTATTGAATGTTTATTTTCTTCTGCTTTACACCCCTCCTTTAGACCCTTTGCGAAGTGTATTCCTTTCCTATCCACACTCCACAGTTGACACATCGTATGTACATGTACTACACACATCTGCATACACTGTATACACACAACAGTTTGTTGTTCACGTTCGGTCGCAATAACTGCTTGTGCGGCTGTTCTTCCAATCAACACAGTGGTGGCCAGAATTAAATGGACCCGCATATGACAGTGCACCCGTTTTGTATTGTTGTTGCTTCACAAAACCCAGCCAGCGACCAGACCACGACGACGAGACGACTTGCTTTTGTTTCTTTCGTTCATTCGTTCAGTTTGAGTTCCTTGTTTTTTCTCACTCGTCTATTTTCTTGGCGTCTGCTTTGCCATCATCTTCGTAACATGGTTTGTTTGACTAGCCGCTCCGCGTTTCTTTAACTGTGTGAGTGTGTTCGTGTTGTGTGTCTGATTGCCGGCTGGTATTCGTGTGTTTTTGCAGCGCGCTGCCGTTGCTGGTGGGGTTCAACGAAGGTTCACTACATGGCGGTCCGTTCAGTTTGAACGTATGACTGTTACGTGAATGGTGGTGTTTTGTCTGCGTTCGAATACGATTCGCTTTTCGGATTTTCCTCGTAATTTTCCTGTTACGTGTGTTTCGAAGAAACAATAACTTCGTGATTTCTGCTGTGTGTGCTTTCTGATTCCAATTCGACTGTGGTGGAGCGGTTTTGTTCTTCCCGATGATAGTGACCGGGTGATTCCTGGAAATCTTCCTCGAGAAGATGTTGATGGTGATGACGACGCAGCCCAGTGTTCGATGCAAACGTTAGAAAATACATTAGGTGTTCAATTAGAGTCGAGTTTTGTGTTGTTTCGCGTGTATTTTTTGCTTCGCTATTCGCCTCCAGTGTTTATTCAGTGCCACACTCTTTTTTTTCTGTGTGAAATGTAAAATCCGGCTTTTGAAGCCCAAATGTAAACAAGGCGTCTGGATATAGTGAGTAGTTCATATACTTCGACTTCATCCTAGTGGAAGAATAGTGACGACGACGCGCGACGCGTAGTAAAATCGTGTGTGTGCGTGGAGTGCGCGAAAATAATTCCATTTTTGTAATTTTCTGGTGTGTTACGATTTATTTACAATGACGCACGAGGAGGAGGAGGAGGTGCGCTCCCTGTTGTCGCGTCATCAGGAGCGTATTATGAGTGATCTGCAGGCGACAGACCTGCTGGCGGTTTTAGTGAAAAATTCAGTGTTGACAACTTCCGACGAGGAGTTACTTAAAGCGTATCCCGCGGCATCGGTTTCATCCCGTGCCGGCAGTGAACGCAGTGCAAGTGTCAATGGTGATGATGATAATAATAGTTCGCCGACGCCATCTGCTGGTGGCGGCAGTATAAGTGTTCGTGGTAGCCGTGGTGACCACGAGAATCCAATGATTAATGACGCCGATGTCCAGCGGTGGCAGTGCGCCAATTTAATTGAGATCATCGCAAAGAGTGGTTTCGATAAATTCAAACAATTCTGCTATGCCATCGAGAACGAGTGCCCGCAACTGATTGAGGATTTGATCAATGATCGTTTAAAATGCGGTAAGTTGTAAGGAGGTTGTTATGATTTTTTTTAATTGTCAAATGTAGGACAAGATAAATTGACAGTGCTTGTTAGGCTTTACTTAAATTTTACTTTGCAGCGGATGATATAATATGTCAAATATGTTTTTATGTTTTTACTTTAAGGGTGTCATATATGTTTTTTAAGAGATTTCATAAACGTCAAATGTAAAGTAGGTTGTAGGTACCTGCCTAGTACCTAGTTCTGTTCTTGTAAAAAATACACTAGTCGGCATAAGTATTTTGACGAAATAAAAATCGTGCATTTTTGAGTTTAACTTCTAAATGGCTTGACAAGAATTCATGTTTATTTTTTCATTTTTATATATAACTAATACAAACTTAAAAATAGGCAAACAAATATTTTTTCATAGAAGTCAAAAAAGATATAAATTAATTTGTAATTTCGTGTGTTGGCATAAGTATTTTGACAAGTATATAACCCTAAGAAAAAACATTTTAAACTTAACAAAAGTAAATAAATAAAGAAGAATTTAGTAAAATATATAACCTCCTTTGGCTTCAATAACTTTTTGAAGGCGTCTCGGTACTGAATCTACTAAATTTTGAAGAATCTCTGGAGATATCTCTTCCCAAAGGGAAGTGACCTCAAAAATCGTCTCCTCTCTGGTTTTATTTAAAGAAACTGTTCTTTTGCGTTTCAAAAGAGACCAGACGTGATCTATTATATTTAAATCTGGACTTTGAGGTGGCCAGTCCAAAGTTGCAACACCAACATCCTTCAAAAATTTAGTTATCATCCGGGCTTTGTGGCATGGGGCATTGTCCTGTTGCAGGATAAATGATTCACCAATAAGCCTACCTCCGGAAGGAAAGGCATTATCATTTAGGGTTCTTAAATATTGACCTTGGTTCATCGAGCCGGTGATAGGAACCAATTCACCCAGGCCATTATACGCAACACATCCCCAGAACATGACAGAGCCTCCACCATGGCTCACTTTTTGACAAACGGGGCGTCTTTTTTGCCTTTCTACCTTTGGCAATCTAACGTAAAATTTGTTTTTTGATGAGTTATACTCAAAGGAGCTTTCATCTGTCCATAGAACGCTTCTCCAGTACTCCTTTGGCTTGTGCAGATGTTCCTTTGCGAAAGACAGTCTTTTAAGCTTGTTTACCTTTGATATGTACGGCACGTCCTTAGCTTTAAATGTTTTAAAATCTCCTTCCATTAAACGTCGTCGGACAGTGTGCTCACTGATTGGATTCGTTGCCGTCAAATTCCATTGATTTGCAGCAGTTTGAGGCTTCAGGAATATATTTCTTTTAAATTCCCGTAGAAGGGTTCGGTCTTCAGTGGGCGTTGTTTTGCGCTTAGCACCTGATCTCATTAGGTTTGTGATGTCATTATGCTTTTTAAAATTATTGATTTGATAGTGCACAGTTTGACGCGACACATTAAACTCACTTGCTATGTCTTTTACTGCCGTTCCAGCGTTAAACTTCGCTACCATTGAAGATCTGACAACCAAACTCAACTTTGTTATCAACGTTTAATGTAAATTAAAGTTAACTAAACAAGTTTTTTGGTTATCACGTGCTCAAAACTGTTAAAATATTTACACAAAGTTTCCGTCAAAATACTTATGCCGACTAGTGTATGTTGGTGTAACACGATCATTAGACCCCGGGGCTTGGCTTTTGTCTCTCAACCGTTCATAGATCTTATTTTTTGGAATCAGAACAAGGAGGTATGTTGCGATAAGCTTTTCTTGGCAGTTGATAGTTCCTGGATATTTTGTCAGATCATAGCATGACGAGATCCATTGAAAAAAAAAGTTGTTTTGACAGTTGGAATGCGTTTATTTTTGGTGGGAATACTATTTTCAAATGTTGAATTTCGTTAATGAAATGACGAGTTTCGGTCCGGTGGAAACGTACTATTAAGTTCGTAAAAATTAATCACAAGCAAATGGATCATTTTCTCTGTCTACTCTTTCGTACTACATCAATGTTTGCTTTTATTTTTGCAAAAACGTACGGGCACTTTTCGTTCAAATAAAAGAATTCTCTCTATATAGCTATCGGAGATTTGACAGTTTACATTCATCCTCACACAAAAGTAACCAAACGGACCTGTTACCTTTGTTTGTGAGCTCTATGTGAAGTTGTTTAATTTTTATTTAGTAAATAAATTGAAAACCTATCGACAATCAGTCAAGAGTTTAAAATTCAGCTCAAGTATGTATCTATTATTTCGCTGCAACGTCAGAGTCAATTAAATAAAAAATAAAAAAAAGCGACTGCTGGCGAAACGTGTAGGAAAGTCTCATCTTACATAAACCTCGGTGTTTATTGGTCAAATCTGAATTTTGGGAACATGGGCAATGCTTATATTCTTTCAATATAAACATGCAAACAAGGAAACGCGCCTCCATCTTTCTAGCGCACTGATTGCCTTCGGTTCCTCAAAGATTGGCTCTGGAACTGCCCGTTGAGGAGCATCGATTAGAAAATGCCCTGGCGTGAGCACTTCAATATCATTTGGATCGGTTGACATAGATGAAATCGGCCTGGAATTTAGCACAGATTCGATTTCTGCAATGAAAGTGGCTTCCCACTTTTTAGCTTTTAGATCAGCCAACTCGCGTCTGGCTCCTACAAAATTCGTGGCATTGTCGCAGTATATTGTACGTGCTACAAATCTTTTTAAGGCAGCTATGAACGCTTTCGAAGTCAGATCGCCCACAACTTCTAGATGAACTGCCTTGCATCCAAAACAATCGAAGACAGCGACGTATACCTCCCTTGGTGGTCGACCTCTGACGCCGTCTGCGATGAAAAGAGGTCCACAAAAATCTACACCTGCGATGAGAAAAGGCCTAGTTAGTTCGACCCTGTTCTTAGGAAGATTCCCCATGATCTCCGAAATCAAACGAGGACGATACTTGAAGCACATTACGCACTGCTTTACTATGCTGGATGCCAGTCCTCTGCAATTCCACACCTTTTGTCGAGCCAAGGCCATTAGCGCCTGTGGACCAGCATGAAGATTTTTAACGTGCAGGTGTTCCTTAATAATAACTTAATAACTCCAGCTCACCTCGTTGTTCCAGGAATGGCGTCAGTGATTTTAAAGAGCTCTGCTTCGGTAACTCCTTCTTCTTCTGAAGTAGCCGTATTTCCTATGCTTAGTATGATTGTTGAACATTCCATACCAGTCTTAGGAACGTCTCCTCTAATTCCATACTGGTAAAGGGTCCGTTCACTGGATCTCTTCGTTGGCGCTGCGCCACAGTGTACCGAAGTACAAAAAATATTCAGTACGTTTGTTCAATCTTAAAATTGTCAAAAGCAGCTTACGTGGACATATTCTATGTAAAGGTCTATATATTTCACGGCGTTTTGTCTGAGAGAGCCCACTTAAAAGAAACGGATTATTCGAAATTATGTTTTTGTCAAGTTCAAGCTAAAAAAACAAAAGTGGGACATGATTTCTTACTTTAAAAAAGCAAAGGAAACACGCTTAATGACTGTGACCATGTCTTATGTACTTTTTCACTTAAAGCTAAACCAAGATTAAATAAAAGTAAAAACGACCCTTAATCTTCATTTAAATCTTCAAATCAACTATACAATTGTTGAACTCCATAAAACAAGATTAAAAATAATTCGTCTTGTTGTTTGTTTTGGTAAATCAGGCAGATTATAAAATCGAAAACACTTTTTTCGCAGTTATAAAATATATAAAACATCGAATCGTGTTTACAATCTTTAATTGAGATCTCGCAAAATGTCCCATGGCTCTGAATTTAAGAAGAAGCTCAAGAGCATAATATGTCAAACATAATCTTTTTTATTTGTTAGTGCAAACTCCATGGCTTTCAAACCGCATCAAAAAGTGAGTTTTCGAAAACTACTTGACGCTTTCACACCACCAAACAGGTATCTTTGACTTTTCAAAAAAAAAAAGTGGACTTCCTTCATACAGAAGTATGAATCCAGGTATTTTTTAAACAAACTTGAAGGAATTGTCATAAATTGACTGTTGAAAACTTTTGTTGTTGCCTTTGTAGTAAACAAAAATGTTGTTTTGTCATATAAGCTGTGGGATGTTTCGAAAACACGTGTAGAATGGACTAAAAGATAAGTTCGCAACAACCCCTTCAAAAATGTTGTCTCCGGGGCGTTTACGTCCTAGCCTACATGTTTACGAAAACTGAAACTTCAGTAAACACAATTTTCAACAATGACTCAACTTATATAGACTACCAAGTTTCTTAAATCTGTTTTATTTAATATCGACATTTTGAAGTAGCTGTCAAACCCTTAATTTCTGTTGTTGGGATTGTTTATTTTTTATCTGCAGAATAGCTTTTATTTTGATAATGGGTGTGTTCAACTGTATTTTACTATGATAGAATTATTTAATTTGCGCAAAAAATGTCACATCAAACTTGCAACCAAATAGTGTGCCTTTACCCAAAAGAAGAAAATTATAATTCATGCTTTGTTTGGAATTTTTGCTTCCTTTGATTTTTATGAAATGAGCACAACATTAACAGCCCGATTCTCCCCATCATCACTGACACCTCACAAGAAGAGGTGAAATATCGTATTCTCCCCCACAGTCACAACTTGTGAGAGTCACAAAAACAATCGAAATTGTGATCTCCTTCAAAGCAGGTCACAACTCACAACTAACAAATTATTTGAAATTTGACATTTCCATTGTTGAGTAGTGTGAAATGATTATGACAAAGTTTCCTCCGTAAATGAAAAGTAAGAATCTTACAAGAGCACATCATTTGTAACAAACTAATAATATTGATAAGATTGCAGCGAAGACGGCTTTTAAGAACCTTGAGAGACACCAATGACCCAATGGCTATACAAAACAGCACGTTTGTAAAGTTTTTTTCGATTTCCAAAAACATTGTGCTGGGATCTTATGCAGACCTTGAAGCCTCATGACAATCAACCAACTTCCTTGCCTTTTGTACTTCGAGTATGTACATATAACATTTTGTTCTTCTCATTGCATTTTATTAAATTTGTTTTGAATAGTTTCTTTCAGTGCTATATTTCCTTGCACATGGCTGTTACCAGAAGTGTATAGGAAATAGCTATACAGTACCTCTCAGCCAAGCCACAATTTGCAGAAACGTTGCTTATATTCACCTTTGCTGTGGTGAGTTTCGTTGTGACTTTTCTTGTGACGATTATCGGATCGGATGTTATCGAGTCACAATTATCCTCACAAAGAATAGTCACAAGAGCTTGTGACTTTTGATTCCTCACAAGGGGGAGAATCAGGCTGTAAGTTATTACATGTAAATTCATGTGTTTGGCGCGTTATACCTCCTAAAACGCTTATTCCTAAGATTTATTTATAATGCTCGCAAAATGATTGACTACGTTCCTCTAAGTGGATAAAAAGGTATGCGATTCTATTTTTAGAACAACCGATTTTCAGCGATTTTAAGCGTGTTATGATAAATGGATGTTTGTCTTACAAAAAAAGAAAACAACAACACAACTGGTTCTTTATAACGAGTTTCAATCAACATGATTTATGATTTAACTGTTTATTTTACCAAATAACGATTTATTTTGACATTAAATCACGTGTTTAGCGATATAGTCTTCAATAGTAAGGAGACAATAATTTTACACTAATGTACAGGGTGGCGCACCAATTGTGCTACAATAAGAAATTCAAATAACTTTTTTTTTAATCGATGTATTTCATTTATTTATTTTTAATTGGTTAGAAAATTAAATTTTATTTTAAATAGTTAGTTGTTTTTAAAGATTATAGATCGCAAATGACCTCCACGCTCTCCCACGCATATGCGGCACCTGATCAAAAAATTATTCATTGCGGCCTGAAGAGTTGAAGTTGGGATCGCCTCGTCGTTATGGACTGCTTTAATTCAGTTAAATTCCTGGGCTTCGTTTTATACACCTCTTGCTTGACATAACCCCATAAAAAGAAGTCTGGTGCAGTCAGGTCAGGTGACCTTGGGGGCCAGCGAAGAGTGGAGTTCCTAGAAATTAATTTGTTTGCGAATTTTTTGTTTAGCTCCGCCTTAACTGGTCTGGCTATATGTGCAGTTGCTCCATCTTGCTGAAACCAAACGCTGTTGAATGGTATACGTCTTCGGCGCAGTTCTGGGTAAAAAAACTACTTCAACATCTTTAAATAACGGTCCCCATTGACAGTAACGGTTACACCGTTTTCTTCAAAGAAGTACGACCCGACAATACACCTTGATGAAACTGCGCACCACACAGTGACTCGTTCTGGGTGCAGTTCCGTCTCATGGAGCATTTCTGGATTAGACTCTTTCCATATACGGCAATTTTGCTTGTTTACATTGCCGTTAAGATCAAAATGGGCCTCATCAGACATGAACAAACAATTGATCAATGTGTTGTCTTCTTCGGCCATTGATATCATTTTTTGGCAAAATTCCAGGCGAACAGGCAAATCCTGAGGGTTTAACTTGCTAGTAATTTGGATTTTGTACGGAAACAAGTTTAAATCGTCATGAAGTATCCGTTGTAATGACCGTCTACTAACTCCAATTTGCCCCGATAAGTTTCGGGTCCAAACGCTCGGATTGGCCTGTATTGCAGATGCTACTGCTGCGATGGTATCCTGAACCCGAACATTGGCATCTCGATGGTACGGCCTTCGTGCGATGCTTCCAGATTCGGCAAACATGTTTACAAACCTCATAATGGTCCATCTACTCGGGGGATTACCGCCAAACTCCCGCCTAAATTCCCTTTGGACGGAAATGACGGACTGCAAAGCATGGTACCGTTGCACTATCCAAATTCTTTTCTCCGTATCCCAAGCTTCCATTTTTATAAATCTAAATAGTAACCTACAAAATAAAAAAAAAATAAGCCGATTACTCACACAGAAAAAAAGTTATTACGTTTTATTTTTGTAGCACGATTCGTGCGCCACCCTGGTAGGTAATGTAGTGCTCCGAGTCCGACGTATTAAAAACTGTGACGTTTCTAAAAAACGATTGTGTTTTTGCTTCTTAAGTTTATAATACAATTAAAATGCTGCAAATACCCACATTTAATATCAAATCGATTAGATAACAGAATTTTAGAAACGCATTTAAAAAAACTCTGCTATCAATGCATTGTCATGAACACTCTGAATGCGTCTTTTTACAAACTGCCCTCACATGCTGTTAAAAGCGATTCGATATATTGACAAGTCACAATTTTAAACCGTCAAATATTTTATTTATTTTCCAATTACATTTAACATATTGTGATAAATTAAATCTCAATAAAATAATAATAGGGGTAGAGGTGGAAATGATTGAAAAGGGTGAAATTCATTTTCTATTTCTTCTGCGGGTAGTAAAAGAAATGAGGGTATCTGTACATAATTCAATTTTGAAGGGATACGATAATAAAATTATAATGCATACCTAATTTAATTCAGTTTTTTTGATCAAGAATACATGAGTAAATATTTACATTACATGTCATAAATTTTAAGCTGAAACACTTATTCTCTATGTCAGATCTAATAAGTCTATAGGTAAGCTGTACAATAATTATTTTTTATTTAATTCTTAAATAAACAAGAGTTTAAAAGACTTACAGCATAAGTAATATTAATAATATGTTATTTGTAGGCATAATTTAATCATCCTGTCAAACTACTGGCGGACATTTTAAATTTTGGTGGTTAGAAAAATTGACTTGAAAAACTGGGAACCAAGAAGGGTACAAATGTTTGCGCATTTTGTGTGAATTAAATAGGACTGAACAATTCATAGTTTTAGAAAAAAATAGTTACTTGTCAAGCAATGACTAATTTCATAAGGTACACTTAAAGCGCATGATTGAGTTCCTCAGGATAGAAAAACTGTGGCTGTCATTTCTTGATGAATATTTTGGTTCAAATGCGCCAGGAAATTCGATTTATTGACGCAAACTTTAGATTTGAGATAATCCCACAGAAAAAAGTCCATAAGTTTGAAATGGGGCCTTCGTGAGGAACAAATTCTGTAACCTCTTCTAGAGATCAATTTGCCACGGCTATTACTCAGTGGCGCGATGGTTAGTGCGATGAACTGCCGCGCAGAAGGTCTGGGTTCGATTCCCAGCCGTAGCAACACCTAAATGATTTTTCACTGGCCCTCCTCTCGTGATGATCTGACAAATCGTCCGAGCAGTATCAATTGTCTAGAATAGCTTATCTCAAATTAGCCGTTCGGAGTCGGCATAAAACAGGAGGTCCCGCCATCGTGCAAGAAGTACACACGCACACATGAATGGTTGTGAGAAAGCTAGGCCCTGGGTACTAACGAGCCTGTTGCGCCAAAAATTTGTATTTTTTTATTTTTTTATTACACGAAATCGTATGTGACGTATTTGAAGTAACGGGTCCGCCATATAACGTTTTCTTTTTCAACTAGTGCTTATTTCGTGAATGGTAACACTTAGCTCATTTCCGATTTGACAGGTAATTAGTTTTATCCTTCCGCTGAACGAATATGGTTGTGTATAAGCTTGAACAACGCTGGGAAATATTGCGACATTACTTTGAAAATCATGGTAATGTTGCAGAATGTGTGCGAAAATTGCGTACGGATTTCGGAAGAAGAGAAGCACCGTCAGCTCCGTATGTTCGTTATCTTGTGAAAAAAGTGAAAGAAGCTGGCATCCTCATCGATAAACCAAAGCGTGAAAAGCTAACAGTGCGTACACCCGAGAATATTGCTGCTGTGGCAGAAAGTGTGCGTGAAGCGCCATCAACATTCACCGTCGTTCTCAACAATTGAACATTTCGGAGACATCATTGAGACCAATTTTGCATAAGGACCTTGGTATGACGCCTTTCAATTCCAATTGGTTCAGGAGTTGAAGCCAACTGACCATCCAATGCGTTTTCGCTTCGCTAAATGGACCTGCGATCGACTTAGAGAAGATGCCGATTTTGCCAAAAAAATCATCTTTTCAGATGAAACTCATTTTGATCTTGGCGGGTATGTAAACAAGCAAAATTGTCGCATTTGGGGCACAGAAAACCCGCACGCATACATTGATAAGCCGATATACCCAAAACGAGTCACTGTTTGGTGCGGATTTTGATCCAGAGGCATAATTGGGCCAAGAGAAAGGAGTGGCCGTTACAGTCAATGGCGATCGTTATCGGGCCATGTTGAACTAATTTTTATTCACAAAAATTGAAGAGGAGGATATTGGCAACATTTGGTTTACACAGGACGGCGCTACGTGCCACACAGCCGAATCTTCACTCGATGTTTTGCGCCCAGTTTTTGAAGATCGCATTATCAGCCGCAGAGCTAATTTCGCTTGGCCACCTCGGAGCTGCGATTTGACACCGTTGGACTATTATTTGTGGGGTGCCGTAAAAGATAAGTGTTACGCCGACAAGCCAGAGACAATTGACGCTTTAAATGACAATATTCGTGAAGCCATTGGTGAAATTCAGCTGCACACAATCGATAATGTGCTTAAAAATTGGACCGATCGTGTAGGCGCTACTGCATGGCCAGCCGAGGAAGCCATTTGAATGAAATTATTTTCCATTATTACCCGGAAGGATTGTACTTTCAAATAAAAAAAGAAAAAAAAAGTTATTTGGCGGACCCTTTATGTGACTCTAAATTCTTTTTTATCCTCAAAAAATGTAAGGTCTTGTCGGTCACTTTAGACGAATGCAGGGGTTTCCGATGCTTGCGTTTCAGATTTGTTACACTCCAGACCCGAAAGTTCTGCAATTTGAATTGAAGTTAAGAAATTGAATTTCATATGGGTGCAACTCTAGGTCTCACATGGTGTTATGATAATCTTTGCGCATTTAAACCTTTTGCGGGCTTACCATTGGAGGGTTCGGATCACCACGAACAGACTGATTAACACTTTCCTCGTATTTTACAGTGCTATGCCGGTCTCTTCAAACTTTTTAACTCAATTCTGAATGAGAGGTAGGTATTCTTGGTACATCAATTCACTCGCGAAAGCTTTGAAGATTCTGCCTTAAGGTGTCCATCGGGACTTTCGGTCACTGCCTACGTTTACATCGTAGACTATATTTGGGCCGGCACTAAATAGTTTAGTCTCAGACTTTTCTGTTTACACCGTACAGTACTAAGTGCAGAACTAGGCCAAGGCTTCCTTAAAATCTCAGAAAATAAATGGATAGAATCAAGTGCTGAGACACTTGATGTGCTCCTAAATACTCACTTTCCGAATTGCAATAAAATCCCCTACATTTTGAAAATAATCTTGACAATAGAGTATCGAACCACTTACCTGGAGACAACTACATCATTAACAGCATTATATGGAAGGAAGAAATTTCATGGGCAATTAACACCTTTGAGCCCTATAAAACAGCTGGCCCCGATGGTATAACCCCCATGATGCTACAAAAAACTGCCAACTACATTATGCCAATATTAGTCAAGACATTCCGTGAATGCCTAAAGCTAAATTACCTTCCCAAAGCGTGGCGTGAAGTTAATGTGATATTCATACCAAAAGCAGGGAAATGCAGTCTCACAATTGCGTAAGATTACAGACCAATCAGCCTATCCTAGCCTCATATTGAAGACATTGGAAAGACTTCTAGACATTCAAATCCGTAGTAACTTGAATCCAGGATACCTTTTCCCAAACCAACATGCCTATTTCAAAGGCAAATCGGTAGAAACTGCCTTCAAGAGGCAGTTCAAACAATGGAAACATCACTGTATCATAAAGAATATACACTAGCAGCCTTCCTAGACATAGAAGGAGCCTTCAACAATGTAAAAACGGAAGCAATCGAGAAGGCACTTGGCAGAGCAGGAATAGATAGGTCGTTAGTGACTGGATCATAACCATGCTTAAAAAAACGCATCATATCATCCTCATTGGGTGATTGTACCAAAAGAATAATAACGACGAGAGGTACTCCACAGGGGGGTGTTCTTTCTCCACTTCTCTGGCTACCGGTAGTCAACGAAGCATTGAGGAGATTAGAAACCACCGCAATAAAAACAGTGACTTACTCAGGCGATGTGGTTCTCATGGCATGTGGGAAATTCCCATCGCCTCTAAGAACAATTATGCAAACACGCCTAAACATACTCAATAGTTGGTCAGAACCTTGTGGCCTGCGTGTAAATCCGAAGAAAACTGAACTAGTCCTCTTCACTAACAAGAGATCAATCACAGAGTTTGCGACTCCGACTCTGGGGGGGTCGACTCTCCTACTGTCAGGTAGTGCCAAGTACCTTGGGTTGATACTCGATAGCAAGTTAAATTGGAACCTTTACATCAACGAAAGGGTAAAGAAAGCTAATATTGCACTGCAGTAGAATCTGTGGTTAGAAATGGGGTCCCTCCACGAAGGTCACGAAATGGCTATACACAGCTGTCGTTAGACCAATTCTCACCTATGGTTGCTTAGTCTGGTGGGACTCCGTGAAAAAAAACGAAACATATGACTGCACTGACAAAGGTTCAAAGAACAGGATGTGTATCTATAACAGGAGCTATGCGCACCAGCCCCACAGCAGGTTTGGAAACAATTCTAAATCTCCCCCCAATCGACCTACAGCTGATTGACACAGCAGCGCAGCACGCCTCAGATAAGCGGGCAACCTATGTATCAAAACATTTGGCCACCGCACAATACTGAAATTAGTAGAATATGAGACTGGGACATCTGACTACACCATCCCATATCACGACTTTGATACTAAATCCTCAATCAGAACACCTAGTAGAGACGGATGGTCATCTAACAATGTGGTATCCAACAACAAAATAGCTATCTACACTGATGGATCTAAAATGGAAATAGGAGTGGGCCTTGGGGTCTACTCCGTAGAATCGGGTTAAACACATCCATGCGATTGGCAGACTCATGCAGTGTCTTCCAAGCAGAGATCCTAGGCATACTCGAAGCTGCCGAATCGGCCAGAGTATTGGACATATCACTCCCGACCCGTGAAGAGTCTTTGGCTGATACACTGCAGCCTTCCATCCTCTACGATCCCTGGTTCGCTGCTTTCAGTTGTCTAGACCAAGCGCTCTGGCATCTGCGATGGCTTCGTCTTTGAAACGGAGGTTCGGTCTACCTTGCCTTCTCGAACTTGGGGGCTTTGATTCAAAGATCCTCTTAGCTGGAGCATTTTTGTCCATTCGCTCGATGTGGCCTAGCCAATGTAGTCGACGTGTTTTGGCTTTTTGGACTACATCCACATCTTGGTACAGCTCATAGAGTTCGCGGTTGTATCTTCTCCTCCATTCGCCCTCCTCGTGCACAGGACCAAAAATCCGCCGAAGTATATTTTTTCTTTCGAAGGAGCCCAGTATCAGCTCTCCCTTCTTGCTTATCGTCCAACAATCGGCGCCATAAAGCAGAACTTGCAGGATAAGGGTTTTGTAGAGCACACATTTCGTCCTTCGAGCTAGGAGTTTTGAACCCAGTTGTTTCGCCAAACCGAAGTAGCAACGGTTTCCTAGGGTAGTTCTTCGAAGGATCTCCACTAGGGTGTCATTCGTGGAGTTAATGTTAACTCCGAGGTAACTACCTCGAAATTGCTGCTGTCAATAGTGTCGTTTTGTCCTAGGCCGTGGACAGATGCTTGTTTGTTTGTTGATAGCATGTACTTAGTCTTGTCCTCATTTACTTCAAGGCCAACGGATTTCGCCTGTTTTTCAATCTCCGTGAACGCTTTTTTCACGGCATGCATATCGTCCGCATAGCCCAGCAGCTGGACGGACCTGCGTTGAAAATAGTGCCTTCCGTGTTAACACCTGCCCTGCGCACTATCTGCTCCAGTACGAGATTGAAGAAGTCACATGATAGCGCGTCTCCTTGCCGAAATCCGGTGCATGTTTGGAATAGTTCGGAGGAGCTACTTCCAAACTGCACGTTGCATCGCGTGTTTTCCAGCGTCACGCGACACAGCTGAATCAGTTTTGCTAGGATTCCGAATTCGGACATCGCCATATAGAGCTCCTGACGATGTATGCTATCATACGCGGCTTTAAAGTCGACTTGACATTCGTTGGTCTTTTCCAGGATTTGCCTCAGCGGGAAAATTTGGTCTATAGTCGATCTGCTTGGCCGGAAGCCACACTGGTACGTGCCGATTAGTGTGTTGCAGAACGGTTTTAGACGTTCACACAGTACGTTGGATAGGATCTTGCGTATGCGACATTAAGCAAGGATATGCCTCGATAGTTCTTGCAAGACATAGAATCGCCTTTTTTGTAGATGGGGCATATCGAGCTGATAGTCCAGTCATCGGGCTTTTCTTCCAACCTATACTTGGTTGATGATTCGGTGCATGCTCCCTACCAAAACATCACCACCGTATTTAATAAGCTCCGCTGGTAAGCCATCAGAACCTGCGGCCTTGTTGTTCTTAAGCTTTTTTATAGCTAGGCCAACTTTATCTATACTTAGTGGTGGAACTAGTTCTTCATTGACTGGACGTGAGTCCTCTTCTTGCCCTATCACTCTCTCTACATGATGCCCATTTAGCAGCTGTTGGAAATGCTGCTTAAACACATCTACTATTCCCTGCGCTTCGGTGACTAGGTTTCCTTCTCTGTCTCGAAGAGCCTTTGTTCCGGTTTTGCAGCCAGCAGCCAGTTGCTTTTTTGTTTATAAAACCTCCGAATGTTGTTATAATCGCGCGCCTCTTCGATCTCCTTGAGCTGGGAGGCTGCGAAGGCTCTCTTCTTTCTACGAAGGGTCTTCTTTTCCTCCCTTCTCCGGGCTCGATACTCTTCTCTCGCTGCCCTTGTTTTGCGCTGCAGCGCTTGTGCATATCAAAAGAAGATATCTCCATTTACGTAGATAGCCAAGCGGCCATAAAAGCCCTGGCATCCAACGTAATGAAATCAAAAGTACTTGCTTTCCAAAAAGAGAAATTAACCAGATTCATGGAAAGTGCAGTAATATCCAGGTGGCGAAACATTAACACCTGCAGGCATACTAAAGACCTTTGGCCGGACATTGACATAGCGGTCAGGTCACAATCTGCTGGGTAAACATTCCAAAAGGATTAGCCTAACTGATTAGCACCAACTTAGCAGGAAGTGCGGAGACCCAGACGTCGAGGAGGACATCGTCCACCTATTGTGTCACTGTCCCGCGATCAGAAAAAGTCGTAACAAACTCCTCGGTAGCTTTTACTACGAGGACTTGTAGGAGCTAGCTACAACACCTACATCGCGGATCGTCAGCTTCTGCTGCAAGTCCGGTTTGAGCAACTACCTCTTTGAAGCTAATGGAACAGCACAAATCACCTCCCTTCACTAACGCAGCTTACTTTTCAGGTACAATAAAGGGCCCACGTAGGCCTATGCCAGTTTGACGACTCATTTGGACGTCAACAGCCCTTCAAACCTAACCTAACCTAAGTGCAGAACTAACGACATCTATATTTCATTAACTCAAACAATTGTACGTTTAAGTAAGGAATGAGAATTATATTGGATATTGGTTTATATTTCGCTATATAAACCGCTATATTCATCTATATGCGGCTTTGAAGTATATGATTAGTTGGTGGGTATCAATTTGTACTTTTTAAGCCTAACAGCTGATTTTTGTTTAAATTGGTCCATTTGTGTTTCAGTTTTCATCATAATTTGGTCTTCAAAATACATTTCTTTTGATAATCTCAATTTCCAATTACCAACTGTCACTTTGACAAACGCCAAATGTCAAAAACCATTAGCGACAGACGTGCTTAAAATCGGCATTGATCCTTGTTTGTGTTTCCTGTTATTTTCATTGATTTCTTTGAGTCCACACTTAAAATTAGTTCCACGTGAACCTTCTCATAATTAAATGAGCATGACCTCCTCTTTCAATCTTGTGTTGTTGTTTTTTTTTGCGTCTCTGTTTTTAAACAGAATATGTCCGTTTCGGTCATTAAAAGTCACGCACTGAGTGTGCGCGCATCGCCCAACAACGAATCACCGGCGTCAGGTACCTGAACGCGTTCTATAACTCAGCCGACATGTGTTACACCTCGTCTATTAGATGTTTTGCCGGGCTTGAACTTCCCGTATTTATGTAGAGAAATAGAACGCAAATGGCTGAAATGATTTACAATGCGGTCGTGACATAGAAAGTACAAAAGTAAAACAATTTCAAATTGGGCCAATGTTTTCCATCCCGACACACGGACAGTTGTTTCTTGTTTAAGGAACATTGACACGAAGTGCCGAAAATGTGTATTTTCTCACGTATGTTGTCGTGTACTTAATCCATGTCCAAGGAGTACCTACTACTTTGGGACAATGACACTTTGGAAAAGGTGTCATGTCGATTTAGGTAATTAGCAAACATGTACCTCTGTACCTACAGAAGGTTTTTTTTTATTTTTATTGCCATTGAATAGCGGTAATTTGAATATAATAAGTGTCAAGTGTAAAATATGACATTCAAATGGTATGACAGTACGAATAAAAACACTTTCATATGACAACATTTCTGTTTCAGAGATACATATATCAAAGTCTCTGATTTCTGCCTGAGGTTGGGAAAAGCTGCAGCAAACAAGTGATTTATGACGTTTGTCCGTCATATATAGAAACAATATGTCACGACTATTGCCATTTAGAAACACATTTTGAGACAAACAAATGACAGTAATGATGAGTCGTTGAGTACGACATGCAATAATCATTGTGGAATGAGGGAAGCAATTAATATCTGTTGATGAGTTTTTGTTTTGATATGTGTCACTGATTGACAAGCAATCAATTATTTGTGAATATTCTTTGCATTTGCGAATTCACTATCCGATTTCATTGTTCAATGTGGCACTTATTCGTGACTTGATTTGATCACTCATGCTGTCATCAAATGTTTTGAAATGAATTTGAAATTTTTTCCAATTTACAAAGTCTGCAAAAAAAATTTGATAGTACTCCAAGGAGAAATACCCCTAAAAATATTACTTTCCAACTTAATTTTCCGTTTAGTTTTTTTTTTTTTAAGAATTTGACAGATGGGCTAAGTCACCACACTATTTTTTCACCACGATATTCATAATCCATTTGCAAAAAAAGAGCATCTTCCAATAGGGTGATCTCTTTGGCCCACCTTGTATTAGTGTGAGTCCAAGGAAGTTTAAATCTCCCGAAAAATCCAGATTTTCAAAATTCATCTGAGATAAAAAAAAATCAATTTGTTTGCCCAATGGAACACAATAACTGTAAAAATCGGGTTTCGACAGATCTAGATAAAAAGAAGATTGATTTTTAACCAATGAAAAACGCCATAAATGCCGATGACAGATGTAGGTACATTTCTTCAATCATTTCAGTGGAAGCATTCAGCACATATCATTTAGAGTCGGTAATGTGGTTGACTAGGGAGGTGTTGACAAATTATTCTGTGGTCATCGTTTACATGTAATTTCATAATATGAAATCGTATTCGTTCCCTTTTTTATGAATCGCCATTTAACTACATAGGTAAAAACAAAAATCGGTCTCGCTGTGTATAGGTTACATGGGCTGTTGACGCTCGGGTGAGTCGTCAAACTCGCATAGGCCTACGTGGGCCCATAGCGATACCCTTCGAAGAAGTATCCTGAAATAGAAAAAGAGGATAGCTGGTTAAGTTCGCTAGTGATACTTATGCGGTGCTGGTCTGTGTTGCTCCTTCAGCCTCAAAGGGGTAGTTGCTCCATCCTGATCTGCTACAAAAGCGGACTATCAGCGCTATTGGGATAGTCGTTAGGTCACTTAGGTCATCGAAGTAAAGGCTGCCTAGTATTTTAAAACGACTGCCACTGATCGCAGGGCAGTGGCATAGCAGGTGTGAGACATCTTCTTCGACGTCAGGGTCGCTGCATTTCCTGCAAAGTTGGTTCGCAGCAGTCAGTTTTATCTTATTAGAGTGCTTACCCAACAGGTTGTGACCAGTTATCACTATTACCGCTATAGAAATGGATGCTCTATTTAAAGCTATTAGCTTGTTTGATTTGCTGCCGCTTAACTCCGGCCAGAGAGATTTTGTGTATTTTGCCATCTTGTTATGGTTGCTTTCTGAGTGTGCTTAGTTATTTCATGTTTTTTAGATGCTAGCGGGGGATTGACCCTTTTATCAGCTAGGGAAATGGAACTGGACGATCCTAGTCTGGCTAGTTCGTCTGTTTTCTCATTTCCTATAATGTCATAATGTCCTGGCACCCAGATAATTTGGACTTTGTTCTGGTTACAAAGAGCCTTCAGCTCTTTGCGGCAGCGTCCAACTACCCGTGTTTTTACTATATTGGATGCCAGAGCTTTAATGGCCGCTTGACTATCCACGTAGATGACGATATCCTCATATGATGTGTCCAATACCCTAGCCGATTCTTAAGGATGTAGCTAGCCCGATCTTTTCAGAGTAGACACCAGAGCCCACTCCGACTTCCATTTTGGATCCGTCGGTATAGATTGCTATTTCTGTGTTAGAGAACACATTGTTTGAAGACCATTCGTCTCTGCTTGGTATTCTGATAGAGTAATTAGTATCAAAGTCGTGATATGGGATCATGTAGTCAGATGCTACATCCGCATATGCCATTGAGTTTAATATTGAGCTATGGCCAAAAGGCTTCCTAAGTAGATTGCCCGTTTCTTTGAGTCTTGCTGCGCTTTTTGCTGCTGTGTCATTGATTTGTAAGTCAATTGGTGTTGTGTTTAGGATTGTTTCTAACCCTACTGTGGGGCTAGTGCGCATGTCTTCTGTCGTGAGTATGCATGCTGTCCTTTGAACTTTCGTAAGCTTGGTCGTATGTTTTGCTTTTTTCATAGCATTCCACCAGACCAAGCAACCGTATGTTAGGATTGGTCTGACAATGGCTGTGTATAGCCATTTTGTGACCTTCGGGGATGGGCCCCATTTTCTGCCGCAGATTCTGTTGCAGCTATAGAGGGCAACGTTTAGATTCCAGTTCAGTTTACTAACAAGTACCACCCCCAGATATTTCGCGCTTGCTGACAATGAGAGAGTCGAATCTTCCAAAGACGGTGCCGGAAATGCTGGGATCGATCTCCTGTTAGTAAAGAGAACCAGTTCTGTTTTTTTTTGGATTTACACCCAGCCCGCAAGACTTTGCTTACTTTCTGAGTATATTGAGACTTCTTTGCATAATTTCACTCGGTGTCGGTGGGAATTTTCCGCACGCCATGAGGACTACGTCATCAGCGTATGCCACTGTTTTTATTGCAGTGATATCCAGCCTTGTTGACTACTAATAGCCAGAGGAGTGGGGATAGTACGCCTCCCTGGGGGGTACCTCTTGACGTTGTGCTCCTTTTGGTACGATCGCCTAGTGTTGACGAAATGATCCGGTTATTGAGCATGGTTAGGATCCAATTGCTAGAAACCGTACCTATTTCAGCTTTGGTAAGTGCCTCAGCAATTGCTTCGGTTGTAACGTTGTTGAAGGCTCCTTCTATATCTAGAAAGGCTGCTAACGTATATTCTTTGTAGTGCAGTGAATTTTCTACTGTGCGAACTACTTCGTGTAGAGCCGTTTCCACCGAATAACCCTTTATATAGGCGTGTTGGCTTACAGATAGGTAACCTGGATTCAGGTTGCTACGTATTTGGATGTCGAGTAATCCTTCCATCGTTTTCAGTAGGAAGGAGGACAGGCTTATGGGTCTGAAATCTTTCGCTACGGTGTGGCTGCATTTACCTGCCTTCGGTATGAATATAACTTTAACTTCACGCCAAACTTGTGGTATGTGGTTTAGTTTTAGACATCCACGGAAGATGGTAAGCAGTGTTGGCATTATGTGCTTAGCAGTTTTTTGTAGCATGATAGTGGTTATGCCGTCAGGGCCGGCTGATTTATGGGGCTTGAATGAATTAATGGCCCATGCATTTTTTTCCTTGCACACTATCGTATTAATGAGAGAGAGAGAGAGAGTTGTCACCCATGTTGTCCGTTGTGTGGTCTGTTTTTGTACTTACGATGGCATTTTCCTCTACAGTTTTGCAGTTCGGAAAGTGTGCGCTTAAAAGAAGGTTCATGGTTTCAGCGGTTGATTCTGTCCATTCATTTGCTGAATTTTTGAGAAAACCTGGGCTGCTTGCTTCTTTCGATAGTATCTTCCTCAATCTGGCAGATTCATTGTTATCCTCGATACTGCTGCAGAATTCTTTCCAAGCCTTTCTTTTGGCCGTTCTGGTCTCTTTTTACAGAGGCTGGTTCTATAAGAGTGCCAGTCTGTTTCTGCGTTTGATCTTTTTGCTATTTTGAAGAGTTCTCTCGTTGCGCTGTGTTGTCGCCTACCAAAAAGGTAAATCCACGGAAGGAGCACTTCTAAGTTTAACATCACAAATAAAAAGTGCATACCAAAACAAAGAAGTAGCTTTATGTGCCTTCCTAGATAGAGGATGCTTTTGACAACACTGGATATGACTCCATATCAAATGCTTTGACTCATAGAAGAATAGATCACCCCACCATCAAATGGATCAAAGCGATGCTTGAAAGTCGGAAAATAACTGCTTCATCAGCACTGACCTCTGTATCAGTAACAGCCGTTAAAGGCTGCCCTCAGGGAGGAGTACTCTCACCCCTACTATGTTCTCTGGTTATCGATAACCTACTTCAAGACCTAAGTAATGCAGGTTTCAATATAATTGGATACGCCGATGACCTAGTCATCATAATAAAGGGCAAAGAACTAAACGAAGTTACAACACGTTTGCAAAACGCCCTTTAGATAGTCATAGACTGGTGTAATAAAGAAAGTCTCTCTTTAAACCCCAGCAAGGCTATCATCGTCCCTTTTACAAAAAGGAGAAAATTAAGTCTTACACAAATTTCAATCAATGTAACATACATTGAGTATTCCAACGAAGTAAAATATCTTGGAGTGATCCTCGACAAAAAACTAAGCTGGAACTCCCACATCAACAACAAAATTCAAAAAGCAATCAAAGCTTTCTGGGCTTGAAGCGTGTATGGTAAAACCTGGGGAATCTCTCCAAAGACCACACACTGGATCTACACGCTTCAACAGTATGGTGGAACAAAGTCACCCAAAAAACAACTGTAAATAAATTAAACAAGGTATGTACAACGGCTTGCCTGTCTGGGCATTACCGGAGCTATGCGTACCTGTCCCACGGCGGCTATAGAAGCCTTAATAGGACTAACGCCACTCCACATTTATATAAAAAAAGTGGCAATTCGCAGCTCAGCAAGTTTGACACAAGCGGAAGAATCAAACATTAGTGAACATCTTAAACTAATTGACCTTCTATCCGAACTTCCAGAACTTGACATGATCTGTGCGGTTACAGACCGCTTACCAAAGACACTATGCTTCGACAAAAGCAACAACCCACCAAACTGCCTAAACGGCCTAAAGTGGTATACGGATGGTTCTAAAATGGACTCAGGGGTAGGAGCTGGCATACATGGACCAAATAGAAACATCTCAATACCTATGGGAAAAAAAACCCTAGTGTATTCCAAGCTGAGCTTCATGCCATAAAAGAATGCGCAAACCTAATACACAACTCCGGTATTAAAGGCGCAAACATCCATATATTCACGGACAGTCAAGCAGCTATAAAAGCCCTTAGCTCACACATCATTGACTCCAAATCAGTACTACACTGCTTCAACTCCCTCCAAACACTCAGTTCCAGGAACAAAACCAGACTATGGTGGGTCCCCGGACATAAGGGAGTTGAAGGTAACGAAAAATCTGATGAACTAGCCAGTAAAGGTTCGGAAACCCCCTTCATTGGACCTGAACCCTTCTGTGCAATCCCCAAATCAGCCATAAATCTGGTCATAAAAAACTGGGAACAAAACAAATGTGTTTCATACTGCGGAAACATCCCAGGCCTAAGACAGGCCAAAAAAACTATTCAGCCCTTCAAAGCAGATGCCAATAAGATACTAAATCTTCGCAGGCACGATATCAAAAACTACCTAACTGGTCATCACGGTCTGCGATATCACCTAAATAAAATGCATCTAGTCGACTCATCGGAGTGCAGACTATGTCTAGAAGAAGACGAAACAGCCGAGCATTTCATATGTGAATGCCCGGCCCTTTACGGTATGAGAAGGGAATCTTTCTTCAGGGAATTTTTAAGTCCCGACGAACTGAGGAAATCTTCGGCTGAAAGTATTATCAGCTACATTAGGAAAGTAGAAGCGCTACTAACCTAAAAAACATCTGACGGCAAGCACAATAGATCTTTTAGGTCGATGTACATATAACTGCTTAGGCAGGTCAGAATTTAAAAAAAAAGAAAAAAGCCATTTTATTTATTGAAATCTTAAGATTAAGTAGATGTAAAAGTTGGTACGGATCTATACCAAAAACACGCCTATTGTCGGAAATCGAATGCAGGCATTTTGCGCTACCATTGAGTGACGCGGTGATTAGTGCGATGAAACTAATCACCGCGTCACTTAATGATTGAATTTTTCTAGTATTAGTGTAACCATCCTGTCAGAACAAATCTCAATTTCATCAATTCCATGTTGGTTTTGAGTTTCAATGATAGTGCCCAAAGCAAATGTTATTTCTACTTCGATTCTCCTTTCATTTGTGTCCTTCTTGAAAATCCCTCCTCTAGTTACCTGTATCAGGTTACTTTATTCCATAACAACTGCCTTCGATTGCAAGAAAAATAAAAATCACTCATTACCTGGATGAAAGAAACACATTTACTGCCAGCTGATGCAGGAAATTACAAAGCAGATGTCCTCCACAATACAAAGTGCTTAGGGTCCTTCTCAATGGCGTAAATTAAAGACATGACATTGATCATTTTGCCAAAAATTGACCGTCATGCTTAAGTGCCATCTGTTCCACTGTGAATCTATTAAACTCATCATGTAACCAATCATTTGTCAAAATGATAACTTCGACTACCTACCCTACCCAACTATCGTATGACAACCAGTCCAATTATTGTTTCAATCGAAAGCCACTCAAGTGTTCCAAGAACAACAAAATTGACACTCCTTATCGGAAGTCCATTAATCAGTTTGGTTAACCGAACGATCTTTTACCCATCGGTGACACAATTTCTGTTCCCAGACTGATCCAGTCGCAGACGGCTACCAGAATATGTTTACGCTTCAATGATGAACTCGTCCAACCACAATGGTCAGGATGTAAACAAAAAAGGGCAGGCAACCGAAAAAGGGATCTTTTCGAAAGCGGTTTTGTTTTTGTTTTTTTTTATAAACACTTTCCCTTGGAGTGGGCATTCTCTTTTGAGTGCCTACTTCTACACATAAAGGTACAATTCACATCGAGATGGGTGATGTGAAATCCCGAATACGAGAAATGAACCTCCAAGCAGAATTAATTATCAACGATTGAGCGCAGACTTTTCATCTTAATCCCCAAGTTGACCCTGGACAACTGGGTTTAATTGTCAATCTCATTAAACCGTCTGCAATGGAGAGGGAGGACGGACTCCCATCAATAACTCAATTCCCATGGATTCCAGTTCGGTTGTGGTACAGTGCGCGCACTTGACTGACAAAATTGGCGTCATTCGCATCAGACCGCACATGACCGATAGCATTTCTCTTGCTATCTGAATTCAGATCATTTGGGTGCAATATTTCATAACCCATCATCCACTGGCCGCACTCCATATAGTGAATCCGACGCTCGCGATATTAATCACGGCAAAGTGGGTTTGGCTTTGGATTCCATGGAACGATTTTGTCTCGTTGAAACCACGTGCTCTTGGGTGTAGTTTCGACTCGGGGCCACTTATCTGGTGGTATAAATCAGAGCCCTGAGCTGACAAAAAGCTGCAGTTAATAAAACGGAATCAGCGAGTTTTTCACTTTTGGTGGACTGCAATTTTTTTTTTTTTAAATCCACTGGACGACAACGGCTATGTGGACGAGGAGGCAGGGTGTTCGAGTTGCGATGACGGTGGCAGTTTATGTTTTGCCGATAACATCACCAGTGATACGTTTATTTGCTTGGGTTATGGCATGATGTCGGTATGGCATGATGTATAGGGATTCTGGTTACCACCCAGAGAGTGTAATGGATATGACATGACAATTTTGCCAGCCTTGCAGGCTAATTTTGTCATTTCACTGCGAAATGTTGTCTGTCTGTCTGGTGATTTGGAAAATTCGATTTGTGTGGCTTAATAATGCTGGGAGTATTTATATCGAAGGAGGCTTTTTGTCAACAATTTAGAAGGGATTAGCTTTGTAGGTTGTTAATTGTGGATCTAGGTCTACATAGATTGGTCCTGTTTGCATTGGTTGGTTGAAATATAATCCTGTTTGAATAGCCACAGTTATGTCATAGGAAAAGTTTCTAAAATCGATTTTAGACGATCCATATGAAATTAATCCATTTGTTTCCTAATCTGGAGTACCACATGGAAGTCATTAAGGTCCTATTCCGTTTATATAAGGTTAACATTCGCTTAAGTTACGGCGTGAACGCAACGAAACCATGGAGAGCGGGCGGTATGTCAATCAGTAGCCTAGCTTTATGGAATTAAGTTGCTATTGAGCGGATCGTGCGTTGTGCTGACGGGACATTTTCAAAAACGTTGATTCAGCGACTGTAGTGCGTAGAAGATTCTGCATTTTTGCGACTTAAATGGGGCGCCAAGAATATCTCTAATTCGAAAATGCATCTAAAAGTTTGAAGAGACCAGTGTAACATAATTCTGGGCGAAGATTCTGCATTTTTTCGACTTAAATGGGGCGCCAAGGATATCTGTAATTCGAAAATGCACCCAAAAGTTTGAAGAGACCAGTGTAACAGAATTCTGGGCGATCAAGGTCATCAAGAAGTGTATAAAACGTGGAGAGTGTTTGTAACGATCTGAAACTATCAATTGCTCAACACGCAAGTGCTTTAAATGCCCATAGATCATCACTTCATTGGATTTTTCAAAAAGACCTACAGCTGCAGCCTTATAAAATTCAATTGGTTCAAGAATTAAAGCTCAGTCAGAGGCTTGACTTCGTAAACCAGACCATTGAGTGATTTTAAACGTTTACCAACATTTTTAGCTTAATTGACAATGAGGCCGAAACGCAAGCACCAGAAACCCTCATTCGCCTTAAGTGACCGTATGGGCTACGATTTCAGTGCGAGAAATTATCGGCTCTAACATTTTTGAACTCTTGCCGACCGCTGTTTCTTCGGGCTTATAAGACAATTCAGTAGTAAAGCCCTCACTCGAACTACTAAGGAGATCCTATATGAGACCTTAATTATCCCAGTGCCGCTCTACTGCGCTTAAACACGGACCATGTCAAAAGTGGATGAAGAAGTCTTTGGTAAATTTAAGAGGAAAATTCGGTCCCGTTTGCGTTTGCGGTTTGCGTTGACGGGCTATATAGCGCGAGAAATTATCGGCCCTTACTTTTTTTGAACTCTTGCCAACCGCTGTTTCTTCAGCCTTATAAGACAATTCAGATGTAAAGCCCTCACTTGATCTACGAAGGAGATCCTATATGAGACCCTGATCATCGCATTCCTGCGTGTCAAAAGTGGATGAAGAAATCCTTGGTAAATTTGAGAGGGAAATTCATCGAAAGATATTCGGTCCCATTTGGGTTGACGGGCTATATAGACGAAGATTCAACCAAGAACTATACGAGCTGTACAGCAACATTCCCCTTGTCAAACAACTCTACATTAGATATTTAAGATTGCTAGGACACGTAGAAAGAATGGACACGAAAATTCTGGCTCGCAGATTCTTCAATTCCTAGCCAGACGTCGGACTCAATAGAGGAAGACCTCGCTTTATGTGGCGCTCACAAGTAGAAACCGACCTCAACCAACTTGGATTGGGCAACTAAGTTAGCCAAGTCCCAGCTAATTGGTTCATTCCGGACTACTACCTCTCGAAACGTTCAATTTAGTAGTTCGGGACGGTTTCAATCCTACTACTTACTGAAAAAAAGGCTGGTGTTCCTCAAGGTTCCGTTTTGTCACCGACACTTTTTCTCAATTTAACTAGCTCTTCATAAGAAAAGTATTACAAATACAAAATGGCGCAACAGGATCGTTATTACCCAGGTGAGAGCTTTTTTCTTACAACCATTCGTGTGAGCGTGTGTACTTCTTGTACGGTGGTGGGAGCTCCGGTTTTATGCCGAACCTGAACGGCAAAACTTTTCTTGACAATGGATACTGCTCGGATGCTATGTCTGATCATCGAGAGAAGAGGGCCAGTGAAAAGTTATTTAGGTGTTGCTACGGCCGTCGAACCCAGACGTTCTGCAAGGGAGTTCATCGCAATAACCATCGCACCGCTGACCCCTAAGACAAGGAGTGCATTCCTGAAAAAATCGTATTCGAGATTTTATTCAAAACTAACATTACGATGATGGAGAATCCCGATGAAGTTGACCCAGCAATTCTCTAGGTCTTGTCGGTCTGTGATCGCACTTAGAGGCCAAACACCTGGGAAGATATAATTCAAATTTCATATACTAGGTTCTTGCTTAAATACCAATAGGGGTTCTTGGAATTGGCGTTATAGGTCTAAAACGAATGGTCCCCTCATACAACGGTTTTGGTAAAGCTGAAATTTCTCAGAGACAGCTGTAACGATTTTAATTAAACTTTACACGGTTATTAATGCTAACATGGTTATAAATGATAACACGGTTATAAATGCTTACATTTAAAAAATAACTCCGTACCCAGTTTTCCCCTAAAATTTGAATAACGCATTTGAAAAATCATCCATTTCTTGTGCACCATATTGTCTAACTCAATAAAATTGAAAATGAATGTCACAATTACATTTGCAACTATGACTTATAATTTAGCCGTAAAGCCTCTTGATCTGGCCTCAATATATAGTGCGTATATTCGCCGCAAATTTTGAGTTCAACGCCCATATCTGATCAGTTACAGCAAAAGCATTGTAGGCGATGTTATGGAGACATATGCCTCTGTAGTTGGCGCAGTTCAGAGGGCCTCCATTTTTGTGGATCGGACAAGCGATCCAAATGATGCTGAGGTTCCATTCTTCACGCATACTTCAGTCCGATCAAAATGTGCCTATGAGGTTACCAGAAACAACACTGGACCACCTAGATGGGATTAAACTGCTTTCGAAGAAAACGTATTGGAGAAGAAAACGTTGTGAACCTCATAGTTTCGATCGAACGAAGACTTATAGGAGACATAAACATTGCGAACTTCCTAGTTTCGGTCGAACGGAGACCTATGATACAAAAGCGTGCGAAAACACTGATAGGAGACTCAGCCATAGCGAATTCCATAGTCTCGCTTGAACATCGTGCATTATAATTTACGTAAAAGTAAAACCAATGCTGTGCTCAAACACTACAAGGTGGCGCAAAAATAACCTTCCGATGTTTTTTGGCTGTAATTTAAAAAAAAATGAAAAACTTTGATTCTTCTTGTGGATTATTTTTATTTGGTCTTTTAATTTTTTTTACATCAAGTCGAGAATATGATGGCATGTAAATGGCCGCCGCCACAGTTGATTGTCATTTGAGCCCTTTTTATGGCATTTTCCATCACTTTGGCCAAAACTTCCGGCGATAGGTCCTCACATTCTTGACGGATATTGTATTTAAGAGCTGCAAGAGTCTGAGGCTTGTTGACATAAACCCGCGACTTCAAAAAGCCCCACAAAAAGAAGTCTGGAGCGGTCAAATCAGGCGATCTTGCTGGCCAGTGCAAATCGCCAAAACGGGAGATAAGGCGCCCGGGAAATGCATCCTTCAACATATCGGTTGTGGTACGTGCAGTGTGTGCCGTTGCACCGTCCTGTTGGAACCACATGTTTTCCAATCCCAATTCATCAAGTTGCGGCAAAAAGAACTCGTTGATCATTGCTCTGTAGCGCTCACCATTCACAGTAACCGTTTGGCAGCGACGTCTTCGAAGAAAAAAGGTCCGATGACTCCTCCAGCGAAAACAGCACACCATACAGTGACTTTGAGCGGGTGTAAAGGCTCTTCGTGGGTTCAACGTGGATTTTCAGTGCCCCAGAAGCGTAAATTTTGCTTATTTACGTACCCGCTAAGATAGAAATGGGCCTCATCACTCATGATTAGTTTTGATGAAAAATCATCTTCCTCTTGGTGGTGATTAAGGTTGGCTTGAGCGTATGTTAGACGCGATTGGCGGTCAGCAGCTAACAGCTGATGCACCGTCTGGACTTGTACGGAAACATCTTCAAATCTAGTACCAAAATTCGCTGTAAAGACCGTCGACTGATACCCATTTGCGTGGCACGTCGTCTGGTCGATGTCGACGGCGCTTCCATGACATCTTCGGCTACAGCAGCAATATTCTCTGCAGAACGGCTACTCCGGGGTCTGCCACGCCTGGCAGCATCTCGTGTTGTGCCAGTCTCTTCGAGGCGAACGGCTAAACGTCGCAGTGTTTCACCAGTAGGCGTTGGACGGCTAGGAAATCTGCGACGAAATTCACGTTGTGCCAAAGTCACCGACCAATTATTGCTCAAATAAATAGTCACCAATATTCCGCGTTCTGGAGCAGTGTAGCGTAACATTGTTTATTAACGTGTATTTCGCATGTGTTTACTACACAAATGTCAAAACAGAACTGACATTAGGGTCCAATCGCAAAATTTATAGCATTTTCTGATAGGAGGGTTACTTTTGAGCCACCTTGTATAAGAGTATTTAAAATCCCTTTAGCACATGCAGATTATAAAAAATGGCGTCCATTAAAATCCTAGCTGAGCTGTTGTCAAAACTGGCGATGATAACTCTGATACTTACTTACTTACTTACTTAAGTGGCGCTACAGTCCGGGATGAACCTGGGCCTGAACCAACATGCCTCTCCAATTACCCCGGTCCTTAGCTAACTGCCTCCAGTTGCGCTCTCCAAGTTGGTTGAGGTCGGTTTTTTCTTGTGCGCGCCACTTAAGGCGAGGTCTTCCTCTACTGCGTCCGACGTCTGGCTGGGAATCGAAGACTCTGCGAGCCGGAGTATTGGTGTCCATTCTTTCTACATGTCCTAGCCATCTTAAACGTCCAATGCGGAGTTTTTTGACCTGGGGCATGTCGCTGTACAGCTTGTATAGTTCTTGGTTGAATCTTCGTCTCCATAGCCCGTTTACGCAAACGCGACCGAAGATTTTTCGAAGAATTTTCCTCTCGAATCTACCAAGGATTTTTTCATTCGATTTTGATACGGTCCATGCTTCAGCGCCGTAGAGCAGGACTGGGATGATCAGGGTCTTATATAGGATCTCCTTAGTAGTTCGAGTGAGGGCTTTACTACTAAATTGCCTTCTTAGCCCGAAGAAACAGCGGTTGGCAAGAGTAATTCTTCGTTTAATTTCTGACGAGATGTTGTTGTCAGAGTTAATAGGGAGCCGAGGTAGACAAAGTCCCGTACTACCTCAAAGTTAGATATATCTCTCAATGGTAACGCTCTGTCCAATTCGTCGATGTTGTGAGTCCTTTCGTGATGACAGCATATACTTAGTCTTACCCTCATTTACTGCTAAACCCATTTTCGCCGCTTCCTTCTCTATACTAGCAAACGTGGCTATGACATCACGTTGAGTCCTACCAATGATGTCAATATCGTCAGCGTATGCTAGTAGTTGCACCGACTTTTGGAAAATTGTGCCTCTGGTGTTGGCTTTGGAGTTTTGCACGATTCTCTCAAGAATCAGATAAAAGAAGTCACATGACAGCGCATCGCCTTGCCTAAATCCTTTTTTGGTATCGAATGTGTCGGTGAGGTCGTTTCCGACCCTGATGGAGCAGCGAGAATTCTCTATAGTCATCCTAAACAAACGGACGAGTTTGGGCGGTATACCAAAACTAGACATGGCTCTGTACAGTTCGTCTCTATAAATGCTGTCATATGCGGCTTTGAAATCGATGAATAGGTGGTGGGTATCGATTTGGACTTCTTGAGTTTTTTTCCAGGATCTGCCGAAGTGTGAAAATTTGATCGGTTGTGGACTTTCCTGGCCTAAAACCACACTGATAAGGGCCAATCCGGTTGTTGGTAAACGGTTTCAGGCATTCACATATTACGGCAGATAGGATCTTGTAGGCGATGTTGAGCAGACTTTTGCCTCTGTAGTTGGTGCAGCTCAGAGGGTCTCTTTTTTTTTGTGAATCGGGCAAACGATGCTAAGGTTCCATTCTTCAGGCATGCTTTCAACCGACCAGATTTGGCTTATGAGTTGGTGGTTGTTACTTACCAAGTCATCTCCGCCAGCTTTATAAGCTGAGCTTTACAAAGGCCGTCATTTCAGGCGGCCTCATTAAGCTTGATATTAGATATTGCTATCCTCACTTCACTTAGGTCGGGTGGTTGACAGTTTTCGCTGTCGTTGCCAATATTAAATGGTTCGTTCTGCCTGACAGCGGAATGTTGTTCGTCATCGCCGTTTAACAGTCTACAGAAGTGGTTCTTCCATATCCTCAGCATCGACTCGGTCTCAACTACGATATTTTCTTGTTCATCTCGACGGGATGCTGTTCTAGCCGTTTATCCTTGGCTTTGACGTTTTACACTTTGGTAAAACTTGCGAACATCGTTCCTGGAGTGGCACCTCTCTATATCCTCGATCGCGCGCTTTTCTTGCTCTTTTTTCTTCTTGCTGAAAAGCCGATGTTCTTCCCTTCTTCTTTGCCTATAGAGCTCAATGGCAGCTCTCGTATTCACCTGCAGCTTAGCCTTGTAGGCCTCGTTCTTGGCTACGAGCATCTGTCGGCATTCCTCATCAAACCAGGGGTTTCTTGCTGGTGGGCGCGAGAAACCTAGCGCATCAGTTGCGGCTGTTGGCCTGTTGGCATCGTTGCCATTGCTCTTCGACATTCGATGCTGGGGTATGGTGTTAATCGAGAGGTTAAGGGATACGCGTTGTGCGAAGGTCTTGGCGGTCTCTTGCGATTGCAGTCTTCATTTAAATTTTTTCACAGTATATCTGGATTGTTGTGGCGTGGTGGATATCCGCATTCCGTCCTTGGCTGCTACAAGGTAGTGATCCGAGTCGATGTTAGCTCCTCGGAATGTTCGGGCATCCAAAATACTGGATGCGTGCCTCTTATCTATCGCAATGTGATCAATTTGGTTGACTGTTCGTTGATCTGGAGACCGCCATGTCCCCTTATGGATATCGAGGTGAGGAAACCGTGTGCTGGCTATAGTGGCATTTCGTTCCGTAGCGAAATCAATTAGCCTAAGTCCGTTACCAGACGTGTTGTCGTGTAGGCTATGTTTTCCGACGATACTTCTAAAGATGTCTTCTCTTCCTACCTTTGCGTTAAAATCTCCCAGCACGATTTTAACATCGTACTTCGGTAGTCGCTCATAGGTTTTGTCGAGGAGCTCGTAGAAGCAATCCTTAGCTGTATCATCTTTTTCTTCCGTCGGAGCGTGAGCTCATATAAGGCTTATGTTGACGAATTTGGCCTTGATGCGGATTGTTACTATGCGTTCGCTTATGTTTTGGAAACATAAGACTTCTTGCCTAAGTCTGGCACTTATAACAAATCCGCATCCGAATAGTCGCTGTTTCTGCTCACTATAACACGGTCCGTAGTATATGTCACAGTTTTTCATCCTCTTTTTGCCCGGCCCGTCCCATCGTATTTCCTGGATGGCAGTAATATCTGCTTTGTAGCAGTTTAGGGCTTCCGCTAGTTGTTCGCCTGCACCTCTCCTGTTTAATATTCTCACATTCCAGGTGCAGATACGAACGTCGTTGTCCTTTTTTCGTTTAGCAGGGTCGTCAACAATAAAATCAGTCCTTTCCGAGGCTATTGGTTGCTTCGTAACAATATTTTTTTTTCTGTGGGTGGGTAGTTAACCCAAAGCACAATTCCAATCTGGAGGGCCAGTTCCAATTTATTAGATACCCCTAGGACACGGGGCCATCAGTATTCACTACGGGATTGAGCGCTGCAGTTGGCCTTTCGGTTCATCCGCCACCATCTCTGTTCAAGGGGCCTGACTAACCCTTGAAATTCCTAGACAACCTGTTGTCCGAATATGTCAGAGCAGCTCATCTAGGTTCGCCCGGGACAGCAGGCCGGGTATTCTTCCGTGCCATTCCCACCAGGGTGTTTATAGTGTTGCTGTTTTTCGTCGTGTTATCAACACTCGCACTTATCGTTTAGCAAGTCAAATCCGGTTGGATGAGACCAGTACCCGATGGTTACCACTTGGAGGTAAAAATAAGCACATTTGATGTGTAGTCAGAGTTACAACACTGGGCATTGCCAAGTTAACGCCAATCAGAGTCTACCTTCGTTCTACAACACCCAACCATCGATGATAACTCTGATACTTAGATATAATTTGGTAATACACACTACCTAGACCTCGAATCCACAAAGCAACCTGGCGATCTCCAGAAGGTCGAACTACCATCCAAATCGATCATGTGCTGAGGCTGTTATGCGCATTCATCCAACATTCAGAGCTCTGCTGACAAACGGGAAGAAGCTGCGAATGGTGCATAGAAATATTCTTCACGCTGATAGCCTTAGGAAAACGGAGATTGTCAGAGCTTACTAGGAATCAGTTTCCACCAATCGCAATATATTTGTTGAAGGCTTCCTCGTTATCAAAGAAAGCCACAATTGTAAACGGCCTACCTTTTCATAGAAGTTGTATCGCTCCAATTACATAAAAGTCCCGAGAACTGGATACCCCATGAGTGTTTAAAAATCGTATTGGATCCGCGAGCTGTTCGCTCTAAACAAACAAAACTCCAATAAACCTCCAAGCACTTCTATATAAAAGAAATCGTTTAACCAACTTGAGCACCTGCAGCGTTATATAAACAAATACCAAATCCAAATCCATTTCAAATATAATTTTTAGTTTCACAACCGCATTTACCTGTGTAAACAATAAACCGAAAGCCCAATCTGACCCAATTTCTCTTTAAAACAAAAAAAAACTTTTATGACTCCCAAAAGAAACATTTACCACAAAATGTATGACCGCAAGAAATTGTTTATTCCACGTGTGCTGCCATAAAACCAAAAGTTGGAAACCCCATCAACGACTTCTTATCCATTTCCCTTAACCTCAGCCATATCAACTTCAACTCATCCGACCAGCAACTCCAACACTTCTGACAAATGACCAAAACATTGCCTTGCATTTCGAATTGATTCGTAGCCACCAGAAACGGTATAAACAAAGTGCACGTACCAGGTCTTAGATCTTTCCCACTCCATTTCCCCCCGGTCGGTGGTGGAGTGTTTCCATTAATTACTGGATGCACTATGTGTGCACATTGTGCATCCAGCACGAGGCATAGGCATCCATCTGTTTACCATTTTTTTTTGTTTTGGTTTCCCCCAAAAATGGATTTTTATTGGTTTTTGAAAATATCCAACGGATTAGAATTTTGTATCTAAAACATGAGAGGATGGAAAAATGAACCCGCCGCACATAACAAACTTGAAAACATTTATTTTTTCCAAACGATCGATTTTCAAGTGCGCTGTTGAGAGGAATCAGAATCAGAAATCGGAAGCCGCTTGAGCATGGAAGAGACTTTTCCAAGAACATAACACGCGCGCCTTCTCATCCCCTTGTATGGGGAGAGGAAAGGCAATTGGAAGCTAGACAACAAGCACACCAGCCATTCGTGGTCCCTCATGCATGTTAACATGATGAGAAGGTAAAGTGCACCTTTGAACACCCTGTTAGGCGCGCTGGCAAATGGTTGGGGTTGATTACAGTGTGGTTAGCAAGGAGGTTTTTTTTTGTAGGCAGACGGATACGATTTTTTTTTAAACTTCGCTGCCGCAATTCAAACGATTTCAATGGAAGTAATAAAGAGTTGAATTGAAAACCCATGTTAATAGTTCTTTCCGTTCTATATAAATGGGGTCTTGATCAGTCGTGAACGATCATAACCAAATGAGCTTCATCTGAAAAGATGATTTTTTTTTGGCAAAATCGGCATCTTCTCTAAGTCGATCGCAGGCCCATTTAGCGAAGCGAAAGCGCATTGGATGGTCAGTTGGCTTCAACTCCTGAACCAATTGGACTTTGTATGGCGTCATACCAAGGTCTTTATGCGAAATTCGTCTCAATGATGTCTCCGAAATGTTCATTATTATTATTATTATTATTATTATTATTATTATTTATTAACATGTAATTTTAAATTACAGGGTAATATAAAGATTATAGAACCTAGCTGCGGAGACTATTGGCTCTTATTTGATAAAATTATAAAGTTAAATTAAGAGTTTCAATAAATTTATTTACATTTTCAATATTTGTGGAGTTTGGATTTTTTAATATTTCATAGATTGATTTGTATTGAAATATGGATTCTATTATTGGTTTTGAAATTTGACAATTTTCTAGGAGATGTGGGATATTTAATGTTGTGTTGCAGGAAGTGCATATCGGCGGGTTGTTTTTGGTGAGCAGATGCTGGTGAGTTATTGATGTATGACCGAGTCTTAGGCGAACGAAGTTTGAGATTTTATTTTTAGATTGGTTTGTGGGGTAGATTGGTTGAATTTTTTCTTCGTTTACTTTTTTATAATGGTGGTGATAGAGGCTCCATTCAGTTTCTTGCTTGGTTCTAAGGTTTTTACGAATAAATGTTTGAAGATCTTGTTTGGTAAACACATTGAATTGGTAAACTGGTGAGTCTTTTGCAGAATTTGCGGCTTTATCAGCTTTCTCATTTCCACGAATATTTACGTGCCCGGGGGTCCACATAAGTTTGATTTTATTTGGCTTCATAGCAATCTTGTTTCTTATTGCAGAAACTAGTTCAGTGTTATTGTTTGGGTTGCTTATTGCTTTTAAAACCGACATGCTATCGGAGCATACAACAAATTTGCCACTGTAGTCCAAAGTTGCCTTAGTCGCTTGGAGGATTGCAAAAGCTTCTGCCGAGAAAATTGATGTGAATTCCGGGAGGGTACCAATGCTTAGAATATAACCATCTTCTAGTGTAACGGCAAACGATGTATTGTTGTGTGATTTGAATCCGTCTGTAAACATGAATTTCCAACCTTTATTTTTAAGTTTTGATGAGATGTCAGAAAATAAAGAGCAATATTGCGCGTTGCTGGTATTTGTTTTTCTATAGCGAGCCAAAGACAACAAAATCGACTCGGGTTGTATATGCCATGGCGGGTAAGATAAAACATAGTTTTGTGATTTTTTATAGGAAGTTCCATTTTATGTGCTTTCTCAAGGATTTTGCTTATTGTGGACGGGATGCGTTTTTTACATTTGTGTCCAATGGATTGGTGAATGTCCTTATCAATAACGGAGTTCTTTGAAAAAACCAACTTCGCAATTAACATTGATGTTATTTCTTCGTAACGTTGTTCAACTGATGGAAGGCCTGCTTCTGCAAGTATATTTTTTATTGGTGTTGTGGGGAAGGCGTTGATGCTCCTCCTTGCTGCCTGATGGTAAGTTGGCAGGATAATTTGAAGAGTGGTTTTAGGAGAATTGCCGTAAATATAAATACCATAGTCGATTTTACTTAGGACTAGCATTTTTGTAATATATGAAAGGGTATTAATATGCACATGACTTTTCTTACTTGCTAGATACTTAATGATACTGACTCTCGCAGCTAGCGATTTTTTCAAACTTAAGCAATGTTCCTTCCACTTAAACTTATTATTAAAGATTAATCCTAGAATACTGAGGGTTTTTACATTTTCGATTTGTACACTATTTATAGTAAGAGTAAGTTCAGAGCAATTAATTTTTCTGCAAATATGAAGTATTTTACATTTTTGTAATGATAATTTTGCTCCTGAAGCAGACGACCATTCTAATATATCTTTGACAACGTGATCGAATTGAGTCTTACATTTTTTTAAATCTTTTATTTTGCTTAATATATAAATGTCGTCTGCATAGAAGCAGCAATCTAAAAGTTTATAATTGTTCACTATAGTTGAAATTTCGTCGAAAGCAATAATAAATAATACCACCGATAATGGAGATCCTTGGGGGATTCCGTTATACAATGAATATGCATTAGAGAAAGAATCGTTAGCTCTCGTAACGAATTTTCTATTTGTTAAAAAAGATCTAACATAGTTGAAGATTTTTGTTCCAACGTCCCATGTTTTCAGCTTATTAAGCACTATATGCAAACCGATCCGGTCGAAGGCTTTTTCAAAGTCAAGCGAAAGCACTGATACGTGATTTTTTGAGGATATCGCTTTAGAGATATAATAATCCAAGTGAAGATGTGCGTCAACACATCCTCTGTTTGCTTTAAATGCCACTTGATTGGGGGATATTAATTTTTTTGTTTCCACGAGCCACATCAGGCGTTTTGCAACGATTTTTTCTAAGACTTTAGAGGAGCAAGATATGAGAGATATTGGGCGATAACCTTCAATTAAATATTTGTCCTTATTATGTTTAGGTATGGGCAGTAGCGTAGCAGTTTTCCAACTTTGTGGAATTACTGCGGTTTGGAGAACGTTATTGTATAGTATGACAAGTCTCTGTTTTACATCAAATGGTAAGTTTTTAAGCATTGGGTAGCAGATCCTATCTCTACCAGGTGTTTTACCCTTAGTTTTGCTCAAGCACGCTTCAAATTCAACAAAGGAAATAGGCTCTTCTATCCGCTGAGCGAAGGTATTGTAACTGGGTGTGTAGGAAGAGCGATTCTGAGTCGATCCATATACTTTGAGGTATATGTAGCTAAATTATTTCTCTATGTTACAAACTAAGTATCAAAACTAATATACCCCTATGGGATAGGGTATAAATATCTCCTCAAATAATATAAATGTGGAAGTAGGGCCAGACCTACAGTCAGGACACTCTTCAATACCTTTCACACTTGGCGATAAAATAATAATGAAAGAACAAAGTCCAAAACTAGTTAATAAGCTAACTGACTGGAGCTACTTCAGAGAGAAGTTGGAAGAAAATACCCAAATTGTAGCTATTCAAACAGAAGAGCAAATAGAGGAAGCAGTGCAACTATTTACACTCAATATAAAGGGTCCGCCAAATAACTTTTTGTTTTTTGAAAATGCTATAAAAAAAACTACTGAATATTTTCTCAAATTTCTTTTTTTATTTGAAAGTACAATCCTTCCGGTTAATAATGGAAAATAATTTCATTCAAACGGCTGCCTCGGCTGGCCATGCAGTAGCCCACACGATCGGTCCAATTTTTAAGCACATTATCGATTGTGTGCAGCTGTATTTCACCAATGGCTTCACGAATATTGTCCTTTAAAGCGTCAATTGTCTCTGGCTTGTCGGCGTAACACTTATCTTTTACGGCACCCCACAAATAATAGTCCAACGGTGTCAAATCGCAGCTCCGAAGTGGCCAAACGACATCAGCTCTGCGGCTGATAATGCGATCTTCAAAACAGGGCGCAAAACATCGAGTGTAGCTTCGGCTGTGTGGCACGTAGCGCCGTCCTGTTGAAACCAAATGTTGCCAATATCCTCTTCTTCAATTTTTGTGAACAAAAATTCGTTCAATATGGCCCGATAACGATCGCCATTGACTGTAACGGCCACTCCTTGCTCATTTTCGAAGAAAAATTGCCCAATTATGCCTCTGGACCAAAATCCGCGCCAAACAGTGACTCGTTTTGGGTGTATCGGCTTTTCAATGTATGCGTGCGTGTTTTCTGTGCCCCAAATGCGACAATTTTGCTTATTTACATACCCGCCAAGATCAAAATGAGCTTCATCTGAAAAGATGATTTTTTTGGCAAAATCGGCATCTTCTCTAAGTCGATCGCAGGCCCACTTAGCGAAGCGAAAACGCATTGGATGGTCAGTTGGCTTCAACTAATGAACCAATTGGTCTTTGTATGGCGTCATACCAAGGTCTTTATGCAAAATTCGTCTCAATGATGTCTCCGAAATTTTCAATTGTTGAGAACGACGGTGAAATGATGTTGATGGCGCTTCACGCACACTTTCTGCCACAGCAGCAATATTCTCGGGTGTACACACTGTTTTTGGCTTTTCACGCTTTGGTTTATCGATTAGGATGCCAGATTCTTTCACTTTTTTCACAAGATAACGAACATACGGAGCTGATGGTGCTTCTCTTCTTCCAAAATACCATGATTTTAAAAGTAATGTCGCAATATTTTCCAGCATTGTTCAAGCGTATACACAACCATATTCGTTCAGCGGAAGGATATAACTAATTATCTGTCAAATCAGACATGAGCTAAGTGTTACCATTCACGAAATAAGCACTAGTTGAAAAAAAAAAAACGTTAGATGGCGGACCCGTTATAACCAATGAACGGCAATAAAGAGATCAACTGGTCCACCTGTAAAATTTTTGGAAAAAAAATTTGAAGTTTGTAAGTCAGAATGGAAAAAAGCTGAAAAAAATAATTTTCGTTCCAAATTGAGGTACCGCTTTCAAATCGATTCTCCCCGCAATTGGTAATTAGCGTCCTCTATGTTGATTACCCATAACTGGTACTAGAAGGAAATACAAAAAGCTTCATTTCTTGTCATCCCGATTGTTCCTCACACTCTAATCTCTACATCCCAGCAGTGGTATCCAAGTGTTCCTAGTTCATAGTAATATAACAAGCTCAGCGCCATTTGACAGGCCAGAAGTATGAGAGCCACTTACTGTAGATGGTAGGTATAGTTTCCATTTGAAACATCAACGATAAGCATACGTCTACATCGGCAAAACTACTCCACCGCGACCGCTCCCGGTACACATCCATGTTGTAGGTATTTAGCAAAAGCCATCCTTACTGCTTTAAAGGGCTGCACTGTAAATTTAAAAAAGATTCAAGGGTGAGCTAGAAGACACAAGGATGCTTGCCATTCCTTTTTGTGTGGTCGTTGTTGTTGCCCGTGTGTATGTTAGTTGTCCTTCCTCCATGTGGAGTGAATGTACATATATCCAGTTAATTCCAGCTATAAGGACAATGACACCTTTAGGTTGGTTGTATACACAAAAAAAGGAAATAAAACATCACAAAAGGGTTGAGGGTTAAGGATACGAGGTCGGTCGGTCGGTGGGTTTTTTTTGTTTGTGCAGTTAGAGCACCGAGTGGGTTTTGTGTTTCAGGAACTTCTCGAACTGTTGATCAAGCGGAGGGGTTTGTTTTATTTTATTTCGGCATTTCGTTGAATTTGCTTTTCAGGTTTCCTTTTGTTTTGAGAAAAAAAATAAAATTGAACCGTAGAGTGTAGGCGGGCAAGGCAGTTGTAACCAGATTATCTATGGATGAATGGACAGAGACAAATGCACTCAAATGGTGAGGAACGAACTGCATAAAAGGAAGTATGAGTGGAGCTCTTAACAACGACCACTCTAGGTAGGTAGGTTTATGCGTGTCTATTTGACATTAGTAATCAGACTTCCTGTCTATAGCCGATGACACTTTGCATGTGTGGTACTCGGAGGAGGTTTATGTGCGTGCATTGTCGGGAAAGTGTTAATGGGTTCCTTTGATGGTTTGAGAGGGCTGCGTTGGGAACGAGGTTAATTCAAAACGGTTTTTGAGTTTCTTTGATCATATCTTTGGAAACCGCTGAGTTTGTTTTCCGTGAACGATTCTCGACTGGAAAATGGCTGATGAATCAAAGTTGAAGATATTTTAAGTTACTTGGATGTATAGTGTCACAACTTGGATGTATAGTGTCGCAAAGAGGGTTGAAAAAGAGGGCGATGTTAGGTTAAAAGGGATTTACGCATTGACAACTCAAGTACAGTGGTTAGAGTAAGCCGAAAGGAAAATCCCCAGGGTGGAGTAATCACATCTCCATTGTAGCAAATCCGATTTGACTGTGATGGGATAAAGGTTGTCATGACTCCAAGGAATTTACTTAGGAATGGAGAGCTCTTGCATCAAAGCCAATGAGCTCTGATGGGAACCAAGTACTACAATGTGTCATTCCTTCCTTCCTTCCTTAAGTGGCGCTACAGTCCGGGATGAACCTGGGCCTCAACCAACATGCCTCTCCAATTAGTCCGGTCCTTAGCTAACTGCCTCCAGTTGGGCACTCCAAGTTGGTTGATGTCGGTTTCTACTTGTGCGCGCCACTTAAGGCGAGGTCTCCCTCTACTGCGTCCGACGTCTGGCTGGGAATCGAAAACTCTGCGAGCCGGAGTATTAGTGTCCATTCGTTCTACATGTCCTAGCCATCTTAAACGTCCAATGCGGAGTTTTTTGACCAGGGGTATGTCGCTGTACAGCTCGTATAGTTCGTGGTTGAATCTTCGTCTCCATAGCCCGTCAACGCATACGGGACCGAAGATTTTCGAAGAATTATTCTCTCGAATCGACCAAGGATTTCTTCATCCGCCTTTGATACGGTCCATGCTTCAGCGCCGTAGAGCAGGACTGGGATGATCAGGGTCTTATATAGGATCTCCTTAGTAGTTCGAGTGATGGCTTTAATACTAAATTGCCTTCCCAGCCCAAAGAAACAGCGGTTGGCAAGAGTAATTCTTCGATTAATTTCTGAAGAGATGTTGTTCTCAGAGTTAATAGCGGAGCCGAGGTAGACAAAGTCCCGTACTACCCCAAAGTTATATCTGTCGATGGTGACGTTCTGTCGAATTCGTCGATGTTGTATGTCCTTTCGTGTTGACGGCATATACTTGGTATTGTCCTCAGCTAAACCCATTTCTGGAGCTTCCTTCTCTTTCTAGGCAACGTGACAGCACATCACAGTCCAACTAATTATGTCAATATCGTCGTCGTATGCTAGTAGCCCCACAGATTTACGGCAGATTGTGCCTCTAGTGTTAGCTTGGGAGTTTTCCACAACCCTCTCAAGAATCATATTGAAGAAGACACATGACAGTGCATCGCCTTGCCTAAATCATTTCTGTGATGTCGTTGCCGACCCTGATGGAGTAGCGAGAATTCTCCATCGTCACCCTGCCCAGACGGACAAGTTGAGTTTCAGCGGTATACCAAAACTTGACATATCCCTGTATAGTTCGTCTATACAAATGCTGTCACGTGCGGCTTTGGAATCGATGAATAGGTGGTGGGTATCGAATTGGACTTCTTGGGTTTTTTTTCTAGGATCTGGCGAAGTGTGAAGATTTGATTTTGATGGGGACTTTCCTGGTCTAAAATCACACTGATAAGGGCTGATCAGGTTGTTGGGTAATGGTTTCTGGCGTTCACATATTACGGCAGATATGATCTTATTGGTGATTCATTCGTACTTTCGCTGCAACAAGTTAGTGGTCCGAGTCGATGTTAGGCCCTCGGAATGTTCGGACATCCAGAATACTGGATGCGTGCCTCTTGTCTATCGCTGGCTATAGTGGCACTTCGTTCCGTAGCGATGTCAATTAGCCTAAGTCCGTTGCCAGACATGTTGTCGTGTAGACTATATCGTCATTTTCCTCCGTCCGGGCGTGAGCGCATATGAGGCTTATGTTGGCAAATTTGGCCTTGCTGCGAATTTTCACAATGCGTTCGCTATTGTATTAGAAAAATAAGAGTTCTTGCCTTAATCTGGCACTTATAACAAATCTGCATTCGAATAGTCGCTGTTTCTGCTAACTATAACACGGTCTGTAGTAGATGTCTCAGTTTTTCATTCTAACTTTGCCCGGCCCGTCCCATCGTATTTCCTGAATGGCAGTAATGTCTGCTTTGAAGCAGTTTAGGGTTTCCGCTAGTTTTTCGCCTGCACCTCTAATGTTTAATGTTATCACATTCCAAGTGCAGATAAGAACGTTATTGTCATTTAGCACAGTTGTCAACAATAAAAGTCCTTTCCGAGGCTTTTGGTTGCTTTGTTAACCCAAAGCACAACCCCTAACCTGGATTACCAGTTCCAATTTATTAGGTACCACTAGGACACGGGACCATCAGTATCCACTACGGGATTGAGCGCTGCCTTTCGGTTCATCTGCCACCATCTCTGTTTAAGGGGTCGGATTACCTTTGAAATTCCTAAATAACCTGTTGGTGTTACACTTTGGTAAAACTTACGAACGTCTTTCCTGAAGGGTCTTCTCTGTCCCTATGTCACTATGTCTTCGATCGCGTGCTTTTCCTGCTCTTTTGTCTTCATTCGGAAAAGGCGGTGTTCTTTGACTATAAATCGCAATGACAGCTCTCTCCTTCACCTGCAAATTTGCTTGTAGGCCTTGTTTTTGGCTGCGAGCATCTGTCGGCACTCTTCATCAAACGAAGGGTTTTTTGCTGGTGGGCGCCGTACACATAGGGCATTCTACCTTACTTTTCCCGTCACTTGTGTGTGCAAAATTATTATTTTTGCCTCAAAAAAGTGGACCTCCAGTTTAACACCTACTCAGAACGGCAGATTTTAGAAGCTTGTCATCTCAGTGTTATAATCTTGGATCTTTGTCAGACTTTCGCAAGAGGTGGGCAGTGGAAAAACTGAGGTATTGCTACTTTCGGGATTTGAACCTGGTACCCCGCGTTTAGTAGTCCAACGCAAGAACAACTAGACCACTTAACCCACATATTAGGGCGATTAGTACATATTAGCCAACAGCCCTCCAAAGTAATAAACCTTGAAGGAAAAATTTGTTACTTTGAGAACGATTTCCTAAAGCTTTCGCAAGTTTTTTTAGTCATTTGCGGACTTTTTTTTAAACTTCTGTTAGAAGAGGTGAACCTGCAACGCTGAAGAATACATTTCTCGAACCAATTTGTCTAAGTACTTCGCCAAGTAGTCAGTCTTTTAATTAAACCAATAACTTGCTCATAATAACGGGTGATTTTTTAAGAGGTTTAGAACTTTTTTTTAAAAAAAAAAACACAAAAAATTCGAAAAAATGAATGAAATATTTATTTGAATCGATAGTTTGAACCTTGCAATTTAATGTTTAAAGATAATTTCATGCAAATGTTGACCGCGGCTGCGTCTCAGGTAGCCCATCCGCTGAGTCCAATTTTGGCATACTCTTTCACACATATCGGCCGGTATCTCACGAATGAATGCATGGATGTTGGCTTCCAGTGCGTCAATCGAAGCGGGCTTGTCCCTATAGACATTAGCCTTGACATACCCCCACAAAAAATAATCTAATGGTGTCAAATCGCCAATTGACCGGCCCGAAACGTGAAATTAACTGTTCACCAAACTCGCCTCGCAATTGCGCCATTGTTTCGCGTGCTGTGTGGCATGTGGCACCGTCTTGTTGAAACCACATATCATGCAAGTCAAGAACTTCCATTTCGGGCAAAAAAAAGTTTGTTATCATCGCTCGGTAGCGTTCACCATTGACAGTAAAGCTGCGATTCGCATCATCTTTGAAGAAATATGGCCCAATAATGCCGCCGGCCCATAAACCGCACCAAACAGTGGCTTTTTCGGGATGCATTGGTAGCTGTTGCAATGCTTCTGGCTGATCTTCACTCCAAATGCGGCAATTTTGCTTATTTACGTACCCATTCAACCAAAAATGAGCCTCATCGCTGAACACAATTTTTCGATAAAAAAGCGGATCCTCGGCCAGCTTTCCAAGAGCCCATTCACCAAAAATTCGGCGTTGTGGTAGGTCGGCTGGCTTTAGTTCTTGCACCAGCTGTATCTTAAAAGGCTTTACGCCCAAATCCTTCCGCAAAATTTTCCACGGTTGGCTGTAACAAAGGCCTTACTGCTGGGAACGGCGCCGAATCGACATTTCGCGGTCTTCTGTCACACTAGCTGATACGGCCGCAATATTTTCTTCACTACGCACAGTACGTAAACATGTTGGTGGTTTAATTTCCAACAAAGTAAATTTGGTGCGAAATTTGGTCACAATCTTCCGAATAGACTGCTCAGAAGGTCGAGAATGCCGATCATAAAATGGAAGCAGCGCGCGATGAACATTTCGAACCGAGCACGAATTTTGATAGTAAAATTCAATAATTTGCAAGCGTTGTTCATTTGTAAGACGATCCATGGTTAAATTGCAAACCAAACTGAAGCTGTTTGACAGTGACACAAGGTACTAAACACACGTCAGCTGTCAAAACCAGTGTTGCCAAAACCAAACCAGCTAAAAAATCACCCGTTAGTTCTGAAGAGAAAATAGCTCCAAAGCTTTTTCGGAGGCCCTGGAGGTAAGTCAACTTTCTCTAGACAATTGTGTACTTTTTATTAACTGCCTAGATTGCGCCATAAAGGCGTAGTAATTTACTGCATCCCATATTAGTACTCTGAGTCACTAATTAAATAGACCTCTCCAAGTGAGTAATTGTCCCAGCCAAACAACGCATCAAGAGAGAAATGAAAGAAACGCACTTGGTCTGCTTTCCAAACGCTTCACTTGATATCGTCTACTCCTATCAACGTTACAACAATCATCACTTCATGACGAAAGACGGCGATAAGACAAGAGATAAATAAACGTCAGGTTCCGCAAACAGGTGAACAAATTTGAACAGGCGTACGACTCAAGAAAAGATCTTATCTCGGTTGTTCTTCATGCCCATAGTCGAAGTGATTCCTGTCAAGAGCTGTGGTAACAAACCAATAGAAGGTTTGTTCAGCACTTCTGTATAAAAACGCACTTCAGACCACTTAAAGGTTACACGGCTAATTCGCAACCTTATAGCTTTTTATAAACACCCTCGATCAACATCAAGTGTCCTCCAAAAAGAAACACACAAACACCGGTCATCCTCTGTGGAAGCATCTTCAGATTTTTCGGGCCACTTGCTTTTGTTGGACCTGTTTTTGAGATAAACTCTCCAAAGACAGGTTCCTTCTTCCAAAACAAAAAGGAATCCGAAAGGCGATTTCGTCTCCATCAAGTGGTCGGAAAAAGAATCGCCGTCTGCCTGCACAAAAAGCCGGAAGCTCTACACTCATACCGATCCGTGATCATATTCATCATTTCCCAACTGAACGCACGTCGTCTCTCCACATTCTCTTGCAACGGCATAGCAAGATCTTATGACCCGCAAAGTACCGAGTGCACCGCGGCGCAGTACATCATCTTGTGTCGAGACGAGACGAGACGAGGCGAGACTACACCACCACCACCACCGCTGCAGTCTTCAAACTCCAGCCATCATTTCGGACCGTCTGAGTGTGCAGCCTGTAATCAAGTCTGACATCGAGCGCAATGTCATGCAGACGACACGTCCCTCACCCTTTCCGCTGGGGCAAAGTGTGCTCGCTTGAAGTGCAGCTGGCAGCGTATAGGAATGGGATGGGCTGCGGGAAGGGATCCGTATTAGCTCCAGCATGGATTACATCCACTCAAGCGCAGCCCGATGTTAATTGTAATTTAACGGAATAGGTTTGGGCGGACAATTATTACTTTTGGTCAGTGGCCGGCAGTGAGATACGAGTCCGGGGCGGTGTACGCCTTTTGATAGGGATACCCTCTGATCTATTGGCTATAATTGGATTTTAATTGAACTTTATTCGGCGGATGAATGTTTGTGATGGGTGAGCGCCTGTATGAGTTCGATTTGTCAACTAATCGGATGGTGGAGTGCTACAGCCTTTTTTTTTCTCTGGACAGCGGAGGTCCGACATGAATTACATGGTTCATGCCTGCCAATGGGCATTTCACGCTCCATCGGCTGAATTAAATGCGGAAACTGAGATTAATTGATGCACAGAGTCGGTGTGTGCGGTGGCCATGGTCTACCCTTCACCTAGCCAATGTGGAGAGCGGAGTTATTGTTGTTGTGGTTGGATATTGAAATGGGCAGTGATTCTGGTGAATAAATAGATACGATTACAATTTTTCAGTCGATTCATTTGGATTCATTGCGGCGACAGTTCCAGTGAGTGGCTCGTATGAATAGGGGGTTAATTGGGGCGCCCGGTTGCACCTTTGCGGACTTGTCACAATATTTTGAGTCTGCAACTACATGACAGGGTTTAAACAGCTTGATTTATCGAACTGCGAGGAGCTCTTTGTTGAGCTGTTTGGCTTTAGTAGGACTTGGATGAATTTATTGTTGTCGTTGGTGGGAGGTTGTAGGTGCCGCCTTCAATTGTGGCACTATTGGAAAAAGCTCTAATGTAGGTATTGTTGAACGGGTTTATGTCACTCATCGTTATACTGCCTATTCATTAATTTATCATACCAGGTATGAGTAATCCACATATAGTGACTCTGAACAAAGGCAAATGATTGATGAAAAGCACTTAATAAATCTTAACTTAAGTGCCTAAGTCTATAAAAATAAAAAAATGATTGCTATACGCTTTACAGAAACAAGTTCTCTCCTTCCTACCCCAACTGGACGTCACATTGATGTCAGAAGCGGGATAAGACAATAAAGAAACTTCAAGGCTAGGTCTAATAACTCGAGAATTCTGTCTTTTTTCTGTCACTTGAAGAACCCAGACACGATTGTTGATCCATTGTAATGCCTGTTCCTTTTTTTTAATAAAACCAAACACGAGTAATCCACATACACAAATGGGATCTGAAGATTTCGCGCCAAGCCTATAATTGAAAAGATGGATTAATGGGAAGAACTTGATAAGTTTTTCGAATCAAATAAATCTAAAATATAGGCCCTTATCCTTAATTTACGTTGATTACTAAAGAGTTGTCTAGTTCCCAGCCAATCTCGCTTCTGTCACCAATGTTATATTCAACATTGTTCTACTCAACATTGGTGTCAAAAGTAGGATAAGAAAACAAAGGAACTCCAAGGCAGCAGTGAAGACAAAATAGTCCATTCTGTGATTTATGCCATTTTTCTGACAGCGGTCAATTGATGGATCCGTCTCTTGAGATAACACGTTCATCGAACTAAGACTTCAATAACTCGATTGTTGCATCCGCTGTATGGCTTGTGGCACCGTCTTATTCGAACCACATATCACTGATGTCCAATTCATGCAATTGCTCAAAGAAATGATGTTCCAACATGTCTCTGTAGCCAATACCAGTTACCGTCACGTGACGCAATTTTCATCGACGAAAAAAAAAAACGGCTTTATGACCCTACCAGTAGGAAAACCGCCGGTGTTTAAGGATAGTGATGCGATAACATGAGAACACAAGCGTTCTCCATCTAGCCTCTTACTATCAACTCCTACTCTCACCTCTACGCTGGTGACTGGTGGGTGCCTAGTACCTCGACTGGAGATGGGGTAAAAAACCCCTGTGGAAGGTCGTTGGTGGCAGTAAACGAGAGAGGGCACTCACTCTCAGGCGGCAGCGGAGGAATTCCCTTGATTACTGCCGTTCAGGAAATACGATGGGCCAAAAAGAGGATGAAAAACTATGACATCTACTATGGATCGTGTTATAGTGAGCAGAAACAGCGACTATTTGGATTCGGATTTGTTATAAGTGCCAGACTTAGGCATGAAGTCTTATGTTTCCAAGAACGCATTGTTATAACAATCCGCATCAAGGCCAAATTCGCCAAGATAAGCCTTATATGCGCTCATGCTCCGACGGAGGAAAAAGATGATACAACTAAGGACTGCTTCTACGAGCTCCTCGACAAAACCTATGAGCGACTACCAAAGTACGATGTCAAAATCGTGCTAGGAGATTTTAACGCAAAGGTAGGAAGAGAAGACATCTTTAGCAGTACTGTCGGAAAATATAGCCTACACGACAACACGTCTGGTAACGGACTTAGGCTAATTGACTTCGCTACGGAACGAAATGCCACTATAGCCAGCACACGGTTTCCTCACCTCGATATCCAAAAGGGGACATGGCGGTCTCCAGATCAACGAACAGTCAACCAAATTGATCACATTGCGATAGATAAGAGGCACGCATCCAGTATTTTGGATGTCCGAACATTCCGAGGAGCTAACATCGACTCGGATCACTACCTTGTAGCAGCCTAGGTAAGAATGCAGATATCCACCACGCCACAACAATCTAGAAATACTGTGAAAAAATTGAATGTCGGAAGACTGCAATCGCAAGAGACCGCCAAGACCTTCGCACAACGCGTATCCCTTAACCTCTCGATTAACACCATACCACCAGCATCGAATGTCGAAGAGCAATGGCAACGATGCCAACAAGCCATTAGATCAGCCGCAACTGATGTGCTAGGTTTCTCGCGGCCACCAGCAAGGAACCCCTCGTTTGATGAGGAATGCCGACAGATGCTCGCAGCCAAGAACGAGGCCTACAAGGCTAAGCTGCAAGTGAAGACGAGAGCTGCCATTGAGCTCTATAGGCAAAGAAGAAGGGAAGAACATCGGCTTTTCAGCAAGAAGCAAAAAGAGTAAGAAAAGCGCGCGATCGAGGATATAGAGAGGTGCCACTCCAGGAACGATGTTCGCAAGTTTTACCAAAGTGTAAATGTCAAAGCCAAGGATACAAGGCTCGAACAGAATCCTGTCGAAATGAACAAGGAAATATTGTAGTTGAGACACAGTCGATGCTGAGGATATGGAAGAACCACTTCTGCAGACTGTTAAACGGCGATGACGAACAACATTCCGCTGTCAGGCAGAACGAACCATTTAATATTGGCAACGACAGCGAAAACTGCCAACCACCCGACCTAAGTGAAGTGAGGATAGCAATAACTAAACTCAAGCTTAATAAGGCCGCCGGAAATGACGGCCTTCCCGCTGAGCTTTATAAAGCTGGCGGAGATGACTTGGTAAGTAACATCCACCAACTCATAAGCCAAATCTGGTCGGATGAAAATATGCCCGAAGAATGGAACCTCAGCATCGTTTGCCCGATCCACAAAAAAGGAGACCTTCTGAACTGCGCCAACTACAGAGGCATAAGTCTACTCAACATCGCTTACAAGATCCTATCTGCCGTAGTATGTGAACGCTTGAAACCGTTTACCAACAACCTGATCGGCCCTTATCAGTGTGGTTTTAGCCCAGGAAAGTCCACAATCGATCAAATTTTCACACTTCGGCAGATTCTGGAAAAAACCCAAGAAGTCCAAATCGATACCCACCACCTATTTATCGATTTCAAAGCCGCCTACGACAGCATTTATAGAGACGAACTATACAGAGCTATGTCTAGTTTTGGTATACCGCCCAAACTCGTCCGTTTGTGTAGGATGACGATGGAGAATGCTCGCTGCACCATCAGGGTCGGAAACGACCTCACCGACACATTCGATACCAAATAAGGATTTAGGCAAGGCGATGCGCTGTCATGTGACTTCTTTAATCTGATTCTTGAGAGGATTGTGCAAAACTCCGGAGCCAACACCAGAGGCACAATTTTCCAAAAATCGGTGCAACTACTAGCATACGCCGACGATATTGACATCATTGGTAGGACTCATCGTGATGTCATAGCACGGTTTGCTAGTATAGAGAAGGAAGCGACAAAAATGGGTTTAGCAGTAAATGAGGGTAAGACAAAGAATATGCTGTCAACACGAAAGGACACACAACATGGACGAATTGGACAGAACGTCACCATTGTCAGATATAACTTTGAGGTAGTACGGACTTTGTCTACCTCGTCTCCGCTGTTAACTCTGACAACAACATCTCGTCAGAAATCACGAAGAATTACTCTTGCCAGTCGCTGTTTCTTCGGGCTCAGAAGCCAATTTAGTAGTAAAGCCCTCACTCGAACTACTAAGGAGATCCTAAATAAGACCCTGATCATCCCAGTCCTGCTCTACGGCGCTGAAGCATGGACCGTATCAAAAGCGGATGAAGAAATCCTTGGTCGATTCGAGAGGAAAATTCTTCGAAAAATCTTCGGTCCCGTTTGCGTTGACGGGCTATGGAGACGAAGATTCAACCACGAACTATGCGAGCTGTACAGCGACATACCCCTGGTCAAAAAACTCCGAATTGGACGTTTAAGATGGCTAGGACATGTAGAACGAATTGACACCAATACTCCGGCTCGCAGAGTCTTCGATTCCCAGCCAGACGTCGGACGCAGTAGAGGAAGACCTCGCCTTAAGTAGCGCGCACAAGTAAAAACCGACCTCAACCAACTTGGAGTGCGCAACTGGAGGCAGTTAGCTAAGGACCGGGCTAATTGGAGAGGCATGTTGGTTGAGGCCCAGGTTCATCCCAGACTGTAGCGCCACTTAAACGAAAACAAACGTATGTCACCAACATGTGGTTTCAACAAGAAGTATTTTTCGGAGGTAAAAAATGTAAACGACCTATCTGATCGCAATTGAGTTGCCACCTTTCAACCCAAACTTTAACTCTTCACAGATATAATCGTAATGGCCTTCTAGAAATGGAGAATTTTCAATCTTTTTATGCTTATTTGCATATAAACGCTCAATTTATTTAATTGTCTCCCCTCGAGTCACTCTTACTTCCGCGCATTAATCCAACGGTAATAAATTTGTAAGACAATAAAAAAAAGGAAAACAAAAAAAGTCCCACTAAGATCCTGTTTCTGTTACTCTCGATCTTCGCTTTAACTCCGCCATACAGGGTCATATGCCTACAAACGGCGAAGTACTGTCAGTGGGCATAAAAAAAAGCAAAAGGTGACTATAAAACGTGACCAAAGGATTATAACTACGCTACAACTATATACACACACACACACACCAGCCCTGCCATCCATTATAATGCACTTCGACGATGTTGTTCCTTTTTTTTTATGCCATCTTCCAGTTGTATTACGTTTCCTTTTTCTTTACCTTATTCTGGTGGTTGTTTACTTTTATTATGCTGCTGCTGCGGCTGGTGATGGCTTCAGCTCCGGAACACTCTTGACGATGACTCACCATGATTTCCTTGGCAATGAACGATAATGATGAGTTTTGGTTCAAAGGTGGCTGGCTCTGACTGCTTGGGTCGGATAATAAGGGGATATTAGGTATAAACCCGTTTTTTGTGTGTCATCTGTCAGTTTTCCAGTTTTGAGCTTAAGAGGATTTGCTCCCCCGCCACCGTGGAGGATGACATTTTCATTTCAAGATGTCATGTGTGTGTGTTGTGTTTTTTTGAAAGAAGTCGCAAGAGTGCGACAAATTGGTTGATGGACGAAATTAAGATGTTAGGAGGGCTAACAACCTTTTACTAAGCGTGTTTTTTGTGCCGTCATCTACGGCGCATCGGGGTGGAGAGGTTTGAATGGGATCAACATATGCAGATGATCCAATTTTGGGATTAAGATGTTCTCTGAAGTTTTCTTTTGTGTTGGCCTTCTTTGAAAATTGTCTTCGGTAGCGGTTTGGGTTGACAGTTTTAGCTGAGGTTTGAGTGAATAAATTAACTTTTATGGCGAAACATGAAGTGCAACAGGTATGTCGTCTATAGGGTAGCATCCCAGTTTTCAGAATTCCCAAATGAACAGGCGGGAGGAAATGTATTCGTTCTAGTGAGAGACAATGTCATCAACCTAATGGAAGAAGCTGTCATATTTGCAAATGTGGCATGTCATCGTGTCTTTTGACATGTTGACAGTCTGTGGCGGCCATGTTGTTTTGGCGGCGGCGCTATTCAATCACTAATGCCAAATCACCATGACAAGTTTGAACAGCGCGTCCAAATGAACTTAGTGGACCTTCAAAGTCGACTCTCCAACGTTTGATGGCCAAATTCTAGATGGCTGCGTAGCAATCAGCCAGCACTCGAACGCCAGATCCGCCGAGAACATTGCCTTTGTCCGTGCAAGGGAATACGAGGCAATTAAATCTTTTACAAACTTAAGGCCTGCTCAGAATGCATATCTGTAGCTGGTATCTTGCATCGCTGTCAAAAGACAGATACATTTCTTGCATGAAGTTGCCCTCTATTCAACTTCAAGCTACAGATTCACAAAGATACACATTGTGTAAGCGCTTGCGGGTTGCCTTGTTTTTAACTTTTCACTCAGCTACAGATACCAGCTACAGATACGCATTCTGATCGGCCCTTTACTTAAAGGGCTCCTGCTGTGACAAGGCGGCATTCCATGCTCGTCGATCTTCTAAGCGCTCTGGCATTCGCGATCGCTGGATCCTTAAACCGGAGGTACGGTCTTCTGACGCATCGAACCTGAAGGCTGGGATTCGAGGATTCTTTTGGCTGAAGCATTGTTGTTCATTCGCTTGATGTAGTCGAGCCAATGTAGTCTACGTATTTTTACCTTTTGTACTACATCCACATCCTGGTACAGCTTATAAAGTTGGCGTGTATTTTCTCCTTTATTCCCTTTCCTCGCATACATGACCAAAAATTAAACAACGAATTTTTCTATCGAATATTTGCTGAGCTTTCTGGACAACTCGGAGCCGTAAAGTAGGACCGACAGGATTTGGCTCAGATAGAGCAAATATTTGGACTTTTAGATTAAAAGTTTTGATCCCATTTGTCTTCTTCGTAGTATCTCCACCAAGTCGCCATTCGTGGGGTTGATGTTCACTCTGAGGTAAATGAACTCCTTAACTACCTCAAAATGTTTAATTGTTTCTGTCGACAGTGACATTTGGTCCAAGAGCATGCGTCGAAAGTACATTGTTTGTTGAAAGCATATACCTGGTCTTGCCCTCGTTAACTAAGTACAAGACCACCGAGTTTTGCCTCGTCCTCAATCGCCGTAAATGCTTTAACAACGGTGTGGGGAACGATTTTTGCTTTACTTTACTTTACCTTTTCCTTACTACTGACAGTTTACCAAGTCCTGGTATAGCCTGGCCCATTGAGTTTCTTTGGGAGTATCTTTTTAGCGAATTGAGTGAGAAGTGCACGGCTTGAGTGGCAACAACCTTGAGTGGGAAATTCTCTTGATCAAGGTGGGAGCGAGCAATGATGTAGATTCCGTCTGCTAACCCTAGCTGGACGGATTTGTTGAAGAAATCGCATGATAGCGCATCTACTTGCCGTAATCCAGTACATAGGACTTGAAATTCGTTGGTCATTTCCAGGATTTGACTTTGTGTGAAAATTTGGTCTATGGTCGATCTGAAGACGTTTACACAGTACGTTGGATAGGATAGGTAGTTAGTGCAAAACATGGGATCGCCTTTTTTGTAGATTGGACATCGGGCATGCTCTCAAACCTCCAAATTTTGTTGATGGTTTGGTGCATGCACACTTCTATAGAACAGCTGCCTTGTTGTTCTTCATTTGTTTGATGGCTGCTCTACTTCCCCAATAGTAAGAGGGAACGTTACCTCTTCGTTGACTGGAGGTGGACTGGTATCTTTCCCTATCACTCTCTCGACATTATGTCCATTAAGCAGCTGCTGGAAATGCTGCCTGAATACATATACGATTCCCTGCGCGTCAGTGACTGGGTCGCCAATGTTGTTTCGTACATCCTGCGTTCCTAGCTTGAAGACAGCTGTAGCATTGGCGGATGTTCTTCTTGTCACGAGACTTCGATTTTTCTGAGCCGGGAGGCTGCGGGGTACATTTGTCTTACGCAGGATTTGCATCTTTTCTCTTCTAGTGGGTCGGTAGTCTTCTCTTGCGGCGTGTGTTTTGCATTGCAGCGCCGTTCTGTCATCTCTTTTTGGAACATGTAGATGACATCTTTCCGGGGGTCACTGATGGTTTCGGCTACTTCTCTGATGATATTGTGATACTATTTATTTTGAGAACGAGTTCCTTCCAGTAGGTCGTAAAATTTCTTCTTGATAGGGTCTGTAGTCTCACATGTAGGGACCTGTGCAAATATAAGGCTGATGTTGCAAAACCTTGCTCTGATGCGGATCACAGCCAGTCTATGACTAACTAGCTTAAAGTCGATTATTCTTGACCTAGGTCGACACCCCACAACGAATCCACTCCTAATAAGTTCAGTCTTTGGTGGCAGCTGTAATAAATGTCGCGTGTTTTTCGCCTATGTATTCCTGATCCTCTCCACCGTATATCCTGAATCGCGGTAATGTCTATTCCGTGCGCGAGGAAAGATTCAAGTTTTTGAGTAGCACCCGGGGTGTACAGCGTGTGTACGTTCCTCGTTAATCGTTGTCCGTAGACGTTACGTGTCTGGCTGATATTTGATGGGATCTGTGTTATCCGAGGCTTTTGGCTCTCTCATAACGAGCTATATTTTACGTGTGAAGTTACCCTGACGGCACAACGCTTAACCTGGAGGGCCAATTCTTTCGATACCTCTAGGACACGGGGCTATCGGTATTCAATACGGCATTGAGCGCTGCCGTTGGCCTTTCGGCTCATCCGCCACCATCTCTGTTCAAGGGAACCGGTGTATGATCCCGTGCAGGTCTTATTTTCTTCAAAAAAAAAAAAAACCTACACTAACATTAATTATGAGAAGTAACCCTCTTCGACTTGTCTAACCCCATCCTCTATATAACGGGTGATTTTTTAAGAGGTTTAGAACTTTTTTTTAAAAAAAAAAACACAAAAAATTCGAAAAAATGAATGAAATATTTATTTGAATCGATAGTTTGAACCTTGCAATTTAATGTTTAAAGATAATTTCATGCAAATGTTGACCGCGGCTGCGTCTCAGGTAGCCCATCCTCTGAGTCCAATTTTGGCATACTCTTTCACACATATCGGCCGGTATCTCACGAATGAATGGATGGATGTTGGCTTCCAGTGCGTCAATCGAAGCGGGCTTGTCCCTATAGACATTAGCCTTGACATACCCCCACAAAAAATAATCTAATGGTGTCAAATCGCACGATCTAGGCGGCCAATTGACCGGCCCGAAACGTGAAATTAACTGTTCACCAAACTCGCCTCGCAATTGCGCCCTTGTTTCGCGTGCTGTGTGGCATGTGGCACCGTCTTTTTGAAACCACATATCATGCAAGTCAAGAACTTCCATTTCGGGCAAAAAAAAGTTTGTTATCATCGCTCGGTAGCGTTCACCATTGACAGTAACGCTGCGATTCGCATCATCTTTGAAGAAATATGGCCCAATAATGCCGCCGGCCCATAAACCGCACCAAACAGTGGCTTTTTCGGGATGCATTGGTAGCTGTTGCAATGCTTCTGGCTGATCTTCACTCCAAATGCGGCAATTTTGCTTATTTACGTACCCATTCAACCAAAAATGAGCCTCATCGCTGAACACGATTTTTCGATAAAAAAGCGGATCCTCGGCCAGCTTTCCAAGAGCCCATTCACCAAAAATTCGGCGTTGTGGTAGGTCGGCTGGCTTTAGTTCTTGCACCAGCTGTATCTTAAAAGGCTTTACGCCCAAATCCTTCCGCAAAATTTTCCACGTAGTGCTGTAACAAAGGCCTAACTGCTGGGAACGGCGCCGAATCGACATTTCGCGGTCTTCTGTCACACTAGCTGATACGGCCGCAATATTTTCTTCACTACGCACAGTACGTAAACGTGTTGGTGGTTTAATGTCCAACAAAGTAAATTTGGTGCGAAATTTGGTCACAATCTTCCGAATAGACTGCTCAGAAGGTCGAGAATGCCGATCATAAAATGGAAGCAGCGCGCGATGAACATTTCGAACCGAGCACGAATTTTGATAGTAAAATTCAATAATTTGCAAGCGTTGTTCATTTGTAAGACGATCCATGGTTAAATTGCAAACCAAACTGAAGCTGTTTGGCAGTGACACAAGGTACTAAACACACGTCAGCTGTCAAAACCAGTGTTGCCAAAACCAAACCAGCTAAAAAATCACCCGTTACATTAATCGACCCAAAAGCCGTAAAATATTTCCCACCAGTATGTCAACTTTGCCTAAACAAACATTTCCCACACTTTTACTATCCGCGTTTCCTATATTCATCACCGCCCAACTATGCATTCATATAAAGTGCCCCGCCGACGACCATTTAGAGGCGTTTTCTTAGCAAATAAATTTCTATCAAAACATCAAACAAATTAGGAAGCATCCATTCAAAGCAAACGCTGCGCAAAATACCATCAACAACTCAGCGGACTCAACCAATTAATTGCATAAATTGCTGCCACTGCCAAACTGAGCTTATGACATAACCTCACATAGTGGGAACAGCATCGTTCCCGCACAAAAACCCCTCCAAACGGGCAGACCCTCACAAGCAGCAGTCTACAAATATGGCAATGCAAACAAAAATAACAAATTCAACGCAAAATTAAAATACAATTAAAGAGCAACGAAGCAACTGATGTATCTATAAGATACAACACGTCATAAGGTGAAAACATGATCCGCTCGGTAGTTTCTTTCACATTATGTGCGCTAGTGCTATTCATCTACAAGTTTTCTATTTCAATTTTGTGTCTTTGTTTCCTTTGTCTGGAGACTGTAGAGTCCCATATTCCATTTTGCTAATTTTATAACGTTTACCTTGCGTGAAGTTTTGTATCTATACTCGACTCGTATACATTCATCACACCAACTGTGCCGCAATGTGAATGATCAATCAATCGATCAAGGCACGCCACATCCACCGGAGTCTTACAACGTTTACAGCGCTGAATACGTAATAATGAACGGCCAAAGAAATATTATTGTAACCACACACACACACAGAAACTCATTCTGATTGAATTCAATTGAAGAAAATTAAAAAAAAAAAAATTGAACACAAAAAAATTGGAATTCATGCACGTGTTACATGTTGAACAGACCCGCGCCAATGTAAAATCAATTTGTCCAGATTCATCAGATTCCACATTTGGACGATGAGATGATTCACCAGCACAAATGGCGAATCAACTCGCTGACTGTGTAGTTGGTAAAGAAAATGAGTTGGTAATTCAGAGAAAAAGACGAGAAAAACGTGGAAAATGAAAATGCAGTTGGAAATGGCAAATTGCCGTCATAATTGGGTGAGGACACGTTCGCTGGTGCGTGCAGCTTGCCGCATTCAGCGCGCAATATGTGTGCGCTGCAGCAAGTGTTAAATGTGGTAAAAGGACCCCTTCTTCGGTGATAGGTTAAAAGTCGTTAAAATTATATCTCACTTCACACATCAATCATCTGCGAGTATAGGGTGAATCTTCATGCACACATGCACTGGCGGGTTGTTAGCAAGGGAGCATATCCAATTTTGACAGCTAATGGATTTTCAATTAACTTTTTGAAAAAACGTGTCCGTGAGCAATGCAACTACGAGCGGATCAAACATCTGCTGTGTTGGGCAATCATGAAATGCAATTTCATGTATCTACTGTAAGAATTGTAAGAAATAATTGTACTGACATTGGATTCTTTCGAAGGCACGAAGACTGCTATTCTCCAAATGTCTCTAGAGACTGCGTGTTGCAGACGCCTTTGCTTTTGGTTTTAAATGGGATTTCCTTAATTCTGTGGATCTACCAATTCACATGGAAAGGCCTCCTAGATGCACTTAGATCAAAGGATCCATTGTGATGTACTTGGATACTGTGAGTCCCTTATGCAATAAATACTCGACTTCACCCTCCCCCGTCTTAATGGCCAACCACTCACACTATCTTCCAGCGCTTGGTATCTGGGTATCATGCTTCACCCCAAAACTTAACTGGAAACACAACATCGAACATAGAGTAAGGAAGGCGTGTGTTGCCTTCTATGCTTGTAGCAAAACCCTTGGAATGAAGTGGGGACTTCAACGAAAGATGACCTTGTGGATGTACACAGGAGTGGTAAGTCCAATTCTCACCCGCATAGAGCAAACGTTACAACCTCACAAAACTAAAAAAAGCTGCAAAGAACAGCCAGTATAGGCACCACGGTCGCACTGAGGTCGGCGCCAGCGGATGCCCTAACTGTGCTATTGCATCTCTTGCCTCTCGACCTACACATTAAAGACACCGCCTTATGCTGGGATGCTGGAATGCAAGGCCGTATAGCCACAGTATTATCCTGGACTCGTTACCAAACGGCGTGGTCACGTTTCCAACAGATTACATAACACCAATACTAAGCTTCAAGAAAGGCTTCCATGTAGGATTTCCTACCAGAGCTCAGTGGAAGAGAAACGAAGTAGTAAGAGATTTCGACACGGTTGTCTACACCGACGGATCTAAGAAGAACTGTGGTGTGGGGAAGGTATAATACCGCCCTCCAGATTTTGCCAGCGTATTCCCAGCTGAACTACTGGCTATCCGAGAGTCTTGCACGCTACTGGGGCGTGACACTACGGAAAAGGAAAATATTTCTATTCTCATAGATAGCCAAGCGGCCATAAAGGCCATCAACTCGGCTACCATATCCTCCAAACTGGTACAGGAGTGCCGGGCCGAACTTGCCCACCTTAGCGACGCTTCAGGGTCACACTTCTCTGGGTTCCAGGGCACAGTGACATTGAAGGAAACGAGCGTGTAGACGAGCTGGGCAGACAAGGCTCAGCTCTTCACGGCTCACATGCGGCAAGGGTCCGTATCCCGCTAAGTGCGGTTAAAGGACAAATACGCTCATACTTCCTGAAAAAGGCCGACTCCAAGTGGAGAGCGTTAACAAATTGGGTCATATCGAGGACGATAAGGCACCTTTACGACAAAAACAAAACAAACGATCTACTAAATAGAACCCGCCTAGATATCGCAAAAATTACGGCGATTGTGACGGGGCAATGGCCAATTGGAGACCATGCGGTCAATCAAGGGATCCCATACAACCCTCAGTGCCGCAGTTGCGGGAACACAAATGAGAGTGAAATGCTCTCCCATTTCATCTGCAAATGTCCGATACTAGCAAGAGCCAGATTGCGCGCGTTAGACCACCCATTTTTCGACAACCTTAGCGACATCTCGTTTTCTAAACCTCACAGGATGGATCTAGAGACCGCCTGTATCACAACCACAACAACAATAGATCAGACGATTCGAGGTAACAAAAAGGCAAATAAGTGCTACTTGGGTTCTTGCCGAACTGCCACTTCTACCTACCTATCCTACCTTATGCAAGAGTCATTAAGCTGTTGTTCTCTAAACCACCTTAACGAAGCTGTCAAATGCAAACACGGACTTTCGGGACTAAGTGTTCTCCTAGTGTCTTACATTTTGTCGGACGGCAAAGCCTAAGACCTCCACCATCATTGGCAGCCATCGTACATAATCGGCCCTATTGAGGTATCCGTCGGAGCGGAAAATTCTCCGATTTCGTACGATTCGGAGGATTTTTGCTTTGAGGTATTCTTCCGAAAAGCTGCGTTCGGAATATTTCTCCGACATTTTGTAACGCATCCCGGCGAATTGCGTTGAAGTGCGTTCAGGTGCATTTTTCGTGCAATTTTTGACAGCTAAGTGCCATTCTTTTTCCGATTTCCTCCGACACAAATTCTTCGCGGAATTTATTTACGAAATGTAGTGAAATGAAGCCGTCGCGTCTGGGTAGTTACACAATGACACAATTTTGGGTCGAAAAAAAGTCGTCCAGAAGCAAAAGAGGGTCTTTTTTTTTAATTTTTGCAGTTTTTTCGATGTTTAATTTATTGAAATGCAAAATCATCTTTATCTACAGACCCATCGTTGTTGAAGAGTCTCTGCCTAAGACACTGCATCCTTCCATCGTCTACGATCCCTGCCTCGCTGCTTCCAGCTGTCTAGACCAAGCGCTCTGGCATCCGCGATGGCTTGGTCTTTGAAACGGAGGTTCGGTCTTCCTTGCCTTCTCGAATTCTCGAACCTGGGGGCTGGGATTCAAAGATCCTCTTAGCTGGAGCATTATTGTCCATTCGCTCGATGTGGCCGAGCCAATGTAGTCGACTTTTTGGACGTTTTGGCTTTTTGGACTACATCCACATCTTGGTACAGCTCATAGAGTTCGCGTTGTATCTTCTCCTCCATTCGCCCTCCTCGTGCACAGGGCCGAAAATCCACCGAAGTATTTTTCTTTCGAAGGAGCCCAGTATCAGCTCTCCCTTCTTGCTTATCGTCCAGCACTCGGCACCATAAAGCAAAACTGGCAGGATAAGGGTTTTGTAGAGCAAACATTTCGTCCTTCGAGCCAGGAGTTTTGAACCCAGTAGTTTCGCCAAACGGAAGTAGCAACGGTTTCCTAGGGTAATTCATCGACGGATCTCCACTAGGGTGTCATTCGTGGAGTTTATGTTAACTCCGCGGTAGGTAAACTCCTTAACTACCTCGAAATCGCTGCTATCAACGGTGACGTTTTGTCCTAGCCGGTAGACAGATGCTTGTTTGTTTGCTGATAGCATGTAATAAGGCTTGTCCTCATTTACTTCAAGGCCAACGGATTTCGCCTGTTCTTCAATCTCCGTGAACGCTTTTATCACGGCATGTTGGGAGCGACCGATGATGTCAATATCGTGCGCATAGCCCAGAAGCTGAACGAACCTGCGTTGAAAATAGTACCTTCCGTGTTAACACCTGCCCTGCGCACTATCTGCTATAGTATGAGATTGAAGAAGTTACATGAAAGCGCGTCTCCTTGCCGAAATCCGGTGCATGATTGGAATAGTTCGGAGGAGCTACTTTTAAACTGCACGTTGCATCGCGTGTTTTCCAGCGTCACGCGACACAGCTGAATCAGTTTTGCTGGGATTCCGAATTCGGCCATGGCCGTATAGAGCTCCTGACGATGTATGCTATCATACGCGGCTTTGAAGTCGATGAATAGATGGTGCGTTTCGACTTGAAATTCGTTGGTCTTTTCCAGGATTTGCCTCAGCGCGAAAATTTGGTCTATAGTCGATCTGCCGGGCCGGCAGCCCGTTTTAGTCGTTCACACAGTACGTTGGAGCAGGGATATGCCTCGATAGTTCTTGCAAGACATAGGATCGCCTTTTTTGTAGATGGGACATATGGAGCTGATAGTCTAGTCATCGGGCATGTTTTCTTCCACCCATACTTGGTTGATGATTCGGTTTCCTACCAAAACATCACCACCGTATTTAAAAAGCTCCACTGGTAGGCCATCGGAACCTGCGGCCTTGTTGTTCTTAAGCTTTTTTATAGCTAGGCCAACTTCTTCTATACTAGATGGTGGAACTAGTTCTTCACTGACTGGACGTGGGTCCTCTTCTTGCCCAATCACTCTCTCTTCATGATGCCCATTTAGCAGCTGTTGCAAATGCTGCTTAAACACATCTACTATTCCCTGCGCTTCGGTGACTAGGTTTCCTTCGCTGTCTCGAAGAACCTGCGTTCCGGTTTTGTAGCCAGCAGCCAGTTGCCTGGCTTTTTTATAAAACCTCCGGATGTTGTTATGATCGCGCGACTCTTCGATCGCCTTGAGCTGGCAGGCGCTCATCCCTTCTCCTGGCTCGATACTCTTCTCTCGCTGCCCTTGTTTTGCGCTGCAGCGCTATCTTGTGTGCATCTTCTGTCACCTTTTTCTTGTTCACGCATTCATCATCATACCACGGGCTCTTTTTCGGTGGTGGCTGATACCCTATAGTGGTTTCGGCTACCTCTACCTCCTTGATGATGTCGCGATACTTGCACCACTGATTGTTGGCGTCTGTGGTAGGTGAATGCACAGAGAAGAGTTTCATGTCAAGTGGATGGACACATATCCAATTCCTACGATAGATAGGATACACTGATTCGGGTCTTTCTCTACAGCAGCAATGACTTCTTTTGTACGCACTGTAAGACGTCTCTGTGGATGCGTATTACCATTTAGAGTAAACGTGGTGCGAAAACGTTCCATACTTAATCGAATTATTTGCTCTGATGGACGATTATGTTGACCTTAAAAAGGACGTAGTGTGCGATACGTATTTCGAACAGAACCATGATTTTCAAAATAAATTTGCACAATTTTTAAGCGTTGTTCAGACGTCAGTCTATTCATGTTGAAATGACAAACCAACCTAAAAATAAATCACGCTGACAAAACGGCCGCAAGTTCAAATAGGGTTGCAACCTAAAAATCGATGACACACAAACGAACGGACGGACAGACAGACAACATGACTAGAATAAAGCAGCTAGCGATGGGAATCGACTCTGCGAGCCGGAGTATTGGTGTCCATTCGTTCTACATGTCCTAACCATCTTAAACGTCCAATGCGGAGTTTTTTAACTAGGGGTATGTGCTGTACAGCTCGTATAGTTCGTGGTTGAATCTTCGTCTCCATATCCCTTCAACGCAGACGGGGCCGAAGAAATTTTCTCTCGAATCGACCGAGGATTTCTTCATCCGCTTTTGATACGGTACATGCTTCAGCACCGTAGAGCAGGACTGGGATGAACAGGGTCTTATATAGGATCTCCTTACTAGTTCGAGTGAGGGCTTTACTACTAAATTGCCTTCTTAGCCAAAATAAACAGCGGTTGGCAAGAGTAATTCTTCGTTTAATTTCTGACGAGATGTTGTTGTCAGAGCTAATAGCGGAGCCGAGGTAGACAAAGTCCCGTACTACCTCAAAGTTATATCTGTCAATGGTGACGTTCTGTCCAATTCGTCGATGTTGTGAGTCCTTTCGTGATGACAGCATATACTTAGTCTTACCCTCATTTACTGCTAAACCCATTTTCGCCGCTTCCTTCTCTATACTAGCAAACGTGGCTATGACATCACGTTGAGTCCTACCAATGATGTCAATGTCGTCAGCGTATGCTAGAAGTTGCACCGATTTTTGGAAAATTGTGCCTCTGGTGTTGGCTCGGTAGTTTTGCACAACCCTCTCAAGAATCAAATTGAAGAATTCACATGACAGCGCATCGCCTTACCTAAATCCTTTTTTGGTATCGAATGTGTCGGTGTGGTCGTTTCCGACCCTGATGGAGCAGCGAGAATTCTCCTTCGTCATCCGACACAATCGGACAAGTTTGGGCGGTATATCAAAACTAGACATGGCTCTGTATAGTTCGTCTCTATAAATGCTGTCTTATGCGGCTTTGAAATCGATAAAAAGGTGGTGGGTATGGAATTGGACTTCTTGGGTTTTTTCCAGGATCTGCCGAAGTGTGAAAATTTGATCGATTGTGGACTTTCCTGGTCTAAAACCACACTGAGCGGGGCCGATCAGGTTGTTGGTAAATGGTTTCAGGCGTTCACATATCTGTCCTACGGCAGATAGGATCTTGTATGCGATGTTGAGCAGACTTATGCCTCTGTAGTTGGCGCAGTTCAGAGGGTCTCCCTTTTGTGTGGATCGGGCAAACGATGCTGAGGTTCCATTCTTAAGGCATGCTTTCAACCGACCAGATTTGGCTGATGAGTTGTTGGATGTTACTTACCAAGTCATCTCCGCCAGCTTTATAAAGCTCAGCGGGAAGGCCGTCATTTCCGGCGGCCTTATTAAGCTTAAGTTTAGATATTGCTATCCTCACTTCACGTAGGTCGGGTGGTTGGCAGTTTTCGCCGTCGTTGCCAATATTAAATGGTTCGTTCTGCCTGACAGCGGAATGTTGTTCGTCATCGCCGTTTAACAGTCTGCAGAAGTGGTTCTTCCATATCCTCAGCTTCGACTGTGTCTCAACTATGATATTTCCTTGTTCATCTCGACAGGATTCTGTTCGAGCCTTGTATCCTTGGCTTTGACACTTTACACTTTGGTAAAACTTGCGAACATCGTTCCTGTAGTGGCACCTCTCTATATCTCGATCGCGCGCTTTTCTTGCTCTTTTTTCTTCTTTCTGAAAAGCCGATGTTCTTCCTTTCTTCTTTGCCTATAGAGCTCAATGGCAGCTCTCGTCTTCACTTGCGGACATTGATAATCTGAAAGTCACTAATGTGATGTCAATAGTGTTGACTGAATGATTTTCTTATGGAAAGCTTATAGTCGCCTAATTGATTGAATAATGTGCGAACATAAACGTTGTTATTTAAATTTTAAATTAATACAATTAAATCGTTAAACGCGTGATAAAATGTTAACCATTTTAGAAAAAAAAATAAATTTTTAGAAATACGAGTCAATAAAATAAATTATTGTCGTACATTAAACAGAAAAAAAATATTTTTTTCTTAAAAACCAAAAGGTGATTTGGTAATCTAAAACTAATTTCCAATTCCTATCTGTATAGCTCAATAAAAATGTCCCACATTTACGACCACACAACCCAATGTCAATCACCTCACAATTGCATTAAAATAAACCTAATTTTTCTCCAGAAATCGATTCGCAATCCAAATTGTTTTTGTTTTGCGAATTTTTAAAGGAAAAACAATTTTCCCTCCAAATGTGTTTATTTTTAGGTGTTCCATTGAACGTTTGCCAACAAATGGGTGCTCATATCGGTTTTTCCACTTTGATTCCAAATATTTTCTGGTGTTTGCGTAGGAATCCGATAGACTCGTAAAATTGCAGTGGCAGCAATGAGCAGACACACCATAAATCTTGGATACGCGCAGTTAACACATTGCCGAACGGACAAACAAACAGAATCCGTGCGATAATGTTTTGCAAACAGCTGCAGTTTATGAAAGATTTCTAAATGCAAATGTAGTTCTTTGTCGATTTAGCTTGGGACAGGTTTGATTCAGATTCTTGGGGAGGTACTTTATGTATTTTATGGGCAGTATTTATCATCTATCAAAACAATTCATGTAGTGTTTTATTTGTTTAGACACATATTTTGTGTTTAGATACATGTTGATGGTGTTAAGATACGTCTTATTGCAACCATTTGTATGTGATTCTTTCTTTGTAAATCAGAACTATACAAGGTAGACATTATTTTTTGAAATAATAAATAAAATATTAAAAGTTTAAATGTTTGCTAAGTTAAGATAACGGGTGATTTTTTAGCTGGTTTGGTTTTGGCAACACTGGTTTTGACAGCTGACGTGTGTTTAGTACCTTGTGTCACTGTCAAACAGCTTCAGTTTGGTTTGCAATTTAACCATGGATCGTCTTACAAATGAACAACGCTTGCAAATTATTGAATTTTACTATCAAAATTCGTGCTCGGTTCGAAATGTTCATCGCGCGCTGCTTCCATTTTATGATCGGCATTCTCGACCTTCTGAGCAGTCTATTCGGAAGATTGTGACCAAATTTCGCACCAAATTTACTTTGTTGGACATTAAACCACCAACACGTTTACGTACTGTGCGTAGTGAAGAAAATATTGCGCCCGTATCAGCTAGTGTGACAGAAGACCGCGAAATGTCGATTCGGCGCAGTTCCCAGCAGTTAGGCCTTTGTTACAGCACTACGTGGAAAATTTTGCGGAAGGATTTGGGCGTAAAGCCTTTTAAGATACAGCTGGTGCAAGAACTAAAGTCAGCCGACCTACCACAACGCCGAATTTTTGGTGAATGGGCTCTTGGAAAGCTGGCCGAGGATCCGCTTTTTTATCGAAAAATTGTGTTCAGCGATGAGGCTCATTTTTGGTTGAATGGGTACGTAAATAAGCAAAATTGCCGCATTTGGAGTGAAGATCAGCCAGAAGCATTGCAACAGCTACCAATGCATCCCGAAAAAGCCACTGTTTGGTGCGGTTTATGGGCCGGCGGCATTATTGGGCCATATTTCTTCAAAGATGATGCGAATCGCAGCGTTACTGTCAATGGTGAACGCTACCGAGCGATGATAACAAATTTATTTTTGCCCGAAATGGAAGTTCTTGACTTGCATGATATGTGGTTTCAACAAGACGGTGCCACATGCCACACAGCACGCGAAACAATGGCGCAATTGCGAGGCGAGTTTGGTGAACAGTTAATTTCACGTTTCGGGCCGGTCAATTGGCCGCCTAGATCGTGCGATTTGACACCATTAGATTATTTTTTGTGGGGGTATGTCAAGGCTAATGTCTATAGGGACAAGCCCGCTTCGATTGACGCACTGGAAGCCAACATCCATGCATTCATTCGTGAGACACCGGCCGATATGTGTGAAAGAGTATGCCAAAATTGGACTCAGCGGATGGGCTACCTGAGACGCAGCCGCGGTCAACATTTGCATGAAATTATCTTTAAACATTAAATTGCAAGGTTCAAACTATCGATTCAAATAAATATTTCATTCATTTTTTCGTTTTTTTTGTGTTTTTTTTTTTTAAAAAGTTCTAAACCTCTTAAAAAATCACCCGTTACATGTTGTAAGTAGCTGTCTGAAACAGTAGTACGTAACGGGTCCGCCATCTAACGTTTTTTTTGTTCAAATAGTGCTTATTTCGTGAATGGTAACACTTAGCTCATGTCTGATTTGACAGATAATTAGTTTTATCCTTCCGCTGAACGAATATGGTTGTGTACACGCTTGAACAACGCTGGGAAATATTGCGACATTACTTTGAAAATCATGGTAATGTTGCAGAATGTGTGCGAAAATTGCGTACGGATTTTGGAAGAAGAGAAGCACCGTCAGCTCCGTATGTTCGTTATCTTGTGAAAAAAGTGAAAGGAACTGTCATCCTCATCGATAAACCAAAACGTAAAAAGCCAAAAACAGTGCGTACACCCGAGAATATTGCTGCTGTGGCAGAAAGTGTGCGTGAAGCACCATCAACATCAATTCACCGTCGTTCTCAACAATTGAACATTTCGGAGACCTCATTGAGACGAATTTTGCATAAAGACCTAGGTATGACGCCATACAAAGTCCAATTGGTTCAGGAGTTGAAGCCAACTGACCATCCAATGCGTTTTCGCTTCGCTAAGTGGGCCTGCCGAGAAGATGCCGATTTTGCCAAAAAAATCATCTTTTCAGATGAAGCTCATCTTAATCTTGGGGGGTATGTAAACAAGCAAAATCGTCGTATTTGGGGCACAGAAAACCCGCACGCATACATTGAAAAGCCGATACACCCAAAACGAGTCACTGTTTGGTGCGGATTTTGGTACAGAGGCATAATTGGGCCATTGTAGAAAATCTCCCCATTTTCAAGTTAGAAATCGTGTTCCCCTTACGGATGTTTCGGTGAATGAAAACGGACAGAATTCAAATGATAAGATACATGTTGATAAATCAGAAGGGAACATTTAACTTAAAATTTTACAGAAAGTGTTCCATGAGGCAGACATAAATCCCGGGGATCCCATGTAATCTATCATGACGAAAGTAAAAGACCATAGATCTCCTCAACTTACGTGTGCAGTCATTCTAAAGAACATCATAACGACACTCTTCTTGCAACGATCACCGACATATTTTTCAGTTGTAATTGAAACTTTCACAGCTAAATACTTATCGCCTTCGCCTTTTTGTTTTGTCTCCTTCTGCGCATTGTACTTCATCGACGCTAGTGGCAAAAACCAAACATTCGCAAAGCTATATCTGTAGTAGCTGTATCAAGCTATCTATTCAACTACCAATTTGGCTCGCTTAACAGAAGAAGCCCTTAAACTGGTTGTCAATACAGCTGAGCCACTCACCGATGGAAGACGGTACCGATTTGGAACGAAGGGGTACTGCTCTGTTGTTACGCTAGACATCAACATGGCCTTTAACTTTGCAAACTGGTCCTGCATCTTCAGATCCGTACACAAAATGATAGCGTTTAACTATTTTCTCAAGCTTCTCTCTAGCTACTTCAAGAACAGAAGGCTAACAACTATAGCAAAAAAGGGATAGAGTACTACAACGTGCCAGCAGGCGTTCCACAAGTATCTTTTCTATGGAATATTCATCCCTATCGAGGTATCCGTCAGAGCGGACAATTTTCCGCAACCTCGTCGGAGGTTAAAATTCCATTCGAGGTATGTGTCATCGGAAAAAAAAATCTTCCCAAATGCGACGGGTTCACTTCACTACAATTCGTAAATAAATTCCGCGAAGAATTTGTGTCGGAGGAAATCGGAGAAAGAATGGCACTTAGCTGTCAAAAATCGCATGAAAAATGCACCTCAACGCAATTCGCCGGGGTGCGTTACAAAATGTCGGAGAAATATTCCGAACAGCTTTTCGGAGGAATACCTCGAAACAAAAATCCTCCGAATCGTACAAAATCGAAGAATTTTCCGCTCCGACGGATACCTCGATAGGGCCGAATAGATTTTCGCTTCGATTCGTTCAGTTTTCGTTCACTTTTGCTCACTTACGAAAAAGCGAATTCATTCCCTCTTTCTCTTTCTTTTTTTCTTTCATACAAAAATTTGACATTTCACTTCAACAGCTGTGTATAGTGCGTACCAAATCAGTTGGCCAACGGTCGATTGCGCAGAGAGAGGATTTAAGGGAAATTTAAGATATTTTACAATAAATTTTAAGAGACCTGCGCAGTAGATTGGCCAACTGATTTGGTACGCACTATACATTTAAATTTGTAAGTTCATAACGAAATTTTGTTTTTATTGTTTGCAATCGCTTCCATTCACAAAAGTCTACTATGGGCAACTTGAGTAATTGTCTGTACTGATGAAAACTTAACGTAGAATTTTGACATTTGCTTCCGATTGCTTCCGCCTTCACTGTCTAAACGCTATTATGCTTTCCCTTTTCTTCCTCCCTTAAAGATTTTCGCGACCAATATTTGACGTTAACAGTGAAAGTACAATCAGATTTATCGGAACAACAAATTTGAAATATTTTTTGCACCTATTCAGGTGAGCCAAAAAATAGCGTCTTTTATGAATGAAATTGATATTCCACACCTGTGAGAATAACGGTAAGCTTTGAGACTAAATTCGTTTCCCACAACTAAGTGTATGTTGATGGTCTTTCAATATTAATACACTTCGCGTCAACTGAATAAGCACACACATTTTGTAGGGTATGTTGTCCATTTTTTCCTAACTTTGACCTTTAATGTATCATTTTATGATGCTTACAGCTTGCTTATGATGTTGAGAAAAAAACACAGAAAGAAAAATTTAAAAAGTACCGCTATTTTTTTTCTCGCTCTCTTGTAAAGCGTTCCATATGGAAAAATGCAGTTTTTTTTGCGTCAACTGAATAGACACAACTATTAACATATGAAATAAAATCTAACGGAATGAAATGAAACAAGTTTTTCTTTAAATACTTTTTTATTGGTTATTTCTAGTAGTGGGTACTGCCACCTTTATTCGTAATCACTTCATAAATTCGGTCTGGCATGGAATCGTAGAGGTTCTTTAAGTAGTCCAGCGAAATTTCCCTCCACGCTAATTTAATGGCTGCAATAAGCGATTCTCTGTCTTCAAACTGACGGCCAGACTCATAAACTTTTCGAACCAACCATCCCCATACATTTTCTATAAGGTTCAGGTCGGGTGAGTACGTCGGCCATTGAAGCAATTCAACATTTTGGCCCTGTATCCAACTTTTGACAATGCGCGCCGTGTGGATGGGGGCGTTGTCCTGTTGGAAAGTCCAGTTAATGGGTCCAAAAATATCCGCAAGTTTAGGAAAATTTCTTTCCAAAATTCCTTTATAGGTTATTGCAGTCATTTTTGACGTTTGAAACTCAAGGTCTACAGTCCCATAGTAGCTAACTGCTCCCTATACCATAACTCCACCTTCTCGACTATGATGCCGCGCTAAAAATCGTTCTTCCTTCATCACATCATGATAATAATAATTAAAGCCATCAGGGCCATCAAAATTGAACTTCTTCTCATCGGAAAAAAACACGTTGCGCCACTCATTTTTCCAACTCATATGGAGTCTAGAAAATTCTAAACGAATACCTTTACGTTGCTCGTTTAGTGGTGGTTTCTTTTGGAGTTTCAATCGTTTTAAATCATCAGCGCTGTTTATTACTCTGCGGACTGTTGAAACACTTGCAGTTACACCAGCTTTTTGCTTAATTTTTGCCGCAGAGTCACTCGAATTGGAAGCACATCTCAAAATTGCACGTCGGTCATTTGCTGTTGTTGCCGTTTTTTTACCTCCTTTCATGTTTTTTTCCGTACGAACTTTTATTTCGGATGTAAGAATAGACAACACTAAAGCTCCGTTCAATTTTGGTGGCTATAGCACGCCCGGTCAGCCCTTGTTCTTTTAACAAATCAATGTTGGCTCTCTCGACACTAATTAAAGCTTTTGATCTACCCATTTTTTTTTTAATTAAAAAAAAGAACTAAAATTCACTTAGGAAACTTCAACTTTTGATTTAGTATGCCAATCACCTCAAAACACTCATAAACAATGAAGATAATGACCCTTAATGACCGTGTTTCTATTCAGTTGACGCAAAAAAAAAAAACTGCATTTTTCCATATGGAACGCTTTACAAGAGAGCGGGAAAAAAATAGCGGTACTTTTTAAATTTTTCTTTCTGTGTTTTTTTTTCTCAACATCATAAGCAAGCAGTAAGCATCATAAAATGATGCATTAAAGGTCAAAGTTAGGAAAAAATGGACAACATACCCTAGAAAATTTGTGTGCTTATTCAGTTGACGCGAAGTGTATAACAAAGTTGTGTCATTGCAATATTTATAAAGAGAGGTTAACAGTAAGGTGAATAAATAGTTGAACCTATTCAGATGAGCAGCAGTGTATATTGAACTGTCATTATTTGACATTTTTCAAATTCTGTCATGAGTGTAAATACCTATTTTACTGCCGTTGTCATTATAACAAAAAAAGTAATGAAACTTAGTGACAACGCTTTGAATTATCCACATATCGTGTATATGATGGAGTCATTATAAAATGACAAACAGCAATTTTTATTGTAAAAAATGTCACTCGTGTAAATGAAGCATTATGCTGGCATTATTCAACCATCAGACGGGATTGGGTTATGCAGCCTCTACTCATCGTTGAATAAGGTTTTTGCGTGTAGAGACATTTTAAGGAGCACATAACTTTCTATGCCCCTTATAATGAGTTTATGAATAAGGGTGTTATATTTTATATTTTTTGATTCCATACCAAATACACCGATGCTTGAATGCCCCAATATAATGAAATACCAAATTTGATATTCAGAAAAATGGTACAATTGAATGTGGGGTACTTCAATGAACCCAATTAGGGACCATTCTGTTTTTGTTGATCCAATTTAAGCCCAAAAATATGTCTGCTTTGTCGAAGATACACTTTAATGATGTTCTCTTTCAAATCAATGATTGACTTAAAGAATTTTAAGAGGAATACACATGAACACATTTTAGTTGTATTTTCGGTGTATCTGCGTTGCAAAATTTCACATTTTAGCTGTATTTTCGGTGTATCTGCGTTGCAAAATTGTTGACGTTTTTCAGTTCGAATTTTGTAGAGATACCTCAAGCGTTTCTCATTTCGGATGACATCCATTTTCATATAGGGTTCTGCTTAATGATTTTGTAATTAATAGAATTTGTCACCATGACGGGTTCATAACTCACTGAATATAACTTTAGAGATATGATTAACTAATACAGAGGTACAGTTCAAACAAAGTGATGTAATTATTTTTATTTTACATGCCATCATGAATGCATAACTACGTTTTTTTTTAAATGTTGACATAATGTTCAACGGAGCAAACAATTTACATGGAAATGCAAGCATTAAACACTTTATCCGCGTTTTGTTAAGTTTTGACACGTTTTTCACTCGACTTTGCCTAACTTGTGAATAATGTTGTCTCAGTTGATGATAATAAGAGATGGTGTTAGAACTATTAATTTATAAGTGGAACGATGATAATTATGTTTGCATTCTGAAACAGAGTTACGTAATTATTCTTAATATAGATCTTGTTGGATAGATAGAGAATTTCATTGCTTTGCAGAAATAGATTTTCAGTTGTGACAGCTTCTTAATTTCTCAACTATAGGTTCAACTTTCCTATCCATAATCGATCTGTCTAGGTCTCATTGGGTAGATAGAGGATTTCATCACTTTGGTGTTATACCTATGCATTTATAGCCTTTATTGGTATTCAATGTTTCATTAGAGCAGCAAAAAAAACGGATAAATTTGGAAAAACATCAACACCTTATGGTTCGTTCCTATAATTGCTATCATTTGTAGCTTTGTGTATCGTTATCGACTTCATTTGTAAACTTCCCACAATTATAGAGGCCAATCAGTTTGATTGTACAGGGTGCGCCATCTTTTGTGTCGGTATGCAAATATTGAAAAACTTTATCAACCGATTAACTTAAGTAGACATGTTTTTGAAACGTCAATTCTGTACAATTTTTACCACAAATTGCTTCACAACAAAACAATGTGCCGAAATATTGACGTTGTACATTGAAAATTGTCGTTGAGTTGCGTTAACTCAGCGTGCTTATCATGGCCCACAAGCACACAGTCTGACAACACTATTCTCCGCTTGGTGTCAAATTTTGTTGTTCACGGATCAGTGGGAGATCATCGACATGCCGTTGATCAACTTCCAAGACATTCCAATGAACTTGTTGAATCAGTCAAAGTAATGCTTTGCCGAGAACCCATAATGTGTCGTATCGTCACCGCATTCACCATTTTGGCATCAATGGAACCACCTTGCGGAGGATTTTGAAGGATAATTCGCATTCGTCTCCATATATCATCTCCGTGGTCATCGTTTCCTACCGTGCTTAGGGTTTCGTACCCTATAAGGCTTGTTGTCGCCTCTTCTACGTACGATACTCTGTTGGGAGAGACCTTTGTGTCTATCTCTCGGACCCTTGTTTCGCTGTCCGTGTTTTTGCCGTTCTCGCGCCCGTTCCGCAGCTAGCTGGCTGATGGTTGCGTTGCTCGTACTAGGGGCGTTTGACTTCTTTTCTACTGGTTGCGACGTGCTAGCGCTTGTTTTTTGTGAGGACTTGCTCGTCACATTTTTTTTTGGGCCTGAATTGCAGACTTGTCGGATCCCTTAAGGATAATCTTGATTTGTCCAAATCTTAATAAGACCATCCCCCTGAGCTCCGCAAGCCTACGCATCGTACTCTCGTTTATCGCAAAGACCATGTAAGCGACGTCTTTCTCGTCCGATCTTTGCAGAACTCTCCACGTTCTCGTATTCAGGTCTTTGTTCGGACCGTCTAGTATCGCCAGTAACCTCTCGTTTGTGACCCTGGTGCTCTGCGGGAAGAAAGCTCGGACAACATGTGGTTTCGGAAAGTCTTCCTCTCCCACAAGCATTATTGAGGTTGTAGGTTCTTCCTTGTTAAGATGGTCTTGACCACATCGGAGGCTGTTCTTGTTATTTTCCTTCTTTCTGAAAAGTCGAAGTTCGTCCGTTCTTCTTTGCTTACAGAGCTACAAATGACAGCTTCTTTAGCTGCTTTTGCCTTCACCTACACCGTTGCATTGAAGGCCTCATTTTTGGCAGTGAGTACCTGTCAACAGTCTCTGTCATACCAGGGGTTTCTTGCTCTGTCATACCAGGGGTTTCTTGCTGGTGGGTCGTTTGTTGGTCCGGAGACTGACATACCACATTATATATGTCGAGGTGAGAGGACCGCGTTTTCTTTAGGAGCTGGGAATATAATACGTCCGATTAAGTTATCAACAAAAAAAATAACGATAAGGTCAAAGCGATTGAGCATGAGATCGACAAGCAAATCCGACAGGGGATTCTAGAGCCTACGAAATACAGTGACTGATTGACGACCAATAGTTCCGGTTATAAGGTCCGATGGTTTCATGCGTACTTGTGGTTACTTTCCGTATAGGTGTACCGCCAATGAGGCACTTACTGTCCACTGTTTCCAAACACCGTCGATCACAGACATTCTGGTGTCCATCCCAAAAGGCAAATCGTTCGATAAAATTGATTTAGCCCAGACGCACCAACAAATTGGCATGGACGGCTTATCATCAAAGGTTCTAACACTTGCTGCACATAAAGATGCATTAAGAGTGAGAAAACTGCAATTCGGAATCCCTGGGATATTTCAGAAGTGGATTGAAGGTGTGCTGCGAGGGGTTCCTGGAATGGCTGTATACTTTGATGACATCTTCATTATTAGCCAGGATCCGTCAAAGTTGGTTAATATATTGGAAGAGGTTTTCAGTCGTTTGACCACTGCTGGATTACAATTGCGAAGGGACAAGTGTCAGTTAGACTTGTCTTCTACATTTCTAGGATACGATATCGACCATCATAGAATCTCCTCCTCAGTGGATAAAGTCCGTGCCAATTAGAACTTCTATCTCATTCTTAGAATAGGATATCGACCATCATGAAATTTGTCCACCAGATGATAAGGTCCGTTCCATTCAGAAGACGCCTCATCCCTTCGACAAGAAACCATTTCGTGGGCTCATTAATTTTTATCACGCATTTTGGAGTGATTAGGCAAACAGTGCTGAACCTCTTCAAAGGCTGTTAGATAAGGACCTCAGCTGGCACAGGAACTCGGCATATTCACAAGGCTTGAAAATTGAATGGTAGGTGAGCTTCCTATTGCATTTGTCTGAGACGCTTCTTCATATGGAATTGGTGTAGTAGCTATGCATGTCATGATCAATGGCTTTGAGCACCATACCTCGTTCAACAATGGAAAGGACCTAGAAAAAGTAGCGCTTGCAATCATCGCGGGTGTCAAGAAGTTCCATAATTATCTATATGGAAGAAACTTCTTGATAAAAACAGACCATAAGCCGTTCATTGGTTTGTATAATACAGAAAAACGGTGATACTCTCATCTAGGAGGCTCAGGTGGAGTATTTTTTGTTTTTTTGAAGCGAAATATCCTTGGGACGGTGTGAATTAGATTTTATGAAACGAAAAAGTGTAACGAAAATGCGTATTTATAGGGTTTCGACTGTGATTTATAGGCTTTACTTCTACTGCGTGTGTAAACTTTCACTTTTTTCTTCAAATTATTGTAGATGTCGGGAGCAGCTTGTACGGCAATCATTCCTTACAATCTGCTCCCAAATCCTTAAAAAAACAAATAAAACTCACACACAAAAAAACAACTGCAAAATGCAATAATCCGTGGAATCGTTTCAAATTTAAATAATCGCATTAAAGTTGACATTTTGCCTGTAGCTGGGATTCCAACTTCATCGTAATCAGAAATTCCGAACTTCCCTAGGTGCTGTCGAGGGGAGTTCCCCTCATCAAATCCTATTAGTTGAACTGATCCGTAAAACTTCAAAACAATTTCAAAATTAATTCCAATTCCGTCGGGTAACGCGGGTCGTAAAAATTAAATTCTTCAAAACGTATGCTCGAGATGAGAGGGCGGTGACGCGATACAAGTACGAGTACGATGTACATGTATCTACTCCAAAAGTACACACTGTGCACACAACCATGCTGTCATAAAAATTATAAATAATTACCTCAAGACTCCTACGCAGCGAGTGAAACGATTACACAATCTGCTCTGCGCGAATTAACTTCAACTAAAATCGGAAGTTAATCTCACGATTTGTGCAAATTTTCATTGCGAGGCTGTGACTCTCTCTGCCCGTGAGCCTTTGGGGGGCTTTGGGTGGTTTTTAAATTTTCATGGCATACTAAGAAGTCATGGTTGGAGTGTCTTAAACGATTTCCATTTGAAGTGGGGTGTCTATATTGCTTGAGTGACTGACGGTAGTCCGATTATGTTTGCTAACTTTTGATGATGTATCTGCGAGCGTTTGAAGTTCAAAATCGTTAGAAAACTCTTTGGAGATAAAGCGTTAATAGGTTGCCGTATCTATAGCGACCTTCAACTTAATGTTTCGAAGCATTTTGACGATGCTCTCATGCTGCGGATACAACCATTCACAAACCATAAAATGTATCTTCTGTGGTTAGACTATTTACTTGTACCCAGAGTTGTTTTTTTATTATATCGGCGGAAATTCATTCAAATTTTATGGATCGATTAAGGTTTAAGTAGGTGTCTGTCTGTATACTTGTGTGCACCCGGATTGTAGATACAATTTTGTTATTTGCACCTGTCACGCGATTCTTTGTTCCTCCTCGTACACGACAATAGATATTGGAGTAGGAACGGAGATATTTGAGTTACGATTGATGGCATTAGTCATACCGTTTGCCGAAGACTCTTACCATGAAACATCAATAGTGAGAATGAACATGCCGCTTTGTAATTCATCTTAAGCTGTGACGTTAAGTTATGGATTATTCACAAAGTGTGACTAGAGTAATTGTATAGTTGAATAATTATCTTGTTAGTTAGTTGATCGATGTGCATGCATCTTTAGACTTTGAACTCTTTAGATACATTTTGCAAGTAAAAAAAATTACATTCACATCGATCACGGGTATAGCTTCTAGATGTTTAGAATGAATGTGGGTACAACCGTGATTAATTGGGCTTTTATACAAACACTGCAATTCAATGATCATCTTCATGAATTGACAGCGTCTACGTCATCCATTATAACCACTTACTAACCTAAAATTGAATGCAATTTAATTTTTCAAAAGCATTTGAAAGATACACTTCTTGATCCTTCTTTATATGTGGTCTGGGTAAAGTAATCGAGAGTAGTACAATTTTAGGCCCATCACCGCCCGTCAAATTCTGGCGTTTCTTCAGAGTTTTAGTTTCCTTGGCCTTGAGAGAAGTGTATACAGGCAGAAATATACATGTTAGGACCAAGACTTAGGATTAATCAACAATCTTCATATGTTCTTGACCTAGATCTACTTGTGTGAACCATATTAACAAATTTTAAGACCTGTAAACCTGATCCCCCGCACCTACCTACTCAACACGACCAACAACCTATTTCGGTGGTCGATGTAGCACCAACACTTGCTGGTACTACACAGAAAAAGGTTTTAAGATTTCTGACGTAATCAGGCAAGGGACTCTCCCCAATGTAGGAATTACAAGATTGAGTTAGGATATTACAAACACTGAACGTCTGTTAAGGCGCAGAAGGTTGGCTATCGAAGAAGCTAAAAACCGGACACTGCAATTAAAATAAAAAAAAGCTCTAAGGTTTGAAAGAATTTAACTGAAGCTGCATTAGACAGCGGCTTTTGACAAACATAGCCCGCACAATAGGCTTCGCAATAGGTCTACAAAAATTTAGAATGAATTAGAAATAGTTTTCCCTCACTTGAGAGAAGTGTATTCAAACAAAAATATTCCTGTCAGGATCAGGACCCAGCATTGTTCAACAATCTTGGCACCTTTTCGATCTGTATCCACCAAAAAAATATAAATTATCTGTCTATCTACCCACTTTGCGGACCTTGTTAACACATTGCGGCTCGATCGCGAAGAATACCGATCGCTACTTCATCTGGTTTTCATTGATTTCGAAAAGATATTCGACAAATATATGGTTTACCTTCCGCAGGAGAGGTCGTTAATTATCGCAGAGTTATTATCCGAATTGAAGGATCATGACCCTTCCACTTAACGTTATCCCTACTGGTCCAAATGTGAGGATCACTGTTATGAAGGATCATTCATTAAGCGCTTCCTATCTTTAAATTCAAATAAAACAACGGGTGTGTGAGATATCATTGAAATTTTTGTATTCATTTGAGAGGCCTATCGATGCCATTATGTATCGAATATAAAATCGTTCAAATGTCTGCCGCCGCTTCTCTGGATGGCGCCCATCCGAAATGTACAATTTTCCAGAACTATGGGGCATAAATCAGGCTGAATTTGACCGATGGCATGGGTTATGTTGGCTTTCAGGGCAGCTGTGGTTTATGGCTTATTCGCTGATACCTGTGACTTCAGAAAATCACGCAAGAAATAGTTTAACGGGGTCAAATCGCACGATCTCGGTGGCCAGTTCACATCACCTCCACGTAAGAAGACCATGTTCTCGAATCGGTCGTGCAGAATTTCTCATGCGGCGTAAGCTGTGTGGCATGTAGTGGTGTCCACATGTCGTTGGTGTCCATATTATCTAATTCATGCTAAAAGAAGTTGGTAATCTTCGACCTATACCGCTCACCGTTGGTCAATGTCGTTCTCAAAGAAATACGGACCGATGATGCCGTCAGCCAAAAATACACACCAACGGACGATCTTGGATCATATGTGGATTGGTATCGTCCCAAATTCGACAATTTTGTTTGTCGACGTACATGACGTATCGATGAAGATGAGTTTTCGATTAAAATTTGGGTCAATTTACAACTGCTCCAGAGCTCATTCCACGAACACACGTCACTGTCTATTGTCAACCTTCGTTTACATTCAGCTCCTGGGTCAGTTGAATTTTGTACATGTGCAGGTTACAACGCAAAATTCGCAAACCGATAGTCATCTGGGCGTAAAATGAGCGAAGCGCGCGAAATGTTGCCCGAATAGAACACCCATTTTGATAAAACAATTTTATCATTTGCACGTGTTTGAACGAAACAGACCGAATAAATGACAGCCAATTTGACAGATGTAGCTTCAGCAATATGGCCGCTATCAACTGTCAATGTTTGGAATTCCCTATTAGAAGACCATTCAAGCTGGATTCTACTTGTGCTAGCTACTTAAAGCCATTCCTACTGCGTCTACCAACAGCTTGGGATTCGAAGACACTACGCTCTGAAGCATTGCTGTCAATGTGGTCTACATGACCTGGTCTTCTTTAACGTCGAAGACGGAGTTTTGTTTACTAGGTCTTTGTTGCTGTACAGCCCGTAGAGTTTGTGGTTTAATCGCGCTACTCACTTAAATAGACTCAACACAAACGGGACCGAAGGTTTTTCAAAGTAATTGTTGCCCGAAAATAAAAAATTTCCATTTGGGAAGCTTCGGATTCTGTTAAATTGGAGTTCAATTTCTTTGTGAGAAAAATAAAATTTCCCCTATATTTCATTTTCTGGGGTTAGGTACGATTAACCGATTATTAAAATGCCGATTTAACACGTTTAGCCCCGGTGTGAATTTTGTGTGTTGCGTGGTGGGACATATTGTTTTTTTTTTTTTAGTTTTTTTAATGTAAGTGATCTTTTTATAGTTAACACGTTGTGCCCCATGTGACCACTGGTGGTACATTTGTGTCTACTTAAATGGACCGTCGTGTCCACTGGTTGTACATGTGGGTATATGGCTTCAGCCCTGTGTGTCTATCGGTGGACACGAGATGTATGCATTTTGCTTGTGCCAAGCGAGTTGTCGGTCCTCTGCGGTACTAAAAAAATTGTCGGGCTTAGCAAATTAAGGATTTTTCGTATTAAAAATTAACAATTTGTATGTGTACTAAAATTTCACTTTTATTCGACAGTATGTCTAAGAAAAAAAAAAAAACATTAACATTTCATTCGAAATTCACTTTTTAAATTTAAAAATAAAAAAAAAACAATCAATTCCCAGTATGTTTCATTTATGTGCTGCCTCGAAGCATGAAATGCACATTGGAAAATTGCATTGATCGCAGACAGTATTCACTCTTTTAGCTTTCTTTCTTGCATATTCACTTCCTTGTTCTTTTGACATATTGTTATAGTACATTGTGCATCTTTTCCGAGTCAATCTTTTCTGCCCAGGTACTTCTGGAAGGTAGTGCTTTCGCTTTGTTGTTGAAGAAGGTGGGGGGGAGACATGAGCGCTTGCCTCTCCTCGCAGTTTTTACGTGAAGGGCTAGTTCACAGGGATGAAAATTGTCTTTTCAGCATTGTATTGAAAGTTAAAAAAAATTGTATTGAAATTGTACTGGTTGATCTTGATCATCGTTGGTGTTTTGATAAGCTATTTATTTTATATATATACATATACATACATATAATATCGTCAGTTCAAAGGTAAAAGTAGGTACAAAATTGGTGAAAATATGTTTTTTAAGAAAATAACTATAATTTTTCACGTTTTATAGCTGGAAATAATAACCGAGGCATAATTGTAATTTTTACAGGAATTACGAAATTATAAAAATCATTAAGTGCAGACATTTAATTTCTCTTAAAAGAAAAAAATCTCTATCTCACTTAGTTTTGTTTTTCAATGCACGGTCACTAGGTACTTATGATCATTTCTTCCTTTTATCGCCACTCTTTTGTCAGCTTTTAGTCATATGATCATTTAACGGAAAAAAACTTAATTATTTTTGCGAAATCGTGTGATATTTCTGTTTTGAGTAAACTCTCTTGATAGCTTGCCAGGATCAGTATTATGTTTAAATTTTTTTGAAAATCGTTGCTTACAGCAGTCACCAATATTTCGTTTTTTCTATTTCGTCATTTACAAAAAATAGAGTTAAATTTTTTAAAGTCAAGGCGTTCCCAAACGGAGTGCGATTCTATGGATGCAAAAAAATATGAAGATGGCTACAAAATTTCTTGTCTTAAAATTTAGTCGTTAAAAATTGAAAAGGACTTTTAAGGCCCAGTTTTCAGTGCGATATCATCCAAGTTTCGGGATCAAAGTCGAGTTAACTCGAGAAAGCAGTTTTTCAGTCGATTTATATCTAGAGCTAATCCCGGGATTAAATGATCAGATGTTTTTGATAGACGATAAAATACCAGACAATCATTTTTTTCAATTCCATTTATGTGGACATATAATTTAATTTTGAGAAACTAAATGCAGATCTTAGCGACTTGAAATTGTATGAAATATTGAGTTAAACTGTTTTAAGAAAATAAAGACTTGCAAGTTTGGGACAAAAGCATTTTCATTTGTTTGGGGGAAAGGAAACCAAACAGCTGAGAAAGTGATAAATGAGCAAAATCGATGAATCATGAATTCATGAATGCTACCAAATGAAATCACCATACACGGAGTCAAATTTAATTCTGTACTGAAAAACTAGTTAAAGTTAACTCTAGAATAAATTTATTCCGGAGTTAGTAAACTCTGTATTAACTCAGCACTGAAAAACCGGTCCTAAGATGGCTAGGACATGTAAAACTGTAGCGCCACTTAACGAACGAGCGAAAAATAATTTCAAGTATAAAAATATATCTGTTTGGGGATCTCCTGTGGCACTTATACCCATTTACTAGGTAAGTTACCCATATCAAAACAAAAATTAATGGATTGGTCAAACATTCCGAAAGAGCTTGTGCGTGTATAAGGGCCTTCCAACCCATTGTCTTAAAGATGCAGAGCACTTGCCGGAACCTGCTCAACTGAGAGTGATTTAAAATTCGAAACTAAAATGTTTTAATTATTTGAAATACATACCCTAAAAATAATTTTGTGTACAATACAATAATGTTCGAAATCTCGTACAGGTAAAAATCATTAAGTACATTTCTCTTAAAATCATGTAAATTAACTTTTGCTTATAGAGTGTATGGCATCAAGTGCGTAAAAAAATTAACAAGCTTAAAACCCAAAATGTATTGAAATTGAACTATCTCCTTATTGTATATTTTGTTAGTTAATGACTTTCACCTTTAAACCGACGATATGTCCACTTGTACAAAGACATTTTTCTACTTTAAGATCCGTGAAAATAAGAAGACAGTTGGAAAATCCAAAAAGAGTCATCAAACAGTTGATAAATTGTATACAGGAAAAAAATGGCAAGAAAATTGAATTGAAAATTGGTACTTTCAGTGGTATAAATATAAATTCGAACGGATTTTTGATAGCAAAGCAAATTATGTGATGTTTTGATTTTTTAAAACATATTTTGATGATAAATACCTATTAAATTAGCTGCAGCACAAATTGTATTGAATTTTCATATAAAGTGTATTTGTGTACTGAAGCAAGGTCGATTGTATCGAAAGCAGTACAATTGTTTCGACTTTTGCAACCCTGGCCCTTCAACGATCTTTTCCTTGAACTTAGTAATTGTCATTTTCGAGTTATTTATTTTATTGTATAAAATCAAGGCGTTTACAATAGTGGTTGCAGTCAAAAGGTGAAATGCTACTTTTTTATACCACTTTAGTGTACGGCGAAGATATGGTGAATAGGCAGCCATTTGGTCAGACAGATCATTGAACGCTTTCCCTTTATTATAATCAACCACCATACTAGGCTTATTTGTAATTTTTCTTCCGCTTGTAATGGACTGCATTGAGCTGTCATGTTTGGTATTTAGCATAAGAACATCCCTTTTATCCTTCCACTTGAGAACAACAATTCCAGCCTCGTTTTGCTCAGCGCAAATCTCACCTTTCATTAGCATAGATTTGATGACATTAGGGGGATTTTTTTTCCGGTTAATTCGAAGAGTGCCTACCAAATGTGTTCGTCTCCTCAGCAAAGTTTCAGCCAAGGAAACACTTGTATACCAGTTATCCGTGTATAAGATCCTTCCGCAATCCAAAAGACCTTCCATCAGATTCATGACTACCTTTTCTGATACAGATATGTTATCTGCCCTTTCTTTTCCGGTATAAACCTTGAATGCCCATGTATACCCGCCTTGGGCACAAAGTTTGAATAGTTTAATGCCGTATCTATGTCTTTTGTTGGGAATGTATTGACGAAAGAAAATTCGACCACGAAATGGAACATTACTCTCATCACTGCAAATTTCTTGTTCGGGAGTATAGGCTTCTTTGAATTTTAATTCCAGCATTTTTACCAGTTCCGAAATTTTTGACAAGCGATCATATGATTCGATACTGTTATCCGCAAAGTGAAGCATACTGAGTATCATTTCGAAGCGGTTTCGGCTCATAATTTTTGACATTTGGTTTTCATAGAGTACGTTTCTTGACCAATAGTCTCTCAATTGGGGCAAACGAACAAGGCCCATCCACAAAATTAATCCGAAAAATGTTCGAATTTCTTCAGAGTTTGTGTCATTCCATTGCGATGATTTCGGTTTTTGACGTGAAGTACTTGGAGTGTAACTTATTTTTTGTGCAACAAACCGATTTGTTTCGTTAACAATAAGCCTAATTATTTCATCACTCGCAAATAAATTATAAAAATCGACTGGATTTTTTCCAAAAAGTTGTGCGCTAACACCAGGAGCTAGTCCATCGCTCGCAAAATCCTTACTAAATTGTTGTCCTACTCCATCGACAGGTTGCCATTCGAGGTGTTGTGTACTTGATCCTGGCATACCTGAACCTCCTTCAACGTCATCTTCCAAAATGCCACCTTCAAGAAGGTCTTCATCGAGAACATCATCTTCCAGAGAACCTGAGCTACTTGAACTTTCTTCCTCCGTAAGATAATTGAGGTCATCAAAAGAATTGTCGGATAATCCCACACCTTCTTCGTTTTCTGACTCACTCAAATCTGCAAGTACCCTCTCCAATTCTGCTTGACTTAGACGTCTGGCCATTTTTTCAACTGAAAATGAAACGAAATTTCCTTAGACCTGCCAAAAAATAAAGTGTCTACGGGTAGCCACGCTGTCCCACGAGGGAAATTTACACCCTGGGATCACGTGGTCCACCCGAGGTCATTTTTCTAATAGCACATTTTTATACAACAAAACATATAGAATTTACATAAAACACTTGCTAAAAAAATCGACCGTCATAATTTCGACTTTCGAAAAGTCGATTGTTAAAAATACCGACTGATGAAATGGCGCATGCGGGGCCGCATGGATGTGAACATCATTTCCTTTGTCACTGTCTATCAACAAGCCACTCTCGGATGATTGCTAATGTTTACATTAACAGTATTATTTTAATCATTCAAAGAGAGCATTCCTGTTTTATTTTAGATAAAAGTTGACGTTTTTATCGACAACTTTTAAATCGACATTTAAATTGTCAACCAAACTGTCAACTTTTTTTTGTCGATCAAACTTTAGCCGACGTTTTAACAGTCGATGAAATTTATGTTTGTCCACCATTCGTACGCCTCTCCATTTACTTTTCTGTCACTGCCTTATCGACTGTCGGTAGAGTGATTAGATAAAATCTTAGTAAATATATGGCTACATGTTTTTTCAACGATAGCTATAACTGGACCCTAAGGACTGAATACATTTTACTGACATTTTTTTGTGTTGGGATGGAAGTCTGGCCAGAAAATCACATCATTGCTAAAACTTCTAGATTACGCAGATACAAATGTATTGATGTAATCGTGATATACCCCGAACAACAAGGTACGAAACATTGAAAGAGGAATCAGGGACAATAGCAGCCAAATTGCAGATACCATACGAGATAGTACGTGGATCATAGGTCGGAGGGGTAGTATAATCTCAAATCCCCCAAAGAAAAATAGAACTGCCCAAAATGTTATGGCGATTGAGAAAAACTTTTCCATAAGAAGGTGGCCAGCAATGGTTAGCCTTGCTTAAGCTAGGAGTATTCTTCTCTTTTCGGCAGGTCTTCAATCCATCAACTGTTTTTTTAATAACATTTAATTTTCACCAAAATATTTATTTTATAACTAATTTTTCTTTTTTTTTCTTTTTAAGTGAGTTTGGTGTTATCTTACATTACTAATGGTTAACTGCATTCGTAAGTAAACTAAACTAACAAAAGGTGGTTAAATTTTAAGGACCGATGTTGATTTTGAATAAAACACAAATTGTTTAGGAAATTATTGTCATTTCTTTTTATTATGATAATATTGGTATGGTTCAATTATGTATGGAACAAATGGCCGCCGCGACCTTGGCGGTACACCTCCATCCGATGGTCCAAATTTTCGATGACGCTGAGGCATAATCGAAGTTCTATGCTGTTAATGTGCCGAATTATCTCATTATTTAGCTCTTGAATTGTTGCTGGCCTGTCGACGTACACCTGTATACCTTTTCTTTCAAATAACCACAAAGAAAGAAGTCCAACGGTGTCAAATCTCATGATCTTGGCAGTCAATTGACATCGCCACCACGTGATATAACACGGCCATTGAATTTGTCGCGCAAAAGAGCCATTTTTTCGTTAGCTGTGTGGCAAGTGGCACCGTCTTGTTGAAACCACATATCGTCCACATCCATATTTTCCAATTCTTGCCATAAAAAGTTCGTTACCATATCACGATAGCCAACACCATTCACAGAAACTGCCTGACCGGCCTCATTTTGGAAAAAAATATGGCCCGATGATGCCGCCACCCCATAAACCGCAACAAACAGGTCACTCTTTTTGTTTTTTATAATTGGCGCGCGCTAAAGGGATTATTAATACCCTTATGGTGTTTAAGCACAGCGCAGGCATTAAGGAAATAGAAGAGTAGAGAAGAGGAGATACCTATGTGCGTTGGTTTTGAATTTCTGTAAATTGTAATGGAGAGGAAAAACTGAGTTTGGTAAAGCATTCCACATTCGTGTTGTTCGGAAGGAATGAATCTCTATATTTCATAGTACGTCCGACGATAGGCTTTAGGGTGAACTGATTAGCATTCGTGGTACGGCGAGTATTACGGTTGAATTGTTGAAGGGGCGGAATGCAGCTGGCTATTTCGTTGTTGTAATAGCGGTAAAAGAGTGTAAGGCAGGAGACATTCCTACGATGTTCGAGCGAAACTATGGAGTTCGCTATGGTTGGATCTCCTATCAATTTTATCGCACGATTTTGTATCCTATCTAGTAGGTGCAATGATGTTTTGGCGGCACCTGACCATATGTGGGCGTTGAACTCAAGTTTGGGGCGTATGTACGCTTTATATATTGAGGCCAGATCAGAAGGGGTGAAGTATTTCTTACATCGATTGTGGAAACCTAGACATTTCGCTGCGTTTTTAGCGACTTCGAATATGTGGTCGTTCCAACGAAGGTCGTTACTAACACACATACCGAGCATGGAAAGTTTTTCGGTTTCGACGATGCAAGTGCCACTCATGGATAGTGGCTGTAAAGTTTGGTTTCGCTTGGATGACAGAAGGCAGCATTGCGTTTTGGAAGCATTAAATTCCACTCTGTTAGATTTACCCCATATAATTATGCTGTCAAGGTCGGAATTTAATGAACATATTTTGTAGTTTTTCTTCCACATCCGAAGGTGAGGGGCGTGAATTCGAGAACGAATATGAAAAGCTGAGGGTACTGTCATCAGCGAAGGAATGGATTGGATTAGAAGTTGCAGACAATAGGTCATTAATAAAAATGAGGAAGAGTGTCGGAGACAAAGCTGAGCCTTGGGGAACTCCAGCATTTATTTGGTGAGTAGCAGACTTGAAACCGTCCAAAACTACTTGAATTGAACGTTTCGAGAGGTAGTTTCTAATCTATTGAAGAAGAGTATCATCGATACCAAAAGCACGCATTTTCGACAAAAGGGCTTGATGCCAAACCCTGTCAAATGCCTTTGAAATATCAAGTGCAACGATCTTCTTTTCGCCACCAAGGTGGATTGATTGGTTCCACTTTTCGGTGAGATATGTCATCAAATCACCAGTAGGCCTGTTAATGCGAAAACCATACTGCCGGTCATTGAGAAGTTTTTGTGTTTCGAGATATTTCATAAGCTGGCGATTTATCAGCGTTTCCATGACCTTGGAAAGAAGGGACGTAAGTCGGTAGTTGGAGAGAGAAGTAGATTCGCCTTTTTGTTGGTACTGGCTGGACAAATGCTGTTTTCCATCTACTCGGAAAGAGTCCTGATGAGTAGGATAGATAAAAAAGCTTACGCAGTGGTTTTGCTAGCGTAGAAGACAACCTCTTCAGATTAATGGGGGATATACCATCTGGACCAGCGAATTTGTGAATGTCAAGATCAGATAAAACTCTTGCAACTGTACGAGTACGAAAGTGAATTTGTCCCATGGAATGATTTACGCTCTCAAGTACAGGAGGAGACTGAACACAATCTGGCAATGAGAATTGGCTGCAAAATGCGCAGCAAGCAGATTAGCTTTGTCTAAAGAGCTGACAGCTGGAATGTCATTGCGAATGAGCGTTGGAATGGATGATAAGGCCGAACTTTTTATATTTTTAACAAATGACCAAAAGTTTTTACTACCTCTGGGACATTGTAGAATTTTTTGCCTCAACTTTTGGTCATAGAGGAATTTGACACGCTTTAAATGGGCATTACAGTCATTTCTGGCTTGTTTGAACTTTATTCGGTTTTCCTCTGTTGGGTTGGTCTTGTAGAACCGAATGTTTGTCTCTCTCAACCTGATAGCTTCTTTGCAGCTCAAGTCATACCACCCTTTTGCCTTTGGTCTGATACTCTTAATTCTGTTGGGAATAAAAGATCTCATACCAAGGAGAATGATGTTTGATATCATATCAGCAGCAGCATCCACGTCACTATCGAGGAAACATAGTGACCAGTTAAAATTCCTAAAAAAAACTGTTTAATGCTTCCCAATTGGCTTTCTCGTATTGCCATACAGTTTTTTTGGGAATTTGCTCTTTAACTGTGTGGTTGGAGTACGAGAAATTTGTTGATATGATACAGTGGTCTGACGAACCTAGAGGCGATCTTGTTGAAACCACATATCGTCCACATCCAAAACTTCCGATTCGGGCCATAAAAAGTTCGTTATCATCTCGCGATAGTGAACAGCATTCACAGAAACTGCCTGACCGGCCTCATTTTGAAAAAAATAGGGCCCGATGATGCCGCCAGCCCATAAACCGCGAAAAAATCACGAAGTGCACGATATGCATTTTGATTTGAACGCCCATTTTCATAATAAGCCTGAATAACTTTAACGCGTTGCTCAATTGTGTATCTTTCCATGGTTCAAATTTCAAAATGTCAAATAAAATGCAGAAAAAAACTTGACGGTTAGGTGGTTCACATTCAACATCGGCCCTTAAAGTGTAACCACCCGTTAGAAACTAATAACTAATAAACACGTCATGTCAAAACAAACGACTTTCAGATACCAACTGACAGTTCACTGCTTTTTACCAACGTAAATTTCTGCAGTAAATTATTTTACTGATTTTTATGGAAGCTTTTGCTCTCTTATAAGCTCACTCTCTCTGTCTTTTACTAATTTTTGTCTATAATTCAGTAAGTTTCAGCAAAACTATTATTTTGGGGAAATAGATATTACCTACCGATATTACCTACCGCTTTCTACAGCTGTCAAAAAGATGGATGGGCAAGTGTAATGTCATAATTTGAATTGGTTGACATTTTTTTTAGACAAGTTATAGAAATTTGTGTCTATTTTTAGAAAAGGTTTATTTAAAGGTGTAAAAGTATAATAACTTGAAAAAATAGAATCGGTCAAATGACCACCACCTGCGTTGATGCACATTTGTGCTCCTTGAATGTCATTTTAAATCGTTTTCTTGAAAACATGTTGCTCCAAATTTGTGATTTCTTCTTCAATTTTAGATTTCAAGACTTGGGAAATTTGTAGTTAGCTGTGGAAAACTTAAGATTTCAAAAAGGTTTTGCGACGTCAGATTTGCAATCTACCCGTTAGGTTAAAATCGTCAAAATGGGAGATAACAAGGCCCTGGAATTGGTGATTGAAAATCTCCATAGTTTTCTGAGCTGTGTGTGTAATAGCTCCAGAAAAGCTTATTCAAATAACCAACTAAGTGGAAATATGCTTCATCGCTTAATTTGTTATATTTGAGCAGTTTAATTCAAGATTAAGAACAACTTTACACGTAGTTCCTTTAAAGCAAACAATTTTTCAACAACAAATGTGTTTCTCGTTGTGTGGCTTCACGGATTAAAGACATTTAAGAATTTTATTAGTTATATAGCGACATTGCTGAAACCTGCTGAATTTTTGACAGTGGTGCAATATTTTCCCCTTCACTTAATTATAAGGATTTCAGTATATTTGGTTTTGGATACCCTTGAAATCAGACATATACATAGGATATGAAAGAACTACTTCTGGGAACTGTAAAACGGTGATGTCGAACAATCCCTCACGGTCACCCGGAACGAATTATTTTTCCATTGTACCTGAGTATGAAGGTGTAAAAGCCATCAGTGCAGTGCTTCCTAAGAGTTCTCTAAAAACTGTTCTACCAATTGATCCTTCAAAAATCGTTCGAATTTTGAAGAAGAGCAGAAGGCTTAGCCTTTCTGCGCGCCTACCTATTAGACAATGTCCAGCGATGACACCGATTGCGGCGCTAATGTATGGACTAGCGATCGGGACCAGTCCAATCGATCTTCCAGCTTTGGCCAAATTTGTTTGGTTATTTGACACGTTGTGCCAAGACTCCATCTGAGACTTGATTTGTTATTAGCATGCTGCGCTAGTAAGCTTTTGCATGTAGCGATAAGAATACCAAGTGTACCCATGTTGGATAATTGTAATTTAGTTCCATACCTGGCGAGTTCACCAGCCTTAGAATTCCCTCAGGCACCTAGCAGAGATAAATTTAAAATTGCCATGCCATCTCTTGAAACTTTGAGCATTAATCTTGGGTTAGATGAGACTGATTCCAGGGATTTGATGGCCGCTTGGCTGACCGAGAAGATGCTAATATCCTTGGCAGATATCACATTCTCTTTCAGCCAAAATAAGACTTTTTTGATCGCCATGGGTTCCGGAAGACGAAAAGATAGGCTGAGCTTTAGCCTGTCGGAGAAGACCCACTCCATCATTTGTTTTGGAGCCATTGGTATAAAAATGGATCGAGTCATTTTGCACATTCCTTCCTTTCCCAAGACGATCTGTCTGGGATTGCGACTGGAAACGCTGAACAATGTTTAACCTGTAAAGGTGTAATCGGTGTTTTCCGGAATATTTGTATTTTCGTTTTGATTTGTTGAGTTGCCAGTTTGAATATTGGACCACTGTTGGATGGCTGAGTTAGCTGTCATTTGCTTGTCAAAAATATCAAGGGGTAGAACGTGAAAAGATCTTACAGTGCTAGCAACACAAGGCGTACCTGAACACAAAGGTATCGCTGATAAAAAAAATAAATATGCATTGATAAAAGGGAAGGGTCTCGAAAGGCGTATTCATCGACAACAGAATCAAAACAGACATCAATGGAAAGCTACGTCAGACTTTTCTGAAAACTGTTATTCGCATTGATCCTTAACGACATTCGCTTTCTATGATCCCAATGTTTTCATTTAAGATCGTTAGAGATCGTTCAAGTAAAAGGAATAAACTCCACCAAATCCAAGACACGGATTTCTTCTGTTCATTTTTGGTTCCTAACTCCCTTTCTTACTTACTTTTCGACGGGGATATGATCTACTATAACATTTTCTGGATTTTTACTATCTCAGTCATTTGTAATCTCTAGATATCTCAAACGGAGCAAACTCCACCATATCATAGCAAAAACGTTCAAAATTATTGACGAGATGTTGTTGTCAGAGCTAATAGCGGAGCCGAGGTAGAAAAAGTCCCGTACTACCTCAAAGTTATATCTGTCAATGGTGACGTCCTGTCCAATTCGTCGATGTTGTGTGTTCTTTCGTGTTGACAGCATATACTTTGTCTTACCCTGCTAAACTCATTTTTGCCGTTTCCTTCTTTATACTAGCAAACGTGGCTATGACATCACGTTGAGTCTGACCAATGATGTCAATATCGTCGGCGTATGCTAGTAGTTGCACCGATTTTTAGAAAATTGTGCCTCTGGTGTTGGCTTTGGAGTTTTGCACAATCCTCTCAAGAATCAGATTAAAGAAGTCACACGACAGCGCATCGCCTTGCCTAAATCCTTTTTTGGTATCGAATGTGTCGGTGAGGTCGTTTCCGACCCTGATGGAGCAGCGAGAATTCTCTATCTTCATCCTACACAAACGGACGAGTTTGGGCGGTATACCAAAACTAGACATGGCTCTGTATAGTTCGTCTCTATAAATGCTGTCGTATGCGGCTTTGAAATCGATAAGGTGGTTGGTATCGATTTGGACTTCTTGGGTTTTTCCAGGATCTGCCGAAGTGTGAAAATTTGATCGATTGTGGACTTTCCTGGCCTAAAACCACACTGATAAGGGCCGATCATGTTGTTGGTAAACGGTATCAGGCGTTCACATATTACGGCAGATAGGTTCTTGTAGGCGATGTTGAGGAGACTTATGCCTCTGTAGTTGGCGGAGCTTAGATGGCATCCTTTTTGTAGATCGGGCAAACGATGCTGAGGTTCCATTCTTCAGGCATGCTTTCAACCGACCAGATTTGGCTTATGAGTTGGTGGATGTTACTTACCAAGTCATCTCCGCCAGCTTTATAAAGCTCAGCGGGAAGGCCGTCATTTCCGGCAGCCTTATTAAGCTTGAGTTTAGATATAGCTATCCTCACTTCACTTAGGTCGGGTGGTTGGCAGTTTTCGCTGTCGTTGCCAATATTGAATGGTTCGTTCTGCCTGACAGCGGAATGTTGTTCGTCATCGCCGTTTAACAGTCTGCAGAAGTGGTTCTTCCATATCCTCAGCATCAACTGTGTCTCAACTACGATATTTCCTTGTTCATCTCGACAGGATTCTGTTCCAGCCTTGTAGCCTTGGCTTTGACGTTTTACACTTTGGTAAAACTTGCGAACATCGTTCCTGGAGTGGCACCTCTCTATATCCTCGATCGCGCGCTTTTCTTGCTCTTTTTTTTTTCTGAAAAGCCGATGTTCTTCCCTTCTTCTTTGCCTATAGAGCTCAATGGCAGCTCTCGTCTTCACCTGCAGCTTAGCCTTGTAGGCCTCGTTCTTGGCTGCAAGCATCTGTCGGAATTCCTCATCAAACCAGGGGTTTCTTGCTGGTGGCCGCGAGAAACCTAGCACATCAGTTGCGGCTGATCTAATGGCTTGTTGGCATCGTTGCCATTGTTCTTCGACATTAGATGCTGGTGGCGTGGTGTGAATCGAGAGGTTAAGGGATACGCGTTGCGCGAAGGTCTTGGTGGTCTCTGGCGATTGCAGTCTTTCGACATTCAATTTTTTTTTACAGTATTTCTGGTTTTTTGTGGCGTAGTGTGGATATCCGCATCCTTACTTTGGCTACAACAACGTAGTGGTCCGAGTCGATGTTAGCCCCTCGGAATGTTCGGACATCCAAAATACTGGATGCGTGCCTCTTATCTATCGCAATGTGATCAATTTGGTTGACTGTTCGTTGATCTGGTGAACGCCATGTCCCCTAATGGATATCGAGGCGAGGAAACCGTGTGCTGGCTATAGTGGCATTTCGTTCCGTAGCGAAGTCAATTAGCCTAAGTCCGTTACCAGACGTGTTGTCGTGTAGGCTATATTTTCCGACAGTACTGCTAAAGATGTCTTCTCTTCCTACATTTGCGTAAAAATCTCCCAGCACGATTGTAACATCGTACTTTGGTAGTCGCTCATAGGTTTTGTCGAGGAGCTCGTAGAAGCAATCCTTAGCTATATCATCTTTTTCTTCCGTCGGAGCGTGAGCGCATTTAAGGCTTATGTTGGCGAATTTGGCCTTGATGCGGATTGTTACAATGCGTTCGCTAATGTCTTGAAAACATAAGACTTCTTGCCAAAGTCTGGCACTTATAACAAATCCACATCCTAACAGTCGCTGTTTCTGCTCACTTTAACACGGTCCATAGTAGATGTCACAGTTTTTCATCCTCTTTTTGCCCGGCCCATCCCATCGTATTTCCTGGATGGCAGCAATGTCTGCTTTGTAGCAGTTTAGGGCTTCCGCTAGTTGTTCGCCTGCACCTCTCCTGTTTAATGTTCTCACATTCCAGGTGCAGGTACGAACGTCGTTGTCCTTTATTTTGTTTAGCATGGTCGTCAACAATAATATCAGTCCCCTCCGAGGCTATTGGTTGCTTCGTAACATAAGCTTTTTTCCGTGGATGAGTAGTTAACCCAAAGCACAACCCCCAACCTGGAGGGCCAGGCCCTTGTTTTCACCCTAGGACAGCGGGCCGGAGATACCGATGTCAGTAGCCCATTTTGGGATATGAGCGCTGCCGTTGACCCATTGGGGGCTCCTCCGCCACCAACTCTTTTTCAACACCCTGGCTCAGTATTGGAAATCCTTCTAGACCTGGTGTTCAATTATGTCGAGGCAGCTCATATAGGGATTTCACTACCAGTTCGATCAAACTGGAGCTGTAGGCGCCACCGTTGACTCCATCTAGGGAATGCCTCCGCTGCCACCCGAGAGTGAGTGCCTTAGTGAGAGGACACTCCTCCCCCCTTTTTCGTTTGCCGCCACCATCGGCCTTCCACAGGGGTCTATTACCCCATCTCCAGTCGAAGTACTAGGCACCCACCAGTCACCAGTTTGGAGGTGAGAGTAGGAGTTGATAGTGAGAGGCTAGAGTGAGAACGCTTGTGTTCTCATGTAATCGCATCACTATCCTTAATCCCTGAGGTGCTCCATTAAAAATGCTGCGTTAAACTCATGAGCGGACTTAAAATACATACAAGCAGCAAAAGAATAATAACCACGAACTGTCAATCTCAATTTATCAAACACAAAATATTGCACACGATTTCTTTGTGTATCCGCTACTATACCCAACTGTGACATTCAAATTAAACGCATTCCCCGCAAAGATGTACGCGAAACAATTATCATTTTTCAACTCAGATAAAATCTGTGAAATTTAATTAATCTACCGAATAAAGACGGCCATTAAAATCATATAATTCAAACAGATAGTCAAGTAGGGTTATGTCAATAGATTACCATAAAGAAGATGGCGTCTCAGTAGCATCTCTCTTTGCATTGACGTTACTAATTTGCTTAAGAAAAAGAAAACGTTGGCATATATCTAATTAATGTTACTTCTATCGAATTGTTTACATAAATATGTAACACTACCGATCGAACAGGTTCCAAATGGTAATAATGTCAGGTCTGGTTTTGTTGGTTCTGTTTCATTGGACTGACTCAGTTAATCATAATTTTAAGATTAATGAACGCTTGATAACTATCGGTCATGTGATGAAATCTCTATTATCTATGGTAATGGGGTTTATTTGAATTATTACTGAAGTGTGGTATTTATCTTAAAATGAGGTTTCTTTTCATGAATATACGGCTACGAGTCATGAAAGTTGGTGCACTGAATCAGTGATATGATACTTCAACTGTGAAATGGTTTTGTTTGTTCCGTTGGAGATAAAATTGTGATTGCAAATGACTGGGATTGTAAGAAACCAAAAAATGTCGTAAATGGATGTAAATAAAAAATACGAATACAAAACATAGGGAAAGAGTTAAGTGACAGAGATCAAACCCATCTCGATGAGTATGTTAGTTCGAGTATCTTGCACTTGCTTGAATAATATCACAACAAAAAAAAACAATGGGATCTAAGCCAGCTGATGTCGTTTAAGAACCCAGCATCCATGGTAAGATCATTTTTCAGGAAACTCCGGGGTAGCTCTCCATTGACGTCTGTTTTGATTCTGTTGTCGATGAATACGCTTTTCAGATCCTTCCCTTTTGTCAATGCATAGTCTTTTTTGTTTTCAGCGATACGTTTGTGTTCAGGTACCCTTGTGTGTCTAGCACTGTATGATTTATCAAAAACTCGAATTTTATAAAGACTTACAAAAGGTTCCAAGAGAAACGCTGTCATTTTCATCTCTTACTTTCACGGCGATGGTGGTGCACAATTCAAATATCAAACAAATGAGGCCATAACCGGGCTCGTTAGGTTGGTTAGGTCATTTGTTTTGCAGCACTCGGCATAAACATAAATTCGAGGGCATAAAGAGCGACTGAGCGGCGGAGGTATAGTCCGTACCAAAACAGTTGGCCATTCCACTGCGCAGGTCTCTTAAAATGTATTTTACAATCTCTTAAAATTGCAAAAACAAGCAAAAAGAGACGAAAATGGGCGGAGCCATAATAAAAAACGACGTATACCCTGCCGTTGTGTTCAAGATCGCTGTCGCGATCTCACTGAAGGTTGTTTCTTCATTTTCCTTACTTTATACTGAAATTAGGAGCGGAGGAAAAATATAGATCATTATATGTCAACTTTACTTAAAATCAAACATCATAAAATGAATGCAGACCCAGCACACCACCCATACAGGTACCTGGCGCTAAACCACGAAATGTTCAACTATAAAAAGGGTTGGGAACCCTTTCAAATACAATCGGACTTCTAGGTAGAAATGTATAAAAGTCGACCTCATAATAAAAAATTAAGTTTATTTAGATATTCAACAGCATTTTAGTTCTAAGCATTATAAAGTTGGGTTAGGCATTGTAAATTACAGGCAAAAACGCTTAGTGATTAAATCTCTTTCGCGTCATTTTTGTTCTCTTAAATCCTCTCTCTGCGCAATCCACCGTTGGCCAACTGAATTGGTACGGACTATACAACTAAGTTTAAGCGACAACAGGCCATTTATTAAGCGATAACTCTATGAGTCAATTAGTAAAGATTCCTTTGCCTATTGGCCATGTTTCAACCTAATTGTCTAAATTTCTTTAAATATCTAATCTAAAACAATAAGTTGACGAAATATAGGCAAACATTTCAGGCAGATTCCCCAAATTCCTTAGGGTTTGAACAAAAACTCTGACTACACATCAAATGTGCTTATTTTTACCTCTAAGTGGTAACCATCGGGTACTGGTCTCATCCAACCGGATTTGACTTGCTAAACGATAAGTGCGAGTGTTGATAACACGACGAAAAACAGCAACACTATAAACACCCTGGTGAGAATGGCACGGATGAATACCCGGCCTGCTGTCGGAGGCGAACATAGATGAGCTGCTCTGACATATTCGGACAACGGGTTGTCTAGGAATTTCAAGGGTTAGTCAGGCCCCTTGAACAGAGATGGTGGCGGATGAACCGAAAGGCCAACTGCAGCGCTCAATCCCGTAGTGAATACTGATGGCCCCGTGTCCTAGGGATATCTAATAAATTGGAACTGGCCCTCCAGATTGGGGTTTGTGCTTTGGGTTAACTACCCACCCACAGAAAAAAAAAATATTGTTACGAAGCAACCAATAGCCTCGGAAAGGACTGATTTTATTGTTGACGACCCTGCTAAACCAAAAAAGGACAACGACGTTCGTACCTGCATCTGGAATGTGAGAACATTAAACAGGAAAGGTGCAGGCGAACAACTAGCGGAAGCCCTAAACTGCTACAAAGCAGACATTACTGCCATCCAGGAAATACGATGGGATGGGCCGGGCAAAAAGTGGATGAAAAACTGAGACATCTACTACGGACCGTGTTATAGTGAGCAGAAACAGCGACTATTCGGATGCGGATTTGTTATAAGTGCCAGACTTAGACAAGAAGTCTTATGTTTCCAAGACATTAGCGAACGCATAGTGACAATCCGCATCAAGGAAAAATTCGCCAACATAAGCCTTATATGCGCTCATGCTCCGACGGAGGAAAAAGATAACACAATTAAGGATTGCTTCTACGAGCTCCTTGACAAAACCTATGTGCGACTACCAAAGTACGATGTTAAAATCGTGCTGGGAGATTTTAACGCAAAGGTAGGAAGAGAAGACATCTTTAGAAGTATTGTCGGAAAACATAGCCTACACCACAACACGTCTGGTAACGGACTTAGGCTAATTGACTTCGCTACGGAACGAAATGCCACTATAGCCAGCACACGGTTTCCTCACCTCGATATCTATAAGGGGATATGGCGGTCTCTAGACCAACGAACAGTCAACCAAATTGATCACATTGCGACAAGACAAGAGGCACGTATCCAGTATTTTGGACGTCCGAACATTCCACGGGGCCAACATCGACTCGGACCACTACCTTGTTGTAGCCAAAGTAAGGATGCGGATATCCACCACGCCACAAAAAAACAGAAATACTGTAAAAATGTTGAATGTCGAACGACTGCAATCGCCAGAGACCACCAAGACCTTCGCGCAACGCGTATCCCTTAACCTCTCGATTCACATCACACCACCAGCATCTAATGTCGAAGAACAATGGCAACGATGCCAACAAGCCATTAGATCAGCCGCAACTGATGTGCTAGGTTTCTCGCGGCCACCAGCAAGAAACCCTGGTTTGATGAGGAATGCCGACAGATGCTCGCAGCCTAGAACGAGGCCTATAAGGCTAAGCTGCAGGTGAAGACGAGAACTGCCATTGAGCTCTATAGGCAAAGTAGAAGGGAACAACATCGGCTTTTCAGAAAGAAGAAAAAAGAGCAAGAAAAGCGCGCCATCGAGGATATAGAGAGGTGCCACTCCAGGAACGATGTTCGCAGGTTTTACCAAAGTGTAAAACGTCAAAGCCAAGGATACAAGGCTCGAACAGAATCCTGTCGAGATGAACAAGGAAATATCGTAGTTGAGACATAGTCGATGCTGAGGATATGGAAGAACCACTTCTGTAGACTGTTAAACGGCGATGACGAACAACATACCGCTGTCAGGCAGAACGAACCATTTAATATTGGCAACGACAACGAAAACTGCCAACCTGCCGACCTGAGTGAAGTGAGGATAGCAATATCTAAACTCAAGCTTAATAAGGCTGCCGGAAATGACGGCCTTCCCGCTGAGCTTTATAAAGCTGGCGGAGATGACTTGGTAAGCAACATCCACCAACTCATAAGCCAAATCTGGTCGGATGAAAATATGCCTGAAGAATGGAACCTCAGCATCGTTTGCCCGATCTACAAAAAGGATGCCATCTAAGCTCCGCTAACTACAGAGGCATAAGTCTCCTCAGCAAGATGTCAGAGTTCATAGCGTAGCCGAGGTAGACAAAGTGTTCAAAGTTATAAGTTGCGTCCAATTTGTCGATGTTTTGTCTCCTTTCGTGTTGACAGCACTGCTAAATCCATTTTTGCTGCTTCCTTCACTATACTAGATGGCGTGGCTATGACATCATGTTGAGCCTGACCAATGATGTCCATATGCTCCGCGTATGGCACAATCTGATTTATGAAAGATTGTGCCTCTGGTGTTTGCTCGGGAGTTTTGCACAATCTTCTCAAGAATCAGATTAAAGAAGGCTCATGACAGTGCATCGCCTTGCCTAGAACTTTTTTGATATCAAATGTGTCGGTGAGGTCGTTTTCGAACAGCAAGAATTTTCGTCAGCCTGCACAGACGGTCGAGTTTGGGCGGTATTCCAAAACTAGTCCAGACCCATATTTAGTTTATAGTTCGTCTCTATAAATGCTGTGTCAGCTTCGAAATCGATAAAAAGGTGGTTGGTATCGATTTGGACGTCTTTGTTTTTTTTTCAGGATCTGCCGAATTGTGAAGATTTGATCAGTTGTGGACTTTCCTGGCCAAAAACCACACTGATAAGGCCGATCTGGTTGTTGGTAAACGGTTTCAGGCGTTCACATATTACGGCAGATAGGGTCTTTCTTGTAGGCGATGTTGAGGAGATTTATGCCTCTGTAGTTGGCGCAGTTCAGAGGGTCCCCTTTTTTGTGGATCGGGCAAACGATACTGAGGTTCCATTCTTCAGGCATACTTTCATCCGTCCAAATTTTGCCTATGAGTTGGTGAATGTTGCTTACCAAGTCATCTCCGACGGCTTTTAAAGCTCCGCGGGAAGGCCTTGCTATCCTCACTTCACTTTGGTCGAGTGATTGGTAGTTTTCGCTGTCGTCGCCATTATTGAATGGTTCGTGCTGCCAAACAGCGGGAAATTGTTCGTCATCGCCGTCATCTCCCGATCGTGAAGAGTCTCTGCCTGCAACACTGCAGTCTTCCATCCTCTACGATCTCGGTCACGCTCCTTCGAGTTGTCCAGACAAAGCGCTCTGGCATCAGCGATGGCTTGCCTTCTCGAAGATGGGGGAAGACCCTCGTAGCTGGAGCATTATTGTCCATGCGATCGATGTGGCCCAAAAGCCAAATTATGTCGACTACATTGGCTCCGCGACGTGTTTCGGCTTTTTGGACTACATGCACATCTTGGTACAGCTTATAGAGTCCGCGGCTATATCTTCTCCTCCATTCGCCCTCCTCGCGCACAGGGCCGAAAATCCGCCGAAGTATTTTTCTTTTGAGCCTAGTATCAGCTCGCCCTTCTTATCATCCAGTTTATCGTCCAGCACTCGGCATCATAAAGCAGAACTGGCAGGATAAGGGTTTTGTAGAGCACACATTTCGACCTTCGAGTTGGGGGGTTTTTAAAATCCCAGTCGTTTGCCAAACCGAAGTAGCAACGATTTCCTAGGGTAATTCTTCGCCGGATCTCCACAAGGGTGTCATTCGTGGAGTTTATGTTTACTCCGAGGTAGGTGAACTCCTTAACTACCCGAAATTGCTGCTATCAACGGTGACGTTTTGTCCTATGCGGTGGACAGATGTTTGTTTGTTTGTTGATAGCATGTACTTAGTCTTGTCCTCATTTACTTCAAGGCCAACGGATTTCGCCTGTTCTTCAATCGCCGTGAATGCTTTTATCACTGCACGCTGGGAGCGACAGATGATGTCAGTATCGTCCGCATAGCCCAGCAGCTGAACGGACCTGTTGAAAATAGTGCCTTCCGTGTTGACACCTGCCCTGCGCACTATCTGCTCCAGTATGAGATTGAAGAAGTTGCATGATAGCGCGTCTCCTTGCCGAAATCCGGTGCGTGTTTGGAATAGTTCCGTGGTGCTATTTCCAAACTGCACGTTGCAGCGCGTATTTTTCAGCGTCATGCGATACAGCTGAATCAGTTTTGCCGGGATTCCGAATTCGGCCATCTAGAGCTCCTGACGATGTATGCTATCATACGCGGATTTGAAGTCGATGAATAGGTTGTGAGTTTCGACTTGACATTCGTTGGTCTTTTCCAGGATTTGCCTCAGTGTGAAAAATTGGCCTATAGTCGATCTACCAGGCCGGAAGTTACACTGGTAATTGCCGATTAGTTTCAGAACGGTTTTAGACGTATGTCTGATAGGATCTTCCATGCGACATTAAGCAGGAATATGCCTCGAAAGTTCTTGCAAGACATATGGATAGAATCGCTTTTTTGAAGATGGGGCATATGGAGCTGAAAGTCCAGTCATCGGGCATGTTTTCTTCCATCCATACTTGATTGATGATTCGGTTCAGACTCCCTACCAAAACATCACCGCCGTATTTAAAAAGTTCCGCTGGTAAGCTATCAAAGCCTGCTGCCTCGTTGTTCTAAAGCAAAGCTAAAAATAGCTGTCAAAAATAAAGCCTAAATCTTTCCGTCTTCCGCTGTCACGTCAAAAATTAGCCACTGGATAAAATTTTAACGAATCAGGTTATGAAATCTATATTCACCACGCTAATGTCAAAAATAGCTTTTCAACGCAATTATCATAAACCGCAGTTAAATAAAAAAAACGAATGAAAGTATTTCAAACCGACAAGGCCTATCGCCTCCCTTTCTATTTCGTTAACAATAAAAAAATCACTTTCACACCAAATTAGACAGCCAACATAAAAAAAAATTAAAAATCAATTTACCGACTTAATTAAAAGCAAATAGCATCTTCCCCTCTCTGGAAGGCCTTGTCCCGCATTACGAAGAAAAAAACCCCAACAGCAATCAATTTGGAATCAAATTACGATTTATTTACATTTTCCGGTTAAGAAAACATTTTCACTCTGCCGACGGCGGCAAAACATTGTTCCGAGTCTTTTACAAATGATCCCCAATCGGAGGGTATTAGTGCGCCCAAATAGCAAGCAATTGTCGACAGCACATATCGGCTGTCATAACAGAGAACACACAGGGCCAGGGGGCACGGCCGGCACAGCCACTGTCTCGAAGTCCGGGAAAGCGAAAGTAATGCCCCGAGGGCCTCTATGGGTGACATAATGCTATTTTTCTTTACTTAGTCGGTTAGCCTCTGTCTTGCTGTCCACGTTTGGGTATAGATTTTCTCAAGACAACCGAGAAGGGAAATGCATTGTGCTTCGTTTTTTTTTGTATTTCTGGAACACAAAGGAATTGGGTTCTTGTCCACTTCCGACAAGCTTTAGTGCCGCGTAATTGGATTTGAACATGCTTGCACATTTGTATCTTTTTTTTTTTTTTTTGGGTCACAGTACTGAGGAAATCCGAAACTTCAATAGCTGGTCGAAGTGAATTTTGATGAAATTTGTTGAGTTTGTTGGTGCACATCAGCTGTCAACCGCAAGTCAAGAAGATGACACAACGACGACACCGCACACCAATGTGTCACTCAAGTGGAAGATACTTTCAATGTTGAGTGCAATTATTGTAATTATCGATTGGAATGCATCTCTGGCAGCATCTTGGTGTGAGATTGAAGCGAAGCTGTTAATCCGATCCAGCTGAGATGGAGTAACTGCGGTGTTGTGTGGTGGCTTTTGTCTGTTGAATTGCATTTCATGTGATTAAATGATCAGCGAAATATGCCATGCCATGACAGGCCATACTAAGCCATTCCAAGCGGTGCCGTGCCGAACGAGCCGCAGTCACAGGAAGTTGCAATTGAAATTCTTCAACTTGAACGTTGGGAATGTGTTGTGTTGGATGTTTTTTTTTTGTCTTTTTCTATGCCGACATATTCAATTGAATGTCAATAGGAGTATGAGTGGTGGCAATGGTGGTGTTTGTGGTTTGAGGGAAACATAAAAACGTCGACATAAATAGACGTAAACATCTAGCATTAAATCTAAATAAACGGTTATGGTTGGAAATGTGGGATTACTCGTATCCGACCAGAACCTCAGGCATGTACAATTTATGTCATTTCGAATGATTAATAAATTTGTCACTCCACAGGGAACAGTGAACTTCGGAATGACATAAAGTGGACATTGCTTGGGTTCTGGTTTGATAGGGGCGCTGTAAATGGTGGGGTGCCGCAGGAGAGACGCATGTATACAATGCTGTTTCCAATGTTAGACCAGTATTTTGTAACTGTTTCTTTACTTTACTTTTAAATTCATTTTTTATTCACTTAAAATACTAACTTAAAACTAGACAAAAATGATTAAATCTAACTTATAATTAACAATTTTTTTTCTTAAATTAACCTATCGGCCCTAAGCGGGCGCTCTAAGCTAATATTTACTAGTTTTTAATTTTGCCTTTCGGCTTCAATTTGTCTTTTGTTTAATTGTGATATATATTTTAATTTTCAAAGAAAATTCAAAAAACTTTGATAAACGACATTTTTGTTTTATATAAAAAGCTTAATCTAGGTTAAAACTACTTAAAACAACTTAAAACTACTTAAAACTACTTACACCTAACTTAATTATAATCGGGGTGGCGAGCACTCGTTGCAAATGCCCCGAGGGGTCGCCATCCCAATCGAGTTTTGGTCCACAGGTCGCCTGCAACCAACCATATTGTACCCCAATATGGTGTGCACGCCCCGCCCCAGACTTTGTTTCAAAAAATTTTTATTTTTCTTAATTATTAAGGAGTAGACTAAAAGTCCGCAAAGACCGGAGGAAGTGCAGAACCACTTCCCTCATGTAGCCACCAAAATTCCGTACTTTGCCTTTCAGCATCGGTCCTATCGCGATCCGATACCGAAGTGCTAAAGCGGAGGAGCTCCGGAGCATTGTCGACATACCCGTCGCGGATTAGCCGCTTGTCACGCGCGTCACGGTAGCGGTGGTATAAAACCGGGATACCGTTCCTGTCCTGTACCAACCCTAACGAATCGATATAAATAAATGCCTCTGGCGGAATAAAGCCAGACACGAGCGTACTCTCCATGTATATTTCATTGGGATAATAAGCCCCGAAGATCAGCCTGTTGTCGCTAGCCATCGCCCTTGCAGCGTGCCTTCGAGTCACCTTAATAAGGAAATTGTCGATTCTGTTCAGCTGGGCCCCATTGTAAAGAACCTCGTTGCGATAATATTTTATGTACTCGGAGTCCGGCGTTCGGTACAATCCTAAGCAGGATCGGAGACAACGCCTCTCAAACTGCCTTATCCTTTCCATGTAGCTTGGTGAAACGTTGAACCACACAGGACAACCGTAGGCGATGATCGGCCTTATGAGGGCCATGTAGCAAATGACTTTCACCCTTGAATCAAGTTGACTGCTTTGAAACAATCTTCTTGTCAGAGCATAAGCCCCCCTAGCCCTAGCCAGACAAGCATCCACATTTTTATTAAAATACAGAAACTTGTCAAGCCAGATGCCAAGGTACATATTTGACTTCAGTTCTCAGCGCCAACGGCCGTCCATGCTGTCCAATGATGCACAATTTTTTCCAGTTTTTTCTGGTATCGTAAGATGCCCTCTGCACTGGGGTCCTGAACAGAATTGTTTCGGTTTTTTGGAAATTGATCTTCAATTTCCAATCGTCGCAATATCCCTTAATGTTATCGAAGTCACTTGATGACTTCGATTTTCGGACCTGATCTGTACGCCACTAGATCATCTGCATACGCTATAGCGTGACTAAGGGACCTACAAGATCACTTGTATAAATGTTAAACAATATCGGGGAGTTCACCGCCCCCTGTTGTAAACCATTTTTAATTTCAAAGACTTTACTCGAAGTTACGTTGCCACATTTGACGACGAACTTCTTTCCCATAAGCATTTCATTAATCATATATAGCATGGGTTTACGCATGCCTAGTCTTGTAGAAAAGCCCCTCTAACCATACGGTGTCGAAGGCCTTCTCAAAGTCAACCAGACAGGCCCCTGTGCATTGTCCTTTGGATTTATTCCATTGGATGTCGGAGACTAGTTTCGACGCGGCATGAATAGTGTCATGCCTCGCTCGAAAACCAAACTGATTTTCCGGGATAATTTTATTTTCCTCGACCCACTCAAGCAGAGCCCTATTGACTATCTTCTCGAATACCTTGCTTACATTCGGCAGAAGGCTTATTGACCGAAGATTTGCAGGGTTTGTTCTATCCTTGTCCTTTTTGGGGATGGGATGTACCACCGCCGTTTTCCAGTGCACCGGATAATGTGCATTATTCAGTGCATTGTTAAACAGCGTGGTGAAAATATCGACTGCCTCTATTGGCAGGTGTCTCAACACGACGTTTGGGACCCCGTCCTCTCCCGCCGACTTTTTATTCTTCAGTGATACAAATATGTTCAGGAGTTCATCTTTTTGCACGAACAGCATCAGGCTATTGGCGACTATGCCATTTGAAGGATTTTCGTCATTGAATACGGTAAAACCGTGATTCTCAGATCGCCAAGCTTGAAGTTCGGTACTTAGATAAAAGTGATTCAGAAAGGCTCTCTCCTCAATATCGCGATTTGGGCGAACAGGATTGTTCACCGTATACACGGTTTCGAAGACAGTGCCTATCGCATTCGCCTTCTCCTGAGGATCTTCGATCGTGAAAAAACCTTCGTTCGAATCAACACTTTCCGGACTTATACCAACCGCCGTCAGTGTCTGTCTGTTCTCTGTCGTTTGGGAAATTCGGACACATGGAATGTCGTTATGATCCTTTCGCCTGAAAATTTTATTTATTTGCGGGAACATATTCGGGCTACTGGTTTTTATAGCCCGAATTTTCTTGCCCCAGTACAAACTTACAGATTGTCTGTAATTCTCTGTGATTAGCTGTTTGAGGTTTTTGATCAACGACTTCAATGTCCGAACCTCCGGGTCTTGTCTGTCAGTAAATTGTCTACGCAGCCGTTTAAGCCTTGAGACCAGTCTACTTTTGTGTTTATGGAGTGCATCGATTGTTGGCGTTCGATACTTCTCCGTCTGGTCGTCAGAACTAGTTACCTTGGGGATAACTCGATCCATTGACCTTTTAATGACCTCATTCATTTTTAATAAATTTTGGTCGATTTCGTCGTTCGTAAGGTTTCGGTTTGTCGGAGGGTTGATTTCGCTCAAACGTAATTCTCGCTTTACAACTCTGGCGAAGCGCGGCCACTTCGTCCTTCGATAGTCGAAAGAACGCACTTGGTCGAACTCCTCCAGTTGAGTTTGCTCGTTTGGGATCCTGAATACGGCATCGATTCCGAGGTGGTCACTATCGTAATCGAATGCTCGCACACAGTTCCGCGCGTGTTCGTTATTTGTCAGTTCTAGTCTGTTGTCCATAAGCGCTAAGTCCAAGAAAGAGTTTCCTCTCGGGAAAGACGGGATATCCGTCGCGTACAAACTAAGTTTGTACTCAATCATACTTTGATCCCTCCAATTTTGAAGAAGTCGACCTCTATTGTTCGAGATTGCATTTCCCCAAGCAGCGTGCTTAGCGTTAAGATCTCCGGCCAAAAAGTAATAATTTTCAGCCAAATGAAGCTGTAGGCAACGAAAAAGTGTCTCGAGCTCTGTTATAAATAGATTTTGTTGAGTTGCTTCAGGCGCATAAAGCGATACCACATACATTCTCCTCCCATTGTGGAGAGGAATGCATACAATGCATGCTTCCAGCACCCGGAACCTACTTACTTCCCCGCTAGATATGACTCTGTGGCGTAAGCCTTTGCGTAATAAGACAGCGACCCCACCCCCTTGGGAGGAGTGGGGTCGGTCTCTTCTCACTACTGTCTCACATGTCTCCGAAATGCTCATAGTGAACATGATTTTTTTGGATTTTTGCTTTTTAAAAATTGTGGGACAATGCGATCAAGATGTGGATATGGAAAAGCCTGCTCATATGCACACAGCGCATATTCCATAAAAATAATTGCATTTGGAGACGATATAGCCCTTGTCATGGCTGTGGCTGAATTCAAAGACTAGCTGTTAGCGCCCGATTAGAATAAGCGTTCCATAAACTAAAGACCGTCTAAATAACCTGTCGAAAAGCTGTGGAATACATGAACAAAAGTGTCGGAAACCAAAACGAAGAAAGCATAAAATAAGTAATGACCATAGGCTACAATTCCAAACGAACGTGGTTAGATTAGGTTAGGTTAGAGTGGCTGCCGGCGTTCGCCAGCACACTTAGACCACTTTGGTCCGTTGTGATACCACGTGGATCTTGTCCAATCTCCTTCCTATCCATGGGAAAACCATTTTGAGCTTCTGATGAAGCGGAGGAGGCTTTTCACAATCGCTGAGACTTTGAAAATATTAAGCTCCGAGATGTAGCTTCCTTTTGTTTGATAGAGCCGGGCAGTTACAAAGGAGATGGAGTATTGTTTCCTCCTCCTCCTCGTCCATGCAGCTCCTACAGAAGTCGTTTGAGAAAAGGCCTAGCCTTTCTGCGTGCCTACCTATTAAGCAGTGTCCCGTGATGATACCTATGGTATCGCAAATATGCGGTCTATCGAGCGAAATCAGTCCCTTTGATCATTTCAAATCTAGCTTTGGCCAAATTTGTTTGGTTGTTTGACACGTCGTGCCAAGACTCCATCTGAGGTTTGATTTGCTGTTAGCGTGTTGCGCTAATAAGCTTTTGCATGTAGCGATAGGAATACCTAGTGCACCCGTGTCGGGTACAATTGGTAATTTGGTTCCGTTTCTGGCGAGTTCATCAGCCTTACAGTTCCCTGGAATGTCACTATGCCCAGGCACCCAGCATGGGCGAATGTTAAAATGCTTTGACATCTCGTGCAGAGATGATCGGCAATCTAGGGTTGTCTTTGAATTTGTTGAGACTGAGGCTGTCCAAGAAAATGCTTATATCCTTGGCAGATATAACATTCTCATTCAACCGGGATAAGGCTTCTTTGATCGACATGAGTTCCGCCTGGAACACGCTGCAATGATCAGGAAGACGGAAAGATAGGCTGAGATTTAGCCTGTCGGAGAAGACACCAGCACCCACTCCGTCATTTGTTTTGGAACCATCGGTGTAGAAGTGGATCGAGTCATTTAGACCAGGTTCGTTGCTCTCCCATGACGTTCTGTTTGGGATTGTGACCCGGAAACTCTTATCGAAGGTTAATCTGGTGAGGGTGTAATCGGTGATTCAGAAACATTTGTATATTCGTTTAGAATTTTTTAGTGGCCATATTTAATATTTGACCACTGTTGGATGGCTTTGAGACGTATGGCTGAGTTAGCTGCCATTTGTTTGCCGAAAATATCTAGGGATATTAGGTGAAAAAGAATGTCTAATGCCGCTGGGGGTGTCGTACGGAGTGCTCCACCAATGCACAGACACGCAGTTCTCTGCACTTTGGCTAGTTTTTTTGCTGTTTAAAGCAATTTCTAGTGCTGTCTACCTTACTACCGATATAAGAAGTATCGGTCTTATAAGCGATATATAGAGCCAATGCGTGATACGAGGTTTCATTTCCCATTTCAAGCCTAAGGCTTTCTTGCAGGAATAAAGTGATACCGTCGCGTCGCTTTCTTTACTCTTTCTGTTATGTTTACTTACTTACTTACTAAAGTGGCGCTACAGTCCGGAATGAACCTGGGCCTCAACCAACATGCCTCTCCAATTAGCCCGGTCCTTAGCTAACTGCCTCCAGTTGCGCACTCCAAGTTGGTTGAGGTCGGTTTCCACTTGTGCGCGCCACTTAAGGCGAGGTCTTCCTCTACTGCGTCCGACGTCTGGCTGGGAATCGAAGACTCTGCGAGCCGGAGTATTGGTGTCCATTCGTTCTACATGTCCTAGCCATCTTAAACGTCCAATGCGGAGTTTTTTGACCAGGGGCATGTCGCTGTACAGCTCGTATAGTTCTTGGTTGAATCTTCGTCTTCATAGCCCGTCAACGCAAACGGGACCGAAGAATTTTCCTCTCGAATCTACCAACGATTTCTTCATCCGCTTTTGATACGGTCCATGCTTCAGCGCCGTAGAGCAGGACTGGGATGATCAGGGTCTTATATAGGATCTCCTTAGTAGTTCGAGTGAGGGCTTTACTACTAAATTGTCTTCTTAGCCCGAAGAAACAGCGGTTGGCAAGAGTAATACTTCGTTTCATTTCTGACGAGATGTTGTTGTCGGAGTTAATAGCGGAGCCGAGGTAGACAAAGTCCCGTACTACCTCAAAATTATATCTGTCAATGGTGATGTTCTGTCCAATTCGTCGATGTTGTGTGTCCTTTCGTGTTGACAGCATACACTTAGTCTTACCCTCATTTACTGCTAAACCCATTTTTGCCGCTTCCTTCTCTATACTAGCAAACGTGGCTATGACATCACGTTGAGTCCTACCAATGATGTCAATGTCGTCAGCGTATGCTAGTAGTTGCACCGATTTTTGGAAAATTGTGCCTCTGGTGTTGGCTCGGTAGTTTTGCACAATCCTCTCAAGAATCAAATTGAAGAATTCACATGACAGCGCATCGCCTTACCTAAATCCTTTTTTGGTATCGAATGTGTCGGTGTGGTCGTTTCCGACCCTGATGGAGCAGCGAGAATTCTCCTTCGTCATCCGACACAATCGGACAAGTTTGGGCGGTATATCAAAACTAGACATGGCTCTGTACAGTTCGTCTCTATAAATGCTGTCATATGCGGCTTTGAAATCGATGAATAGGTGGTGGGTATCGATTTGGACTTCTTGAGTTTTTTCCAGGATCTGCCGAAGTGTGAAAATTTGATCGGTTGTGGACTTTCCTGGCCTAAAACCACACTGATAAGGGCCAATCAGGTTGTTGGTAAACGGTTTCAGGCGTTCACATATTACGGCAGATAGGATCTTGTAGGCGATGTTGAGGAGACTTATGACTCTGTAGTTGGCGCAGTTCAGAGGGTCTCCTTTTTTGTGGATCGGGCAAACGATGCTGAGGTTCCATTCTTCAGGCATATTTTCATCCGACCAGATTTGGCTTATGAGTTGGTGGATGTTACTTACCAAGTCATCTCCGCCGGCCTTATAGAGCTCAGCGGGAAGGCCGTCATTTCCGGCAGCCTTATTAAGCTTGAGTTTAGATATTGCTATCCTCACTTCACTCAGGTCGGGTGGTTGGCAGTTTTCGCTGTCGTTGCCAATATTGAATGGTTCGTTCTGCCTGACAGCGGAATGTTGTTCGTCACCGCCGTTTAACAGTCTGCAGAAGTGGTTCTTCCATATCCTCAGCATCGACTGTGTCTCAACTACAATATTTCCTTGTTCATCTCGACAGGATTCTGTTCGAGCCTTCTATCCTTGGCTTTGACGTTTTACACTTTGGTAAAACTTGCGAACATCGTTCCTGGAGTGGCACCTCTCTATATCCTCGATCGCGCGCTTTTCTTGCTCTTTTTTCTTCTTTCCGAAAAGCCGATATTCTTCCCTTCTTCTTTGCCTATAGAGCTCAATGGCAGCTCTCGTCTTCACCTGCAGCTTAGACTTGTAGGCCTCGTTCTTGGCTGCGAGCATCTGTCGGCATTCCTCATCAAACCAGGGGTTTCTTGCTGGTGGGCGCGAGAAACCTAGCACATCAGTTGCGGCTGATCTAATGGAATGTTGGCATCGTTGCCATTGCTCTTCGACATTCGATGCTGGTGGTATGGTGTTAATCGAGAGGTTAAGGGATACGCGTTGTGCGAAGGTCTTGGCGGTCTCTTGCGATTGCAGTCTTCCGACGTTAAATTTTTTCACAGTATTTCTGGATTGTTGTGGCGTGGTGGATATCCGCATTCTTACCTTGGCTGCTACAAGGTAGTGATCCGAGTCGATGTTAGCTCCTTGGAATGTTCGGACATCCAAAATACTGGATGCGTGCCTCTTATCTATCGCAATGTGATCAATTTGGTTGACCGTTCGTTGATCTGGAGACCGCCATGTCCCCTTATGGATATCGAGGTGAGGAAACCGTGTGCTGGCTATAGTGGCATTTCGTTCCGTAGCGAAATCAATTAGCCTAAGTCCGTTACCAGACGTGTTGTCGTGTAGGCTTTGTTTTCCGACAATACTTCTAAAGATGTCTTCTCTTCCTACCTTTGCGTTAAAATCTCCCAGCACGATTTTAACATCGTACTTCGGTAGTCGCTCATAGGTTTTGTCGAGGAGCTCGTAGAAGCAATCCTTAGCTATATCATCTTTTTCTTCCGTCGGAGCGTGAGCGCATATAAGGCTTATGTTGGCGAATTTGGCCTTGATGCGTATTGTTACAATGCGTTCGCTAATGTCTTGAAAACTTAAGACTTCTTGCCTAAGTCTGGCACTTATAACAAATCCGCATCCGAATAGTCGCTGTTTCTGCTCACTATAACACGGTCCATAGTAGAATTCACAGTTTTTCCTCCTCTTTTCGCCCGGCCCATCCCATCGTATTTCCTGGATGGCAGTAATGTCTTCTTTGTAGCAGTTTAGGGCTTCCGCTAGTTGTTCGCCTGCACCTCTCCTGTTTAATGTTCTCACATTCCAGGTGCAGATACGAACGTCGTTGTCCTTTTTTCGTTTAGCAGGGTCGTCAACAATAAAATCCGTCCTTTCCGAGGCTATTGGTTGCTTCGTAACCATGCTTTTTTTCTGTGGGTGTGTAGATAGCCCAAAGCACAACCCCCAACCTGGAGGGCCAGTTCCAATTTATTAGATACCCCTAGGACACGGGGCCATCAGTATCCACTATGGGATTGAGCGATGCCGTTTGCCTTTCGGTTCATCCGCCACCATCTCTGTTCAAGGGGCCTGACTAACCCTTGAAATTCCTAGACAACCTGTTGTCCGAATATGTCAGAGCAGCTCATCTAGGTTCTCACCAGGGTGTTTATAGTGTTGCTGTTTTTCGTCGTGTTATCAACACTCGCACTTATCGTTTAGCAAGTCAAATCCGGTTGGATGAGACCAGTACCCGATGGTTACCACTTGGAGGTAAAGATAAGCACATTTGATGTGTAGTCAGAGTTGCAACACTGGGCATTGCCAAGTTAACGCCAATCAGAGTCTACCCTCGTTCTACAGCACCCAACCATCATTCTGTTATGTTTAGCTTCCAGTTAAGCTTCCTGTCCATAATAAGTCCAAGATATTTTGCTTTGTCTGAGAAGAGTAGTTCGGTTCCGTTTAGTGACGGGGGGTCAATGTGAGGAATTTTATATTTCCTAGTGAATAGGACCAGTCCAGTCTTATGTGGATTGACACCCAGTCCACAGCTGACCGCCCATTTGGATAGTTTATTTAGTGCATTATTCAGGTGTTTCCCTGAGACAGCGATAGCGACGTCATCCGCGTAGGCAATCACGTGGCATCCCTCTGCTTCCTGGATAAGTAAAAGCTCGTTTACCACTAAGTTTCAGAGAGGAGGGGACAGGACCCCACCTTGCGTGATCGACTTTCAGACATGTTAGCGCCTCAATGTTCGCTCCCGAATTAACGTTGTTAAAAGCGCCTTCGATGTCCAGGAATGCAACCATAGTACACTCCTTGCAGCATAACGACTTTTCAATAATACGCACTAATGTGTGCAGGGCTGTTTCTACAGATTTTCCCTTACAGTACGCATGTTGGGATGCAGATAGCTGATTTACATCAATGCTACTGCGAAGATGAATATCAACCAGTCTTTCCAGGGTTTTCAGAAGAAATGATGATAAGCTTATAGGTCTTAGGTCTTTCGGATTGAAACGAACGTGGACTACTTGATAATGAATGGCGTCACTAATGCAGCCTGCGCTGTGTTGAATACTGACCAACATTGTTGACCTGAATATAGCAGTATAACAGTATTATCCAGATAAACCAGCCACGAATGAAACGAGATAAAAGATAAAAGTCGTCAGCATAAAGACTCTGTAAACTAACGACTATACGTGGTTTGCGAAAGGAGCTTCTTTCGTCAGAGCCGGCAGAATAATCGGGATAATGCTGGCTATGAGGTTTAGAAAACGGATAAGAACTTGTAACCTTTTACCCCAGATATCCCTAAGGTTGTCGAAGAATTGTTGGTCTAATGCACGCAATCTGGCTGTGACTATCCTGCCGGGCATTTGCAGATGCAATTATAGAGGGTTTCTCTCTCATTTGTGTTCCCGCAACTGCGGCATTGGGGGTTGTATGGGATCCGTAGTTTGGCCGCATGGTCTCCAATTGGCCAGTGCATCGTGACTAACGCCGTAATTCAAGTGATGGTGCGAATCCCGCGATATCTGGGCGGGTTCTATTTAGTAGGTCGTTTGTTCTGTTCTTGCTGTAGGAAGCCCATATCTTCCTCGATATGCTGCAAATTGTTAAAATTCTACATTTGGTGTCGGCCTTCTTCAGGAAGTATGAGTGGATTTGTCCCTTAACCGCACCAAGCGGGATATGGACTTTTGTCGCAAGTGAGCCGTGTAGATCTGAGCCTTGCCTGACCGCAGCCAGTGTCATTTAGACCTGGAACCCAGAGAATGACCCTAAAGCGTTCTCCCAGATGGGCAAGTTCGTTTTGTCATTCCTATACCAGCTTGGAGGATATGGTAGCCGAGTAAATGGCCTTAATGGCCGCTTGACTCTCTATGAGGATAGCAATATTTTGCTTCCCAGTAGAGTGCAAGCCCCTCGGATAGTCACGCAACAGTTCATCTTAAATCCGTCGGGGTAGACTACCGTGTCCAAATCTCTTACTATACCGTTCCTCTTCCACTGGGCTCTGGTAGGAAAGCCTACGTTGAAGCCTTCCTTGATGCTTAGTGTAGGTGTGATGTAGTCTGTTGGAAACATGACCATGCCGTTTGGTAACGAGTCCAGGATATTACTGTGGCCATACGGACTTGCAGTCCAACATCCTGACTCCTTGAGTCTTACTGAGCTGCATAAAGCGTATCTTAAATGTGTTGGTCAAGAGGCAAGAGATGCAATAGCACAGTAAGGGCATCCATTGACGCTATACTGGTTGTTCTTTGCAGGCTTTTTAGTTTTGTGAGGTTGTAGCCTTTACTCAACGCGGTCTACCATACAGGAAGCCATATGTGAGAATTGGACGTACTACAGCTGTGTACATCCACAAGGTCATCTTTGGTTGAAGTCCCCACATCTTTGCGAGTTTTGCTGGAAGCATAGAAGGCAACACATGCCTTCCTTACTCTGTGCTCGATGTTGTATTTCCAGTTAAGTTTTGGGTCAAGCTTGATACCCAAATACCTAGCGCTGGAATATAGTGTGAGTGGTTGGCCATTTAGACGGGGAGGGTGAAGTCGGGTATTTGGGTTTTGGTGGTGAATAGCACCAATTGCTCGTCTCCACGCCGAGGCCACAACTTGCAGCCCAGGTGCTACCCTTGTCTAGAGCAGCCCCCATGATTACACTTATCAAGGAAGGGAATTTTCCTGACACCAAAAAATTCCACGTCATCCGCATACGCGACAACTTTGACTCGTTCCTCTTCCAGAGTAAAGGAGTGATGACGCCGCCCTGTGGATTTCCTCTATAGGCAAATTTCGTCAAGTGACTGTAGCCAAGTGTTGCCTGGATAACTCTTGTTCGCAGCATAGAGACTATCCATTGGCTAATACATTCCTCTGTACCCAGCTCTAACAGAGATTCAAGAAGAGCTCCAATGAGGACGTTGTTGAAAGCTCCCTCTATATCTAAGAAGGAGGCTAGAGTGTATGGATTTTTCGATTGTCCGCACTACCTCATGGAAAGCTGTTTCAGTGGATCTGCCCTTGAGGTAGGCGGGCTGTGATTTAGATAACGAAGATTCTTCTTGAAAACTTAGCATTTGGATGTCTAGAACACGCTCCAGGGTTTTTAGTGCAAAGGAGGTTAGACGGATCAATCAGAATTCATTCGCGGTCTCGTGTCCGCGTTTTTCTATCTTCGGTATAAGCACCACTCCAGCTCGTCTCCACGAGTAAGGAATGTGGTTTAGTATTAAGCAGCTTTTAAAAATTGACGCCAGCCATGGCATTGCTAGGTCTTGCTTTCTCTGTAGCATAACTGGCAGACTTAAAGGGAGAGAAGATTTTAATAGCCCAGAAAATCTTTTCCTCGGAAATTATTGAAGTGATGTGGTGCAGTGTATACTTGCCGAGTTCCGTACTAGTATCACTGTATCCGGTAAAGTGTGTGTTTAACAGGAGTTCCATAGTTTCCGCGGAGGATTCTGTCCACCCACCATCTGACCTCCTCAGAAAAGAACGGTTGGAGTATTCCTTAGACAGAATTTTGCTTAGCCTGGCGGAGTCCTTGAGGGTTTCAATAGAATGACAATAATCCACCCAGGCCTCCCTTTTGGATGTTTTTATGGCTTTCTTATACAGACTAAAAGGCCGCCAAAAGTTGTTTTTATGGCAGATATTGAAGATCGATCTGGTCATCTGTCTGAGATTGGAGAGATCTTCATTCCACGGCGGTAGTGTTTTGCTTCGTTTAACTGGACACGAGGCTTTGTATGCAATGTTCATCACGTTCTCAAAAGTCTGTACTTTTACCTCCAGCTATTCGATTGCAAGGGTGTTTGTTTCTTTTGTGGTTTTGAGTTTTGTTCGAAGGACTTGGCCAAAACTTGGTCACATTAACTCTCTTGGGATTTCTCAATGTTTTAATGGCCTCGGGACGCAAGTCATAGATGATCCATCTGTCATCTGAAAGTGACTCCACATTGGAAACTTTGCAGTTATCAATCCTAAAACTATCATTGTTTGTTTTCAATGTGATATCCAGGACTTCTTCCCACTCCCTGTGTGTTTCGGTACTCGGAAAGACGCTACATACCAAGTCACCTCCAGAGGATTTATATCGCTCAGGTCGAAGGCCGTAATTCTCGCAAGTTTTTATGCTTATAACGGGTGATTTTTTAAGAGGCTTACAACTTTAAAAAAAAAAAAAACACAAAAAATTCGAAAAAATGAATGAAATATTTATTTGAATCGATAGTTTGAACCTTGCAATTTAATGTTTAAAGATAATTTCATGCAAATGTTGACCGCGGCTGCGTCTCAGGTAGCCCATCCGCTGAGTCCAATTTTGGCATACTCTTTCACACATATCGGCCGGTATCTCACGAATGAATGCATGGATGTTGGCTTCCAGTGCGTCAATCGAAGCGGGCTTGTCCATATAGACATTAGCCTTGACATACTCCCACAAAAAATAATCTAATGGTGTCAAATCGCACGATCTAGGCGGCCAATTGACCCACCCGAAACGTGAAATTAACTGTTCACCAAACTCGCCTCGCAATTGCGCCATTGTTTCGCGTGCTGTGTGGCATGTGGCACCGTCTTGTTGAAACCACATATCATGCAAGTCAAGAACTTCCATTTCGGGCAAAAAAAAGTTTGTTATCATCGCTCGGTAGCGTTCACCATTGACAGTAACGCTGCGATTCGCATCATCTTTGAAGAAATATGGCCCAATAATGCCGCCGGCCCATAAACCGCACCAAACAGTGGCTTTTTCGGGATGCATTGGTAGCTGTTGCAATGCTTCTGGCTGATCTTCACTCCAAATGCGGCAATTTTGCTTATTTACCTACCCATTCAACCAAAAATGAGCCTCATCGCTGAACACAATTTTTCGATAAAAAAGCGGATCCTCGGCCAGCTTTCCAAGAGCCCATTCACCAAAAATTCGGCGTTGTGGTAGGTCGGCTGGCTTTAATTCTTGCACCAGCTGTATCTTAAAAGGCTTTACGCCCAAATCCTTCCGCAAAATTTTCCACGTAGTGCTGTAACAAAGGCCTAACTGCTGGGAACGGCGCCGAATCGACATTTCGCGGTCTTCTGTCACACTAGCTGATACGGCCGCAATATTTTCTTCACTACGCACAGTACGTAAACGTGTTGGTGGTTTAATGTCCAACAAAGTAAATTTGGTGCGAAATTTGGTCACAATCTTCCGAATAGACTGCTCAGAAGGTCGAGAATGCCGATCATAAAATGGAAGCAGCGCGCGATGAACATTTCGAACCGAGCACGAATTTTGATAGTAAAATTCAATAATTTGCAAGCGTTGTTCATTTGTAAGACGATCCATGGTGACACAAGGTACTAAACACACGTCAGCTGTCAAAACCAGTGTTGCCAAAACCAAACCAGCTAAAAAATCACCCGTTATTTGGATATTGCTAGCCTAATGTTATTTAGCTTAGATGGGATATAGTTTTCGCTATATTCTTCGATATCAAAGGATTCCTTGTGAGATCGCTCGCCATTGCCCTGTCATGGTAGAAGTGGTTCTTTCATATTGATTTCTCCTAGTTAATCTAGACAAGACTCTGATTAAATTTCGTACCCCTGACACATATCTACTGGTAAAATTCTGCCTCCAAGAACTTATTTTCCAACAAAAAAAAAACTAACCGACAACTGACACTTCCATACCTCTCAATATGCCTTCCATTTGGCTTGCTGTACATCGACATATCCCCGTTAGCAATAATCACTGACATCAACGACTTCCTTATTGATTGAGATTTCACACAGGAGTAACGATAAATCCTCATCTTCCCCTATTAGGCTACCGATACTAATACCTCATCACATCACCACTTTTCTGTGCATGCTCCCAGGCCACCAGTCTATCTGAATTCCCGAGTCCCAACAAATGAATTCCAAAAATGCAAAAACGAATGAAATTGATCATCTCCGTCTCAGTCATTCCATCACCTTGTACGTATGAGGGAACACCGCTTCATACTCACATGCGATCCAATACGACTGCATAATGTATCTACACATGTTCATATCGTATCTCTATCCCTAATCATGTCTTCAGCATTTTCATGAACCGCCGCAGCGCAGCAATGTTATGCTAATTCCTTCCACAATCGCTGTCATTACTGCCACTCTAAGCACTTTCGTTCTTTTGCCTCCGACTGAAGCCATTTCAAGGCTGGAGGTAGAATTCCAATTCGATATCTCTGGCCTGGAGAATCTGCATTTGCACGTGAGAAACACTCGGTTGGAGTTCTCACGCATGTCTTCAGGACACGGTCGGGTGGTTTCACTTGCGCTCCTCGACCTGGGATGAATGATTTCCTTTAATCATAAAACTTTTGCCGGTTTAGGATTTCAATTCATCTTCGTCTTGGCGGATGGGAGTGCGGCTTCTTGAATTACCCCCACCGAATGGGAGGTGAGATCATTCCTTCAAATTGGAATTAATTTCGCACACACATATCTTTGGCTTTTGTGTTGGCAACACTTTCTCGCCGTAGAGCATACATAAACTGGAGCAGTTGTCCATGGGATAATTGACATTTGGTGGGGCGGCTCATAACCCACTTCAAGTTGAGTTCTGCGTCAGAGAAGTGGTTTAATTGTTGTATGCCGATGGGGAGACGCACAGCGTGCGGCGGAGGAGGTTCGAAAAAACACAGGCTTTCGAGGTCAGTGTTGAGGAAGTTGTGGGGATTTATGCACTTAAGAGTCGGCGCTTTTTGTTTTTTTTTTTGAAAAGTTGCTTCATGGATCAAGATTACTGAAGTTTGCAGTACCAAATCTGAGCACAGAAGTGACAGGTCAATCATGACCTTGTGCCACGAGAGTAATTGCTGTGGAAGTGGGCATTTATGGATATTTTTTGTGGAGCATAAACTGAAATAAAATTACTCGAACAATAATTGCTAGTGGTATACCGCAGGGGTTCCAGAAATGGTGCGATTAGCTAAGATATTTTGCAGAGTTTGTATCACTCATGACAAATATTCAGAATATTGAGAGCTCAATGATATATTATAACGAGTTCCGTAGTTAGATACAGTTAGTTTAATAATTCACAAGGTTAGGAGCGCGTCATCGATATAAACACTCAAGGTACGATTCTAAAAGCAATATTTCCACACGTTTGTCAAATTATATCGAAATAACCACGATGATGTCTTGAATATCAAAATTTGACAAATGGGTCGATATACTTACTCCAAAAGTAGAACCAACTAACAATTTTGCTTCGATAAGGCTCTATAGAAACTATTTCCACCCCAGCAATATTAACTGTATAAGGCCATTTGGTGTTCTTTATAAAACTTCGTCCACTATAAGACCTGCACAGAAAAATTATTGCAAGCCTTACTGTATTCTTGTTGGCTCAGTGGCCTAATGCTTAGTGCGTTTGGCTACCAAGCGTTGGATCAATGCTTCAAATCTCGAAAGTGATAACATCTATGTTTTATTTTCCCTGTCCATCTCTTGCGAAAGACTGACAAACATCCAAAAATTTTAAAATGTCACGAGAAGCTTCTCGAATTTTCTGTACGGGATAGGCGCAATATTAACAGAGATGATAGTATGACATATTTTATAAAGCATGTGGATTTACTACCAAAATATTCGTCTGCGCAAATTCCGCGCGCAAGTATTATAGAAGCTTTATCGAAGTAATTGATTTGGAAAATTTAAAATATGAGTTCAATTGAGGCACATTTGTAAGTAGGGTACTTTTATTCTCATATTTATTACAAATTACAAATTAATGATATAGAATGGAATTACAACTCCCATGTAACGGGTCCGCCATCTAACGTTTTTTTTTTCAACGAGTGCTTATTTCGTGAATGGTAACACTTAGCTCATGTCTGATTTGACAGCGAATTAGTTTTATCCTTCCGCTGAACGAATATGGTTGTATATACGCTTGAACAACGCTGGGAAATATTGCGACATTACTTTGAAAATCATGGTAATGTTGCAGAATGTGTGCGGAAATTGCGTACGGATTTTGGAAGAAGAGAAGCAGCTGCAGCTCCGTATGTTCGTTATCTTGTGAAAAAAGTGAAAGAAACTGGCATATCCTCATCGATAAACCAAAGCGTGAAAAGCCAAAAATAGTGCGTACACCCGAGAATATTGCTGCTGTGGCAGAAAGTGTGCGTGAAGCGCCATCAACATCAATTCACCGTCGTTCTCAACAATTGAACATTTCGGAGACATCATTGAGACGAATTTCGCATAAAGCCCTTGGAATGACGCCATGCAAAGTGCAATTGTTCAGGAGTTGAAGCCAACTGACCATCCAATGCGTTTTCGCTTCCCTAAGTGGGCCTGCGATCGACTTAGAGAAGATGCCGATTTTGCCAAAAAAAATCATCTTTTCAGATGAAGCTAATTTTGATCTTGGCGGGTATGTAAACAAGCAAAATTGTCGCATACATTGAAAAGCCGATAAACCCAAAACGAGTCTCTGTTTGGTGCGGACAGAGGCATAATTGGGCCATTTTTCTTCGAAAATGAGCAAGGAATGGCCGTTACAGTCAATGGCGATCGTTATCGGGCCATGTTGAACGAATTTTTGTTCACAAAAATTGAAGAGAAGGATATTGGCAACATTTGGTTTCAACAGGACGGCGCTACGTGCCACACAGCCGAAGCTACACTCGATGTTTTGCGCCCTTTTTTTGGAAGATCGCCTTATCAGCCGCAGAGCTGATGTCGTTTGGCCACCTCGGAGCTGCGATTTGACACCGTTCGACTATTATTTGTGGGGTGCCGTTAAAGATAAGTGTTACGCCGACAAGCCAGAGACAATTGACGCTTTAAAGGACAATATTCGTGAAGCCATTGGTGAAATACAGCTGCACACAATCGATAATGTGCTTAAAAATTGGACCGATCGTGTAGGCGCTACTGCATGGCCAGCCGAGGCAGCCATTTGAATGAAATTATTTTCCAATATTAACCGGAAGGATTGCACTTTCAAATAAAAAAAGAAATTTGAGAAAATATTCTGTAGATTTTTTTATACGATTTTCAAAAAAGAAATAAAGTTATTTGGCGGACCCTTTATAACTAAGGATTGCTTCTACGAGCTCCTCGACAAAACCTATGAGCGACTACCAAAGTACGATGTTAAAATCGTGATGGGAGATTTTAACGCAAAGGTAGGAAGAGAAGACATCTTTAGCAGTACTGTCGGAAAATATAGCCTACACGTCAACACGTATGGTAACGGACTTAGGCTAAATGACTTCGCTACGAAACGAAATGCCACTATAGCCAGCACACGGTTTCCTCACCTCGATATCCACAAGGGGACATGGCGGTCTCCAGATCAACGAACAGTCAACCTAATTGATCACATTGCGATAGACAAGAGGCACGCATCCAGTATTTTGGATGTCCGAACATTCCGAGGGGCTAACATCGACTCGGACCACTACCTTGTTGTAGCCAAGGTAAGGATGCGAATATCCACCACGCCACAAAAAAAAAACAGAAATACTGTGAAAAAATTTAATGTCAAAAGACTGCAATCGCCAGAGACCGCCAAGACCTTCGCGCAACGCGTATCCCTTAACCTCTCGACTCACTACACACCACCAGCATCTAATGTTGAAGAACAATGGCAACGATGCCAACAAGCCGCAACTGATGTGCTAGGTTTCTCGCGGCCACCAGCAAGAAACCCTTGGTTTGATGAGGAATGCCGACAGATGCTCGCAGCCAAGAACGAGGCCTACAAGGCTAAGCTGCAGGTGAAGACGAGAGCTGCCATTGAGCTCTGTAGGCAAAGAAGAAGGGAAAAACATCGGCTTTTCAGAAAGAAGAAAAAAGATCAAGAAAAGCGCGCGATCGAGGATATAGAGAGGCGCCACCCCAGGAACGATGTTCGCAAGTTTTACCAATGTAAAACGTCAAAGCCAAGGCTACGAGGCTCGAACAGAACCCTGTCGAGATGAACAAGGAAATATCGTAGTTGAGACACAGTCGATGCTGAGGATATGGAAGAACCACTTCTGCAGACTGTTAAACGGCGATGACGAACAACATTCCGCTGTCAGGCAGAACGATCCATTCAATATTGGCAACGACAGCGAAAACTGCCAACCACCCGACCTAAGGGAAGTGAGGATAGCTATATCTAAACTCAAGCTTAATAAGGCCGCCGGAAATGACGGCCTTCCAGCTGAGCTTTATAAAGCTGGCGGAGATGACTTGGTAAGCAACATCCACTAACTCATAAGCCAAATCTGGTCGGTTGAAAGCATGCCTGAAGAATGGAACCTCAGCATCGTTTGCCCGATCCACAAAAAAGAAGACCCTCTGAACTGCGCCAACTACAGAGGCATAAATCTCCTTAATATCGCCTACAAGATCCTATCTGCCGTAATATGTGAACGCCTGAAACCGTTTACCAACAACCTGATCGGCCCTTATCAGTGTGGTTTTAGGCCAGGAAAGTCCACAATCGATCAAATCTTCACACTTCGGCAGATCCTGGAAAAAACTCAAGAAGTCCAAATCGATACCCACCACCTATTCATCGATTTCAAAGCCGCATACGACAGCATTTATAGAGACGAACTATACAGAGCCATGTCTAGTTTTGGTATACCGCCCAAACTCGTCCGTTTGTGTAGGATGACGATGGAGAATTCTCGCTGACACATCAGGGTTGGAAACGACCTCACCGACACATTCGATACCAAAAAAGGATTTAGGCAAGGCGATGCACTGTCATGTGAATTCTTCAATTTGATTCTTGAGAGGATTGTGCAAAACTCCCGAGCCAACACCAGAGGCACAATTTTCCAAAAATCGGTGCAACTAGTAGCATACGCCGACGATATTGACATCATTGGTAGGACTCAACGTGATGTCATAGCCACGTTTGCTAGTACAGAGAAGGAAGCGGCAAAAATGGGTTTAGCAGTAAATGAGGGTAAGACTAAGTATATGCTGTCAACACGAAAGGACACACAACATCGACGAATTGGACAGAACGTCATCATTGACAGATATAACTTTGAGGTAGTACGGGACTTTGTCTACCTCGGCTCCGCTATTAACTCTGACAACAACATCTCGTCAGAAATCAAACGAAGCTCTTGCCAATCGCTGTTTCTTCGGGCTAAGAAGGCAATTTAGTAGTAAAGCCCTCACACGACCTACTAAGGAGATCCTATATAAGACCCAGTCCTGCTCTACGGCACTGAAGCATGGACCGTATCAAACGCGGTTGAAGAAATCCTTGGTCGATTCGAGAGGAAAATTCTTCGGTCCCGTTTGAGTTGACGGGCTATGGGGACGAAGATTCAACCACGAACTATATGAGCCTTACAGCGACATACCCCTGGTAAAAAAAAACTCCGCATTGGACGTTTAAGATGGCTAGGACATGTAGAACGAATGGACACCAATACTCCGGCTCACAGAGTCTTCGATTCCCAGCCAGACGTCGGACGCAGTAGAGGAAGACATCGCCTTAAGTGGCGCGCACAAGTAGAAACCGACCTCAACCAACTTGAAGTGCGCAACTGGTTGTGGTCGGTTTTTACTTGGAGTGCGAAACTGGAGGCAGTTAGCTAAGGACCGGTCTAATTGGAGAGGCATGTTGGTCGAGGCCCAGGTTCATCCTGGACTGTAGCGCCACTTAAGTAAGTAAGTAAAATGTTATGGGTTGTCGAACTCGCATTGGCCTCCTGAGGCATATTGCTATAGTCTTTTAGATTCTACAGTCTGTTTGTACAGGGTGGCGCACCAATTGTGCTACAATAAGAAATTCAAATAACTTTTTTTTTAATCGATGTATTTCATTTATTTTTTTTTTATTGGTTAGAAAATTAAATTTTATTTTAAATAGTTAGTTGTTTTTAAAGATTATAGATCGCAAATGACCTCCACGCTCTCCCACGCATATGCGGCACCTGATCAAAAAATTATTCATTGCGGCCTGAAGAGTTGAAGTTGGGATCGCCTCAATTATTGTCGTTATGGACTCCTTTAATTCAGTTTAATTCCTGGGCTTCGTTTTATACACCTCTTGCTTGACATAACCCCATAAAAAGAAGTCAAAGATCAACAAGAAGCCAGCGAAGAGTGGAGTTCCTAGAAATTAATTTGTTTGCGAATTTTTTGTTTAGCTCCGCCATAACTGGTCTGGCTATATGTGCAGTTGCTCCATCTTGCTGAAACCAAACGCTGTTGAATGGTATACGTCTTCGGCGCAGTTCTGGGTAAAAAAACTCCTTCAACATCTTTAAATAACGGTCCCCATTGACAGTAACGGTTACACCGTTTTCTTCAAAGAAGGACGGCCCGACAATACACCTTGATGAAACTGCGCACCACACAGTGACTCGTTCTGGGTGCAGTTCCGTCTCATGGAGCATTTCTGGATTAGACTCTTTCCATATACGGCAATTTTGCTTGTTTACATTGCCGTTAAGATCAAAATGGGCCTCATCAGACATGAACAAACAATTGATCAATGTGTTGTCTTCTTCGGCCATTGATATCATTTTTTGGCAAAATTCCAGGCGACCAGGCAAATCCTGAGGGTTTAACTTGCTAGTAATTCGGACTTTGTACGGAAACAAGTTTAAATCGTCATGAAGTATCCGTTGTAATGACCGTCTACTAACTCCAATTTGCCCCGATAAGTTTCGGGTCGAAACGCTCGGATTGGCCTGTATTGCAGATGCTACTGCTGCGATTGTATGCTGAACCCGAACATTGGCATCTCGATGGTACGGCCTTCGTGCGATGCTTCCAGATTCGGCAAACATGTTTACAAACCTCATAATTGTCCATCTACTCGGGGGATTACCGCCAAACTCCCGCCTAAATTCCCTTTGGACGGAAATGACGGACTGCAAAGCATGGTACCGTTAAACTATCCAAATTCTTTTCTCCGTATCCCAAGCATCCATTTTTATAAATCTAAATAGTAACCTACAAAATAAAAAAAAAATAAGCCGATTACTCACACAGAAAAAAAGTTATTACTGTACTTTTGGAGAATCTCCTGTGAAAAATTGTCATCCCCGTATTATCCAATCAGAAAAGCACAAAAAGTGTGCGCATATAACTTGAAAAGAGAAAACTTTTTTGATTTTTCGCACACCTATATGAAACGGACGTAGATACGTTTTTTATCGTTGTTTACAAAATTTTATGGTCAGAAAGCATTTGACGGTTTGTTTTTGTCAGAACTTGATTTTGCTTAAATTAAATTTATTGCCATCAATTCGTAAAATGTAACCCCGAAACACATCATCAGTGGTTCTCAAAAGTCGACTCCATAGTGACCACAATGCAAAACCACATTCAAAGGTCAGGTTTAGATTGAAGAAACACATCTTCATCTGTCCAATGAACAACAGACCGCAGAACTAATTGCTCAAAATGTCAAAATTAACCTGTGGTCGGTTTTATTTTTTATTATTCCTGTCATGCACATGAAGCAGACTGACAAATGGCAACAGCAACATTCTGGTTCGGTGTTTCTCTTCTTTTTTCAAAAGAAGCTGCGGTGTCAACCGAAACTGGTATGGGATTTAGTTTTATGGAACACTGACTACAAACAGCCCAAAACCCCATACCAGTTTGCATGAAGACTGATCTTATGCAACCTAATTTCAGTCGACTGTCATTTTTTTTTATTCATTTTGGGTAAAGACCGGTTCATCAATTTTACGATGTGTGTCTCGAATTCATCATTCTTTTTGCGTTTTAGAAGATGAAAGGCTCATCTAGTCTCATGCAAATGGTAGACCATCCATCTAGAGTTGGACAAAACATCCGCTGTAACCTGCAAGACATCAGAACGCACCATTCAATTGTTGTTTTTGACAATGCTGTCACTATTCCTATTTTTGTTTTCCAAATATGCAAATGCGCGTCTGTGGTAATAGTTCACCGCGCATCGCCCTCTCACATCTAAAGCGAAAAATTCATGTTTCTCTCGAACAGCACGCGACTCAAATTGACTGCAAAATCAGTCGATCGCTGCGCTAGTGAATTTTAATTACTTGCCAACAACACCCATACAGGGTGGTACCCCTAAAGTGGTGTTTACTGCCATAAATTTGAATTAAATTAACCACCAATTAGAGGTCTTTACGAGCTTGCTCTCTCTCCTATGTAAGCTCGTAAAAATGTATTTCGTTTGTTTTGCTGGCTTTTGGTTTTACGCGCCCGAATGTGTGCGGTGGCAAAAATCTATCTGAGTACTTTTTTTCTGGCCAAAATGGGAAAATCTCAAATGAGTTTGGCGATATAGATACGGGATATATGGGTGTCTATGAACTCTCCAGCGTCTCTAAATGAGTTTTATTGCATGTTGTGGATTTATTTTAATTATTTTTTTTTCTCCTTCTCATTGCAGATACAACAACTATAGTCAGTTCGAATGAGGAAAAGATTAAGAAAGAAGTCGACAGCGATTACATCGAGAAGTAAGTTGCTCTATTGATTTTGAAATTGCAAAAAGAAAAAAAATTGCTACACATGGGGTTTAGCACAGCACCGCAAAAGTAAAAGTATCTCATGGATACGGTTCCTCCCAGTTGGTATGCTGGATACACAAGTACGTGGATATCTGCGAATCTAAACGAGTTTTGTTTCGTCCGTTTCTTTGGTGCAATTTCAGTGCACCACAGCTGCTGTAATTTTTGAGTAATTCTCGGGCGGTTTTACTGTACCGTTTCTTTGTTGTTGTTTTTCAATCGCTTTTACGTGCGCCGTTGCTTTAATTGTTGGATTAATTATTCCTGAGATACATTGCGCGAACTGGGTGATTAGAGGTCGGGCCGATATCTGATCCAGCGAATTATTGATCGGATGTGGGATCGATCTTATTTTTTGGTCTCACCCCGATGCCTTTCACTCTGGAGGTATCTTTTTTTTGTTGTTGTAGGATTTTTTATTTATAGCTCCATGTTCCCATAAGTTGGACGGTGGCAAGGTTTAGTGTACGTGCGTGTGTTGCTAGAATTTATAACGACATCTGGTTTTATTTGTAGCATTTTTTTTTTGTTTGTTTTTTTTACGTTTAGAAAGATATTTATTGGATTTATTTGTAATTTTTTTTTATTAACATAAACTGGGGATAGGTATGGGTAGAACTTGATCTTGCTAATATTCAGAGTGTGTGACTTCCGCTGTTGGTTGATAATATGTTGTGTGGGCTGGTTATGGCTAATCGTTACGACTGACAAGGGAAGTTATAGTATAGTGACCTTATGTACGACAACTGTCAAATGGGCGCCATGAACATGTTTGTAGAATCATTATTAGGCTCATGGCAGAATTATTTTGAACGTTTGATTTGTTATAAATTTATCTGTCCAATTATTTTATTTTGTATAAGTAAAGGATCTATCTATCACATCTGGAGGAGAAGTTGTGACTTGTTTTTAAGATCAGTCAAACTATAGAGAATGTTGACTAAGTCAACTGCGGTTATCTTAAAGTCAGAAATGAAAACAGGTTACAATCGTGTACGGATGGCCTTAGTTTCTTATTGGAAACGCAAATTCAAGGGTGCACCAGGATACATATTTAAAACTTTATTTACTGATCAACACAGTAACACTTAGAAGACCGTTTCTTAACCACAGTACAGCTAGTAAAGGGTGTATACCATAGTTTACCCAAAATTTGAATTTCGCGCCAACGAAAAAAACAGTTAACAATGTGACAGCTGACATTTCGGGGTCCGTAGAAATAAATTGCTATACAATAGAACAACACATTTTCATTATTGAGCAATATTTTAAAAATAATGATGGTTTGACAGCTATAGTCGGCAATTTTCGTACAAAACATTGCCGTTATAGTAACTTTTTAAAGAGAATGATTGAAATATTCACGAAGACTGGATCAATTATTGATCTTAGACACTCTGAGTTTCTTGTCACAAGTCGTTCAACAGAAAACATTGAAACAGTTCGCGAGAGTATTGCTGACAGTACAGGAACATCAATAATTGTTATAGAGCTGGATAAGAAGCGAAGGTTGTATTCCTCACCTTCGATTCTCCACCTATTCCTACTTCTCCAAGCAGCTTTTTGCATGTAGGCATATAGTGTCTTGTAAGGACTTACAACAGGTAAATTCACAAGAGTTCGCAGGTACTTTGGGGGAGAAAAATCTATTGCGAACTCGAAGCCTTACAACAGATTTATCTTTAAGGATTCAAAGGAACTTAATCAGCTAGATGCGACCTCGAAGCCTTACATAAAGTTAGCCCAGATGGGTCAGAATAAGTGAAGGGTGTACCCCTTACATCTTTTGGCCAGAGTTCTTGATCGGAGCAAGTTCCAAAATCGATGGCTTTTCCGACGGCACAGATGCGTATTCAGCCATAGAGATCCTACCTGCACAGACACATCAGCTACGTTTGGACCTAGTATTCCCAAAGTCTTTACTTTAGCGGCGAGATGGTACTACCAGGAGAGGAGACCAAATCCTGGACCAGAGTGTGGGTGGGAGTAGTGTGTGAATCATTCTCGGTAGAGGCGGGGCATCAACGCCTTGCGAGCTCGAAGCAGAACACCCGGTTAATAGTTTGAGACAGGTTGGGGAGGATCCCCTCGTAACTTTTGACCAGGCTTTGCATGCTTTTCCAAAGTGATTTTTGCACTATAGCTAAGGCAATTCTTCCAGGTGTTACCCCTGAGGTGCTGAATGCTGTTTTTTTTACTCGCATTATTTTTTTTTTGTATTCCTAATTAGGACCTATGAGTGGAAGGGAATGAGTATACAATTACACAGAGATCCGCATTGCACAGGCAAGGTAGAGGTAATCTGGAGGTTGCTTGGAATTCGGATACTCTGTTAGCTACTGAGCATTTGATAGGGCTCTCAGCCTGGTACATTATCGGCACGGGTAATATATAACCTTAAAACCTTAAAATCCAGCCCTTTAGTCATCTTTTATCCGCAGGTGATATTTTATATTTCCACCAGCTCTGGCAGGCCGTAGGACTTACATACACACCTTATCCTCCGCCTGGTGACAACTAAACTCTACACGAAAAAAATGTCATTGAAAATCTTGTTGACAACAAAAAGGTCACCTCGTCTTTAGCGGACACTGAAAATCGATGTCCGTGGTCAATTGAAAACAAAGATTCAAAAACGATGGAAAGTATTAACATATCGGCTTGGGACATATCCGCCCCAGGAATACTTCAACCCCTCATAATGCATTTTCTTTTACATATATATTTAAATAAGGGTTGTAAATCCTATGTCGGAAAATAGTCCAGTTCGGCAGAGATGGTTCTTTACAAAATGGTTACCAAATGGTTAAATCTAGACTTCATGGAATACCTTAATCTAATATCACTTCGATAACACAGCTGAACATCACCGTTAAAAACTTAAAAAAAAAAACAATGAGCATTTCATTCTAGGGCTCAGTTTTAGAAAAAGAAGTCTCCGTGAGATGGTGTGAGTAACTTAATAAATTGAGGAAATTACCGCATCATCATGAGTCATTTTTACAATCTGCCATGGATAGAATTTTCGACCACCTAAAAAAGGAATGTCTTTACGTCTACAAACAAAAAAAGAATTTTGGAAACCCTAAGAAATAATCTTGGCAATGTATGTACCTGAATTCATAAACCATTTTAAAGACTATTGTTGTGAGTCACGGTAGGCCACAGAGGCATCCTTGATGCTGGGGGGAAAAGCACGTGATGCTTGCTATTGCTCGGCTTTACTCGCCGGACGGGGATAGTTCATGCCCTCTCGCGAAATATCCCAGCTCAAGAAACATTTTTGTTCGTCCTAGAATCAAATTAAAATAAAAATAAAGAAGAAGGAAATTACTCTATGTTGACCAAGGACTAAAGGGCTATAAAACGAAAAGGATAGATTCGAGATAAAAGCTGAAAAGAAATTATCGAAAAGCCTTTGTCTATACCAATGAAAAACTACCAGGAAATCTTGTTTCCAATATCACCTCGATCCCAAAATATGCCGGTTGTTATTGGCAGATGTTGGCCTTCCCACTCTTCATGTCCCGAGACACTCCCAAGGCTATAGCCCCTTATTCACTTTCCGTCACAATGTACTGAAAATTATATTTAAATAAAACTTTTTGGCATCTCCTGTCGCCGTTTGTGATTTGTCATGTAAGGTCTTGTCAATTCACCAATGGACGGCCCATCCACCGCGCACACACCACCAACGAATTTTGACTTATTCACACATTTCATAATTAGAAAGTATAAAAGTTTGACCGACTCTGCAGCTGAATCATTGTCAATATCTGTTGACATAAACTTCTCGGGTAGCAGGGAAAAGCAGAATCTTCTGATTCCTGATCCGCTGGCCCTGCAGCCTGGGACATTGTTAAAAATATAGTAAACAAAAAAAGATATTCTGGCCTATAAACAGATGCTGTCACCTTACCTCGATGAAATTTGAACGCTAAAGCTACAAAACTTACCTAATACCATTTTCGCGTTCTAGAAATCAATGATTCAATAAACAATGCGAACATGCGAGCATGTAGTAGAACATGTATTTCGGCAATGGCACTCACATCCAACTGAAGAGAATAGCTTAGTTCCCATCAATCAGCGAAACATAGATAACTCAAACCACAGAAGCCACAAACAAAGCTTACAACAAAAGAGCAATTAACACGTCCCAGAGGCTCATTAACATTTTAGTCATTGGAAAAAGTAGTTAGTAATCCCTCCGATCATAAAAATTGATGAATTCCTAGTTGAAATGCAAAAGGACAAGGCCACTTAAAAAATGTCGACACTAAACTCGAAAAAATGGCGCCACAAACGAGCTTTCAAGGTTAGCTGAAGTAAAATTTCGACTTCGAATAATAAGACCCATCCTGAACAATTTTTATTGTAAGAATGGCACTAGGCCTCAGGGAATTCCCCCTATTGTACTCAGAAAATACGCACATGAACTTCCACCCGTTCTTTGGCAGTTATTCCTTAGTTGCTGGAAAATTTCTCGAATCCAACCGTTGACTCGAATTTGGTCACCATACGTGTAATAGTCGAAACGGCAGAACGGTTGTGTTGTGTCTAGGACAAAATTCGTTGCAGTAACGGAACGCTAGTGTCCAGTTTAGGAGGTGAGTTTCTGACACAACAGAACAGAAGACGTCGATTTTGAAAATAAAAACTGATAACTTGCACTTAACCTTTCTTTGTTATTTGCCATACACCACTGAAAAATTCCCAAAAAATTGACAGGTGTTGTTTTAACAAAATGGCCGCTGCTATAACCTAACAAATTTGAGCGTTCCTAAAGACCGACTCTTAAAATGTATTTTAATTGGATTAAACAGTGCGGTACCTTTAAGCCAACTAAGGGCCGGTTTGTTCACTGTCGGTTAACTTTAACGGGCGGTTATTCCAGCCGATAACCGACGAATGCGTTTGTTCACCAAATATTTAACCGGAGAATCCACGGTTAGGTTATTTAACCGGACAAAATTTTGTTCGGTTAATGGCATTTAAGCGATGTTTTTCTGGAATTTTGTTTGTTCATGCTTGGTTTCGAGGGTGTTTATTACTTTTGACGTGTCATTCCCATAACAACAATCCGTGCAAAATCAAAGAATTATTCGTGTGCTATGTTCTTACTGGTGATATATGTAATAAAACTCATATCCTTTTTCCACACATTGTTTTTGTGATTTTTGTATTGATTGAATATTCAAGCGGTTTTTATTTTCTGAATTTTTCATTTTTATTACTTCGGTAAGCCTGTCGGAACCAACTAGAAAACATATATCTCATCCCACTCCTAGTTCTTAAAAAAATAAACACAATAACACAACACAGACAATAAGAAAGGTAACCCACAGAATGAGATTGACAGATAAACTGGAAAATGGAACGATTTATCGCACATCCACGGGTAGGTAACCGAAGCGAAAAATTTAGTGAACAAACACTCTTCGGTAACCGGAGATTCTTAATCGCGGGTTAAATCAAAACTGCGGTAACCTAAACGTCGATTTAACCGGCAGTGAACAAACCGGGCTTAAGAGACGCAAGGTCTTTTTACCCCTGCCGAATGGCGGATATTGATATTTCATTCACAGTTGTTTTTATTTCAGTGACTTTAGTCTGCAACTTTTTGCTGAAATACAATTTTAATACTTGCATGAAGTCTGTTTCATTTTGAACTGTCAAATTATCAAAAAGTATTCCAATGCTATATAGTATATCTGTTTTAAGGATCCAAGAAATTTCTATAGTAAAAAATACTTTTGGGACGGTGTGAATTGGATTTTATGAAACGAAAAAGTGTAACAGGAATATCGGTTCTCGCCTGGTCACCGCAATCAAGTAACGTCGGTTGCGGTTCGAACTTAAATGGGGGACGGCATGGGAACACCGCGTGTTATTGGCATCTGCCATTTAATAATTTACAATACACCAAATAATACTGCATAAAAAACTATATCGAAAAAAAAACCTTTGAAAATAAATCGATTTTTCGGATGAAATTATTATTCTTGAAAATTAGTTGAACGTTAGAAAATTAATTGAACGTCGCTTCCGTAATTGCGAATCCAATTAATGGTTCGACAGATTTTTATGATCTGTCTTATTTTATTGTTTAAGAGGGGCAATTAACGTAAAAAAGAATATCCTATGGAAATACGTCCCATTTTGTTGCATAAAACTGCCTGAAATGTGTTTATAACTCCATCACGTATTTTTTTAAGTCAAATTTCTTTTGGGACGGTGTGAATTGGATTTCATGAAACGAAAAAGGGTAACGAAAAGCTGTGAGAGAATGCAATGAAACGCCATAAAGCAGAATACAGTTTCACTTCAACCGCGTGTGAACTCACGCTCGATTTTTTGTCAACATCCCCACCTTCCTACGAAAAATAAAGGGTAGGTAAATTTATATGGCCGATATTGATTTTGTATGAAACACAAATTATTTAGGAAATTATTGTCATTTCTTTTTATTATGATATTGGTATGGTTCAATTATGTATGGAACAACATATCGGCCAAATGGCCGCTGCGACCTCGGCGGCACACCTCCATCCGATTGTCCAACTTTTCGATGACGCTGAGGCATAATTGAAGTTCTATGCTGTTAATATGCCGAATTATCTCATTATTTAGCTCTTGAATTGTTGCTGGCCTGTCGACGTACACCTGTACACCTTTTCTTTCAAATAACCACAAAGAAAGAAGTCCAACGGTGTCAAATCTCATGATCTTGGCAGTCAATTGACATCGCCACCACGTGATATAACACGGCCATTGAATTTGTCGCGCAAAAGAGCCATTGTTTCGTTAGCTGTGTGGCAAGTGGCACCATCCTGTTGAAACCACATATCGTCCACATCCATATCTTCCAATTTTGGAAAAAGTAGGGCCCGATGATGCCGCCAGCCCATAAACCGCAGCAAACAGTCACTCTTTGTGGGTGCATTGGTTTTTCGACAATCACTCTTAGATTATCATTCGTCCAAATGCGGAGATTCTGCTTATTGACGAATCCACGAGGTGAAAATATGCCTCTCATCACTGAAGATGATTTTCTTCGAAAATTGATCATCCACTGTTGCCATTTCTTGCCACCATTCTGACCATTGACGACGCTTGAAATGGTCAAGAGGCTTTAGTTCTTGAGTCAATTGCACCTTGTAAGCGTGTAAATGCAAGTCTTTATGCATAATGTTCATCAATGACGAGCGTGAGAGGTGCAATTGTTGGGCACGACGACGAGTTGAGATGGACGGCTCTTCAGACACACTATCGCGAAAAGCAGCAATATTTTCTGCAGTACGAGCTGTACGAGCATGCACTGGTGTTTTGACATCTCCAACAGGCCTGGTTTGCTCAAATTTTTGCACGATTTTTCCGATTTTACGCACATTTGGACGATTAAATTGACCGAAAAAATCACAAAGAGCACGATATGCATTTTGATTTGAATGCCTATTTTCATAATAAGCCTGAATAACTTAAACGAGTTGCTCGAATGTGGTTCTTTCCATGGTTCAAATTGAATTAGTCTGAAATTGAGAAATGTCAAATGAAATGCAGAAAAAAACTTGACGTTTAGATGTGGTTCACATTCAACATCGGCCCTAAAAATTTAACCACTGGTCACAAACAAACCAATTTTGCAGTTTATCTTGAGTTAATAGGCGTTTTCCACTTATGGATCCCTCCGAAATCTCCTAAGTCGAACACGATTGCTCACTTGGCAAAGCGGAGGTTTTCTGTAATATGCTGAGACATTTTTTTTTTATTTCTCGCCCCACCCATTCTGTTAAAAGAGTACAGCTAGGTATTTTGTCTGAAATTCTTAATTATTATAAGCTGCGAAGTAAGGAAACAGTTTTGTCTGACATAAAAAGTTCTCCTCTGCTGAGAATGTTGTTGCACTGAATAAATAAAAAAATCTCAACCGAGATCTGACCCGAAAGTGGGACACGCATATGATTTGTTTGTGCAACTAATGAATGAGTTACGCTTGTGAAATATGGTTATGTTTGACAGTTCGTGAAAAGCATTCGCTTAATCTTGTTAAATTCAGCGTGTTGTATGTACTGCTTTAAGCTGATTCCATACAAAACCATTGATGAACTAAGACCTCTTCCTCTTTCATGGTAAAAACTAAAATTTCGAGTTTATAAAACTTCAAATAAATATTTATTTGACGTTCAACAAAAAAATGCTTAAAAAACAAATCGCGTTTTTGTTTTTTGATTGGGTTTCACTCAATTCGTTTGTTTTCTTTCGTTTGCTATTAATAATTAATCTTAATAATTTAGCCTTTAGGCAATAAGTCAGAAAAATGCATATTTGGTTTGGTATAAACTTCTTACTGCAAATACTTCAACAATTTTCAATTTGGTTTTACGAAAAACTACATTTTCTGACTTAAGACCTTGTTGCCTAACGTCAAACGATTTATTCCCATCATTTGTGCTTGTCTGACAGTCGATGTGAATACGTCATAAGCTTGATTTATGAAAAATGAAAAATATTTCTGTTGTCAGTTTTACATTTTGCGGTACTTATACAAATTAAAGTTGAAACCTTCATGTCTCTCTCAGGTCAACAACTTCACCAGCTCAATTTATGAGCTTCCATCTGATTTAAAACACTTCCTGAGAATCCACTCACAGTCCATTTCCGCTGGAAAATTGCGAAAAAGTTACCAACACGATGATTGATGACTTTTGTATTTCCGGCCTTTGCCAGAATTATTCTCTTTCATAAAAAAAATTAATCACCTTAAAAAAATCTGAAAAAAATTATTCAAATATGCAAATTTACTAATCCGTTTGTTTGTCTGCAAAATGGTTTCCCCATTTGATTGCCAACGCATTAATTTTTTTTCCCTTTTCCATGTGAAACCAACCTGTGCTGTCAAATTAACTCAAATTGCCGATGTAACCAACGCATTTCTGACATTTTCCTCACATTTCTTGTACTCTCGTCCAAATTGATTGCAAAGGTAAAAAGGAAAAAAAAATCCGATAAGCCGCCTTAGAGATTTGCAAAACTTAATGACGCTCAAAGCGGTCCCACCTGTTTACATCTACACAACACATTAATAACGGCTTATTAGAGAAACACTTAAAGTGATATCTGTCAAACAGATGTCGTTCCGACCGTACATCTGACATTCAGTTGGTTTGGTCTGTCATGTGGATTTTTTTTTTGTTTGCAATTATAATTACCAGTAGTTGCAGATACTTTTCCCCATTTTTACATAAAGGAGGTGAGATTTACATAATTTTGTGGTTTTTCAACAAACACAACACGCTCGCTGAGGGGAGAGTAATTGACCGATTAATGGGCAAACGAAATGCAACCGTCACGCATTCAGCCGAAAAAGTTAACGTGTAATGCGATTCGATAGTGGGTACGTTCGCAAATCGCATTCGGGGTGTTCACCATGTACACGTGTGGTGTGAGGTAATTTGTAATTTTCTGCAGTAGACATGTTGCGGAAAGCATATGGGGAATGATGGAAATGCCCATAAGCAGGGTAGAGAAAGCCGTGTAGCGGTTTGACTGGACTGGATTTAGGCCAAGTGATGGCATGGCAATCAATCGTATAATCGGAGATATGTCTGTTGCATGCATGCGAGGCATGAGTTGGCGAAATCCAATATAAATCATTGCAATTCGCCAGTGACCATAGTGGGAATTGGGTATGCGTTTGCACTCCGCATTTGTGAAGGGAATGTGCAAATCACTGAGGCGCAATTGTTGAACACATGTGTATTGATGGGGAGGTTTCTAGCTTTGGCAGGTTTAATCATTTCAAGGGAAAATTGATTGCGAGGGGTCATTGAACTGATGCTATTATCTGGAGCAACGATAATGGATGACAAAGTATTGGGCTTTGTCTAAAGGGTGAAGCTATTATGGCAGAATTGATTGGAACTTGTACTGTAGGATAATAGAAGCCTTTTGCACAGGAGTTTGGTCAAGGTTTTCATCATTTTTGCTTGATCTAGGGAATCCATTCACTGGTTTGGTATGCAAATTTGATAAACAGGTGGGTAGTTTGGCTTTTATTATGAAAGGAACATTGAACATTGACATTAGCTTCCGACTATTATTTAGCAAAAAAAAAAAGAAATATGAAAGCTCCTGTTAATCATTTTCTAAACCAGGACCACCTATTCGATGATGAATCGCTTGTTCGAACGGTTGTTTGGTGGATAATAAGTCGACAAAATCTAGAGCTTCAAGTCACGGTTTTAAAAGCTGCTGCGATGTCAGTATGATAGAAGACATTCGGCCCTATCATTGTATCCGTTCGGAGAGTAATTTCTACGCCACACAAACCCAGTATGAGATTCGTACAAAATCAAAGAATTTTTCTTTTGGAACGGATACCATGATAGGGCCGATAAAAAGCTGTTGTCATTTTGTGAAGTCTGTAACTCCCGAGTTAGGAAAACCAAGCATAGTTTTCGCTTCTCCAAAACAAAGTTTTCGACAAAGAGTTGGTGAATACTTGCACCGATCTCAAACTTAGCTTTGGTTGTCATTCCAATCAACATCGGCGGGATAGGTGCTTTTGACTGCGATGAGCCACAGCTGTGTCAACTGCTGATCCATCGAGATTTTATGCAGGTAAGCTTTCTTTTCGCCAAATTGATCAGTGATACTGATCACCGCATAAACATGTTTATTTGACATGCCATGTTGCTGATGACAGATGAAAGTTTTCTGGGAACAAAATAAAATTCGATGGAATTCGATGAAATCCATTCGACTTTTTTAAAAGCAATCTATCGCTAAAACTTACGTTTTCAACTCGATTCCTACGAACGGCGTTTTTCCTTGCGTATGGAAGTTGTCAAAAATGATCTCCATTCCAAAAAAGGCCGTCAGGATGAGTACAGACAGTTGGCAGTGTTACCATTTCTTTCGAAAATCGATGAAATCCATTCGACTTTTTTAAAAGCACGCTTAAAACATACGTTATCGACTCGATTTCTACGACCGGCGTTTTTCCTTGCGTATGGAAGTTGTCAAAAATGATCTCCATTCCAAAAAAGGCCGTCAGGATGAGTACAGACCGTTGGCAGTGTTACCATTTCTTTCGAAAATCTTAGGGAAGGTAATGAACCATCAAATACCTGAGCATCTTTGTACAAATAGGATGCTTTGTTCGGCTTCAAAGTCGGCTCCACAGTTCTATACACAGCTGCACAACAGCTTTATTAAAAGTAGTAGAAGATACAAGGCAGGCCGTAGAAAAAAACCAGCTAAAACTTCTTATCTTACTTGATTTGTCGAACGCATTCGACACTGTTAATCACGAAAAACTCTATATCAAACTTTAAGAGCAGGTTAATTTTTGAAAAACTTTTTCGAACTTGCACCCCTATTGAGGTATCCGTTCGGAACAATTTGCGAAACGAAAGTCAATTCCGAACGGAATTCAATTTACTTTCGAGGTATCCGTTGCGGAACAAAATAAGAAAATTATACAATCGCATTCGATTAATTCCGTAGCAATTTTTCGTCGGACAACTTCGGGGAAAATTCAAAGCATAGCTGTCAAAAATTGTTGACTTAACACATATTGCCGATACGCGATCATGTGCGTTACATTTCGTCGGAAGTTCTGTTCGAAATGCTAATCGGAACGAATACCTCGGTAGAAAATTCTCTGATTTCGAACAATTCTAACGGATGTCGGATACCTCGATAGCCCAACTAACAATTTTGCTTCGCACCTCTTCCCGATCTTTTCACCTTTTTCCCGATAGTTTAGCTTTTTAATCCTTCATTCGTAATACGCTATACATTATGCTTCAGATTAACTTCGTGCAAAGTTCTACCGAAACATCTTAACGTATGGTACATGTAGGTACACACATCTCCGGAAGCTTTAAAACAACCTTACAGAGGTTTCACCATCATAACTTCGGTTATGCTTGTGAATTTTCCTGCATAATGTCTTACAGGCTTCTACCCAAACAATCGACTGCTAAAATTCTCAACCACCGCGCACAAGTACTATACAAGGCCTACAGAAATAATTGCTTGTGGAAATTATATTTTATTGCCTTATAGAGGAATAATTAGTTGGGAGGGGTGTTGATCTTATCTAATTTAAGTAGTAGATCACATGCAGTCTTAGGAAACAACAACATGTCATCAGTTCTTCCCTTAAATAAAGGCATTCTACAGGGTTCTTTTTTGGGACCGCTCTTATTTTCCCTGTAGGTACATTAAATACCAAAATATGTCAAGAACTCGTCCTTATAAGGGGTCTTCCAATAGTGACTTCCGAATTTTGACAGATGATAGCGGCCACATCTGTCAAATTAGCTGTCATTTATTCATTCTGTTTTGCAAAATCAACATGGACGAACAAAGCGTACAACAACACGTGCAAATCCTTAAATTGTGCTATCAAAATGGGTGTTCTCGGGGCAACGTTCCTCTTCCTTCGTCCATTTTACGGTCGCCATAATCGCCCAACAAAGAGGAGTATTCGCAGTGTGGTGGATAAATTTGAGTCAACTGGTTCAATAAATTATAATCAAACACCTGTACGTCGACGAAACGCAAGATCTGCAGAAAACATCCCCGTTGTTCCTGAGAGCGTGCAGGATTTCGAGGCAGTCGATTTCGCGTCGCTCACAAGAACTCGGCCTTTTGCAAAGCACAAGTTGGCGAATTTTACGCCGTGACATGAGCTTACACCCGTACAAAATTTAACTGAGCCAGAACCTGACGGTAAAGGACTATAAAGAACTTCGTATGTCAGCTGATTGGGCTCTGGAGCAGTTGGAAATTGACCCTAATTTTCTTGGAAAAATCATCCTCAGCGATGAGGCCCATTTCTGGATAAGTGGGTGTGCGTTTACAAACAAAATTGTCAATTTTGGGACAGTACCAATCCTGATGAGATCCAAGAGCGTCCAATGTATCCCGAAAAATTACTGTTTGGTTTGGATTTTGTGCTGGGACATCATCGGTCCATGTTTCTTCGAGGATTTTGGGGGGGGGCATCATCGGTCCATATTTCTTTGAGAACGAGGGTGGCCGTCAACGGCGAGGGCTATTAGTCGATGATTACCAATTTCTTTTGGCCTGAATTGGATGATATGGACACCAACGGCATGTGATTTCATCAGGGCGGCGATACATGCCGCACAACTCACGCCGCTTGGAAATTCTGCACGATCGATTTGGTGGCATGGTCATCTCACGTGGTGGTAATGTGAACTGGTCACCGAGCTCGTGCGATTTGACCGCGTTAGACTTTTTCTTGTGGGGTTTTCTGAAGTCGTAAATCTATGCGAATAAGACACAAACCACAGCGGCCCTCATAACCCACGCTATCGGTCAAATTCAGCCTGATTTATGCGCCGGAATCATGGAAAATTTGACATTTTGGATGCGCGTCACCAAGAGAAGCCGTGGAGGACATCTGAACGATCGTATATTCCAAAAATAATGGCATCTATAGGCCTTTCAAACGAATAAAAAAATTCGATCGAAGCGCTTAATAAAAGACCCTTTGCAAGGCTACTGTACCGTGTACCGTATTTACCACTTTGGTCAGAATCAAAGCCTTTGAAACGAACTCGAACGATTATCGTTCGAGGTAATCTTTCAGAGCCGTGTCAACCATCCTAACTAAGGCAGAAGAAAGACCGATTGAGTAGAAAATTCTCTGTCAATCGCTGTTTACTTTCTGTCGAAATTTCGTTTCCAGGATCATCGATCGAGGCATTCTTTCAGAGCCGTCAACCATCCTAACTAAGGCTGAAGAAAGACCGATTGAGTAGAAAATTCTCTGTCAATCGCTGTTTACTTTCTGTCGAAATTTCGTTTCCACGATCATCGATCGAAGCAAACTTTCAGAGTCGTCAACCATCCTAACTAAGCCTGAAGAAAGACCGATTGAGTAGAAAATTCTCTGTCAATCGCTGTTTTCTTTCTGTCATTTCGTTTCCAGGATCATCGATCAAGGCAAACTTTCAGAGCCATCAACCATCCTAACTAAGGCTGAAGAAAGACCGATTGAGTAGAAAATTCTCTGTCAATCGCTGTTTACTTTCTGTCATTTCGTTTCCAGGATCATCGATCGAGGCAAACTTTCAGAGCCGTCAACCATCCTAACTAAGCCTGAAGAAAGACCGATTGAGTAGAAAATTCTCTGTCAATCGCTGTTTACTTTCTGTCGAAATTTCGTTTCCAGGATCATCGATCGAAGTAATCTTTCAGAGCCATCAACCATCCTAACTAAGTCTGAAGAAAGACCGATTGAGTAGAAAATTCTCTGTCAATCGCTGTTTACTTTCTGTCGAAATTTCGTTTCCACGATCATCGATCGAAGCAAACTTTCAGAGTCGTCAACCATCCTAACTAAGCCTGAAGAAAGACCGATTGAGTAGAAAATTCTCTGTCAATCGCTGTTTTCTTTCTGTCATTTCGTTTCCAGGATCATCGATCAAGGCAAACTTTCAGAGCCATCAACCATCCTAACTAAGGCTGAAGAAAGACCGATTGAGTAGAAAATTCTCTGTCAATCGCTGTTTACTTTCTGTCATTTCGTTTCCAGGATCATCGATCGAGGCAAACTTTCAGAGCCGTCAACCATCCTAACTAAGCCTGAAGAAAGACCGATTGAGTAGAAAATTCTCTGTCAATCGCTGTTTACTTTCTGTCGAAATTTCGTTTCCAGGATCATCGATCGAAGTAATCTTTCAGAGCCGTCAACCATCCTAACTAAGGCTGAAGAAAGACCGATTGAGTAGAAAATTCTCTGTCAATCGCTGTTTACTTTCTGTCGAAATTTCGTTTCCAGGATCATCGATCGAGGCAAACTTTCAGAGCCGTCAACAATCCTAACTAAGGCTGAAGAAAGACCGATTGAGTAGAAAATTCTCTGTCAATCGCTGTTTACTTTCTGTCGAAATTTCGTTTCCAGGATCATCGATCGAGGCAAACTTTCAGAGCCGTCAACCATCCTAACTAAGGCTGAAGAAAGACCGATTGAGTAGAAAATTCTCTGTCAATCGCTGTTTACTTTCTGTCGAAATTTCGTTTCCAGGATCATCGATCGAGGCAAACTTTCAGAGCCGTCAACCATCCTAACTAAGCCTGAAGAAAGACCGATTGAGTAGAAAATTCTCTGTCAATCGCTGTTTACTTTCTGTCGAAATTTCGTTTCCAGGATCATCGATCGAAGTAATCTTTCAGAGCCATCAACCATCCTAACTAAGTCTGAAGAAAGACCGATTGAGTAGAAAATTCTCTGTCAATCGCTGTTTACTTTCTGTCATTTCGTTTCCAGGATCATCGATCGAGGCAATCTCTCAGAGCTTTCAACCATCCTAACTTAGCCTGAAGAATGACCGATTGAGTAGAAAATTCTCTGTCAATCGCTGTTTACTTTCTGTCGAAATTTCGTTTCCAGGATCATCGATCGAGGCAAACTTTCAGAGCCGTCAACCATCCTAACTAAGGCTGAAGAAAGACCGATTGAGTAGAAAATTCTCTGTCAATCGCTGTTTACTTTCTGTCATTTCGTTTCCAGGATCATCGATCGAGGCAATTTCTCGGAGCTGTCAACCATCCTAACTAATCCTGAAGAATGACCGATTGAGTAGAAAATTCTCTGTCAATCGCTGTTTACTTTCTGTCGAAATTTCGTCTCCAGGATTGATAGCCGACACATTCTGACATTCTGTCAGATTCAGCATGTTGTGTGTGGCCTATTGCTGACAGCATCTGAACCTTTTTGGCTCCTTATAGCTGGCTTTTATAAATAATGCTGCTCGTGGCTTTTTAAATGATGGAATTCTAGGACTCTTGTTATCCCATCTTTAGGGCTTATCTGGTAATTATTGAATGGCTAAAGGCGTACAAATATTACGGCAGCTAAGGAATTGCAGGCCATGATTTATACCTTTATAAGCAGCGAAGTTCGATTTCCTTTTGGTCGACCGAAAGATGCGGATGTTCTTGGCCTTAATATTTATTCTCAGTATCTCTGTCAGCCTGTCATTGAACTTTGGGGGATATTCCTGTGATTTATAAGTTTTCTTCCGTGTCATAGTGTTGGGTTTCCCTTGCTTAGGTAGCTCCATTTAATTTTCAGCAAGATATTTGAAATCTGTTGGTTATAAAACAAATTTTCTTTACAGCTCCAGTAATCAGTGTTAAATACGCTTTGGATGTCAAAAAACGAGCGTTACTTCTTCCACCTCACCGCCATATCTGTACTGTCAGATGTCAGATATGGCTGTCACGTAATATGGCAAACATTCCTTAGCAGCCCTATGGTGCTTCGGTTCTTTCTAAAATCGAACATTCGGCTGTATAGTCTAGTGTTCCCTTCCCTGTACGACTAGCCCTGTGCCTATTAATTTATGTAACTCCACTTTGTCAAGCCATCCAATTTGATTAATCTCCTGAACTTGGAATCAAAAGTACCTTCAAGGAATGTAGGTGTGCTCGATGTACCATGAAACGTCAAAGTAGCAGAATATCTAAACGCTCTTTTATGGAATTCAGGGCGAACCCAAACCTAAGGCTCGTAAAATCAAATATATGTAAAGAGTGCAAACGACTAACTACGCTTGACAGCACGATTGGGTGGTCTAGTTCTAACACGTCCCACCCATTTATCAATAGTTACCCACCGCTCGCTTTCATATTCGAAACACACCCTTATTTTTGTTTGCTTGGTTCTACATCATAAAAAAGAAAGACCGTCCACTTATACACCGGTGTAACCTAATGGCATGTTGTTGTCAATGAAATGAAATCCCATCATCATGACCATTTGCATTTCATTAAAATGTGTCAACTGCTTGATCTGAATCTGAATGTTTTGCTTGAGCTACAATTGTCGGCATCGATCCCATTACCATTTTGCACTCAGCCATATTGGTTTACCATTGGAATACCGTCACGATGCGATGTTGACTGTCAACGGTGCAAAGCCACATCAACACCTACGTCATTTGCAGGCCAATCAGGCCGAGTTAACCTAAAGTCTTGACCATTTACCTGATCATTTAGCCGTGGTAAACTGAAAGCAAATTAGTTGAAGAAAAAAAAATAACTCCCGTCCACACCTAAGCTACAGACGTCTAATGTTCAAGCTCACATGGGCCAAGTGCTAAAGTTCGCTGAAAATCACACTCACACAGATAGCGATGGAGACTAACGACCGACTTTGGTCGACGTTACTCTCGCCCGACTCCTAATTCATATCCAAGACACTCGGTCCGTGGTTTCATAGTTTCGTTAGCTCGTGTCTAGAATAAAAAAAGAAGAAACTCCACCGTCGTCGTCGTCGTCGTCGTCCAAACACCGGTTCCATTATGCAAAACTAATTCCATTGCCACTTATGGCCAAAAGCCCTCTTTTATCTGCAATGGTGTAACCAAAGAAGGTCTCTTCTCGATGACCAGGCAGGCCGCCCCGTCATCGTCTCGGTTTAAACTGTCCGCGCACGATTCAGGGCGTCGCCGGGTTCGGTTAGTTCGCTTGTCATTCCCGCTGCTGAGAGTGGCGGTGAGGTCTTGCATACGTTATGAGTCACCTGGACGTATGGGGGAGTACTCTGGTTGTACAGCTTCGAGGCAGCGCAGCAGCACACCGGCAGGACACTTTACGGCGGCAATTTAAATGTAAATCTGTAGCGCGCAGATTTATCTGCACGAATTTTCGAATCGGAAAGTTGTAAATAATTGTTTTGGTGCCGCCATTGCAATCGGTTGGGATTTTTACTTGCACCGATTGTTTGTGGGGGCGGGGGGTTTATCTTTCTGGTGTCTGTTTGCTTAACTCTGGTAGATTGGTTTGTAATTTGCGACGTGAGTTGAGTTTTGATTTGGACACCAATTGGAAGGGAACTTGGGAGAGGCGATTAAGTCATTAGGTGTTTCCGACATGTGGGTTTCATTATGATTTTTTTTTTTTTGGAATTTTCATGCCTCTATTTGAGTAAGCATCTGTTGTAGTTAGACTGTGCCAAGGGAGGATACAATTCTGGGCGTGTAAGGCTGTTTGAATCAAAGTTTGGGATTTTTTTTATTTTATCCATATTTTGAAGATTGGTCAGAAGGGTGTACAGCCCACTAAACCTTACCTTACAGAATCCATAAACAAAAAGATCTTCTTGAGAGCTTTAAAACGATACCTCACATGATCATATTGGTCTTTCGGCTGCCGAGATAAATTTTGGCCCACACAGAATTTTTTTTCATTTCTCCACGCGCAAAGTATAGGCAAACCGGTGTTTCCTTTTTCTTCAATGTTATGAGTATCAGTGTTAGTTTAGATATTCCGTAGTATGACTTAAAACCAACTCGCTGAGAGCTTTAAGTTTAAGACGATACCTGACATGAACTTGTTGGTCTAACCGCTGTCGAGATAAATTGGGCCCCACCCGGAATAAACTCGTCATTTCGTTTGCGCGCAAGGGAAAGATAAGTCTATACGGTTTCGTCTTTTTCTCGAGTGAGGATCAAGTCATTTCTCGAGTGAGGATCAAGTCATTGTTAGTTTTGACACGGAATTCCTGTGATTAAGAAAATTTGCACTTCAAGGCCTTAACTTCAGAATGCATCTGCACGCAATATTTCTGAAGAAAAAAAAGGCGCTTTTGGGATTATAATAAGGCTTGGCGTTGATGGCACATCAACATTTCATTTCGGAATCTATAAATAGAACTTTACGACTTAGCCGCCTTGCCACTGTATGCAGAAAGGCTATAAAGGTCAAGTGATGGTGAATCAAGTCCTGTGACATTGAAACTTATTTCAATACATCACGTCGAAAGCTTCATACCTTTGTATAGCTCCAAAAGATAAACTTTGTCAAAAGCAGTACACTGAAGTATGTGTGAGATGGTAAGCTTTCCTTTACATCTTGGTCCGATTTAGGACCGTTGCGTGCTGTTGGTAAAGGAAGGCTGTGGAATGATTGATAGTTATTCTGAAAGGCTTTAGAGTCAAATAATGCTAAATCAAGCCTTGATAATGAAGCATCTTTGAATAATGAAACATCTTTGAATAGAGTTGTACTTGAGATTGCAAGAATGCGTTCTTCGCATATGTCACAGCTGGGACCGTTGTGTTTCCCTGAGAAAAAGTCGGTAAAGAAAGTCTTTGGAATGAGTGACAATGTGGAGACTTCAGGGTGGTTTCGACGTTAATCGTGTTGTCAGGCGTAGTTAGTCATATTGGATTTCACGGGCCTTATGTATGGATTCGCCTTGAATTCCATAAAAGAGCGTTTAGACATTCTGCTACTTCGAAGTTTTATGGTACATCGAGCACGACTTTCAAGCTCAGAGGATTTGTCAAATGTTGTCCAATTCGGAAACATCTTTAATACGCACAGAGCTAGTAATTCCGTGTGTAGCTGCTAGTCTACCATCGGAAGCGCCATCAGGTGTCTGACGAAGGGTTGTTGGAAAGTAAAATACCAATTGCGGCCCAAAATTACCTCGTGGTAAGGTCCACGCATCAAAAAACCTACCCAGACGGCAGCGGAAGAATTCCCAAGTAGAAAAAACGGCGGCGTCTACAGTACAAGTTAGACCGGACTAAGTGATGACTCTTCGGACAGCGATTCATCTAGGAATTTCAAGGCCTCATTTATAAATATGGCGGGGACCCGAACGGTCAACTACAGCGCTGAGTGATCGAGAAGTGTTTTCTTCGTTTTCTGTAGTGGGAACTCCTGGCGTCAATTCCTTCTACTGACTGTTGAATGTGGTTCAACCCAATTAACGGAACCTCGTTGTTGGTGGTCCAGGTCTTTTTTTTAATCCTGCGGTATTTTTTTTGACAGTTTAAACAGACATTTATAAACGACGATATGTCAAATTTAAAACCGAGTTTGTTAGGGTTAAAGTTCCTATGATCAGTTCCAAGTAATCACAGCCGTCACGCCGGATCTTGACATTTTCATTGCTGATTCTTCAATCGTCTTTTCCACTAAAAATCCTCCGCTCTGTATGTTTCCATAAAAGGCCGGAGACATATTTCGAGCTGCCTCTGTCCTAAATGTAGCTTGTAATTGAGATTTAGGTCAATTTGGGCTTAAAAAAGGTTGGTTTTCTGAATTCTTCTCGTTGGTGGGCATCTTTTTTTTGTTTTTCGTTAAAAAGGACAAAGATGTCAATCAGTAGCAGGTAAAGTACTGCTAAACCGCCGCAGTTAGTTGGTAACTGAACTCGTTCAGCTTAGTGGAGGATCTTCATTTCCAGGTCCAATTGTCAGTCAAATCTTCTGTTTTCCGGGTGTATGCAATGGCAATTTCTGTCATTTGATTTGGGATTGGGTTAAGTAAAGGTTCGTCACGTAATTTGATCTTCCAATCTTGTCGGATTGATGTAGGTCCAAAAGTCACCCAAAAGTATTCTTTCAATGTCTGTCATTTTCTAGCCAAGTCTTGCGGAACGGGTTTTGCAAAGGTTCGTCCCGTCGCTTCAATCTTTCCAATCTTGTAGGATTGATGTAGGTCCACAAGTCACCCAAAAGTATTCTTTCAATGTCAATGTCTGTCATTTTCTAGTCAAGTCTTGCGGATTAGGTTTTGCAAAGGTTCGTCCCGTCGCTTTAATCTTTCCAATCGTGTAGGGCTGATGTAGGTCCACAAGTCACCCAAAAGTATTGTTTCAATGTCAATATCTGTCATTTTCTAGTCAAGTCTTGCGGATTGGGTTTTGCAAGGGTTCGTCCCGTCGCTTTAATCTTTCCAATCTTGTAGGGCTGATCGAAGTCCAAAAGTCAGCCAAAAGTATTCTTTCAATGGCAATGTCAATGTCTGTCATTTTCTAGTCAAGTCTTGCGGATTGGGTTTTGCAAAGGTTCGTCCCGTCGCTTTAATCTTTCCAATCTTGTAGGGCTGATCGAAGTCCAAAAGTCAGCCAAAAGTATTCTTTCAATGTCAATGTCTGTCATTTTCTAGTCAAGTCTTGCGGATCGGGTTTTGCAAAGGTTCGTCCCGTCGCTTTAATCTTTCCAATCTTGTAGGGCTGATCGAAGTCCAAAAGTCAGCCAAAAGTATTCTTTCAATGTCAATGTCTGTCATTTTCTAGTCAAGTCTTGCGGATTGGGTTTTGCAAAGGTTCGTCTCGTCGCTTTAATCCTTCCAATCTTGTAGGGCTGATCTAAGTCCAAAAGTCAGCCAAAAGTATTCTTTCAATGTCAATGTTTGTCATTTTGTAGTCAAGTCTTGCGGATTGGGTTTTGCAAAGGTTCGTCCCGTCGCTTTAATCTTTCCGATCTTGTAGGGCTGATCTAAGTCCAAAAGTCAGCCAAAAGTATTCTTTCAATGTCAATGTTTGTCATTTTGTAGTCAAGTCTTGCAGAGTGGTAAATCTTTCCAATCTTGTAGGGCTGAAGTAGCGAAATATGCTTCTAATTCAGATTACTCAAGGAGCCTTGGGAGTCTAGCTGTCGCTTTTGGGGACTTCTTTTTGCCTGTCTTGGCACGCTCTTCTCTTTTTTCTGGCGGTTCTCTACCGTCGTTCTTGAAGACTTGAGCTCATACTACAAGCTAGTCAGGTAAAAGGCTTATTTTTGTTTTATAAAACTTGGCGAGTTATTCCTTGAGCTGTGTCCTTAGTTCAAATCCCGAAAGTGACAACATCCAAGTTTTATCCACCTCTTGCGAAAGTGGATTCGGTGGGAACCTCGAGGTCCTCTTCTTTGTTGCAGAAAAGAAAACTTTGTACATACAAATGTAGGGAGAATCTAGGTATGAGGCACTGTAAGGGCCGTTAATGGCAGATATTTCATTACATTTTAAGTGCTCTGTAAAATGTAATATATGATCATGCTCTACTCCTTGATATATTCAATAGAAAGTCTCCAGTCACCGCCTTGAGATTCGCAGAACCCTTTTAAAGAATCCACAATGTGACTAAAATAAGAAGGAGACGACTAACTTGCCTTGCAAAATGCCCTAGAGTCCGGAAAGAACCTGCGACCTAATCAACATGCCTATGCAATTGAACGATGAAGTCGATAGATCTTGCTGAGAGCTTTAAAACGATATCACGCACGGTCACGGGACGCCTATAGTTATGAAAACAATAATGACAACCACAATGCCCACCCATATATATTTCATCATTTCTCCCGCAGCAAGAAAATATATCCTTTAGCTCCAAGGTATGGATTATGAGTGACCGTCCAGCTGAAAGTTGCAATTCCATCAGTTAGTGTACACATTCTTCTATCCTCCAACAATGAAACGTAAAATAAACATGAAATACAATTTCATTAGACATGGCTGAAGGGTTCAATAAACAAACGTCCACCATTCGCTACAATGTAGACACACAATCGAAATGTCAAATGGAACATCAAACAACAATGTAGTGCCACTGTAACGACAACTTTTCCAACAGAGAACAACAAGAAATCAATGGAATCCCATTCAACTGTAGAAAACCTCGACCAATTGATTGGAATCGATAAAAATTTAATGTTGCTTCAAACCGAGACTGTCCCCTTCGCCCTGCTGGCCACACGCATCACCGTAGTTGCTAACAATTTCATAAGTCGTCCGACAGTCATCGCTCTTGTCACCGCCATCGTCACCAACGTCAATCGTCATAATCATTAATTTTATTTCATCGCACAAGACCGGCAAGCGATTGTTTCGTGTCAAATCGACACACATCCATTGACATTTCGTTTGCCGTACCGTACCAGCAGAGCAACCTCGAACAAGACTTCGAAACGAAAACGTGACTTCTTGCCAAAGACCGACTGCAGACCGGATAGCAATGAGCCTGTTGCTCCAATTCTGTGACAATGTTATGGATCAGTTTCACGAAATCTCAACAGACAGATGTCCATAAGATGATGCCATCGTCTCTGGTGCGCTGGTGCTGTCAACAATCAGACTGCAGTATGCAAACACAGGAAAAAAAAATCGAATTTCGAATTGTTTGTCGACGGAACTGTCAGATTTGGTGAGAATTTATTACCAAATACGAACGGTACTGCACACAGTTCCGGTTTTTTTTATTTTTTTTAATTCATGTGGTCATGTATTTTGCTTGTGATTTTACCTACAGAGGTCGTTGGGGAGGTATTTTGACAGACGATGCTTGAAGGTCGTTTTGCATGAGTGGCTTCTTTGATTTAGTGTGGGTGTGGGAGGTTGGTTTTTGTGTTATAATGTCAGTCAGGCTTTTATTTTGTTTAGTACTAAGCGGCCATCAAAAAAGGTAATAGCAATGCAAACTGATTTACCACTTGAGCGTGAAATGATTTATTAAAGATGTTTTATTTGACGTTTCACCAATGGAATTTCACACTTGTCAAAAGGTGGTAACAGATGGAGAAAACTATAGATAAAGTATTGTAAAGAATCGGTTGACCACTAAAAGGTATATTCTGATGCATTTTGACATAATATGTAGCGGTTGGTCATTGACGTTTAATACCAGAAACAGCAAACCAACTGGCAAAAAGAAAGTAAAAATTAATTAGCGATGTTTGCGATATTTTATTGAGGATTTTAGCCAAAATTTGTGGCGCCATTGGTGGACCTAAAAGATCCATTTGTGTACCGCTGTTTAAGCGTCAAAAGCCATTCGAACTCTATTCGCATTTTTCTTTACGTTTGCTGGTGAAATAATAAAAACTGTCAATGGATGTCAGTATATGAGTTTGACGGGAACAAACAAAATTATGACGCAGAATTGCGTTAAAAATTTGTAAAGTAGCAAACTTTATGAGGTAACGGGTGATTTTTTAAGAGGCTTAGAACTTTTTTTTAAAAAAAAACACAAAAAATTCGAAAAAATGAATGAAATATTTATTTGAATCGATAGTTTGAACCTTGCAATTTAATGTTTAAAGATAATTTCATGCAAATGTTGACCGCGGCTGCGTCTCAGGTAGCCCATCCGCTGAGTCCAATTTTGGCATACTCTTTCACACATATCGGCCGGTATCTCACGAATGAATGCATGGATGTTGGCTTCCAGTGCGTCAATCGAAGCGGGCTTGTCCCTATAGACATTAGCCTTGACATACCCCCATAAAAAATAATCTAATGGTGTCAAATCGCACGATCTAGGCGGCCAATTGACCGGCCCGAAACGTGAAATTAACTGTTCACCAAACTCGCCTCGCAATTGCGCCATTGTTTCGCGTGCTGTGTGGCATGTGGCACCGTCTTGTTGAAACCACATATCATGCAAGTCAAGAACTTCCATTTCGGGCAAAAAAAAGTTTGTTATCATCGCTCGGTAGCGTTCACCATTGACAGTAACGCTGCGATTCGCATCATCTTTGAAGAAATACGGCCCAATAATGCCGCCGGCCCATAAACCGCACCAAACAGTGGCTTTTTCGGGATGCATTGGTAACTGTTGCAATGCTTCTGGCTGATCTTCACTCCAAATGCGGCAATTTTGCTTATTTACGTACCCATTCAACCAAAAATGAGCCTCATCGCTGAACACAATTTTTCGATAAAAAAGCGGATCCTCGGCCAGCTTTCCAAGAGCCCATTCACCAAAAATTCGGCGTTGTGGTAGGTCGGCTGGCTTTAGTTCTTGCACCAGCTGTATCTTAAAAGGCTTTACGCCCAAATCCTTCCGCAAAATTTTCCACGTAGTGCTGTAACAAAGGCCTAACTGCTGGGAACGGCGCCGAATCGACATTTCGCGGTCTTCTGTCACACTAGCTGATACGGCCGCAATATTTTCTTCACTACGCACAGTACGTAAACGTGTTGGTGGTTTAATGTCCAACAAAGTAAATTTGGTGCGAAATTTGGTCACAATCTTCCGAATAGACTGCTCAGAAGGTCGAGAATGCCGATCATAAAATGGAAGCAGCGCGCGATGAACATTTCGAACCGAGCACGAATTTTGATAGTAAAATTCAATAATTTGCAAGCGTTGTTCATTTGTAAGACGATCCATGGTTAAATTGCAAACCAAACTGAAGCTGTTTGACAGTGACACAAGGTACTAAACACACGTCAGCTGTCAAAACCAGTGTTGCCAAAACCAAACCAGCTAAAAAATCACCCGTTATAATTTCTCAGAGAGAAACAAATATTTGAAAAGGTACAGTGTCAACTAACACCGAATTAAATTTATTCTACAGTTGACTCATGGGGTTTTTCAGTGACTTCAGTAAATATGACTTTATGAGTAGTGATTCAATATGGTAACGCTGTTGACTTATTGATTTTTCTGTCACAAAATTGCCTGTCAAAAGTTTAAATTGACTAAAAAAGACATTTATCGAGCTAACTCGAGCTTAATCCTGAAACTAGGATGTTCTCGCGCTGAAAAACCGGACTTTAAAGAACAAATGACATAAAACAGGTGTCAAAACTAACGACTTGTCACTTTCGTATTCCAACTGACTGTTTACAGAATTTTTAGGAACAGAGATTTCTGCAGTAAATTATTAAAATATTTTTAGGTGAGGGTAGTTTTTTCCACTCTGTCTCTCTCTCTTTCTTTCTTTTACTAATTCTTTAGTAAGGAAACGACAGTAAAAGCAAAAGTAGAAGGGTCCACAAAATCCTTCGTAGTATAATGGATAGGAGAAAACAACCGCATGGCACATGAGACACTCGAGGAATATTACAGCGACACCCCTTACGCTACAGATGACAAACAGCTCAAATAGACGTTACCTCGTCGATATCATACGACACAACATTAAAGACCGGGTAGGGACGGCGAGACGCTAATCGTTGGATATTTTAATAAGAGCATCCAAGATTTATGAAAAAAATGTGGACAAGCAGAATGATATTTCACGACCACTGACCAACAATTTTGACGACAAGTGATGAACCTAGATAGGTAAACAGGGTACAGGACTAAAGCAGCAAAACAAAACAGGCGACAAATAATGGGAGATAGCTCTACTCCTACATAACAAAATCGACCTACAAACGAATGTAACTAGAGAGGAAAGACTGTACAAAAAGGACATACTCCATAAGGAAGTAACAACGAATAACACCCCGACCTGTCATTCTAATTTCCATACCCTGACTTGCTTAAACTGTCGTATCCGTAACATCAGCTTAAATTGATCCAAATGTCAGTGAAACCTAAAGATTGGTACAGCCTCCGGGAGCATTCTTGTTGTATTATTCTGACACGAAACAAAAAAGGTTTCTGGTGATCGGGACAGAACGCCATTTGAGGTGTTAACCCGATCCATAGCTAGCGTGCCCTTTTCTAAAGGATCAAAGATGACCAACCTAGACTCACAACAAAGCTTTACATTCTTGATGGGTGTGTTCATAACGATCTTGGTTCGAACGAACACATATTCGAAGTCCCTTAAATCGCTGCCGCCTGTCTAAGACTACCAAATCGATGTGCATAATACTTTGTAGCTGGCCTTAAATAACATTCATACGGCCCAAACTTGAGCTCAGCTCAGAGGGTATCCTTTTTGGTGAATCGGGCAAACGATGCTGAGGTTCCATTCTTCAGGCATGCTTTCAACCGACCAGATTTGGCTTATGAGTTAGTGGATGTTGCTTACCAAGTCATCTCCGCCAGCTTTATGAAGCTCAGCGGGAAGGCCGTCATTTTCGGCAGCCTTATTAAGCTTGAGTTTAGATATTGCTATCCTCACTTCACTCAGGTCGGGTGGTTGGCAGTTTTCGCTGTCGTTGCCAATATTAAATGGTTCGTTCTGCCTGACAGCGGAATGTTGTTCGTCATCGCCGTTTAACAGTCTGCAGAAGTGGTTCTTCCATATCCTCAGCCTCGACTGTGTCTCAACTTCAATATTTCCTTGTTCATCTCGACAGGATTCTGTTCGAGCCTTGTATCCTTGGCTTTGACGTTTTACAGTTGGTACAACTTCCGAACATCGTTTCTGGAGTGGCACCTCTCTATATCCTCGATCGCGCGCTTTTCTTGCTCTTTTTTCTTCTTTCTGAAAAGCCGGTGTTCTTCCCTTCTTCTACAGAGCTCAATGGCAGCTATCGTCTTCACCTGCAGCTTAGCCTTGTAGGCCTCGTTCTTCTTGGCTGCGAGCATCTGTCGGCATTCCTCATCAAACCAGGGGTTTCTTGCTGGTGGGCGCGAGAAACCTAGCACATCAGTTGCGGCTGATCTAATGGCCTGTTGGCATCGTTGCCATTGTTCTTCGACATTCGATGCTGGTGGTATGGTGTTAATCGAGAGGTTAAGGGATACGCGTTGTGCGAAGGTCTTGGCGGTCTCTTGCGATTGCAGTCTTCCGACATTAAATTTTTTCACAGTATTTCTGGATTGTTGTGGCGTGGTGGATATCCGCATTCTTACCTTGGCTGTTACAAGTTAGTGATCCGAGCCGATGTTAGCTCCTCGGAATGTTCGGACATCCAAAATACTGGATGCGTGCCTCTTATCTATCGAAATGTGATCAATTTGGTTGATCGTTCGTTGATCTGGAGACCGCCATGTCCCCTTATCGATATCGAGGTGAGGAAACCGTGTGCTGGCTATAGTGGCATTTCGTTCCGTAGCGAAATCAATTAGCCTAAGTCCGTTTCCAGACGTGTTGTCGTGTAGGCTATGTTTTCCGACAATACTTCTAAAGATGTCTTCTCTTCCTACCTTTGCGTTAAAATCTCCCAGCACGATTTTAACATCGTACTTCGGTAGTCGCTCATAGGTTTTGTCAAGGAGGTCGTAGAAGCAATCCTTAGCTATATCATCTTTTTCTTCCGTCGGAGCGTGAGCGCATATAAGGCTTATGTTGGCGAATTTGGCCTTGATGCGGATTGTTACTATACGTTCGCTAATGTCTTGGAAATATAAGACTTCTTGCCTAAGTCTGGCACTTATAACAAATCCGCATCCAAATAGTCGCAGTTTCTGCTCACTATAACACGGTCCATAGTAGATGTCACAGTTTTTCATCCTCTTTTTGCCCGGACCATCCCATCGTATTTCCTGGATGGCAGTAATGTCTGCTTTGTAGCAGTATTGGGCTTCCGCTTGTTGTTCGCCTGCACCTCTCCTGTTGTTCTCACATTCCAGGTGCGGATACAAACGTCGTTGTCCTTTTTTCGTTTAGCATGGTCGTCAACAATAATATCAGTCCTTTCCGAAGCTATTGGTTGCTTCGTAAGATAAGCTTTTTTCCGTGGATGGGTAGTAAACCCAAAGCACAACCCCCAACCTGAAGGGCCAGGCCCTTGTTTTAACCCTGGGACAGCGGGCCGGAAAGAATACCGATGTCAGTTGCCCAGTTTGGGATATGAGCTCCTCCGCCACCAACTCTTTTCAAATACCCTGGCTCAGTATTGGAAATCCCTATAGACCTGGTGTTCAAATATGTCGAAGCAGCTCATATAGGGATTTCACTACCAGTTTGATCAAACTGGAGCTGTAGGCGCCAACGTTGACTCCATCTAGGGAATTCCTCCGCTGCCGCCTGAGAGTGAGTGCCTTAGTTAGAGGACACTCCTCCCCCTCTCTCGTTTGCTGCCACCAACGACCTTCCACAGGGGTTTAATACCCCATCTCCAGTAGAGGTACTAGGCACCCACCAGTCACCAGCGTGGAGGTGAGAGTAGGAGTTGATAGTGAGAGGCTAGATTGAGAACGCTTGTGTCCTCATATAATCGCATCACTATCCTTAAGCACCGGCTGCGTTTTTAGCGACTTGAAATATGTGGTCGTTCCAACGTAAGTCCATACCGAGCATGGAAAGTTTTTCGGTTTCTTCGACGTAAGTGTCATTCATGGATAATGGCTTCAGATTTTGGTTCCGCTTTAATGACAGAAGACAGCATTGTGTTTTGGAAGCATTGAATTCCACTCTGTTGGATTTACCCCATTTGATGATGCTGTCAGAAGGTCAAAATTCAATGAGCTTACCATATTTTGTGGGCTTAGACCACTTTCGAAGATGAGGGACGTGAACCTGAAAACGAAAATGCTGATAGAACTTTAATCAGCGAAAGAATGAATTGGATTAGAAGTTGAAGACAGAAGTTCATTTATAAAAATGAAAAAGAGAGTCGGAGACAAAACTCAGCCTTGAGGGACACCAGCATTTATTTGGTGAGTTTCAGACTTGCAGACGCCCAAAACAACTTGAATTGAACGTTTCGAAAGATAATCTCTAATCCACAGAAGAAGTTTCTCATCGATTCCAAATGCACGCATTTTCGACAAAAGGGCTTGATGCCAAACCCTGTCAAATACCTTTGAAATATCAAGCGAAACAATCTTGCTTTCGCCATTGTGGATTGATTGGTTCCACTTTTCGGTGAGATATGTCATCAGATCACCAGTAGACCTGCTGCTGCGAAAACCATACTTCCGGTCATTGAGAAGTTTTCGTATTTCAAGATATTTTCTAAGCTGACGATTTATCAACGTTTCCATGATCTTGGAAAGAAGGGACGTAAGTGCAATTGGTCGGTAGTTGGAGAGAGAAGAAGATTCGCCTTTTTGTTGGTACTGGCTGGACAAATGCTGTTTTCCATCTACTCGCCACTGGGAAAGAGTCCTGATGTGTAGGATAGATAAAAAAGTTTACGCAGTGGTTTTGCTAGCGTAGAAAAACACCTCTTCAGAATAATGGGGGACCAGCGGATTTGTGAATGTCAAGATCAAAGAAAACTCACGCAACTGTACGAATACGAAAGTGAATTTGTCCCATAGAATGATCTACGTTCTCAAGTACAGGAGACTGGGCACAATCTGGCAATGTAGAATTGGCCGCGAAATGGGCTGCAAGCAGATTGGCGTTTATCTAAATAGCTGACAGCTGGAATGTCATTTTGAATGATCGTCGGAACTGATGATGAGGCCGAATTTCATATATTTTTAACAAATGACCAAAAGTTTTGCCTACCTCATTGTTGAATTCTTTGCCTCAATTTTTGGTCATAGAGGAATTTGACACGCTTTAAATGGACATTACAGTAATTTCTGACTTGTTTGAAATTAATTCGGTTTTCCTCTGTTGGGTTTGTCTTGTAGAACCGAAAGTTTGTCTCTCTCAACCTGATAGCTTGAAAAAAGAATAATGGTACCAAATTATATCCAGGAAGAATGTTGAATGAATGAATTCTGAAAGTCAGAATTCACCCCCACTTGTGTTTCCTTTTCCTGTTTAAGGGTTAACAACATAAATGTGGAAGTACGCGATCTCAATAACACAGACTCTCCAGACTCCTAACACTAAACACACTGTTTTTTCAAATCTTACCTCAACCGGTGTTTATATTCGGGAGTATTAAAAGTAGCACTTCTATCATGGTGTTACATTTGTGAGATTACGTGCAAGTGGTTGTGGGTTCCAAATGTTGGCATGAAATTACCTGTCATTACAATTCCAATGTCAAACCCCGGCGGTAATTTACTGCAAAGTGACAGATTTACGATAGTCGCAAAATTAAATTTACTCTCATAGGAGCTGTCTGCCTTCTAGTTCGCCAACAACGTTTGACATTAGGGTTGCGAGGAAGAGCTATCATGTAACGATACCCTAACACATATAAATGCTGCTAGTGTCAAAACCGAATATAAACCCTTGGCTATGATATGGAAATTAGTTAAAATCTCAACTTCTACGTTACGCGTCATTACAAGACGTCCTTTTACTACGTTATGGCATAAATTGACAGATCTTTTCAAAACCCCCTGCTCCCATCTTTTCAGATCTGCAATGACAACATTATTATAACCAGCTGCTGCACTCCTTTCAAGATATCCACTAAGGACGCACCATAAACTCAAATTTCGCTCCCTACCTCGATACTTAAGATATCCATTTCCAAAACAACCAATTACGCATTTGAAATAAGTTTTCCAAAAACACCACCACCAGGGGAATTAACCCTTTCCCGGGCGTCGAAAAACGTTCCCTTTACGAAGCACAATACTACCCCGGGGAATGCTTCGCCTGAATTCTCCTAGTCAAACGTCAACTAATTTATTCCCCAGTGAGTTGCTTGTCTTTACAATCATCAATTGACATTTCTATTATCTCACACCAAGCTCAGTCGCAGTTGCAATTGAAACTAGACAACAGCAACAACAAAAACGATAGAATGACATTTATAAACACAATGCATGACAGATACACGAAATACCAATTTACGCTTCAATTGTCAAAGTGTTACATGTCACGTAGTTAACCCTAACGTTTCTTCTCACAAGAGCTCTCGTACATATGTGACCATATTTTGAGAGCCTCCTTTGTTATGTGTATGTTCAGCTTTTTGAAAACCGTCATCTAATTTTCCACTTCACTGCAAATATTAATGCGCGAGCAAACAAATTTTCAAATTTGTGAACACGGTGTAATGACACTACCTACTCTCTTCGTACTCGTATGTTCGGCGCTGCGAACGCTTGAAAGAAAACACTTAACAGCCTTGTCAGCCGTGTTGTTCCAATTGCTAACGCCTCATAAACCATGTAAATAGCACTTAATATCGAAGTTGCTGTTGGTTATGCTGTTGCTTTCTTGTGCGCGCTTACAATAATGACGTCGAAACACGCGTTCATTAAGCCCAAACAGCGGAAGGTCGCTGCATTTGATGTAAGAGCTTGTTACAGGCGGCGGAATAACACAGCAAATACTGCACATGCAACGAATGTCGTGGGTACATTGACAAGATGCAGGAGCCCACATCGTGCCTTTGTTCGTCGGGTGTTAGAACTTTTCATGTGAATTGAAGAATTGTGATCTTAAAAAAAAAAAATTATTAATTGCAAGCATAACCTCACATGCGTTCATAATTGAGACAGCGTTCAGCGCGCAATAAGTATCACGGAACGTAACGTATAGACCACTCGTATGTGCTTGTGGGTGAAGCGTGGCAAATTGGAATTTCGGGTCATTTAAGTCAACCCACCAGATGCCTTGGGGTTATTATTGTTATTCGTGGCGAATAATAATTAGATTATGAGCGAACGGACTTGTGATGGGTTGCGAAACAATGTTAATGCGCGCGGTAGTTGTAGGTAGTGGCAGGGGCTGAGATCAAATTCATTGGTCTCGAGATGGAAAACACTTGTCGGATACACTTGAGAATGGGATTTGAGTTATTTTTTTTATTTGCTAATATTTTTGCGTGAGTGGTGTTTGATTGGAGAACAAAAACTCCGTTTGAGAATAGGTAAACATAGCCTTTGCCTTTCCATTTGACAGCGAGAACAGGTGCTGTTGCGGTTAAGTCATTGAACTTATGTGTGAATGGTTGATTTGACTCAAATGCAAACGCGTTACAGTAGTCTACACAAATATTTTGATAGAATGGTATCAGGGATTAAAGATCTTGAGACTGTCATTGAAATCCTGGTCACAATTGTAAGGAGTAGGGCAACATCACCGCCATTACCCCTAAAACTGTCACCCACTACAAAAGCTTGGATTGGTACTAAAATTCTTAACTCCTTCCGTGGTTTTGCTAACATTAGGTTCATGTTTGTAGCATCTCCCAAAGATGTGTGTTGACATTCACGGCTCACTGTTCACCAAAAGACAAAAATCTTTTTGGCTCGTTTTGATATTTCTCTATTCTCGGGAGTTTTTTTCCAAAAGCTTTAGTCATACCTTTCATTGAAAAGCCTTATTGACATACAAACTAAACACTAAAGACCAACAATAACTAAATTGGAATCTTTTAAGCCTCCGAAGAAGTTTAGACAGTTTTAGACAGATCCAGCTTTGGCCAAATCTGTTATATATTTGTCCTAGTAAGCCTCCGATTTTCAGGTCCTTCTATAACATTGATAATCAAATATAGACAGACGTGTTTCACACGGGCCTGAACCACCATGCCTCTCCACTTAGCCCTGTCTTTAGCTAACTGGTTCCAGTTCCGCACTTCAATTTGGTTGAGGTCGGTTTCCACTCGTGTGCGCCACTTAAGGCGAGGTGTTCCTCTACTGCGTCCGACGTCTGGCTGGGAATCGAAGACTCTGCGAGCCGGAGTATTAGTATCATTTCGTTCTACATATTCTAACCATCTTAAACGTCAATGCGGTGTTTTTTTTTTTTTGACTAGGGGCATGTCGCTGTACGGCTTTTATAGAGTCAACGCAAACGGGACGGAAGATTTTTCGAAGAACTTTTCTGCCAAATCGACCAAGGATTTCTTCATCCGCTTTTGAAAGGGTCTATGCTTAAGCGCCGTAGGGCAGGGCTGGGATGATCAGGGTCTTACGTAGGATCTCCTTAGTAATTCGAGTGAGGGCCTTATATTGCCTTCTTAACCCGAGGAAACAGTGGTTGGCAAGAGTCGTTTAATATCTGACGAGATGTTGCTGTCAGATTTAAAAGCAAAGCCGAGATAGACAAAGTCCCATACTACATCAAAGTTATATCTGTCAATGGTGACGTTCTGCCCAATGTTGTGTGTCATTTCGAGTTGCCTTACCCTCATTTGCTGCTAAACCCATTTTGCCACTTCTATCGTGGCAGACGCGGCTATGAAATCACGTAGAGTCTGACCAATGATGTCAATATCGTCGGCGTATGCTAGTAGTTGCACTGATTTATGGAAGATTGTGGCTCTGGTGTTGGCTCAGAAGCCTTGCACAATCCTCTCGAGAATGATGTTCAAGAACTCCCATGACGGTGCATCGCTTTGCCTAAATTCTTCTTTGGTATCGAATGTTTCGGTGTAGTAGTTTCCGACCCTGATGGAGCAGCGTGAATACTCCATCGTGATCCTTCACAGAAGGACGAGTTTGGTCGGTATACCAAAACTAGGGCTCTGTATAGTTCGTCATCGTCTCTATAAACGCTATCGTATGCGGCTTTGAAAGCGATAAATAGGTGGTGGGTTTCGATTTGGACTTCTGGGGTTTTTTTTCAGCATCTGCCGAAGTGTGAAAATTTGACGGGTGTGGACTTTCCTGGCCTAAAACCACAATGATAAGGGCCGATCAGGTTGTTGGTAAACGGCTTCAGGCGCTCACATATTACGTCAGATAGGATCTTGCAGGCGATGTTGAGGAGTCTTATGCCTCTGTAGTTGGCGCAGCTCAGAGGGCCTCCTTTTTGAATCGGGCAAACGATGGTGATGTTCCATTCTTTAGGCAGACTTTCATTCGACCAAATTTGACTTACGAGTTGGTGGATGTTACTTACCAAGTCATATCCGCCGGCTTGTTTTCTTTTTCCTGAAAAGCCGGTGTTTTTCCCTTAATGGGAGCTCTCTTCACCTGTAGCTTAGCCTTGCAGGCCTCGTTCCTGGCTGCGAGTATCTATCCTCACTCTTCATGAAACCAGTGGTTTTTTACTGGTAGCCGCCAGAAACCTAGTACATCAGTTGCAGCGGATTTAACGGCTTGTTGTCATCTTCACCAATGTCGTCGACATTAGATCCTGGTGGTATGTTGTTAATCGATAGGTTAAAGAATACGAATTCTGCGAAGGCTTCGGCGTTCTCTTGCGATTGCAGTCTTTCGACATTATCCGTGGATATCCGCATTCTTACCTTGGCTGGAACAAGGTAGTGGTCCGAGTTGATGTTAGCATGATCGGACATCGAAAATGGATGCGTGCCTCTTGTGACGTCGTATAGGCTTCCGACAATACTGCTTAAGAAGTCTTCTCTTCCTACCTTTGGCTTTAAATCTCCCAGCACATGATTTTAACATGGTACTTCGGTTGTCGCTCATAAGTTTTGTCAAGAAGCTCGTAGAAGCAGCCTATCGCAGCGTTATCTTTGTCCTCCGTCGGAGCGTGAGTGCATATAAGGCTTATATTGGTCAATTTGGTTTTGATACGTATTGTTGCAATGCGTTCACCAATGTCCTGAAAACATAAAACTTTTTGTCTAGATCTGGCACTTAATAACAAATTTACATCACTATAACACGGTCCGTAGTAGATTTCATAGTTTTTCACCCGATTTTTGCCTGCCCCATCAAATCGTATTTCCTTGATGGCAGTAATGTCTGCTTTTAGCCAGCTTAGGGTTTTCGATAGTAGTGCGGCTGCATCTCTCCTGTTTAATATTTTCACATTGCAGGTACACATACGAACGTCGATGTCCGTTTTTCGATTAGCATAGTCTTCGACAGTAAAATCAGTCCTTTCCACAGCTTTTGGTTGCTTACTGACAAAACAATTTTTTCCATGAGTGAGTTGATAACCCAAGCATAACCACCAACCTGGAGGGTCAGCTCCAATTCATTAGATAGGATACACGGCCATCAGTATCCACTACGAGATTGAGCTCTGCCGTTTTCGTCTCACCATCTCTGTTCAAGGGGATTGATAACCCTTGAGATTCCTAGATGACAAAACAATTTTTTCATGAGTGAGTTGATAACCCAAGCATAACCACCAACCTGGAGGGTCAGCTCCAATTTATTAGATACGACACACGGCCATCAGTATCCACTACGAGATTGAGCTCTGCCGTTTTCGTCTCACCATCTCTGTTCAAGGGGATTGATAACCCTTGAGATTCCTAGATGACATGTTGGAGCAGCTCAAGTAGGTTGTTTACTTTGTCCATCCTAACTGGGACTATAGACGCCACCGTTGACTCAATCTTGAGAATTCTTCCGCTGCCGTCTAGGACGGTTTTCTGATAAGGGACCCTACCCTTGGCTAGTTTTGGTCCAGGATTGGTATTTTATTTCCCACCTACCCAGCATATTTGCAGAGGATTCCTCTATCCACCACCCGAGGTCGGGTCCGATTGGAGACTATTAACTTCACAATGACGAGTATGACTGAGTGAAGTCAAATTGAGATAGAAATGGCAAAACTTCAGCTCTTTCGAAATGCCAGTTCCAAGCATTAATCTTTTTCCTGCGCTGTCTACACAATTTTCCATTCACGTAGTGATTTCAAATAAACCTTAACCGGCTCTTGTTAGAATGCGATATTTAGCCTTCCACACTGTTACTGACCAGAACCAAAATAACCCGATCTTATGAGAGAAAGAAACTCCCTCTCCCCTTGAACGTCAAATAAATAGCTCAAACAATTTGACATTTATGGTGTCGAAATGACTCTTACACTCTCCACACAGCCATAAGCAACAAATTAATTTCCCACCAGCTCTACGAGTACCACTCACGACTTTTGAACTCTAACATCCGGAGAACAAATCAACCCATCTATCCAGACTGAGAATGCCACTTGACGACCATCTAAGAGCGATGATAACAACCCTAACAACTGACCCACATTCCACCAACAACACTCGAAGCGGATACTGTAAGTATTTCCGCTCTCCACATAAACCCGAATGCACTTTATCGAACTCCCAGCACAATTGACCCTCAAATCTCCAGGGTTCTGGATGATAATGATGTTTGGAAATAAAGTTTTCCGGTAGACAATCAGTGCGGATTCACTCTTGGGACAGTCGCGATGGTCTGAGTACACTTGAAGATTTTAACGAACCTCCATTCAGTGCGGATGTGTTTGTAGAGCACTAATCAACGCCCACATGTCTCCTCAAGCCAGACGTTGTTGTTGTTGTTGTTGGAATGGAGTGAAGGTACGATATGGGTGAACATATAAATAAACGTTGTTCCCGGACTTTCATCTATTTGGGAGGCGGGATGCGAGTCTGGGAAGTAGGCTGACGGATTATGAAATATCTCGAGTGATGATGAAGTATTGTACCGGTACCACCGGCCTACATAAGGGGAGACACGGATTTTTGTAATTAGTTTGTTCCAACCTAACGAGTGACATGCAGAAATTTATTTCCTACGTGGTGTCGCGGATAGAAATAGGATTTCGAGAACAGATGTGGTTCGGTATAGGTTTTCAAAAGATTTCCAAAGCGTTTCCAGCAGATGTCGCATTAATGGGTCGTACAACAAACGCATAGATCATATCGGAAAGCTTGAAACAAATAACTTCCGTGTATAGGCGGCTTCTAAGAATGACAAAAAGGTCGAACCAACAACCGTAAAATGTTCAACAAATTGGGGAGCTCAAGGGGTAGTGGAACTATTTCAGAATTCGGTTGAAAGTTTTTCTTAACCAAGTATCTATGTGGTGTTGCATGTTTCTGATACTAAAAAAAAAGTCTGAAAACATTTATAGGGTCGTGCTATTAGGCATTCATAAAATGCCAACAGGAATCCTTGATCTATCAGCTGATATAGGAGGTGTGCGTTGCTGCTGGTTTGTAGGTTTTTCGTCTTTTGATGATAATAAGAGATTTCCAGGGATTGAAACCATTTGACGTTATTTTTAGTACTTAGTATAACGTAGGATATTTCAGGAACATTGATATGATAGAAGGTGTTGAAATGGACCCAACTTTTTGGTAAGATTGTGGTACCACGTTGGTCTTTCGACTTTTCCTTAAGTTTCTTAAGTGATCCATTCCGAGATAACCATAAAGCGGAGGAGGTTTCTGACATCAGTATTATCCACGTCACCTATTTTGTCATAGAAGTAGTCTCTAGGTGGAGAAATACACTCATTTTCCTCCTCGTCCAAGCAGCTTTTGAAGAAGTCCTTGCTAGTCTTCTGGCATTTTATGTACACCGGTGATGTTGCTGATTTTTTATCTGTTCAGCATTATCCAGCATAAAGAACGTTTGTGGTTATGGATTGATCAGATTTGTATGGATATTCGTCACGAGGATCCAGTTTGAATGATATTTTCCATGAAGCTAGAGGCATGACTTTCTACTGACGGTAGAATATCAATGGTAGGGCTTAGTTCTGGCAAGCTCATCCGGTACCCAAAAGAGGTAAAATGCAATTCAGTTTTTTTTTTTAAAGGTTCGCGCCGGCCAGTCCACATCTGTCGGCCCATTTGGAGAGTAAAATTGTGTAATAGTTCTGTAAGGTATAAACGTATTTTCCTGATACAGCTATTAGCACGTCATCTGCAAAGCCAATTATCTTGCAGCCTTCCCTTTTTGGATTAACTTCATGCACCTCATTGTCCATTAGATTCCAGAGAAGGGAAGACAGGACTTCCCCTTGTGACCAAAGAGGAGCAGTGCCGGGTTACTTAATAGATTTGATCAAAATAAGGTTCTAAAACCGTTCTCCAGTTGAGCTCTTTATTTGTTATTACGGGACACCATCTAATAAGCAAGCCGCAACAAGACTTAGCCTCTATGTATATGACTTCTGAGGGAGCTGTTTGGACAAAAATGAAAAGTTTTCCACCCTGACGTTCTTAAACAAAGAAGGCTTCACCTTAATGCTTTCAAAATAGTTTTGTCTCTCTAAGTGTATCAAGTTCCTTTCGTTTTAATCGCAGGTGAAGATGGTTTTGAGTGAATAGATATGAATCCCAAAGCTTCACGTGCCAAAGGACCAAATCTATCATGTACAACAATGTACCGGTAACTGCTGGTAAGTAAAGAGTGGCAAATGAAAGGGGTTACTGAGGCGAGTATGGTAACCATGGTAGGGAGGGTTAGGAGAAAATGTCTCGCATTCGTCATACCACCTAAGACGAAAAGACTGGCATGATTTTTTTTTGTTGTGCTAGGCCAAGGGTCAAGTCCCACACCCACCGACGAGCTAAGAGGGGAACAAGCATGCCAGCACTGACCCAAAAAGGCACAGAAGGTCTACGCAACAAATGGCTACTATAACCGGTTATTATCCCTTCAAGTTTCCCTGCAAGAAACCGGTGTACCGCCAGTCAACGTAGTGCTAACGCTCCCTCCTAGTGTTGCAGGATTTCCTCAAATATGGAAGTAGTTCCATAGAAGTGTGGATGTACAAAACCATCAACAAAGTATGGATGGATGAGAGCATGCCCTATGACTTGAATATAAGCTCCAAATGTCCCATCCAAAAAAAAAACTATGTGAACATTTTAAGCCTTCCTGCAACACACTTATCGGCACGTACCAGTGTGGCTTTCAGCCCGGCAGATCGACCATAGACAAAATGTTCACACTAAGGCAAATCCTGGTAAGGATCAGCGAATTTCAAGTGGAAACACACCATCTTTTCATCGACTTCGCCTAGAGCTTTATAGATCCATGGCGGAACTGGGGATACCATAATTTCAAAACTGGTACAAAAAAAACGGAAGGCATTCTTCAACATATCTGTCCAGATACTGAGTTACGCAGACGATATCGCCATAATGGGTCGCTCCCATCATGCTGTTGTAGAAGCATTCACGTCCATTGTGGAAGAGGCGAAACGCATTGTTATTGTAGTTAACTTGACCTCGAAAAAGATTTTACTATCTACGAAGTACAGTCGACGCACAAACTTGGACAAAATTTCAGTCTCTGCAGCAACAATTTTGCGGTAAAGAGTTCATCAACCTCTGAGTCAACATCCACCCCAGGAAAGACACCTTAGTCGAGAGATACGGCAAGACTAACCCTAGAAAACCGATTGCTGATGCTAGAGCGCTTAGACTAATTAACTGGATGAAACGTGCTCAGGATTGAAGAGGTTGGAAGGCACGCAATGGGTCCGGTGCGCGTTAAGTAAACAAGTTATGTAGTAAAGTTTGCAGATTTAAGCCACTGAAGTTTGTCTTAATTTTCTTTAATAATTTCGATAAATCTGGATAATCATTCCGTAACTTATGAAACGATTATCGTTGACGATAGGAGACTTGTTAGGTAAGTAGAGTGAATTTATTTTATATTACATTACATGTGCACACACACGTGTAGAAATTGCATGGTACGTAACCAAAAAAAACCTTTTTAATATCGTCAACGATTATCGTTTTGAAAGTTACGGAATGAGTATCCGAATTTTTTTTTATCGAACCGTTTCACTCGACTTTGGGCATCAAATGTCAAATTGTCAACTCGACAGCACGGTTATGGCGAGGGTTAAAGTAGTCCAGTGCACGAAATGATTTTTTTTTAACACTTTAACCTTCTACGGAGATTTGCAAAACAAGTTTGACACTTGATGCTTTAAAAACATGGCCGCCACAACAAATTTCCCCAATCCCTATTTAAATAGTTCTTACTTACTTACTTAAGTGGCGCTTCAGCCCGAGATGAACCTGGGCCTAAACCAACATGCCTCTCCAATTAGCCCGGTCCTTAGCTAACTGCATCCAGTTGCGCACTCCAAGTTGGTTGCGGTTGGTTTCTACTGTGCGCGCTACTTAAGGGGAAGTCCTCCTCTACTGCTTCCAACGTCTGGCTGGGAATCGAAGACTCTGCGAGCCGGAGTATTGGTGTCCATTCGTTCTACATGTCCTGACATCTTAAACGTCCAATGCGGAGTTTTTTGACTAGGGGTATGTCCCTGTACAGGTCGTATAGTTCTTGGTTGAATCTTCGTCTCCATAGCCCGTAAACGCAAACGGGACTGAAGATTTTTCGAAGAATTTTTCTCTCGAATCGACCAAGGATTTCTTCATCCGCTTTTGATACGGTCCATGCTTCAGCGCCATAGAGCAGGACTGAGATGATCAGGGTCTTATATAGGATCTCCTTAGTAGTTCGAGTGAGGGCTTTACTACTAAATTGTCTTCTTAGCCCGATGAAACAGCGGTTGGCAAGAGTAATTCTTCGTTTGATTTCTGACGAGATGTTGTCAGAGTTAATAGCGGAGCCGAGGTAGACAAAGTACCGTACTACCTCAAAGTTATATCTGTCAATGGTGACGTTCTGTCCAATTCGTCGATGTTGTGTGTCCTTTCGTGTAGACAGCATATACTTTGTCATACCCTCATTTATTGCGAAACCCATTTTTGCCGCTTCCTTCTCTATACTAGCAAACGTGGCTATGACATCACGTTAAGTCCTACCAATAATGTCAATATCGTCGGCGTACGTTAGTAGTTGCACCGATTTTTGGAAAATTGTGCCTCTGGTGATGGCTAGGGAGTTTTGCACAATCCTCTCAAGAATCAAATTGAAGAATTCACATGACAGCGCATCGCCTTGCCAAAATCCTTTTTCGGAATCGAATGTGTCGGTGAGGTCGTTTCCGACCATGATGGAGCAGCAAGAATTCTCCATCGTCATCCTGGGGCGGTATACCAAAACTAGACATGGCTTTGTATAGTTCGTCTCTACAAATTCTTTCGTATGCGGCTTTGAAATCGATAAATGGGTGGTGGGTATCGATTTGGACTTCTTGGGTTTTTTTTTCCAGGATCTGCCGAAGTGTGAAAATTTGATCGATTGTGGACTTTCCTGGCCTAAAACCACACTTATTAGGGCCGATCAGGTTGTTGGTAAACGGTTTTAGGCGCTCACATATCTGTCCTACGGCAGATAGGATCTTGTAGGCGGTGTTGAGCAGACTTATTTTAACATTCCACCATATTTATGTAAAATAGTCCAAAGTTTCTTGTCCAACCGTTGTTTTATAGTCCATGTAAATAGTGCCGTTTCTGATATTAAACATTTTCATGCTGGTGTTCCACAAGGTTCAGTTCTTGGTCCAGTTCTTTATAACCTTTTTACGTCAGACTTCCCAAATTTACCAAATTGTGATGCAGGCATTTTCGCAGATGATACTGCAATACTTTCATCCCATAAATTCGCTCTTAATATTGAGAGGAATCTAAAAGATGCGATGGAAATATTAAAAAGTTATTTCACAAAATGGAAAATAAAACTAAACGAAGGGAAGATGCAAGCGATCTTTTTCACTCGAAAAAGAAATCCTTGCTTCCTTCCTAGTAGAAATTTACAGGTAAATGGAATAAATATTAGTTGGGAACCTTCCGTAAAATATCTGGGTATATACCTGGATAAAAAACTTACATTTAAAGAGCATATATGTAGGACTTTAAAAAAAATCGGTATTGCCATCAAGACTCTATACCCGTTTATTAATCGAAAATCATCGCTTTCAATGGAAAACAAAATAATAATACATAAAGTTATTTTTCAAGCAATTATGCTGTATGGATGCCAAGTCTGGGGAAAATGCGCAAAATGTCACACACAAAAATTGCAAGTTTCTCAAAATAAACTATTGAAAATGATGTTAAAATTGCCTTGGCATCACTCAACGCGAGATATTCATGTTAAAGCGAATGTTGAATTGATTTCCACTAGAATCCAAAAACTAACAAATCAATTTTTAGATCGTTGCAGTTTAGCTGAAAATCCTCTTGTTAACGCATTAAATGTACACTTAGATACCTGAAATTGTTTTGAATATGTTCGTCATATTATTTATCTAATTGTTAATGTATTTACTTATATATACATATTTATATTTATTAATCAACTTTTGTCTTATTTTGTTCAAATTCGTTTATTTTTGTTACTTATTTCAATAATTTTGTACTTATCCATTTTATTATGTTTTTTTTTTTTATTTGTTCATTTTTTTTTTTTGTTTTTTTTTTTTTTTTAACTCATTTGTTATTCTATTTATTTATTTTTTTTTATTTATTTATTTATTTTTTATTTATTTATTTATTTATTTATTTATTTACTTATTTATTTATTTATTTACTTATTTATTTATTTGTTTATTTATTTATTTATTTATTTATTTGTATTATTTATTTATTTATTTATTTATTTATTTATTATTACAATCTTAACTTGTTTTTTTTTTTTTTTTGCACTTAAATTGGAGGTTTTGCTCGTGTTTCCTTCAAACTGTTTATTTAATTCAAATCACTTTAATTTAAATTATAAAAAAAAAATGTTTCAGTAGAAAGATATAACGTATCAAATCTCTGTAAAATTTAAAATGTGCGGTAACAAACCAAATGTATATTATACGAAAATAAATTTATCTATCTAAGACTTCTTGCCTAAGTCTGTCACTAATAACAAATCCGCATCCGAATCGAATAGTCGCTGTTTCTGCTCCCTATAACACGGTCCATAGTATATGTCACAGTTTTTCATCCTCTTTTTGACCGGTCCATCCGATCGTATTTCCTTGATGGCAGTAATGTCTGCTTTGTAGCATTTTAGGGCTTCCGCTAGTTGTTCGCTGTTTAATGTTCTCACATTCCAGGTGCAGATACGAACGTCGTTGTCCTTTTTGGGATATGAGCGCTGCCGTTGACCCATTGAGGGCTCCTCCGCCACCAACTTTTTTCCAACACCCTGGCTCAGTATTGGAAATCCCTATAGACCTGGTGTTCCAATATGTCGAAGCAAATCATATGGATTACACTACTAGTTCGAATAAACTGGAGCTGTAGGCGCCACCGTTGACTCCATCTAGGGAATTCCTCCGCTGCCGCCTGGGAGTGAGTGCCTTAGTGAGAGGACACGTTTAGCAGGGTCGTCAACAGTAATATCAGTCCTTTCCGAGGCTATTAGTTGCTTCGTAACAATGGTTTTTTTTAAGTTAACCCAAAGCACAACCCGCAACATGGAGGGCCAGTTCGAATTTATTAGATACCCCTAGGACATAGGGCCATCAGTATCCACTACGGGATTGAGCGCTGTCGCTGACCTTTCGGTTCATCCGCCACCATATCTGTTCAAGGGACCTGACTTACCTTTGAAATTCCTAGATAACCTGTTGTCCGAATATGTCGAAGCAGCTTACCTAGCTTCGCCTGGGATGGCAGACCTGGAATGCTGTTTTACGGCTTCTCATCAACACTCGCACTTATCGTTTAGCAAGTCAAATCCGGTTGGATGAGACCAGTACCCGGTGGTAACCACTTGGAGGTAAAAATAAGCACATTTGATGTGTAGTCAGAGTTGCGTGCACTGGGCATTGCCAAGCTAAAACCAATCAGAGTCTACCCTCGTTCTACAACACCCAACCATTTAAATAGTTCTACACGTAATATTTCTAAAAGCATCTGTTGGTTTATTTTATTGGAAATATCTCGTTCCATTATCCTCCATTAAGCTTGTTTATTTTGTCCCGTCAAATGCAGTAATTTAAACTAGATTATCTCCCATCTAATATATTTGAATTGGATTGCATATTATACTAGATACTCGACTAATCCGATTTAAATTGATATTCATATGCATCCATTTGATTGTTTTCCAATGAAATTCGCATGCTATACCGCCGCACCGGCACAGCAGCAATAAATACAAATCTCTCTGTCCAACAACAGATTGCCTGTAACACAATTTAATTAGACTCATTAATTTTAGAATACTAAATACATAGATAAACACTTGAATAGTCGGACCATTTGAGTGCGACACTAATGGAACATGGAACTGTCCAACAACAATTGCAAAACAGAAAACGTGACAGCTGTCGTACCGGCCGCAGCAATTAACGTTCAAAAGGTGGCCATTGTCAATATTCTGTCAGTGTCAGTGCTGTCAAAGTTTTGTTAAGATTTTGATTTTTCAAAACATCACAACTATGCGAGAGAGCGTGGAACAAATTAACGAAAACCTAATAAGTTATTAAAATAAAATTAAAAAAAAAATACTGAGGCCAGAAATGAAAACAAACAGAGAGACTCTCCACTCTAGTCAAGTCGTGATTTCCATCATGTGAATAGCTAAGTTCGTCGAAACGTATCGGAGTAGCAAAGCGAATATTGTCCGATCGTTTGTTTTTTTTCGAATTTTTTTTATTATTTCGAATAAATTTACAAATCTAGCGTATCTAGGAGATTTGTGTAAAAGTGAAATTGAATTTGGTTCGCAATGGGCAACGACATGGAAGCAGAAAGTGATTTCGTCTACATCAGCTGGAGAGAGTGGCGGTAAGTTGGGTTTTTTTGAAAGTTCTTGGTGGCGTTACTGTTTTATGCAAACTTCTTAAAAATGACATTCAGATGGGGTGATTGACTTTATTTGCATAAGCATCAGTTGGTCGTTTGTTAGAAAAATTTCAAAATTGAATAATTTTATAGAAAACTAAGACATTGATTGGGTGGATGGATCTACATCTGGGTCTGTGTGAATATGAAATTAACAGCGATTTATTTATTTAATGATTGGTTAGAGCTTTACATATTGTTATGATAACTGTTCTTTTGTTATAGACCTCCAAGTTGAATCTTGTATCTTCATATAGGTTGTTGAAAAGGTACGATCCGATTTAAAACGTTTTTTTCATTTTTTATATTCTTTTCTAAGGCTTGGCGAACCTATGCTTTGTGTATAGGTGGGTTTGACTACTAAGCGCTGGGTCCCTGTTTCAAATACTGGTGTCACTTTCAGCATTTGAAAAAGGACACCCAAGTTACTCTAACTGACACACATTTTGTAAAAATCTGAACAAAATCCTAGACAGTAAAACTGTCGTGATAAGCTTTTCACATTTTGACATGCGAAGTCGGCTTTAAACAGGAGGTTCCATTCTTTGTGAAAAAAAATAAAACATCCCTCACACAAATTAATGGAGGAACTAGAAGCTAGCTGAATGGAACGTTTTTGCCAGATATTTGATTTTTTATTTCATACCCTGTATCAGGGCTCCCAGCCGTAGCAACACCTAAATGATTTTTCACTGGCCCTCCTCTCGTGATGATCTGACAAATCATCCGAGTAGTATCAATTGTCAAGAATAGCTTATCTCAACTTAGCCGTTCGGAGTCGGCATAAAACAGGAGGTCCCGCCATCGTGCAAGAAGTACACACGCACACATGAATGGTTGTGAGAAAGCTAGGCCCTGGGTACTAACGAGCCTGTTGCGTCAAAAATTTGTATTTTTTTTTTTTGTATCAGGGCTCCGAGATGCTTGCAGACATTTGCTTGCTCTTAGCTCCTAGTAGCTAATTCCCTTTTAGTTACTTACTGACGTAAGTGGCGCTACAGTCTGGCATGAACATGGGCCTCAACAAACATGCGTCTCCAATTATTTATCTTCTTAGCTTCAATTGTTGAGGTCGGTTCACACTTGTGTGCACCACTTAAGGCGAGGTACTTCTCTACTACGTTCAACGACTGACTGGGAATCGAAGGCTGTAAGCCGGAGTATTGGTGTCCATTCGCTCTACATGTCCTAGCCATCTTAAACTTCCAATGCGGATGTTTTGACTTGCCGCTCTACAGCTCGTATAGCCGTTAGTTGAATCTTCGTCTCCATAGCCCGTCAGCGCAAATGGGGCCTAAGATTTTATGAAGATTTTTCCAAACGACCTATAAGGACTTCTTTAACTACTTTTGGCACGGTCATGCTTCAGAGACGTAGAGCAAAACTGGGAAGATCAGGGTCTTGTATAGGCTCTCCTTAAAAGTTCGAGTGAGAGATTTACTCCTGAACTACCTTCTTAGCCCGAAGAAACAGCGGTTGACAAGAGTAATTCTTCTTTTAATTTCTGACGAGATATTGCCGTCAGAATTTATAGCGGAGCAGAGGTAGATAAATTGCCGTACTACCTCAAAGTTACATCTGTCAATGGTGACATTCTGTCCGATTCGTTGATGTAGTGTGTCCTTTCTAGGTCTTGCCCTCATTTACAGCTGAATCCATTTTTGCCGTTTCCTTCTCTATACTAGCAAACCTGGCTAAGACATCACGTTGAGTCTGACCAATTATGTCAATATTGTGTGAGTAGTTGCACTGATTTATGGAAAATTGTGCCTCTTGTGTTGCCTTGGGAGTTTTGGACAATATCCTCGAGAATGATGTTAAAGAAGTCACATGACAGTGCATCGGCTTGCCTAAATCCTTTTTTGGTATCGAATGTTTCGTTTTCGAACCTGATGGAGCAGCGAGAATTCTCCATCGTCATTCTGACGGACGAGTTTGAGCGGTATACCAAAACTAGACATGGCTCTGTATAGTTCGTCTCTATAAATGCTGTCTTATGCGGCTTTGCAATCGATAAATAGGTGGTGGGTATCGATTTGGACTTCTTGGGTTTTTCCAGGATCTGCCGATGTGTGAAAATTTAATCGGTTGTGGACTTTCCCTGCCTAAAACCACACAGATAAGGGCCGATCAGGTTGTTAGTAAACGGTTTCAGGCGTTCACTGATTAAGGCAGATAGAATCTTGTAGGCGATGTTGAGGAGAATTATGCTGCCTCTGTAGTTGGCGCAGTTCAGAGGGTCCCCTTTTTTGTGGAGCGGGCAAACGATGCTCAGGTTCCATTTTCATCCGACCACATTTGGCTTATGAGTTGGTGGATATTACTCACCAAGTCATCTCCACCGGGGCCGTAATTTTCCGCAGCCTTGTTAAGCTTCAGTTTAGATATTGCTTTCCTTACTTCACTTAGGTCGGGTGGTTGTTAGTTTTCGCTGTCGACTCCAATATTGAATGCGTCGTTCTTCTGACAGCGGGAGATTGTTCGTCATCGCATTTGGGCAGTCTGCTGAAGTTGTCCTTCCATATCCTCAGCATCGACTATATCTTAACTACGACCTTTTCTGGTTAATCTCGACAGGATTCGGCGCATTGTATCCATGTGTTTTACACTTCGGTAATAGTTAGAATGGTAGGACTCAACGTGATGTCATAGCCACGTTTGCTAGTATAGAGAAGGAAGCGGCGAAAATGGATTCCTCAACCAACTTGGAGTTCGCAACTTGAGGCAGTTAGCTAAGGACCGGGCTAATAAGAGAGGCATGTTGGTTGAGGCCCAGGTTCATTCCGGACTGTAGCGCCACTTAAGTAAGTAAGTAATAGTTAGAACATCTTTCCTAGGGTAGCACCTGTCAATGACTTTGAATGTGCGCTCTTCTTCTTTTCTCTGAAAGGACTGTGTTCTTCCCTTCTTCATTGTCTATAAAGCTTAATGGCGGTTCTCGTCTTCAACTGCACTTTGTCTTGTATTTCTCGTTATTGGCTGCGATCATCTGTCGGCACTCTTCATCAAACCAACGATCTCTTCCTGTTGGACGCGAGAAACATAGCACATCAGTTGTGGCTGATCTAATGGCTGATCGATGTGATTGTTCTTCGACATTAGATGCTGGTGGTAATTGACGGCTTAAAGGATACGGGTTTTTGCATAGGCCTTGGCAGTCTCTTTCGATTGCAGTCTTTCGATATGATTTGCTTTGGCGTGGTGGATATCTGATTTCTTACCTTGGCTGCAACAAGGTAATGGCCCGAGTTGATGTTAGCCTCTCGGAATGTTCGGACACCCTAAATACTGGACGCGTGCCTCTTGTTTATCGCAATGTGATCAATTTGGCTGACATTTGTTGATCTAAAGACCGCCATTATGATTATCGAGGTGAGGAAATCGTGTGCTGGCTGTAGTTTCATTTCGTTCCGCAGTGTATTCTATTAGCCTAAGTTCGTTGCCATGTAAGGCCTATCACTCCAACCATCCATTCCATTACTAGCATTTTAATTTACAAATTTAGTTTTGAAATTGTGTTGTTTGTGTCGCTGTAATATTTGTCGTATGTCCTGTAACTGCATGTCTTGTTGGTCGTTGATTGAAGAAAAAAGTAGATGCAGCCAGATCTGGAGACTGTTTTCTTCAAAACCGACAACCACCTTAATGAAACTGCAAACCACACTGTGACTCGACCTAGTTGGAATCCCCCCTCATGGAGAGTTTTAAGGTCAGAGTTTATCAGCCTTATAATGGTTCATCTGGAAGCGCGCTGCCAAACATGCGTAAAAATTCCCTTTTTACGGAAATTACCGACTTCTGTGCATGATAGCGGCGTAAACACAAATGACTGGCAAAGCTAGAGTTCTCGCCTTTATTGGGTCGATAATGCTTAAACTAAAATTAAATTTATGACTGGACTGGTCTTAAATATCCCTTAACTCAAAAATTGAACCTTCCGACCATTATAGAATATCTACCTGAAGAAATGTTTGAAAAATATAATTGGCGTGCGTCAGAAACAGAAAAGGTGAGATTATTGAGCCTTCTGGCAATCCATTTATTTTTCACTGCTCCTTCCCTTGCAAAAGTCTGGCAAGCATTCAAGAGTAACGCTTTCATGAGAAGCTTCTCAAATTTGCTTATCAGATTAGGAGTTAAACAGGAGATCCTCTTTTTTTGTGGCAGAAATAATAACTTCGTTCACTCAAATAAATAAAGAAGGTCCTACATTGAGGGACTGGCTGCAACGCATAGTCTAACGATTACTGGTGTGGTAAAAAAACCAAAATAAAAAGGTCAAAGAAAATAAAAATGCGAACTTCATATATGAATCAGTAGATTCAAAGTAAATAGGAAGGACTATGATCTATTAAGTAGTAGTAGTAGTCTAATATAGTATACCGTGTAAGCCATTTTTCGTTCACGGTATTTGAGTTTTTCCGCCAATTAATGAAACCTACCATTACGCGGTAATTGATGTCGCCATCAGAACTTGCGTTGGGAAGGACTTTTTTCATGGAAGGAAAAATTGATTTACTTTGATGACCATCGCATCTAAAACTAAGGAGTATAATAAAAAGCAACGGACTAAATATACTTTCTTGATGTACTCCACTTTTTAAACTAAATTCAACTGACGAAACACATTTTCCTAATGAACACCGGCTTTAAAAATTATCATTTTCGAAGACATCTAATGAAAGATCATACCGACGAACAATACAGGCGGAACAGTAAGAATGGAAAGAAAAAGATTATCAAGTTCCTTAGTCTAAAATGTGTGTTTTTGGAAAACTAAAATTGGTTATCGTAATGAAAGATCTTACTTACTTACTTAAGTGGCGCTACAGTCCGGAATGAACCTGGGCCTCAACCAACATGCCTCTCCAATTAGCCCGGTCCTTAGCTAACTGCCTCCAGTTGCGCACTCCAAGTTGGTTGAGGTCGGTTTCCACTTGTGCGCGCCACTTAAGGCGAGGTCTTCCTCTACTGCGTCCGACGTCTGGCTGGGAATCGAAGACTCTGCGAGCCGGAGTATTGGTGTCCATTCGTTCTACATGTCCTAGCCATCTTAAACGTCCAATGCGGAGTTTTTTGACCAGGGGCATGTCGCTGTACAGCTCGTATAGTTCTTGGTTGAATCTTCGTCTCCATAGCCCGTCAACGCAAACGGGACCGAAGATTTTTCGAAGAATTTTCCTCTCGAATCTACCAAGGATTTCTTCATCCGCTTTTGATACGGTCCATGCTTCAGCGCCGTAGAGCAGGACTGGGATGATCAGGGTCTTATATAGGGTTTCCTTAGTAGTTCCAGTGAGGGCTTTACTACTAAATTGCCTTCTTAGCCCGAAGAAACAGCGGTTGGCAAGAGTAATTCTTCGTTAATTTCTGACGAGATGTTGTTGTCAGAGCTAATAGCGGAGCCGAGGTAGACAAAGTCCCGTACTACCTCAAAGTTATATCTGTCAATGGTGACGTTCTGCCCAATTCGTCGATGTTGTGAGTCCTTTCGTGATGACAGCATATACTTTTTCTTCATTTACTGCTAAACCCATTTTCGCCGCTTCCTTCTCTATACTAGCAAACGTGGCTATGACATCACGTTGAGTCCTGCCAATGATGTCAATATCGTCAGCGTATGCTAGTAGTTGCACCGACTTTTGGAAAATTGTGCCTCTGGTGTTGGCTTTGGAGTTTTGCACAATTCTCTCAAGAATCAGATTAAAGAAGTCACATGACAGCGCATCGCCTTGCCTAAATCCTTTTTTGGTATCGAATGTGTCGGTGAGGTCGTTTCCGACCCTGATGGAGCAGCGAGAATTCTCCATCGTCATCCTACACAAACGGACGAGTTTGGGCGGTATACCAAAACTAGACATGGCTCTGTCTTCAGGCATACTTTCATCCGACCAGATTTGGCTTATGAGTTGGTGGATGTTACTTACCAAGCCATCTCCGTCAGTTTTATAAAGCCTTGTTAAGCTTGAGTTTAGATATTGCTATCCTCACTTCACTCAGGTCGGGTGGTTGGTAGTCTTCGCTGTCGTTGCCAATATTGAATGGTTCGTTCTGCCTGACAGCGGAATGTTGTTCGTCATCGCCGTTTAACAGTCTGCAGAAGTGGTTCTTCCATATCCTCAGCATTGTCTGTGTCTCAACTACGACATTTCCTTGTTCATCTCGACAGGATTCTGTTCGAGCCTTGTATCCTTGGCTTTGACGTTTCTTCTTGCTGAAAAGCCGATGTAGGCTTCGTAGGCCTCGTTCTTGGCTGCGAGCATCTGTCGGCATTCCTCATCAAACCAGGGGTTTCTTGCTGGTGGGCGCGAGAAACCTAGCACATCAGTTGCGGCTGATCTAATGGCCTGTTGGCATCGTTGCCATTGCTCTTCGACATTCGATGCTGGTGGTATGGTGTTAATCGAGAGGTTAAGGGATACGCGTTGTGCGAAGGTCTTGGCGGTCTCTTGCGATTGCAGTCTTCCGACATTAAATTTTTTCACAGTATTTCTGGATTGTTGTGGCGTGGTGGATATCCGCATTCTTACCTTGGCTGCTACAAGGTAGTGATCCGAGTCGATGTTAGCTCCTCGGAATGTTCGGACATCCAAAATACTGGATGCGTGCCTCTTATCTATCGCAATGTGATCAATTTGGTTGACCGTTCGTTGATCTGGAGACCGCCATGTCCCCTTATGGATATCGAGGTGAGGAAACCGTGTGCTGGCTATAGTGGCATTTCGTTCCGCAGCGAAATCAATTAGCCTAAGTCCGTTACCTGACGTGTTGTCGTGTAGGCTATGTTTTCCGACAATACTTCTAAAGATGTCTTCTCTTCCTACCTTTGCGTTAAAATCTCCCAGCACGATTTTAACATCGTACTTCGGTAGTCGCTCATAGGTTTTGTCGAGGAGCTCGTAGAAGCAATCCTTAGCTATATCATCTTTTTCTTCCATCGGAGCGTGAGCGCATATAAGGCTTACGTTGGCGAATTTGGCCTTGATGCGGATTGTTACTATGCGTTCGCTAATGTCTTGGAAACATAAGACTTCTTGCCTAAGTCTGGCACTTATAACAAATCCGCATCCGAATAGTCGCTGTTTCTGCTCACTATAACACGGTCCGTAGTATATGTCACAGTTTTTCACCCTCTTTTTGCCTGGCCCATCCCATCGTATTTCCTGGATGGCAGTAATGTCTGCTTTGTAGCAGTTTAGGGCTTCCGCTAGTTGTTCGCCTGCACCTCTCCTGTTTAATGTTCTCACATTCCAGGTGCAGATACGAACGTCGTTGTCCTTTTTTCGTTTAGCAGGGTCGTCAACAATAAAATCAGTCCTTTCCGAGGCTATTGGTTGCTTCGTAACCATGTTTTTTTTTCTGGGGGTGGGTAGTTAACCCAAAGCACAACCCCCAACCTGGAGGGCCAGTTCCAATTTATTAGATACCCCTAGGACACGGGGCCATCAGTATCCACTACGGGATTGAGCGCTGCCGTTGGCCTTTCGGTTCATCCGCCACCATCTCTGTTCAAGGGGCCTGACTAACCCTTGAAATTCCTAGACAACCTGTTGTCCGAATATGTCAGAGCAGCTCATCTAGGTTCGCCTGGGACAGCAGGCCGGGTATTCATCCGTGCCATTCTCACCAGGGTGTTTATAGTGTTGCTGTTTTTCGTCGTGTTATCAACACTCGCACTTATCGTTTAGCAAGTCAAATCCGGTTGGATGAGACCAGTACCCGATGGTTACCACTTGGAGGTAAAGATAAGCACATTTGATGTGTAGTCAGAGTTGCAACACTGGACATTGCCAAGTTAACGCCAATCAGAGTCTAACCTCGTTCTACAACACCCAACCATCAGAAAGATCAGAACATGAAAATGAGAAGTCTGACCTCAATGAGTTAAATTTATATGCAAATATTTTCCCAACATCGCCTTTATATATTTTAAACTTCAGTGTTATTTAGAAAACGTTGTTATTTTTAATTTTAGATTCTGTCAAGTTGCACCAGCTTTTACGTTATTAGTGAACATACTAATGTTTGATAATATGTTCACCTTTCATATGGTTATTTAAAGGCTTTCGAGCCTTAAATACCTTTTTTATAAAACTCCTTAAAATACGGTCTACCTTATTCGGGGTGAAATGTAAAATAGAATCGTCTAATGAAAAGAAATTTTGGGTTTTGAAGCTAATAATATCTCAAAAACGGTGTTTTTGAAATTGTTGCTTAGTAAAAAATAAATTATTCGAATGCAACATTTTTTGAAAATGCTATAAAAAAAAAACTACTGAATATTTTCTCAAATTTTTTTTTTATTTGAAAGTACAATCCTTCCGGTTAATAATGGAAAATAATTTCATTCAAATGGCTGCCTCGGCTGGCCATGCAGTAGCCTACACGAGCGGTCCATTTTTTAAGCACATTATCGATTGTGTGCAGCTGTATTTCACCAATGGCTTCACGAATATTGTCCTTTAAAGCGTCAATTGTCTCTGGCTTGTCGGCGTAACATTTATCTTTTAAGGCACTCCACAAATAATAGTCCAACGGTGTCAAATCGCAGCTCCGAGGTGGCCAAACGACATCAGCTCTGCGGCTGATAATGCGATCTTCAAAAACAGGGCGCAAAACATCGAGTGTAGCTTCGGCTGTGTGGCACGTTGCGCCGTCCTGTTGAAACCAAATGTTGCCAATATCCTCCTCTTCAATTTTTGTGAACAAAAATTCGTTCAACATGGCCCGATAATAATCGCCATTGACTGTAACGGCCGTTCCTTGCTCATTTTCGAAGAAATATGGCCCAATTATGCCTCTGGACCAAAATCCGCACCAAACAGCGACTCGTTTTGGGTGTATCGGCTTTTCAATGTATGCGTGCGGGTTTTCTGTGCCCCAAATGCGACAATTTTGCTTGTTTACATACCCGCCAGGATCAAAATGAGCTTCATCTGAAAAGATGATTTTTTTTTTGACAAAATCGGCATCTTCTCTAAGTCGATCGCAGGCCCACTTAGCGAAGCGAAAACGCATTGTTTGGTCAGTTTGCTTCAACTCCTGAACCAATTGGACTTTGTATGGCGTCATACCAAGGTCTTTACGCAAAATTCGTCTCAACGATGTCTCCGAAATGTTCAATTTTTGAGAACGACGGTGAATTGTTGTTGATGGCACTTCACGCACACTTTCTGCCACAGCAGCAACATTCTCGGGTGTACGCACTGTTTTTGGCTTTTCACGCTTTGGTTTATCGATGAGGATGCCAGTTTCTTTCACTTTTTTCACAAGATAACGTACATACGGAGCTGACGGTGCTTCTCTTCCAAAATCCGTACGCAATTTTCGCACACATTCTGCAACATTAGCATGATTTTCAAAGTAATGTCGCAATATTTCCCAGCGTTGTTCAAGCGTATGCACAACCATATTCGTTCAGCGGAAGGGTAAAACTAATTATCTGTCAAATCAGACATGAGCTAAGTGTTACCATTCACGAAATAAGCACTAGTTGAAAAAAAAAAACGTTAGATGGCGGACCCGTAATATTTTTGAAAAAGGAATGAAATTGTCCGTTTTGAACGTAATTTTTCGGTAACGCATGTGACATAAACAAAAAATGTAATAGTATTATAAAAACCTCTTATTGTAGTAATTTTCAGTTTGTAAATAAAGTTTTCAGAAACTCATAGCAGTTGAATTTACATCACATAATCGGTTTAGAATATGTTTACAGCGGTTGTATTAAAGTCCCAAGATCATCATAAATACACTTGCGCCACTTGTATGTATATACTTTGTAGCATTATAGACACATATTCTGGCAGGGGTACTCTTATAAAACAACATAAATAAAAGAACCGACTATTCATAGATTATTCGAAAGCAATTTAACCCACGACTCTTGCGCTATAAAACTGTCAAATAATTTACAAAAGTGTGCCCTTTCAGTCTATTCATGTTCCACATCTGCTTGCCTCAAAACCACCCGCCCGCAACCACGATTTCTCCTCTTTCTCATTCTAAGAGCATCCAAAATCACAGCCTTATCTCAGCTGACATTAAAACAATTGCCCGACCAATTAAATAGCCATTAAGTGCCATTTGAACATCCCCTCGAAACAAGCGAGCAATTTATCCATTTTCGGCGCCCCTACCACTATGGTGTCACTCCACAAAACCTCAATCAGTTTGAACTACACGCGACGCGACACTCGGGAGAAAGATTCAAATGCCATTTCATCGAGGGTCGTTGTTTGCTGGTTCTTCACCACGAGAGGAGCGTCAGCTAGCTAATAGCCCGGCCAAGTGCATTGTGTCAATTGATATTTGTGGGAAGTACCCATATGTACATGCATCTATGAGTAAGATCGCTGATCGCTCTGCGGTCCAAACAGCATCAATTGATTTAATAGATGAGCTACACCACCTCAACCGCACAAACTGCATTGATTTTCTCTCCGCTCCACCAATAGATACTCAGATACGGATTGTGTTTTATATATGCAACCCTGGTGGCACTCTTCTCCGATTATGGTGGTGGGTAGATAGATAGTCACAACTCATTGAGTGATTTGCAGCCCATTTTACCATCCAATAACCCATCTATCCCTCTCCAATGAAACAGTTGGCAGTTTTTGAAAATCCGTCCCGTTTTGCAGTTTTCATTTTGTGCGCGATGCCGCATCACTTACTACTGCTGCTACTGCAACAGCATCTCGGTCAGTTCTTGTTATTTTCGGGTGCACACATCTACGGAAGAATTTACTTCACGACAGCGGAACGTTTCTTCTCGCGACGCATGCTCCCAAAGACGAAAATAAAAACAAAACCACTCCACTCTGTCTGTGTCAGTGATTTTATTTATATTTTTCTTTGAATTTATTTAGGTGACGTCCAAAATTTAACTAAAAAACAAAAAAATCGCTTCAGTTTAAAACAAAAGTCGCATGTGGATCGCGTTTTTTATGCTGAATTTTCTCTTTCATTTTAAGTGTGCTCATCGTTCTGTAAGATACACAAATTTTTTGAGACGACGACTAACGGGATTTTCGTAGTAGAAGAACGTGTGCGCGATTTGCTTGCCGCTTATTCAATTTGTCAGACAAGACTAACAGAAAAAAAAAAGAAAAACAGAAACACAATCAGTTTGCGAAAACCGAAATACGGATGCTGTTGCATATTGGCAATGAGTCGAGATTTTATGTATTTTTGCAAGAATTTCGCGCACCAAAAAAGTGAAAACGAGTTCAAATATCTCGGAAAAGCCGGTCTATAACGGGATATCGCAAGAGAAATCGATTTTTTAAGTGAGAAATAAGTCAGAAATGGTGTTTTTGAAAAGTGTCTGGAGAAGAAACCAATTTTTTTTTTGTTTTTTTTTTTATTATTGTGGTGTCGTGGAATCTCCCTTGAATGAAAAAAAAGCACACATTGTGCAGAAAATAAATGAATTTGTGAAGTTTTAAGATTTTTCGAGTCAACTTCGGTATTTGTACCGAAATAGTTTGATCAATTTTGTGGTACCAAAGTGTCTCATTGTGGTGGAATTTCGTGAGAAAATTGGGAAGTTGAGTGACATTCTGTGTAATTAATCGGCTTTTGAAGTGATAAGGTGGTCGAATATAGTGTTCTCCATTGATTCATTTCTGCCTGTGAAATATGCCTGTTCACTGTACCTACTTGTCTGCTTTAACCAAGAAAAAAAAAATGCGGATTTCAATAAAATATTTATGTGTATGGGTTTTGAAATCTTTCTGGTTGCTAGAGATTTTATTTATTACAAACAAAACGTACTGGAATTGGATGGGAAAATCAGTTTAGAGTAAAAAGTTGTCAGGAATGTTTTAGAAATGTTTTAGAAATACAATTCAAAAAGTCATTTTATATTCGTTCCATTTTCGACTCCTGTCGTTGTTAATTGGACTCAGTTCTGTAAAAGTCTAGGGATGATTTCGGCAAACTTAAAAATATCTGTCGTTGTAGTACCTTTAATACAAGACTACAAGTCATCGCTGAGCTTAACAGTTGGAGATTTAAAGTAAGGGAATGCAGATTGCTCGCTTTTGAAAAGTATAGGGCGGAACTGCAATAATGAGAGTAATATTGAAGACTTGGATACTCATTCCATAACTTTCAAAACGATAATCGTTGACGATAGTGAGGTAGATTTTCTACGTCTCGTGCAATTTGTATTTTTTATACAAATACAATATAAAATTTACACGCTACTTCGTCACTGGCACTCTTAAATTACTACGGGCTGTCAGGCAAGAAAATTCTGTTTTCAGGGTTTTCGTATTCGAAAGGCTTTTATAAAAGTATTCATCGGAAAATACAGGTTAAGGCCCCTCTTCATGATCGCTTCATTTAGCAATAATGAGAGTAATATTGAAGACTTGGATACTCATTCCATAACTTTCAAAACGATAATCGTTGACGATAGTGAGGTAGATTTTCTACGTCTCGTGCAATTTGTATTTTTTATACAAATACAATATAAAATTTACACGCTACTTCGTCACTGGCACTCTTAAATTACTACGGGCTGTCAGGCAAGAAAATTCTGTTTTCAGGGTTTTCGTATTCGAAAGGCTTTTATAAAAGTATTCATCGGAAAATACAGGTTAAGGCCCCTCTTCATGATCGCTTCATTTAGCGATCATGAAGATGGGCTCTAATCTGTATTTTCTGATGAATACTTTTATAAAAGCCTTTCGAATACGAAAACCCCGAAAACCCTGAAAAAGAATATTTCCTGACAGCCCGTAGTAATTTAAGAGTGCCAATTCAAAAACGGAACGAAAAGCACTTTGAATAGAAAATTAGGGCTCTAGGTCTCTACGATTAATCGTGTTTGATGGCCAAATCGATAAATTATGTCGTTTTCGAAAGTAAGTTTTTTATTCAAAAGTTTTTGCCATTAAGTTTGTTATATTAAAAAAATAATTTTGATAGATACACCTCTAATCATCTCTGATTGTCCGTCGCTCTATGTGTCACCGATTTTTGGGCCTTAAATTTTCAGCTAAAATAATGAAATTTGGTATATAGACTCTCTGGTCGACAAAGCAGTAGTGCACACAAAATTTAAATATTGAGCTCAGAACTACCATGATGTGGAGACGTCCAGACACTTTACAGAATGGAAAACATTTATTCGAAATGTACTGTGGTTTATAGAGAATATGTTGAGCTCAAAACTGCCATGATTCAGACGCTTTATAGAGTAAATGCTGAGTTTAGAGTAATACTGGACAGAAATCTTAGGGTTTCTTCTGAGAAGAATAGAAAAAAAATGAGGTAAGCGGAAACAACAGGCGGGTTCAGTTGGTTCAGGTGGGTTTAGTGCGATGAACTCCCGCGCAGAAAGTCTGTGTTCTATTCCCAGCCCAGCAACATCAACATGATTTTTACTGGCCCTCCTCTCGTGATGATCTGACAATCATCCGACTCGAGTCAATTCTCCAGAAAGGGTTTTCTCAACTCAGACGTTCGAATTCGTCATAAAACAGGAGGTTCCGCCATTCTTAACAAATTAATGGTTTTAAGAAAAAGCTCGGCTCTGGGTACTAACGAGTCTGTTTCGCCAAAAATTGTATTTTTTTTAAATCAGCAGAAAATTTGTAAGATGAACCCACTACTGATCACGACGCCTGACAGTTTAATTGTGGCTGACAGTTTAATCGAAATGAATTCCACCACAAAAATGGGGTTATCAGATGGAAGTTGTAATCGAAAAAGACAAAGGTTCAGAAGAGGAAATCTCATGGAACAGCCTTATGAATCATGTGTCGAGATTTGTTTTCCAAAAAAAACATATCGGAACTTCAAAACGCTTAGGCCCGGTTTTACAGAGCTGAACTAATCCAGATCATATAATCTAAAGTTATGTCGGTAAAGTAGTTGGTAAAACCCAGAATAAAATTTGACTAGACAACATATTTCCGAGTTAATTCGACGTTAATCCTAAAAGTATGAAAATCTCGCACTCAAAAACGAATGAGGTGGCGAAAAAAGGCACAGAAGTTTGATTTTTCTATAAAACTTAAGCCAAACTTCAATAGACTTCGAGCTTAAACCTTGTTACCAAGCCCAGTCGGGATAATAAACCATAAGTAAACTCCGAGACAGAAATCTCAAGGGTACTCTCCGATTTGTTTTCAGACATAGTCAGCCCTATCGAGGTATCCGTCGGAGCGGACAATTTTCCGCAACGCATACTTCGTCGGAGGTTAAAATTCCATTCGAGGTATGTGTCATCGGAAAAAAAATCTTCCCAAATGCGACGGGTTCACTTCACTACAATTCGTAAATAAATTCCGCGAAGAATTTGTGTCGGAGGAAATCGCAGAAAGAATGGCACTTAGCTGTCAAAAATCGCATGAAAAATGCACCTCAACGCAATTGCCGGGGTGCGTTACAAAATGTCGGAGAAATATTCCGAACAGCTTTTCCGAGGAATACCTCGAAGCAAAAATCCTCCGAATCGTACGAAATCGGAGAATTTTCCGCTCCGACGGATACCTCGATAGGGCCGAGTATGATTGAATGAAATAACAAATCGGACGGACTAGCCAGGCTCGTTGAAGAGTTACACCCTTAGATCAGTAATCCTCTGGCGATATCCGGTCACTAACTAAACCAACGTGAAGTCTCTTTTTTGTGGACCATTCAAAGCTATTTTGATAGTCGAGCTCTGAATTTGGCTGCTGCGAAAAAAATAGTCAGAATCGACGTTTGTCCATCTGAATGCATTTATGAGGGCATTGTCGATATTGTTGGCAGGGCCCTCATTCCGTAAAGTGATTATCGTTTGACGATAACATTTCGACGGTACATATTGAATCAATAGTCGTTTTTGCTGTCGACGATATCACTCTATCTGTTTCACTTAAAACAGCAATCGTCAAATCACAGACGATAAATGAGCGATTGCTCATGAGGTCTCGACTACCGTCTGGGTGATAATAGTTTTCAAAGTTACGGAATGACCCCTCAGGTTGCTGTGTTGATTCGAATCTTGGAAACCTAGTGCTGCCGATCATAGTATGCTGCTGCAAATGCTGTTAGTTGGAAGCCATTGAATTTTGTCGTTCTGTAGAGGCTGGGCTTTCCTCCTAATTCATCGATGTTTTCCTTGTCGAAGTCCCCAAGTACGATATTCACATAGTATTCCGGACAAGCTCCCTAGGTCGTAAAATTCCTTCTTGATATGCCCGTCAGTCTCATCGGTAGGGACGTGTGCACCCATAAGCCTGATATTGCAAAACGTTGCTCTGGTGCGTGTCACAGCCAGACGATCACTAGCTGTCATAAAGTCGATTACTCTTGAGTTGTCCTGTCCAATATATTTCCTAAATCGCGATCAAGTCGGCCCTGTACCGCCCGAGGATAGATTCAATCTTTTGAGTAGCACCCGAGGGTGTACACCGTGCGTACGTTGCAGGTGCATACTCATAAGCCGTTACCGGTAGTCGTTCTGGGTCTGATTGTTATTTCAGAAGATCCTTTATCTAAGGCTGTTGTATCTCTCCTACCGGCTATTTTTCACTTTGTAAGGAAGTTTCCTGACGGCACAACCGCCGAGCTGGATTGCCATTTCCAATTTATTAGAAACCCCTTTTGCATGAGCCATCACTATCCACTACGGGATTGAGTGCCTCTGTTAGCCTCTTAGCTTATCCGCCTTTTTTATCAATTCCCCATATAACATGATGTCCTTGCTTACAATATTTGGACGTGTGTTGTTGTTGCGTAGATCCTTAAACTTGCTGCAGAAAAAAACTAAAAGTACAGTAACACATTGTTGAATGCCAGAATTTCTGACGAGATGTTGTCAGAGTTAATAGCGGAGCCGAGGTAGACAAAGTCCCGTACTACCTCAAAGTTATATCTGTCAATGGTTACGTTCTGTCCAATTCGTCATGTTGTGAGTCCTTTCGTGACGACAGCATATACTTTGTCTTACCCTCATTTACTGCTGAACCCATTTTTGCCGCTTCCTTCTCTATACTAGCAAACGTGGCTATGACATCACGTTGAGTCCTACCAATGATGTCAATATCGTCGGCGTATGGTAGTAGTTGCACCGATTTTTGGAAAATTGTTCCTCTGGTGTTGGCTAGGGAGTTTTGCACAATCCTCTCAAGAATTAAATTGAAGAAGTCACATGACAGCGCATCGCCTTGCCTAAATCCTTTTATGGTATTGAATGTGTCGGTGAGGTCGTTTCCGACCCTGATGGTGCAGCAAGAATTCTCCATCGTCATCCTACACAAACGGACGAGTTTGGGCGGTATACCAAAACTAGACATGGCTATGTATAGTTCGTCTCTATAAATGCTGTCGTAGGCGGCTTTGAAATCGATAAATAGGTGGTGGGTATCGATTTGGACTTCTTGGGTTTTTTCCAGAATCTGCCGAAGTGTGAAAATTTGATCGATTGTGGACTTTCCTGGCCAAAAACCACACTGATAAGGGCCGATTAGGTTATTGGTAAATGGTGTCAAGCGTTCACATATTACGGCAGATAGGATCTTGTAGGCGATGTTGCGTAGGCTTATGCCTCTGTAGTTGGCGCAGTTCAGAGGGTCTCCTTTCAAGCCCATTCGGCTTCTTCGAATATACCCATCGTCTAGCTTAAAAATCACTTTTAAGAAGCTTAAGAAATATATTATGTGGGTAAATATTTTCAATATAACCTCCATAACTTAATGCAAAGAAGTATACGGTTTTGAAGTTAACATCAGGTAAAACACGGTGTTTTTGAAAGGATGTTCAGTACAACAATATACGATGCAACAAAGTTTATTTAGATTGCATCAAGATGAACAGAATACAACAGAATATCAAAGTTATCAAAGAACTCCGCCGAAGACGATGTTTTCGAAAGTTTTTTTTAGACTACTGTTTAACATTAATGCGAATTTTTCACAACAAAAGTGTCGAATTCAATTAAATTTAATAAAAATACTTATGAAGGAATTGAGCTAAAGTGAATCTAATGGTTTTTGAAGTAAGGACATACGGAAAACGATGTTTTTTTTTTAAATTTTGTTCCGCAACTAGTCTAACATTTAATTTAAGTTTTTTTTAGTGTACCAAAGTCTTATTTAGTCGTTTACATATAAAACACATCAGGACGAATTTGATTCAATTGAATATTTCCGTTTTTGAAGTGAACGTCATGCCGAAAACACTGTTTTTGAAATTGTTTTGCCAAGATTTATACATTTAGAAAATTGTTTAGTACAACAATGTTTAGTTCAGTACATTTTATTAACCAAATTAAATTCGGAAACGAAAGTATTTTTCAAAGCCTTTTGTCAAAAGTCGTTCATTTGGCATTTTTTTTAACTGCAACAATATCCAAAATACATGTTAACGTACATACAAAAAACATTAAGAAAAATGTATAATTTCATTGTTTTCGAATTGCAATCAGGTCTGTATTTTTATATCTCTCTCTCTCTCTCTTTTTTGTTTATTCAAAATGATGTACAACTTGCATAGGATATTTTCGGAATCAGCTTGTTTTGTTTGCTGTGCCATAAAACCACCTGATTGTTGTTAAATTTATAAGCGTCATGTGATATATGATTCATTTCACGAAAATATTTGATATATTGAGTTGGGATGAATTCTATCTCAAAAAATACTCAAAACCAGTCATTTCTATAATCACTTTGTTGTTTCTCATTGCAGTAGATTTATTAAGATTATGCGATTTCGAATTAACTTGTCGTTTTTTATTACAAAAACAGGTCAGAAACGATGTTTTCGAAAATATTCACCCTATTTCATTCATTCAAATATATTTGCTTCTCAGATAATCCAGTTATAATTAATTACAAAAAATGTATGGATTTTTTCAATCATTAGTTTCGGCGGTTTCCCGTTTGTCTAATTTCAAGTGCATATCAATCTTTCTCACACTTCTGAGATTTTTGAAAAACTAAAAAAAAATCGAATTTTTCTTTAGATCAGTGGGGCTTAAAATATTTCAAAATTTGATCCGCTTGAAAAGTTCATTAGTCAGCCGGAAAGAAAAGCTTTTTGATGTTCTCGGAAATACCTTTACAGCATAGGAATGAACAGAAACACGACGCGACACTACACTGTGATTGATGACGATAAAACGTGATAGGGTGTCTTTAAATAAATCCGAGGGAGCAACGATTCAAAAATGGCTGAGAAAAGTTGGCAGCGCATGCGACTTTTACACTCGCCATTCATGAATTGTTTACGAGTGGATAATTTGCGTTGCGATTCGAATATAATATTTGCGTGACTAATCAAATCGAATGGGAAGTGTCAAAAACAACGTCAGAAACCCTAGTTTTGAAAAACATTATTACAAAGATTGAGATTGTACACTGTGCAGGGATGCATAAAGGTTGTCGATGTGAATGTGACTTAATAAAAGATCTATTGGGACATACCAGTTTTTTTTTAAGAATTGGCAGATCATTGGAATCTGATCTAATTGTTTTGACATTAACAACCTGACATTGAATTCTTGAAGATTTTCGTTGACACATTTTTTTTATTTTCATTCATGTAACGCAAAAACATGATCTGAATCGGTGCACGATTCGTGTGAATTTCTAACAATAGATCAGCTGAAGTAGTTTTTAGTGGACGATTCTATCGTGTGCCGTTTGGGGCTTGGCAAAGACTTATTTGCATAATTATTTATTGTAGACTCATAGGTGTTTTCATTCACTTCTAATTGATTGTATTTGGCCAATAAAAATCAATATAAAATCAATGAAGGAAGGTTATGAGAGTTAATAAAGCTGAAATTAGGTTATGTTGTAGCCTTGTTAACTTATCAACTCCCTCCAAACACTCAGTTCCAGGAACAAAACCAGACTATGGTGGGTCCCCGGACATAAAAGAATTGAAGGTAACGAAAAAGCTGATGAACTAGCCAGAAAAGGTTCGGAAACCCCCTTCATTGGACCTGAACCCTTCTGTGGAATCCACAAATCAGCCATAAATCTGGTCATAAAAAACTGCGAACAAAACAAATGTTTTTCATACTGGGGAAACATCCCAGGCCTAAGACAGGCCAAAAGAGCTATTCAGCCCTTCAAATCAGATGCCAATAATATACTAAATCTTCGCAGTCACGATATCAAAAACTTAGTAGGCTACCTAACTGGTCATCACGGTCTGCGATATCACCTAAATAAAATGCATATAGTCGACTCACCGGAGTGCAGACTATGTCTAGAAGAAGACAAAACAGCCGAGCATATCATATGTGAATGCCCGGCTCTTAACGGTATGAGAAGGGAATCTTTCTTCAGGGAATTTTTAAGTCCCGAAGAACTGAGGAAATCTTCGCCTGAAAGTATTATAAGCTACATTAGGAAAGTAGAAGCGCTACTAATAAGAATTAAAAAAAAAAAAAAAAAGTTCATTGGACCACCACTTGGGAGTCCATAGAAATACCGGACCTTATGTGAGAGACTATTTTCTTAGGTTTCGTTACTTTCCGCGGTAGCCATCTGCAGGACCTGAGAGTCTTTAACGATACAAATAAAGGCTTTATAACTATTTTGGGACAATTTTCTTTTAGTCAGGAGGAGACATTTGTTTTCATGAATATACCAGGGATGATGCATTTAAATAAAGAGCTAAAGGTCTTCTGAATTCCCTTATAGTGTTTGAACACAGCCTGGACATTAAAGAAACAGATGACGAAATAAAAAGAAGGCATCGATGTGGGTTAGATTTAAATTAAGTTTTTCAAAGCATTCCACATTCGCGTCTGTCGGCTTAGGAATAAACCTCTGAATTTTATAGTAGGTTCCAAAAAAGGCTTGAGGGTAAATTTATTGTCATTCAGGCACGACAAGATTGCGGTTGAATTGTGTGATTGTGAAATGGGCTAAATCCTATTTCGTTTGATAATTTCTTGCTACAAAAGCGACAAACGAATGTAAGACATGAGGCATCCAGTGTTCGAGCGAGACTATGGAATTCGTTACGGTTATGTCTCCCATTAGTTTTATTATGTATTTTTGTATTTTATTCAGTTGGTGCAATTATGTTTTTACAGCGCCGACGTTGAACTCACATTGGGGTGTATGTACGCCAATCGTTTTTGACGACATAGAATATTTGGTCTATCAAACGAAGGATAGACCAAATATTCTTTGCTCTTGTCCTTCACTGGGAGACTACTTCTTGGATAATCTAAGTGATCTGGCCAATATCAGTGTCAGAAACCTAATACGCTACATAGTTAGCTGTGAGGAGCTCTGGATCATTGTCGACATACCCGTCGCGGATTGGCCGCTTGTCACGGTAGCGGTGGTATAAAACCGGGATACCGTTCCTCTCCTGTACTAACCCTAACGAGTCTATACAAACGAATGCCTCTGGTGGAATCAAGCCAGGCACGAGCGTACTCTCCATGTATGTTTCATTGGGGTAACAAGCCCCGAAGATCAGGCTATTGTCGCTAGCCATCGCCCTTGCAGCGTGCCTTCGAATCACCTTAATTAGGAAATTGTCAATTCTGTTCAGCTGGCCCCATTGTAAAGAACCTTGTTGTGATAATATTTTATGTACTCGGAGTCTAGCGTTCGGTACAATCCTAAGCAGGATCGGAGGCAACGCCTCTCAAACAGCCGCATCCTTTCCATGTAGGCTGGTGATAGATTGAACCACACAGGAAAACCGTAGGCGATGATCGGCCTTTTGAGGGCCATGTAGCAAATGACTCTCCCCTTGAATAAAGTTGACTGCTTTGAAACAATCTTCTTGTCAGAGCATAAGCCCCCCTAGCCCTGGCCAGACAGACATTCATATTTTTGTTAGAATACAGAAACTTGTCAAGCCAGGTGCCAAGTTATTTAGTTTCAGTTCTCAGTGCCAACGGCTGTCCATGCTGTACAATGATGCACAATTTGAACAGAATGGTTTCGGTCTTTTTGGAAATTGATCTTCAATTTCCAACCGTCGCAATATCCCTTAATGTGATCGAAGTCACGCTACAAAAGTATGTTGATGACTCCGATTTTTGGACCTGATCTGTACACCACCAGATCATCTGCGTACGCTATAGCGTGACTTAGGGAACCTACAAGATCACTTGTATAAATGTTAAACAATATCGGGGAGTTCAGCGCCCCCTGTTGTAAACCGTTTTTAATTTCAAAGACTTTACTCGAAATTACGTTGCCACATTTGACAACGAACTTCTTTCCCATAAGCATTTCATAAATCATATATAGCATGGGTTTACGCCTGCCCAGTCTTGTAGAAAAGCCCCTCTGCCCATACGGTTTCGAAGGCCTTCTCAAAGTCAACCAGACAGGCCGCTGTTCATTGTCGTTTGGATCTATTCCATTGGATGTCGGAGACTAGGCATGGATGGTGTCATGCCTCGCTCGAAAACCAAACTGATTTACTGGAATAATTTTGATTTCCTCGACCCACTTAAGCAGAGCTCTATTGACTATATTCTCGAATACCCTGCTTACATTCGGCAGAAGGCTTATTGGCCGAATATTTGCAGCGTTTGTTCTGTCCTTGTCCTTTTTGGGGATAGGATGTACCACCACCATTTTCCAGTGAACCGGATAATATGCATTATTCAGTGCATTGTTAAACAGGGTGGTGACAATATTGACTGCCTGGAAGGGACGTTTAGGACACCGTCCTCCCCCGCCGACTTTTTATTCTTCAGTGATACAAAGATGTCTAGGAGTTCATCTTTTTGCACGAACAACTATTGGCGGCCATTTGAAAGGTTTGCGTCATTGAATACGGTAAAACCGTGATTCTCAGATCGCCAAGCTTGAAGTTCGGTACATAGATAAAAGTGATTCAGAAAGGCTTTCTCCTCGATAACGCGAACAGGATTGTTCACCGTATACACGTTCTCGAAGACAGCGCCTATCGAATTTGCCTTCTCTTGAGGATCTTCGATCGTGAAAAAACCGTCGTTCGAGTCAACACTTTCCGGACTTATACCAACAGCCGTGAGTGTCTGCCTGTTCTCTGTCGTTTGGGAAATTCGGACACATGGAATGTCTTTATGATCCTTTCGCCTGAATATTTTATTTATGTGCGGGAACATGTTCGGGCTACTGGTTTTGATTGCCTGAATTTTCTTGTCCCAGTATAAACTTACAGATTGTCTGTAATTCTCCGAGATTAACTGTTTAAGGTTTTTGATCAACGACTTCAATGTCCGAATCTCCGGGTCTTGTCTATCAGTAAATTGAGACCAGTCTGCTTTTGTGTTTGTGGAGTGCTTCGATTGTTGGCATCCGATACTTCGCCGTCTGGTCGTCAGAACTAGTTACCTTATTGATAACTCGATCCATTGACCTTGTGATGACTTCACTCATATTTAATAAATTTTGGTTGATTTCGTCGTTAGTAAGGTTTCTGTTTGTCGGAGGGTTGATTTCGCTCAAACGTTATTCTCGCCTTACAACTCTGGCGAAGTGCGCCCAATTCGTCTTTCGATAGTCGAAAGAACGCACTTGGTCGAACTCCTCCAGTTGGGTTTGCTCGTTTGGGATCCTGAATACGGCATCGAGTCCGAGGTGGTCACCATCGTTATCGAATGCTCGCACGCAGTTCCGCGTTCGTTATTTGTTAGTTTTAGTCTATTGTCCATAAGCGCTAAGTCCAGGAAAGAGTTTCCTGTCGTGAAAGACGGGATATCCGTCGCGTACAAACTAAGTTTGTACTCAATCGTATTTTGTTCCCTCCAAATTTGAAGCAGTCGGCCTCTAGTTTCGCGATTGTATTTCCCCAAGCCGCATGCTTAGCGTTAAGATCTCCACCAAAAAGTAATAATTTTCAGCCGATTGAAGCTGTAGGCAACGGAAAAGTGTCTCGAGCTCTGCTACAAATTGAGTGTGTTGAGTTGCTTCAGCGAGTTGCATAAAGCGACACCACATACATTCCCACTGTGGAGAGGAATGCATACGATGCATGCTTCCAGCACCTGGAACCTACTTACTTCCCCGCCGTATATGATTTTATGGCGTAAGTCTTTGCGTAATAAGACAACTCTCTCCTCGATAACCTCCTTGAAAGGAGTGGGGTCGGTCTCTTCTCACTACATGGTAGTTGCTGTATCCAAATGTGTGTCTCTGGTTTAGCTTAGTACATCCGGGAGTTGGTTTTTCAAAAGATTGGAAAGGACGGTTCTTCTCTTGACCCTGACTAATGAATTAACATTCAAAGCTAGGATCCTAAAGTTTACCTCATCGAAAGTACCCATCATATTCATGGCGCGCTAGACTCGGCATACATCGAGTAGATATAATCTATTCGGGTTGCTTGCCCGTTCAGTTGTTTCTGGAACTGATCGATCTTGCTATTCAACGACAGCAAGAACATCTTCAGATCCATGTCCGCTACAGGTGCTCTTTCAGCAACCTTAGGCATATTTAATGTCTGGGGCTTACCCGATCCAGTTGCCATTTTGGGCAATGGACACGTTGGGCGCAACCCGATCATAATGGACCTTTTTGGTCTAACCTAATCTATGCTATTGAAAAACGTACATCCTATTGGATTACCCGTTATATGGTAATACTTAATAATAATAAGATCTGGATTTGATCTTTTTAAATAGTCAAGCTAATTTTAACATTATGGAAGCATTGGATACTATTGATTCAAATAGTATTCATCATAAAGCTTTACTTTTACAATTAAATTTTATAAATTTTGCTCGTTCTAATAAAATTAATTCCGCAGTAACATATAATTTCGCCAAAACCAATTTTGTTGCACTCGAGAGATATTTAAATAATAAATATTAGTTGGGATTTATTATTGATATCGTCCAAATTGGAAGATAATTTTAATAAATTTTTAGAAAAAATCAATTCCGGTTTTGAATTGTTTGTACCTAAAACGCGTCAAAAAAAATCGGTTTAAAATTCCTTGGTCAAACAAAAGATTGAAAAACTTGCGAAATGTCAAGAGAAAATCGTATGAACACTTTTCAATTAACAAAACAGCCGCAAATCGTGAAATTTTTCTGAGATACAGAAAAGAATATGAATTCTTAAATAGATTTTTGTATAGGCAGTATGTTTTGTCCGTTGAGTCATCGGTTAAACGAAATAGCAAATCATTTTGGAATTACATTAATTCAACACGAAATACCTCAGGTTTACCTATGTTTATGGAGTTTGAAAATGTAAGTTCAAATGATTTGACGAGCTGATTTCTTTGCTGATTTCTTTGAATCAATATATAATAAATCACGGGTCCACTTAACGCAAAATCATTATTTAGGTATTCCGGAGTTACTAGATGTCGGTTTGATACAATTATCTGAAGAAGACCTAACAAACGCGTTAAATATATCAAAATTGAACAGAAACCCTGGTCCGGACGGTATACCAGAGGTAATATTAAAAAAAAAATGTTTATCGTATTTTGTCGGTCCGTTAAAAATTATGTTTAACCAGTCATTAATAACTGGAAAGTTTTTAGAAGAATGGAAATATTCTTCTATAAAAACGGTTTAAGACAAAAAGTAGAAAACTATCGACCTATATCGAAGCTTTCTGCAATTCCTAAATTGTTTGAAAGCATTGTTAAGGAGAAGCTATTCTTCGTTGTAAAAGAAGTAATCTCGAATAATCAAAATGGTTTTTTTCGAGGTAGATCCTGTGCTACCAATTTAACTTTGTTAACTAATTTTGTACTTAACAGCTTTGAGGAACGATTACAAGTTGATATACTCTACACTGAATTTACAAAAGCCTTTGATCGAGTGCACCACACCCTACTTTTAGCAAAATTGAAATCGTTGGGTTTTCATTCCTCAATGCTTAAATGGTTCCATAATTATTTAACAAACAGAAAGCAAATGGTTAAGATCGATGGTTATAACGGGTGATTTTTTAAGAGGTTTAGAACTTTTAAAAAAAAAAAAACACAAAAAATTCGAAAAAATGAATGAAATATTTATTTGAATCGATAGTTTGAACCTTGCAATTTAATGTTTAAAGATAATTTCATGCAAATGTTGACCGCGGCTGCGTCTCAGGTAGCCCATCTGCTGAGTCCAATTTTGGCATACTCTTTCACACATATCGGCCGGTATCTCACGAATGAATGCATGGATGTTGGCTTCCAGTGCGTCAATCGAAGCGGGCTTGTCCCTATAGACATTAGCCTTGACATACCCCCACAAAAAATAATCTAATGGTGTCAAATCGCACGATCTAGGCGGCCAATTGACCGGCCCGAAACGTGAAATTAACTGTTCACCAAACTCGCCTCGCAATTGCGCCATTGTTTCGCGTGCTGTGTGGCATGTGGCACCGTCTTGTTGAAACCACATATCATGCAAGTCAAGAACTTCCATTTCGGGCAAAAAAAGTTTGTTATCATCGCTCGGTAGCGTTCACCATTGACAGTAACGCTGCGATTCGCATCATCTTTGAAGAAATATGGCCCAATAATGCCGCCGGCCCATAAACCGCACCAAACAGTGGCTTTTTCGGGATGCATTGGTAGCTGTTGCAATGCTTCTGGCTGATCTTCACTCCAAATGCGGCAATTTTGCTTATTTACGTACCCATTCAACCAAAAATGAGCCTCATCGCTGAACACAATTTTTCGATAAAAAAGCGGATCCTCGGCCAGCTTTCCAAGAGCCCATTCACCAAAAATTCGGCGTTGTGGTAGGTCGGCTGGCTTTAGTTCTTGCACCAGCTGTATCTTAAAAGGCTTTACGCCCAAATCCTTCCGCAAAATTTTCCACGTAGTGCTGTAACAAAGGCCTAACTGCTGGGAACGGCGCCGAATCGACATTTCGCGGTCTTCTGTCACACTAGCTGATACGGCCGCAATATTTTTTTCACTACGCACAGTACGTAAACGTGTTGGTGGTTTAATGTCCAACAAAGTAAATTTGGTGCGAAATTTGGTCACAATCTTCCGAATAGACTGCTCAGAAGGTCGAGAATGCCGATCATAAAATGGAAGCAGCGCGCGATGAACATTTCGAACCGAGCACGAATTTTGATAGTAAAATTCAATAATTTGCAAGCGTTGTTCTTTTGTAAGACGATCCATGGTTAAATTGCAAACCAAACTGAAGCTGTTTGACAGTGACACAAGGTACTAAACACACGTCAGCTGTCAAAACCAGTGTTGCCAAAACCAAACCAGCTAAAAAATCACCCGTTACTTCTCGCGAAATCGAAGTGACATCCGGTGTCCCGCAAGGTAGCCACTTAGGCCCATTGCTATTTATTTTGTTTTTAAATGACGTTCATGATATTTTTAAATTTTGCAACGTTTTAACTTTCGCGGACGAATTAAAATTATATTCTCGTATAAGTAATATAACAGACTGTATCCGGTTTCATTCTGATATAAATAGTTTGTCGGCATGGTGTAATCATAACGCTATGGAGCTTAACATCTCGAAATGTAAAATGTTTACAGCATTCCGTATAAATGCACCTATAATAAGTGATTATTATATGAACGATCTTAGACTTCAGCGTACGGAAGAAGTTAAAGATCTCGGGGTCATATTTGACAAAATATCAAAATCAAACTCAGTGTTAGGTTTTCTAAAACGAAATTGCAAGGACTTCCTTTAGCCCTAAAACTATATACCGCTCGTTAGTCAGGCCGCAGTTGGAATACACATATGATGGATGTGTATGGGATTCGCCAAATGTAATGCAGGCACATAGATTAGAAAGAGATCAGAAAAATTTCACTAGGTACGCATTCCGTAAATTATTTACGTTTGAAGAATTGCCTAGTTATGATAAAAGATGTGAACAAATTGGCTTGCAAACCTTAAGTTTCAGGCGTAAAGCATCATGTATCATGTTTGTTCGCGATATTCTGAATTATCATGTTGTTTCACCGGAATTGATTTCTCTTATCAATTTGTATGCTTCCAAAGAATCGCTTAGGGAGCGAAATTTGTTAATGTCGAACTCTCATAAAACCAAGTATGGCAGCAATGAGCCTATTACACTATGCATATGCATGTTTAATTTGGTAAGCAACAAAATTGATTTTTGTTTGTGCCGGGTTGATTTTAAAAATTGTTTATATTCAATGGTTTTAAATTAAAATATTCTTCATAAGTAGTTGAAAAATCGGTAGATGATCATCTAAGTCGCGCCAGTGGTGTAAAGCGATACTGAGAGCGTAGTGCTCTGTGATGTGAAAAAAAAATATGCTACTCTATTAGCTCTGAGCTCTGGTAACACACTTTCGTAAGCAACCACTAAATCCTAAATCCTATAATTGTTGTGCAGAAAGCAAAACAGGTATTGCGCGCACAAACTTTTCTATTCCCAAATTGGTTATTTGCATGCCATACATGCTCCCGTACAATGTACATCAATGGTCTCGTATAACATGTACTGTCAACCCTTCCTGTCAAATCTGCCAAAAGCACCTGTCAGACTGCAATATATTTACTTTCACTTCTTCCAATTTACATGTTCATTCATAAATTAATGAAACGTCATGAGCATATTATTCTACACGAAAAAAAAAAAACAAAAAAAGTGTCCAAAGTGTCAGTGTCAAAATATCATCCCCTTCCTAACCTAAAAAAGAATATTTATGTATATTTACTTGGCCTTTTGCCGTCGTTTTTATCCAATTTACCAGTGACGATAAATTTCCAGGACTTTATTTTTTTTTTTTTGCGAGTCCAAAGAAAGACATTTTCCCGTTTGTTTTTTTGCTTCGTTGCTCCTTTTTCCGCCTACAAATTCAGCAGTATTTTGTAGGTATGGGTACATGCCTCTATCCGAGACTATTTTCCTGCAATTTTTGTTCGTATTCGTTGTGAATTAATAATGAAATGTAAATTGCAGTTGAAGTCGTTTTTTTTTTTTTCGTGTTTTTGTGCCGGTGTGTCCCGGAGAGCGCCTTTTTTATGATGCTATCAGCATAGCATGGAATAATTTTTTCGGTCTGGTTGACACAAAGTGTGATGATGATGATGACGACGATGAATATCCTTTATTTAACTTAGTGGGGATTTAAGAGAGGGGTGGTCTTTTTTTTTTTGATGCACGTTGGCGTTTATTTGTGTGCTGAGCCCGACACTCGAATTGATTTAAATAATTCATTGGGTTTATATTTAAAAAAAAATGTATGCTGGGACTCATGCCATGCTGCTGAAAGGGGGATAGATCATTCCCATTTAGCTTAAGCTTTATTTTATGGTGATGTAATGTGTTGTAGCCATTATGGGGGTGGTATCGCCTCTTTTATGAGACTTTGATGTTCAGGGGTTTTCGGAAGGTAGCTCAATTTTCTTGTGACTTATTGAGAAGGCAACGTCCACTGGGATTTGAGATTTTACTTGTTATCTTGATTATGTGCATATAAGGTTTGTGGACTCAATAGAACCCCGAAGTGAAAATGGGATGCGACCTAATAATAGATGTCATTGCCCTTTTGGCAAAACTTTTAAACGTTTGTAGTAGGTATCGTAAGCCTTTAAGCTTTAATGTACACTATTAGCTCAAGGCTTGTTACTTTTAGAAATTCGTGATAAAGTTGCTGTTACCCATACACTTTTTAAAAACACAATCGTAAGGGAGCACTATCAGTATCTTGTTATGAAGAGGAAAAGTCTAGACCAGTACTAGAAGATTGCTCAGGTTATGAAAAAACATGAATAGCCTTCAGGGTACCGTAAATTATTATTTGCTAGGAATTCTACCGAATGTGTCTTCCCTTATAAAAAAAGAGGTTAAAACAGACATTTCTATGAATGTTCACAATGTGCTTATACCAGATAAATGCTGAGTTAGTCTCTATACACACTTGCTTACTTACTTAAGTGGCGCTACAGTCCGGAATGAACCTGGGCCTCAACCAACATGCCTCTCCAATTAGCCCGGTCCTTAGCTAACTGCCTCCAGTTGCGCACTCCAAGTTGGTTGAGGTCGGTTTCCACTTGTGCGCGCCACTTAAGGCGAGGTCTTCCTCTACTGCGTCCGACGTCTGGCTGGGAATCGAAGACTCTGCGAGCCGGAGTATTGGTGTCCATTCGTTCTACATGTCCTAGCCATCTTAAACGTATTTCGCTGTACAGCTCGTATAGTTCTTGGTTGAATCTTCGTCTCCATAGCCCGTCAACGGAAACGGGACCGAAGATTTTTCGAAGAATTTTCCTCTCGAATCTACCAAGGATTTCTTCATCCGCTTTTGATACGGTCCATGCTTCAACGCCGTAGAGCAGGACTGGGATGATCAGGGTCTTATATAGGATCTCCTTAGTAGTTCGAGTGAGGGCTTTACTACTAAATTGCCTTCTCAGCCCGAAGAAACAGCGGTTGGCAAGAGTAATTCTTCGTTTAATTTCTGACGAGATGTTGTTGTCAGAGTTAATAGCGGAGCCGAGGTAGACCAAGTCCCGTACTACCTCAAAGTTATATCTGTCAATGGTGACGTTCTGTCCAATTCGTCGATGTTGTGTGTCCTTTCGTGTTGACAGCATATACTTTGTCTTACCCTCATTTACTGCTAAACCCATTTTTGCCGCTTCCTTCTCTATACTAGCAAACGTGGCTATGACATCACGTTGAGTCCTACCAATGATGTCAATATCGTCGGCGTATGCTAGTAGTTGCACCGATTTTTGGAAAATTGTGCCTCTGTTGTTAACTCGGGAGTTTTGCACAATCCTCTCAAGAATCAAATTGAAGAAGTTACATGACAGCGCATCGCCTTGCCTAAATCCTTTTTTGGTATCGAATGTGTCGGTGAGGTCGTTTCCGACCCAGATGGTGCAGCGAGAATTCTCCATCGTCATCCTAAACATACGGACGAGTTTGGGCGGTATACCAAAACTAGACATGGCTCTGTACAGTTCGTCTCTATAAATGCTGTCATATGCGGCTTTGAAATCGATGAATACGTGGTTGGTATCGTTATGGGCTTCTTGGTTTATTCCCGGATCTGCCGAAGTGTGATATATGTGATCAGTTGTGGACTTTTCTGGCCTAAAATCATACTAATAAGGGCCGATCAGGTTGTTGGTAAAAAGTTTCAGGCGTTCACATATTACGGCAGATAGGATCTTGTAGGCTGTTGAGAAGACTTATGCTGTATCTTTAGTTGGCTCAGTTCAGAGGTTCTCCTTTTTTGTGGATCGGGCAAACGAGGTTGAGATTCCATTCTTCAGGCATATTTTCATCCGACCAAATTTTGCGTATGAGTTGGTGAATGTTACTTACCAAGTAAACTCCGCCGGCTTTATAAAGCTCGGCTAGAAGGCCGTCATTTTCGGCAGCTTTTTTAAGCTTGAGATTAGATATTGCTATTCGCACTTCACTTAGGTCGGGTGGTGGGCAGTTTTCGGTGCCGTTGCCAATATTAAATGATTTGTTCTGCCTGGCAGCGGAATGTTGTTCGTCATCACCGTTCAACCGCCTGCAGAAGTGGTTCTTCCATAACTTCAGCATCGACTGTGTCTCAACAATGATTTTGTCTTGTTCACCTATACAGTATTCTCTTCGCGCCTTGTATCCTTGGCTTTGACGTTTTACACTTCGGTTAAACTAGCGAACACCTTTCCTGGAGTGGCTCCTCTCTATATCCTCGATCGCGCGCTTTTCTTGCTCTTTTTTCTTCTTTTTGAAGCCTCGGTATTCGGAGAGCTCAATGGTAGCTCTCGTCTTCACCTGCAGCTTTGCCTTTTAGACCTTGTTTTTCGCTGGACGCAACTGTCATAAAGGGTTTCTTGCTGTTGGGCGCGAGAAGCTTAGCATCAGTTGCAGCTAATCTAATGGCTTGTTGACATCGTTGCCATTGTTCTTCTTCATGTGATCAATTTGGTTGACTGTTCGTTGATCGGGAACCGCCATGTCCCCTTATGGACATCGAGGTGAGGAAACCGTGTGCTGGCTATAGTGGCATTTCGTCCGCAGCGAAGTCGATTGGCCTAATTCCCTTGCTAGACGTGGTGTCGTGGAGGCTATGTTTTCCTACAATACTGCTGAAAATGCATGCACTTCTCACATAAGTCTGGCATTTACAACAAACCCACATCCGAATAGTAGCTGTTTCTGCTCACTATAACACGGTCCGTAGTAGATTCCACAGTGTTGCATCCTCCTTTTGCCCGGCACATCCCATCGTATTTCCTGGATGGAAGAAATGTCTGTTTTGTAGCAGCTTAATCTCCCCAGTTGAATGTTCTCACATACCAGGTGCAGATACTAACATCGTTGTATTTTTTCGTTTATCATGGTCGGCAACAATAAAATCAGTCCTCTCCGAGGCCCTTTTTACAGGTTGCTTCGTGAGTGGGTAGTTATAACCTAAAGCACAACCCTCAACCTAGAGGGCCGCAGGCCCATGTGTTCACCTGAGGACTGCAGACTGCTTTTATAGGGATATTCCGTGCCAGTCGTCCTTTTATAGTGTTTCTGTTTTTCTTCTTGCTATTAGCACTCGCACTTATAAGTTTATCAAGTCAAATTCTGGTTTAATGAGACCAGTATCCGATAGTTACCACTCGGAGGTAAGCTAAGAAGAATTGATTTGTAGTCAAAGTTACAACGACTGGGCATCGCCAAGTTAACGCCATTCAGAGTTTAGCCTCATTCAACAACATCCAACTATCTGTCATCAACATCTGCACTTATAAGTTAATCAAGTCAGATCGGATTGAAGAGAGAGTTATATAGGTCTTCGCCAAGGATTTTTGTAACCACATTAATAGCAGGATTCACGTCCAGATAACGAACCTACTTACTTACTTACTTAAGTGGCGCTATAGTCCGGAATGAACCTGGGCCTCAACCAACATGCCTCTCCAATTAGCCCGGTCCCTAGCTAACTGCCTCCAGTTGCGCACTCCAAGTTGGTTGAGGTCGGTTTCCACTTGTGCGCGCCACTTAAGGCGAGGTCTTCCTCTACCGCGTCCGACGTCTGGCTGGGAATCGAAGACTCTGCGAGCCGGAGTATTGGTGTCCATTCGTTCTACATGCCTAGCCATCTTAAACGTCCAATGCGGAGTTTTTTGACCAGGGGCATGTCGCTGTACAGCTCGTATAGTTCTTGGTTGAATCTTCGTCTCCATAGCCCGTCAACGCAAACGGGACCGAAGATTTTTCGAAGAATTTTCCTCTCGAATCTACCAAGGATTTCTTCATCCGCTTTTGATACGGTCCATGCTTCAGCGCCGTAGAGCAGGACTGGGATAATCAGGGTCTTGTGTAGGATCTCCTTTGTAGTTCGAGTGAGGTCTTCATTACTAAATTGCCTTCTTAGCCCGAAGAAACAGCGGTTGGCAAGAGTAATTCTTCGTTTAATTTCTGACGAGATGTTGTTGTCAGAGTTAATAGCGGAGCCGAGGTAGACAAAGATAACGAACCTACATCTCATGCAAATTTCGAAGAAAGAATACCATCAGTGCAAGATGGATGGTTCTGACATTATAATAATTGTCAGTTACATTTTTGTATAGATAAGGATCAATCAACAACATTTTAAGTGAAACTACACTAAAAAATGTTTTTGCCATGTCATCCGATGGTACTGAAAAACAAAACTTTCTTCGTTCAATATTTCGTATTTATTACCACAAAAGATCCCCACCGACATTCAAAACACCGACCAACCTGACATCTATCTTCAAATTCAATTTATATTTACGACCCCCCCTATTACACCTCTCGACTTGTTGACATAGCACACTTGAAGTACTCAAAGTGTACCTTACAATCATTCGCCGCGATAACCCAGTTCCATTGTCTGATAAGCTTCAGTCAATAATCCATCGGTCGTTACACCCTGATAGCATCGACGAATACCCAAGTTTCCAATAAATTTATCTGCAATTGTCGAAATGCCTTCGAAATCCATCAAATATCAAGCCATTGTTCACTGACCTAGATTGGTAGCATACATTTGTAACCGTAAGTGCACTTCTGTTGTGCATTCGTCGTCAAAAGTGCTTCATACTTGTCTGTAGATACTTAGACATCTTAGACATCCACTTGGGAAGCATTGAAATTCATTCTTTCAAATAAAAGATACGAAAAGTAGTGGCCAAGCATTTTTTGCGGCGATGATGATATGCTTGCATTAAGGTCACTCAAGTGGACGAGAGACCTCCAAGTGATACAATTGTAGTTCTTTATGTGCAATCTGATGTTGGCCATCTGTAATTCATGGTCACTTTTGTGCAAAAAAAAAAAAACAAACATGAAAAAAACTTGAAAGTAGAGAAAGTTATGGCAGTAGAGTCTGCTTGCTTAAGTGCTGGGGTATGCAATCAGAGTGTAATGGTCTTTGCAGCTAATTGCGGAGAACCGATTAAAAGTGACTTGGATCTTGGGCTAACGATAGCTAGGTTAACATAGAAAGAGAGGTAATTGACATTGCAGGGTATCATTTGTCAGATCGAATTGATGAATGATGTTTGACCATTGGAGTAGCTCTGATGTACCCGTTTTATGTGAAACCCTACCTAAGCATAAAGTGTTTCTTTTAGAGCCTTCTTTTTGATTCAAAGGACAATAGATTGAGGCCTAGTCTATTTTGAATGCTTAAATGGATGTTTGCAAACACAAGACACCATCAGCAAGTGATAAGTGCGGGATTTCCAGTTGAAACCCTGAAAGTTTCAAAGTCCATTGCTCCACCCCTTGTAAAGGTCTAACAAACACCCAATAGTACAAAACTGTCATAAGAAGCTCCTCAAATATGACGTTCGCAATCGGCGTTACACTGTAGGTCCCATTCGTCAATCCAAAAAGAGAACTTCGCGCACATATAGGGTGCGCCATATTGTATGTCGGTATGTGAATGTTGAATAACTTTAAGAAAATACAACCGATTTCCATATATGTGGTATTTTTATTTAAGTTGGTCCTATACAATTTATTTGGACTAGTTTTTCAATACAACATTGATCAAGTGGACGCCTCTATTCACCAAATCAAAATGTGCCATTTTTAATGCGTTATTCATCACCTTTTCAAGGATCGCGGTATAGCGATGATTTCGGTGTGAATGTTTGCCGTGTGCACGTCAATGGCCTGAGGCTTGGTGGCGCACATTTGGCTAACCTAATAATCCCACAAAAAGAAGCCTAGAGGGGTCAAATATGCAGATATGAATCAATGTCTCCATTTGAATTTTTTGATTCGAGGACTGTTTGGCCGTATTCCCAACGACTCACTTGAACGGTAATATTCTTTGCGACAATGGCACATTATACGGAAATAAATGCAAATGATCCTTCACACTTTGAAGGTTCCACTGATTCCAAAATGGTGAAGGCGGTAACGAATCGACGCACCACTTCAAACACGGTACTCATCCGTAACTTTCAAAACGATAATCGTTGATAAAACGGTAATCGTTTACGATAGTCCTTAAAGATAGTGTAGTAGACTTTTCTTATATATACAAATTACACGGTATGTACCCAGAAAGTTTCCTTCGCTATAGTAAACGATTATCGTTTTGAAAGTCACGAAATGAGTACCCAGTTCATTGGAACGACTTGGGCGTTGATGAACGGCTTGTCGACAATCTCCCACTGACCCGTGCTCAACAAATTCGATACACTGAAACAACGAATAGTGTTCTTGGCCGAGATATTTTCGCCGATATGCACGTTTAGTTAACACAACTAAACGACTGTTTTCAATGTGCAGCGTCAATATTTCGGCACGTTGTTACGGTGTGAAGCGATTGTACTGAATTGACGTTTCAAAAACATGTCTACTAAAGTAAATCGGTTGGTAAATGTCAAAGTTATTCAGTGTTTACATTCTTAAATAAGAGATGGCGCACCTTGTTGTTGAACGAGGTATTTCGGATTGTACTAGATTCAAGAGTCTGTATGAACTTAAAAAATCTGGCATTAACGGTCCAAAGAGGACCTGAAACATGTCTTCTCCAATCATTTACTTTTCCACAAAAAACCTGTCAATGGGTTATTTGAATACATGAATTCCAATTCGACTTGCAAGTGTTTTAAATTTGGCGAACGGTTCAAACCCGTAGTTGACACCGACAGCCTCTTGTCCTAGGATTATCCAACAAATTGAAAGCTTACGCTTCTGCCGTCCAGACTCAGACTTAAAAAGGAAGTCTTATGCTTTGAAAGCATTAGCAAACGCATTGGGACCATTCCCAAATTTCAATTTGTAGAGCTGCTTGTGTACTTTTGCCACGAGGATGGTACCTCGTTTTTTACACCAAATCCAAACGACTTCAAAGGGGAGCACGTTAGGTTCTTGTTTTTTTTTGCACAACAATTCATAGCTGCTAGTGTACTTGTTCCACGAGGATGGTACCTCGTTTTTTACACCAAATCCAAACGACTTCACAGGAAAGGATTTGAACCATCATCCACATTAATGCTAAAATTACCAATATAAGCCTTGTATGCCCTCATGCTACTGACTACTGACGAAAAATTTGACATCATTAAGGACTGCTTCTATGAGCTCCACGAAAAAACTTTTAAGAGTCTGCGAAAGCACGATGTAAATGCCGTGCTGGGTAATTTCAACGCCAATCTAGGAAAGCAGGACCGGCCCTATCAAGTTATCCGTTCGGAAGAATTTTAGACACGAAAGTCAGTACCTATCGGAACTTAGTATACAATTCGTTTGATTTCGCAAACATTCTTCGTCGCACAACTTTGGAAGAAATTCCACGAGTACCTGTCAGACATTTTTGACTGAACGCATTACACCGCTGCACAGTCAATTGGATGTCGTCGGAAGGTCTGTTCGAAATACTAATCGGAACGGATTACCTTGGCAGAACATTTTAGGTAGAACTGGGACCCTACTTTGAATTTCGTTACGAAATTCATTTCTATTCGAAAGTGCTTATCGTTCCGTTTTTTATTTAGACTGCCAGGCAACAAAATTCCGTTTTCGGGTTCTGATATTCCAAAGTTGTAAATTTTATTCGCCATGAACCCATGTGAGGTTTTTTGTTACCACGACTTGTGTCACCTTTATTATGATTGTTGTTGTTGATGTGATTCAGGCGGTCTCTAGATCCAGCCTGTGAGGTTTAGAAAACGGATAACATCTTGTATCCTTTTACCCGAGATGTCGCTAAGGTTGTCGAAAAATCTGGCTCTTGCTAGTGCCAGACATTTGCAGATGTAATGGGTTTCTCTCTCATTTGTGTTCCTGCAACTGCGGCATTGAGGATTGTATGGGATCGCTAGTTTAGCCGCATGGTCTCCAATTGGCCAGTGCCCCGTGACTATCGCCGTAATTCTTGCGATATCTGGGCGGGTTCTATTTAGGAGATAATTTCAAATTTTATCGTAGGAGGGCCATATCGTCGTCGATATGACGCAATTTGTTAACCTTCTCCATATGCAGTCGGCCTTCTCCAGGAAATATGAGTGTATTTGTCCCATAACCGCACCTAGTGGGATACGGACCCTTTCCGCAAGTGAGCCGTGAAGAGCTGAGCCTTGCCTGGCCAGCTCGTCTGCACGCTCGTTTCCTTCAATGTCACTGTGCCCTGGAACCCAGAGAAGTGTTCGCCAAGGTGGGCAAGTTCGTTCCGGCATTCCTTAACCAGTTTGGAGGGATATGGTAGCCGAGTTGACGGCCTTTATGGCCACTTGGCTATCTATGAGAATAGAAATATTTTGCTTTTTCGTAGAGTCACGCCCCAGTAGCGTGCAAGCCTCTCGGATAGTAGTTCCGCCTATAATACGCTGGCAAAATCCGGTATGAGGTATGATACTGATATTTTCGGTGATTCCGAGTAGACTCCGGACCCCACACCACAGTTCATCTGAGATCCGTCGGTGTAGACGACCGTGTCGAAATCTCTTACTATACTTCGTTTCTCTTCCACTGAGCTCTGGTATAGGAAATCCTAAGTGGCCTAGTATAGGTATTATGTAGTCTGTTGGAAACGTGACCATGCCGTTTCGTAACGAGTTCAGGATGTTACTGTGGCCATACGGCCTTGCATTCCAGCATCCTGACTCCTTGAGTCTTACGGAGCTGCATAAAGCGGTATCTTTAATGTGTAGGTCGAAGGGCAAGGGATGTAATAGCACACTAAGGGCATCCGTTGGCGCCGATCTCAGTGCGGTCTGCCTGAGAGCTAGAGATCTCTAGCCATCACCGTTCAACAGTCTGCAGAAGTGGATCTTCCATATTCTTAGCACCGATGGTGAGTCAAGTATCTCTGGCCTTGGTTTTTTCATTTTGGTTATACCTTCGAACAGCATTTTTGGGAAAGATCTTCTCTATATCCTTGATTGCTTGCTTTTTCTGTTCTTTGTCCTCGTTTCTGGAAAGCGGGCGTTTTTTCTGCAGCCTATTGCGTCATCTTGTACTTCTAATTCGACATATGTACTTCTTCAAACCAGAACTGCTTGGTGGCATCAATTGCGGCTGTTCTTATGGTTCATGGGTCAAGTAGCCAATGGTCGTCATTATATGCTGCATTATAAGCTCATACCAAGCTTATTAAAGAGATTGTAGGATACCATAGATCTGTGCGGTAGCATTGCGATTGCATCCTTTCGAAATTGAATTTTCGACGTTTTTTTTTGGAGTGTGCTGCAATCTTACAACAACAAAACGGTTTAAGTCGATTTTGGCTCCTAGGAATGTTCTGACATGCAAAATACAGCGATTGTGCCTTTGTTGGTCCGAAGACCGCCATGTCGGATTATGGATATCAAAGTGAGAGAATGATCTGCTGACCATCAATGCAAACGGGACCGAATATTTTTCAAACGACTTTTTGTAAAGTAGGACTGGGGCTGGATGGCATGTGACGCCATTTTGTTCAAATCATATGTCGTCTACATCAATTTCATCCAATTTAGACAGAAAGAACTTGATTGTCATGTGGCGTAATCGAGCACCAGCAACAATCACAGCTTGATAAGCCTAATTTTGATAGAAGTATGGTCCAATGATGCCTCCAGCACATAATTCGCATCAAACAGAAATGCGTCACTGTTTGACACAATCACGTATTCACTTAACCACAAATGCGCAAAATTGACGATTGAAAAAGCCATCAAGATGATAATAAGCTTCATAACTTAAGATGATTATGCCCGAACGGCGGTAGCCAAACTTTCATTGTTTTTGAAATATTGTCCAACAAAGAAAACACGGTGTATTCTGGTTTAGTGATTTCTTTTTATTAACCCTTAACCGTCAGCTGTCAAACTTTTTCTTTTTTTTTTTAGTTGTCAACACTAACTCGCAAAAAACGCGACAAATTTGAAATCTTGGGTGAATTTTTGGACACCCTTTAGGCGTGTGTCCAAAAATTCACCCAAGATATATTTGATAGATTTTTTCCAGCGAAAGTTATCAACATCTTTCGTTGAATTTTATCATTGACAGTTCGCTTAGAATTCAAAGTGAACAACGGCATATTTAACAAGTCCCTCCAATTTACAAAATCATTTATACAGACTTTTGTAATAATGACAGTTTGCTTAGGAATTATTATTTCAACATAGCACCAATCAGACGGATGACAGTTAGTCTGACAGCTGGCAGATAATTTGAGCTAGGATGATGAGATTTGGTATAATTACATATGAACTGTTTATTGAATCTAACAGACGACTTAATATTTTCAAAAACCGCCCTCACATCCATTTCAGGAAAAACAAAATTCTTAAACGATGAAGATATCAAAAATATGTTCAAGACCAAATCTAGAGAATACAATTCTACCACCTTTTTCTACCACGCACTGTTTTCTTTTGCTTCAAAGGAATACGATTCAAAAAAAAGTTCAAAAAAGTGTCTAGAAAATATACCTACAATGTTGTCCTCTACATCTTGACGTTATAGTGACTTGCACTTTTATGGGCGTTAGGTTTTAAAAAACGAGATTTTGTTGGCGAAAGTTTAAGGAAACCCAAAAAATTTCTGAACAGTATATTTTTCGACAATACGTACTAAACAGTTCTCATTTTTGGGCATTTTTTTTTTAGAAAAAAAACAAACACTTTGAACTGTTTGAAGAAATGTGCACGTGTGAACACCATATTTCAGCACTGCTGCCATCTAAACTAAAAAAAAATTCACAAAACTCCCACTTTTTAGGGACTTTCGTGATGATACGACATAAGGGTAGGGGACGGTTTTTTTTGTTATCACTGAAGTAGATACTCATGTTTTTAAAACCTTTAAAAACTGCACACTCCAATGCGTCATTCTGTGTGATTTTAATACTTATTTCCAACATGATTGTCAATGCAAATTGTCAAAACCTAGCAAAATGACAGTAAGAATCATCAAACACAATTTTTCACTAAAAAAAAGTCATTCTTCTGTCTCGCAATTACTTAGTTAAATTTTTCCAACATTTTTAATCTCACGTTTTGCAATGGCATTCCATCACATATGACATGACATGAGGCATTGCCTCAATTTAACACAAAAAAATTCACTTTGTTGCCCGTCACTTTAAATTACTTCACATGCCGTCACCCTATCAACTTCTACCAATCACCTTCTGCACGGTCTTACAATTAAATCGACACAATTACCTTTTATTATCAGTTGACATTAATTATTGTCATTGTTCGCTTAAGAGCTTAATTTGCTGTCATCTCTTCACATAAATTGCGGCGAAGGAAAAAAAAACTCGTAATTGAATTGTGTGGGAACTCTTCATCCGCCAGTATCGCGTTTCCTACACCATTTCCCATGGCATAAGAGTATTTTTTCATGCATTCATTATGTAGAACCTAACCTAACACCTTAAGTGACAACCGACACTGTCACACACTATTGTCACGCAGAAAGTAAAAGTAAACCACATCGGGTTATAGTTTTCTTCTCTGTGCATTCATTTTCCACGGAATTTCCCCACAAATGAGACAACACATCTATGAATTACCATATTTATGGATCGTTATAGATTTGTTGACATAATCTCCTCTTCAGATTTGACATTTAAAATTGAAATTTTGACAAATGGAATATAAAGCGCGCTATACCTGCTACACAGTGCCGGAGTGTTCCACCGACGATGAGAGTCGGTATAGTAGTGATCCGGGTACGGTTTCATCGGATACGACACTATCGACATCTAGTGATAATCTTCATAAAAACTCCCAAACCACGCTAGCAGCGTCCCAACCCCAAATTGGGACTTTTCATCATGCGGATCAGTCACTTCCGCCACAATTGGGGTACTTTGTGCCATTCGCACCGCAACATTGTTATCTCAGTCCACCGGTGCAGAGGCGGCGTTATAGGTAAGCGGAAGGTGGGCAAACAAGCCCTCCTCATATGGGAATTTATTTTGAAATCGATCTTCGTTCGTGTGGTTAGTCATCCATCGATATTTTTGCGATGCGATGGCATAGGGCATCAAGAACATCTTTTTGCGGTTTTCCATCTGTATTTACGTTTGTGTTTTATTTTTCTTTCTAGGGATAAGGACATTGACCGGACACGTCGTGCGGTCAGCTATGGCGGTTCAACGACCAATTCACTGCCCAGAGCTGCTCCAAGGCGGATATCTTTGATGAAGGAACCACCACCACCGCCGCCACCGAAGCCACCGCTATCACACACATCGTCGATACAATCATCGACAGGAGTACCCTCCTCACCGATTCCGAGTAAATTCCCGCATTCGGAGTACAATTTGATTCAAAAACTCGAGTCCACCTCGAATCTGAGCATTGTCCAGCAGAATTTGTATCAGGCTCCATCGACCATATCGAGCAACTATTCGTCGTTGTTGTGTCATGCAAGTTCGACGACAAGCCCGGCTGCTGTGCGAAAACGTGAGAAGCTGTTGCATCGATTCAGTGATGCGGCAACTCTGGGAAGGAAGCTGAAGAAGAAGAAGAACACGAATAGAACGTGTCATTCGATGACCGAGGCGATTGAGATGCTAGCCGATCCGGTGATTGAGGACGAATTTTTTGTAAGTACCAAGTGGATTTTTTATAATTTGTAGAAGGTTTCAATCTTTTTGTGAGCTGTATGGGGGCGATGAATGTATTCGTTGCTAGAATCTAAGGGTGGCCCTTGAATATTTTAGTTATATGCTTGGTTTTGGTTGAGAGTGAAACACATTTCCAAGTTTTTCCTTGTCAAACTTTATTTTAAAAATGGATGCTACAGATTTCGATATATATATGACAGACACACACTTTTTTGACAAGCGAATATTTTAAAGTTTGACAGCAGTGTTTTATCCACGAAAAGATCAAATGTTAGCCTATATACAAATATTTGTAGGTACACTACTAAACGCATCCATTCAGGATGAGATATTGAACGCATCCATTTGTGGTTGATAGCTGCTTGTCGTGTGACGTTTCTCAAAAATTTCCACACAAACATTGGTCGCGTTCAGCACGCGAGTATGAAATTGATCGGATTATTCCAAATTCTTGTAATTGCGAAGTGTGTGGACATTTTCTAGAACAATGGCGTGGATTGACATTTTTATTAATGGAAGCCGCGGCATAGGTGGACGAAGAAAGTTAACAAATTGAAGCGCTTCGGTGAAGAAGGGATTAAACGACATTTTCAGGAAAATAAACTATTTTTTCCGAAATCAAGGGGTTATATGGGAACTTAAGTTTCCGTGTAATCCACGTATCACTGAGTGCTATAGTTTTCTATTTAGCTCTATAGGAATCTGGTATGAAGGTGGTAAACGCCATCGAATTTTGAAACTTTAAGCTCAAGTATCTCGAAACTATTCAAATGTCACTTAACTCCTTCTTCATCTAAGGGCTTCAATTGTAGAAAGTTGGTAAAATTTGGAAAATGGTGTTGGCCAGTTGGATAAATTACTCTTAAAATTCGCATCGTAGCACGAGCAGTGCGTGATGTGACACCATGTTGTTGGAACCACATTACGCCTCCAAAACATATGGTTCCAACAAGACGGTCTTTCATTTAAAAGTTGTTGAACGAAAAACACCGACCTAGAACATAAAACGCACCCTGTATATGCCAAATATTCATGACATATATTTGTCTTACAATAGGTAACACGGTGGGAATAAGCTTATATGGACCCCTCGCCACTGTTTTAGAATCACATGAACACTGCTAAGTGCGCATCGCCGTCGATATCAACATTTCCTTTAGGAGTGGCGCTAAAATTGCAGCTAATTTAGCAAATTTCGGCTTAAAAGAGTTTGTTTACCTATTGTTATTCAAAGTCAAAGGTTGAAGTGAACGGCGGACAGATGTTTTTGGGTTCATTTGTCTATAAGTCTTCGCTGAGGTAAAGGTTGGAGATTGGAGATAAATCGTCTAAAAGGCGGATAACTCGTCTTTGCATCCAGTCCAGGTAGTTCAGTGTATGTTTCGGGGCCGAATTGCAAACATGAGAACAGTAACCAAGACCGGTCGCACTTAAGCCTTATTGGGAAGAGATATAATGTCCCTTGGCTATTAAAAGAAAGACTGAGGTAAAGGTTGGAGATTGGAGATAAATCGTCTAAAAGGCGGATAACTCGTCTTTGCATCCAGTCCAGGTAGTTCAGTGTATGTTTCGGGGCCGAATTGCAAACATGAGAACAGTAACCAAGACCGGTCGCACTTAAGCCTTATTGGGAAGAGATATAATGTCCCTTGGCTATTAAAAGAAAGACTGAGGTAAAGGTTGGAGATTGGAGATAAATCGTCTAAAAGGCGGATAACTCGTCTTTGCATCCAGTCCAGGTAGTTCAGTGTATGTTTCGGGGCCGAATTGCAAACATGAGAACAGTAACCAAGACCGGTCGCACTTAAGCCTTATTGGGAAGAGATATAATGTCCCTTGGCTATTAAAAGAAAGACTGAGGTAAAGGTTGGAGATTGGAGATAAATCGTCTAAAAGGCGGATAACTCGTCTTTGCATTCAGTCCAGTAAGTTCAGTGAATGTTTCGGGGCCGAATTGCAAACATGGGAACAGTAACCAAGACCGGTCGCAATTAAGCCTTATGGAGAAGAGATATAATGTCCCTTGGCAATTAAAAGAAAGACGATAACTCTTGAATCTTGTGTCACTTGGCTGTTTTAGAAGATAGAGACCCTCTAAATATTAAGCTGCCCTCGCACTCTAAGGACTCCACGTAATCTCAAATCTCTGTCCAATTATATGAAATGAGCATTCTGTCATTGTCAATTAAATTTCAGCACAACTTCTATTTCTTTCAGCAAAACTTCATATCTCTTTTTTTTTTCGAAAATTTGACATTTTGTGCCAACAAAAGTTAACTACTCTAAGCCCCGATAAATTTCAATCGAAAGCTATGTGCATCATGCTCTCGAATAAAGGGTGTTCAAGGAATATTATCTTTCTTTTCAAAAAATCAGAGTTAACGAGACCGAGGATCTGGGTGTATCAAGCGAATGGTCAATACATTCCAAAAATAAAACACGACCACTACCACCCCGCATCAGTAAAAAATCCATGCCAACACGTGCAATCTTTATGATGAACAACCATCCCAGTAAAGGCTAGCTTTCGAGCGAATTCGAATCTACCTCGAATCTACCTGGAATACTGCTCTATTCCGTACACACTTGACAGTCAATCTTGATACTTGACAGAAAGTTGAGCGAGGTGAAAAAAGTTGAGAGAGGTTTATTTCCGTACGACCATAGTCGAACCGAGAAACTAAGGTAATACCCAGACCCATCGAGTTATCCGTTCGAAAGAATTTCTGAAACGAAAGTCAGTTCCAAACGGAACTCAGCTTTGGAGCTATCCATTGCGGAACACAATAGGTCTGTTCCCGTACTTTATCAGTAAAAATTAGTAAATTCTCAAATTTCTTGGAGTGGGGGTAAATTATCTCAGAAAGAGACAAAATTACCAAAAAGTACGGGAACACGTTTAAGTAGAAAACAGTAAAATTATATATTTTGTATGCCTTTTAAAGAACAAATGACATAAATCACCTGTCAAAACAAGCGAGTTGTCACTTTTAGATACCAACTGACAGTTTACGATTTTTTTTTGTTTTTTGCTCTCTCCTGAGCTGTCTCTTTTACTTATTTTTGCGTACGGGAACGGCAATAAGTAAAAATCAGTAACAATCAGTAAATATTATTTTGTACGGGAACAGACCTAATAAATGAAGACAACATCGGGAGAGATTCAACTGTCAAAAATTGTTGACATAATGCATTATGCCGTCGCGCGATCTTGAGCGATAAATTTCGTTGGAAGATCTGTTCGAAATGGTAATTGGTAGGGAATTCTCCGATTTCGAATAAATGGGAGAAAAAAATTTTTTTTTCTCGGTAGGCCTGACAATCTTTGACGCCTGTAAAAGGTACTCAGCCCTATCGATGTATCCGTCGGAGCGGACAATTTTCCGCAACGCATACTTCGTCGGAGGTTCAAATTCCATTCGAGGTATGTGTCATCGGAAAAAAAAGAATACACAAAGCCGAAGGCTTCACTTCACTACAATTCGTAAACAAATTCCGCGAAGAATTTGTTGCGGAGGAAATCGGAAAAAGAATTCCACTTAGCTGTCAAAATTGAACGAAAAATGCTCCTGAACGCACTTCAACGCAATTTGCCGGGATGCGTTACAAATTGTCTGAGAGATATTCCGAACAGCTTTTCGGAAGAATACCTCGAAGCAAAAATCCTACGAATCGTACAAAATCGATCGAAGAATTATTGACTCCGACGGATACCTCGCTGACTATGATAAACCAGAATACCTTGTCAATGATTACCCTGTCCTTACTTGATCATGTTAAAGGTTCTTAGGTGCAGGCATGGTGGTTGATGAAATCCTAAGGTCCAATCTGGGGTGGATCTGGGACTCAACCAAAATGTTTCTCCAAGTAACCGGTATTGTGCTTTCTGCCTCCAGTTGGACTACTAGATGGGTATCTTAGTCAACATAATTGATGAGCTCGAAATTTTCGTCTATGAATTTGTTTTCCGAATCCAGTCTAAGACATCAAAAGTCAAAACCGAAGATTTTCAATAAATTAAAAGCAAAAATCGAGCGTGTGTTCACAAGCGGTAGAAGTGAAGGAGTATACAACGTTAGAGTAGTAGGGACGCTAAGAACATATCACAATGAGAAGACGGAAGATAGGGGAAATTACATAGAAACTTTTTTTATCTCATTCTCTCACAGCCTTAACCCTATAAATACATTTGTAGGTGTCTCTTTTGCGTTACGCTTTTTCGTTTCATAAAATCCAATTCACACCGTCTACAAAGTAGTTTCACTTAAAAAAATTGAAATTGTTAAGACATACGATTTAATCTACCCTTCCATGCTTCACCGATCTATGTAAAGTATTCTTACAGAATATCTAAGCCACATTTGCTTCAAAAAACAATATTCCTCGAATATTCTTAGTAATATATCCTGCTCATCACCAGGATGTCCAACATATCGCATTTCTCTGCGGTTCGATTACCTCTAGCATGAGTAATGTCCCACCAAACCATCAAAAACCCACTCGTCAAAGTGACAATCCATCTTTTCGTATAGGGCATTCCATGATAGGCCATAAACACGCCTCCTCCTAACTTTGATAATAATTTCTCCACACTTCCTCGCACTTGTCAGACTTCAGTCATTAGGCATAATGAAAAGCATACAAATCTGACTCCATGCTCTTTGCATTAGAATCACCCTAAGCACATAAATAGGGGGTGGAACATTTGGTCATGATTCATTTCAAAAACAAAAAAAAACAAAAAAATAACAGCAAAGCAAAAATGACACTGGAAAACACCATCATTTCCAATGACAACGATCCATTGATGTTTGTCGACAATTTGTCAGTTGGTATTTTCATTTCGATGCAATCGGTGCTCAATTGGAGCTCAATACAATCGGGTTTTGACAGATGTGTCCGACGAATATCAAGTGATTGAGGTTTCAATATTTTCGCATTAATCTGTCATACATGACATGTGTGACATTTCGTACCAGTCATTGCGTTAAACCTACTTCCCTTTGAAAGATTTTCTGACAGGATTCATAAAGTCACTTGTAAAGCCTCAAAACGGTTTCTTCCGCCTGTCTTCATCAATACAAACAACAAAATAAACAAGATTACGGAATACTCGTGTAAAAAGGAATACCGCATTATTCTTCGTCGCACAATTAGGTCGGCCTTCTTTTTCGCATTTAAATACCAATGAGTGGTTTTTTTTTCGAAAATACAAAAAAACGCCGTTTTCAACCTACGACCGATTAAATACATTCGATACCGCCTGATGTCATCTTAATTAAAGCTCCAATACCGGGCCGCGATTATCCACCCTCAAAAAAAGAGTGTATTCGCCTTTAGGATTTATCAAACAGTCCATCAGAGTGTGTAGTCCCATCTATCTGCTTAACTAATCCGCCCCTTTTTGTTGCTCGTCGTATTTGTTGTCCTAACATGAGCTGTTTACAGTAACCTAGAAAAGAGGACAACAAAACGCCAATATCGTGTGTGTTTTACTGTTTTACTCCCCATCAGACAAATTGGATTACATTCGCAAGTCTCTTTGGGTTCTCTCGCGTCTCAAAAAAAAAAGACCTCCCGCTTGGATCACTTTTTTCCAATGACCGACTCTAGACGTTATAAAAAAAGTGTCATATCGATTTTAGTACTTTTTTTTGTATCTGTTTCGCGTTAGTTGTGAGCGACAAAGAAGACAGCTAAATGTTGTAATTGGTGATTTTTTTCAATTTAGTTACGTCGCGGTTTTTATATTAAACGGTTGTAAGTGAGATGTCAAAATTGACAAAAAGGTGTTTGATTTTAAGGCGGATTAGAGTTTTACCAAAAAGTGTTGTCTATGGTGGCATTCAAATTGAGTGAATTTTTGTAATAGTTTGACATTCGGTAGAAAATGACAGTGACATTTATGGATATCGAAACGGGCAAACACTTAATTTTAACATCAGGTGCAGAAACGACATTATGAAGGGGACAGCTTCAAGTGTTACAAAAGTCGTTGAAGTTGACGTCTGTGAATAATGTCTTTCAGTGATTTGAACGTGACAAAACATACTAAACGATCAATTTTTGTTAAGGGCAGTTGAGGCATTTTTTTGGATAGGGCAGTGGTTTGTAAAATATGTTCATATCACAATTGAAAATATTCGAACAAGATGAATAGTGAAATACTTTGACGTATGTCGGATATGTCTCTGACTATTGAAAATGTTAAAATCTACTTGAAAATATGTATAATTTAGTTTTCTATTAAAAAGAAAGCAGATTTCGAAGAATTTTTAGCTAATTTTATCACCTTTCGAGCCCTATATCCTTAGAGCAGGACTGGGTCTTATATAGGATCTCCTTAGTAGTTCGAGTGAGGGCTTTAATACTAAATTGCCTTCTTAGCCCGAAGACACAGCGGTTGGCAAGAGTAATTCTTCGTTTGATTTCTGCCATGATGTTGTTGTCAGAGTTAATAGCGGACCCGAGGTAGACAAAGTCCCGTACAACCTCAAAGTTATAACTGTCAATGGTGACGTTCTGTCCAATTCGTCGATGTTGTGTGTCGTGTTGACAGCATATACCTACTTAGTCTTACCCCCATTTACTGCATTTACCTATTTTTGCCGCTTCCTTCTCTATACTAGCAAACGTGGCTATGACATCACGTTGAGTCCTACCAATGATGTCAATATCGTCGGCGTATGCTAGTAGTTGCACCGATTTTTGGAAAATTGTGCCTCTGTTGTTGGCTCGGGAGATTTGCACAATCCTCTCAAGTATCTAATTGATTGAGTCACATGACAGCCCATCACCTTGCCTAAATCCCTTTTTGGTATCGAATGTGTCGGTGAGGTCGTTTCCGACCCAGATGGTGCAGCGAGAATTCTCCATCGTCAGCCTACACAAACGGACGAGCTTGGGCGGTATACCAAAACTAGACATGGCTCTGTATAGTTTGTCTCTATAAATGCTGCCGTATGCGGCTTTGAAATCGATGAATAGGTGGGTGGTATCGAATTGGACTTCTTGGGTTCTTTCCAGGATCTGCCGAACTGTGAAAATTTGATCGATTGTGGACTTTCCTGGCCTAAAACCACACTGATTAGGGCCGATCAGGTTGTTGGTAAACGGTTTCAAGCGTTCACATATTACGGCAGATAGGATCTTGTAAGCGATGTTGAGTAGACTTATACCTCTGTAGTTGGCGCAGTTCAGAGGGTCTCCTTTTTTGTGGATCGGGCAAACGATGCTGAGGTTCCATTCTGCAGGCATACTTTCAACCGACCAGATTTGGCTTATGAGCTGGTGGATGTTACTTACCAAGTCATCTCCGCCAGCTTTATAAAGCTCAGCGGGAAGGCCGTCATTTCCGGCGGCCTTATTAAGCTTGAGTTTAGATATTGCTATCCTCACTTCACTTAGGTCGGGTGGTTGGCAGTTTTCGCTGTCGTTGCCAATATTGAATGGTTCGTTCTGCCTGACAGCGGAATGTTGTTCGTCATCGCCGTTTAACAGTCTGCAGAAGTGGTTCTTCCATATCCTCAGCATCGACTGTGTCTCAACTACAATATTTCCTTGTTCATCTCGACAGGATTCTGTTCGAGCCTTGTATCCTTGGCTTTGACGTTTTACACTTTGGTAAAACTTGCGAACATCGTTCCTGGAGTGGCACCTCTCTATATCCTCGATCGCGCGCTTTTCTTGCTCTTTTTTCTTCTTGCTGAAAAGCCGATGTTCTTCCCTTCTTCTTTGCCTATAGAGCTCAATGGCAGCTCTCGTCTTCACCTGCAGCTTAGCCTTGTAGGCCTCGTTCTTGGGGTTGCGAGCATCTGTCGGCATTCCTCATCAAACCAGGGGTTTCTTGCTGGTGGCCGCGAGAAACCTAGCACATCAGTTGCGGCTGATCTAATGGCCTGTTGGCATCTTTGCCATTGCTCTTCGACATTCGATGCTGGTGGTATGGTATTAATCGAGAGGTTAAGGGATACGAGTTGTGCGAAGGTCTTGGCGGTCTCTTGCGATTGCAGTCTTCCGACATTAAATTTTTTCACAGTATTTCTGGATTGTTGTGGCGTGGTGGATATCCGCATTCTTACCTTGGCTGCTACAAGGTAGTGATCCGAGTAGATGTTAGCTCCTCGGAATGTTCGGACATCCAAAATACTGGATGCGTGCCTCTCAATCAATATGGTTGACTGTGCGTTGATCTGGAGACCGTCATGTCCCACCCATTATGGATATCGAGGTGAGGAAACCGTGTGCTGGCTATAGTGGCATTTCGTTCCGTAGCGAAGTCAATTTGCCTAAGTCCGTTACCAGACTTGTTGTCGTGTAGACTATATTTTCCGACAGTACTGCTAAAGATGTCTTCTCTTCCTACCTTTGCGTTAAAATCTCCCAGCACGATTTTAACATCGTACTTTGGTAGTCGCTCATAGGTTTTGTCGAGGAGCTCGTAGAAGCAATCCTTAGCTATATCATCTTTTTTCTCCGTCGGAGCATGAGCTCATATAAGGCTTATGTTGGCGAATTTGGCCTTGATGCGGATTGTTACAATGCGTTCGCTAATGTCTTGAAAACATAAGACTTCTTGCCTAAGTCTGGCACCTACCTTGAGTAAATTTGAATCACATTTTCTATTGAGAAATTAAATTTCATGGCTAACTTCAAAGCGATTTAAAATTTTACTTATTATTCTGACATGTCAAAAAGTCGTCTACGATTTGCTAGTTTAAAGGGCAAATCGTACTTTGAGTACAGTACAGTACAGTACGGTTTCAAGTTTCAATATATCGGCAAAGCTTTCATAGTAAATTTCAAATAAAAGGCACTTTTTGTAACCCTATGACAAATGTCAAAAATGCCACTAACTGATTCTATTTGTCAGAACCTATTGACAAGTTATTTCTATTTTCATTTTGACTATTGAAGAATGCAATCTTAGAACAAATTACAACATGCTTCAAGTGTTAACTACAGACGATGCTGAAACAAGACAAACATTTTTCTGGCTGCTTAAAAGTATCAAAAGTACTGAGTTATTCCAGATCCAATTTTTTAATTTAGTTCTGAGAGAGTTTCTTAGACTAATTTGAACTTCAACTATCGAAAGAAATAAGCACAATGTTGTATCAAATGACAAAACTGTCATTTTTGACAATAATTTGTCGTAAAGTATATCAATATGATTTTCAGTTTCATTTTCTATTCTGAAGATGCTTTCAAACAATTGTCAGGTCTAATTTTTGGCGGTTAGAATTTAAAAAAAATCATCTAACATTTTGACGTAAGCTAGAAATGTCGTTCAATAATATTCAACTTGGAATACGTAAATGTTAGTGGCATTTCTAAATAGTGTAGATGACTTTGTAGTAGGTAGGCCTGAAATTAAGGTTTCGAAAAACTTAGTCCAAACAGTCAGAAAATGATTTCATATTTCATTGTCAGTGTTGATTTCTTTTTTATTGTTCACTTGTTAAGAAGTCGTGTATATTGTGCTTAAAAAGTCGAAAGTTGCCTAGGATATCAAAATTTTTTTAAAATGATCAAAAATCCAAAATTCTGGTCAAAAACTACTTTTGATTAAAAATATAATTCAGTGAAATCAAATTCCAAAACATATTTAATATTCAACTTGAGTCAGTTACAGTGGATGCCATTATGAGCTTCTAAAATGATTTCTTCTCAAACTGTTTAGAAAATATATAAACGCCCATTAATGTCATTTATAATGGGAAGTAGTAAACGTGTGTTTAAACTATGTTTGTCTTCTTAAAAGAAAAGGAAAACACAACACCGGACAACATGTTTAATTAAAATCAAACACCTAATGTTAAAAATGACATTTAGTCCGCTTGTGACATACATGTGTCAAAACAAAACACTATTCATTGTATTATCAATGTATTACATGAGTTTTCTGAATAAAGCAAAACGTGACGCCATGAACTATTTATATTCCGTGAAACACATTTCAGATATATATGTCAAATTACAACTTAAATAAAAAATGTCGAAAAGGAATTTGACGTTTCTTGTATTGTTGAGTTCGATTTATTTTTGAATTGTCATATTCACCCACCAATTAAATGCAAATGCCTTTTAATTATACACATCCAAAGGGTTAAATAAAAACCGAAAAATGTTGTTTTTGAATTTTGACTTAAACTATAGCAAATGAATGATTGAAACGTGAAAAAGTACAGAAAACTGTTTAAAAACATTGATCACCAGATGATCGTTTTAATTATTTTTAAAACTATCAATAATGCTGCCAAACTATGGAAATTATCTCAACAATCAGAACCTCAAAAATACCGAAAACAGTTCAGCACGTAATGATTGCCTAAGATGCAATCTCTCATCAAACGTAAATTTTGTTCGAATTCTAACTAAAAGGTGTCAAAAGTGCTGCTAATTATGGAATGGAAACAAAATAATGTGTGATGCATTTTGTGCATATCTGAAACGTCAGAAATAATTAAAACTGTTGAAAAACTATTCTAAAATATACACACTGCAAGGTGGAACTTCATATTTAAAGTTATTGTTGCACTTTCGATACAAATTCTATACAGTTCTATACAGTTTTGTGAATCTTGCTATGTCATCAACAAACGTCATTAAGTTGATATTCTTAAACATCTTATACACCAAAAAGGGACTACACGTTTCAAGCAATTTTTACACTTTCAATTCTAATTCTAGTAACTCTGTATAGTTTTGTGAAAATTTGTCATCAACAAACATCATAAAGCACCACCTGCACTAGTTTACACAAGGAAGCACAAGGAGATTTAATTTAAACAAAAAAAATTCTAAAAAAAATGCAAATATCTATTTCATTGGCCTTGTTATGGATTTCAGATTTAGTGAGATATCTAAGATTAAGCTCTGTTTTTATACGTCAAAATGAGAACAGAGCTTCATCACACTAAATTTGAAATCCGGAACACGACCATTGACAAAATTGTTACATTCAGAGCGTACTTTGACAATCCACCATTTATGTAGACCGGAAATTTTTTTAAACTAAAAATACGAAACATTTATATACGTAATGAGACAACTTTCATAGGCGGAAATGTTGTGCCAAATACCGCACGCTATTAGCAAATATCGCACGTTATTAGCAAAAGTTAAACAAAACTTTGTGTTTCCATATATTTACAAGGTGGTCCAAAAGAAGTCATCCGATGTTGTTTGGCCCTTCAGAATATTGGTTGTGGCTCGCGCAGTGTGAACCGTTGTTCCTTCCTGTTGGAACCATATGTCCTCCAGTCCTAATTCCTCCAATTGCGGCAGAAAAAACTCGGTTAATATGGACCTATAGCGCGCACCGTCCACTGTTGTCGATTGACCAGCGGCGTTCTCGAAAAAAAATGGCCCGATGACGCATACAGCGTGAACAGCGCACAATGCAGTAACTTTGAGCGGGTGTAACGGCTCCTCGTGCATTACTTCAGTGCCCCAGAAGCGTAAGTTTTACTTGTTCACGTACCTGCTGAGGTGGAAATGAGCCTCATCGCTCATTATGATTTTGGTCGAAAAATCGTCCACTTTGTCCTCGAGATTGAGGATGGCTTGGACGTAGATTACAAGCGTTTGGCGGTCAACAGGCAGCTGCTGATGCACGAACTGGACTTTGTACGGGAACATGGGCAAGTCTTTGACCAAAATTCGCCTTACGGACGACCGGCTGATGGCTAATTGCTAGGCATCCGGCGACTGCTCGCCATCCTCGGCAACAGCGGCGATATTCTCGGCACTTGTTCAATTGTATTCTACATCTGTCTAGTCCACAAATGTCAACACAGATTGACATTGGAGGCCTACTTACTTACTTAAGTGGAGCTACAGTCCGGGATGAACCTGGGCCTCAACCAACATGCCTCTCCAATTAGCCCGGTCCTTAGCTAACTGCCTCCAGTTGTGCACTCCAAGTTGGTTGAGGTCGGTTTCTACTTGTGCGCGTCATTTTAGGCGAGGTCTTCCTCTACTGCGTCCGACGTCTGGCTGGGAATCGTAGACTCTGCGAGCCGGAGTATTGGTGTCCATTCGTTCTACATGTCCTAGCCATCTTAAACGTCCAATGCGGAGTTTTTTGACTTCGTGTCCATAGCCCGTCAACGCAAACGGGACCCAAGATTTACCGAAGAATTTTTTTCTCGAATCGAACAAGGATTTCTTCATCCGCTTTTGATACGGTCCATGCTTCTGCGCCGTAGAGCAGGACTGGGATGATCAGGGTCTTATATAGGATCTCCTTAGTAGTTCGAGTGAGGGCTTTACTACTAAATTGCCTTCTTAGCCCGAAGAAACAGCGATTGGCAAGAGTAATTCTTCGTTTGATTTCTGACGAGATGTTGTTGTCAGAGTATTTCCTGGATGGCAGTAATGTCTGCTTTGTAGCTAGTTGTTCGCCTGCACCTCTCCTGTTTAATGTTCTCACATTCCAGGTGCAGATACGAACGTCGTTGTCCTTTTTATCAGTCCTTTCCGAGGCTATTGGTTGCTTCGTTACATAGTCTTTTTTCCTTGGATGGGTAGTTAACCCAAAGCACAACCCCCAACCTGGAGGGCCAGGCCCTTCTCTGACCCTAGGACAGCGGGCCGGAAAAAAAATACCGATGTCAGTAGCCTATTTTGGGATATGAGCGCTACAGTTGACCCATTGAGGGCTCCTCCGCCACCAACTCTTTTCCAATACCCTGGTCAGTATTGGAAATCCCTATAGACCTTGTGTTCAAATATGTCGAAGCAGCTCATATAGGGATTTCACTACCAGTTCGATCAAACTGGAGCTGTAGGCGCCACCGTTGACTCCATCTAGGGAATTCCTCAGCTGCCGTCTGAGAGTGAGTGCCTTTGTGAGAGGACTTTGGCGGCCATTTGCAAAAATAAGAGCATATTCCAATAGGGTGATCTCTTTTGGCCCATCTTGTACATACGTATAAAGTAATCGAGGCTCAATAATGTTCTCTGATTAAATAAAACCACAAACTGTGTGCCAAATAATAAACCTCCCAAAAGTTTTTATATAAAACGTCAACATCTCAAATTATCAATCTTCTTTGAAAACACTTCTTTTTTAGGTAGATGAATACTATGTTATGTCAAAAAAGCAAAGCAAATCGAATGAAACTAACAAAATAAAAAATAAAAAAAAATACTACTGCCCCCAAAATTATAGGTCCTGAATTTATTTTAATAAGGCAAACATCCAAGACTTGACTGGAATGTCAAAATGTGTCAAAAATAAAAAAAATTACATCAAACAAATACTCAATCCAACTCAAATACTCAATCCAACTCAAATACTCAATACACCAAAACACCAAACGTGTCTAAAAGAACATTAATGTGTCATCATAAAATGTCAGCTGTCAAATAGATTTCGCTTAAAATCAGTGATGCTATATATTTTTGTAAATGCACTTTTTTTTGTTGAATTGTTAATCCAACGATAAATGTACGTTACAGTAAAAAGAACAAAACTTCCACGTCAAAATTGTAAAATGACATTTCACACAAAAACTAATAAAAATGTCACCTTAACGAAGTTTGCCCACACCAATTAAATACAAAAAGTTTTGTTTGCAACTAAAAAAGTAAAAAAAATGTCAACTTCATAAAAATGTCATCGAAGTGTAAAATTCCCTAAAAAAAAAAGTACCAAACCGCAAGACGACAAAAACACTACCAAACACCTGCCACTACAGCAGACAAAAAATCCCCTGCATACTTTCAGGCCTGTTCACACCCTCAACCAACAGCTAAGATGAAACTATTAAAGTGTTCCTCTAGGCGTCGTAGTTTTAAAGCGAAAAACTCAACATTCGCCGCACAGGGATCGCGTCGTCATACAGGTGTAAATTCGCGTGTTATCCGTCCAGCTGTTGGTAATCCCTATGTGCCGACACTAATCCGTCATAATGGAACGGTTGGCGCACTCTATCCCTTCGATGATCGCATCTATACATCGAAAATGTACATCCGCGATAGTTACATGTATCCCCGCCAACAGGGCCAACCCATGGATCCTCGTTTTCCCTACGAAGTTCATGAGTTTCCATTAGCAAACGCCACCAACAAGGTGCATATTGCCGGCGACTATATAGCAAATGGTAGTGTCTCATCGCACAGACGTCGTCGGAGTGAGGCGGCATCTAGTGGTGGTGCTTCTACCGTCACACCGTCGGTTGCATCACAACCCCAGCCGAATCAAGTTTACTGGATACCAGCAGACAGTGGTGGTGGCACCCTTAGGCATCATTCGCGCAGCAATAGTCTGGGCTATATACGCAATGTTGATGATTTGCTACAAACGGGTGCTGCGGCCAGTGGACATGGAACTCCGCATTCATCCCATCGCAGGAAGAAAAGGGTAAGTTGAGGGGGTGGGCTTAAAAAATTTTAAATGGTCGGGTAGCTATTGTTGATTTTTTTTTTTTTTTTTGCTGTTCAATATTTTGCTGAGCACAGCATGTGGAGACGACATGCAGATGGACGTGTGTTGTATCAGGTATGGGCTGGGGGAGATTAAAAATGATGCCCAAGGACAATTGCGAAGGGATATCTATTCGGATATCCCCTGTATCCATATGCTGAATGTTCGAATTTTAATTTGCGATAAATTGGTAAATTGAAAAGCTTCCATCGCTGCAGGGTTTTGATTCGAGATAAGGGTAATTTTCACTGCATGTGGCGCTGTTAGCTCGAATTTGTTAATTTAATCTAAGCCCAGACGAATCTTTGACATTTGGAGATGGAGGGTGAATGGAACGTGACAAGTAAGGTTTTGAAGGCAAAAAGGTGTTATCTTTAAAGTCTCGTGGGCACGTTGTGTAGTGTGGGTTTTGGAACTACCCTATCGTTACGAATACATTTCAGAAGCCTGATCCTTCCCCTTTAGACAGAATCTGTGACAGAATTGGTGCTCAGAATGTTTTATTAGTTTTCTCAGCTGGTCTTCATCTTGAAAAAATTGAGCTATAAAGAAATAAAAGTCATAAGGTGTCTCCGATTAATTTGCAAGAACTCTTAAAGGATATCGTTTGGCCTAATTTCTGGCCACTTTTCTTTTTTGTGGAGTATTTGACTGCCAATATAACTTCATCGACTTGTCCTAAGACAGGCATAGTTAGCACCGAAACTAAGAAGATATTGCTGCATAAACTGTTAAGCAGTCCTTCATAATACCATCGTGGAGAATTTTAGCCATCTAAAGGAAGCTGCCTTGATGGTAGCTCCATATTTAATCGGCTAAGTTGAAGATAGTTGAATCCTTCTTTTGCCGCAGCTTGTTGAAGACCTTGTATGTGTCAATGAAGACATTTCCTCCAAAGGTCTTCAGCAATGTCAATGATGTAGTGAACTCTTTATAACTCCCAAGAGATATTTTGATAATAGTTGTACCACCCGACGAAGACATTTCCTCCAAGTCTCAATAGAAGCTGTACAACCAAAGAACTGTAACCTTGAAACGTCCGTTTTCCAATTCGATGCAAGGATTTTATCCAAGTATTCCATAAGCAGTTTCATTCAGGTTGAAGTGATAGTGATAGGACGGTAGTCTTTATTGGTTGAAATTGAGAAGCCAAGCCTTTACACGCCTAACTTATGTAAGAAGTGCGAACACACCTTACATTTTGGGACAACAGGACATTAGAAATCTAAATTAGTCGGGGCTATTGAAAAGTGATGATTGCAGGTGAGTGCAAAATGCCACGGAAGAGCTTAATGCTGTATTGGATACATGGTGTCGGAGCAGACCATCCTTATCACGTGAAAAAGATTAAAAGCCGACTCGTTGAGGGTCTCTGAGATAAGGCAACCTTCCATCCTCTTTGATGAAGTACTTCAGTCCTCAGTCCTAGGATCGCTCCTGCTTGTCGCCTCGAAGGTGAAGGCTGGGATTCAAACATTATTTTAGCTGCCTGAGATATGGCAACGTTCCATCCTCTTTGATTAAATTCTTCAGTCCCAGCGATCTGGCATCCAGGAACGCTTGATTCTTAAACAGTAGGATCGGCCTTCCTTGTCGCCTCGAACCTGAATGCTGGGATTCAAAAAATATTTTATATCTGCCTGAGATAAGGGTCTTTGCCTGAGATATTGCAACCTTCCATCCTCTTTGATTAAATTCTTCAGTCCCAGCGATCTGGCATCCAGGAACGCTTGATTCTTAAACCGTAGGATCGGTCCTCCTTGTCGCCTCGAAGCTGAAGGCTGGGATTAAAAAATTATTTGAGCTGCCTGAGATAAGGGTCTCTGCCTGAGATAAGGCAACCTTCCATCCTCTTTGATTAAGTTCTTCAGTCCCAGCAGTCTGGCATCCAGGAACGCTTGATTCTTAAACCGTAGTATCGGTCCTCCTTGTCGCCTCGAAGCTGAAGGCTGGAATTCAAAAATTATTTTAGCTGTCTGAGATAAGGGTCTTTGCCTGAGATAAGGCAACCCCCCATCCTCTTTGATTAAATTCTTCAGTCCCAGAGATCTGGCATCCAGGATGGCTTGATTCTTAAACAGTAGGATCGGTCTTCCTTGTCGCCTCGAACCTGAATGCTGGGATTCAAAAAATATTTTAGCTGCCTGAGATAAGGGTCTCTGCCTGAGATATGGCAACCTTCCATCCTCTTTGATTAAGTTCTTCAGTCCCAGCGGTCTGGCATCCAGGAACGCTTGATTCTTAAACAGTAGGATCGGTCGTCCTTGTCGCCTCGAACCTGAATGCTGGGATTCAAAAAATATTTTAGCTGCCTGAGATAAGGGTCTCTGCCTGAGATATGGCAACATTCCATCCTCTTTGATTAAGTTCTTCAGTCCCAGCGGTCTGTCATCCAGGAACGCTTGATTCTTAAACCGTAGTATCGGTCCTCCTTGTCGCCTCGAAGCTGAAGGCTGGAATTCAAAAATTATTTTAGCTGTCTGAGATAAGGGTCTTTGCCTGAGATAAGGCAACCCCCCATCCTCTTTGATTAAATTCTTCAGTCCCAGAGATCTGGCATCCAGGATGGCTTGATTCTTAAACAGTAGTATCGGTCTTCCTTGTCGCCTCGAACCTGAATGCTGGGATTCAAAAAATATTTTAGCTGTCTGAGATAAGGGTCTTTGCCTGAGATAAGGCAACCCCCCATCCTCTTTGATTAAATTCTTTAGTCCCAGCGATCTGGCATCCAGGAACGCTTGATTCTTAAACAGTAGGATCGGCTTTCCTTGTCGCCTCGAACCTGAATGCTGGGATTCAAAAAATATTTTATCTGCCTGAGATAAGGGTCTCTGCCTGAGATAAGGCAACCTTCCATCCTCTTTGATTAAGTTTTTCAGTCCCAGCGATCTGGCATCCAGGAACGCTTGATTCTTAAACCGTAGGATTGGTCCTCCTTGTCGCCTCGAACCTGAATGCTGGGATTCAAAAAATATTTTAGCTGCCTGAGATAAGGCAACCTCCCATCCTCTTTGATTAAATTCTTCAGTCCCAGCGGTCTGGCATCCAGGAACGCTTGATTCTTAAACCGTAGGATCGGTCCTCCTTGTCGCCTCGAACCTGAATGCTGGGATTCAAAAAATATTTTATCTGCCTGAGATAAAGGTCTCTGCCTGAGATATGGCAACCCCCCATCCTCTTTGATTAAATTCTTCAGTCCCAGCGATCTGGCATCCAGGAACGCTTGATTCTTAAACAGTAGGATCGGTCTTCCTTGTCGCCTCGAACCTGAATGCTGGGATTCAGAAATTATTTTAGCTGCCTGAGATAAGGGTCTCTGCCTGAGATAAGGCAACCTCCCATCCTCTTTGATTAAATTCTTCAGTCCCAGCGATCTGGCTCCATGATGGCTTGATTCTTAAACAGTAGGATCGGTCTTCCTTGTCGCCTCGAACCAGAATGCTGGGATTCAAAAAATATTTTAGCTGCCTCAGATAAGGGTCTCTGCCTGAGATATGGCAACCTTCCATCCTCTTTGATTAAGTTCTTCAGTCCCAGCGATATGGTATGAATGCTGGGATTCAAAAAATATTTTAGCTGCCTGAGATAAGGGTCTTTGCATAAGGCAACCTCCCATCCTCTTTGATTAAGTTCTTCAGTCCCAGCGGTCTGTCATCCAGGAACGCTTGATTCTTAAACAGTAGGATCGGTCTTCCTTGTCGCCTCGAAGCTGAAGGCTGGGATTCAAAAATTATTTTAGCTGCCTGATATAAGGGTATCTGCCTGAGATATGGCAACCTTCCATCCTCTTTGATTAAGTTCTTCAGTCCCAGCGGTCTGTCATCCAGGAACGCTTGATTCTTAAACAGTAGGATCGGTCTTCCTTGTCGCCTCGAAGCTGAAGGCTGGGATTCAAAAATTATTTTAGCTGCCTGATATAAGGGTCTGCCTGAGATAAGGCAACCTCCCATCCTCTTTGATTAAATTCTTCAGTTCCAGCGATATGGCATGAATGCTGGGATTCAAAAAATATTTTAGCTGCCTGAGATAAGGGTCTTTGCATAAGGCAACCTCCCATCCTCTTTGATTAAATTCTTCAGTCCCAGCGGTCTGGCATCCAGGAACGCTTGATTCTTAAACCGTAGGATCGGTCCTCCTTGTCGCCTCGAACCTGAATGCTGGGATTCAAAAAATATTTTATATCTGCCTGAGATAAGGGTCTTTGCCTGAGATAAGGCAACCCCCCATCCTCTTTGATTAAATTCTTCAGTCCCAGCGATCTGGCATCCAGGATGGCTTGATTCTTAAACAGTAGGATCGGTCTTCCTTGTCGCCTCGAACCTGAATGCTGGGATTCAAAAAATATTTTAGCTGCCTGAGATAAGGGTCTCTGCCTGAGATATGGCAACCTTCCATCCTCTTTAATTAGGTTCTTCAGTCCAAGCGGTCTGGCATCCAGGAACGCTTGATTCTTAAACCGTAGGATCGGCCTTCCTTGTCGCCTCGAACCTGAATGCTGGGATTCAAAAAATATTTTATCTGCCTGAGATAAGGGTCTCTGCCTGAGATAAGGCAACCTTCCATCCTCTTTAATTAGGTTCTTCAGTCCCAGCGATCTGGCATCCAGGAACGCTTGATTCTCAATCAGTAGGATCGGTCTTCCTTGTCACCTCGAACCTGAATGCTGGGATTCAAAAAATATTTTAGCTGGAGCGTTATTGTTCATTTGCTCGATGTGACCGAGCCAAAGTAATCTTTGTTTTAAAATCCCGGAATTGACAACGCACCTAAATTTTTTCCACTGCTCTACCTCTTGTGAAAGTCTGTCAAACATCCAAATAATGTAACACTGTCATGAGAATTTGTCAAATTTTCCGTTTGGATTCGTACTTTTAGCAGGGATATGCCTCGGTAGTTGGTGCAAGACATGGGATCGCTTTTTTGTAGATTGATCCCCTAATAATGAAAATAACTTTGGATAATGAGATCCATTCCCAAATGACAACCATACAACGCCCACGGGCAACGACTAAGTAGTATGGATTTAGAACATAGGAAAGTTTTGCATCCCAAGCGCCACTCAACTAGAAACTATCTCCGAGCGAAGCAAATATTAAAACGATCCAGGAAATTGAATAGGTAGGATCAGGAGTGGAGAAAAGTTGCATATCCGATATTTATAACAGTGCCACAGTAGACTTCACCTATGTTCAAATCTTTGAAGTTCATGGACTGTAAAAGGGTCTTTGGTCAGATGTGATCCGCATTGAAATTAAGTTTTTTATTAAGGCCTCTTACACATGTGCACACGGTGCCACCGACAAGCCTGCGACCCCGTCAAAAAAGAATTTTATGACCTCCTAGATCGATCTACGGAATCTTTTTGGAGTACCATGGAACGCATCTTCCTATAATTTTTTGGAACTACAGCCACAAGAAACGTACCAGCGCAGCGAGACTGTGGCCCCATCAAAAGCGAATTTTATAACCTTCTAGAGGCATCCTACGGAATCTGTTCGAAGAACCATGTAAATGGAAAGCATCTTCTGCAAATTCGTTGGAAACCTCAACCACCACAAACGTCAATAGATAAGCTGCTTATGGATCAATCTTCTACCTTTCTCTCAAGCACAACTCCAAAGAAACACTTGCATTCTTTCACCAAAAGGCAAAAGGGATTAAGGTATCGTATCCGAGATCTAATCCTTTGATTGGCATCTCGAAATATCCATTCAAATCTCTGCCAATAACAAAGGACCTGTCCTTGGGATGTTACAGATGCCTTGTAAAAAAAATTACCAGAAGGTATCCTTTCGGGAGTGCTTGCATTCTGGACAGCATTTACTCTGACTAATCCACTCCTCACCTTGCAGCTTTGGTTTGAGAGATATTGGAGGTTTAAGAAGTGCGCAAGAATCTCTTTCGCAAGGATGGTTGGTGTTCCTTTTTTTGACCTTGTCGAGCTTAGTAAAATAATACATTGCAAGCTTTTGTTTTCCCTTTCCTGAATACAAAAGAGGTTCATAGTTCAATAAAGGGCTTATTAGTCCAATAGGCCTTACAAAGACCGTAGGCCTCTAGGTTTAGAGGAGTTAACTGCTCAATCACTGAGAATCTAGGAATCTAGGACGGATTTTATTTTTGATAACCATAATCTACTAGCGAAAGCCCCCAGCTACTACAACACAGATGCCACTGGTATTCAGAGACTCGATGGTTTTTTTTTAAATATCGGATGCTGCTGTCGCAGGAGGCAACTCAGAGAAAATCTCGAAGACCAGTGTTGTCATTGTCAAGAAGCAATCATTTAGCCTACAAAAGATGTGCCGGATCTCTACCGCACACAAGACTACTTGGTTCGATGAAGAATGCCCAAAGATGTTAGCATCCAAGAATGAGGCTTACAAGGGAGCTACTAAGGAAGGAAAATGCTGGAGATCCGTAGAGCTCTGCAAGATTGAAAAAAGATTTTTAGACAGACAAATAAAAGTGGAACCAGAAATTAGTCCGATCTAAGATTAACAGAGGTGACACTCCAGGATGTTCAGAAATTCTACCAACAGCAATCAAATTCATAAGCCAGGGCTGTAATGGTATTAAACCGAATGCTGTGTAGAAAAACAAAGAAAAATGGAAGAGGAGGCCTATTGTAGCCGCCAATGCGGACCAAAATCAGGCAGGACGAACCGTTTTTTATAGATTGACATCCACAAATCTTACGTCCACCTGACCTAGATGTGCGAATTTAAAAATCAAAGCTTAAGAAGGCTATCGGTTATGACTGCTCCCTGTCGTGTTATATAAAGCCGCGAGGGATGACTTGCCTAGGAGCAAACATATACGCAAGTTTGTCCGAAGAACAGAATCTCAGCATCGTTTTCCCAATCAGGAAGAGAAAAAAATCACCTGAACTACGCATGGCAATTAGTCTTTTCGATATCATCTACAAGGTCTGAAACAATTCGTCAATAGAAGGATCGGGACTTTTTTTTTAAAAAGCCTTTTAAGTGATCAAATCCGTAAAGTTCTGCAGATCTTAGAAAAAAAAAATTCCAGAATCCAAATTGACAGAGGTACACAGCAGTGACAGAACCTTTAGTGACATCAGAGTCATCGATGTCTCTAAAGGGTCATCAGATATCGGGTTTTTCAATAAGATCGCTACAAAAGCTTTTTTTTTAAATAAAACAAAAACGGTTTTGGATATCAATGAAATTCTTTATTCCTGTGAAAGTACGTTCGATGCCATTATGTGTGGAACTCGATTTCTTTTGCATGGCAACGCTTGCAGAAGTCCAGACGATGAACCCAATTTTCGACGGTTTTCAAGCATAAATCGGCCGCAGTATCACGTTCGATATCCGTACGAAGTTCATCAATCGTCGCTAGCTTGTAGGCATAGACCATAGACCTGACGTAGCCTCACAGGAAATAGTCTAACGGCGTCAAATCGCACGACCGAGGCGGCCAAGCGACTGGACCATTTCGTGAGATAACACGCTCTCAAAACTTGGTTTCCAATAAATTGATTGTGACATTCGCTGTGTGGCTTGTGGCGCCGTCCTGTTGGAACCACAAGTCCATATCATACAATTGGGGCCAAAAATATTCGGTTATCAGTGAACGGTAGCGATTCCCATTCACAGTAACGTGCCGGTCTTGATCATCACGGAAGAAGTACGGCCCAATGACACCGCCGGCCCATAAACCACACCAAATCGTAATTTTTTCGGGATGCAATGATGACTCATGGAGTACATGTGGATTGCTGCCTGACCAATACCGCATATTTGGTTTATTGACGAAGCCATTCAGCCAAAAATGAGCCTCATCGCTGAAGATGATTTTTCGATGCAAATCCGAATAATTTTCAAGTTGTTTCTCAGCCCAATTCAAGAAACTTACGACGCTTCTGGTGGTCAAGCGGCTTCAGTTCTTGCGTCAATTTAAGCTTGTAAGGATGTAGGCAAAATTCGCCACAACGACGTCACAGGGATGCCCAACGCTTGAGAACGACGTGTGAGAGACACATTAGGGCTTTCTTCAACTGAAGGCTCAGCGGCAGCAATATTCTCGACACTACGGGTACTTCTTTGTCTCACTGGCACGGGAACATTTTGTACTGTGCCTGTGGATTCAAATTTTTCGACTAGACGCTCAATTGTTGGTCTGCTAGGACGATTATGACGACCATGACTCCGAATTTCGGTAGTAAATTTAAATAATTTCGACTCGTTGTTGGCTCGTCTATCTTTCCATCATGAAATGAGGTTTGCCACTGAAGAGAAATGTCAAAAGAGCGGCAAGAAATATGGCGTCATTTGCTGTCCCTGTCGCTCTACTTTTGTAGGGTGACCCTTTATAAATAATAGGATTGATTGATATAGTGCCACGTGTTGTTTTTGTATCCAGACCAAACTCGTCTGTCTGCGCTAGTTGGGAATTATATAGCCTTTGCATTCAAGCCTGGAATGAGATTGCTGAAATATTTTACATAAAAAAAGACTTAGAACGGGCTCAGTGGGGCGATGGTTACTGCTATAAATTGCCGTGCAGAAGGTGTGGGTTCCACTCCCAGCCGTAATGATTTTTTACCGGCCCTCCTCTCGCGACGATCTGACAAATCTTTCGAGAAGTATCAATTGTCAAAAAAGCATATCTCAACTCAGCATAAAAAAGGAGGTCCCGCCATTGTACAAGAAGTATCTACACACGCACACATGAATGGTTGTAATAAAAAGCAAGGCCCTGGGTACTAAAGAGCATGTTGTGCCAAAATTTGGATCTCTAGAAGGATTTAGACAAGGTGACACATTCTCAGTTGATTTTTCAACATGGCTCCTGAGAGGATTATGAAAAACACCCGACATTGCACCTGGAGTACAATCTTCCCCAAATCTTTGGACCTTCCGATGATATTGGCATCATTGGTCGGGTTCAACGAGATGTCACATCCGCGTTTGCATGTAAAAAAAATGAAGCGGTTACAAATGAGATTAAAACCATGACAAGACCAATTGTGCGCTGTCAAGAAGAATAGACATCTGTGCCCTTCTATTCATTTTGAAAACAACAAGTGTTACTGTATTGATTCTGTTATGTTGCTGATTCTGTTATGTCAATCGAAATCTCAACAACTAGTTCTGACAGAGGCAATTTTGCTTTTCAGAATCTCAGCCATCTTCGCCTGTAAGGATAGTATTCGAGTGATCATTACCACAATGCTACCGTTTTGAGGATTCTATTCACCCTTGCACCTCGGTGGATAGATTCAATATCATCTACAACCATCAGTTGTGCCGTGGTTAGTGAGATGAACCGCGGCACGGGTTCGATTCCCTAATTTGGCAACACCAAAATGATTTTCAATGACCCTCCTCTCGCATCGATAATCTGTCAAATCACTGGAGTAGCATCAATTCTCACGAAACATCATTAGGATTCGGTATAAAATTATAGGTCCCGCCATCATGCAAGAAGTACACTCCTCCACATGAATGGTTGTGAAAAAAAGCTTGGAAAAGCTTCCTAACGACCCCATTTCGCCAAAAATGTATTTTCTGTGCAACCATCTACTGTTACGTCGTTACGTTTTGTTACGTTTTCTTGACCTGAGAAAAAAAAAAAACTCCGCAGTGACGGAATATCGTTATACCAAGTACTTTGTAAGCTCCAATTAGATGTCAATAAGAATCACCTCTATCCAGTGTCAACATATTTTCCAATTTGGCAGAACACGCCTCCCTTTGTCACGATTCTCCTAATTAACCAACCAACTCTGCACTGCATTGCCTTCCAAATCGGAATTGCGCAACAATTTGTGTCTCTTAATTTCTATGGCACACTTTAAATTCCCTATCGGGACGTCCATCTCCTTCCTATTCCGCGAAAGACATCAATGCAAGACCATATTCACACTCCAAATAGCACCTCACGTTTTGAACCCAAAAGTACCTTAAACCACAACTTGAACTTGCAACAATGTTGAGAGCTCCAACCCACAAAAGAGCTATCACGACGACATGGGCAAATGAATTTTAATGGCATTCTCCGCCTGTCCAGAGGAGCCATTGAAGTCCCAAAAGGACACATCCAGAGAAGGTCGCCTTAATTTATCGCACTGCATTAGCAGTCACACCTTTATTTAGGGCTTCGCCTTATACCACCGATATGCCTGTTGAGGTCTTCACAAAAAAAAGATCCACATCGAACTAAAACACAACAGGATGCCAACAAAAGACTACAAAAGGGACTCACTCCTCGGAAATTAATGAAATTCCCTATGTCTAGAGCGCATATGTGTAGATGCCTTGGAACATCGGTAAAAGAATTTCGCAAACAGGAAGTCGCACATAGCTGAGTCAGCCGGCGAGGACCGTAAAATTACATGCACTTCCAGGCCAACTTCATTAGTGCTCCCTAACTGGTTCCATTCTAATGCTTCCTTTCACTGGTGCAAGAATAAAAAAAAAAACTTTAATCGGAACTCGTGAACCCTGCAGCGTAGACAGGTGTGCATTCGTAATTAAATGTTCATCTGGAGTTGGTTTTTGCGTTTTTTTTGCTGGCGTTTCGTTTCCACTGACTGGCGCTCTCCGACTGCCAGACGAGTTATGTCCATCATCGGATCGGTGGCTTTATTCACGTTGACTTGGTCTTATTTTAGAATCCACCACGCGTAGCACACACACAGTCCGGCGAAGAGTGGAGGAACTCTTGGCAGTGTTCCAGCTACGATTTCTGTGATCGCATACATAGATGCGTTTGGGAGCCTGTTGCTGTGGGAACGGATGTCGAGGATGTATAATTTAATTGAAATGAAATCAAAAGCAAAAATGCAAATTGATGTCAATCCGAGAGGTTGTCCGGGCATTTTTTTACTTATTCTTGATGATGACGTTGCATTTGTGGTCAGTCGTAGGTCGGTCACACATTGTGTGACAGGACAGGGAGTGGCGTCCCGGTTCTGAAGTGTCATTATGCGAGTTTTGTTGAGTTGCTGATGGGAGCTATTATTTTTTTCTTGATGGTCATTGAATTTAATAGCATCGAGGTGAATGGTTTTTGGCTGGAAAAAGAAAGGAGTATCCGAATTAAAGTCGTGAGAAATGGTCCTTGAAACCTTTTAATCAAATTCTGCTTCACAAAACGGAGGTACTCAGTTGTTTCTCTGAGGATTTCTCCGTCAAATTTATGACAGAAGGTATAGTCTCAGAAAATTCATACCCTCATATGGGAACCAGACCCAGAAGGCCAAGGGACACCGATCTACGAGGGTGCTTATCAAAAACATGAAACTGTCCTCGCACGGTATACAAGCCGACTTGTAGGAAATTTGTGGTATGGGCGTAGGACATCGTCAACCAATGTTAGCATGTATTAGGATGAGGATGGGAAATACTGAAATACTGGCCATGACCAATCATTTAAGTCGGTCAGTGTTCCGCATCAGCATTAGCATTAGCACCCTCCTACCGAAAGGACTAAATTATTCTATCAAGGCGTAATTTCATTACATTAATCTACATAGCCTGGACACTTACTTACTTACTTATCGGGTCCCGACCCGTGAAGATTCTCTGCCTGAGACACTGCAGCCTTCCATCCTCTACGATCCCGGGTTCGGTGCTTCCAGTTGTCTAGACCAAGCGCTCTGGCATCCGCGATGGCTTGGTCTGGCATCCGAACGGAGGTTCGTCCTTCCTTGACTTCTCGAACCTGGGGGCTGGGATTCGAACATCCTCTTAGCTGGAGCATTATTGTCCATTCGCTCGATGTGGCCGAGCCAATGCAGTCGACGTGTTTTGGCTTTTCGGTCTACATCCACATCTTGGTACAGCTCATAGAGTTCGCGGTTGTATCTTCTCCTCCATTCGCCCTCCTCGTGCACAGGACAAAAAATCCGCCGAAGTACTTTTCTTTCTAAGGAAAGCTCATAAAAGCAGAACTGGCAGAATAAGGGCTTTTTAGAGCACACATTTCGTCCTTCGAGTTAGGAGTTTTGAACCCAGTTGTTTCGCCAAACCGAAGTAGCAACGGTTTCCTAGGGTAATTCTTCGGTGGATTTCCACTAGGGTGTCATTCGTGGAGTCTATGTTTACTCCGAGGTAGGTGAACTCCTTAACTACCTCGAAATAGTGACATTTTGTCCTAGGCGATAGACAGATGTTTGTTTGTTTGTTGATAGTTTGTTGATACTTAGTCTTGTCCTCATTTACTTCAAGGACAACGAATTTCGCCTGTTCTTCAATCTCCGTGAACGCTTTTATCACGGCATGTTGGGAGCGACCGATGATGTCAATATCGTCCGCATAGCCCAGCAGCTGGACGGACCTGTTGAAAATAGTGCCTTCCGTGTTAAAACCTGCCCTGCGCACTATCTGCTCCAGTACGAGATTGAAGAAGTCACATGATAGCGCGTCTTCTTGCCGAAATCCGGTGCATGTTTGGAATAGTTCGGAGGAGCAACTTTTAAACTGCACGTTGCAGCGCGTGTTTTCCAGCGTCACGCGACACGGCTGAATCAGTTTTGCTGGGATTCCGAATTCGGCCATCGCCATATAGAGCTTCTGACGATGTATGCCATCATACGTGGCTTTGAAGTCGATGAATAGGTGGTGAGTTTCGACTTGAAATTCGTTGGTCTTTTCCAGGATTTGCCTCAGCGTGAAAATTTGGTCTATAATCGATCTGCCGGGCCGGAACGGTTTTAGACGTTTACACAGTAGGTTGGATAGGATCTTGTATGCGACATTTAGCAGGGATATGCCTCGATACTTCTTGCAAGACATAGGATCGCCTTTTTTGTAGGTGGGGCATATGGAGCTGATAGTCCAGTCATCGGGCATGTTTTCTTCCACCCATACTTGGTCGATGATTCGGTGCATGCTCCCTACCAAAACATCACCACCGTATTGCGGCCTTGTTGTTCTTAAGCTTTTTTATAGCTAGGCCAACTTCTTCTATACTAGGTGGTGGAACTAGTTCTTCATTGACTGGACGGGTGTTCTCTTCTTGCCCTATTACTCTCTTTACATGATGCCCATTTAGCAGCTGTTGGAAATGCTGCTTAAACACATCTACTATTCCCTGCGCTTCGGGGACAAGGTTTCCTTCGCTGTCTCGAAGAGCCTGCGTTCCGGTTTTGTAGGCAGCAGCCAGTTGCTTGGCTTTTTTATAAAACCTCCGGATGTTGATATGATTGCGCGACGCTTCGATCTCTTTGAACTGGGAGGCTGCGTAGGCCCTCTTATTTCTACGCAGGGTTTTCTTTTCCTCTTTTCTCCTGGCTCGATACTTTTCTCTCGCTGCCCTTGTTTTGCGCTGCAGCGCTTTCTAGTGTGCATCTTCTGTCACCTTTTTCTTGTACACGCATTCATCGTCATACCACGGGCTCTTTCTCGGGGATGGCTGGTACCCTACAGAAGTTTCGGCTACCTACTTGATGATGTCGCGATGTTGGCACCACTGATTGTTGGCGTCTGTAGTAGGTGAGTACATAGAGGAGAGTTTCATACTCAGGCGCTCACTATAGGCTCTGGCTACTCCAAGTGTGCTAAGGCGTCCAGCGTCGAATTTCTTCTTCTGGGCAGTTCGCAGCTTCTTCTCGTTGGACAGTCGAGCTCTGAATTTAGCCGCGACAAGAAAATGGTCAGAGTCGACGTTTGCCCCTCGGAATGTATACACGTCGAGGATGTTGGATGCATGCCTCGCATCGATTAGCACATGGTCGATCTGGTTGGCAATTCGACCGTCTGGAGAGCGCCAGGTTGCTGTGTGGATCCTTAGCCTTGGGATCCTAGTGCTACTTATCACCGTATTACGAGCTGCTGCAAAATCGATTAGTCGGTAGCCGTTGTCTGCTGTCGTTTCGTGGATTTTGTGCTTACCAACTAAACCGCTAAAGATGTTTTCCTTTCCGACTTTAGCATTGAAATCCCCGAGTACAACTTTGAAATCATACTCCGGACAGGCTCCGTAGGCTCCATCCAGGAGGTCATAAAACACCTCCTTAATGGGATCTTCAGCCTCGTCGGCAGGGGCGTATGCACATATTAGGCTTATGTTTTGGAACGTAGCTTTAATGCGGGTCACAGAAAGACGATCACTTATCGCCTTGAAGTCATATCGGCTTGTCCTAAGCCGATTTCCCACGACGAATCCGCATCCTAATGCGTGCAATCTTTTGTTGCAGCTGTAATAAATATCGCAATTTTTTTCTCTTCATTATACCTGATCCTATCCATCCTATCTCCTGGATTGCGGTTATATCTGCCTTGTACCGCGTGAGGACAGAATAGCCAAGCGGCTATGAAGGCCATCAACTCGGCTACCATATCCTCCAAACTGGTACAGGAATGCCAGAACGAACTTGCCCACCTTGGCGAACGCTCCAGGGTTACACTTCTCTGGGTCCGTATCCCACTAGGTGCGTTAAGGGACGAAAACACTAATACTTCCTGAAAAAGGCCGACTCCAAATGGAGAAAGTTAACAAATTGCGTCATATCGAGGACGATATGGCCCTCCTACGACAAAAACAGAACAAACGATCTACTAAATAGAACCCGCCCAGATATCGCAAGAATTACGGCGATTTTCAAGGGCACTGGCCAATTGGAGACCATGCGGCTAAAGTAGGGATCTCATACAACCCTGAAGAGAGAGAAACCCTCTCCAATTTCATCTGCAAATGTCTGGCACTAGCAAGAGCCAGATTTCGTGCGTTAGACCAACCATTTTTCGACAACCTTAGCGATATTTCGGGTAAAAGGATTCAAGATCTTATCCGTTTTCTAAACCTCACAGGCTGGATCTAGAGACCGCCTGTATCACATCTACAACAACAATCATAATGAAGGTCACACGAGTCGTGGTAACAAAAAGGCACATATAAGTGCTACATGGGTTCATGCCGAACCGCCACTTCTACCTACCTACCTGGTCCATAAAGGTCCTCAAACCCAGCTTCTCCCTTTATTTATCCTTGCGAAGCTATTTATTTGCCACAAAGAAGGTGACTTCTTGTTTAACCCCGACTCCAAAGGGCAAATTAGAGAAGCTTCACATGACAGTTTTATACCCTTGGTTGTATGTTAGACTTTTACAAAAGGTGGGTCATTGAAAAAATGCAGATGTCAGTACTTTCGGGACTTTAACCAGCGCCCCCACGCTTGGTATTCAAACCCCCTAACCAAATTCGAGGTTAATCATGAAACAACGATGATGTCACACTGAAAACTAGGAACTGCAAGAATCAATGTGCATAAACTACTGAAAGCCACTAGAAATGGCCCTAAAATGTTCCCAAAAGTTATCTAATTGAGAACCACAGAGACTATCTACCCCAAAAAGCCTATAAAATCACTTAAAGTCATCTCAAGGGCTAACAAACAACAAATCCCCCAACAAATTTAACTCAACTTAATCTGCAACCATTCCAACTGCCTTTTGACCCCAACTCCTCCAAACAAAAGCAATAAAATAGTTCCCAAACTGGTCACAAAATGGTTCCATCTGCCAGGGAGATGAATAAATAATCTGTCATCCTATAAATTATTCCAAAACAAAGTCACATTCTTCCTCGAAGTTCTAATCAGACAAGCAGATGAAAACCACAAACACTCCTTGCCTTTGGAACGGCAATGTCGAGAGTGACTCCTCCACATAACCAGTGCTTCTGCAACTTTTGCATAATTAAGAACTTTTACCAGTTCTCTGGCGCAAACAAGAAACCCATACACTCAGCTATCCACTGAAGTAAAGTATCTTACAATAGAAGGGCACATAACCGGTATCTGGTCTGGCTTTTCACCACGCCGCTGTAAGGCGAACGAGAGGGAAGGCACTTGAATACTTGAACTTCCCTACCCAATCTGGTAACAAACATAAAAAAGCTCCTCTGGCTAATAACAAAATAACTCAGTTACAGGCCGCTCACATTTTCAGAGAGCTGAGACCTCTGGAGTGGTGGTTACCAGTTACCACTTACCACCACCAACAACCACACGTTGGACTGATTGAATGCGATGGATAGCGTCGCGTCGTCGTCAGCCCAAAAAGCAGTAGCACAACTCTTAACCCAAGAGGTGTCTGAGGTAAGATTTAAGATTTGGAGACTTGGTGGAGAGTTATTTGCTCACCGTCACCCTGCCTCTTCGGTCACACTAATACTTACACCCTCGTCGATTCATTCTCACCTGAATATTTTTTTCGTATCTGTGTGACGACGAGAAACAGCGACCGCAAGTGTGATGGTATACAAAAAATCCCAAAACAAAAACGAACCAAAAAAGAATCAAAAACCCGCTCAACTGCCTACTTCTTGCTTACCTAATCCATGTTTATCTCTTCTCTCTCTTGCCCTCTGTTTCTATAATTTTCTTTCCTTCTTCTTCGAAGCAACATCGTTGTGGTCGATGCGATGTTTGTATCTCGTGTATGTGTATGCTCCGAGCTTAGCATCGAAGGCACAGAGCCACAGAGTCACAGAGTTTACCTGAGCTAATACACCTTTTGCTCGGTTGCCTTTACTAATTCTTCGTGATTTTTTTTTTCATATTTTCTTTAAGACAGACTTCCATTAATCCCGGGCTATTTTAACACGAGGGTACACTTGTCGGATTTACTTGCAAGACTAAGACGATTTGTCACAGAATGAGAGAGGAGGTTGTTGGCATCTTTTTTTAGCCGTTTTTTATGGTTCCAAGTTATTTGTATCATTTTTCAGTGGTAATAGGATTAGCGAGCAATGCTATGGTCGTCTAATCGGGGTTAATAGATACGAATTGGTATTCGAAATTACTTGGAATGTATGCGCGTAATATGAGATGACGTTGCTTGGGTTAATATCGTGGTTGAGTTGTATCTTTTACGGCTGAAGAAAGAATATACAAGGTGGCGCAAAAGTTGTCACCCGTCGCAAAAGCTGTCACCCGATGTTTTTTGGTTGCAAATATTTAAATTCTTCAGCAAAAAAGTAGAAAAAATTATTCCACGATTCATGTCTCATGCGACACCTATAATAATTGTTTCGATTTTTTTGCAAAACACTTTAAAAAATGGCGGCCAAAAAACATCGGGTGACAACTTTTGCGACGGGTGACAACTTTTGCGCCACCTTGTACATCTTTTTTAGAAAGAATGCTATTATGTACCGTAATTTCATCTCGTTAGGCAATAAATGGAAATCACACCAGGTAGGTGACGCCCCCACTGCTCATACGCTGAGTAAGCCGATTTTTCGCTGTTTTCATTACCCTACCCAACAGGGTGTATTTACGATTGCTGCCGGAATGTTTGCCTTTAGGCCTTGTAGAGTCCCTAGACGATTGTCATTAATGCGTGATTTAATAAGGCTCGCTCTTGAAAAGTGATCCGTTGCTCCGTTCTTTTAAAGCCAAATGCGCCTCAAGTGCAATTAATCAAGGGATGATGCATATTTGGGCTCAGTGGCGCAATGGTTTGTCCAATAAACTGTCAAGGCTTGTCCAAGAAAGTCTGGGTTCGATTTCCAGCCATAGAAACCGACCCCAACCAACAGAAGTTATGTCGATTGATGCTTTTACGATCTCAAAATGGCATGCTAGTCTACTTCAACGCGCCCTTCAACTTTTTTTTACGGTCTTACTTACTTAAGTGGCGCTACAGTCCGTGATGAACCTGGGCCTCAACCAACATGCCTCTCCAGTTAGCCCGGTCCTAAGCTAACTGCCTCCAGTTGCGCACTCCAAGTTGGTTGAGGTCGGTTTCTACTTGTGCGCGCCACTTAAGGCGAGGTCTTCCTCTACTACGTCCGACGTTTAGCTGGGAATCGAAAACTCTGCGAGCCGGAGTATTGGTGTCCATTCGTTCTACATGTCCTAGCCATCTTAAACTTCCAATGCGGAGTTTTTTGAGTTTTTTTTTTCGCAGTACAGCTCGTATAGTTCTTGGTTGAATCTTCGTCTCCATAGTCCGTCAACGCAAACGGGATCGAAGATTTTTCGAAGAATTTTCCTCACGAATCTACCAAGGATTTCTTCATCCGCTTTTGATACGGTCCATGCTTCAGCGCCGTAGAGCAGGACTGGGATAATCAGGGTCTTCTATAGGCTCTTCTTAGTAGTTCGAGTAAGGGCTTTACTATTAAATTGCCTTCATAGCCCGAAGAAAAAGCGGTTGGCAAGAGTAATTTTCGTTTGATTTCTGACATGATGTTGTTGTCAGAGTTATTAGCGGACCCGAGGTAGACAAAGTCCCGTACAACCTCAATGTTATATCTGTCAATGGTGACGTTCAGTCCAACTCGTCGATGTTGTATGTCCATTCGTGTAGACAGCGTATACATGGTCTTACCCTGCTTAACCCATTTTTGCAACTTCATTCTCTATACTAGCAAACGTGGCTATGACATCACGTTAAGTCCTACCAATGATGTCAATATCGTCGGCGTATTTGCACCGATTTTTGGAGAATTGTGCCTCTGGTGTTGGCTCGGGAGTTTTGCACAATCCTCTCAAGAATCAAATTGAAAAAGTCACATGAAAGCGCATCGCCCTGCCTAAATCTTTTTTTGGTATCTAATGTGTCGGTGAGGTCGTTTCCGACCCTGATGGTGCATCGAGAATTCTCCATCGTCATCCTACACATACGGACGAGTTTGGGCGGTATACCAAAACTAGACATGGCTCTGTATAGTTCGTCTCTATAGATCCTGTCGTATGCGGCTTTGAAATCGATAAATAGGTGGTGGGTATCGATTTGGACTTCTTGAGTTTTTTCCAGGATCTGCCGAAGTGTGAAAATTGGATCGGTTGTGGACTTTCCTGGCCTAAAACCACACTGATAAGGGCCGATCAGGTTGTTGGTAAACGGTTTCAGGCGTTCACATATTACGGCAGATAGGACCTTGTAGGCGATGTTGACTAGACTTATGCCTCTGTAGTTGGCGCAGTTCAGAGGGTCTCCTTTTTTGTGGATCGGGCAAACGATGCTGAGGTTCCATTCTTCAGGCATGCTTTCATCCGACCAGATTTGGCTTATGAGTTAGTGGATGTTGCTTACCAAGTCATCTCCACCAGCTTTATAAAGCTCAGCGGGAAGGCCGTCATTTCCGGCGGCCTTATTAAGCTTGAGTTTAGATATTGCTATCCTCACTTCACTTAGGTCGGGTGGTTGGCAGTTTTCGCTGTCGTTGCCAATATTGAATGGGTCGTTCTGCCTGACAGCGGAATGTTGTTCGTCATCGCCGTTTAACAGTCTGCAGAAGTGGTTCTTCCATATCCTCAGCATCGACTGTGTCTCAACTACGATATTTCCTTGTGCATCTCGACAGGATTCTGTTCGAGCCTTGTAGCCTTGGCTTTGACTTTTTACACTTTGGTAAAACTTGCGAACATCGTTCCTGGAGTGGCACCTCTCTATATCCTCGATTGCGCGCCTTTCTTGCTCTTTTTTCTTCTTTCTGAAAAGCCGATGTTCTTCCCTTCTTCTTTGCCTATATAGCTCAATGGCAGCTCTCGTCTTCACCTGCAGCTTAGCCTTGTAGGCCTCGTTCTTGGCTGCGAGCATCTGTCGGCATTCCACATCAAACCAGGGGTTTCTTTTTTACGGTCTGTCAATATCAAAACTTCTGTCATTTACATTGTTTTTATGGTGAAGTTTACAAACAAGCATCGTTTGGAAATTATAAGAAATTCTGAAATTCCGAAACTCCAAAATCTAATTCAGTGGTCGCAAATTTAAGAGCTATAGGAACATGCAAAATGCTCACGAAAATAAATTAATTTATTAAACAAATTTATGGAACACAAACTTTTAATTAAACACAATATGAGCTAAAAATGTTAGAAGTGTTCCATACGCAAAATCTTCAATCATCCATTTCTCAGTAAATTCACACCAAACGCACGTTTCAAACGCAGTGTTACCCATTTTGTGTCCGCTTGTCACTGATTGCTATAAATTTTGAACCTTACTTTAATTTTCGGTCGTAATAATCGTCCCCAGACAGGCTGTGCTTGCAATAGCGAATAAATTCGAGTCAACATATTCATAATGGAATGTACGGTAACGGTACCGGTCGAAATATCGCTGTCGAAAGAATACTTTTGCTCATAATTGGATTGTCGGGACATCATTTGTAGTACCCTCATCAAGTTTAGTGTCTAATTGGGGGACCATTTTGCCCACTCACTCTTTCCTCCACTGAGTTGAAAACCCAACCTTAAGCTACGTACACACGAGCAATAAATTTGCATCGAATGTTTCCCTGCAATCAAATTTGCATGTGTGACTGTACCAAACGCAGTTGGTTGCAATCAAAAATGTTTGCAGCAAAATTTTACGGCAATAATGTAGTATTTCATGTGAACACGTCAGTTTTGTTTGCATAAACTGTTTGAGTTTTTGTAGCTGCTGTTTCCGATTTACTGCAATATTTCAGTGAGGACTCGCAAACAATAAAGTAAAATCGCGAGCTAATAAAAAATATAAAAAAAAATTATTAATATGAAACTTTTCCTGAATTATGGGATGTTTCGTCAGAGGATTAATGTCACTTTGTGATTTTTGGACACTCGTAAAAAATTGAAATAGAACTCTTCAACTTCATTTTTCTGCTCGTTTGAGATGAAATTGCTTCTCGGTGGTTTTTGCTATCCGATCTCTTTTTCTGATGTTTTTTTTTTGCTTTTATGTTTCAATAAATTTGTTCTCACCATAGCTGCTCTTGTTTTAGTTTCTTGATAAGACAATATTATGTTTTTTGTCGATTTAAGTCACATATTTCCAAAAAAAACTATTGAAAAATCTATCTGTCAAATATTTTGAAGGTAAAAATATTGAGGTAAACAGTCGTGCAAACAAGTTGCATGAGCCTGAAAACAATTTCTGCAAACTTTTTGCATGCTAATTCAGCTTATGTTTGATCAAGAATGCAAACGCTTGCCGCAAATTGTTGCTACAACAGTTTGCTCGTGTGTACGTAGCTTTAAGGTAGACGCGCACATGCACTTTTTTGTCACAGCGATAGACAAGTCGCGAAAGCAAAAAAAATATGATCTTGCTCGCAGTTGTGGTTTTTTGTCGCACGATTATTCTGCTGTTTTCTTGTGTGTACGTAGCCTTAGGATAGCCGAGAACATGCGATTTTTTTTCACAGCGATAGACAAATCGCGGAAGCAGAAAAAAATATGAACATCCACGCAGTTGTGGAAGAAATGGAATACACAGCTTCTAATGTCAATACACAGATATATAGTCCGTACCAAATCAGTTGGCCAATCTACTGTGCAGGTCTCTTAAAATTTATTTTACAATATCTTAAATTTCCCTTAAATCCTCTCTCTGCGCAATCGACCGTTGGCCAACTGATTTGGTACGCACTATACGACCAAATAATCGCAATGATTGCCGTACGGTAGTTTGTTGGCAATTCTCTTATCTCAAAATAAACTTGATGAACATAAGCACTCACGAACACACGACTTGTTGGTGGACTTTCTCAGGTGAGAAAGAGAAGAAAAAAAGAAACCTGGTGTTGTTATCGGGGTCCGATTAATTGAAGTGATTCGTCAAAGATTTTTCTACTCTTTTTGTACTGCAAACATTTTATTGAGTGTTCTTTGATTTCATGACCAATTTTATGAAACTGCACCTTTAGCTGTCTTTCACTTATAACTGGATCGATCCAATATTTTCTCTTACACCTCTTTTAGATTTTAAGTGCCCCATTTTAATTTGCGGCAAAAAATCGGCTATGAAATGGAGCATGTTTCACTTATGTAATCGCTGCGATTATTGAGTTGGATATTTGTGGATTCCTGTATAAAACAATGGATTTCGTTTGCGACTAAATTATGATGCAATAGAAAACCGCAAGTGCGTACATACGTGCGAGGTGTCATGTGCGCTTATTCACATTGAATGTTGTGTGTCATATTTTTTGCGACTTAATAGTCGTGCGACGGAAAACGCATCTGCACGCCTAGCCTTAAACATGAATACGGAATATTGGAATTCAGGAAATGTTTGTCTATTTAGTGAGATCCGAATATTTCTCCTTTGACGGTTTGCTCATACATTTCTGTAATTACACAGGCATTGCATGGAAAGTCACGGTTTTGAAGCCCGAGCATATCTAATACAGTTTTCTTATAGATAAGTCCATTTCTCGACTTAAGTTTTAGCCACCGTCACATAATAAAACCCGGAAACTCTTGTAATATCCCATCCCTCCAAAGTTTGAAGGGTTTTGGAGGTCGTTTGCAAAGTTTTGCTGAGACAAAGCAACAAGTTGTTTTGCACAAGTCGCCACTGTGAGAGACAATCGCGTTTAAATCCTTTTCTCTCGGGTGACTTTGCTAAGCCTTCTGAAAACCAGTCTCGCGTTGCTTCTATTATTGCCGCTAGCGCCGAGACTAGAGTGATAGAGTGGACGTTTGTCATGTCCTTGTTTGCCGGTGGATTTATTTACCTCAAACGTAATTCTGTCTTGCAATACTGGAAGCGTGGCCAATTTTTTCTCCAATAGTCGGAAAGAAGCACTTGGTCGAACTTCTGTAGCTGATCCTGCGTTTGGGACCTGAATACTGCAGAGTCCGAAGTTTTCACTAGTGTACTCTAATGCTAGTATAAAGTTTTGCGCGTGTTTGTAAGTTCTAGTCTTGCGTCTATTAACGCTAAGTCCATAAAAGAATGTGAGCTCTCGGGTAAGACGGGATACCAATTATATTATGATCTTCCTGAATTGTAAACTGCAGAGGCATGGTCTTGTCAACATCGCTTACAAGATTCTGAACGCCTGAAAACATTTACTAACAATCTGATCGTCCCCTATGGGTGTGGATTTAGGCCAGGAAAGTCCCCATCTGATCAAATCTTCTTACCTCGGCAGATCCTGGAAAAAAAAACCAAATCGATATCCTATTCATCGATTTTAAAGCCGCATACGACAACATTTATAGAGACGAACTATACAGATCCATGTCCTTCTTTGAAGGATGACGATGGAGAATTCTCGCTGCTCCATTAGGATCATAACCGACCTCACCGAAACATTAGATACCGAAAAAGGATTTAGGCACGTCGAAGCACTGTCATGTGAGTTTTTCAATCTCATTCTTGAGAGGATTGTGCAAAACTCCAGAGGCACAATCTTCCATAAATCAGTGCAACTACTAGCATACGCCGATGCTATTGACATAATTGGTCGGAGTGTCGGACTCAACGTGATATCATAGCCACGTTTCCTAGTATAGAGAAGGAAGCTGCGAAAATGGGTTTCGCAGTAAACTAATTCAACACGAAAGTACACACAACATAGACGAATTGAATAGAACGTCACCATTGGCAGATATAAGTTTGAGGTAGTACGGGACTACGTCGGCTCCGCTTTATTAACTCAGACAACATCTCGTCAGAAATTAAACGAAAAATTACTCTTGCCAACCGCTGTTTCTTCGGGCAATTTACTGGTAAAGCCCTCACTCGAACTACGAAGCAGATCTTATACAAGACCCTGTTCATCCCAGTCTTTCTCTTCGGCGCTGAAGAATGGACCGATCAGAAGTAGATGAAGAAATCCTTGGCCGAGAAAAATTCTTCGAAAAATCTGCGGTTCCATTTGCTTTTACCAGCTTTGGAGACGAAGATTCAACAAAGGAATATACAAAGTGCGCAAATGGATGCAGTTAGCTAAGCACCGGGCTAATGAAAGAGAGAAGAGTTGGCTGAGGCCCAAGTTCATTCCGGTCTAACATGATCTGTAGGCGCCACCGTTTTTGACTCCGAATTTTGGAATCCCAGCAAAATTGATTCAGCTGTGTCGCGTGACGTTGGAAGTAGCACCCCGAACTATTCCAAACATACACCGGATTTCGGCAAGGAGACGCGCTATCATGTGACTTCTTCAATCTCGTACTGGAGCAGATAGTGCGCAGGGCAGGTGTTAACGCGGAAGGTCCAGCTGCTGGGCTATGCGGACGATATTGACATCATCGGTCGCTCCCAACATGCCGTGATAAAAGCGTTCACGGAGATTGAAGAACAGGTGAAATCCGTTGGCCTTGAAGTAAATGAGGACAAGACTAAGTACATGCTATCAACAAATAAACAAGCATCTGTCCACCGCCTAGGACAAAACGTCACTATTTATAGCAGCAATTTCGAGGTAGTTAAGGAGTTCACCTACCTCGGAGTTAACATAAATTCCACGAATGACACCCTAGTGGAGATCCGCCGAAGAATTACCCTAGGAAACCGTTGCTACTTCGGTTTGGCGAAACAACTGTGTTCGAAACTCCTAACTCGAAGGACGAAATGCGTGCTCTACAAAACCCTTATCCTGCCAGTTCTGCTTTATGGTGCCGAGTTCGAGAAGGCAAGGAAGACCGAACCTCTGTTTCAAAGACCAAGCCATCTCGGATGCCAGAGCGCTTGGTCTAGACAACTGGAAGCAGCCAGCCTGGGATCGAAGAGGATGGAAGGCTGCAGTGTCTCAGGCAGACTCTCTTCACTGGTCGGGAGCCCGATAAGTAAGTAAGTAAGTTCATTCCGGATGGTAGCGCCACGGAAGTAAGTAAGTAAGTCCTGAATTTGAAACAGCAGATGTGCTTCAGATACATGAATCGACTCTAAGGTTCGGGGTACTTACCACTTAGTACTACAAGTATGACTTCCACGAACTTCATAATTCACCCAAATTAGATTAAATTTCCAATCGAATGGTTGGATAGTTTCACTTTCGTAACGCCTTGTGCAAACCGCATTTGCGCTTTTTTACTTTACATTTGCCAACTCAGCGGAAAAACATGATTTCGTCAACACCTAACCCTTCAACTGCCTAGTATCTGCTCTACTTTCGAGTTTTTTTTTATGTGTCTCACATTACACTTCCCATCGAACCCTAAATGTCATCACCTCTGTCTTATGTGCCCCTTTAATCCTATTCCCTCGTCTTTGATTTTACAGCGAAAAAAAAGTCTACCTCTCACGTGTAGATATACCCAATACCACTTCAAAATCAACATCTCTCACTTAGAAGGGTAGGGTACACGGTAGAGGTATTCAATTCAATTCCCATTTACGACCGGCTCTGTGGTCTCTTCTTTTGTGCCCATTTTTCTATTACTTTTCATCGAGTTCCTTCTAGGAGAGGGATCCGAGTCCGAGTATCACCAAAGTGCATGAAAATGTCCTTTACCTCTGACAAAATCTCTATGATTGCATTCCTGGCTTAAGTTGTTTTCTCGTTTCTCGTTTCCCTTCCATTCTGTGTTCTGTCGCTACCTATTCTTACCAACGACACTGGGCTGTAGGTAGGGCCTTTTGGTAGGTTGTCGTCGTCCCAAATGCCACAACAACAAAAAAAAAAAACAACTCTCCACAAAAAGTATCTAGCTGTAGTAGCGGCAGCACAAGCAACACTGCGCGAAGTGGTTGTCGGGTTCGTATCTAGATACGGGGGAAAATCTTGGCTAAAGCACTCAATGTGGCCAAGCGTCCATTTCAGAAAGAGTTTGTCGTTACGTGGAGAGTGGTCGAGATTTTATACTTTCTGTGTGTGTTTTTACGTTTCTGTTTTCAATTTCAATTTTTTTTTTTTTGTTGTTGTTCAAGAGGTTTGGGACTACAGATTGAAATTCATCCATGTTCGCGAAATACAGATTTGATGTAAATAATATACAAAACCCAAACCGTTGACGACCTCTTTCGCGACCAACGAGTACTCAAAGGATAAAGGAATAAAAAATTGAAAAAAAAAAGTTTTCCCAACATAGTGCCGTATTATTATTTGTTTTTTTAAAAATCGTTTTCAAAAGTGCCTTAGAAATTTAATTTACATATTCATAGAGAAGGAGAAAAAAAAATCGTGCATCTCAGAAAATAATGCTAGTGCTTGTTACCTGTTTCCAACCTGTTGCGTTGCCATATTGATATTTTTTTTTATTCAGTTTTTTTGAGTCCAAGGGTGGTTTTTGTGTTAAGAAAAAATAAATTAATGTAAGAGAGATGATTCTGGGCTTAAGTGTTTGTGTGTCTTTTTTTTGGAAATAATATAATAATGTGATCTTTTCATATCGAAAATGCCATAGAAAATCATTCGAAATTCGAAGATATACGATCGCGTTTTAAAGAAAAGCTAAAAAGCTCCAACGGAATACAAGATCGCACAACTACTATTGTGTGTCTGGTACCAATACAAAGGCGGTTTAAAGGAATTTTGTTCCTACTTCATATACACTGTTGAAAAAAAGAGAAAAATACACGGAGTAAAAAACAAAACAAAAAAAAAAAAAAAAAAACATGGATATAGTCGGTTCGCCATCTTCGAATTCAATTGCCTTGCCTAACAATCATTTTCGAAATGAAACTCAGGTAACTTGTTTTTTATGAGGATTTATTTTATTTTTTTGTAAAAATCTTGAGGAAATATTAGTTGTGCACAATGATTTTTATTTATTATTTTTTTTATTATTATTTATAACCTAATAACTATAGAACTACGATGCAGATAAAGGCGCCTATTTGGTCACATCTTGAAATTAATAAAAAGGTGTCAACTAAATTAAGAAAAACGTGCTTTAAACACCCTCTTAATACAGGCGTTGAAAACTCGTTTCAGAAAATTGAGTAAGGGATTTAACAATGATAAAGGGTGATCCATTTCGAGGTTCCCTACTTTTTTAAAGAAAAAAATACAGAAAATTCAAATTTAATGGAGAATGTTTATTATCATTTGAAAGAACATTCTTTGGCATTTATTTTTTGAAGGTTATGTCTATCAAATGTTGGCCGTTGCTACGTCGCAGATGGTCCATCCGTTGAGTCCAATTTTCGATCACTCGTTCGAGCATTTCGACTGGTAACTGGCGAATGACACGCGTGATGTTTTCCTCCAAGGCCTGAATCGAAGCGGGTTTGTCGGCATAAGCTTTTGACTTTACATATCCCCACAGGAAAAAGTCTAACGGTGTGATATCACACGATCTTGGTGGCCAATCGACCGGCCCAAAACGTGAAATTATGTGCTCACCGAAATGTTCTCTCAATAAGTCCATTGATTGATGCGATGTGTGGGAAGTGGCGCCGTCTTGCTGAAACCAAATGTCGCCGAGATCACGAGCTTCAATTTCAGGCATCAAATAGTCGGTTATCATGGCACGATAACGGTCGCCATTGACGGTTACGTTCGCACCGGCATAATTTTTAAAGAAATATGGACCGATGATTCCACCGGCCCACAAACCACACCAAACCGTTGTTTTTTCTGGATGAAGTGGCAGTTCTTCAATCTCTTCAGGTTGCTCTTCGTCTCAAATGTGGCAATTTTGTTTGTTTACATACCCATGAGCCAGAAATGGGCCTCATCGCTAAACAAAATTTGCCTCGAAAACGTCGGATCTTCTTGGAACTTTTCAAGAGCCCATAGAGCGAAGCGATGTCGCTTGGGAAGGTCGAGCGGCTTCAGTTGCTGCACAAGCTGTATTTTGTACGCTTTCAATTTAAGATCTTGACGTAAAATTCGCCAAGTCGTTCCATACGTCAGTCCGAGTTGCTGCGAACGACGCCGAATCGACTCTCTACGCTCTCAGCTACGGCCGCTATATTTTCTTCACAGCGTGCTGGACGTGGTCTATTCGGTCGAATATTATCCAATAATGAATGCTGGGTCTCAAAATGGGTGATGGTGTTGCGAATAGTACGCTCAGTAGTCCGATTATGTTGACCATAAGTTGAGCGAAGTGCACGAAACACATTCCTCACAGAACGTGAATTTTCATAATAAAGTTGAACAATTTGTAAACGTTGTTCACGCGTAAGTCTTTCCATTATGAAATGCCAAACAATACTAAACAAAAATAACATGACAGCATGACACGACTCACACGTGATCTGTCAAAAAAGGCTATTGGAAAAAGTATCTCTACTTGGATCACCCGTTACAAGGTGGTCCAAAAGAAGTCATCCGATGTTGTTTGGCCCTTCAGAATATTGGTTGTGGCTCGCGCAATGTGTACCGTTGTTCCTTCCTGTTGGAACCACATGTCCTCCAGTCCTAATTCCTCCAATTGCGGCAGAAAAAACTCGGTTATCATGGCACTATAGCGCGCACCGTCCACTGTTGTCGATTGACCAGCGGCGTTCTCGAAAAAAATGGCCCGATGACGCATCCAGCGTGAACAGCGCACAATGCAGTAACTTTGAGCGGGTTTAATGGCTCCTCGTGCATTACTTCAGTGCCCCAGAAGCGTAAGTTTTGCTTGTTCACGTAGCTGCTGAGGTGGAAATGAGCCTCATTGCTCATTATGATTTTGGTCGAAAAATCGTCCACTTTGTCCTCGAGATTGAGGATGGCTTGGACGTAGATTACACGCGTTTGGCGGTCGACAGGCAGCTGCTGATGCACGAACTGGACTTTGTACGGGAACATGGGCAAGTCTTTGACCAAAATTCGCCTTACGGACGACCGGCTGATGGCTAATTGCTAGGCACGGCGTCTGGTCAATGTTTCCGGCGACAGCTCGACATCTTCGGCAATAGATGTATTCTACATCTGTCTAGTCCACAAATGTCAACACAGATTGACATTGGCGGCCTACTTACTTACTTAAGTGGCGCTACAGTCCGGGATGAACCTGGGCCTGAACCAACATGCCTCTCCAATTATCCCGGTCCTTAGCTAACTGCCTCCAGTTGCGCACTCCAAGTTGGTTGAGGTCGGTTTCTACTTGTGCGCGCCACTTAAGGCGAGGTCTTCCTCTACTGCGTCCGACGTCTGGCTGGGAATCGTAGACTCTGCGAGCCGGAGTATTGGTGTCCATTCGTTCTACATGTCCTAGCCATCTTAAACGTATTTCGCTGTACAGCTCGTATATTTCTAGGTTGAATCTTCGTCTCGAATCGACAAAGGATTTCTTCATCCGCTTTTGATACGGTCCATGCTTCAGCGCCGTAGAGCAGGACTGGGATGATCAGGGTCTTCTATAGGATCTTCTTAGTAGTTCGAGTGAGGGCTTTACTACTAAATTGCCTTCATAGCCCGAAGAAACCGCGGTTGGCAAGAGTAATTTTCGTTTGATTTCTGACATGAGGTTGTTGTCAGAGTTATTAGCGGACCCGAGGTAGACAAAGTCCCGTACAACCTCAATGTTATATCTGTCAATGGTGACGTTCTGTCCAATTCGTCGATGTTGTGTGTCCTTTCGTGTTGACAGCATATACTTTGTCTTACCCTCATTTACTGCTAAACCCATGCTAAACCCATTTTTGCCGCTTCCTTCTCTATACTAGCAAACGTGGCTATGACATCACGTTGAGTCCTACCAATGATGCCAATATCATCGGCGTTGCACCGATTTTTGGAGAATTGTGCCTCTGGTGTTGGCTCGGGAGTTATGCACAATCCTCGCAAGAATCAAATTGAAGAAGTCACATGACAGCGCATCGCCTTGCCTAAATCCTTTTTTGGTATCGAATGTGTCGGTGAGGTCGTTTCCGACCCTGATGGAGCAGCGAGAATTCTCCATCGTCATCCTACACAAACGGACGAGTTTGGGCGGTATACCAAAACTAGACATGGCTCTGTATAGTTCGTCTCTATAAATGCTGTCGTATGCGGCTTTGAAATCGATAAATAGGTGGTGGGTATCGATTTGGACTTCTTGGGTTTTTTCCAGGATCTGCCGAAGTGTGAAAATTTGATCGATTGTGGACTTTCCTGGCCTAAAACCACACTGATAAGGGCCGATCAGGTTGTTGGTAAACGGTTTCAGGCGTTCACATTAAGGTAGATATGATCTTGTAGGGGATGTTGAGGAGGCTTACGACTTTGTAGTTGGCACAGTTAGAGGATCTCCTTTTGGGTCAGGCAAACGATGCTAAGGTTGGTTCAGTACAATAACCACGCGGAAATTTACCCCATGAAGCTTAATTTCCAAAAAAAAAAGGAGGCAGTCCCCGCGAGGCTTATTTCATTTTCGAAATGGAAATAAGCACCGCGGTTGTTAATGGCTTTGGTTGATGGGCCTAATTTCCTTTATATGCATCCGAACTTGCACACAGCCCAAGTCCAACAGTGAGCCCAAGCAGGGGGGTTGCAGGTGGCAGCACGTCTCCCCACTGATATTTAAACATAGCAGGCACCCAAACTCGCACTCGGACGTCTGAACCCGCCTGTTCGGGCCAACTGTTGGATTTGGGATGCCCTGTGGGAGCTATTTAAATTTTTCGGGAATTCGGCCCCTCGGAGCTTAATTCCTCGGGGGTTATTGCATTGCACCGTTTAAGTTCCATTCTTCAGGCATACTTTCATCCGACCAAATTTTGCTTATGAGTTGGTGAATGTTACTCACCAAGTCAGCTCTGCCGGCTTTATAAAGCTCGGCGGGAAGGCCATCATTTCCGGCAGCCTTGTTAAGCTTCAGTTTAGATATTGCTATCGATTTCGCTGTCGTTGCCAATATTGATTGGTTTGTTCGGGCTGACAGCGGGAGATTGTTTTAACAGTCTGCAGAAGTGGTTCTTTCAGATCCTCAGCTTCGACTGGGTCTCAACTACGATATTTCCTTGTTTATCTCGATAAGGTTCTGTTCGAGCCATTTTACTTCAGTAAAACTTGCGAACATCATTCCTGGAGTGGCACCTCTATATAGTCTCGATCGAGCGCTTTTCCTGCCGTTTTTTTATTCTTTCTGAAAAGCTGAGGTGTTCTTCCCTCCTTCTTTGCCTATAGAGCTTAATGGCAGCTCTCGTCTTAAACTGCAGCTTAGGCTTGTCGACATTCGTAATCAAATTGACCTCGTTGCCGTTGTTCTTCGACATAACGTGCTGATGGTATGGTGTTAATCGAGATGTTAGGGGTTGGCGTTTCGCGAAGGCCTTGGCGGTATCTAGCTATTGCAGTCTTTCGAAATAAAATTCACAGTAATTCGTATTTTTTGTGGCAGGTGGATATACTTTTGGTGAATTCTTACTTGGCTGCAAGAAGATAGTGGTCCGAGTCGATGCTAGCCCATCGGAATGTTCGAGCATCCAAAATGCTGGATGCGTGCCTCTTGTCTATTGCTATGTGATCAATTTTGTTGACCGTTCGTTTATTTGGAGACCCCTTACGGATATTGAGGTGAGGAAACCGTGTGCTGGCTATAGTGGCATTTCGTTCCGCAGCTAAGGCAATTAGCCTAAGTCCGTTGCCAGACGTGTTGGCGTTTAGTCTGTGTTTTCCGACAATACTGCTGAAGATGTCTTCTGTTCCTAACTTTGCGTTGAAATCTCCCAGCTAAACATCTTACTTCCTGAAGGCCAATGAGCTAAAATCTACAACAAAGCTTTTCTTCCCTAATTTTTGTTTGGCCCTTAGATGGCGTTGGGATCAAATGCCTAACAAAATTCTTATATTGAGTTCTTTTTGTATACATTTTAGAATGCATCTAATCTTTGTCACGAAACAAGTTTTGTTTATATAAATGTACCCGATAGGTGGCGCTGGGGTAAAATGCTTTTGAATATTCGTATTGACGGTGGGATTTTACAAAAACTGGGAATGGTTTTATGCTTGCAGAGGGTAGATAGAGTTTTAATTAAAATAATAATGAATTTTCTATTAATATAAACAATTGCCACAGATCGTTTTTTTTTTTTTTTGTAAAGATTGCAACCAAAATGAATTTAAATCAACTCTTGTCGGGGTTAGCTTTTGATCCTATAAGACTCTAATTGAAGTCAATATACGTTTACGATATTTTTATGACTTAAACAACATAAAGCATCTAACCAGTAATGACAGTCCTAACACTCTCTTTAATTGCATGCACTTTGCAACCAGTTTACATGTCCATCTGATGGCGCACCCATCCATTATGCATAATATCCACAATTTTACTTTAGATACATTTTAATCTTCCATCTTCACTCTAAGTGAAAAACATGATTCATGGCCATAAAAATATATAAAAACTAAAAAAAAATCACATTACACTTTCTACGCTATAAAATAAAACTAAAAGGAATAGACAACGTCCGTAACGTCATTGACTCTTTCGGTCAAGCTGTATAGCTGGTCATGTGTGCGCATGCGCCTGCGCGCTTCGCCTGACGAAAGTCATTCAAAAGGTATCAATGACTCTTTAAGGAGTGAAATGCATCCGAAGATGTCGACAGTGCAATTACACATTTTTATCCAACAATTGCCAGTGGCGATGTTGGTGATGGTCACTTTCTTTTTATTCGTCTTGGTGCCGCCATTAATAGGCCAACAAAAAAATTTCACTTTTCATAAAAGCGTCGCATAATCAAGTCGTGCGCCAGCGCACAGTTTCCAACATTATTGGCCAAAAGGTGATGGAAAATCGTAAAAAATATGCAAACATCGTAAAACAAACGAGTTTGCCGATAGATGACGCGACGGTCGCATAGTTTATTACGACTGGATGTGATGCGATGCCTTAAATGGAGTTTCTAGTTGACGTACGAGGAGGTGCTTGATGGATTGTCTTATCATATAGAGATATAACAGATCCAGGAGATGTTGGAGTACGTCAATGTAGACGTCACATGTGGTGAAATTTGTACTGTCAACTGGTATGGGGTTTCTGATGAAAAATCCGTTTGAATGGCAGTGATTTAGAAAGGAGCTGCGCAATTTATATTTTGAAATTCCTTAGACTTCAATGAAAAACTTGAAATTCCTGACGTTATCTGCCAGTATGTACCGTTGACATGTTTTCATTTTAATTCCTGTATACGTGGCCAATTGAGCACGTGCAGCAATTTCTTTGTTTTTTTGTTGCCATTCCCATTGCAATTGGTACGTGTACAAGTCGATTTCCATCGTCGCCAGTGGCAGTTGGTACAAGTAGATACGGCTGGACTTTCAAGTAGGTAGTCACCATGTATGCAAAGGTCAGAATTACAGGCATACATTCCAGAAAAAAATGGTTAGTCATGCATGTGATAGAACAAAGTTTAATGGAGCAATATAAGTTGCTTAATGTTGACTCCGTAGCGTGCAGGATTCATTAATGTATACTCCTATACCTATGTACATACCTTTGAAATTGGATTGGATTATGGCCGTTCTATATCTTTTACAACTGAGCTCCAATTATCCTTAATTATCCGGCAATACCCAAACAAGATATTGACAGATGTTGATTCCATGACCTGCCAATGGAAACCTGTCTGTGCAACATCCTTGCAACATTCAACGACAGAAATAAACTTAGTGCCGCCTATTTCCTTTTGTTTCCTTGTATATTCAAAAAAGAACCGTCATGTCAGCTGAGTCGTGAACGAGGTATCCGTTCCGATTAGCATTTCGCACAGCTCTTCCGACGAAATGAAACGCACATGATCGCGCATCGGCGATATGTGTCAAGTCGACAATTTTTGACAGCTATGAGTTGAATTTCTTCCAAAGTTGTCCGACGAAGAATAGCTTCGGAATCGAACGAACGCGATTGTATGATTTTATATTTTGTTCCTCAATGAATACCTCGATAGCAAATTGAGTTCCGATTGCAACACAGAAATTGTGGCGAAATCGTTTCAGAAATTGTTGCGAACTGATACCTCGAACGGTGATTAATAGCTTTCTGGCCAAAACTGGTGCTCTGGTAGTTTTTTTTAAGCAATTATGACGTATTAAAGGGTCTTCCAAAAGGGAGTTCGGAACTTTGACAGTTCATAGCAGCCATATTGTTGAAGCTATATCTGTCAAATTGGCTGACATTTATCCAGTCTATTTTTCCAAACCATCATGGGCGCACATGGCATTTAACAAAACGTGCAAATGACAAATAAAAATGGCTGTTCTGTTCGGGCAACGTTCCGCGCGCCTAGCTCATTTTACGGTCGCCATATTCGTCCTACCGAGAGTACTATTCGGAGTGTGGTAGATAAATTCTCGTCCACTGCTTCAGTAAAAGATAACTAAACACCCAGACGTCGTAAGATCTGCATGCTGCCCAGAGCTCCAAGATGTCTATTTCTATATTGGCCGCGGGTGCAGTGGTTAGTGCGTTAGACTACTAAGCGCGGAGTCCCAAAAGCATCTACGTTTTTCCACTGCTCCACTTATTGCAAAAGTCTGACAATTATACCTTTTGCTCCTAAAATTGATCCTTTCTATAAATCCTTTAAACTTTGGACTGTTTTCATTTTCGTTAATGGAGGTTGACGTGCCAAAAACTAAGCATCGATCACTTTCGACCTTAACTCTGCTCCCAAAATCGCTGAAGACTGAAGTCTCGTGGAACTGTACACAGTCTTTTTGACACAAATCCATTTTTTTTAATTTTGATTTCTGATCATGATCAAAAAAATGATCACCACAACAAAGGGTGATCATTTTTCAAAATGATCTTGTGGATCAGATCAATTTTGTTCATGAATATATATAATTCGCTAAGCTCATGGGAAAAAAGAAACGTTTCTCTTGATAAGTCAAGATCTCTCAGGATCATTTTTATTTGCAAATCAAGTTATGATCATGCTATCGATCTTTCCAATATTTAAACCGTCATAAATCCATTTTTACTATTTATGGTGATCTTTCAACTCATGATCATTTTTAAAATGTCAAAAAGCAATAAAACTTTGGGTGACGAATCGATGATACAGGGGCCATATTTTATAAAACGAATATGGTTGAAATCACTTCGTTCTCGTTGAAATTCGATTACATTAAACGAGTATCGTTCTAGGTTTCACGATACTCGTCATTTCTTAAGATTGGCATTTGGCAGTCGTATAGCTTGCTTTTCGTTGAGCTGTCATAAATATTTTATAAAACGAATATCGTTGAAATCACTTCGCTCTCGTTGAAATTCGATTACAAAAAAACGAGTATCGTTCTAGGTTTTACGATACTCGTATTGGCATTTGGCAGTCGTATAGCTTTCGTTTTCGTTGAGCTGTCATAAATATTTCTCGTTTTGGTTTTGCACAATCGCACTTTGTCGTAACTATCGTTTACTTCTGTATCGTTTACTTGCCGCTCGTTTCGTTTTATATAATACAGCCCCAGGATCTTAATATCCATTGGTCGCTTATACGTTTTCGGAAGCATATACGAACAGCTTGACAGTTGCTATGCGGATCAATTATAGATGACGTAGATTTCCATTGATTGTTTTCAAAAGCAGAAAAAAGGTACAAATTCACATTTTTCGGGATAGAATTTCGTTACGGAATTGCATTTTAGAACAACAGAACGCTTCTGATTTTTAAATTAACTTTTACTCTCATATACTTTTACATGGTGAAATTGAAAATGAAAAGTCTGGCATCAAAGGCCCATGTAAAGCCTTGAACCTAGCTTTTCCATTTGTGTATGCGAAGTTAAGTTTTTGCCAAAAAGAAAAGGATCTCCAGGGATCTAACGCTGATTCCGATCAGTTAATTAGAGAAGCTTTCTGTGACAGTTTTTAGAGTCTTTGTTTATCAGCCTTACGTTAGACCTGGAGTAGTGAACACAACTTGTTGTGTTTCTTTCGGGATTTTAACCAGGGACCAGGCGCTAACCACCACAGAAATGTGTTTAATGTCCGATATAAGTGCTCATAACTAGGAAAACCTAATAATGCGAATCCTAACGATCGGTATTCAAAGCGGTTGTGTTAAGACTGATTTGAAAGGTAATCATGATTAGCACTCTGCCTTTGACTGTAAAAGTTTGCATTTAAGTTTTTACACCTCGGCTCGTGGCTCCACTGGTACTTTGGGTAACTTCGACAAGGCCATTTATGCTGCTATTGCCAAAACTTGCAAGTATTCGAAGATCGCAACTGTTCTACCGATCATTTTCAACGATCGGTTTATAATAAACTGCTGAACTATCAGCCATATCGAGATATCCGTCGGAGCGGAGAATTTTCCGCAACGCATACTTCGTCGGGATGCAATTCGCCGGGATGAGTTACAAAATGTCGGAGAAATATTCCGAACCGCTGTTTGGAAGAATACCTCGAACCAAAAATCCTACGAATCGTACAAAATCGGAGAATTTTCTGCTCCGACGTATAACTCTATAGGGCTGTACATTTGTTTGATACTTGTTCTCTCAATCCTGTCGGGTTCATTTTTATTGTTGGCTGATCAATTATGATTTAAGGATCATTGATCATGTGATCATTTTAAATGATCATATCGTTGTTTTCATTAAGAATTAAATTGTGTTTACAACTGATCGCTTCATAGAAAATGCAGCAATTGTAGGTGATCCTCAATCAACATTTTTTCGACAAATCCATTTGAAATGATCACGCATGATCACTTTGGTTTTTCTATACTTCGTTTGGAAATAGTCCCTGGATTGTAAAGCGTTTGACGGTAGGTTTATTAAACATCTAATAACATGTCTCTAAGGACAATTAAGGAAATCTATGCAACTTGTATACTTCGATGCTTGTTTTTTTGTAAGCTTATCGATTTATGTTTTACGATCACTGATCATGCAATGATTTAAGGTAATCATATCTTTATTTTCATTGCGAATCCAATTGTATTTAACTTTCAACTGATCGTTTCATTTCAACCGATAGTATTCTTCGATCCTATGTTTGTTTTAACTGATCGCTACTAATTTGAAGTTATCTCTCATATCACGTATGCTCACTTTGGCGGTTATATACTCCATTATAACAAGTCGCAGAAAAATTAAAGAATTATATGAATCTTCGATACTTCGATAATTTTTCTTACATCCCTGTTGCGATCACATATTTTTTGTGGTGATCGATTAGGATTTTTGAAGATATTTGATCATGCAATGATATTAGGTGATCATATTTATGTTTTCATTGAGAATCAAATTGTCTTTCAATTTCAACTGATCACCTTATTTCAGGTGATCATTTTCTTTGATCCTCAAATTGTGTTTTAACTGATCGCTGCAAATATGAAGAACTAATTTGAAGTTATCTCTCATATCACGTATGATCACTTTGGCGGTTCTATACTCCGTATAATAACAACTCGCAGAAAAATTAAGGAAATCTATAAAACTTCGATACTTTGATAATTTTTCATTCATCCCAGTTGCGATCACATATTTGTTTGTATTGATCGATTAGGATTTGATTATTATTTATTCATCCCTGTTGCGATCACGTATTTGTTTGTATTGATCGATTAGGATTTTTGAAGATCTATGATCATGCAATGATGTTAGGTGATCATATCTACGTTTTTGTTGAGAATCAAATTGTCTTTCAATTTCAACTGATGACCTTATTTCAGGTGATCATTTCATTTGATCCTCAAATTGTGTTTTAACTGATCGCTACGAATATTAAGAACTAATTTGAAGTTATCTCTCATATCACATATGACCACTTTGGCGGTTCTATACTCCGTATAATAACAACTCGCAGAAAAATTAAGGAAATCTATGAAACTTCGATACTTTGATAATTTTTCATTCATCCCTGTTGCGATCACATATTTTTTGTGGTGATCGATTAGGATTTTTGAAGATCTATGATCATGCAATGATGTTAGGTGATCATACCTATGTTTTCGTTGAGAATCAAATTGTCTTTCAATTTCAATTGATCGCCTTGTTTCAGGTGATCATTTTCTTTGATCCTCAAAATGTGTTTTAACTGATCGGTACATACAAATTGGTCAATCTTATGTGGCAGATGCATTTGAAACATCGACAACTAATTTGAAGTTATCTCTCACATCACGCACGATCACTTTGGTATTTCTATACTTCGATTGGAAATACTTCCCGGATAGTCTAGCTCTGGTTAGTTTCTTGAACTTGTAATAAAAAAACAAGTCTTAAGGTTTCAGTTCTTCCTAACAACATCTTTCCGTGTGTATAATTGATACGAAAAGTTTCCGCAATTCGTGCGTAAAGTACAACACGCATATGTCGGGCCTGCAAATCGTGGCGAATGTGAAAAGGTAGTTAGCACACTTACAATAATTTACCTTTTCATTTATCAGACAAAGTGTGCGTCTTTAAAATTACCGTTGTGCGCTTTTGCTGTTATAAACTGTGTATGCTTTGTCAGCTGACACAGTATTCGTGCTGTGAATTCCCACACGATTTTTACAGCTTCTTCAACTTCATCAACTTATCGCTACTTTGTTGAAAAAATCCCCTCGATTCAACAAAAACCATCACGACATCTTTCTCGGTCATCGAGGCTTATTAACTCCAACGTCTTTGACAGACAATTCGTTTGTCTCGTGCGCCAACCACTTACAGCTTGGGACTTTATCAGATGAGCTGTCCTCTCAGTGATTGAGAAAAACGTGTCTCACTTTTGTTTGGAGTTGGTAAAAATTGAAAACTATTTTGTTATCTTTTTAGTTTCTCTGTCGCCCATATTATTCTATTTTTGCTTATCTAATTCATTTATAAGCAAATTTTAAATTTAAATGAGGAAGCGATTAATTAATCTTGGAGTCAAGCTTTTTTCGTATCGTTTTTTTCTTTTTCAAATGGCCCACTTATTGTTTCACAACTTAATTCGACAATTCTGTCATTTGAATAGATTGTGGGAGACATTTTATTAATGGATTCCCCTTTTTATTTTAAGTGGTAGACATGAGTTTCTTTGAATGAACCTCTTGTAGAACTCTTCATATCGTTGGGAGTCAATGAACATTAAGATCGCCTCTCGGAGGACCCCTAAAGTTCTATAGGCAGGCGTGCATTAATTAATGTTTCTTTGCACAAACAATATCAATTGCTGTATATGGTCTATCAGTATCTAAATAAGGCAATTCTTTACAAAATGTTGTTTACAATTGGTTCTCCTACTAAATGTTTATCAAAGTTTCAAAATTCACTCAAAAGATACTTTTTTAACCTAAAACATCCATCTCTTTCAATAACTAATTTCTTTTCTCTTCCATTTTCATTTCAGGTAAGTTTTTCCATCCCGCAATATGACAACTATCTTCGTAAGTAAGAAATTTATATAATCTTGAAAAAAAAACCAATCACGGTCCTACAATTCTCTCCTGCGGCACCCCATCAAAACTCCCCCTATAACTCATTTCTTTACTGCGATTTGTATCTGGAATTTTGAGCGACGCACCCACGCACATCGTAGCACAAATAATTGCATAAATTTTCTAAACTACAACTCATTCCATACACAACAAACCGCAAAAGTATCTGCAACACTTGAGTATGCAAAAATGTTTCGAATCGGCCCGTGGGTGTGACATTACATACATATGCATGACTCTCTTGTTACAAAGTGTAGTAGCAATCGTTTGAAAAAAAAATAATAAAACTGAAATGCAATTGGCACTGTGCGTTAAAAAAAAAATAAAAACGCGCGAAAGAATGCAATTCAGGGAATCAACAGCAAGGTATAGATACGAACCCAAGTCACCGCTATATTGAGTTGAGTTGGCAGCATTCAGTCGTACTAGAGTCACATTCAGGCCTTTTGTTTGTTTGGAAAGTTTAAAGTTTTGTACAACTCGGTTTCGTGTGTGAGTGACTGAAGGTGGAACAACGATAACAAATGAGTTGTACAAACACAACAACAACAAAAAAATGGAATTCACAAAATATAAAGCTAAAACGAGGAAAACTTTGCAGACAAAGTGCAATTTAAATGCAACACAGCCAGCACCTGGAATAAATTGGAAAATCGTGACCTGTCATCGTTGACTTTCGGGGGCCTCTGGGTAGATGATGAAGACCACTTTTGTAGGTTTCATGTTGCATGCTTGTAGCAGTTATTTGTAAAGTGAAGGGATTTGGAGGGTTTTTGGGGACAGAAAACGATTGTTATCATGGTACTTTGTATCGAAATAATATCAATCTAGGTATGTGTTGAGGTAGGCTATTTATAATAAAACGTTCAAAAAAGCACGAGGGAGACCTTTGAGGAATTTGGATTTGTATTACCCCGCTTAAATCTCCCCCCATTCCTCGGGGAGCGGAATATATCTATCCTTTCGATCACAATTTTTGAATCGCCTAAAGCAAAATTTCCACTTGTCAATTTGTGATTGACAAATGACGTATTTTGAAAAAAAAAAGACAAGTGTTCCACTTGTAGTCTAAAACTGACTTCCATTGAAGTGACAGCCAGCGATTTTCAATGATTGGCAGTGAATTTTCATGAGAAGTGGAAATAGCTGAATTGACAAACAAAATGTCACTTCGTCTTTAACTGACACTGAAAAATTCCCAATACAGACTTAATTGCAAGTGAATTGACAATAATCAGGCCTATCGCGAATAAATTTTCCAGGGAAACTGTTCCCATTCAGCAATCTGATTTACATTCCTGATAAGGGAACAATTCCCGGGAAAATTCATTCGCCATAAGCCTGAATGTCGATTGACACCGAAAAGAACTGTCAAACTTTGTCAATTTAAAGCATGTGGAAGCCCAGCCCTAGTATCTACAATTTGCACGTTTGCTCTCTTTTTTACGGTCTTAAGCTTATGACTTCGTTGGGAGTTCCTGTAGCCTATTTTCAGTCAAAGTTGAAGTACCATTATGTTAATAGGTTACACTTTTGAGGCATACCAACTAAGCCGTTATATCAAATCTGAATTTTATGAAATTGGACACTTCTGTTTAAGTGCCGAATCCTTTCCCTACAGAATTTGGTCAAACTTTGTCCGATGGTTACTAGAATTATCCATGCTGTCGAAGTGTCTTGAAATATTTTCTAGTCGAGTAATGATTTAAGGAATTGCAGCTTTGCTCCGGCTCATCAGACCCCATCATTTCCTTGTAGGAGCTTCTCTGAGGCCAGACCAACGTTGTCTGGTTTTCCGAGGAGAAATTCCTTGCGAAGGTGATGGAAGAATTAGCTCTGCAATGGAGACAAGTTTGTACAGCTCAATATTGGCAATAGAATCGCCAGCAGTCAAACTCCTTCCTTGTCGAGTAATGATTTGAGGAAGTGGAGCATTGCTCAGTCTCGTCATTTATCGCTAGAAGCTGCGCAAAGCCCATCCCATCGTCGCCTGGTAATCGAAGAAAGCAATTCTTTCGAGACGTGATTGCGGAAGTAACTCTCCAATGGAGACAAGTTTGTACACCTCCATCCTGACAATAGACACATCAACGGTCAGCTCGGCTTCTATTAAACCTCCAAACGGTAGATGCTTTTTTTTGTAGCAAAAACTTAACCCATATTTCTAAGGAAGTTTTCGAACACCGAAGTGGTAGCGAAGCTTTATAGAAACTCCACAGGGATTGTATACCATCATGACAAGGTTTCTATAACTTACTTGATGAATTGGCGGTACAGTTCGGATTGAACTTGGGCCTCAACCAACATGTCTCTCCAATTAGCCCGGTCCTTAGCCAACTGCCTCCACTTGCTCACTTCAAGTTGGTTGAGTTTTGTTTCTAATTGTGGACGCCACCTAACGGCGAGGTCTTCCTCTATTGCGTTCGTCGTTTGGCTGACAATCGAAAACTCTGAATCTACATGTCCTAGCCATCTTAAAGGTCCAACACGAAGAGCTCGTATAGTTGGTGGTTGAATCTTAGTCTCCATAGCTCATCAACGCAAACGGGAGCGAAGATTTTTCGAACAATTTTTCTATCAAAATGTCCAAGGAACTATTCTTCATCCACTTTTGTTACGGTTTATGCTTCATCGTTGTAGAGCAGGACTGGGATGATCAGGTTCTTGCCTTAGATCTCCTTACTAGTTCGAGTGAAGGCTTTACTACTTAATTGCTTTCTTAGCCCGAAGAAACAGCGGTTAACAAGAGTATTCCTTCGTTTTATTTCTGACGAAACCTTGTTGTTAGAATTTATAGCCGAGCTGAGGTATACAAAGTCCTGTTCTACCTCATAGTTATATCTGCCAGTGGTGACGTTCTGCCCAATTCTTACCCTCATTTAGCCGCCTTCTTTGTATGTATTAGGTTTCTATAAGGCCTTTGAAATTACCTCGCAAATGTCTTAAGCATGCTACTACCGAAATGACGACTCTAAATATATCCAACTTCCGGACACAAGTACTACAAAAGCTCTATACAAGTAATGACTTCTGAAAATCAAGATTGTTAAACTTATCGAAGGAAAATGTTTGTTTAGGAACCTGGCGTCTCGGATTTGAAGATACCCATGGCTGGGCCAATTCTCTTACTATTGTCGATCCAATACAATCGACCTTCGGGAATATTTCCACATCTTGTTAGGTCCAGTGGCTTAGAGGTAAGTGCGTTAGACTACTTAAAGCGAGTTCTCTATTGCAAATCTCAAAAGTATGAACACTAGTGTCTTCACTGACCTCTTGCGAAGTTTAACAATCTTCGAAGAGTGTAAAAATGTCATGAGAAGCTTCTCAATTTTGCCATTCGGAATCGGCATAAAACAGGAGGTCACATTCTTTTTGGCTAAAGATATAACATCGCAAATACAAATGAATAGTGAACCTAGGTTGAAGATCATTAATGGGCCGTTGATGCCAGATATTTTTTTCCACATCTTGGCACAGGGCATAAAGCTCGTGGTTGTACAAGGTGTGTAGCTTAGCTTACTGTCCGAAGCCAACGAATCCGAGGGCCTCTTCGTTAATCAATCTGTGAATTAGCTCCAGAAAATTTAGTCCTTCGCTTTACAAAAACAGCGATTTGGACACTGCAGCGCGAATCTGTAAAATTCGAAACTACGCAAACACAACGAATCCGAGGGCCTCTACGTTATGTCAATCAGTGAATTAGCTCCAGGAATTGCAGTCTTTCGTTTTACAAAAACCGTGATTTGGACACTCCAGCGCGAATCTGTAAAATTCGAAACTACGCGAACACAACGAATCCGAGGGCCTCTACGTTATGTCAATCAGTGAATTAGCTCCAGGAAATTCAGTCTTTCGCTTTACAAAAACCTTGACTTGGACACTACAGCGCGAATCTGCAAAATTCGAAGTATTTGTCACTTAAATGATGCGCCAAGCATACCTATCAAAAATTGGTCAACATTTCATAAGGCCGATATAAAACTGGAAAAACCAAAATCCAGGCGACCAAGATCATCAAGATCGGTAAGAAACGTGGGGAGTGTTTGAAATGATCCGAACCTTTTAATTGATACTAGGTTATCAAGTGCTTTAAGTGTGGATAGGTCATCATGACATCGTTTTTTGCACAAAGATCTTAAGCTGCACTCCTATAAAATTCAATCGTTACAAGAACTAAAGCACCAGGATGTCTTTCAAAGGCTAGAATTCATAAACCAGGTAATTCAACGAGTTTCAACGTTTACCAAGATCATATTTTCGGATGAAGCTTATTTCATAATCTTCACCTGAATAAGTAGAACTGCCGCTCCTAGAGTCCAACGAATCATAAATCCGTTCATTTGCCTAAAGTGACCATATGGGCTGCGTATCGGCGCTAGGAACTATCGGCTCTTATTTTTTGAAGATGAAAGTGGCCGTGCAGTTACCACGAATTCAGAGCTATTTATGGAGATTTTTTGACAGCCACAGTGGCGTGATAGTTAGTGCAATGAACTGCCGAGCAGAAGGTCTGGGTTCGATTTCCAGCCGTAGCAACACCTTCAGGAATTTTCACTGCCACTTCTCTCGTGATGATCTGACAAATCATCCGAGTAGTATCAAATGTCAACAAAAGCTTATCTCAATTTTGCCGTTTGGATTCGGCATAAAACAAGAGGTCCCGACATAGTGCAAGAAGTAAATATGAACGGTTGTGAGCAAAAGCTGGGGCCTGGGTACTACCAAAGATTATGAATTCTATACAGATGACGCACTCCATACAAGAAAAATTGTTCTATGGCGGGTCGTGCTGGCACAGCCCGCCATATGTTTTTGTTCTTGTTTTTCATGTGTTTTAATGCACACCGCCCGCCCGTACCATGAAGCTACTGAGCAAAAGTTTCTGTTTTTTTCTTCTCAATGCGTCATCTGTATAGAATTCATAATCTTTGCTACTACCGAGGATGTTGCGTCAAAAAATTGTTTTTTTTTTGTTTTTATTTGGAGATTTTAGATGTCTTCTAGTGGCTTTAATTGGAAACTTTCCTGACTATACATAAAGAACATGGTTCCACCTGGACGGAGCAATGTCCCACATCTCTGACATGAATTGATGAAATTTTACTTGACAAATTAATCGATTGAGGAGAGGTGACATAAATTTGGCCTCCATGCAGTGTTGTTCTAACCTCTATGGACTTTTTTCGGTTGGGTTATCTGGAATCTTAAGTTTACGCCAAAAAACCGACTTCCCTGGTGTCATTCTAAAGAAAATATTCATCGCGGAATGGCAGACATCACGGAGTCTACCTTCGGAGCCTTCATACCAAATTTTCTGTCAGACTAAATGAGTCCGGAAAATGCTAGGGCCTACATGTGGAAGATATTCATTTTAAGAAATTTTTTTCTCAATAGATGGCTTGGTTTGTTTTTAATCGATCCACTAGATATCAAGGTATTTTTTTTAGATACCCTGTATCTTCTACTCCACTCGACTCCCACCGGTACTAATTTTCACCAAAAAACTACTTCGTTTGAATGAGGCAAATATTTGATCCACATTTCTACCTTCTAGGAGTGCTTAGCACAGAAAATTAGGCCGGTAGAATGTTGTCCAAGTGTTCCATTTACTGAATTGTCAATTGTCACCATGTCGACGTGAAGGAGAAAATGCATTATGTGGGCTATACAAGACATCTGTTGACGTTATTCGAAATATGATTTGGGCATCTAAACCAATGTAAGGTGCTTTTCGAATTTTTTTTGAAGTAACCCTCTAAATGGGGGCATAAGGGGGTCAAACTCATAAAAGATACTCTTGTGTACAAGTGTGCCCAGACAAGAGAATTAGGCGATCTGCTGTACCAAAATTCCACATACCAATAGAGTAGAGTAAGTGATAGACTTGTTTTTTTTTTTACTGAACCCCCTTAAAGGAAACCCCCCTTTTGAAACGGATACCATGATAGGGCCGATAAAAAGCTGTTGTCATTTTGTGGAGTCTTTAATTCCCGAATTTAGAAAACCAAGCATAGTTTTCGATTCACCTTAACGAAGTTTTCCACAAAGAGTTGATGAATACTTGCACCAAACTCAAACTAAGCTTTGGTTGACATTCCAATCAATTTCGGGATAGGTGCTTTTGACTACGATGAGCTAAATCAAAAGGGTCAAATGCTGACCCTACTGACCCATCGAGATCTTACTCACGTAAGCTTTCTCTTCGTCAAACTGATCACCGCTTAAACATCTTTATTTTGACAGATGCTGATGAAGTCGAAGTGCTTGAAAGTTTTTTTCGGAACAAAATAAAATTTGATAGAATTCAATGAATACCATTCGACTTTTTTAAAAGCAATCTATCGCTTAAAACATACGTTTTCAACTCGATTCCTACGACTGGCGTTTTTCCTTGCGTATGGAAGTTGTCAAAAATGATCTCCATTCCAAAAAAGGCAGTCAGGATGAGTACAGACCATTGGCAGTGTTACCATTTTTTTTCGAAAATCGATGAAATCCATTCGACTTTTTTAAAAGCAAGCTTAAAACATACGTTTTCAACTCGATTCCTACGACTGGCGTTTTTCCTTGCGTATGGAAGTTGTCAAAAATGATCTCCATTCCAAAAAAGGCCATCAGGATGAGTACAGACCGTTGGCAGTGTTACCATTTCTTTCGAAAATCGATGAAATCTATTCGACTTTTTTAAAAGCAAGCTAAAACATACGTTTTCAACCGGATTCCTACGACCGGCGTTTTTCCTTGCGTATGGAAGTTGTCAAAAATGATCTCCATTCCAAAAAAAGGCCGTCATATGAGTACAGACCGTTGGCAGTGTTACCATTTCTTTCAAAAATCTTAGTACAAATAGGATGCTTTGTTCCGAACAGTCGGCTTCAAAGTCGGCTTCACAGTTCTATACACAGCTGCACAACAACTTTATTAAAAGTAGTAGAAGATACAAGGCAGACCGTATATAAAAACCAGCTAAAACTTTTTATCCTGCTAGATTTCTCGAACACATTCGACACTGTTAATCACGACATACTCTGTACCAATCTTGTAGAGCAGGTTTATTTTTGAAAACCTTTTTCGAACTTGCACCCCTATCGAAACGAAAGTCAATTCCAATCGGAGTTCAATTTGCTTTCGAGGTATCCGTTGCAGAACAAAGTCAAAAAAGCAAAGACTTCGGGGAAAATTCAACGCATAGCTGTCAAAAACTGCCGATACGCGATCATGTGCGTTACATTTCGTCGGAAGATCTGTTCGAAATGCTAATCGGAAAGAATATCTCGGTAGGAAATTCTCTGATTTCGAACAATTCTAACGGATGTCGGATACCTCGATAGCCCAACTAACAATTTTGCTTCGCACCTCTTCCCGATCTTTTCACCTTTTTCCCGATTTTAGCTTTTTTTTTCGTGGGAAGATCTGTTCGAAATGCTAATCGGAAAGAATATCTCGGTAGGAAATTCTCTGATTTCGAACAATTCTAACGGATGTCGGATACCTCGATAGCCCAACTAACAATTTTGCTTCGCACCTCTTCCCGATATTTTCAACTTTTTCCCGATTTTAGCTTTTAATCCTTCATTCGTTATATGCTATACATGCTATGCTTCGGATTAACTTCGTGCGAAGTTCTACCGAAACATTTTAACGTATGGTACATGTACACACATCTCCGGAAGCTTAAAAACAACCTTACAGAGGTTACACCATCATAACTTCGGTTATGCTTGTGCATTTTCCTGTATAATATCTTACAGGCTTCTACCCAAACAACCGACTGCTAGAATTCTCAACCACCGCGCAAAAAGGGTCATACTGTAGAACGTGGGTCATACTGTAGAACGTGGGTCATACTGTAGAACGTGTTTTAACAGAATACGATTTCCTTTAACACCCAATCTGAAATGGAGTTGAATTGATAGGAAAATAATTGAAAACGTGACGATTTTCAACATGACCCCTCCGAAACCCCTCAAAAAGGTAGATATAAGGATATCTAGGGATAAAATTGCTTTTGAATTTCAATTATTGCATAAAAGTCACAAAGAACTTAGGTACTACCAATGTTGTGTCCCCTTCTCAATCCTACTTGCTCTCAATGCATTTACATTCTGACATGAATGCGGTACGTCACCGAATTCGATCACAATGCAGCTGCAAGCTTTGCCTTGTGAATCATACCCCATCAAATCGATACAATCTTCCATATAAATTAAAAACAAACTCAAGCCATCACCCTAAGTCCGCTTCCAATAACACTATCCCTCCCTTTGTGTATCTTTTCAAGATTGTACACCCTACCTACCTACCTCTACCTATTCACCTCAACTGAACCACAAAAACTGGTTCTAAAAAACGAAAAAAAAAATCCAAACAATCAAAACCCAAAGGAAAATGCCTTAAAAAAAATTAAAACGATAAAAATCAAACAACGGACCAACAAAAAAAAACGAAAAAGACGACCACTCTCCTACCTCACTAGGTCTGAGGGTATAGAACCGAACTCGTATCTGAGTATCTATACAGCAAAGGAACGAACGAATGAACAACAAACAAACAAAAAAAATGCGTTGCCTGTGTTTGCCTCTTGCAATTCAGGTTTTTCTCGGGAAGACGAGATCGATACCCTTACACTCTTTTGTTGGCTCCTTGAGTTCTTTTTTTCAGATCAAAGGAGATAATAATTCATCTCAACAGTGGCGTACAAATCGATTTCCAAACCGTTCAAGTGGTTCTTGCGTAGCACCAGTAGCTTGTCCGATTTGTTGTTCCAATTTTTGTAACCTCACCGCGCTATCATGCAACCAAAACGAAAATGCATTCCAATCGCAAAATTACGTCATTTTGCAATCAACCTGTTCAACAGAAAACACCGCGCGCAGATACATTTCTTAGATACTCGTCTCAGATACGACTTGTTTTTTGTTTACATAATCACTGCGCTTAGACAGCGGGACAGGTAAAATGAGGTTAGTTACAGCATATTGGTGCTGGGCATTGTGATTTATAGCGTTCAACCTGGAAGTTGGGCTGAGTCTTGTAAGTTGTTGTAACCTCAGCCACTCAAAATCCGGTCGCGACAAGTTTGATGAAATTCGATAAGCTCAAGTTGGATACTCAAATGTAAGATAGCAAGTACTCGCAGATATGTACATGTGAGAGAACAACAATCTTGTCCAACACGTAGCCACACCTCTGAAACTGAAGGCCTTGGTAATCGATTAGGGGTTTGAAAATTGATTTGAAATTTATTTTTTTGTTGTTCTCCTGGGAGAAATATGACGTGGGGAATGTGATTAACACCTGTAGACCGAGGGGATACGAGTAGCGACAACTGGTTGGTAATGAGTCGCTGAACACAGCCAACAGGTAACACGTGCATTATTGTAAATTGCGGTTGCAAATTCTGAATAATTACACAGATTGGGTGGTAATTTGAGCCTTTTTTACTCTCCAAGGCGTAATGGCTTATGGTGGGAGTTGTATACCATTGGGCTTGGGTATTTAGGGGCAGTGGCTGCTTGGTTATGTAAGTTCATTGAAACGGTGAGTGGTTGAGATTGTGATTGTGAGCTTGTAAAATGCCGAGGTATCTATCGATTTCCTTGTACGTAAGGTGCAGGCAGTGGGTCATTGATAGTTAGCTGTGAAATGTTGCAAATATCTAATTTCGGCTGGATGTCGAACGTCTACTGGTATGTCTTGATGTTGATACTTCATGTTAAAGTGCAGTCAATACCTAGATCAGATACCGATCTCATTATAACGTGCAGTCATTTAAAACCAATGTGTATCGGTGCTTTCTTACCCTAAATTTTCTTAACGCCCATACTGTGCTAAAACACACAAAGGCTATTCACAACCCCATGATTGTGCGCAATTTGTAAACAGAAAAGACATTTCAAATTGTAGGTTAGGTGGATGTCAAATTTGAACACAAAACCCATTGCGAGGACCCTAAATTATTTATGACAGGACTTGGGAATAACAGAATCTGTTTGATTTGTTGAAAAATCTATTAAGGTTTGATAGAGGAATCTTTGCCAAGTTGGTCAAGCTGTTGAGGAATCGTGGCTCCATGCATTATTTTCGGCGTTTCTGTAGACCACGCAATGAGCTTTGAATTTTCTTCAGACTCTATTCTCTGCTTGTCTCTGTAGCTTTTATAAAAGTAATGTCTGATGGCTCTCAGCCTGCCATTTTTCCAATGTCGAGGACCCAAACTTTGATTTTGACAAAAAAGACAAGAGACCTTAGTCAAACTTGTCGTGATACCGTCAGTAAAGCTCTTAAGGGCCGTCCAAAATACGTATTCGTAGCTGAACCTTGTATCTGAGTCTTCTTCTTCTTAAGTGGCGCTACAGTCCGGAATGAACCTGGTCCTCAACCAACATGCCTCTCCAATTAGCCCGGTCCTTAGCTAACTGCCTCCAATTGCGCTCTCCAAGTCGGTTGAGGTCGGTTTCTACTTGTGCGCGCCACTTAAGGCAAGGTCTTCCTCTACTGCGTCCGACGTCTGGCTGGGAATTGAAAACTCTGCGAGCAGGAGTATTGATGTCCATTTTTTATACATGTCCAAGCCATCTTAAACGTCAATGCGGAGTTTTTTGACCAGGGGTATGGCGCTGTACAGCTCGTATAGTTCGTGGTTGAATCTTCGTCTCCATAGCCCGTCAACGCAAACGGGACCGAAGATTTTGCGAAGAATTTTTCTCTCGAATCGACCAAGGATTTCTTCATCCGCTTTTGATACGGTCCATGCTTCAGCGCCGTAGAGCAGGACTGGGATGATCAGGGTCTTATATAGGATCTCCTTAGTAGTTCGCGTGAGGGCTTTACTACTAAATTGCCTTCTTAGCCCGAGGAAACAGCGATTGGCAAGAGTAATTCTTCGTTTGATTTCTGACGAGATGTTGTTGTCGGAGTTAGTAGCGGAGCCGAGGTAGACAAAGTACCGTACTACCTCAAAGTTATATCTGTCAATGGTGACGTTCTGTCCAATTCGTCGATGTTGTGAGTCCTTTCGTGATGACAGCATATACTTAGTCTTACCCTCATTTACTGCTAAACCCATTTTTGCCGCTTCCTTCTCTATACTTGCAAACGTGGCTATGACATCACGTTGAGTCCTACCAATGATGTCAATATCGTCGGCGTATGCTAGTAGTTGCACCGATTTTTGGAAAATTGTGCCTCTGGTGTTGGCTCGGGAGTTTTGCACAATCCTCTCAGGAATCAGATTAAAGAAGTCACATGACAGCGCATCGCCTTGCCTAAATCCTTTTTTGGTATCGAATGTGTCGGTGAGGTCGTTTCCGACCCTGATGGAGCAGCGAGAATTCTCTATCGTCATCCTACACAAACGGACGAGTTTGGGCGGTATACCAAAACTAGACATTGCTCTGTATAGTCCGTCTTTATAAATTCTGTCGTATGCGGCTTTGAAATCGATAAATAGGTGGTGGGTATCGATTTGGACTTCTTGAGTTTTTTCCAGGATCTGCCGAAGTGTGAAGATCTGATCGATTGTGGACTTTCCTGGCCTAAAACCACACTGATAAGGGCCGATCAGGTTGTTGGTAAACGGTTTCAGGCGTTCACATATTACGGCAGATAGGATTTTATAGGCGATATTGAGTAGACTTATGCCTCTGTAGTTGGCGCAGTTCAGAGGGTCTCCTTTTTGTGGATCGGGCAAACGATGCTGAGGTTCCATTCTTCAGGCATGCTTTCAACCGACCAGATTTGGCTTATGAGTTGGTGGATGGTACTTACCAAGTCATCTCCGCCAGCTTTATAAAGCTCAGCGGGAAGGCCGTCATTTCCGGCGCCCTTATTAAGCTTGAGTTTAGATATAGATATCCTCACTTCACTTAGGTCGGGTGGTTGGCAGTTCTCGCTGTCGTTGCCAATATTAAATGGTTCGTTCTGCCTGACAGCGGAATTTTGGTCGTCATCGCCGTTTAACAGTCTGCAGAAGTGGTTCTTCCATATCCTCAGCATCGACGATATTTCCTTGTTCATCTCGACAGGATTCTGTTCGAGCCTTGTATCCTTGGCTTTGACGTTTTACACTTTGGTAAAACTTTCGAACATCGTTCCTGGAGTGGCACCTCTCTATATCCTCGATCGCGCGCTTTTCTTGCCCTTTTTTCTTCTTTCTGAAAAGCCGATGTTCTTCCCTTCTTCTTTGCCTATAGAGCTCAATGGCAGCTCTCGTCTTCACCTGCAGCTTAGCCTTGTAGGCCTCGTTCTTGGCTGCGAGCATCTTTCGGCATTTCTCATCAAACCAGGGGTTTCTTGCTGGTGGCCGCGAGAAACCTAGCACATCAGTTGCGGCTGATCTAATGGCTTGTTGGCATCCTTGCCATTGTTCTTCGACATTAGATTCTGGTAGTGTGTTGTGAATCGAGAGGTTAAGGGATACGCGTTGCGCGAAGGTCTTGCAGTCTTTCAACATTAAATTTTTTTACAGTATATCTTTTTTTTTTGTGGCGTGGTGGATATCTGCATCCTTACCTTGGCTACAACAAGGTAGTGGTCCGAGTCGATGTTAGCCCCTCAAAATGTTCGGACATCCAAAATACTGGATGCGTGCCTCTTGTCTATCGCAATGTATCTGAGTGAGAAGTTAAAAACAGGGCAACCTGTAAGAGCTTACACAATGTGTATCTCCGTGGATCTGTAGCTTGAAGTGGAATAGAGGGCAACCTCATGCAAGAAATGTATCACTATTTTGTTAGCGATGCAAGATACAAGCTACAGATATGCATTCTGGGCAGGCCTTAAGCGCTAACAGCTTGCCCTGTTTTAAACTTCTCACTCAGCTGCAAGCTACAGCTACAGATACGCATTTCGGACAGCCCTTTAGAGGTGATAAAGTCGTCAACACTTATCCATCCGCTAGTAATGGGCTTAGATCATAGGTGTACCTGTCTAGTTCATACTCTTCATTAAGCAGAGTATAATAGTCGGTGCTGATTTAAAGCCCTCAGTACTAAGAGAGTGGATGCAGTGGTTGGTGCGTTCTACTACCAAGAGCAGGGTCTCTAGTTCATAACCTAAGTTTTTCCACTGCTTCACCTCTTGCGCAAATCTGAAAAACATTCAAGAGTAACACTGTCATGAGAAGATTCTCAAATTGCCATTCGAAATCGCCGGAGGCACACACAAATGAAGAAAAAACCAAGTCTGAGGCCCTGTATGGGTTATTAATGCCAGACATTCATTTTTTTAAGTAAAACTACTTTGAAACGCTGTGAATTGGATTATATGAAACGAAAAAGCGTAACGAAAAAGATGGTTTAGGTTGTGAGAGAATGAGATAAAAACGCATACAGTTTTACTTCTACCGAGTGTGAACTCACAATCGATTGTATTAACTAAGAGACAATCTGCGTCTTAAGAGTTTATTGCTTTAAGTTCTGCTTGAATTTCCACCCAAATGATTTTGTCCATTTATGGTAGTTTCATCGATGGGATAGTTCATGCTGTTTTTTCAATGTTAAAAACCTAACGATAAGCCTTGAACATCCCTTAAACCAAACCGTCTTTACAGAGACCTTCTTTATTGAGACATAAAGGAGGCTGTCTTCCTTAAATTTGTAGACTTGTCACTCGCCAAAATCCGTTTTAACCCGGTGGTCGTCCATATTCGTGGTATAAGGAATTTGACACTTATAAAGCTATGTTCCATGCCTTTGGAAAGACTCTACTTAAGACCTAAGACTGCAATCTCCATGACTATTGAATCAACTCTTTCTAAGGTGAAAGCTGATGATGGAGCACACAAGGGTCAAGCCAACTATGATAAAACGTTGACAGTCGACTGTGACCATATTTGAAACAAATATTTTGTTGTCATTGTAATCTGTCAAAGTACCATAAAGCGCTTAAAATTCGAAATCTGTTACGAATTCCGTCACTTCCGACTGTGCCTGTTACGCTTGATTTACAATCGTGATGAGCGCACTTCCGAGTGCAACAATCAGCGAGTTTTGCAGAAGAAAGCGGCTCAGTGACTGATCGAGCATCCGCGGTAGGTCAAAAAAACCCAGGGTTGGTAGAAACGCTGGGTTTCTGGGGAAGCACTGGGTCTGGGTTTGCGCAAAAACCAAACGTCTTAATTTTTGTTCATTTAAATTTTTCAAGAACTGATCATTCCATGCGATATAACTAAAAATAAAATACCTAAATAAGAACGACCTCCAACTGGTCCAGAGCCTTATTAGATGAACTAAAGATGGTACTAATAAGGATCCGCCTCCAACTGGTACAGAGCCTAATTACCTGAGCGGGTCCAGGGCCTAAATAGCTGAGCTAATTAGGTTTCTGATTAAGGCCATCAAATTATTTTCAGTGGCGTAGCAAGGTTAATTGGACTTTTTTGACTTCTGTGCGTATTGGCAAAACCATAACCTAAATTATCCATTCCTGTGTCCTTTACTTACTTACTTAAGTGGCGCTACAGTCCGGAATGAACCTGGGCCTCAACCAACATGCCTCTCCAATTAGCCCGGTCCTTAGCTAACTGCCTCCAGTTGCGCACTCCAAGTTGGTTGAGGTCGGTTTCCACTTGTGCGCGCCACTTAAGGCGAGGTCTTCCTCTACTGCGTCCGACGTCTGGCTGGGAATCGAAGACTCTGCGAGCCGGAGTATTGGTGTCCATTCGTTCTACATGTCCTAGCCATCTTAAACGTCCAATGCGGAGTTTTTTTACCCGGGGTATTTCTCTGTAGAGCTCGTATAGTTCGTGGTTGAATCTTTGTCTCCATAGCCCGTCAACGCAAACGGGATCGAAGATTTTTCGAAGAATTGTTCGCTCGAATCGACCAAGGATTCTTTCATCCGCTTTTGATACGGTCAATGCTTCAGCGCCGTAGAGCTGGACTGGGATGATCAGGGTCTTATATAGGATCTCCTTAGTAGTTCGAGTGAGGGCTTTACTACTAAATTGCCTTCTTAGCCCGAAGAAACAGCGGTTGGCAAGAGTAATTCTTCGTTTAATTTCTGACGAGATGTTGTTGTCAGAGTTAATAGCGGAGCCGAGGTAGACAAAGTCCCGTACTACCCCAAAGTTATATCTGTCAATGGTGACGTTCTGTCCAATTCGTCGATGTTGTGTGTCCTTTCGTGTTGACAGCATATACTTAGTCTTACCCTCATTTACTGCTAAACCCATTTTCGCCGCTTCCTTCTCTATACTAGCAAACGTGGCTATGACATCACGTTGAGTCCTACCAATGATGTCAATATCGTCAGCGTATGCTAGTAGTTGCACCGACTTTTGGAAAATTGTGCCTCTGGTGTTGGCTTTGGGGTTTTGCACAATTCTCTCAACAATCAGATTAAAGAAGTCACATGACAGTGCATCGCCTTGCCTAAATCCTTTTTTGGTATCGAATGTGTCGTTGTGGTCGTTTTCGACCCTGATGGCCTGTGTCCTTTAGCTCATAATTTATTTACTTTCTAAATATCGATGTTCGAATGGCTCGACATTTATAGGTTTTGAATGGTCTCAGTCTCTTCTAAATTTTGACAGCTCTCCAAATTTTCCGGTAGGGTAGGAGCTACTGACTTGGTTGGCCATGGTCATATTGCCTGCTCAGTAAGACTGCTTTGCTCGACAGAATGTAGATCTTTGTGTTTCTTCGCAATATACCAAAGATATGCTGCTTAGCCTTGAGTGGTTTTGTGTCCAGCATTCTCCATTGCTGCAGCTTTATATTTTTTGGTGGAGCTAGACTTTCAACTTCTTTGGGTAGAAGTTTGGACCGCTTTCTCTTCATTTTGAAGTCTAGCTTCTCGTTGCATTGGGAGATTTCTTTCGATTCTGTTGTATCACTTCGATTTGCACGTTGCGGCTTCGTTTGAAGGGATATTACGTCCAGTTTTGTTTTTAGACCTGCCTTAGCTGGTCCGTCTTTAGTCTTCAGCTTAGATTTGGGTACTTTGTCATATGTGGCCACAGTTCGGACCTGTTAAATATTTTAGGGTTCCGATTGGAAAGATCGGTTGGAGATGGAGACTTGACTTAGAGGCATCATCGACTTCAGCGTTATTTTAGTGCTTTTTCATCCAATGGCGGAACTTCTCGAATCAGCCTCATCGACGGCTTAAATACGATGGCCTTTGTGGCTTTTTGAGAACTCTTTTGGCATTTCTTAGGTCGGAACTACTCGAATCAGCCTCATCGGAGGCTTTATTGCGATGGCCTTTGTGGCTTGGCAGTTCTTAGATCGCATAAATCTCAATCTTAATAGATTTCCGTTCTTTTTCGGTTCATCGGTTTCTTTGCGATAAGGAGATCGTGTATTTTTCTGGCCATTTGATAAGTCTCTTTCACTGCATAAGAGATCATAAGGCTTCGCTGGGGGGGTGCCTTCCTTTGATTTGCTGACCACGTTGTTTTATTCTTTGTGCGTGAAGGTTTCTCCTAGGCACCTGAAGGGAGACTATTTAAGGTTGGTTAAGGATAATAGTCGACCCCTAAACGTTCATCCATTGGCATGTTATATTGATCGCTTACACCATCACAAGGAATAGAGTAGGTTAGGTTAGGTTGGTGGGTTGATGAGGCAGACGGTGTGTGTCTTCCCTCATCGCACTTAGGTCAATATAGACCCATTGTGATGCTCGTTTGTGGTTCATTCATTGTCCCGTTACTGTCCATTGTTGTTAGCCTCTTTCCAGCCATCCAGATGTTGTTGCAAACCTGAAAAGATTAGGGAGAGCGATTTCGGATAGATCAGTGAGGTCATGGAAAAAGTATTTTCCTAAGGTTCTCATTCTTAATTGGCTGAGGCCTGGGCAGTGGCACAGAAAGAGGAGGGTATCCTCGTGTATTTCTTCATCACCGCAGCCCCTACAGAGGTCATCATCTATGAGATGCATTTTCAGTTTGTGGCTTTTTAGTAAGTTGTGTCCAAGAAGAATTCCAACTAAAGTAGAGACAGATTTCCTGTTTCTACGAAGTAGTTTTTGGGTTCTCGCTTTGTCATACTCAGGCCACATCCTTTTGGAATTTTCACAGGTGGAAAGGGAGTTCCACCTGTTTTTGGCAGTGATCAGTGTTTTCTGTCCCACCCGAGATTTGAGGTCACATAGTGGTGGTTTGACATACTGGGCGTCAGCAATTTCATTGCCCTGTATGCCTCTGTGTCCGGGGACCCAGCAGAGCTTAACATTATGTTGGGCGCCAAGAACCTTTAGCTCTTCACGACAACGTTTCACAAGTCGAGATTTTATTTCGACAGCAGAGATAGCTTTTATTGCAGCCTGACTGTCAATAAAGATGGTGATATCATCTGGTGGTATCACCAGCATTGAGGTCGCTTTGGCTGCATCTGCTACTGCCAATGTTTCGGCTTGGAAGACACTGCTGTGCTCAGGGAGACGAAAGGTGCTGTTTAGTGTTTCTGAAAACACTCCAGCTCCAACGCCTACATCCATTTTTGAACCATCAGTGTAGATGGATATGGTTTCGGGGACCAATTCGTTCCTCTCCCACTCCTCTCTGCTTGGGAGGATGCAGGAGAATGGTCTTTGAAAGTCATGGTGAGGCAGCATGTAGTCAGAGGATACAGCTGAGCTGAGGAATAGAGTAACTATGGATCATTCTTAAATAGTAACTTATCAAATCAGCCTTTCTGCCAATGTTGACCTCCTTGGCGACTTTCGCCCCGACAGCATAGTCCGTTGTACCATAGAAACGCAAGCCTTCGCAATCGTTTAGGGTGGCTTTCAGGTCACATAGGAAATTACAACATATTACTACTACTTTTGACAAAACTTTTAGCGCACATAAGTGTGCGTTTTTGATTTCCGGGTGTGCGTTCGCAGTTTGGTTGCAGCAGATATATTCCGAGGACTCTTTTATGCTGATTAAGTGCCTACAACAGGCTATCCCTGTCAAAAGATAGGCGGAAACCTAAAGCATTTCAGCTTGTGAATTGAATTTATTGCGCTTAAACGTTCAAAATGAACGCAATTGCTACCTCATTGGTGAAACCGCTATTTATAGTCCAGCTAAGCTGTTTTCATCAATTGAAAATATTAGAAGACATTGACAGCGTAAATAAGCCATGAAGGCTAGCTTCTTATTCACGAAAAGACACTCTAATTGGATTCTTTTTAAAGTTTTATTCTCTTTGACGTTGCTCAAACTTTCACAAGATACGCAAACGAAACAATTCAAGTCACTGCATCCACTCGATGAATTTTTCCTTCAAGTACACACCCGTGTCACACAAATACTTATTCAAAAACACACTTAACATCCATCAATTAGCGGCACTCGAATGACGCCATAATTTCCCCACAAATTTCACAGAAATCCCTTTCAACTCATTCCCTAAACATCGAACCCAACTCATTACTGTCAGAACAAGCCCACTTTCATAACTCCCTCCCGCTCCGTCGACTCTTGCCAACAATTCATCATTCAAAATTTTATCTGTCATTAAAATGAAAGATCGATGATGAGATGGATAATCCAAAGCAAATGAATTTCAATAAATTTATATGTTACCCCCATCCCAGACCCAACAATGTGGTGATGTTGTGTGACCGCTTATTAATTAAGTAACGATGGAGGTTTACCTTCGAAGCCCTTCAACATTACCCAACTTAGCTGTGGATTTCAAAGATTATATCACTCGACGTTTATGCTAATTACTGCCATCGACCTGTCGTCACTATATTCGTATGCCACTTGAACTGTCAATGGGGCTTGAAGGAAAGCCAAATACACGACACAAAACTGAAGGAAAAACGTAAACAAATCCCCCCCTTGCACTGATGGAGCTGTTTGCTCTTTCAACGTCAATGTCACATTAGGATAGCATCCATCCATCCTTCTAAAAACAAAACACTTACATCCCTAGTCTTGAAAGACGAAACAGGAACGCCAAATTGACAACAACATTCCAGATAAAAAAGGTGAGCTACTCTGAGTTGCAGATACTCGTAGTTGACTGTGTGTATTCCGACAACTGACACCCATCTCCATGCTTTTAGAATGATGTCATGTGAGCTCAGTAAATCAGTTGACTCTAGCCCCACAACAGCAAAACAAACAAACATCGACAGTGGTTGAAAACAAAATATACAAACAAATTCAGATATAGATACGTATCGCAGATAGTTAGAGTTCCAAATGCTGACAGAAACACAAACGTTGTTGTTTTCGGTTGATTTTGCCCACCAACTGCTGACACCGATTCAGTAAAGTAGACGCGTAAAATACACAAACACAATGCAGATACTTTTGCTTTCGTTTGCAGAATCAATTCTCGTGAGATATTTTGCCTCCTCGCTCTCCTAATTGACGAGGTTGTTTTTTTGACCGAAAAACTTCCCACGAATTGGACACCCAATTAAAAGGAACTTAGGGCAGTCATTTAAATGTATCTCAAAGAATTCCATGGACTTTTGACTTTTCCAAGAATCATAGAACCACAACGATATGACTTCTTCGAATGGGTGTATCTATAAATACTAAGCGGATAAAATCAAAAATATGATGACTCATTGTCGAGGTGAAAGAACCGTTTTTGTCACATGAAATCCCCAAAAACAGATACAAGTAGTAAATATCGTGGGAATGTGTCATTTTCTCTTGAAAACAAAGTCACTTTCCCCTAAAAGAAAAATGGAAACAAATTTTCCTTTTTTTTCTTTGTGGAAAATGTCGGACGTGTTAATTGCTTGTTTATGGCCGTATCACATGCGACAAGGAAGAGAAATTCTCCGTCTTAGTTTGTTTTCATTTTTGGGATTTAATTGGGTTTAGGGTACGTGATTGGGTGTTGTCACGTGCGCGGTGCCGACTGGTGGTAGTAAATTATTGAGAACAAGTGTGCATTTAGATTGAATTTTCTTTTCGTAATCGTCTTCCATTTAGATGGGTTTACGAGCGGGCTTTTAGTTTAGAGCGTAATTTAGGTGAGATCTTCTAATTTTGGACGAGTCACTTTTTTTTGGGTATTAATTGGTCGTTTGAGTGCTTTGACACTTTTATGACCTTATGATGTGTGGATGTAAGTTGCATTTGAAGATGGGTGGAATGAGAAACTCTTAACTAAAATTTACAATAATAAACCCAAAGTTTCACCGAAGTCCACATGTTAAATTCAGAATAATTCTCTTTCTACCGGGATAACTGCCAAAACCGATTGTCAACGGCAGCGCTCAATCCAGAAGTGGATACTGATGGCCCCATGTCCTAGGGGTATCTAATAAATTGGAACTGTCCCTCCAGGTTGGGGGTTGTGCTTTGGGTTAACTACCCACCCATGAAAAAAAAACCATTGTTACGAAGCCACTAATAGCCTCAGAAAGTGGACGACCCTGCTAAACGAAAAAAGGACAACGACGTTCGTATCTGCACCTGGAATGTCAGAACATTAAACAGGAGAGGTGCAGGCGAACAACTAGCGGCAGTCCTAAACTGCTACAAAGCATACATTACTGCCATCCAGGAAATACGATGGGATGGGCCGGACAAAAAGAGGATGAAAAACTGTGACATCTACTATGGACCGTGTTATAGTGAGCAGAAACAGCGACTATTCGGCTGCGGATTTGTTATATGTGCCAGACTTAGGCAAGAAGTCTTATGTTTTCAAGACATTAGCAAACGCATTGTAACAATCCGCATCAAGGCCAAATTCGCCAACATAAGCCTTATATGCGCTCACTCTCCGACGGAAGAAAAAGATGATATAGCTAAGGATTGCTTCTACGAGCTTTGCGAGTCGGAAGACTGCAATCACAAGAGACCGCCAAGACCTTCGCACAACGTGTATCCATTTACCTCTCGATTAACACCATACCACCAGCATCGAATGTCGAAGAACAATGGCAACGATGCCAACAGGCCATTAGATCAGCCGCAACTGATGTGCTAGGTTTCTCGCGCCCACCAGCAAGAAACCCCTGGTTTGATGAGGAATGCCGACAGATGCTCGCAGCCAAGAACGAGGCCTACAAGGCTAAGCTGCAGGTGAAGACGAGAGCTGCCATTGAGCTCTATAGGCAAAGAAGAAGGGAAGAACACCGGCTTTTCAGAAAGAAGAAAAAAGAGCAAGAAAAGCACGCGATCGAGGATATAGAGAGGTGCCACTCCAGGAACGATGTTCGCAAGTTTTACCAAAGTGTAAAACGTCAAAGCCAAGGCTCGAACAGAATACTGTCGAGATGAACAAGGAAATATCTTAGTTGAGGCACAGTCGATGCTGAGGATATGGAAGAACTACTTCTGCAGACTGGTAAACGATGACGAACAACACTCCGCTGTCAGGCAGAACGAACCATTTAATATTGGCAACGAAAGCGAAAACTGCCAACCACCCGACCTAAGTGAAGTGAGGATAGCAATATCTAAACTGAAGCTTAATAAGGCCGCCGGAAATGACGGCCTTCCCGCTGAGCTTTATAAAGCTGGCGGAGATGACTTGGTTAGTAACATCCACCAACTCATAAGCCAAATCTGGTCGGTTGAAAGCATGCCTGAAGAATGGAACCACAGCATCGTTTGCCGATCCACAAAAAAGGAGACCTTCTGAACTGCGCCAACTACAGAGGCATAAGTCTACTCAACATCGCCAACAATATCCTATCTGCCGTAATATGTGAACGCCTGAAACCGTTTACCAACAACCCGATTGGCCAGGAAAGTCCACAACCGATCAAATTTTCACACTTCGGCAGATCCTGGAAAAAACCCAAGAAGTCCAAATCGATACCCACCACCTATTCATCGATTTCAAAGCCGCATATGACAGCATTTATAGAGACGAACTATGCAGAGCCATGTCTAGTTTTGGTATACCGCCCAAACTCGTCCGTTTGTGTAGGATGACGATGGAGAATTTTCTGCTCCATCAGGGTCGGAAACGACCTCACCGACACATTCGATACCAAACGAGTGGTGGGTGCACGACTGGGTCGTACGCAACTTTCTCTTTCACAGCAAGTTGGGCGTTAGATCTAATCATAAGCATTTTGATTATTGATGCTTAAATGATATAAATAATGTCGAAATGTATTTATACGAATTTTTACTCCAAAATTTGAAGGAATCGATGTCAATGTGAAAAATAATGATTTTCCGTTTTTGGCCAAAACTGAAAATTCCGTTTAGTAATAGTTGGGCTAAAACTAATTATGTGGAATTGCTTCAAGCTGTAATAGCAGTATATGTATTAAATTTCATTCAATTTGACACAATAGTTTGCGAGATATTAACAATTTTCTTTATATGGCCTAAATGACAAAATCCGTTATATGGATTTTCTCGAAAAAACTGGGTATGCAGTTTTGTTGGAACTAATATGGTTATAGTATATATAAAGTTTAATCAAAATCGTTAGAGCCGTTTTCGAGAAAATTGAGGTTATGTGTAATTTTTATATGGCAGGTACCAGTTTTAACATGGCTAAAAGCAAACAAAAAAAATGGCCTAGAATTATGACCAAAACAAGCTTGGGTACGAAGTTTGAAGAAAATCGGTCAAGCCGTTTAGGCTGGGGAGACCGTCACGGACAGACGGACCGACGGACGGAATTCCAAAAACCACTTTTTTAGGCTCCGCTATCATCGTAATGTTAGAATCAATCAAAATCTCGAGGTCGAAAATTTTCACGAAAACAATATCTTTCTCTTTGTAAGAGAAAGTTAAAAAGGATTTAGGCAAGGCGACGCGCTGTCATGTGACTTCTTCAATTTGATTCTTGAGAGGATTGTGCAAACCTCCCGAGGCAACACCAGAGGCACAATTTTCCAAAAATCGATGCAACTACTAGCATACGCCGACGATATTGACATCATTGGTAGGACTCAACGTGATGTCATAGCCACGTTTGCTAGTATAGAGAGGGAAGCGGCAAAACTGGGTTTAGCAGTAAATGAGGGTAAGACCAAGTATATGCTGTCAACACGAAAGGACACACAACATCGACTAATTGGACAGAACGTCACCATTGACAAATATAACTTTGAGGTAGTAGTAGGTGTGCGCAAATATGCCGCAACCACTAGATTTTGTTATTTTTGTTTCATAACCTAGCAGGTCTCCAGTTGAACGTTTCCTTCGGAACCCATATTACTTATTAAGTGGCGCTACAGATCAATTTGATTGACCGTTGGTTGATCTGGAGACCGTCATGTCCCCTTATGGATATCGAGGTGGGGAGACTATATGCTGGCTATAGTGGTATTTTGTTCCGCAGCGAAGTCAATTAGACTTAGTCCTTTGCTGTGCTTTTCGACAGTACTGCTAAAGATGGCTTCTCTTCCTACCTTTGCGTTAAAATCACCCAGCACGATTTTAACATCGTACTTCCGTAGTCGCAAATAAGTTTTGTCCAGGAACTCGTAGAAGCGGTCCAGTCTATCGCAATATCATCTTTTTTCCCCATTGCAGCTTGAGGGTACATAAGGCTTATGTTGATGAATTTGCCCTTGATTTTGATTGTTGCAATGCGCTCGCTGATTTTTTGAAATCATAAGACTGTCACAAATCCACATCCGAATAGTCACAGGCGTCACAGTTTTTCATCCTCTTTTTTCAAGTCCATCCGATTCTATTTCCTTGATAGCAGTAATGTCTGCTTTGGAACAACTTAGGGCTTCCGCTAGTTGTTTGCTTGCACCTCTCTTGTTTAATGTTTTCGCATTCCAGGTTCAGAAACGAACGTCGCGTCGTTGTCCTTTTTTCGATTAGCACTGTCGTCAAAAAAAATTGTTGCGAATCAAGGATTGGTTTTTTTTGACGACAATGCTAATCTAAATAAAGACAACGCCGTTCGTATCTGAACCTGGAATGTGAGTTGTTAACCAAAAACAAAACGCCCAACATAGAGGGCCAGGCCCATATGTTCATCTGAGGACAACAGGCCGGATATTCCGTGCCAGAAAGCCTTTTTATAGTGTTGGTGTTTTCATCTTGTGATCAACACTCGAAATTATAAGTTTAGCAAGTCAAATCCGGATGGATGAGTCCAGTATTCGTTGGTTACCAATTGAAGGTAAAATAAGCACGATTGATGTGTGGTCTAAGTGACAACGACTGGGCTTTGTCAATTTAACGCCGATTAGAGTTTGCCCTCGTTCTACAATATCCAACCAGCAACTTTTGAAAAAGTCAAACAAAATTCTCATCAAAAGGTAACTTTATCCGTCAAATAAATATTTCATTACTTACACACATACAAGTCATGAGTTCCTTCCACGTCGAAATAACCCTTTTAGCAGAGATTGTGAGAACACGAATCCAACAAATTTTATTCTCCGTAAATTAAAAAAGTCTTCGGTTTCTCAGGTGAAGAAAAACTTGGACTTTACATCTCTAGGTATCCATTAGTTAAAGAAAAATAAATATCTGGCAATAATGGCCCATATAGGACCTCAATCCTAGCTTTTCAATTCATTTATGTGTACCATGCTATATTGTTGCCACAAAGAATGGGACTTCCAGATACACGCCTATACCTAACGGCTAGTTGGAGAAGCTTCTCATGAAACCAATATACTCTTGGAGGTTTGCCAGACTTTTGCATGAGGTGGAACAGTGGAAAAACGTTGGTGTTGTCACTTTCGGGACTTGTTGAACTAGGGACTCCGTGCATAGTAGTAGTAAACGACAGCACCCCAACCGGGGTATCTACAAGTCAAACGAATATCTAATCCGCTTCCATTCCTACGAAAACTGTCTACAAAAAATGTAAAATATTTTCTATCACCCAACTCATAGTATCTAACACCTTTCATCCTCTGTCATTCCATCCACTTAGAGTGCCACATTCCCCCCCCCCCCCCCCCCCCATAATTGTTACCTAAACGCCAAAGAATATGCAACACAAAAAGAATTCCATTGACAGTGTTGTCGATTTTCACAGCTTGACAGGTAATTATCACGTTTGGAATTTCTCAAGTAATTTCCCGTGAAATGCGTTTGCTTTGGCAATTTCTACGACGACTTCATGTCCAACGCAATAGAGCGTAGAAAATGGTTTCTGGTTTCGCAAGAAGTCAACCTCAATTGTATCTGCAAGTCCATTATGGCGATTGACCAACGCCATCTATACACAATATCGCGCATATAGACGCAGCATGTGTACTCGAAATCATACTCAGTGCTTAAGCTTTGTGTGACGTTCGACCAGTCCGCTGGGTCCAATGTTCGTATCTCACATAGCCAGTGCGGTATGTAGCGCAGATACACGTATTTAGTCAGAAAATAAATAATATCCAAGTAGTAACGACGATAATGAATATAATGGTCGGGTACGCGAGGGGGCTGACGGTTTTCTGTAAGCCTTTGCATGTGTGTGGAGCCCGGCTTGACTTGTGCATGCATATAGAACAACAAAAAGGTGTGGATTGTGCAATTTGTCGAACGCATCGCAGGTATGCAGCAGCGTTCCAAACGACGTTGGTGCGTTCTATGCCAACCACCAAGACCCGCACGAATCGGCTAACAATGCCGAATTGTGAAATTGATTATTAGCAGGCTTCAGCAGAGGTTGGGAGAGGTTAGTAAACTTGGTGTTGTTGTATGTCTTATGATGTGTGCTGGAAACCTCGGGGCGTGAGTGAGTACATGTGTGCTAGAAAAAATAAAATCGATTGAGGAGATAACAATAAAATGTGTTAAATAATAATATTCGCTCGTTGGTAATCGCCTACGGAGGTGGAGTCGTTGTTCTATGCGATGGAATGCAGATCTGGTGGGATAAACAGATGGGGGCTTTGCACCTTAAAATTGGCAAAAATTATGCGAAGCACACGTTTGCTGCAAGGCCATTGTGTGGTGTTGTGTAAACGAAACGGTGTTTGGAAGAAGAAATTAATAATTGGGATGTTAAGTGGGAACCTTAAGGCACACCAGGAAATGGGATTGGCTTTTGACATGTTTGCAGTCAATGTCGAACTGATGTGGGTCGCATTTACATTAAAGATAACCCTAAGCGTCAATTAATTGCAAATTTGGGTATTTAATAACCCGTTATGTATCGATCGCTAATTAATACCTTTGGGTCATCTGGTCAATTAGTTTTACAGATGGTTTTCAACCTTTATAATCAAGGCTGGAGTTGCATAATGGAGTCTAGATGATATAGATATATGTCTTCTGTTAACGGTTAGACACAACAGTGTTCAAAGATCAGTTATGTCGAAAGCCTTGAAATTATTTCAAAATACAAGGTGCGCCATCTTTTATGTCGGGATGGAAACGTTGAATATGACATTTATAAACCGAGTAATTGACTCAGAGAATATTGCCGAGATCTGGGTGCCAGTCAATGTCGGCATTTTTTTATTTTTTGATTCGACCGACTGTTTGCCAATATTTCAAGCAACGAGACCGTCCTCGTCGCCGACATTGACTGCTACCCATAGCTCCAGATCTTCAGATTTGGCCAATCAAGATTTCTTTTTGTGGGTTTATTTGAAAAGCAAAGTGTACACCAGCAAGCCTCAGACCATTGACGATCTCAGGGTAAACATTTGCACCTAAATCATCGGTATACCGCCCTAGATGATCAAAAAAGTGATGGAAAACGCAGGAAAAGTGCAAATTTTGCTTTGGTCAATGTAGGCAACCACTTGATTGATGTTTAATTGATATATAAGGCCATGGCCTTCTTGTTTTCTCAATCATTCACGATTATGTGCGCATTTATATTCTTGCACAAAGCCGCGTTCTACAATTTGATTCTGTCGAAAGGCCGAATTGAGATAGGCTTTCTATGACATTTGATAATGTCAGCCTAATGCGAAAGGAGTTCCAGTGAGGTTTCCACTGGACCTCCAAAAAACGGCTGATAAGCGTCCGTGGCAAATCTTGTAGGAGCAAATTCATGAAGGTTTTGGCAGTATGTTGAGAAGCTCCATCTTGCTGAAACCACCTGCACCTGTGTGACGAGTAAGACGGATACTTACTTACTTAAGTGGCACTACAGTCCGGGATGAACCTGGGCCTCAACCAACATGCCTTTCCAATTAGCCCGGTCCTTGGCTAACTGCCTCCACTTGCGCACTCCAAGTCGGTTGAGGTCGGCTTCTACTTGTGCACGCCACTTCAGGCGAGGTCTTGTAGGAGCAAATTCATGAAGGTTTTGGCAGTATGTGGAGAAGCTCCATCTTGCTGAAACCACTTGCACCTGTGTGACGAGTAAGACGGATACTTACTTACTTAAGTGGCGCTACAGTCCGGGATGAACCTGGGCCTCAACCAACATGCCTTTCCAATTAGCCCGGTCCTTGGCTAACTGCCTCCACTTGCGCACTCCAAGTCGGTTGAGGTCGGTTTCTACTAGTGCGCGCCACTTAAGGCGAGGTCTTCCTCTACTGCGACGTCTGGCTGAGAATCGAAGACTCTGCGAGCCGGAGTATTGGTGTCCATTCGTTCTACGTGTCCTAGCCATCTTGAACGTCCAATGCGGAGTTTTTTGACTAGGGGCATGTCGCTGTACAGCTCGTATAGTTCGTGGTTGAATCTTCGTCACCATAGCCCGTCAACGCAAACGGGATCGAAGATTTTTCGAAGAATTGTTCTCTCGAATCGACCAAGGATTTTTTCATCCGCTTTTGATACGGTCAATGCTTCAGCGCCGTAGAGCGGGACTGGGATGATCAGGGTCTTATATAGGACCTCTTTAGTAGTTCTAGTGAGGCCTTTACTACGAAATTGCCTTCATAGCCCGAAGAAACAGCGGTTGGCAGCATAATTCTTCGTTGATTTCTGACGAGATGTTGTTGTCAGAGTTAATAGCCAAAGTCCCGTACTACCTCAAAGTTTTATATGTGTCAATGGTGACGTTCTGTCCAATTCGTCGATGTTGTGTGTCCTTTCGTGTTGACAGCATATCTTAGTCTTACGTTCATTTACTGCTAAACCCATTTTTGCCGCTTCCTTCTCTATCTAGCAAACGTGGCTATAACATCACGTTGAGTCCTACCAATGATGTCAATATCGTCAGCGTATGGTAGTATTTGCAGCGATTTTTGGAAAATTGTGCCTCTGGTGTTGGCTCGGGAGGTTTGCACAATTCTCTCCAGAATCAAATTAAAGAAGCATCATGACAGCGCATCGCCTTGCCTAAATCCTTTTTTGGTATCGAATGTGTCGGTGAGGTCGTTTCCGACCCTGATGGTGCAGCAAAAATTCTCCATCGTCATCCTACACAAACGGACGAGTTTGGGCGGTATACCAAAACTAGACATGGCTCTGTATAGTTTGTCTATATAAATGCTGTCGTATGCGGCTTTGAAATCGATAATAGGTGGTGATATCGATTTGGACTTCTTGGGTTTTTTCCAGGATCTGCCGAAGTGTGAAAATTTGAACGTTTGTGCACTTTCCTGGCCGATTAGGTTGCTGGTAAACGGTTTCAGGCGTTCACATAGTACGGCAGATAAGATATTGTAGGCGCTGTTGAGAAGACTTATGCCTCTGAAGTTTCGCAGTTCAGAGGGTCTCCTTTTTTGTGGAACGGGCAAACGATGCTGAGGTTCCATTCTTCAGACATGATTTCATCCGACCAGATTTGGCTTATGAGTTGGTGGGTGTTACTTGTCAAGGCATCTCCGCCAGCTTTATAAAGCTCAGCGGGAAGGCCGTCATTTCCCGCGGCCTTATTATGCTTGAGTTTAGATATTGCTATCCTCACTTCACTCAGGTCGGGTGGTTGGCAGTTTTCGCTGTCGTTGCCAATATTGAATGGTTCGTTCTGCCTGACAGCGGAATGTTGTTCGTCATCGCCGTTTAACAGTCTGCAGAAGTGGTTCTTCCATATCCTCAGCATCGACTGTGCCTCAACTACGATATTTCCTTGTTCATCTCGACATTATTCTGTTCGAGCCTTGTATCCTTGGCTTTGACGTTTTACACTTTGGTAAAACTTGCGAACATCGTTCTTGGAGTGGCACCTCTCTATATCCTCGATCGCGCGCTTTTCTTGCTCTTTTTTCTTCTTTCTGAAAAGCCGATGTTCTTCCCTTCTTCTTTGCCTATAGACCTCAATGGCAGCTCTCGTTTTCACCTCCAGCTTAGCCTTGTAGGCCTCGTTCTTGGCTGCGAGCATCTGTCGGCATTCCTCATCAAACCAGGGGTTTCTAGCTGGTGGGCGCGAGAAACCTAGCACATCAGTTGCGGCTGATCTAATGGCTTGTTGGCATCGTTGCCATTGTTCTTCGACATTAGATGCTGGTGGTGTGTTGTGAGTCGAGAGGTTAAGGGATACGCGTTGCGCGAAGGTCTTGGCGGTCTCAGTCGGATTGCAGTCTTTCAACATTAAATTTTTTTTACAGTATTTCTGTTTTTTGTGGCATGGTGGATATCCGCATCCTTACCTTGGCTACAACAAGGTAGTGGTCTGAGTCGATGTTAGCCCTCGGAATGTTCGGACATCTAAAATACAGAATGCGTGCCTCTTGTCTAAGATGGATGTCTTCGCAAATTTGATAAGAAAAAATCGGTGATCCTGCCTCCATAATTTTCACTGTTCACATTTATGCCTGTCCCTGGAATTAAAAAAAAATGATTCCGATGATTCCGTTCGTCGATAAACGCAGTAAACAGAAACTCTTGCGGAAGTACGGTTCGTTGGTCTTTTAGTTGCGGATCAAGTGTTCCTGGAGCCCAATGGCGACAATTTTGATTATTAAGGTGGTCATTGAGGTGGAAGTGAACCTAGCTGCTCCAACATTTCGAAATCTCTCCATTATTTTCAACTAACGATTTGGCTTCCCTAAAGCACTATCGGAACTATTTCCCCTACAAAAATATTAACCATTTGGTTAATTCACGTTTGGAATTTCTCAATCAATTTCCCGTGAAATGCGTTTGCTTTGGCAATTTCTACAACGACTTCATGTCCAACGCAATAGAGCTTAGAAAATGGTTTCTGGTTTCACAAGAAGTCAACCTCAATTGTAATTGCAAATCCATTATGGCGATTGACTAACGCCATCTATAGACAATATCGCTCATATTGGCGCACTCTACAAGACTTCTATAAGACTTCCTACCCGAAGCCTTACAGATACTACTTTGTTTGTCCATATTTTGTTTATTTATTTCATTACAACAACTTCATTGTGATAAGTGCAAATAATGATAGTATTTAATAAAATAAATTGGATTCTTACGGTTAATAGAAATCGGGTACCATCACGCCATCCGCTAGGCTGTTCTCTGCAATATGCATGACAGATATCAGTAACAAAGCACTTGAAACATGTTCTGCAAAATTATGAAGTGTAAGCCGAAGCAATCTACTGCCAGATTCCATCATTTTCGCACTACACATTATTTTTTTTATAGTTTTAAATCATAAATCATAAGTTCTAAAGCATACACAGCTACTATAAGCCTTTCGTCAGAAGCTCTTAACAGGTCACGCTTCTTAAAGGTGATCAATCATGATGTTTTTTTTTTTTAAATGCAAAATACCAAAAAAAAAAAAAACAAATATATGGTGAAATATTTGTTATTAATATAATGAACCATTCTTGACATTCACTTTTTATAGATAAACCCTTTCAAATGTTGGCCGCAACTGCGCCGTAGTTCGTCCATGCATATCCGTCGGTATCTCGCGAATAACACGGATAATGTAGGCCCCCAATGCTTCAATCGTAGCTGTCTTATCCACAAGCACCTTAGTCTGTACGCAGCCCAAAAGGTGAAAGACTAACGGTGTGATATCGCATGATCTTGCTGGCCAATTCACTGATCCGAAGTTTGAAATTAATTACTCACCGAAGCGGTCTCTCAATATGTCCATTGCTTCACGGGCTGTGTGGCAAATTGTCAGAAAGTTTCAATTTTTTTTAATAATTTCATTAAAAGTTGAAAATTTTCATTATTCTGGTGTCGTCAAAGATTTCGAAAATTTGGAACCTAACGTTGTCAAGATCTCGGGCTTCAATTTCATTCAAAAAGTAGTCCGTTACCATGGCGCGATAACCAGCCTCATTTAAAATAACGTTGGCGCACGCCTCATTTTTGAAGAAATACGATGATTCCACCCGTCCACACCACACGGTTATTTTGAGTGGATGTAACTGCAGCTCTTCCGGTCAACCTTAGACCTATATATGGCAATTTTGCTTATTGACGTATTCATTGAGCCGGAAATGGGCCTCGTCGCTGAACAAAATGTTGGTCAAAAACAGTGTATCGTCAGCAAGTCTATCGAGAACCCATTCACTGAACAATTTGCAAACGTTGTTCGGGTGTAAGTATATCCATGATGAAATGTCAATGAATACTAAATAAAAAAACACGTGGCAACTTGACACTACTCCCTCGCCATTTGTCAAAAAATACCCTTTGAAAAAAAGATATCTTGATTGATCACCCGTTATGATACTTCGGTGGATGCTCTACCAAAACTTCTTTATAAATGTCACATGTAAACATATCCCCGGAAACTTTATAGAAGCCTTACAGAGGATATCCCATCACATATTTTATAAATCCTGTAGAATTACATACAAAAGCTCAACTTCTTGGGGGCTCAGTTGCGCGATGAACTGCCGCGGAGAAGGTCTGGGTTCGATTCCCAGCTACGCAACACCAAAATGATTTTTCATCCTCTCGTGATGATCTGACAAATCATCCGAGTAGTATCTATATTGTCATGAATAGCTTATCTCAACTTAGCGGTTCGGATTCGGCATAATCCCGCCATCGTGACATGAATGGTTTTGAGAAAGCTAGGCGCTGGGTACTAACGAGCCTGTTGTGCCAAAAATTTGTATTTGTAACTTCTGCAAGCACTAAAAAAGCTCAATAGAAGTAATTGCATCTGGAAGTTGGAAATTTTAACTTTATAGAAGAAAAATTGTTGGTTGGGTTGTTTCACAGAAGTTTATTCGTAAATTAAAGTGATTTTCATTAAATTTCTTGCACTAATTAAAGCTTAAAATGATGAAATTTTAAGTCTTTCTATAGAATTTCGTGATCAGAACAAGCAACTGACCGCTCTCTTCCGCACTGACAGATATGTATAGTCACGCAAACTTGGGTCCACCGCCTCAATGTTTTTGCTGGTTCTTGATATTATGCTGGGCTCCGGCTGAGAAGTGTTTAGAGTTGAAGAAGTTTCGCGGAATGTTTGCACTCACTTGCTCAATCGCCGAATATTGTAACGTAAAGAATTGTGTTGGCCCGCAATTACGTAAGAATCGCCATTTAAAAAAAAACGGAATTGTGACTTACTAACCCGCACTCTCGGTTATTCCAATTGGCACAACCCTCCGCTTACACCATTTTTAACTTTCTGAGATATTCGCATTTGAAAACATAACTCCGCCACGGGACACCCTGACGGTGAACTTATGATCGGGATAGAAGGATCGTAGCCTTCAAAATTTACTGCATCTTCACTGGTCCGCCTGTACTGTAGGAGAATGCACCTGTTGATCTTCTATTTCAACCTCCACCTGATCTCCAGACGTGTCAACCCAGGTCTTTAATTTCAAACTTTTGCAGTAGAATCGTTTTAAGATGTTCAATGTGTCGCTTGGCACAGCTGGCACGTTTTTGAAGTGTCGGGATTATTGGCTCAATTTTTTTCAAGATAGAGATGGAAGGAATGTTACAGTCTATGTAGAGCGCTACCAATTTTGTATGGCCAGAAATCGAGGATTTAAGCTATGGCCGAGCTATGGTTCCTCCAAGATGGGGATACGTTCAACACAATTAAAAAATGCTGATTAGCTAATCAGTGACTAATTTTTGACATTTGCGGGAGTATTTCTTATGGGGAAAACTGTCAACTTAGCCATTGATTAGCTAATCAGCGTTCAGGGTACCATATAAAAAAGGAGCATTGAGATATTCTAAGTCCCAAAATGAATTCGAGAAACATTGTTTTCGCCCTAAATTCCGATTTTGGGAATTTTCATACTCTGTCCGCATCTTCCAGTATGATCCAAAGAATCGTGTAATTCTACTCAGCTCCATGAGTAATAGGTTACCGCGTTAGTACCTGGCCATTAGAACAGATTTCTTCTTGTGTTACAAAATTATAGACCTCAAGCCCCCCAGTTCTAATTTCTAATACCTAAATCAACAAAAAAAGTACTCCAATGCCCCCTCTGTATAAAGAAAGAGAAATCACAAGATGTTGGCACACTTCTTAAAGAACTCTTCACCGCCATCCAATAGCTCTTGACTCAACAGAAAAATGAGTAAATGAGTCATTGAGTCTTTACAACTATTGAAAGGCATCATGACTTCTATTCATGTTTAGAAAATTCCACTTCACAGTCATTTCCCTTTCTCTGATAGTCTTACATGTCTAAATTAGTCACCAACAGATTTTTTGCTATTATTTCGTCACACATCTTTGCACTCGAATGATTAAGTCGTGAAATTAACCATAACCAATAATTTTCTTAAGCTAATTAAACAATTATATCTCCAAGGCTTGACATTATACTAATTAATTTTTTTTCCCATTTTTATCTTTTCAGGTAAGTTTCAAACACCATATACAAATACGCAAGCAACCATGTTAGTAAGTATGTAACTAATTAGGTCCATTAAAGTTTCCCCTGAGGTCGTCCACAAATTCAGGATTTGATGAATTTTTTTGAAACCAGGGAACGAGAACATGATCTGCAGAGTGGTTAGGTGATGCTCCTGAGTGACCATTGAGGATTCCTCTTTGGGCCACATATCAAAGGCATTATCCAATCTCACTGGCGATACAGAAGCTCTTGTAAGACGAGTCGGATTGGATGATTTCACAATTTCGCTGATTTCTCCTGAGTAGCCCATGAGAATTCCCCTGTAGTCCCCACACCTAGGTTGATGATGAGAAAATGCCCATAAAAGTCCAATCTCATCGGCGATACAGAATCTTTTTTTAGACGTGTTAAATGATTTTACTATTTCACTGATTTCTCCTGAGTAGCCATTGAGAATTCCTCTGTAGACCCACATCTAGGTTGATGATGAGAAATTGCCCACAAAAGCCCAATCCTACCGGCGATACAGAAGCTTTTGTATGACGAGTTAAATCGGATGATTTCATTATTTCACTGATTTCTCCTTACTAGCCATTTAGGAATGCCATGTAGCCCCACACCTAGGTTGATGTGCTCTTTGGCGATACAGGAGCTCTTTTCAGACGAGTTGAATCGGATGATTTCACTATTTCACTGATTTTTCCCAAGAATTGAGGATTCGCCTGTAGCCCTACACCAAGGTTGAAGATGAGAAAATGCCCATAAAAGTCCAATCACATCGGCGATACAGAAGCTCTTATATGACTAGTTGAATCAGGTGATTTTACTAGGATTAATCGAGGAAAGTTACAAAAAAAGCGAAAAATACACGATCAATAGGGTGCTCAGATGTTTCCCCTGCGGCACTCCACTAAATCACACCTCTGTGCGATTCCTCTCGAAACATATTCATCAAAATTCCTCTAGCAATCACAAATCCCATTTAATCCCTAAAGGTGCGCCAATTTAACCGCCTATTAAGCTCATCCCTATCATAATGACAATCTCGACCACACCACAGAGACACCCAACTTACAATCCATCAACGCAATTAAAAGTCACACCAACGACCCCTAGACATTGTTCACCGTCTCGTGCCAAAGTACACTTCAGATAGAAATCTTATCCGAAGCATTCCATCGCCTCTGCTACACTCCATAGCACAGCTGCATCATCTGTATGCGACATGAGCATATTATCTGCACTCAAAGCATTCGCACGTTTTGCCATCCACTCAGATGTGAGTCATCTCTTTGCCCAGCATCAGCATTGATGCCTCCACATTCGTCGGTATCCAATGACGAAACTGCCCTGTCAAGTCTATTAGCTGATTGAATTTGGTTGATTGAAAACCCATTTGGACATTGGAAATAATTTATTTCGTCGGCATATCAACAATATGTCCTTGCCCATTGGGATTAGAGATTCAGAGGAGACCGCTATATGCTAATCATGTTTTTTACCGGAACGTCACAAAGGCGCGCACAGCACCGCAAACGTGGTTGGAGTTGCCAGAGCCATATCCGACCGACTCCTGTGGTAAATTAAAGTCACTCCACCAAAGAGGTATCAAAGTGGTAGGGGCGGTGGTGCAGCCTCGACTTGCAATTTACACGAGTCCTGATTAAGTTGCATGTCAATCGTGGTCCGTTTGGCTATTATGTGGCAGAAAATTAGATTAAATTCGTCGTCGGCTTTTCGCTGATTCACTTGCGCGTGTTGTACGCGAGGGATTTTGTTTGCGTGCAGTGCACGGTTTAATTGGGTTCATCGGATTGAAATTAATAGGAACAGATGCGGATTGGAAAATGTGTGTTTTTTTTTTCGCTGATGGATCTGTTCGAATAAAGGTACATAGTTGATGGGGCAATGTTGACACGAATGAATACAAAAAAATACAAATTTTTGGCGCAACAGGCTCGTTAGTACCCAGGGCCTAGCTTTCTCACAACCATTCATGTGTGCGTGTGTACTTCTTGCACGATGGCGGGACCTCCTGTTTTATGCCGACTCCGAACGGCTAAGTTGAGATAAGCTATTCTTGACAATTGATACTACTCGGACGATTTGTCAGATCATCACGAGAGGAGGGCCAGTGAAAAATCATTAAGGTGTTGCTACGGCTGGGAATCGAACCCAGACCTTCTGCGCGGCAGTTCATCGCACTAACCATCGCGCCACTGAGCCCTCACGAATGAATGCAGTTGGCCTTAAAATTGGATAGCGATGATGGTATGGGTGGTTAAATTGTAAATTTGTTTGGTCCAAAGCCGAGCAAAAGTAACCAATTAACCTCCAAAAACCTCCTTTTAAGCAACTAAACCCAAATTGGAGTCCTATCTCTGCTGCTATAAGTATGGTTATGCTTGAATATTTTCAAGGCAATAGCGTCTGCAGGTGTCTTAGCGCTTCTTGCGATAGGAAAATGCATAGCTAACCTCAGCGGCCAAATGGAAATATGCCTCAACATGAAAGGCAGACTTGCGTTGAATCCTCCGAAACCGGGATAGTCGTCTTTACATGTAAAACGAAAGTGTCAGAATTGACTTAACCTCTCATTTCATAAATACCACTAAGGGCCTCTTGCACGAACTCATTTATTCAGCTAGGAAATGGTTTCTGGTCTATATCCTTAGAGGCTGCAAATCTCTCTTTTGGGATTCATTAAAAAAAGGTCCTATTTGGATTTTCAGACTTTCAGAAAGTGAAAAGTAAGTTTTTCAGTTAAAGTGTATGCACTGGATATTTACGGCTTTGTTAGACCTGGAGGATTTCAGACCAAATCTTGAATACTTTTTTGAAGTGGTTTGGAGCGAGAAGGCCTATACCCTTAGGGCTTGCATTAAATTATTTATTCATAGCCAGGCTGGTTACCTTCATGTATATGTTCCGGTGATATCTTTCTTACAAAATTTCAAGGTATTCCAAGATATTCGGCCCTATCGAGGTATCCTTCGGAGCGGAAAATTCTCCGATTTCGTACGATTCGGAGGATTTTTGCTTCGAGGTATTCCTCCGAAAAGCTGTTCGGAATATTTCTCCGACATTTTGTAACGCACCCCGGCGAATTGCGTTGAGGTGCATTTTTCATGCGATTTTTGACAGCTAAGTGCCATTCTTTCTCCGATTTCCTCCGACACAAATTCTTCGCGGAATTTATTTACGAATTGTAGTGAAGTGAACCCGTCGCATTTGGGAAGATTTTTTTTTCCGATGACACATACCTCGAATGGAATTTTAACCTCCGACCAAGTATGCGTTGCGGAAAATTGTCCGCTCCGACGGATACCTCGATAGGGCTGATTAAACACATTCCGGTCTGTATCCTTAGAGGCTGTCAAGCTCTCTTTGGGATTCACTAAAAATTTCCTTTTTGGAAGTTTAGAATGTGAATAGTAAGTCTTTCAGTCAAGATGTGTGCACTGGATATTTACGGCTTCGTCGGGACCGATAATTACCTACGACAATAGGGTATTCAGAATATAGTGCCCTGACATGGAGAAGAAGAGCATCAAGTCGCTCGAAAAACTCAACGATTTGCATGTTTTAACGGGTATACTATGTCTCACCCTCATAGCACTTTCTATGCCAGGAATATAACCCTTGCATTCCTAATAAAAGTGATTGGAAACAGATCATCGCCCCGAATACTGAGGGTTTATCTGGATTCATAGACGACTCTGAAATTGGGGCTCGCTTCGTCTTGTGATCCAAATTTCTACAGGAGCTCTTGTATGACGAGACATCGAGGACAGTTTTGTGTGAATATTATGAAACCAGACAAACGATCAATAGGGTGCTGAAATGGTTCTCCTGTGGGACTCCACCAAATCTCACTTACTTGACTTTTTATCTGGTTATCGCTTGGTAAATGAATATTCGCATAGCACCCACAGACATTCTGATTAATATCGACACCCAAGCTGCGATCAGACCGTTGTATCCGAAACCCTTAAATTTGGAGTAAAGAACGCGAATCTCAAAAAGGATTTACCGGCAGTTAATAGGTTTCTGGAACATTCGGAAATTCCAGAAAACTGTACGGTTGATGAAATGGAAGGACATGCCTCTTTAAATTTGACAACATGAATGCCCCTATGACTTTTTCTAGACTTTGAGAACACAATCTATCGCTGACCTCAACTAACTATAGGTGATCACCCCTTGATCTCTGCAATAGTTTCCGGCTAGTTTGGCCAGCATACGATTCCAAGTTGACAATCCAAATTTTAAGGATATTCTAACCACCATCATGACGGAACACTGCATCCAAAGCAGACCTGCTATTATTTATGGGTTTTTGTGGAATTTGTTTAGAACACCTCATCTGCAGGCGTTCCGCTCTCTCAAAAAAACTGAAATGTCACCCTTATAGGGTGCATAGACTGCGCATGCATGTGCAATCAAAGGCACGCACAATCACGATTTCTCCACACACTATAAATGCAAACTGAGCAGTAATCATTCGTGTGTTTATCCCTAACTGATGTTGGTCGTCGTTATCAATTTACAAATTTACAGTCCGCTCGATTTTTCCCTGTAACTGTGCCCCAGCATACATTCATGCATCCAAAAACAAGAAAATATCAAATTTTTTTTTAAATCATTCACGCCGCATGCATGCAATCACGCAGTCAACACCATATACTCTCAGCTTGTATGCGCATTCACTATACTGCACATGCAGGTATGTGTAGTGTGTGGACCCTATTAGTTGGTACTTCTATAGCGATCGACATAATCAGTATGGCAGGCTGAAATAGATTTGGTAAGAGACCGATTTGGTTTCAGGAGCAGCTAGACATTGTAGCTTTTAGTAGTACCACAATAGGACGTATACGTCTTGTCAAAGTGAAGCTTTTTACTTAGGAAAGACTTTAAACCAGCGAACAAATACCTTCAGTTCAGCGTTACAGTGTTACGGATTGATTCGTGACGCTTTGCCAAATCGTCAAGATTCCGGTGTTCAAGTCCTTCAAATGTCCGAAGAGTCTTCGCAAATGGTGCAATTTCAACGATCCGGCAGATCCGGCTCAATTTTATCAATGGCCATGGTCATGTTGATTTTGAGAGAATCGCTCGATTGTGGTTATTGCCATAGACCTACAATTTCAGAAAACCCCAGAGTTTAACGGGGTCAATCGCACGATCTTAAATCATTCACACAGAATGGCTATTGTGGCATCAATAGCACCGTCCTGCTGAAATCACATGTCGTCCACGTCCATATAGTTCAATTTGGACCAAACGAAATTGGATATCATTGATCTGTAGCTCTCGCCATTGACGGTGACCCACGTTCGTTTCGAACGGCCCAAAAGCCTTACCAAACAGTAACTTTTTGTGGAAGCATTGACACCAGATCAGCCTCGTGTGGATCGGCGTCGTCCCATATACGTCAATTTTGCTTGTTAGCATTTATCCGAAAATGCAACTCGAATTTCGGGTCCTCTTCCAAACGATCCGAAGTACAGTCAGCGAAAAAACGGCGTTTCTTTGGTCATTAACTTTGATCTCATGATTCAGTTGGATCTTGTATCACCCAGAGCTCAAAGACAACGGCGGTTATTCACTTAGGCTTCGGATTGTTTGCAAGTGGACCTTAACGAGGCGCCTGGAGTTCTGAACATACTCCAAACGCCTCGTTAGGGCTCTCTTCCAAATAGTCCGAAGCCGAAGTGATCTTGTTCTACCTTGTACGGGTACAGATCCAAGTGCCGGCGCAAAATTCGTCACAATTTTGCGAAAGGCTGAGTTCTTGTTTCCGGCGAGGAACCCACTGCCTCGAGTTCTCCCGCAGTTTCAAAGACAGCGGCGCTATTCACGGCCGATCTGGCATTTTTGACGTATGGAAACTGGCTGGTTGCTTACCGAATCGGTCGTCTGGTGTTTGGCCACTGAAGGCTCGAGATTCGACTTTAAAGACTCACCCAGCCTGACGTAACGCCAACGTTTGTACTAACGTTGATGCTCATCCATGTCCTGATTTTCCCTATATACTAAGATATGATGCAGGAGATATCGCTTGTGATCGCGTCGCTATAGAACTCGAGGATGCGTCACTTTTCAGCAAGGATTGAGTGATGAAGGTCGTCCTTTATTGTACTTATTCTCTCCTACCCACCATCAACTAGGCCATCCATGTTCTGATGTCCGTTTTGTACATACTAAGATGTGACGCACCATCTATATGATCGCGTCGCAATAGAGTTCGAGCTCACAAGACAGCTCAAGGAGATTAGCCGCTTCTTTACAAGGATTGTATTTGTTTTGTGCGAAGAACGTCATCGTTGGTTTGCTTATTATCCCATCACCACCTTCATGTTCTGATCCCTTTTGTAACGGGTGATTTTTTAAGAGGTTTAGAACTTTCGAAAAAATGAATGAAATATTTATTTGAATCGATAGTTTGAACCTTGCAATTTAATGTTTAAAGATAATTTCATGCAAATGTTGACCGCGGCTGCGTCTCAGGTAGCCCATCCGCTGAGTCCAATTTTGGCATACTCTTTCACACATATCGGCCGGTATCTCACGAATGAATGCATGGATGTTGGCTTCCAGTGCGTCAATCGAAGAGGGCTTGTCCCTATAGACATTAGCCTTGACATACCCCCACAAAAAATAATCTAATGGTGTCAAATCGCACGATCTAAGCGGCCAATTGACCGGCCCGAAACGTGAAATTAACTGTTCACCAAACTCGCCTCGCAATTGCGCCATTGTTTCGCGTGCTGTGTGGCATGTGGCACCGTCTTGTTGAAACCACATATCATGCAAGTCAAGAACTTCCATTTCGGGCAAAAAAAAGTTTGTTATCATCGCTCGGTAGCGTTCACCATTGACAGTAACGCTGCGATTCGCATCATCTTTGAAGAAATATGGCCCAATAATGCCGCCGGCCCATAAACCGCACCAAACAGTGGCTTTTTCGGGATGCATTGGTAGCTGTTGCAATGCTTCTGGCTGATCTTCACTCCAAATGCGGCAATTTTGCTTATTTACGTACCCATTCAACCAAAAATGAGCCTCATCGCTGAACACAATTTTTCGATAAAAAAGCGGATCCTCGGCCAGCTTTCCAAGAGCCCATTCACCAAAAATTCGGCGTTGTGGTAGGTCGGCTGGCTTTAGTTCTTGCACCAGCTGTATCTTAAAAGGCTTTACGCCCAAATCCTTCCGCAAAATTTTCCACGTAGTGCTGTAACAAAGGCCTAACTGCTGGGAACGGCGCCGAATCGACATTTCGCGGTCTTCTGTCACACTAGCTGATACGGCCGCAATATTTTCTTCACTACGCACAGTACGTAAACGTGTTGGTGGTTTAATGTCCAACAAAGTAAATTTGGTGCGAAATTTGGTCACAATCTTCCGAATAGACTGCTCAGAAGGTCGAGAATGCCGATCATAAAATGGAAGCAGCGCGCGATGAACATTTCGAACCGAGCACGAATTTTGATAGTAAAATTCAAAAATTTGCAAGCGTTGTTCATTTGTAAGACGATCCATGGTTAAATTGCAAACCAAACTGAAGCTGTTTGATAGTGACACAAGGTACTAAACACACGTCAGCTGTCAAAACCAGTGTTGCCAAAACCAAACCAGCTAAAAAATCACCCGTTACTAAGCTGTCACGCAGCAGATATATGATCGCGTCGCAATAGAGCTCGAGGAGGTAAGCCGCTTCTCAAAAGGGAAAGCATTTGTTTCGGGAGTTAAGAACATCGTGATTGATGCTTGTTCTCGACAGGCTTTAATAATAAGGCGTTATCATTTAAAGTACCGCTCAATCGATAACGGTAGATTTGACAGGCGCCGGCAAAACAACATGGTTGCCACGGACTGTCAACAATTTTCCGCCTTTATTGTGAAATCCTTTATTTTGACAATTGTTACATTCATTTCGTCTATAGAAAGCTTTAAACCACGCCCAATTGTTTGCGGCGTTTTCATAAAAAACGTTTTTTTGAAAAAAGTTCGAAGAAATATGGATAAAATGGTTGAACATCGAATTTAGAAAATGGCCGTGTTACGGATTTCAAATTTATTAAGATATCTTCATTGAAACTCTGTTCACATTGGTCAAAATATTTACTAAATATGAAATCCGGAAAACCGGCCAATGTTGTCATCTAAGAAAAATCTATGCCACGCCCACTTTTTCGGATAAATTACAAAGCCTTCTCATGTTTTTTTTTTCTTTACAAATTCAAGCATCTGGCAACTCTTTCCCATTCTTCTGACACCTCAAAACCAACAATCAAAAGTCAGTAGCCGACCCTACATACCCACATACATCACAGAGTTATGCCGGTCGATCATGAGCACATCACGCGTACAGCCTCATACATAAATACACGTACGATCGTCAATAAAATGCGGGTGAATGCACGTTGCAGCAATGCATGCAACACGAAAGAAATGCGGGTTAAAAAAAAGAACAAAAAAAGGATACCAAAGCCAGGAATGCACACACCGAAACGATCAATAAACGAACAGAAATAAAATCCATAAAAAAAAAACAAGAATTCTCGTTACAACAGCGCCTTCGGCTGGGAAGAAGCATCTCCTAAGCCAGTCATTCAACAAGTTCTCCCTACCTCCAGAGGTGTACCGCGATAGGAATTTCTGGAATGTCCGGTCGGTAACTCCCGCCTATGAAAAAATACACACAAAGATAGTAGAACCTGTGTTACCTGTTGAGTTGTTCCTGTATGTACTACCTGGCTCAGCTCTTCCCTCTTCTTTTCCTTTCGTTAATTAAGTAGATTATTGTTGTTATATTGACAGTTGGGAAACATTATGGGAATGGAATTGAGAAAGAAAATGAGGTGCGCACATATAATTGGAATTTATGAGAGTGTGGATCGGATGACTCATCAAATGGAATTTATTACTTTTGAGAGATAAGTGTATGCAAAGAAAAGAACATTCGCGCATACATTTTTGTTTACTGTCAAAGTTAAAATTTATAAGCGAAAGTGACACTTTCACACTTTTTTTTATGGTAAATTGGGTTAAGTTTTATGTCAAACATATTAAGAGGTATCTACATTGCTTTTATTACATTTGACATTAGATTTGACATTGCATTACCTACATGATGAGTTTTAAACTGCAATCAAATTTAACTATCATGACACCTTAAAAATATGTTAATGACAGATGACAGTAGAAATGAAAATTTCAACACCTTTAAGTGGATTTTTAGCAAAAAAAAACATTTATTCTAAACGAATATGAACACAAAAGGTGAGACACACAGAAGAAGAAACGTCATTCATGTCATCTTTGTTGAGATTTCCGGTTTTTTTACTTTTCTAGTGAAGTGTCATTGAATGAGGAAGATGTGGGCAACTTATTTCCAAAAAAAAAAGATATTGACATGGGTTTGTGAGAAAAATTCGATATATTGAGTTTGTGTGCATCTATTGTGTGACCTTGACTGTTGATATTTGGAAATAAATCATTTATGGAATTATTTAGAAGAAGAAGACTATGGGATCATCTTTTATGACTAGAATGGAGATATTGAACAATGACAAGTGAACCTTGAAGATGGCTGATGTTGCGCCAATTAAAGTGTCAATGTCTGTTGGAAATGCCATTCGAGATGACAGTCGGAAATAGGTTATTCATGTCAAATGTCATATTTGATTGTCATTTCAGACTTATTTTAAGGTGAACAATTGTTGCAATAAGAATGTAGGAGCGGGAGACAGGAGACAATTATTTTTTTATTGCAAAGAGAAGGTTAGGTTAGGTTAGATGGGCTCGCATAGGCCTACGTGGGCCCATAGTGATACCCTTCGAAGAAGTATCCTGAAATAGAGAAAGAGGATATCTGGTTAAGTTCGCTAGTGATACTTATGCGGTGCTGGTCTGTGTTGCTCCTTCAGCCTCAAAGAGGTAGTTGCTCCATCCTCATCTGCTACAAAAGCGGACTATCAGCGCTATTGGGATAGTCGTTAGGTCACTTAGGTCATGGAAGTAAAGGCTGCCTAGTATTTTTAAACGGCTGCCACTGATCGCAGGGCAGTGACATAGTAGGTGTGAGACCTCTTCTTCGACGACTGGTTCGCTGCATTTCCTGCAAAGTTGGCTCGCACCAGTCAGTTTAATCTTATTGGAGTGCTTACCCAACAGGTTGTGACCTGTTATCACTCTAACGGCTATAGAAATGGATGCTCTGTTCAAAGCTATTAGCTTGTTTGATTTGCTGCCGCTTAACTCCGGCCAGAGAGATTTTGTGTGTGTACAAGTTATTGTATTTTGCCATCTTGTTATGGTTGCTTTTTGAGTGTGCTTGGTTATTACATGTTTTTAAGATGCTAGCGGGGGATTGACCCTTTTATCAGCTAGGGAAATGCATTTCTCATTTCCTATAATGTCTTTATGTCCTGGCACCCAGATAATTTGGACTTTGTTCTGGGTACAAAGAGCCTTCAGCTCTTCGCGACAGCGTCCAACTACCCGTGATTTTACTATATTGGATGCCAGAGCTTTAATGGCGCTTGACTATCCACGTAGATGGAGATATCCTCATGTGATATGTCCAATACCCTAGCCGATTCGGCAGCTTCGAGTATGGCCAGGATCTCAGCTTGGAATACACTACATGAGTTTGCTAATCTCAAGGATGTAGCTAGCCCGATCTTTTCAGAGTAGACACCAGAGCCCACTCCGACTTCCATTTTGGATCCGTCGGTATAGATTGCTATTTCAATGTTAGATAACACATTGTTTGAAGACCATTCGTCTCTGCTTGGTATTCTGATAGAGTAATTAGTATCAAAGTCGTGATATGGGATCATGTAGTCAGATGCTACATCCGCATATGCCATTGAGTTTAATATTGAGCTATGGCCAAAAGGCTTCGTAAGTAGATTGCCCGTTTCTTTGAGTCTTGCCGCGCTTTTTGCTGCTGTGTCATTGATTTGTAAGTCAATTGGTGTTATGTTTAGGATTGTTTCTAACCCTACCGTGGGGCTAGTGCGCATGGCTCCTGTCGTGAGTATGCATGCTGTCCTTTGAACTTTCGTTAGCTTGGTCATATGTTTTGCTTTTTTCATAGCATTCCACATGACCAAGCAACCGTTTTGCCGCAGATTCTGTTGCAGCTATAGAGGGCAACGTTTAGATTCCAGTTCAGTTTACTATCAAGTACCACCCCCAGCTATTTCGCGCTTGCTGACAATGAGAGAGTCGAATCTTCCAAAGACGGTGCCGGAAATACTGGGATCGATCTCCTATTAGTAAAGAGAACCAGTTCTGTTTTGTTTGGGTTTACACCCAGCCCGCAAGACTTTGCCCACTTGCTGAGTATATTGAGACTTCTTTGCATAATTTCACTCAGTGTCGGTGGGAATTCCGCACGCCATGAGGACTACGTTACAGCGTATGCCACTGTTTTTATTGCAGTGATATCCAGCTTCTTAAGTGCCTTGTTGACTACTAATAGCCAGAGGAGTGGGGATAGTACGCCTCCCTGGGGGGTACCTCTTGACGTTGTGGTCCTTTTGGTACAATCGCCTAGTGTTGACGAAATGATCCGGTTATTGAGCATGGTTAAGATCCAATTGCTAGAAACCGTACCTATTTCAGCTTTGGTGAGTGCCTCAGCAATTGCTTCAGTTGTAACGTTGTTGAAGGCTCCTGTTGAAGGCTCCTTCCTTCTGTAGTGCAGTGAATTTTCTACTGTGCGAACTAATTCGTGTAGAGCTGTTTCCACCGATTTACCCTTTATATAGGCGTGTTGGCTTACAGATAGGTAACCTGGATTCAGGTTGCTACGTATATGGATGTCGAGTAATCATTCCATCGTTTTCAGTAGGAAGGAGGACAGGCTTATGGGTCTGAAATCTTTCGCTACGGTGTGGCTGCATTTACCTGCCTTCGGTATGAATATAACTTTAACTTCACGCCACACTTGTGGTATGTGGTTTAGTTTTAGACATGCACGGAAGATAGTGAGCAGTGTTGGCATTATGTGCTTAGCAGTTTTTTGTAGCATGATAGGGGTTATGCCGTCAGGGCCGGCTGATTTTTGGGGCTTGAATGAATTATTGGAACATGCAATTTTTTCCTTGCACACTATCGTATTATTGAGAGAGTTGTCACCCATGTTATCCGTTGTGTGGTCTGTATTTGTATTTACGATGACATTTTCCTATACCGTTTTGCAGTTCGGAAAGTGTGTGCTTAAAAGAAGGTTCAGGGTGTCAGCAGTTGATTCCGTCCATTCATTTTCTGAATTTTTGAGAAAACCTGGGCTGCTTGCTTCTTTCGATAGTATCTTCCTCAATCTGGCAGATTCATTGTTATCCTCGATACTGCTGCAGAATTCTTTCCAAGCCTTTCTTTTGGCCCTTCTGGTCTCTTTTTTAAATTTACAGAGGCTGGTTCTGTAAGAGTGCCAGTCTGTTTCTGCGTTTGATCTTTTTGCTATTTTGAAGAGTTCCCTCGTTGCGCTGTGTTGTCTGGCCAGTTCCCTAGACCACCAGTGGCTTTGTTTCTTTTTCTTTTTGCAAAGAGAAAGGACAGCATGTAATGGTATGACAGTAGTCCATATTCATAAACATTTACCAAAGTTGTGACTTACTAGTCCAACGTTTTTGCGAAATTAGTTAAATAAACTCAGCTGCTATTCAAAAACATTTTTACAGCTGTGATTTGTTAAAATTCAGTTTACATTCTGTTCTACCACAACTAGATATACTTCCTATGATGACAGTCTTCTCGGATATTCGATGACGACAGGGATTACATGCAAAAGTCCAAAAATGGGGGAAAAATCATATTTTAGACTGAATGTTATTCTTTTATCTGTCTAACGAGTATTTCATTCATTCAATTCGTCCATAAATAGGGTAGAGTCGCCTATTCTCGAACAGTTTACAGACTTTGAATAATGAATAGGCTCTAAAAAATGCTTAGAATAGTCCTAGAAATATAGTTTTGATTTTATTTTTAAGAAAAATTCAAATATTCTTAAACCTCATATAGTTGATTTTATTATTTAATACAATTTATTAACAAATCAAAAAAATATAAAAATTAACCAATTTCCCCTATTTTCGAACACCAAGTTTCCTCTTTTCGAACACTTTAATCATACCTATAAGTTTGTCTAAAATATTAATTTTAAATAGGTAGGCAGTGCAATAACCCCCGAGGAAATAAGCCTCATGGGTATTAATTCCCAAAAAAGAGAAATAGCCCCCACAGGGTTTATATCCTTTTTGAAATGGAAATAACCCCGCAGGGTTTGGCCCTCCAAAGCATATTCAAACTTTGCATGCACCCAAAGTCACAATTGCATGTATGCAAAGCGTGAACCCTCCTGGGTGTATGAAAAGTTTGAGTACGAATTGCCAATATGAAATGCCAATAACCCCCGCGGATGTTAATGCTTTTTTTTTGGCGGGGCTTAGTTCCATTTCGATAAGCAAATAAGCTCCGTAGGGGCTATTTCCTTTTATTTGGCAATTAAGCCGCATTGGACTTATTTCCGAAGGGGTTATTTTACTGCTCCAGGTAGGTTGGTAGGAGTTGGAAATAATTTTGCAAAAGATGTGCATTGCTCCGGTTGTCCGAGTGGATGGTGACTTCAAAAAGTAGAAACAGAAAGCAAGATCTGCATATTGAGTTCTTGATATTTTCTTGAAATCATACTGGCAAACCTCTGGCAGTCACTCTATCTTCAAATTTTTGCTTGAACACATTCGGACAATATGTTTTTTTACCTCTAGAATAATCACAGAGATTTCAAAAGCAGAAGATACGAAGGTGAAGCTTTTAGTGGACCGGACAGGTACAAAGAAGTTGAAGAATTGGCGATATCTTCTTTTTCATCAACACAACTTCTGCAGAAGTCATTTGCATAAATGTAAACGGCCCGTACAGGTCCTAAAACAGGCCCTCTCCCGACATTCTCCCATCACAATGAAGGGGACCTCCTATTTAACGCCGAATCTGAACTTTTAGAGCGCGCTATTGTACCTAAATCTAGATATCTTTAGAAACCTAGCACAATATACCCCCGATCCAACTGAGGATTGATCTGATAATCGTAAGTTTTAGACTTCAAGTTTGCTGTTATGCCAAGATAAGATATGGGCCTGGAAATTTATTCTGGAGTTTTACCTAGTAATGGTATCATTGTGGAGTGGCCATTCTGTATTTTCTATCACTATTGGATGAACTTAAGTCAAATGGCCGAGTTAGTTGCAATTTTATAGCCTTAAATATCAATGGGTAGCAGGTGCAACAGAACAGCCCTGCGGAGGAAGAAAACTCGCGAGTGCCTTAAGTTTTATTATAGATTTTTCTAATGAGAGCTTGGGTATTTGAAAGTATTTCTGAAATATAACACAAAACGTAAATTCTTATACAGCAGTTAAGAGTAAAGTTGAACCCCCTATTGTATCCACATTTTCCTTTTGAGGATCACATAGGAGTTAAAACTATCTTCATAAAGTGTTACTTCAATCGGTTAACAGCCTCGTCAAATCACAGACGATTATTGAGCGATTGCTCATGACCCCGCTGGGTATGAACGTATCTAAATACCTCGCTCATTTGGTCGATATGTGATTCATCGGGTGTGCTGTCGAATATAATGCCAAAGTACCTGTGGTGGCTTTTCCACAAATGTCCGTAAACAAACTAAATAAAAAACGGGTCTTCTACTAAGACTATAAAATTTAGAGTTTAATTTATTTAAGTAAAAATAGGTTAGGTTTTCGCAATAGATGATACACGTTGTAAGAGCGGTCAGTAAGAAAGAAAAGTGTCAATGTCAAAAAGACTTTTACATGTGGCTGTCAAAGTAGCGAGTGAGAGTAGGTGTTGCCATTAAGTATATACGTTTGTGTCGTTGCCAGCAGCAATAACATACGCCACATACCTATATTTTTGTTTTTGAGAATGCAATATTGCAACTTATTAAATGAAAAAAGTTAAAATATTGGGTGATCGAGTATAGGAAACCACAAAACTGTCAGCTTCCTTATTTCGAACATCAACGAATATGGTGTTCGAAAATAGGAACATTTATTGTAACTACAACTAGATATATTTCCTATGATGACAGTCTTCTCGGATGTTCAATGAAGACAGGGATTACATGCATACATATTTTAGACTGAATGTTATTCTTTTATCTGTCTATCGAGTATTTCATTTAATCATGGATTCGATTCGTCCATAAATAACATAAAATCATCTAAATCTAGCAACGGCATAGCAAGAGCTTGTGAAACCTCTATGAATATGACCCCATGTCAATTTTAAAATTTGATTTACGGTGTCAAATGTTGCAAAATAATACATAGATGAGTTTATGCCCATAGGGGTATATCAGTTTTGACACATTGTTTGTAACATAGAAAAATAATAAGAATACACATATTAGGTCTGTTCCCATACTTTTATGGTAAAAATTAGAAAAATCTCGATTTTCTTGAGTTACTCCAACTTTTCGCAGTGCGAGAAAATTTTACAAAAAGCTACAGGAAAGCATTTTCAAAGACAAATGTCAAAATATATATATATGACAAACTTTTTCACACTTTCAGATACCAACTGACAGGTTGCTTATTTTTACCGCAGAAATTTCTGCAGTAAATTATTTTACTGTTTCTGTTTCTATGGAGGGGAAGTTTTTTCGCTTTCATAAGCTTTTTTTTTTGCGCGCGGAATCCCCAATAAGTAGAAATTAGTAAACAATCCTATTGTACGGGAACAGATCTTTTTATAGGTGAATGGAATCAGAATTGGAAGGTAGGCCGTATTTGCGATCCGTCTGATCTAGACTGATGAAATTTGGTACACGAAATCTTTGTCGCTTTTTAAGAAATTTTAGAAATGGGACGTTTTTAAAAAAAAAGTTCTTGTACGCTATGATATGACCGTAAATATTTGTAAAATATTTGGCAATGTAGGTGGTGTCAAAGAACTGTCGTTAGTAGGTACATTGTTTTCTCATCTCCGTTTATGTTTCGCAACTGTCATGTGTCATGGTTCATAAATCTTTTTGAATAAATTTCTGAACAATTTATTTGATCTATCAATCCCCAGCCATTGTCATAATTGATCCAAGCAAGGCTCATATTAATCCATGAAATGATCTTCAAAATGTCAAATTTCATTGTGCATTGACACTTATATTGTATAGAGATTTTTGTTGACAACAAGCAATGCAAATTTGACCAATTTCGGGCCTATTGTTTAATCACAGTAGATATGAACTTCGACAGGCTTCTTCTTTTTATATTTTTTTTGAAATCTCCAGTTTGCCATAACAAACCATAAAACTTGCAAGTCTTGAAGGTCAATGTTTAAGAAAAAATCATCAACTTGGAGTCAGAGCTCTTGCGTAAAGTCGAAATGGAGTAAAACAAGAACAAGCACTATCCCGATATCCTTTAATCAACTTAATGTCGCCAAAAAAACTAAGCTGGAAATCCCACATAAACAGTAAAATTCAAAAAGCAACCAAAGCTTTCTGGGCTTGCCGTAGCATGTATGGTAAAACTTGGGGAATCACTCCAAAGACCACGCACTGGATCTACACGATCAAGATAAGGCCCATTATAACAAACGGAAAAAAGTGACTTAAAAAACAAGCATAAATAAATTCAACAAGGTACAACGGCTTGCCTGTCTGGGCACTACCGGAGCCATGCGTACCTGTCCCACTGCGGCTATAGAAGCCTTAATAGGACTCACGCCACTCCACATATAAAACAAAGTGGCAATTCGCAGCTCAGCAAGTTTGACACAAGCGGAAGAGTTAAACTTTAGCAATCACCCAGAACTAAATGAACTACTACCCGAACTTCCCGAACTTGACATGATCTGTGCGGTTACAGACCGCTTACCCATGACACTATGCTTCAACAAAAGATTCTCAACGCAGATCACAACCAGAGAAGCATGGTGTAGCAACAACCCACCAAACTGCCTAAACGGCCTAAAGTGGTATACGGATGGTTCTAAAATTGACTCAGGGGTAGGAGCTGGTATCCATGGACCAAATCGGAACGTTTCAATACCTATGGGAAAAACCCCCAGTGTATTTCAAGCAGAGCTCCATGCCATCAAAGAATGCGCAAACCTAATACACAATTCAGGTATTAAAGGCGCCAACATCCATTTATTCACGGACAGTCAAGCAGCTATAAAAGCCCTTAGCTCAGACATTATTGACTCCAAATCTGCACTGCTTTAATTCCCTCCAAACACTTAGTTCCAGGAACAAAACCAGTTTATGGTGGGTCCCCGGACATAGGGGGATTGAAGGTAACGAAAAAGCTGATGAACTAGCCAGAAAAGGCTCGGAAACCCCTTTCATTGGACCCGAACCCTTCTGTGCAACCTCCAAATCAGCCATAAATCTGGCTATAAAAAGCTGGGAACGAAATAAATGTAAGTCTAACTGGGAAAAACATCCCAGGCCTAAGACAGGCCAAAAGAGCTATTTAGCCCTTCAAAACAGATGCCAACAAGATACTAAATCTTCGCAGGCACGATATCAAGAACTTAGTAGGCTACCTAGCGGGTCACCACGGTCGATATCACCTAAATAAAATGCGTTTAGTCGACTCACCGGAGTGCAGACTATGTCTGGAAGAAGACGAAAGAGCCGAACGCATCATAATATGTTAATGGCCGGACCTTTACAGTAGTATAAGAAGGGAATCCTTCTTCAGGGAAATATTAAGAACTAAGGAAATCCTTTGCTGAACGTATTATCTGCTACATTAGGAAAGTAGAAGCGCTACTAACCTAAATAGACATCTGACAGCAAGCACAATGAATCTTTTAGGTCGACGTGCGTCTTATTGTATCTGAAAAAACGATTCTAATATGCAAAGAACATATAAAAACACACGAACCTCTAATATGGAAAGAGGTTGGGGAATAGCGAAGAGTCGGTGACATGTGTGGTAGAAATTTTTACGAGCATATATGTACGCAGGTCTAAGAAAAAAGTGAGATGGTCGGGTGGGTAGGAAAGTCCTGCTATTTGGAAGGATGAAGCACAAATAAATGTAAATGTCACATGGGATGGTTGGGATAAGTGGGAAGTTCGCGCATGAATCGTTGATGTGGATGAAGGTCAGGCATATTAAGATCGTGATTGGTGGAAAAGCAAACATTTTGAGAGAACATGTAATGACAGCTAAGAGAGGATTTTTTCGAAATGTCATCCCTAATGTAATGCAGCGATTTGAGACATTAAATTATTTTTTTAGGAAGCCGCATTGGAAAAATTAAGACGAATCAGCTACAGTCCCGAATGAACCTGGGCCTCAACCAACATGCCTCTAAAATTAGCCCGGTAAATTGTTAACTGCCTCCAGTTGCTCACTTTAAGATGGTTGCGGTTACTACTTGTGAGCGTTACCTAAGGCGAGGTCTTCCTCTACTGCGACCGACGTCTGGTTGGGAATAGAACACTCTGTAAGCTGGAGTATTGGTGTCCTTGGCTTTAAATGTCCTAGTCATCTTAAACGTCCAATGCGGAGTTTATTTTTTGACCATGGGTATGTCGTTGTACAGCTGGTTGGTTGAATCTTCCGTCTCCATAGCTGGTCAAAGCAGACGGCCCTATCGAGGTATCCGTCGTAGCGGAAAATTCTCCGATTTGGTACGATTCGGAGGATTTTTGCTTCGAGGTATTCTTCCGAAAAGCTGTTCGGAATATTTCTCCGACATTTTGTAACGCATCCAGGCGAATTGCGTTGAACTGCGTTCAGGTGCATTTTTCGTGCAATTTTTGACAGCTAAGTGCCTCCGACACGAATTCTTTGCGGAATTTTTTTACGAATTGTAGTGAAGTGAAGCCGTCGCATTTGTGTAGAATTTTTTTCCGATGACACATACCTCGAATAGAATTTATACCTCCGACGAAGTACGCGTTGCCGAGAATTGTCCGCTCCGACGGATACCTCGATAGGGCTGAGATTTTTCGAGAATTTTTATCTCAAAACGGCCAAGGATTTCCTCATCCACCTTTGACACCGTCCATGCCTCAGCGCCGTAGAGCTGGGCTAGGAGGATCAGGGTGTCCTTAATAGTTCGAGTGAGTGCTTTACTACTAAATTGTCTTCTTAGCCCGAAGAAACAGCGATTGGCAAGAGTAATTCTTCGTTTGATTTATGACGAGATGTTGTTGTCAGAGTTAATAGCGGAGCCGAGGTAGACAAAGTCCGGTACTACCTAAAAGTTATATCTGTCAATGGTAACGTTCTGTCGAATTCGTCTATGTTGTGGCCCCTTCGAGTTGACAGCATAAACTTAGTCTTACCCTCATTTACTGGTAAATCCATTTTTACCACTTCCTTTCCTTGTAAACGTGGGTGGAGGTCCAACCAATAATGTCAATATCGTCGGCGTATGCTAGTTGCAATGCTAGTTGGTAATGGCTCGGGAGTTTTCCCCAATCCTCTCAAGAATCAGATAAAAGAAGTCACTTGACAGTGCATCGCCTTGCCTAAATCCTTTTTGGTATCGAATGTGTCGGTGAGGTCGTTTCCGATCCTGATGGAGCAGCGAGAATTCTCCATCGTCATCCTACACCAACGGACGAGTTTGGGCGGTATACCAAGACTAGACATGGCTCTGTATAGTTTGTCTCTATAAATGCTGTCGTATGCAGCTTTGAAATCGATAAATAGGTGGTGTGTATCGATTTGGACTTCTTGGGTTTTTTCCAGGATCTGCCGAAGTGTGAAAATTTGATCGGTTGTGGACTTTCCTGGCCTAAAACCACACTGATAAGGGCCAATCAGGTTGTTGGTAAACGGTTTCAGGCGTTCACATATTACGGCAGATAGGATATTGTAGGCGATGTTGAGGAGACTTATGCCTCTGTAGTTGGCGCAGTTCAGAGGGTCTCCTTTTTTGTGGATCGGGCAAACGATGCTGAGAGGCTTTATAAAGCTCGTCATTTCCAGCAGCCTTGTGAAACTTAAGTTTAGATATTGATATCCTCACTTCACTTAGGTCGGGTAGTTGGTATCTATTTTTCGCTGTCCTCGCCAATATTGAATGGTTCGTTCTGCCTGACAGCGGAATGTTGTTCGTCATCGCCGTTTAACAGTCTGCAGAAGTGGTTCTTCCATATCCTCAGCATCGACTATGTCTCAACTACGATATTTCCTTGTTCATCTCGACATTATTCTGTTCGAGCCTTGTATCCTTGGCTTTGACGTTTTACACTTTGGTAAAACTTGGGAACATCGTTCCTTGGGTGGCACCTCTAGCTCTTTTCTTGCTTTTTTTTGTCTTCTTTCTGAAAGCAGGTGTTCTTCTCTCCTTCTCTGCCTATAGAGCTCAATTTCAGCTCTCGTCTTCATCTACAGCTTAGCCTTGTAGTCCTCGTTCTTGGCTGCCAGCATTTATTGGCACTCTTCGTCAAATCAAGAGTTTCTTGCTGGTGCGGTGGATCTAATGGCTTGTTGGCATCCCTGCTATTATTCTTCGACATAAGACGCTGGTAGTATTCGAGAGGTTAAGGAATACGCGTTGCGCGAAGGCTGCAGCAAAGTAACGAATCGATATTAGGTTCTCGGAAAGTTTGGTCATCCAAAATACTGGATGCTTGCCTCTTGTCTATCGCAATGTGATCAATTTGATTGATCGTTGATCTAGAGACAGATATGTCCCCTTATGAATATCGAGGTGAGGAAACTGTGTGCTGGCTATAGTGACATTTCGTTCCGTAGCTAAGTCAATTGGTCTAAGTCCAATGCCAGTCCAATTTGTCTTGTAGGCTGTGTTTCCCGAAAATACTGCTAAAGATATCTTCTCTTCCAACCTTTGCGTTAAAATCTCACAGCACGATTTTAACATCGTGCTTAGGTAGTCGCTCATAGGTTTTGTCAAGGAGCTCGTAGAGGCAGTCTTTCGCTTTATCATATTTTTCTTCCGCATATAAGGCTTATGTTAGGGGAATTTGGCCTTGATGCGGATTATAACAAAGCGTTCTTTAAAGCCTAGAAATCATAAGCCTAAGTCTTCAACTTATAACAAATCCACATGCAAAAAGTCACTGTTTCTGCTCACTATAACACGGTCTGTAGTAGATGTCACAGTTTCTCAACCTTTTTTGCCCGGTCCATCGCATTGTATTTCCTGAATGGCAGTAATGTCTACTTCATAGCAACTAAGGTCTTCCGCTAGTTGTTCGGCTGCACCTCCCCTGTTTATTGTTCTCACATTCCAGGTGCAGATACGACAGTCGTTGTCCGTTTTTCGTTTAGCATGGTCGACAACAATAAAATCAGTCCTTTCCGAGGCTCTTGATTGCTTCGTTATAACAATTTTTTCATGAGTGTGGAGTTAACCCCAAACATGAAAGGATTGTATCCTCACTTTTATGAATTTTTTTGCAAAATAATCCTCATTTCCCATACCCCTTTGATAGTTCATTCCATTGAATTCCATTTGCCAAATATTCGATAGGCGTTGCATTGTTCCAGGAACAAAGGTTTCGAAACCATTCCAATCCATGTTTCATACTGCCAACACCCTGTCCAGAGACAAAAGCTTCTAATTCCCCATTTAGAGGTTACAAATTGTCAACAGTCACTGGAGTGCTGCACTATTATCGTCATTTACGGCGACAATTGCTGCATGTCGTGTGCAGAAAGCGTGCGTTACTTTATCGTTGAGTGTGTTCTGGTCGTTACTCCTATCCCTTTGTTACACTCTCTCTGTCTATGTATGTCTGCCATGGACAATGGCACTTAAAAACGAAACAAGAATCTCGGCATCCTATGTTTCATGTTGTAAATGCCTTTTTAATGAATCACCCGTATCGCCTATTATGCGGCTTGGGAGATGTAATTACAAGCAATTCGCTTTATTAGATTCTTTCGTTGTTACGTCGCTAGATACGTTTCATATGTGTGTGATACGTTTACCGTCTCATTGCAGTCGCTTTGAGGTTTTTTTTCAGATTTAGAACGGCTGATTGCACGCCTTGTCTTTGCAGATGCATTTTTGAGTAGGTGAATGGTGGTGGTAACATCGAATTCAAAAGACTTGAACTACAGGCGTGGTAATGAGGAGCATGACTTGAGGTACCCATTAAACATGCTAAAGAGCACTTTAAAGTGTTTGTATGTTTCAGAACCGAAGCCAGCTATTATAGGGGCAATAATAAACGACACGCGTGGACCCTTAAAGTTGTTGGTAACTTGAGATTTCAATTCTCATTAAAGATTCATTTTCGAAAAGCAGAATCGTTTTCGGCGTGTTCTTGATTTGTTAGTACAAATGTAAAGCAGTCGTTAAAATAAAGGGGTTATGGATGGTTTTTTAGTCCGTGAGATAGTTACATACGAATTGGTTGTCGGAATATAACGAAGAACAACACACGACGGACGTTAAGACATTTTATAGTTTTCCCAGGCGGTTTTGGGTTCTGGTGGTAATTTATGGGTTTTTAATGGTAATGAAGTGTCAGGTTTTGATCTATGAGTAGCCTTCATGGTATGGTGAGTTTAGCCTATAGGAATTTTAAAACTCATAAACAGTCGATGATACTGGTGGGGGGACCTTAATGTTCTTTATAATTGTGTGGAGTATGACGAAAAGTCATTCAAAAAATATTTATTGTTCTGACATGCTTTTAAAGTCACAAGCGGTTGATTTTAAAATCAAAGAATCAAAGATTATAACTGCTTTAGTGCTATTGAAGTGGGAAACGAAGCGATTAAAAAACATTCGTCACATGTTCTTGATATTAGTAAATAGGCAATTTTTATAGACTGCTGATAAATTCTCTTAAGAAGTGTCAAATTTATGAAAAAGTTCAGGAACACGGTTAAGTCAAAAACAGTGAATAGAACAAATAACATTAATCACATGTTAAAACTAAATATTTGACATTATTATTTAAAATCTAACAATTGGAAACATTCAGACATCAACTGACAGTTAACTGACTCACCGACAGAAATGTCTGCATTTTTTTTTTTTTTACTGATTTATGTGAAGGTGATTGCCTACGCGGATGACGTTTCTATCGCAGTCTCAGGGAAACACCTAAAGGAACTTCTCCAAAACGCACTACACAAACATTCCCAATGGGGAGTAATAGTTGTGCTCTGGGTGTCAACCAAACTAACAATTTCGCTTCGCTAAAGCACTTCGATTAATAAGCTATTTCCCTTCCAGCAATATTTTTGCTTTGGAAGAGAGTATTGGAAAAGAGTTAATGGCGGAGGAGCCCTAAATGGGTCAACGGCAGCGCTCATATCCCAAAATGGGCTACTGACATCGGTATTTTCTCCGGCCCGCTGTCCAAGGGTCAAAAGAAGGGCCTGGCCCTCCAGGTTGGGGGTTGTGCTTTGGGTTAACTACCCATCCACGGATAAAACTATTGTTACGAAGCAACCAATAGCCTCGGAAAGGACTGATATTATTGTTGACGACCATGCTAAACGAAAAAAGGACAACGACGTTTGTATCTGCACCTGGAATGTGAGAACATTAAACAGGAGAGGTGCAGGCGAACTACTAGCTACTTCCCTAAACTGCTACAAAGCATACATTACTGCCATCCAGGAAATACGATGGGATGTGCCGGACAAAAAGAGGATGAAAAACTGTGACATCTACTATGGACCGTGTTATAGTGAGCAGAAACAGCGACTATTTGGATGCGGATTTGTTATAAGGTCCAGACTTAGGCAAGGAGTCGTATGTTTCCAAGACATTAGCGAACGCATAGTAACAATCCGCATCAAGGCTTATATGCGCTCACGCTCCGACGGAAGAAAAAGAAAAAGAAAATTTTCACATCTGACAATCTCCGCCTCACTACGGCGTTCCAAGTGAAGTCTCTTTTTTCCACCATTTGCTGCTTCTTTTCGTTTGACAGCTAGGCTCTGAAATTTGGCTGCGACGAGAAAATGGTTAGAGTCACCGTTTGCCCCTTGGAATGCGTCACATTTAGGATGTTGGATGCGTACCTCGCCTATTTGGTTGGCGATTCGACCACCTGGAGATCGCCAGGTTCCTTTGTGGATTCGAAGTAGCGCTACTGCTGCTGATAACAGTATTACATGCTGCCGTTCAGTCTGTTAGTCGAAAGGCATTGCCTGTTGTTGTTTCTTTGAGACTGTACTTTCCAACTAACCCGCCGAAGATGTTTTCCTTATCGATTTTCGCATTTAAGTCCCCTAGTATGATGGTATTCGGGACAGGCTCCGTGCAGGAAATCCCTACTTGATAAGGTCTGAACTCTCATCGATAGAGGTGTGTGCACATATAAGGCTAATGTTGCAAAACGTTGCTCTGATGCGGACCGTAGCCAGACAAACATAAACCGGCTTTAAGGCGATTTTTATTGACCTATGTCGGCTCCCCACAAAGAATCCGATAGGTCTGCCCTGTACCGCACGAGGGCAGATTCAAGGTTTTGAGTAGCACCTGACGTGCATACTGGTAAGTTGTTATCCGTGGACTGTCTGGTCTGGAATGGAATATTTAAATTATTGTGGGTTCAAGTCTTTCCCATCATCAAGCTATAATGCTCTCAGCATCTAATAGATGAAAACTCAAGGCTTCTACGGTCAAGCTCTCAGCGATAGCCACGAAAGCTGAGAATCAGGATTGTTTGGCATCAGCTAGGTGAAAACTCAAAGTTTCATACAAACGCATTGCCTTCCAAATCATGCTTAACAAATGCAATGAACTTAATTTGGAAACAGACAAAGTTGGCAGCCAGAAATATGTACAAAGCAATTTTTAAATTTCGCTAACTACCACACCCTCTTCAGGTTTAACATGCCGGCTTTATGTATTTCTGGAGAAAAGTTAAAAGAACGACACGCCAAATATGGTTTATGGATGGAAATTACACTACATCCGCGCTACTCTATTCGGACAAGCTTAACAAAGTCCTATAGGTTTTTGCAAATGGAGTCGAATGTCAAATCGGTTTTATTTGGCATACTACCCACGCTGAACAAAGTCCCATAGATTTTTGAAAATGGAGTCGAATGTCAAATCGGTTGTATTTGGCATTCTCCTCACGCAATATTATTACCAAATCGATAAGGTTATGGTCTGGGTATAGGTCCCAGGTCCGCCTGTAGCTATGAATTTAAAATGCCAAATCGAAAAAAATACACTACCTACTTACAGCATTTCAAATACAACCCTTAGCTACAACTTACAGAGTTATAGTGGGTACCACTGACACCAACGTGTATCCTCACCAGACCCTAACTTGACCCAACCTTAAAACAAACTCAGGGATGAGCTCGTGTCAAGGGCTCGCAATAAAAACGTTTGTCTACCCAGGCAGAGAACCCAACGTCTAACCCAAATTAAACCCAACCTGACCCAGGCGACCCAAAAAGTGGACCTCACAACCACCATCATACCTTTAAAGCCCACCCTCCAACAAAAGCCATCTTAAACCAACAAAACTCTCAAGACCGAATGCGCCTTCTTCTCTTTTCAACTTCAAACAATGACTCCACTAAAACAACCGGAACCACACATCACATTTCCCTCCACGTAATGCCTTCGTTTTACGTGTGTGTCCTTCAGGAATTGTTCAACCCTATTATCCCGTCAAATGCTACCCTAGCTGAATAACAAAAAACGCATTCACCTCGTCGGTCGTCTTAACCGTCGCGTCGTCGTTAGAGAAAAAGGAAAACGCAAACTTAAGTCAATAATAGCACGCAGGACTACAACAGGAGCACAGAAGAGCAAAAACGAAGTCGTTTTCCAGTTCAGTTAATGGCACTGGTGCGCAATTTAAAAGGATAACATTGCACATGGTAAATGTATCCTTTTGTGGGAAATGAGGAACTACGTTTAAGTAGAAGAATGGAAATATCCTTCTCTTTCTGTGTTTGTTCTTCCATTTTTTTTCCTTCTCCCTATATCCTATTATGTGTAGAAGATGAAAGGACTAACAGAAAAAAAAAAAACTGTCAACAGCCGTAAAATTCCAAGAACCAGATGACTGGGTCACTAGATGTGTACAACGTTCCTAAGTAGATGGAACATTTCTCGGTTGATTGCCTTTTGCCTTCAACCATCATCGTCGTCGTCATTGTCGTCCTTTCCACAGTCTAGGATGTGTGTTTAGCGATAAAGGTAACCGAAAAAAAAAACAGAAATGCACACACAACCACATATCCGTGCATTTATGTAATCAACTAGGAGTATACATTTCCGAGAAGAATGAATGATATCCTGCCTCATTCTCATATCCTGCAGCAGCAGTCACGAGCAGATCATTTTTATAAGGCACAAGGACTTTTCAGCAAACAAAGTATTTAAAATTCTATCTGCAGTGGTTTTCGTGGCTCTGGTGGAGGCGTCTGTCTGTGTGCTCGAGGATCATAAGTGCCCGTGTAGAGTATGACTATGTATTCAAGGAAGGGGGAGAGAGAGAGGATTTCAAAAGGATGTAGTTATGACAGGATGCCGGGAGATAATAAAACATTGTGTGGTGACATTTTTCGTCTATTTTTATGTTTAACTAGGAGGTATCCTTCGTAGGTATTAAGTTTGTACTTCATGCGAAGGAAGTGGTTCACGTTTGTGTGTGACTTTTTTATAGCTGACATTTGGAGCAGATATCTTGGAGTAGTTGAAGTACAACCACGTTATTGGGCGGTTGATATGGGTGTTGTGTGGCTGTGAAATGTTGTGTTGTAGCTAATTATCGTTGGTTTTGTGTGTTTTTTTTTTCTCAGCTTGAAGGGTGAAGTTAATCCTTGTAACCGGCACAATTGGTGGCCAAATAACAAAGGACGACGATGAGGAGGTAGGATTAACAAGAAAAAATCCACTTGTGGTGTATCTATGTATTTTCTTCTTTAGATTTGTGTTGTGATTTGTTTTTTGGACCCTAACGTGTTTTTTTTGGGTGAATAATGCTGCCATGATTTTTTAACTACAATCGCGAGTGTTTTTTTTAACTGACTGTTTTTTTAAGACAGCTTGGTGGCATGGTTTTTGGCGAATATTTGTGTTCTGATTTTTTTAAAATCTAGCTCCGTTTTTTTAAGGTGAATCATGCTGATATGATTTTTTAAAATCGCGAGTGTTTTTTTAACATTTGTTGTGGCATGATTTTTGGCGAATCTTTCTAACGCACTTTATGTGGTGTCTGCTTTTAGGTGCGTAGTTTAATGTCCAAGCTGCGTAGTTTAATACCTAGGCTCTGGTCATACACTAGTCGGCATAAGTATTTTGACGAAATAAAAATCGTGCATTTTTGAGTTTAACTTCTAAATGGCTTGACAAGAATTCATGTTTATTTTTTAATTTTTATATATAACTAATACAAACTTAAAAATAGGCAAACAAATATTTTTTCATAGAATTCAAAAAAGATATAAATTAATTTGTAATTTCGTGTGTTGGCATAAGTATTTTGACAAGTATATAGCTCTAAGAAAAAACATTTTAAACTTAACAAAAGTAAATAAATAAAGAAGAATTTAGTAAAATATATAACCTCCTTTGGCTTCAATAACTTTTTGAAGGCGTCTCGGTACTGAATCTACTAAATTTTGAAGAATCTCTGGAGATATCTCTTCCCAAAGGGAAGTGACCTCAGAAATCGTCTCCTCTCTGGTTTTATTTAAAGAAACTGTTCTTTTGCGTTTCAAAAGAGACCAGACGTTTTCTATTATATTTAAATCTGGACTTTGAGGTGGCCAGTCCAAAGTGGCAACACCAACATCCTTCAAAAATTTAGTTATCATCCGGGCTTTGTGGCATGGGGCATTGTCCTGTTGCAGGATAAATGATTCACCAATAAGCCTACCTCCGGAAGGAAAGGCATTATCATTTAGGGTTCTTAAATATTGACCTTGGTTCATCGAGCCGGTGATAGGAACCAATTCACCCAGGCCATTATACGCAACACATCCCCAGAACATGACAGAGCCTCCACCATGGCTCACTTTTTGACAAACGGGGCGTCTTTTTTGCCTTTCTACCTTTGGCAATCTAACGTAAAATTTGTTTTTGGATAGAACGCTTCTCCAGTACTCCTTTGGCTTGTGCAGATGTTCCTTTGCGAAAGACAGTCTTTTAAGCTTGTTTACCTCTGATATGTACGGCACGTCCTTAGCTTTAAATGTTTTAAAATCTCCTTCCATTAAACGTCGTCGGACAGTGCGCTCACTGATTGGATTCGTTGCCGTCAAATTCCATTGATTTGCAGCAGTTTGAGGCTTCAGGAATATATTTCTTTTAAATTCCCGTAGAAGGGTTCGGTCTTCAGTGGGCGTTGTTTTGCGCTTAGCACCTGATCTCATTAGGTTTGTGATGTCATTATGCTTTTTAAACTTATTGATTTGATAGTGCACAGTTTGACGCGACACATTAAACTCACTTGCTATGTCTTTTACTGCCGTTCCAGCGTTAAACTTCGCTGCCATTGAAGATCTGACAACCAAACTCAACTCAGCCGTTTTACCCATGGTTTTTAATAAATTTTTATTTTGTTATCAACGTTTAATGTAAATTAAAGTTAACTACACAAGTTTTTTGGTTATCACGTGCTCAAAACTGTTAAACTATTTACACAAAGTTTCCGTCAAAATACTTATGCCACGTAAAAATTCTTTGTCTGCATGCGTTCTTATCAGCAGAAAGAGAATGCAAAAGGTAAACAATACAAAACTTGGCATGCATAGAGCTTAAAATAGATTCTTTGTTTCGCGCATCATTTTTGCACCGTTGTTTTAACGATACCAGGCAAAGTTAGTCTCAATAGTCACAAAAAGGTTTCGTCAAAATACTTATGCCGACTAGTGTAGATATGATTGAGAAGCTTCGTTGGGCTCTTATTTTTTGTGGGTTTTTTTTATAAGTTTTGATACATAGTTTGTAACATAGAGAAATGATTTTGCTACATATACCTCAAAGTATATGGATCGACTCAGAATCGCTTGCTGAGTCGAATTAGCCATGTCTGTGTGTCCGTCCGTCCGTCTGTCTGCTCGTCACCGATTTTTGGGCCTTAAATTTTGAGCTAGGATAATGAAATTTGGTACATAGGATCCTTTTCCGTGTCACCAGAACAAGTGTAAAAATTTTTAAAATCCGCCCACTGCCACGCCCCCTTTTTAGGAAAAGAATTTTTAAAAAAAGTGTCCGAGCAGCATATTTAGACAATCGTAATATCTATATTTCGTCAGTATAAAGTTTTTTGCCACGCCCACTTTTTGGGGGCGTTTTAAAAAAAAAACGTTTTTTTAGTAACATTTTTAAATTTTCGAATTTAATTTTTTGATGCACAATCATTGGTAATATGAACATTTCCTCAATAGACCATTTTAACCCACGCCCACTTCTTAGGGGTGTTTTCTTACAAAAACCATGAAAGAATTTGATAAACCTTCTGAACAATATCTTGTGACAACGCCATTTTCAATACTTTATGACCATAAAGACCAAATTTTGTGGATATTAATTTTAAGGATGGGATGGGATAGGGTATTAAAGGCTTCTGGTAACTTACCACTGTGTAGGACACAAAACTTGTACCATCGTCTGGTCCTTGGCGATTAATGTGTAGAGATACGCTGGGTACAGTAACTTTTAGTTAGATTATAGCTTAGGCCCGGTACCCGGTAACAACTTCTCAAGTTTTTTCACAGCCTCAACTCTTGCCAAATGCTGACAAACTGTCATTCGAAGCTTTACAGTCTAAATACACGTTTTGTCCCACATAATGGAGTATAGAAACTAGGTTTGAGGTCCCATATGGGCTGCTATTGCCTAATATATAAGGACTGGTGTAAATTATCTCTTAATTCTAAAAAAAGATCACCTAGTTTAGGTGCAGCTGATTTGGCAATACAGGGGGCATTCTGTTCCCATTTTACATCTGAACCTTCCGTGACACCCAGATTGTGCAAGGTTTCCTATGATTTAACGGATGTATTTTTTGTCCTTAAAATTGTTAATGTGGGGCGGAAACAGAGTAAGTGAGAGAATTGAGCCTTGTGGCAGTCCACGGTTTATAGAATATCTATCTAATGATGCGCATTCCAACCCAACTTGAAGGGATCTATGTTTTAGAAATCTACTCAACGAATTTTCGCCACTCCGTATGCTGTCAGTTTCCCTATCGACGTTCTATGCCAAACTCGATCAAACACCGTTTAGATACTCATGACAACTACTCACTTCTGTTTCTTTGCTATAAATGGTAGCAGAAACCTAGGTTTCTGAAGGTTTCTTTCATAACAGATAATGTCGAATGTTGTATATATACACTGAGGTGAGGTAGATTTACAACGATGAAGCCACTGTCTGCCTGAACTCTTGGCGGATACTTTGTTTGAGAATTTGTAGAGTCTGAAGTTTGTTCTCATAGACCCGTGACTTACGAAAAAATAAAAAAATATATTCTGGCGTCAAATCGGGCGATCCTGACGTCGAGAATATCAAGCGATATATTTCCTCACAATTGCTGAATATTTTATCTAAGAACTTTCAGGGTCTAAAACTTGTTTTCATAGACCCATGACTTAAGAAAAAAAAACTCCAAAAACTCCAATCTGGCGTTCTTGCTGGCGAGAATATCGATCGATGTATTCCCGAACTCTTGCCGGATATTATGTTTGAGAAATTTTGAAGTCTCAAACTAGGTCTCATATAGACCCGTGACTTCAGGAAAAAAAACTCCAAAAACTCAAATCTGGCGATCTTGCCGGCGAGAATATCGATCGATGTATTCCCGAACTCTTGCCGGATATTATGTTTGAGAAATTTTGAAGTCTCAAACTAGTTCTCATACAGACCCGTGACTTCAGAAAAAAAAACTCTAAAATCTCAAATCTGGCGATCTTGCTGGCGAGAATATCGATCGATATATTCCCGAACTCTTGCCGGATATTATGTTTGAGAAATTTTGAAGTCTCAAACCAGTTCTTATAGACCTTCAGAAAAAAAAAACTTGAAACAAAAAATGCTAGCGTTGTCAAATCGCCAAAACGAGACATAAGACGAACCGGAAACTCATCTTTCAAAACATCCAATGGTGAGGGACCATTGCCGCGATCGTTAGTGCGATTAAATGATTTTTCACTGGCCCTCCTCTCGTGATGATCTGACAAATCGTCCGAGTAGTATCAATTGTCAAGAATAGCTTATCCCAACTTAGCCGTTCGAAGTCGGCATAAAACAGGAGGTCCCGCCATCGTGCAAGAAGTACACACGCAAACATGAATGGTTGTGAGAAAGCTAGGCCCTGGGTACTAACGCGCCTGTTGCGCCAAAAATTTGTATATGTATTTGTGCCGTTCCACTATCCTGTTGAAACCACATGTCCTGCAGTCCCTATTCATTAAATTGCGGCAACAACAGTACTCTGATGTTTGTTCACGTTGCTCTGAAATTGTTGGGGATTCTCCTTCTTCTTCTCAAATGGCACTAAAGTCAGAAATGAATCTTGACCATCATCCCTCTTCAATTATTCCGATTCCCAGCTAACTACCCTCAGTTGGGCCACTTCAAGTTGGTTGAGGTCGGTTTGAACTTGCGTGCGCCACTTAAAGTGAGGTCTTCGTCTGCATAGGTTTTCATTCTGCAGGCAAGCTTTCATCCAACAAAATGTTGCAAATGACTTGATGTATGTTACTTACTAAATCTTTGTCGCTGCCTTATAAAGTTCGACAGGAAGACCGTCATTTAGGGCAATATTAGATGTTGCCATCCTTTCTTCATTAAGGTCAGGGGTTGTAGTGTTCAGTGTCGTGGCCAATATCAAATGTTTCGTTCTACCTGACAGCGAGAGATTGTTTGTCATCGCCGTTTAAAACTATGCAAAGGTCGTTCTTCCATACTCTCAGCATCCATATTCTCAACATCGACTGTCCTTCTTCATCTCGACAGGATTTTGTTCAGGCCTTTTATCCTTGGCTTTGATGTTTTACGCTTTGGTGGAACATCAAACCTTCCTTTTTCAAACCGCACTTTTCTTTCTTCTATCTGAAAAGTGGGTTTTTTTTTCGTTCTTTGCCTTTCAAAAATGGCGGCTCTCGTCTTGACCTGCAGCATTGGCCGTGTTCCGGGTTTTAGTTTTACGAAGTTAACATTGCCGATGCACTATTCTCATTGGTAATCGAGCATTTTTAGTCACGTGACATGGTCGATTTACCAATGAGAACAGTTCATCGGCAAACTTGACTTGGGGAATCTAAAACCCGGAACACGGCCATTGTTTTGTAGGGCTACCATTAAGCTGCCACCATTTGTCGGCATTCTTCATCAAACCAGCGGTTTCTAGCTCATGGGCACGAGAAACCTAGCACTTTGTTGATTCTTATCTTTTAGCTTGTTGACATCGTCTACATCGTTCTTCGGTATTACAGTATTGGGGTCTGTTCAGATTTTAGTCTTTGGACATTTTGGATTCATACATAGCCATCTTCGCACAATGCCATAGAATGAGGTTTTCTGTTAGATCGAGACAGAATTTTCTCCACTTCGCGAGCTATTACAAGACTATTCCTTCAATCCATTTACGTGTATGTTCATTCATTCATCCAGTGTCTTCCAGTCGGCACATATATCACAACTATCGATGTTACCACTGACGTCAGAATTGAATGGAATATGAATCCCCTTTTGTCATAATAAAGATCCTTACTCGTAACAATCAAAACATGATTCCTGCATAAATATTGATCCAAAAACTCTCACAAAACCGACGACAATCGTGTCTAACATACTTCCCCCCAAAAAAGTCGTGACAAATTGACATTTAATTTCAATTTCAAAAAAACCCACTCTTGACTCCATTTAAAAAGCGTCACACATCCAAGCCAACTCAATCCATCAAATGTCAATTGTAGGCCTATATTCTATGTATCTTGTCATGTATAGAACTACAAGTATCTACTCGTTCAATCCCCCTTCGACGGAAGTTTGAAAATATCTTCATGTGTTTCTTTTTCCATTTTATATTTTCCACATAATTAAATCGCCCAGCAATTTGTCCCCATACTTCATGCAACAGCACATCCATCCATCAGATGACGAAGCATGAGACGCAACCGTCATTTAATTCCACAACAATGGACAAAGAAGTCCATCCAATGCACATGCACTCATGTGAGTATCTTCTACTCGCCAAAGCAAACACACACCCTAATCACAATTGAAATTGAAATTCAAATGCGCATGCGTCCCGGTTTGATAGTTTTGGAATTTCAAAACGCAGCGGGCGATTAGAACTTCTTTCGGTCAAAATTATTTTTTTTATCTTTATCTACTTGACTCTGTGTTATGAGGATTTCCAATTTAATTTATTCAAAGAAAAGTGGTTGCGTATCTTTTTGAGTGGCTGACTATCGGGTATGGAGTACATTTTGATAAAAAAAAAAACAAGTATCCATAAATAGACAGGAAACATTTGATAGCAGGACACTTAATTAATTGCGCTGGGGAAGTTAATCTTATTTATTTGAAACTAATAGACTTTCATGCATCACCCATGGGATAGAGCAAGAACGCCTCCACAAAAAAGACGCGCTCAATTGAATCAGAGTTTGTTATTTAATGGCCACTTTACTGGAACGGGCATTAAATTGTTTTGCATTTTTATTGTAATTTAAATTAATGACTTGATGTCAGGTTTACATAATTTGTGGTGAATTAAAAATAAATTGCATTTGAACATTAAATTATTCTACATAACCTAATAGAGAGAGGTTTGCAGTTTTTCCATGTGCTGAGATCGGAATGTGTGCTTGGAAATGCTGAAAGTTATATTCAAATGCGTGTTTGTGTCACGAGTTTGAACTTTGGAATGATTGTGCGGATAAATAAGGTATGTGTGCTTCATAATCAAACAATGTGCATAGAATAGAGTATTTCAGTTTTAATACATTCGGTAAAATAACGGGTGATTTTTTAGCTGGTTTGGTTTTGGCAACACTGGTTTTGACAGCTGACGTGTGTTTAGTACCTTGTGTCACTGTCAAACAGCTTCAGTTTGGTTTGCAATTTAACCATGGATCGTCTTACAAATGAACAACGCTTGCAAATTATTGAATTTTACTATCAAAATTCGTGCTCGGTTCGAAATGTTCATCGCGCGCTGCTTCCATTTTATGATCGGCATTCTCGACCTTCTGAGCAGTCTATTCGGAAGATTGTGACCAAATTTCGCACCAAATTTACTTTGTTGGACATTAAACCACCAACACGTTTACGTACTGTGCGTAGTGAAGAAAATATTGCGGCCGTATCAGCTAGTGTGACAGAAGACCGCGAAATGTCGATTCGGCGCCGTTCCCAGCAGTTAGGCCTTTGTTACAGCACTACGTGGAAAATTTTGCGGAAGGATTTGGGCGTAAAGCCTTTTAAGATACAGCTGGTGCAAGAACTAAAGCCAGCCGACCTACCACAACGCCGAATTTTTGGTGAATGGGCTCTTGGAAAGCTGGCCGAGGATCCGCTTTTTTATCGAAAAATTGTGTTCAGCAATGAGGCTCATTTTTGGTTGAATGGGTACGCAAATAAGCAAAATTGCCGCATTTGGAGTGAAGATCAGCCAGAAGCATTGCAACAGCTACCAATGCATCCCGAAAAAGCCACTGTTTGGTGCGGTTTATGGGCCGGCGGCATTATTGGGCCATATTTCTTCAAAGATGATGCGAATCGCAGCGTTACTGTCAATGGTGAACGCTACCGAGCGATGATAACAAACTTTTTTTTGCCCGAAATGGAAGTTCTTGACTTGCATGATATGTGGTTTCAACAAGACGGTGCCACATGCCACACAGCTTGCGAAACAATGGCGCAATTGCGAGGCGAGTTTGGTGAACAGTTAATTTCACGTTTCGGGCCGGTCAATTGGCCGCCTAGATCGTGCGATTTGACACCATTAGAATATTTTTTGTGGGGGTATGTCAAGGCTAATGTCTATAGGGACAAGCCCGCTTCGATTGACGCACTGGAAGCCAACATCCATGCATTCATTCGTGAGATACCGGCCGATATGTGTGAAAGAGTATGCCAAAATTGGACTCAGCGGATGGGCTACCTGAGACGCAGCCGCGGTCAACATTTGCATGAAATTATCTTTAAACATTAAATTGCAAGGTTCAAAATATCGATTCAAATAAATATTTTATTCATTTTTTTGAATTTTTTGTGTTTTTTTTTTTTAAAAAGTTCTAAACCTCTTAAAAAATCACCCGTTACTAAATGTCTTATGTTTGCTGATGACTTCAAAATGTATACTCGTATAACCAATAAAAATGATTGTCTTAATGTTCAAATCGATTTAAACAATATATTAAAATGGTGTGAGGAAAATTACCTCGAATTGAATATAAAAAAATGCAATATTTTCACGGCTTCACATATGTCGACACCAATTCTTCACAACTACTTAATTCGTGAAAACGACTTAAGAAGACAATGTGAAGTAAAATATCTAGGAGTTATATATGATACTAGATTAACATTTTCCACTCACATTCAATACATTGTAGCAAGAGCAAATTCAATGCTTGGGTTTCTAAGAAGAAGTTGCAAAGATTTTTCAAATCCCTACACTATAAAATCAGTTTACATGTCCCTAGTTCGTCCTATTTTAGAGTATGCTTCCATTATTTGGGAACCAAATTATGAAAATGCTAAAACTTGTATTGAAAAGGTTCAAAAATCGTTTAATAAATTTTTAGTAAAACAATTGCATTGGAACCTAAATGTATTGCCGTCTTATAATACTAGATGTGCGCTTATCGGTTTAGATACTCTTCAAAAGCGACGTAATGTTCATTGTGTAATGTTTGTATATGATGTTTTCTCATATCGTGTTAAATGTTCTGAACTTTTAGAATTATTTTTTATATATGCACCAGAAAGACATATTCGAGAAAGAAATTTGCTATATACACCTAGGCACACCATAAATATGGTGCAAATGAACCAATTACCCGATGTGTTAAGATGTTCAACTTATTTTATTCTAATAATTGTGATTTAAGTCTTAATAGAGTGGAATTTAAAAAAATGCTGTTAAAAAATAAAAGATAAAAAATATGTATTAGAATACTTAAATATTATGATGTATTTGTAATCTGTAAGAATGATAAAACTCGGTAGATGAAATAAATAAATATAGACGACATTCTCCGCGTTAAAATTATTTTTATGTCCCCTATTACCATTTCCAATGTACGTGCTGCTTACCCAAAGAATCAGAGAGTTTTTGAGCGGGTAAACTAGAACAATACAAGCATTTTCATTCCAAGTTAGTCCAATAGATGGCGTTAGCAATTGAAATGCAATTTTCTGCAAATGGTTATCACAAATGCCCATGATGATTATATTCATTATATTCCACTAACTTAAAAAAAATGGAGTTTTGACGCCTGCAAACTTTAACCCCCGTGTTAATAAACCCTGATTAGCTAATCAGTGACTAACTTTTGACATTTGTGCGAGTATATCTTACGGGACAAACTGCTGTGTTAGTCACTGATTAGCTAATCAGCGTTTACTAATACGGGAGTAACAATTTAAGCTCATTCATTTTGAGAAAGTCCAATAGATGGCGTTGTCAGTTTTAAAGATCTTTTTGAGTAGCTTGTCGTTGCCTATCATCATTACCAATCTGAATAACACTTTCTCAAGAAATCTGATACGTTTTGTTGCAGACAAACTGAAATAACTTTGACATATTTATTTCAAGAGGGTCCAACAGGTGGCGTTGTCAGTTGTATAGTTCTTTACAAACGATGGTTGTCTTTCAAAGGAAGTTGTTGTAGTGGTTTTAACTTGGAGTCAGGGATTTGTTAATTCTTTATGTTTAATCTGCACTGTGCATAACATGTAAGTTAAAACTTCAACAGCGTTCTAAAGAAACTTTGGGGCTTCTTGAGAAGTCCGATTTTGTTACCCCTCGAAAGAATATAAATTTGCGTCGAATATCTTCGAAAACATGAACGAAAAGTATCTAAATATTGAATTAGAATCTCCCTAACATCCCCTTTTCATTCCAAACTTCCATTACACATAAAATATGTGGCCTGTCATTGCATCTATCTTCCCTGCAAGTTTCCAAACAGATGTTAGCAAACTTCGAAAATGCAATATTCCCATCGCCAACATTTGCAACTTTTTTTTTATACAGATTTCCCACCGAAATTCTCATTTTAAAATTCAGAACAAATCCTAGTCAACCTTTTTAAAAAAGAAATCCTAATGCAATAACGCATTAACACTCTTCTTCACACATTCATCGTATAGTTGGATCGCTGTAAAACCACTGAACCCCAATTCCAATAAACTCTGCACGCCATAGACCACTCGGTCTATGGCGTCCACATGCCACCACAAGAAGGAGCATATTGGATAGGAAAGGAAACAGTAGCTACATCCAGCCAAAAGAATAGTCCCGTCTCGGGACATGACATGAATACAAAATGTTAGATTTTTGGAGTTTCTTTGTACAACAACAAAAAATCCATGTTAGTAGTTACAAAGCGAAAAATCCAGATACACCACCCCCGCTTACCACTACCGACAAAAATAAAAACTGATATCCATCTCTCACGACTGAAATTGAATAAACAAGCGATACAGAGATACAAAAAAAAAACCTATCTCTCCGTAAGTAAAACGACAAGAAAACGATTTGAAGTAAGGAATGTCCATGATAGTCATGTCATGGAATATACCAGATATAAACGATATCTTCGTTTCCAAGCCGGTTCAGCGTCAGAGACAGATGTACACACAGATACATTTCGTAGATGGAACATTGGTTCTCGCGATGGCGTGAAATTCAAGCGAGTTGCAAGCCCTCTAGAGGGTTAAGATATCGCTAGTTTGCCATCAGATACTTCATACGCCATGCCATGGTAGGAGTGATGGAAAACGAAGTGACACGAGACTCAATCCTAAATTAGGGATTAGACAAGGATTTTTTGTTTGGATGGAGCTTGTGTTGGCGCGTCTCGGAATATAATTGCCTACAACAAGCAAGTCGCGTGTGTAATTGCAAGCGGTGCGCTACACCCGTTCGTTTCTTTCTGGAGAGGATGTGTGGTGAGTTTAATTTTAGAATTCAAATGGTAGGAGTGATCGCAATTTGACTAAAGGCGTGCATTAGTGTCGACACTGGTGTTATGCGGTTGTCGGTATGGAGCAATCTCTTCTTGCGGAGGTGTCTGGATCTGGGATGGATGGAGTAGTACACGAGTATATGGCATTCAGGGTGATGGCTAAAGTTAGCGCAGCACGATGCACCCATTTATGTGCAAGGTAATTCAATTAAATTGCAATTCTGCAGCAATGAGATAGATAAATGACAGCATTTCAATATTGAAGTGGATTTTTGTGATGGAATTGTAGTGGGGGAGGTCTGTTGATGAGAGGGGAAGGGTAGTTGAGGTACTTGAGGAGCTGCGTGTTTTGATTTATGCTGCACTTGTGTTCAGAAGGAGGTCTTTGATATTTTTATTGGCATTGCAAAACACATCAGGCCTTGCTTGTCTAATTTCTGTCCGAATTTTACATAAAATTTGACATATTTTAGCAAAAGATGCATATTAACTAGAAGGAAGTCGAAAATACAGATTTTTGTCAACATAAGTCTAGTCCTGTCACAAGTGTTCCGTGAAATAAGGAATTTCTCAACGAAAGCCCAGAGGTTTACTTCAAATTTACCCTTTCGTGGTACCAGGGCAGACAAATACCCCAAAGAACTGTAAGACAGATGAACATCCCAGACGGGGGGCACGACCCCTGACATTCTGAAACTTTGCCGGCAAAGAACTATGTGATTCTATAGGAATATCGAGGAATGTGATTTGGGTCAGCAAAGCGTATTGCATACAATCAAGACACGCCCGCGCCAGGACTAAATCGACCGAAGACGACTGCAATCAAGGAAAAATCCCAGAAAGAACCATCAAAGCCCTTGTGCGAGACGCTTGTGGATTTGCAATTACAGAGTGATGAACGGGTTAATATTTCCAAAGAGCGCAGTTCTTTGTCCACTGACCGCAGTGCAGCAAGCTGTGTAAGGGAAAGTTACGAGTCAAACGTGCGCTCAGCAAGGGCGGTGCTTTAGGGATCCGGAGTGGATGAGGTATTCAAATCTAGACGAATCCGCGGACACTGTGAAAGCAGTGAATTGGTGTGGACAAAGCGACTGGTGATCCGCCATTCGCGGGATCCTACTTCAAATGTACCGAGATGGATGCATCTGGTAGTGAAAAGGACTTTGCTACACCATTGAACCTTATTCAGGTAAACATCAAAGATGAACCTTTTCTGGCTTGTACTGACTGTTCTTAACTTCCATTGTGAATCGAAAGACCTCACTTGCATCTATTGTTTCCAGCATCGCGGTTGATGAAACGGCAATTCATGCCACATCCCGAAATTGGCTACACCTTATCGTGTCCGGCGTCCGGTGAAAATTCATTCATAGAAGAGATTCACCACTTCAAACCGGTGTGTCGAAGGACTGAGAATACAAGATGGTTGCCTGCCAAAATGGCTGTGGGTATGTTTTCTGTCGAAATTGCCTTCAAGGATACCACATTGGAGAGTGCCTACCAGATTACGTCAATGTACCCAATAGAGAGAACTGTGAATAAGCCGTGAATCCTAATAGAGCCGCAGTATCTCGATGGGGGGAAGCCAGTAGTGTGTCTATTAAAGTATCCATAGATCCAAGCTACAATTGCATATCCACACCATTCATTACACCAACCAAGGCTGCATGCATTTGGTATGTACACGAGCTGATTTGAATTAATGGTGCCAGACAGAGTGGACTAACGACTGTATAGGAACGCAATGAGCCACACAAGGACTCTGTAGATGCGCTGAAAAGTGGTCACTAGTGGTCAGTTTGTCCTAGTATACTTATCTCTGTAGCTATTCAGAAAATCCGATAACATCCTACTTATCCTCTCTAAATAGGCAGAGGTCTACTCTCAATTTCTGTGTCAAATTGATCTACAGACGCTATATTGTCAAAAATTTCGTGTGCAGGGTCTTAATTTTCAGCTCTTTAAAGCTTTGCTATACAGGACAATCTGAGAACCAGAAAACCCAAAAATAGTGGGTCTGTCATGGTATCTTTGTGTGTACCTTTGTAGCTTGGCCTAATGATACGTTATTTGGTAACAAAGTTGATCTTTACTAGATAGGTCACACAGAAACGTCCTTAAAAACATCAGTTGGTACTTTTGAAACAGCAATTGTAGTGTCGAATAAGATCGGTCAGCCACAATATGCTAAGAAGGAGGAAACCATTCGTTTCTTAATGATCTTAGGACTCTCGCATGCCTTCCCGAATTTAATTACAAATTGAAACGTCCAAAGTCCGTTGAACCTATCCAAATGCTGTCAATTATTGTTTTAACGAATTTGGATAGGATTACACGAGCAGCTTTCTACAGTTGAACATACGATCGAAGCCCGTTTTTTCAGTGGTGAGTTAATTTTGAGTTCACCCAACGTCAACTAACCCTGGACATAAATTTGATTCCATGAATGGTGATTCAATATGGTAACACTGATGATTTATCGATTGTGCGGTCATCAAGTTATCGAAAAGTCCGTTGAACCTATCTAAGTGCTGCAACGTATGGTTTTATCTAATTTTGCTTGGATTATACGCTCAGTGGAGCAAACGATCACCAAGGTCCGGGTTGTTTTTTTTGTTCGAGTAAACCCAGAGTGAACTAACTTTGGAAATTAATTTAAGTCCATGAGTTGTGATTCAACTCAATGGCAACACTGATGATTTATCCATTTTGCTGTCAAAAAGTTATCGAAGTGCATAGAATCTGCATCTGCTCAGTTGTCAGCTGCTTGATCTTGGAAGCTTTCTTCTTCTTAAAACAATTAAACTCAATAATTCAAACAATTCAGACTCGCAGAGGTCTGAATCGGAATCTATCCTACACGTACTAATTGTCTAAAAATTAAATAAAATGTTCACATAAATAGAAGTGGAAATATTTGTTCGGTAGACATTTTATCATCTGTCAAAACATCTGTTCATTTCATCCAGAATTAACTCACCAAACGTGTTAATTCGAAGTTAACTCTGGATTAAAAATTAACTGGAAAGCAAGTTTCGCCAGGTAACTCGAGTTTAATCCCGAAAATAGAATAATCTCGCACTGAAAACCGGGCCTAAGCCACATATTTTCAATGATTTGTCAGCGAAATGGGACCTGATAAAAGAGTTCTTACTCTTACCGCCATTTTTATTGCACCTATGGAGTAGGAGTTGTTTACACAATAGATACTCGTAAGCATGTTCTAAATGTAATGCTAGACTCCATGCTACATAACGTATATGTTGCTGCCTTAATTTTGAGAAACCACCTAATGCTTGTTTAATCTTCTCACTAATGTGCCTCAAGTGCTTTTTAATGTTGAGGCCCCAATTATAGCGAGCTTTCAAACTATGTGCTTCAACCAAATATTAGTCTTCAATGTAGCTTATGAATTATAAAATAAATTTGTGGAACAAAATTTTACAAATGAAATTCAATTTCCTTCTTTTTTGCTTACAAAAAAGGTCTAACGATGTATTTCTCAGTAAATTCACATCAAATGCACGTTTCAAATGTCACATTTCCCGCTTTAGTGCAGATTTTTCATGTCGCTATAACTATTGCGGTCAAGCACTCGACTTTTTCGGCTACCATCGACGACTAAAATCGAGGAAGGGTCTGTGCTGAAAACAAAAACCGTTAACAATCCATTTCTCAGTAAATTCACATCAAATGCACGTTTCAAATGTCACTTTTCCTGTTATAGTTATAACTATTACGGTCAAGCACTCGACTTTTTTTGCTTACGAAAAAGGTTTAACAATCCATTTCTCAGTAAATTCACATCAAATGCACGTTTCAAATGTCAAATTTCCCGCTTTAGTGCAGATTTTTCATTTCGCTATAACTATTGCGGTCAAGCACTCGACTTTTTCGGCTACCATCGACGACTAAAATCGAGGAAGGGTCTGTGCTGAAAACAAAAACCGTTAACAATCCATTTCTCAGTAAATTCATATCAAATGCACGTTTCAAATGTCACATTTCCCGCTTTAGTGCAGATTTTTCATGTCACTATAACTATTGCGGTTAAGCACTCGACTTTTTCGGCTACCATCGACGACTGAAGTCAAGGAAAGGTCTGTGCTGAAAACAAAAACCGTTAACAATCCATTTCTCAGTAAATTCACATCAAATGCACGTTTCAAATGTCACTTTTCCTGTTATAGTGCAGATTTTTCATGTCGCTTTAACTATTACGGTCAAGCACTCGACTTTTTCGGCTACCGTCGACGACTAAAATCGAGGAAGGGTCTGTGCTGAAAACAAAAACCGTTAACAATCCATTTCTCAGTAAATTCATATCAAATGCACGTTTCAAATGTCAAATTTCACGCTTTAGTGCAGATTTTTCATTTCGCTATAACTTTGCGGTCAAGCACTCGACTTTTTCGGCTACCATCGACGACTAAAATCGAGGAAGGGTCTGTGCTGAAAACAAAAACCGTTAACAATCCATTTCTCAGTAAATTCACATCAAATGCAAGTTTCAAATGTCACATTTCCCGCTTTAGTGCAGATTTTTCATGTCGCTATAACTATTGCGGTCAAGCACTCGACTTTTTCGGCAACCATCGACGACTAAAATCGAGGAAGGGTCTGTGCTGAAAACAAAAACCGTTAACAATCCATTTCTCAGTAAATTCACATCAAATGCACGTTTCAAATGTCAAATTTCCCGCTTTAGTGCAGATTTTTCATGTCCCTATAACTATTGCGGTCAAGCACTCGACTTTTTCGGCTACCATCGACGACTAAAATCGAGGAAGGGTCTGTGCTGAAAACAAAAACCGTTAACAATCCATTTCTCAGTAAATTCACATCAAATGCACGTTTCAAATGTCAAATTTCCCGCTTTAGTGCAGATTTTTTATTTCGCTATAACTATTGCGGTCAAGCACTCGACTTTTTCGGCTACCATCGACGACTGAAATCAAGGAAGGGTCTGTGCTGATAACAAAAACCGTTGAAAATTTCTATGGATCTCACACCTGACAGAAAACTTAGTTTTCGGTAAAAAGCACGAAACCTCTGTCGAGATTTCTCATACATTTTCAATTTTCGAAAACTTTTATGTTATTACGTAACCGTTTCGAAACATCTTTGCAGAAATCATTTTTTAGAGGTTTTTGGAGAAACACACACCTTTCGATGCATTTCACATGTCCCACATTACAGCTGACTTATGCTAGCTATAAGAGCGATCATTTTTTTTCTTTTGGATCATTTCGGTGTCAGTTTTTTCTTTCATATTTGCCGTAAAATTAATCAGAAAATCTTTTTTAATAGCATTTACGTTCTCAACAGATAATCTGTAATAATGCCTGTAAATGTGATTCAAAAGGTAAACGGGCGCATACAACTTTATGAATGGAGTGCGATATATATTTATTTTTTTAAACGTCAAACGAAACCTGGTCGGTGTTTGGTGTGAAAGCGTCAAGTAGTTTTCGAAAACTTTTTGTCGAAAATTCAGTTTCATGTTCCGTGTGAAGACTGTATTAATAAAATTGAAAAGAGTTAAGCAGAACAACGTCAGTGTCAAGCTGTCAAATGACGAACTGACATCATCTGTAAAAAAACAAACTTTCCTCCAAGTGACTTTGACGGTTTAATGAAAGACACAACGCACGTGTGAGGAAGAACTCTCATGAACCATATATCTCCCGCCATATAAAATATCTCATAGTTAAATTGTTTTCCTCCAAAAAGAGGCAATGCACTTGGGAGAGAGATAGTTTCATGAACAACTCTATTAGACCCTAGTTTAGGCATCTGTTGGAGCTACCTATCAATCAGCAAAATAATGACGTTTACGTAGGGAACATGAAATGTGGAACGCGTACCTATCTGAGAATTTACTGAGAAATGGATCAGTAAATATTTTTTTTGTTCACAAGGCGTGTTCTCATTTCTCAATCTCATCTACCTACCTAAAAGATTTTAGGGGGTATTTTCTGTGTATATTTAAGGGAATTCATCATTTTTAAAAGTGGCAAAGCTTGGTCGTTTTAAATCGTTAAAATTCGCGTTGTCTTTGAGATTTTAAGTAAACACCAGCCTCAGGCAATTCAGCTACAAATTGAGTCATCCCGAGTGGGTTATAAAGGCAAACAACTCCCATGAATAAGGCCACCCTCTTCACGGGTTTTAAATACACATTCCCAAGTAGGTAGGTCCAGCAGCTACATATGAATGAGTAGCACTTTAATTCATTTGAATTCCATCCTTCCACCATTATTGTACCTCAATCATCAGCGTACCGCACCTGACCTTGTCATAGGTATCCGCCAAAAAAATGTGATTAATCATTTACGTCTAGACCAGCTTCGTTCAACGCGGTATACAAACTCTGAAACCCACTTTCACAACCTCAATCATCCAGTTACCACAATAAACATGTCAGAACATGCAATTCATACTGAACGTGATTCAATATGACGCCAGTAAGTCAGCGTCAGCAATTCAGCATCACCCACCATCCGGCATACACATGTGTGACATCAAGCAAAAAAAAAAAAAACAGAAAATAAATAAACAACACAACGTAAAAAAATCGATCAAACAATAGATATGCCATCCACAGCCACACAGATACACTATATCTTTAGATACAACAAATTGATGAATTACAGCCCTCTCTTGCACTCATTTCCATAACTTAATTCGACACAGACAAACCATAAACATTGCAAATTCATCAACTAGTCGCGGAAATTCATCTGAAAAACAACACTTGCATGCTTTGTATCTTTTCGCTTAACTCGCGTATCTACGATGACTAGCTACCTGCTAATCACAAAATTAAAAATAAATTTAAAGGTTCAGCGGTCAGGTTCATGTCCCTTTGTACCTTTTCAATGGAATTGGAATCCCCGTCCCGAAGACCGCCCATTCACTTTTCAGTCCAACTTCAAAGAAAACGACAACAACAAACAACGCGAAAATTACACACAAAGCGGTGTCTTAGCTCTGTTCGTTTTTTTTCATTTTCATCGTCTTCTTCGGATCTTCCTTTTCGTCTTTGTCCGCTATTTGTGCGCCGTTCGTTCGCGTTCGCCTCGTCTCGTCTGGTCTTGAGTGATGATGATATTTTTATGACGACGACGAGACGATATGAAGGCGAAACGAAACGAACATGAAATGTTTCTCCTCTTGTTGTTGTTTTTTTTTTTTTGTAGGTACCCGCTCCGAAAGTCATAAGACGCAAACAGCTCTGTAGTTTTAATTCGAACTTCAAGTCGTTATGTGGTCACACAGGCGTACAAGCAAAGTTGTATGTACCGCTGCTGCTTGCTGCCACTGTCGTCGGTTTAAGTAGATATTTCGCGTGCGTGGAGAATATTTACTTTTTTTTTTCGTTCAGTGTATCTATGTGTAGATAGATAGTATCTAGTGCAATCAAAAGAAAAAAAATTAATGGTCATAGTGCATATAAAGTTTTCACTTTCATTTCGTGATCCGTTTTTATATTCGAGATACTAGCGCAGCGTTCAGATATAGAGATACCCTTTGTCGATTGGTATTCGGTTAAACAAAGTTCGGCATTGTGTGGAAAATTGATTAAAAAAAAAAAGAAGAAAAAATAACATAACTACATCTGCGAGAGTGCAATTCGAGATGAATGAAAAGATTTCTTGTTTGTGCTGTGTGATTGTTATCTAAATAAAAATGAGGTTGTTATCTAAAACCGAATTTAAAACAAATTTGTTTGGCATACATTTTTATGGATCTGAGATGAAATGTTGTTGTGATGTTGTGAAATTATGTACGCGTCCCTGAGGATATCCATTACGACGAAATCCCTTTTATCTGATCAGAACTCTAAATACCATTCAAGAGTCAAAGATACAGCTTTAGTGTGCAGATTGTTTTTTTTTTTTCATTCCTTTGGATTAACCTTTTTTTTTTGGAGCGCCCTGCTGAAACAATACACAAAAAGGGATATCTGTTGAGTTGAGAACAATGTCCGGGATAACCACATCACGGACATCGCTATAGCATCTGCTGGGGTTATGTTCTTGTGCTGGGTAGTAGATGTGGATGAAAACATTCCGGGAATTTGAGATGAATTTTAGCATATTTCAGATGACGACTATTGAACTGAAATTTATGGGAATCTTTACGCAGATTAGTCTGTAGAAATTGTGTGGTGAAATTTTATGAATGTGATAGGAATTTTCCAAAGTGACATTCGACTTGACTAAGTTATTTTGATGTACAGGGATGGTACAAATAAAAAGGGGGTTATTGTTGAAAGAATCTTGATAAACGTAGAAGAATATTCAAGCCATAGTTCTGTCCACTGCCCATTGACCAGAGATCGCTAGGGGATTAACCAATTTGGCGCAGTTTTATAAAAACAAAATCGGAAATTTTGCCATTAACGTCGAATTGGTCTTATTTTTTAGTGCACCAAGGTGTATATAATAGGACTGTTCCCGTACAAAATAATATTTACTGATTCTTACTGATTTTTATTGATTTTTACTTACTGCCGTTCCCGTACGCAAAAATAAGTAAAAGAGAGAGCTCACGAGAGAGCAAAAAACTACCCCTCCATAAAAATCTGTAAAAAAATTTACTACAGAAAATTCTGTTGGTAAAAATCAGTAAACTGTCAGTTGGTACCTAAAAGTGACAACTCGCTTGTTTTGACATGTGATTTATGTCATTTTACTGTTTTTTACTTAAACGCGTTTCCGTGCTTTATGGTAATTTTGTCTCTTTCTGAGAAAATTTATCCCCACTCCAAGAAATTTGAGAATTTATTATTTTTTACTGAAAAGTTACGGGAACAGACCTATAATTTTACTGTTTTTTACTTAAACGCGTTCCCGTGCGTTATGGTAATTTTGTCTCTTTCTGAGATAATTTATCCCCACTCCAAGAAATTTGAGAATTTACTAATTTTTACTGAAAAAGTACGGAAACAGACCTAATAAGTTCTATTTTTGCAGTGAACTTAATTTTTCGGGATAATATCGAATGCATCCAGGAACTGTCAAATTTTGGACGCATTCCACAAGTGTGTACCAATTTAGTGGTCGCACGACTAAATCATTTGCTCGAGTTTAATTTTCTGCGCTCTCTGGTGGTAATCTTTGAATAGAGAGCCACTCACAAAATTATCTGTCAACCGTGCACTCGTTTTTTTTAACATAGAAAAACATGAAAACATTTTACGACGACGTTCCATGAACGACGCTAAAACTGCACCACTAAATTATGCAGTAACCCACTGAATCCAATCTCATTTTAGTAATTTATTTATTTATTGATGGAATTTCATTCCTATTGCTCTCTTTCCGTTTTTGATAATTTTTTTTTTCAGTTTAGCGCATACGTTTGATGTGTGAAAGTGACTGATTAAATGTCAAAATAGCATTTTAAAAGTTTACAACGTTTACCATCTCAGTTTACACACCCAATTACTGTGCGAAGTTTTCAATATTCTTGTAAAAGAATTCCCCATAGGTACTAATTTTGACAGTTCATTTACCACGTCGTAATTTTACCAAGTTTACAACACTTACAACGACTTTCCGACCTTGCATGAATACCCCTACTTTGAAATTTCGCTCTGTAAACTAAATTCTGTTAAATTTAAAAATAAGTAAACAATTTGACAGCTATCAAAAGTATGTAGTTAAGGTAAGCTTCTCAATTTCCCCACAAAGATGGGATCATTTAGTGGTCACTGGTCAATACTAGGTCAGTTTGGGTACTTTTCTCCAATATCAATAGAGATTTCTCCCATTTCAACAAAAAGTATCCGTAGGTACGGAAAGAAAAATGAAAAATGTCAAATATTTTTGAATTGCGTTGATAGAAACGGCAAATAAAAACATCCCTCCATATAAGTGTTTTGCCTATAAAGCCAACAAAGATTATTTTTAGGAACTCAAATCTGCAATACATGAACATTTTCGCGTGTTTTGGATGAAAGGATGAATTATTTTGTTGGTTTCTGTCAAACTCCTGAGCTATCATCATTTGACAGTTTTCACTTTCTCACCTGCGTGAAGAAACTTGATTAATGAAACAAAATTTTTCATCGTGGTAGTAGTGAGGTAGGAGTAACAACGATTCTAACTCTAAGGGGGCCGACCCCTAACAGATGTCTGATTATCAATTGAATGATTGAAATTACAACAACAACAACTTTTTCTTCGTTCAATTTTTTACAATTTTCTCATTTCGCGAAAGGTTTTGTGAAGTTTCACATCCAAGTTTTTTTTTCAAATTTAAGACTGAACTACAATAGTCGGAAGCAATCGGAAGCTAATGTCAAAATTCTACGTTAAGTTTTCTTCAGTACCGTCAATTACTCAATTTGACCAAAATAAGACTTTTGTGAATGGAAGCGATTGTCAGAGCGGAAGTTGTATTGTCTGTCATTTGAGTTGCTTATGAACTTACAAATTTAAATGTAAAGAACAAAAGAAAAAGAAAGAGCGAATGAATTCGTAAGTGAGCAAAAGTGAACGAAAACTGAACGAACCGAAGCGAAAAGTTACGCACAGTTACGGAAGTGGTCGTCCGCAATCCGCAACCATCTTCTATTATAGTTCAGCCTTTACTCTTGCACACGAGTACCCGACAGACCTACGGAGTGTCATCGAAAGCTGAACTTGGAGAAAAAAGATTTCGAAAACTACTTGACGCTTTCACACCGAAAACCGCAAAGGTTTTGTTTGACATTTCAAAAAATTTAATCAATATAATCCACTTGATTTTTTAGAGGTTTATGCTCTTATTTCATTTTTAGATGATCGTAATACCAAGCTAATCACAAGCTGCCTGTTAAAATCTTAAAATCTTTTAATAAAATCTTAAAATCTTTTAATAAAATCTTTGTTTTTCAATTAATTGTTTCGAAAATATGATGAAAAAAACCGCAATTCAAATATTCTCAAGAACTTGTTTTATTTCTTTTAATAGGTATTATAACAGCTATTCATCCCACAGAATAGCTGACATAATACATGGAACACAGCTGTGGAATCCATTAAAATAAGTTTTCGATCCAACAACCTTCAATAAAATGACGTCTGCAGTATAATACAAAGTGCTGTTACAAAAAGTTTTGAAATCTCAAAATATATGGGGAAAACCTCAGTTTTTGATGAAGGTTTTGGGTGTTTTTACGAAAATTCTGTTTTTGGTTCACCGTATAACTTGAAAATGATTATATTTTCAATTTGCGTGTTGCACTTACGAATTCCTCAGAAATGTTCTGCCACCACGCACTGCCTCAGCTGAGATTTCTGATTAAGCCGAACAACATTCGCAGCAGATGGAAACTTTTTCTGTCAGTCTACAGTTTCCTTACATTCTAGCTTAAAAGAATAATAAATTCCCTTCATGATACATACAAAATATACCACTGTACTCTTTTTATCAAAAAGGATTAGCAGATGAAACCAACAAATATAAGTCTCGGAATATTGCAGAAAAATGTCCTCGTTTTTAAGTGATATTTTTTGGGGTTTGTTAAAAATCTCGTAGAGATCTTAAAATTCTTCCTGGCAATACTCGATGAATGATAATCGTAACTCAAGACATCTTGTTGTAACCACATGTGGGAACGAGATATCAGAATTAGCTTGAGACGTAAGAAATGTTAGAGTCATTGCTTTTCTTTTTTGGGGCTTTTAAGCTACCTCAGGGAAATAAGTATACATATGTGGATAAAAGTTATTAAAAAAATATACTTTTAACAAAACGATTCAGTGCAAGTTTATTTATAGTTTATATGCCTTTTGAATAACTAACAGAATATAAAATAATAATACTTAATTTTATGGAAACTTGTAAAAACATTAAATGAACTTTAAATAGCCTTTAGGAAATAAGTATATGGGTGTTCTTCATTTTTAATCTTAATCTTAATATTTATTTCTGTATATTAGTATATTAGTTATATATGTAATTTATATGCTTTCCTTTAGCCAATAAAAGTTTATTAATGCGATTTGGCATAGAGTCCGCTAGATTTTCTATAGTTACATTGCTAATTAGCTCCCACTCTGCAACCAAAACGTCTCTTGATTGTTTGACATTATCAAACTGTCATCCATTTATATAAATTCTTGCTAAAAGAATTCCCCAGAGATCCTCAATCGGGTTTAAGTCTGGACTTATCGCTGGCCACTCTAGAACTGGTATATTCTTTGATGAAGAAATGCTTTTGTGGCGCTTGAGGTGTGGATTGGAGCGTTGTCCTGCTGAAAAGTCCAATTATCGGCGTATAGCTCTGTGGCAAAGTCTATTAATTCTTTGTCCAGCAACTGGGTATACATCTCGGAATTCGTTTTTGTTGGACTAAAACAAATGGGAGACTTTCCTGCATATCCAAAAGCAGCCCAAACCATCAGTGATCCGCCGCAAAAGTTCCTCTTGTGTCGTGTTTCTCGGGGGTGTCTTAAATCACGCCGATACTTATGACACCCATCAGGGCCATCCAGATTCTACTTTTTCTCATCCGAAAATATAACACTGCGGAATTCTTCGGTCCAAAATTTATATTTGTCGGCAAATGCCAAACGTGTGGTTATGTGAAGTGGTAGTAGCATTGGTACAGGCACCCGAGAACTATATTTAACGGTCTTATTTTCAACCAAAAACTGATGAACCCGTCTCCTAGACACTTTGAGCTTCAAATAACGCCTGATCTCGTTACAAGACATTTGCTTGTTAACAGCAAGAGGCTTAATCTCGCGTTTACACCTCTCGTCGACGGTACTGGGTCCGCCACTGCGATTGGCTTTTCCATAAAATTCCATATCCTTAAAAAAATTGAAACCGTATTTGGATGTCTGGAAACTCTGGAAGCTATTTGGGAAATTTTAACGCCACTTTCTTTCAAACCCATTATAAGCCCGCGCTCTTCGGCTGACAAGTCCGTTGCACGAGGCATTCTGAGAAAAAAACTTCATTTTTTATAGTGCTACATGTGATAACTTGATTACTTACAAGTTATTCTTGTGTAAAAAATAATTTTCTTTAAAATACAGTTAATTAAAACCAATCCACTCAAATCAAAGATCACGTTGATTGACAATTGCGAACAACCTTCTGTATTCACATATACAAACTTATTTCCTAACCCCCCTATTAATAAACAACGAACAACGGTGAGTTAGCACTTACACATCGGTTAACTTGTAATTCTTATTAAAAAAAACATTTGTACAACGGATAACTTAACTCATCAAATTTCGCGTATAAGGAGCGGATAACTTTTAATATTTGTGAGATGACGTTTCGCTTTTTAATTCAAAAATATTTTTCTAGTTTTCATTGACTTTACACATACATATACATTACTCACATTATCGTACTTTCTATTATTTTATTTTATCATACGTATACCTAGATCGTATTATTTTAAATACTTTTTAGTAAAGTGCTGCCATGCTCTGTCGGGATTTTTATGAGAGAGAGCGGATAACAAACATTTATATAAAATATATTTATTAATAACAAAAGATAGCAAACGGATAAGTTCACTATCCGTTAGCTAAATAACTCGTGTGTTAAGGAGCGGATAGTGATTTTTTATTAATAGGGGGGTAAGAAAATAAAATCGCGGCACACAAATTTGAGTAACGGTGCTAAGAATAGTGAGCAAAGAAGAATTTTTTATATGCATTGTAAAAACAGTTAACAACAGTAGAGTATTGCATACCAATAACAGATTGACGAATAATATAAAAAATAATAGAAGTAACAACAAACTTACACATATACTTATTTCCCTGAGTGTATTTATACATTTGAAGCCAATTAAGTTCAAAAATGTATCTTTCGAATTGTCAAAAAATTCATTGATCCATTTCTTAGTAAATTTGCATGAAATACACGTTTCGCGTTTATATGTGGATATTTCCTGATTGCTATAACTAATGACTTACACGACTTATGTTGGTATATTCTTGAAGTTAACCTAATTCTTAGGGAATATGTTAAACCAAATTTCCGTTTTAAGTCTACCAATTGATTTGCAAATTTATTTTATAAAGCGTAACCAATAGAATACGTTACATCAATCACGTCTGTCAAAAATGGAAACGTTGTGGTCCGTGAGAAAACCTAAGGCCACTACAATCCAACACTGAGAAAAACTAAATGCGAAGGCAATAAATGTTAAATCAACACAAATATTCATCTGCGCGATCTTTCAATTGACTCGATATCGAAGAAAGTTCATCCAAATGTGCATTTCCTTCATCAAGCTCATAATTTATGAATGCGTCCTCATAAAATCAGCTGTCAATCGAACTACAGAAGCAACGGTGGCAAAACATAACTTGTTTACTTATCAGTTTTGACACCTTCTTGCGTCGAACTACCTGCGGACCAACAATAAGACAGTAAAATGGGAATGTTGTGATAAATTTTATCGAGAATATAACATCACCGATAAAGAAGAAGAACGAGTAGATAAGCCTTTTTGCATGCTGTCTGGGAACAAGAGATATCTAGTTATTGAACACACTCATTTGATTGCATTTCTATTGACATTTAAAATGTCAGACTTAATAGCTGATGTTCGAAATGGTTGAATTTGTCATCATAACATAAATTTTAGATATTTGTAGATATTTCTTCCCCTGTTATGAAACAAGTATGGCGGATGATAACTCTCCTAATTAATTGCATCAGCTGAATTCCAAAACGTCAGAAAATGCGTATTGTGAATGCACACTGCTGTTCTGATGCCAGGTTATGGATACTTTTGGATTGCTTCGCAATCATTCACGATGAGCTTTTTGCTTTTATTTGCTCAGTTGATGCATTCACAATGCGATTTGGAAAGGTTGTTATCCGTTTACGTTTTGTAACGCTTGATTAGGCAGTAAAGCAAAAGTACTGCGTTTTGTAATTCTGCCATTCCGACTGTGCCAGTTATTGGGTTCGGAGATCATATATAACAAAATTATATACGATCTCCGTATATGTTTGTAGAACATATCTATTTGTAATTAAAACATAGCAGCATGTTAATTATTTTATGAACAGGATTAGCTCCCAACCAGATTATATTAAGTCCAGCTACACGCACATCGTTGCATTTTCTTAACCAAATATTAATTCAGTTAAGTTTCTGGTTTAGTTATACAAAATGCTAAAACTTACAAAAAAAATCGCTCTGAAAATGATTATCGCAGAGCCATCTAGTCAGCAATTTTATGAAACAAAATCCGAAAGTTATTTTTACGAGTGATAGATATCTACGTGCCGGAAGTGAACGATGGTGCAACGTGATGCCTTCATGAGTCATTAATCATGTGAAGCGGCGCTTAACACCGATTGTCTAGTGTTGTGGGACATAGCACATAGCTTGTTGTTTTTTTTTACTTCCTCACCATACTGCAAAGTGCAGGAAAGTATGACAGGCATTCAATATGTTCAAGATTTGAAGGTTCTGTGTCTAAAATTTTTAATTGTCGTTTTGATGACCAGTTTTGGAAAAAATTTAAATATTTCCTTAGATTGCCTTAGGCTCTATTTATCAGTGCAACATAATATCTACTAGTTAACTTGAGAAACTTGTTTTCCAGTCAATTTTACTACAGAGTTAGCTACGAGTTAACCCTGCAAGTTTGGTGAGTTAGCCCCGGATAAAATCAGCAGTCGATTTTGACAGTTGATAAAATAGCAAGGGAACAGTTATTTTCTATTCCACTTATGTGGATTTTTAACTTTCTCTTACAAAGAGAAAGATATTGTTTTCGTGAAAATTTTCGACCTCGAGATTTTGATTGATTCTAACATTACGATGATAGCGGAGCCTAAAAAAGTGGTTTTTGGAATTCCGTCCGTCGGTCCGTGACGGTCTCCCCAGCCTAAACGGCTTGACCGATTTTCTTCAAACTTCGTATCCAAGCTTGTTTTGGTCATAATTCTAGGCCATTTTTTTTTTGTTTGCTTTTAGCCATGTTAAAACTGGTACCTGCCATATAAAAATTACACATAACCTCAATTTTCTCGAAAACGGCTCTAACGATTTTGATTAAACTTTATATATACTATAACCATATTAGTTCCAACAAAACTGCATACCCAGTTTTTTCGAGAAAATCCATAAAACGGATTTTGTCATTTAGGCCAAATAAAGAAAATTGTTAATATCTCGCAAACTATTGTGTCAAATTGAATGAAATTTAATATTTATACTACTATTACAGCTTGAAGCAAATCCACATAATTAGCTTTAGCCCAACTATTACTAAACGGAATTTTCAGTTTTGGCCAAAAACGGAAAATCATTATTTTTCACATTGACATCGATTCCTTCAAATTTTGGAGTAAAAATTCGTATAAATACATTTCGACATTATTTATATCATTTTAGCATCAATAATCAAAATGCTTATGATTAGATCTAACGCCCAACTTGCTGTGAAAGAGAAAGTTGCGTACGACCCAGTCGTGCACCCACCACTCGTTTTTTATAGTTTTTGTATTTTCTTCGAATATTATCAACCATCCTATGTGTTTTGAATAAACTTTCATATTATTGACGATGTCAGCCCATGGCTTTGCCTTATCCTTATTCTATTATTCAACAAGGTACTTTTTTCCCCGCTGTCCAACTCTGATCTTCAATCATGTTTAATGTAAGTGTTTTATGAGCAGTGTCTTGATTTTTCATGCCTCAGTTTGGATTGACAACAAAATGAGAGGCAACACACATTTAGTTACAAATTTATTGAGGACATTTCTTAAAATGTCTTCTATATGTCAAATTTGGCGGAAAATACAAAAAATTGCTGCCAAGTTGCTTATCCGCTCCGAATTAAAAAGGTCAATAAGCGTTACTATTATGCCCTTGCAACTATGGGCAATTTGGTAACTGAATTTTTACACCAAATGTCAAAAAAAATTACAACTGCATATGCGATATCATTTGAAAGTTTTAGCGTACTGAACGTGACCATTGCCAACAAATAATAACACCGCAATATTTGATAGCTTACTATCTGTCACTTTTCATAGATAGAAATAACGATAGAATGCTATAAAATGTAGCGTGGGCATTTCCATTGCTTACTTTCTCATTCAAAAACACAAATGTCAAACAGAAATGACAGCCCATAGAATACTATCCATAGAAAGCAATGGACTGAGCAATAAATAGATAGAAAATTTTCATAGAATACTATTTGAGGTCTCCACAAGCAATTTTCATAGAATGACACATTGCATGCTATGAAATATTGCTCGTGGAGATCCCGGGTAAGGGTAATCATGGAACGTCGTAATTTTACATCGTGTGAAAATTTTTAATTTTACGACGACGTTTCATGAACAACCCTAAAGGCCTGCTCAGAATGCATATCTGTAGCTGGTATCTTGCATCGCTGTCAAAAGGGAGATACATTTCTTGCATGAAGTTGCCCTTTATTCAACTTCAAGCTACAGATATACATTGTGTAAGCGCTTACGGGTTGCCTTGTTTTTAACTTTTCAGTCAGCTACAGATACCAGCTACAGATACGCATTCTGAGCAGCCCTTAAAACTGCACCACATAATATTTATGATAGAATTTTGTGCCTGTTGTTCTCATTCCGTTCTTGATAACTTTTTTTAGTTTGATGTGTGGAAGTGACTGATTAAATGTCATTAATAGCATTTCAAAAGTTCAAAACGTTTACCATCTCAATTTACACACCCAATTCCTCTGCGAAATTTCCTGTGTTATTACAGTTTACCCATACAATTTTTTTACAGTTCATTTACCACGTTTACAACGATTTTCCGACGTTGCATGAAAGACCCTAATGTTTCCGCAGCAATGTTGCATAAATGTCAAATCGAATAGCAGTCAACATGAAATGGAGGCGTTCAATATGCCATCCACCATGAAAATATTCATTTATGTGTCCTATCGTATGTTTGAGCAGACTTTTGGCGTTTCCCATTGGCAAATCTGGATTTTGATCTAAAATTTGATCTTTTTTGCTGGCAATGGAACACGATTTCAGATTGATTTTGCTTTGTCTCTGAATTCCTGAAATTTCTTATCGGTGAAGCTGTCACGTTTATGGCTGGAACCCAATCACGCTTTGGTGCGTTGCGTTTGGCTGACGCACCTAGTTCAACCATATGAAATCAATTTTATCTATCACAATGTATCTTTGCCTGGCGTTGAGCTTCAACCACAAAATGAAATACGTAAAATCTTAACGAAAAGTTGCTGCAAAGCGCCGCTGGTCAAAGTGTAGGTTGGAAAAAGTGTGTATTGTCAAAAAATTGTTGTTGTTTTCTGGGATTTTCACTGAAAGGGTTGTGGAGTACAAGTAAATATGTCAAAGCATGCGTAAAGCACGTCGGCAAAGCGAAGCTTCAAAATGTGATTGTGGCTTAGCCATTAAAGTCACACAGGTTGTTTTTTTTTATTTAATTTTTTCACATTGAACTGCTACAGTTTTAATTATTAATAATAGTTTTTCACAACCGAAATAATAATAAATCAAAACGAAAATCACTCCAATCAAACTGACAGATATAATTTGGATTAGTTTGAGTGCAAGGAGGGGTAAATCTGCAGAAAAATACAGATTTGCAAAATTCAATGGAACACAACAACTGTCAAAATCGGTCTTTTGACAGATATTGATAAAAAACAGAACGAATGGAAAACGCCATTAATATACATAAGATCATAGGTCTGTTCCCGTACTTTTTCAGTAAAAATAAGTAAATTCTCAAATTTCTTGGAGTGGGGGTAAATTATCTCAGAAAGAGACAAAATTACCAAAAAGTACGGGAACGCGTTTAAGTAAAAAAACAGTAAAATTATATATTTTGTATGCCTTTAAAAGAACAAATGACATAAATCACCTGTCAAAACAAGCGAGTTGTAATTTTTAGATACCAACTGACAGTTTACTGATTTTTACATACGGAAATTTCTGCAGTAAATTTTTTTTACAGATTTTTATGGAGGGGTAGTTTTTTGCTCTCTCGTGAGCTGTCTCTTTTACTTATTTTTGCGTACGGGAACGGCAATAAGTAAAAATCAGTAACAATCAGTAAGAATCAGTAAATATTATTTTGTACGCGAACAGACCTCATGTTTAGATAGGACATATTTTTCAACGTCAACAAGCGAGAGAGAAATGTTAAGATGACATATGTATTGAGTGCATTTAGACTTAAATGTTTTTTATTAGTCATTTTTGTGTTTTTTTGCCCCAACAGAATTGAGACAAAATTTCTTTCTGTAAATTTTCTTGAAATAAAAAACAGAATAGATTTCAGAAAAAATAATGCAAAAATGATTTATTATTGGCAATGTTTACATCGTGGACTATATTTGGGCCGGCACTAAATATTTTAGTCTTGGACTTTTCTGTTTACACCGTAAATAAATGCAGAACTAACGACATCTATACTTCATTAGACATCTTTGGTGTAAACGTGGTCAATATCAGCCCAAATTATAAGCGATGTTTGCGGTAGCTCTGGGGCAAAGTAGAAAAATCCTCGCTATTATAAAAATTCAGTTGAATTTACGATGACGTCTAACGAAAGGTAGACAAAAAAGTTAAATTTTTTATAGTCCATTTCAACTAAATTAGGGGACTACCTTAACAAATTCGTCCTTCCCCGGTGTGTTACCACTGTTCAGACTTACACCAATGGTTGACTAATTTTATTAATGGGATTGATTGGCAAGTTACTTTTAATAATAATAATTTAAATGATTCCTATAATTTATTTATTGAAACAGTCAAAATGGCAGTCGATATGTTTACACCAAAAGCAAAGTCTGTAGCAGGCAATAAACCCATTTGGTTTAATAATGAAATCATTTACCTAAATAATAAAAAAAATAAAATCTATAAACAATTTCGTAAAAGTAAGAATGATCCAGAACTACTGCGTCAGTATCGATTACTTAGAAAACAATTCGATATCTTAAATAAGTTCCTTTACAGGCAATATGTCCAGTCTGTCGAATCTAAGTTAAAGTCAAATAGCAAATGTTTTTGGAGCTTTCTCAATAGCAAAAGGCAATCCAATGGTATTCCTAATTCTATGCGTCTTGGAAATACATCTTCTTCCAATCTTTTAAATATTTGTAACATGTTCGCTAGTCACTTTCAATCTGTCTATACTTGTAGTAACCCCTATTCAGAAGTTACATCTGAAACCTCGTCTTCTAACTATATAAATGTTGGTAACCTTGAGTGTTCATTGACTGAAGTCAAATTAGCCCTATCCGCATTAAAGTTAGATAAAAGTCCCGGTGCCGATGGCATCCCGTCAATTATATAACAAAAGTGTTCTATTGCGCTTTCTGTACCTCTCTGTTTAGTATTTAACTTATCTCTTCAACACGGACATTTTCTGAAAGCGTGGAAATATTCCTTCTTAACACCAGTTTATAAGTCCGGATCAAGACATGATGTTACCAACTATCGTCCTATATGTAAAATTTCGGCAATACCGAAGGTTTTTTGAAAAAATAGTCTGTGAAAAATTAACACTTCTCTTAAAAAGTTCTATCTCTCCCTTCCAACACGGTTTTATCGCTGGTAGGTCTACTACTTCCAATCTCTCGATTTTTTGTCACCATATTCTGAACGGCTTTGAGCGAGGCTTACAATACGATGTGATTTACACAGACTTCTCTAAAGCATTCGACCGTGTTAATCACGATATTTTAACCTTCAAACTGGCTAAATTTGGACTTAATAGTCACCTTCTTAAATGGATAAGCTCCTACCTAAAGGAGCGAATTCAGTATGTCCGCATTAATGACATTATATCGGTACCTATTTATGTAACATCTGGAGTACCACAGGGTAGTCATCTTGGACCTTTACTTTTCCTTTTATTTATAAATGACATTCCTGAATTATTCTTAAACTCCCAATGTCTAATGTTTGCTGACGATTTAAAAGTATTTCGACCAATCAACTCAACACAAGACTGTACTCTTTTGCAAGAAGACCTGGAAAGGCTTTCGAATTGGTATCATAGTAATGACCTTCATCTGAATGTTTCCAAATGTCAAAGCCTCACTTTTTGTCGTAACCTTTCTCCAATTCCTTTTACATACCTGATCTGTAATGTCCCACTGTCCATTATCTCTTCCAAAAAAGATCTTGGAGTTATTTTCGACAACAAACTTAGATTTGTTAAACATATTGAGTACTTAATAGCCAAAAGTAATTCAATGCTAGGATTTATATTACGGAATTCTAAAGACTTCCAAGATCCTTATACTCTTAAATGTCTATTTTTTGCATTTGTTAGATCTAATCTCGAGTACTGTAGCATAGTCTGGAATCCATGTTATGGTGTCCACTCCATTAGAATTGAGAGGATCCAAAAACGATTAACTAGGGTTGCCATGCATAGATTACGTTGGAACATAGAAATGCCTTCTTATGCGACAAGGTGCAAATTATTTGGAATTTTACCTCTTTTCGTCAGAAGACAATATTTCTCTGTTGTATTTGTTCGTGATTTGATAAATTGTCATATTGACTGCCCTTTTCTCCTGTCATTAATTGGATTTTATGCTCCCTTGAGATTTCTTAGAAATCAAATGTTATTTTATATACCTTACCATAGAGTCAACTATGGTTATAATGAACCAATCTGTAGATGTCTCAGGGAATCAAATAATTATTGTAATCTCATAGATTTTCATCTCAGTAGAGATACTTTTAAAAAGAAATTAATTTTGGAATTACATGTAACGGGTGATTTTTTAGCTGGTTTGGTTTTGGCAACACTGGTTTTGACAGCTGACGTGTGTTTAGTACCTTGTGTCACTGTCAAACAGCTTCAGTTTGGTTTGCAATTTAACCATGGATCGTCTTACAAATGAACAACGCTTGCAAATTATTGAATTTTACTATCAAAATTCGTGCTCGGTTCGAAATGTTCATCGCGCGCTGCTTCCATTTTATGATCGGCATTCTCGACCTTCTGAGCAGTCTATTCGGAAGATTGTGACCAAATTTACTTTGTTGGACATTAAACCACCAACACGTTTACGTACTGTGCGTAGTGAAGAAAATATTGCGGCCGTATCAGCTAGTGTGACTGCCGTTCCCAGCAGTTAGGCCTTTGTTACAGCACTACGTGGAAAATTTTGCGGAAGGATTTGGGCGTAAAGCCAAAGATAAGATACAGCTGGTGCAAGAACTAAAGCCAGCCGACCTACCACAACGCCGAATTTTTGGTGAATGGGCTCTTGGAAAGCTGGCCGAGGATCCGCTTTTTTATCGAAAAATTGTGTTCAGCGATGAGGCTCATTTTTGGTTGAATGGGTACGTAAATAAGCAAAATTGCCGCATTTGGAGTGAAGATCAGCCAGAAGCATTGCAACAGCTACCAATGCATCCCGAAAAAGCCACTGTTTGGTGCGGTTTATGGGCCGGCGGCATTATTGGGCCATATTTCTTCAAAGATGATGCGAATCGCAGCGTTACTGTCAATGGTGAACGCTACCGAGCGATGATAACAAACTTTTTTTTGCCCGAAATGGAAGTTCTTGACTTGCATGATATGTGGTTTTAACAAGATGGTGCCACATGCCACACAGCACGCGAAACAATGGCGCAATTGCGAGGCGAGTTTGGTGAACAGTTAATTTCACGTTTCGGGCCGGTCAATTGGCCGCCTAGATCGTGCGATTTGACACCATTAGATTATTTTTTGTGGGGGTATGTCAAGGCTAATGTCTATAGGGACAAGCCCGCTTCGATTGACGCACTGGAAGCCAACATCCATGCATTCATTCGTGAGATACCGGCCGATATGTGTGAAAGAGTATGCCAAAATTGGACTCAGCGGATGGGCTACCTGAGACGCAGCCGCGGTCAACATTTGCATGAAATTATCTTTAAACATTAAATTGCAAGGTTCAAACTATCGATTCAAATAAATATTTCATTCATTTTTTCGAAGTTTTAGTGATTTTATTTTAAAAAAAGTTCTAAACCTCTTAAAAAATCACCCGTTAAGATTAATCTAAATTTAAAACTAATTATCCTTTGTGGTTTAGTTAATTAATAATTTTAAGCAGATATTTTGTATTTATTAAGTAATCTTATGAGAACAGTAGATGCTACTCAATTGATGAAATAAATAAATAAATAAATAAAGTCCCGGTCATTGTCCAGAATGTCCACTGTGTAAACGTAGCCATCGTCAGTTAATAAAATGTGGTTGTGTTCATGATCAAAGATTTCATTTCTCGTACAAAATAAAGCCAAACAAATGTTATCATAACATTTTCGTGACCATCCTTTTTCGAAAAATCAATTTTTGTTTATTTTCCAACTTTCATTACATTTTCTGATATAAAAAACATGTTCCTTGCTTTTGGTTGAATATGAACGATGTGGTGTTTTTCCGCCAAATGTGAACCCTGATGTGCTATCCATCTCTCTCAATCCTCATTAGGTATACCCAATGCCAAAAATTGGCCAATGGATTCATATTTTGTTGAGCTTCTGAGCAGGTTACAAATGTGAAGTCTATAATCAAATCACCAGTCAAAAATTATCCACTGGCTAAAATTTTAACGCAATTGGATTAAACCTGGAATGGTAATGAAATTCATATTCAGCTCGTCTATTCATAGTAAATGTGCTCTTAAAGAGAATAATTGAATTTCTTAAAATCTTATCTTCGATTCATCTAGTACATTTCAAGGGCTAATCTGTTCGTGTACTCTTTGAGTCTGAAAATGGATCACATTCATCTCTGAACTGTATAAGAATCGTAATGGAAGTTAAATGCATTTACCCATTCTTTCTGTGGTGTTTTCTGGATTCAAAGATGACATATCTGTCATCAGTGATGTCACTTTAAAAACCTTCAAAGACCCCAAAATGTCTCCCACTTGCAAATTTTTAATGTCAACATAATTTTCACAACTCCAACATTTCATTAGCAGATCCCCTAAAAGCCTTAACCTATCGTAAACTAGTTTTAATTACCGTCTTCATTTAAATTAGCCAAACGTATACGTCAACTACTAATTAGCAACTCTTAAGCTATAAGATAAAAAAGAAGCCAAAAACAAAATTTTTATCTTTAACCAAAAAAATCAACAAAGATAATGTAATTTCCTGTCGATAAACTACCTCTTGCCATGATGCAAACATCCAATAAATAATAAAAAAAAAAACAAACAATCTATTACCTCATTCGTTCCTGTCATCAAGCAGCCCAATAAAAAAAACAGACTTAAACCGCATCAAAATGAAGTTCCCCGACTACATCCCAAACAATATGGTGGTAAGAAATAATTGCCAAGTGTTGCAGTTTTTTTTTTTGTTTCGTATAGTTAACTCATTTCCTAGCTTAGAAAAAAACAAAATAAATACTAATTAGTAAGTTTCTATCGCTACTTTATAAAAAAAAAAAACTACGGCCGTATCTTGCCTAATTGCCGCATTGTGTTAATCAGAGTGTGGATATGCATGCGCGCACCTTTCGTAACAGATTTGTAAAACTTAAATTTTCCCCTTACAATTCAATGCACCCACACGTATCCGATGGATTTAATTCTCTATTTACATTAATTTTCCAACGACTCAGACCCTATTCACATTGTGCGTGTAGCATCATGTTTAATTTATTTTCATAAGCGAAAGCAAAATGACACAACACAGGGCTGAGGCGGTTGCCCTTCATTTGTTTGCTCATTGTGGCGACGTTTCATTCCATTTCATTCCGAATTCTTCATTCATGTGTACGTTTATTGAATTCATTCCGACATTGTCACTGAATTCCATTCATAAACAATGTCTAGGTGGCTTATCGACCAACTTCCGATAGATTGGATATTTTCCGATTAAATTATGTAAATTTTGAGTTTTTTTTTTTCGCCTCCTACCACCATTTTCTCCGCTGTTTGGAATTGATAATTGAATTCTCTCCAGACATACATATGAGATACTCGGCTATACACAATCTAATGTTTGGTTTTGTTTTTGTTTTCTTTGCAGGGTGATAGAACCACATGGGAGTACCATACAGTTGCAGTGACAAGAGTACCCGGATATGGATTTGGTATCGCTGTCTCAGGAGGTCGAGATAATCCACATTTTGCCAATGGCGATCCATCGATAGCTGTTAGTGACGTACTCAAAGGGGGACCAGCTGAAGATCGATTGCAGTAAGTGGTTGTTTTTGATTGTATTTTATAGATGTGTATTTGTGTATTTTGCTGGGTGAGATACTTATGGGAGATTGAGGAAATTCGATAGTGAAGTGTGATAAGATACTCTCTTGGGGGATATGGGAAGTGTTCTAAAGTGGATTGACAAGAAGCAGAATGTATTTTTTACGAGGTTTTGACGGTACATTATGTTTGACAGATGGTTATCGATCATGGTGAGCAGAAATATAAGGTTTGGTGAGTTCTTTTTGACAGATGTGGTGTGCATGGCCACAGTTTAAGGTATGAAGACACAACATTTAAAATTTTATTTTTTGAATGCTGGTGTTTTTTGTAAGCTAGCAAATTTTAAAATTTGTTTATAAAAAAATCTAGACAGGTAAAGATTGCAATCAAATCAATGATAACCTGTTTTTGACTATTTTGACAACCACTTTGCTTTACTTCAAGATGTTTGCTCGATATTTTGAAGCAGATTTTTAAATTAGACTTTCCTATGTCGAGGATATTTCTAACTGGTGCGGCATTTATTATTTTTTCTTAGGATAAGCCCCGCGTTATTAAATGATTTCGCAAAACTTTATTCATATGAATGAACGATTGGTTTTTCGAAATCGAAAGTTCTCTTCATACAGAAACATTTATTAGGGGTGTTCCATTTTAGGATTCATCAGAGGTTGTCCTCTGCTGTGTCAGCTAAAATTTTGTATTCAGTGCAACAACTTTCTCAGCAGAGTGGAACTTATTCTATACAAAAAAAAACAGTTTCCTTACTTCGCAGCTTATAATAATGATGAATTCCCCATATGATACATACAGACTAACCAACTGTACTCTTTTAGCAGAATGATTGAGGCGACGAATCCCAAAAAATGTCGTCTCAGCATATTGCAGAAAATCTCCGCTTTGTCAAGTGAGGAATCGTCTTCGACTTACGGAGATCTCGTTGATATCGAAAGCATCCGTAAGTGGGCCACGTCTATTGATCAGATGTCTTAGTTATCCGTTTGTTTTTTTTCTAAATCGGGGAATGAGTAACGGTATTGACGACTAAAAGATCACATTTTTGCGGCCGAACTGAGAAGCTCATCATCTAACTCAGCTCATAGCTAAAAAATTGTCAAACAGAAAATAAGTGAGATCGCAATGTTTACCTTGGAGCGGTATTTCAATGCTTTACAAGTAAAACAAAACAAGGGCGCACTCGACAGATGTTTTTGTGAGTGGTTCAGTTAAAAACTACCACCAGGAAGCACATACATACTTTTCCACTCAATTTATGTTTAAAAATAATCAAATCGAGTGTCAGGGTGGCATGTGTCAAAAACTTAAACATTTAGCAACTGGCGGCTAAAAAAATGAACGCAGTTGACACATAGCCCTAGTAAATTAATCTAGAAATGTCAGTATGTACCTACATACATGCCTTGTTTGCAGAAAAAAAGTATTTTTTAAATACATCAAAACCTTAATCTATATAGACTTCGTTAATAGGGCCCATAGACTACGCACGCATGCATGTACAATTGTACAATCAAAAGAATAAACCATCAAGCTTCATACACTATACAAAATACATACATTCTCAGTTTGCATCATTATACATGCACATGTGGACCCTATAAGCCTGGAAATACATTCAATCTTATGCATGTCATTGAAAATGACAAAAATGGCTGCCTATACGAGATCCGTTTAACAATCGCTACAAAATAGGTCGCAAATCAATGTTTTCATAAATTGGGTGAAATACTGTTTTTATTCGAAAACATAACATCACAATTATTGTACTAGAAAAAAAAAATAGAAAAATGTCAATTTTGAATGAACAAAAGTTGATTTTTAAAACTTAAAAAAAAAATTCCATATTTGGACACTGCAGTATCTACTGTTTATTTTTATTTTCACCATAGACTATTAGAACAAGAAAAAATGCACGCATTAAGTATACAGTAAGCGGTAATAGTTTACCAATGCTGCCAAATTATCATAAAATTCGTTACACGACATTTTTGCGTACACTCTGACAATTCTCGGAAGGAAAATTCGCTTCTTGATTTCATTTCAGTAGGGAAAATATCTTACCAATTGAAAAAGCTATTAGTGATATATTTCATTAAGTTTGCCTTTCCTCTATATTGACAACTGCAGGATCACTCATCCATATAATTTTGACATATGACAAATTGTTGAATTTTAAATTTAAGAAAATTTAGAAAATTTAACAGAAATTAAGTGAGATTGCTATGTTTACCCAGGTCCAGGTTCATCCCGGACTGTAGCGCCACTTAAGTAAGTAAGTGCTATGTTTACTTGGAGCGGGATTTAAAAAAAAGCAAAACAAGTTTGTTTGCACTTGACAGATACTTTTGTGAGTTGTTCAGTCCAAAATTAAAACTTTACCAGTCATCATTTCTAAATTCTAAACTATAATGGTCGAAAGCAATGGGAAGCTAATGTCAAAATTCCCAAAGTACTGTCAATTACTCAAGTTGCCTATAATAGACTTGTGAATGGAAGTGATTGTCAGAATGGAAGTCGTTTTGCACTTACCTTAAAAACAATAAAAACAAAATTTCGTTGCTTTTGAACTTAGAAATTTAAATGTACACAGCTGTTGAAGTAAAATGTCAAATATTTGTATGAAAGAACAAAAGAAAGAGAACGAGCGAATGAATTCCTTTTTTTCGCAAGTGAGCAAAAGTTAACGAAAACTGAACGAATAGAAGCGAAAGGCTATTATGGTCGTACAATACAAATTATAGTTCGTACCAAATCAGTTGGCCATTCTACTGCGCAGGTCTCTTGAAATTTATTTTAAAATATCTTAAATTTCTCTTAAATCCTCTCTCTCTGCGCAATCGACTGATTTGGTACGGACTATACATGTGTTCGCACAGTTATAGTCCGTACCAAAACAGTTGGCCATTCTACTGCGCAGGTCTCTTAAAATTTATTTTACAATCTCTTAAAATTGCAGAAACAAGCAAAAAGAGACGAAAATGGGCGGAGCCATAATAAAAAACGACGTATACCCTGCCGTTGTGTTCAAGATCGCTGTCGCGATCTCACTGAGGGTAGTTTCTTCATTTGCCTTACTTTATACTGAAATTAGGAGCGGAGGAAAAATATAGATCATTATATGTCAACTTTACTTAAAATCAAACATCACAAAATGAATGCAAACCAAGCACACCACTCATACAGGTACCTGGCGCTAAACCACGAAATGTTCAACCATAAAAAGGGTTGGGAACCCTTTCAAATACAATCGGACTTCTAGGTAGAAATGTATAAAAGTCGACCTCATAATAAAAAATTAAGTTTATTTAGATATTCAACAGCATTTTAGTTCTAAGCATTGTAAAGTTGGGTTAGGCATTGTTAATTACAGGCAAAAACGCTTAGTGATTAAATCTCTTTCGCGTCATTTTTGTTCTCTTAAATCCTCTCTCTGCGCAATCGACCGTTGGCCAACTGAATTGGTACGGACTATAGTTCAGACTTAAGTCAACCTAAACTAAGGGACAGTCTTCGTTATATCGGGTTTTTCAATAAGAGCGCTACAAACGTTTTTTTAAATAAAACAAAAACGGTTTTGGATATCAATGAAATTCTTTATTCCTGTGAAAGTACGTTCGATGCCATTATGTATGAAACTCGATTTCTTTTGCATGGCCACCACGGGCACGCTTGCAGAAGTCCAGACGCTGAACCCAATTTTCGACGGTTTTCAAGCATAAATCGGCCGATACTGCTGCAATTTTACGTTCGATATTCGTATGAAGTTCATGAATCGTCGCTGGCTTGTTGGCATAGACCATAGACTTGACGTAGCCCCACAGGAAATAGTCTAACGGCGTCAAATCGCACGACCGAGGCGGCCAAACGACTGGACCATTTCGTGAGATAACACGTTCTCCAAACTTGGTTTCCAATAAATTGATTGTGACATTCGCTGTGTGGCTTCTGGCGCCGTCCTGTTGGAACCACATGTCCTCCAAGTCCATGTCATCAAATTGGGGCGCAAAATATTCGGTTATCATTGAACGGTAGCGATTCCCATTCACAGTAACGTGCCGGTCTTGATCGTCACGGAAGAAGTACGGCCCAATGACGCCGCCGGCCCATAAACCACACCAAACCGTGCTTTTTTCGGGATGCAATGATGACTCATGGACAAAGATTATGAATTCTATACAGATGACGCATTGAGAACAAAAAAACAGAAACTTTTGCTCAGTAGGTTCATGGTATGGGCAGGCGGTGTGCATGAAAACACATGAAAAACAAGAACAAGAACGTGCCAGCACGACCCGCCATAGAACAATTTTTCTTATATGGAGTGCGTCATCCGTATAGAATTCTTGATCTTTGCTCATGCTGCCTGACCAATACCGCATATTTTGTTTATTGACGAAGCCATTCAGCCAGAAATGAGGCTCATCGCTAAACATGATTTTTCGATGAAAATCCGAATCATTTTCAAGTTGTTGCTCAGCCCAATTGACGAACATATGACGCTTCTGGTGGTCAAGCGGCTTCAGTTCTTGCGTCAATTTAATCTTGTAAGGATTTAGGCCAAGATCTTTTCGCAAAATTCGCCACAACGACGTCACAGAGATGCCCAACGCTTGAAAACGACGTGTGAGAGACATACAAGGTGGCGCAAAAGTTGTCACCCGTCGCAAAAATTGTCACCCGATGATTCTTGGCCGTCATTTTTTTAAGTGTTTTGCAAAAAAATCGAAACAATTATTATAGGTGGCGCATAGGACATGAATCGTGGAATAAATTTTTCTACTTTTTTTGCGGAAGAATTCAAATATTTGCAACCAAAAAACATCGGGTGACAGCTTTTGCGACGGGTGACAACTTTTGCGCCACCTTGTATTTGGACTTTCTTCAACTGAATCCTCAGCGGCAGCAATTATATCGACCTACGGGCACTTTTTGTCTCACTGGCACGGGAACATTTTCTACTGTGCCTGTGGATTCAAATTTTTCCATTAAACGCTCAATTGTTGATCTTCTAGGACGATTATGACGACCATAAATTGGACGTAGCGCTCTTTACGTTGAGGCCACTGACTCCGAATTGCGGTAGTAAATTCGACTCGATGTGGGCTCGTATATCTCTCCATCATGAAATGGCAAACCTTACTCAAGAGAAATGTCAAAAGAGCGGCAAAAAATATGGCGTCGTTTGCTGTCCCTTTCGCTCTACTATTGTAGCGTCCCTCTTGAAGAACCCTTTATAGTCCGTACCAAATCAGTTGGCCAATCTACTGCGCAGGTCTCTTAAAATTTATTGTAAAATATCTTAAATTTCTCTTTAATCCTCTCTCTGCGCAATCGACCGTTGGCCAACTGATTTGGTACGCACAATACCTTTGACACACTGGTTTAATTTTTTACAGCGCAGTTTCCGAAACTCACATTCGGGCTGACATGACGTGGGGAATCTATTAAATTGAATGGCAAACCTTTTCTATCCCATGGTTTATTTGATGTCCTGCTTTTATTAATACTCCATGCATTCAAAGCAGAATTAGAAGGGTTGGTATATATTTGGAATGGGGAATTGGATCGAACATTATATGACTTCTCATTAACTCGCAATTTGGTGATAGCTGTGTAATGTTGTTATAGGATACACTGACAACTAAAACGCCACAAACAATTTAGTTATTATCTGCGATTCAACGGATATACTACTCCAGCCTGACACAATGAACAATCTGTCATCATCAAAAGTTCACTTCAATTCACACCTTAAAGTGCTCTACAAAATATTACGGTTTTGCTACTTTATACCTTTTGAATTTAATTCGATATCGGGAAAATGTCAACAATCCAAACGTCAGTTCCGCGTTTTCCAAGCCCTATATACCACATTGATTTGCTTTAACCTATCTGGACTCTGTTTTACCGCAATCTGTTGTTTCTTGCTATATGTAAATCCAAGTCTAGTGAGGGTTTTCCGCAAGGCATCTGACACAACATCACTCGAGGATTTGAAGTCGATTCTTAATCGTGGAATAATAGTTTACAAAAACCTCAGTGTGACTGTCTTTGCGTGGAATCAACTTCAAAATAGCCCGTTGTTGTTGGCCACCATTAATGACATGATTGGCATATTCGTCACAATTAAAGCCAACACCGATGCGACGCTCTACTATCAATCGGGTTTTAATTCGTTTGTTGTCATAAAGCTGTGCTTATTCTTTGTAAAATCAACAAGTTATTTGATCCCAGTGGTTATTGGTTTGATGGTGTATGCTTTACCCGATGTAATCGGAAACATATTCTGTGATTTGCATTTATTTAGCTACATTTACATTCAACTGGTTCTGGTATGTTTTTATCACAAAATGAGCGAAGTTTTAGCGATTTGTTCGGATAAAAGTAATCACGAATGCAGTCGAGCTATGCGAAAACTAATCGATATTTCATTGTGGATACACAGAGTTAAGCGAAATCTGGATAAGATATTTTCAATGATATTTTTTTGCACCTATTTGGGAGCATTCTTTGATATTTATCAGATATATATTTTTATAATTACAAGTTATTCGACTAATAATTGGAATTTGTTAAGTCTGATCCATGTTTTACCAATTACAATGACGGTATCAATTGATCTTTATATAATTGGTAGGCTGTCAGATATGTTGACTACCGCTGAACGTACATTTCAGGAGAATCTTCTACTGCTAAACTGTCAAAGGGAGTTACAGGCCAATTTCATATTACAGCAAAAGGTGAGTTTATTATTAAGAGAAATGGTGTTTGGTAACACTGTTGCTTAATTTTTAGATAGACGTCCTTCTGTTGGGAAATCACATACATGACTTACGAACAATGGCATTCAGAGGAATTCACATAAATCAGGAATTCTGGTTCGACTACCTTACAAGCATATTTATTTCGAATGTCGTCGTTTGTTTACAATTTTATGCAGATCGCTCAATAAATAGTATTACTCAACAGGAAATTGAAGAACGTTAACATAACATCAAAAGCGTGCTTAACCCAACCTTAACTAATTGTATTTACATTGATTGATGTCATTCCTTTGGTGTCATTTAATTATACCAATTAAGTTCACTGTGTATAAATACAAGGTGGCGCAAAAATAACCTTGCGATGTTTTTTGGCTCTAATTTAAAAAAAAAATGAAAAACTTTAATTCTTCTTGTGGATTATTTTTATTTGGTCTTTTAATTTTTTTTACATCAAGTCGAGAATATGATGTCATGTAAATGGCCGCCGCCACAGTTAATTGTCATTTGAGCCCTTTTTATGGCATTTTCCATCACTTTGGCCAAAACTTCCGGCGATAGGTCCTCACATTCTTGACGGATATTGTCTTTAAGAGCTGCAAGAGTCTGAGGCTTGTTGATATAAACCCGCGACTTAAAAGCCCCACAAAAAGAAGTCTGGAGCGATCAAATCAGGCGATCTTGCTGCGGAGAAAAACGGGAGATTAGGCTCCCGGGAAATGCATCCTTCAGCATATCGGTTGTGGCACGTGCAGTGTGTGCCGTTGCACCGTCCTGTTGGAACCACATGTTTTCCAATCCCAGTTCATCAAGTTGCGGCAAAAAGAACTCGTTGATCATTGCTCTGTAGCGCTCACCATTCACAGTAACCGTTTGGCCCGCGACGTCTTCGAAGAAAAAAGGTCCGATGACTCCTCCAGCGAAAACAGCACACCATACAGTGACTTTGAGCGGGTGTAATGGCTCTTCGTGGGTTACACGCGGATTTTCAGTGCCCCAGAAGCGTAAATTTTGCTTATTTACGTACCCGCTAAGATGGAAATGGGCCTCATCACTCAGGATTATTTTTGATGAAAATCATCTTCCTCTTGGTGGTGATTAAGGATGGCTTGAGCGTAAGTTAGACGCGATTGGCGGTGATGGCAGCTGATGCACCGTCTGGACTTTGTACGGAAACATCTTCAAATCCTGTACCAAAATTCGCTGTAAAGACCGTCGACTGATACCCATTTGCGTGGCACGTCGTCTGGTCGATGTCGACGGCGCTTCCATGACATCTTCGGCTACAGCAGCAATATTCTCTGCAGAACGGCTACTCCGGGGTCTGCCACGCCTGGCAGCATCTCGTGTTGTGCCAGTCTCTTCGAGGCGATCGGCTAAACGTCGCAGTGTTTCACCAATAGGCGTTGGACGGCTAGGAAATCTGCGACGAAATTCACGTTGTGCCAAAGTCACCGACCGATTATTGCTCAAATAAATAGTCACCAATATTCCGCGTTCTGGAGCAGTGTAGCGTAACATTGTTTATTAACGTGTATTTCGCGTGTGTTTACTACACAAATGTCAAAACAGAACTGACATTAGGGGCCAATCGCAAAATTTATAGCATTTTCTGATAGGAGGATTACTTTTGCGCCACCTTGTATAGTTGCAATTTAAAAAAAAAATGGGTTTTGTAATAACTTGGCAGCACTGGTAAATTATAACTCAGAACTGAATACTATTCGATATCATGGGTTCGGATGACATTACATTGAATTCACATTCCATATTTAACCACGTCCATTCTATCCAGCCCTTCCAAAACATCCAACGAAAAAATTGTCTGTGACAACGAAAACGTGTCAACAATTCATCGTTGGCAAATCCGAGAGCTAAGCGCTCAAATTTGAGAAGCCAACATCAAAACCTAATGACGTTCAAAATTTGTCGGTCGAGTCCTCTCCGGCTGATCCTTCTCCCGTTACCGTTTTCCCATTATCTGATTCATTTCGTGCAGTTACCAAAAATATATCCTCGATTGAATCGATTCCTAAACCGAAATCGATTTTTATTTAACGGTTGAAACCAAGCACTTCGGTTGACGATGTCATAAATCACTTGGTATCAACAAATCTCGTTCCCAGGGGGCCCTTAATTAAATGTACAAAAATCAGTAAGCCTGATAGTTTTGTTTCGTCATTTAAAATACTTGTTCCTGCTGGTCTCTTTGAAACGGTATGCAACAGTAACTCATGGCCTTCTAATACAATTGTTAATGAGTTTAAGCCGTGAAAAGTAATCCGCAAAGAAAACAGTCCTACTTCAAAAAAACTACAAAGACCGTCCCTCTACTACCAAAATGTAAGAGGTCTCCGAACAAAAACAAAAACATTTTCTCTAAATTCCCAAGCCTTTTCTCATGACATATTCTCATTGACTGAAACGTGGCTTAACTCCAGTATACTTGACTCTTACTTACTTACTTAAGTGGCGCTACAGTCCGGAATGAACCTGGGCCTAAACCAACATGCCTGTCCAATAAGCCCCGTCCTTAGCTAACTGCCTCCAGTTGCGCACTCCAAGTTGGTTGAGGTCGGTTTCCACTTGTGCGCGCCACTTAAGGCGAGGTCTTCCTCTACTGCGTCCGACGTCTGGCTGGGAATCGAAGACTCTGCGAGCCGGAGTATTGGTGTCCATTCGTTCTACATGTCCTAGCCATCTTAAACGTCCAATGCGGAGTTTTTTGACCAGGAGCATGTCGCTGTACAGCTCGTATAGTTCGTGGTTGAATCTTCATCTCCATAGCCCGTCAACGCAAACGGGACCGAAGATTTTTCGAAGAATTTTCCTCTCGAATCTACCAAGGATTTCTTCATCCGCTTTTGATACGGTCCATGCTTCAGCGCCGTAGAGCAGGACTGGGATGATCAGGGTCTTATATAGGATCTCCTTAGTAGTTCGAGTGAGGGCTTTACTGCTTAATTGCCTTCTTAGCCCGAAGAAACAGCGATTGGCAAGAGTAATTCTTCGTTTGATTTCTGACGAGATGTTGTTGTCAGAGTTAATAGCGGAGCCGAGGTAGACAAAGTCCCGCACTACCTCAAAGTAAAATCTGTCAATGCTGACGTTCTGTCCAATTCGTCGATGTTGTGTGTCCTTTCGTGTTGACAGCATATACTTAGTCTTACCCTCATTTACTGCTAAACGCATTTTCGCCGCTTCCTTCTCTATACTAGCAAACGTGGCTATGACATCACGTTGAGTCCTACCAATGATGTCAATATCGTCAGCGTATGCCAGTAGTTGCACCGACTTTTGGAAAATTGTGCCTCTGGTGTTGGCTTTGGAGTTTTACACAATTCTCTCAAGAATCAGATTAAAGAAGTCACATGACAGCGCATCGCCTTGCCTAAATCCTTTTTTGGTATCGAATGTGTCGGTGAGGTCGTTTCCGACCCTGATGGAGCAGCGAGAATTCTCTGTCGTCATCCTACACAAACGGACGAGTTTGGGCGGTATACCAAAACTAGACATGGCTCTGTACAGTTCGTCTCTATAAATGCTGTCATATGCGGCTTTGAAATCGATGAATAGGTGGTGGGTATCGATTTGGACTTCTTGGGTTTTTTCCAGGATCTGCCGAAGTGTGAAAATTTGATCGATTGTGGACTTTCCTGGCCTAAAAGCACACTGATAAGGGCCGATCAGGTTGTTGGTAAACGGTTTCAGGCGTTCACATATTACGGCAGATAGGATCTTGTAGGTGATGTTGAGTAGACTTATGCCTCTGTAGTTGGCGCAGTTCAGAGGGTCTCCTTTTTTGTGGATCGGGCAAACGATGCTGAGGATCCGTTCTTCAGGCATATTTTCATCCAACCAGATTTGGCTTATGAGTTGGTGGATGTTGCTTACCAAGTCATCTCCGCCAGCTTTATAAAGCTCAGCGGGAAGGCCGTCATTTCCCGCGGCCTTATTAAGCTTGAGTTTAGATATAGCTATCCTCACTTCACTTAGGTCGGGTGGTTGGCAGTTTTCGCTGTCGTTGCTAATATTGAATGCTTCGTTCTGCCTGACAGCGGAATGTTGTTCGTCATCGCCGTTTAACAGTCTGCAGAAGTGGTTCTTCCATATCCTCAGCATCGACTGTGTCTCAACTACGATATTTCCTTTTCAGGATTCTGTTCGAGCCTTGTATCCTTGGCTTTGACGTTTTACACTTTGGTAAAACTTGCGAACATCGTTCCTGGAGTGGCACCTCTCTATATCCTCGATCGCGCGCTTTTCTTGCTCTTTTTTCTTCTTGCTGAAAAGCCGATGTTCTTCCCTTCTTCTTTGTCTGTAGAGCTCAATAGCAGCTCTCGTCTTCACCTGCAGCTTACCCTTGTAGGCCTCGTTCTTGGCTGCGAGCATCTGTCGGCATTCCTCATCAAACCAGGGGTTTCTTGCTGGTGGCCGCGAGAAACCTAGCACATCAGTTGCGGCTGATCTAATGGCCTGTTGGCATCGTTGCCATTGCTCTTCGATATTCGATGCGGGTGGTATGGTGTTAATCGAGAGGTTAAGGGATACGCGTTGTGCGAAGGTCTTGGCGGTCTCTTGCGATTGCAGTCTTCCGACATTAAATTTTTTCACAGTATTTCTGGATTGTTATGGCGTGGTGGATATCCGCATCCTTACCTTGGCTACAACAAGGTAGTGGTCCGAGTCGATGTTAGCCCCTCGGAATGTTCGGACATTCAAAATACTGGATTCGTGCCTCTTGTCTATTTCAATGTGATCAATTTAGTAGAAAATCATCTACTAAAATCCCTTAATTCAGACATGTACTGTCAAAAACTGAACCGCCTGAAGTAAAAAATCGACCAGAAGCAGTCAGCTGTAGCCAAATCTCGTTAGTAACAGCAAAAAAACGAGAGACTTTATTATTTTTTGCAGATCCAGGTATACTTATTCTGAATTATGTACGGAAAAATACAAAACGGAATGCATCAATGAAAGAAGCAAATCATTACGTCGAATTTCACGAATTTGCGGGACTTATAATCCCTCTTATTCGGACCGGAATCGAGTAAAAAAAAAAGAGAAAAATCAAAAACTTAATTACATCGCAGATTTTATTTAATCTTTTGTTTATTTTTTTCTAGATTGCTCTAAATAGTATTGTAAGCATACAATTACATTTGCAATTAATTGTCCCGAAATGTAGCTGAGCCAGAATTTCTGATTGATATGCATCTTTCTGAATGCCAATGTCCTAACATCGTATATGTAATTTCCCAGCATCAGCATCTCTATCTAAAATACACATTTCCAACCATCTTAGCATTGAGAAAGTCATTTTATTTTGGAAACTCACCTCTCTCTGCACCAATTCATCATTCAGCAACTTTTTTTCAAGGCATAATAAAAAAAGTTTCTCCTTAAATGCAACCTGAACTGTACTCAACATATCTGACAAGTTTCCAATGAAATAAACATCAATCGATACGGTTGTTGAAAATGGCAGAAAATTATAAATGTTTAAAAACGACTCCTTCCCCGAAGTGTATGCCATTTTTATTAAATAAAATAGAAAGTAAACATCATAGAACAATCCCATATAGGTGCAAAAGAAAATCAATGAAAATATCTTATCCACATTATGCTTGACTTTTTGTATGCGTTGTGAAATATCGATAACTTGTAAAATACTTTGACTGCACTCGTGATTGTTTTTTAACGAGCAATTCCCTAGAATATCGTTCATTTTGTGATAAAAGCAAATCATAACTAGTTGAAAATATATGTAACAAATGAATGTTAAACTGGAAAATAGATATTGAAAGTTTTCGAATAATAAAACAAAGAACACGATGATAACAGCAAAATTAAAGATGATACGACACATGGCAATGATAAGAAATGAGCATAACTTCAGCACAACAAGAACATTAATATTTGACAGATAGAAGAGTGTTGCATCGGTTTGGATTTTAATCGTGTTGAATATGTTGATCATCTCGTTTATGGTGATAAGTAGTAAGGAGCTGTGCTGCAGAAAATTCGTCGCAAAAATAAGCATGCTAAGATGTTTGCTATTGATCATTCCTAGGATAAGAACTAACTCCATGTCGTCTATTGAGGTAAACGAATTTGGGTAGTAAGCTCGCGCTAATACTGGATTCCAATAAAATATTAACATGCCACATACGAAACTACCGAGTATATATGCACTATAGCACCATAGTATGTAGTATGCGCTTCTACATAAAATACTTCGATATTTGGATATTTCACATCTTTGAGATCTCCAATTATATTCGAAAGGTATAAAGCACCAAAAGCGCAACCATTTGTAGATCCCTTGTATTTGTGAGTGAAGGTCAATTCGTTGGATCATTCTGCGATCAAAATCAAGCAAATGCGATGAAGTGAAGTTGATAACTAAATTGTGTTTGGGGAGTTGGTTGTCATCGTTTGTAGACGAATTCAGCTTTTGAAATTGATGGTAGACCATTTGTATAATTGTGTTGGTCAATCAATCGAAAGTTTTAATTATTTTAAGTGCAGTTTGACAAATCTCTGTTCATAAGTTATATCATATTTGATGACAGCGAAAGCCTTCAAATCAAAGAATAGAAAAAGCCAACCCTGTTCATAATGTAACTAAAATATATTGATTGCTTTTGTCTATGCCATTATTTAATTAATTTTTACCCTTGCCCTATCGAATATTTATTTTTGTTTCGTTTTTTATCATTTCATTTTCGGTAACATTTTTTTCGATAACATTTATTTTCGATGAAATGTTATCGTATTTTTAGCTTATTTCAAATTTTAAGGCCTCCGTTGAAGCAACACGAAAAATGTAATCTAAACTATATAGGTATGGTATCCCATATATAACTTCACCCAATTTGCGTCTTTTCAGCCAAATATGAGATTTTGCCACAGAAATTCATATTCCAAAACATATTCCAAATTCCAAATTGACAAAAGTCAAATGACACAGTACTATGTTCCCATTTTTTTAAAATTTTTTCGCTTAACAGAGACTGTCTGTCATTTTATCTAAAGTTCTTCGCAACAACGTCAGTGTCATATAAATAAATACGAATGTGACAGCTAGCGAACTCGTAGGATAACTTTCGCCTTCCATTTTTTTGTTTTTAGTTAAATAATAAATTTATATCGAGTTATAGGAAAAACAAGGCTTTTTAATTGTGGTCCTACAAGTTGGGTTGACGTTTTAACGAAAGAGAGGGGAAGAAAACACAAAAAATTGTGAGAATAGTAGATGAAGAAGTTCGTATCTGCACCTAGAATGTGAGAACATTAAACAGGAGAGGTGCAGGCGAACAACTAGCGGAAGCCCTAAACTGCTACAAAGCAGACATTACTGCCATCGAGGAAATACGATTGGATGGGCCGGGCAAAAAGAGGACCGTGTTATAGTGAGCAGAAACAGCGACTATTCGGATGCGGATTTGTTATAAGTGCCAGACTTAGGCAAGAAGTCTTATGTTTCCAAGACATTAGCGAACGCATTGTAACAATCCGCATCAAGGCCAAATTCGCCAACATAAGCCTAATATGCGCTCACGCTCCGACGGAAGAAAAAGATGATATAGCTAAGGATTGCTTCTACGAGCTCCTCGACAAAACCTATGAGCGACTACCGAAGTACGATGTTAAAATCGTGCTGGAAGATTTAAACGCAAAGGTAGGAAGAGAAGACATCTTTAGAAGTATTGTCGGAAAACATATCCTACACGACAACACGTCTGGTAACGGACTTAGGCTAATTGATTGAACGAAATGCCACTATAGCCAGCACACGGTTTCCTCACCTCGATATCCATAAGGGGACATGGCGGTCTCCAGATCAACGAACGGTCAACCAAATTGATCACATTGCGATAGATAAGAGGCACGCATCCAGTATTTTGGATGTCCGAACATTCCGCGGGGCTAACATCGACTCGGACCACTACCTTGTTGCAGCCAAAGTAAGAATGCGGATATCCACCACGCCAAAAAAAAACAGAAATGAACAGAATCCTGTCGAGATGAGCAAGGAAATATCGTAGTTGAGACACAGTCGACGCTGAGGAAATGGTAGAACCACTTCTGCAGACTGTTAAACGGGTAAACGAACAACATTCCTCTGTCAGGCAGAACGAACCATTCAATATTGATTATGACAGCGAAAACTGACAACCATCCTACCTAAGTGAAGTGAGGATAGCAATATCCAAACTCAAGCTTAACACGGCTGACAGCAATGACGGACTTCCCGCCGAGCTTTATAAAGCTGGCGGAGATGATTTGGTACGTAACACAAACTCATAAGCCAAATCTGGTCGGATGAAAATATGCCTGAAGAACGGATCCTCAGCATCGTTTGCCCGATCCACAAAAAAGGAGACCCTCTGAACTACGCCAACTACAGAGGCATAAGTCTACTCAACATCGCCTACAAGATCCTATCTGCCGTAATATGTGAACGCCTGAAACCGTTTACCAACAACCTGATCGGCCCTTATCAGTGTGCTTTTAGGCCAGGAAAGTCCACAATCGATCAAATTTTCACACTTCGGCAGATCCTGGAAAAAACCCAAGAAGTCCAAATCGATACCCACCACCTATTCATCGATTTCAAAGCCGCATATGACAGCATTTATAGAGACGAACTGTACAGAGCCATGTCTAGTTTTGGTATACCGCCCAAACTCGTCCGTTTGTGTAGGATGACGACAGAGAATTCTCGCTGCTCCATCAGGGTCGGAAACGACCTCACCGACACATTCCATACCAAAAAAGGATTTAGGCAAGGCGATGCGCTGTCATGTGACTTCTTTAATCTGATTCTTGAGAGAATTGTGCAAAACTCCAAAGCCAACACCAGAGGCACAATTTTCCAAAAGTCTGTGCAACTACTGGCATACGCTGACGATATTGACATCATTGGTAGGACTCAACGTGATGTCATAGCCACGTTTGCTAGTATAGAGAAGGAAGCGGCCAAAATGGGTTTAGCAGTAAATGAGGATAAGACTAAGTATATGCTGTCAACACGAAAGGACACACAACATCGACGAATTGGACAGAACATCACCATTGACAGATATAACTTTGAGGTAGTGCGGGACTTTGTCTACCTCGGCTCCGCTATTAACTCTGACAACAACATCTCGTCAGAAATCAAACGAAGAATTACTCTTGCCAACCGCTGTTTCTTCGGGCTAAGAAGGCAATTTAGTAGTAAAGCCCTCACTCGAACTACTAAGGAGATCCTATATAAGACCCTGATCATCCCAGTCCTGCTCTACGGCGCTGAAGCATGGACCGTATCAAAAGCGGATGAAGAAATCCTTGGTTGATTCGAGAGAAAAATTCTTCGGAAAATCTTCGGTCCCGTTTGCGTTGACAGGCTATGGAGACGAAGATTCAACGACGTTTAAGATGGCTAGGACATGCAGAACGAATGGACACCAATACTCCGGCTCGCAGAGTCTTCGATTCCCAGCCATACGTCGGACGCAGTAGAGGAAGACCTCGCCTTAAGTGGCGCGCACAAGTAGAAACCGACCTCAACCAACTTGGAGTGCGCAACTGGAGGCAGTTAGCTAAGGACCGGGCTTATTGGAGAGGCATGTTGGTTGAGGCCCAGGTTCATCCCGGACTGTAGCGGCACTTAAGTAAGTAAGTAAGTAGATGATTTTCTGAGAATTCCACCAAACACACAGCCAAACCTTCGTAGGCGTCAATCCTGGCTTAGCCATCGTTTTTCCCGACTCGCACCGATTCTACCACGACCGCTTTTGATTGAGTATAAGTGTTTCACTTTCCATCACTAGTTACTATCTCATAAGAAATGGGGCGATTTTGTTGCGATTTTGCAGCGATTCGCAGGTAAAAATTTGGTCCATCAGGTTTTTTTTTTTGTGTTGACTCGTAAGGCATCCATACATCGATCTTGGTTTTATATCCACCCTTATTCAAAGGGTTCCAAACGGCTTTTTTGTTCAATATTTAGCTCCTATGCAATCGAAACAGTGCTTACTTGACGTTTGAACTCGACGATTTCAATGATTTAACCGACAGTTGGCCTTCCAGAGCGTCGACCTTTTATATCAAATTTCCGGAGCAGAATCGATGATAATAAAACTGCGAGTGATTGACTGTTACAATATCAGGACCATAAACACTCTTCAAATTTTCATTATTTACGAAGAAAAACTATAAAATATGGCGGATAGATAACCAATGGCACAACTGTCAGAAAATCAAATTTATTTCTTTACATCAATAGATCTGTTCCCGTACAAAATAATATTTACTGATTCTAACTGATTTTTACTTATTGCTGTTCCCGTACGCAAAAATAAGTAAAAGAGACAGCTCACGAGAGAGCCAAAAACTACCCCTCGATAAAAATCTGTAAAAAAAAATTACTGCAGAAATTTCTGTTGGTAAAAATCAGTAAACTGTCAGTTGGTATCTAAAAGTGACCACTCGCTTATTTTGACAGGTGATTTATGTCATTTGTTCTTTAAAAGGCATACAAAATATATGATTTTACTGTTTTTTTTACTTAAACGCGTTCCCGTACTTTTTGGTAATTTTGTCTCTTTCTGAGATAATTTACCCCCACTCCAAGAAATTTGAGAATTTACTAATTTTTACTGAAAAAGTACGGGAACAGACCTAATGACAATGGCGTTATAAATCTTTAGGTTTTGACTTATAACATTCTCGTTGCTCAATTTTGACACTATCGTGGTGAATTTACCTACGTCATGTCCTACCAGTGTGTACCTCCAGTCATACTCCAAAATTAGACGCCAAATGATGATTGAAACTAAAATAAACGTGCACACCATTAAATTTCACTTAACCACATGTGCGGTATCTTATGTTATATGCCATCTGTGATCTGTTTGATGATTATTTTTGTATTCACTTGGATGACATCCATGGAATTATGACTAATTCACCACATCATTTCAGTCAAAGTCCCAATTGAAAGTAATTTAATTTATCTCTGCGATACACGCTACTGAATTACCCCTTTGATCTACAATTGCCCACTTACAACTCGTTTACCTTCCCATTTGTATGGCTTTGGACTTTCTCCCATGCAGTAGTTCATCATGTGCACGACTCCTAGCATGAAATTGAGCAACGATTTCGTAAAAATCCACCACCAACGCGAGCAGCACCCACCTCGCAAAAACGTATCGATTCCAAGAATAGGGTAATAAATAAATCCATCTATCTAGCGTTGGATTGGATTTTTATAAAGAATGTTCATTCTAAGGCGGCCTTCCAGTTTTCTGCAAATTTTCTATCTGCAATTAAGATCCAATCCACGGCCAAGATACGAACTACAACAATAGAACACAGACAATACGAGTGCACATAGCCATTAACCTAAAGCCGAGTCGACGCCATTTCGTGGACGGTAGTAAATTACCTGCTATCGGGTACGCTTTTCGACATAAATACGTCTACGGGATGGAAATTACCAACAAAAGAGAGCTGTTCGCAAAATAAAAACAGACCCACAGACACCAAGAACACAAAAGACGGAACTATGCCAGGTAATGGTAATATGCCGGTAATCCCAAATGGATTTGCGATGTGAGCCGTTTAATAATACCAAACCAACTCTACCCTACCTGCCTACTTACTCTCTAAGCACACGGTCGGTAGAGGTTAGGTATGTTTATGGGAATTTCTTGATCGCTGTTCTTTTTTTTTTCTCCACTCGTTTGTTTCTTGTTCTGTCATGTAAGTAGGTAGCTAGGTGAGATTAGTTGGCTATCTGTATGGAATGCATAAGTATCTCAAGAATGTGCAAAACAGAAACAATGAAAGAAAAAACGAAAAAAGAAGAAAGTGTAACACTTTTGAAGTTTGTTTTTAATTATGCAGGTTATGGTGAACTTTTAGTAGTTCTGTCAGTTGTTAGGGTAACCTTTTTCGAACTGTCAAGTGGTGAATGTTTTAAAATTTACAAGGTCACATTCACACATAGGAATGCTAAAAAAAAATATTAGGATCATAATAAAACATTTGACAGATTCAACCTAATTGTCATGATGACATTAAAACAAACTCTTGAATAGAGCGTGTGCATTTGACAGTGCTAATTGGTAAAGAACGAACATAACTTACTGCTGATTGTGTCACGATTGTATTTTTTTTTTAACGTAATTAGCGTTTTCTTGAAGGACAATAAAATGATAGACAGATCGAATGATAATGTGAAAGGTCCGGATAGGTTATGATCAGTTGGTTGGTGATAAATAGATCGGTCGAAGTGAAGGTTGTTTATCACATGGGATTGGGACTGCAGAAAGCAGGGCACATACTTCGCATTCCAAAATAAAAACACGTTAACAAATGTTTAGATAACGTCAAACTGGAATATTCATGAGATCAGCGATTGGCAACGATAGCATTGACATTGCGATGACGAATACGCACTATAGTGACGAATCGCTTATTATAAACATGGTTTAGTCAATGGGGTTAGAAAATGAAATCACTTGTGTCCATTAAATTGTTCGTATCGATGTTGGAGAGTGTTTTTGTTGACCTTTTCTTAGTTAAGTCATTGTAAATTGGCATTTGAAAGTGTTTCGATATATATTCGTTGGAAACAACCGTAGACAAATAAAATTAAAACGTCTTATCGGAATGTATGCTTTTGAATATTTAGTAGATGTAAATAAAATAAAAAATAGTTTTGCTACTTAATTACTGTAAAAGGGAATCTGTTCAGGAATTTGAAGAAAAGTTTGTTGGTATAGACGTCGTAAGCGTAGTAAACTTACGACGTGTTAAATTAGCTGTCAAAATGTGTATGGGAAATCTTTTACAATAATATCGGAAATTGAGCACCCGAATTGGGTGTGTAAACTGACATGGTAAACTCTGTAAACTTTTGAAACGTAACATATAATTAGTAGCTTCCACAATTGCATGATTTCCCCTATTGAAATGGCAGAGATTGACGTCTAGCTTACCATTCAGTTAGGAACAAAATTAAAATCTTACAAAATGAAAAATGCTTGTACATACCTATGTATGTATTTTTTCAAGATATGACAGAACTTATTTCATGTCACAATACCCATAAAGTCTCCTTCACTATCGTCAACGATTACCGTTTTGAAAGTTACAGAATCAGTACCCAGTTTTTGTGCAGTAGGTAACAGGAATTCCGCGTTCTTCAGGTGTATATAGATAGATAGATTCTTTATTTAGCATTGTGCTACTTAAAACTATATTAACAAATTACTATGTAACCAGTTTAAAATAAATTTAAATTAAATGTTATGTGTAATTTAATCTTATATATGATATTAACATAGTTTTGAACGTTCTATAATTTGGTTCATTTTTTAAAGTCATTGGTAGACTATTGAATAATTTAAGGCCTTTATAAATTAAAACATTTTGTGATCTATTTGTTGAGAAGTAACGAAGTCGAAAGTCGTTTCCATTTCTTAAACTGTATGGTTGAACATCTGATACATATACAATATGACCACTTAAGTAATTTGGAAGTAAGCTATGTTTCATTTTGAAAATAAATAAGATTAACCATTTTAAAATATTTAACATTGACTGAATAGATGTTAACATATCGCACAATAATATACTTCTCATTCCTCTATTTTGAAGTCTTTGAAGGCGCATTTGAAATTGTGCATTACCGAGAAACAGAATGGTCGAGCAATACTCAAAATGTGGCTTAATCATTACATAATATATTTTAATGGCACTATTTAATTTTTTTCTAATTCTTTTAAAAAATGCAGTTTTTTTTGCTATCTTTTTACATACATTATCTAAGTGTTTATCAAATGTTAATTTGTTATCAATTATTATACCCAAGTATTTAATTTCATTTACTTTCTCAATTTCTGTGTTGTTATTGATAATATTTAGACTAGATATACCATTGATAATCATGCATTTTGTTTTATTTATATTGAGTTGTAATTTATTTACTTTTAAATACTCCGCCACCTTGTCCAAGTCCATATTTAGTTTATTAATGCATTCTTCAGCTGATGTGTCAGTGATGTAAATAAGTGCATCGTCTGCAAATAGCCTAATGGTTTAGTGACGAAGAATTCTTTCTATATCTTATGAATAGCAGTGTTCCAAGTACGGCCCCTTGTGGTACTCCTAAGTTCACCGTTAATATGTCAGATAGGTAGCCACCTATCCTGACTCGTTGCTTCCTTCTTGATAGGTAGTTTGATAACCATAGCAGCTCTACTCCTTCTATTCCATTAGCTTTTAATTTTTGTATGAGTATTTGCCTTGATACTGTCTCGAAAGCCCTCTGGAGGTCAAGGAATACAGCCACTATTACTTTTTTTGTCGTGCACCTCCGTTTTCCATTGAGTGATCACCAGGTTAATCAGTGATTTAAGCTATGCTGACGTCTGAATCCCGATTGATAATCTGATAGTAATCTATTAGAATCTAGGTAATTTATTAGTTTTGTATACCAGTTTCTCAATTATTTTACTTTCATCAACATATTAACTGGTCGAAATTGTGATGGATTTTGTGCATTTTTTATTTTTTCGATAGGAACCACTACAGAGTGTTTCCAGCATTCAGGAAAAATTCCAGTACGGAATGACTGGTTAATAATTTTCAGAAGTCCAGAGCCAACGATTTCAAATGCACTTAATATCATTTTTGCTGATATGTAGTTATAATCCTTTTTATTATTTATTTCTTTAATAGTACTTTTAAGCTCATTCATTTCTATTAATGTAAACATAAATACGCGTTGATTCACATTTTCGATCATGTTAATAACGGGTGATTTTTTAGCTGGTTTGGTTTTGGCAACACTGGTTTTGACAGCTGACGTGTGTTTAGTACCTTGTGTCACTGTCAAACAGCTTCAGTTTGGTTTGCAATTTAACCATGGATCGTCTTACAAATGAACAACGCTTGCAAATTATTGAATTTTACTATCAAAATTCGTGCTCGGTTCGAAATGTTCATCGCGCGCTGCTTCCATTTTATGATCGGCATTCTCGACCTTCTGAGCCGTCTATTCGGAAGATTGTGACCAAATTTCGCACCAAATTTACTTTGTTGGACATCAAACCACCAACACGTTTACGAACTGTGCGTAATGAAGAAAATATTGCGGCCGTATCAGCTAGTGTGACAGAAGACCGCGAAATGTCGATTCGGCGCCGTTCCCAGCAGTTAGGCCTTTGTTACAGCACTACGTGGAAAATTTTGCGGAAGGATTTGGGCGTAAAGCCTTTTAAGATACAGCTGGTGCAAGAACTAAAGCCAGCCGACCTACCACAACGCCGAATTTTTGGTGAATGGGCTCTTGGAAAGCTGGCCGAGGATCCGCTTTTTTATCGAAAAATTGTGTTCAGCGATGAGGCTCATTTTTGGTTGAATGGGTACGTAAATAAGCAAAATTGCCGCATTTGGAGTGAAGATCAGCCAGAAGCATTGCAACAGCTACCAATGCATCCCGAAAAAGCCACTGTTTGGTGCGGTTTATGGGCCGGCGGCATTATTGGGCCATATTTCTTCAAAGATGATGCGAATCGCAGCGTTACTGTCAATGGTGAACGCTACCGAGCGATGATAACAAACTTTTTTTTGCCCGAAATGGAAGTTCTTGACTTGCATGATATGTGGTTTCAACAAGACGGTGCCACATGCCACACAGCTTGCGAAACAATGGCGCAATTGCGAGGCCAGTTTGGTGAACAGTTAATTTCACGTTTCGGGCCGGTCAATTGGCCGCCTAGATCGTGCGATTTGACACCATTAGATTATTTTTTGTGGGGGTATGTCAAGACTAATGTCTATAGGGACAAGCCCGCTTCGATTGACGCACTGGAAGCCAACATCCATGCATTCATTCGTGAGATACCGGCCGATATGTGTGAAAGAGTATGCCAAAATTGGACTCAGCGGATGGGCTACCTGAGACGCAGCCGCGGTCAACATTTGCATGAAATTATCTTTAAACATTAAATTGCAAGGTTCAAACTATCGTTTCAAATAAATATTTGTGTTTTTTTTTTAAAAAAGTTCTAAACCTCTTAAAAAATCACCCGTTATAATCAAACTAATATTAGCAACTCAGGTATTAAAGGCGCAAACATCCATATATTCACGGACAGTCAAGCAGCTATAAAAGCCCTTAGCTCACACATCATTGACTCCAAATCAGTACTACACTGCTTCAACTCCCTCCAAACACTCAGTTCCAGGAACAAGACCAAACTATGGTGGGTCCCCGGACATAAGGGAGTTGAAGGTAACGAAAAAGCTGATGAACTAGCCAGAAAAGGTTCCGAAACCCCCTTCATTGGACCTGAACCCTTCTGTGCAATCCCCAAATCAGCCATAAATCTAGTCATAAAAAACTGGGAACAAAACAGATGTGTTTCATACTGGGGAAACATCCCAGGCCTAAGACAGGCCAAAAGAGCTATTCAGCCCTTCAAATCAGATGCCGACAAGATACTAAATCTTCGCAGGCACGATATCAAAAACTTAGTAGGCTACCTAACTGGTCATCACGGTCTGCGATATCACCTAAATAAAATGCGTCTAGTCGACTCACCGGAGTGCAGACTATGTCTAGAAGAAGACGAAACAGCCGAGCATATCATATGTGAATGCCCGGCTCTTTACGGTATGAGAAGAGAATCTTTCTTCAGGGAATTCTTAAGTCCCGAAGAATTGAGGAAATCTTCGGCTGAAAGTATTATCAGCTACATTAGGAAAGTAGAAGCGCTACTAACCTAAAAAGCATCTGACGGCAAGCACAATAGATCTTTTAGGTCGATGTGTATATTACTGCTTAGGCAGGTCAGAATTTAAAAAAAAAAAAAAAAAAAATTAGCATTTGAAGTTCAAAATGAAACAAATCTAAAGATTTTGACAACAGTTTTTGACTCTCAAGCCCGCCGCTTGTTTTGTTTTTATTTCATCTGGTGTGTAAATTTCTGAAAAAAAAAACATTTCTTTTGACAGCAAGTTCATCAGCTGTTTTGTGGGACGTGTGGAACACGTGTAGAATGTATGAAAAGGTTTGTTCTTTCCAACAACCTGCAACGTGATGACGTCTGCGAAGTGATTATGAGAAGGTTACGTCGTAACCTACTAGGTTTTGAGAACTGAAAATGTATGGGAAAACTCGGTTTTCGATGAAGGTTTCAGGTTTTTGCGAAAACTCAGTTTATGGTTCGGTGTGAATGCACTATAAGACCAATTGACATAAAACAAATGGTAACGACTTGTCATGTTCAGATGGCAACTAACAGTTTACAGATTTTTACCAACAAACATTATTTGCAGTATTATTTTACAGTAAAAATAATATTCTACGGGAACAGAGCTAATATGGCATTACCTTGTGTATTCACAGCCTTTCATTCAATAGAGCAAACTACCCACGCATGCGTGACACATCTTCTATGAGAACGTCATGCATTCATCTTTCACTGATCCATACTATTCCGATTCTCGACTCACTCTTTCTTGCTTATTTCGTGATTTGCACATTTCCCGCTTTTTGAACGACATCATTCTTCAAAACAAAGGCGTGTCTTGAATATAATTAACATACTTAAAAACTCAACGCTCAATTGTTCATGGTAGACTGCGTTGTATTTATTTGTAAAAAAAATGGATATATAAACCTTGTTTCCTTAGAGCGGTTAACATTGCTTGCTAATCCCCGTAAACTTGATTATTTATTTGCACTCGCATTATTCTGCATAAAATAAACATCAACTCAAGTATTGCTGGCGAAACACGTCTGAATTTACGGCTAATTAACAAGAGAACTTCATTTCAGTACGATGACACATCGTTACAAGATACGTGTTTTTCTTGTAAAAGTATTGAATGAATGCAAGTTGTGAACTTGAAGATTAAAAATGATATGCTAATGCTTTGCGTTACCAACTGTCAACTCAAATATTATCTGTTGCCATCTTTAAACTGGTCTTGGTGTGGTGAAAACTATTTTCATGTACAGTTGTAACTATTTTCTGTAAACATAATGTTGTTGGAAATTTGAAACATTTTATTAATTATTTTTGGATAGTAAGTAGTTTCGCCATACTTCCACTAAACAGATATAGTTTTCGGATTATTGTTTTTGTCTCGTTCTCCTCATCTATGCCATCGACGCTCATGGCACATGCGCAAAGCCATATCTGTAGTAGTTGTATAAAGACTTCCACGAAGTACATGAGTTTTCCATCAGTGAACAAAACGACCGGGTCGTATGCAACTTTCTCTTTCAAAGCAAGTTGGGCGTCAGATTAAATCATAAGCATTCTGATTATTGATGCTAAAATGATATAAATAATGTCAAAATGTATTTATATGAATGTTTACTCCGAAATTTTAAGGAATCGATGTCAATGTGAACAATAATGATTTTCCGTTATTGGCCGAAACTGGAAGTTCCGTTTAGTGATAGTTGGACTAAAACTAATTATGTGGAATTGCTTCAAGCTGTAATAGTAGTATATATATTAAATTTCATTCAATTTGACATAATAGTTTGCGAGAAATTTACAATTTTCTTTATATGGCCTAAATGACAAAATCCGTTGTATGGATTTTCTCGAAAAAAACTGGGTATGCATTTTTGTTTGTACTACTATGGGTAGGTATAGTATATATAAAGTTTAGGCTGGGGAGACCATTACGGACAGACGGACCGACGGACGGAATTTCAAAAATAACTTTTTTAGGCTCCGCTATCATCGTAATGTAATCAAAATCTCGAGGTCGAAAATTTTCACGAAAACCATATCTTTCTCTTTGTAAGAGAAAGTTAAAAAGTAATTGAAAACATTTTCCGAAATTTATTAAAAGCATCTGTAAGCTGTCAAAATTTATCTTCTGTAGAATTTTCAAAATAGAATGTCACTTGTGAATTTATTTTAGAGGCAAAATGCTTTCGATAATTTGGGAAATTGATATCGGAAGCTGTCTAACAGCCCGATTCTCCCCCTTGTGAGGAATCAAAAGTCACAAGCTCTTGTGAATATTCTTTGTGAGGATTATTGACTTTGTGAGGATAGTGACTCGATAACATTTGTCGGATTCTCCGATAATCCTCAGAAGAAAAGTCACAACGAAACTCACCACAGCAAAGGTGAATATATATAAGCAACGTTTCTGCAAAAATTTTGGCTTGGGTGAGAGGGATTGTATAGTTATTTCCTATCCACTTCTGATAACAGCCATGTGCAAGAAATATTGCACTGGAAGAAACTATTCAAAACAAATTAATTAAAACTGCAATGAGAAGAACAAAATGTAATACATACTCGAAGTACAAACGGCAAGGAAGTTGGTTGATTGTCATGAGGCTTCAACCTCTACATGAGATCCCAGCACATTTTTTTTTGGAAATCGAAAAAATCTTTACAAACGTGCTGTTCTGTATAGCTATTGGGTCATTGGTACCTCTCAAGGTTCTTAAAAACCGTCTTCGGTGCAATCTTATCAATATTATTAGTTTGCTACAAATGATGTGCTTTTGTAAAATTCTTACTTTTCATTTACGGAGGAAACTTCGTCAATAATATGCGCCATATTCATTTCAACTTCCATTTTTACACTACTCAACAATCAAAATATCAAATCTCAAATAATTTGCTAGTTGTGACCTGCTCTGAAGAAGATCACAATTTCGATTGTTTTTGTGACTCTCACAAGTTGTGACTGTGGGGGAGACGGAGAATACAAAAAAGTCACAAAATCAATTTCACCTCATCTTGTGACTTGTGAGGTATCAGTGATGATGGGGAGAATCGGGCTATAAATGTAACTTCTGAACAATTTTCAAAATATAATTTCACTTCTAGATTTATTTTAGAGGTAAAATGCTTTCGATAAATTGGGAAAGTCTTTTGATAACTTAGTTATGGTCAATGCAAAACGCCATTTGAGGTTACTTCATAGTTTGTCATAAGTGACAATCGCGACAATGTTGAACTGTATACCATGTGACAGAGGAAAAAAATTTGATTACGAAAGGACAGCATCTACTTTAGATACATTTTAAATCTAACATTTCATATGTTTAAAATGCCATAGGATTTGACATATCTACTTTAATGTAAAAACCTTTAACCTTATCTAGTATATGTTCCTTTCTGTTCGGACAGCTTATATTAAGTTGTGCTGTTCTGTTCATCTTCATTAACTAACTAAACTAACAATCACATTTGTGTGACATTTGACATTGACACCACCAGTGTGTCAAAGATATTAGGTCTGTTCCCGTACTTTTTCAGTAAAAATAAATAAATTCTCAAATTTCTTGGAGTGGGGGTAAATTATCTCAGAAAGAGACAAAATTACCAAAAAGTACGGGAACGCGTTTAAGTAAAAAACAGTAAAATTATATATTTTGTATGCCTTTTAAAGAACAAATGACATAAATCACCTGTCAAAACAAGCGAGTTGTCACTTTTAGATACCAAGTAACAGTTTACTGATATTTACATACAGACATTTCTGCAGTAAATTTTTTTACAGATTTTTATGGAGGGGTAGTTTTTTGCTCTCTCGTGAGCTGTCTCTTTTACTTATTTTTGCGTACGGGAACGGCAATAAGTAAAAATCAGTAAAAATCAGTTAATATTATTTTGTACGGGAACAGACCTATTGCTTCACCAACACCAGAACTACGACATTGACTTGTTTTCGAATAGATTGGATTCTTAAATAAAAGTCATTGTTCAACCTGAGAAAAGTCAACCGAAGTAAAATCGCAACTGAAGTTCAGCTGTCACTGCATTAGACGATGAATGAAATACTAGTTGCATGCAAATTTCAGTGGCTCCAAGGGCTTATCACGTGACTGGCCTTAAGGAGCCACAGAAATATTTTTTTTTTTGAGGTGGTTATTGGAAATCTTCTTTAACTCACTGAGAAACGTCGGCGAGTGCAAGATTTTCACTCGCTAAACCACCAGCCGTTTTGTATTTCTATTGGAACTAAGTATGCGGCTATATAAACATTTGGCAGGTAACATTATTGTGAGAGTTCCTGTCTTTTCCGCATTTTTTTTTAGCGCGGTTTGTGTTTTTATTGACTAAAATCCATGGGTTTCTGTAAAGAAGCCTCAATATGTTTTTTTTTTAACAAAGACAAACACAATCTTGTTAGTACTCAGAGCCTTGATTTTTCTCACAACTATTCATGTGTGCGTCCACACTTCTTGCACGATGGTAGCACCTCCTGTTTTATCCGAACGACTGAATTCAGATAAGCTTTTCTTTTCTTTTCGTCAAAAATTTTTAAGGACAGTGGTGACAACATCGTAAGAATCCCCAGATCTTCTTTTATTATGTGCCACGGCGCATTGACAAATGCTCTTAACATTTTGTTTTCAAAACCATTTAAAATATTTATATTCGTTTTACTGGTACAGTTATAGTTGTTTTGTTGCCATATGTATAGCACTTGCTTGTATAGCAAGAATCATGTTAATCTTCGAATAATTTCCGAGTTTTTTGTAATTAATTTAAATTCTTGGCAATTCTTTTGTTTGTGATATATCAGGTGTAGAAAGTAGGTACAATAGTGGTCCAAGGACGCTTCCTTGCGGTACACCTGCCATTATATCTTTGAACTCCGAATATTTGTTTCCACCACCATTTTATATAATTGTTCAGGCAGAACTTGTCCTAATTTGTATTTAATGCCCTTATGCCGCACCTTGTCAATAGCTTGTGAGACGTCAAGAAATACACAGAACAAATTTTGTGTTATTTGAAAGTTTTCTCAATTCCATCAGTAATTCGATATACTTGATCGATCGTCAAAGGCTTACTTCTAAGATCAATAATGGGGTGTAAGCAACCGAGTAATATGCTTTCAAAAAAAAATTGAAATGATTGCAAGAAGACGAAAGGATTTATCACTTCCGTGACTTTCCATTGACTATGTATGTGTTCCAATCGAATTTCCACATTTATAATATAGAGAAGCTTAGTTAACGCTTTCCGGAGCATCTTTTAAAAAATTAGTGCAAACGGATGCAAACTAATTCTATTGTTGTTAAAGTTACCGATAATGTTACGATTTTTTTTTCTGGTAACAGTTGCCATAACATCACGTTCATATTAAACGAGGTATGGGTCAGTATATAGTTAGACCACCATCAGGTCATGCCTGATGAATAATTAAAGTAAACATCGGCCTTTGAGACCGATCAACATCAATTTGGTTTTCTATGAACAACGACTGGTCGTGTGTTCACTTAATTTTCAAAGTGTGCAAACGCCATTATGTTCCTTGTAGAGGATATGACTTAATGAAATTTTCAGAAATTTGTCAGCAAGATTATAATTTCAATAAAATCTTTAGCCTTACCGAAGTATACGTTCGGAAGAAATATTTTTTTGAAAACAAATTTTCGAAGTTTCCGATTACCATTTCAAAGAGATCATCTTACGGAATTTATCGGGCAGCGGCATGGTGCATTTTTTTGACAGCTACGCACTGAATTTATTCTGAAGTAGTCCGACAAAGAATTATTGCAGAATCCCTTAAACGTGATTGTAAGCCTCATTTATTTTATTCCGCAACGGATTCCTCCAAAGCCAACTAAGTTCCGATTGAACCAGACTTTCGTTTCCGAAATACTTCTGATCGGATGCCAGGATGGGGCTTCATGCATAACCTGTAGTACCTCCCTAAGAATCTGCCGGTTCAATCTAAACAAAGCTTTCGAGTTTCAGATTAATTCTTTAATTGACCTTAAACTAAAGAAGAATGGTCCGATAATGCCTTTAGCCCAAAATCTACACCAATTTCTCGTGGGTTTTCTGAATCCCAAATACAACAATTTTGACGATGAACGAAACCATCAAGATGAAAATGAGCTTCATCACTGAAGATGATCTTGTTCGAAAATTCAGCATCCACTTGCTGTTGTTCCAAAATCTATTTAACGAACTCTCTTCGCACTGCATGGTCAGTAGTCTTCAGTTCTTGAGTCAATTGTACTTTGTAAGCATGAAGTTTTATGTCCTGAGAATTCGCTGTAGAGAGCTTCTCGAAATGCCCAATTTTTGACCACGGTGTCGAATGGTTGTTCCTGCACTGTCAGCAATACTTTCGCGAACTGTTTCTACGTTTTCTGTTGAACCAAGAGTGTCTAAGATCACTAATTGATCCAGTCTTCCTGAAATTTTCAATTACTCTCCTCAAGTTGATGGTTTTTAATCACTATGACGGCCATATTTTGTACGAAAATTGTGGTCTGTTGCTGACAAACCTTCATAATTTGTTTTTTTTTTTTTTAAATATTGCTTAACAATGAGAATGTATTGTTCTTTCGTATAGCGCTCCATTTTTACTAACCCCCAACTGTCAGCTGTCACATTGTTATCTTTTTTTTCCGTTGGCAGCACAGTACTATCAAATGGCGCAAAATTCAAATGTTGCGTGAGTTGTGGGACACCTTTTGAAAGATGGGACGAATGATCTTAGAATTATTTTTAATGCGATCCTCTTGAACGATTTCGAGGTGATTTATGCTCCATTTCACTTTTCAACATTGGCACATCGAAAGACTTACTTTTGTGGTAAAATATTCAGCCCGAGTCCATGGTTATACGTTAAAAAAAACCGTATAAACCGTATACTACCATCGACTTCACCTTGTGGAACTCCACTTGTTTTTAATTCCTATGGTCGGTTAAAAATCGCAAATATCTGCTTTAAATTATTTCACTTAGCAACCTTAATGTCTTTAGGACCTGGCTGTAAAATTGGCATTATGTAGATCGTTAACTTCTTTTACCATCGTTTGCCCTATCCGATGATGCTTCCCCTGACCGAATTGAACTCCGTTCACCAGCTAACTCATAGCAATTAAGCACTTAAATTCATAAGAGCTACCCAATACAAGGTTTTAACACTCAAATGGAAGACTCTGCATACCACAGCCATCTCATACAATCAATGGATGATACCATACCACATCAATCTGATCTGAAGAACATTAAAGAAGAATAGACGTTCCGTCATATTCTCGTTAACAGAATAAGCATCGATCGTCCAAATAGCCTAGTATACCGCATGTTAGTCTAACATGATTCCTTGGCGATATAAAACCTCCGTGATTCCAAACTAGAGCCCAGTAATGTTGCCCAATCTCTGCCTAAACCTCTCTCTGACACTATTAACCTGCATTCCAATTGTGTATTTATAACTCCAATCTTATCAGTATTTGCCATTTGGATGTGTACTCTGCTCCAATTTAAACATGCATGCGTTCTAATTGTCTAATCGTCGCTTTACTTATCTCCTTTCAGAGTAAATGACCGCATCATCTCGGTAAACGGTGTAAGTTTGGAAAACGTTGAATACGCCACAGCAGTTCAGGTCCTCCGTGACAGTGGAAACACAGTGACCCTCGTCGTTAAACGTCGAGTGCCGATTAGCAGTACCACCTCCCATCAACATTCACATAGCATGAGCTCTGTTGGGTTGGTGCAACAACCGCTTACAACGCCGGTTGTAAGTACAGCGACTGCTTCGCCGATTTTAAATGCACCCGGTCCGGGTCAGCCCATTAAAGTCACTCTCACCAAATCCAGTAAAAAGGAAGACTATGGAGTCGTTTTGGGTTGTCGGTTGTTCATAAAGGTAAGTGATCTGGTAATCCCTCCACAAGAACAACATTTTATGAAGCCTTGTACTCTTTTTTTTTTTTAGGAAATTTCAACAAAAGCACGAGACCAACTCGCTGCGAATGGTTACTCCCTCCAGGAGGGCGATATCATCAGTAGAATACACAACACAAACTGTGGTGATACGATGAGTCTCAAAGAGGCAAAGAAAATCATCGACGGCTGCAAGGAGCGTCTGAATTTGGTCGTCCTGCGGGACATCACAAACCAAGGAGCACCCACAAATGTAAACACCAACCACTTGAACAACTCCACAACACAGTCTTCACTGTACTCACACACGCAGCAAGTCTCGAACTGCAGCAATAATCTAGATGATCCCTATTTGGGTGGTGGAGCGAGCTATTCCTCACAAAATCTCTACGTCCAGCCACCGACACGGTCTTCGAATGGCCCAGCTGGGCTGGCAGATGAGAAGAGCAATCTAACGCCACGCGGTCGCTCGCGAGGTCCACTCATGGATGTGTCTCTGTCACAGTTAGATCGCCCAAGTACTCCGCCAAATGGAAATAGCTCACGTACGAGAACAGATGAGCCTCCAAGGCCTCCACCGCCACGGGGCAGTGGTGCTGGTGAGGATTTCTACAGCTCACGCAGGCAGTTGTACGAGGACGATCCGCTGCAGAGGTCTCGCCAGTCGGCGGAGCCTAGATTCATCTCGTTCCAGAAGGAGGGTAGTGTTGGCATTCGGCTGACGGGAGGTAACGAAGCCGGTATTTTTGTCACAGCGGTGCAACCGGGTAGCCCTGCTTCCCTGCAAGGCCTAACCCCAGGCGATAAAATTCTCAAAGTCAACGACATGGATATGCATGGAGTGACTCGTGAAGAGGCGGTTCTCTTCCTACTAAGTCTACAAGACCGCATCGATTTGATTGTTCAGTATTGCAAGGAGGAGTACGAGGAGGTGGTGGCCAATCAGCGCGGTGATTCGTTCCACATTAAAACCCACTTCCACTGTGACAACCCGTCCAAGGGAGAGATGGCTTTCAAAGCCGGCGACGTCTTCCGGGTAATCGACACACTACACAACGGAGTTGTGGGCTCCTGGCAAGTGCTGAAAATCGGACGTGGTCACCAGGAGATGCAGCGTGGCGTGATTCCAAACAAATCACGCGCGGAAGAATTGGCCACTGCACAGTTTAACGCGACAAAGAAGGAAATGAACGCATCCGAGTCGAGAGGCAACTTCTTCCGAAGGAGAAGGTGAGTTTTTTTTTAATCAAATTAGTTACACCCCATGACTAACGGCGGTCCCATTTCAGATCAACCCATCGCCGTTCGAAGAGTTTGTCACGTGAAAACTGGGACGATGTTGTCTTCTCCGACTCGATCTCGAAATTCCCAGCCTACGAGCGGGTTGTACTCCGTCATCCAGGCTTCGTACGTCCAGTGGTTCTCTTCGGACCAGTGTCCGACATCTCGCGCGAAAAGCTGACCAAAGATTTCCCCGACAAATTCACCGCTCCCCTACAGGATGACGACAAGACCAACTCCAAGTGTCGCATTGTCCGCCTGTCGAACATTCGTGATATCATGGATCGGGGCAAGCATGCTCTTCTCGACATCACTCCGAATGCCGTGGATCGCCTAAACTACGCTCAGTTCTATCCGATTGTCATTTTCCTCAAGACCGACAGTAAGCATGTGATTAAGCAGATGCGTCACGGTATACCCAAATCGGCCCACAAGAGCTCCAAGAAACTTCTCGAACAGTGTCAGAAGTTGGAACGTGTCTGGTCGCATATATTCAGCACACAGATTGTGCTTAACGACACCGAGTCGTGGTATCGTAAATTGCGAGAAGCGATCGACTTACAGCAGAGTGGTGCTGTTTGGATGTCCGAGACTAAGGTAAGTTGAGACTGACCGGGAATGATTGGTGTTTTCGTTGTTTAGATGTTCGCTGCACTGTACAAACACACTTAAGTTGTTTTTTTTTTTTTTTTGAATGAATGTCGTTCGTGGGTCGGTGGTGGATTATTAATCGAACAAGCCATAGGGAGCATCTTGGCGGCTGAGTGTACAGCAGCAATTGTGTATTGTATTCTAATTTAAGTTGAACGTTTGGTGCAGGCTTGTGTTGGTGTTGGAGGGGAGGTTTTTATTTTTTTTTTGGTGATTCATCGGAGCTTCTGATAGTCAAGCCTTTGCAGGTGTTGATTATTATCAGCCATCAGTTGGAATCTATGTAACATTTGGAATGGTTAGGCTAATGTAGGAGGTTGTAAATGTACTCAAATATTGGGTACTAGGAAATCACAGCGGCTATGATTTGGAGAATACACTTCATAAGAACTTCACCTTTCAGTTGGTCCAGTAATTCATAAAAATCAGTTAGAAACAACGACGTAATCTCTGCCACAAAAAAATCCTCGTTGGTGATTGGACGACAATTGGTACCTCTTCGCTTTCCCTTATTCTCAATGACACAATAATTGGCATGAATTCCCTGGACTGAGTGTGGCATGTACTTCATTAGTTGATCTGCTTTCCTGCCGTCCAGGATTCCATTAATTCATTGTTCGCCAAATGTCCCCGAGAAAATATTTCTTCGTATTCGTTTCCATAAAAAACTGTCCAAATGTCCTTGATGAAGTTAAGCTTCTTTTCCCAGACACAGGTCGTATCCTTTCCGATTCCACAGTCATAAAACAAAGCGAAAGATCATGTTTCCCTATTCGCTTGAGTAGCTACAGTGCAAAGATATTGGAAACTGTCTACTCGCTCAGCCAGTTATCGAGTGTTCGTAGCGATAGACTGTCAATAGAAGAATCCAGTCTGGTATGACTCCATATAGCAACAAAAATGTCCTCTGATAGCGCGTTGAAGTTTCATCCAGTCCAATTTTCTCATTATCGGTCGACAAAATAATGTGAAGCAATATTGGTGACAGACATCAGCGTTGTGGGGCTCCACATTGGATCCCAAATTTTTCGGAATAACCTAATTTGCTCCGTCCTGCATTATATTTACCAAGTTAAGTAAACTCCCTGTTGCCAATGTCGAATGACTTTTAAAGATCCACCAGGGAATCCGGTGATCGATATGCCATACACAGTTGTAAATCCAAGGCTGAGTCATACATAAACGTCATCGACTCAGGATTTATTTTGTTTCGTATACCTATTGCGATTACTGAATACTTTGCTAGTGCTTCTAGACAATCATTCAATCGTGCTCCGTCCAATCTCTTTCCAAAAGTAGGCATTCATGGCCATAGTACTTGATTGCACGATAATTTTAGTTTTACCCTTATCAAGACACTCTTCTACTTCCCAATGGATCTTTTGAAGCTATGGAAAATCTCCGTTGATGCGTGTTCGCCATTGCTTGTGGAACCCTACCTAAAACCTCATTAAGTTATGCAGACACCTTGCTATTTAGTATTGCGATCGGTTAGGCAGTTAGATTGGAAACCGGTAAGCCATTTTTCGAACCATTGCTGCTTTCTTCCTCTGTTCCTAACACGTTGGACACTGCGATGGTCAACATTTCATTGTTTTAGACGTCTTAAGTATAACTAGGCCATTGGAAATCCTAAAATCAATGTGTCGCACCTTGCTCTTAACTTCAGGAGGGATAATATTTGGGATTCTTAAGTCTTTAAACCTTTCGAGAGACATATACTTTGTCACAACGATCATCAGATCAACACTCAGTTTTATCATTACTTTGACAGACAGTAACATCCCTTGTATCAGTCACACCGATCACTAGATCAACACTCAGTTTGATCATTACTATGACAGTCAGTAACATCCCTTGTATCAGTCCCAACGATCACTAGATGATCACTCAGTTTGATCATTACTATGACAGTCAGTAACATCCCTTGTATCAGTCACACATATCACTAGATCAACACTCAGTTTGATCATTGCTACGACTGTCAGTAACATCCCTTGTATCAGGCCCAAACGATCACTAGATGATCACTCAGTTTGATAATTACTGTGACAGTCAGTAACATCACTTTTAATAGTCACAACGATCACTAGATCAACACTCAGTTTGATCAATACTTTGACAGTCAGTATTACTGTGGATCGTCACTCCGTTTGATCACTAGATCAGCTTATGAAATATTTCGAAACATGAATTTCAACGACTGGCACAATGTTTTTTTTGTATCAGTCACACCGATCACTAGATCAACACTCACTTTGATCATTACATTGACAGTCAGTAACATCCCTTGAATCAGTCACACCTATCACTAGATCAATACCCAGTTTGATCAATACTTTGACAGTCAGTAACATCACTTGTATTAGTCACAACGATCACTAGATCGTCACTCAGTTTGATCATTACTGTGACAGTCAGTAACATCACTTTTATTAGTCACAACGATCACTAGATCGTCACTCAGTTTGATCATTACTGTGGATGTCTTTAACATCACTTGTATCGACGAATATATCGTCACTCGGTTCGATCACTAGATCAGCTTATGAAATATTTCGAAACATGAATCTCAACGACTGGCACAATGTTTTTCGCATCAACAGATCCACTGATGATTTGATGACTTATCTTACCGAAAAGTGGAACCTATCAGTCCACCATAGTATTGAAAGAAAGTTAGTTGCGCTTGATATTGCAAAGGCTTTTGACAGGGTTCGGCATCAAGCCCCTTTGTCGAAAATCCGTGCATTTGGAATCGATGAAAAACATCTTCTATGGACTAAAAATAATCTTTCGAAACGTTCAATTGAAGTTGTTTTAGACGATTACATGACTTCTACAGACCAAATAAATGATGGTGTTCCCCAAGGCTCAGTTTTGTCTCCGACTCTCTTTCTTTATAACTGATCTCCAGTCTGGAACTTCTAATCCAATTCATTCCTTCGCTGATGACAGTATTCTCAGCATTTTATATTCTTTTTTAGGCCTAAACCTCCTACGTTAAGCTGCCGAAAATAAAAACATCCCCCCCAATAAAACTGCACCAAACGTTCTAAGCATCTCTGCAATGTATCTACTCTCGTAAAAAAACAAATCAAAACAATTTTTTACTAAAAACTACAAGGTGATGGGTAACAAATAATTTGTTTCTATTTTTTTGTTTCTTTTCTTTCTTTTTATTTATTTTTCTTTCAAACTATACACGCACACACAATTTAAAAAAAAAAAAATCCGAACCCTAAAAACCTCAGCTTCCTGAATCCCCAACCGAAATGATATTCCCCCCGTACATAGCTCCACCCTGTAATCTCCCATGTTGTCGGCCAACATCCGTGCCAAGTTATTCCGCCCGCCGTACATCCTTTTCCCTATCTCCAACGCGTCCCCAAACTCCACCACGCCCATCACCAGCTGCCATTCAAATGCAACTCCAATCGACGAACTTCCACCCACTGACACCACCCGCCTCCATGCCCATGCCATCCATGCAACAACAAATGCACTCGTATCCGCCCGCACCAGTGATGTCGATTATAAAGCCCGCCTCTTCGATGCCCGGTGGACTGGCCCAACCTCAGCCACAAATGCGAATGTCCTCGGTGGACAATCGCAACCTGCATACGGCGTACGGACGTCGTGATAGCTCCTCACTATCGAATTTGAATACGGGAACGCCTCGAGCCGATCCTAGCGAGCGTCGCACGACGCCTTACTATTACAATGAGTTGTACACCACCTCGTCATCGGTGTTCGATTCGAATTTGAATCTTCGCTACGGCACCGATGATGAGGTGAATTCGAACAACAATCGGAATTACAAGGAAAAGTCCGTGGATGAGGTTGGAACACCATCGAGTGTGTCGAAGACGCGTCGCAGCAACGGGAAGTACGAATCAAGTTCGAGTGGAAGTGGATCGGGTAGTGTCAGTGGAAGTGCTGGTACTCTGTGTGATCAACCGAATGGTGGTGATGCATTTGAGAATGGAGTTCCGATTCCAGCTGTGCGGAATATCGTCACAAATGGAAGTGCATAGGGAGACGCAATGGCAGTTGGGAGCTTTTTTTTTTTTTGCAATCGCTAGAGAGATGTGTTGCTATAATGTGTGTGTTTGCTTTGGAATGGAAATCCATTTCTAGTATCGTAAGAGTATTATGTTGTATCGTAGAGTAGTGTGCTTTATTTGTTTACTGTTGCATGATCATTCATAACATTTCGTTGATTGTTTTACTAAAGGTAAATAACTTTTTTTTTGAAATAGTTGGTGGTTGAGGTAAAGTGACGCTTGCAAATTAAAAATTCTTCAGCGAAAAGTGCGTTTAGAGAATGTCCTTATACAAATCGATCAATCTAGGAGGTTAAGGAGGACGTGTCAGTGCTGTGGATCGTATTCAATTCGCAACATAGGTTCCAATTGCATTTACAACTCAGTCAGACAAACAAAAATTCGCTGTTCTCGTCAGTAAAGAGAAGTTAACAAGGCGACATCTACACCTAAATCCAAGACACTCATATCGTGAGTCAATCATTCCCTGGTGATCTTGCTAAAAAGCATTGAGGTACGATCCGCGGATAGTTGCGTGCATTAGCAGATTTAAAAAAAAACACGAAACGAACCTTAAAATCAATATTTGAACCTAATAACTGAGTAATTCGGCTTTGTGTTCAGCCAAAGAGGTTTATAACTATAGAGTACGCATCACAGCTAAAAATGTTGTCTACGTTTCAGACGCGGGCGGTAAGTGCGAAGGGAATTTGCGTCGTTCGTATGCATCGGCTACGCTGTTTGCTTGATGGTGCCATGGCAATGTGCACACTGGTATATCGTTGTATGAGATGCGCACTCTTGTAGTTGTATACTCTTTGGTTCAGCCAACCTTCAAAATTCAAAATCTACGTTAATGTAGATCATCACACGATCATCAGTTCATTGACGTTGCATCGAGTCCTGAACTCCTGGTAGACAGTTCAACGCTGTTCCGCAACTCATGAACCAGCCATCTGTTTTTAATCAACCCAGTGAACGCTTAAACATGGAGGCGGCAACTTTCAAGGAAAACACATGCTTCTAGAGAGTCTTCATCGACCTTATCTCCTTCATCCATTCTACTGTAACTACCGGGAGAGTAGTTAATGATCATCGCTGGTGATGTGAAACGTTGCCGTTTTAGTAATCGTGTGAACCAAAGCATCTTCCGATGTGATGGTAGTCCGCATTTATGGTTGTCGCTTCACCTACTCCCAGTTCAAAAAACCCACTGAAAAATCCAATCGATTCGGGTTACAGATTACGTGTAAGCAATCCAACTTATGTTCAATGACCACATGCTTAACGCGGCCCCTTTCTTGAATTAGTTTGGGAACACAATGGATTCCATTGTAGCTGTCGCTGAAGCTGCTATTTTTGTCCAAAATTACGGTCGGTTGTCAAATGCTGCAAAGTTGGCATCAGTTGTTGAAAATTTTCATTTTGTGGGTCTAGTGCCGGTTTAACGCACTAACCACTAGACCCTAAGGAGATCAGTCATAAGCCAGGGGTTCTTCATTAAAATCCCGAAAAAATCACTGGCCTTTCTCTTGTGAAAGTCTGGCAATAATGGGGAGTAATCTACAAGATATTATTTTTTCAAGTATCTTTCCCAAGATGTCCAGTATCTTCTTCCTATCTTCCGAAGGGAAGATGGTTATCCTGGTTCCCTTTTGGTAGCAGGATCAAATGCTGTGTTTTCCATTTTTCAGGTTTCTTCCTTTTGCATTGTTGCCATGATCAGGTCTCGTTTTTACAGCCGCCTTTAAAGCCTTATTCCGGATGCAGTGTGAGCATGAGTCAGCGTTGCCAGACGGTTAATATATTTCCCCCCAGACAAATCTGAAAAACCCCCAGATTTAGCTATTTTCAAGAAAAAAACCCCTAAATTTTTTTTTCAAACAATATGTTTAAAACGCAAAAAGTTAATTCAACACAAAGAACTTTTTTTTTAATTTTTTTAGGTATGTATCTATGTATAGGTATTTAAAAAGAATTCAGGTTTCAAGATAAGAATAATATAAGAAATAAGTAAAAATAATCAATTTTCAGAAAAAAGTCCTAAAATAATGTTATGTTAATGTCTTCATTTTTGTTTTTGTACATCTGTTCGGATGTGAACATTTTAATCATTTGATCAGAAGGGGTAAAATTGATACATCCCGATCCTGCCTGGAGAGTGTATCTTGCGCGCAAAATACTATCAGCCGTTTCAATGCTCATTCTATTTCTAAGTTTATCTTTAACTATATTAAAGATCGAAAATACTCTTTCTACACTGGCATTGGAAAATGGAAGTGAAAGAATTGTTGTTGCCAATTTCCCTATATGCTGAAACTTCTTGACTCCAGCAGCATCTGTTTTGCTATCAACTTCGCCCCAAAAACTCTCCGAAGAATTAATGTTCGACCAACTGCACATTGGTATTAAATTCCATTCTCGAAGAGCAGCATCGGGATCTTCACATATACGTTGAAAATGTATTACCAGTTCTTGAATTTCAGGTTTTATTTGTGCAGTTGCATTCCGTGGAGAAAAAACTGAAACTTTCTGTAGAAGGTTCAAATTATCCGGCAACCGCTCCTGTAAACCCTTGCACAAATAAACTAAAAATGTCTTGCAGCGTTCTTTAATTTCTTCCACCTGTTCTTGAGGTATTGTTGATGACAGTTCATTAAAATAGAACCCGAAATAAATACATTGAGTTGGCAACAAAAATGTTTCGAAATCAACACTCTGCGTTTCATTTTTTGGACACTGCTTTAATGATTCAGTTCATTTAAATCCTCGAAAAGCTTCAACGGTTCAACATTTTCTCCTTGAAATAGTTTATTCACACTTATCACCTTCTTTAAAATGTTTTTTATAAAAGTTAAATATAACTTATTTTCTTGCGCTTGGAAAAGCTGACTTAGCATTTGAACAGTATAGCATATCTCTTTTGTAGCTGCAATTTGAAAATGTATCGATAAGGAGTCCCATTGATCCACAATTTTTTCAATAGAACTGCATCTTGCAAGCCAACGGGTTCCAGATAACTTATTAATTTTAAGTGGAGAACTATTTTCTATAAGTTTATAAATCTTGGAATACTCCACCTGTCGCTTTGTACTGTTCGAAAACCAATTGTGAGTGTCTTTAATCATAAAATCTAAATGTCTTGGAAGTAATTTGAAAGCACTCTCTGCTGCTAAATGTAGAGAGTGACAAATGCACCTCACAACTACTAAGTCCGCACATTCTTTTTTTTAAAATAGTAGCAACAGAATTTGTTCGTCCTATCATCACATTCGCACCATCAACACCGATTCCAATAAGCTTTTTGCAATTTAAATTATCTGTCAAAAGCTGGTGCTTAATTGCTCTAGCCATTGAAGCAGCATCTCCCTGTTCTTTTTCTAGCAGTCTTAAAAATGTTGTTACAATTTTTTTTTTTGAACTACTAAATTACGATGCTTTTTAGTGAGAAAAAAAAAGGAAATTAATTGAACGCAGTTACAAAATAAAACCCCCAGATTTCCCCCTAAACAATTTTTCCCCCAAGATTTCCACCCGTCGGCCAAAAAAACCCCTAGATCTGGGGGGAAAACCCCCAAACTGGCAACGCTAGCATGAGTACGTGGCAACAGCCATATGTACACGTCAAGTAAAAAATGAACGTTCCATATGACAACCTACTGAAGTCATGATAACAGCAAATTATGTTCAAATAAAATCTGTTCCCGTATTTTTGCAGTTAAAATTAGTACACTCATACATTCCTTCATAGGGAGACTCTTTTACGAAAAAATACGGAAACGCGGAAGGGAAATACATAAATTTATTCGTTCCGTTGGGCTTTCGAAAAAATCATGTCAAAATGTAGGATTTTACACGTTCAGACACCGAGTTCGTTTCTCAAATTAACACGTTCACCGAACTGAGACTTCAATAACTCGATTGTTGCACCTGCTGTGTGACTTGTGGCACCGTCTTGTTGGAATCACATATCACTGATGCCCAATTAATGAAATTTCTCATAGAATTAACGATCCAACATGTCTCTGTAGCCAATATCATTTACCGTAACGTGACGGTCATTTTCAACGACGAAAAAAAACGGCCCAATGACACAACCTGAATGAAAATAGTGACTTTTGCGATGAAGCGCTGTTTCATGAAGCCCATTAGGGTTCAATGCTTATTGACGAAGCTGTTTAATCAGTAGACTACCGACTTCACATATCCCCACAGGAAATAGTCAAGCGGCGTTAAATAGCACGATCTTGGAGGCCAATTCACAGGACCAAAACGCAAAATTATTCGCTCACCGAACGATTTCTTCAACAAATCAATTGTGGCACGATCTGTGTGACATGTTCCGCCGTCTTGCTGAAACCACAGCTCCTGCACATCATGGTTGTTCAATTGATAAACGAAAGAGTCAGTAATCATGGCTCTATAGCGATCACCATTGACTGTAACCAAAGATTATGAATTCTATACAGATGACGCACTCCATATAAGAAAAATTGTTCTATGGCGGGTCGTGCTGGCACAGCCCGCCATATGTTTTTGTTCTTGTTTTGTACCATGAAGCTACTGAGCAAAAGTTTCTGTTTTTTGTTCTCAATGCGTCATCTGTATACAATTCATAATCTTTGCTGTAACGTACCGGCCAACTACACCAAACAGTTATTTTTTTTGTAGATTTAACGGTGTCTCAACATACACTTGAGGATTATCATCACTCCAAATACGTCAGTTTTGTTAATTTGACGTATCCACTCAACCAAAAGTGAGCTTTATCGATAAACAAAATTTGCTCGTGAAAATTGGGATCAACGGCAATCTTGTTTTGGACAGATTCACCGAATCTACGCCTTGCTAGGTGATCCTGTGGCATCAATTCTTGCATGAGATGGATTTTGTAACACAAACCAAGATCTTTCCGCAAAATCTTCCACAAAGGTGATGGACATAAATCCATTTCCTTTACACGATGGCGGATAGACTGATTCGGTTATTCCTCTACGCTACGCTCTACAGCAGCAATGACTTCTTCTGTACGCACTGTACGACGCCGAAATGTCTGTGGATGCGTATTATCATTTAGAGTAAACGTGGAGCGAAAACGTTCCATAACTAGTCGAATTAATTGCTCTGATGGACGATTATGTTGACCGTAAAATAAACATAGTGCGCTGTACGTATTTCGAACAGAACCATGATTTTCAAAATAAATTTGCACAATTTGGAAGAGTTGTTCAGACGTAAGTCTATTAATGTTGAAATGTCAAACCAAACTAAAAATAAATCACTTGACAGCTGACAAAATGGGCGCCAGTTAAAATAGTGTTAGGTTTGGTTAGATTAGATGGGCTGTTGACGCTCGAGTGAGTCGTCAAGCTCGCATAGGCCTACGTGGGCCCATAGCGATACACTTCGAAGAAAGTACCCTGAAATAGAGAAAGAGAATACCTGGTTAAGTTCGCTAGTGATACTTCTACAGTTCTGGTCTGTGTTGCACCTTCAGCCTCAAAGAGGTAGTTGCTCCATCCTGATCTGCTACAAAAGCGGACTATCTGCGCCATTGAGATAGTCGTTAGGTCTCTTAGGTCGTCGAAGTATAGGCTGTCAGAATTTTTAAATGCCTGCCACTGATCGCAGGACAGTGACATAGTAGGTGTGAGACCTCTTCTTCGACGTCTGGGTCGCTGCATTTCCTGCAAAGTTGGTTCGCACCAGTCAGTTTTATCTTATTGGAGTGCTTACCCAACAGGTTGTGACCTGTTATCACTCTAACGGCTATAGAAATGGATGCTCTGTTCAAAGCTATTAGCTTGTTTGATTTGCTGCCGCTTAACTCCGGCCAGAGAGATTTTGTGTGTATACAAGTGATTGTATTTTGCCATCTTGTTATGGTTGCTTTTTGAGTGTGCTTGGTTATTACATGTTTTTTAGATGCTAGCGGGGGATTGACCCTTTTATCAGCTAGGGAAATGCAACTGGACGATCCTAGTCTGGATAGTTCGTCTGCTTTCTCATTTCCTATAATGTCATTATGTCCTGGCACCCAGATAATTTGGACTTTGTTCTGGTTACAAAGCTCTTCGCGACAGCGTCCAACTACCCGTGATTTTACTATATTGGACGCCAGAGCTTTAATGGCCGCTTGACTATCCACGTAGATGGAGATATCCTCATGTGATATGTCCAATACCCTAGCCGGTTCGGCAGTTTCGAGTATGACCAGGATCTCAGCTTGGAATAAACTACTGACTACACGAGTTTGCTAATCTCAAGGATGTAGCTAGCCCGATATTTTCAGAGTAGACACCAGAGCTCACTCCGACTTCCATTTTAGATCCGTCAGTATAAAGTGCTATTTCTATGTTAGATAACACATTGTTTGAAGACCATTCGTCTCTGCTTTGTATTCTAATAGAATAATTAATATCAAAGTCGTGGTATGAGATAATGTAGTCAGATGCTGCATCCGCATATGCCATTGTGTTTAATATTGAACTATGGCCAAAGGACTTCATGAGTAGATTGCCCGTTTCTTTGAGTCCTGCTGCGCTTTTTGCTTCTGTGTCATTGATTTGTAAGTCAATTGGTGTTATGTTTAGGATTGTTTCTAACCCTACTGTGGGGCTAGTGCGCATGGATCCTGTCGTGAGTATGCAAGAGAACCAGTTCTGTTTTGTTTTGGGTTTAAACCCAGCCCGCAAGACTTTGCCCACTTGCTGAGTATATTGAGACTTCTTTGCATAATTTCACTCAGTGTCGGTGGGAATTTACCGCACTCCATGAGGACTACGTCATCAGCGTATGCCACTGTTTTTATTGCAGTGATATCCAGCTTCTTAAGTGCTTCGTTGACTACTAATAGCCAGAGGAGTGGGGATAGTACGCCTCCCTGAGAGGTACCTCTTGACGTTGTGATCCTTTTGGTACAATCGCCTAGTGTTGACGAAATGACCCGGTTATTGAGCATGGTTAAGATCCAATTGCTAGAAACCGTTCCTCTTTCAGCTTTGGCAAGTGCCTCATCAATTGCTTTAGTTTTAACGTTGTTGAAGGCTCCTTCTATATCTAGAAAGGCTGATAACGTATATTCTTTGTAATGCAGTGAATTTTCTACTGTGCGAACTACTTCGTGTAGAGCCGTTTCCACCGATTTGCCCTTCATATAGGCGTGTTGGCTTACAGATAGGTAACCTGGATTCATGTTGCTACGTATTTGGATGTCGAGTAATCGTTTCATCTAGTATAGTGTGTTGCCAACTTGAAGTTTTATACCTCTGAAAAAACATCCGTTGTAATCAAATGGCTTTAGTTCATCAGTCAACTGTATCTTGTAACGGTGTAGTCCAAGATCCTTAAGCAAAATTCGCCATAATATGGTCTGGAAGAGGTCCAATTCTTGAGAACGCCGTGAAATTGACTGATTTGGCTCATTTGTCGGTAAACGTAGTCCCACTGGCACGGCAACATCAAGCAGCGAATATTCTGAATCAAATTTGTTCACTAGACTATGAATTGCTTGTCTACTGAGATGAGAATTACGGCAGAAAATTGGCGTTAACTGTTGCGACCACCGAATCGGAATTTCGCTACAAATTTATTTGTAAACGTTGTTCCTTCGTGTACCTTACCACGATGAAAATGTTGATTTTACTGAATATTTTGACATTGACAGTTTGGCAGTCGGTTTAAGGGTGCGTTGGCACTGACAATTTGAAATTGTCAAGTCGCTAATAGGTCTGTTCCCGTACTTTTTCAGTAAAAATTAGTAAATTCTCAAATTTCTTGGAGTGGGGGTAAATTATCTCAGAAAGAGACAAAATTACCAAAAAGTACGGGAACGCGTTTAAGTAAAAAAAAAACAGTAAAATTATATATTTTGTATGCCTACTGATTTTTACCAACAGAAATTTCTGCAGTAAATTTTTTTACAGATTTGTATGGAGGGGTAGTTTTTTGCTCTCTCGTGAGCTGTCTCTTTTACTTATTTTTGGGTACGGGAACGGCAATAAGTAAAAATTAGTAAAAATCAGTAAGAATCAGTAAATATTATTTAGTACGGGAACAGACCTAATGAAAGACCCTCTAGATGATAAGCTTCTCAGTTTGTCCGCAAAAACACTACTCCTCCAGCCGTCGATAAAGAAGCCTTCCAATTGATAGATTTGTTTAAGAATTTGGCTTAGTAAAACCTTCTCAATCGCAAAATCGCCCCCCTCAACGAAATAGCCAAAAGGGTTTATTTGATCCCCACGCAAATAAACCTAAACACCGAGAATCTCTTCAACATGTTTCGTCCTACTTCTGAAACTTTGAACGACGATATCTCCCCTCCCCAAAACAGACCCACCGCTTACACTTTACCAAAACATCAGCTATTACTAAAAAAAAACAAAACCCCAACATCATCACCATTGTTACTAACACAACGAAAATCATTTCATTATATCGCTCATTACATTCACAAAATTTTAATTAAAAAAAACCAAACAAATTATAATGCTAACTAAATGTTTTCCTCTTTTTTGTTTCTTTTTACATAAAATTCCAATTAATCAATATATTCATCATCTGGTCATCTCCTTGCTTATCCTGACCCTTTACTATACAAAAAAAAATTGCCAACGAAAAAAAAAAAATACGATATCATCCTGCGAATCATCATCGAACTTTGAATTTAATTTTAACTTTTATTTTTTTTTTTCAAAAATAACATTTTCCATGTTATTTTCTTGTTTTTGTGTTTTTTTTTTTATTTTCTATTCTTGTTTTCCTTTCCCTCTATCCTTTTACGCGCGTCTTGTCTAAATCCGCTTTTAATTTTTTTCAAAACGAAATATATACCTAATACAGCCCGTTGAATCCCTATCCGATGATTTCCTATTCCCAATGACCACATCCCGTTTATCGTATGCATCGAGTCCCGAATCCGATTTGGAATTAAGTCCTGGACCATCGACATCGTTATCACTTGGCAATTTACCGCAATTGGTTAAATCGAGCTCTGATCCATCGATTGCAACTAATCAGGATAACTTGGATAGGGATAGAGACATAATTGGTGAAGGATTACCACCTCCATATACGGTAAGAGGACACATTATACATTTATACATAACCATACAAAATTATATGCTTACGACTGTGGGACGGGAGAAAGAGAACCGCTTGTGTTAGACCAAATGCTGTCGTGGTTCGTGTTTGAATGTTTCTAATATGCGTTACCGTTTCTTCCCTAGAATCCCTATGAACACCCAAATCCACCACAGAATCGCCGTCAAACCATGGACACTAGTATCACAAGCAAGTATAGTTACACCGCGGGGGTTAATCCTCCAGTGAATCCCGATCCGACTGCGATACCTTCCAACACACGTCCACAATCGTTGTATGGGATTAATGCGCCCGATCTACCGCCACGTGTCGATCGGCAGGTGAAACCCTCGGACGTTATCGGTCTTACACCATCGCGTACGAATAGTTCTGGTGGAACGATCGGTCGATCTGCACAGGAGCGACTATTCGGCAAGCCGACTGTCAGCGATGATGTTCAAGCGGAATATGTGTCAAGAACCAACACAGATTCCATGGACCGGACACAGAGTTCATTGGATCGTCAACAGCAGCGAATGAGTTCGGTGATCGCTAGCCCACTGAAGCCAACGCAACAGAACGGTTCGGCCTACGACAGTGTGTCCAGCTATGATTCGTACAATGCAACGCAGTTGAATCAGAGTATACGGCTGGGACCGAACGCACCGGATGATCTCAAGTCAGTACCGAATGCAAAGTATGTGTTTGTCGTTAGCAAACTAAGTGTTTGGCCGCATATGGTATACTAATGCTTCTGTCGTTTGTGTTGTTTTGTTTTAGTGGTGGACGTCCATTACCTCCAGGAGCCATGAATCCAAATACACCGGAGTACAGAAGTGTGCACGATCATCATGCGAGGAACTTTATCGGGGCGAACGATCTGAATCGACAGAACAGCCCCGGCAGACCACAGTATCATGATATGACTTCGGCGAGGAATATTGGTAAGTAGTGGGGTTTGGGAGGGGTTAGAGAATTTCTTGAAATTGGACAGATGAGGATCAATGATCTTCATTTTGGAATATTAGTTGGAAGAACTGTATAATCGACATGATTTTCCATCTCAGATGTTCATGGGGTGGGTTACGTAACGTAGCAGGTCTCCAGTTGAGCGTTTCTTTCGGAAAACATAGTGCTGATCTCTTATTAAGGCATTCCTTTCTAGGTAATCGATGTCTTGGTTTTCCATTACCTTTGAAAGTCTGGATAGTAAAGCTTAATGTTAGTTTGCTTCCTTTTTTTGAAATCGGTTGGATCCGAGGATGTTTTCAGGATCTGGTGAAAATCTGTTGTTGACAGAAAAATCTGGAAATACTTCAGGTGCGCATTTTTTAAGTACAATAGGTGGAAACTTACTTATCGGGCTCCCGACCCGTAAAGAGTCTCTGCCAGAGACGTTGCAGCCTTTCATCCTCTACGATCCCGTGCTCGCTGCTTGAAGTTGTCTAGATCAAGCGTTCTGGCATCCGCGATGGCTTGGTCTTTGAAACTGAGGTTCGGTCTTCGTTGCCTTCTCGAGGCTGGGGGCTGGGAAAAAAAATCCTCTTAGCTGGAGCATTACTGTCCATTCGCTCGATGTGGTTGAGCCAATATAGTCAACGTGTTTTATCTTTTTGGACTACATCCACGTCTTGGTACAGCTCATAGAGTTCGCGGTAGTATCTTCTCATCCATTCGTCCTCCTCGCGCACAGGACCAAAAATCCGCCGATGTATTTTTCTTTCTAAGGACCCCAGTATCAGCTCTCCCTTTTTGCTTATCGTCCAGCACTCGGCGCCATAAAGCAGAACTGGCAGGATAAGGGTTTTGTAGAGCACACATTTCGTCCTTCGAGTTAGGAGTTTTGAACCCAGTTGTTTCGTCAAATTGAAGTTTTCCTAGAGTAATTCTTCGCCGGATCTCCAATAGGGTGTCATTCGTGGAGTCTATGTTTACTCCGAGGTTGGTAAACTCTTTAACTACCTCGAAATTGCTGATATAGTGACGTTTTGCCCTAGGCGGTGGACAGGTGCTTGTTTGTTTGTTGATAGCATCTACTTAGTCTTGTCCTCATTTATTTCAAGGCCAACGGATTCCGCGTGTTCTTCAATCGCCGTGAACGCTTTTATCACGACACGCTGGGAGCGACCGATGATGTCAACATCGTCCGCATAGGCCAGCAGCTGGACGGACCTGTTGAAAATAGTGCCTTCCGTGTTGACACCTGCCCTGCGCACTATCTGCTCCAGTACGAGATTGAAGAAGTCACATGATAGCGCGTCTCCTTGCCGAAATCCGGTGCATGTTTGGAATAGTTCGCAGGAGCTACTTCCAAATTGCACGTTGCATCGCGTTTTTTCCAGCGTCACGCGACACAGCTAAACCAGTTTTGCCGGGATCCCGAATTCGCCATCGCCATATAGAGCTCCTGACGATGTATGCTATCATACGCGGCTTTGAAGTCGATGAATAGGTGATGAGTTTCGACTTGAAATTCGTTGGTCTTTTCTAGGACTTGCCCCAGTGTGCAAATTCGGTCTATAGTCGATCTGCCGGTTTTAGACGTTCACACAGTACGTTGGATAGGATCTTGTATGCGACATTAAGCAGGGATATGCCTCGATAGTTCTTGCAAGACATAAGATCGCCTTTTTTGTAGAAGGGGCATATGGAGTTGATAGTCTAGTCATCGGGCATGTTTTCTTCCACCCATACTTGTTTGATGATTCGGTGCATGCTCCCTACCAAAACATCACCACCGTATTTAAAAAGCTCCGCTAGTAAGCCTGCGGCCTTGTTGTTCATAAGCTTTTATATAGCTAGGCCAACTCCTTCTATACTAGGTGGTGGAACTAGTTCTTCATTGACTGGGCGTGGGTTCTCTTCTTCACTCTCTACACGATGCCTATTAAGCAGCTGCTGGAAATGCTGCCTAAACACATCTAATATTCTCTGCGCTTCGGTGACTAGGTTTCCTTCGCTTTGTCGAAGAGCCTGCGTTCCAGTTTTGTAGCCAGCAGCAAGTTGCTTTGCCGTTTTATAAAACCTCCGGATGTTGTTACGATCGCGCGACTCCTCGATCATTTAGAGCTGGAAAGCTGCGTAAGCCCTCTTCTTTCTAGACAGGGTCTTCTTTTCCTAAATACATCTACTATTCTCTGCGCTTCGGTGACTAGGTTTCCTTCGCTTTCTCGAAGAGCCTGCGTTCCGGTTTCCAGTTGCTTTGCCGTTTTATAAAACCTCCGGATGTTGTTACAATCTCGCGACTCTTCGATCTCTTAGAGCTGGGAAACTGCGTAAGCCGTTTTCTTTCTCGGCAGGGTCTTCTTTTCCTAAACACATCTACTATTCCCTGCGCTTCGGTGACTAGGTTTCCTTCGCTTTGTCGAAGAGTCTGTGTTCCAGTTTTCTAGCCAGCAGCAAGTTGCTTTGCCGTTTTATAAAACCTCCGGATGTTGTTACGATCTCGCGACTCTTCGATCTCTTAGAGCTGGAAAGCTGCGTAAGCCCTCTTCTTTCTAGGCAGGGTCTTCTTTTCCTCCCTCTTAAAAAAACCTCCTGATTGATCACCCTTTGGCCTTGATTTACTTTTAAGTTCAGCAGGAATCGCTGAATGTTTTTCTGAGATATATTGGCCCGCCCAACAACCGATGAGTTAATGGCCTAATCATTGTCATATAGTCATGATTCGTTCTGACAAGCCCCTGTGCAGGAAGATCTCAAAACATGTTGCTTTCTGATATAAGAATAGATTGTCCTCCTTCCCCGTAAAGAAACAACTCTCCATCTCCATCTAGTGATGAACTAACAAACTTAAACTCTAAAATTTCATTCCCCATAGTAATCTCAAATTTTTCTTCCACCATAGATCCCCGAAATGCAGCCCTCAACACACCGCCACGACCATCCAATCTCGGCCTCGAAAACAGTCCGCGCAAGCAAATTCTCGAAACAAAAACCGACTACGGCAAATACAGGTAAGTCGAATGCATTCCCCCTACCAAAGTTGAGACCCTCTAACCGCTTATTAAACCAAGACAAACCAAAAACTACTAAAACTAACCAAAACAAAATGTAAAATAACATGAAATTCTTGATTTCTTTTATTTTCTTTTCTTTTATTTTTACTAACATTGCATGCATTTTCTTCTTTCCGTCAAAATATTTACAAACACTCGTAATGTCCGTAAATGGTTTTTGTTTTCCTAATTTCGTACACCATCTCCTTACCAGACAATATGTCCAGTTGCAAGGCTTAAAGCTACGTTATCAGTCGCATCAGAATTTGCACTTTATGCCGCCTCTCTGTTCAGATGTCCAGTCTGGGGTTTCATATATGAAACCGATTTTTCATACCATCTCGCGATATGATACGCTTGTCTAAAAAAAAACACAGTATCTCCCGCAAGCCTTATTTTGTTTTAAAAATTGTTGTCAACGTTTGTATATTTGTAAGCCAGCCCCCGTTGCTTTGTCCCTGCTTTTTCACCCACCACACTTACTCACTCACTCACTAACCACTCCACCCCCTCTCTTTGTGTGTGTTTTTGTTTGTTGCATACATTTTTATGTTTATGTTGTTTTTTTCTTCCATTTTCGTCATTTTTTCCGTTTTTTATATCACATCCACCAAAAAAAAAAAAAAAAAATCAAATCACGTAGCCGAAACAACTCAGCCTCTCAAGCTGACTACTCGAAAATACCAAAAAATCCACATGTGATTGTTCCACCGCCGAATGTCAATGGGAATGGTAATGGCACACCGAATGGTAATAGTGGTCCTTTTAAGCCGGTGCCACCACCGAAACCGAAGAACTACCGTCCACCGATGCAGGGTGGTGGTGGACAATGGGAGAATGGGGTGAGTTTTTCTATATGACTTTCGCGAAGGACATTTGTTATTATTTCTACTTTTTCATTGTGTATAGGAACCTGGTTCACCACGATCACCAAATGGATTCTTCTATCCGCCAACACCGTCACACTATCATCATTCACAGACACCCGGATCTCCGCATACTACGAATGCGAATGGACCTGGTCAGCAACCCAATCACTATGGGACCAATGGTGGTGGTGGTCACTATAATGGTGGTGGCCAACAACCACCATATCCACAAACGAACGGTTATAATGGCAATGGACATCCGTACTCGACAGGAGGACAGCAGTACATGCACCGCGGTCATCCTCCACCAATTGGTAAGTTTTTTTTTTTTTTTGTATATATGCTATGGCTGTACTAAGACCGTTGATTTCAATCGGGTAGGACGGCAATGTGCAGCGGTTTCGGTTACCTTTATCTTATTTACGCGGATGGGCTTATGGTATCACTGCAGCGACGAATCGCGATTCTTGTTAAAAGGGGCTGAGAAAAGCAATTAAGTTGCTTTCAGCCATAAATCACGATGAACTACACAGTCCTAACGCAAACTTAGATCGTTAGGATCTTACTCCCGGGTAGGACGGCAATGTACAGCGGTTTCACTTACCTTTATCGTATTGACGCGGATGGGCATGTGGTATCACTGCAGCTACGAATCGCGATTCTTGTAAAAAAGGGGCTGAGAATAGCAATTAAGATGCTTTCACGATGAACTACACAGTCCTAACGCAAACTTAGATCGTTAGGATCTTACTCCCGGGTAGGACGGCAATGTACAGCGGTTTCACTTACCTTTATCGTATTAACAGCGATGGGCTTATGATATCACTGCAGCTACGAATCGCGATTCTTGTAAAAAGGGGCTGAGAATAGCAATTAAGATGCTTTCACGATGAACTACACAGTCCTAACGCAAACTTAGATCGTTAGGATCTTACCTTCGGGTAGGACGGCAATTTACAGCGGTTTCACTTACCTTTATCGTATTTACGCGGATGGGCTTATGATATCACTGCAGCGACGAATCGCGATTCTTGTTAAAAGGGGCTGAGAATAGCAATTAAGATGCTTTCAGCCATAAATCACGATGAACTACACAGTCCAAACATAGATCGTTAGGATCTTACTCCCGGGTAGGACGGCAATGTACAGCGGTTTCACTTACCTTTATCGTATTTACGCGGATGGGCTTATGATATCACTGCAGCGACGAATCGCGATTCTTGTAAAAAGGGGCTGAGAATTGCTCTTAAGATGCTTTCAGCCATAAATCACGATGAACTACACAGTCCTAATGCAAACTTAGATCATTAGGATCTTACTCCCGGGTAGGACGTCAATGTACAGCGGTTTCACTTACCTTTATCGTATTTACGCGGATGGGCTTATGATATCACTGCAGCGACGAATCGCGATTCTTGTTAAAAGGGGCTGAGAAAAGCAATTAAGTTGCTTTCAGCCATAAATCACGATGAACTACACAGTCCTAACGCAAACTTAGATCGTTAGGATCTTACTCCCGGGTAGGACGGCAATGTACAGCGGTTTCACTTACCTTTATCGTATTGACGCGGATGGGCATGTGGTATCACTGCAGCTACGAATCGCGATTCTTGTAAAAAGGGGCTGAGAATAGCAATTAAGATGCTTTCACGATGAACTACACAGTCCTAACGCAAACTTAGATCGTTAGGATCTTACTCCCGGGTAGGACGGCAATGTACAGCGGTTTCACTTACCTTTATCGTATTTACGCGGATGGGCTTATGATATCACTGCAGCGACGAATCGCGATTCTTGTAAAAAGGGGCTGAGAATTGCTCTTAAGATGCTTTCAGCCATAAATCACGATGAACTACACAGTCCTAATGCAAACTTAGATCATAAGGATCTTACTCCCGGGTAGGACGGCAATGTACAGCGGTTTCACTTACCTTTATCGTATTAACAGCGATGGGCTTATGATATCACTGCAGCTACGAATCGCGATTCTTGTAAAAAGGGGCTGAGAATAGCAATTAAGATGCTTTCACGATGAACTACACAGTCCTAACGCAAACTTAGATCGTTAGGATCTTACCTTCGGGTAGGACGGCAATTTACAGCGGTTTCACTTACCTTTATCGTATTTACGCGGATGGGCTTATGATATCACTGCAGCGACGAATCGCGATTCTTGTAAAAAGGGGCTGAGAAAAGCAATTAAGATGCTTTCACGATGAACTACACAGTCCTAACGCAAACTTAGATCGTTAGGATCTTACTCCCGGGTAGGACGTCAATGTACAGCGGTTTCACTTACCTTTATCATATTTACGCGGATGGGCTTATGATATCACTGCAGCTACGAATCGCGATTCTTGTAAAAAGGTGCTGAGAATAGCAAGTAAGATGCTTTCACGATGAACTACACAGCCCTACGCAAACTGATATCAGAATCCCGCTCTACTAAGCATAATCATGTCGATTAGGTTAGGTATGTGGGTTGATGAGGTTGGTGTACAGCTTCCCTCATCACACTCAGGTCAATATAGACCCATTGCGATGCCCGTCCACGTGTGTCCCGATACTCTCCATTGCTGTTAGTCCCTCTCCAGCCATCCAGATACATCTCTCGAATCTGAAAAGATTAGAGGAGTGGCAATTCGGGAGATCATGGGCGGGATTCTGATATCAGGTCAATATAGACCCATTGCGATGCCCGTCCACGTGTGTCCCGATACTCTCCATTGCTGTTAGTCCCTCTCCAGCCATCCAGATACATCTCTCGAACCTGAAAAGATTGCAATTCGGGAGTTCATGGGCGGGATTTTGATATCAGGTCAATATAGACCCATTGCGATGCCCGTCCACGTGTGTCCCGATACTCTCCATTGCTGTTAGTCCCTCTCCAGCCATCCAGATACATCTCTCGAACCTGAAAAGATTAGAGCAGTGGCAATTCGGGAGATCGTGAGGAAAATATTTTCCCAAAGTTCTTATTCCTTATTGACTGAGGCCTGGTCAGTGGCGCAGAAAGTGAAAGTTATAAGATATCCTCGTGTATTTCTTCATCACTGCATCCTCTACAAAGGTTCAGTTTGTGGCTTTTGAGTAAGTTGCGTCCAGTAGTAGTGTCGTAACTGAATTCCTGTACCTTTGAAGAAGTTTGTGGGCTCTGGCCTTGTCATACTCGGGCCACATATTCTTGGATGTTTGACAGATGAGGAGCGATTTCACCTGTTTTGGCAGTATTTAGTGTTTTCTGCTCCACCCGTCATTTGAGATCATAAAGTGGTGGTTATACAGACTGATTCATCAGCAATTTCATTTCCATGTATGGCTCTGTGTCCGGGTACCCAGCAGAGCTTAACATTATGATGAACGAGAAGCTCTTCACGAGCTTGGATTTTATTTCGACAGCAGAGATTGTTTTAATTCCAGCCTGACCATCAATAAAGAGATCTGGTGGTATCGCCAGCGTTAAATGTCCCTTTTTCTACCTCTTCCACAGCCAATATGTCAGCCTGGAAGACACTGCAGTGATCAGAGAAGAAAATGCTGTTCAGGTTTAGTGTTTCGGAAAGCACTCCCGTTCCAACGCATATGTCTATCAGTGAACCATCTGTGTTGATGGATATGGTTTCGGTGCCGAGGTCTTTCCTCTCCCACTGCTCTCTACTTGGAAAGATGCAGGAGAATGGTCTTTGAAAGTCAGGGTGAGGCAGCATTTAGTCAGAGATTGATCGTGTCTTCCTGAGTTCATTTCCCAGCAGTTGAACTGGCTCATTCTTAGTGCACTTTTGGCTGAAGATTCTTGCATCAACAAAATGACTCTTCAATTAGCATGGTCCTTAGCTAGCTGCCTTCAGTGCGCGCCACTTAAGACGAGGTCTTCCTCTACTGCGTCCGATGGCTGGCTGGGAATCGAAGACTGCGAGCCGGAGTATTGGTGTCCATTCGCTCTATATGTCATGGCCATCTTAAAAGACCAATGGCGGCAATTTGAACTTCTAGCGCAAAAGAGCCATTGTTTCGATGGCTGTGTGGCAAGTGCCACCATCCTGTTTTAAGCACATATCGTCTAGGTCCATATCCTCAATTTCTGGCCACAAGGAATCCGTTATCATCTCGCGCTAACGAACACCATACACTGTAACTGCTTGGCTGACCTTATTTTCGAAGAAGTACGGCCTGATGACGCCGCCAGCCCATAAACCGCACCATACAGTCACTCTTTGTGGATGCATTGGCTTTTCAACAATCACTCGTGGATTCTCATTTGCCCAAATGCGACAGTTCTGCTTCTTAACGAATCCATTGAGGTGAAAATGTGCCTCGTCGCTGAAGATGATTTTCTTTGTAAGGTCACCATTCACTTCTGTCTGTTCAACCAACCATTCGGCCTATTGACGACGCTGGAAATGGTCAGTTGGCGTGTAAATTCAAATCTTAATTCCAAATTCCCTTCAGTGTTGTTCGTGAGATGTTCAATTGTTCGGCACGACGAAGAGTCGAGGTTGACGGCTCTTCTGCCACCCTATCGCGAAGAACAGCAATGTTTTCCGCAGAACGAACTGGGCGAACATGCACAGATGTTTTCACATTTCCTACAGCCCCCGTTTGCTGAAATTTGCGAACAATTCTCACATTTTGTCGGTTATGCTGACCAAACAAACCAAGAAGTGCCCGAAATGCATTTTGATTTGAACGCCAATTTTTGTAGAAGGCTTCAACAATCTTAACGCGATGCTCATTTGTGTATCACTCCATGGTTGAATTTGAAAAACACTGAAACTAAGAAATGTCGAATTAGGTTGGGCAAAATTCTTGACGTTAAGGTGTGACTCACAATCAACACCGTGCATTATGGTTGGACCGCCCTTTATAATGGCTTCGATAAGCCTTGCCAAAGAAAAACAAATTTTGATGATATCTCACACACACTTTGTTTTAAAGGGTTTCTCAACAGGGACGCTACAAAAGTAGAGGGACAGGGACAGTAAACGACGCCATATTTCTTACCCCTCTTTTGACATTTCTCTTCAGTAAGGTTTGCCATTTCATGATGGAAAGATATACGATCCAACAACGAGTCGAAATTATTAAAATTTACCACCGAAATTCGGAGTCAGTGGCCTCAACGTTAAGGGTCCAATTTATGGTCGTCATAATGGTCCTAGAAGATCAACAATTGAGCGTCTAGTGGAAAAATTTGAATCCACAGGCACATTAGAAAATGTTCCCGTGACAGTGAGACAAAGAAGTGCCCGTAGTGTCGAGAATATTGCTGCCGCTGAGGCTTTAGTTGAAGAAAGCCCAAATGTGTCTCTCACACGTCGTTCTCAAGCGTTGGGCATCTCTGTGACGGCGAATTTTGCGAAAAGATCTTGCCCTACATCCTTACAAGATTAAATTGACGCAAGAACTGAAGCCGCTTGACCACCAGAAGCGTCGTATGTTCGTGAATTGGGCTGAGCAACAACTTGAAAATGATTCGGATTTTCATCGAAAAATCATCTTCAGCGATGAGGCTCATTTCTGGCTGAATGGCTGCGTCAATAAACAAAATATGCGGTATTGGTCAGGCAGCATGAGCAAAGATCATGAATTCTATACAAATGACGCACGGGCTGTGCCAGCACGACCCGCCATATGTTTTTGTTCTTGTTTTTCATGTGTTTTCATGCACACCGCCCGCCCGTACCATGAAGCTACTGAGCAAAAGTTTCTGTTTTTTGTTCTCAATGCTTCATCTGTATAGAATTCATAATCTTTGTCCATGAGTCATCATTGCATCCCGAAAAAAGCACGGTTTTGTGTGGTTTATGGGCCGGCGGCGTCATTGGGCCGTACTTCTTCCGTGACGATCAAGACCGACACGTTACTGTGAATGGGAATCGCTACCGTTCAATGATAACCAAATATATTTGTCCCCAATTGGATGATATGGACTTGGAGGACATGTGGTTCCAACAGGACGGCGCCAAAAGCCACACAGCGAATGTCACAATCAATTTATTGGAAACCAAGTTTGGAGAACGTGTTATCTCACGAAATGGTCCAGTCGCTTGGCCGCCTCGGTCGTGCGATTTGACGCCGTTAGACTATTTCCTGTGGGGCTACGTCAAGTCTATGGTCTATGCCAACAAGCCAGCGACGATTGATGAACTTCATACGAATATCGAACGTAAAATTGCAGCAGTATCGGCCGATTTATGCTTGAAAACCGTCGAAAATTGGGTTCAGCGTCTGGACTTCTGAAGGCGTGCCCGTGGTGGCCATGCAAAAGAAATCGAGTTTCATACATAATGGCATCGAACGTATTTTCACAGAAATGAAGAATTGCACTGATATCCAAAACCGTTTTTGTTTTATTTAAAAAAAACTTTTGTAGCGCTCTTATTGAAAAACCCGATATTTAAATTTAAAAATGGGAAGCCTTAATGAAAGACCCTTTACTTACATAACTTCCGTTCATTACACATCTAAACACGTTCCCTTTTTATCCCCTCTCTCACAGCTAATCTACCACCACACACACCTGAACGACATGCCCTCGATTTGGCCGGCAGTCGGGAACAACGTGGCTCTGCCTTCGAGTTATATCGTAAACCGCAAATTGGCGCTGCCGGGCACCATCATAACATGAGGTAAGTTTCGTCTTTCAAAACTACATCCAAAAACAGAAAAATCCTCAATTTAAGTGAACATTTCACTAATACCCGTCTCCTCCCGCCCGAAATTAAAAATCGTAATTTTCTTACAAAATATAGGTAATGAGAAAAAAAAACATACAACTGATATACGAATTTTTTTTTTTATAAATTGTTTTAGTTTCTAACGAAAAATGTTATATTATTTTGTTTATACTTCAAAATTCATTATTTTGGTGTTTTTTTCATTATCATTGTTTGTTTGTTCATCATTCATTCATTCATTCATCAAAAAACATTTAATTGATAATTGTTTTACAAAAAAAAAAAAAAAATGTCATCGCTATTTGTTTATGTATATTTATTTTTGGTTCGAACACATTTTGTTGACATACGCACAAAGACACTCTTCAAAAAAATAAAAGTAAACAACAACAAAAGAAAATTATTTAATGGAATTTTTTTTAAATCAACAATTAACCTTATGTAACTAAAAAATAAAAAAATAAAACAAAATAAAACATTTTTCGGGTGAAATAAACAATTCATCTTATTTTTAATCATTTTTTACATTTCCACATAAATGTCGTGTGACTAAAAAAAAATAAATTTTCTTTGGGAATAGACTTAACAATTAATACAATTTTCTCAATAAACTATTTTTTTTATTTTAGTACAAGGGTTAAAGGTTAAATTTAAATTTGTTTCTTTAAACTTAAAACTAACGCTAAATGTCATGGTGATTAATTGGTAAATGAAAATAATAATTTATTTGTTTGGTGAAAGGCTTTTTTTTTTCCTATTCATACACAATATTAGTATTTGTGCATTTTTTTTCGAAGCCTTAGAGAGTGTGCGTGTGTGAATGAGTGTGATTGAATCAAAATAATATTTTTTTTTTCAGGATTTATAGGAAAACAAAAAGTAATTTTTTTTTGATTTAGGAACGAATTTAGATTTTCAGAAAACAAATTAAACATTTTTTTCTACAAGAAAATAAGATATTTCATGAAAATTTATCAGCGCGTTGAGCAACTGAAATGTTCTTAAAGTTTTTTCAGTAAAATGTCATTTGTTGGGACACCGAGACTTTCCAGTCACTCTTTGCCCGATTTGTGTGTCAATTTGTGTCCAAATTTAGAGTGTGCACCAGTGTATTGGCAATACCTTTGATAGTGACACACGCTTCATGTGTACTGTGTCCGACAATTCAGGCAAAATGTAATTTAGGTAGAAAATTTAAATTTTTAATTAGAAAGTTAAATCTTTTTTATTGATTCATATAGTATACAGATTGGGGTTATGTATGGAATAGCACTTCGGATAAATGACCGGTTCGGCTTTGCTGACAAGTATGTTCTATTTTATTGAAATTTTCTATGAGCATTACGTTAATACAGCTCCCAATTTCCTCTGTCAAGGCGTTGGAGATCGTGGATTTGTTTGACTTCAAAAACCCCCAAAGAAAAAAAGTCCAATGGCGTTAAATCGCAAGATCTGGATGGCCAATTCTGATCGTAAAAACGGCCGATTTCACGATTAGGAAATGACGCATGCAGTCATTGAATTCATTCTCTGGCTGTACGACATATGGCAACGTCTTGTTGAAGCCACATGTTGGTAATTTAGGCACTAAAAAACTGGGTTATCATGTCACGATAACGAACATCATTAATTGTTACTGCCTGACCAGCCGCATTTTCGATGAAAAGTGGTCCGATAATGCCTCCATCCCAAAATACGCACCAAACAGTCACAGGTGGATACATTTGTTTCTCAACAATTACTCGTGGTTTTTCTGAATGCCAAATGCGACAATGTTGACGATTAACGAAGCCATCTAGATGAAAATGAGCGTCATCACTGAAGATAATTTTGTTCGAAAAATCAGCATCCAAATGTCGTCCCAAAAATCTATTCAACGAACTCTCTTCGAGCTACTGACCAGTAGGTAGTCTTCAGTTCTTGAGTCAGTTGAAATTTGGAAGCATAAAGTTTCAAGTCTTTCGTGATAATTCGCTGTAGAGAACTTCTCGAAATGCCCAATTCTTGACTACGGTGTCGAATATTGATCTTCCTGGACAGTCAAAAATACTCTCTCGAACTGTTTTGGTGTTTTTTTGTTGATGACAGGACACCCAGAGTGTCTAAGTTCACTAACTGATACAGTCTGCCTGAATTTTAATCTCTTCAAATTACTGGTTTCAAATTACTATGACGGCCATATTTTATATGAAAATTGCGGATTGTAGCTGGCAAACCTTCATTACTTTTGGAAATATTGCTCAACAATGAAAATGCGTTGTTCATTCGAATATCGCCCCATTTTTACTAACCCCAAACTGTCAGCTGTCACATTTTTATCTTTTTTTTCCGTTGGCAACACAGTACTTCTAAATGGCGCAAAATTAAAATTTTCCATGAATTAAAGAACAAATCATGAGTTGATTTGAGAAATGGCAATTGGAAAATATTGTTCTTAAAAGTTCCACTTGAATGGCGCTGCGATCGGTAGAATTCTTTGTATAGCACATTAAAAAAGCCATATAGGTGGTACATCCGTATACTGTAGTATTAGTGTGTCGAAGGTAAAGGGTTTTTCAATAAGAGCACTACAAACGTTTTTTTTTTAATAAAACAAAAAGGGTTTTGAATATCAATGAAATTTTTTATTCCTGTGAAATTACGATCGATGCCACTATGTATGGAACTCTGTTTCTTTTGCATGGCCACCACGGGCACGCTTGCAGAAGTCCAGACGCTGAACTCAATTTTCGACGGTTTTCAAGCATAAATCGGCCGATACTGCTGCAATTTCAAGTTCGATATTCGTACGAAGTTCATCAATCGTCGCTGGCTTGTTGGCATATACCATACACTTGACGTAGCCCCACAAGAAATAGTCTAACGGCGTCAAATCGCACGACCGAGGCGGCCAAGCGACTGGACCATTTCGTGAGATAACACGTTCTCCAAACTTGGTATCCAATAAATTGATTGTGACGTTCGCTGTGTGGCTTGTGGCGCCGTCCTGTTGGAACCACATGTTATCATTGAACGGTAGCGATTCCCATTCACAGTAACGTGCCGGTTTTGGACCATCACAGAAGAAGTACGGCCCAATGACGCCGCCGGCCCATAAACCACACCAAACCGTAATTTTTTCGGGATGCAATGATGACTCATGGACAAAGATTATGAATTATATACAGATGACGCATTGAGAACAAAAAACAGAAACTTTTGCTCAGTAGCTTCATGGTACGGGCGGGCGGTGTGCATGAAAACACATGAAAAACAAGAACAAAAACATATGGCGGGCTGTGCCAGCACGACGCGTCATAGAAAAATTTTTCTTATATGGAGTGCGTCATCTGTATAGAATTCATGATCTTTGCTCATGCTGCCTGACCAATACCGCATATTTGGTTTATTGACGAAGCCATTCAGCCAGATATGAGCCTCATCGCTGATGATGATTTTTCGATGAAAATCCGAATCATTTTCAAGTTGTTGCTCAGCCCAATTCACGAACATACGACGCTTCTGGTGGTCAAGCGGCTTCAGTTCTTGCGTCAATTTAATCTTGTAAGGATGTAGGCCAAGATCTTTTCGCGATTCGCCACAACGACGTCACAGAGATGCCCAACGCTTGAGAACGACGTGTGAGAGACACATTTGGGCTTTCTTCAACTGAAGCCTCAGCGGTAGCAATATTCTCGACACTACGGGCACTTCTTTGTCTCACTGGCACGGGAACATTTTCTACTGTGCCTGTGGACTCAAATTTTTCCACAAGACGCTCAATTGTTATCTGCTAGGACGATTATGACGACCATAAATTGGACCCTTAAAGTTGAGGCCACTGACTCCGAATTTCGGTAGTAAATTTTAATAATTTCGACTCCTTGTTGGCTCGTATATCTTTCCATCATGAAATGGCAAAACTTACTGAAGAGAAATGTCAAAAGAGCGGCAAGAAATATGGCGTCGTTTACGGTCCCTGTCGCTCTACTTTTGTAGCGTTCCTGTTAAAAAAAAACCCCGTATAACAGAGCTATGGTTTCAACAAGATATTAGAACATGCAACACGGCGCGCGACACCCTCAATTTTTTTGCTGTAAGCATTAGCTTAGTGCATAATTTCTCGTAATGGATCTGTGAACTGGACTCCACGATCCTGTGATTTCACTCCTTCACTTGCTTTCTTTGGGGGTTTGTAAAGTCACTAGTCTAAGCCGATAAACCAGAGACGTTGGACGATTTGGAAGTCAACATTCGCCGTGTTATTGCTGATATACGTCCCCAGTATTGCTGATAAACTTTGATCAACTAACCATTTGATCTACTTGGAGCATAGTCTATCTTTTTGGATAAGAGAAAAATGTAGACTAGACTTTAGGTTCTGCTTGTTTAGATTCCATTTTGTCTCATTTAATACACAGCTTGCATGTTTTATCTCTGCCAAAATCCATGAGACCATAGTACACCATGAAATAAATCATCACTACCCATGATACAACTAAACAGATATCGTCTTCGCATTTTTATTTTTGTCTCGTTCTGCGCATCTATGTCATCGACGCTCATGACACATGCGCAAAGCCCTATCTGTATTATTTGTATCATGATCACTACCCCAAGCATCTTTCCTATAACGATTTTTCTCAAAAAGCCCACGATTTACAAAGACAGTGTAAAAGCATTCATAAAGGCCTGCCCAGAATGCATATCTGTAGCTTTTATCTTGCATCGCTGTCAAAAGAGAGATACATTTCTTGCATGAAGTTGCCCTCTATTCCACTTCAAGCTACAGATTCACGAAGATACACATTGTGTAAGCGCTTACCGGTTGCCTTGTTTATAATTTTTTACTCGGCTACAAGCATCAGCTACAGCCTACAGATACGAATTCCGGGAGCCACTTAACTCATTGCATATAAAAAAAATCTATTGTGAGTTCACACGCGGTAGAAGTGAAACTGTATTCTGGTTAATTTGTAACAGAATGAGATGAACACCCTATGGAGGTTTCGTTACACTTTTTCGTTTCATAAAATACAATTCACACCGTCCCAAAAGAAGTTTTACTTAAAAAGGTGTGGCCTGGTTACGAATTTTCTCGATGATATCAAGAGATATCGTATCCCTTATTTTCGACAGCCTCTTAAAGGCTTTTTTTTATTTTGTTGTCAATTTTTTCGATTTGAAATTAGGTAGATATTTTCATTTTTAAAGCACATTGGCTCTTCTGCAGATTCATATTTTGTTCTGACGATCCTAATTGGAATAGAACGCAGCTTTTTTTTTTAATAAACTCTTCTCCATGGTTTTGCTCTATATATGGACCGAAAGGATGATATACATAATCCTGTTAATATGCAGCTCAAGTTAGTTTTTGCTTTGATTTGTCAGAAAGGTCGGTCCCTATAGACTTAGTAAGCTACCGGAGCTGTCGAAAAAATGGCTTGGTACCGGTATCGAATTACGAGTTTTGACTTTTCGAATATTTTCCCTTCTCCACTTCTCTCATCCACGTTTGAGACAAATGCCAAGAAAGACACAAACAGGATGAAAGTTAAAATTTGCCGGCGCCTGATAAATTTCATGAAATATGAACGAATTGAAGTAGTTATTGTCGATCTTAATGTTAGCCAATGGGGGTTACCAATTTTGGCATATAATGACTCTCACCTAGGATCTACTTCATCTTCCGAAATAGCGAATTTCACTTCCAATCTATACACCCACCCTTATTAACCCGCTACTAAAAAATTTCCCTCTAATGTCATGCCCTGTCCATGTCTTTCACACAAACGTATATAACAACATTTTTATCGATACAACAGCGATATGGAGCCGTATGACGAGCGGTACGGTAACTACTACCAAGTTCCCCAGCATCCCTCACGCGCTGTTTATCCAGATCCAGCCACTGCAGCTGCATACCATCATCAGCAACAACAACAGCAGCAGTACTACATGTATCCAAACTCACCACCGCCGCCATTGCCAAAGGTGAAGAAGAAATCTGTTCTTAAATCTCCCCTCACTGCGATCAAGAACGCCCTTATAAAGTCCACACGCCCGTTGCGTCGCATGAATAGCATGGTAGAGCCAGACAAAAAGTCAAAACCTCTGAGAAGGCAATACTCCATGATGGAACGTGGTATCGGTCGCCTTCAATACCCCGAAGATTATCCAACTTATCCCGAGGGAATGACACATGACCCAAGAGCCCACTATAATGGCGGTCGAGCGACGAGTGTTCCCCCTCGTGATCATTACTATGCCCGAGAGCAGGATATGATGAATAGCACGTATCAGAATCTCGAGAGTGAGGACATCTATGGGAATACAGTGACGCAATCTCAACGACGGGACGACTACGACGACATGTATTCAAACAGGGCCTTGATCGATTTAGAAAGGCGACAAGCTGAAATGATAGCCGCCAATAGAGCGGCTGGTGGTCGTCGTATTATCCGACGTCACAGCACTAGTGTCGCCGATCGTACAGCAGATCCACGCCGAAGACCCGCTCATCGCATGCAAAGTCCAGACGCCTACCCGCAAGAGGATGTCTATCAAAGTCGCCAGGGTGCTTATATGCTCACCGAGCCCAGACGGCCTCCAAATTCGGAGGTAATGAGTCGTCGTCGGTTTTATCCCGAACAAATGGACATAAACGAAGATCCAATCTATCAGAGTCGCCGCGATGTACAACGCAACCAGATCTACCAGTCGAAGAAGGAAATGCAAGAACGCATCGCCGCTGGTAAGAAGGACATTGAGCGGGAATTCAGTCCGCCAAGTAGTAGTCAGTCGGAACGGGATGATAAGTCCGAACGGGACTCAATCTATCAATCTCGGCGGGAGGTTAAAGAAAGCGGTCTGAAAACACGAGCTCAGTTGCGGGAACAGATCTATCAAACCCGGCGCGATGCGATGGAATCGATGGCGGAACCGATATACGTCTCCAAACGGGAGGTGGTGAGACCGGAACCAATCTACGAGACAAAAGAGGAGTGCAGTATCCTACAGTCGCGAGAGAACGAAACGGACGAGATTAAGGAAGAAAAAACCGACATCACAGTGATCATTAGCAGTAACGGTGGCGAGAGTAATGATAACGGTTCCTCTCAAGAGGAAACCCTTCTAAACAACTCCAAGCAGTCAGACCTACAACGATCCTCAGAAACGGTGATAGAACAGACGGTCATCCCTGCAATGGCCGCGGCAAGTCTTGCAGAGCCCGAGGATGATGATGTATCGGACGAAGATGAAGAAGCTCAAGATGAAGCATGCGCAATGCAAACAGCACCGCCAAAGCCACCATTACTTTCGCCCACAGCCGCTACAAGATCACCGTATCACATATCCAATCGACGTACTGCCGCCTCACGAACATCACTCGACACACAGTACACATCACAGGCGAGTCTACCCGTTGGACCGCCAAATGCAACTAGTACTCCCTATGCTAGTGATATGTCACTACCCATGGCTGGTCCGGTAACAGCACCAACATTGGGTCAACAATTCCCCACAGTACCACGCGAACCCACCACCACAAAAGGTGTCTTCGATCACAATGGTGGCACATTGTCGGACAACTTCTGGAATGTCTCGCTACAAATCCCAGCTGGAGCGATACCACCCGGTGTTAATCAAGAGATCTACTTTACTGTTAGCGATCCGCGCATGGGCGAGACAGTAGGCGGACCGCCATTGGATATGGAAAATGGTTTGTGTACATGATAATGAAATCACTTTATGTTTATCTAGATGTTGTTTGTTTTGTTTCCTTGTTGCTTTTGTCACATCTTTCTTAAATTTTCTTTTTTTCTAATCACTGTCACCAATTTTGTTTATATAATACCGTGTGAGCGTGTGTGTGTGAGTGTACATATATATTTTATACAAGTGTTGCTTTTTAGAAAACTAATTGTAGTTGCTAATTCTAATTGCTTCTAGTAGATGGCGTTGTTGTAGATTTATGTGTAAACTAAATTGTGTATAAAATTAGATGCATGCTTTCTTTTTTTTTGTTTTAAATTTGAGGATAGGATCCATTGTCTACCAGGTAAAATAGGCCCGTTCGTATATTTTCTTTGAACAAAAACAAGATCTTCAATTTTTAATAGAAACTGTGAATGGGTCACACTTCTCTAAACAAGGTTTTCTCGAATAACATTTGCTGACGACGATATTACAACTTTTGTTAAGCATCTTGTGGTGCTGCTTCAGGGTTTTAAGACCGTCTTATCAGAGTTTACAAAACATAGGAAGCACTAACGAAGCTTAATGATCTCCAGCTGAGTCAAACAAGCCTTCCATCCTCTTTAATCCTGGACACGCAACTTCCTTCTACTCAATTTAATCGCTCTGGCATTCGCCATCGCTTTATCCTTCAACTGGAGTTTGGATCTGGGATTCATCTTCTTGGCAAGAGGATATTTCATCATTTACTCAATCTATCTGTGTCAATGAAGTTGCTTCACCTTTGGACATCTTTTAGAAAAAATAAAGTTCGCCGTTGTACCTTCCCTTCCATACTATCTCTCACATTCAGACCCAAATAGAGGATGAAGAGCTTATTACTGTACCATCCCTTCCATACTGTCTCTCACATTCAGACCCAAATAGAGGATGAACAGCTTATTACTGAATTATGTCGAATATGTCCTCTGGTGTCAAAATAATCGTTCAGCTCTCGGCGCTACGACAGTATAAGGATCTGATAAACATTCTGTAAGTCTTCGAGTAAGGAGTTTTGACTTCATTTCGCCAAATCAACGTTTCATCAGTTTTACGGTTTGACAGATCTTCAATATTGTGTCGCTCGTGGGTTTGATATCGACTCTGAGGTAGGAGAACTTATTGACTACCTCACTTGTAGTTATCAAAGTTTTGAACACCAATAACGACTTGTTCGACATGCCCTTGTTGACTGCATAACCACCACGTTTTGCCTGCCATAAACGTATCCAGAGAAGCAGACTGTGATCGTCCAGTTATGTGGATATCGTCGGCGTATCCCAGCAGCTATTCAGATTTTTTTTGGAGATAGTGCCTGCCATAAACGTATCCAGAGAAGGAGACTGTGATCGTCCAGTTATGTGGATATCGTCGGCGTATCCCAGCAGCTATTCAGATTTTTTTTTGGAGATAGTGCCTTCCTTGTTGATCTGCGCTTCTATGTGTTCCAGCTAGAATTGCGATATGCGATTTCTCATGCTATCTAGACGGGTTGTGTGGCGCGATATTTAATGCGGTGAACAGAAGTCATGGGTTCGATTTTCAACCGTAACAAGACCTAAATAATTTTTCACTGGTCCTCCAGTCCTTTCGTGATGATCTGACAAATCATCCGAGTAGTATCAATTGCCAAGAAAAGCTTATCTCAACTAAGCCGTCCGGATTCGGCATAAAACGGGAGGTTCCGGCTTCTTGCCAGAAGTAGAATCGCGTATATAAATGGTTGTGAGAAAAAGTTAGGACCTGGCTACTAACTAGCCTGTTGCGCCAAAAAATTGTATCTGGATGAGTTCCTACAGATCAGAAGAGAATTGATGCGAATAAGACTTTTCCTAGTGTGACAGCATTTGGCCAGAAGACACACCCGTATATGCTGAATAGTGTGTTGCAAAAAATCTTTAGACCATTACGGTCGATAGGGTCTTATATGCGACATTAAAGGAAGGTATGTCTCTAAGCCGTAGCCAGACTTGTAGATTGGAAAAATAAAACTGATATTCCGATCACCACAGGTAGGAAACGTCTGTAACCAAGGGTTCCTGTTATCACACGGGTGGCATTTTTGTTCTTCGGCTTTTTTATGGGTGCAAAAAAATCTGGCATTTACGGCCCATAGTACCTCAAAGCTAGTTTCTCCCTTCAGAGTTAATATTTTTCCCACAAAGAAGAGGAGCTTCTGTTTAACGCCGACTGCGAACGTATTCTCTTAAATTTTTGTCAGACTTTCGCAAGAGGTGGAGCAGTGAAAAACTTAGGTGTTGTCACTTTCGGGATTTGAACCAGGAGTCACGCGCTTAGCATTCCAACCCACTAGGCCACTGCACTCGCATTTTTTTATGGGTGAGCTGACCTGTCTTCTCTTTCCCTTTTTTCAACATTGTGCTGTTTTTTGGTTGCTTGAGATTCTGAAAACCAAAAATATACAATTCGCCCATAGTTTGGTCGCTTTTTGATAGACTCTAGCTATACCTTTGAAGTTAGTTGCAAATGGTTGCCTTTTCTGTTTCCGAATTGGCGAATTTTTCTAAGCAGCAAGGCATCGTGGGGGCTCAGTGGCGCGATGGTTAGTGCGATGAACTGCCGCGCAGGAGGTCTGGGTTCGATTCGCAGCCGTAGCAACACCTAAATGATTTTTCACTGGCCCTCCTCTCGTGATGATCTGACAAATCATCCGAGCAGTATCAATTGTCAAGAATAGCTTATCTCAACTTAGCCGTTCCGAGTCGGCATAAAATAGGAGGTCCCGCCATCGTGCAAGAAGTACACACGCACACATGAATGGTTGTGAGAAAGCTAGGCCCTGGGTACTAACGAGCCTGTTGCGCCAAAAATTTATATTCTTTGTTAGCAAGACATCGTGTTTTTTTTCTTTTTTTCCTTCACAGATTTTTGTTCGGTCCCGTCCTTCGGCTCGGTACTGTTTTTGCATTGTAACGCACCGTCACCGTCTTCTTTTCTGCCACCTTACTCGTTCTGCAAGCATCATGGTACCAGTAGAAATATTTCAGAGGCCTAGGATGTATTCAGCTGGGATTTAATGAGTTTCGATACGTCTTCTTCCTTGTCTTGACATCTCTCGCTCAGTTACTTTGTGTAGTCTCTGGCTATCTCCAGCGTTTTGAGGCTTCCAAAATAAAGCTTCCACCTTACTGGTTCTTGCAAGAATCATGATGATACCAGTGAAATGATTTCGGAGGCTGCTAGATAGCCTAGGATGTATTTAGCTGGAATTTAATGAGTTCCAATACGGCTTCTTCCTTGTCTTGACATCTCACGCTCAGTTGCTTTTTGCAGTCTCTGGCTATCTCCATCGTTTTGAGACGTCCAACATGAAGTCACCTTTTCCGTGACAAACCTTACTTTTTCTCGTTCGAAAGTCGAGTTCTACTTGACTGGAGTGAGATATTGATCGTAGTGGACGTGGTCAATCCAGTCACCTTTCTCCCTTTCCACTGATGCCACAATCTGCAGATCGATCTTCGATCGACATTAGACCATTGCAGTTCAGACAAAAGAATTTCTTTGCAAAGACAGCCTCAATATATGGCCAATGCCTTAATAGAGTATGGCATACTGCTGCAACTTAACTCTATCCTTCGTATTACTAAACGCTGACAGCTTTTCCCATAAGAAATACTCGCGCAAATGTCAAAACTTAATCACTGATTAGCTACTCAGCTTTTATTAATACGGGGTATCAGTTTAATCTAGGACTGTTCTAATTAATTCTCCTTTTCGTGGTTAAATCTCATTGAACTTGTCAAATGCCTCACAATCACGCTTTGGAGCCTCGCTTTGCCGAAGTTACGCCTAACGGCTTTGCACACGCTTTCAGATATTCAATGGCTCAGAGGTTTCAACTTCTGCAACAAAAATGGCGGAAATTATTAAAATATCCGCTTAAAATATCATACCCCACCGCGCTTTACAGCAACGTTACGTTATGGTATTACGTTTTCTAATGTATGGTTGAAGCTCAACGACTGGCAAAACTACATTGTGATAGGTAACATTGTTTTATATGGTTCAACTAGGTCTTTCTGCCAACGCAATGCGCCAAAGCGTGATTGTGTTTCAGCCATAACTAAAATGTCAAACCGATCTAGATTGAACTGGGAAACATGGATCACTTTTTGTAAAAATCGATCGCCCTTAATTTTGTGATGACCACTGTGTCATTCTTCCGATCGCTTCTAGACAGTAATTCTATTAATCTCCACTTGTTGCGATTTCATCACACCCTTGTTACGCCAACTTTTGAAGAATTTTTTTTTGTTTTCGTTATTTTGTCGGGTTTGAGCTAAATTCTTGAAACGATATAAATCATAACGTAGAGCAATTCCAAAACCCTTATGAAGAAGACTGATTTGTTGTCACTCGATGGCGTTTTTTTTAATTGTACAACCCAAACAAAATCAACTATCTGCTTACGAAAGATCACATTTGCACAATCAAGTTATTCGCACTAGTGGGCAGACTATGATCTAATATCATACAAATCAGAAAATGGCGCCCAACGTGGAGCCTTTTTTATTCTTCACTCTTTTCAATTTACGAAAATAAATCCGCTACCGTTTTATTTATTAAAGCCAATATAAACGCAACTTGATTTTGTATTGTTTTGATGCGCTGTCTGACTCCATCTCAATAAATGTAACCTCTCACACTGAAATCTTCAAGATGGGCGATTTCAATGTACACAATTCTTCGACATGTTGGACAGTCAACAACGCCAATCCTACTAAGGAAAACCGATTTAAGTTCAAACGAGTAACCCCCACATTAAACGTGTCAAATTCTTCCACGACCAAAAGCTGAGCAAACAATTCTACTAAGTCCCAAAGGTAGTTAAAAACTTTGAGGGTTTGTAAAAAAAAAACATCAATCTCATCTTCCATCCCAACGCTCATTCACAATGACACCTTTCTAGACAAAGCCTATCTGCTCGCTGCTCATGTTGCAGCCAATTTCACGTTCCAAATTGTGTCCAGTCTCCTCCTGTACTTGAGAACGTACAACATTCTATGGGACCAATCCACTTTCGTACTCGTACAATCTTGAGAGTAATATTTGGTCTTAACATTCACAAATCCGTATAGTCCAGATGGTAATCTCCCACATGATTATTTAGAGGCATTCTATCACGCTGACAAAACCACTGTGTAAGCTTTTCCATCTGTCCTATTCATCAAGAATCATCCAAAGTAGATGGAAAACAGCATTTGTCCAGCCCGTTCGTAAAAAGGGGCGAATCTTCATCTCCCTCAAACTACCGACCAATTGCACTTACCTTCGTTCTGAGACCATGGAAATGCTTATAAGCCTTCAGCTTGTGAAATATCTTGAATCACGAAAACTCCTCAATGACCGACAATATGATTTTCGTAGCAACTGATGATTTTATGACATATCTCACCAAAAATTGGAACAATTCTATCCACCTTGGTCTCGAAAACAAGATCAGATATTTCAAACGCATTTGTCAGGGTTTGGCATTAAGCCTTTTTTGTTGAAAATGCGTGCTTTTGGAATCGAGGAAACTCTTGCGAAACAACCTTTCGAAACGTTTAACTCAAATTGTTTTGGATGGTTTCAATTCAAGTCTGCTACTCACCAAATAAATGCTAGTATTTCCCAAGCCTCCGTTTTGTCTCCGACACTGTTTCTCATTTTTGTTAATGATCTGCAACGTTTGCAACTTCTAATCCAATCCACTCCTTTGTTGATGATAATAGCCTGGAATCCACAATCCTCACCTTCGGACGTGGAACAAAAGCGACAAAATATGTTAAGTTCATTGAATTTCGACCTCGGCAGCCATATTTAATTGAGTTAAATCGAATAGAGTTCAATTTAAAGCTTCCAAAACGCAATGCTTCTGTCTGCTGAGGCTTTATTACATAAAACGAAACGATCGGCAAGTAAACGATAGTCACGACAAAGTGCGATTTTGTGTAAAACGCGAAATATTTATGACCGCTCAACGGAAACGAAAGCTATACGACTGCAAATTGCCAGTCGTAAGAAATTACGAGTTTCGTAAAACCTAGATCGATACTAGTCTTACGTAATCGAATTTCAACGCAAAAGAAGTAATTTCGATATTCGTTTTATAAAATATGACCCCTGCTATCTTGCTTCGTCGAAACCGAAAAATTGCCCAAACTTGGTAAGTGTGTTAGTAACGACTTTCGTTACAACGACTACATACTCGAAATCGCTTAAAACGCAGCGAAATTTCTATGTTTTCTCAATCGATGGAAGAAATATTTCGCCCCTTCTAATCGGGCCTCAATATGTAAAGCGTATATACGCCTAAAATTTGCGTTCAATGCCCACATCTGGTCAGGTGCAACAAAAACTTCATTGCACCTACTAGATAGGAAACAAAAGCGAGCGATAAAACTGATAGGAGGTTCAACCGTAGCGAACTCTATAGTCTCGCTTGAACATCGCAGGAATATCTCCTGTTTAACAATCGTTTACCGCTATTATAATGGAAAATGATAGAACATAGAACTGTAATACTTGCCATGAACGCTTATCAATTTACCCCCAAGCCAATCTTCGGACGTAAAAGGTGATCCATTTCGAGGTTCCCTACTTTTTTTAAAGAAAAAAACACAGAAAATTCAAATTTAATGGAGAATGTTTATTATCATTTGAAAGAACATTCTTTGGCATTTATTTTTTGAAGATTATTTCTATCAAATGTTGGCCGTTGCTACGTCGCAGATGGTCCATCCGTTGATTCCAATTTTCGATCACTCTTTCGAGCATTTCGACTGTTAACTGGCGAATGACACGCGTGATGTTTTCCTCCAAGGCCTGAATCGAAGCGGGTTTGTCGGCATAAGCTTTTGACTTTACACATCCCCACAGGAAAAAGTCTAACGGTGTGATATCACACGATCTTGGTGGCCAATCGACCGGCCCAAAACGTGAAATTATGTGCTCACCGAAATGTTCTCTCAATAAGTCCATTGATTGATGCGATGTGTGGGAAGTGGCGCCGTCTTGCTGAAACCAAATGACACCGAGATCACGAGCTTCAATTTCAGGCATCAAATAGTCGGTTATCATGGCACGAAACGGTCGCCATTGACGGTTACGTTCGCACCGGCATAATTTTTAAAGAAATATGGACCGATGATTCCACCGGCCCACAAACCACACCAAACCGTTGTTTTTTCTGTATGAAGTGGCAGTTCTTCAATCTCTTCAGGTTGCTCTTCGTCCCAAATGCGGCAATTTTGTTTGTTTACATACCCATGGAGCCAGAAATGGGCCTCATCGCTAAACAAAATTTGCCTCGAAAACGTCGGATCTTCTTGGAACTTTTCAAGAGCCCATAGAGCGAAGCGATGTCGCTTGGGAAGGTCGAGCGGCTTCAGTTGTTGCACAAGCTGTATTTTGTACGCTTCCATACGTCAGTCCGAGTTGCTGCAAACGGCGCCGAATCGACTCTCTACGGTCTTCGTGTACACTCTCAGCTACGGCCGCTATATTTTCTTCACAGCGTGCTGGACGTGGTCTATTCGGTCGAATATTATCCAATAATGAATGCTGGGTCTCAAAATGGGTGATGGTGTTGCGAATAGTACGCTCAGTAGGCCGATTATGTTGACCATAAGTTGAGCGAAGTGCACGAAACACATTCCTCACAGAACGTGAATTTTCATAATAAAGTTGAACAATTTGTAAACGTTGTTCACGCGTAAGTCTTTCCATTATGAAATGCCAAACAAAAATAACATGACAGCATGACACGACTCACACGTGATCTGTCAAAAAAGGCTATGGAAAAAAGTATCTCTACTTGGATCACCCGTTACTATGAAATATAGAGATTCATTCCTTAACCGAACGACATTAAGGTAAAGTGCTTTACCAAACTTAGTTTTTCCTCCACATTACAATTTACAGAAATTTAAAACCAACGCACATCGGCATCCTCTCTTTTCTTCTCCTCAATTTCCCCAATGCCCGCGCTGTGCTCGAGCACTATAAGGATATTCGTAAACCCTTTAGCGGGTGCTAAATAGGCGTGTTTCAGCATGCAATTTATTTAGTTAGTCTCTTTAGTATTTAGTCCTGTTCTATCTAGTCTGCTTTAATTATCTCCCTCTTACTGAAATAGATTTTTCCAACGCATGCAACAAAAAACTACTACTCCTCCCTTGTTAAATATAAAAATATATATAAATATCTTAACCTCTATCTAAACAGATCTTATTTAGCACGTTTGGCCTTCTACTACAAAACGCAATAAACCGTGTTTTGACTGCCTTTTTTTTGACACTGTAACACTGTTTGAAACCTCACCCAACACCGAACCTTGTCTCTTCCCATTTACTAATCGAATTTCTTCTTTTTCCTTCGCTTCTGTTTAGGTGAAACAATGCTCTCACCATTAGTAATGTGCGGCCCTCAAGGTTTGGAATTCCTCGTCCCGGTCACCCTCAACATCCCCCATTGTGCCGGACGAACAGCATCACTGGGACTGGCCCTTAAAGCCACCGACAGCGAAAAGAATCTCCACACCGAATGGGACAACATCGATTTGCCAAGTAACGCAGCCGCACACACAGTATCAGTGAAAGTGGATCATTTTTGAAATAAACTTAATTTTAAATTTAAACAAAAGAAATGCAAATAACAAAGGTTTTTCCCCTAAGTTGCATAAAACAAAATTTTATGACTGCATTTTATTTTAATTTCCAAAAAAATATATTTTTCTGTTTTATTTTCAACTCATTTGTATTTTTATGTAAATAATTTTCAATTTCATTTATATTTAAGTGACGATGATTTAGATGTTAAAAAAAAGAAGAAAATAAACGAAAAAATTTATTATATGTTTCGTGCCTTTTTAAGTATTTTTTGTGGCTAGCGAAAAACATTTATAAAAGTTTTTTTTAAAATATTCTTATAAATATAAATATCGCATGAAATAAATTTTTACGAATAATCAAACAACAAATCGATTTATATAAACGCATTGTAGTATTGGATATCTATACGTAAAAAAAAAAAAATATTTTAGATTTAAGGATGATATTTTATATATTAACTGTAAATATTGATTTAATTTAAAAGATGAATAAGAACAACAAAAAAAAAACACGAAAGCATATTTTACTTCGATTTCGAAATAATTTTTAAAAGAGAAAAATATTTTTATTTAGTTAAATGACCGATTTTTGTTTATTAATTTTAATTAAATTAGAGAAATATAAGTTCAATGTATGTGTTATATAAAATTATGTCTTCGGGTTTTCTTGTTTTAAACATATTTCTAGAGAAAGCAAATATGGAAAATAAAATAAAATAAAACAAAAATTAAATCTATATAGTGCTTGGCGTATATGAAATTATTTTAATTATTTAATTTTAAATTTCGATGTCATTTCTTTTATGTCAGAAAATATTATGATTATATCAAATATAAATAAAGAGAATAAATATACATAAACAGTTGTTTTAACGTTCATAAGAATGGAAGTCACCTTCAATGTGAGAGGTTGATTTAATGTGAAAAAAAGGTAGGCAATGCGAATTATGATTATATGGAACAGGAACTTTGAGTATCCACATAACTCATGCCATAAAGTATAAAACTACATAGAGTACGTATCACAGCTAAACATTGTACAGCCGTTTCAGACGCAGGCGATAAGTGCGAAGTGGAATTTTCATCACTAATATGCGTCGACTATGTTTTTTTTCAGGTATAGCATTCGCCCGAACCGCGTCCTGTAGAACAATGCCCTGCTCCATCAGTTCTACCTCCGAAATGACATAACGCAATGGCGATCTGAGAACCGCTTTTTCACGCCACAGTGGTTTTTGTTCTATGGGAGATGCGTCAAAAATGCATATCTTTTGAAATAATCGGTTTTGATAAATAAAAGCGACTGATTCGTAAACAAAACATTAAATTTTATTGGAAAAATAGAATAATAACTTAATTACATAGGCACAGTTAGAATGAAAAATAATAGAAATTAAATTATAATAATGCAATAAAAATGTATTTCTAGGAAATTTGAAAAACAATTCATAATAAATAAAAAAAATCGAATATAGGTCTACAAACTAAAATTAAAGTATACAGGTTTAAGTTAACGCTGTACTTAAGGAAATAAGAACCATTTTTAATATTACTTTTGTGTACAGAATATTTTGAAATATATATTTTTTGTTTAAAAAATATATAGCGCAGAGGTATGATTATATTTTTTTAGTAACAGTGCAAATAAAATTACAAAAATACATAGCTGTCAGAAAGCAAAGCTAGAACATCCTTGGATAAGCTTGTTTTCTTTTTTTTGGGTAATTTTCTTAAGCCTGTTATGTAGGGGTCAGAACTTAAAAGCAAACGATTCAACAAGTCTTGGTTAGTCGTTATTCTGGAAGTTTTCCGTGTGTTATTTAGTCTAAAAGCCTTTATATCTTTATTTTTAGCCTCAGCCGCCTCTTCAGATTATTCGCCTATAGGCAAGAGAGCATTCTCAATAACATCTGATCCGTGGATAAGTATCTTATGGACAGATGCCGGAAGGTAATACCAAGGATATGTGTCTTCTAGCTGTCTCTTAGGCAAATTCTCTAAATTTAGACGCATCAATATTATACCCCGAATTCATGGCTTTTAATATAGTAGCACATCTATAGCTTTCGTTTTCGTTGAGTTGTCATAAATATTTCTCGTTTTACACAATCGCACTTTGTCGTGACTATCGTTTACTTCTGTTTAGTTTACTTGCCGCTCGTTTCGTTTTATGTAATAGAGCCCCAGAGATGGTAGCGGATGAGCCGAAAGCCCTCAATCCCGTAGTGAATACTGATACCCCCGTATTCTAGGGGTATCGAATAAATTGAATCATGGGGCCTTGGGTTAACTAGCCACTCACGGAAAGTAACGAAGCAACCAAGAGCCTCCGGAAGGACTGATTTTATTGTTGTAAGCATGCTTAACGAAAAACGGGCAACGAGAGGTGCAAGCGAACAATTAGCGGAAGTCCTAAGCTGCTATAAAGCAGATATTACTGCCATCCAGGAAATACGATGGGATGGACTGGGCAAAAAGAGGATGAAAAATTGTGACATCTACCAAAGACCGTGTATAGTGAGCAGAAACAGCGACTATTCGAATGCGGATTTGTTATACGTGCCAGACTTAGGCAAGAAGTCTTATATTTCCAAGACATAAGCGAACGCATTGCAACAATCCGCATCAAGGCCAAATTCGCCAACATAAGCCTTATATGCGCTCACGCTTCGATGGAGGAAAAATAGCTAAAGATTGCTTCTACGAGCTCCTTGACAAAGCCTATGAGCGACTACCGAAGTTAGATGTTAAAATCTTGTTGGGAGATTTTGTCGCAAAGGTAGGAAGAGAAGACCTCTTTAGCGGTATAGTCGGCAAATATAGCCTACACGACAACACGTCTGGTAACGAACTTAGTCTAATTGACTTCGCTACGGAACGAAATGCCACTATAACCAGCACACGGTTTCCTCACCTCGATATCCATAAGGAGACATGGCGGTCTTCAGATCAACGAACAGTCAACCAAATAGATAACATTACGATAGACAAGAGGCATGCATATAGTATTTTGGATGTCCGAACATTCCGAGGGGCTAACATCGACTCGGACCACTACCTTGTTGCAGCCAAGGTAAGAATTCAGACAAAAGGGAACTACTGTGAAACAATTTAATGTCGAAAGGCTGCAATTGCGGAACTAGTATCCCTTAACCGCTCGATTAACAACATACCACCAGCATCGAATGTCGAAGAACAATGGCATCGATGCCAACAAGCCATTAGATCCACCGCAACTGATGTGCTAAGTTTCTCGCGACCACCAGAAAGAAACCCATGGTTTGATGAGGAATGCCGACAGATGCTCGCAGCCAAGAACGAGGCCTACAAGGTTAAACTGCAGGTGAAGACGAGAGCTGCCATTGAGCTCTATAGGCAAAGAAGAAGGGAAGAACACCGGCTTGGCTTTTCAGAAAGAAGAAAAAAGAGCAAGAAAAGCGCGCGATCGAGGATATAGAGAGGTGCCACTCCAGGAACGATGTTCGCAAGTTTTACCAAAGTGTAAAACGTCAAAGCCAAGGATACAAGGCTCGAACAGAATCCTGTCGAGATGAACAAGGAAATATCGTAGTTGAGACACAGTCGATGCTGAGGATATGGAAGAACCACTTTTGGAGACTGTTAAACGTCGATGACGAAAAAAATTCCGATGTCAGGCAGAACGAACCATTGAATATTGGCAACGACAGCGAAAACTGCCAACCACCCGACCTGAGTGAAGTGAGGATAGCAATATCTAAACTCAAGCTAAATAAGGCTGCCGGAAATGACGGCCTTCCCGCTGAGCTTTATAAAGCCGGCGGAGATGACTTGGTAAGAAACATCCACCAACTCATAAGCCAAGTGTCGTATGAAAGTATGCCTGCAGAATGGAACCTCAACTTCTTTTGCCCGATCCATGAAACGCCATGTGAACGCCAGAATTCGCTTACCAACAAGCTGATCGGCCATTATCAGTGTGGCTTTAGGCCAGGAAAGTCCACAATTGATCAAATTATCACACTTCGGCAGATCTTGGAAAAAAATCCAAGAAGTCCAAATCGATACCCACCACCTATTCATCGATTTCAAAGCCGCATACGACATCATTTATAGAGACGAACTATACAGAGCCATGTCTAGTTTTGGTATACCGCTCAAACTCGTTCGTTTGTGTAGGATGACGATGGAGAATTCTCGGTTTACCATCAGGGTCGGAAACGACCTCACCGACAAATTCGATACCAAAAAAGGATTTAGGCAAGGCGATGCGCTGTCATGTGACTTTTTCAATTTGATTCTTGAGAGGATTGTGCAAAACTCCCGAACTAGTCTAAAAGCCTTTATATCTTTATTTTTAGCCTCAGCCGCCTCTTCAGATTATTCGCCTATAGGCAAGAGAGCATTCTCAATAACATCTGATCCGTGGATAAGTATCTTATGGACAGATGCCGGAAGGTAATACCAAGGATATGTGTCTTCTAGCTGTCTCTTAGGCAAATTCTCTAAATTTAGACGCATCAATATTATACCCCGAATTCATGGCTTTTAATATAGTAGCACATCTATCGATAAGACTCTTGTCGAGACCTGTTATCTCTGCAGAAATTTCACTGTTTTCAAAAAATGTTCTTGCAGTATTCCCATCGTTAGATGTGCCACTACCACCCGTTTTTGGCTGATCTACAATCAAGCCCAATTTTGTTCAAAGTTTTCAGTATGCACTAGCTTTTCTAAACATTTGTCGATTTGGTTCATTTCAGATGGTGTTGCGGCACAAATGTAACATCTGGAGGAGCTAGTGTTACTGAGAGCTGAACAGACCTTTCCATCAATCATTGTTTACTGCAAAGAGTGGCAAATAGAGAAATTGTGATCATTAAGCTTGATCGCAGTTGAAACTAAAGAGCCTATTTTATTTTTGTAGTATCTCTCTTCCTCAATAGAGACGGCTGTGGTTTCTTTTTCAAATTGAAATCTAATTGGCCTACAATATCTGGTTGAGGAGGGACGCGGGTTTCTCCAAATAATTTGGTCATTCGATGAATCGCAAAGGTACATAAGAAGTTACAAATAAACTTTCATCTTTACTCTCAGAATTAGAAAATGATTGTTTGTACGCGCTATGACCACTACTACCGTCAAATCCCCATTTGCCAATCAAGACTAGGCTATCCAAGGATGTTCTAGGTATTTTGTTTAGTACTGCCTTTTGAGATTCTGCTAGTCGAGAAGCAGTGTGATCGAGAAGACTCTGGAGCTCAATTTCAGCTGTAGTTTCTGTAACTTTAATATCTTTTGGATAGCATTCTTTCTTAGCTAGCAAAAGTTTACTGTAGGATTGAAAAGCAGCTGCAGATAGCTTAGTGTTAACAAAGTCTTTTATAAGCAAATATTGATGCTTTGTCAACTTGGCCTCCACAACGAGTGACAAAATTTCCTTCGTGTCAAATGGAGTACAATCCGTATTGAAAATGGATGTATTTTCACGCATATAACTACCAATTGACTCGTCAAACTTAGACACCTCAGCTATTCTTCTTTTTTTTGTTCTATCGCTACAATCGAAAAAAACCTTTCGCGGTCGTCCACGTTTTCGTGATTACATAAATTCCTCCGAAGAATAGGATATTTCTTCAACATTACTTAACCAGTCAATATTTTTTAAGAAAATATATTTTGTTGTGTCGACATTCCTTAAATAAAGTGTTGAGTCGGTCACAAATATAAGAAATGCGTGATTTCAGGCAATCAAAGTTCAAATTCGCTTTGTTTGGAGTATTTACAGTTTCCATCAAGATGTTAAATACTTGCATAGATTTTTCGAACACACTGCCATTTTTCATCACCCAAATGTCATATATACTCTTTCTAGACAAAGAACAGGTGTACGATGCGCCTAAAGAAAAATGGTAAAAATAACAAATTAAAAAAAACGTATACGTCTACGCAACAATAAATACGAAATTGTAACGTTAGTGGGTGATTGTGGGTGATAAGTTTGTTTTTTTTTTTTTCAAAAACTGGATCTTGTGTCAATATTTTAGACCCCATTTTATAATTAGGATAGGAACAGGGATATATTAAAACTTAAGGTGAAGTTACGAAAAAATTAAAAGGAGCAACTTAAAACTCCACTGGGTTGTAACAGTATAACATTAGAAATAAAAAACCAACATTCACTAACGAGGTAACAAACTACTCTACAGACCTTGGACTTGAAATTCCATTACAAAAAAATATGCGTAAATTTAACTATTCGCCTAATTTGCTTGCACTTTTAATTGATCAATATTATTCACTTATGGTGATATATGGAGAGACACGTGATACGCTCACTTCAGATAAGAAAACAGAACTGATAATAGGTGATATTAACGACGAAAAGTGTGTAATTGTAAAAACAGAATATTTCTCTACTATAAAAAGTTACCAAATGCAAACAAAAATACGCTATTTTTTTATTTTTGTCGTATGGGAGAAACCACTGTGACGCGGTTCGATGACAAAAACTTGGCAAACGCCATAGTCGCCGAGCGAAGTGGGTCTAGTCCCCTGTTAATTTCGAAGGTAGAACTCCAGATCATCTTCGATTCCATAAGGAAAAAAAAGTCAGCGGGAGCGATGGTATATCCAACATTGTACTGCGACACTTACCCCCTGACGCTGTGAACATTTACGCGACGCTGTTCAACAACGCGCTGAATAATGCATATTATCCAGTGTGTTGAAAGGCGGTGGTGACATCCTCTCCCGAAGAAGGGAAAGGACAACTCCAATCCGGCAAATTTCCGGTCGATAAGTCTTCTTCCGAGTATCAGCAAGGTATTCGAAAAGATTCTTAATCGGGCTCTGTTCAAGTGGTCTGAGTACAACAATATTATACCAGAGAACCGGTTTGGTTTCAAGGCGGGACATGACTGTATTCATGCCGCCTCCAAACTCGTCTCTGATATACAATGGAACAAAGCCAAAAAACAGTGCACGGGTGCATGTCTGGTTGATTTGGAGAAGGCTTTCGACACCGTATGGTTAGAGGGCCTCTATCTAAAGCTGATCAGACTTGGCCTAAGTAAACCACTGCTATATATGCTTCATGACATGTTGACTGGTAGAAAGTTTGTTGTCAAAAGTGGCAATGTAACTTCTACCACCGAATTTTTCATCAAAAATGGTCTGCAACAGGGAGCGGTGAACTCGCCGATTCTCTTCAGCATTTACACCAGCGATATGATAGGTAGTCTTACTCAGGTAATTGCGTATGCGGACGATCTTATCGCGTACAGAACAGTACCTACTGTCGAGGTCATCCGATTCCGAATTCTTTTGCAGCGGGACTTCGACAAAATCCATTGATATTGTGATGACTGGAAGTTAAAAATCAACTTTCAGAAATCGGAAACTATCCTGTTTGGGACACCGTTGTCTAGGGCCTCTAGGGATAAGAGAAAGAACTGGCGCAAGCTGGTGATCGTTCGATAATGGACATCCACTGGCGAGTAAAACTGTAGTAAAGTACCTTGGCATCTGGCTGGATCAGTATCTATATTTCGAAAGACATGTAGATGCTGCTCTGGCGAGAGCTACGGGAGCATTTGCCCTGACAAGACGATTGGTTTATAGCAGCCGTCTTGGCAGCAGGGTGAAGGTGATTTGCTACATGTCTCTTATCAGGCCGATGATTGCCTATGGGTGCCCGGTGTGGTTCAACGTTGCCCCATCTCAAATGGAAAAGATACGGGTGTTTGAGAGGCAGTGTTTGAGAAGCTGCCTTGGACTTCACAGAACACCGGTATCTGACAACACAAAATATTATTCCAACCAGGTCCTATACAACGGACCTGGTTATGTTTAGCCAACATAAACAGGATAGACAATTTTCTGGTGAAACTCATTCGGTTTCACGCGGCAAGAGCGATGACCTCGAGCAATAGTCTCATCTTTGAAGCCTTCTACCCCAATGATGAATATTTTGAAAGTGCGCGTTTAAGCGGCTTTATTCCGCCTGAAGCTTTCCTATTTTTGGATAGTCGAGGGCTGATACAGGACAGATAGGCGGTTCCGCTAATCAACCACGTCTTCCGACGAACTGTGGATAGGCGGCTCCTGTACGACCGATACGTCGTCGCTCAGGGCGGAGGAGAGCGCCTGCGGTTCTGCAGGAGTGTGTCCGATTGGGACCGTCGCGGTCGGAGTAGATGGCAACAGGAGAACCTGTTGTGGTGGCTGCAAATTTAGTTGAGTAAGAGTTAGTTGACTTATAAATTATATGGCCGACTTATATACATACTTTAAGGTTTACGTTAGGTTCAACAGTCAGGGTGGCACAAAAAAAATATAAAAAAATCCAAAAATGCTTGCCGTGGCTGTTCTAGTTTTTTGGCCGAAAGGCATTAGTTTTTAAGTCGTTATTATTTAATTTAGGGTGCCCGCAGTGGACCAGTATAGTTAAGTTAGAAGATAAGTAGGCTAGTTTTTCATTAATTTTTGTCTAGCATGTTAGTTAGTTCTAAGTTGAATTTAAAATAAAAATGATTTAAAAAAAAACAATCGACTATGCTCGTGTTTGATGCTGTGGTACCAATGTGAACACTGGGATATCAATATCAGTGTGTACCCCACATAGTAAATTTTTGTTGTATGAGATCCGCACTCTATGTAGTTCTATACTCTGTAACGAAGTTAAACTCCTCCTGGTAACCGAGGATGGACAGACCCGCCCACCTACAGTCACCCATGTGACCTCACAGCCACAGGCATCACCAGAGGCCAGTCCGGGCAAAGTGGGAGGGTGTTCGACCAATAAGCAGCGGTAGGCATGCTAGCGGAGCTCCGTCCTCAGCTCGTCGGAATGGGGGGATCTTGCTACCTATTGCCCAACTGAGTTACCTGATATCTAATGCCTTCATCTCGAGGTGGTGTTTGAGGAACAGTTTGAAACGAACTTTGACCCTAGAATGTATCCCTATCCGATTACAGAAACCCTTTTCTTTGAAAGCTGGAAGTTAAAAGGGGGGAGAGAACTAGATGGGGATGTTCTCTCCTGGTGAACCCACCCCTTAGACAGAAACAAACGTTCCTGGCGCCATGGTAGCTACTGTCACACTTTTATTGTAACTACTCCTTACGCGCTATGAGACTTCATATTCCCCTGGTTGGTCGCTGCCCTTATCCCTACATCCCCGCCGTCATAACTGGTGTCTAGCACCACATGGTCTTATGACCCGAATCAAAAGATATATTTAAAAATTTGTGTACGGACATATTTCAAAGTTTTTAATTATAAATTTTTAAGTTCATTATAAGGTTCTTAATTCTAAGGGGAGGGGTCTGAGATCTTTATAGAACTAATAAGTTTTCCTTAAATATTAATTTACTTTTTTTTTTTTTCTAGGAAGGGTAAGGGGTAGGTGGAGGATAGGGTTTTCCGCTTCGTCGCCAATTCTGTCTCACGGCTATTTGGGGACCGTTTCTTCAGACGATTCCTTCTTTTTCAGCCACCGGGATTAGTTGCTTCTTTGGGGTTTTCCTTGGGGGGGACGTGCACGTCTTTTGACCCGTTGTGCACCCCTAGTGGGGGACGGTGTTCCCTTTTGTGTTGCGGTGGTTGCACTGTTGTATGGCGTGTGTGTCACTTGGCGGCGTTTTGCCCTTCGTCGAGACGTTTTGTGGCACTTTTGTAGGCGTTTGTGTCACTTCGTGGTGTTTTTGCACTCGTCGAGACGTTTTGTGGTTCTGGGGAAATCTAGGTTATTAATGTTGAAATTTTCACTTTTATTCTTTTTTCTTGGGGACAAACTCACTTTATTTTCGTTTCCTTTGGTTTTTTTTTTTGTTTTTTTGTTGGTACACCTATGTACTTTTAATTCTTAATTTCACTTATTTTTTTTTTCTCTGGCGAACGTTTGCTTTGTTTGGTCTCGGAACTCTGACTGACCGCCGACCAGTGTTCAGGATAGTGCTTTTTCGTATTTTTCCTCGGTCGTATGGTGCGTCTCACTCACACCCTCGAATGCTCGCGTACTTCCTTTGTTTGACCGGAAGGTACCGTATTTCCATTCCTTTGTTCGGAACTGGTACGGCACCTTCCGTCTCGCTCCAGTGGAATAACGCCTCTCGTTTTCTCATTCACTTTTTTTTCTTCGTCTCTCTGAGAGAAAAGTTGCAGCCGCACGAATTTCTCGCATGCTATTTCTCGCATGCTATTGCGTTTGGAGGGGTGATGGGGTTATTGGGACTGATTTACGGGTGGGATGGTTAGGAGATTGGGGTAGAACCGACGCAACCATTTATAGTTATTTATTTGGGACTAGTGCGTTTCCAACAACTCTTTGCTCATGTCTACCAACTCCGTTTCTCAGCCTTCACGTGGCGACAGCTGAGTGCATAGATTGTGATGAGAGCGGAGGGGAAGACTTGCACATGCACACATTCCATTTCCAGGCAGCAGTGGAAGAACTCCCAAGATATAGTTAACGGTGGCGTCTACAGTTCCAGTTCTGATAGTCAAAGCGAATAACCAACATGAGCTGCTTCGACATATTCGACAACAGGTTATTTCTTATGGCTAAATCAGGCCTCTTGAACAGGAGCCATGTTTTATAAAACGAATATCGTTGAAATCACTTCGTTCTCGTTGAAATTCGATTACATAAAACGAGTATCGTTCTTGATTTTACGATACTCCTAATTTCTAACGACCGGCATTGGGCAGTCGTATAGCTTTCGTTGAGTTGAGTTGTCATAAATATTTCTCGTTTTACACGATCGCACTTTGTCGTGGCTCAGTGGCGCGATGGTTAGTGCGATGAACTGCCGCGCAGGAGGTCTGGGTTCGATTCCCAGCCGTAGCAACACCTAAATGATTTTTCACTGGCCCTCCTCTCGTGATGATCTGACAAATCATCCGAGTAGTATCAATTGTCAAGAATAGCTTATCTCAACTTAGCCGTTCGGAGTCGGCATTAAACAGGAGGTCCCGCCATCGTGCAAGAAGTACATACGCACACAGAATGGTTGTGAGAAAGCTAGGCCCTGGGTACTAACGAGCCTGTTGCGCCAAAAATTTGTATTTTGTACTTTGTCGTGACTATCGTTTACTTCTGTTTCGTTTACTTGCCGCTCGTTTCGTTTTATGTAATAGAGCCCCAGAGATGGTGGCGGATGAGTCGAAAGCCCTCAATCCCGTAGTGAATACTGATACCCCCGTATTCTAGGGGTATCTAATAAATTGAACATGGGGCCTTGGGTTAACTAGCCACTCACGGAAAAAAAAAATCTTGTTACGAAGCAACCAAGAGCCTCCGAAAGGACTGATTTTATTGTTGATGAGCATGTTAAACGAAAAACGGGCCATGAGAGGTGCAAGCGAACAATTAGCGGAAGTCCTAAGCTGCTATAAAGCAGATATTCCTGCCATCCAGGAAATACGATGGGATGGACTGGGCAAAAAGAGGATGAAAAACTGTGACATCTACCAAGGACCGTGTATAGTGAGCAGAAACAGCGACTATTCGAATGCGGATTTGTTATACGTGCCAGACTTAGGTAAGAAGTCTTATATTTCCAAGACATTAGCGAACGCATTGCAACAATCCGCATCAAGGCCAAATTGGCCAACATAAGCCTTATATGCGCTCACGCTTCGATGGAGGAAAAATAAGATATAGCTAAAGATTGCTTCTAGGAGCTCCTTGACAAAGCCTATGAGCGACTACCGAAGTTAGATGTTAAAATCTTGTTGGGAGATTTTAACGCAAAGGTAGGAAGAGAAGACCTCTTTAGCAGTATTGTCGGAAAATATAGCCTACACGACAACACGTCTGGTAACGGACTTAGTCTAATTGACTTCGCTACGGAACGAAATGCCACTATAACCAGCACACGGTTTCCTCACCTCGATATCCATAAGGGGACATGGCGGTCTCAAAATCAACGAACAGTCAACCAAATTGATCACATTACGATAGACAAGAGGCATGCATATAGTATTTTGGATGTCCGAACATTCCGAGGGGCTAACATCGACTCGGACCACTACCTTGTTGCAGCCAAGGTAAGAATTCAGACAAAAGGGAACTACTGTGAAACAATTTAATGTCGAAAGGCTGCAATTGCGGAACTAGTATCCCTTAACCGCTCGATTAACAAACATACCACCAGCATCGAATGTCGAAGAACAATGGCATCGATGCCAACAAGCCATTAGATCCACCGCAACAGCTGTGCTAGGTTTCTCGCGCCCACCAGAAAGAAAGCCATGGTTTGATGAGGATTGCCGACATATCCTCGCAGCCAAGAATGAGGCTAGGCTGCAGGTGAAGAAGACTACTGCCATTGAGCTCTATAGGCAAAGAAGAAGGGAAGAACACCAAGAAAAGCGCGCGACCGTGGATAGAGAAAGGTGCAACGCCAGGAACGATGTTGCAAGTTTTACCAAAGCGTAAAACGTCAAAGCCAAGGATACAAGGCTAGAACAGAGTACTGTCGAGATGAGCAAGGAAATATCGTAGTTCAGACACAGTCGAAGAAGCACCACTTCTGGAGACTGTTAAACGGCGATGAAAAATCTGCCGTTATCAGGCAGAACTAACCATTCAATATTGGCGACGACAAGTAAAAACTACCAACCACCCGACCTAAGTGAAGTGAGGATTGCCCCTAAGTACCTAGCTGCAGGAAATGACGACCTTCCCACCGAGCTTTATAAAGCCGGCGGAGATGACTTGGTAAGAAACATCCACCAACTCATAAGCCAAGTGTCGTATGAAAGTATGCCTGCAGAATGGAACCTCAACATCATTGCCCGATCCATGAAACGCCATGTGAACGCCAGAAACCGTTTACCAACAAGCTTATCGGACATTATCAGTGTGGCTTTAGGCCAGGAAAGTCCACAATTGATCAAATTATCACACTTCGGCAGGTCTTGGAAAAAAATCCAAGAAGTTCAAATCGATACCCACCAATTATTTATCGATTTTGGCAGCATTTATAGAGACGAACTATACAGAGACATGTCTGGTTTACCGCCCAAACTCGTCCGTCTGTGTAGGATGACGATGGAGAATTCTCGCTGCTCCATCAGGGTCGGAAACGACTATATGCTGTCAACACGAAAGGACACACAACATCGATGAATTGGACAGAACGTCACCATTTACAGATATAACTTTGAGGTAGTACGGGACTTTGTCTACCTCGGCTCCGCTATTAGCTCTGACAACAACATCTCGTCAGAAATTAAACGAAGAATTACTCTTGCCAACCGCTGTTTCTTCGGGCTAAGAAGGCAATTTAGTAGTAAAGCCCTCACTCGAACTACTAAGTAGATCCTGTATAAGACCCTGATCATCCCAGTCCTGCTCTACGGCGCTGAAGCATGGACCGTATCAAAAGCGGATGAAGAAATCCTTGGTCGATTCGAGAGAAAAATTCTTCGAAAAATCTTCGGTCCCGCTTGCGTTGACGGGCTATGGAGAAGAAGATTCAACCAAGAACTATACGAGCTGTACAGCGACATGCCCCTGGTAAAAAAACTCCGCATTGGACGTTTCAGATGGCTAGGACATGTAGAACGAATGGACACCAATACTCCGGCTCGTAGTCTTCGATTTCCAGCCAGACGTCGGACGCAGTAGAGGAATACCTCGCCTTAAGTGGCGCGCACAAGTAGACCTCAACCAACTTGAAGTGCGCAACTGGAGGCAGTTAGTTAAGGACCGGGCCAACTGGAGAGGCATGTTGGTTGAGGTCCAGGTTCATTCCGGACTGTAGCGCCACTCGAATAAATATAAATTACTTAACAACTCGTTGAGGGTCTCTGCGTGAGAAAAGGCTGAGAGGTTTGGTCTTAATTGTCTTCGAGATTTTATTGGCTATGGCATTACTATCCACTCGCTCAATGTGGCGACGTCGTATGTGTATCCTGATAGCTGGACAGATTTGTTGAAGACAATACCTTTTGTGTAAGAGATCGATGAAAACGGTCTCCTCCTGATCTGCAGCCAAACTGAACGTTTCATCGCATGTCTCCTAGGACACAGCTGTATCATTTTTCTTGAAATCCAAAATTCCATCATCGCTCTATAGAGCTTAAGGTGATGGATGCTATCATACATGGCCTTAAAGGCAATGAAGGGATTATCTGCCTCGATTTCAAATTAGTTAGTCTTTTCCAGGAGTTGCCTTAGGATGAAATGATGGTCGATCTGCCGGGCCGGAAGCCACACCAATAACTCTGTGGAAGAAAGTCTTAAGCAAGCATTTTCGAAATTAACGCCACAAAGGGTTACTTTCTGTGAATGCATGGTGGCAATTTTAGTTGTTCACTAGTCGCCCAGATGAAAATACTCCTCTCCGGAATGCCTGGTATTTCGGCGAAATTTGATGCCCAATTCGGGATGCTGCTAGGGCCGAACTAAGAGGCGATATCGAAACAAATAGTCTCATGGCTTCGATTGCTGAGTCCATTGGGCTAAAGGGAATAATCGGAGAACTTTGTGCGAAATTCGCATCAGGCTGGTGCGTGAAATGTTGATTTGTTGAGAATGTTGCCTGTATTGAGTAACAAATTCCCGTCTACAGCAATCACATTCTTGTCGATAAAGATTTTCCTCTCAAGTAGAATTATGGCGGCTCCTGCCAGTGTACTTTAGCGATTGAGAATTCGTATTTATCGATACCCGGTTGTTAAGTGCTAGCATTTTTTGCTTCAGAGTTGAGGTCTATCTCGCTCCGTTTAGTCAGGAGGGGCAAGCGGGACTGACTACGAAGAATTCCTCGAGCTGCAGTATTCCTCGACAAAACTGTTGACATAGCCGCCGGCTAGATGACTAGACATACCCTAAAAGAAGCAACGAAGTTGCGTATCGGTGACTACGGAGAGGAAGATGAAATCATTTAAGCCCAGGCAACTCAGGCACTGTTCCCATAGGCGCTGACCAGACGATGAAATACCCCCTAAGCGGGGCAATGGAATTACGGGAGCCGGTTTTGCTACTGCGAGAGTGTTGAAATCCTTTGAATCTTTGAATATGCCCATTCAGGTACACAAAACTGGCGATTGCCAGATGGCTAGACAGACTAGACGAGCAACAAAGTTGCGTTAGCGATCGAAGCTATGCGACCAATCCACAATCCACAGACAAACACAAATTTATTTAGTTATACAAAAAAAAACGATCCACGATTTATTAAACAAAATATTAAACAATACATTGGTACTTCCCCTAGTTAGGCTACTCATTGTAAATTGGAATAAAATGTTAATAATAGGAAGTACCTACTTAAGATGTGTTAATGTCATGAGGTATATCTATCTGGCAAAGTTATTTCTTATCGACAAATCGAAGAATTCTCGTCAGCATTGTTGTTGTGCATGGTATCTGCTTTTGCTGATTCATCATTGGTATATCTGGAGTACATGATTCAAAATCCAATGCCACTCGCTGGCAAACAAATGTCATTAATGTTAGAATATCATATACCTTTCCATTTTCGTCCAATTCCTTGCAGAGTGATTGCATAAACCACGATCCCTTCGATGTATTACGCCATGAGTAGAATCCTGGAATCGTAGAGTAGGCAATCAGAAAATCAGCATGAACTGGAATTCTATAGCTCATAGAAGATTCTCCATCAGTCTCGGTTTTTCGAAGAGTGATACCCGAATCCAAGCGATCACCCTGACAAGCTTGAATGAAAAATAGTTTTGGCTTACCAGCCAGCGTTGGGCAATTTTTGGCAGTAAAGCAATGTGCAACGGAATCCAACTTGTATTGTGCGTCTTTGGCGTAAATATATCCCAGTTCACCATGAGATAGTATAGCAACTAAAATACAGTCATTGTCAGTGTGATCCAAATCGGCAACTTTTTCTACAATCTTCTGGATCTCTCTCAATTTTTTGTCTTTGTGCACCTGCACATTGAAATGCAAATTTTCCAGCGATGCACTGAGACGCTTACAGTCCTCGTCAGTACCTGATCTAGACTTGAGCGATGGAATGTCAAAGTTTTCGTTATTGAATATCAATGCATGTCCACGGTTTTTGTGTTTCATGTTGTACTCGGATGCATTCCGCTCGGTGGGCATTCTTGCTATAAGATGATTGCCACCAGAATAGGAACCTTCAACTCCGGTGACAAAGGCATCGCCAATGTCATTTGAGTTCACTTCTTGTTTGTCGGCCATGGCACTGCTAATTGTGTTTGTATTTTGGAAGACAACTTCTCGAACGATTTATTTGATTGTATATTTGTTTTAGCACTTAAAAATATTAACACAAAATACTGTTTCACATAAATACAACCATCTGGCAAGAGCCGCGTTTAGATAAAATCAGAGCAAGGTCTAATGCAAGCGCAGCAATGCAAGCACGCTTGACTTTTGTCTAACAATCACACAGATTTAATGTACAAAAGAAGGTTAACACTGTTTCAAGATTTCCAAGTCCAGCGCTATGGCGTTTTCCATTGGAAAATAAAGTGCACGACTTGGTAGTAAGTAATTTTCTGACGGATTTATTTATTTTTATGAATAAAAGCGAAACACATAGCCCTAGCGAGGTATCCGTCGGAGCGGACAATTTTCGCAACGAATACTTCGTCCAGAGATTCAAATTCCATTCGAGGTATGTGTCATCGGAAAGAAATACTACACAAGGGTGGTTTCTTTAGCTCGCCCTGGAAACAGAAATTCAAACGATTAGTAAGAAAATCTGCCCTAGCGAGGTATCCGTCGGAGCGGAAAATTTTCCGCAACGCATACTTCATCGGAGATTCAAATTCCATTCGAGGTATGTGTCATCGGAAAGAAATACTACACAAATGCGACGACGCACATCGGCGCTATGTTTTGACATGCGACAGATTTAGGATTTTAATAGAGATGTGCAAAATATATCATTATATCGATAAGTCGATATGACTTCCGATATTTTATATGTATAAACACAAAAGGAGCTCTAAATCATCATATATCTATATGGGGAGGTGAATTAAATAGATTCTAAATAGGAAGAATGCTAATGTGCAAATAAATTGTACGCTGGCGTTTACTAGAAAAAAAATAGACATACCAATATTCCTTTTCAAAATGTATCGAATCGGTAAATATCGATATATATTTCGAAAACCACATCTCTAATAGCGTTTTCGATTGGGATTTTTAGATTTACTCTCAGATTTCAGATTTTACCCGTCCCAATCGAACATTAAAGAGGTTACTCTGGTTGTGTGTGTGTGTGTAAGTGTGCCATTTGACAGCTTATTGTTTATCTTTTGGCCGCAACTATAGCTATTAGCTATCAATGAAAACCATCATTTTAAATTTTCTTTTACTCATTGCGGCTTTTTTATAAATTCAACCATTGGCGAGTTGGTGTCAAAACAAAGCTTATGAATTTTAGAACATAATTATCCAAAAATATTTTTGTTTCTAATTATAGTTTTCGCAGAAATAACAAAAAACACAAATCAAACTGCGAAATGCAAACTTCAAACTGACATAAGTCAGATGTTAAATGTTTTTGTGTTGGTGCATGTTGGTGTAAATCTGACTTGGAATCCAGATTCTTCAAAAGTGCTCTAGAGTATAAAAAGAGTGCTTTTTGTATCCCAATCGAAAACGCTATAACTTATTCAAACTGACATTACCGAGTTGTCAAAATATAAAAAAATCAACACAACAAATGAAAAATAAGTTGAAGTTTTAAATTTAATTGAATTAAAACGATTTTTGTCTATATGGACCACCACCTGTGCCCGAACATTCTTTTTTATTTGCAGTAAATTATATAGATGGCTTTTTCCAACCACCAGCATCTCTTTGTCGTAGACCTAGTTGGTTAAGTTGGTCCGTCACATCGTCCCAAAATTCAGCCACATCTTCTGTGGATCTCTTAAGTGTAATTTTGCGCAATGTCGGGTTTTTCTGCATCATGTTTACCAAAAGCTCGTATTGTTGAGGGGTGGTTTTTTCCTTTAAGCTCACCCTGGAAACACAAATTCAAACGATTATTATGAAAATTGCTTAAATAAATAGTTTTGTATAATTACATACATTTTGCTATCACTCCACTTCACTTCGTAAACAAATTCCGCGAAGAATTTGTGTCGGAGGAAATCGGAAAAAGAATTGCACTTAGCTGTCAAAAATTAAACAAAAAATGCACCTGAACGCACTTCAACGCAATTCGCTGGGATGCGTTACAAAATGTTGGAGAAATATTCCGAGCCGCTTTTCGGGAGAATACTTAATCACTTACTTAAGTTGCGCTACAGTCCGGGATGAACCTGGGCCTCAACCAACATGCCTCTCCAATTAGCCCGGACCTTAGCTAACTGCCTCCAGTTACGCACTCCAAGTTGATTGTGCGCGCCACTTAAGGCGAAGTCTTCCTCTACTACGTCCGACGTCTGGCTGGGAATCAAAGACTCTGCGAGCCGGAGTATTGGTGTCCATTCGTTCTACATGTCCTAGCCATCTTAGACGTCCAATGCGGAGTTTTTTTTTACAAGGGGTATATCGCTGTACAGCTCGTATAGTTCGTGGTTGAATCTTCGTCTCCAAAGCCCGTCAACGCAAACGGGACCGAAGATTTTTCGAAGAATTTTTCTCTCGAATCGATTAAGGATTTCTTCATCCGCTTTTGATACGGTCCATGCTTCAGCGCCGTAGAGCAGGACTGGGATTGTGGCTTGGAGAGGCGATGGAAAAACGAATTTAATATCCGCCAAAACAAACGATGCAACGCAATATAATCGTATATTGGATATTGGATATTTTATTTATAAAGAAATTATGTGAATTACAATAGTTAAAGTGCTTGAGTTTCTTACCGAAGTTTGTACCTTTCCATTCGCTTCCAAGTCAAGAATGGCATGGACATTTGCAAAGGTTATGTCAATTTAGAGGGTACGAACTGCGGCGAGTGTTTTTTGACAGGTAGACCTTAATATATAATTTGCCTGGTAGATGGTGTTGTGTCGAACAAGAACAAGTTTTACAAGTTAAGGCCTGCTCAGAATGCATATCTGTAGCTGGTATCTGTAGCTGAGTGAAACGTCAAACGTGAATCTGAAGCGTGAAGTTGAACCCCATTCAACTTCAAGCTACAGATTCACGGGAGATACGCATTGTGAAAGCGCTTACGGGTTGCCTTGTTTTTAACTTTCACTCAGCTTCAGATACCAGCTACAGATATGCATTCTGAGCAGGCCTTTACGCTTATGGCAGAAAACGTTCTTTAACAGGGATGATCAGGGATCTCCTTAGTAGTTCGAGTGAGGGCTTTACTACTAAATTGCCTTCTTAGCCCGAAGAAACAGCGATTGGCCAGAGTTATTCTTCCTTTAATTTCTGACGAGATGTTGTTGTCAGAGTTAATAGCGGAGCCGAGGTAGACAAAGTCCCGTACTACCTCAAAGTTATATCTGTCAATGGTGACGTTCTGTCCAGTTCGTCGATGTTGTGAGTCCTTTCGTGATGACAGCATATACTTAGTCTTACCCTCATTTACTGCTAAGCCCATTTTCGCCGCTTCCTTCTCTATACTAGCAAACGTGGCTATGACATCACGTTGAGTCCTACCAATGATGTCAATATCGTCAGCGTATGCTAGTAGTTGCACCGATTTTTGAAAAATTGTGCCTCTAGTGTTGGCTCGGGAGTTTTGCACAATCCTCTCAAGAATCAAATTGAAAAAGTCACATGACAGCGCATCGTCGGTGAGGTCGTTTCCGATCCTGATGGAGCAGCGAGAATTCTCCATCGTCATCCTACACAGACGGACGAGTTTGAGCGGTAAACCAGAACTAGTCATGGCTTTGTGTAGTTCGTCTCTATAAATGCTGTCGTATGCGGCTTTGGAATCGATAACCAGGTGGTGAGTATCGATTTGGACTTCTTGGGTTTTTTCCAGGATCTGCCGAAGTGTGAAGATTATCAGCTGTGGCCTTTCCTGGCCTAAAACCATACTGATAAGGGCCGATCAGGTTGTTGGTAAACGGTTTCAGGCGTTCACATATTACGGCAGATAGGATCTTGTAGGCGATGTTGAGGAGACTTATACCTCTGTAGTTGGCGCAGTTCAGAGGGTCTCCTTTTTTATGGATCGGGCAAACGATCCATTCTTCAGGCATACTTTCATTCGACCAGATTTGGCTTATGAGTATGTGGATGTTACTTACCAGTCATCTTCGCCGGCTTTATAAAGCTCAGCGGGAAGGCCGTCATTTCCGGCAGCAGTGTTAAGCTTGTGTTTGGATATTGCTATCCTGACTTCACTTAGGTCGGGTGGTTGGCAGTTTTCGCTGTCGTTGCTAATATTGAATGCTTCGTTCTGCTTGACAGCGGAATGTTGTTCGTCATCGCCGTTTAACAGTCTGCAGAAGTGGTTCTTCCATATCCTCAGCATCGACTGTGTCTCAACTACGATGTTTCCTTGTACATCTCGACAGGATTCTGTTCGAGCCTTCTATCCTTGGCTTTGACGTTTTACACTTTGGTAAAACTTGCGAACATCGTTCCTGGAGTGGCACCACTGATATATTCGCGCGCTTATCTTGCTTTTTTTCTTTTTTCTGGTGTTCTTCCCTTCTTCTCTTCCTATTAAGCTCAATGGCAGCTCTCGTCTTCACCTGCTTAGCCTTGTTGGCCTCGTTCTTGGCACCCAAAATACTGGATACGTGCCTCTTGTCTATCGCATTGTGATCAATTTGGTTGGCTTATCGTTGATCTGGAGACCACTTATGGATATCGAGGTGAGGAAACCGTGTACTGGCATTTCGTCCCTCGGAGATTTTGTTCCCCTCAGTTGACTTTTTATAATCAAGTGGAACAACATTACCTCAGCCCCCCGCTAACCATTATTACAATGTCTCCTCAAGGATTCAATTTCAGGGACTTTGACAAAAAGAAACTCCTGCAACTATGGCAATAATAAAAATAGGTTTAATAATTTCAATTATAGTCATTATAGGAGTAGACACGCTCTAACAAGACGTGCATACCAATTTAAATTCAGATAAATTCTCAGACATTTTTTAAACGTTGCATTACAATAGTCTCCTCGTACTTTGCGGATGGAGTCTCTCTTTCGTTCGAGATGATAGGAAAGACGGAAAGAAAATCTCAAGTTAAACCTTAACAAACAAAAAAAAAATGACTCTATATCGTTGTCTATGTTGTGGATGTTGATGTCACCATTAATTCTTGTTCTGGTACCACTGATACAGCCTCCTTTACGTAGCCGTAAATGCTTTTCCTCGTATCGATCACCACATCCCTTACCATCGCTGTGAAGAATGCCGAATGGCGTGGTGCCTCCGAATAGCGATCGTAATGATCCAACGAGTCCTGCAACTTCAGAGTCAAATCGTAATTCTTTCGCACCACTTCTAGAATTTGCTCCTCTGTTGGTGTGGAGAGTCCCTGCTCGGCAAGCCATTCTTTGATTTTATATTGGAAATGCTTAACAATCGCTAAAATATTGACTAAGGCATTCAGGAGTTTGATTACGTCGTCCTTGTACTCGCAATCAGGCATTGTGGTGTAGCGAAGAACTGCAACAAAGAATACTCAAAAGTGTGAGATGAATCGTTTGTGTAGGGGTGGGGAGGAAACCTACCCATAGCTTGAATTTCAGAGAACACTTTCTCTTCCCGATTCAGTTCGTAGTACAGTTCGTCGTAGCTGTTTGTTGTCGCTAGGAAAGTGTCGCCATATGTGATGAATAAGTTGAAAATGTTCACCACCTGCAAGAGCAAATTAATTGGAGTCAGCGTTGTGTTGGGTGGATTATGTATGTTTATGGATTACCTGTAACGAGAGGTAGAAGATGTTGCACTTCTTAATCAGATTCTGCTCTTGATTGACTAGAAACCGCAGCAATCCAATCAGTGCGGACCACAGCTCCTTCCAGGGATAGTTAAGGCGAACGCGACATCGCTTCTGATAGCAGAGTATACGCTGAATGACACCGACACAGAGGAGATACAGCTCCATGGGGAATTTCTTCATTAAATGCGATACAATGAACTCGACTAGGAGATCTAAAAGAGTGGCAGCAAGTGGTTGCGATTTACCTACGCGATCGACGTGCAGCTTACGATGCCGCATTTGAGCGCGATGTAGCATAACCTTGAATGTGAGGTTGTTGTCGTGCATCATGGAATTCGCGTATTGATCTTCCGAGATGCAGGTGAGGATAAGGAAACAAAGCTTTAGATTGGCCACACTGGATTCGTTCTTGTTGTCTTGCATTACAATGGAACTGAAAAGGAAGATAAAGTTATTGATGGGAGTTGGTCGAGGGTTGTTCTGTCGCGAACAGTGAAGTGGGGAGTTGGGATTAAAGGTGGTAAGCCAAGGCGATAGTATGGAGTTGTTGGGAAGAACTACTAATAGATGTAGAGGGTTGTGACCAAACGTGTTAACTCTAATGAAGTACGAAATTGCAAAGATAGAACTACCAGGAAGAAAAGTAACGATATTGGGTGACTACTCCTAGACACTGTACAAAATGATCAACATTTGGTTAACGCCCAAGGTAGTAGGATAATTTATTCCATAACCAAAAAAAGCAGAGCCACGGTAAGCCATGGTCCGCAATTGCTAGTCTCACATCAGACGCGTCCTCAGGCGGCCGAGAGAGGAACTCTCTGCCGATATGCGCAGTAGGTGGGAAATAAATTACCACTCGCATACCAAAACTAGCTAGGGATGAAGTCCCCTATCAAAAAACAACACTAAACGGCAGGGGAAGAACTCCTAAGATGGAGTCAACGGTGGCCTCTACAGTAATTGTGAGGATGCACAAAGTAAACAACCTATTTGAGCTGCTTTTACATATTCGGACAACAAATCTGATCATATAGGAATCTCAAGGATTAGTCTGGCTACTTGAACAGAGAGGGTGGAGGATGAGCTGAAGATTGAGCACTGCCGTTGCTCAATCTCGTAGTGGAATGTGAGAACATTAAACAGTGCAGCTGAACAACTAGAAGTTGAAAGAGGATGAAATACTGTGACATCTACTACGGTCCCTGCTATAGTGAGCAGAAACAGTGTCTATTCGGATGTGGATTTGTTATAAGTGCCAGACTTAAGCAGGAAGTCTTATATTTCCAAGACATTAGCGAACGCATTGTAGTAATCCGCATTAAGGCCAAATTACGCAAAAATAAGCCTTATATGCGCTCACGCTCCGACGGAGAAAAAATGAAAAAAGCGAAAGACTGCTTCTCAGATCTCATTGACAAAACCTATGAGCGACTACCGAAGTTCGATGTTAAAATCGTGATAGGAGATTTTAAGGCAATGGTAGAAAGAGAAGACATCTTTAGCAGTATTGAAGGAAAAAACAGCCTACATGTCACCACACCTGGCAACGGACTTAGTCTAATTGACTTCGCTACGGAACGAAATGCCACTACAGCCAGCACTACAGCCTCATCACGATATTCATAAGGGGACATTGCGGTCTCCAGATCAATGAACGCTCAATCAAGGTTAGGTTAGGTTTACGGGTTGGTGGAGTAGAGGATTCTCTATTCCGCCACACTTAGGTCCATGTGGACCCATTGTGATACCCTTGGTGGGATTACGTCCTTCCTTATCGTTACTATGGGTTACTCCACTCTATCCAGCCATCCTGATGTTCGTAGGAACCTGCAAAGATAGGGTAATGGAATATCGGATAGCTCTTGGATGTCTTGGAAGTAGTAGCTTCCAAGTGTTCTGTTCCTCAGGTGACAGAGACTCGGGTAGTGACAGAGGAAGTGAGGTGTATCCTCGTGTGCCTCCTCATCCCCGCAGCCTCTACAGATATCGTCATCCTTGAGATTTAATTTCATTGTATGGGTTCTGAGAAAGTTGTGACCAGTTAGAGCCCCTACCAGTTTAGATAAGGAGCTCCTGTCGTACCGCAAAAGTTTTTTGGTTCGGTTTCCGTTGTATTCTGACCAGAGCTTCCGAGATATTTCGCAGGTAGTCAATGACTTCCACCTGGTATTGGCTTTCATTCGGGTTTTGTATTCCACTCTTTCTCTGAGGTTACAGAGTGGTGGTTCGACCGTTTGTAGTGCCTGATTATGATCTGTAGCAGATCCATTTCTTGCCAGTTCGTCGGCCATCTCGTTGCCGTCTATGTCCCTGTGACCAGGAACCCAACAGAGATCAGCATTATGCTGTGAGCAGAGAACCTTGAGCTCTTCGCGACAGCGGCGAACTAGCTTTGATTTAATTTCGATAGCAGATACTGCTTTTATAGCCGCTTGGCTGTCAATGAATATGGTGATATCACTGTGTGGTATTTCCATTATTGACACCAAATGAGCCGCTTCAGCGATTGCTAGCACCTCAGCCTGGAACACACTACTATGATCAGGAAGCCTGATTGATTTGTGTATTACTAATTCCTCTGAGAATATGCCAGCACCTGTTCCACAGTCCATCTTTGATCCATCTGTGAAGATGAATATCGATTTCCTTTTTGTGGGTTCATTCTTGTCCCATTCGTCTCTGCTCGGAAACGAGCAGGTGAAGGGTCGATCGAAGTCTAGATAGGGAGATAGATAGTCAGAGTTTACTACGCTCCCTACGTATTTCTTTAGGACCTGCGCGTGCCCAGCGAGGCTCGGGATCCAGCTGTTTGTTTGGCTGATCCTCGAGGAGCTTTTGGCAGCTGATTCCTGAATGTATAGATCCAAGGGCAGCAGATTCAGAATCACCTCCAATCCAGAGGTTGGGGTTGTTCTCATCGCACTGGTTGTCCCTATACACGCTAGTCTTTGTATTTTTGTCATCGCAAGAGACCGCCAAGACCTTTGCGCAACGCGTATCCCTTAACCTCTCGATTCAAAATGCATCTAATGTCGAAGAACAATGGCAACGATGCCAACAAGCCATTAGATCAGCCGCAACTGATGTGCTAGGTTTCTCGCGCCCACCAGCAAGAAACTCATGGTTTGATGAGGAATACTGACAGATGCTCGCAGCGAAGAACGAGGCCTACAAGGCTAAGCTGCAGGTGAAGACGTCAGCTCTATAGGCAAAGAAGAAGGGAAGAACACCGGCTTTTCCGAAGGAAGAAAAAAGAGCAAAATAAGCGCGCGATCAAGAAATAAAGAGGTGCCACTCCAGGAACGATGTTCGCAAGTTCTACCAAAGTGTAAAACGTCAAAGCCAAGGATACAAGGCTCGAACAGAATCCTGTCGAGATGAACAGAATCCTGTCGAGATGAACAAGGAAATATCGTAGTGGAGACACAGTCGATGCTGAGGATATGGAAGAACCACTTCTGCAGACTGTTAAACGGGAATGACGAACAACATTCCGCTGTCAGGCAGAACGAACCATTCAATATTGGCGATGACAGCAAAAACTGCCAACGGTCCTAGCTAAGTGAAGTGAGGATAGCAATATCTAAACTCAATCTTAACAAGGCTGCCGGAAATGAAGGCCTTCCCGCTGAGCTTTATAAAGCTGGCGGAGATGATTTGTTAAGTAACATCCACCAACTCATAAGCCAAATCTGGTCGAATGAAAGTATGCCTGTAGAGTGGAACCTCAGCATCCATTGGCCGATCCACAAAAAAGGAGACCCTCTGAACTGCGCCAACTACAGAGGCAGACTTATGCCTCAACATCGCCTACAACATCCTATCTGCCGTAATATGTGAACGCCTGAAACCGTTTACCAACAACCTGATCGGCCCTTATCAGTGTGGTTTTAGGCCAGGAAAGTCCACAAGCGATCAAATTTTCACACTTCGGCAGATCCTGGAAAAAAACCAAAAGTCCTAATCGATACCCACCATCTAGTTATTGATTTCAAAGACGCATACGACAGCATTTATAGAGACGAACTATACAGAGCCATGTCTTGTTTTAGTATACCGCCCACACCCGTCCTCCTGTACAGGATGACGATGAAAAATTGTCGCTGTTACATCAGTGTCGCAAACGACCTTACATTCGATACAAAAAAAAAGGGATTCAGGCAAGGCGATGCGCTGTCATTTGAATTTGATTCTTGAGAGGATTGTGCAAAACTCACGAGCCTTCGTCTGGGGCACAATCTTCCAAAAATCGATGCAACTACTAGCATACGCCGAAGATATTGACATCATTGGTAGGACTCAACGTGATGTCACAGCCACGTTTGCTAATAGAAGGAAGCGGCAAAAATGGGTTTAGCAGTAAATGAGGGTAAGACTGTCAACACGAAAGGACACACAACATCGACGAAATGGAGAGAACGCCACCATTGATATATATAACATTGAGGTAGTACGGGATGGAAGACTTACTCTTGCCAAACGCTGTGGGTTTGAAGGCGCTGAAGCATGAACGTATCAAAAGCTTATGAAGAAAGCCTTTGGTGTTTTGGCAGAAAAATTCTTCGAAAAATCGTCGGTCCCGTTTACGTTGACAGGCTATGGAGGCGAAGATTCAATCAAGAACTGTACGAACTGTACAGCGACATACCCCTGGTCAAAAAACTTCGCATTGGAAGTTAAAGATGGCTAGGACATGTAGAACGAATGGACACCAATACTCCGGCTCGCAGAGTCTTCGATTCCCAGCCAGACGTCGGACGCAGTAGAGGAAGACCTCGCCTTAAGTGGCGCGCACAAGTGGAAACCGACCTCAACCAACTTGGAGTGCGCAACTGGAGGCAGTTAGCTAAGGACCGGGCTAATTGGAGAGGCATGTTGGTTGAGGCTCATTCCGGACTGTAGCGCCACTTAAGTAAGTAAGTAAGTAAGGCACCAATACTCCGGCTCGATGTGTCTTCGATTCCCTGCCAGACGTAGGACGCTGTGGAGGTAGTTACACGCACAAGTAGAAATCGACCTCAACCAACTTGAAATGCACAACTGGAGGCAGTTAGCTAAGAATCGAGCTCATTGGAGAGGCATGGTGGTTGATGCCCGGGCTGTACCTCCTCTAAAGTAAGTAACTCCGATGAAAAGCTTGAGGTTGAATTTGTTAGCAATAATGGCACGGGGAATATAAGGGTTGAGTTGTTTACGGGGAGGTAAGCATGGGACTATGCAGACCATTCGACCATTTGTTGCATTAACAGCGATAAATGAGTGTTAGGCAAAAGGTTTTCCTTCTGCGTTTAACCGAGACTGCAAAATTCGCTATCACACGGTTTGTGTGTGTTCAACTGCAGACTTGAAACCGTCCAAATCTAATTAAATTTAACGTTTCGAGAGAAACAAGAAAATTGATTCTGATTGCACGCATAGAAGGGCTTGATGCCAGGCCCTGTCAAATGCCTTTGAAATATCTAGCGCAACAATCTTGCTTCATTCACCATGATGGAGAGATTGGATCCACATTCTGGTAAATTAAGTCATCAAATCACCTGTTGTAACAAAAACCATACTGCTGGTCATTGGGAAGTTTTCGTATTCCGAGATAACTCATAAGCTGACGATTTAACAGCGTTTCCTGAACTTGCGAACAAGGAATTCAAGTGCAATGGTCGGTAACTGAAGGGAGAAAAAGCTGGATGATTATAGTTCCACTCGAAAATTCCTGGACAGATAAAAAAGACTACGCAGTGGTTTTGCAAGCGTTGAAGAACATCTCTTCAGAATAGTTGGGGAGTATACCATCTGGACTAGGGAAGTATGATTCTCGATATCAAATAAAACTCTTGCAGCTGTACGAGTACGAAAGTGTCAAAATTTTTCCCATGTTGCACGTATTCAAGGAGAGGAGGAGATTGAGCACAATCTGGTAATATGGAACTGACTTCGAGATGCACAGCAAGCAGATTGGGTGTTGAGTGTCGGAACTGATGGCCAAAAGTTTATACCATCTCTGAGATATTTTTTCACTCAACGTATGGTCGCAGAAGTATTTTGACACCCTTTTCGGTTTTCAAAGACAGTGTAGCTCTGATTAAGTCTGAAAAACAACTAAAAAAAAAAATTGCATCACTTACCAATACTGGAACACGGCGACTAGCAAATTTGTCGGGTACTGGGTGATGTCAATGATGGGTGCATTTGCCAAATCCGGAACTGGTTGCGTCAGGCTCAACGTATTACTGGGTGATGGGGGGGCACTAGACTCTGCCTGAGTGTGCGCCAAAGTTGTTATAAAATTTCGATTCAAGTGAACAGCTTCATAGAGCGCCAGCAGAAGACCATTATTCGCCTTTATCTGTTGCACTCGTTCACATCCCTCGTCCGAGACGAACATATTGCCGACAATATTCGAAAGCGAAGAGAACCACGACGAAGACTGCACATTGGACAAACTCTGCATGTACTGCCGACAAAAATCAATCAGCGACTGTGATATCATTTGTCCATATCCATTCAAAGCCAATTCATCGGCCAAAATAGACAACTGTACAACATACGGATTCGTTGCCTCATGTTTTCGATAGTTTACCAACACAGTCAGCAGGATAACGATGTCATGCCCATGCTGGGCACGCAGTGTCGGATCACTAAGCAGTCTTACAAAGGAATCGAATAGAGTGTGCAGCATGAGATACTCCACAATAACATTCTGACTAACATTATCTGTTCCGGTGACAAGCACCAACAGCAGCTTAAGACACATGAAACGGGCGTTTTCCGTAACGTCGCCTGAAATACAAGGAACTTCACAGTTCTCCTTGTGGAAACGTGCTTCCCCACTCTTACCCAACAAAATTTGATTACAATGGTTCAGCAGAATCTTCATCTTCTTGTACATCTCATCGTACTGAAAGATTTGGCCCAGAACATCAAGGCTCGTGTCTGCTGAGGATTTCTTGAAAATCGAATAGAACAACGAGCACAGTGTCTGCAGGCTATTGCACATTCGTTTTGGATGACCTAGAAGTAAAAGTGTCACCTTTCACAATAATTTTGATTTTCCTTTTCCGAAAAACTCACCAGAGTCCAGAATTTCAATGCATTTCTCGAAAATCAAATTTATATTCGTCTTCACTGTGAGCAACTGGTCTGCGGCTAATTTGGTGATTTCATTCTCCAACGATTCCACATTCGGTTGGAGGAGAAAAAACTCATTCCAGAATTCGGGACTATCGCCAGTAGGATCCTCACCACGGAAAAACAATTCATAAATGTAAACAACCTTTTCTTTTGGGCGTTTCGATGATCCCGATCCACTTCTCTTGCGTGAAGTCATTTTTCTAGTTGTTTCGTCCTAAACAACTGATTATGCAAACACTTGTTTGACTGTTGATAAGCTTAAATAAGTTAAAACGTAAATAAATAAACACTTGATTGGAATTAAAGTTAAAAAACAAATTTATTAACCGAGGACAACACTACAACTTTTTCCTTTCTTGGTGAATTGTCATAGGGTTGCGCATTTTTTGACATTGAATCGGCTGATTGGCGTGGAGACTTCGAATTTTCGAAATACTCTGTTGGCGGGATGTGTTCGTTAGTAGAATGCTGATAAGGTCGTTTAAATTTGAAAGTCGCAAATGTTTGGTATTAAGCAGAGATCAAGTAAGGAAGAGATAGGGAACTTTCGTTCGTCTTCCCCTTCATCCCCCGATTTCTTACGTGTCGCTTTTACGTAGTTACGTACTTCAAACCCCTATCGGTGTGTACATGTGAGCGGCCATCTTGTAAAAAACAAGAAAAATTTCATGATGGCCGCCCATGTAAACAAATACGCGAGGTGAATTTCGTTGACATTTCATATTGTGCGGTCGTGAATTTTGCTTTTGCAAAATCGTTTTTCAAATTTGATTTCGTTGTTAATTACGGTAGCGTCTAGTCCACTGTGTTAACATTAATCTTTTCGCCTATAGTTTCTGGAGCAAGAACAATACCATGTACACAGCGAGCCGGTAAATTTTTACATAAATCGTAGTAACAACAACATTACTTCAATACACCGTTTCAACTATCGCTGCAGCCACCACTCGGCCATGGGCAGAATATCCTTACCGAAGATCTGAATAAGCCGATACTCTTAGCTTCCCTGTGAAAGATGGTGATGCGAACCCGGTCTGGTGATGTTCCTTACTTGACCTCTGGTTAAAAGAATCTTTATGTTTTGTTAAACTTAAATTCTATTCTGCATCTCATTACAGATTACTACACCTATACATAACATCAGTGAAAGTTTGTTTGTGGCGTTGTCCAAGGCAACAAAAAAAAAAATTCAACGTAAGATAATGAAAAGAACAACTGCATTAAACCTTCCAACAAGGGCAAAAAGAAAAACCGATTGAATAACGATAAGAGACTTAAAAAGCTCAAAACAGTTCATGGATTATCGGTGGCGGATAGCAAACGACTTTCCCTTCCATACTTCGTCGAAAAACAACCAATGACACCAGTATATCGGTAATGCCGATAAATGTCCTATCGAGTATCGACTATGCCTAGCCGGAGTAATCAAAACCATTTACAATCACAGACAGACAGTGTCTCAGGAAGTAAGGATGGTTTCTTATGAGAGTCATGTTTACAAAGAGGAACGAGTTTACATCTAACACTATCCGAAGTAAACACGAATCGAAAGGTGAATCATCATCAGCACTGCAACATATGGCTATGAGTGGTGTTCCATCAAAGGATAGTCTAAATGCTAAATGCGGGCAATGCATTATGATCCGTAGACCTTTCTTAAGTAACAACAGCAGAAAATGCAATGTCTGCCGGCCTTACAACGAAACAGGCCGTCGAAATGAGGTAAGTTTCTTGGAGAAGGAGTTTGCACATTTGCCACGTATTTACTTATTTCTTTCTTTGAATTCAGCTCCAAGTATAACACTAACATAACGTCAAGGCTAATTAATGTTTGGCTGAACAACATGCGGCTTTAAACGAATAGCTGGAGAAGGACTACCTTCATTCGAGTCTCAGTTCATCAGGAAAAACATTGATACCGAAAGCGTCGCCCCAATAATCATTTCCACAACCTCCACGCAACAACCGAATTTTTACCACAGAGTTTCACTGGTGAGGAGCCTGTCACGAGTAATTTTCCAAACTTATTATAAGTTACAAGATTAAGACTTAAGACTTCAATAAGTCTCATATCTAATTTGTAATTACTACTATAACTTACTACTCAGTCAATAACTTCTCACAACAAAAATGTAATACAATAATTGTTCCATTATATTTTTTACATACACCAATGTTAATGTTTATTTACAAATATTAAAAAAAAATTAAATAAAACTAAACATTTCCTTTAATATTGTATCTGTAATTTATGTCCTCATCGAGGATTTTATTATCGAAACGTTTGTCAACTAAAATTGTCAACAAATTTAGATCCTTAACTACCGGCCAATTCTAAGCCAATAGCTAAATTTGAGATTAAGGAAGTAAAGCGTAAGTAGCATATCAAACATTTGTCAATAGATTAGGACATGAGTTCGACATAGCTGTAATTTGTTCTTCTAAAAGTAAAGATCGAGTGTTAAACAATGAATGAAATAAGCAACACCATTAGCACCTCACCACGTATCAAGAACTTCAGATATCTGAACATCCTGAAATAAGAATGCGGATATTCCTTATCTACACAGCTACAAATATGATATTGTTTGAACAAAATTAATATCGAAAAACTGGAATCTCAAGCGGCACAAGTCTTAAAAATCGCCTACAAAATCCAATACGACGTAATATGTGAACACCTAAAACCCTTGACAACTTCTTTAAAAAACGAGTGGTGGGTGCACGACTGGGTCGTACGCAACTTTCTCTTTCACAGCGAGTTAGGCGTTAGATCAAATAGTACGCATTTTGATTAATGATATAAATAATCTCGAAATGAGTTTATACGAACGTTTACTCCGATATTTGAAGAAATCGATGTCAATGTGAATAATAATGATTTTCCGTTATTGGCCAAAACTGAAAATTCCGTTTAGTGATATTTGGGCTAAAACTAATTATGTGGAATTGCTTCAAGCTGTAATAGTAGTATATATATTGAATTTCATTCAATTTGACATAATAGTTTGCGAGAAATTATCAATTTTCCTTATATGGCCTAAATGACAAAATCCGTTATATGGATTTTCTCGAAAAAACTGGGTATGCAGTTTTGTTGAAGCTAATATGGTTATAGTATATATAAAGTTTAATCAAAATCGTTAGAGCCGTTTTCGAGAAAATTGAGGTTACGTGTAATTTTTATATGACAGGTACCATTATTAACATGGCTAAAAGCAAACAAAAAAAATGGCCTAGAATTATGACTAAAACTAGCTTGTATACGAAGTTGAAGAAAATCGGTCTAGCCGTTTAGGCTGGGGAGAATATCACGGACAGACGGACCGACGGACCGACGGACGGAATTCCAAAAACCACTTTTTTAGGCTCCGCTATCATCGTAATGTTAGAATCAATCAAAATCTCGAGGTAGAAAATTTTCACGAAAACAATATCTTTCTCTTTGTAAGAGAAAGTTTAAAAATACAAATTACTTGAGATATTAAATCAAAGCACTTATGAATGTAATTCGACTTTATTTATATGTCCACCACGGGAACGTATGCATTGGTCGATACGTTTAACCCAATTTTCGGCCACACATTTCGACCAATACAGCAGCAATTTCTCGTTCAATATTGGCTCTGAGCTAATCTAACGTCGCGTAGTCGGCTTGCTTGAATATACCAATGATTTAATGTAGCCCATACAAAAAAGTCTAGAGGCGTTAAATAAAAAGATTTCGGCGGCCAATCGACGGGCCCGTTTCACGAAATAACACGTTCACCGAACTGAGACTTCGATAAATCGATTGTTGTACCGGTTGTGTAGCTTGGCACTGTCTTGTTGGAACAATTGCTCAAAGAAATAACGTTCCAACATATCTCTGTAAGGAATATCATTTACGGTAAAGTGACGGTTTATTTCATCGACGAAAATTACGTCGGTCCAATGACGCCACCGGCATAAAACGTCAAACAGTCACTTTTTGCGGAAGAAGTGCTGTTTCATGAAGCACATGAGGTTTCTCACATGTAACGCATATTTTGCTTATTGACGAAGCCGTTTAACCAATAATGCGCTTCATCGCTGAATGTGATTTTGTGATGAAATTCTTTATTTTCTTCCATAATATGCCCAAAGCTAAATTCGAGAACGTACGTCGCCTCATTGTTATATCTGTCAATTGTGACGTTCTGTCTAATTCGTCGATGTTGTGTCCTTTCGTGTTGACAGGATATACTTAGTCTTACCCTCATTTACTGCTAAACCCATTTTTGCTGCTTCTATCTCTATACTAGCAAACATGGCTATGACATCACGCTGAGTCCTACTAATGATGTCGGCGTATGCTAGTAGTTGCACCGATTGTTGCAGGATTGTGCCTCTGGTGAAGGCTCGGGAGTTTTGCACAATCCTGTCAAGAATCAAATACAAGAATTGAAATGACAGCGCATCGCGTTGCCTAAATCCTTTTTTGATATCGAATGTGAGGTCGTTTCCGACCCTAATGGAGCAGCAAGAATTCTCCCTCGTCATCCTACACAAATGGACGAGTTTGGGCGGTATACCAAAATTAGACATGACTCGGTATAGTTCGTCTCTATAAATACTGTCATATGTAGCTTTGAAATCGATAAATAGGTGGTGGGTATCGATTTGGACTTCTTGGGTTTTTTCTAGGTGATCGGTTGTAGACTTTCCTGGCCTAAAACCACCCTGATAAGGGCCGATCAGGTTGTTGGTAAATGGTTTCAGGCTTTCATATATTACGGCAGATAGGATCTTCTAGGCGATGTTTAGGAGACTAATGTCTCTGTAGTTGTCGCAGTTCATAGGGTTTATCCTTTTGTTTGGGGTAGGGCAAACGATGCTGAGGTTTCATTCTGCAGGCATACTTTCATCGGACCAGATTTGGCATATGAGTTAATGGATGTTACTTACCAAGTCATCTCCACCGGGCTTATAAAGCTCAGCGGGAAGGCCGTCATTTCCGGCAGCCATGTTATGCTTGAGTTTGAATATTGCTTTCCTCACTTCACTTAGGTAGGATGGTTGGCAGTTTTCGCTGTCATCGCCAATATTGAATGGTTCGTTCTGCCTGACAGCGGAATGTTATTCGTCATCGCCGTTTAACAGTCGGCAGAAGTGGTTCTACCATGTCCTCAGCATCGACTGTGTCTCAACTACGATCTTTCCTTGTTCATCTCGACAGGATTCTGTTCGAGCCTTGTATCCCTGGCTTTGACGTTTTACTCTTTGGTAAAACTTGCGAACATCGTTCCTGGAGTGGTACCTCTCTATATCCTCGATCGCGCGCTTTTCTTGCTCTTTTTTCATCTTTATGAAAAGCCGGTGTTCTTCCCTTCTTCTCTGCCTATAGAGCTCAATGGCAGCTCTCGTCTTCACCTGCAGATTAGCCTTTTAGGCCTCGTTCTTGGCTGCGAGCATCTGTCAGCATTCCTCATCAAACCAGGGGTTTCTTGCTGGCGTCCACGAGAAACCTAGCACATCAGTTGCGGCTGATCTAATGGCTTGTTGACATCGTTGCCATTGTTCTTCGACATTAGATGCTGGTGGTATGGTGTGAATCAAGAAGTTAAGGCATACGCGTTGGTCTTGGTCTTCCTCGAAGGTATTGGCGGTCTCTGGCGAATGCAGTCTTTAAATTTGTTCACAGTATTTCTGGTTTGTTGTGGCGTGGTGGATATCCACATCCTTACCTTGGCTGCAACAAGGTAGTGGTCCGAGATGCGTGTTTCTTGTCTATCGCAATGTGATCAATTTTGATGACCGTTCGTTGATCTGGAGACCGCCCGCCATGTCCACCTACGAATATCGAGGTGAGGAAACCGTGTGCTGGCTATAGTGGCATTTCGTTCCGCAGCGATGTCCGTTGCCAGACGTGTTGTTTCGTATTCGGTGTTTTCCGACAATACTGCTAAAGATGTCTTCTCTTCCTACCTTTGCGTTAAAATCTCCCATTGTACTTCGGTATTCGCTCATAGGCTTTGTCAAGGAGCTCGTAGAAGCAATCTTTAGCTATGTCATGTTTTTCCTCCGTCGGAGCGTGAACGCATATAAGGCTATTGTTGACGAATTTGGCCTTGATGCGGATTGTTATAATGCATCCGCTAATGTCTAGGAAACGTAAGACTTCTTGCCTAAGTCTGGCACTTATAACATTCGGATAGTCGCTGTTTCTGCTCACCGTAACACGGTCCGTAGTAGATGTCACAGTTTTTCATCCTCTTTTTGACCTCCCATCCCATAGTATTTTCTGGATGGCAGTAATGTCTGCTTTATAACAGTTGATTGCTTCTGTTAGTTGTTCATCAACAATAAAATCAGTCCTTTCCGAGTTGCTTCGTAACAAGTTATTTTCGCTATGGGTGGGTATTTCACCCAACGCACAACCCCTAACCTGGAGGGCCAGTTCCAATTTATTAAATACCCCTAGGAAACGGAGCCATCAGTATCCACTACGGGATTGAGCGCTGCCGTTGGCTTTTAGGTTCATCCGCCACCATCTCAGTTCAAGGGACCTGACTTACCCTTGAGATTTCTAGATAACCTTTTGTCCGAATATATCGAAGCAGCTCATCAAGGTTCGCCTGGGACAGCAGGGCGGGCAATTCTGACCAGTCTGCTTATAGTGTTGCTGCTTTTCGCCTAGTTATCAAAACTCGAACTTATCATTTCGCAAGTCAAATCCGGTTGGATGAGACCAGTACCCGATGGTAGGTAAAAAATAAGCACATTCGATGTGTAGTCAGAGTTACAACCATTGGGCATTGCCAAGTTAAAGCCAATTAGAGTCTCCCCGGGTTCTATAACTCCTAACCATCTGACAATTGATATTACTCGGATGATTTGTGAGATCATCACGAGAGGAGGGTCAGTGAAGAATCATTTAGGTGTTGCTACGGCTGGGACGGTGCATTTGACGTTTAAGATGGCAATGGCTACCAATACACCGATTCGCAGTCTTCGATTTCTAGCCAGACGCTGGACGCAGTAGAGAAAGATCTCTTCTTAAGTCGCACACACAAGTAGAAACCGACCTCAACCAACTTGAAGTGTGCAACTGGAGGCAGTTAATTAAGAACCGGGCTAATTCGAGAGGCATGTTGGCTGAGGCTCAAGTTTATCCCGGACTGTACCGCCACTTAAGTAAGTAAAATCTGTTACTAGAGATAGTCTTAAACCCCCCTTGCATTTTTTTTATAGTTCAACGAAAGTCGATAAAACTAAGTAGCATCACGCATTTAGACGATGATGTCATCCAACTGAGTACACTTTCTGAGTACGTTCATTTTAAAGATGGGATAGGGTATATATGACGATTTGCAAAGCCTGTTGTAGTCTTCTCATGCGTTTTTTTATATTAGTCACAAAATATTTGACAATATTATGGATGTGGGTAGATCTAAACTAGTAAGCAATTTATACCCGACTTTAGCCTTCAATTAAACGTGTTATTACTCTGAATTACTAAATTTTGTTTTTGGAAGTGAGTTGCACTTCATTATCCCATGATACCACATCATGTAAATACACATTTAATTGGTTCTATGGCGTTTGTGAATTGTGACTACGAAGTTACAATACCCCCCTATTCAACGTACTTCCTTAAATCTGGAAAAAAACTTAATCGGCTCTTAATTTTTTTTTGTATTTCAGATATAGTCACAGGTACTTGGTTCTGGGAATACACATGAACACTGTTGTTCACTTATTTATACCATCTGTAGCAGCATTATTCTTATTTTTCATTGCTGGTATAATCTCAGTTGGAAATTAAAAAAAAAATCAGATCGGGTCAGCCAGACGAAATTCACGTTAGTATTCGCTACAATTATTTAATTTTTCGCCAGCTCGTGATTAAATCTCTCTGACCAGTGACCACTGACCAGAGCAATGTCGTTTAAATGTATTCAATGAGACAATCACCCGACTTGACACATCAAAACGAATCGCTGTCTCTCCGAGTCTAGATACTAAACCGCCTTCTGTGAGATTATGATTATTTTGTTTTTGTATAGATGGAGATGAAATAGGGGGGTTTCTATAAAAGCCGGTTTCTAGACATCTCTAGGAGTTAGTTCGACTTAAGTGATTGCTCATTGTCAGTCGGTTTATTGAAATTGTGGAATATTTGGGTTCAATTTGTTTTTCGTATCTTTTTATCGTTTATCTGAGGAAGGTCTAACTTTAATTGAATAAAATGCGGTTCGCTATTGTATCATTATTTGGTAAATTTTACATAATTCTACTTATCGTTTGAATTGTTTTAAATGGGATTGAGTTTGTGTTTACCTATCTAGGGTCAAAACAGAGGTAACATTTCAAGTGCGGTGGTGATAAGACATTTCGCAAAAAACTATGTGACGGTGCTAATTAATTGTCAAAACAAAATGGTTTCACGTTGTATTTTGTTCTGTGTTTGCAGTCGGTATTAAACTAAGCAACAAACAATTGCATTGTGAGAGTATCACATGCAACAAGTAATTTTTTTTTGTATAATTGGCACGCGCTAAAGGGATTATGAATACCCTTATACCACCTCATGAATTAACGCTTATTAGCTAATCAGGGACTAACTTTTGACATTTGCTCGAGTATTTCTTATGGGGAAAACTGTCAATTTTGCCATTGATTGATAAGTGTTTAAGAACAGGGCAGGCATTAAGGACATTGAGGAGAAGAAGAGAGGATATACCGTTGTGCGTTGGTTTTAAATTTCTGTAAATTGTAATTGAGAAGAAAAACTAAGTTTGGTAAAGCATTTCACATTCGTGTTGTTTGGTTTACAAATGAATCTAAAGGGTCCGCCAAATAATTTTTTTTTGAAAATGCTATAAAAAAAAACTACCGAATATTTTCTCAAATTTCTTTTTCTATTAGAAAGTACAATCCTTCCGGTTAATAATGGAAAATAATTTAATTCAAATGGCTGCCTCGGCTGGCCATGCAGTAGCCTACACGATCCGTCCAATTTTTAAGCACATTATCGATTGTGTGCAGCTGTATTTCACCAATGGCTTCACGAATATTGTCCTTTAAAGCGTCAATTGTCTCTGGCTTGTCGGCGTAACACTTATCTTTTACGGCACCCCACAAATAATAGTCCAACGGTGTCAAATCGCAGCTCCGAGGTGGCCAAACGACATCAGGTCTGCGGCTGATAGTGCGATCTTCAAAAACAGGGCAAAACATCGAGTGTAGCTTCGGCTGTGTAGCACGTAGCGCCGTCCTGTTGAAACCAAATGTTGCCAATGTCCTCCTCTTCAATTTTTGAGAACAAAAATTCGTTCAACATGGCCCGATAACGATCGCCATTGACTGTCACGGCCACTCCTTGCTCATTTTCGAAGAAAAATGGCCCAATTATGCCTCTGGACCAAAATCCGCACCAAACAGTGACTCGTTTTCGGTTTATCGGCTTTTCAATGTATGCGTGCGGGTTTTCTGTGCCCCAAATGCGACAATTTTGCTTGTTTACATACTCGCCAAGATCAAAATGAGCTTCATCTGAAAAGATGATTTTTTTGGCAAAATCGGCATCTTCTGTAAGTCGATTATATATCATAGAACGTCCTAATATAGGCTTGGGGGCAAATTGATTAGCATTCAGGGCACTGCGGGAATTACGGTGAAATTGTTGAAGGGCGGAAATGCATCTGGCTATTTCGTTTGAGCATTTGTTGTTAAAATTGCGGTAAAAGAGTGTAAGACAGGAGACATTCCTACGATGTTCGTGCGAGACTATGGAGTTTGTTATGGTTAAGTCTCCTATCAGTTTTATCGCACACTTTTGTAAACTATCAAGTAATTATTGCATCGGTTAAGGAAACCTATTGGCGACTTAAAAGGTCGTTACTAACACACATACCGAGTATAGAATACTTTTACGTTTCGACGATGCAAGTGCCATTCATGGATATTGGCTATAGATTTTGGTTTCGCTTTGATGACAGAAGACAGCATTGTGTTTCGGAAGCATTAAATTCCACTCTATTTGGACTTAGCTCCTTTAATTATCCTGTTGATGTCGGAATTTAATGAGCTTAACATATTTTATCGTTTTTGTTCCACGCCCGAAGATGAAGGGCGTGGATTTGAGAACGAATATGATAAGCTGAGGGAACTGTCATCAGCAAAGGAGTGATTGCTGATGACATAAGAACAACTTATGTCTGCAACTTGGATAAGAAGTTGCATACAAGAGGTCAATAGTAAAAATGTGGAAGAGTTTTGGGAGCTTTGGGAAACACCAGCATTTATTCGGTGAGTAGCAGACTTCCGTCCAAAACAACTTGGATTGAACATTTCGAGAGGTAATTTCTAATCCATTGAAGAAGAGTACCTTGATATCATCAATACCAAAAGCAAGCATTTTCGACAAAAATGCTTTATGCCAAACCCTGTCATCGATACCAAAAGCACGCACTATCGACAAACACGCTTTATGCCAAACCCTGTCAAATTCCTTTGAAATATGAATCAAGTGCAACGATCTTGTTTTCGCCACTAAGGTGGTTAAATCAACAGTGGACCTGTTGCTACGAAAACCGTATTGTCGGTCATTGCGAAGTTTTCGAGATTTCGAGAAGATATATTTCATAAGCTGATGGTTTATCAGCGTTTTCATAAACTCAAAAAGACAGGAGGTAATTGCAATTGGTCGGTAGTTGGAGAGAGAAGAACATTCGTCTTTTTTGGGGTCAGGCTGGACAAATGCAGTTTTCCAACGACTCGAAAAATGTCCTGGGGGTCATTCCGTAACTTCGAAACGATTCGAAAGTGAAGCAAATAAAGTTATATCGCCGACAGCAAAAACGTATATTGATCTTACGTGATGCTGTATAATGATTTGTACCGTCGGAATGTTATCAAACGATAATCACTTTACGGAATAAGGGTCCTGTTGAATAGGACAGATGGAAAAGCTTGGGTTCGTCAGCTTGGAAGAACTGATCTTCAGCATTATGAAGGAGATTATCCGCCTGGATCAACCGATTTGTGTATGTCAAGATCGATTCATATTGGTCCCATAGAATGCTCTGCGTTCTCTAGTACATTGGGAGACTGGGCATAATCTGGCTACTTGGAAGCAGCAAAATGAGCAACAGATTGGCTTTGTCTAGAGAGGTGAGAGCTAGAAAGTCATTGTAAATGAGCGTTGTGATGTAAGATGAGCTCGAATTCTTAATGTTTTTTTTACAAACGACCAGCTTTACTACCTTTGGGACATTTTTTTTATTAAATTCTGACTTGCCTAAGCAGTAATATACACATCGACCTAAAAGATCTTTTGTGCTTGCCGTCAGATGTTTTTTTTAGGTTAGTAGCGCTTCTACATTCCTAATGTAGCTGATGATACTTTCAGCCGAAGATTTCCTCAGTTCTTCGGGACTAAAAAATTCCCTGAAGAATGATTCCCTTCTCATACCGTAAGGGGCCGGTCATTCACATATGATATGCTCAGCTGTTTCGTCTTCTTCTAGACATAGTCTGCACTCCGGTGAGTCGACTAGATGCATTTTATTTAGGTAATATCGCAGACCGTGATGACCAGTTAGGTAGCCTACTAAGTTTTTGATATCGTGCCTGCGAAGATTTAGTATCTTATTGGCATCTGATTTGAAGGGCTGAATAGCTCTTTTAGCCTGTCTTAGGCCTGGGATGTTTTCCCAGTATAAAAAACATTTGTTTTGTTCCCAGTTTTGTATAACCAGATTTATGGCTGTTTTGGGGATTGCACAGAAGGGTTCAGGTCCAATTAAGGGGGTTTCCGAACTTTTCTGGCTAGTTCATCAGCTTTTTCGTTACCTTCAATTCCCTTATGTCCGGGGACCCACCATAGTCTGGTTTTGTTCCTGGAACTGAGTGTTTGGAGGGAATTGAAGCATTTGTAGTCAATAATGTGTGAGCTAGGGGCTTTAATAGCTGCTTGACTGTTCGAGAATATATGGATGTTTGCGCCTTTAATACCTGAGTTGTGTATTAGGTTTGCGCATTCTTTTATGGCATGGAGCTCAGCTTGGAATACACTAGGGTTTTTCCCATAGGTATTGAGATGTTTCTATGTGGTCCATGTATGCCAGCTCCTACCCCTGAGTCGAGGATTACTCCAAGATATTTTACTTCGTTGGAATACTCAATGTATGTACCATTGATTGAAATTTGGGTAAAATTTAATTTCCTCCTTTTTGTAAAAGGGACGATGATAGCCTTGCTGGGGTTTATAGAAAGACTTTCTTTACTACACCAGTCTATGACTATCTTAAGGGCGTTTTGCAAACGTATTGTAACCTCGTGTGGTTCTTTGCCCTTTATTATGATGACTTGGTCATCGGCGTATCCAGTTATATTGAAACCTGCATTACTTAGGTCTTGAAGTAGGTTATCGGTAACCAGAGACCATAGTAGGGGTGAGAGTATTCCTTCCTGAGGAGGAGTCGTATTTTTTTTTTCAACTTTTGGTCATGGAAGGATTTTATACGCTTGATATGGACATTGCAGACGTTTTTGGCTTGTTTGAACTTTAATCGGTTTTCGTCAGTAAAATTGGTCTTATATGATCGAAAACATAACTCTTTCACACTAATCGGCTTTTTACAGCTCGAGTCATACCACCAGTTCTCCTTAGGTTTGATACTCTTTACTCGGGCTTTGCCAGCACGACCCGCCTTAGAACAATTTTTCTTATATTGAGTGCGTCATCTGTATAGAATTCATAATCTTTGGTTATATCCAGGTAGACTAAGTTCTGAAATATCAGAGTCTTCACCCACCTGTGTTTCACAGACTTTCAAAACAGCTGGTCTATATTTTGAAACTTGGACGTAATTATTTCAACTATTCAGGCATCTTCTCAAGTATTTCAAGCAGCTATTCGACGGATAGTTTAATCAACGAGTTGGTGGAAATCGGGTTTAACGATTATGCGATTGATGATTTGTTTGTTTTCGAAATTTACTAACCGCAAACGCTTTCTTCCTACACAATTACCATGTAGATCGATAAAAAGGAATAACGATAATGCCCCAACAAATGTAGATTTTTTTTATTTATATCAAATTAAAAAAAAAAACAATTTAACATGCGGAGAAAGCGACGAGCACCTATATGCTAATTTCGAATTTTCGAACCTGAATCGCACAATCTCATAGCGACTTCGATTGAGACAAATAAACAAAATATTTGATCTTGTTTTTGTTCTAGATCAATATTCGTTTAGGATTGGAAACGAAGTGGTCTGGTTTTTTATCTAGTTTTTGATACCTTACGTCACTTTCAGATTTGCCTTTGGATTCGGATTCGGTAAACAATTTTATTGAATTATACAGATGATTAAGTGAGTGCAATGTTTGTTTTAGTTTGACACACACAATAGTAAATAAATTTTGTTGATGGCTTGTCAACAATTAATAGCCCAAAGTGCAAATCACTTACAAATAAAGATGGCAACTATAAGCTAACGTCAACAACTCTCAAGGTCGAGACTCTAATTATTTTGATTAAAAAAGCTGTTTTTTTTCGAATTTGCAAAGTTGAACAAAAATACGTAAAGGGTGTGCCATACTTAACGCAAATTTTGAATTTTGAAAAAGATAACAACGTGACAGCTGACAGTTCGGGGTTAATAAAAATGGACCGCTATACGAAAGAACAACGCATTTTCATTGGCCGTGTTCCTGGTTTTAGTTTTACGAAGTTAACTTTGCCGATGCACTATTCTAATTGGTCAATCGAGCATTTTTAGTCACGTGACATGGTCAATTGACCAATGAGAAGTTAACTTGGAATATTTAAAACCCGGGACGAGGCATATTTTAAAAATAATTAACCATTCTTTTTCGAAAATGCGGCTTGTCAGGCAGTAACAATTAATGGTGTTCGTTACCGTGACCCAGTTTTTAATGCCAAAATCAGAAGATATGAATGGGACCAACTTGAACTTTCAAAAAGACGATGCCACATGTCATACAACTACAGAAACAATTCAATGGCTGCATTTAGCTTGAATTATGGGACACTAGAGATCAAGTAAGGAAGAGAAAGGGAACTTTCGTACGTCTTTCCCTTTATCACCCGATTTCTTAAGTGTCGTTTTGACACATAAATTAGCTGGGCTGCAAACAAGTGTGTGTGAAACAAGGAATAGATCTGTTCCCGTACTTTTGCAGTAAAAATTAGTAAATTCTCAAATTTCTTGGAGTGGGGGTAAATTATTTCAGAAAGAGACAAAATTACCAAAAAGTACGGGAACGCGTTTAAGTAAAAAACAGTGAAATTATATATTTTGTATGTCTTTGAATGAACAAATGACACAAAACACCTGTCACTTTTAGATACCAACTGACAGTTTAGTTATTTCTACCAACAGAAATTTCTGCAGTAAGTTTTTTTTACAGATTTTTATGGAGGGGTAGTTTTTTGCTCTCTTGTGAGCTCTCTCTTTTACTTATTTTTGCGTACGGGAACGGCAATAAGTAAAAATCAGTAAGAATCAGTAAATATTATTTTGTACGGGAACAGACCTCTAATGTGTGTATCTGGTTGGACTTTTTTGATAATTTATCTGTCAAAATCCTGGAAAATTCCAGGATTAGCTTGTAGGCAAAACGTAAAGTCCTGGAAAGTTTCCTATCTCTTCTTTACCTGATCTCTGATGGGACACCGCCTTTATGTCCCATTTTCGAGAAACCAACATTTTATAATTTTCAATCATTACTTACTTAAGTTAAGCTACAGTACGGGATACACCTGGGCCTTAAGCTTAACCAACATGCCTCCCCAATTAATTAAGTTGGTTGAGGTCAGTTTCTATTTGTGCGCACCACTTAATGCGTGGTCTTCCTCTACTGCGTCCGACGTCTGGCTGGGAATCGAAGGTTCTGCGAGCCGGAGTACCTATTGGTGACCATTCGTTCTACATGTCCTAGCCATCTTAAACGTCCAATGCAGAGTATTTTGACCAGGAGGGTCATTCCGTAATTTTGAAAACGATTATCACTAAGACGGTAGTCGAGACCTCACGAACAATCGCTCAATAATCGTCTGTGATTTGACGATTATTGTTTTAAGTGAAGCAAATAAAGTGATATCGCCGGCAGCAAAAACGACTATTGATCTTGCGTGTTGCAAGATGTACCGTCGAAATGTTATCGTGAAACGATAATCACTTTACGGAATGAGGGCCCAGGTGTACGTCGCTCGTATTATTCTTGATTGAATCTTCGTCTCCAAAGCCTGTCAACGCAAACGGGACCGACAATTTTTCGAAGAATTTTGCTCCCAAATCGACCAAGGATTTCTTCATCTACGCATGCTTTAGCGCCGTAAGACAGGACGATCAGGGTCTTGTAACGGATCTCCTTAGTAGTTCGATTGAGGGCTTTATAACTAAGATGTCCTATAAGTCTGAATAATCAGCGGTTGACAAGAGTATTTCTTCTGAAGAAATGTTGTAAAAGTAAATAGGGGAGCCGAGGAAGTTATATCTGTCAATGGTGAAATTCTCTCCAATTTGTCGATGTTGTGTGTCCTTTCGTATTGACAGCACATACTTGGTCTTACCCTCACTTAGCCACTTCATCTTGTGTTACGTGCTACTACCGAAATGATGACTCTAAAAATGTCAAACTTGCGGGCACAAGTACTACAAAAGCCCTATACAAGTAATGACTTCTGAAAATCATTTTTTTTAAACTTATCGAAGGAAAATGTTGCCGCTTCCTTCTCAATACTAGCAAACGTGGCTATGACATCCCGTTGAGACCGTCAAATTATACGAATACCGTCGGAGTATGCTAATACATAGTTGCATTCATTTATGGAAGACTGTACCTTTGGTGTTGGCTCGGGAGCTTTGCACAATCCCCTCAAGAATGAAATTAAAGAAGTCACAGGCCAGTGCATCGCCTTGCCTGAATCCTTTTGTGGTATCGAATGTTTCGGTGAAGTCGTATCCGACCCTGATGGAGCAGCGAGAATTTTCCATCGTCATCCTGCACAGACGGGCGATAATTCGCCTCTATAAATGCTGTCGTATGCGGCTTTGAAATCGATGAATAGGTGGTGGCTATCGATTTGGACTTCTTTGGTTTTCCCAAGATATGCCGAAGTGTGAAGATCTGATCAGAAGGTCCGATCAGGTTGTTAGTAAACGGTTTAAAGCGTTCACATATTACGGCAGATAGGATCTTGTAGTCGATGTTGAGGAAACTTATGCGCCTATAGTTGGCGCAGTTCAGAGGGTCTCCTTTTTTGTTGATTGGACAAACGATGCTTAGGTTCTTCAGGCATACTCTACTCCGAATAAATTTTGCTTATAAGTTGGTGAGCGTTACTTACCAAATCATCTCCGCCGGCTTTGAAATCTTGGCGGGAAGGACGTCATTTCCGGCAGCATTGTAAAGCTTTAGGTAAGAAGGCATTTTAGGTCGGGTGGTTTATAGTTTTCACTGCCGTAGCTTATATTGAATTGTTCGGTATATGCATGAGTGCATGTATCGCTTATGTTGACGAACTTTGCGTTCGCTAATGTCTTGAAAGCAAAAGACTTCTTGACAAGGGTGGTATAAGTCCACATCCGAATAACCGCTGGTTCTGCTCACTATAACACGGTCTGTAGTAGACGTTACAGTTTTTCATCTCTTTTTTCTTTTGTTTGACCGGTCCATCCCATCGTATTTCCTAGAAACAGTCTGCTTTGCAGAAGCTCAGGCCTTCCGCTAGTCTTTCGCTTGTTTAATGTTCTCACATTCCAGGTGTAGATACAAACGTCGTTGTCCGTTTTTCGTTAAGCATGGTCTTCAACAATAAAATCAGTCTTTTCCGAGGCTCTTGGTTGCTTCGTAACATTATTTTTTTTTCATGGGTATGTAGTTTACCCAAAGCACAAACCCAACCTGGAGGACCAGCTCCAATTTAAAAGATACCCCTATGACACGGAGCCATTAGTATCCACTACGGGATTGACTACTGCCCTTGGCCTTTCGGCTTATCCACCACAACATCTGTTGAAGGGGCCTAACTTAGCCTTTAGATTCCTAGATGAGCTGTTGTTCGAATATGTTGAAGCAGCTCAGTTGTCCATCCTAACTGGGACTTTAGATATCACCGTTGGAATGGAATATTTGGATTAGTGTGACTACACGTCTTTCTACGCTCTCATCTGCTGCCGCCAAGAAGCAAATAAAGTGATATCGCCGACAGCAAAAACGACTTTTGATCCTCATGATGCAAGATGTACCGTCGAAATGTTATCGTCAAACGATAATCACTTTACGGAATGAGGGCCCTGGTTATTCCAATAACCATTACGTTGTTGTTGAGAGACACTGAGTCTTTAAAAACCATATTTTGGGCGTTTACGATTACTACGTTATTTGGAGCGTTATTTCTTCCAAAGTAGTAGGCAAGGAGCAAACGAAATGTTTTAGGCAGACAGCCAGCTATAAACACTCTTGCCACAAGGCAAACCCAAAGACACAAGAAATGGGAACCAAACATGGATGAGAGGCATCTCCAAAAATGTTATGTCCCTGAGGCAATTGAGTTTGCGAGAGTCCATGTCAATGTGTCCAAGGACAGCTGTGTCCCAAGTGCCCCATTCAATTCCCAAGGCCTCAACAATTAAGTGGTAACTCTCGGAAATCCACCTACCAACATAGTTCGCGGAAAATTGGTTTTGTCATTTCATCTTCGCCTTCTTCCTCAAGCTCACTGCTTCCGATAAAATGCGGTTGTCCCGGATGATGCATATAGTCAATCGAAGAGGATAAGTGGCGCCAATAAATCAAAACCGACTTGTGTAACTGGCTTTGCGCAATCTCTGTGGTATCTATGATGAACACTACATATTCAGGCCTATCGCGAATAGATTTTCCCAGGAATTTTTCCCTTGTCAGCATTGTAAATCAGATTGCTGAATGGGAACACTTTCCCGGGAATTATTATTTATTTATATGCCTGAGTCTTTCTCCACCGTTGAGTTGGTGCACTTCTGTCACAACAACATGTTCGCATCGATTATTGAATCATTGCTGGTTGGATTCTTCTTCCTTTAATGGACGGGGAGACGAATACTGCCAGAAATATGACCTCCAATACAGCTCCTACGTAAAACATTGACCAACACAATAAACCCCCGCATACGCTAAAGCTTATCTCCCTGTAGCATGCATTCTGTAACCATTTTCGCCGTGAAGTGGTACAGATATCCATAGGAATCTATCTGAACAAATTAACGCGGAATGAGCAAGCGAAGCGGAATTTAATTCCGACGGATTGTGTAATAGGGGTGAATGTCTATTGGGAAGGGGGTTCCCCAGTTTGTGTCTGAATTCGTGGTCTTACTAGTGACTTACCTCGCTTATTAAAAAACGAATCCCGTGATCGCCTTATGTGTAATGGCGGCGTATCCACTAATGACGAAGACAGACGTTTTATTTTATAATCATGATCGCTTACATTTTAATGCCAGCATCCACGTAACCGTTTGAATTTCATCCCACTTTGTTACCACTGTTATATGACCCATACCCCCTTAATCGATAACATGACACACTCATCACACACTTTGTCATTTTACCCTTTCAGTTCTCCTTATCGCTGCAGTGGCTCTTGCATCCCCAGCAAAGGGTGTAGCATCAACATGCGCACGTGCATGCCCAGCAAACTACGACCCTATCTGCGCCAAGGCTAAGAACGGATCCAAGGAACGTCTGCTGACCTTTGGCAACAAATGCGTGATGGACACCTTCAATTGTGAACACAGCGATGACCGTAAGCATGCAAGAGAACTCCTCCATTCAGACATACTAAACCCATTTCTCTCTTTCAGAATACGAGAAGAAATCCAATGGCGAATGCGGTGGCAAAGTGAGCGTGCGTCTACAATAGACAGCTCTGGTCCATTCCGTTGTTTAATAAAATAAAACGCAGAACTTCAATAACATATGTGTAGCGTGTATTTTTTTTTCGCAATTTTGTTGATTACAACGGGTTACCCGTCTCCTCCTCTCCACTACATAAAATATAAACTACTTAACAACGAATTCGTCTCTTTGTATTACCCCCTCGGTTATGACAAGATGCGAATGCGTCTTTACAATTAAATCAATCTAAGGACTACGACATTAGATTTTGGTTACTCCAAGATACTATTCAATGAAAAAATATGTTCGTTCAACTCTGATCCACTAATCTGCAGTCACTCCACTCCATCCCGTTCTCATCATCACACACTACTTTGTCTTGGGCTGCTGCTGCTTGACTTTATAGTCAGCCAGAGCGGCTTTGATGGCATCCTCGGCCAACATGGAGCAGTGCAACTTGACGGGTGGCAGACGCAACTCCTTTGCGATGTCAGTGTTCTTCAATTTGCCGGCCTCGTCGACGGTCTTGCCTTTAACCCATTCGGTGGCCAGTGAGCTCGAAGCAATCGCAGAACCACAGCCAAATGTCTTGAACTTGGCATCGATTATTTTGCCATTCTCGTCGACTTTAATTTGTAATTTCATAACGTCGCCACATGCAGGCGCACCAACCAAACCAGTGCCAACGTTCTGATCACGCTTGTCCATGGAGCCGACATTGCGGGGATTCTCGTAGTGCTCAACTACCTGGAGAAGAAAACAGAGAGAATCACAGTAAATGTTTGAAATGTAAACGAAAATACGTGAAATTTTGTGAATTTCACAACAAAAATGATTATGAAAGACCTTGATGAATGGACATATCGCCTGCACTTGGGAAGGAAGGAAAAGAAGGAAAAACTTACATTTTCGTGGTAGAATGCGGCTGGCACCGATTGGACACGCTTAAGTTGACTTTGAAGGATACGTGAAGCACGAGTTAGAGACATGGTTTAATATGCGTTTCAGATAAGTTTATTTTATTTTTTATTTCGCGGAAATGTCAATTAGATTCTTTAGATGAATAGAACAAACTGCGTGATAACTCGAGGAAAACAGAGTGAAATGTCGAAATGAAAAACAGCTGATTGTCTGATTGGAATTTATGTTCGAAAAAAAATGGTGGTGTTTGGTTGGTGTCTCTGATGGGCTATGGAGTGTGTTCGAAGATTAAGAGACAGTACGAAGGCAAATTTCATGGTTTTATACCTATGCAGCATTATATTTTATAAACTCAATTCGAGGATAATAGTGCTTAAAAAATCGAATCGAAACTGAGTTTTCGGCAAAAAGTTTTCGAAAACCACTTGATGCTTGATGATGTGATTATTCCCAATATATTACATTTTTCACAAGCCAGATTGATAGTTGAAACGAAATGAAATGAATGAATGAATGAATATTTATTGAGACTTTAAGGTGACAGTTGTGTTAAGCGATAGTACATTTGTTTCGTTTTTACATGTATATATGTTGCTATTTTAGCGGCTGTATAATATGTATGGCCTGCTCAGACTTATAAATTTCGAAAATGCCACATGGCGTTCGTTTCGTTTAGAGAATATTCTGCTCTCGCTCAAGAGCAATATAGTTATTTCTTTTGACTTGTGTCAGTGAGTGTACAATAATAATACTAATCTATCTTAAAAACTAGGTGGAAGAAGAGAACGAAAGTCTGCACAAGTGAGACGTCAGAGACTGTATACGATTTATCTGTGAATGCTTTCGTACTTTTCTTCTAAGGTACAATGTGTTTGTCAATGCTTAATGTATGAATACATTTTGAGTTTATATGGAATATACGTGGAATCAACTGAGTTGAATGTATGATATAGGAAAATATTACACATACGGAGACGTGTTTACAAATTGATTTTTTTTTTCAGTCTTTTGGATATATTTAGGTACTTAATATTGCTTCTACTTCATGTTTTTCTTTTGAAGTTATGATAGTTAACAACACTTTCAATCAAGAGATGATTACAAGATTCAATACTAGGCAGTATTTATTTTCCCCGATATATTTCTAAACAATAATGACAATTTGGACAAGGTCTAGTATTTATATGGGGAAAAAGGTTTTAGAGTACATTATAAAATACAATTATGATAATAGGATAAAGAGGTTTTGCTCTCCAATGTGATTTGTTGAATGTTAGTGTTTAAGTAGTAAGAGATATTTTAAAGAATAAAATAAAAAGTATCAAATACGGAGGAAACCGTAGCGTTTTTAATTAAATATATATTTTTTGTTTGTTAATTTGTTAGCCTCTGTTGTGGCCCAGTACCACTTTATTGTAGTAAGGGACAGGCGATCCTTCGGGAATTAGTTTGGTTTGTTCATTTAAAATACCGATTGGGGACGCGTATATAGAGTTAGCCCATATTGTGTTTGTTTGGCCGTTGATTACCTCCTTGATGAGATCATTGTCCAGGTGGGGTAGTTTTGAAATCGTTCTGTGCATTAGTTTTAACGAGTATTTAATCAGTGGTATTACGTTGGTTTCGTTATACACAAATACGTTGGAAAGTTTTTTTAAACGGGAAGCAAAGGTTCTACCTATACAAAGGCGTAGGATTTTCCTTTCGAAAATCTCCATTTCGGAGGCGACGGTGGGTGAAATTGTGAACCATATAGGGAAAGCGTAAGTGAGTACTGGACGAATTATTGTTTTGTACAATAGTAGTTTGGTTTTTTTTTGCATATCTTTGTGTTGAAGTAGGGGAGTGAGCATGTTTGCAACTTTTCTAGTTTTGTCAATGTTTTGTCTGGCATGTCGGTTGAATTTAAAAAGTTTATTGAATTGTACGCCTAGGTATTTGATTTCGAAACGAAATGAAAAAAATACATTTGTTTTGACAGCGAGCTCATAAGCTGTTTAGTGGGACGTGTGACGTCTGCGTTATCTTCTTGAAATTTCAAATGTATAGAAAAAAACTCCGGTTTTCGATGTAGGTTTCAGGTGTTTTTGCGAAAACTCAGTTTTCGGTTCGGTGGGAAAGCACTATAAAGTTATACACTCCTTAAAATGCCTCTAAACGCAAAAACCTTATTCATAAAACTTATACAACTTTGAATTCAGGCTGATGGTTGAATGATGCTTGTATAATTTATTTTATTTCTGTATACGCAGACGCGGCTGAGCGTCAGGGTTTCCACCGTTTAATTGTAAGTTAAAAAGAAACCGTCCAGGGTATTTTTTGTATTTAAACAGTTGTGTTTCACGGTTTAATTTATTCAAATTATAATTCATATTTACCTACAGACTCAACACTGTAAACGATGTTATTGAGTCAACAAAAAATCAACAAAATGTTATTAAAGTTTTGAGCACAAAGTTGTCGCCATGGATTTCGCAACCATAAAAATTATATCTGCCGAGCTGTGGAATATAGCCAGTTGTAATGGTTTCCCTCTTTAGGGTAATTTATTTGACACAAACTCTGTATAACTATAATGAGTGAGGGAGGTATAGAAAATCGATTATAGATAAGAATTTAAGCAACGTTGCTTAGTGATGACATAAATATGTAGGCAACATCTTATACACCTCGTAAGGAAATCTAATAAATACGGCTGAGTATAACTATACAACCGTTGAGATATGTTTTTGTGAATTCTAATGAATAAGTGGTGTAATTTGGTGTCCATAAAGTTAGTGTACGTATAGTCATGTTTCCAGTTACACATTGTTCCTTAAGTTTTCTTAAGTTCTGTCATCAGCTGGCCTATAATAGTACTACTTGTAAAGGGAAACGACTGTCTATGAGTTTTGAAGATTGTTTATTGTTTTTAAAAAATTTTAATTTAAATTGAAAAAAAAACCAAAACAACCCAAAAGCAATATTCCAGAAGAAGAGGTCTGAAAGACTTGTAGTTAAGGAGGACATAAGACAAGTATATGCTCATAACAAACAAGGTACTGTCGACGCTCAAGCTTGGACAAAATGTTACTGTTGATAGCAACAATTTGAAGTACTTAAAGAGTCCATCTTCTTCGGAATAAAGTTATGCACTCCTTAAAATGCCTCTAAACGCAAAAACCTTATTCATTAAAATTATACAACTTTGAATAGAGGCTGCATATCCTAAACGCGTCTGATGGTTGAATAGTGCCTGTATAAGGGTATTTATCTTTTTTTTATTTCTGTATACACAGATGGCTGAGCATCAGGGATACCAAAGGTTCAATTGTAAGTTGAACAAAATCATCCAGGGTATTTTTGCATTTTAGCAGTTGTGTTTCACTGCTTAATTTGTTCAAAAGGTTATGCTTCTTTACCTACAGACTTAACATTGTAAACGATGTTATTGAGTCAACATAAGTCACCAAAATGTTAAAAAAGTGTAAAAATCAAAGTTGTCACCACGAGTTTCGCACCATAAAATTAATCTTGGAAAACTCTGACGAGCTTTTTGGTAATTTATTTGACACAAACCCTATATAAATATTATGGGTTGGGAAATATGTTATGAATAAGAAATTGTGCGACCCTTAATAAAGGCTGTATAAATACTTATGCACTGCATAACTATACAACCGTTGAGATGTGCTTTAGTGAAATCTAATGAATAAGGGGGCAAATCATTAGCTAAATTTTATCTGATGAAAGTAAGCCTTAAGAATGGAACTTCAGCATCGTTTGACCCTCTGATCTTCGCAAACTATACAAGCATAACTCTCATCATCAACATCATCCTATCTGTCGTAATATGAGAACGCCTAAAACATTTTAGCCCTTTTAGCACAGGATATTCCAGGATCTTTGAAAAAAAAAATCCCAAGAAGTCCAAACCGATACCCACAACCTATTCATCGATTTCGTAGCCAAAAACGACAGAATTTATGGAGACGAACTATACAGAACCATGTGTAGTTTAATTATACCACTCAAAGTTGTCCATTAGTACATGATGACGATCGGGTAATGACCTCACCGAATCATTCGATATCAAAAAAAGGATTAATAGGTAGAGCGTTCTTCACCAACATCAGAGACAAAGTCATCCATAAATCGGTGCAACTACCGACGATATTGACATTACTGGCCAAACTCAACGTAAAGTCACAGCCACGTTGAATAGTATCGGCAAGGAAGCGGTTAAAATGGTTTTAATAGTAAATAAGGGCACCAAATATATGCCATGTACAGAACATTACAATTGACAGCCTCAGCTTTGAGAACATAAGGGAGTTTCCCTTCCTCGATTCAGCTTTAAACTCTGACGAAATCTCATCAAAAATAAAACGAAGAATAACTGTTAAATAACTAATAACAAGATCCTGACCTTCCCAATCCTGCTCTATAGTGTGCTGAAGCATGAATGCAGGGAAATTAATTATATTTAAACGATTGTAATCATAAAATGTTAATCAAAAGTAATTTTTGTTGACCATTAATGGACTACTCTCGTACTTTTTTAATTACCATCGAAAAAATAATCTCCACAAAAAATTCCTGTTCCTACTGTACCAACAATATTCGAACATCCCATCTCCCAAGATTTGTTTACAAAAAAAACATTGCGCTGTCAATTCGCCGATTAAAAAACACGTAATGGTAATCGTAGCCAAATAGAAAACAACAGATTTCCACACGTTTGGGTTTATTTTCAAATCCAAACTACCATCTATAACAACAAAATCTGATCAATTTACGATAAGAGACCATCACAGAAATGAACATCATAATAATATGCTTGTTATTCTCGTGCCTAGCATGTGTGTGTTATTCAGAAAATGAAACATTTGTTGCCACAAACGAGTGGCAGGAAATCAAGCCAGGTGAATAGATTTAAATAAATTAACCATACTCATACGCGCTAATGATTGATTGTTTATAGGCCAAGGCATACCAAAGGGGCTACACGTGCGTATTAATCTCGAAACTGGCAAGAAAGAAGCAAAGCTGTTGCAGGAGAATGAGGATGAAGAGACGGAATTGTCGGCAGTTGCGGACAACACAGACGAATTCAAACAAAAACATTTAGAAATCAGCAAAAGCCTCGAGGACACGTTAAAAAATCTGCCCAAGGGGACTTTAGGAATTGAGTACAACGAAGACAAGATGGAAAAAATAAAAAAGGACTACAAAACATACGATGAGCTGAAAAGGTCCTTCAATGCAATGAGGATGAACTTCAAGACAGATGCTGAGATTATCAGCGAACTAATGAAGGAATACAAGAACTTGACAGCTGTAGAGAGTAAGCAGGCTGATGTGATAAGGATTTTGGACAACTTCAACTACCTCGTGCATCAGATTGACAACGCACTTTGGTTCATCGACGAGGGTGGACTAGATCTCATTTTGCTTCCCACAATTGTGAATGGCACCAACACCGCATTGAGGGTACAGTCCATGCGGATACTAGGTGCATTAGCGCAAAACAACCCAAAAGCAAAAATCAGCGTCTATGAGAAGAACTTTGGCAGTTATCTCACTCAGATTCTGATCACATCAGCTAGTACCGATGAGTTGTCTACAGCTCTGTACGCCCTTGGAAGTATACTTCGAAAATTCCCTCACGCACAGAAGCAGACCTTCTCCCGATCAGGAGTGCGTGCTTTCATCACAGTTCTCAGCAAAGACTGTGAGATCAAAATCAAAGCGAAAGTCTTGACTCTTATCTCAGATTTGATTGTGGAAAGGGATTATTTCGTGGCTCATGGTATGCAACAAGAGGCATCCCAGTACGAAGAGCTTAAATTCGAGGAGTGGCTGTACACACATGAATTCTGCCAAACGGTCGATGGTGCTTTGTCTCTGAAGATGTTCGATCTCATCGAAGAGCCCTACATCATGGAGTACTTTGTTCAAGCACTGGAAACGACAGAATATGTTTGCAGAAAATTCTGGGTTCAAAGTGCTCAGTTGAGGCACACACTGCTAACAATCATGAATCGATATTTGCACAGCAACGAGGAGTATCGCCTGGAGGTGGCCAAGCTACTGCAAAAACTCATCCGATTGCTGTTCAAGACTAGCTCAGTTGAGTCTAGGGATGAACTTTAGAATGCGAATTGAATGCTGTCTGACAGCAGAACTGTCTGAATTCGAGTCCTGATTCCTTCCTAGTTGTGATCGTATGAAGTAAATTGTTGCCGCAATCGGGAGCAATTTAATTTTATTGACTGTTTACGTTTTAAGTTGCAATAAACATGATTTTTCGATGTGACCAGATAATAGGTGGTGTTTGTGTTTTGATGAAGTGGTAGTGGGACCGAAATTCGGGGACTCTGAACTGAGGAAGCTGTAACGCCAAGAGACATGGCAATTCGGAGCTGATTGAAGATGATTTATCAACAACAATGCGTACTTAGAGTTTTTTCCATCCATCAGCTGAGAACGTGTGATGGGACAATCCGTATCTCTTTCATTCACTCGCTCTATTTTTTTCTAACTTCGTTTCTCGACCCAATAAGTTCTCCAGACTTTAGGTATGAAGTAGGTAGGGTTGTAGGGGCAATGTGATATTACGTTCAAAATGTACGTTAAAGGGCTCTGATAACTTTTAAAGAGAAGAGCCGTGGACTGAGGCAACTTCTAAGTTTGATGAGAAATTGCTCAGACACTCAGTTACTGTGTCTGAGCTGTGTGTACCACCTACTAGATCGGTCCACCAAGGACCGATCTAGTAGGTGGTAACTGAGGTACAATGCCAGTACATTATGAGAGGTTGCATTACCCAGCCTCACGTTGTGTTTACATATAAAATCAGGCAACGCCATCTATAATTGAGGGTCTGCAACAGTAAGTACACCAACCTTTTATAAAAAGTTCATGGACTTACTGCTAGAAATTTACTCATCTAATGCCAGCCACGAACGAGGCCTACAAGGCTAAGCTACCGGTGAAGACGAGAACTGCCATTGAGCTCTATAGGCAGAGAAGGATGGAAGAACACCGACTTTTCAGAAAGAAGAAAAAGAGCAAGAAAAGCGCGCGATCAAGGATATATAGAGGTGCCACTCCAGGAACGATGTTCGCAAGTTTTACCAAAGTGTAAAACGTCAAAGCCAAGGATAAAAGGCTCGAACAGAATCCTTTCGAGATGGACAAGGTAATTTCGTAGTTGAGACACAGTCGATGCTGAGGATATGGAAGAAGGCTTAATAAGGCTAGCGGAAATGACGGCCTTCCCGTTGAGCTTTATAAAGCCGGCGGAGATGACTTGGTAAGTAACATCCACCAACTCATAAGTCAAATCTGGTCGAATGAAAGAATGCCTGAAGAATGGAAACTCAACATCGTTTGCCCGATCCACAAAAAAGGAGACCGCCAACTACAGAGTCTCCTCAACATCGCCTATACAAGATCCTATCTGCCGTAATGTGTTAACGCCTGAAACCGTTTACCAACAACCTGATCGGTGCTTATCAGTGTGGTTTTAGGCCAGGAAAGTCCACAACCGATCAAATTTTCACACTTCGGCAGATCCTGGAAAAAATTCAAGAAGTCCAAATCGATACCCACCACCTATTCATCGATTTCAAAGCCGCATATGACAGCATTTATAGAGACGAACTGTACAGAGCCACGTCTAGTTTTGATATACCGCCCAAACTCGTCCGTTTGTGTAGGATGACGATGGAGAATTCTCGCTGCTCCATCAGGTTCGGAAACGATCTCACCGACACATTCAATACCAAAAAAGGATTTAGGCAAGGCGATGCGCTGTCATGTAATTTCTTTAATTTGATTCTTGAGAGGATTCTGCAAAACTACGCCGACGCTATTGACATCATAGGTAGGACTCAACGTGATGTCATAGCCACTTTGCTAGTATAGAGAAGGAAGCGACAAAAATGGGTTTAGCAGTAAATCAGGGTAAGACTAAGTATATGCTGTCAACACGAAAGGACACAACATCGACGAATTGGAGAGAACGCCACCATTGATAGATATAACATTGAGGTAGTACGGGACTTTGTCTACCTCGGCTCCGCTATTAACTCCGACAACAACACCTCGTCAGAAATAAAAAAGTATTACTCTTGCCAACCGCTGTTTCTTCTAGCTAAGAAGGTAAATTAGTAGTAAAGTCCTCACTTGAACTACTAAGGCGATCCTATATAAGACCCTGATCATCCCAGTCCTGCTCTACGGCGCTGGAGCATGCACCGTATAAAAAGGATGAAGAAATCCTCGGTCGATTCGAAAGAAAAATTCTTCAAAAAATCTTCGGTCCCGTTTGCTTGGCTATATGGAGACGAAGATTCAACCAAGAACTATACGATCTGTAAAGCGATATACCCCTGGTCAAAAAACTCCGAATTGAATGTTTAAGATGTTTACTCCCGCTTGCAGAGGCTTCCCAGCCAGACGTCGGACGCAGTAGAGGAAAACCTCGCCTTAAGTGGCGCGCACAAGTAGAAACCGACCTCAACCAACTTGGAGTGCGCAACTGGAGGTAGTTAGCTAAGGACCGGGCTAATTGGAGAGGCATGCTGGTTGAGTCCCAGGTTCATTCCGGGCTGCAGCGCCACTTAAGTAAGTGAGTAAAGCCTGCGATAGTCTCCAAGCACCGCATGGTATCAGGTGAGTTCCTCATCTGTCTGACAGACACTTCGACGTACTTGGTAGTAGACGTCAAATGGAATGCACGAGTTCTATTAAACAAAAATTAGTGGATACGTTTCAAAAAAATGCGAAGTACCTATATGAATAAGCTCAGTTTTCACCTCGTGAAACTGATTCCTCATCACCTGAAACTGGATCATTTTTTTAATTTGCTGAGACTAATATTTGATGGACTATACTGGGAAGGAAGGACACAATTTGTTTGACATATAGAGTTCGTCTATGCTAAGAATGTTGAGAATCTCAGTTGAGGCTAATGATTTCCAACTTCTTTTGGCCTGATATGGATTATATGGATACAAACGGCATGTGGTGTCGATACGATGGGGCTACGTGGCACACAGCCCACGCCACAATATATATTCTGCACGAGCGATTCGAAAGACGCCTTTAGGCTTTTTCACTTGGCACTGTGCATCTGCCAGACTACTAAAAATCGTTGGCTTACGTGTTAGTATTATCAAGCTGCAAGCTGCAACACCTGTTCAAAGCACGAACAGGATAGATTACAGAGAACACTTTCATTAAAGTTTGTGTGGCATCTTCAACCTTTTTTTGAATTCTAATTGATTTTCCAGGTAAGGTTAGGGTTGGGTAAGAGTGGCTGTTAGCGTTCGCCAGCACACGTAGACCATTTTGGTCCATTGTAATACCACGTGGATCTTGTCCATTCTCCTTACTATCCGTGGGGAAACCATTCTGAGCTTTTGATGTAGCGGAGGAGGCTTTTCACTTCCATTTTTGGCAAATCACTAAGATTTTGATAATAGTAGGGTCCAAGATATAGCTTCCTTATGTTTGATAGGGCTGGGCAGCTACATAGGAGATGAATCCTTTGTAACTCCCCGGTTAGTGAATAAGTTGTTTCAAGAATTATACAGAGAACTGAACGTTCAAATAGCACCACTATTAGAAGGAATCTGATGGGGACACTTGGTAATGTCCGAAATAGCTACAGTTCCAACCAAATAGTGTTGTTATTCATAAGTTGTTGTTGTAATTTCAATCATTCAATTGATAATCAGACATTTGTCTGGGGTCGGCCCCCTTAGAGTTAGAATCGTTGTTACTAATACCTCACTACTACCACAGAAGTCGTTTGAGAAGAGGCCTAGCCTTTCTGCGTGCCTACCTATTAAGCAGTGTCCCGTGATGATACCTATGGTGGCGCGAATGTACTGCCTATCAAGTGAAATCAGTCCCTTTGATCTTCTCAAATCTTGCTTTGGCCAAATGTTTGGTTATTTGACACGTCGTGCCAAGACTCCAGCTGAGGTTTGATTTGCTGTTAGCATGTTGCGTTAGTAAGCTTTTGCATGTAGCGATAGGAACCTAGTGCACCCGTGTCGGGTACAACTGGTAATTTGGTTCCGTTTCTGGCAAGTTCATCAGTTCCCTGGAATGTCACTATGCCCAGGCACCCAGCATAGGTGAATGTTAAAATGGTTTGAAATCTCTTGCAGATATGAGTCTTTGAATTAGTTGAGACTGATTCCAGGGATTTGATGGGCGCTTGGCTGTCCTAAAAAAATGCTAATATCCTTCGCAGATATTACATTCTCTTTCAGCCAGGATAAGGATTCTTTGATCGCCATGAGTTCCCCCTGGAACACGCTGCAATGATCAGGAAGACGGAAAGATAGGCTATGATTTAGCCTGTCGGAGATAACACCAGCACCCACTCCGTCATTTGTTTTGGAGCCATCGGTATAAAAGTGGATCGAGTCGTTTAGCACAGGTTCGTTGCACTCCCATGAAGTTATGTCAGGGATTGTGACCAGGAATGTTCGTTTAGAATTTTTCAGTGCCCATATTGAATATTTGACCACTGTTGGATGGCTTTAAGACGTATGGCTGAGTTAGCTGCCATTTGCTTGCCGAAAATATAGGGGTAGCAGGTGAAAAAGAATGTCTAGTGCTGCTGAGGGTGTTGTATGGAGGGCACCATCGATACACAGACACTCAGTTCTCTGAACTTTGGGTAGTTTTTTGCTGTTTCAAGCTATAACTCCATAAAGAAGTATCGGTCTCTTAACCGATATGTAGAGCCAATGGGTGATACGAGATTTCATTCCCCATTTCAAGCCTATGGCTTTCTTGCAGGAATGAAGTGCTAGCGTCGCTTTCTTTACTCTTTCTGTTATGTTTACCTTCTAGTTTAGCTTCCTGTCCATAATAAGTCCCAGGTATTTTGCTTTGCCTGAGAAGACTAGTTCGTAGTGACGGGGGTCAATGTGAGGAATTTTATACTTCCTAGTGAATAGGACCAGTTCAGTCTGGTGGAGTTGATACCCAGTCCACAGCTGACCGCCCATTTGGAAAGTTTAGGTAGTGCCTTTTGGAGAAGCTCCTTGATTATATTCAGGTGTTTCCCTGAGACAACGTCATCCGCGTAGGCAATCTCTCGTTTACCACTAAGTTCTGAGAAGAGGAGACAGGAGCCCACCTTGCGGGATCCCTCTACTGACATGTCTTCTGGTCGAAACCCCACCCAGTGTTGTGTTGATAATCCGGCTATTTAATAGCAAATTAATCAACATTCCAAGTGAGTGAATAAACGTTGTTAAAAGCACCTTCGATGTCCAGGAATGCAACCATAGTATACTCCTTGCAGCATAACGACTTTTCGATAATACGCACTAATGTGTGTAGGGCGGTTTCTACAGATGTTCCCTTGCAGTACGCATGTTGGGATGCAGATAGCCGAATTACATCAATGCTACTGCGAAGATGAATATCAAACAATCTTTCCAGGGTTTTCAGAAAGAATGATGATAAGCTAATCGGTCTTTGGTCTTTCGGATTGACGTGTGAACTTTTACCAGATTTGGGTATGAATACTACTTTCACTTCTCTCCAAACCTCATTAGGAATGTAGATCAGCTCGATGCAGCCCCTAAGTATGGCTTCCACCAATGGTAGGATGAGATCCAAAGTGCACTGCAGCTCGGCTTGTACAATGCCGTCAGGTTCCGCGGATTTAAAGGGTTTGAAGCTCTGTATTGCCCAAAGTATTTTATCTTTTGTAAGTTGGAAAGCTTCCTGTGAGCTACCTGGGAAATGGATGTCCATTAGTAGCTCTATGGATTCTTTGCTTGAGGTCGTCCAAGTGCCATTGCCCAGGTTACAGAATTATATAAATTCCACAACAGCTAAAGCGCTTGCTCGTCTTCATACAGAAGGGTTGTAGTCAACCCTCTTGTTAGACGTTTGGCACACTTGTTCAAGAAAACTGGCGGCTTGAGTGCTCTTTCTTGGCCACTTGTGTTCCACTTTACTTTACGTAGGAGTTTGGTGATTCTTTAAGTAGGTGCCGTCTCTTGTAAGACATCAGTTCCAGGTGTTAAAAAGAAACGTGAAATTTAAATATTTCTAGTTCCTTTCATATATTGCAGTACTTATGCGTCCTATTCCTTGATGAAGGAATATCAACTGATGGAATAAATCCCATACAGGCGGCAATCCAATTCTTAGAATGTTTTCCCAAATATCCTCCATTTTTAACGCCCATCATCCTCCAACAAAAAATAAGAAGACATGCGTTAAAATCATAAATCAAACAACCTCCATATACGACATTTTATCCTTGCTCGATAAATCGCCAATCCTCGGGGAGAACTAAAAAGCAAACATCCCGAAATCACCCGCAATAAACGGTCGATAAAGTGCCTCAAAACCATAGGATATCGAAGTGCACACTCGAACAATACCCAGACACAGCTCAAAGGGACCATCTTGACCATAAAGTAAACGATCATCATCTGCTCCCACAATTCGCGCGCGCGAGCACACACACAAACTCGATCTCTTTCGATCTTCCTCTACCTCCACAGGACATTAATCTTTAATGATCGAAGAAGGAACACCGAAAGATCGTCGCAGACGTCGTCTCCATTAGAATTCATTGTGTAACCTACACCCCTATTTGACCCACAAAATAATTCACATTTTTCATTCATCACCAGCTAAAAGGGAACAAAACAGTAGGACACCAAGAAAGGACATTTCCATCGTCGAGAGAGAGAGTGCAACAACACTGAGTGTAAGCAAAAAAAAAAGGTCAAACGGCTGCACGTCTAAGATGCCCTCTGTTGTCATAAGAGTTACTCAGGAGCCTAATTCAGTTAGGCATAACGTACTCTTAGGAAGTAGTGGAAAATCCTTGCTGATCCTCCACAGATACATTTATGTTCATTTGATTGCTCGAAAGTAGTAAATCGGAAGAAGGTCCAGATGAACAAAAATGAAACGGTCGTTTGGTTTGGTAAGTTGACCCCTAAGTCCCCTTAGATGCATGTCCAGGATATTTATGAGCGAAGAAAAAAAATGCAAGAAGAAAAAAAAACTCATCAAAGGACCAACAACTTACACACACAAAATCCGGATTTGTGCAGATAGGTGTCGCATGGACACTCTGCTTCTATTATTTTCCAACTGAAGACACATTTTCCGGCAATCAATGGACAAAGAAGAGCGCGCATGCTTCATCCTTACCTGTGATAAAAAATAGGACACTTTTTTGGAAGGTATTCCTTTATTTTTTTGCAGACACTGATCCCTTTGGCAAACAGGATACAATTGTGATTGTGTCTTCTTTTGTGCAATCTTACATAATTGATCTTAATCGAAAGATGTCCTTTTTTGTGCAATCGATTTTTTTTTACTCCTTGCTATCTATTTCTGGTCAATTGACTTAGAGATGAGCGATCGGACGAAGGCTGCAAGGATCTTCTTGTATTTGTCTTACAGACACAGTGTGTATGAGGAAATGCCACATAAATATCCTCGGCATCATGAACACCTTGCATTCGGTAGAAGATTTTCTATTTCCAGATTTCTGTGTGTGTACACAGATGACACGAAGGACCTTCGGGGACCTCCAAATGAGAAGCGGGCGACCCATGTGACTTATGTAGCATCTGCAATTATAATGCCGTTTTAAATATTTGTTCAGACATCAAATTAACACACAATGATGCAAATGAGGAACACGCACTAAAGATGTCGGACGAGCGTTGTTGTAGGCGGAAAAGGTCGCGCTGCCATGGCGGAGTGATTTGTGTGCTCGTGAAGGACATGGCACACGAGGTGGAGTAGATGTCGGAGGAGGCAGATGTCGTTTCGAGTGCCACTTGTATGTAGAAGCAAATATTTTCAACATGTTGTGTCGCAGGGAGTTGTCAACTCAACCAGGTGGTATATGGGCTTTGACTGGTGTGAAAACCCAGCTTTGAAACCTTTAGTTCAAGCTTGAACATAGTTACTGGTATATGGAGGTTTTTGATTTAATAAATTGCGGCCTTTAGTCGAAGGTATTATTGCTGTTGGAAGTGCGGTAGCTAATATCGTCCAAGCGAACGATAGAGGGGGAGGAGTGTCCTCTCACTAAGGTACTTACTCTCAGGTGACAGCGGAGGAATTCCCTAGATGGAATCAACGGTGGCGCCTACAACTCCAGTTATATCGAACTGGTAAGTGTAATCCCCCTTTATAAGCTGCTTCAACATATTTGAACACCAGGCCTATAGGGATATCCAATACTGAGCCAGGGTGTTGGAAAAGAGTTGGTGGCGGAGGAGCCCTAAATGGGTCAACGGCAGCACTCATATCTTAAAATAGGTTATTGACATCGGTATTTCCGGCCCGCTGTCCTAGTTTCAAAACAAGGGGCTGGCCCTCGAGGCTGTGGGTTTTGCCGTCTCGGGGTAACTTTCCGACCATGGAAACAACCATTAGTTATCACTATGGGAGAGACACAATCAGCCTCGGATAATGAAACTCCTCATATCCATATGGCAACATGACCCGACTCTGACCTTATTTTGTCGCGGATAAATTCAGAGCTCAACTGTCAAACTAGAAAAAGGTGCGAACTGCCCAGAAGAAGAAACTTGACGTTGGACACCTTAGCAAACCTGGTGTAGCGATCGCCTGAGTATGAAATTCTCCTCTGTGCACTCACATACCACAAACGCCAACAATCAAAGTTGCCGAGGTGTATCGCGACATCATCAAGGAGGTAACCGAAACCACTGTAGGGTGGTATGATGATGAATGCGTGTATACAGGAAAAAGGTGACAGAAGATGCACACAAGAAAGCGCTGCAGCGCAAAACAAGAGCAGCGTGGTGGAGATGTTTTGGTAGGGAGTATGCACCGAATCATCAACCAAGTGTGGGTGGAAGAAAACATGCCCGATGATTGGACTATCAGCTCCATATGCCCCATCTACAAAAAAGGCGATCCTATGTCTTGCAAGAACTATCGAAGCATATACCTGCTTAATGTCGCATACAAGGTCCTATCCAACGTACTGTGTGAACGTCTAAAACCATTCTGCAACACACTATCGGAACGTACCTATGTGGCTTCCGGCCCGGTAGATCGACTATAGACTAAATTTTCACACTGAGGCAAATCCTGGTAAAAACCAACGAATTTCAAGTCGAAACTCAGCACCTATTCATCGACTTCAAAGCCGCGTATGATAGCATACATCGTTAGGAGCGATGGCCGAATTCGGAATTCCGGCAAAACTGATTACGGCAAGGAGACCCGCTAACATGTGACTTCTTCAATCTCGTACAGGAGCAGATAGTGCGCAGGGCAGGTGTCAACACGGAAGGCACTATTTTCAACAGGTCCGTCCAGCTGCTGGGCTATGTGGACGATATTGACCTCACCGATCGCTCCAAGCGTGCCGTGAAAAAAGCGTTCACGACGGTTGAAGAACAGGCGAAATCTGTTGGCCTTGAAGTAAATGGGGACAAGACTAAGTACATGCTATCAACAAACAAACAAGCATCTGTCCACAGCCTAGCAGCAATTTCGAGGTAGTTAAAGAGTTCACCTACCTCGGAGTTAACATAAACTCCACGAATGACACTCTAGTGGAGATACTTCGAAGAATTACCCTAGGAAACCATTGCTTCTTTGGTTTGGCGAAACAACTCGGTTCAGAACTCCTAACTCGAAGGACGAAATGTGCGCTCTAAAAAACCCTTATCCTGTCAGTTCTGCTTTATGGCGCCGAGTGCTGGACGATAAGCAAGAAGGGAGATGATACTAGGCTCCTTCAAAAGAAATATATTTCGGCGGATTGTTGGTCCTGTGCGCGAGGAGGGCGAATGGAGGAGAAGATACAACCGCGAACTCCTTGAGCTATACCAAGATGTGGATGCAGTCCAAAAAGCCAAAACACGTAGACTACATTGGCTCGGCTACATCGAGCGAATGGATAATAATGCTCCAGCTAAGAGGATATTTGAATCCCAGCCCCCAGGCAAGGAAGAGCGAACCTCCGTTTCAAAGATCAAGCCATCGAGGATGCCAGAGCGCTTGGTCTAGATAACTGGAAGCAATGAGCCCAGGATCGTAGAGGATGGAAGGCTGCAGTGTCTCAGGCAGAGACTCTTCACGGGTCGGGAGCCCGATAAGTAATATCGCCCAATCGAAGCTACAAAGGGAAAACGCTGGGTGCCTGTAGTCTCTATGAATCTCGTGAGTGGGTTCCAAAAATGGTGGCGGGAAAGTGAAAAAAAATATCGTCTATGCTCAATCCGTAGGTATAAACTGACCCTTAAACAACGTACCCCTCGAATATGAGGGTTACCGAAATGGACTGGCCCTTCAGGTTGGCACTTATGCCGTCAGAATTACTTTCTTATTACGAAAAAAATATGAGAGAGGCTGTAGTCTTAGTAAATTGATACCCTAATATGGGAACCAGACCCAGAACGTCAACGGACATTGACCTACGAGGGTGCTTATAAACAACATGAATCTGTCCTCGCACGGTTTATAAGGCAGATATACCTATCCGATTTGTAGGGAATTTCATGTATAGGGTTAGGACGTCATCCAACAAGGTTTGCATGTTATGGGATGCGGATTACATCCCCATGGCCTTGGCCAAGAATTATTTAAGACGGTCCGTGCTCCGAAATCAGAGTCGCAAACGGTCAAATAAGTTTGCACGCTCCAACCCCTCTATCAAGGGAAATTTCATGACATTTGGATGGACCTCACATAGCCTGGTCGCAATACGAAAAAACAAAATCGTATTCCAGATTCAGAGCCCTATCTATTCAAAGAAGAAAGGTTACGATTGGCAAAGATTTGGTCAGAGCGATTTTTTTCAAACTTCAAATGTTAGCTATACCCGACCTGTAATACTCTACGGCGCTACTTGCTGGTCGAAAAGTAGAAGGGAAAGGCCAATTCATGCTACGAATATTTAGCTATATATATGTGAGGAAAATGGACAGGCTCAGTGGGGAATTGGCAGAAGTTCTGGGTTCGATTCCAAGCCGTAGTAACACTTAAATAATTTTTCACAGGTCCACCTCTCCCGATGATCTGACAAAACATCCGATTGTCCGCAAAAGCTTATTTCAACTCAGCCGTTCGGATTCAACATAAAACAGGAGGTCCTGCCATTGTGCAAGAAGTACACACGCATACAGGAAAGGTTATAAGAAAAAGCAAGGCCCTGGGTACTAAGAGAGCCTGTTTCACCAAAAATTTGTATTTATTTGTATGTGATAAAAATGTAGGAGAAGACACAGCTGCGAGCCTTATGAGCTAAACCAAGTTCTGCATGTACTGACTATTTTGTAAAGCGTATTTCATTAAGCGCTTCCCTTTCGTCAGAAAAGTCTAACAGGGTCATATCGCACGATCTTTGTTGCCAGTTCACATCAACTCCACGGAAGATGCCCATGGGCTCGAATCTCCCGAGCAGAATTTATAATATGGCGGAAGCACATTGCCGTTCTGTTGAAACCACATGTCGTTGGTGTCCATATTATCCAATTCAGGCCAAAAGAAGTTGGTATTCATCGATCTATAGTGTCTGCCTTTGACGGTGATGTTTTGCCAACGTCGGTCTCAAAGAAAAATGGAACGATGGCGCCGTCATCCCTAAATCCACACCAAACAGTGAGTTTTTCGGGATGCATTGGACGCTCTTGGATCTCTTTTGGATCGGTATAGTCTCAAATCTGACAAATTAGGCCCAGGAATGGCCCAGGTCAGTTTCCAACTTCTTCAGGGCCAATTCAGCTTACACACGTCGTTGCCTATGGGCCCCATCGATAAAGTTAAAATTGAGGGCTAGTTTCCAACTCCTTCCTAGCCAATTCAGCTAACACACGTCGTTGCCTATGGGCCTCATCGATAAAGTGAAAATTTAGGGTCAGTTTCCAACTTCTTCAGAGCCAATTCAGCTAACACACGTCGTTGCCTATGGGCCTCATCGATAAAGTTGAAATTTAGGGTTAGTTTCCAACTCCTTCGTCGTTGTCTATAGTCATTTACCTTCAACTACTGGGTCAGTCACGTCGCAAAGTCACGATGCAAAATTCGCCTAGTTGTGGTCTGTGAAAGGCCAAGTTCTTGGGACCGACGCTAAATCGACTGCCTCGGATTCTCCTGCACACTCTTGCGAACAGCGGCGATGTTTTCTGCGTTTCTTCGACGTACGGGTGTTGGATTATCGTTTATTGAACAAACATTTGTCCACCACACTGCGAATCGTCCTCTCAGGAGGACGACTATGGCGACCGTAATAATTGCGAAACCCGCGGAATGTTGCCCGAACAGAACACCCATTTTATCATTTGCAGGTGTGTAGAACGTTATGTCTTTCCATGGTGATTTGCTAAAACAGACTGAACAAATGACAGCTAAGATGACAGATGTAGCTTCAACAATATGGCTGCTATCAACTTTCAAAGTTCGGAAGTCCCTATTGGAAGACCCTTTATAAGAAGAAACATGCAGGTCCCGTGTACTAACAAGGCTGTTGCCCCAACAATTTTTTTGTATTGATTGAGTCTAAAGGTGTCGTGATGGGAGCACTTTTCTTGCATGGCTTGACGGCACCTTAGGCTCAAGCGACACAAATACAAATTTTCGGCGGACCAGGATTGAATCCGAACTTGCACGGTGTGACGACCCGAAAAGTCCTTGCATACATGCGATTGCTTCAAGTGAGGAGATGGCATGCAAACGTTTGCACCAGGGACACTTGGAAAGTGTGACATAGCATATCATTTCAAATGCGCTTGCCACTTGCACGGTCTGTACCTGTAAGTTGTTCGTTTGAGTGCAAGTGCTTCTGCTTGCATGTTGTAACGACTCGAAAAGTGCTTGCTGAAAGTTTTCTCACAACGTGTTTGGATGCAGCAAGTATTTTGATTGAATGGTTTGACGGCACCTTAAACCTGGCAGTTTCTAATTAAATCTTCGACTAAGGCTTTCAAAATTCAGCTAAACTCCAATAAGGATCGCGCTAATGTTCAATAGGTTACTTCTACTGGTGGTACTGATGAGGTGGTCCTTTTTGTAAGCATCGACCATACATTCCAATCAGGAACCATACTACCATCGAGTCATATTGTATAGATGAGCACATCCTTTATAAACCACGAGTATAATATTCTCAGCTAAAACCCTCTCTAAAAAGTAAATCCTGTCAACCGTAGCGAAGTGTGACAACAAATCTCTCCCATCCCTAACGATTCTCCCTCACCAGCCAATTAGGAATAAAAAAAACTCAAAAAGTAAATAAAAAATAGAACTAAATCCCCCTTAATCCAATTTGAAAGTAATTTCACGCTACCACACAGGATCAAGATTTCAAGGAAATCTCAGCGCGAATAATTTCACATCCAAACATCTTCTTTTCAAGCGTCTTTCAGTGCAAGACAGTCCATTTCGACATGCACATCTCAATCACGTCACCTTGTATAACGATGATGCCACTTCAGGAAGAAAGATGTTGGCCCACGACAGACCGGCACGGCACCACAATCAATCGAGCAAAAGATTTTAATCCTGTCACGAGTGTGTAGTCAAATGGTTGATTTTTATCATACAGATATGGCATTCTATGGAATCTAGGACTTTTGAGGTATTTGCGGGCAACAATGGATCGACAATCACCACCCAAATGAAAATGTCACGCTTATCACTTCTCACTTTGTCATCTCTCGCAGGCATGTCCTTATACACATGCGTCAGTTGGGCTATGTGCTGTGTGCACCTTTGTTTCCGATCGAAGTATATGCCAAAGTAGAGGGCGACCGGATGGGCGCTGAAAATAACAAAAGGATAGTGGCAGGCATAGCAAAAAAAAAAGGACACACCAACGATTTCCACTCAAATAGGATACGAATGGAATTGTATTTAAAGGATATGCAGGAGGACGCAGGGCACATAATGTGAGCGCGTGAATGTCATTCAAATCTAGGGATACCAATAGAGAAAAAATCAAATCAAATAAATAAACAGAAATATATGAAGGTCCATGCATGCAGGCGTTTATGAATTGATGTCCTGTGTCACAAAGCATGGCTATGAATGAGTGCATTGTCTGACAGTTGGGTGAAAGGTGATGAAATTATGCTTATTTGGATTTTTTATGTGCGTATATAATGTACACATGCGTTAATGCTAAAAATATGTAAAATCGAAGCATTTTATGTGTGGGTGTATCCATGAGGTAGAATTCAGAAAGAAGGATCAAGGGTACATTAAACATATTTATCGTGTTACATCTGCAAGTTAAAAGGAAGAATGCTAATCTTTGCTGGTGGATATGCGTTTCTGACTAGCCTTTCTCTTAAAATTCACTTCGCATGGATGCTAAATAACTAAGTCGACAAGTCGCAATATAAGAGACGTCACCTCTTTCAATTTTACATACCTGTCAGAGAAGAATAAACACAGCCCTAACCTAATCTATCCTACGATGTAAAACCTCTAAATAAATCAATTCCAGCTGTCCAATGGCCCTATTCCTGTGTTTTTATGGCACAAAACGACCATCCAACTGATAAAGTGTTGCCAATTAAGAGTTTTTTTTTTGACAGATTTTTTGAAAGATGGCGCGTGAGTCGTGTCAAGTTTTTTTTTTTCAGTATTCATTGACATTTCATCATGGATAGACTTACACCCCAGCAGTAGATGCGGATTTGTTGACAGCGTTGCGGGCCTTTTAAGGTCAGCTAACCGGTCTTCAAAACCAGTTTCGGGAGCAGGCGTCAAGGGTAGACTATATCTACTCCTTTTTGCCGAGCTTAACGCACCAAAGATCGTAATGGGCGCGCTGTCAGAGAGACCCTTAAAGATCCTGGCTGTGAATGTAAATTCACTGATTAGGTTGCTTAAAGACCAAAGTCCCGATGTGCTTATGGGTAGCGAAACTAAGCTAAACCAGAAGCATAAACTGACGAACAGTAATTACAATATCGTCAGAAAAGACTGGTCAAACTCCACTCAAGGAGGCGGGGTCGCTATCTTTATACGAAAAGGCATCGTTTGAAAGTCATATATAGTGGTAAAATGCGCCGATTCCGGTTTCTGGAAGCCTGCGTCAACAAGCCTTCTCCAACAAGGGAAGTGATTGTATGTGATAGCGGCCTACGCACCGGAAGCACCTCAGCCTAAACTTTTCACAACAGAGCTCGGAAAACTTTTCAAATCTCTGAGACTGAACTCAGTGGAGAACTTTTATCTTTTGGCCGGAGATCTGAATGACAAACACGAAGATTTGGGAAATCAAAACAAAATCCTCGGGGTAACTATCTATACAATTGGATGGTCGACTACAATGTTGAATATAGGATCGACATCGATCCAGATAAGCCATCGTGTCCTAAAAGCGGCGCTTTTCTGGATCTATTACTGCGGGACACAAGACTGACAGTCACGGACAGAGTAGGTCAACACCCGCGAAACTGTTTACGGACAATCGAGTACGACAGTGACCACTGCGGACTCGCTGCCGTAATACAGCTTCCGAACGATCTTGTTGTGTTGGAGGAGTATGTGCCTGTGCATTCCTGCGTTGGCAACGCTTTACCAACACCTTATCAAGAGAACTACGTTTGAGGGACATACTACCACCAAACAACAGAAACCTAACGAATAATGAAATCGACGACTACTTACAACAAATGGACGAAACGATCCAAGGAACAATGAACAGGACGACACCAAATTCAAAGAACGTGACATAACGTCTCCGTACAGAAACGCGACCATTGACGCACTGCACAGACAAAAAAGCGGACTTCTGACAAGACTACAACTTTTGTGAAGACGACTGACGTACCCACGCTACCCGGAAATTAGTACACTGAAGGCGTCGATCAAAAACATCAAACAATTGATCAAGGAGCACTATCGGTTGTCCATTAATTTGTTTTGGAATAGCGGAATTCAGGCCGTAAATTCCAGTGACCCGAGTATGCTTCCACAAATTAATAAGATCTGTAGGAGGAAAGGTCATAACGACCTTCCAGCTCCAACGAACAACTGACAATATACAAACATAATTTTGACAGAAGGAATCGATCCGGGGGAAGCCGTCTTCGACGATTTCTATGTTATTGAAGATCCTCAGGAGAAAGTGGAGGCTGTTGGGGCTGTCTTTCAGGGATTCGCCCGATCCGCGTCCTTGAAAACAATGCCCAGCTCCATCACTTCTACCTCCGAAATGACATAACGCAATGGCGATCTGAGAACCGCAGTTTCACGCTGTTCAATGACGAAAACTAGGCAAACGCCAAGTCGCCAACCGAAGTGGGTCTAGTCCCCTGTTAATCTCGAATGTGGAACTCCAGATCATCTTCAATTCCATAAAGAAAAAGAAGTCAGCGGGAGTCGATGGTATATCCAACATTGTATTGCGACACTTACCCCTTGAAGCTGTGGACATTTACGCCACGCTGTTCAACAAGGCGCTGAATAATGCATAATATCCAGGGCGGTGGATGATGGCGAGTTTATCCTCTCCCGAAAAAGGGAAAGGACAACTCAAATCCGGAAAATTTCCGGTCGATACGTCTCCTTCCGAGTATCAGCAAAGTTTTCGAAAAGATTCTCAATGGGGCTCTGTTCAAGTGGGCTGAGGACAATAATATTATACCAGAGAACCAGTTTGGTTTCAAGGCGGGACATGACTGTATTCATGCCGCCTCCAAACTCGTCTCTGATATGCCAAAAAACAGTGCACCAATGCTTGTCTGGTTGATTTGGAGAAGGCTTTCGACACCGTATGGTTAGAGGGCCTCTATCTAAAGCTGGCCAGACTTGGCATAAACCACTGCCATATATGCTAACTGGTTTGCTGTCAAAAGTGGCAATGTAACTTCTACCAAAAAAATTTTCTTTGAAAGTGATCTGCAACAGGGAGCGGTGAATTTGAGTTGAAATAAAATAAAAATGGATTCAAAAAAAACGACTTACACCCGAACAACGTTTGCAAATTCAGTGAATGGGCTCTTGAATGGTCCACTGTCTTGGACCAAAAATTTGGTTCGGCGATGAGTACCATTTCTGGCTCAACGGATTCGTCAATAAGTAAAATTGCCGTATATGGGCATTTGGCGCTCGTGTCCATACGCTCCACCTGTCCCAGCCATCTTAGCCGCTGAATTCGAAGCTTTTTGACCACACGTCGACGTCGCTGTAAATTTTCCTTAAGGAGATCGTTGAAGCTTTCTTAAGTTGCATCATCTTTCCTATCTGTGAGGGCATGAGCACATATCAGCGATATATTTTTGAATTTGGCCCTGATGTTTTCTTCTTGCCTACGTCTTATTCTGATCACAAATCCACATCTAAATAAGCGCAGACTCAGCTCCTTACGACACTCGCTGAAGTAGATGTCACAGTTTTTCATCCTCCTTATGCCTTCTCCATCCCATCGCACTTCCTGGATGGCTGTATTGCCTGCCTTGTAGCAGTCCAGGGTCTCCGCAAATTGTTTGGCTGTACGTGGTCTTTGTTCCAGGTCCAGGTCCTTTATTGTACCCCTTGGACAAAAGGGGTTGGAAAAAACCGATCCTTCTTGGCCTGGAGACGCCACCGTTGATTCCATCTAGAGAATTCCTTCGCTCCCGCCTTATCTGTGGGGAGTACCTTAGTGGGAACACTCTTTCGTTCGTTGTGGGGTAATTAGTAGCTTCGACCTTCGACCTGTCGACTAGGGTGGCTCTTCTGCGGAAACGAGTTCAGCGATCGCATAGCTCTAGGTTTCATCGTAGCAGTCGCCGTAAGCCCCCCCGCCTCGACAAGGCATTATCCATGGAGTAGGACACACAAGACCTATGGCCGGAATTAAGCGGTAGCAAATCAAGAATCAAAACAAGCTTATAGCTCTGAATAGAGCTTCTATTTCTATAGCGGTGAGAGTGATAACAGGTAATAAGTTGTTGGGTCAAAACTCCCATAAGATCAAATTAACTGACACACATCAAGTATGACGGGCTCAGTGGAGCGATGTTTAGTGCGATGAATTTCCGCTCAGAAGGTCTGGGTTCGATTACCAGCCGTAGCAACACCTTCATGATTTTTCACTGGCCTTCCTCCTGTGATGATCTGACAAATCATTCGAGTAGTATCAATCGTCAAGAATAGCTTATTTCAACTTAGCCGTTCGGAGTCGTCATATAAAAGGAGGTCCCTTTATCATGCATGAAGTACACACGCACTCATGAATGGTTGTGAGAAAGCTAGTCCCTGGGTACTAACGAGCCAAAAATTTGCATTTGTACATCAACTATGCATGAAATACGGAGATCTAGACGTCGAGGAGGACATCACTCACCTACTGTGCAACAGCAACAGTCGTGACAAGACTTGACGAAGTTATCAAAAATCCCTACATAGCACAGATCGTCCCAGATTCTGCTGTAAACCGGGATAAAGCAAATATCTCTTCGAAGAAGATGGTACAGCTTCTTTTTCAGATAAAAATTGTTCAACAAAGGGTATCGCTATGGGCCCATGTAGGCCTATGCAAGTTTGACGGCTCATCAGCCCATCAAACCTAACCTAACATACAGCCAATACAGCTACAGTCCCGAATAAACCTGGGCCGTAACCAACATGCCTCTCCATCTAGCCAGGTCCTTAGCTAACTGTTTCCAGTTACGCACTCCAAGTTGGTTGATCTGGGTTTCTACTTGTGGGCGCCACTTAGGCGAGATCTTACTCTACTGCGTCCGATTGCAAATCAAAGATTCTGCGAGGAGGAGTATTGGTGTCGATTCGGTCTGCATACCCTAGACATCTTAAACGTCCTATACGGACTTTTCTGACTATGGGTGTGTCGCTGTGCAGCTCGTGGTTGAATCTTCGTCTTCATAGCCAAAGGGACTGAAGATTTTTCGAAGGATTTTTCTCTCCAAGGATTTCTTCATCCAGTTTTGATAAGGTGTGTGCTTCAGCGCCGTAGAGCAGGACTGTGATAATCAAGGTCCTGTACAGGATCTCCTTAGTAGTTCGAGTGAAGCTTTACTGCTAAATTGCCATCTTAGACCGAAGAAACAGCGGTTGGCAAGAGTAGTTCTTCGTTTACTTTCTGACGAAATTTTGTTGTCAGAGGTAATAGCGGAGCCGTGGTAGACACAGTACCGTTCCTTAAGTTATGTATGTTGTGATGTTCTGTCTAATTCGTCGATGTTGTATGTCCCTTCGTGTTGACAGCATATATTTGGTCTTACCCTCATTTTACCGCTTCCTTATCTATACTAGCAAGAGTGGCTATGACATCACGTTGAGTCCGACCAATGATGTCAATATCGTCGGCGTATGTTACTAGTTGCACCGATTTAATGAAGATGGTGCATCTGGTGTTGACTCGGGAATTTTGCCCAATCCTCTCAAGAATGAGATGAGAGAATTCAGATGACAGTGCATCGCCTTGCCTAAATCCTTTTTTGGTATCTAATGTATCGGTGAGCTCATTTCCGACACTGATCAAGCATCAAGAATTCTCCATCGTCATCCTAGACAGTCGGACGAGTTTGGGGCGGTACACCAAAACTCGATATGGCTCTGTATAGTTCGTCTCTATAAATGGTGTCGTATGCAGATTTGAAATTTCAAATGAACTTGGACTTCTTGGGTTTTTCCAGGATCTGCCGAAGTGTAAAGATTTGATCAGTTGTGGACTTTCCTGGCCTAAAGCCACACTGCTAAGGGCCGATCAGGTGGTTGGTAAACGGTCTAAGGTGGGCCAATAGAAGTCCTCCGATGTTGTTTGGCCCTTCAGAGTATCGGTTGTGGCTCGCGCAGTGTGTGCCGTTGCTCCGTCCTGTTGGAACCACATGTCCTCCAGTCCTAATTCGTCCAATTGCGGCAGAAAAAACTTGGTTAACATGGCCCTATAGCGCGCACCGTCCACTGTTGCCGTTTGACCAGTGGCGTTCTCGAATAATATGGCCCGATGACTCCTCCAGCGTGAACAGCGCACCATGCAGTAACTTTGAGCGGGTGTAATGGCTCCTCTTGCATTATTCGTGGATTTTCGGTGCCCCAGAAGCGATAGTTTTGCTTGTTCACGTACCCGCTGAGGTGGAAATAAGCCTCATCGCTCATTATGATTTTGGTCTAAAAATCGTCCACTTCGTCCTCGATATTGAGGATGGATTGGGCGTAGGTTACACGCGTTTGGCGGTCGACAGGTAGCAGCTGATGCACGGAGTGGTCTTTGTACGGGAACATGCGCAAGTCTTTGACCAAAATTCGCCTTAGGGACGATCGGCTGATGGCTAATTGCGAGGCACGGCGTCTGGTCGACGAATTGTTTGGCAGCAAAAATTAGACACGATTATTCCACGTTCCTGGGAACATCCACTGGGAGAACATCCCAGGCCTAAGACAGGCCCAAAGAGCTATTCAGCCCTTCAAAACAGATGCCAACAAGATACTAAATCTTCGCAGGCACGATATCAAGAACTTTGTAGGCTACCTAACGGGTCACCACGGTCTGCGATATCACCTAAATAAAATGCATCTAGTCGTCTCACCGGAGTACAGACTATGTCTAGAAGAAGACGAAACAGCCGAACACATCATATGTGAATGCCCGGCCCTTCACAGTATAAGAAGGGAATTCTTCTTCAGCGAAATATTAAGTACCGAAGAACTAAGGAAATCCTCTGCTGAAGGTATTATCAGCTACATTAGGAAAGTAGAAGCGCTACTAACCTAAACAGACCTCTGACGGCAAGCACAATAGATCTTCTAGGTCGACGTGCATCTTGCTTAGGCAGGTCAGAATTAAAAAAAAAAAATCCACGTTCTTGGGGAGTATATCGCTCCATGGCTTGTTTCCTTGTATTCTAAATCTTTCTAGTCCACAAATGTCAAAACAGATTTGACATTGGCGGCCATTTGCAAAAATAAGAGCATCTTTCAATAAGGTGATCTCTTTTGGCCCACCTGTTACTACGGCAGATAGGATCTTGTAGGCGATGTTGAGGAGACTTATGCCTCTGTAGTTTGCGCAGTTCCGAGGGTCTCCTTTTTGTGGATCAAAAAAACGATGCTGAGGTTCGAGATATTTTAAGAAAACCACATTTTTCTCTCGTAAGAGTAATTTAAAAACGGATCTCCTCTAGCAAACCATTTTTTTCTTCTCAAATAAAATAACTTACCAACAGATCCCTTACTAACATACAACCATGTCGTGCGATTTATTTGACATGTGACATGACACCCATTGAGGCGTTCACTTCATTTGTCTGTCACAAATTGAGTTCTCTCGTCAAATCCTGCTATACAACAAAAAAACACAAAACTCTGGCCATAAGCTAAACCGCGCGATCATATCCAAGATCAAGAACCTCGCCTCCAAATGATTTCCTCAATATAAGCGTGTGCAGCACGCGTTTCCTCATTGTTATGCAACTTCAAATATTCTTTAAGGATCACTTGAGATCAAACACATCAATGGGAAGAAAATTACCAAAAAGGAGGACGAAAAAAAAATCGTAGAATGAAAAACTACACTAATCCTTCGCCCCTTCAACCTTCAACCATGTTCCCTCCTCAAGACTGTTTTCTCATTATTCCCGCGCTGATCCGACACTATGAACTATACTTACCCTCTGTGACCTTTTGCTCCTAGACGATCGTCGTCAATTCCTTTGGGTCCTATTTTCTTTAGATTTACATCCTTGGATACACAAACAGCTACCTAAGATGCGGAAAAACACTATCCAGCGCGCACTTAATAAGATTCCAGGATGCATATGGGTAGGGAATGGGATTCCGATACGGAAGGGCAAAAAATAACGACTTGAGCTCATCGAATTACCATAAGGACATTGGTGACCCAAAAATAGGTTTCGATGGTGTTTTGTGTGCGTTTGTGCCCTTCGGAGCAGTTGGGTCAGAGGTATTTGGTATTTTGTTAGGAAATATGTCAAATGGCGCGCGCTCGCGTAACGATGTTGGAATGACAGTTTTGGAGATTTTTTTTGTCAGCTTTTTTTTGGATGACGTCTGGCAATGCGGAAGAGTTTATAGTTTTTGGAATTTCAGTTTCAATAGGGGCCGGGTGCGCGCGTTTAGGAATTTTCAACGCACTTTTGCGTTGTAATTGGGAATTTATGGGGCATGCTGCTGTTTTAAGAATTATCAATGGTTAGGGTTATTAAAAAAAAATGTTAAGGACCCAAAATCATTTTGTTAGAAATTCAATGTTAGGGTCATGCATTATTTTAAGGTTATACAGGGTGCGCTGTCTTTTATGTCGGTATGTAAGCTTTGAATAACTTTGACATTTATCAACCGATTGACTTGAGTAGACATGATTTTAAAACGTCAATTCAGGCAAATTTGGATGTCCGAACATTCCGAGGAGCTAACATCGACTCGGATCACTACCTTGTAGCAGCCAAGGTAAGAATGCGGATATCTACCACGCCACAACAATCCAGAAATACTGTGAAAAAATTTAATGTCGGAAGACTGCAATCGCAAGAGACCGCCAAGACCTTCGCACAACGCGTATCCCTTAACCTCTCGATTAACACCATACCACCAGCATCGAATGTAGAAGAGCAATGGCAACGATGCCAACAGGCCATTAGATCAGCCGCAACTGATGTGCTAGGTTTCTCGCGCCCACCAGCAAGAAACCCCTGGTTTGATGAGGAATGCCGACAGATGCTCGCAGCCAAGAACGAGGCCTACAAGGCTAAGCTGCAGGTGAAGACGAGAGCTGCCATTGAGCTCTATAGGCAAAGAAGAAGGGAAGAACATCGGCTTTTCAGCAAGAAGAAAAAAGAGCAAGAAAAGCGCGCGATCGAGGATATAGAGAGGTGCCATTCCAGGAACGATGTTCGCAAGTTTTACCAAAGTCTAAAACGTCAAAGCCAAGGATACAAGGCTCGAACAGAATCCTGTCGAGATGAACAAGGAAATATTGTAGTTGAGACACAGTCGATGCTGAGGATATGGAAGAACCACTTCTGCAGACTGTTAAACGGCGATGACGAACAACATTCCGCTGTCAGGCAGAACGAACCATTCAATATTGGCAACGACAGCGAAAACTGCCAACCACCCGACCTGAGTGAAGTGAGGATAGCAATATCTAAACTCAAGCTTAATAAGGCTGCCGGAAATGACGGCCTTCCCGCTGAGCTCTATAAGGCCGGCGGAGATGACTTGGTAAGTAACATCCACCAACTCATAAGCCAAATCTGGTCGGATGAAAATATGCCTGAAGATTGGAACCTCAGCATCGTTTGCCCGATCCACAAAAAAGGAGACCCTCTGAACTGCGCCAACTACATAGGTATAAGTCTCCACAACATCGCCTACAAGATCCTATCTGCTGTAATATGTGAACGCCTGAAACCGTTTACCAACAACCTGATTGGCCCTTATCAGTGTGGTTTTAGGCCAGGAAAGTCCACAACCGATCAAATTTTCACACTTCGGCAGATCCTGGAAAAAAACTCAAGAAGTCCAAATCGATACCCACCACCTATTCATCGATTTCAAAGCCGCATATGACAGCATTTATAGAGACGAACTGTACAGAGCCATGTCTAGTTTTGGTATACCGCCCAAACTCGTCCGTTTGTGTAGGATGACGATGGAGAATTCTCGCTGCTCCATCAGGGTCGGAAACGACCTCACCGACACATTCGATACCAAAAAAGGATTTAGGCAAGGCGATGCGCTGTCATGTGACTTCTTTAATCTGATTCTTGAGAGAATTGTGCAAAACTCCAAAGCCAACACCAGAGGCACAATTTTCCAAAAGTCGGTGCAACTACTAGCATACGCTGACGATATTGACATCATTGGTAGGACTTAACGTGATGTCAACGTGATGTCATAGCCACGTTTGCTAGTATAGAGAAGGAAGCGGCGAAAATGGGTTTAGCAGTAAATGAGGGTAAGACTAAGTATATGCTGTCAACACGAAAGGACACACAACATCGACGAATTGGACAGAACGTCACCATTGACAAATATAAATTTGAGGTAGTACGGGACTTTGTCTACCTCGGCTCCGCTATTACCTCTGACAACAACATCTCGTCAGAAATTAAACGAAGAATTACTCTTGCCAATCGCTGTTTCTTTGGGCTAAGAAGGCAATTTAGTAGTAAAGCCCTCACTCGAACTACTAAGGAGACCCTATATAAGACCCTGATCATCCCAGTCCTGCTCTACGGCGCTGAAGCATGGACCGTATCAAAAGCGGATGAAGAAATCCTTGGTAGATTCGAGAGAAAAATTCTTCGAAAAATCTTCGGTCCCGTTTGCGTTGACGGGCTATGGAGACGAAGATTCAACCAAGAACTATACGAGCTGTACAGCGACATGCCCCTGGTCAAAAAACTCCGCATTGGACGTTTAAGATGGCTAGGACATGTAGAACGAATGGACACCAATACTCCGGCTCGCAGAGTCTTCGATTCCCAGCCAGACGTCGGACGCAGTAGAGGAAGACCTCGCCTTAAGTGGCGCGCACAAGTGGAAACCGACCTCAACCAACTTGGAGTGCGCAACTGGAGGCAGTTAGCTAAGGACCGGGCTAATTGGAGAGGCATGTTGGTTGAGGCCCAGGTTCATTCCGGACTGTAGCGCCACTTAAGTAAGTAAGTAAGTAATTCAGGCAAATTCACATTAAAACAATGCGCCGAAAATGAGACGCTATATTCGTCGTTTGGTATAGAATTTGGTCAAGTACGGGACAGTGGGAGATCGTCCACATGCAGTTCATCAATGTCCAAAAGTATCCAATGAATTTTTTGAAGCGGTAAGAAAGTGTTGCCGGGAACCCACAAGTGTCGTATCGTCATCGCCCTCCGTATTGTGGGATCAGTAGAACCACCTTGCGGCACACTTTGAATGATCAGTTGCAGTTGTTTCCACATAAAGTGCGACTTACTCAAAGAATATTGCCGACAGACCGTCCACGTCGCTTGGAATACGGACAAACAGTCGCTCGAAATATTGACACGGAACCTGATTATTGGAAGCAAATTTGTATGACCGGTGAGGCCAATTTCATACTTTCTTGCCCGCGCCGTTAAAAAGCAAAATTGACGCAATTGAGAATCTGCACGATAACCATGAAACACCATTGTTAGAGTGACTTTTTGGAACTGCGTTTGCGCCAAAACCATCACTGGGCAATGTCTGCCCACAACTTTGTGAAAATGTGTGGTTACTGGTTTCAACAAGATGGCGCCCCATGCCACACTGCAGTTTCTGCAACGAAAATTCTCAGTGTGATGTCAAAAAATGGCGACATCGACCCCTCTGGACTTCTTTTTGTGGGGATTTGAAAAGCAAAGTATACGCCAACAAACCTAACGTTTGTGCCAAAATCATCGCTATCGTCGCTGTAGATCGATACCCTCGTAACCCAAAAATATCACTTTTTCAGGAGAAACAAAAAAATTGGTATAAAAGTAATGAGGGCCAATAGAGTTGATCTGGTTAAGCTTAAATTACATTTCACCAGTGTTGGTAAATACCCTTCAGCAAGTAAGTCAGTATGATCATTGAAAACCTGTAAAAAAATAGATAGAAAAATTGTGCTGTTATCCATCATTATTGTTGTATTTCTCAAGGGTGAAATCTTTTAAGTCAGAGAAAACCATTTTTTCGCTACATATGGAAATGGACCTTTTCAGGCGTCCTTTGAAAACCTAATATAGTCATGCGGAATGTAAATGTCGCGTCCTTTTAATTCGTTCTCTATTCGCGAATGCACACTAACACACTCCATTTGTGTGTGCCCAACAACGAGAAATTTTTGAATTATCTCCTTATTGTTGTCAACCGCAAAGGATAAAGGTGCGTTGGATAAGATCGCATTTTGGTTTTGATAGGTGCACCCATTACTAAAGAATATAATAAAAACCGCAACATCTTTTGAAAACCGATCAAAATATTCCAAAATGCAACTGGTGAAAGTGGAGGCTGTCATATCAACAGCGGTTTCATCGAACCAGTAACAACAAACCGGATGAGAAGCATGGTTGTACAAGGTAAAGTTGTGGGCAGCAAAGCTTCGAACCCATGGAATCACTTTCACTGCCTGTAAGTCCATTGTAAGGACTACGCACTTTTTCTACTGCGCAAGTTCTTTGTCTAGCGTTTTCTCCAGCCGCGCACGTTCTTTCTGTGCCCTATGTAGTCGCCAATCTTCGTCGGAAAGTTGACCTACCCCATGTTTCATAAGCATGTCGCATTTGTCTTTTTTTTTTTATTGGATGTATACTTACTTACTTACTTAAGTGGCGCTACAGTCCGGGATGAACCTGGGCCTCAACCAACATGCCTCTCCAATTAGCCCGGTCCTTAGCTAACTGCCTCCAGTTGCGCTCTCCAAGTTGGTTGAGGTCGGTTTCTACTTGTGCGCGCCACTTAGGGCGAGGTCTTCCTCTACTGCGTCCGAAGTCTGGCTGGGAATCGAAGACTCTGCGAGCCGGATTATTAGTGTCCATTCGTTCTACATGTCCCAGCCATCTTAAAATTCCAATGCGGAAGTTTTTGACCAGAGGTATGTCGATGTACAGCTCGTCTAGTTCGTGGTTGAACCTTCGTCTCCATAGCCCGTCAACGCAAATGGGACCAAACATTTTTCGAAAAAATTTTCACTCGAATCGACCAAGGATTTCTTTATCCGCTTTTGATACGGTCAATGCTTCAGCGCCGTAGAGCAGGACTGGGATGATCAGGGTCTTAAATAGGATCTCCTTAGTAGTTCGAGTGAGGACTTTACTACTAAATTGCCTTCTTAGCCCGAAGAAACAGCGATTGGCAAAAGTAACCCTTCGTTTGATTTCTGACGAGATGTTGTTGTCAGAGTTAATAGCGGAGCCGAGGTAGGCAAAGTCCCGTACTACCTCAATGTTATATCTGTCAATGGTGACGTTCAGTCCAATTCGTCGATGTTGTGTGTCCTTTCGTGTTGACAGCATATACTTAGTCTTACCCTCATTTACTGCTGAACCCATTTTTGCCGCTTCCTTCTCTATACAAGCAAACGTGGCTATGGCATCACGTTGTGTCCTACCAATGATGTCAATATCGTCGGCGTATGCAAGTAGTTACAGGACAACGACGTTCGTATCTGCACCTGGAATGTGAGAACATTAAACAGGAGAGGTGCAGGCGAATAACTAGCGGAAGCCCTTAACTGATACAAAGCAGACATTACTGCCATCCAGGAAATACGATGGGGATGGGCCGGGCAAAAAGAGGATGAAAAACTGTGACATCTACTATGGATCGTGTTATAGTGACCAGAAACGGCGACTATTCTTATGCGGATTTGTTATAAACGCCAGACTTAGGCAAGAAGTCATATGTTTTCAAGACATTAGCAAACAATCCGCATCAAGGCCAAATTCGCCAACATAAGCCTTATATGCGCTCATGCTCCGATGGAGGAAAAACATGACATAGCTAAAGAGTCCTTGACAAAACCTATGAGCGACTACCAAAGTACGATGTTAAAATCGTGCTGGGAGATTTTAACGCAAAGGTAGGAAGAGAAGACATCTTTAGCAGTATTGTCGGAAAATATTGCCTACACGACAACACGTCTGGTAACGGACTTAGGCTAATTGACTTCGCTACGGAACGAAATGCCACTAAGGCCAGCACACGGTTTCCTCACCACGATATCCATAAAGGGACATAGCGGTCTCCAGATCAACGAACGGTCAACCAAATTGATCACATTGCGATAGACAAGAGGCACGCGTTCAGTATTTTGGATCTTCGAACATTCCGAGGGGCTAACATAAACTTGGACCACTACCTTGTTGCAGTCAAGGTCATTTGCCACAACAAATCAGAAATACTGTGAACAAATTTAATATCGAATGACAGCAATCGCAAGAGACCGCCAAGGCCTTCGCGCAACGCGTATCCCTGAACCTCTCGATTAAAACCATACCACCAGCATCGGATGTCGAAGAACTGTCAAAAAGGCATTAAATCAGCCGCAACTGATGTGCTAGGTTTCTCTCGGCCACCAGCAAGAAACCCCTGGTTTGATGAGGAATGCCGACAGATGCTCGCAGCCAAGAACGAGGCCTACAAGGCTAAGCAACAGGTGAAGACGAGAACTGCCATTGAGCTCTACAAGCAGAGAAGAAGGGAAGAACACAAACTTTTCAGAAAGAAGAAAAAGAGCAAGAAAAGCGCGCGATCGAGGATATAAAGAGGTGCCACTCCAGGAACGATATTCGCAAGTTTTACCAAAGTGTAAAATGTCAAAGCCAAGGATACAAGGCTCGAACAGAATCCTGTCGAGATGAACAAGGAAATATTTTAGTTGAGACACGTCTCTATAAATGCTGTCGTATGCGGCTTTGAAATTTTGAAAATTTGATCGGTTGTGGACTTTCCTGGCCTTAAACCACACTGATAAGGGCCGATCAGGTTTCAGGCATTTACATATTACGGCAGATAGGATCTTGAAGGCGATGTTGTGGAGACGTATGCCTCTGTAGTTGGCGCAGTTTAGAGGGTCTCCTTTTTTGTGGATCGGGCAAACGATGCTGAGGTTGCGTTCTTCAGGCATACTTTCATCCGACCAGATTTATAAAGCGCAGCGGGAAGGTCGTCATTTCCGGCGGCCTTGTTTAGCTTGAGTTTAGATATTACTATCCTCACTTCACTTAGGTCGGGTAGTTGGCAGTTTTCGCTGTCGTTGCCAATATTTAATGGTTCGTTCTGCCTAACAGCGGAATGTTGTTCGTCATCGCCGTTTAACAGTCTGCAGAAGTGGTTCTTCACTATCCTCAGCATCGACTGTTTCTCAACTACGATATATCCTTGTACATCTCGACAGGATTCTGTTCGAGCCTTGTATAGTTGGCTTTGACGTTTTTCACTTTGGTAAAACTTGCGAACATCGTTCCTGTAGTGGCACCTCTCTATATCCTTGATCGCATGCTTTTCTTGCTCCTTTTTCTTTCTTCTTCTTTCTGAAAAGCCAGTGTTCTACCATTCTTCTCAGCCTATATAGCTCAATGACAGCTCTCGTCTTCACCTGTAGCTCTCTTGGCTGAGAGCATCTGTCGGGATTCCTCATCAAACTTTACGACAGTAAAGTAGTGTCATACAGAGTTAGACTCTACAAACCATAGACCTAAGAGGAGACCAAGGATATGAAAACTACATAGAAAGGCGTATTTTCTAATCCTCTCACATCCTAAACCTATAAATATATTTATTGTTGTATGTTTTTCGTTACTCCTTTTCGTTTCATAAAAGTCAAATCATACCGTGTCATCCTAAAAGAAGTTTCATTTAATAAAAAAAAACAAGTTATTGAAAAAAACGACGCCTATAAATAATTGATTTCCTTTGGCTATCCCTTATAAAACTAAAAAAAAAAACTAAAATTAGTTTCTTTCTTTTTAGACAATAAATGATTTTTTCCCCATTTTGAACAGAAAGTGTTTATTTATTCTTGCATCAGTTTCGATGGGCTTTTGCAATCTTCATCCATCGTATAGGTAGATACGCAAAAAGCAATATAATAACATAAATATATAAAATTCCTCTAAATATCATGAATTTGAGTGTAATACTTAATTCTTTAAAAAAAATCCCTCCATTTTCTTTCCAAAGTGCCTCTCAACAGCGTCATATCCAACCCTAATGTTACTAAAAATAACATCAACAAGCACACTTCCATAAAGTAGCCTCTCCGTTCCCTTCCAAAGAAAGAAAAACAAAAACACCCAACCCATCAACACCAGCCACTTGAAAACTCAACACTTTAACGTACTAAATTGATATTTTATTAGGGTCCCTCGATGAGTATAAAACCGCCCTCATACACATAATCTCATCTCTACTTGGCTTCTGTCTACTAAAAGATCACTTAACGCCACCAAACGGCTGTAGGTATTCAATTTCTAAAAATCCTCAAAAAAAAACACACCTCGTCCTGTGATTAGGTGCGCATAACACATAAACAGAAAAAAGAGTGTGAACCCCTTTTACACTTTAAATTAAGTGTTATGTAATCCAAACCCCTTCAACACATTTATTCAAGTCGATCCCCTATCCGATTTTCTATTAATAGAGATCTTCCACACAACAACACAAAAAAAAAACCCTTCCTCTCTGTTAAACATGTAATCCTATCATCAACCCTTGTCATCTTGCCTAATGAGAAATTAAAAAAAGGATCCTCCACTCGAAACGCACAAAAAACCCACTCAATCGCGTGCACACACAATAACGAGGATCAACAAGTCAATTAGGTAAGATCGATGTAATTTTATACCGCGAGGGGAGCGTTAAAAAAAACTTCCATCCCTAATTGTATATCCTTAACACTTATTAAAAAATTAAGGAAGGACTCTCATAAAAAAACACATCAACAACCCCTAATAACACGATTAACCCCACTTGATCCTTGGATCGTTTGTTAAACAAAAAAAAAAACTTGTTGATCCTGTCGAAACCCCTCATCATATTCCCATGCCCGCGGTTGGGATATTTTTTATGTAATACCATAATTTAAACATAAAAAAGGCACCCTCCGAACAACCCCTAAAAAATGCAAAAAAAAAATGGAAACACGATTCAAAGTCAATTACGCGTAATCGCGCCCTTATGCAATATCAATTGCACTCTCTCCCCCCTAAAAAAAAAAAATGTTTGAATAGTTTTTTTCCGCCCGTTAACATCAACACCAATAAAAAATAACTGCTATAGGGGATGATACGGTTTTTTCGCTTTGGAATCCCAACCGATAACATTTTTAAGGGTGCATAAAAAATGGCTAATCTGAGGTTAGCAAATGCCAACCCCTGTCTGATCGGATCTCCCCTGGGTGTATATGTTTTTTTTTGTGTTCAATTTTTTAGACGAGGGTCCTTGTACGGATCGAATGAAATGGATTAGATTTCATGGTTCAGGTGGGTTAGCCGGGACAGGTAAACAAATCCTATGGAATCAGTGTTTTACTTGTTGTTGGCCCCTACATCGATATCCAGTGATCGATGGTTTTCCTTTTTTGTAATTTGAGTGTAAAAAACAATCGGGAACAGGTGATGGATTTTATTTTTTTTCAAAAAACATGATTCAGGATCATTTTTATATTAAGGATTTATTTTTGTGGATTTGGCAAGAATTGTCATGTGTCAATCGGAGGTTTTGTGGTGAAATTGAGTCCTCGATCTTAAGGTGATCTCTGGCTGTGTGCTATTTTGATCTGGGGATTGGCGTATGATCTTCGGTTACAGGATGCGATCGGATGTGGAATTTGACTGATGCGGTTTCCTCGAAATGTTCCGTTGTTATCTGTTTTTGGTTTTTCTTGGGTTTTGTTTGCATTGAACACAGAATGTCATGCGACATTGTAGGTGCGTTTGTTGTGAAATTGAGACCGTTTTGGGGATGATCGGTGGCTGTGCGCTATTTTGATCAGGAGGCGGGGTGATGATATTTTGTTACAAGGATTTGGATGGAGTTTTTTTTGCTTTTAAGAAATGTCATGTAGGAACCTTTTTGGATATAAGAAGCTATGAAACATTATGGATTTTAAGACCTATGATATGTAAATTTAGACTCAAAAAACGCAAGTTCGGGAAATTTATAGGGATGGCGGAAGATTTTTTGTCCCTGTGAAGCTTAATCTTACTCTTGGGTAAAGTGAATTTAAGACTACCATATCAAGTAGAAGATGTTGAAATCAGACATGGTGTGAACTGACATTTCTATTCACATCTACAATAGGATTGTAATACAAAATCTAAGGTTTGCGAGATTCTTCAAGATAAGAGGAACATTCTGGCTTCCTATTCAGTAGCCCACTGAATTCATTGGACATTGGACTGAATTCCCTATCGAGCTCATGAGCCCTGAAGTACCTAACGTCTTGTAAAATCTGACAAATAACCAGCTGCTCAAACTTGCGATTCAAAATAGGCGTTCAAATAATGGTCCCCAAATAAATAGAGAAGCTGGTTTTAAGGCCCCTTATGGGTCGGTCATGCCATATATTTTTTTAGCACATCACCATTGTTTAGCGTTTTTGTAATTGAGGGTCATAGACATTTTGGAAGCTTTAACATGACGCTGTCACTTCAGCGCATAAATCATAGCATAATTCAATCTGAATTTGACCGATGACATGGATTATGTTGGCTTTGAAGACCGCTGTCGTTTGACCGATGACATGGATTATGTTGGCTTTGAGGACCGCTGTGCTTTGTTGCTTATTGGCAACGATAAGAAAACCCCACAAGAAACGGCATCAAATGGATATCGGTGTCCAATTCATATCAACTACACGTGTGATGAGCATTCCCTTGAACCGCTCATGCAGAATCTCTATTGTGGCTTGAGCTGTGTGGCCCATTTCATTCAGAAGTGGGCCTCATCGCTGAAGATTATTTTTCGATGAAAATTTGGGTTAGTTTCCAACTGCTCCAGAGCTCATTCAGTGAACACACGTCGTGGATTTTGGTCATTTACCTTCAGCTCCTGGCTCAGTTGAAATTTGTACGGGTGCAGGTTCAAGGCTCGATGCAAAAATAGCCAAGTTGTGGTCTGCTTAAGGCCGAGTTCTTGTGAGCGACGCGAAATCGACTGCCTCAGATTCTCCTACACACTCGACAGCTTCGAAGTTTTCGGCAGATCTTGCGTTTCTTCAACGTACGGGTGTTGGTTTAACGTTTACTGAACCAGTGGACTCAAATGTATCCAGCTCACCACAAATAGTCCTCTCGTTACGACGATTATGGCGACTGAATGATAGAGCGAGCTGAACGTTGTCCGAACAGATCTGTCTGTGAAAATGGATAGAGACATACGGTATATGATTTCGAGATGTTTTGAAGTCGTTTTTATCCCGAATGAGAAATTTTTATTACAGTTGGAAGGTCACTTCACGAAGCATTCTTAATGAATCACCGCTATCCACATCACAACACGCATATCTCAAAGGCAGATCGACTGAAACCGCTCTGCATGAGGTGATTGGGACCGTCGAAAAGTCCCTCTACTACAAAGAGTATACCCTATCCACTTTCCTTGATATAGAAGGGGCTTTCAATAATGTACAAACTGACAGCATACTAAAAGCCCTAACCGTAACTGGTGTAGAGGAGCATTTTAGCCAATGGATTATATCCATTCTAAGGTCTAGAATCATTCAATCAACACTAGGCAACAGCAGCTTAACGCGATATGCTGACAGAGGTACACCACAGGGTGGTGTGATATCTCCTCTGCTGTGGCTTATTGTTATGAACAAACTGTTAGTCCGACTTGATCGGGATAGGATTGAGGCAGTGGCATACGCGGACGACGTGGTGATCCTAGTGTCAGGAAAGTTTCTCCCAGTGATTAGCGAAATCATGGAGTACGCTCTGGGTTCTGTGAGCACGTGGGCTACAAGCTGTTGCCTGGGTGTTAATCCGAGCAAAACGGAAATGATGCTTTTCACCACGAATACCAAAATACCAGCCTTTAACCTCCCCCGACTAAATGGACAAGCGCTCTCACTCTCATCCAATGCCAAATATCTAGGGACTATCCTAGATACTAAGCTTAATTGTAAAACCAACATAGAACAAAGGGTCAAGAAAGCATGTATATATATGTATTCGGCAAAAGATGGGGCCTACAACCAAAGATGACACTTTGGATGTACACTGCTGTTGTTCGGCCGATACTCACCTATGGGGCACTAGTCTGGTGGCCTTCTGTGAGTAAAGGGTATATCATTGACAAACTTAAGAGGGTACAAAGAACTGCTTGTATCGGCACAACTGGAGCCATGAGATCTTGTCCCACTGATGCCTTAACGGTTCTTCTCCACCTTCTCCCTCTAGATATCCATATCAAAGATATTGCAATGTGTAGTGCAGTCAGGCTCAAAGAATCTGGCTGCTGGTTCAATAAGCCCTATGGGCACAGCAATATCCTAGATTCATTGCCAGCAGGTCTAGCTGACCATCATACCGACTACATGATACCCAAACTGAACTTCCACAATCACTTCACCGCTGGCTTTCCAACTAGAGAGGATTGGAAAAACGCATTGGTTGAAAAATTGGTTGACACACTTATTTACACCGACGGCTCGAAAATGGACTGCGGAGTGGGCGCAGGTGTCTACTCGGACACACTAAAAATAAAAAAATCCTTTCGCCTCCCTGATTCCTCCAGCGTATTCCAAGCGGAATTGTTGGCTATTAGGGAGGCATGTCACGCGATTAAACACGATAGTACTCCCAAGCAAAATATCGCTATTTTTGTCGACAGTCAAGCCGCTATTAAGGCGATTATTTCGGTATCGACGTCATTAAAACTAGTACTTCGATGCCAAAACGAACTGGCCTCCATTGGGAGTCGATACAGTATCACTCTCATATGGGTTCCAGGCCACAGTGACATAGATGGAAATGAACAGGCTGATGCCCTAGCCAGGTTGGGCTCGTCCCTTCCCAGCTCACGTGCAATCGGCATTCTCACTCCTTTAAAAACTATCATGAATAATATCAACACACACTCTCTTAAAACAGCAGAAAATAGGTGGCGTAACCTCAGTGGGTGCGCCATTTCAAGAGATATGTGGCCTCGCTACAACAAGACTAAAACACGGGACCTCTTAAGCAGATCCCGTAAGGAAGTCTCCAGGGTGATAGCAATTACCACTGGACACTGGCCCATCGGTGACCATGCTGTTAGAATGGGTATACCCCACAACACCAACTGTCGCAGTTGCAAGGAGGTGGGGGAGAAGGAAACTTTAACTCACTTTCTGTGCAAATGCCCGGCTCTGTCAAGAGCAAGACAACGAACCCTAGGCAAACCTTTCTTTGACAATATCCGCGACCTCTCTGATAAACACATCAAAGAACTGATCGCCTTCCTTAATGCCACTGGTTGGATTTAGTACACGCCAACTAACAACAAGACATAACATTTAACCGCACGAGTTTTTGGCATCAAAACGGCGCACCTCAGCGCTAATTGTGTTTCGTCTTGTACGAACAGCCAATCTAACTAACTAACTAACTAAGGTCACTTCAGTTAGTACCAGCTTGAAATGGAGATCCTCTCAACTGCGCCACCTACAGAGGTACAGAGGCAGATTCTATATCTGCATGTTTGCGTGATATCGGAAATCGTTGACCAACAAACTTAAGGCCAGGAAAGTCCAAATCTCATCATATTTCAGATGATACTGGGAAAAACCCATGAAGTCCAAATGGATATCCATGACCTATTCACCATACAGTGGGTATAGTGACCTAGTGCGTTGTTTTTAGCTCTCTGGAATTACCAACCTCACAATCTCCAACTGAAAGTCGCATCGAAACATAACCCAACCACGTCTTTGTAATGACACTCGGCTTCTGATGAAAAACCTGATGAACAACGTTATCGAAGCAACAATACTCAAAGGGAAGTAAAATGGAGAAGATATCACGAATCCCAATGGTTCCGAATGACTTGCCATTCCATTTAAAACGGCTTGCAGTTTCCGGTACGAGACTAAGAAACCAAATCTGAATGAGTAGAAATGAATAAGGCATACAATGCTTGGATAGCCTATAACCTATTTTTTTCTGTCAAACAACTTTATATGGACGAAATATAGATATTCGGCACTAGCGAGGTATCCGTCGGAGCGGAAAATTCTCCGATTTTGTACGATTCCGATGATTTTTGCTTCGGGGTATTCTTCCAAAAAGCTGTTCGGAATATTTCTCCGACATTTTGTAACGCATCCCAGCGAATTGCGTTGAAGTGCGCTCAGGTGCATTTTTCGTTCAATTTTTGACAGCCTAAGTGCAATTCTTTTTCCGATTTCCTCCGACACAAATTCTTCGCGGAATTTGTTTATACAGTATTTTCAGCTACGACGGATACCTCGCTAGGGCAGACTGAGATTGTCTGCTAAGACACTTTTTCAAAATTCTTAACCGCTTGGCCAAAAATAGCATTTTACTGAAAAGGCTTGTCCGACTTGTTCTGCTTTGTCGGACAGAGAGTCTATATACCAAATTTCATCAATCTAGCAGAAAATTTAAGACCCAATCTGTGACACACTGACGGACGAACGAACAGACTGACATACAGACATGGCTAGATCGACTCACCTAGCGATTCTGAGTCGATCAGAATACTTTAAGGTATCCTGTCGAAATTATTTGTCTATGTTACAAACTTAATGTCAAAACTAATATATCTACCCCTATGGGATCCTTTTTTTGTATCGAATGTGTCGGTGAGGTCGTTTCCGACCCTGATGGAGCAACGAGAATTCTCCATCGTCTTCGTACACAAACGGACGAGTTTGGAAGGTATACCAAAACTTGACATGGCTCTGTATAAGATCAATCCTTTCCGAGGCTATTGGTTGCTTCATAACGTAAAGTTTTTTTTCCATGGGTGGGAAGTTAACCCAAAGCACAACCCCCAACCTGGAGGGCCAGTTCCAAATTATTAGATACCCCTAGGTAACGGGGTCATCAGTATCCCCAACGGGATTGAGCGCTGCCGTTGGCCATTCGGTTCATCCGCCATTATCCCTGTTCAAGGGGCCTGATTTACCCTTGAGATTCCTAGATAACCTGTTGTCCGAATATGTCGAAGCAGCTCATCTAGTTTTGCCTGGGACATCTGAACGGGTATTCATTCCGTGCCACTCTGACCAGGCGGTTTATAGTTTTTCTGTTTTTTGTTTTGTTATCAGCACTCGCACTTATCGTTTAGTAAGTCAAATCCGGTTGGATGAGACCAGTACCTGATGGTTACCACTTGGAGGTAAAAAAAATTGGCCAAGTTAAAGCTAATCAGAGTCCACCCTCGTTCTTCAACACCCAACAATCCGGAATCCCTGAAATCAGTCTCAACAAATTCAATGACAACCCTAGATTGTCGCTCATCTCTGCATGATATGTCAACGCAATTTAACATTTACCTAGGCTGGGTTCCTGGACAGAGTGCCATTCCGGAATTCCGGAGAACAGTAAGGCTGTTCAACTCGCCAGGCATGGGAGTAAATTACCAGTTGTTCCCGACACGGGTGCACTAGGTAAGGTATTCGTATCGCTACATGCAAAAGCTTACTGCCGAAACATACTTACTTACTTAAGTGGCAATACAGTCCGGGATGAACCTGGGCCTCAACAAACATGCCTCTCCAATTAGCCCGGTCCTTAGCTAACTGCCTCCAGTTGCGAGTTGGTTGAGGTCGGTTTCTACTTGTGCACGCCACTTAAGGCGAGGTCTTCCTCTACTGCGTCCGACGTCTGGCTGGGAATTGCAGACTGCGAGCCGGAGTATTGGTGTCCATTCGTTCTACATGCCCTAGCCATCTTAAACGTCCAATGCGGAGTTTTTCGACCAATGGTACGCGTCAACGCAAACGGGACCGAAGATTTTTTCGAAGAATTTCTCGAATCGACCAAGTTTTTCTTCATCCGCATTTGATACGGTCCATGCTTTAGCGCCGTAGAGCAGGACTGGGATGTATAGGCTCTCCTTAGTAGTACGAGTGAGGACATGGGGCTTTACTACTAAATTGCCTCCTTAGCCCAAAGAAACAGCGGCTAGCAAGAGTAATTCTTCGATTAATTTCGACTAGACATGGCTCTGTATAGTTCGTCTCTATAAATGCTGTCGTATGCGGCTTTGAAATCGATAAATAGGTGGTGGGTATCGATTTGAACTTCTAGGGTTTTTTTTTCAGCGTCTGCCGATCTGCTCAGCGGGAAGGCCGTCATTTTCGACGGCCTTGTTAAGCTTTGAAATCGATAAATAGGTGGTGGGTATCAATTTGAACTTCTAGGGTTTTTTTTCAGCGTCTGCCGATCTGCTTAGCGGGAAGGCCGTCATTTCCGACGGCCTTGTTTAGCTTGAGTTTAGATTTTGCTATCCTCACTTCACTTAGGTCGGGTGGTTGGCAGTTTTCGCTGTCGTTGCCAATATTAAATGGTTCGATCTGCCTGACAGCGGAATGTTGTTCGTCATCGCCGATTAACAGTCTGCAGAAGTGGTTCTTCCATATCCTCAGTATCGACTGTGTTTCAACTACAATATTTCCTTGTTCATCTCGACAGGATTCTGTTCGAGCCTTGTATCCTTGGCATTGACGTTTTACACTTTGGTAAAACTTGCGAATATCGTTCCTGGAGTGGCACCTCTCTATATCCTCTGTGAAATGCGGTGTTCTTCCCTTCTTCTCTGCTCAATGGCAGCTCTCGTCGCCACCTGCAGCTTAGCCTTGTAGGCCTCGTTCTTGGCTGCGAGCATCTGTCGGCAATCCTCATCAAACTAGGGGTTTCTTGCTGGTGGCCGCGAGAAACCTAGTACATCAGTTGCGGCTGATGTAATGGCTTCTTGGCATCGGTGCCATTGTTCTTCGACATTCGATGATGGTGATATGGAATCGAGACGTTAAGCGATACGCGTTGCGCAAAGGCCATAACATGCTAACAGCAAATCAAAACTCGTCTTGGCACCACGTGTCAAATAACCAGACAAATTTGGCAAAAGGTTGACATGAGCAGATCCAAGGGACTAATTTCGCTCGTTCGATCGCTGTTTAATATGAAGGCATGGAGAGAGGCTAGGCCTCCACTCAAACGACTTATGTAGGAGCTGCATGGACGAAGAGAAAGAACAAACAATACTTCAACTCCTTTGTAACTGCCCGGCACTATCAAATATGTTAAAGGAAGCTCCATCTTGGAGCTTACTACTTTCAAAATCTCAGCGATTTGACAAAAAGTCTCCTCCGTTTCATTAACAGCTCAGAATGGTTTTCTCACAGTTAACAAGGAGAATGGAATGGACAGAATCCACGGAGTATCACAATGGACCAAAAAATGTTCTAAGTGTGGTGGCGAACTCGCTGGCAGCCACTCTAACCTAACCTAACCTAAGTGTTACTAATTTTTGCCTTTCAACTCATCTTACTTTCGGCGACTTTAAGCTTGAGGTATTTTTTTAAGCTCACTATTCGATCAGGGCACATCACGAAATAAAATTTAGTTATTGAACAAGGAGTTGTCATTTTCAACTCATGATTTTCTAAAGTCTTTAGCCTTTTGCATCTTACAACTGGTTCTAGGACTACCGTGATATCAGGCTTTCTTGTAGAAGGCCTGCAAAAAGCCAGTATCAGTCCATTGATTCTTTAATTTTAAAATCAACATGGCAAGTGGGGAAATCTTACCATCCACTATGGATAGGTAGACTACTTGCATCCCAGAGATTGAAATGTGAATGACACAGCCTAGCTTTCTAGGGACCATGCAAATGCACCAACTCAAAACACTCAAAAGGACAGGAAATGAAATGAAATTCCTTCCACTCACTTTACACTGTCAATGTTTTTTATCGCTCACCATCAACCCAATCCGAACGGAAAGGATCACTTCCTTTCAATAAAACGTGTGAATATCCAACCAAAGAAAGAAACATTTGCCTACACCTTTGTTCAATCCTTTATCACACATACTTTTCACCCAAAAAAATGAACAAACACAAAAATCCTTTCACCTGGTTCAATCACAATGTGACTCACTTTCACGATAAGTAAACGCAAGCAGGTGCTGCCATCATTCAACCCTCAAACGGATGAATGAAAATTTTGCAAGGACTCTCATCTGACACCGACAAACCACCTTGATAACCCAATCCAAAGACAATCCCGACTCTCGATTCATCATCAATTTTATTCTATCTCTCTAAAAAAAAAAGTGAAAATGTGCCAAGAAAGGATACAAATGCATATGTCCTGTCACATTAACCAAGTGCATTCGCTTTTATCCCTTTTGTTTGATTACTCCTTTTCTTTTTCAAGAGTCTGCCGTTTGCATACAATTGAAATATTTTCATTACTCGCATGCGTACATCTGTTTCCCACAAAAAGGATACACGAAATATTCACATTTTCCATCAAAGGATACAAATGCATTTGTTAAATAAATAATGGTGGACAACCAAAAAAAAAATCCACACACTTTATCCCAAAAAAGGGTCCTTCTAGGGGGTTGCAAAAAAAGTGGAAAATAAAAATGGAGGATAAAAGGATATATTTTGGAATAAATTTCATTTATTGCGCGCCCAACAGCTCGCTGCATGTGAAAAGGACTAATACTTGATTTTAATTGAATCCCCCACCACGGTTCTAATGTTTCCTAACGATGTGGCATTGTGCAAGGATAACTACAAACGGCGAGCATCCCTTTCGGTGTTCTTTACATCCACTTTCAATTATTATTTTATTTTCTTTGATATCCTTTTTTGCAATGGCCTTTCGGAAACAGTCCTTCCGAGGCGAGGGTGTATTTTTGATAGAAGTCGTGGGTGGATTTCGTGTTGGGATTAATCAAAAAATCCCTCACCCCTTGGATGGTAATTTTCAAAAATGTACACGGTGTGCATGTGTGTACATCGTAACCGTTTTAATTCGTCGTTGTTCGCAACAACAGCAAAAGGGAGTGATCAGCCTGGATGTTGTGAGCTCTCTCACACGGGGAAAGTGTAAATGGAAACCATTTCTTGGAATTCGGGAATTTCTCCCATTTCTCCCAGAGCGGACTTTTGCGTTCCCTAATTTTTAGTTTTCAAAAAAAAAAAAAAAAGGAAATTGGGAAAAAAGTGTGGGTCCGTCATGGCTATTTAGGAGCTGCAGGTCTTCTCAAATTTTTGATGAAAACCCGCGTAAATGTTTGGTTTTCAATCTATACCCAGGAGTCGGGGTTCTCATAGAGCTGACGTCATGTGGCTGGCGCTTATGATTTGTTGTGAAAATGTGCGGCCATTTGTAATGACGTATGGGTGTGCACAACCGAAGTAAATTGTTAAGTGGATAAAGCGATAAATTTTAAACGATTAAATTGCTTTTGACAGATCTTTCGGCGGAGAAATTTTACAAGCTTGATATCAAAAAAAAAAAAATTAATTCAATCGATTGTTTAGCCGTTTCTTTTGTTTGTTATTGTATCGGAGTTTCGAATAACATATGGGTCGTAGTTAATTGAAGATGGATGGGAGGATTAGCTTTTATTTACTCTTTAAATTTCGAACGTTGCATGTAGAAAAAGGCCCTTTCACTGCATACATACCAAACCAATTTATAATGCCCTTGCATCAGCAGTATTAAAATTATGTAAGATCCTGTCCAACATACTGTGTGAACGTATGAAGCCTTTCACCAACTCACTTATCGGCACGTAGATCGACTATGGAACGCATTTCCTGACTAAACCGAAAAAAGTGAAAACCGAAAAAACTTTCCAAAATCTCATCGGAAAATAATACGTTCCCCAACATATTAAGTTTTCGAACATGTAGGTTACGGCGACATCTGCGAAACCGTGTGACAGACGTCATTTTGTTGAAGCGAACACACGTTTTAATACAATCCACACGTCACACAGAACAACGAAGAGACTGGTTGTCAAAACAAGTTTCTTTTTTCTCAGATATTTTATAGTTTCAGTGTTATATATATAAATGTTATCCTTAAAGTTTGCAGCAAGATAAATCAGGTAATTCATGATTATGACTACAGGTCTGATTTAAAAATTAAATCGAGTGAGTTCATCTGTATTTACGGAGTGCAATATTAGCTGCTGGAACACGGCCATTGTATTCTTATTTAGAGACGTCAAACGAAACCACAATAGATAACGATTAACGAAAGATGTCACTCGAAAACTCACATGCAAATGCAAATGCAAATTAAATTTTAAAAGATAAATTCTACTACATCACACAAGTGACGTTACTCCATTTGGTACAAATGGATACGTCAGTTACAGTAAAAGAAGGTGCTTGAGCGGTGATCATTTTGATGAAGCGAAAGTGTGTGTGACGCTCGTATCTACACCTGGAATATGAGAACATTAAATAGGAGAGGTGCAGGCGAACAACTAGCGGAAGCCCTAAACTGGTACAAAGCAGGCATTACTGCCATCCAGGAAATACGATGGGATGGGCCGGTCAAAAAGAGGATGAAAAACTGTGACATCTACTATGGACCGTGTTATAGTGAGCAGAAACAGCGACTATTCGGATGCGGATTTGTTATAAATGCCAGACTTAGGCAAGAAGTCTTATGTTTTCAAGACATTAGCAAACAATCCGCATCAATGCCAAATTCGCCAACATAAGCCTTATATGCGTTCACGCTCCGATGGAGGAAAAACATGACATCGCTAAAGAGTCCTTGACAAAGCCTATGAGCGACTACCAAAGTACGATGTTAAAATCGTGCTGGTAGATTTTAACGCAAAGGTAGGAAGAGAAGACATCTTTAGCAGTATTGTCGGAAAATATAGCCTACACGACAACACTTCTGGTAACGCACTTAGGCTAATTTACTTCGCTACGGAACGAAATGCCACTATAGCCAGCACACGGTTACCTCACCTCGATTTCCATAAGGGGACATGGCGGTCTCCAGATCACCGAACAGTCAACCAAATTGATCACATTGCGATAGACAAGAGACACACATCCAGCATTTTGGATGTCTGAACATTCCGAGGTACTAACATCGAATCGGATCACTACCTTGTTACAGCCAAGGTAAGGATGCGGATATCCACCATGCCACGACAAACCAGAAATACTGTGAAAAAATGTAATGTCGAAAGACTACAATCGCCAGAGACCGCCAAGACCTTCGCGCAACGCGTATCCCTTAACCTCTCGATTCACACTATACCACCTGCATCTAATGTCGAAGAACAATGGCAACGATACCAACAAGCCATTAGATCAGCCGCAACTGATGTGCTAGGTTTCTCGCGGTCACCAGCAAGAAACCCCTGGTTTGATGAGGAATGCCGACAGATGCTCGCAGCCAAGAACGAGGCCTCCAAAGCTAAGCTACAGGTGAAGACGAGAACTGCTATTGAGCTCTATAGGCAGAGAAGAAGGGAAGAACACCGGCTTTCCAGAAAGAAGAAAAAAGAGCAAGAAAAGCGCGCGATCGAGGATATAGAGAGGTGCCACGCAGCCAAGGACGAGGCCTACAAGGCTAAGCTTCAGGTGAGGACGAGAACTGCCATTGAGCTCTATAAGCAGAGAAGAAGGGAAGAACACAAACATTTCAGAGAGAAGAAAATAGAGCAAGGAAAGCGCGCGATAGAGGACATATAGAGGTGCCACTCCAGGAACGATGTTCGCAAGTTTTACCAAAGTGTAAAACGTCAAAGCCAAGGATACAGGCTCGAACAGAATCCTGTCGAGATAAACAAGGAAATATCGTAGTTGAGACACAGTCGATGTTGAGGATATGGAGGAACCACTTCTGCTGACTGTTAAACGGCGATGACGAACAACATTCCGCTGTCAGGCAGAACGAACCATTTGATATTGGCAACGACAGCGAAAACTGCCAACCACCCGACCTAACTGAAGTGAGTATAGCTATATCTAAACTCAAACTACACAAGGCCGCCGGAAATGACGGCCTTCCCTCTGAGCTTTATAAAGCTGGCGGAGATGACTTGGTAAGCAAAATCCACCAACTCATAAGCCAAATCTGGTCGGTTGAAAGCATGCCTGAAGAATGGAACCTCAGCATCGTTTGTCCGATCCACAAGAACAGAGACCCTCGCTGAACTGCGCCAACTACAGAGGCATAAGTCTCCTTAACATCGCCTACAAGATCCTATCTGACGTTATGTGTGCAAAACTCCCAACACCAGAGTGCAACTACTATCATACCCCGACGATTTCGACATCATTGGTAGAACTCAATGTGATTCATAGCCACGTTTGTTAGTATAGAGAAGGAAGCGGCAAAAATGTTTTAAAAATTGTATTTGGGTAAGACCAAGTTTATGCTGTCAACACGAAAAGACACAAAACATCGACGAATTGGACAGAACGCCACCCTTGACAGATATGACTTTGAGGTAGTACCGAACTTTGACAACAACATCTCGTCAGAAATAAAACGAAGAATTACTCTTGCCAACCGCTGCTTCGTCGGGCTATGAAGGCAATTTAGTAGTAAAAGTCTCACTCGAACTACAAAGGAGATCCTATATAAGACCCTGATCATCCCAATCCTGCTCTACGGTGAGCGCTGAAGCGTGGACCGTATCAAAAGCGGATGAAGAAATCCTTATTCGATTTCAGAGAAAAAATCTTCTATGGAGACGAAGATTCAACCGCGAATTATACGAGCTGTACAGCGACAAAGCTACTTACTTACTTAAGTGGCGCTACAGTCCGGGATGAACCTTGGCCTCAACCTCACCCAACAGCGACATACCCCTGGTCAAAAAACTCCGCATTGGACGTTTAGGATGGCTAGGACATGTAGAACGAATGGACACCAATACTCTGGCTCGCAGAGTCTTCGATTCCCAGCCAGACGTCGGACGCAGTAGAGGAAGACCTCGCCTTAAATGGCGCGCACAAGTAGAAACCGACCTCAACCAACTTGGTGTGTGGAACTGGAGGTAGTAAGCTAAAGACCGGGCTAATGGAAGAAGCATGTTGGTTGAGGCCCAGGTTTATCCCGGACTGTAGAAAGTGTGCGTGAGTAGGATCTCGGTGGGTCAGTGTGGTCAGTATTGGACACAGAAAAAGAATTTTTTATTTAGCTCATCGCAATCAAAATCATATTCTTGAATATTTCCCTGTTTTCCAATTCTAAATTCCTTAATGTTCCTCCAAAGATTTTGCCGAACAAACGTTGGGTTTAGCCGTGAAGAGTAGACGTATTTTTTCGAATCACATATTTCAAGAACAACCTTGTTCCGTAGAACTTTGTAAGCTATGTGGTGCTCTTCGAGGCAAAAACGCTTCCAGTTGCCAGTTTAAAAACCAAACCCCTAATAAAACCCCTTTACTTGCAAAACCAGTAACTTTTGTTATCAGAATCACAACTGATGATGGTCAGAATAATTCTAAAATTCTAGATGCGATAAAGTAAATTTTGGATTTCTATAAAAAATATTTTAGAAACTGATTGACACGTTTTTAAAGATAGTGTGAAAGTTCATGATATTCTATACCCAACAAGGACCCCTTTTCGGTAGAACAAAATCACATTTTTACCTACCTTTAGAGATTGAAAGTCACCTTTAATCACTAATTTTGACTTCTCACCAGAAAGGTCAACCATATATCTTATATTTACATTCGAGTGATTTCTTAAGAAAGTTCCGAAGGTCAAAGAGATTGAGGTCTTCGGTATGATGATCGAATCAATTTGCAAAAGGTCACAAGGGTGATGTTCTTATTATTCTTCTTGGGTCGACACTATTAAGGTATTTACTTATAGAAGTGCGTTGGGGTCAAGTCAAGATTGTCATTGATAGTAACATGTCAACATAAAGGGAATCTAGAATATATGATCCTAATATTTGAATCTATTTAGAAAAATATTTTTTCAGAAGCTCTCAGTTAAAAAAAAGTCAGCCCTATAGAGGTATCCGTCGGATTGAAAAATTCTCCGATTTTGTACGATTCGGATGATTTTTTGCTTCGAGGTATTCTTCTGAAAAGCTGTTCGGAATATTTCTCCGACATTTTGTAACGCATCCTGGCGAATTGCATTGAAGAGCTTTCAGGAGTATTTATCGTGACAGCTAAGCGCATTTTTTCCGATTTCCTCCAACACAAATTATTCGCGGAATTTATTTACGAATTGTCGTGAAGTGTAGCCTTCGCATTTTTATAGTATTTTTTCCCGATGACACATACCTCGAATGGAATTTGAACGTCCGACGAAGTATGCGATGCAGAAAATTATCCTCGATAGGGCTGAGTAAGTTTGATGATGATAAGAAAAAAGTCCTGCAAAGTTTTTACTGCCGGAATATTGTTTTGTCGTAGTTTTTATATTGTGGGCGCAACTTCTTGCATTTTAGATATGTTGGACCCTTCTAGGTTTCATTAATCCTTCTATTCGAAAAAAATGTTTTTTTTTTCATATTCCGGGAAGTTTTGGAATCTCTTGCAGAAAATTTTCGAATGCATTTCTCAAAATATTTTGGAGTGCCGGATTGCTCGTTTTGGGGCCGAACTTTAAACATGAACTATATTTTAGACCGATCTTCGATTCACAGCCAGATTTCGTATGCAGTAGAGGACGACCTCGTCTTAAGTGGCGCCCAAGTAGAAATCGACCTTAACCAACTTAAAGTGAGCAACTGGAGGAGGTTAGTAAAGGACCGGACTAATTGTAGTGGAATGTTGTTTGAGGACTAGGTTTATGCCGGTATAGAGCGGCACTTAACCTCTGCTGACTTTCCAATAGAGGTTACATTTGACGCATTTTCATTGCTGATCAATATTTTAAAAATATGAATGTTTGTCACCTATAGTCCGCATTTTTCGTACGCCAAATATGGCCGCCATAGTGATTTAAAATCATGAACTGTGAAGAGAATAATGAAAATTCAGGGAGACTGAATCTTAGACACTTTGGGTATCCTGTCACAAATCGTTCAACAGAAAACATCAAAGCATTTCAAAAGAACTGACAGTCCAGGAATTGGGCAATTCGAGAGCTCTCTACAGCGAATTCTCACGTAAGATTTGAAACTTTATGCTTAAAAAGTTTAATTGGCTCAAGAACTGAAGACTAATGACCATGCAGCGCGAAGAGAATTCGTTGAATGGATTTTGAAACAAAAAGTGGATGCTGATATTTCGAACAAAATCACCTTCAGTTAAGGAGCTCATTTTCATCTTGATGGGTCCATTAATCGTCAAAAATTGTTGTATTTAGAGTTCAGAAAACTTAAGAGTTATAGTTTTTGAGAATCAAGTGCATCCACAACGCGTGACTGTTTGGTGTGGATTTTGAGCCATCGGACCATTCTTCTTCGAAAATGCGGCTGGGCAGGCAGTAACAATAAATGGTTTTCCCTAACCCAGTTTTTAGTGCCTAAATTACAAGATATGGATGTGACCAACATGTGGTTTCAACAAGACCGTGCCACATGCCATTCAGCCAGAGAAATAATTCAATTCCTGCATGCTTCATTTCCTAATCGTGAAACCGGCCGTTTTTACGGTCAGAATTGGCCATCCAGATCATGCGATTTACGCCATTGGACTTGTTTCATCGGCTTTTTTTTTGTAAGTCAAACGTCTATGCAAACAAGCCCACAACCATCAGCGCCTTAAAAGATGAATTTGGGAGGTGTTTTGATGAAATTCAGCCACATTTACACGAAACGGTCTTTGAAAAATTTCAGTAAAAGAGTAAATACGTGCTTGCCAGCAAAGCCTAGGCGACCATTTATCCAATGTGCTGTATACTCTATGAATCAATAAAAAATTTAAGTTTTCTAATTAAAAATCTGAATTTTCTGTCAAATTACATTTTGCTTGAGTTATGGGACACCCTTTACTTCTGAACCAAATGTGATGCCTAAAATGTGCATGATTTCCTGAGGTTTATTCTGAATTCTCCATTTCGATTTGGGAAACTGTGGACTTGTCCTTCTATGTAAAGACTGTGTACTGCGTTTTCTTCTAACCGGCATTGAGCTAGATTTTGGGCGCCTTATGTAGCTTATATTTGGTAAGATATCTTAGATGAAGCTTTGTTGGTCATCTAATTTGTCAAAAAGATCGATTTACCAATCAGACAGACACTCTTCAGTCCGTTCAAAACGTTTTTTTGGATGTGAGCATTGATCCTTGAGGCACTCCAGCGTTTATGGAAAATCCATCTGATGAAAAGTCACCTACCACTACTTATAAAGATCGGTCCTTTCGAAAACTTCCATGTATCTGCACAGTATTTGAGGCAGTCCATATGCTGGCAATTTCTCTAGCAAAGCTCTGACTAAAACATGTTCGAAAGTCTTGGAAATATTCCATAAAACGGTTTCAGACTCTTCATGAAGTTGTTAATATAGCTGTGGACCTGAGCTTAACATGTCTTCCCGATTGACTGTCAATTTTCTAATTTTTCTTAGTTTACGGTCAATCTCAGTGTTGATTGCTTTCTTCCATTACCTCTGAAAATATGAGAAGTAAAGCAATACTTACTTACATAAGTGGCGCTACAGTCCGGGATGAACCTGGGCTTCAACCAAGATGCCTCTCCAATTAGCCCGGTCCTTAGCTAACTGCATCCAGTTGCGCACTCCAGGTTGGTTAAGGTCGGTTTCTACTTGTGCGCGCCACTTAAGGCGAGGTCTTCCTCTACTGCGTCCGACGTCTGGCTGGGAATCGAAGACTCTGCGAGCCGGAGTACTGGTGTCCATTCGTTCTACATGTCCTAGCCATCTTAAACGTCCAATGCGGAGTTTTTTGACCAGGGGCATGTCGCTGTACAGCTCGTATAGTTCTTGGTTGAATCTTCGTCTCCATAGCCCGTCAACGCAAACGGGACCGAAGATTTATCGAAGAAATTTTCTCTTGAATCGACCAAGGATTTCTTCATCCGCTTTTCATACGGTCCATGCATCAGCGCCGTAAAGCAGGACTGGGATGATCAGGGTCTTATATAGAATTTCCTTGGTAGTTCGAGTGAGGGCTTTACTACTAAATTGCCTTCTTAGCCCGAAGAAACAGCGATTGGCAAGAGTAATTCTTCGTTTGATTTCTGACGAGATGTTGTTGTCAGAGTTAATAGTGGAGCCGAGGTAGACAAAGTCCCGTACTACCTCAAAGTTATATCTGTCAATGGTGACGTTCTGTCCAATTCGTCGATGTTGTGTGTCCTTTCGTGTTGACAGCATAAACTTAGTCTTACCCTCATCTACTGCTAAACCTATTTTTGCCGCTCCATTCTCTATACTAGCAAACGTGGCTATGACATCACGTTGAGTCCGACAAATTATGTCGATATCGTCGGCCGATTTTTTGGAAAATTGTGCCTCTGGTGTTGGCTCTGGAGTTTTGCACAATCCTCTCAACAATCAAATTGAAGAAGTCACATGACAGCGCATCGCCTTGCCTAAATCCTTTTTTGGTATCGAATGTGTCGGTGAGGTCGTTTCCGACCCTGATGGTGCAGCGAGAATTCTCCATCGTCATCCTACACAAACGGACGAGTTTGGGCGGTATACCAAAACTAGACATGGCTCTGTATAGTTCGTCTCTATAAATGCTGTCGTATGCGGCTTTGAAATCGATAAATAGGTGGTGGGTATCGATTTGGACTACTTGGGTTTTTTTCCAGGATCTGCCGAAGTGTGAAAATTTGATCGATTGTGGACTTTTCTGGCCTAAAACCACACTGATAAGGGCCGATCAGGTTGTTGGTAAACGGTTTCAAGCGTTCACATATTACGGCAGACAGGATCTTGTAAGCGATGTTGAGTAGACTTATGCCTCTGTAGTTGGCGCAGTTAAGAGGGTCTCCTTTTTTGTGGATCGGGCAAACGATGCTGAGGTTCCATTCTTCAGGCATTCTCTCATCCGACCAGATTTGGCTTATAAGTTGATGAATGTTACTTACCAAATCATCTCCGCCAGCTTTATAAAACTCAGAGGGAAGGCCGTCATTTTCGGTGACCTTATTAAGCTTTGAAATCGATAAATAGGTGGTGGGTATCGATTTGAACTTCTAGGGTTTTTTTTCAGCGTCTGCCGATCTGCTCAGCGGGAAGGCCGTCATTTCCGGCAGCCTTGTTAAGCTTGAGTTTAGATATTGCTATCCTCACTTCACTTAGTTCGGGTGGATGGCAGTTTTCGATGTCGTTGCCAATATTAGACGGTGTTCTTCCCTTCTTCTCTGCCTATAGAGCTCAATGGCAGCTCTCGTCTTCACCTGCAGCTTAGCCTTGTAGGCCTCGTTCTTGGCTGCGAGCATCTGTCGGCATTCCTCATCAAACCAGGGGTTTCTTGCTGGTGGCCGAGAGAAACCTAGCACATCAGTTGCGGCTGATCTAATGGTTTGTTGGCATCGTTGCCATTGTTGTTCGACATTAGATGCTGGTGGTATGTTGTGAGTCGAGAGGTTAAGGGATACGCGTTGCGCGAAGGCCTTGGCGGTCTCTGGTGATTGCAGTCTTTCGACATTACATTTTTTCACAGTATTTCTGTTTTGTTGGGGCCGGGCGTGGTACCCAACCTCTCCTGTTTAATGTTCTCACATTCCAGCTGCAGATACGAACGTCGTTGTCCTATTTTTCGTTTAACATGGTCATCAACAATAATATCAGTCCTTTCCGAGGCTATTGGTTGCTTCCTAACATAAGTTTTTTTCCATGGATGGGTAGTTAACCCAAAGCACAACCCCCAACCTGGAGAGCCAGGCCCTTGTTTTGATCCTAGGACAGCGGGCCGGAAAAAATACCGATGTCAGTAGCCCATTTTGTATGAGCGCTGCCGTTGACCCATTGAGGGCTCCTCCGCCACCAACTCTTTTCAAATACCCTGGCTCAGTATTGGAAATAACTATAGACCTGGTGTTCAAATATGTCGAAGCAGCTCATATAGGGATTTCACTACCAGTTCTATCAAACTGGAGCTGTAGGCGCCACCGTTGACTCCATCTAGGGAATTCCTCCGCTGCCGCCTGAGAGTGAGTGCCTTAGTGAGAGGACACTCCTCGTTGCTGCCACCAACGACCTTCCACAGGGGTTTAATACCCCATCCCCAGTCGCGGTACTATGCACCCACCAGCGTGGAGGTGAGAGTAGGAGTTGATAGTGAGAGGCTAGAGTGAGAACGCTTGTGTCCTCATATAATCGCATCACTATCCTTAAGTTTTACACTTTGGTAAAACTTACGAACTTCATTCCTGGAGTGGCAAATCTCTATATTCTCGATAGCGGGCTTTTCTTGCTCTTTTTTCTTCTTTCTGAAAAGGCTGAGTTCTTCTTTTCTTCTTTGCCTATAGAGCTCGATGGCAGCCCTCGTCTTCACCTGCATCTGTCCTTCATCAAACCAAGGGTTTCTTGCTTTTCGCTTGGCATTTAACACTAGGTACGATCATTTTATCGCAATTGTCTCGACGCCATATTTTGACGACCCAACAAGAGCTTTATAAAACTAAGGATCGTCATCGACAAAATAGATCGCCATTACTTTTGATAGTCGACAAAGTGTTGAATTTAAATTTTAATAAAGCTTAATGAAATAATAAACACAAAATTAGTGGATTGCAATGTTTACTTTGGTTGAGAATTTTGAAATAATTTTTAAAAATGGAAAGCATCTGGTTACTTTATAGATGATTTTGTGAGTGATGCAGTTCAAAGATTACCAAGAGATGTGTTCGCTAGTTGAAAAAGGAGGTACATATACAAGTTCGGTTATTTTTCATTTACTTTTTTTTTTTTATAAGCAATTGACATTCGATACTTCCATACCGCAAACAAGCGAGACAAAAATAATTTATAACTGTTGACCATGATTACACCTTAATTTCGATAATCCTTAAATTTCTCCAGTGTAATTGGTATTTCGTCATTTTTCCTTTTCATCTAATACGCTTAGGTGCATTTTTTGCATACCCAGATGCACTGCAATAATTGTGAATCCCTATTGGAAAGCAAAATGTAGAAACATCTGTCCTTGATCCTGGGACTACTGTCAGTTGCCCAGCGCCCTCGCTACACAGTGACTTGTGCGGTGTCCTGTCAGCATGGGCCTTATTATCCACCACTATGCAATGTATAAAAATATCGCAGATACTTCTATGTATCTCTTATATACTTTTATCCATGTGCAAGGGTCAGAGATTTTTTTGTCGAATTTTTTTTGTTTGTGTTGCTGTTGTTGGTCCTTTCGTTGTGTCCATCCAAAAAAAAAAACTTAAATGTGGAGGATACTTTTTTTTCGGTTGTTATGTGTATTGGAAGCGTGACACAGACCGTTTTTATTATCATTTCTCAGATACATTGGGCCGTATAAACAGTTGTTTGAGTTTTTTTTTTTTCTTTTTTTGTGCTTGCTAAAGGTGTTGAGGGTGATGTGGTACTCAGAGGCTGGTATACCTAAGTATTGAGAAATTAGTTTGGCGGTTGGATGGATGGTCGGCGTACGAATAGTACCCCTTGAGTGGAAAGGACGCTGGAAGAGCCTACTCAAAGGGATTTTTTTTGTCCATTTGACCGGACACTAAGGATGCGTTCGCATTATGAAAAGGTGATTTATATGAAATAATTGGCATGTGCCTGATAGGAGAATGGACAGAGGAGAGTCCGAAGATGAAAGGGATCTTGGATGAATTGTGTTGTTTTTTTTATCTTACAGATTGTGGATTGTTTTTGGGAGATTTGTGTTTTTTTTTAATAGAAATACCTAGCTAGCTGGTAGGTAATTCTTTTTTTTTTTAACGAAAATCCAATAAAAGAAAAGGTGTAAGTCGATGGTCACTTTTTTGGTTTGTTTTGAGGTTACTTAGGCCTGTAAGGATAGTAGGTGCGTATTGGTGTTTTTCTTGTAGATAAACACCGTTTTTGCTTGTGAAAATTATTTATTTGGGGGAACAAAAATATTAAGTTTCTCATTTGATGCGAGAACTTGTATATTTTTGAGAAATTCCTGCGAAAATATTGATTCTATCAAATTACTATTTAATTGTTGGTCAGTGGGCACGGCTTAAGTGGATGTTTACATTTCCCAAGGGACATAGTATATGAACTTGATATAGAATTGATTTGCCGGAGATTTTGTTGACTTAAGCTAGAAACAACAGGACCAATGAATTTCATTGAGGGTGCAAATATAATTGGAAGATGGAATATTTAACTTTGGTTGGGTATGTTTGTGTATACAAGGGTATATCCTTTATCCATGTCCATAACTATTGGACTTTTGGTGGTTGAAGTTTTTTTAAAATGTGTTTCCGAGTGGTTTTGTTCGATGCCTGTGACAAGAGAGACTTCTTTGGTTTGCCAAACTTTGCAAATTGATGGAATCGAATGGTATTCCAAAAAGGGGGAAAATGCGTGCCTTAAAAACACAGACCCATTGCTTTACTTAACGCGATCCAGGATATAGAGAGGTGCCATTCCAGGAACGATGTTCGCAAGTTTTACCAAAGTGTAAAACGTCAAAGCCAAGGATACAAGCCTCGAACAGAATCCTGTCGAGATGAACAAGGAAATGTCGTAGTTGAGACACAGTCGATGCTGAGGATATGGAAGAACCAGGCAGAACGAACCATTTAATATTGGCAACGACAGCGAAAACTGCCAACCACCCGACCTAAGTGAAGTGAGGATAGCTATATCTAAACTCAAGCTTAATAAGGCCGCCGGAAATGAAGGCCTTTCCGCTGAGCTTTATGATGCTGGCGGAGATAACTTGGTAAGTAACATCCACCAACTCATAAGCCAAATCTCTGATCGGATGAAAGTATGCCTGAAGAATGGAACCTCAGCATCGTTTGCCCGATCCACAAAAAGGAGACCCTCTGAACTGCGCCAACTACAGAGGCATAAGTCTGCTCATTATCGCCTACAAGATCCTATCTGCCGTCATATGTGAACGCCTTAAGCCGTTTACCAACAACCTGATCGGCCCTTATCAGTGTGGTTTTAGGCCAGGAAAGTCCACAATCGGTCAAATTTTCACACTTCGGCAGACCCTGGAAAAAACCCAAGAAGTCCAAATCGATACCCACCACCTAGTTATCGATTTCAAAGCCGCATACGACAGCATTTATAGAGACGAACTATACAGAGCCATGTCTAGTTTTGGTATACCGCCCAAACTCGTCCGTTTGTGTAGGATGACGATGGAGAATTCTCGCTGCACCATCAGGGTCGGAAACGACCTCACCGACACATTCGATACCAAAAAAGGATTTAGGCAAGGCGATGCGCTGTCATGTGACTTCTTCAATTTGATTGTTGAGAGGATTGTGCAAAACTCCCGAGCCAACACCAGAGGCACAATTTTCCAAAAATCGGCCGACGATATCGACATAATTGGTCGGACTCAACGTGATGTCATAGCCACGTTTGCTAGTATAGAGAATGGAGCGGCAAAAACGGGTTCAGCTCTAAATGAGGGTAAGACTAAGTATATGCTGACAACGCGAAAGGACACACAACATCGACGAATTGGACAGAACGTCACCATTGACAGATATAACTTTGAGGTAGAACGGGACTTTGTCTACCTAGGCTCCACTATTAACTCCGCCAACAACATCTCGTCAGAAATTAAAGAATTACTCTTGCCAACCGCTGTTTCTTCGGTCTAAGAAGGCAATTTAGTAAGAAATCCCTCACTCGAACTACTAAGGAAATCGTATATAAGACCCTGATCATCCCAGTCCTGCGCTACGGCGCTGAAGCATGGACCGTATCAAAAGCGGATGAAAAATCCTTGGTAGATTCGAGAGGAAAATTCTTCGAAAAATCTTCGGTCCCGTTTGCGTTGACGGGCTATGGAGACGAAGATTCAACCAAGAACTATACGAGCTGTACAGCGACATGCCCCTGGTCAAAAAACTCCGCATTGGACGTTTAAGATGGCTAGGACATGTAGAACGAATGGACACCAATACTCCGGCTCGCAGAGTCTTCGATTCCCAGCCAGACGTCGGACGCAGTAGAGGAAGACCTCGCCTTAAGTGGCGCGCACAAGTAGAAACCGACCTCAACCAACTTGGAGTGCGCAACTGGATGCAGTTAGCTAAGGACCGGGCTAATTGGAGAGGCATGTTGGTTGAGGCCCAGGTTCATCCCGGACTGTAGCGCCACTTAAGTAAGTAAGCATATTTTCAGAGGTTATAGAAAAAAGCAATCAACACTCAGATTGACTGTAAACTAAGAAAAATTAGTAAATTGACAGTCAATCGGGAAGACATGTTAAGCTGTGGACCTGTTAAGCTATGTAAACAACTTCATGAAGAGTCTGAAACCGTTTTATGGAATATTTCCAAGACTTCCGAACATGTTTTAGTCAGAGCTTTGCTATAGAAATTGCCAGCATATGGACTACCTCAAATACTGTGCAGATACATGGAAGTTTTCGAAAGGACAGATCTTAATAAGTAGTGGTAGGTGACTTTTCATCAGATGGATTTTCCATAATAGCTGGAGTGCCTCAAGGATCAATGCTCACATCCAGTCTATTTCTTTTCCAAATGATTCTTTTTTTAGGAACAAAAAAAAAACGTATTGAACGGACTGTAGAGTGTCTGTCTGATTGGTAAATCGATCTTTTTGACAAATTAGAGAAAGAGAACGCAGTATACAGAATTCAGAAAATAGGACAAGTCCACAGTTTCCCAAATCGAAATGGAGAATACAGAATAAACCTGAGGAAACCATGCACATTTTAGGCATCACATTTGGTTCAGAAGTAAAGGGTGCCCCATAACTCAAGCAAAATGTAATTTGACAGAAAATTCAGATTTTTAATTAGAAAACTTAAATTTTTTATTGATTCATAGAGTATGCAGCACATTGGATAAATGGTCGCCTAGGCTTTGCTGGCAAGCAGGTATTTACTCTTTTATTTAAATTTTTCAAAAACCGTTTCGTGTAAATGTGGCTGAATTTCATCAATACACATCTCAAATTCATCTTTTAAGGCGTTGGTGGTTGTGGACGTTTGACTTACAAAAAAAAAGCCGAAGAAACAAGTCTAATGGCGTAAATCGCATGATCTGGATTGCCAATTCTGATCGTAAAAACGGCTGGTTTCACGATTAGGAAATGACGCATGCAGTAATTGAATAGTTTCTCTGGCTGCATGGCATGTGGCACCGTCTTGTTGGAACCACATGTTGGTCACATCCATATCGTGTAATTTTGGCACTAAAAACTGGGCTATCAGGTCACATCCAGCCGCATTTTTGAAGAAGAATGGTCCGATAAGGCCCCAGCTAAAAATCCGCACCAAACCAGTCTCGCGTTTCTTGAGTTTTCTGAACTTCAAATATGACAATTTTGACGATTAATGAAGCCATTAAGATGATAATGAGATTCATCACTGAAGATGATTTTGTTCGAAATTGTTCAAAAAATTTTTTTGTTGTTTCAAAATCCATTCAACGAACTTTCTTCGTGCTGCATGGTTAGTAGTCTTCAGTTGTTGAGTCAATTGAACTTCGTAAGCATGAAGTTTTAAGTCTTTCATGAGAATTCGCTGTAGAGAGCTTCTCGAAATGCCCAATTCTTGACTACAGACACGTCGTTGCAGACCTTAAGTCTGTGCAAACATGCCTTCGCCTTACACTGTATAGACAATCTGCACAGGCATTAGTTTGTATTAATTTGTCGTGGTCGTCGGGTCGGAAAAATGACGGATACTGCTTGTACACTTATTACACATTGAATTGTCTCGCTCGTCTGTGCAAAATTCATCATACACCACACAGACATGTCGTTGCAGACCAAGAAAAATTCAAAAAGTTTTGAGGAAGCTGGAGGCAAGTTTCACCTCTACCTTCCTCCATTTGTCCAATGTGATGCTTCCATCCGGGTCATTACGGTCAATTACCGCGAACTCCGGACGTTCTTTCAGCATCTGACTGAAGGTTCTGTCAAGGGTCCTGAAGTGCGTTGGCTTGGCGGGTTTCTTCTTTTTGGCACTCTTAGGGATGTCTTCCATCGACCTTTGCCTTTTGGACGTGGTGTCCTTGGAGGAGCTGGTCAGCTGTTGAAGATGTTCTTTGGCCCAGCTCAGAGAGGAGACTTGTGACTCTGTCCTATCGACAGCCGGGATACATTCTATTCGGGCAATTAGTTCCGTTACAGCCCTTCTATCACTATATACCGACTTAGAATGTGACAGCTTGGATGGTTGATCATGCACTGGTTTATTAGTGGAGGGGACAATCTGAAGCAAGCTCGAAGCCTTACAACAGGTTAGTCCACAGGGGTTCGTAGGTGTTGTTTGGGGGACAGTCTGGTGCGAGCTCAAAGCCTTACAAAAGATTGTTCCACAGGGGTTCGCAGATACTGGGTCAACTTGCTAATTATTGAACATTTAGTTCTCTGTATAATTATTGAAACAACTTTTTCCCTAAACAGGGATTGAACTTGTACTCCCTTGCCATCATATTTTTAAAAGATTGCTCAGCAATAACCTTTGCCTATAACATCTGTTCGAAAGTCAGCAGTGGTTAAGTGAAGCTACATTCCGGAATAAACCCAGGCCCCAAATAACATTCCACTACAATTAGTCCGGTGGTTACCTAACTTCCTCCAGTTGCGCACTTTAATTTGGTTAAGGTCGATTTCTACTTGGGCGCCACTTAAGACGAGGTCGTCTTCTACTGCGTATTACATCTGGCTGGAAATCGAAGATCGGTCTAAAATACAGTTCATGTTTAAAGTTCGGCCAGAAAAAATTCAATTATATAATGGGGTCTGTTAAAAGACAAGATATGTATGTAGCCCTCCAAAATTATCCCAGACAACATTTTGAGAAATGCATTCAAAAATGTTCAGCAAGAGATTCCAAAACTTCCCGGAATATGAAAAAAAAAACAAATTTTCGAATAGAACGATTAATAAAACCTAGAAGGGTCCAACAAATCTAAGATGCAAGAAGTTGCGCCCACAATATAAAAACTACGACGAAAAACGGCCGTAAAAACTTTGCAGGACTTCTTTCCTATCATCATCAAACTTACTCAGCCCTTTCGAGGTATCCGTCGGAGCGGATAATTTTCCGCATCGCATACTTCGTCGGGCGTTCAAATTCCATTCGAGGTATGTGTCATCGGGAAAAAATACTACAAAAATGCGACGGCTTCACTTCACGACAATTCGTAAATAAATTCCGCGAAGAATAAAAAAATGCACTTAGCTGTCACGATAAATACTCCTGAATGCACTTTAATGCAGTTCGCCAGGATGCGTTACAATATGTCGGAGAAATATTCCGAACAGTTTTTCAGAAGAATACCTCGAAGCAAAAATCATCCGAATCGTACAAAATCGGAGAATTTTTCAATCCGACGGATACCTCTATAGGGCTGACTTTTTTTTTAACTGAGAACTTCTGAAAAAATATTTTTTGAAATAGATTCAAATATTAGGATCATATTTTCTAGATTCCCTTTATGTTGACATGTTACTATCAATGACAATCTTGACTTGACCCCAGCGCACTTCTATGTGTAAATACCTTACTAGTGTCGACCCAAGAAGAATAATAAGAACATCACCCTTGTGACCCTTTGCAAATTGATTCGATCATCATACCGAAGATGGGGAAGACCTCAATCTCTTTGACCTTCGGGATTTTCTTAAGAAATCCCTCCAATGTACAGATAAGATATATGGTTGACCTTTCTGGTGAGAAGTCAAAATTAGTGATAAGAGGTGACAAGTGGTGACATTCAATCTCTAAAGGGAGGTATAAATGTGATGTTGTACTATTGAAAAGGGGTCCCTGTTGGGTATAGAATATTGTCAACCTCCAGTACATACTTTCATTTTATCTTTGCAAATGTATCTTTGTAACGTGTGAAAATAATTTAAAAGGATGTTTTCTAAGTTACATAATTTTATTAGAACCCAACTTTGCGTTATTATTTAACAAATTCTTTAACAGTTAATACGATTCTTTATTTTATAACATTTGAGGATTTCTTGCTCATATGACTGAGCAGAACAGAAATCAATTACGAAGCACATCCAATTCGGGGCCAAACAGTCACTCGAATCCAAAAATCAAACAAATAACGACATTGACTGGCCACCCACATTTCCAGATTTAATCCTTCCGGACTTCTTTTTGTGGGGTAATTATAAAAGCAGAGCGTACGCCAAGTACGAGGCCTACAAGGCCAAGCTGCAGGTGAAGACGAGAGCTGCCATTGATCAGAGAAGAAGGGGAGAAACCCCAACTTTTCAGAGCGGATATAGAGAGGTGCGACTCCAGGAACGATGTTCCCTAGTTTACCAATGTGTAAAATGTTAAAGCTGGCGCTGCAAGGCGCAAACAGAATACTGTCGAGATGAAAAAGGAAATATCGCCGTTGAGACACAGATACTGAGGATATGAAAGGACCACTTCTGCAGACTGTTAAACGGCGATGACGAAGAACATTCCGCTGTCAGGCAGAACGAACCATTTAATATTGGCAACGACAGCGAAAACTGCCAACCACCCGACCTATGTGAAGTGAGTATAGCAATATCTAAACTCGAGCTTAATAAGGCCGCCGGAAATGACGGCCTTCCCGCTGAGCTTTATAAAGCCGGCAGAGATGACTTGGTAAGTAACATCCACCAACTCATAAGCCAAATCCACAAGAACGGAGACCCTCTGAACTGCGCCAACTACAGAGGCATAAGTCTCCTCAACATCGCCTACAAGATCCTATCTGCCGTAATATGTGAATGCCTGAAAACCGTTTACCAACAACCTGATTGGCCCTTATCAATGTGGTTTTAGGCCAGGAAAGTCCACAACTGATCAAATTTTCAAACTTCGGCAGATCCTCGAAAAAAAAAAAACCGAAGAAGACCAAATCGATACCCACCACCTATTTATCGATTTCAAAGCCGCATACAACAGCATTTATAGAGACGAACTATACAGAGCCATGTCTAGTTTTGGTTACCGCCCAAACCCGTTCGTCCGTTCGTTATATCTGCTGCATCAGGGTCGGAAATGACCTTACCGACACATTCGATACCAAAAAAGGATTTAGACGTGGCGATGCGCTGTCATGTGAATTTTTTAGTTTGATTCTTGAGAGGATTGTGCAAAACTCCAGAGCCAACACCAGAGGAACAATTTTCAAAAAATCGGTGCAACTACTAGCATACGCCGACGATATTGACATCATTGGTAGGACTCAATGTGATGCCATAGCCACATTTGCTAGTAAAGAGAAGGAAGCGGCAAAAATGGGTTTAGCAGTAAATTAGGGTATGCTGTCAACATGAAAGGACACACAACATCCACGAATTGAACAGAACGTCACCATTGACAGATATAACTTTGAGGTAGTATGGGACTTTGTCTATCTCGGTCCGCAGTTAACTTTGACAACAACATCTTGTCAGAAATCAAACGATTACTCTTGCCAATCGCAGTTTCTTCGAGCTTAGAAGGCAATTTAGTAGTAAAGCCCTCACTCGCACTACCAAGGAAATTCTATATAAGACCCTGATCATCCCAGTCCTGCTATACGGCGCTGAAGGATTGACCGTATCAAAAGCGGATGAAGAAATCCTTGGTCGATTCGAGAGAAAAAATCTTCGGTCCCGTTTGCGTTGACGGGCTATGGAGACAAAGATTCAACCAATAACTATACGAGCTGTACAGCTACATACCCCTGGTCAAAATAACTCCGAATTGGACGATTAAGATGGCTCGGACATGTAGAACGAATGGACACCAATACTCCGGCTCGCAGAGTCTTCGATTCCCAGCCAGACGTCGGACGCAGTAGAGGAAGACTTCGCCTTAAGTGGCGCGCACAAGTAGAAACCGACCTCAACCAACTTGGAGTGTGCAACTGGAGGCAGTTAGCTAAGGACCGGGCTAATTGCAGAGGCATGTGGGTTTAGGCCCAGTTTCATCCCGGACTGTAGCATTACATAAGGAAGGAAGGAAGGAACATGTAGAACGAAAGGACACCAATACTCCGGTTCGCAGTCTTCCATTCCCTGCCAGACGTCGGACGCAGTAGAGGAAGACCTCGCCTTCACCAACTTGGAGTGCGTAACTGGAGGCAGTTAGCTAAGGACCGGGTTAATTGCAGCGGCATGTGCCCGGTTCATTCCTGGCTGTAGTGGACTTTAGTAAGAAAAAAAAGGATTACCACTCGTTGTTCAACGCTTTAACCCTTCTTGTCAATGAAAAATTCACAAACAAGTTGAACAGATGTTGCTTTTACAATATGGCCGCCATGTTATATGGCATGGATTCACACTTTTCCATGAACAAGGATCGGGCACGATGAGACACCATAAATAAACACAAAAAAAATTCACGATGGCCCCCACACTAGGTATGGAGTACTGTGGGTGGCCTAAGCACTATGACCATAGTATTAGCCAGTCGATAAAGAAAGATAAATAACACGACTTTAGTTGTGATCCAACACCTTTCCAACAGAAACTAGAAACATGATTTGACGAAGTATTCCAAAATGTCAACGCAAAAGGGGCGCATGATCACTTTATAGGCGAAAAAGTCGGATGGAGGCTCTATCAAACAAATTGGTGTCAAAAATGTATACGCGTCAAAATACACATTTCAACAACTGTCACAAGCGAAGTTATCATTCTTTTGAATATATGCATACACACATCCTCCATAGGTTTCTATTTTAAAATCACATTCACATACCTCTAAGGACCTCACCTCTTATCAGCAATTTGACTCATCGATCTGACTTTTGACCGGAAAGGTCAATGTGGTAGATTTCTTATCTTAAGAAATTCCCAAGGATCAAAGTGTAGGACGTCATCCCTCTGATCTATATAATAATCGAATAAAAGAAGGTCAATTAGGCAACGGTTATAAGCATTCTTAAGGGTGATTTGGAATTTTTTGGAAGACCTACCTAACTTTGCTAGTCGTTGTTATGATTGTTTTTGTGTCAAGTATGTAATTCAGTCCTTAAATCAATCACTTTGTAACGAGTAATTTTTTTAGAGTTTTGTTTTTCAGGTTCAGGTTGGCAGCACTGGTTAGTAATGGCATCCAAACGTCACCTGTCAAAGTGAAAAGTTTTCAGTATACTCTGCCATTTAATTATGGAAAGACTTACAAACGAGCAACGATTGCAAATTATTGAAATTTATAATCAAAATTCGTGCTCTGTGAAAAATGTACAGCTCTGTGAAAGTCCGCTGTTTTATCGAAAAATTGTGTTCAACGATGAGGCTCATTTCTGGCTCAACGGATACGTAAATAAGCAAAACTGTCGCATCATCGGTCCATTTTTCTTCAAAGACGACCGTGGAAGAAACGTTATCGTCAACGGCAAACGATATCGAGCCATGATAAGCGACTTTTTGTTGACATGTGGTTTCATCAAGACGGTGCCACATTGCACACAGCTCGTAAAACAATGGAAATGTTGAAGGATGAATTTGGTGAACAGCTCATCTCTCGAAATGGCCCTTAGAGTAGGCCGCCAAGATCATGCGATTTAACGCCTCTTGATGATTTCTTGTGGGGTTATGTAAAGTTGTTAGTCTATGTGGACAAGCCGAACTCGATTGAAGCCTTACAGGATAACATAACACGCGTAATTCGTGGGATACAGGCCGACATGCTCGAAAAAGTGACGCAAAATTGGAGCTTCCGAATGGACCATTTGAAACGGAGCCCCGGACAACATTTACATGAAGTTGTCTTTAAAACGTAAATGGCAAAGGCCTATTTATCGACTACAATAAAAATTTTGAATATATGATGCAAATTTGAGTGTTTTATTCGATTTAAAAATAACTACCTACGCTTAAAAAATCACTCGTTAGTTCAATTTTTGCGTTTCTTCGAGACTCTATTCCCGCGTTTCCCAAAGTGTGCTCCGCGGAGCACTTGGTGCTCCGCGGCAAAATAAAAAAAACGAAATAGCAAAATTCCATTACCCTAGTGACTATTTCATTTTGTGCTTCTGAACTTGTCATTTTAATCGCAGCAATCGAATTTGAAATGCTCATTTCAAAGAAATCAATACATACAAACAAACTAAAAAATAATTCGTGTAAAAAGATGTGGGAATCCCCGACATATGAAAATTATTAAATAAAGTACCAGAGACGACCATATACGCTGACGCTATAACTGAAATTTGTACTGGGACGACGTTTCTCTGGTTTTAAACGCGCCCAATAGACGGTTTTTGTTGGGTCGGTATCTATTTATACAGGTTAAAACGAATCGTAGTGCGGTGTATTTAATCTATATTTTGCTTTTAGTGCGTGAATTTTACTTTTTATTTGTTTTTGAAGTGAAACTTCTTTGGGCTCGTCGGGGTAAATCTAAACACTCATGTAACGACTCGAAAAGTCTCGGGTAGGGGAAAGCTAACTTGGTGGGACAACGGCAGGCAAACAACAAGCAAGAGCGTAAGGACGAGAGAGCACTCTGTAGTGAAGTGTGACAGTGACTGTGAATCCAAAGGCCAAAGCACAATACACATCAGAAAATTAAATTAGAATGGTGGGGGGGCAAGCGCGGCGGATAGAACAAATGTTCGAACAGTAGAAGAAGAAAACGAAACAACAACAACAACATGTGAGAGCGCAAGCATAAGAGATCGCTCTGTTGTGAATTTTGTTGGTTTAGTCATAGTGTGGATAAGGGATGAAAATTGTATTGAAAGTTAAAAAAATTGTATTGAAATTGTACTGGTTGATTTTGATCATTGTTTGGTGTTTTGATTAGCTATTTATTTTATACAATTATAATATCGTCAATTCAAAGGTTAAAGTAGGTACAAAATTGATGAAAATATAAAAATCATTAAGTGCAGGCATTTAATTTCTCATAAAAGAAAAAAATCTCTTTCTCACTTAGTTTTGTTTTCAATGCACATAATGGCCGTAACGGTCACTACTTATGATCATTTTTTCCTTTTATCGCCACTCTTTTGTCAGCTTTTAGTCATATGATCATTTAACGGAAATAAAAATTCATTATTTTTGCGAAATCGTGTAATATTTCTGTTTTGAGTAAACTCTCTTGATAGCTTGCCAGGATCAGTATTATGTTTAAAATTTTAAAATCGTTGCTTACAGCAGTCATCAAGATTTCGTTTTTTTTTATTTCGTCATTTACAAAAAATAGAGTTAACGTTTTTAGAGTCAAGGCGTTCCCAAATGGAGTGCGATTCTATGGATGCAAAAAAAATATAAAGATGTCTACAAAATTTCTTGTCTTAAAATTTAGTCGTTAAAATTTGAAAAGGACTTTTAAGGCACAGTTTTCAGTGCGAGATCATCCTAGTTTCGGGATTAAATTCGAGTTAACTCGAGAAAACAGTTTTCAGTCGATTTATATCTAGAGCTAACCCCGTGATTAAATGATCCGATATTTTTGACAGACGATAAAATACCAGACAAACATTTTTTTCAATTCCATTTATGTGGAAATTTAATTTAATTATGAGAAACTAAATTCAGATCTTAGCGACTTGAAATTGTATGAAAGATTGAGTTTAACTGTTTTAAGAAAATAAAGACTTGCAAGTTTGGGACAAAAGCGTTTTCTTTTGTTTGGGAAAAGGAAACCAAACAGCTGATAAAGTGATAACTGAGCAAAATCGATAAATCATGAATGCTACCAAATGAAATCACCACACACGGAGTCAAATATTATTCTGTACTGAAAAACTGCGGAAGAACTTGTGCGTGTATAAGGGCCTTCCAACCCATTTTTTTTAAATGCAGATCGCTTGCCGGAACCTGATCAACGGAGAGTGATTTAAAATTCGAAACTAAAAAATAATTTTGTGTACAATACAATAATGTTCGAAATCCAATACAGGTAAAAATCATTAAGTACATTTCTCTTAAAATCATGTAAATTAACTGTTTTTTTGCTTATAGAAAGTATGGCATCAAGTGCGTAAAAACAAATAACAAGCTAAAAACAAAAATCCAATTTATGCTGATAAAATTGAATTTTTGTTTTTAGCTTGTATCGTAATTTTAAAACCCAAAATGACTTTAAATTGAATTATCTCCTTATTGTATATTTTGTTAGTTAATGACTTTCACCTTTGAACCGAGAAAATAAGAAGACAGGAAGGTCCAAAAAGAATCATCAAACAGCTGATAAACTGTATACTGGCAAAAAATGACAAGAAAATTGAATTGGAAATTGGTACTTTCAGTGGTATTCATATAAATTCGAACGGATATTTGATAGCAAAGCAAATTATGTGATGTTTTGGGGTTTTTAAAACATATTTTGATGATAAATACCAATTAAAACATATGAGAGGCTACAATCCGCTATGCGGATCGTTGAATACCCAATCCCATCCCATCCTTTAAATTAATATCCTCAAAATATAGGCCTTATGGCGATGAAAAACAGAAAATGACATTGTCACAATATATTGCTCAGACAGTTTCTCAAAATCTTTTGTGGTTCGACAAAAAACAACGTATTTCTATTGCTAATGCCTTGGGATGGGGTATACAAATGGTTTTTGTAAGAAAACGCCCCCAAAATGTGGGCGTAGGTAAAAATGATCTATGGACAAAATGTTCATATTACCATTGCGGAAGTATTTGCATCAACATTTTTTTTCGAAAGTTTTAAAATTTGGACAAAAAACGTTTTTTACTAAAAACGCCCCCAAAAAGTGGGCGTGGCAAAAAACTTTATGCAAAAGAAATATAGATATTAATATTGTCTAAACATGTTGTTCAGAAACTTTTTTAAAATTCCTTACGGTTTGGTCAAAAACTGAGTTTTTCTTAAGAAGGGGCGTGGCAGTGGGCGGATTTCAAAAATGTTTACACTTGTTCTGTAGGCAGAGACGAGGATCCTATATACCAAATTTCATTATCCTAGCTCAAAATTTAAGGCCTAAAAATCGGTGACGTACAGACGGACAGACGGACGGACAGACAGACATGGCTTAATCGACTCAGCTAGCGATTCTGAGTCGATCCATATACTTTGAGGTATATGTAGCAAAATTATTTCTCTATGTTACAAACTAAGTATCAAAACTAATATACCCCTATGGGATAGGGTATAAAAACTAATATATATATGTGAGACAGGGTATAAGAAGTCAATAGTTTGATAATAGTTTCACTTCAACCTCGTAGCACTTCTACGGTCTAATTTTTTGTACATTAATGTGACTCTGTGGATCAATCGACGTGGAAAGATCAAAAGATCGTGAGAGATCAAAAATAATAGGTACTATGGATCGCTGGCTTAAGTCTGGGTCGTTAAAAATAACCGCTGAAAGCTCCTTAACAGCACCCCCAGTAGTTACTAAAGTGTCAGCAACTGGCAGGTTCAAAATAAAAAACCATATTTGTTTATTTCATAATGGGAAGTTTCCTATCGCTAGGACCGCATTTGTATTAGATGCGTTTTGTTGGATTTATAATATTTTTTTTCTGTTGTTATCCTCAATTCAGATTTGTGAATTTGCTCGTTTTCCATTTATTGTTCTATTCTAGAGCCAAGGAAAATGACGCAATAGAGACAGCGGCGTCAGAACTTTCTAAAGAATTTGAGGCAGACAGTGTGGCTAGTACTAGTTCTATGGTGATCAGTACTGCAGAAAAAAAAAACAGTAAAAAGGAAGTACCACGATTCATATTTAAATCTTGGATTTGCTGAGACAAGTGACAACAAACCCCAATGCGTAATTTGCGGCAAAGTGTTGCCGAATAGTGCGATGTTTCCAGCAAAAATGAAACGTCATTTTGAGGGGATTCATCCAGATTGCAAAAGCAAACCGACTGATTTTTTTAAAAGGAAGTGGTGAACTTACAATTATTACTAACCACTCAAAGACAGTGAACGAAAATGCGTTGATGGCGTCCTACTTAGTGAGTTTCCGAGTTGCGCAAACTGGCGAAGCCCATACAATCGCTGAAAACTTAATCAAGCCATGCGTTAAGGACATTGTTGAGTGTATCTATGTTGGGTGAAAAGGCCAAAAAAGTAGTTGACACCGTTCCTTTGTCAAATAACACAATATCACGAAGAATCGGAGACTTAGCAGAGAATGTCAAAACTACTTTACTTTCGCGAATAAAAGTCACAAAATTTTCGCTGCAAATGTTTGAATCAACAGATGTTGCAGGGTTGGCTATTTTAATAGTATTTGTGCGCTACCAATACAAACAGTCCTTTCAAGAAGATCTGCTTTTCTGCAAGCCGTTGGAAACTACAACAACTGGTGCTGAAATTTTTAAATTAATAGACAATTTCTTTATTGTCAATGATATCCCATGGGTTAACTGCGTGGATGTGTGCACAGACGGTGCCAAGGCCATGACTGGAAAAACGTCCGGTGCCGTCTCAAGAATAAAACAAAATGCCAAGGAATGCAGCAGTAGTAACTGCTTTCTACACCGCCATGCCCTTGCTATGAAAAAAATGGCACTCTCCTTAATAGAGGTCTTAGACGAAAGCGTGAAAATAATTTACTTTATTAAATCTCGACCTAAGAATTCAAGGCTATTCAAAGTATTGTGCGTTGCAATGGGTAGTCTACATACGTCTTTACTTCTTCACGCAGAAGTAAGGTGGCTTTCTCGCGGCAAAACTGACGCGGCTTTTCGAAATGAGGGCTGAAGTCAGAACCTTCCTTTTGAACGACAACTTTGATTTGGGCGACAGATTGTGTAATGAGCGTTGGCTCTTGAAATTATCGTATCTAGCCGATATTTTTAAAAAAAATTAAATGATTTGAGTGTATCACTTCAAGGAAAGACAATAACTGTTTTCGATGCCAGTGATAAGGTCGAAGCATTTAAAAAGAAAATCAAGTTTTGGGCGAAATCTTTAAAAAATCGAAACCTAGACAGCTTCCCAATGGTCAGCGAATGTAAAGAGGAAATAGATTTGGGTATTCCTGACGACATTTTAAATGAGTTTCATTTACATCTGCTAAGTTTGCTCGAAAACTTCCAAAGCTACTTTCCGGAAGAATACCATTCAAACATTAAAGAAAATGTGTGGGTTGCAGACCCGTACTCCGCCGCGTTGGAAAAGCCATTTTAAAGGCAAATTTTGAAACTAAGAAGTCTTTATCAGAATTCTGGTGTATGTTGAAGGAAGAATTCAAAATTTTGTCAGACAGAGCCAAAATTATTCTTCTGCCGTTTGCAACAACATACATGTGCGAATCAGGATTCTCCGCCTATGTTGGAACCAAAACAAAATATAGATCCCGTCTCGATGCAGAGCCAGATATTCGGTTGCAGTTGTCCCAAATTCAACCAGATATACAAGCATTATGCAAAACCAAACAGGCATATTATTCTCACTAGATATTGAATTCCTTATGTTCTTTAATTAACATTGTTCGTTTTTTTTTCGTTGATGTTACTTGTTTTACTTGAATTTAATAAAATATAAAACGAGTGGTGGGTGCACGACTGGGTCGTACGCAACTTTCTCTTTCACAGCGAGTTAGGCGTTAAATCAAATAGTACGCATTTTGATTAATGATATAAATAATGTCGAAATGAGTTTATACGAACGTTTACTCCGATATATGAAGAAATCGATGTCAATGTGAATAATAATGATTTTCCGTTATTGGCCAAAACTGAAAATTCCGTTTAGTGATAGTTGGGCTAAAAGTAATTATGTGGAATTGCTTCAAGCTGTAATAGTAGTATATATATTAAATTTCATTCAATTTGACACAATAGTTTGCGAGAAATTATCAATTTTCCTTATATGGCCTAAATGACAAAATCCGTTATATGGATTTTCTCGAAAAAACTGGGTATGCAGTTTTGTTGGAACTAATATGGTTATAGTATATATAAAGTTTAATCAAAATCGTTAGAGCCGTTTTCGAGAAAATTGAGGTTATGTGTAATTTTTATATGGCAGGTACCCTTATTAACATGGCTAAAAGCAAACAAAAAAATGGCCTAGAATTATGACTAAAATAAGCTTGGATACGAAGTTTGAAGAAAATCGGTCTAGCCGTTTAGGCTGGGGAGACCATCACGGACAGACGGACCGACGGACCGACGGACGGAATTCCAAAAACCACTTTTTTAGGCTCCGCTATCATCGTAATGTTAGAATCAATCAAAATCTCGAGGTCGAAAATGTTCACGAAAACAATATCTTTCTCTTTGTAAGAGAAAGTTAAAATTAAAAGACCAAATAAAAATAATCCACAAGAAGAATCAAAGTTTTTCAATTTTTTTTTAAATTACAGCCAAAAAACATCGGAAGGTTATTTTTGCGCCACCTTGTATCTATTTTTTTTTTCTTGCGTTTAAGGTTTGGTTGGACTACAAACAAAAATTAAAAAAACAAGATTGCCAACAACAAAAAAGAGGTAATAAGCACGGGAGGCGGACCCTATTCTCAACTGTCTTTATCTCCAATGGAACAGGCTGTAGAAACCCTACTTAGCCTTCAAAGAGCGGTAAATCCAGATGGAGAGGTATTTGGTCCAAGTGGAAGTGGCATACGTTCTCAACCCAATGATGATGATTATGGAGTTGAAGAAACATCAGATTTGGAAGAAGATGTTCCAAGAAATACCCCAAACACTCCAAAACGTTCCTCCAGAATTTCCAAAATCAATGAGTGGGAAAAAGAAAGGCTGAATTTATTGCAAAGTCAAACAAGTAATCAAATGCAGTTACTTCAGGCGTTGTGATCGTTATCTGTCGCAGGTTCTACGGTCTCTGTTGAAATAATAGGTACGACATAATTTTCGATCGCTTCCGGATTTGATACTTTAAAATGTTGGCAAATATTGTGTAAAGCACAACAGGCATTGATAATTTTTTTACTCTTTTGTGGCGAGTAATGAAGTTTTCGTTCACTTGTTAGAAGACATCGGAAGCGTGACTTTAGTACACCAATAGTTCTCTCTATGATGTTTCTGGCTTTGGCATAAGTTTTGTTGAAAATCGTTTCTCTGCTGTCAGGACTAGCATTTCGAAATGGAGTCATTAAGTATGGAAGTAATGGATACCCTCAATCAACTAAAAAATCGTTATTATTTGTTTTCTGTTAAGGTAAGGAATACTTTCCTAGGTACATTGTACTTCGCTCACCATTTCGGTACCATCTCTCCAGCAAGTTTTTCAACTCACTACAATTCCAAATAAATGAATCGTGTGAAGATCCCGGATGTCTTCCATCCACGTATCGTATAACCATTTTGTGATCACAAGCCTAAAATACTAACGATTAATGATATTCAAAACATGGTTGCTATTGTTGATTTACAATAATAGCATTTAAGCTCTAAAAACCTTTTCTATTTAAAAACTGATGCTTTAACCGGACTGGGGAAACAATTCCAATGTGAGTTCCGTCCACACATCCAACCACACCAGGAAATACTACTTACTTACTTACTTAAGTGGCGCTACAGTCCGGAATGAACCTGGGCCTCAACCAACATGCCTCTCCAATTAGCCATCGTAAACGTCCAATGCGGAGTGTTTTTTTACTAGGAGTATGTCGCTGTACAGCTCGTATAGTTCGTGGTTGAATCTTCGTCTCCATAGCCCTTCAACGCAAATGGGACCGAAGATTTTCCGAAGAATTTTCCTCTCGAATCGACCAAGGATTTCTTCATCCGCTTTTGATACGGTCCATGCTTCAGCGCCGTAGAGCAGGACTGGGATGATCAGGGTCTTATATAGGATCTCCTTAGTAGTTCGAGTGAGGGCTTTACTACTAAATTGCCTTCTTAGCCCGAAAAAACAGCGATTGGCAAGATTAATTCTTCGTCTGATTTCTGACGAGATGTTGTTGTCAGAGTTAATAGCGGAGCCGAGGTAGACAAAGTCCCGTTCTACCTCAAAGTTATATCTGTCAATGATCCAATTCGTCGATGTTGTGTATCCTTTCGTGTTGACAGCAAAAACTTAGTCTTACCCTCATTTACTGCTAAACCCATTTTCGCCGCTTCCTTCTCTATACTAGCAAACGTGGCTATGACATCACGTTGAGTCCTACCAATGATGTCAATATCGTCAGCGTATGCTAGTAGTTGCACCGACTTTTGGAAAATTGTGCCTCTGGTGTTGGCTTTGGAGTTTTGCACAATTCTCTCAAGAATCAGATTGAAGAAGTCACATGACAGCGCATCGCCTTGCCTAAATCCTTTTTTGGTATCGAATTTGTCGGTGAGGTCGTTTCCGACCCTGATGGAGCAGCGAGAATTCTCAATCGTCATCCTACACAAACGGACGAGTTTGGGCGGTATACCAAAACTAGACATGGCTCTGTACAGTTCGTCTCTATAAATGCTGTCATATGCAGCTTTGAAATCGATAAATAGGTGGTGGGTATCGATTTGGACTTCTTGAGTTTTTTCCAGGATCTGCCGAAGTGTGAAAATTTGATCGGTTGTGGACTTTCCTGGCCTAAAACCACACTGATTAGGGCCAATCAGGTTGTTGGTAAACGGTTTCAGGCGTTCACATATTACGGCAGATAGGATCTTGTAGGCGATGTTGAGGAGACTTATGCCTCTGTAGTTGGCGCAGTTCAGAGGGTCTCCTTTTTTGTGGATCGGGCAAACGATGCTGAGGTTCCATTCTTCAATCATATTTTCATCCGACCAGATTTGGCTTATGAGTTGGTGGATGTTACTTACCAAGTCATCTCCGCCGGCCTTATAAAGCTCAGCGGGAAGGCCGTCATTTCCGGCAGCCTTATTAAGCTTGAGTTTAGATATTGCTATCCTCACTTCACTGAGGTCGGGTGGTTGGCAGTTTTCGCTGTCGTTGCCAATATTGAATGGTTCGTTCTGCCTGACAGCGGAATGTTGTTCGTCATCGCCGTTTAACAGTCTGCAGCTTAGCCTTGTAGGCCTCGTTCTTGGCTGCGAGCATCTGTCGGCATTCCTCATCAAACCAGGGGTTTCTTGCTGGTGGGCGCGAGAAACCTAGCACATCAGTTGCGGCTGATCTAATGGCCTGTTGGCATCGTTGCCATTGCTCTTCGAAATTCGATGCTGGTGGTATGGTGTTTATCGAGAGGTTAAGGGATACGCGTTGTGCGAAGGTCTTGGCGGTCTCTTGCGATTGCAGTCTTCCGACATTAAATTTTTTCCACAGTATTTCTGGATTGTTGTGGCGTGGTGGATATCCGCATTCTTACCTTGGCTGCTACAAGGTAGTGATCCGAGTCGATGTTAGCTCCTCGGAATGTTCGGACATCCAAAATACTGGATGCGTGCCTCTTATCTATCGCAATGTGATCAATTTGGTTGACCGTTCGTTGATCTGGAGACCGCCATGTCTCCTTATGGATATCGAGGTGAGGAAACCGTGTGCTGGCTATAGTGGCGTTTCGTTCCGTAGCGAAATCAATCTTTAGTAAAAAATCCAGCTTTAGTAAAAAAATCATTTCTTGCTTGTTGCTTTTCTTCTTCGGTCATTTCCGTTCTTATCCATTCACTACACATCACAGATTCGAAAATATTCAGTACTTCAGTTTAAACCACAGAAACAGTTGGTTGCGCGAGGCCCACATCAAAATCATTTCCTACGCTCCTTTGGTAGCTTCCATCAGCAAAAAAGCGCAGCGCACAGGCCATCTTGATTATAGGAGGAATTCCAGACGTACACTTGGACGAAAATTTGTCTTTTATTTGGTTTAACACATATGCGAATGATTCTTTGCTCAGTCTAAAGTTTGAGACAAATCTAAAAGTATTGAAGAAGTTTATTTGGTAAAGAAACTGTTAATTTGTATGAGCCTACATGTGGTTTGGATGTTCTAGGGGATTGGAACTGTCTCGGATGCTCCGCCTTAGTCCGTACATGTTCGTGTCCAAAGCGAGGACATTATCTTCCTCGAAAAATAAATCTATATTGCTTATCATTTTTGTTATTTAAAATAAATACTTCGTACTATGAAGGTTTCGATCTGTCATTTCAGGATTTTTTTTGTTTTTGGTTGGTAGCATTGATTTCAAGGCGAACGAATAACTTCGCCAACTTTAATACTGCCAGTCAACAAATTCGCAAAGTTCTTCGACTCGCGCGAATCGTTTGACTCGCGAACGGTAATAGGGCCGTAAAACGTAAATGGCAAAGGCCTATTTATCGACTACAATACAAATTTTGAATATTTGATGCAAATTTGAGTGTTTTATTCGATTTTTAAAAAAACTACGCTTAAAAAATCAGTCGTTAGTTCAATGTTTGCGTTTCTTCGTGACGCTATTCCATTCAATTGAGTTGTTGTTATGCTTTCTGAACATTACAGAATCCTAAAGGTCGTGGAATTTGTCAGTTTTTAGTTTGATAAACAACTTGAAAAGAAAATCCTTAAAAATATCCACAATGACCATTTCAGTCTTCCCACTCAAAACCTCGCATAAACTCCAACAAATTGTTATTTTTCTTCTTCCACCATAAAAACATCCTTTGAATGCTCCTTTCACAACAAACAAAACCCCATCCTTCACAGTAAATCGGCAAAAAAAAACCCATCGATTTGTGATCCTTAAACGTTACAAAAGCCATTATTTTCCCATTGCACATCATTAAGCAATTCTTGCGGGCTGCGCCAACGCAATGCTGCAACAACACTCAAAGGATCAAAAACATATGCGCTTGATGCCAAATGTCACCAACACACAAAACGTATGATTTATTGATTTGTCCAATTCTATACGCACAGCAGAGTATCTGCTCCATCATATACCAATCATAATTATTTGTACAGAAGACCTCAGCTCGAGCCGGTACAACAACAAACCGAAAAGTGTGCCTCAATACAAAAAATCTGATATGCTGGCGACCCAAAACAAATATTTTCCAATTTCCACCATTTTTACGGATCTAAGCAGCCAGCGACCCTCATCATTAGAGAAGACTCTTGGGCAATCAACAGCACCCCGAAGATGCCGGAGAAGAACTACGATTTGAATAGAAATACCGAATGCCACCGTGTCGAGAGTGTACCTCAGAAGCAACGCCTTCGAAAATGAATTTCCCGATGGAACCCACGAGCCACATTCGAAGCGGGATAACCTCCCCAAAAAGTATTCGATTTCATTAAAAGATTTTGAAAATTTCAAATGGAAGAGGAAGAGTATGTGCCAACACACACCTCCATGGAACCAACGATCAACGAACGCACACGTTTCCTTGACGCCTCCTTGAGGATTGGTATGCCGTGGGTCGCGTGCTTGGAGCGCAACATCTGATGGCGATGATTGGGAAATGGAATTTTCTTCAAAAATGTATATAAGGAGTCGTGGGTCTATTATTAATTTTTTTTTTCTTTATAGAAGGATTGCCACTTGGGAGTTAATTGAAGGGAACTCTCATTTTTGAGTGGTGCGCCAATGAATAGGCGCTTTTTGGGACGCGTGGTTCTATGTACATAAAAATGTATTTTTGGGGTACGTGCCAGTTCTTAGTGTCTGTGGTTAGGGTGATGAGAAGTTTTTTTTTGGAATGTAAATTGTTGTTAAATTTATTTTTAAAATCCTCAATTTTGTGGGCGATGTGTTAAACACGAGACAGCTTAGTTTTTGGGGTTAGGGGTAATCCCATTTTTTGAAGGGAAAGGTTTCTTTTTGACATGTGTATATGTTGTGTGTTGAAAGGGGAACAGTTTAATTTATGATTTAAATTTAATTATAAGAAAACAACATTTGGAAAAGAACAAAAATGTATTTATGCATCGAAGAAAAGGGTCGCTTTCAACAGCTACTGGGCTTCAACAAAATTTTTCTTTCCTAGGCTAGGTAGAAATCTTCCATAAATACTATGAGAATAACAAGCGCGTGCTCATAGTAGTGTCAGATTTTTACTGATTTAAAAACAGCATCCATTCATATAAATTACATACTTAAGTGGCGCTACAGTCCGGGATGAACCTGGGCCTCAACCAGCATGCTTCTTCCATTAGCCCGGTCCTTAGCTTACTACCTCCAGTTGCACACTCCACGTTGGTTGAGGTCGGTTTTTACTTGTGCGCGCCACTTAAGTCGAGGTCTTCATCTACGGCGTTCGAGGTCTGGCGGTGAATCGAAGACTCTGCGAGCCGGATTATTGGTGTCCATTTGTTCTACATGTCCTAGCCATCTTAAACGTCCAATGCGGAGTTTTTTGACCAGGGGTATGTCGCTGTACAGCTCGTATAGTTCGTGGTTGAATCTTCGTCTCCATAGCCCGTCAACGCAAATGGGACAGAAGGTTTTTCGAAGAATTTTTCTCTCGAATCGACCAAGGATATCTTCATTCGCTTTTGATACGGTCTATGCTTCAGCGCCGTAGAGCAGGACTGGGATAATCAGGGTCTTATATAGGATCTCCTAGGTAGTTCGAGTGAGGGATTTACTACTAAATTGCCTTCTTAGCTCGAAGAAACAGCGGTTGGCAAGAGTAATTCTTCGTTTGATTTCTGACGAAATGCTGTTGTCAAAGTTAATAGCGGAGCCGAGGTAGACAAAGTCCCGTACTATCTCAAAGCAATAACATACCCATTTTCTTCTTTATACTAGCAAACGTGGCTATGACATCACGTTGAGACCTACCAATGATGTCAATATCGTCGACGTATGTTAGTAGTTGCACCGATTTTTGGAAAATTGTGCCTCTGGTGTTAGCTCGGGAGTTTTGCAGAATCCTCTCAAGAATCAAAAAGAAGATTTCACATGGCAGCGCATCGCCTTGCCTAAATCCTTTTTTTATCGAACGTGTCTGTGAGGTCGTTTCCGAACCTGATGGAGCGTGAGAATTCTCCATCGTCATCCTACACAAACGGACGATTTTGGGCGGTATACCAAAACTAGTCATGGCTCTGTATAGTTCGTCTCTGTAAATGCTGTCGTATGCGGCTTTGAATAGGTGGTAGGTACCTATCGATTTGGACTTCTTGGGTTTTTTTCCAGGATCTGGCCTAAAACCACACTGATAATGGCCGATCAGGTTGTTGGTAAACGGTTTAAGGCGTTCATCGCCTACAAGATAGGATCTTGTAGGCGATGTTGAGGAGACTTATGCCTCTGTAGTTGGCGCAGTTCAGAGGGTCTCCGTTCTTGTGGATCGGGCAAACGATGCTGAGGTTCCATTCTTCAGGCATACTTTCATCCGACCAGATTTGGCTTATGAGTTGGTGGATGTTACTTCCCAAGTCATCTCCGCCAGCTTTATAAAGCTCAGCGTCATTTCCGGCCGTCATTTCCGGAGGCCTTATTAAGCTTGAGTTTAGATATTGCTATCCTCACTTCACTTAGGTCGGGTGGTTGGCAGTTTTCGCTGTCGTTGCCAATATTAAATGGTTCGTTCTGCCTGACAGCGGAATGTTGTTCGTCATCGCCGTTTAACAGTCTGCAGAAGTGGTTCTTCCATATCCTTAGCATCGGCTGTGTCTCAACTACGATATTTCCTTGTTCATCGTTCCTGGAGTGGCACCTTTCTATATCCTCGATGGCGCGCTTTTCTTTCTCTTTTTTCTTCTTTCTGAAAAGCCGATGTTCTTCCCTTCTTCTTTGCCTATAGAGCTCAATGGCAGCTCTCGTCTTCACCTGCAGCTTAGGCTTGTAGGCCTCGTTCTTGGTTGCGAGAATCTGTCGGCATTCCTCGTCAAACCAGGGGTTTCTTGCTGGTGGCCGCGAGAAACCTAGCACATCAGTTGCGGCTGATCTAATGGCTTGTTGGCATCGTTGCCATTGTTCTTCGACATTAGATGCTGGTGGTGTGTTGTGAGTCATGAGGTTAAGGGATACGCGTTGCGCGAAAGCCTTGGCGGTCTCTGGCGATTGCAGTCTTTCGACATTAAATTTTTTTCACAGTATTACTGGTTTCTTGTGGAGTTGTGGATATCCGCATCCTTACCTTGGCTGCAACAAGGTAGTGGTCCGAGTCGATGTTATCCCCTCGGAATGTTCGGACATCCAAAATACTGGATGCGTGCCTCTTATCTATCGCAATGTGATCAATTTGGTTGACCGTTCGTTGATCTGGAGACCGCCATGTCCCCTTATGGATATCGAGGTGAGGAAACCGTGTGCTGGCTATAGTGGCATTTCGTTCCGTAGCGACATCAATTAGCCTAAGTCCGTTACCAGACGTGTTGTCGTGTAGGCTATGTTTTCCGACAATGCTTCTAAAGATGTCTTCTCTTCCTACCTTTGCGTTAAAATCTCCCAACACGATTTTAACATCGTACTTTGGTAGTCGCTCATAGGTTTTGTCGAGGAGCTCGTAGAAGCAATCCTTAGTTTCATCTTTTTCCTCCGTTGGAGCATGAGCGCATATAAGGCTTATGTTGGCGAATTTGGCCTTGATGCGGATTGTTACAATTCGTTCGCTAATGTCTTGAAAAAAAAAAACTTCTTCTCTAAATCTGGCACTTATAACAAATCCGCATCTAAATAGTCGCTGTTTCTGCTCACTATAACACGGTCCATAGTAGATGTCACAGTTTTTCATCCTCTTTTTGCCCGGCCCATCCCATCGTATTTCCTGGATGGCAGTAATGTCTGCTTTGTAGCAGTTTAGTCCTTCCGCTAGTTGTTCGCCTGCACCTCTCCTGATTAATGTTCTCACATTACAGCTGCAGATACGAACGTCGTTGTTCTTTTTTCGTTTAGCAGGGTCGTCAACAGTAATATCAGTCCTTTGCGAGGCTATTAGTTGCTGAAGCATGGACCGTATCAAAAGCGCATGAAGAAATCCTTGGTCGATTCGAGAGAAAAATTCTTTGAAAAATCTTCGGTCCCGTTTGAGTTGACGGGTTATGGAGACGAAGATTCAACCACGAACTATACGAGCTGTACAGCGACATACCCCTGGTCAAAAAAATAAAATCCCAATTGGACGTTTAAGATGGCTAGGACATGTAGAAAGAATGGACACCAATACTCCGGCTCGCAGAGTCTTCGATTCCCAGCCAGACGTCGGACGCAGTAGAGGAAGACCTCGCCTTAAGTGGTAGAAACCGACCTCAACCAACTTGGAGTGCGCAACTGGAGGCAGTTAGCTTAGGACCGGGCTAATTGGAGAGTCATGTTGGTTGAGGCCCAGGTTCATCCCGGACTGTAGCGCCACTAAAGTAAGTAAGTAAGTAATATCTATATTACGTCCACATACATTTTTTTGCCACGCCCACTTTTTGGGGGCGTTGTTATATAAAAACCATTTTGATACACTAACCCATAACATATGCAGGAGAAAACCTTGTCTTTTGTAGAACCGCAAAATTGTTTTGTAAGCAGTCTGAAGAATTTGTTGTCACTATATCATTTTTTCTATTTTATCCACATCGTGTTTTTAGCCATGCCCACTTTTTGGGGATTTTCGTTTTACAGATAGGAAGGGATAGGGTATTCAACGATCAGCACAGCAGATTGTAGCCTTCTCATGTTTTTGCAATAAATTTATAATATTTTAAAAACTAAAATTATTTTGGAATAACTTTAAACATTTTTTAAAATAGGATTTCCGTGTGAATATCGTGTCAAAAAATAAAAAAAAATCCCAGCGGTTGGTTTTCATGCAATAGGTTGTCAAAACGTTAAATGCGATTTCCCAAAAAAACATTAAAATGGCGTTTACGGCAACCCAATTTTAGGCCAACGAAATTGCTATCGATCAACCCATGTTCCAAAAAGCAGCAAAAGAATAAACGAACCCCACCAGAAACCCCCCACCAACCAAACCCATTCCAATTAAGTAGAAAAAAATGTGTGATTTATATTAATTAGAAAATTTATTTAATCTCTTAAAAGTCTTAAAAACAATGTTTGTATATATTTTTGTTAATTTATTTTATTTTCTTATCCAATGTTTAAATAGTTTTCGAATGTCTACTCTTAAATACGATGTTTTTGATTTATTGCTCAGCTTGCGCAATTTGTTTGTTTTTTTAATGATAAACTTAAAAAGAAATGTTTATGTACATTTAGAAAATAAAGTTTATTTTTGTGTTTTTTTTGTTTATATTATTTCTTTGTACCTTAGTATTGTCAATATTGTTTGTTTTATATTATTTACTTCTATACAGTAAAATTTAAAAAAAAAAATAAATACGACTTCCCTGATTGACTAGAAAGGTTTGAATAATTTTGTTGTTTGCGTGCGAAAGAGAAAATAAGAAACCCTTAAAATAAATAACCAAACTAAAAGTAAACAATTATGATTCTCAAATAACAAATAGTTTCCACTTTAATTACAAAAAAAAATTAATTGTTTGCAAATTTATATAAAAATACAAATATTGGTTCTAAAGATGTTTTTTTTTTTTTTTTTGCAATTATTACAATGTCTCTGTCAATACATCAAATAAATGTTTACAAAATTTTGTTTTTGGTTAATGTTTTGTTTATATAAAATCATATATACTACTCAACTTATAAGGTAACATAAAAATTTATTTTTCAACCATTTTAAAGGTTTATCTCTTGATTTTGAAATCTTAATGTTATTCATAAATGTTGTGTTTGTTTTTGTTTTGTTATATGGTAATAAAATATATATATTTTAAATATAATTTGGTTTTCTTTTTATTTTATATGGTTTGTTTGTTTTGCTTGTTATTTTTTTGTTTTTTTTTTTTAAATTTAGAATAACGAGCGAACATAATTCTTACATCTACTTATTGACTAAAAAAAAAATCATTTTTATATACAATCTTTGACAACAGTGGGTTTTTTCTTAAAGTTAATGAAAATTTGACATTTTCTTTGAATATTTACAATCTTTGACAACGAAACCCGGTTTCGGGGGTGGGGACACCCTTAAAGCCGGGTTATGAAATAACAAAAAAAAATAAAAGGGGAATTGGGGGACTTGTGGGATTTACCTTCCTAGGAGTGTGCATTGCGTGCCATGTGGACGAATAGACCGACAGGGCCGTCACATTTTTCGCCGCACATGTTGCACTTGAAGACATCATCGCAACTGTGGTAGCCCATGTGGATGGTGTAGAGGACTGCATCGCGGAAGTAGATATCACAGTATTTGCACTCGAAAATGGTGCCCGACGGGGGGGAGACTGTCGTCGTGGCTGGGGTTGCATTCGAAATGCTGTTGGTGGCGGGGGATGATGGTTCTTCAGTGGATTGAGAGCCGTCGGCTTCTTTCGCTGAATCGTCGAGTGAGGAAGAGGTTGGCACCTCCGATATGGGTGGGCTGAGTCGGTTTTTCTCTTCGGGACTCATCGAGAACGCCTTTGATTGGAGGGTTTGGTCTAACCGTAGAACTCGACCTTTGCGGCGATTTTGGTTCGATGAGCTGATGAGGGGAGTTTCGTGTTGGCCTTCTTCTCGCATTTTCAGATTCATGATCATATCTTGGGCGGCCTGAGCATTTTTCGTTGGCGTCGCCGCTGACAGATCCATGGCGGAACCTTCGCAACTTTGTTCCCACTCCTCCTCGTCGTCATTGTTGAAGCTGGTGTCTTTGTCGTCGTCGGCTTCGTGTTTGGTTTGGAGGTTTTGCAGGGTAGTTTCGCGGAGTCTTGGAGAGAGTTGAGCCAAAACGGCGGCTTGTTGTTGAGCGGCCAGCATTTGGAGATTCAAATTCCAGTAGGGGAAGAAGGGTAGGTTTCGCTGTTGTTGGAGGAGTGCCGACAATTGGGGTGGCAACAAATTTGACAATTGCTGCTGCTGATGTTGGTCCAATTGTTCTTGTTTATTGGATGTTGGCTGGGGCTGTTGGCTAGCCTGCGTCGGTTGGCCATTTCCAAGCATCTCCGACGATGACGAGGTGGTACTCTTAGCTGGCGAAGCTGGCATGCTATGATGCTGGTTTTGCTGTTGATTCAATGCAAATCCTTGCAAGGCGGCGCTTAATTGTGGCATCTTGGCGGATGATTCCTTGCGGCCGGACTTCATTTTTGGTCCACGTCTGGTGCCATACACATCGATGACAACCGATGGGTTTGGTGAACCGTCTTCATCCAAAACCATGCCTGGCTTGTGGTCGTACTTCCTCAAATGCAGCTTAAACGAATGGCAGTACTTGGTGGCGTAATCGCAGTCCGCACAACGGTACTGATAGACCGATGAATGCGACTTGCGATGCGAGTTCAACATCGACTTGTTGACACAACTGTAGTTACACTTATCACATTGGAATGGCTTCAGATTTTTGTGCTTCCTGATGTGGTATTCCAGATGATGCTTCAATTCTGTGACAAAGGGACATTTCGAGCACTGAAGGGTCTTTTCTGGCTTCATGTGCGAGCGCGCATGCTCCCAAAAGGCCACTTTAGTGATGGCAAGAAAACCGCATGTCTTGCACTTGTAGTTCTTCATCTTTCCGTGCGAGTTATAGATTGGCATGCGGATACTCTCGTCGTCCTCGCTCTCAAGGAACTTCATGTCCTCACTTGAATTCGAGGACATCATGTCCTGATCCATTTCACTTGAGGTCGACATTATCGATAGCTTCGGTGACTTGGGTGGTGTCACATCCATTGGAGGCGTGTTGCGTGGTGTCAACGCATGGTTATTGCTATTGCTGGCGTTTGTCTGCTGTTCGAGTTTGGCTGTGATTGATTCGGCTGGAGCGCCGTTATTTTGCGGCGTTGGGTAAAAATGCGCCATCGATGGGAGTACAGCGTTTGGCAACCCTGGTGGGGTTAGTGGATTGAAACCGAGTGGATGATGTTGCTGAAACATCGATGTGGAACTATCAAAGTAATGCTGCTGTGTGTTGACATCGGCGGTCATGCTAGTGTTGACATTGGAGTCAGCCGCACGTGGTGATGGTGTCATCGCTGAGGTAAGCTCTTGCTGCTTCATACTTAGATAGTGTTCCAGCTGATTTGTGGGTTGCGATTGGGGTTCTTGTTTGATTGTTTGGTGGAACATGTTGCTGTACCAGTTGTGCTCATAGTTGGCAGGTTGCAAAGAGTCCCAATTCTGCATGTTGGGGCTGCTTTTTTGTTTTCGTCGAGAACTGAAAGAAGAAGAAAAGAGAGAGGTTAGTATTGAAGTTTAGTCCATTTTGTTTTTTTAAGCTACGCCATTTTTTTTTTGTTTTTTAACATCATCCCTAAAAAGAAGCACTTTTTTGTGGTAGTTGCGTATTTTTTTTTGGCACACTTACTGCGCGTGCCTATGAGAAAACGTCAACCCTCTGAAATATGATTTCGAACGCAGCACATAAGGGTGGCATTGGCATGCGAGTGGCTTTGTATCTCCCCCTTGTTTACGATGTAATCCCGGGGTGGGTTTTTCATGGTACATAAGAACCTATGGCTATATACAGCGCATTGTTGTTCTAATGGCTTTTTTTTTCTATTCCAATATCAGCAGGGTGAGGGATTTTATTTATTGTGTTTCCCCCTTCAAAATGAAGGAAGGAAAATTGTAATTTTTATATTTACCTCTAAAAATAAAATTGTTATCCTCAAAAACACCAAATTTTCAGGAATAGAATCGTTTTCGAATGCACCTACAAGACGTGTGCGTTGCTGGCGACAAGCGTTAATAAACTGAATAATGTCACTCGGTAGCGCTCCCCTTTATAGGGAAAATTCGAGTGCAGGTCAAAAACGGTTAAGGAGATGAAATGAGATGCAAGAAGTCAACAATTAGCGTACCGTATTCTGAGAAACGGATTATCGGCTTAGTTCCTCAAATGATGTATATCGAATCGAATCTAGACGATTGGTGGATTAAGTGGATTAAGTGCGCGCTACCTGCTTTTTGACAGTTTACCGAACGCGATAAATGGCGTTTTTTATGGACTTTGCAAAAACGGTAGCACGAGTGACATACAATGCACTTCCATGTTTGTTTTTTGGTTACCCAATATCGGAGGACGTAATTGTTTACCTAAAAAACGGAATTCAATAAAAGATGTCGCGGGTTGTAGGACAGACAGGAAGTGTCAAAACCGGAGGTTGTCATTTTTGATATTTTTTTTATTGATATTATAAAAAAGTGGGTTCAAGGGCTGAGTTTGGATTTTTTGGCTGTTGGTCGCTTAGTTTGACAGAATAATATGTTTCGAGTTCGAAATTCAATTTTCGACGATTTGTCATTTTAATTTTAAATCATATTCCGGTAGGGACAAATGGATTTCATTAATTTCGTTGACACACGAACAAAATCTTATTCCACAATCGTCTTAATTTGCAGTTAATTTCTGACATATTTCATTCTATTACAACTATTCCAACGGATTTTTAAATTTCAAACACATCTGCATATCACTTGTCATGTAGACGTCATAACGATTTATTTATTTTCAATCTTCGAAACAATAGAAAATGTTAGCAACGCCTTATTTGCAGCCATTAAAGGATCAAATGAAAAATATTTGCATAAACCATCTTTTTTTTCGAAGAACTGCATAAATGCTAATTTCTTACAAAGGATTCCATCCAAATTTGTAAAAATTTCTTCCCATCCTTACAAGAGACCACCATAAAGTCAAAAATTGGTGTTTGACAAAAATCAACATTCGTTTTATTGTCCATTTCGCAGACATATTTGCAAAATGTTTTCTTCGGTTTTCCAAAAATGTTTTCGCACATATTTTTAAGTATAATGGGTTTGCATGTATGCATATGCAAATGAAAGGAAAAATATTGGTTATTGTTTTTGACAAAAGCAAAATAAACAAAACAATGAGCATCACCGTTTCTAGAGGTCTCTTGTTTGACTTAAGTAAATAAAAGGATTAGCAAAGGTCAAGTTTTTACCTGTAAAATAAATGTGTGCGTAAGATTGACAGTGACACTGACCGTTACGTTGGGCACAGGTAGGTGATTGAATGCAATTTGAAAGACTGGCGTTTCAGAGATGGATGCAAATGGTGTAATATTGGGTATGTAGAATATATTTTGTAGAAGCGAAAGAGGATTTTTTTAAGTTTTAAAAAACACTTTGACAGTTGAGATTGATAAGTGGTGTAAGAAATAAGACAAATTGAAAGGAAGTGTGCAATATGAGGCATTTTGAAAGCATCGACGTGCGATATCATTTCGAAGGGGGAAAACAAAATGAAAAATACTTTTTTTTTGTCGAAATACTGACTCAACATGTAGAATAAGATTTAAAAAAATATTTTTGAAGTCGAAAATGATGAAAAATACGAAATCTGTAATTATACATAAAGTTTGAAAGCTCTTACTTATCCCGTGTTACTCTAAAAACTGATTTACCAACCTTTATAACAAAATTTAGAAAAATAAAGTCTAAAAAACGGGGAAACATTTAAAAAAAAATGAGAACTCACATAGGCCTTAAACTATTGAAAAGGCTTCGAAAATAATAAAACTAAAATCCACATTAGTTAATTGGTAGTGCAGGTGAAACATCATAAACATCAAAGTTCGAAAGTAGAACAATTTGAAGTCATAAAATGTCATAAAAACTCCCTCTCATAACATTTTATCTACGGAAAACTCATGCGAGACAAAGAATAAGACTGGGTTAGTTAGCTTAGTCATTGTTCTGGAGATATGATTGTAATTTGACAGAAAAGGTTAGAAAGTTGCCTTTGAAAATAATGCCATGTTGACATATTTCTGTTGGAAATCGGTGAAAAATAAAGAAATCATTCAATGAGAGAGTTTTGTTAAATTTTGGAAAAAGTGGAAATGGATCATTTCACTGACATAGTTAAGCTTCTATTTCAAAACAGAAGACATCTATGTTGGAAACGTTGGCATTGGAAACTATTAAAATTTTAAAATGGATGTTTTTCATAGACTTAAAGGTCAAAAACGCCAATTTCGAAAATCCAAAAACTAGTTTTTTACCGCAAAGAAGTTCCATTGTTATGAAAAATACCAATTCTAATTCCAAAATAGGTTACAAAATGCAAAAAAAAAATGTTTTTATGAAGGCTGCAAGTTCAAAAACGTCAATTTCGAGAAACCAAAAAATATTTGTTTTACCCCAAAAAGTTCAATTGTAATGAACAATACCAATTCTTATTCCAAAATAGGTTACAGAATACAAAAAATGTTTTTTTTAAAGATTGCTAGATCAAAAACGCAAATTTCGAAAATCCAAAAAACTAGTTTTTTTACCGCAAAGAAGTTCCATTGTTATGAAAAATACCAATTTTAATTCCAAAATAGGTTATAGAATGCGAAAAAATGTTTTTGTGAAGACTGCAAGTTCAAAAACGTCAATTTCGAGAAACCAAAAACAATTTTTTTCACCCCAAAAAGTTCAATTGTAATGAAAAATACCAATTCTAATTCCAAAATAGGTTACAAAATACAAAAAATGTTTTTTTTAAAGACTGCTAGATCAAAAACGCTAATTTCGAAAATCCAAAAACTAATTTTTTACCGCAAAAAAGTTCCCTTGTAATAAAAACTATCATGCCTATGCAAAATCTAGGATACCAACGATGGAAAAAAAAATCTCAACCACCCATTAGACCTGTCCTTCAAAACCTCACCAAAAACACAACTCATTTCGGATTAAGATAAACTTTTTTTTTTCAAAAACAATTAAAAAATCGTATAAATCTCTGTCAGTATCGGGGGGAGAAAAAAAAAACACCCGCCACCGCCCACATGTGCATTTCAAAGGCCAAGTGTAGATTTTATCTCTTTTTTTTTTTTGCTCAAAAACGATGCAAACAAATACATTTTCGAAAAGAAGATGCAAATTTTATCTATCGACGAAGCTTTTTGCATCTGCATCGACTTGTTTCTCCTCGCGTGTGCACTGAAAACTAAAAATGCACCAAACGATGCATAAACAAAAAATTCTTTCTGTGAAAAAGTTGTTCCTGCTAGATATTCTTTTCAAAAAAAAATGTTTTTATTCTTTTTGCGAAAAACTATTTTTGTCGAAAATCATTTTTCTCTTTCATCTGATTTCTAGTTGGTGTACGGTTTTGGTTGGTGTTCCGGTCAAGTTCTCGGTGGGTGCACATGCAATTGTAGACAAAAGTAGTCTGATCTGCGTACTATATTTTTTTTTCGAAAAATCTTTGTTTTTATTAAAAAGAAAAGAAGGGAGATACATTTTTTTGAAAATTTTGAACAGAATCTTTTTTTTTTTGATGATGCACACTTTTCCCGTCGGCGATTCGAAATTTGAAAAACACTTGCAGCGCGCACTACTGCACATTCAAAAATGAACAGCGACAAGAATAATAAAAAAAATTATGATGATGACGGAACGATGATGATTGTATTCATAGTGAATACAAGTGATTTTTGCGCCAAGTTTTTTAGTGACTTTGAATTATGGGTGTGGATGTGGATATATTCTAATTCTGGTAGGCACAAAAAAATATTCCTTCTGTCGGGTGTTTTTTGCGAACGGTTAACACGTTGCACTGCACACGCTGATGCATTTTTAGTCTGAGTAATGATTTTAAAATAAAACTTTTTGCAGATTTCTTTTTTTTAATGAAGGAGAACAGATTTTTGTTTCGAAAAAGAATGCAAACTTGCTGAAGAAGAATTTTTTTGTTTTGTTTATTTGGTTTAGTTTTTGGGGTTTTTTTCTCAGCTGGGATTTGAAAAATTTATTTTTTTTTTTGAAAATGGTTGGTAAAATATTAGATCATCGTTATATTTATGAGGTATTATGAGAGTATTTTGTATGGGGGTACTTAAAAATGCTTACGACGCTTTGTGTTTCGGTAAAAGTCTTTGTTTTCGAAAAAATTGGCAGTTTTTGTGTAAAAATAAATTTGCTGAATGACGCGTCGCTGTGTCTGGGTGAAGTGTTCCAAGAAATTTAAATGGCTTTCGATAGTTTTTGGGGTTATTAGAAAGCAATTAGTTGTGGTTTTTAAAATGAATGGCGATTTGTGAGTGATGAAGCGATGAGCAATTAGAATCGTGAGAAGGTTTTTTTTTTTACGAAAATTCAAGTAGAGGGGGTATTTGGTGGGAGCGCCATCTTTTGGGCTTTATTTTGTATGAATGGGATTGAGATATTGCCATATTTTGCTGTCAAACAAGCAAATAATTGGAGTTCCGTAGGGTTCTATGTTGGTGCCATTATTTTGTTCATTTTCTTTATTTTTCAAGTGCCATCTTTTTGGCATTATTTTGTCTGAATAAGATTGGATATTGCCATATTTTGCTGCCAAACAAGCAAATAAGTGGAGTGCCTTAGGGTTCTACAGTTGGTGCCATTATTTTTGTTCATTTTCTTTAATTTTCAAGCAAATAATTAGAGTGCCTAAGGGTTCTACAGTTGGTGCCATTATTTTTGTTCATTTTCTTTAATTTTCAAGCAAATAAATGAAGTGCCTAAGGGTTCCACAGTTGATGCTGCTATTTTTGTTAATTTTATTTATTTTTCATGGTTTTGAATAGTGTGTTGGTTCATGTACTCGATAAGTTGTACAGCATACTTAATCGCATTATAATGCAATTGTATGATTTAGCCAAAAGGTTTTCAAGCATTCCGCAGACTTCCCAAGCCGCAAGATGCAAAGGCAAGAGAAACAGTAAAAAGTATTCCGGGAATTAAGAGGCTCTGTGTGATGGGACACAATTTATTGGTTGATGTCTTACATAGCATGTCAATGAAATCGAGAATCGTCTGTGAATATGACTTAACCAATTTGGCAGTAAAATGAACGAGTATTCCATCAGAAGGAGCAATAATGCAGAAGGCACATAAAAGTCGACAAATAATCTGTGAATTTAAGACTGTCCGATGTAACACAAGTTAATGGTTGAAGTCTTTAATAAGTTGGCTGTGTAATGGACAAGTATTCTGTGATTTTGTAGCCCCCAAAAGGTCAGTAACATGCCACAAAAGTGGCATATGTCATCAACAACTAGACACTGAAGTGAATGAGTATTCTACCAATTAAGGATCCTAAAGAACCAATTTGCCACATGTTACAAAAATGGTTGGTGTACCAAATAAATTGTGGTTTAGGTAGTTCTTGACCAAATTGCATGTATCGCCTGTTTGTCAACAGCATCATTCAAGATTATCAAGTGCATTGGACGAGTTTTGAAGGGTTTTAGCCGTTTGTCACAAGTATTTAGGTAATTCTTGGAAAAATTGCATTTTATCGTCCTTTTCAGTGATGGAAAACTTGGCACATGCGTCAATCAAGATTGTCACTTGCATTGGATGAGTCTTGAAGGGTTTTAGAAGTGACAGTAATTCTGGACTAGATTGCATTGTTTCGCCTGTTTTGTCAAGATTATCAAGTGCATTGGGTTTAAGCCGTTTGTCACAAGCATTTAGGTAATTCTTGGTCAATTTATCGTCCGTATCAGTGATGGAAAACTTGGCACAAGATTGTCATTTGAATTGGACGAGTCTGTACCAGATTGCATTCATTTGTCACATTGAACAGCCAGTTTTAGTGACGGAAAACTTGTCAACAGCATCATTCAAGTTTATTGGACGAGTCTTGAAAGGCTTTCGAAGTTTTAGTCATCTCATCATTCCTTATTTGGGTGTAAAACTTCGTCGCCACGTAATTGGATTACACTTGACAACTTTAGGTGTTTGGGCGATTGCGTGCTTTCTTAAAATTGTGACTTTTAAATAAGATAAATTGTCAAGGAGTTTGACTCATTGGAACGTTCCTTATTGTGGTCTAAAACTGGTCGCCACATTATTGGATTTTACTGACTCATTTTAGAAGTTTGGCAGATTGTGTGCTTTCTTGAAGGTGTGAATTTTAACTAAGGTAATAGGTCTGTTCCAGTACAAAATAATATTTACTGATTCCTAATGATTTTTACTGCGGAAAATTATTTGCATGCAAAACTTGCGTAGTGAAACGGGTTTAAGTAAAAATCAGTAAAAATCAGTAAATATTATTTTGTACGGGAACAGACCTAATATGTCAACCCAAGCTCATTGTGCCGTTCCTTCGAAATGTTCCTTTCAAGATCAAGATTATCCCACCAAGTACCTATTTCTCATTGTTTCAGTCCTTGAAGATGAATTTGTTGTAGCAACCATCGATCAAGATAAGCTGTCAGACAAGTGATTCATAAATAACCCTGTGGTGTCAAAAACACTGATAAAAACAAGGGGTACACGAATATTTGGATTATAATCGAATCTTTAGTGTGAAATGTGTCCATAGAGTGACTAGGATTGTCCATTTATTCATTAGACGTCAAAATTCACCGAAATAGAAATACGTCGCACTGAGCGTTCCATGTCAAAAAGAGGTTTTACATCCTCGAATTCATCACATTGACTGTAATCCTTTCAAATAAGTGCTTAAACTCATTAAATTCGCCTTTTTACCCACAAGACAGAAGTGCTTCAACGTTTAAAATGTCAAAAACAAAGCGATCCCTTCCAACATCGATTATTCGAAAAACAAATATATGCGCACAAAAAACTTCACTTTTTTCGAAATTTAAACACAATTTTAGTAAGGCACACTAAATGTAAACCATTTTGCTCGTCAAAGTCAAAACTTACCTTAAAAACAAATTTTCGATCTCCAGACGTCTTTGCACTGTTCTTCTACACTCCGGGGTTCGTTTTATTATTTTTTTTTTGCAAATACTTTTGCACTCCTCCCTCTTCTTATACACAAAAATGTGTATTTTTTTTCTTTTTAATTACTCCAAATAAAATAAAATGCTTTCTCTTTTTTTTTAAATATCCGTTAAGTTTGGTACACGCATGTGCATCACTTATCTTTTCATCTCGTTCTAACACTTTTTTTGAAATTTGTATTTCGATTAAATTTCACAGTTAATTGTTTATAAAAATCCACATACACAATGTTTTCGGCAACAACAACAAAATAATTAAGTTTGGCAAAATAATAATAATAGAACCGTTTTAGAGGTTAATCCACACCTAATATTCGTTGGTAATGTGCGTTGACAGTTGTTAGAAATGAATGTTGACGTTTGTTTATATTGTCATTTGGGAAATTGTTGTTAGTCGAAAAGTCTCTCTTTGGGGGTTTTTTTTTGTTTGTTTTGTTTGAAACCGTGATCACATCCTTAACGTTGTGATGTCTCGAGCACGACTGATTCAACTGAGTTTTCCATCGAAGGAGATCGAATATTTGTTCCTTTTTTCGAACGAGAAAATCACCCTCTTGGCAGATTCGGTCAGCCAATGAGCATTAGAAAATCACACTCGTCCACGCAGTGTCGAGTGGAATTTTCATCGCGAGCTTGTTAGTTGTTGTTGGAGATGAAAATCTATTTTGAGTGGGTTTTTCGTTTTTTTTTTTTGGGTGATGTGAAACAGTAGCGGCGCTCGGTAGTAGAGGCATATGGGCAGGTAGTCGGACAGGCTGAGTTTTGATGCACTAGGTGGTGAAAATTTGATGGTCCAGTGAGTGGATTTTGAGAGGAAATTCAAGGGTCCCTATGTAGTGAGTAGTGTAGCATTTTGTTAATGAATTAATTGAGTGGAATTGCAGTTTTGTGGATAGAGATACTTAGTCAAGGAACTCGCTTTGTTTTTGTTGGATACATAAACGGATTTACTTAAAGCATTGTTATCAAATTATTTCATTGTTGAGTATTGTAGCCTTTCATGTGTTTATGTACATAAATGGCGCCAATTATTTTAGCCTAAGGTTGGTGCATTTGAGATGGAAATCACTTTATTAGGTTTCTTTTTAAATTCAGACGCTTTGGGATAGCAATTCATAAACAAATTTTTAATGTAAGCACAATGTTTTCTCTGACACCCACTCAGTGTTGTCAAAATTGTTAAAAAAAAAAAAAACGAAAAACAACCTGGTTCGAATCTGTACCTATTTTTTTTTTTTTTTAAATATTTTTCAACACTTAGGACTTAGTCCTTGAAGGTTATAAAACCCAGTGATGGAAGGAAGGAAAATGGTTTGTAGATAGTTAGAGATTGGGAGTAGGTGGGAAAAGAGTGAGGTGACGATGCGCGTTAATTTTGAATCTTTGTAGATTGTAGTCATGTGGAAAAATTGAAGAAGGCAAGCTATTCCATAATCGTGAAGTGTGGTTAAGAAATGGTCTTCTTAATTTACTGTGCGCCCGCAAACAAGCTCTATGCAATATGGGTGTGCGGAAGAAGCCGCACGAGTATTTCTATTAAACAGACGGACAGGCGGGATACAACTATATATTTCGTCGGAAAATTTATGGTGAAAGTAACGGTAAAGAAGCGCAAGGCATCCAACATTCCGCCGGTGTTCGAGCGAATGAATTTCACTACAAACTGATTGGTTGTCAATAAGTTTGATAGCATGACGTTGGACTCTGTCAAGTAGGCTCAAGCAAGTTGCAGGAGCACCCGCCCAGATGTGCGAGTTATATTCGAGTTTTGGACGAATGTAGGCTTTATAGATATTAGCTAAATCCGATGGAGTGAAGAACCGTTTGCATCTTTTGAGAAATCCTAGGCATCTAGCACCACCTTTTGCAGCATCTATTACTTGCTGGTTCCAACAAAGGTCTGGGCTAATGTACATGCCGAGCATAGACAAGCCATTGGATTCCTCAACTTCAACTCCTTCCATTTTAAGTTTAGCTACATTTGTATCCTGTTTAAGAGATAGGAGACAGCACCGAGTTTTTGACGCATTAAACTCAACCCGGTTGTTGGTACCCCAATTGATAATTATATCAATGTCGGAGTTGAGTTCAGTTGACATTCGCTGGCGTTGTGAGTTGTAACTCGACGACGTGGGGTTGTTGTCGCGGAGTCGTTAGAGAGTAAACGGAGTCAAGAGTACTGTCATCCGCGAACGAATGGATAGGATCACAAGTCAGAGAGAGAAGGTCGTTAATTTAAATTAAAAACAGAGTTGGTGAGAGGACTGAGCCTTGGGGTACTCCAGCGTTTGTTGAAAAGGGGGTGGAAGTTGACCCATCTAATACAACTTGTATTGATCGGTTACTTAAAAAACTCGTAATCCAAATTATAAAAGTGTTACCGACACCGAAAGACCAAAGCTTATTGACAAGAGCGCTATCCCACACTCTATCAAAGGCTTTTGAGATATCCAGAGCAACAATTCTACATTCACCGAATTGGTGAATGCAACGATTCCATTTTTCACTTAGATAAACCATAAGATCACCTGTGGAACGTTGTTGACGAAAACAACACTAATGAGATGATTTTTTTCTAGATAGCTCATGAGGTGGTAATTGACTGTACTCTCCATGACCTTAGAGAGTACTGACGTTAGAGCTATGGGTCGGTAGTTTGAAGGGGAGGTTTTATCGCCCTTTTTTGGAATTGGCTGAACATGCGCAAGTTTCCACCTATCTGGAAATATTCCTGCAGAGTACGGGAAGTAGAAGAGTTTGCGTAGAGGTTTGGTCAGAGTGGAAGAACACCTCTTCAGCACAATGGGAGGAATTCCATCTGGACCTGAAGCTTTATTTTCTTTGAGATCTTTTAGAACTCTAGCACCTGAACGGGTTCGGAAAAATATTTGCCCTAAAGAATAATGAACCGGTGATGGTGGTGAAGAAGAGCTGTCTGGTAAGTTGGAATTAGCTGCGAATATTGAAGCTAGCAGATTTGCTTTTTCTTGGGAGTCCTTGATATTTCTATCGTTGTAGACAAGCGATGGGATTGTTGATGAGTTACAACCTTTTATTCGTTTGACGAAAGACCAAAAAGACTTGCTGCCTTTAGGAATTTAGCACGTCTTAATATAATCTTACAGTTGTTTCTAGCCCGCCTGTAAAGACTTCGATTTTCCTCAGAAGGTGTTTGTCGCCATAGGGCAAAAGTCTCTTCTTTCGTCCGGATAGCAGTCACACAAGAAGGATTAAACCAATTTTCTTTCTTTTTGTTTGACGCTAATGCATTTTTTTGGAATAAAGTTTTTCATCCCAAGTAATATTAGGTCTGTTATCATGTCTGCAGCGGCGTTAACGTCTCTATTGAGGAAACATAGAGACAGAGTCCGCTCTAGTTAGCACTCTCGTATTGCCATATTGTTTTTAGCCGATGATGTCGTTTTATACAACCTAACCAAGTTGCAATTTAATAGATTGATCATAGATTGATAGATAGTATCTACAGCATGTTTTGTTTCGAACTTAAAGATTAAAGGTTACCTCGACTATCATGCTCTACATCCATCGAATAAGGCTAGAGGTGGAGCCTCACTATATACAAGGTAACCTTCCGATGTTTTTTGGCTGTAATTTAAAAAAAAACGAGTGGTGGGTGCACGACTGGGTCGCAGGGATGAAAAATGGCTTTTCAGCATTGTATTGAAAGTTAAAAAAAAATTGTATTGAAATTGTACTGGTTGATTTCCATCATCGTTTGGTGTTTTGATAAGCTATCTTTTTTATACAATTATAGGTACAGTGTACAGATTTGGTGAAAATATGTTTTTTTTAAGAAAATAACTTTAATTTTTCACGTTTTACAGCTGGAAATAATAACCGAGGCATAATTGTAATTTTTACAAGAATTACGAAATAATAAAACTCATTAAAAGCAGGCATATAATTTCTCTTAAAAGGAAAAAAACCTCTATCTCACTTAGTTTTGTTTTTCAATGCACATAATGGCCGTATCCGTCACTACTTAGGATCAGTTTTTCCTTTTATCGCCACTCTTTTGTCAGCTTGTAGTCATACGATCGTGTAATATTTCTGTTTTGAGTAAACTCTCTTGATAGCTTGCCAGGATCAGTATTATGTTTACACTTTTAAAATCGTTGCTTACAACAGTCATCAAGATTTTGTTTTCTCTATTTCTTCATTTACAAAAAATAGAGTTAACGTTTTTAGAGTCAAGGCGTTCCCAAATGGAGTGCGATTCTAGGGATGCAAATATATAAAGATGACTACAAAATTTATTCGCTTAAAATTAAGTCGTTAAAATTCGAAAAAGACGTTTAAGGCCCAGTTTTTCAGTGCGAGGTCATCCTAGTTTTGGGAGCTTACTCGAGTTAACTTGAGAAAGCAGTTTTTCAGGCGATTTAAATCTCAGCAAGTTTGCTGAGTTAACCACGGAATTAGATGATCAGATTGTTTTGACAGATGATAAAATACCAGGCAAACATTTTTTTCAATTCCATTTATGTGGACATTTAATTTAATTTTGAGAAACTAAATGCAGATCTTAGCGACTTGAAATTGTATTAAATATTGAGTTTAACTATTTTAAGAAGATAAAGACTTGCTAGTTTGCGACAAGAGCATTTTCATTTGTTTTTTGGAAAAGGAAAACAAACAACTGATAAAGTGATAACTGAGCAAAATCGATAAATCATGAGTCCTACCAAATTAAAACATCACACACAGAGTCAAATTTAATTCTGTACTGAAAAACTGCTTCATGAGTTAACTCTAGCTTCAATTTATTCCGGAGTTATTAAACTCTGTGTTAACTCAGCACTGAAAAACCGGTCCAAAGATGGCTAGGACATGTAGAGCTGTAACTCCACTAAACAAACGAACGAAAAATAGTTTCAACTATAAAAATATAGCTGTTTGGGGGATTTCCTGTGGTACTTAAACCCATTTACCAGGGTAAGTTACCCATATCAAAACAAACATTAATTGACTTGGTGAAGCTTTCCGAAAGAGCTTGTGCCGTGTATAAGGGTCTTCCAACCCATTGTCTTAAAGATGCAGAGCGCTTGCCGGAACCTGATCAACAAGAGATTGACTTAAAATTCGAAGAGAAAGTGTTTTGGTTAAAAACCGTTGCTTTACTTATTTTTATTTGAAATAAATACCCTAAAACTAATTTTGTGTACAATAAAATAATGTTCGAAATACGAAGTACATATCTCTTAAGATCATGTAAATGAACTGTTTTTTTTTTGCTTATACAAATTATGACATCAAGTGAGTAAAACCAAATAACAACCTAAAAACAAAAATCCATTTTTATCAGCATAATTGCATTTTTAAAACCACAAAATTTCTTTAAATTTAATTATCTATTTTGTTGGTTAATGACTAACTAAGATCTTTAAGATCCCTAAAAATAAGAAGACAGGAAGACATGTATTTTTGGTATGAAACTTTCATAAGAAAGAACCATCAAACAGCTGATAAACTGTATTCAGGCAAAAAAATGGCGCGAATATAGTAAAAAAGTGATTGTGAATTGAAAATTGGCACATACTTTCAGAGGTATTTATATAAATTCGAACATATAAATTCGAAAACATATTTTGATGGTAAATACCTATTTAAAAAAGCTGCAGCACAAATTGTATCGGATTTTATAAAAGTGTATTTGTGTACTGAAGCTAGGGCGATTGTATCGAAAACAGTACAATTGTATCGACTTTTGCAACCCTGCTGGGTCGTACGCAACTTTCTCTTTCACAGCGAGTTGGGCGTTAGATCAAATAGTACGCATTTTGATTATTGATGCTAAAAATGATATAAATAATGTCGAAATGTGTTTATACGAACGTTTACTCCGAAATTTGAAGTAATCGATGTCAATGTGAATAATAATGATTTTCCGTTATTGGCCAAAACTGAAAATTCCGTTTAGTGATAGTTTGGCTAAAACTAATTATGTGCAATTACTTCAAGTTGTAATAGTATATATATTAAATTTCATCCAATTTGACATAATAGTTTACGAGAAATTATCAATTTTCTTATATGGCCTATATGACAAAATCCGTTAAATGGATTTTCTCGAAAAAACTGGGTATGCAGTTTTGTTGAAGCTAATATGGTTATAGTATATATAAAGTTCAATCAAAATCGTTAGAGCCGTTTTCGAGAAAATTGAGGTTATGTGTAATTTTTATATGGCAGGTACCGTTATTAACATGGCTAAAAGCAAACAAAAAAATGGCCTAGAATTATGACTAAAACAAGCTTGGATACGAAGTTTGAAGAAAAGCGGTCAAGCCGTTTAGGCTGGGGAGACCATTACGGACAGACGGACCGACGGACCGACGGACCGACGGACGGAATTCCAAAAACCACTTTTTTAGGCTCCGCTATCATCGTAATGTTAGAATCAATCAAAATCTCGAGGTCGAAAATTTTCACGAAAACAATATCTTTCTCTTTGTAAGAGAAAGTTAAAAATGAAAAACTTTGATTCTTCTTGTGGATTATTTTTATTTGGTCTTTTAATTTTTTTTACATCAAGTCGAGAATATGATGTCATGTAAATGGCCGCCACCACAGTTGATTGTCATTTGAGCCCTTTTTATGGCATTTTCCATAACTTTGGCCAAAACTTCCGGTGATAGGTCCTCACATTCTTGACGGATATTGTCTTTAAGAGCTGCAAGAGTCTGAGGCTTGTTGACATAAACCCGCGACTTCAAAAAGCCCCACAAAAAGAAGTCTGGAGCGGTCAAATCAGGCGATCTTGCTGGCCAGTGCAAATCGCCAAAACGGGAGATTAGGCGCCCGGGAAATGCATCCTTCAGCATATCGGTTGGGGCATGTGCAGTGTGTGCCGTTGCACCGTGCTGTTGGATCCACATATTTTCCAATCCCAATTCATCAAGTTGCGGCAAAAAGAACTCGTTGATCATTGCTCTGTAGCGCTCACCATTCACAGTAACCGTTTGGCCCGCGACTCCTCCAGCGAAAACAGCACACCATACAGTGACTTTGAGCGGGTGTAATGGCTCTTCGTGGGTTACACGCGGATTTTCAGTGCCCCAGAAGCGTAAATTTTGCTTATTTACGTACCCGCTAAGATGGAAATGGGCCTCATCACTCATGATTATTTTTGATGAAAAATCATCTTCCTCTTGGTGGTGATTAAGGATGGCTTGAGCGTATGTTAGACGCGATTGGCGGTCAGCAGCTAACAGCTGATGCACCGTCTGGACTTTGTACGGAAACATCTTCAAATATTGTACCAAAATTCGAGGTAAAGACCCTCGACTGATACCCATTTGCGTGGCACGTCGTCTGGCCGATGTCGACGGCGCTTCCATGACATCTTCGGCTACAGCAGCAATATTCTCTGCAGAACGGCTACTCCGGGGTCTGCCACGCCTGGCAGCATCTCGTGTTGTGCCAGTCTCTTCGAGGCGAGCGGCTAAACGTCGCAGTGTTTCACCAGTAGGCGTTGGACGGCTAGGAAATCTGCGACGAAATTCACGTTGTGCCAAAGTCGCCGACCGATTATTGCTCAAATAAATAGTCACCAATATTCCGCGTTCTGGAGCAGTGTAGCGTAACATTGTTTATTAACGTGTATTTGGAATGTGTTTACTACACAAATGTCAAAACAGCACTGACATTGGGGGCCAATCGCAAAATTTATAGCATTTTCTGATAGGAGGATTACTTTTGCGCCACCTTGTATAAAAGAGTGTATCGAACATTCGATTGATCTTAAATTAGAAATCGAAACAATGCAAGTTAGCTCTATACAAGTCAAAAGCAGACAATCCTTTCTGAAGATATCGTCTATTTACTGCCCACCACGATGCAAGGTTGAGAAAATTGAATTTGAAAACTTGCTTAGTTCCCTTGGACAACGTTTTGTCATCGGAGGGGACTTTAATGCAAAACATACATTCTGGGGATCTAGATGCATATCACAGAAAGGTAGGATGCTTTATGATGTAGGTAGAAAGTACAATACCGAATTTCATTCTACGGGAAAACCAACTTACTGGCTAACTAATGTTAGAAAAATACCGGATTTGATCGATTTTTTTCATTGTAAAGGGTCTGCCGTCCAATCGAATCAAATTTGAAGAATGCTTTGATCTTTCCTCCGATCATGCTCCAGTCATTTTAACAACGAGCGAGTCACTGATTAGAAATTAAAAACCACCCAGATTAACAAACGCGAAAACCAACTGGGAAGGTTTCAAAAACGATATTGAAAATAATATCCGACTGGGTGTATCGCTTAGAACCCCATTGGAACTCGAAGTCGCGGTTGACTCCTTTATCAATACCATCCAAAAAGCAGCATGGAATAATACTCCTCAACAGAACAAAATTGTGAGCTATAGTAAAATTAAGTGCGCGCCACTTAAGGCGAGGTCTTCCTCTACTGCGTCCGACGTCTGGCTGGGAATCGAAGACTCTGCGAGCCGGATTATTGGTGTCAATTCGTTCTACATGTCCTAGCCATCTTAAACGTCCAATGCGGAGTTTTTTGACCAGGGGCATGTCGCTCTACAGCTCGTATAGTTCTTGGTTGAATCTTCGTCTCCATAGCCCGTCAACGCAAACGGGACCGAAGATTTTTCGAAGAATTTTCCTCTCGAATCTACCAAGGATTTCTTCATCCGCTTTTGATACGGTCCATGCTTCAGCGCCGTAGAGCAGGACTGGGATGATCAGGGTCTTATATAGGGTCTCCTTAGTAGTTCGAGTGAGAGCTTTACTACTTAATTGCCTTCTTAGCCCGAAGAAACAGCGATTGGCAAGAGCAATTCTTCGTTTAATTTCTGACGAGATGTTGTTGTCAGAGTTAATAGCGGAGCCGAGGTAGACAAAGTCCCGTACTACCTCAAAGTTATATCTGTCAATGGTGACGTTCTGTCCAATTCGTCGATGTTGTGAGTCCTTTCGTGGTGACAGCATATACTTAGTCTTATCCTGATTTACTGCTAACACCATTTTTCTATCGCTTCTATCTCTATACTAGCAAACGTGGTTATGACATCACGTCGAGTCCGACCGATGATGTCAATATCGTCGGCGTATGCTAGTAGTTGCAGCTTTTTTTGAAAAATTGTGGTGTTGGCTCGATAGTTTAACACAATCCTCTCAAGAATCAGATTAAAGAAGTCACATGACAGCGCATCGCCTTGCCTAAATCCTTTTTTGGTATCGAATGTGTCGGTGAGGTCATTTCCGACCCTGATGGTGCAGCGAGAATTCTCCATCGTCATCCTACACAAACGGACGAGTTTGGGCGGTATACCAAAACTAGACATGGCTCTGTATAGTTCGTCTCTATAAATGCTGCCGTATGCGGCTTTGAAATCGAAAAATAGGTGGTGGGTATCGATTTGGACTTCTTGGGTTTTTTGCAGGATCTGCCGAAGTGTGAAAATTTGATCGATTGTGGACTTTCCTGGCCTAAAACCACACTGATAAGGGCCGATCAGGTTGTTGGTAAACGGTTTCAGGCGTTCACATATTACGGCAGATAGGATCTTGTAGGCGATGTTGAGGAGACTTATGCCTCTGTAGTTGGCGCAGTTCAGAGGGTCTCCGTTCTTGTGGATCAGGCAAACGATGCTGAGGTTCCATTCTTCAGGCATACTTTCATCCGACCAGATTTGGCTTATGAGTTGGTGAATGTTACTTACCAAGTCATCTCCGCAGGCCTTATAGAGCTCAGCGGGAAGGCCGTCATTTCCGGCGGCCTGATTAAGCTTGAGTTTAGATATTGCTATCCTCACTTCACTTAGGTCGGGTGATTGGCAGTTTTCGCTGTCGTTGCCAATATTAAATGGTTCGTTCTGCCTGACAGCGGAATGTTGTTCGTCATCGCCGTTTAACAGTCTGCAGAAGTGGTTCTTCCATATCCTCAACATCGACTGTGTCTCAACTACAATATTTCCTTGTTCATCTCGACAGGATTCTGTTCGAGCCTTGTATCCTTGGCTTTGCAGTTTTACACTTTGGTAAAACTTGCGAACATCGTTCCTGGAGTGGCACTTCTCTATATCCTCGATCGCGCGTTTTTTTTTGCTCTTTTTTCTTCTTTCTGACAAGCCGGTGTTCTTCCCTTCTTCTCTGCTTATAGAGCTCAATAGCAGCTCTAGTCTTCACCTGCAGCTTAGCCTTGTAGCGAAGAAAATTAGCTTAAGTCCGTTACCAGACAATGCGTTCCCTAATGTCTTGGAAACTTAAGACTTCTTGCCTAAGGGTGGCACTTATAAAAAATCCGCATCCGAATAGTCGCTAGTTCTGACCACTAAAACACAGTCTGTAGTAGATGCCAGACTTGTTCATCCTTTTTTTGCCCGGTCCAATCCATCGAATTTCCGGGATGACAGTAATGTCTGTATTGTAACAGTTTAAGGCTTCCGTTAGTTGTTCGCCTGTAACTCTCCTGTTTAATGTCCTCACATTCCATGTGCAAATACAAACATCGTTGTCCTTATTTTTCGTTATTCACAGTCGTCAGCAATAAGATTAGTCAGTGCTTTCCAAAGCTCTTGGTTGCTTTGTAACAAGTTGTTTATTTCATGGGTCTGTAGTAAACACAACGCACAACCCCTTAACTGAAGGGCAAGTTCCAATTTATAAGATACCCCTAGGACTCGGGGCCATCAGTATCCCCTACGGGATTGAGCGCTGACGTTGGCCTTTCGGTTCATCTGCAACCATCTCTACTCAAGAGGCCTAACTTACCCTTGAGATTCCTAAATATCGTGTTATCCGAATATGTCGTAGCAGCTCATCTAGGTTCACTTGGGATAGCAGGCCGGGTATTCCGTGCGCAATTCTGACCTAGCTGGTTATAGTTTTGCTGAAGTTCTGATTCTGATGATCAAAGATTTATCAAATCATTCGCAAAGAGGTGATGACTTATCCTTTCCAAATGCAAGCCATTAGAAGAGTTTTACCATGATGAGAATTACTATTCCAATAAATTTGACAAAATTCAGTTTAGATAAGGATCATAGTACATGTTCCCTGTTTATGGCTTAACAAACCTTTACAGCAGGAAAAAGTGACTTTTCAATGCTTGAAATATTTAAAAACTATTGGCAGCACTGCCAGCAGATGGCTCGATCGTTCTAATACTCATTTAAACCAAAATTTTTGGAATATTAAATCTCCTCAGTGTACCACTCCGCTAATTCATCCATACATACATACAATCCTGTATACACACACGAGAAATGTAAAATCCATCGATCATGTCGCAATTTTTTGTTGTCACCCTTATGTGGGTACAAAGGACGTCATCCAAATTTGCTATGAATACCAAAAAATAAAGACATGACCCCAAATGCATCTCATTTCATTATGCAAATTCACCCAACTGCAAGGACCTTCTTCACAGCCACAATAAGTACACAGAGTTCAATTGCTGACTACTTAAGGATGCCCTCATGTCAAACAACGATCGTCATGTCATTGTTTACCCCCAGGGACCGCATATGCAAATTCATTCACCTACATGACGCTACTTGCATATACATTCAATATTTGTGGTGAAAAGGTCGTCCCGGTTTCTTATCCTTAAGATGATTTTCCACCCAAATGGATATTGCTGAGCCGATGTGATTTTGAACTCTAACCTCATGAAGGATAATTAGATAGAAATGATGTCCATCTGTAACACAACACAAAGGACCCGTACGTGAAGATGTTTTCATTACGCTCGTGTATGCAATTTCGATTTGATAATAATATTTAGCTGACATTTTTGACCCCAGAAGGTCAATTGAGATCCTTAAGATCATTTAAGATAGGGTGGTGGATTTTAGACTCGTGCAAATGGGCGGTGTTACTGTACTTTGAATCCAACTAAAATGAGTGACAACACCCTTCTCTTGCTAATTGTTGCATCCTTTGAAACACGTGCATAATAAAACGCAGATTTCAGAAGGTCCTTACTACATAAAATTATATAACATCCATTGTGTTATTTTATTCGCAGGGACACACCCCCACAAATCACTTGAAAACATTTAAATTTCACAATAAACATTTTTTTTCGAATCCTTTGCCTTAACACACCCGCCTATATACAGCAGAACTGGGCGTTTTAGGTGGATTAAGTCTGATGACTTAATCCATACGCGCGAATTACTTCACATTTTAGCAGTTCACATGCATGCAACTACCTAGGGCAATAAACTAACCTAAAACTAACATAATAAAACGTTCAAAGGAATTTTTGCTTCTGGCAAGGAGTAAAGCGAAGGAAGGAAAAAAAATCCCATAAAATGATCAATTGTTGTAGGACGAGTGAGAACGAGTGCACCTCGAAATCCTGGAATAACACGGCGATGAAAAACAAACAAAATATTGAGAGAACAAAAAAAAATGTTTTAAAAACAATATGTTGTCTTATCAAGGATAACACGCACACAAATAGACGGAATATGTAAATCCTTTTCATTCTGAGAATTGGATTGCCAGACAATCATTGTCTGTTTATGGAAATTTTTTTCAGATGTCATACGGGTAGCTGCTGTGAATCTTTTTAATCCTTGATGCGAGAGACATGTTTAACCATGCAGTTTTGATTTTGACGCTGGGGGAAATCCACCTTTGACTCGGACTAACTGGAGATTCTGACTTAGTGGGAAGAAAAGGATTTGCCACTGGCTTTGAACAGGCGGATTAGTTTGTCACTCCGGCATTCTCTGATCATAAATCACAGGTGGGGCTCAAAACACTGGTTAGCGCATGAAAACCGGTGGAATCCCTTGCCCATTTTTGAAATGTTCATGAAAATGTTATTGAAGTATGAAACCTTTTAGAACCCAGAAATTCCCTAACAAGACAAGAAATCTTTTCCGACACTAAGAATACCTCTTGGACACAACATAATCAAGGCTTGCAACTTGAAAATCCATCTCATAGAGGATGCATATACTTTGTAAAGGTTGCTTTAGTTATAGAGCCACTGGATGGCCCTTAATAATATTTAAAAAAAAATGTTTCCACATTCTTCCTATATGCAACGATATCCGGCTAGCAGATAGAAAAGACATAGGTGGACCCCAAATTGCCATCTCAATTACCTAACATTAACCAGAGTGTGACGAAGAAAGACCAACATCCTACTGGAGTCATTGTTGATGGTCTTAATACTTACTTACTTACATAAGTGGCGCTACAGTCCGGGATGAACCTGGGCCTCAACAAACATGCTTCTCCAATTAGCCCGGTCCTTAGCTAACCTGCAGTTGCGCACTCCAAGTTGGTTGAGGTCGGTTTCTACTTCTTTCTACATGTCCCAGCCATCTTAAACGTCCAATGCGGAGTTTTTTTTTTGACTAGGGGTATGTCGCTGTACAGCTCGTATAGTTCGTGGTTGAATCTTCGTCTCCATAGCCCGTCAACGCGAACTGGACCAAAGCTTTTTCGAAGAAATTTTCTCTCGAATCGACCAAGGATTTCTTCATCTGCTTTTGATACGGTCCATGCTTCAGCGCCGTAGAGCAGGACTGACATGATCAGGGTCTTGTGTAGGATCTCCTTAGTAGTTCGAGTGAGGGCTTTACTACTTAATTGCCTTCTTAGACCGAAGAAACAGCGATTGGCAAGAGCGATTTTGGTATCGAATGTGTCGGTGAGGTCGTTTCCGACCCTGATGGTGCAGCGAGAATTCTCCATCGTCATCCAACACAAACGGACGAGTTTGGGCGGAATACCAAAGCTAGACATGGCTCTGTATAGTTCGTCTCTATAAATGCTGTCGTATGCGGCTTTGAAATCGATAAATAGGTGGTGGGTATCGATTTGGACTTCTTGGGTTTTTTCCAGGATCTGCCGAAGTGAGAAGATTTGATCGATTGTGGGCTTTCCTGGCCTCAAACGACACTGATAAGGGCCGATCAGGTTGTTGGTAAACAGTTTCTGGCGTTCACATATTACGGAAGATATGATCTTGTAGGCGATGTTGAGGAGACTTATGCCTCTTTAGTTGGCGCAGTTCAGAGGGTCTCCTTTTTCGTGGAACGGGCAAACGATGCTGATATTCCATTCTTCAGGCATCCTTTCATCCGACCAGATTTGGCTTATGAGTTGGTGGATGTTACTTACCAAGTCATCTCCGTCAGCTTTATAAAGCTCAGCTGGAAGGCCGTGGTCTTAATAGCCATAGATAAATGTTAAAAACGGTTTTAAAAAAATTTGCTAATCAGGTTTTCCAATGTGGGACAACTATCCATTTAAGCCAAGTGTCAATCGTAGATTCATACAACTGGGAGTGTATAAGCTGAGACGCTGGCTATGAAGACATTTTTCAACATCTGATAACTGACTTTATTTGGCGAAATGAACGTGGACCTCAAACAACTGCGTCTCCAACTATCCCGGTCCGAACCTAATTGGCTCCATTTGTGCACTTCAAGTTGATTGAGGCCGTTTTCTATTTGTCCATGCGAGCCTGAGTTAGAAGTGCCCATGTTTTACATGTCCTAGTCATCTTAAACGTCCAATATTGAGTTCTTTGACCTGATATATCTCCCTGTACAGCTCGACAAGTTCTAGGTGGAATTTTTGTCTGCATAGCCCGTCCACTCCAGCGGGACCGAATATTTTCCGAAGAACTTTTCGCTCAAAACGACCGTGGATTTATTTTGACACAATTCATGCATCGGAGCTGTATACTATGACTGAGCTAATTAGGCCTAACAAGTTCGAGTGAAGGCTTTGTTCCAAAAAAGGAGCGGTTGGCAAGAGTAATTTTTCGTTTGATGTCTGAAGATGTCATTGCCAGAGTTCATAGCTTAGTCGGGGTAGATGAATTCCAATTTTTTCAAAGTTGTTGCTGTCAATAGTGGCTTTCTGTCGAATTCATCGATGTTGTGGGTCCTTTCATATTTTTTATCTTATTTACTGCTAAACCCATTTTGTCCCGCTTCCTCAACTATACCGTGGCTATGACATCACGTTGGTGCCGACCAATGATGTCAATATCGTCGGCGTATGCTAGTAGTTGCACCGATTTATGGAAGATGGTGACTCTGGTGTTGGCTCGGGAGTTTTGCACAATCCTCTCAAGAATCAAATTAAAGAATTCACATAACAGAGCCTAAATCCTTTTTTGGTATCGAAAGTCTCGGTGAGGTCGTTTCCGAGAATTCTCCATCGTCATCCTACACAGACAGACGAGTTTGGGCGGTATACCAAAACAAGACATGGCTCTGTATAGTTCGTCTCTACAAATGCAGTCGTATGCGGCTTTGAAATCGATAAATAGGTTGTGGGTATCGATTTGGACTTCTTGAATTTTTTCCTGGATATGTCAATGTGTGAAGATTTGATCAGAAGATTTGATGAGGACTTTCCTGACCTAAAACCACACTGATAAGGGCCGATTAGGTGTTGTAAACGGTTTCACTCGTTCACATATTACGGCAGGTAGGATCTTGTAAGCGATGTTGAGTAGACTTATGCCTCTGTAGTTGGCGCAGTTCAGAAGGTCTCCGTTCTTGTGGATCGGGCAAACGATGCTGAGGTTCCATTCTTCAGGCACATTTTCATCCGACCATATTTGGCTTACGAGTTGGTGGATGTTACTTACCAAGTCATCTACGCCGGCTTTATAACGCTCGACGGGAAGGCCGTCATTTCCGGCGGCCTTATTAAGCCTGAGTTTAGATATAGCTATCCTCACTTCACTTAGGTCGGGTGGTTGGCAGTTTTCGCTGTCGTTGCCAATATTAAATGGTTCGTTCTGCCTGACAGCGGAATGTTGTTCGTCATCGCCGTTTAACTGTCTGCAGAAGTGGTTCTTCCATATCCTCAGCATCGACTGTGTCTCAACTACGATATTTCCTTGTTCATCTCGACAGGATTCTGTTCGGGCCTTGTATCCTTGGCATTGACGTTTTACACTTTGGTAAAACTTGCGAATATCGTTCCTCTCTATATCCTCGATCGCGCGCTTTTCTTGAAAAGCCGGTGTTCTTCCCTTCTTCTCTGCCTATAGAGCTCAATGGCAGCTCTCGTCTTTATCTGCAGTTTAGCCGAGAGCTTAGCCTTGTAGGCCTCGTTCTTGGTTCCGAGCATCTGTCGGCATTCCTCATCAAACCAGAGGTTTCTTGCTGGTGGCCGAGAGAAACCTAGCACATCAGTTGCGGCTGATCTAATGGCTTGTTCGCATCGTTGCCATTGTTCTTCGACATTAGATACTGGTGGTATGGTTTGAATCGAGTGGTTAAGGGAGTCTTTCGACATTAAATTTTTTTTACAGTATTTCTGGTTTGTTGTGGCGTGGTGGATATCCGCATCCTTACCATGGCTGCAACAAGGTAGTGGTCGGACATCCAATATACTTGATGCGTGCATTTTGTCTATCGCAATGTGATCAATTTGGTTGGCTTATTTTGGCGAATTCGGCCTTGAATTGTTACAATGCTTTCGCTTATGTCTTGAAAACATAAGACTACATGCCTAAGTGTGGCACTTATACCAAATACGCTTCCGAAAAGTCGCTGTTTCTGCTCAATATAACACCGTCCGTAGTAGATGTCACAGTTTTCCATCCTCTTTTTGCCCGGCCCATCCCATCGTATTTCCTGGATGGCAGTAATGTCTGCTCTGTAGCAGTAGCTTAGGGTTCCGCTAGTTGTTCGCCTGCACCTTTCCTGTTTAATGTTTTCACATTCCAGGTGCAGATACGATCGTCGTTGTCCTTATTTTCGTTTAATATGGTCGTCAAAAATGAGATCAGTGCCTTCCGAGGCTCTTGGCTGCTTCGTAACAATGGTAACAATGGTTTCATGAGTTGGTAGTTAACGCAAAGCATAACCCTCAACCTGGACGGCCAGTTGCTATTTTTTCGATACCCCTAGAACACGGGGTCAACAGTATTCACTACGGGATTGAGCGCTGCCGTTGGCCTATTGGCTTATCCGCTACCATCACTGTTTAATTGGTCTGACTTACCATTGAAATTCCAAGACGACGTGTTTTGTTCGAATATGTCAAAGCAGCTCAAATATGTTGTTTACTTAGTCCATCCTAACTGGTAGTGTAGACGTCATCGTTGACTCCATCTCGGGATTTCATCCGCAGCCTTCTGGGAGGGTTTATTTTTTAGTTAGTTATGGTCCACGAGTAGGATTTTATATCCCACCTACCACACATATCTTCAGAGTATTCCTCTAGTAGCCACCCGAGGACGCGTCCGATGGGAGGCTAGAAACTTCAAACGGGGAACAAAAAAAATAAGATCCCGGGTACAAACTGGCAGAATGCGATCAATCCTCGATCAATCTATTGATTTGCCGAGATTAAATGAGAAATGCCAGAGTTCACGAGCAGCTCTATACGTGTCAGCTTTTGTCAATGGAAATTTCCATGTTTCGATAGTTTGGTCACGTAGAACACATGTCTCTAAATCAACTTTCAAGGCGTTTATAGATGGCTGAACTGACGGAGGATGGAAATTGAAAACCCCCGCGAAAGAATAGGTGTTGAGCAATTTTTTATATAATCTAACCTAACCTAGCTGTCATAGTCAACGCCCTTTGCTCCAACATTTTTGGACAACTCTTCTAGGACGATTTTATTCCACAAAAACCAGTACACCGTGCACATTTCATTCCTCCAACAATAGACATTTCTGAATGTTAGTTTTACGCTTCTAATATCCCAAATCTTTTATAACGTTCAAAGTTCCCTTGAAGGTCTTTCAAAAAAAGAAAAGGTTCCGAAAAAAGAGGAAAAACAACAACCGGACAATAGTACTAAACTGCAGATTTTTGTGAGAGAAAAAAAAATATCTGCTCTACTTTCCATTGTCCGCTTTAATTACCGTTCAAGGTTTATTACCCCAGTCCAACAACCAATATTCAAATTAACAATTATAACTTCCTTAAGCCGTTTATTACGACAAAGATCCCGAACCTTTGCATCACAACAGGTAACATTCCATCGTCTGCCGTGTCCGAACTCAACGTCCTAATCACTTTCCATTAACAGGGAAATGTAGATCAAAAATTATCCACAAATGCCCATACCTTGCCAAATTACAAAAACGCGCAAAACTCCCGAGCGAACATATTTGAAAAAAAAAGAATCCTTAGAACTATCGTCTACCGTTTGTGAAAACGACAGGATTGCGGGTGCAATAAAACACACTAAAGGATTAATATTGTTCGGCTGTGCCGAATGTCTGACCGGTACCCATCCGAGGTATAGGTATGTCCTTGTTGAGGTCAAAGATTGTGTGTTTTTCTCTATTTCAATGCGTGTCCTTTTTTTTATGATTCCGCCATAAAATGATCGCCTGAGAGAAACATGACAGCACATAGTTCTTAATATCTGTTCACCTTTTTTTTTCTCTTCATTTTTGTTCGATTTGTGTCCTTTTTACAACCGAAAATACAGAATACTTAGGATTTATTTACACAGGATATTTGTTATACTTAATGAGAGAGATAACTGTCGCACGCTCTCTCACTCTCTCTACGCGTTTGGTATTGGGACACACTAGGACTTCCGTGAATTGGGATTATTTCCATCAAATGTCCCTTTTTGTGTGAAACAGGCAGAAAGGATGGTTTAATTTTTTTATTATCACCAACGGGACTAAGCGCGGTTCCTTTTTTCGCATTTTTCTTCAACCCTTCCGTGGGGGTTGTAAAAAACGAAGAATGAAAAGACATTTGGATTTTTTTTTGTTTCGCGGCAAAGGACAAAAGGATGTGAGCAATAAAATCGACGATTGGGTTTTGTTTTTTAACAGGACGGTCATTAGTAGGTGCAGTCTTTTACAGAACCCCTAATCCTCCTTTTGAAGAAAAACAAAATGGAAAGGGTTAAGGGATGTTTTTTATAACTTTATGATGTTAGGAACTTGTTTCTGTTAACCCTTTAGGTGTTTTCATTTTTTTAGATGCGTTACCTTGAATGAATGGTAGATGGTAATTTTATGGCACATTTTTTAAAAAAAAAATTAGTTATTCATTTTTATTAAGGATATTGTTTCATCTGAAGTAGACTTGGGTCCTTAATGAACGAAAGAGTTGAGCAGAGAACGGGTTAAATTTGGGAAATTTTTTTTTATGAATTGCCGGTTGTAATTTTTCGGGAATTCATGGAACCATGCGCGGAGAAGTATTGTTCTGAAAAGTAATATAAGGCATTCGTAAGGGAAAGGGTTAAAGGAATTCACTGCTAATGGGTTGATCTAAAATGTTTTTCAATGCACTGGCTACTATAAAACAATTGAGGAGCAGTATTCGTGGAAGGCAATTATGAGTGCATTTTGTGTTTTTTTTTTTTTTTTTTTTTACAAAATGGCGGGTTGTTGTTGAATTTAAAAAATCATTCCTTAAGTCGACGAAAAGGTGAAGACAATTGTTTTATATAAGGCTTGCTTCGACTTGAAGCTTTGAATGCATATACTGCATATATTCTATTAAGGCCCGTCTGCATATCATGTGAGTCGCAAAAATGAGACGCTGAAGGTAGGTATATCTTCGATGTGTATTTGTTTGGAACACAGGCGTCTTAAGGCCAGTCTTTAAGTGCGAGATCATTCTAGTTTCAGGATTAATCTCGAGTTACTTACTTTCTTACTTATGTGGCGCTACAGTCCGGGATGAACCTGGGCCTCAACCAACATGCCTCTCCAATTAGCCCGGTCCTTACCTAACTGCCTCCAGTTGCGCACTCCAAGTTAGTTGAGGGCGGTTTCTACTTGTGCGCACCACTTAAGGCGAGGTCTTCCTCTACTGCGTCCGACGTCTGGCTGGGAATCGAAGACTCTGCGAGCCGGAGTATTGGTGTACTGTCCATTCGCTCTACATGTCCTAGCCATCTTAAACGTCCAATGCGGAGTTTTTTGACCAAGGGTATGTCGCTGTACTGCTCGTATAGTTCGTGGTTGAATCTTCGTCTCCATAGCCCGTCAACGCAAACGGGACCGAAGATTTGCCGAAGAATTTTTCTCCCGAATCGACCAAGGATTTCTTCATCCGCTTTTGATACGGTCCATGCTTCAGCGCCGTAGAGCAGGACTGGGATGACCAGGGTCTTATATAGGATCTCCTTAGTAGTTCGAGTGAGGGCTTTAATACTAAATCGCCTTCTTAGCCCGAAGAAACAGCGATTGGCAAAAGTAATCCTTCTTTTGATTTCTGACGAGATGTTTTTGGCAGAGTTAATAGCGGAGCCGAGGTAGACAAAGTCCCGTACTACGTCAAAGTTATATCTGTCAATGGTGACGTTCTGTCCAATTCGTCGATGTTGTGTGTCCTTTCGTGTTGACAGCATATACTTAATCTTATCCTCATATACTGCTAAACCCATTTTTGCCGCTTCCTTCTTATACCAGCAAAGGTGACTATGACATCACGTTGAGTCCTACCAATGATGTCAATATCATCGGCGTATGCTAGTAGTTGCACCGATTTTTGGAAAATTGTGCCTCTGGCGCCGGCTCGGGAGTTTTGCACAATCCTCTGAAGAATCAAATTGAAGAAGTCACATGACAGCGCATCGCCTTGCCTAAATCCTGTTTTGGTATCGAATGTGTCGGTGAGGTCGTTTCCGACCCTGATGGAGCAGCGAGAATTCTCTATCGTCATCCTACACAAACGGACGAGTTTGGGCGGTATACCAAAACTAGATATGGCTCTGTTTAGTTTTTTTTTTTTTTTGCTGTCATATGCGGCTTTGACCTTCGCACAACGCGTATCCCTTAACCTCTCGATTAACACCATACCACCAGCATCGAATGTCGAAGAGCAATGGCAACGATGCCGACAGGCCACTAGGTCAGCCGCAACTGATGTGCTAGGTTTCTCGCGCCCACCAGCAAGAAACCCCTGGTTTGATGAGGAATGCCGACAGATTCTCGCAGCCAAGAACGAGGCCTACAGGGCTAAGCTGCAGGTGAGGACGAGAGCTGCTATTGAGCTCTATAGGCAAAGAAGAAGGGAAGAACATCGGCTTTTCAGCAAGAAGAAAAAAGAGCAAGAAAAGCGACCGATCGAGGATATAGAGAGGTGCCACTCCAGGAACGATGTTCGCAAGTTTTACCAAAGTGTAAAACGTTAAAGCCAAGGCTACAAGGCTCGAACAGAATCCTGTCGAGATGAAAAAGGAAATATCGTAGTTGAGACACAGTCGATACTGAGGATATGGAAGAACCACTTCTGCAGACTGTTAAACGGCGATGACGAACAACATTCCGCTGTCAAGCAGAACGAACCATTTAATATTGGCAACGACAGCGAAAACTGCCAACCACCCGACCTGAGTGAAGTGAGGATAGCAATATCTAAACTCAAGCTTAACAAGGCTGTCGGAAATGAAGGCCTTCCCGCTGAGCTTTATAAGGCTGGCGGAGATGACTTGGTCAGTAACATCCACCAACTCATAAGCCAAATCTGGTCGGATGAAAATATGCCCGAAGAATGGAACCTCAGCATCGTTTGCCCGATCCACAAAAAAGGAGACCCTCTGAACTGCGCCAACTACAGAGGCATAAGTCTGCTCAACATCGCTTACAAGATCCTATCTGCCGTACTATGTGAACGCCTGAAACCGTTTACCAACAAACTGATCGGCCCTTATCAGTGTGGTTTTAATCCGGGAAAGTCCTCATCAAATCTTCTGCACAGAAAACCCGCACGCATACATTGAAAAGCCGATACACCCAAAATGATTCACTGTTTGGTGCGGATTTTGGTCCAGAGGCATAGTTGGGCCATTTTTCTTCGAAAATGAGCAAGGAGTGCCATTACAGTCAATGGCGATCGTTATCGGGCCATGTTGAACGAATTTTTGTTCACAAAAATTGAAGACGGCGCTACGTGCCACACAGCCGAAGCTACACTCGATGTTTTGCGCCCTGTTTTTGAAGATCGTATTATCAGCCGCAGAGCTGATGACGTTTGGCCACCTCGGAGCTGCGATTTGACACCGTTGGACTATTATTTGTGGGATGCCGTAAAAGATAAGTGTTACGCCGACAAGCCAGAGATAATTGACGCTTTAAAGGACAATATTCGTGAAGCCATTGGTGAAATACAGCTGCACACAATCGATAATGTGCTTAAAAATTGGACCGATCGTGTAGGCTACTGCATGGCCAGCCGAGGCAGCCATTTGAATGAAATTATTTTCCATTACTAACCGGAAGGATTGTACTTTCAAATAAAAAAAAGAAATTTGAGAAAATATTTAGTGGTTTTTTTTGTAGCATTTTCAAAAGTTATTTGGCGGACCCTTTACTAGCATATCGCGGCCAATTTTGACAAAATTGCTCGGACTCAACGTCATGTCATAGCCAGGTTTGCTAGTATAGAGGAGGAAGTGGCAAAAATAATTTTAGCTGTAAATGAAAGTAAGACCTAGCTCGCAACTCGAAAGGACACACAACATCGACGAAATGGACAGTACGACACCATCGACAGATATAACTTTGAGGTAGTACGGGATCTTGTCTACCTCGGCTCCGCTATTAACTCTGACAACAACATCTCGTCAGAAATTAAACGAAGAATTACTCTTGCCAACCGCTGTTTCTTCGGGCTAAGAAGGCAATTTTGTAGTTAAGCTCTCACTCGAACTAAGAAGATCCTTTTTAAGACCCTGATCACCCCAGTCTTGTTCTACGGCGCTGAGGCATGGACCGTATCAAAAGCGGATGAAGAAATCCTTGGTCGATTTGAGAGGAAAATTCTTCGAAAAACCAAGAACCATACGAGTTGTACAGCGACATGCCCATAGTCAAAAAAAAACTCCGAATTGGACGTTTAAGATGGCTAGGACATGTAGAACGAATGGAAGCCAATACACCGGCTTGCAGAGTCAGACGCAGTAGAGGAAGATCTCACCTTAAGTGGCGCGCACAAGTAGAAACCGACCTCAACCAACTTGGAGCGCGCAACTGGAAGTAGTTAGGTTAGGACCGGGCTAATTGGAGAGTCATGTTGGTAAGAGGCCCAGGTTCATTCCGGACTATAGCGCCACCAAAGCAAGTAAGTAAATATGGTTGTCGAGAGTAAATCCATACTTTTCCGAGGCTTTGAATTGATTCGTTACAATTCGTACAGCCCGCACCGTGAAGGTCTAAACCAATATTTTGACCTTGGACAGATTACCATACAATGGCATTAAGTCACATGCAAAATGACGAATGTGTCACTTGTCAAAATTAGGCATTATGTACATTAGAAGGGTTGGATACGATCACTCCTTAACCGGAATCCCCAAACCAAAATCCCTTAATTCATTCTCACCAAGAGTGGGGTTCTGTTTGGGATGAGGATTTCCGCTTCGCGGATTATTAATTTCAAAATGTCGGGATCTATATCTCACCTGTAAAGGGGAGATTCTTCCCACCTCCACATTAGTAGGAAATTGTTGAGCTACCAACTACTACTGGGTCAGGTATAGCTGCAACTGTATCGCCCCTTAAAGTAAAAATCCAAATGCCTTGACATACTTGCATGTATCTACATTTATTTGCTCACATAATTTTCCGGATTTGCATACGAGGGGAGATAATAATAGAGATAATGAGATGCACAAATATTATAGGGTGTGTATCTGCGAGACGCGTGTCTTAAGTGCGACCAAAATAAATGGTTGATATCGGGGTGATAGACATGTCCGATAAAGCGGAGACGGCAGACAAGAATAAGATGCATCACCGAAGTCGGTGGACAGCAGGGAACCGTCGTAAGTCCTTTACTTTTTTTTTGGAAGATGGATTATCTGCCGCAAGGAATGGAGATGGAGATATCAAAAGCGAGGATCAAGTGATCATGCGACACGATATAGGTGATTAGGTGGATATTTTGTAATGGATTCGGCCTCGTAATGGCACAGATTACCTTGATGTACGTGTTCTGATCAAATCATCCTAATACGTGAATTTTCCTAGGCAAACCAGCAAAGATGTGGTCAAGTGGAGGAGTTTATACACCCACACGATATAAGCAAAGATGTAGGCGATGTTTTCTCTATTTAACGGATGTAAGATAGCAGGACATTATTTGAACCAGAAGCTCTAAGCCTTATTTCGTAAAACGAACTGAATAAAGCTGTACTCCAGGAGTTTTGATGCCACAGTTGACCAATACCACATAAGGCCAGCTAATTAAAATCCAGATCAACATGGCATGCACATTGAACAAATGTCCTTACTGTGCAATGTCTCCTTTCACTAAATCTCCATTACAAGCGAAAAATTAAATTTCATTGTCAAATCAAAAATTGTGCAACCATTGCGCGCAAAATAGATTTTCCATGCCATCGCCCTAATACCCAATGAGGACATTTTTGCATTTTTTTTTTTTGTGTCCACACCCGATAAAAGCCGCTTTGCTTCCCAGTGGCAATATCCCAAATTGGATCAACCAATTGCGCGCCAAATCCACACTCATCAGCCGCATCAGCTTGACCTTTCTCGGCTAAACATTCCCACCCTCCACTACACAATCAGCATCATTAATTGTCCGACTCAAAAATATTATCACCAACTGAAAAGTCCTTGCAAAAAGGATATACTCGCAACTATTTTTATTGCGAAATGAAAAATTCATTCAAATCAACATAATAAAAGGGACATTCTGTCCGTGTAATGCTATGTAATCCTGCTTATGGTCGTCGTCCTGATCAATAGCCACACGAATGTAATATTTTGCCATAACCCGATAAATCAGGGGTCACCTAGAAAGCCGCTAAGAACAGATGCGGGTCAAATGAAAATGAAAAATTCTCGATATTCGGATCAACAATGCGAGTCCTAGAACAATGGCACGGCGCTCTATTTACTTCACACATATAGGTGTCGATAAATGCCCGGCAGGACAGCGCACAACCGAACAATGTCATCCTTGCTTTCCAGCGAAAGCCACCACAATATGCGGAACAGAGATGTTGTCGAGAGTTGCGTCGTCGTCAATCTGCGCTGTGGCGAGGGTCAATTTAGTGACCATTGGCTGACAGCCAGGGTCAGAGGGGACGCCGTGTTAGGCGAGGGGTCACGCATAAGGAAGACCCGAAGACGTAAAAAGGTCACGCAAACAGGACAATGGAAATGGGTTTTGATTTTCTTTTTTCTATTCGAGCGGAGGGGTGAAATTTTAAAATGCTCGGCAATTTTTCACTGATGGACATTGAGCGGAAAGAACAATGTCCTGTGAGTGCAAGTATCTGTGTGTGTGTGTGTGGTTGGTTAATTTATTACTATTTTTCCATTTGCAAAAAAAGGATTCAAACATCGAAAACGGAACAGAATTTCCGTGTCTGTGTGCTTTGGGATTGATTTAGTTTGCCAGCCGTTACGGCATTGTCCTCCCGAAGGTGGAGGAAGTATTTTCTATAGTTTTCTATTTTGTGTCCTGATTGTTATAGTTTTTGACCCCATGTCAGGATAATGGTGATTTCGCGACCATTTCTCGACCTTTTCGGATAATTTATTGCGCCGTTTTCGTATACAAATGTGGTGACCTTTCCGCCAAACATTTAAATTTTTCACACATATCCTTGCGTATTTTGATTTATTCGAGCATTTGGTGCTGGGTAATGGATTCCCGCCAAAAGAGATGATTTTTGTCCGTTACAAAATATCCGTTAGAGTCGCCGGATCTGATTAACGATTGGAAAACCGGTTCTTGTCTAGACGCCGAGAGCGCGATGGGCAAAAAATGCAAATTCTTCACGTTTCAGATTTTTCGGGAAGGCGACGAAAGGACATTAGAGGTTTGCTCGTCATTCAACTGGCTACTCAGACAATTAAGAAGCTGATTATCCAATTTGGTTGTATGGCTATTGAGGGCATAATGATGATGAGACGAGAAGGATTAAGTTGGCTTGCTTAGACCGTTTATGGTTTCGAAAGGATTAGTGTGTGTGTTTTGACTTGATAGGCGTGCACAGACTAATCGACCTGGATTTGGTTTATTGTTTCGAATTTTGTTTGTGGTGTTTGGGACTGTAAGGATATATGAATAGTTGGGAGATGCAGGCTGATCACAAGATAACGCAAGTGATGTTAAATTTTTGTTCAAGGCTTGTTATGATTGTGGGCATGAAGGCGCCATACTTTGATGCAGAACGTGATCTGAATGTTTGCTTCTTAAATATTTCAACTTATGTTGAAGCCTATGAAGCCCCATATAGGGTCTTAAAACCAACTTCTTCTTTATGTTCGATGTGATTCAATTGACATAGATGAAGGGACCTACAATTTAACGCTTCCAAGCGGCAGATTTGAGAAACTTCTCATCGCAGTTTCGTACATTTGAATGTTTGACAGACTTTTGCAAATGTTGGGCCATATTCTTTTCTCTTAGGGTTTGAACCAGGGCCGCTTATCAGTCCTAGCAACATGTATAGACAGTGGCAGAATGGGACTGCAATATTTTCTAATATAGACGAAGACAGTGCTTAAGGATAGTGATGCGATTATATAAGGACACAAGCGTTCTCACTCTAGCCTCTCACTATCAACTTCTTCTCTCACCTCCACGCTGGTGACTGTTGGGTGCCTAGTACCTCGACTGGAGATGGGGTATTAAACCCCTGTGGAAGGTCGTTGGTGGCAGCAAACGAGAGAGGGGGGGGGTGTCCTCTCACTAAGGCACTCACTCTCAGGCGGCAGCGTAGGAATTCCCTAGATGGAGTCAACGGTGGCGCCTACAGCTCCAGTTTGATCGAACTGGTAGTGAAATCCCTATATGAGCTGCTTCGACATATTTGAACACCAGGTCTATAGGGAAATCCAATACTGAGCCAGGGTATTGGAAAAGAGTTGGTGGCGGAGGAGCCCTCAATGGGTCAACGGCAGCGCTCATACCCCAAAATGGGCTACTGACATCGGAATTTTTTCCGGCCCGCTGTCCTAGGGTCAAAACAAGGGCTTGGCCCTCCAGGTAGGGGGTTGTGGGTTAACTACCCATCGACGGAAAACAGATTATGTTACGAAGCAACCAATAGCCTCGGAAAGGACTGATATTATTGTTGACGACCCTGCTAAACGAAAAAAGAAGAACGACGTTCCTATCTGCACCTGTAATATGAAAACATAAAACAGGAGAGGTGCAGGCGAACAACTAGCGGAAGCCCTAAACTGCTACAAAGCAGACATTACTGCCATCCAGGAAATACGATGGGATAGGCCAGGCAAAAAGAGGATGGAAAACTGTGACATCTACTATGGACCGTGTTATAGTGAGCAGAAACAGCGACTATTTGGATGCGGATTTGTTATAGGTGCCAGACTTAGGCAAGAAGTGCTAGGTTTCTCTCGGCCACCAGCAAGAAACCCCTGGTTTGATGAGGAATGCCGGCAGATGTTCGCAGCCAAGAACGAAGCCTACAAGGCTAAGCTGCAGGTGAAAACGAGAGCTGCCATTGAGCTCTATAGGCAAAGAAGAAGGGAAGAACACCGGAACAAGAAGAAAAAAGAGCATGAAAAGCGCGCGATCGAGGATATAGAGAGGTGCCACTCTAGGAACGATGTTCGCAAGTTTTACCAAAGTGTAAAACGTCAAAGCCAAGGATACAAGGCTCGAACAGAATCATGTCGAGATCAACAAGGAAATATCGTAGTTGAGACACAGTCGATGCTGAGGATATGGAAGAACCACTTCTGCAGACTGTTAAACGGCGATGACGAACAACATTTCGCTGTCAGGCAGAACGAACCATTGAATATTGGCAACGACAGCGAAAACTGCCAACCACCCGACCTGAGTGAAGTGAGGATAGCAATATCTAAACTCAAGCTTAATAAGGCCGCCGGAAATGAGCTTTATAAAGCTGGCGGAGATGACTTGTTAGTAACATCTACCAAATCATAAGCCAAATCTGGTCGGATGAAAGCATGCCTGAAGAATGGAACCTCAGCATCGTTTGCCCGATCCACGAAAAAGGAGACCCTCTGAACTGCGCCAACTACATAGGCATAAGTCTACTCAACATCGCCTACAAGATCCTATCTGCCGTAATATGTGAACGCCTGAAACCGTTTACCAACAACCTGATCGTTCCTTATCAGTGTGGTTTTAGGCCAGGAAAGCCCACAATCGATCAAATTTTCACACTTCGGGGGATCCTGGAAAAAACCCAAGAAGTCCAAATCGATACCCACCACCTATTTTTCGATTTCAAAGCCGCATACGACAGCATTTATAGAGACGAACTATACAGAGCGGTATATCAAAACTAGACATGGTCTAGTTTTGGTATACCGTCCAAACTCGTCCGTTTGTGTAGGATGACGATGGAGAATTCTCGCTGCACCATCAGGGTCGGAAACGACCTCACCGACACATTCGATACCAAAAAATGATTAAGGCAAGGCGATGCGCTGTCATGTGACTTTTTCAATTTGATTCTTGAGAGGATTGTGCAAAACTCCCGAGCCAACACCAGAGGCACAACGCTGACGATATTGACATCATTGGTAGGACTCAACGTGATGTCATGGTCACCTTTGCTAGTATAGAGAAGAAAGCGGCAAAAATGGGTTTAGCAGTAAATGAGGGTAAGACTAAGTATATGCTGTCAACACGAAAGGACACACAACATCGACGAATTGGACAGAACCTCACCATTGACAGATATAACTTTGAGGTTGTACGGGACTTTGTCTACCTCGGCTCCGCTATTAACTCTGACAACAACATCTCGTCAGAAATCAAACGAAGAATTACTCTTGCCAATCGCTGTTTCTTCGGGCTAAGAAGGCAATTTAGTAGTAAAGCCCTCACTCGAACTACTAAGGAGATCCTTTATAAGACCCTGATCATCCCAGTCCTGCTCTACGGCGCTGAGGCATGGACCGTATCAAAAGCGGACGAAGAAATCCTTGGTAGATTCGAGAGGAAAATTCTTCGAAAAATCTTCGGTCCCGTTTGCGTTGACGGGCTATGGAGACGAAGATTCAACCACGAACTATACGAGCAGTACAGCGACATACCCCTTGTCAAAAAACTCCGAATTGGACGTTTAAGATGGCTAGGACATGTAGAAAGAATGGACACCAATACTCCATCTCGCAGAGTCTTCGATTCCCAGCCAGACGTCGGACGCAGTAGAGGAAGACCTCGCCTTAAGTGGCGCGCACAAGTAGAAACCGACCTCATCCAACTTGGAGTGCGCAACTGGAGGCAGTTAGCTAAGGACCGGGTTAATTGGAGAGGCATGTTGGTTGAGGCCCAGGTTCATCCCGGACTGTAGCACCACTTAAGTAAGTAATAAAGACGAAGACAGATGTCAAAGTTCTACCATTGATACTGAATGGCCCCTTAGGTTAGATGGTTGGCAGCGCACTTAGACCATATTTGGAGTACTTACTTACTTACTTATTGGGCTCCCGACCTGTGAAGAGTCTCTGTCTGAGACACAACTGCCTTCCGGAAGCAGCGTGCCCGGTCCGTTGTCCAGTCTTTGAAACGGAGGTTCGGTCTTCCTTGTCTTCTCGAACCTGGGGGCTGGGATTCGAAGATGCTCTTAACTGGAGCATTATTGTCCATTCGCTCGATGTAGCCGAGCCAATGTAGTCGACGTGTTTTGGCTTTTTGGACTACATCCACATCTTGGTACAGCTCATAGAGTCCGCCTCGCGCACATTACCGCCGAAGTATTTTCTTTCGATGGAGCCCAGTATCAGCTCTCGTTTCTTGCTTATCGTCCAGCACTCGGCACCATAAAGCAGAATTGGCAGGATAAGGGTTTTGTAGGGCACACATTTCGTCCTTCGAGTTAGAAGTTTTGAACTCAGTTGTTTCGCCAAACCGAAGTAGCAACGGTTTCCTAGGGTAATTCTTCGACGGATCTCCACTAGGGTGTCATTCGTGGAGTCTATGTTTACTACGAGATAGGTGAACTCCTAAACTACCTCGAAATTGCTGTTATCAATAGTGACGTTTTCTCCTAGGCGGTGGACAGATGCTTGTTTGTTTGTTGATATAATGTACTTAGTCTCGTCCTCATTTACTTCAAGAGATTTCGCCTGTTCTTCAATCGCCGTAAACGCTTTTATCACGGCACGCTGGGAGCGAACGATGATGTCAATCTCGTCCGCATAGCCCAGCAGTTGGATAGACCTCTTGAAGATAGTGCATTCCATATTGACACCTGCCCTGCATCCAGTGCATGTTTGGAATAATTCGGAGGAGCTACTTCCGAATTCGGTTATCGCCATTTAGAGCTATCATGGCTATGAAGTCGATGAAAAGGTGGTGAGTTTCGACTCGAAATACGTTGGTCTTTTCCAGGATTTGTCTCAGTATGAAAATTTGGTCTACAGTCGATCTGCCGGGCTGGATGCCACACTGGTACATGCCGATTAGTGTGTTTTAGACGTTCACACAGTACTTTGGATAGTATCTTGTATGCGACGTTAAGCAGGGATATACTTCGATAGTTCTTGCAAGACATAGGATCACCTTTTTTGTAGATGAGGCATATAGAGCTGATAGTCTAGTCACCTGGCATGTTTTCTTCCACCAATAATTGGTTGTTCTTTCGGTGCATGGTCCCTACCAAAACATCACCACCATATTTAAAAGGCTCCTCTGGTAAGCCATCAGAGCCTGCAGCCTTGTTGTTCTGAAGCTTTGTTATAGCTAGGCCAACTTCTTCTATACTAGGTGGTGGAACTAGTTCTTCATTGATTGGACTTGGGTTCTCCTCTTGCCCTATCACTCTCTCTACATGATGCCCATTAAGCAGCTGCTGGAAATGCTGCTTAAAAACATTTACTATTCCCTGCGCTTCGGTGACTAGGTTTTCTTCTCTGTCTCGAAGAGCCTGCGTTGCAGTTCCCTTCCCTTAGCCCGATACTCTTCTCGATCTGCCCTAAAACGGAGTAGGCTTCTAATTCCGTGATAGAAAAATCAGAAAAAGAGATTTTGAAAGCATAAAGAGGCTCTTTTCAATTTAGAGGGACGGTAGAAGGTGAAACGAAAAGATGTCTCCTCCTTCTCTTCGTCTATACAGCTTCTCCAGAATTCATTTACTTTAATGCCTATAAGACAACGTCCAGTGATGACACCTATTGTTGCTCTGCTGTCCCGTCTTTTCCCCTTTTTGGTGCCATCGCTACATTCAAGGTATGATCTGTTGATGGCATGCTGCGCAATTTTCTGATAAGCCTGGTATTGCAGTTGCTGCTATTTCAATGAGAACCACAACAACAGCGGGACTGGAAACCATCCTCAATCTGCTACCGCTAGACCTTTATATGCATGAATCTGCTCCAAATGTGCACTAAGAATCAGCCAGTTCAACTGCTGGATGAATGAACTCAGGAGGACACGCTCGAATCATAAACAGATACCAGCTGTATCCTCTGAATACATGCTGCCTCACCTTGACTTCAAATACCATTCTCCTGCATCTTTCCAAGTAGAGAGAAGTGAGAGAGGAACAAGCTGGGCACCAAAACCATATCCATCTAAACTGATGGTGATGAGGCTTTGGAGCTGGAGTGTTTTCGGAAACACTAAAGCTAAACAACACTTTTTGTCTTCCTGGGGACAGCAGTGTCTTTCAGGCTGAGATATTGGCAGAAGCAGAGACAGCCAAAGCGACCTCAATGCTGGAGATACCACCAGATGTTATAACCATCTTTATTGACAGTGAGGCAGGCTGCAATTAAAGTAATCTCTGTGGTGAAGAGCTAAAGGTTCTTGGCGTCCAACATAAATGGGTCCCTGGACACAGAGGCATACAATGAAATTGCTGATGAACTGGCGTGAAAAGGACCTGCCACCAGCATTGATCAGACAGGTCAGTCTGTCAAACCACCACTATGTGACTTCAAATCAGGGGTGGGACAGAAAACACTGAATATTGCCAGAAACAGGTGAAGCTCCCTCCCAATCCAACCTGCGAAACTTCCAAAAGGATTTGGCCTGAGTATAACAAAGCCAGAATCCACAAACTTCTTCAATGAAACAGGGATTAGGGATAGTAGGGATTCTTACTGGACACAACTTACTAAAAATCCACAAACTGAAAATACATCTCATAGATGATGACCTCTGTAGAGGCTGCGGTGATGAAGAAATACACGAGGGTACCCTCCACTTTCTGTGCCACTGCCCAGGCCTCAGCCAATTAAGAATGAGACTTACTTACTTAAGTGGCGCTACAGTCCGGAATGAACCTGGGCCTCAACCAACATGCCTCTCCAATTAGCCCGGTCCTTAGCTAACTGCCTCCAGTTGCGCACTCCAAGTTGGATGAGGTCGGTTTCTACTTGTGCGCGCCACTTAAGGCGAGGTCTTCCTCTACTGCGTCCGACGTCTGGCTGGGAATCGAAGACTCTGCAAGCAGGAGTATTGGTGTCCATTCTTTCTATATGTCCTAGCCACCTTAAACGTCCAATGCGGAGTTTTTTTTGACTAGGGGTATGTCGCTGTACAGCTCGTATAGTTCGTCGTATAGTTTAGTTGAATCTTTGTCTCTATAGCCCGTCAACGCAAACGGGACCGAAGATTTTCCGAAGAATTTTTTTTCTTCATCCGCTTTTGATACGGTCCATGCTTCAGCGCCGTAGAGCAGGACTGGGATGATGAGGGTCTTATATAGGATTTCCTTGGTAGTTCGAGTGAGGGCTTTACTAAATTGCCTTCTTAGCCCAAAGAAACAGCGATTGGCAAGAGTAATTCTTCGTTTGATTTCTGACGAGATGTTGTTGTCAGAGCTAATAGCGGAGCCGAGGTAGACAAAGTCCCGTACAACCTCAAAGTTATATCTGTCAATGGTGACGTTCTGTCATATTCGTCGATATTGTGAGTCCTTTCGTGATGACAGCATATACTTAGTCTTACCCTCATTTACTGCTAAACCCATTTTCGCCGCTTCCTTCTCTATACTAGCAAACGTGGCTATGACATCACGTTGAGTCCTACCAATGATGTCAATATCGTCAGCATTGTGCCTCTGGTGTTGGCTCGGGAGTTTTGCACAATCCTCTCAAGAATCAAATTGAAAAAGTCACATGACAGCGCATCGCCTTGCCTAAATCCTTTTTTGGTATCGAATGTGTCGGTGAGGTCGTTTCCGACCCTGATGGTGCAGCGAGAATTCTCCATCGTCATCCTACACAAACGGACGAGTTTGGACGGTATACCAACACAAGACATGGCTCTGTAAAGTTCGTCTCTATAAATGCTGTCGTATGCGGCTTTGAAATCGATAAATAGGTGGTGTGTATCAATTTGAACTTCTTGGGTTTTTTCCAGGATCTGCCGAAGTGTGAAAATTTGATCGATTGTGGACTTTCCTGGCCTAAAACCCCACTGTTAAGGGCCGATCAGGTTGTTGGTAAACGTTTTCAGGCGTTCACATATTACGGCAGATAGGATCTTGTAGGCGATATTGAGCAGACTTATGCCTCTGTAGTTGGTGCAGCTCAGAGGGTCTCCTGTTTTTGTGGATCGGGCAAACGATGCTGAGGTTCCATTTTTCAGGCATGCTTTCCACCGACCAGATTTGGCTTATGAGTTGGTGGATGTTACTTACCAAGTCATCTCCGCCAGCTTTATAAAGCTCAGCGGGAAGGCCGTCATTTCCGGCGGCCTTGTTAAGCTTGAGTTTAGATATAGCTATCCTCACTTCACTTAGGTCCGGTGGTTGGCAATTTTCGCTGTCGTTGCCAATATTAAATGGTTCGTTCTGCCTGACAGCGGAATGTCATCGCCGTTTAACATCGCTGGAACCACTTCTGGTTCTTCCATATCCTCAGCAGCGACTGTGACTACGATATTTCCTTGTTCATATCGTCAGGATTCTGTTCGAGCCTTGTATCCTTGGCTTTGACGTTTTACACTTTGGTAAAACTTGCGAACACCGTTCCTGGAGTGACACCTCTCTATATCCTCGATCGCGCGCTTTTCTTGCTCTTTTTTCTTCTTTCTGAAAAGCCGATGTTCTTCCCTTCTTCTTTGCCTATAGCGCTCAATGGCAGCTCTCGTCTTCAAATGCAGCTTGGCCTTGTAGGCCTCGTTCTTGGCTGCGAGCATTTGTCGTTATTCCTCATCAAACCAGGGGTTTCTTGCTGGTGGTCGAGAGAAACCTAGCTCTTCTTGCCTAAGTCTGGCACCTATAACAAATCCGCATCCAAATAGTCGCTGTTTCTGCTCACTATAACACGTACCATAGTAGATGTCACAGTTTTTCAACCTCTTTCTGCCCGACCCATCCCATCGTATTTCCTGGATGGCAGTAATGTCTGCTTTGTAGCAGTTTGGGGCTTCCGCTAGTTGTTCGCCTGCACCTCTCCTATTTAATGTTCTCAAATTCCAGATGCAGATACGAACGTCGTTGTCCTTTTTTCGTTTAGCAGGGTCGTCAACAATAATATCAGTCCTTTCCGAGGCTATTGGTTGCTTCGTAACATAATCTTTTTTTCCCAAAGCACAACCCCCTACCTGGAGGGCCAGGCCCTTGTTTTGACCCTAGGACAGCGGGCCGGATAAAATACCGATGTCAGTAGCCCATTTTGGGATATGAGCGCTGCTGTTGACCCATTGAGGGCTCCTCCGCCACCAACTCTTTTCCAATGCCCTGGCTCAGTTTTGGAAATCCCCTATAGACCTGGTGTTCAAATATGTCGAAGCAGCTCATATAGGGATTTCAATACCAGTTCGATCAAACTGGAGCTGTAGGCGCCACCGTTGACTCCATCTTGGGAATTCCTCCGCTGCCGCCTGAGAGTGAGTGCCTTAGTGAGAGGACACTTCTCCCCCTCTCTCGTTTGCTGCCACCAACGACCTTCCACAGGGGTTTAATACCCCATCTCCAGTCGAGGTACTAGGCACCCACCCAGTCACCAGCGTGGAGGTGAGAGTAGCAGTTGATAGAGGCTAGAGTGAGAACGCTTGTGTCCTCATATAATCGCATCACTATCCTTAAGCCTCTTGGTGATTTAGACACCAAATTCATGTCAAAAGTTTCCTTTCTTGCCGTAAAAGATTTCCCATACAAATTTTGACAGTTTATTTGTAAAAATTATGGCACATTCACATTACGAAATTACTTTTGCTGCGGTTATTGACAGTTGAAATGCCATTATGACGTTCTAAATTTTTTTCCGTTGCTTAACATTGTGATTTAGACACTAAATCCATGTCAAAAGTTTCCTATCTAGTCGTTAAAAATTTCCCACACAAATTTTGACAGTTTATTTATCACCTTGACATTTGGTAAGACTTTCTGACTTAACATGAGGTCTGTTCCCGTACTTTTTCAGTAAAAATTAGTAAATTCTCAAATTTCTTGGAGTAGGGGTAAATTATCTCAAAAAGAGACAAAATTACAAAAAGTACTGGAACGCGTTTAAGTAAAAAAACAGTAAAATTATATATTTTGTATGCCTTTTAAAGAACAAATGACATAAATCACCTGTCAAAACAAGCAAGTTGTCACTTTTAGATACCAACCGACAGTTTACTGATTTTTACCAACAGAAATTTCTGCAGTAAATTTTTTTACAGATTTTTATGGAGGGGTAGTTTTTTGCTCTCTCGTGAGTTGGCTCTTTTACATATTTTTGCGTACGGGAAGGCCAATAAGTAAAAATCAGTAAGAATCAGTAAATATTATTTTGTACGGGAACAGATCATGAAGACACTTATATTGCCTAGTCCGAAAAATGTTATCGTTGATTTAATCTGAATTGCAAAGTAAGTTTTTTTGTAATTTCAGAGCAATTGACATAAATAAGAACGTCAACTCCAACATTTTTAGAATTGAGAATAAAGTGACATGATGAGCTCCTGCAAATTCATCAGAGGAATATAATCTGCACCTTAACTAGTCAAAAAGTGTAACCTTTTCGATAAATAAACGAACCACCAATTTGCACAACAAAAACACCATTTGATGGGCCCATCGTTATTAAGTTCCTTTAAGTATGTAACTCAATCTTTTTCCGCCACAGATGTATCTTGAAAAATCGACATCACCTAAGAAATCATCGACTTTTCGCCTTCTCCAATCTGACATAAGTTCATTACCCAATTACATTAACCAAACACACACACACTAACACATAATTCGTCTGTCTATCCTGTCACACAAAGTACCTATACCTAAAAAACTATACGTCCAAACATAAATGTCCTTGCCAAACTAAAAGTAACAACTTTTATCATTCGTTTTGGCCTTCTCTTCCAACGCCAGGTTTTTGTTTTTTTTTTTCCCCAAAAGCAACCTAAGATAAAACTTACTTTCTCCATTAGATCCGAAACATCAGATACAAACAAAATGACAATGGAAACAGTTAAAGCAACCAGAAACAGAAAAAAAAAATCTCCACTCTTACTCACGTTATTGCCCATTTCAATTCCAACACAAAAATCGTATTCCATTTCCTTGTCCTCCTTCTTTGTCCGTAGCCCTTCCTCCTCTGCCTTCTGGTTAACAATAAAATTTACGAATTCCTGTGTCATCTGAAAAAAAGGAGAAAACACCAAGAGGAAATAAATATTTCCATCTCCCCCCGAAAACAGGACGAAAACGGCCCCCCATCCAAAGGCACTAAAGAACCCATCAACCTCCTCGGTTCCTTCAGTGTTTTAACAAAAACACAACAAAACAAAAGAAAAAAAAACCGTAAGAAAAGGAAGCTCGTATCCAGCAACGCCAGGATCAACGCATAAAAATCTACGACCTATCATTATGATAATACGTATATAAACCGTACGCACATTCACCCAACAAACGACGCACTTTGCAATAGCTCGTGATTCAAGCCGCCTCCAACCCCGTCGACTGTCACCGACCCCCTTCTGAAGGAATAATAAAATAACGGTTCGGTAAGGGTATATGTGTGTTTTTTTGTCTCGCATTTATTCGCTTTATCCCCACAAAGGATGCTCCGACAGTTTCATTTTTTTCCCTATCCTCGTTGTAATGGGTTTTTTTTTTCCTGATTTTCTTTTTTCCTGGTTCGTCCTTTTTATTCAAACTCGATGTGTATGTTTGTGTGCATGCGGATTTGAGGGTGGAATTATGGCAAAAATCTTCCATTTTTATTCCCCAATGGTGTCCTGTGTGCTTTTTCCTTTTGCCTTCTCAAAAAATTACTTTTTTTTTACTCTCGATCGTAACCGAGGACCCCATACGCCATACACCGGTTCTTGTTCCATATTCAATGGTGTAGAGTGGAAAAGAGAATCCTACACCCCCAACTCCTTCGAGCACACACATATCCTTTGCCGACATTGGCAATAATTCCGATTCCGATTCAGATTCAAGCATTTTTGGCGAAATAAAAGAGACGTATCCCAGTGTGTGTGTGTGTTTGCTTATGTGGTGAAATAAATATAAAAAAAACGGTAAAAATGCTCGAATAACACGAATCTAGGCAACGCATTTGAAAGGAATCCACCCTCGGCATAGGCAAGGGGGGTGGATTTTTTGTGCGATTCAGCCATATTTTTATTTTTCCTTACACACGAAAGCCGAGCACGATAAGGGAGCGAGTGAAATAAGGACGAGATGCTTTTTATGAAATAAGGGATATTCCACCCACACCCTATTCCATTAATATAAATAGGTCTGTGGTTGGGGGGTGATGATGGTGGACTGGTGTGTGTGGTAAATATGTATGAATTCCAAGGCCATAAAAACTGAATCTCCTTGCATTGGTGTCGTGGGAGTGATGGCGGTGGACGAGGACGAGGTGGAGGTGGAGGATGACAACGATTCAATGGCAAATACAGGAAATTTGAAGATGACGGTACAGTGGTGGAGACGACAACAACGACAGCGTTGAGGACGATGTTTTCTTTAATGTCCTGGAGGTTTTCTTTTCTGTTTTTTTTTTTTCGTTGGCTCGAGTTTATTCCTTCATTTGCTTGAACGCGTTTCTTTGCAGGGAAAAAGGACACTTGGTATTTTGTGTGTTTTATTTTATATATTTTTTTTTTGCTTGCCGATGTTTTCCTTTCCGCGGGATATGATGCAGGACATTTATGTGTTATTGGATATTTTTTTGTTTGGTTTATATGTACAGGGAGGGAAAACAGGAGTTGGGCGAAGCCAACATAATGGCGGTATTACTTAGCATGCATTTGTTTTTGAAATGAAAATGTCCTTGTTATCATAAGAAGCGGGATTAGTTTTAGTCTATGGAGTATGGAGGTGCTTTGAAGTCTGGGATTTAATAAGGATGCGAGATTGTGGTTCTAGTAAGCTTTGCAATTTTTTAAGGGGTAGTCCTGCTCTTCATTAAAACGAGTGGTGGGTGCACGACTGGGTCGTACGCAACTTTCTCTTTCACAGCGAGTTAGGCGTAAGATCAAATAGTACGCATTTTGATTATTTATGCTTAAAATGATATAAATAATGTCAAAATGTGAATATACGAACGTTTACTCCGAAATTTGAAGGAATCGGTTTCTATGTGAATAATAATTATTTTTCGTTATTGGCCAAAACTGAAAATTCCGTTTAGTGATAGTTGGGCTACAACTATTTATGTGGAATTGTTTAGAACTGTAATAACTGTATATATATTAAATTTCATTCAATTTGTCATAGTAGTTTGCGAGAAATTAACAATTTTCTTTATATGGCCTATATGACAAAACCCGTTATATGGATTTTCTCGAAAAAACTGGGTATGCAGTTTTGTTGGAACTAGTATGATTATAGTATATATAAAGTTTAATCAAAATCGTTAGAGCCGTTTTCGAGAAAATTGAGGTTATGTGTAATTTTTATATGTGTAATTTTTTTTATACCGTTATTAACATGGCTAAAAGCAAACAAAAAAATGGCCTAGAATTATGACCAAAACAAGCTTGGATACGAAGTTTGAAGAAAATCGGTCAAGCCGTTTAGGCTGGGGAGACCATTACGGACAGACGCCACAGTGTGCAATTTTGGCAATCTAGGCGATCAAAATTGATTTTTCGAAATATTTCCTGTACTTGCAAACACTTAATATTCCATTAGTAAAATACTTATTTTATAAAGCGTAAAAAGAATTATTTAAAATAATCATGTTGGAGCAACGGTATACGATCTGGAAGTTGCCGTTAAACGCTATGCGTAAATTCACAAACAACAGGTGTTAATCAGTCGCTGCATTTCACGTGACAAGTGCATTTGATTTGTCACCTCTAACGTTTTAATTTTTGTTTTCTTATTTTGTTTAGTTTATCTGCATTGTGTAACGGGTCTTACTTTTCATTAATAATATATTGTAAGTGAGCATTACCCTGTTGAATATGTGAGTAAATTATATTGAATGAAATTATAGCTTAGGTATTTCAACTAGAGTTTTACTTTATTATATAGCCGAATATTACAATCACTCAATATACACAGTAAAGCTGGACAATTAAGCTATTTAAAAAGCGAAAAACATTCTGCGAAAATTTGCGAAACAACTAGTAGTGAAAATAGTTGTAAATGGCTTCTGGAATTTCACATCAATTAATTTTTGATGTTTGGTGTACAAACTCGAGCAATAATAGATTTCATGCTATTTTTGATAATGTTTTGCGTGATTTGGGCAATATACCACTGCCTAATGAAGCATTAGAGAGCATTAAAATTACAATAAGAAGAGTATGTCAACAAATTGAAGTAAAATGGGCCAAAGTTGGCAGGCACCGCGGTCGTTTTTTGGAATACAATTCTTCTTGGCTTCAGAGAAATATTAAATTTTCAGAGTCTGTGACTGATTGTATGCCTAGTACTTCTCAGAATACTTCAGGAAATAAACGTGGAAGGCCACAAAAGCAGTTTGGTACTTGTAGCTATTGGTCTTAAAAACGAAAGGTCAAAGACCTTCTCCAAAACAGAAGTCTAGAAGAACTAGCTTTTGCCACCGAAATAAAACTACGTAAATCAGGGAAAAAAGATTCAGCTGCAATTGTTAAGGAACTTTCTTTTTCTTCTCCTAGAAGAGGTACTACTTTAAAAAGAGCTAACGAGTCTTTTTGCCGGAAGCCAGCAGAATTATCTGCAGATTAAGCGCTTCCCTTAATAGTTGATGCTAATCTTTCAACGCATCAGTACAAAACAGTGCGCTTACAAGCCAGAGCTGAAAGATTTAGCTTCTATCCAGCGTACTATAAGGTTCAAGCTGCTAAACAACTATGCTATCCGCCAGGTATAATCTTTACGGAAATATCAGCTGAAATTCAACTCCAAGAACTTATTAACCACACTATTGTGCGCTTATGTGCAGCTCAAGAAGAAGTAATTGGATCTTTAAACTTACCACAAAACAGTGTTTTGCATATAATTATAAAATGGGGATGTGATGGAGCTGAACAATCTAGGTACCGACAAAAGTTTTCTGAGGAGAAACATACTGACGAAAGCCTTTTTAGTATATCCATGGTTCCAATACAAATGTATGCAGGCACTGCCGAAGATAAAAAAAATTGTGTGGCAGAACCCAGCTCCATCTTCGACAAGGTATTGTCGTCCAATTAAGTTTATTTTTGCAAAGGAATCTTATAGTTGCAGAAGGTAATAGAATCGAAAACGATGTTGCGGTACTCTCTCCAACAAAAATACAGGTTGAAAGTACAGAAGTTTTTGACAAATCTACAATGATATTTTGTATGATACGATGGTGAAGTGTGTAATGCTGTTGCATCATGTGCCTCAACACAAACTTGCTACTTATGTGGGTCGAAGCCCAGTGAAATGAACAATCAAAGATGCATTTCAGAAAAGACTGTAAATGCGAATTTTCTTTCTTTTGGATTGTCCCCTCTTCATTCATGGATACGTTTTTTCGAATGTTTGTTGCACATTTCCTACAGATTGGAAATAAAAACATGGCAAGTACGTGGCGAAGAAAATAAACGGAAATTGGCAGAGAAAAAGAAGCAGGTCCAAGAAAACGGAGTTAGGCCTTCTGATAGTTATACCCAAACAAAAGGCTGGCACAACTAATGATGGAAATACAGCATGCAATTTTTTTAGGAACGCGGAGAAATCTGCTGAAATAACAGGTGTTAATTTGGAGCTCATTAAACGCTTTCATATCATTTTAGAATTTTTAACTGTGGCTTTCAGATCAATGTGGATAAATTTCAAGAATACACAAAACAAACATGTGCGTTATATTTGAGAGAATATTCATGGTATTCAATGCCTCTAAGTGTACATAAAGTATTATTATATGGAAAGGATATAATATCATCTTGTATTGTCCCTATTGGCCAATTATCTGAAGAAGCCCAAGAAGCAAGAAATAAACATAACAGAAAATACAGGGAACTTTTTACAAGAAAAACATCTAGAATTGACACCAATATGTACGGATTTATTTCATAGATTGCTTTTTACATCAGATCCTTTAATTACTAGTTTACGTGCTCCGCCTAAGACAAAAAAAAGCTAAATAACATCAGAGATGTTGGAGTTATTAGAAGAACCCCCATTTGAGTTCAATACTTTAGAAAAAACATGAGGATTCCTTATCAAATGTATCAACTACAGAACATTCCGATTCCAGCGAAAGTGAATAAGCACCAATTAATTTTAAAGAAAAGATAAAAGTCATACCTTCTTATGCACAGATAAAGTACATTGCATACGTATTATATACCTACCTTGAGCATTGTACCTATTTCTCATACGTATGTAAGTTATATCTAAATCTGTAATTTTGTATTATCTTTCGTCTATGAATGTAAATTTTATTAATATATTTTTACGTTTGTTTAAACTTGTTTCATTAACAAAAAAATTGTTTCTATTATATTGGTGTAATGTAATAACCATAAAAAGAAACAAACTTTTTAATATTACGCACGAAATAATTTTGCTCGCCTAGATTGCCAAAATTGCACACTGTGAGACGGACCGACGGACCGACGGACCGACTGACGGAATTCCAAAAACCAGTTTTTTAGGCTCCGCTATCATCGTAATGTTAGAATCAATCAAAATCTCGAGGTCGAAAATTTTCACGAAAACAATATCTTTCTCTTTGTAAGAGAAAGTTAAAAAACATGAAAAGGAATGACTACCGTAATCAACAATCAAATCAATCACTCATCAAACAAGTCTTATGGTTCTAGTAAGCTTTGCGATTTTTTGAGGGCTGTTATGATAGTCCAGTTCTTCATAAATAAAACCTTGAAAAGGGTCAATATCGTTCGTATCTGCACTTGGAATGTTAGAACGCTTAACAGAAAAGGTGCAGTAAAACAACTAGCATCAGCCCTAAGCTCCTACTAAGTAGACATTCCTGCAATTCAAGAAATACGATGGGATTGGCCGGGCAAAAGGTGAATGAAAATTGAGATATCCACTACGATCCATGTTTTAGTAAGCTGAAGCAATGTCTACACGGATGTGGATTTGCTATAAACGACAGACTTGGACAAGACTTATGCTTGAAAGACATTCGGGAACGCATTGTAACAGTCGCCATCATAAACTTAAACCTTATATTCGCTTACGACTGGAAAATAGATGACCTTGATGCTAAGGACTGTTTCTAGTAGCTTCTGAGCAAAACTTATGAGTGACTACTGAAGTACGATGTCAAAATCCTGCTGGGAGGTTGGTTTTTCGAAAGGAGATAAAACTGACATCTTGTGGTCAAATCGGTAAGAGGACCCGAATGAATCGATTACCCACCGTGCACAGCAATTGGAGCTTTGTCCATCAACTTTATGGAAGAGTTTGCGCAAAGATCTTGGCTTACTACCTTATAGTCTGCTGCCGTAAAGTGTGGAGTAATCTTCGTAGCATTGGCATCGCTAAGCCAAAGTCCAGCCGCTTCGAAAATGCTGATTGTAATGCTCTTAATCGGCAGTTTGCATCCTCTACCTCTAATTTGTTGAACTTAGCAAGAAACTAGCAGAGGCTTTTAACAAATCAAGCTGAATCTATAGTACCCTCTTTTGGTTTTAGAAATGTCTATTTTGCTGAGGTCGTTGAAAGCCTGCTCTCTATTAAATCTTCCGCAACTGGACTCGACGATATAAATCCTCGATTCTTAAAGCTCATATTGCCAATCCTTATACCGTACATTATCCATATTTTCAATTCGATTCGAACATCTGGTGAATACCCGTCACAATGGAAATTGACTAAAGTAGTACCCATTTACCGACTTTAGGCCCATTTCAATAATATCTTTTCTTTCGAAATCGTTTGAAAGGATTTTACAGAAGCAAATGAACCTATTTCTTGATACCAACAATTTGATGACAACACTACAATCGGGTTTTAGGAAGGGCCATAGTTGTATTACCTCCTTAGTGAACGTCATCGAAGATTTAAGGCAAAAGATGTATTGAAGACAAGGTGACCTTTTTAGTGTTGCTAGATTTTTCGAAGGCGTTTGACACTGTGGTTCACACAAACCTGTGTGATAAGCTGCGTCAGTTATTTAAATTCTCATACGATACGATGATCGTAGCTCTCAGGTAGAAGGCGAATCGTTCAAGTGGGTGACGTTCGATCGGATGTCATTTCGATCCCAAATGGTGTTCCACAGGGATCCATTTTGGGCCCACTGCTATTTTCAATGTATGTCTATGATCTACCATCTATCATGAACCAGAGTAAGGTTCAGATGTATGCCGATGACGTGCAGTTGTACTTAAGTTCTGATCTCGGTCTTATTGAACATGGTGCTGCCGGTGTTAATCAGGATCTTGAAAATATTGCGCGCTGGTCTGAAACAAATGGTCTTTTGTTAAACCCTGCAAAATCTAAGTGTCTTGTCATCTCAAGAAATTCTTTGGACTCCTTCCTTCTTTCCTTCTGTGATTTTAAGTAATTCTCCTATTGAATATGTTGAGACGGCCAAAAATCTTGGTATGGTATTTAACCGGAAACTAACCTGGGATAATCACATAAATGTTGCGACTGGTAAAACATATGCGGTTCTTCGAACGTTATGGGCAACAAGAGCCTTAACCCCCTTCAAAATTCGTCTCATGCTAGCCAAAACGCTGGTTATACCAAAATTGTTGTACGGTTGCGAAGTTTTTGCCAATTGCAGTTTCGTCAGCAAAAGAAAACTGCACTTACTTACTTAAGTGGCGCTACAGTCCGGAATGAACCTGGGCCTCAACCAACATGCCTCTCATTTAGCCCGGTCCTTAGCTAACTGCCTCCAGTTGCGCACTCCAAGTTGGTTGAGGTCGGTTTCTACTTGTGCGCGCCACTTAAGGCGAGGTCTTCCTCTACTACTACTGCGTCCGACGTCTGGCTGGGAATCGAAGACTCTGCGAGCCGGAGTATTGGTGTCCATTATTTCTACATGTCTTAGCCATCTTAAACGTCCAATGCGGAGTTTTTTGACCAGGGGTATGTCGCTGTACAGCTCGTATAGTTCGTGGTTCAATCTTCGTTTCCATAGCCCGTCAACGCAAACGGGACCGAAGATTTTCCGAAGAATTTTTCTCTCGAATCGACCAAGGATTTCTTCATCCGCTTTTGATGCGGTCCATGCTTCAGCGCCGTAGAGCAGGACTGGGATGATCAGGGTCTTAAACAGGATCTCCTTAGTAGTTCGAGTGAGGGCTTTACTACTAAATTGCCTTCTTAGCCCGAAGAAACAGCGATTGGCAAGAGTAATTCTTCGTTTGATTTCTGACGAGATGTTGTTGTCAGAGTTAATAGCGGAGCCGAGGTAGACAAAGTTCCGTACTACCTCAAATTATATCTGTCAATGGTGACGTTCTGTCCAATTCGTCGACAGTCTTACCCTCATTTACTGCTAAACCCAATTTTGCCGCCTCCTTCTCTATCCTAGCAAACGTGGCTATGACATCACGTTGAGTCCTAGCAATGATGTTAACATCGTCGGCGTATGCTAGTAGTTGCACCGATTTTTGGAAAATTGTGCCTCTGGTGTTGGCTCGGGAGTTTTGCACAATCCTCTCAAGAATATATCGATGACAGCGCATCGCCTTGCCTTTTAATCCTTTTTTGGTATCGAATGTGTAGGTGAGGTCGTTTCCGACCCTGATGGTGCAGCGAGAATTCTCTATCGTCATCCTACACAAACGGACGAGTTTGGGCGGTATACCAAAACTAGACATGGCTCTATACAGTTCGTCTCTATAAATGCTATCATATGCGGCTTTGAAATCGATGAATAGGTGGTGGGTATCGATTTGAACTTCTTGAGTGTTTTCCAGGATCTGCCGAAGTGTGAAAATTTGATCGGTTGTGGACTTTCCTGGCCTAAAACCACACTGATAAGGGTCAATCAGGTTGTTGGTAAACGGTTTCAGGCGTTCACATATTATGGCAGATAGGATCTTGTAGGCGATGTTGAGGAGACTTATACCTCTGTAGTTGGCGCAGTTCAGAGGGTCTCCTTGTTTGTGGATCGGGCAAACGATGCTGAAGTTCCATTCTTCAAGCATTTTTTCATCCGATCAGATTTGGCTTATGAGTTGCTGGATGTTACTTAACCAATCATCTCCGCCAGCTTTATAAAGCTCAGCGGGAAGGCCTTCATTTCCGGCAGCCTTGTTAAGATTGAGTTTAGATATTGCTATCTTAGGTAGGACCGTTGGCAGTTTTTGCTGTCATCGCCAATATTGAATGGTTCGTTCTGCCTGACAGCGGAATGTTGTTCGTCATTCCCGTTTAACAGTCTGCAGAAGTGGTTCTTCCATATCCTCAGCATCGACTGTGTCTCAACTACAATATTTCCTTGTTCATCTCGACAGGATTCTGTTCGACCCTTGTATCCTTGGCTTTGACGTTTTACACTTTGGTAAAACTTGCGAACATCGTTCCTGGAGTGGCACCCCTCTATATCCTCGATCGCGCGCTTTTCTTGCTCTTTTTTCTTCTTTCTGAAAAGACGGTGTTCTTCCCCTCTTCTCTGCCTATAGACCTCAATGGCAGCTCTCGTCTTCACCTCCAGCTTAGCCTTGTAGGCCTCGTTCTTGGCTGCGAGCGTCTGTCGGTATTCCTCATCAAACAAGGGGTTTCTTGCTGGTGGCCAAGAGAAACCTAGCACATCAGTTGCGGCTGATCTAATGGCTTGTTGGCATCGTTGCCATTGTTCTTCGGCATTAGATGCTGGTGGTATGTTGTGAGTCGAGAGGTTAAGGGATACGCGTTGCGCGAAGGTCTTGGCGGTCTCTGGCGATTGCAGTCTTTCGACATTAAATTTTTCACAGTATTTCTGTTTTTTTGTGGCGTGGTGGATATCCGCTTCCTTACTTTGGCTACAACAAGGTAGTGGTCCGAGTCGATGTTAGCCCCTCGGAATGTTGTCTATCGCAATGTGATCAATTTGGTTGACCGTTCGTTGATCTGGAGACCGCCATGTCCCCTTATGGATATCAAGGTGAGGAAACCGTGTGCTGGCTATAGTGGCATTTCGTTCCGTAGCGAAATCAATTAGCCTAAGTCCGTTACCAGGCGTGTTGTCGTGTAGGCTATGTTTTCCGACAGTACTGCTAAAGATGTCTTCTCTTCCTACCTTTGCGTTAACATCTCCCAGCACGATTTTAACATCGTACTTTGGTAGTCGCTCATAGGCTTTGTCAAGGACTAGTAGAATCAATCCTTAGTTTCATCTTTTTCCTCCGACGGAGCATGAGCGCATATAAGGTTCATGTTGGCGAATTTGGCCTTGATGCGGATTGTTACAATGCGTTCGCTAATGTCTTGAAAACATAAGACTTCTTGCCTAAGTCTGGCACTTATAACAAATCCGCATCCAAATAGTCGCTGTTTCTGCTCACTATAACACGGTCCGTAGTATATGTCACAGTTTTTCATCCTCTTTTTGCCCGGCCCATCCCATCGTATTTCCTGGATGGCAGTAATGTCTGCTTTGTAGCAGTTTAGGGCTTCCGCTAGTTGTTCGCCTGCACCTCTCCTGTTTAATGTTCTCACATTCCAGGTGCAGATACGAACGTCGTTGTCCTTTTTTCGTTTAGCAGGGTCGTCAACAATAAAATCAGTCCTTTCCGAGGCTATTGGTTGCTTCGTAACCATATTTTTTTCTGCGGGTGGGTAGTTAACCCAAAGCACAACCCCCAACCTGGAGGGCCAGTTCCAATTTATTAGATACCCCTAGGACACGGGGCCATCAGTATCCACTACAGGATTGAGCGCTGCCGTTGGCCTTTCGGTTCATCCGCCACCATCTTAGTTCAAGAGGCCTGACTAACCCTTGAAATTCCTAGACAACCTGTTGTCCGAATAAGTCAGAGCAGCTCATCTAGGTTCGCCTGGGACAGCAGGCCGGGTATTCATCCGTGCCATTCTCACCAGGGTGTTTAAAGTGTTGCTGTTTTTCGTCGTGATATCAACACTCGCACTTATCGTTTAGCATGTCAAATCCGGTTGGATGAGACCAGTACCCGATTACCCGGTTACCAGACTTGCCAGATGTGACCACATCTCAGGGTGGCGTGTAGCAAATGAAATGAAGTCCTTGCCTTTACCTGCAACAATCATGGCTGAGCCGAGCATCAGTGTACTCCAGAAATTCATTGACAGTATCATTTGTTGACTCGACGGAGCGCTTGAGGAACGCATGCGCTCTTGCAAAGCTCCTGTTAGTCCATCCATTGCAAAGCTAAGGTCATGAAAAGAATATGAATATGAACACGCATCCATATCGTGTCCACGATTATGACTTCCTTCCCACTAGCACTCCAAGAATCATCACGGGATAGGTTTGGCTGATTTTCCAACTACTTGATTTGGATATGGCACCCATCGCAGTGCCATATTCGAGCTGACCATAGCAAGAATGTATGTAAGAGAGCTTACTGCATAGTAACCCGTATGTGTGGCGTCTTCCTTCTGAGGCTTGGCCAATAACATTCCTTTTGCAAAGATGTAGTTACAGAAGCACTGTACCCAAACCAACGCCAAGGTATAGGTAAACTTCTCGCTTTAATTAGAGGCAAAGCAATTGCTTATGAAGGAAATTCATTATTATAATAAGCTGGGAGTTAAGGAAACTGTTGTTTTGACAGAAGCAGTTCGAATTGACTGAAAAGATTGTTCCACTGAAGAAAAAATCTTGGCTGAGGCAGCGGAGTAAATTCTCAGAGGGATAAGTAAGTGAAACGGATTTTTTTTTAAATACGTATCTACATTAATTACACAGTACCAACATTAATTTTAACCACATGAGCTCAATCGTCATCTGCACGAATGTATTGATAGCAGGATTTATTTCCCTTTAATGTCATGCGGTGTATGGATATCTATATCTCACTTAAATCCTTCTTAATATTTAGTATTAGTAGATACATTGTCCTATCTGTTTATCACTTCTCCAGTGTCCAGTTCAAGAACAATGCAACCTACCGTCCTCGTCTCGAATACAATTAAAAAGTCATTACGTTCATCTCACAGGCAAATAATATAAAAAGTAAGATAAGGACAATTGTCCCAAGCCGCAAGCAACGACTTATATGCATCATGTGTCATATGCCGCCACCTGCTAAACTGTGGACATCCACAACTCAAATAGTTTGCCCACTGTCCAGCTCAGTATTTGTCCGGCAAACGCATGACATGCGCGTATGATTTTAATTTAAAGCCGAAAACAATTGAATTTTTCAATCAAGTGGAAAAAAACCAAAAGATGTGTCTCCGTTCCGGCCTCCGGTCATCGTTCAAAAACAATTACATAGTGTTGCAGCTTTTTATCAAAATCGTTTTGAGTTGCTGCTTGCTAATCATTATCAGCGCTGTGTGTCACTGTCAAACAGATTCGAAAATGTGCTGCGCTTGTCGAAATATTTATTTAGGAATTGTTCTAAGTACATAATTGCTTTTTGAGGAGATTGGTAATGGTGACGGTTTGTTTTTTTAAGAATTTTGAATTTTACTATTGTTGAGAGAAACTAATGGGAAAGTGAGGTTGGAATGACTTTTAGATTATTTTTTACCATTTGATTGGATTTTAATGACTAAAGTAGTTTGGTTTGTTCTCAAAAACTGTCAAATTAGGTTTTTTTTTACTAATGTCAGAGGCATTAACTGCGCATATAAGCAATCAAGCTTCTCCTTTCATTTATGTGTGTTGAAGTCATATTTTTCACACAAAGAATGGAACCTCTTGTTTCGGACTCGCTACCGTATCCAGAATCCCAAACGAACAAAATTAGGTGGAGGAGTTCGATCAAGTGCATTTTTTCGACTATCGGAGGATGAACTGGGCTGAGTTGTAAAGCGAGAATTACGTCGGACCAAAATAAACCCACCGACAAACAGAAATCTTACAAACGACGAAATTGACAGGCATTTACTCCAGATGAATGAGGTCGTCACAAGGTCAATGGATCGAACTATCCCTAGAGGGTAGTTATTTCGGACGACCAGACAAAGAAGTATCAAACGCCAACAATCGATGCACTCCACAAACACAAAAGCACACTGCTCTCGAGGCTTAAACGATTATAAAGGTGGTTTACTGACAGACACGACCCGTAGATCGCTGGAAAAAAATCTCCAAACAGTTAATTTCGAAAAATTTCGGAAAATCTATAAGTTTGCACTGGGGCACGAAGATTCAGACCATAAAAACCAATATCCTGAATATATTCCCACATATAAATAAAATATTCAGGAGAAAGGATCATAAAGACATTCCATCAGTCCATATGTCCGGAAAGTGTTACCTAGAACGACGATTATTTCACGAAGAAAGATCCTCAGGAAAAGGCGAATGTGTGGATGTTTTTTCGAGACCATATATACGGCGGACGCTAAACGAAAAAAGGACAACGACGTTCGTATCTGCACCTGGCAAGTGAGAACATTAAACAGGAGAGGTGCAGGCGAACAACTATGTGGCCGAGCCAATGAAGTCGACGTGTTTTGGCTTTAGAATGAGTCCAGTATCAGCACTCCCTTCTTGCTTATCGTCCAGCATTCGGCGCCATAAAGCAGAACTGGCAGGGTAAAGGTTTTCTAGACCACACATTTCGTCCTTCGAGTAGCAACAGTTTCTAAGAGTAATTCTTCGCCGGATCTCCACTGGGGTGTCATTCGTGGAATTTATGTTTACTCCGAAATAGTGAACTCCTTTCAATAGTGACTTTTTGTCCTAGGCGGTGGAGAGATGCTTGTTTGTTTGTTGATGCTATGTACTTAGTCCTGTCCTCATTTACTTCAAGGCCAACGGATTTCGCCTGTTCTGTTGACACCTGCCCTACGCACTATCTGATACAGTACGAGATTGAAGAAGTTTCATGATAGCGCGTCTCCTTACCGAAATCCGGTGCATGTTTGGAATAGTTCGCAGGAGCTACTTCCAGCGCGTGTTTTTCAGCGTCACGGGACACAGTTGACTCAGTTTTGCTGGGATTCCGAATTCGTTTATCGCCATTTAGAGCTCCTGACGATATATGCTGTCATATGTGGCTTTGAAGGCGATGAATAGGTGGTGAGTTTCGACTGGAAATTCATTGGTCTTTTCCAGGATTTGCCTCAGTGTGAAAACTTGGTCTATAGTCGATTTGCCGGGCCGGATGCCACCCTGGTATGTGCCGATAAGTGTGTTGCAGAATGGTTTTAGACGTTCACACAGTACGTTGGATAGGCTCTTGTATGCGACATTAGGCAGGAATATGCTTCGATAGTTCTTGCAAGACATAGGATCGCCGTTTTTATAGATGCATATGGAGATGATAGTCCATGCTGTAACATCGGACGAATCTGTGCAGCGTGATGGACTTCCATGATGACGGGCCTGATGCTCAAAGACGCAGTTATGGTGTTGACCACTCGCTTCATGTAGCATCGAGGGTTAAAAACCAACATAGACCAAATGAACAATTAAATCAAGACTTCCCGTTAGTGAATCAGGAATACGCTAATAAACTTGAATTCGTTTTTTTAAACAACATAAGTTTCAATTAACAAATTATCAGCGTGTAGTGAACCATTTTTAAAATTTTCATTCCGTATGACAGAAGTCGTTTTTGACATTAGTGAGGTAAATATAGACTGCAATTTTGAATGTATCCACAGCTAATTCTTAGTAGATCTACCAAGTGTCAAAAGTAGATCTACTAAGGATTGGAAAATCTGGACAGTACATTCAAAGTAGATGGTTTATTTGTGTGGATTACTCCTCAGCGAATATGTGAAAAATTCGTGGAGATTATTCAACAAAAAGCAGGTGATATGTCTGTAATGTCAAAAAAATACAGTGTGGCGCACGAATCGTGCTACATTAAGAAATTCAAATAACTTTTCTTCTAATGTATTTTATTTATTTTTGTTTTATTGTATAGAAAATCAAATTTTATTAATTTATCAATTGTTTTTAAAGACGATATACCGTAAATGATCTCCACGCTCATTCGCATATGTGACACTTAAGACACTTAACGCTGAAGGGTTGCGAAGTTGGGATCGACTAAATTATCGTTCTGAACGAATTTAGGTCTGTCAAATTCCTCGGTTTAGTTTTGTAGACCTCTTGCTTGACATAACTCTATAAAATATCTTGTTCCAGCGGAAAGTTGAGTTTCTGGATATACTCCGCCATAACCGGTCTGCAGTTGCTCCGTCTTGCTGAAACCAAATCCTGTCAGGCTGGTTTGACATCATGACATCAATTGCTGTCTTCAAATTGGTTTAGGCGAAATATTGCTTAGCAGCTTTGAGCATTTTTCTGGGATCGAAGACCATCCGGGACGAAGTGTTAGTGTACATTCACTTTATACTTAATGCTTTATATTTAGTTAGTAAATAAATTGTTGAATCTTCGTAAATTTTTGTATAATAGCGTTTTCGATTGGGATTTTCAGATTTACTCTCAGATTTCAGTTTTACCCGTCCCAATCGAACATAAAATGATTGTTTTCAATGATAGCTATAACTGCGGCCTAAAGATAAACAATAAGCTGTCAAGTGGCACGCTAAGCCATATAGAAAACCTGATCAATCACGGTTTTCTGTATGTCGTGTGTGCCACTTGACAGCTTATTGTTTTTCTTTAGGCCGCAGTTATAGTTATCATTGAAAACCATCATTTGAAATTTTCTTTTACTCATTGTGGCTTTTTTTTATAAATTCAACCATTGGCGAGCTGGTGTCAAAACAAAGCTTATGAATTTTAAAACATGATTATCCAAAAATATTTTAATTTCTAATTATAGTTTTCGCAGAAAATCAATTTTTAGTTTAGAATAAAAAAAATAGTGGGTTTTTTGTATCCCAATCGAAAACGCTATTAGTTTTCTGTCAAAACTCTTGATCCGCTTTAGAGCAGTACTTACTTATGAAAGTGACGCAACATACTCTACCTACTCTAATATTTCTTACAATTAATATCCAAAGTTTTGGTCTTAAACAAATGGTTACGTTATTTTAAATTTACGCCAATGACTTCCTGTTTGTTTCGTTCCAATTCAGTATCAGTCCAAACATCCGGTTCAGATATAAGCTGTTATTGTAGCAAATGCAACAACCAGAGCATACAATATTTCAAGATGAATTGTGTCTTGGATTTGCGATGTTTGTTGGATAAAATTAAAACGGAAACGAAAACGGATTTTATGAAACTGTTGCTTTCGTCACTCGTCACAGAGTTGTATTCCACTTACGTTTTTTTCGGAGATCTCGGAGGGACCTGTTAATGGAAAATGCTTTTTGTATGGACACACTTCTTATTCTAAAAATGCATTGACACAGCAAGTTGCTAATGTACATTCGCATTAGCATCATAATTTGCATAGCAGTGCGATTTTGTATGGTATATCACACATTAAATACACCGACAGAAATTTGGCGATTATTAGTTAAGTTTACAGACCGATCCTCTCACTAAGGTACTAACCCTCATGCGGCAGCGGAGGAATTCCCAAGTTGGAGTCTACGGTGGCGCCTACAGCTCCAGTTTGATCGGACTGATAGTCAAATCCCTATATGAGCTGCTTCGACATATTTGAACAGCAAGCCTATAGGGGTTTCCAATACTGAGCCATGGTGTTGGAAAAGAGTTGGTGGCGGAGGAGCCCTCAATGGGTCAACGGCAGCGCTCATATCCCAAAATGGGCAACTGACATCGGTATTCTTTCCGGCCCGCTGTCCTAGGGTCAAAACAAGGGCCTGGCCCTCCAGGTTGGGGGTTGTGCTTTGGGTTAACTGCCCATCCACGGAAAAAAGATTATGTTACGAAGCAACCAATAGCCTCGGAAAGGACTGATATTATTGTTGACGACCCTGCTAAACGAAAAAAGGACAACGACGTTCGTATCTGCACCTGCAATGTGAGAACATTTAACAGGGGAGGTGCAGGCGAACAACTAGCGGAAGCCCTAAACTGCTACAAAGCAGACATTACTGCCATCCAGGAAATACGATGGGATGGGCCGGGCAAAGAGAGGATGAAAAAAAGTGTCGGTGAGGTCATTTCCGACCCTGATGGTGTAGCGAGAATTCTCCATCGTCATCCTACACAAACGGACGAGTTTGGGCGGTATACCAAAACTAGACATGGCTCTGTATAGTTCGTCTCTATAAATGCTGTCGTATGCGGCTTTGAAATCGATAAATATAGGTGGTGGGTATCGATTTGGACTTCTTGGGTTTTTCCAGGATCTTCACAGGCGTTCACATATTACGGCAGCAACTACGATATTTCCTTGTTCATCTCGACAGGATCCTGTCCGAGCCGTGTATCCTTGGCTTTGACGTTTTACACTTTGGTAAAACTTGCGAACATCGTTCCTGGAGTGGCACCTCTCTATATCCTCGATCGCGCGCTTTTCTTGCTCTTTTTTCTTCTTTCTGAAAAGCCAAGCCGGTGTTCTTTCCTTCTTCTTTGCCTATAGAGCTCAATGGCAGCTCTCGTCTTCACCTGCAGCTTAGCCTTGTAAGCCTCGTTCTTGGCTGCGAGCATCTGTCGGCATTCCTCATCAAACCAGGGTTTTCTTGCTGGTGGCCGCGAGAAACCTAGCACATCAGTTGCGGCTGATCTAATGGCTTGTTGGCATCGTTGCCATTGTTCTTCGACATTAGATGCTGGTGGTGTGTTGTGAGTCAAGAGGTTAAGGGATACGCGTTGCGCGAAGGTCTTGGCGGTCTCTGGCGATTGCAGTCTTTCGACATTAAATTTTTTCACAGTATTTCTGTTTTTTTGTGTGGCGTGGTGGATATCCGCATCCTTACCTTGGCTACTAGAAGGAAGTGGTCCGAGTCGATGTTAGCCCCTCGGAAAGTTCGGACATCCAAAATACTGGATGCGTGCCTCTTGTCTATCGCAATGTGATCAATTTGGTTGATTGTTTATTGATCTGGAGACCGCCATGTCCCCTTATGGAAATCGAGGTGAGGAAACCGTGTGCTGGCTATAGTGGCATTTCGTTCCGTAGCGAAGTCAATTAGCCTAAGTCCGTTACCAGACGTGTTGTCGTGTAGACTATATTTTCCGACAGTACTGCTAAAGATGTCTTCTCTTCCTAACTTTGCGTTTAAATCTCCCAGCACGATTTTAACATCGTACTTTGTTAGTCGCTCATAGGTTTTGTCTAGAAGCTCGTAGAAGCAATCTTTCGCTGTATCATCTTTTTCTTCCGCCGGAGCGTGAGCGCGTATAAGGCATATGTTGGCGAATTTGGCCTTGATGCGGATTGTTACAATGCGTTCGCTAACGTCTTTGAAACTTAAGACTTCTTGCCTAAGTCTGGCACTTATAACAAATCCGCATCCAAATAGTCGCTGTTTCTGCTCACTATAACACGGTCCATAGTAGATGTCACAGTTTTTCATCCTCTTTTTGCCCGGCCCACCCCATCGTATTTCCTGGATGGCAGTAATGTCTGATTTGTAGCAGTTTAGGGCTTCCGCTAGTTGTTCGCCTGCACCTCTCCTGTTTAATGTTCTCACATTCCAGGTGCAGATACGAACGTCGTTGTCCTTTTTTCGTTTAGCAGGGTCGTCAACAATAATATCAGTCCTTTCCGAGGCTATTGGTTGCTTCGTTACATAATCTTTTTTCCGTGGATGGGTAGTTAACCCAAAGCACAACCCCCAACCTGGAGGGCCAGGCCCTTGTTTTGACCCTAGGACAGCGGGCCGAAAAATACCGATGTCAGTAGCCCGTTTTGGGATATGAGCGCTGCCGTTGACCCATTGAGCGCTCCTCCGCCACCAACTCTTTTCCAACACCCTGGCTCAGTATTGGAAATCCCTATAGACCTGCTCAGCGTTACCAGATAAATTATTTTAAACCTGCTAAAGCTAGGACGAAAAACTGCAAAACCTGCTAGACAACAATGTAAAAAAATGCTAAAAAAACTGCGATCGATTTTTCCTTGAGAAATACGTTTTTTTTAGTTCAAAAAATATATATACAGTTACATTTGTTATTATATAAGATGATTTATAAAAGATGATAATTTTTAAATTTAAATATGTCCAAAGTTATTAATTTAAATCGTTCGGAATCTTTATACAGAATTTTTGAATTTATTAATGTTGCCATTTTATTTGTTGGAACAAAGTTATAACAGCCTCCACCTTAAGAAACCCACTGCTTTACTTGCAAAGCAACATTTTCGTTACTGAAGCGATTACGGTTTTTAGTTCTTAACGAATTTACCTGCGAAAATATTGTTTCACAAGCAGTATTAGATGTCAGTAAGCATGCATATTGCAAATTTAGTTATTGTCGGATACTTATTGCTGTTTACTGACATTTCCTTTTATTTTTTTTTTATCAATATAGTGAATATTGGCATAATCGCTTTGAAATACCTATAATGTTGAATTTGTTAACCATAGGTAAAATGTAATCCATATCATTAAAACTATTAAAAATAAATTCGTTTTGGGACAGAATTTGTTGTTAAATATTCTCCTTGGAAATACAGTTTTAATGCACTCCATTGTTCTATAATTTGATTTACGCAAGCATGTAGCTATAGCCATCTAATGTCTTAGTGGCGCAAACTCCAATGCTTTTCTGTTTAAAAAAAACTCTTGGAATTCTAAAAATTCTCGTTATCTTTTACTACTATGAGAAAAGTATTATTTAACCAATTGCTGAGTGGATCTTGGCAATTTCTTACTGGCATGACTGACAGCTAGAGCAACCGACTGACGTACGCATTTAATAAATACACAATTTGGATTGAGTGTCGTTGTGCAAGCAATGCCTATGTAAATAATATAATAACTATCTGCGTCCTTTCTTTTGCAAATGCTACACAGTAACATCAATAGGTATCCACCACACCGACACCACCCATAAACAGCTGTGTTTACTTTGTTTGCTTTCTGACCCTAACTCTTCGTATTTGAATTTCTTCTTTGGGGTCATTATACCCTATCCCATAGGGGTATATTAGTTTTGATACTTAGTTTGTAACATTGAGAAATAATTTAGCTACATATACCTCAAAGTATACGGATCGACTCAGAATCGCTAGCTGAGTCGAATTAGCCATGTCTGTCTGTCCGTCCGTCTGTCTGTTCGTCACCGATTTTTGGGCCTTAAATGTTGAGCTAGGATAATGAAATTTGGTATTTAGGATCCTTGGCCGAGTCACCAGAACAATTGTAAAAAATTTTAAAATCCGCCTACTGCCACGCCCCCTTTTAGAAAAAACGTATTTTTAAGCCAAACCGTAAGGAATTTCATAAAAGTGTGTTAGCAACATATTTAGACAATCGTAATATCTATATTTCGTCCATACAAAGTATTTTACCACGCCCACTTTTTGGGGGCGTTTTTAGTAAAAAACGCTTCTTGTCCAAATTTTAAAACTTTCGAAAAAAATTTTAATGCAAATACTTCCGAAATGGTAGTATAAACATTTTGTCCATAGATCATTTTCACCTACGCCCACATTTTGGGGGCGTTTTCTTACAAAAACCATTTGTATACCCCATCCCAAGGCATTAGCAATAGAAAACCGTTGTTTTTTGTCGAACCACAAACGATTTTGATAAACTGTCTGAGCAATATATTGTGACAATGTCATTTTCTGTATTTCATCGCCATAAGGCCTATATTTTGAGGATATTAATTTTAAGGATGGGATGGGATAGGGTTTTCAACGATCCGCATAGCGGATTGTAGCCTCTCATATGTTTTTTCTTGAAGACGATCGTGTTTTCGTGTTTACCGTCGCCCAAACAATTAAAAACATGTATAAATTTTTTTTGTTTAAAAACTGCCAAAAACTGCTAAAATTTAAGAAAATGCTAAAAAAAACTGCTGCAGGTCATTTTCATGATCAAAAACTTCTAAAATCGCAGGAAACTGCTAAATCTGATAACGCTGGACCTGCTGTTCAAATATGTCGAAGCAGCTCATATAGGGATTTCACTACCAGTTCGATCAAACTAGAGCTGTAGGCGCCACCGTTGACTCCATTGTGACAGAATACCTAGAGTGTCTATGATCATGATGATTAATCCAGTCTTCCTGAATTTTTCAATTATTCTCTTCAGAGTTAATGGTTTTAAATCACTATGACCGCCATATTTTGTACAAAAATTGCCGACTGTGGCTGTCCAACCCTCATTATTTTAAAAATATTGCTCAACGATGAAAATGCGTTGTTCTTTCGAATTGCGCTCCATTTTTACTAACCCCGAACTGTCAGCTGTCACATTGTTACCTTTTTTTGCGTTGTCAGCAAACAATTACTATTAAATGGCGGAAAATTCAAATTTTGCGTGAATTATTAATAGGAATTCAAAAACTAATCAAAAATAAAATGAATAACCAAAGCATTCCATTATTTGTACTTTCTATGTGACAATTGTTTGAATCCTTTGAGTTTATGTCAAACTTTTAGAACGCAATCCAATGCGCATCTACTGGCGAGAATGTAAACAATTTTTGTTTATAATTTGCCAATACATTTTTTTCCAATATTTGATTTTAATTTACTTAACATTAGTAAGAGCTTGATTGTTTCAGGGTTGTCCTAACCTATGAATCACATCGGTTAATCCCAATTACAACAAAATCTAATTCTCCCCGAACGTTCGTGTTCCATCACTTAACAGCAGTAAACATTAAAAAAAAAAACATGTTATATCAACTTACCATGCAACAGGATCAAGTGTCAAATTAAACGCCTCGCTGCTTCTGCATCAAGTGTCATTCCGCGCACTCGTGCGCACTTGCTGACCACATCCCGTATTCCTGTAGGAACAAAATCCCTTAACAAAAAAAGACGTCTAATTTGTTGGCGGTATTCCGGTTGCTAGGATGAAAACAAAGCCATTGTGTAAGTTAAAAACAAAACAGGTGAATTTGTGTCCTCTCCCGGACTCGTGCATGGGGTAAGTTTCACAACAAAACGACTACGAATTCCCGACGAGAGGAATAGAGCATAGGAATAGGTTTATTATAGCAACGGAGCGAAACTGTTGTCGTCCGCCATGCTTTGCAGTTTGCACTCTGCAGGAAATTCGACATGAAGTTTGAGTTTTGAGAAAATTATTTAGAAAATACCGCTGATATGGAGGTGGGTGGTAAAGCGTAGCACATTTCAATTTTTTACTTGGAAAAGTTATCTGAATTGCATTTTTATACTCAGAAAATCTACCTAATCCTTGTGGAAGAGCTTTATATAACTCTAGAACATTTTACATTTTTTACATGTTGGTGAGACCGTTTTATTGATATGACAAATAGGGTTCTGTGAAATGAAGCGTTTTGGCTCGGTGGGAATGTACTAAAAAACTTCTACTTCAACCCTGTTTGAAGTATAATCACCTATTTCGTGGAAGATATAGTCAAAATGATCATGGGTTGGCATCAAGATCAAAAACTTGCTACTCAACGATTTCTGAAATAATCCGAAAGTAAAATCTTTTGGGACCTGTCAAAATACTTTTTTTTAATGTACCGATAACTTATTTGTCTCACTATTGGTGTAGTTTAAGGTCAAACAATATTGGTCCGATATTTACGCTCCTAAAACCATGTCAATCACCTAGGACTTTATATTTCTAACGAATATCGTTTAAACAAAATATTGAGAGGTAAACTGTTTATAATGTTTTCAATTGGTAAACAAATATTTATTCTTCGAGAGAAAAAATCTTCGTTTGCGTTGACGGGCTATGGAGACGAAGATTCAACCACGAACTATATGAGCTGTACAGCGACATACCCCTAGTAAAAAAAACTCCGCATTGGACGTTTAAGATGGCTAGGACACGTAAAACGAATGGACACCAATACTCCGGCTCGCAGAGTCTCCGATTCCCAGATAGACGTCGGACGCAGTAGAGGAAGACCTCGCCTTAAGTGGCGCGCACAAGTAGAAACCGACCTCAACCAACTTGGAGTGCGCAACTGGAGGCAGTTAGCTAAGGACCGGGCTAATTGGAGGGGCATGTTGGTTGAGGCCCAGGTTCATCCCGGACTGTAGCGCCACTTAAGTAAGTAAGTAAGTAAAGCAGAAATGGAATGCACAGAACTTTCTTCTTCTTTAGATTTCTAAAGCCCACAACATTGGCGTCAAGTGATCCAACAAATACGAGAACCAACTGCAATAGCTCCTTGTGGTCATCTCTGGAGTGGCTCTCAGTTAATTTGATCGAGTAAGTAACATTTGCAATTACTTCTGGAGTTAGCTGCTTTTGTATTAGGTTGTCACCGATACCTATGTCGTATTTTCCATTGATTCCGCAGTGAGGAATCTCTTTAAAATGTCTGGATGAGGTCCAGTGGTTGAGCCCATTTTTGTGTCGAATACACCTCTTAACAGAATTTCCAAGATATGGTGACGGCAAGCTAGGTATAACAATTCACTTCCTAACATTTGCTCCAATATGACGCATATGGTCCTTTGAATCTTCCCGTGTTGGATGCTGTAGTGTCGAAGCACATCGCCTTGATGGTATTGAGAAGACGCCATTCATGTAGGCATTCATATACGGCTACGGCTTGCTCCTCCCTAGAGCCGTTTGCTGTTACAGGAACTCCTAGCAGCTGTTCCTTTTCGACATATGAAATAGAAATAGCTATACGCTCACATTGTTCATTTTTTAAAACACCCGGTAAAAGTTTACCGTACCAAAGGACAACCACGGGCTCTTTTTGTTCTCTGAACATTTGCCTTCTATAATGTAATAAAGTTTTCGAGACTTTGTACTCAAGATGGTCAAGGTTTAGTGCTGGAGTAGCTATTAAAATTCTCGTGGCATTTCGGTCGGATACCTTACATCGATCTAACAAATTGGACAAGTTCATGTTTAAAATCTCTTTAACGCCCCTTGCAAATGAAACTTAATGCGGCTGAGGTAAAATCACCATCCCTAAACGGGTCAAACTGCTCTTCTTTAGTAAACTAGTCAGGTAATCACCATATAAGATTAAATTTGAACAAAAGGCTCTTTATATTTTAAAATTGAGTTCCAAAATACTTTTTAACAAAAAAAGTTAATCCTGGGACACATTATGTAAAAACCCGTAAAATTCTTAGAATACTCACAAATTGACTTCCACTGGTACCAGGTCACGTTTTTGGGGTCAAAGGCTGTTGTAACTCGGTTTGACTTAAAATAAATAAAGAATATAAGTTTTGAAGAACAACATTAACATTCTTTTGAAATATTAAGCGTGTTTTTATTATTTACCGTTCTGGAGTTATGGTTTGTTTGGAGGTCAGCTTTTTGGCCAAAAAGTTGGATTTCTTCAAACTTTGACTGACGACTTCGAGCTCAAATTCCGGCTACCTAAATATCTGGTAAGGGGAAGCGTTTTGTGGGGTCCAGACAAATAAAATTTTGACATCGATTTTTTGCGGCCTGCATTTAACCCAGTAGTTGGATTGATTAATTTACGATATTCTCCTGTGCAATATTTATCCGCCAGAAACAGATTGAAGAAATCGCATGAAAGCGTTTCTCATTCCTGTAATTTTAAGTCGAATGGGGTGCTTCTAACTGGAACGCTGCATAGCGAATGTTTCAGATTTTTAAATGACTCAGCTGGATCAGTTTTGTAAACTGGGTCAACATTCAATAAAGTTCCAGGCAATAGTCTCTGCAGTCAATGAAATGATGAAGTCTCTTGTTTTTTGTGCTACAGTCTCATTAGAATTCAAGACCTTATTCATGCGTGTACGTGTATAAACCATAAACGATGACAGGATCTACATTTTTATGGCAAATCCGAACGGTTTGCCACTCGGTTTTTACTTTTAAATTAATTTTTTTCTTAAATTAACCTATCGGCCCTAAGCGGGCGCTCTAAGCTAATATTTACTAGTTTTTTTTAATTTTGCCTTTCGGCTTGAATTTATCTCTTTTTATTTCTGAAATATATTTTAATTTTCAAAGAAAATTCAAAAAACTTTGATATTCGACATTTTTTGTTTAATATAAAAAACTTAATCTAGGTTAAAACTAACTTAAGACTACTTAATACTACTTAATACTACTTAATACTACTTAATACTACTTAAGAATTTGCCACTCGGTAGGTCTATATCGCTGCATGGTTGTAAATGGGACTTCCGATTGTTCGATGTACTCCCAGGGGGGTTGGGCCCCTACATAAGACTTGTCTTAGCCTGATTTTAAGGTAGGCCCCCTTGTGAGAGTATCGTGGTGGTTGTGTTTTATTCAGAATGCTGGGGCGGTATGGTATTATAAAGTTGATTGTGCCAACATTAGAATACAAGAGGTGCAGATAGACCTCGGTCCTTCTCAAGGATGAAGTTCGTGCCTAACAACATGATTTTCGAAATGTACCAAGGCAATTTGTCCTGTGTTGGGGTGCTTATAACACTTTTCTATGGTTTGATATGTGGGTAGGCCCACCGTGAAATAAGAGCTGTAATGGCCAGGTGTTCACGTTAAACATACTCTAATTATCTGTTCGATGTAATGGAACGATCCGGATTTCTTTAGAAGTCCAAAATAAATCTTCATCACTCAGTTGCCTTCCTGGCCTCAAAGAACATAGTGAACCAAACATTTCCGACGAATTGTCGTTGTCAGATAATGAGTGTCAAAACATTCAGTTGCAAATATTTAAGATGAAGCTCTGTTCTTATTGCTCAAAAGGCTCCATCTATGATAGCTTACTAAATCTGAAATCCGAAACACGGTCATTGAATGGCTCGACTGCGGTTTAAGTTCTGACAACAATACCTCGTCAGAAATTTTTGAAACTGTTTTGCTTATTTACCCAAACATTCCCAGGTCCGTACTCATTTCTCCAGCACATTTCTCACTCACTCCGACCCCAAAGAATATACACACCAGCAAACCAGCAATAAAAATCCAAACATACCACACACCACAACAAAACGTTGCTTGATGGTGGAAAGTCGTCTCGTCGTCATCGTATTCGTCTTCTTCGCAACGCTTGACGGGTGATGTGGAAAGAAGCACTAGCCAGAGCCACCAAAATCCACTACCAGGCTCTTCTCCTTGTACTCCAAATTCAGTTAACATTCAGCAGCTGGTGGAGAAGCTTCGAAGAGTACCTCGCGCGGTTCCATAAACCCAGACGTGAAATCCCGAAACAGTTTTATTTTTTTTTTTGTGAAATTAAATCACCGGTTCCGGTTGGTCAAACGCGCTACCAACTTCAGTCTTCCACACTCGGTCTGACCACACTCATCACCCTCGATAGTAGGAAAGTGTTCCGGCCCAGAAATAAGTGTGCATTGCGTGCAACACAACACAGAGAAAGTGCATTTTGTGTCCATTCTTGGTAATAAAACTCAAAAATAGGGGTTGTGGCGGCGGCAACCCTATACCGCCTGCATGGGGGATCTAATCACTCTTCGGGTGAATGACTCTTAATACGCTACTCCATCGACAAGGAAAAGAACGCCAACACCGACTCCCCGGGTAGTTAGGGGGTACCTAGTTCCGGTCAAGCCAAGCGCCCTCCTTTACCGGATTAAGGGTTGCTAAGAAAAATTCTTCTCCTCGCGCGGCAGTGCTTCGAAAAGTGTCACGAACGGTGGTTTGGGGGAAAAGAAAGTTTTATGATTGTCGTCAGAGATTTGTCACCGTGATTTGAGTCGTGATTTTTGGGGGCGCCTATAACCTCGGCGTTCGCTACGAAATTGATGGGTGTGTTCCACATGCATGGATTTCTGTGCTAGTCGAGATTTATGTTGATTATTGCCACACACACACATCAAAACAATTGCAACTGCAAAAAAAACGACGAGTTTCTATCCAAATCATAAACAATACGTGAGGGCTTCCTGGTTGTTGTGTAATTGCGATAGAGTATCTTTTTTTCAGTATCTTGACATAGAACAAACGGGACGGGGATTTTCTGGAACACCGTTAAGTTAAAACGTGCTGTACATGTGTATGTCTGTTCAAAAATAATTATTTTTTAAAATGGGCCGCCAGTGTGTACGGCGGAATTTGGTTCCCTTTAGAGCGATTGCGGCGGGATATAAGCTGAAATATAGTTTCCGGTGTTTGGCGGCAGTGTAACAGACCCCTTCGTATAAAAGTGTTAACTAGTCCGGATGGTGGTATGTTAGGATATTTGGTGCAAATACTTGTGAATACAGTCGATTCGTAGTGGTGGTAGTGGAAAATTGTTGAAACTTGAAGGAATCGCTATAAATTCCAGAATCTTGAGTGGGTCGTGCGGGTGTGTTTGTTTGTGCGATAAATCGCGCTCTACTTTATCGGTGCAGAAAATAGTATGAGCTTGGATATGCTTATGATAAATCTTCTAATGTACGAGCATCTCTGACCGAAAAATGTGGATCGTTTCACAAAATTGGATTACTGTTGCAGTGGGGATTTGCTTCATTTTACAAATTGATGGTATGTTGGTAACTAAATATATTTAAGGATTTAACTAAATATTGTTGAATGCTTATTAGTAGCAAAATATTTTTTTATTCTGAGGAAATGCCATAAAAATATTAAAAAATTATCGGTTATTGGTTACGCTTTCATCAATTTATAGGTCAGATTTCGTTTAAGAATTATGACGACCTTTAGATACTTTTTAACAGTCATTTGGTTTTAAAATCAGTGAGTATTCTGTGTTTTTATTGGGGCGGATAAATTATCAAGTAGTAGTGTTTTTTTTAAGGTTAAATTTTTAAACTGGCAGCACAGTTTCTCAATTTGACAGTTGAATTTACTATGAATAGATAACCGCCAAAAAACGAGGCGTACAAGTTCTGCAAAGTTATTTTGAAAACCTTGGTTCGGTTTGCCAAACCTATATCGTGTGCTAGGTCCATCAGTGCAAACATAAGAAGTTATTGCCGTTGTGGAGCTCAGTGTTGAGTGAGTCGATTCGCCATCATATACAACAATTGAAGCTATGCCCATCTGCTTTGTGGAAGATTTAACGGAAAGATCTGGTCTTAATAGCTTATAAGATCCAGCTTGTGCAAGAGTTGAGACCACGTCACCATTTGTGAAGGCCACCAATTATTTACCGTGACAGAAAAATTTCATATCTATTTATATTACTCCACATACTGATCCAGAAACAGATGGCATATTAGGTTCCCGCGGTTTTTTGATTGTTAGAGAAGTGGCGTTGACAGATATGAAATTCGGTAATATTGGGGATTTAAAAATTAAATGGATACGTTTTGTCGAAAACCCCGTTTTCGGTTCGGTGTGAAAGCCGTATTACATTAAGACGACGCAGAAGCCCGAAAAAATGGGTCTGACAGTTCTGTCCGAATTCAGTTTTGGTAGCCTTGCCATCCGTCTGGGTTTTCCCTGACATGTACCCTTTTTGACTCTGCGAGGAACGTCTGCTAATTATAATAATACCCGCGTGATCTAATTTTATAATATAATCGAAAAATCAGTCGGAAATCACTATAGTCAAGGAACTAATATGCAATTCAGAAATGAAAACACGAAACGAACAGTCCTTTTGAGATGTCAGAACAATCATTGGCCGTGTTCCGTAGATGGGTAAGATTTTGTCCCGCGTTACCTTACCTTATTTTTCAGTTGTAGTCTGAAATCCGGAACATGGTCATTGTGTCATTGTGTCAACGAAGAGTACTTACTTACTTTACTTAAGTGGCGCTACACTCCGGAATGAACCTGGGCCTCAACCAACATGCCTCTCCAATTAGCCCGGTCCTTAGCTAACTGCCTCCAGTTGCGCACTCCAAGTTGGTTGAGGTCGGTTTCCACTTGTGCGCGCCACTTAAGGCGAGGTCTTCCTCTACTGCGTCCGACGTCTGGCTGGGAATCGAAGACTCTGCGAGCCGGAGTATTGGTTCCATTCGTTCTACATGTCCTAGCCATATTAAACGTCCAATACGGAGTTTTTTGACCAGGGGCATGTCGTTTTACAGCTCGTATAGTTCTTGGTTGAATCTTCGTCTCCATAGCCCGTCAACGCAAACGGGACCGACGATTTTTCGAAGAATTTTTCTCTCGAATCGACCAAGGATTTCTTCATCCGCTTTTGTTGCGGTCCATGCTTCAGCGCCGTAGAGCAGGACTGGTATGATCAGGGTCTTATATAGGATCTCCTTAGTAGTTCGAGTGAGGGCTTTACTACTAAATTGCCTTCTTAGCCCGAAGAAACAGCGGTTGGAAAGAGTAATTCTTCGTTTGATTTCTGACGAGATGTTGTTGCCAGAGCTAATAGCGGAGCCGAGGTAGACAAAGTCCCGTACTACCTCAGAGTTATATCTGTCAATGGTGAAGTGCTGTCCAATCGTCGATGTTGTGTCCTTTCGTGTTGACAGCATATACTTAGTCTTACCCTCATTTACTGGTAAACCCATTCTTGCCGCTTCCTTCTATATACTAGCAAACGTGGCTATGGCATCACGTTGAATCCTACCAATGATGTCAATATCGTCAGCGTATGCTAGTAGTTGCACCGATTTTTGGAAAATTGTGCCTCTGGTGTTGGCTCGGGAGTTTTGCACAATCCTCTCAAGAATGAGACCAAAGAAGTCACATGACAGCGCATCGCCTTGCCGAAATCCTTTTTTGATATCGAATGTGTCGGTGAGGTCGTTTCCGACCCTGATGGTGCAGCGAGAATTCTCCATCGTCATCCTACACATACGGACGAGTTTGGGCGGTATACCAAAACTAGACATGGCTCTGTACAGTTCGTCTCTATAAATGGTGTCATATGCGGCTTTGAAATCGATAAATAGGTGGTGGGTATCGATTTGGACTTCTTGGGGGTTTTCCAGGATCTGCCGAAGTGTGAAAATTTGATCGGTTGTGGACTTTTCTGGCCGAAAACCACAGTATAAGGGCCGATCAGGTTGTTGGTAAACGGTTTCAGGCGTTCACATATTACGGCAGATAGGATCTTGTAAGCGATGTTGAGTAGACTTATGCCTCTGTAGTTGGCGCAGTTCAGAGGGTCTCCTTTTTTGTGGATCGGGCAAACGATGCTGAGGTTGCATTCTTCAGGCATGCTTTCAACCGACCAGATTTGGCTTATGAGTTGGTGGATGTTGCTTACCAAGTCATCTCCGCCAGCTTTATAAAGCTCAGCGGGAAGGCCGTCATTTCCGGCGGCCTTATTAAGCTTGAGTTTAGATATTGCTATCCTCACTTCACTCAGGTCGGGTGGTTGGCTGTTTTCGCTGTCGTTGCTAATATGTGTAAATGGTTCTTTCTGCCTGACAGCGGAATGTTGTTCGTCATCGCCGTTTAACAGTCTGCAGAAGTGGTTCTTCCATATCCTCAGCATCGACTGTGTCTCAACTACAATATTTCCTTGTTCATCTCGACAGGATTCTGTTCGAGCCTTGTATCCTTGGCTTTGACGTTTTACACTTTGGTATAACTTGCGAACATCGTTCCTGGAGTGGCACCTCTCTATATCCTCGATCGCGCGCTTTTCTTGCTCTTTTTTCTTCTTGCTGAAAAGCCGATGTTCTTCCCTTCTTCTTTGCCTATAGAGCTCAATGGCAGCTCTCGTCTTCACCTGCACCTTAGCCTTGTAGGCCTCGTTCTTGCCTGCAAGCATCTGTCGGCATTCCTCATCAAACCAGGGGTTTCTTGCTGGTGGCCAAGAGAAACCTAGCACATCAGTTGCGGCTGATCTAATGGCTTGTTGGCATCGTTGCCATTGTTCTTCGACATTAGATGCTGGTGGTATTTTGTGAGTCGAGAGGTTAAGGGATACGCGTTGCGCGAAGGTCTTGGCGGTCTCTGGCGATTGCAGTCTTTCGACATTAAATTTTTCACAGTATTTCTGTTTTTTTTTTTTGTGGCGTGGTGGATATCCGCTTCCTTACTTTGGCTACAACAAGGTAGTGGTCCGAGTCGATGTTAGCCCCTCGGAATGTTCGGACATCCAAAATACTGGATGCGTGCCTCTTGTCTATCGCAATGTGATCAATTTGGTTGACTGTTCGTTGATCTGGGGACCGCCATGTCCCCTTGTGGATATCGAGGTGAGGAAACCGTGTGCTGGCTATAATGGCATTTCGTTCCGTAGCGAAGTCAATTAGCCAAAGTCCGTTACCAGACGTGTTGTCGTGTAGGCTATATTTTCCGACAGTACTGCTAAAGATGTCTTCTCTGCCTACCATCGCGTTAAAATCTCCCAGCACGATTTTAACATCGTACTTTGGTAGTCGTTCATAGGTTTTGTCGAGGAGCTCGTAGAAGCAATCCTTAGTTATATCATCCTTTTCCTCCGTCGGAGCATGAGCGCATATAAGGCTTATGTTGGCGAATTTGGCCTTGATGCGGATTGTTACCCATTGAGGGCTCCTCCGCCATCAACTCTTTTCCAATACCCTGGCTCAGTATTGGAAATCCCTATAGACCTGGTGTTCAAATATGTCGAAGCAGCTCATATAGGGATTTCACTACCAATTCGATCAAACTGGAGCTGTATGCGCCACCGTTGACTCCATCTAGGGAATTCCTCCGCTGCCGCCTGAGAGTGAGTGCATAAGTGAGAGGACACTCCTCCCCCCTCTTTCGTTTGCTGCCACCAACGACCTTCCACAGGGGTTCAATACCCCATCTCCAGTCGATGTACTAAGCACCCACCAGTCACCAGCGTGGAGGTGAGAGTAAGAGTTGATAGTGAGAGGCTAGAGTGAGAACGCTTGTGTCCTCATATAATTGCATCACTATCCTTAAGCACCGGCGCATTTTCACGCATTTTAAAAGTATATATAACTCACACTTTTAAAATGCGTGAAAATTCACAGTCTGTGCACTTATTTAGTTATTTCCAACCACAAGTAACGGGTGATTTTTTAGCTGGTTTGGTTTTGGCAACACTGGTTTTGACAGCTGACGTGTGTTTAGTACCTTGTGTTACTGTCAAACAGCTTCAGTTTGGTTTGCAATTTAACCATGGATCGTCTTACAAATGAACAACGCTTGCAAATTATTGAATTTTACTATCAAAATTCGTGCTCGGTTCGAAATGTTCATCGCGCGCTGCTTCCATTTTATGATCGGCATTCTCGACCTTCTGAGCAGTCTATTCGGAAGATTGTGACCAAAATTTCGCACCAAATTTACTTTGTTGGACATTAAACCACCAACACGTTTACGTACTGTGCGTAGTGAAGAAAATATTGCGGCCGTATCAGCAAGTGTGACAGAAGACCGCGAAATGTCGATTCGGCGCCGTTCCCAGCAGTTAGGCCTTTGTTACAGCACTACGTGGAAAATTTTGCGGAAGGATTTGGGCGTAAAGCCTTTTAAGATACAGCTGGTGCAAGAACTAAAGCCAGCCGACCTACCACAACGCCGAATTTTTGGTGAATGGGCTCTTGGAAAGCTGGCCGAGGATCCGCTTTTTTATCGAAAAATTGTGTTCAGCGATGAGGCTCATTTTTGGTTGAATGGGTACGTAAATAAGCAAAATTGCCGCATTTGGATTGAAGATCAGCCAGAAGCATTGCAACAGCTACCAATGCATCCCGAAAAAGCCACTGTTTGGTGCGGTTTATGGGCCGGCGGCATTATTGGGCCATATTTCTTCAAAGATGATGCGAATCGCAGCGTTACTGTCAATGGTGAACGCTACCGAGCGATGATAACAAACTTTTTTTTTGCCCGAAATGGAAGTTCTTGACTTGCATGATATGTGGTTTCAACAAGACGGTGCCACATGCCACACAGCACGCGAAACAATGGCGCAATTGCGAGGCGAGTTTGGTGAACAGTTAATTTCACGTTTCGGGCCGGTCAATTGGCCGCCTAGATCGTGCGATTTGACACCATTAGATTATTTTTTGTGGGGGTATGTCAAGGCTAATGTCTATAGGGACAAGCCCGCTTCGATTGACGCACTGGAAGCCAACATCCATGCATTCATTCGTGAGATACCGGCCGATATGTGTGAAAGAGTATGCCAAAATTGGACTCAGCGGATGGGCTACCTGAGACGCAGCCGCGGTCAACATTTGCATGAAATTATCTTTAAACATTAAATTGCAAGGTTCAAACTATCGATTCAAATAAATATTTCATTCATTTTTTCAAATTTTTTGTGTTTTTTTTTTTAAAAAAAGTTCTAAACCTCTTAAAAAAATCACCCGTTATAACTATATTCACCTTTGCTGTGGTGAGTTTCGTTGTGACTTTTCTTGTGAGGATTATATGAGAATCCGACAAATGTTATCGAGTCACAATAATCCTCACAATGAATAGTCACAAGAGGTTGTGACTTTTATTTCCTCACAAGGGGGGGAATCGGGCTGTTAATGTCCACATAAATGGAATTGAAAAAAAATGTTTGTCTGGTATTTTATCGTCTGTCAAAAACATCTGATCATTTAATCCCGGGGTTAGCTCTAGATATAAATCGACTGAAAAACAGCTTTCTCGAGTTCACTCGACTTTAATCCCGAAACTATGATGATCTCGCACTGAAAACTGGGTCTTAAAAGTCCTTTTCAAATTTTAACGACTAAATTTTAAGACAAGAAATTTTGTAGCAATCTTCATATTTTTTTGCATCCATAGAATCGCACTCCATTTGGGAACGCATTGTCTTTAAACATTTTAACTCTATTGTTTGTAAATGACGAAATAGAAAAAAACAAATCTTGATGACTACTGTAAGCAACGATTTAAAAAATTTAAACAATACTGATCCTTGCAAGCTAGCAAGAGAGTTTACTCAAAACAGAAATATTACACGATTTCGCAAAAATAATGAAGTTTTTTTCCGTTAAATGATCATATGACTAAAAGCTGACAAAAGAGTGGCGATAAAAAGAAAAAATGATCATAAGTAGTGACCGTTACGACCTTTATGTGCATTGAAAATAAAACTATAAGTGAGATGGAGATTTTTTTCTTTTAAGAGAAATTAAGTGCATGCACTTAATGATTTTTTTAATTTCGTAATTCCTGTAAAAATTACAATGATGCCTCGGTTATTATTTCCAGCTATAAAACGTGAAAAATTATAACTAGTTATTTTCTTTAAAAAAACATATTTTCACCAATTTTGTACCTATTTTTACCTTTGGACTGACAATATTATAATTGTATAAAATAAATAGCTTATCATAACACCAAACAATGATCAAAATCAACCAGTACAATTTCAATACAACTTTTTTTAACTTTCAATACAATGCTGAAAAGTCAATTTTCATCCCTGTAAGCCTGTAACCCACTGAATTAAATCTCATTTAAGTTATATATTTATTGATAGAATTTCGTTCTTATTGTTCTCTTTCCGTTCTCGATTATATTTTTCATTGTATGTGTAACGCATACGTTTGATGTGTGAAAGTGACTGATTAAATGTCAAAATAGCATTTCAAAAGTTTACATAGTTTACCATCTCAGTTTACGCACCTAATTCCTGTGAGAAAATTCCGATATTGTTGGAAAAGATTTCCCATACAAATTTTGACAGTTCATTTATCACGTCGTAATTTTATCACGTTTACAACGTTTACGACGACTTTCCGACGTTGCATGAAAACCCTTATTATCTTTGTTATTTTACAACAATTTTAATTGTCAATTCTTTATCTAAACCCGCATTCTTTCTTCACATTTGTAAGATTCCAATGTTTAATTGACAGCTCAGTGTCTCAGTGAATTATAACTATTTTTTAACTCACGGTTAATTTGACAAGTTGTCATTTTCTGAGGAAATAAAGTGCGTTAAAACTTTACTAAAACACTTTCTTTAAACAAAATTGTATTCAATAAATATTTTTGCAGATAAATTACATGAAATTAACAAAATGAATGTCTGCAAATATACAAAAAAACAAAAAAATGCCGACAAGTTAACTTTCGGCATTGAACTTTATTAATTACAAAGCAATTGTGTAATCGTTGGCAAAATTATCATAACTTACCTTAACGTTGGTCAAGTGCAACCAGATTAGTTGAAATCATCATCATTGCCCAACATTTCCGGCCCAGAAACAAAGAATTCGCAAGCAATTCATATCAATTAACCCCCATATTCATCATCGTTTACCTCGAAAAAGAGTCCAATTTCACGCACTAGGAAGAACCGTCGACCGTCATTGACATAGTCGCAAACATATGAGTTACTGTGTCACAACAGTCATACACTAGCTACGAGAGTCACATTACAATTTTTATTGTAAAAAAATATCTTCTTCTTGAGAAATGTCATCAACTAGCTATCATTCGTTGCTCAATTATCTAAAGTGTTCTAGAGTAGCGGTGTTCTCAGTCATCTCAGCCATTTGGCCATTGGCCCTACTTTAGACAAACACCGTCAATTGTCAGCAGTGGGGAATACACGGAAGGTTAAGGTTAAATTAGTTGACAAGTCATTTCCATTTGACAACTTGACACTGACTTACCTTCTTTGTTGTGTTGGATAAAATTATTTTTTCTTCTTATTCTGTTAACCAAGACAACGGCTCGTAATTAATTTGTGGGAACTTCTGTTGTTGATGTTAGCTGGCTAATGGATGTTGTTTTTAAATTAAATGCGGGAGGATTGCTATCTTAATCGGCTGGGCCATTGTCAGAGTGTTGCTGGTAACTCGTATGTTTTTATTCTCAGACAGTTAAAGAGGTGCGTACAAATTCACACCTCAGTGAGGATTCTGATGAAGTGTGATGTTGATTAAGTTGGGTGGTCACTAGCATTTGAAATATGTAACAACTTTTCGAAGAAGTTATGGGAATCATTGAAATCCATTCAAAGGCTCTATTTCATGCGTCAGATTGACGTAAGGTAATGCGAGTACATAAAACATTACAGCTGATTGTAATCGATCGTTTTATTATCTTTAAATTGAGATAATGTAAGCAGAATGAGTCGGCTAATGACTCTCTTCTTTCAGTTGAAATTTACTGCCACTCATTACCATTTGATGGTGATATCCGATTGAACAACAATGTTCACACGATATTCATTGTCAGGAATGGTAGCACTATTTAGCTTTGGTGTTTATAGCGAAGAGAGGAGCATACGCATAGACACATAATCAGTAAATGATTGGTGTTATTTTTTTACAGGGTGACAAAATGCAATTATATCTGTTCCCGTACAGTATTAGTTTTGCTGATTTGTACATTGTTGCATTTTCTGTATGAAATAATATGAAAAGCGAAAACTTTTTAGACAATAAAAAACGACATACAAATTGGTAGAGCAATACCACAGAGATAGGTCTATTCCCTTAAAATATGTTTTTACTAATCCTTACTCATTTTTATTGTAAAAAATTATTTGCATACAAAAACTACCAACCGGAACGGTTTTAAGAAAAGATCTGTCAAAATGATTTATACGGGAACAGACCTTTTGTACAAGGTGGGCCAAAAGATATCACCCTATTGGAAGTTGCTCTTATTTTTGCAAATGGCCGCCAATGTCAAATCTGTTTTGACATTTGTGGACTAGACAGATGTAGAATACAAGTGAACAAGCTATGGAGCGATACACTCCTCAAGAACGCGAAATAATCGTGTCTATTTGTTTGCGTAAAAATTCGTCTGTATAGTCCGTACCAAATCAGTTGGCCAACGGTCGATTGCGCAGAGAGAGGATTTAAGAGAAATTTAAGATATTTTAAAATAAATTTTAAGAGACCTGCGCAGTAGAATGGCCAACTGAATTGGTACAGACTATAGTGTTGGCGCAGCGCGAATACCTTCGCCGATTCCCAGGCCGTCCGACACCGACTGCGCAAACACTGCGCCGTTTGGCCACAAACCTTAAAGAGTGTGGGACCACACGAAACTTTGCCAAGAGTGGCCGGCCCCGGAGTGCTCGTTGTGCCGAGAATATCGCTGCTGTTACCCAGGATGTCGAGCTGTCGCGGAAAACATCGACCAGACGCCGTGCCTCGCAATTAGCCATCAGCCGGTCGTCCCTAAGGCGCATTTTGGTCAAAGACTTGCGCATGTTCCCGTACAAAGTCCAGTCTGTGGATCAGCTGCTGCCCGTCGACCTCAATCTCGAGGACGACGTGGACGATTTTTCGACCAAAATCATAATGAGCGATGAGGCTCAGTTCCACCTCAGCGGGTACATGAACAAGCAAAACTATCGCTTCCACTAGTAATGCACGAGGAGCCATTACACCCGCTCAAAGTTACTGCATGGTGCGGTATTCACGCTGGAGGAGTCATCGGGCCATTTTTTTCGAGAACACCCCTGGTCAAACGATAACAGTGGACGGTGCGCGCTATATGGCCATTTTAACCGAATTTTTTCGGTCGCAATTGGACGAATTAGGACTGGAGGACATGTGGTTCCAACAGGACGGAGCAACGGCACACACTGCGCGAGCCACAATCGATATTCTGAAGGGCTAAACCACATCGGATTACTTCTTCTTGCCAACCTTGTAACGGGTGATTTTTTAAGAGGTTTAGACCGCGGCTGCGTCTCAGGTAGCCCATCCGCTGAGTCCAATTTTGGCATACTCTTTCACACATATCGGCCGGTATCTCACGAATTATGCATGGATGTTGGCTTCCAGTGCATCAATCGAAGCGGGCTTGTCCCTATAGACATTAGCCTTGACATACCCCCACAAAAAATAATCTAATGGTGTCAAATCGCACGATCTAGGCGGCCAATTGACCGGCCCGAAACGTGAAATTAACTGTTCACCAAACTCGCCTCGCAATTGCGCCATTGTTTCGCGTGCTGTGTGGCATGTGGCACCGTCTTGTTGAAACCACATATCATGCAAGTCAAGAACTTCCATTTCGGGCAAAAAAAAGTTTGTTATCATCGCTCGGTAGCGTTCACCATTGACAGTAACGCTGCGATTCGCATCATCTTTGAAGAAATATGGCCCAATAATGCCGCCGGCCCAAAACCGCACCAAACAGTGGCTTTTTCGGGATGCATTGGTAGCTGTTGCAATGCTTCTGGCTGATCTTCACTCCAAATGCGGCAATTTTGCTTATTTACGTACCCATTCAACCAAAAATGAGCCTCATCGCTGAACACAATTTTTCGATAAAAAAGCGGATCCTCGGCCAGCTTTCCAAGAGCCCATTCACCAAAAATTCGGCGTTGTGGTAGGTCGGCTGGCTTTAGTTCTTGCACCAGCTGTATCTTAAAAGGCTTTACGCCCAAATCCTTCCGCAAAATTTTCCACGTAGTGCTGTAACAAAGGCCTAACTGCTGGGAACGGCGCCGAATCGACATTTCGCGGTCTTCTGTCACACTAGCTGATACGGCCGCAATATTTTCTTCACTACGCACAGTACGTAAACGTGTTGGTGGTTTAATGTCCAACAAAGTAAATTTGGTGCGAAATTTGGTCACAATCTTCCGAATAGACTGCTCAGAAGGTCGAGAATGCCGATCATAAAATGGAAGCAGCGCGCGATGAACATTTCGAACCAAGCACGAATTTTGATAGTAAAATTCAATAATTTGCAAGCGTTGTTCATTTGTAAGACGATCCATGGTTAAATTGCAAACCAAACTGAAGCTGTTTGACAGTGACACAAGGTACTAAACACACGTCAGCTGTCAAAACCAGTGTTGCCAAAACCAAACCAGCTAAAAAATCACCCGTTATATATGAAGAAATGTCAAACGAATCTACTTATTATTTTCCAATTGTGATCACCACTTAAGACAGCTTAGGATTCTCTCTGTGGGCCGTATAATTGATGACCATACATAGCTGTGGTTCTTTGTCCGCAAATCTTCATCTGCAAAGCTCTTCAGAGCAAACTAAGCCGAAGTTTATTCAAAAACCGTTTGCCACATGTGCTATCTTTGGAAGATTGTATCTAAAGGCTGAACTTTAATAGAAGATCGTTGTGGACGACCACTTCCGTAACTGTGCGAACACATGCAATTTGTATTGTCGACCATAAAAGCTTTTCCCTTCGATTCGTTCAGTTTTCGTTCACTCTTGGTCACTTGCGAAAAAGCGAATTCATTCGCTCTTTCTCAGTTTCTTGTTCTTTTGTTCTTTCATACAAAAAATTGACATTTCACTTCATCAGCTGTGTACATTTAAATTTGTAAGTTCAAAGGCAACACAAATGACAGGCAAAACGACTTCCACACTGACAATCGCTTCCATTCACAAAAGTCTATTATGGGCCACTTGAGTTATTGACAGTACTGAAGAAAACTTAACGTAGAATTTCGACATTAGCTTCCGATTATTATAGTTCAGCCTTAAGAATTCTTGCCAAAGTTTGTCAATATTAAAAAAATTCCGCATCTGAATTGATTCAGCATCCATTCACAACCCCTTATTATATGAACGGCACAAGAAACACTTTCCTCATTGTTCTGTAAAATGAGGAAAGTGTTTCTTATGACGTCTCTGTCTCTTTGCTTTTGCAGTAAAAAATTGTAAAATATCAAATTTCAGGGAAAAAGACAAATTTTTGAAAAACTACGTGATCGCGGTTAAGTAAAATACAGCAAAAGTATTTATCTTGTTTGCCTTTCATTATTCTTAAAAGTTGGTCAACAAAATACTAAACATGCGTCAAAACAAATCATTTGTCGCTTTCATATCCCAAGTGACAGTTAACTCAATACAGGTTTTTATGAAAGGTTCATTTTTTCTCTCTGAAGAGCTCTCTCTTTTGGATACGACAATAAATAAAAATTAGTAAGAAGCAGTAAAAATAAAATTGTACGGGAACAGGCCAAATAATGATACTTACTTACTTAAGTGGCGCTACAGTCCGGAATGAACCTGGGCCTCAACCAACATGCCTCTCCAATTAGCCCGGTCCTTAGCTAACTGCCTCCAGTTGCGCACTCCAAGTTGGTTGAGGTCGGTTTCTACTTGTGCGCACCACTTAAGGCGAGGTCTTCCTTTCCTGCGTCCGACTTCTGGCCGGGAATCGAAGACTCTGCGAGCCGGAGTATTGGTGTCCATTCGTTCTACATGTCCTAGCCATCTTAAACGTCCAATGCGGAGTTTTTTGACCAGGGGCATGTCGCTGTACAGCTCGTATAGTTCTTGGTTGAATCTTCGTCTCCATAGCCCGTCAACGCAAACGGGACCGAAGATTTTTCGAAGAATTTTCCTCTCGAATCTACCAAGGATTTCTTCATCCGCTTTTGATACGGTCCATGCTTCAGCGTCGTAGAGCAGGACTGGGATGATCAGGGTCTTATATAGGGTCTCCTTAGTAGTTCGAGTGAGGGCTTTACTACTAAATTGCCTTCTTAGCCCGAAGAAACAGCGGTTGGCAAGAGTAATTCTTCGTTTAATTTCTGACGAGATGTTGTTGTCAGAGTTAATAGCGGAGCCGAGGTAGACAAAGTCCCGTACTACCTCAAAGTTATATCTGTCAATGGTGACGTTCTGTCCAATTCGTCGATGTTGTGAGTCCTTTCGTGATGACAGCATATACTGTCTTACCCTCATTTACTGCTAAACCCATTTTCGCCGCTTCCTTCTCTATACTAGCAAACGTGGCTATGACATCACGTTGAGTCCTACCAATGATGTCAATATCGTCAGCGTATGCTAGTAGTTGCACCGACTTTTGGAAAATTGTGCCTCTGGTGTTGGCTTTGGAGTTTTGCACAATCCTCTCAAGAATCAGATTAAAGAAGTCACATGACAGCGCATCGCCTTGCCTAAATCCTTTTTTGGTATCGAATGTGTCGGTGAGGTCGTTTCCGACCCTGATGGAGCAGCGAGAATTCTCTATCGTCATCCTACACAAACGGACGAGTTTGGGCGGTATACCAAAACTAGACATGGCTCTGTACAGTTCGTCTCCATAAATGCTGTCATATGCGGCTTTGAAATCGATGAATAGGTGGTGGGTATCGATTTGGACTTCTTGAGTTTTTTTCCCTGATCTGCCGAAGTGTGAAAATTTGATCGATTGTGGACTTTCCTGGCCTAAAACCACACTGATAAGGGCCGATCAGGCTGTTGGTAAACGGTTTCAGGCGTTCACATATTACGGCAGATAGGATCTTGTAGGCGATGTTGAGGAGACTTATGCCTCTATAGTTGGCGCAGTTCAGAGGGTCTCCTTTTTTGTGGATCGGGCAAACGATGCTGAGGTTCCATTCTTCAGGCATGCTTTCAACCGACCAGATTTGGGTTATGAGTTGGTGGATGTTGCTTACCAAGTCATCTCCGCCAGCTTTATAAAGCTCATTTCTGGCGGCCTTATTAAGCCTGAGTTTAGATATTGCTATCCTCACTTCACTCAGGTCGGGTGGTTGGCAGTTTTCGCTGTCGTTGCCAATATTAAATGGTTCGTTCTGCCTGACATCGGAATTTTGTTCGTCATCGACGTTTAACAGTCTGCAAAAGTGGTTCTTCCATATCCTCAGCATCGACTGTGTCTCAACCACGATATTTCCTTCTCGGCAGGGTTCCGTTCGAGCCTTGTATCATTGGCTTTGACGTTTTACACTTCGGTAAAACTTGCGAACATCGTTCCTGGAATGGCACCTCTCTATATCCTCGATCGCGCGCTTTTCTTGTTCCTTTTTCTTCTTTCTGAAAGGCCGATGTTCTTCCCTTCTTCTTTGCCTATAGAGCTCAATGGCAGCTCTCGTCTTCACCTGCAGCTTAGCCTTGTAGGCCTCGTTCTTGGCTGCGAGCATCTGTCGGCAATCCTCATCAAACCAGGGGTTTCTTGCTGGTGGGCGCGAGAAACCTAGCACATCAGTTGCGGCTGATCTAATGGCCTGTTGGCATCGTTGCCATTGCTCTTCGACATTCGATGCTGGTGGTATGGTGTTAATAAAAATGAATGAAAAATAATGATGAAACGTCAAAAATAACTACTGCACCCTAAAGTAGAATGGGTGAGAAGATGAATACTACAAACGTTATTCTCAACAAATTGAAAGAAGTCTCCGTTTCCTCCGTTTCATTGTTCGGATATCATGGAGGGTTCTTTAAGTGGAACCAAGGTATTGTCATCAAAACGCACCCATTGTATATTTATAATAATTAGTGTGGCCTACTGGTGTTTCCCTCCCTAATAAGTTTCACTCCAAACACTCCCACACGGGTTCTCATGCATTACCACCGGTTTAGAACCCTCAATTTTTGACATGACAGCCCGTGTATTACTTAACACAACATTACGTTTACCCTCAACCTCTTTTTTCGAAATTCAAATCACCGCGGGTCTTATGAAATATCTTTATATAAACAAGCTGAAACCGTAAAACATATAATTTTATATAAAGTCGTTGGGTAAGCACTAAAGACTTGAGCTAGCCTATCATCGTTGTATTGTTCCGAATCACTCATATGTGACATAACTGCATTAGCCCCATAAGACGACAACGATTTACATACACTTAGTCATTTTGTGTTAGGTCTTCCAAATCATCAACAAAAATATACTCTACTGGTATCCGTGGTATCTAAAGTGCATTGGCAAAGAACCGATACAATCAGAAATCATTGTTCTGTATCAGAACGAAGATAGATAATTATTGCAGCTTAATGCTCTACCATGTGACAGTTCTCTGCCTAACGTGCATTTTTTCAATTACCCACGAAATGTCGAGATTTCCACATCATTTGTGTAGGGGAGACTCTTGTTTGTGCCTGTGCTATACATAATGCGTCACTGGAGCGTATCAAAACGTGGCCATGTGGCGCAATGTAAGCCGACTTGTTGAACGTCTTCACAGAGTTTGGAGCTTATCTGACGTTATGTGATATATGGGATCACGTCTACACTCTTCTAAGGGCAATAAAGTTCAACGAAGTGTCCATAAATTTTTCCGATCTTTCATATAGTGTTTGGGGGTTGGGGATTGAGTGTGGGCCTGTAAGCCCCGTAAGGGAGTTCGAAATCAGCGAACTGTATACAGTCGAATGAAAGCAAAAATTAAAGCGAATAATTTCACTTTCTTTGGTTTAATAATATTTGCGCATGCGTTTCTTTCTTCGTTTTGTTATTCTTAGGCGTTAATGAGGTTCAACCATACCGAAGGCGAAGAAAGTGACGGTTTTTGTTGGGTTTTGTGGCTTTGTGCGGTCTGTTGGTGTCGGCTGGGTGCAATGCAGTGCCTACTCATTGTCACTGTCTTGCTGACAGGATTTACGGATGAAGGAACTTAAGGCATGAGGAGTTCGGTTTCAAGTGAAGGGAAAACACGCGTTAACGAAGCGATTTTTAACTTTTGCTAATGAAGTGCAGAGCTGGGCTTTGATTAAATTTCCTATGAATCGTTAGGTTTATGTACGAGTCCATTCGAGGTTTTCCTCCATTGGCCTAGGTGATATTTTTTTTTGATAAGTTGGAACAAATTTCTCAGCTGAGAGTAATTTTTTCTGTCAAACAACAATTTCCTTTCTTCGTAGCTTATAAAAATGATGATTTAATTTAATGATGCATACAAAATATAGGGCGACGTACTCTTTTAACAGAAAGAGTGAGGAAATGCACCTAAGAAATTTTAGTCTCACCATATTGGAGAAAATCTCCGCTTTTCCAAGAATACGTTTGTTAGTTCGGGTTTATTACATTGAAAGGTGATAGAAATGTAATGAAAAATCTGAAACGACAATATGGAAACATAGCTTCCTTGATCCAATTTTGTTTATTTACCAGAAAATTATTACTTTGTACCCGGTATTATATAACACAATAGGTAGTGCTTGCACTTATTTTAGTTGCGCTACAGTTGGGGGCCTTAACCAACATGCCTCTCCAATTAGCTCGGACTTTACCTAACTTCCTTACAAATTATATATCAGCCTCGTAGTTATAATTACAAAGACAAGCAGGCGTGAACATTATACGACTAAAGATGTCAGGCCCGTCCGCTTTACCTCATCTATGTTACAGACCCTGGAACGGTTCCCAGACATCCTTGTGCGTAGCATGAAATGAATCAGTTAGCATTACTCACGTATAATTCAAAGCTAAATCGACAGAAACGGCGTTGTATGTTGTGATAGGGACTGTCGAAAAGTCCCATTCACTACTAGGAGTGCAAATTGACCTGAAATGCCTTTAAATTGAGAAAATTTGACAGTTTTCCTGTGTTTCAAGTAATAGCTACTATTACCAGTTCTTTTAAACTTATGTCAGTAATTGGAAAAAAACATCGTTTGTCTATAGGTCTGTTCCCGTACAAAATAATATTTACTGATTCTTACTGATTTTTACTGATTTTTACTTATTGCCGTTCCCGTACGCAAAAATAAGTAAAAGAGACAGCTCAGGAGAGAGCAAAAAACTACCCCTACATAAAAATCTGTAAAAAAAAATTACTGCAGAATTTTCTGTTGGTAAAAATCAGTAAACTGTCAGTTGGTATCTAAAAGTGACGACTCGCTTGTTTTGACAGGTGATTTATGTCATTTGTTCTTTAAAATGCATACAAAATATATAATTTTACTGTTTTTTACTTAAACGTGTTCCCGTACTTTTTGGTAATTTTGTCTCTTTCTGAGATGATTTACCCCCACTCCAAGAAATTTGAGAATTTACTAATTTTTACTGAAAAAGTACTGGAACAGACCTTATTAGTTGCAAATGGCTGTATCAGTTGGAAAAGATGCGGTTTGGCAGATATGATTCGAAAATTCTGCATAGTGAGAGTGTTCAAAGACATATAATAGGCGTATTCATGCAACGTCGGAAAGTCGTCGTAAACGTTGTAAACGTGATAAAATTACGACGTGATAAATGAACTGTCAAAATTTGTATGGGAAATCTTTTTCAACAATATCGGAATTTTCTCACAGGAATTGGGTGTGTAAACTGAGATGGTAAGCGTTGTAAACTTTTGAAATGCTGTTTGGCATTTAATCAGTCACTTTCACACATCAAACGTATGCGCTAAACTGAAAAAAATTATCGAGAACGGAAAGAGAACAATAGGAAAAAAATTCCATCAATTAATATATTCCTAAAATGAGATTGAATTCATTGGGTTACCGCATTATTTAGAGGTGCAGTTTTAGGGTCGTTCATGAAAAGTCGTCGTAAAATCATAATCATTCGCACGTAGTAAAATTACGACGTTGCATGAATGCCGACAGATGCTCGCAGCCAAGAACGAGGCCTACAAGGCTAAGCTGCAGGTGAAGACGAGAGCTGCCATTGAGCTCTATAGGCATAGAAGAAGGGAAGAACATCGGCTTTTCAGCAAGAAGAAAAAAGAGCAAGAAAAGCGCGCGATCGAGGATATAGAGAGGTGCCACTCCAGGAACGATGTTCGCAAGTTTTACCGAAGTGTAAAATGTCAAAGCCAAGGCTCGAACAGAATCCTGTCGAGATGAACAAGGTTGAGACACAGTCGATGCTGAGGATATGGAAGAACCATTTCTGCAGACTGTTAAACGGCGATGACGAACAACATTCCGCTGTCAGGCAGAACGAACCATTCAATATTGGCAACGACAGCGAGAACTGCCAACCACCCGACCTGAGTGAAGTGAGAATAGCAATATCTAAACTCAAGCTTAATAAGGCTGCCGGAAATGACGGCCTTCCCGCTGAGCTTTATAAGGCCGGCGGAGATGACTTGGTAAGTAACATCCACCAACTCATAAGCCAAATCTGGTCGGATGAAAATATGCCTGAAGAATGGAACCTCAGCATCGTTTGCCCGATCCACAAAAAAGGAGACCCTCTGAACTGCGCCAACTACAGAGGCATAAGTCTCCTCAACATCGCCTACAAGATCCTATCTGCCGTAATATGTGAACGCCTGAAACCGTTTACCAACAACCTGATTGGCCCTTATCAGTGTGGTTTTAGGCCAGGAAAGTCCACAACCGATCAAATTTTCACACTTCGGCAGATCCTGGAAAAAAAACTCAAGAAGTCCAAATCGATACCCACCACCTATTCATCGATTTCAAAGCCGCATATGACAGCATTTATAGAGACGAACTGTACAGAGCCATGTCTAGTTTTGGTATACCGCCCAAACTCGTCCGTTTGTGTAGGATGACGATAGAGAATTCTCGCTTCTCCATCAGGGTCGGAAACGATCTCACCGACACATTCGATACCAAAAAAGGATTTAGGCAAGGCGATGCGCTGTCATGTGACTTCTTTAATCTGATTCTTGAGAGGATTGTGCAAAACTCCAAAGCCAACACCAGAGGCACAATTTTCCAAAAGTCGGTGCAACTACAAGCATACGCTGACGATATTGACATCATTGGTAGGACTCAACGTGATGTCATAGCCACGTTTGCTAGTATAGAGAAGGAAGCGGCGAAAATGGGTTTAGCAGTAAATGAGGGTAAGACTAAGTATATGCTGTCAACACGAAAGGACACACAACATCGACGAATTGGACAGAACGTCACCATTGACAGATATAACTTTGAGGTAGCACGGGACTTTGTCTACCTCGGCTCCGCTATTAACTCCTATTAACTCTGACAACAACATCTCGTCAGAAATTAAACGAAGAATTATTCTTGCCAACCGCTGTTTCTTCGGGCTAAGAAGGCAATTTAGTAGTAAAGCCCTCACTCGAACTACTAAGGAGATCCTATATAAGACCCTGATCATCCCAGTCCTGCTCTACGGCGCTGAAGCATGGACCGTATCAAAAGCGGATGAAGAAATCCTTGATATTCGAGAGGAAAATTCTTCGAAAAATCTTCGGTCCCGTTTGCGTTGACGGGCTATGGAGACGAAGATTCAACCAAGAACTATACGAGCTGTACAGCGACATGCCCCTGGTCAAAAAACTCCGCATTGGACGTTTAAGATGGCTAGGACATGTAGAACGAATGGACACCAATACTCCGGCTCGCAGAGTCTTCGATTCCCAGCCAGACGTCTGACGCAGTAGAGGAAGACCTCGCCTTAAGTGGCGCGCACAAGTGGAAACCGACCTCAACCAACTTGGAGTGCGCAACTGGAGCCAGTTAGCTAAGGACCGGGGTAATTGGAGAGGCATGTTGGTTGAGGCCCAGGTTCATTCCGGACTGTAGCGCCACTTAAGTAAGTAAGTAAGCATGAATACCCTTAATAAAATAACTTCCATTGTACTTTCGATTTTTTAATATTTTTGACGATTATGAACACACCCGGAGTCAAATGTTTCTGCGGCTGATATGTCATTACTTTTCATTAATTATACCCTATCCCATTGACGAGTGGAAAAGTTTGAAAAGCGTCTCTGCATGTGAAAAAAAGAACATGTTAATTGCTATAGAATTAAGGGAAATTTTTATTTATTCAGGATTGCCATAAGAAAACTGTGTTTAAGACGAAAATGCAAACGCGTATTTCCAAACATTTTACTATTAGGCAATATACAAGTTGATATGGCATTTAATGGAATAAATAATGGACTTTTTAAATATATGAAATGCTGAGCGATTAAATTAACATTTTAATACAAAAATGTAATTTTAATTTGGTGCTATTTTTCAATACGAATAGCGCCACTTTTGCGACTAGTAGAGAAAAAAGGAATATTACAATGTATACCAAAATGCTAGCCTTCAGTCGTCAATAGGGGTATATTAGTTTTGATACATAGTTTGAAACATAGAGTTATAATTTAGCTAGTTATACCTCAAATAACATGGATCGACTCAGAATCGCTAGCCATGTCTGTCTGTCCGTCCGTCCGTCCGTCTGTATGTCACCGATTTTTAGGCCTTAAATTTTGAGCTAGGATAATAAAATTTGGTATGTAGGATCCGCCCACTGCCACGCCCTCTTTTTTGTAAAAACTAATTTTTTGGCCAAACCGTAAAGAATTGACAAACAAATTTTTGAGCAGCATATTGAGAGAATCGTAATATCTATATTTCGTCAATATAAAGTTTTTTGCCACGCCCACTTTTTGGGGGCGTTTTTTTTATAAAAAAACGTTTTCTGGTGAAATTTTAAAATTTTCGGAAAAAAATGTTGATGCACAATCATTGGTAGTATTAATATGAACATTTCATCAATAGACCATTTTAACGTACGCCCATTTTTCGGGGACGTTTTCCTACAAAAACCATTAGTATGCCCTACCCCAAGGCATATGCAATACAAAACATATGAGAAGGCTACAATCCCATCCCATCTGTAAAACTAATGTCACCAAAATGTGGACATGGCTTAAGACACGATTGGGATTAAACATAGAAAATTACATTGTCACAAAAAATTGACGGTTCTACAAAAGACAAGGTTTTTCTCCTGCATATGTTATGGTGTAGTGTATAAAAATGGTTTTTATATAAAAACGCCCCCAAAAAGTGGGCGTGGGTTAAAATGGTATAAAGACGTAATGTTCACATTAATATTACTAATGATTCTGCATCAACATTTTTTTCAAAAATTTTAAAATTTGACCGAAAAACGTTTTTTTTTTAAGAACGCCCCCAAAAAGTGGGCGTGGCAAAAAACTTTATATAAACTAAATGTATATATTACTATTCTCTAAATACGCTTCTCAGACTCTTTTTTTAAAATTCCTTACGGTTTGGCCAAAAACTACGTTTTTTTTTTTTAAAGGGGGCGTGGCAGTGGGCGGATTTCAAAATTTTTTACACTTGTTCTGCTGGGAGCAACAAAGAGCACGTGTACCAAATTTCGACGGACGGACGAACGGACAGACGGACGGACAGACATGGCTAAATCGACTCAGCTATCGATTCTGAGTCGATACATATACTTTGAGGTACATATATGTAGCTAAATTATTTCTCTATGTTACAAACTATGTATCAAAACTAATATACCCCTATGGGATAGGGTATGAAAAGATGTTTTTTGTCGAACCATCAAAGATTTTGATAAACCTTCGGAACAATATGTTATGACAACGTCATTTTTAATACTTTATGACCATAAAGACCACATTTTGGCGATATTAATTTTAAGTGTGGGATCGGATAGTATATTCAACGATCCGCACAGCGGATTGTAGCCTTCTCATATGTTTTTTTTTTTATTTTTGATTTTTACTCAACGAGGTCATGTAATGTGTTCATGTCCTTTCAATGTCATTCAATTAACAAAACATGCAACACAATTAATTTTCAGCGTCAATTAAATACGAAATGAGGTTTGTTTGTCAATTTGTAATTTCCACTTGTCATGAAAATTCATTGCTCACTAATGACAAGAGCTGATGCTTAGGTGAATAACATTCAATTTGACGCTATTTCCACTTGACATTTTTTTAAAACACGTCTTATGTCAATTGTAATTCGACAAGTTCTAGAGGCCGATATCATACTAAAAGCCCTTACCGCAACTAGTATTGAGGAGTATTTTTAGCCTATAGACTGTATCCATGCTAAGATCTAGATCCAGACTACCGAGATACGCTTACAGAGACGCTCACCACGGTCAGGGGTCAATCATTCCCAAATTTTCACCAATATTGGATTAAGGTGGTGCTAGTGAGTTATGCGAATGACGTGATGATCTTTGTGTCACGGAAAATGTTACTTCTCATCCTGAATAAACTGCTAGTTTGCTTAGACCGTTATATTGCCGGAATTCTTAAACGCAGTACTTCTGCATTACTGCTATCTAATGGTATTTTTCAATCAATCAATCTTTTATTTGATCTAGATCTGTCAAAAGACCCATTTTGACAGTTGTTGTGTTTTTGATTGATTTGATTTCTTTTGTATCTCAGATAAATTTTGCAGATCTGGATTTTGCGGCAGATTTACCCCTCATTGCACTAACACTAATACAAATGCTAGCTGTTAGTTGGACTAGAATGATTTTCGATTTGATTTATTATTATTTCGGTTGTGAAAAACTATTATTAATCATTAAAACTGTAGCAGTTCTGCGTGGAATATAAATGAAGTCAAAAACAAACGACCTGCTGGACTTGAAACTTGACAGCAACACCGACACTAACTTCACTGACAAGACAAACAAAAGTCAATCTGAAATCGTGCTCCATTGTTCCAAAAAGATCAAATTTCAGATCAAAATCTAGATTAACCAATGGAAAACACCATAAAGCAAGCCTTCCAAAACACAAACCGATTATGTACTATGATGCAATGAACTTTTATTGTGGGGTGTGATTGTGGTGCACAACAAATTCAAAGCAGCGCAAAAGTATCCATAACCTAGCATCAGAAAACCAGTGCGCATTCGAAGTACGCATTTTTATGATGTTTTGGAATTTAAGTATAGGTAGACTTATGGACAACGTGATGACCTCGGTGAAACCAAGTGTAGCTTTCTATACCTGTTGAAAACCATTCGAGAAAAGATTGGTCCTTCAACCTGTGATGACACTTTGGATTTACACTGCCGTAGTTCTCTTATTCTATTTTTATGGGTCACTAGTCTAGTGCCCTTCTGTAAGCAAAGGGTACATCATTGACTTAAACTTAAAACTGTGCAAAGAACTGCGATTATCGGCACGACAGAGGCCATTAGATCTTCTCCTATACTGATGCTGTCAAGAGTCATTATGCCAAATATCAAAATTTGCCAAATGCCAGTCGTAAGAAATAACGAGTATCGTAAAACCTAGAACGATACTAGTTTTACGTAATCGAGAATGAAGTGATTTCAACGATATTCGTTTTATAAATATGGCCCTGTACACGACAGCTCTTACTTACTTTCTTAAGTGGCGCTACAGTACGGGATGACCCTGGGCCTCTACCAACATGCCTCTCCAATTAGCCCGGTCCTTAGCTAACTGCCTCCAGTTGCGCACTCCAAGTTGGTTGACGTCGGTTTCTACTTGTGCGCGCAACTTAAGGCGAGGTTTTCCTCTACTGCGTCCGACCGACGTATGGCTGGGAATCGAAGACTCTGCGAGCCGGAGTATTGGTGTCCATTCTCTCTACATGTCCTAGCCATCTTAAACGTCCAATGCGGAGTTTTTTTCACCCGGGGTATGTCGCTGCACAGCTCGTATAGTTCGTGGTTGAATCTTCGTCTCCATAGCTCGTCAACGCAAACGGGACCGTAGATTTTTCGAAGAATTTTTCTTTCGAGTCGACCAAGGATTTATTCATCCGCTTTTGATACGGTCCATGCTTCAGCGCCGTAGAGCAGGACTGGGATGATCAGGGTCTTATATAGGCTCTCCTTAGTAGTTCGAGTGAGAGATTTACTACTAAATTGCCTTCTTAGCCCAAAGAAACAGCCATTGGCAAGAGTAATTCTTCGTTTGATTTCTGACGAGATGTTGTTGTCAAAGTTAATAGCGGAGCAGATAGGATCTTGTAGGCAATGTTGAGGAGACTTATGCCTCTGTAGTTGGTGCAGTTCGGAGGGTCTCTTTTTTTGTGGATCGGGTAAATGATGTTGAAGTTCCATTATACAGGCCTCTTCAAATTTTGCTAATGAGTTGGTGAATGTTAATTGCCAAATGATTTCCACCGGGCTTATAAAGTTCCACGGAAAGGCCGTCATTTTTGATAGTTGGTAGTTGGTAGTTTTCGCTGTCATCTCCATTAATGAATGGTTCGTTCTGCCTGACAGCCGAATGTTGTTCGTCATCGCCGTTTAACAGTCTGCAGAAGTGGTTCTATCATATCCTCAGCAGTGACTGTCTCAACTACGATATTTCCTTGTTCATCTCGATAGGATTCAGTTCGATCCTTGTATCCCTGGATTTGACATTTTACACTTTGGTAAAACTTGCGAACATAATTCCTCTCTATGTCTTCGTTGCCGCGCTTTTGTTGCTCTTTTTACTTCTTTCTGAATAGCTTCGTTCTTGGCTGCGAGCATCTGTCATCATTCCTCATCAAACCAAGGCCTTTTTGCTGGTGGATCTTGCGGCTTATCTAATAATTCGTTTACATCGTCGCTGCTGTAGACTGCAATCGTGGTCCCTTCGATTGCAGTCTACATAAAATTATCCAAGGCTTATCCCATCGTATTTCCTGGATTGTAGTAATGTCTCTTTGAAGCATAAAATGGCATTTGCTAGTTCTTGGAGTACAAGGCTACTGATATGCTAATATACTAGGCAAAAACGAGCATTTCTGTTTCGTCCACTATAAAATATCTTTCTTCCAATGTTTTTCGCTTTGACGCACGACATCCATTCTGGGGAGCAAAGCACTTAGTTTGACCCTAGAAAAGCAGGCGGTACATTCCAGATCCAGTCATTTGGTGATGTAATTTGTTTTTTTTTTTTCTGTTTAAGTTAAGAAAGTCATACCCGGTAAGATGAGACCAGTTTAAGAAGGCTACCAAACCCACCATTAAATGCCTGCATAGCTGTGTAAATTAGATGGTGCAACTCACCCTAAGGTGGAAATGAAGAGTTAGAAAAAATATAAATTAAAGATCCATCCACTTACATAGAGTTTATGCATCTGACTGTTTCCCAGCAATAAACCAAGACACACGATCTAGATTCAATAGTTGCATTCCTTTAAGTAGCTCTTAATGTTGGCTAACCATAACGTACCCTGGAATTTAATTGCAAAACCTCATCTTTATGTTTCCTTTATCCAACAACTGCTCATACCGCCGATAGACCCAATACCTTATGTTCAAAAATTTATTCTCAATCCACTCATCAACCCAATCGTAATTATACATCTCCATCCAATGAATCGCACAAGATCTACGAAGCGATTAGTATCCACCATTCGCATGATGATATCTAGAACTTAGATTAATTCAAATTCCAAAAGCCTCCCACATCGAATTCATCATGTTGCACCAAATAAAAAAAAATTCCATTTCCACTTCCATCACAATGGAAATCGGAAGCTTACTAGAGCATGACCAAATGGGTTTACTGACCATGCTGCGCTGGTTCTCAGGTTGTGTGTAAATTGGAGAGATATTGTTGATAAAGCAGCACGGGTCTATGTTTTATTTTATGAACTCATAATGGCTCCAAACATGCTCTTGGCCAATTAGCCAAAGACGTTTGAAAATGAATTTCATTTGGATTTGCATCAATAAAGTTCAATCTCCTCTTTATGTCTACTTGCAGCTGTGGAAAGCGTGATACTGGATTCGAGATGCTATCTCGAGGGTGGCGGATCAGCGGAGAGTTTTCTCGCCAGCGAAGATCTCGAAGTGGGTTCGGTGATTGGAAAGTTACGTATCAATGGAAATCCTGACGAGGAATTGGGTGACATAAATCTCTCACTGAGAGAACGTGATGCACCGGTGGCGATAGTTGCAGGAACAAAGAATATTGTGCTGGCTGTGGAGTTGGACAAGGAGGGAGTGAAAGGACCATCATCCATATACGTGAATGTTATATGTGCGAGGCGACATTCAACGGATCCGGTAAGTGTTCTCTTAGCCCTCCAGAAACATAATTCATCATGTGTCAGAACAAAAAATGGTCATAAAACTCCGCTTTATCGCCTGAAGTAAGTTCATAAAACTTAACAACGAATGGTTCCATTAACCCCATCACACATTACATCCGCAGAAGTCTACTAACCCACTTGTTTTCCCCACCCCAAAAAACCACCACCACCACCACCCTTTCCTTAACAACCCCGAAAAAATAATCCAAAACAAAAGTTTTCCCGCTCAGTTGTGGAGTTGACCAGCATTCACTCCCCACATTCTGTTGATGCACACCTAGTGCAACTCGTAAAGGGCCATTGACTCCATTCGCCTGGCTAACGATGAGCTTTACTCGTCTTGTGACCCTCGATTAACATGCAACCGCACACGATGTGTTGGTGGATGTGGAACTTAATTGGTTTCTTGTTCTTTCTTTTCCACAGAGTTTCGTCATCCCAGTGAATGTACGAGTGATAGACGTTAATGACAACGCTCCACAATGGCTTGGCACCCCATACACTCTGACCCTATCAGAGGTGACCGTCCCCGGAACGCGCATTTTGCAGGGTGCTCGGGCTGTGGACAACGATCAACAGGGGCCGTTCTCCACAGTTGAATATCAGGTGCTTCCAGGACCATTTTCGGAGTACGTTCAGTTTTTGAATCCCCTCGAGGGTACTCTGGTGCTAAAGAAGCCTCTAGACTACGAAATGATGCACAACTTTACGCTTAAGCTGCGCGCGCAAGATCAGGGAACTCCTGCGAAATTCACCGACACCATGTTGAGGGTTGTGATCACCGATGCCGATGATCAGAACCCCAAATTTGTACGAGAGTCATACAAGGGTGAGCTGCCATTAGATGGACGGCCGGGGGAGATCAAGATTCGTCCAGAAGCGATAAAGGCCGTCGATCAGGATGAGGGATTATGCGCACCCATTCAGTACTCCATAGTCCAGTCACAGGATACGAAATACTTTCGCATACATCCCAATACCGGAGCGATTACTCTCTTAGCACCTATTGGGTACTCGGACTTGATAAATGGAGCAACGCTAGTTGTCAAGGCGACTCAAATCGACAACCCTGATAGGTACGCCTTGACAACGGTAACATTGTCGCGTCCCGGAACTCACAGCGATATGACAACGCTGGCGTTTGTTCAAAAGAGGTTTGCCATGCGGGTTCGCGAGGATATGCTCAATGGCAATCGGATACTTGCGTTGCCGACAAACAAGCCAGGCAAGCACTTACGGTACTACATTCCGGACCCCGTACAATCGCAGTACTTCAATGTGGGGTCACTGGGGGAGGTTATCCTACAGAAGCCACTGGATTATGAACAAGCCACACGGCATGAGTTCACGGTGGTGGCAACAGATGGAGTAACCAATGCCACGGCAGAGGTGAGCCTCGAAGTGATCGATGTAAATGACTGGGAGCCGAGGTTTCGAGAGACCCACTACGAATTCGTCGTTCCAAAGAGTGTAAGTATAATGATTGTTCTCATACCCATATAGGGGTAACTAAACTTTATTCACTTCCAGCAGAGCTTACGGTCCCGGGCGGAGAGCTTTGACGGTGTAATGATCGGTAAAATCGAAGCCGCCGATGGTGATCGCAATGACAAGATCGAGTTGTCCTTACGCGGGCAGCATGCGGGTCTCTTCGAAATAGACTCATCGGGAAATTTATTCATTCGTCCCGAAATGCCAGTGAATGAGTCCACAATTCACATTGTCGCCATTGCTACGGACTCTGGAGTGCCGCCTCGCAGTACATCAGTTCCAATCACGGTCACAATGAAAGGCGTAGCAATGGCACAGACTTCTTGGGCGTCCGGTATCCTCGGTATGTTTGGCATTCTTGTGGGAATCTTCGTCCTAATCATCCTCGTACTCACCTGTTACATCATCCGATCGAAGACTAAAAGCAAATCCTCCAAATCTCGAAATAGAGTCCACTCCCAAGCGCACAGCACAGTGTCCTCAGCTAATCTAGTTGCTCGACCTAAAATCCCTCCACACAACGGACTACCGAGAGTGAAAACCACTGCCGGAGGCAATGTAACCCTAACCAACCCCATCACCAATGGTCACGGGGGCTCCGGCAGCAGTCTCAGCGCTGGGGCATCAACAATCCTTGCTGCCAGTCTAGAACGTGAAGCTCAACGAGAGCGTGAACGCGAGCGACAACGGGAACGTGACAATTACGCCGCTACAGTGAGAAGTTAGACATTTCTTCAACGCAAATCCATACCTTTCTTGTAATTTTTCCCCTTTTCCGTTTACCTACGTTTAGGTATTGTATCAAGGGCGTCCGCTAACGGTCAACTCTACGATGGCGAAATGGAGCGACATTCGATCGCAATCCACGAGACTATAGAACATCCGGAGAATAACAACAAAAAGATGGCGTGGGAGCCGCACAAGTCGAATTTACTATCAGCCACCGAGGATATGGGCTCGTCGGAGAATAATCTAACGGTGTACTTTTAGTTTGTAGAGAAAACAGATTGACAGCCAACTGGTCTGTGTATAGTTTTTAAGCAGAATGTAAAATACTCCATTTTCCTCATCTTTAGTGATTGTAGGATCTCATTTTTTGTAAAAAGACTTTTTCACGTTTAATTAACGATTAGTTGCTTCATTTTGTTGGTTATGTTTAATTTATTTTTATTTTGTTTTAATTTTTAGATGGAAATTCTGTATTATTGTCGTGTTTAGAGTAGAATTTAAGAAAAATTCCATGTGAAGCTTCCGGATGAACATTTTTGTACTTTCTTTCGTATTAATGAAAATAAATGAGAAACTTATTATAAGTCTAGCTTGGGGTTTTATTTTTAATTTTTAAAAAGAAAGCTCGAAAAGAGAAATGGCGGATATTAGAAGGGAAGAATGGGTTTGCATCAGTAGTTGACCATCGATATTCTGTTCTATTAGACACACGTTTTTGCTTTTATTCAATGGAAATAGAATCAAATGGCTTCCATTGATGTAGTCAACGGTGCCGTCTAAAAGACCTATTTGAGCTGCATCGACTTATTCAGACAACAGGTCATGTAGCAATTTCAAGGGTTAGTCGGGCCACTTCCACAAAAAAGGAGACCCTCTGAACTGCGCCAACTACAGAGGCATAAATCTACTTAACATCGCCTACAAGATCCTATCTGCCGTAAGATGTGATCTGATCGGCCCTTATCAGTGTGGTTTTAGGCCAGGAAAGTCCACAATCGATCAAATTTTCACACTTCGGCAGATCCTGGAAAAAACCCAAGAAGTCCAAATCGATACCCACCAACTATTCATCGATTTCAAAGCCGCATACGACAGCATTTATAGAGACGAACTATACAGAGCCATGTCTAATTTTGGTATATCGCCCAAACTCGTCCGTTTGTGTAGGATGACGATGGAGAATTCTCGCTGCACCATTAGGGTCGGAAACGACCTCACCGACACATTCGATACCAAAAAGAATTTAGGCAAGGCGATGCGCTGTCATGTGACTTTTTCAATTTGTTTCTTGAGAGGATTGTGCAAAACTCCCGAGCCAACACCAGAGGCACAATTTTCCAAAAATCGGTGCAACTACTAGCATACGCCGACGATATTGACATCATTGGTAGGACTCAACGTGATGGCATAGCCACGTTTGCTAGTATAGAGAAGGAAGCGGCAAAAATGGGTTTAGCAGTAAATGAGGGTAAGACTAAGTATATGCTGTCAACACGAAAGGACAAACAACATCCACGAATTGGACAGAACGTCACCATTGACCGATATAACTTTGAGGTAGTACGGGACTTTGTCTACCTCGGCTCCGCTATTAACTCTGACAACAACATCTCGTCAGAAATTAAACGAAGAATTACTTTTGCCAATCGCTGTTTCTTCGGGCTAAGAAGGCAATTTAGTAGTAAAGCCCTCACTCGAACCACTAAGGAGATCCTATATAAGACTTTGATCATCCCAGTGCTGCTCTACGGCGCTGAAGCATGGACCGTATCAAAAGCGGATGAAGAAATCCTTGGTCGATTCGAGAGAAAAATTCTTCGGAAAATCTTCGGTCCCGTTTGCGTTGACGGGCTATGCAGACGAAGATTCAACCACGAACTATACGAGCTGTACAGCGACATACCCCTGGTCAAAAAAAAACTCCGCATTGGACGTATAAGATGGCTAGGACATGTAGAAAGAATGGACACCAATACTCCGGCTCGCAGAGTCTTCGATTCCCAGCCAGACGTCGGACGCAGTAGAGGAAGACCTCGCCTTAAGTGGCGCGCACAAGTAGAAACCGACCTTAACCAACTTGGAGTGCGCAACTGGAGGCAGTTAGCTAAGGACCGGGCTAATTGGAGAGGCATGTTGGTTGAAGCCCAGGTTCATCCCGGTCTGTAGCGCCACTTAAGTCAAGTCGGGCCACTTGAACAAAGATGGTGGCGGAAGTCAAGAAATACCGGTCTATCTGTAGTAGTGGACCCTGATGGCCTAGTATCCTAGGGGTATCTAATAAATAAGAGCTGACCTCTAAGTTAGGGGTTGTGCTTTGGGTTAACCACCCACCAATGGAAAAAATGTTTTTGTGAAGCAACCAAGAGCCTCGGAAAAGACTGATTTTATTGTAGATGACCATGCTTAACGAAAAAATGACAAAGGACAAAAAAGGACGAATGTCGTATCTGCACCTGGAATGTGACAACATTAAACAGGAGAGGTGCAGGCGAACAACTGGCAGAATCCATAAACTGCTACAAAGCAGACATTACTGCCATCAAGGAAATAAAATGGGATGGGCCGGGCAAAAAGAGGATGAACAACTCTGACATATACTACAGACTGTGTTTAAGTGAGCAGAAATAGTGACTATTCGGATGCAGATTTGTTATAGGTAAGTGCGAGACTTAGGCAAGAAGTCTTATGTTTCCAAGACATTAGCGAACGCATTGTAACAACCAAGGCCAAATTCGATAACATAAGCCTTCTATGCTCTCACGCTCCGACGGAGGAAAAATATAACGAAAGACCGCTTCTACGAGCTCCTTGAAGAAACTTATGAGCGACTACCGAAGGACGATCTTAAAATCGTGATGGGAGATTTTAACCCAAAGGTAGGAAGAGAAGACGTCTTTAGCAGTATTGTCGGAAAACACAGCCTACACGTCAACACGCCTGTCCGTTGCCAGGCGTGGCTAATTAACTTCGCTACGGAACGAAATGCGACTATAGCCAGCACACGGTTTCCTCACCACCACGACATCCATAAGGGGACATGGCGATCTCCATATCAATGAACGGTCAACCAAATTGATCACAATGCGATTGAAAAGAGGCACGTATACAGTATTTTGGATGTTCGAACATTCCGAAAGGCTAAAATCGTCATGGAACACTACCTTGTTGAAGCCAAGGTAAGAATGCAGATATTCACCACGCCAGAACAAACCAGAAATATTGTGGAAAATTTTAATTTCGAAAGACTGCAATCGCAAGAGACCGCCAATCCCTTCGCGGAAAGCGTATCCCTTAACATCTAACCAGGTTAGGTTAGGTCAGGTTAGATTGGCTGGCAGCGAGTTCGCCTGCACACTTAGACCATTTTGGTCTATTGTGGTTCCACGTGCATCCTGTCCATTTTCTTTGCTATCTGTGGGAAAACCAATTTGAACAGTTAGTGAAACGGAGGAGACCTTTCGCTTCCGTTTTTGTCAAATCACTGAGATTTTGAAAATAGTAGGCTTCAAGGTGGAGTTTCCTTTTGTTTGATAGGGCTGGGCAGTTACAAAGGAGATGAAATATTGTTTCTACTTCCTCTTCGTCCATGCGGCTTCTACAGTCGTTTTCTGCGCTTTCTGCGTTCCTGCCTATTAAAATTGTCCAGTGATGACACCTATGGTAGAGCTAATGTATGATCTTCGAGCGAAATCAGTCCCTTTGATCTTCTTAAATCCAGCTTTGGCCAAATTTGTTTGGTTATTTGACACGTCGTGCCAAGCTTTTGCATGTAGCAATAGGAATACCTAGCTCACCTGTGTCGGGAACGACTGGTAATTTAGTCCCATGTCTGGCATCAGCCTTACAGGTCCCTGGAATGTCACTATGCCCAGGCACCTAGCATAGGTGAATGTTAAAATGCTTTGACATCTCTTGTAGAGATGATCGGCAATCTAGGGTTGTCTTTGAATTTTTTGAGACTGATTGCAGGGATTTGATGGTCCCTTGGCTGTCGGAGAGGATGCTTGTATCCTTTGCAAATATTACATTCTCTTTCAGCAGGCAAGCACTTACGGTACTACATTCCGGACCCCGTACAATCGCAGTACTTCAATGTGGGGTCACTGGGGGAGGTTATCCTACAGAAGCCACTGGATTATGAACAAGCCACCCGGCATGAGTTCACGGTGGTGGCAACAGATGGAGTAACCAATGCCACGGCAGAGGTGAGCCTCGAAGTGATCGATGTAAATGACTGGGAGCCGAGGTTTCGAGAGACCCACTACGTCTTTGAATTTGTTGAGACTGATTGCAGGGATTTGATGGCCCCTTGGCCGTCGGAGAAGATGCTTGCATCCTTTGCAAATATTACATTCTCTTTCAGCCAGGATAAGGGTTCTTTGATCGCCTTGAGTTCCGTCTGGAACACGCTGCAATGATCAGAAAGACGGAAAGATGAGCTGAGATTTAGCCTGTTGGAAAAGACACTAGCATCCACTCCGCCATTTGTTTTAGAGCCATCGGTGTACAAATGGATTGAGTCATTTTGCACAGGTTCGTTACTCTCCCATGACGATCTGTCTGGGATTGTGACCTGGAAACTCTTATTAAAGTTTAACCTGAAATGCGTGTAATCGGTGTTTTCAGGACTATTTGTGTTCGTTTATAATTTTTGAGCGGCCAGTTTGTATATTTGACGACTGTTGGATGGCTTTAAGATGGATCGTTGGATGGCTTTAAGATGGATTGCTTGCCGGAAATATCTAGGGGTAGTAGGTGAAAAAGAATGTCTTGTGCTGCTGAGGGTGTTGTAAGGAGTGCAACACCGATATACAGACACGCCGTTCTTTGGACCTTGGCTAGTGTCTTGCTATATAAAGGTATCTCTAGCGCTGTGCACCATACTAATATTCCATAAAGAAGTATCGGTCCTATAACCGAGATATAGAGCCAATGCGTGATACTAGGTTTCATTTCCCATTTCATGCCTATCGCTTTCTTGCAGGAATAAAGTGCGACTTCGCTTTCTTTAATCTTTCTGTTATGTTCAGCTTCCAGTTAAACTTCCTTTCTATTCCTTAAACACCGTGACACCAGCATCTAATGTCGAAGAACAATGGCAAGGATGTCAGCAATCCATTAGATCAGCCGCAGCTGATGTGCTAGGCTTCTCGCGCCCACCAGCATAAAACCATTGGTTTGATGAAGAGTGCCGACGGATGCTCGCAGCCCAGAACTAAGCTTACAAGGCTCATCTGAAGGTGAAGTCAAGAGCTGCAATTTAACAAAGATGAGGGAAGAACACCAGCTCTTCAGAAAAAAAGAAACAAGCGCAAGAAAAGCGCGCTATCGAGGATATCGAGAGGTGCCACTCCAGGAACGATGTTTGCAAGTTTAACCAAAGTGTAAAACCTCAATACCAAGGATACAAGGCTCGAACAGAATCCTGTCGAGATGAACAAGGAAATATTGTAGTTGAGAGACAGTCACTGCTGAAGATATGGTAGAACCACTTCTGCAGACTTTTAAACGGCGATGACGAACAACATTCCGCTGTCAAGCAGAACGTACCATTCAATATTGGCGACGACAGCGAAAACTACCAACCAGCCGACCTAAATGAAGTGAGGATAGCAATATCCACACTTACGGTTAACAAAGCTGCTGAAAATGACGGCCTTCCCGCCGAGCTTTATTAAGCCGGAGGAGATTATTTGATAAGCAACATTCACCAACTCATTAATTGGATGAAAGTATGCCTGAAGAATGGAACCTCTGCATTGTTTGCCCGATCCATAAAAAAGGAGACCCTCTGAACTGTGCCGACTACAGAGCCATAGGTTCGGTAAGGTTAGAGTGGCTGCCAGCTAATTTGCCAGCACACTTATTCCAGTTCTTGGTCCATTGTTATACCACATGGATTTTGTCCATTCTCCTTGTTGCCTGTGAGAAATCCATTCTGAGCTATGAATGAAACGGAGGAGACTTCTCGCTTCCGTTTTTTTTTTTTTCAGATCACTGAGATTTTGAAAGTAGTAAGCTCCAAGATGAAGCTTCCTTTTGTGTGATAGGGTTGGGCAGTTACAAAGAAGTTGAAGTTTTATTTCTTCTTCCTCCTCGTCCATGCAGATCCTGCAGAAGTCGTTTGAGTGAAGGCCTAGCCTTTCTGCGTGCCTACCTATTTCACTGTGTCCAGTGGTGACACCTATGGTGACCCTAATGTATGGTGAAGCGAGCTAAAGCAGTCCCTTTGATCTTCTTAAAACCAGCTTTGGCCAAATTTGTTAAGTTATTTGACACGTCGTGACAAGACTTTATCTGAGATTTGATTTGCTGTTAGCATGCTGCGCTAGTAAGCTTTTGCTTACATAGGTCTCCTCAACATCGCCTACAAGATCCTATCTTCCGTAATATGTGATCGGCTGACCCGTTTACCAACAACCTGATCGGCCCTTATACTGTGGTTTTAGGCCAGGAAAGTCAACAACCTCGTTCTTGAGAGAAGCACAATCTTCCATAAATCAGTGCAACTACTAGCATACGCCTACGATATTGACATCATCGGTCGGACTCAACGGGATACCATAGCCACGTTTGCTAACATTGAGGTAGTGTGGGGCTTCGTCTCCCTTGGCTCCGCTATTAATTCTGACAACAACATCTCGTCAGAAATCAAACGAAGAATTACTCTTGCCAACCGCTGCTTCTTGGGGCTAAGAAGGCAATTTTAAAGCCCTTTCTCGAACTACTAGGGAGATTCTATATAAGACCCTGACCATCCCCGTCCTGCTCTACGTAGATGAAGAAATCCTTGGTCGTTTTGAGAGAAAAATCCTCGGTCCCGTTTGGGTTGACGAAGATTCAACCAAAAACTGAACGAGCTGTACAGCAACTCTGCATTGGTCTAAGATGGCTAGCACATGTAGAACTAATGGAAACCATCACTCCGGCTCGATTCCTCGATTTCCAGCCAGACGTCGGACGCAGTAGAAACCGACCTCAACCAACTTGAAGTGTGCAACCGGAGGCAATTAGCTAAAGACCGCGCTAATTGGAGAGGCATGTTGGTTAGGACCCATGTTCATTCCAGACTGTAGCGCCACTCGGTCTCTTCATTGCGGAGATTTATTTCTTTGTTTCCCTGTTCATGTCTGACTGCCCCCAGATGAGCACTCCATGTTGGTAAAGTTCTGTTTCTGATTGTAGGGGCAACTTAAGACGATTTCTTCCTCTAGCACCTAGACCATGCTGGAATCGAATGCGCTCCATGTATTAGAATTGTATGATCGGGATCTTACATGGGATCTCCATAGAAGTTAGAGTAAGGATTTGATTGCTTGATTGCTGAAGAAACAGCGATTGGCAAGTGGTACTCTGTAGCCTGCATTTCATTTCTCACCATATGACGTCATCAGAATCAATTGGAGACAGCCTTCCTCAAGCCATCAAGTAAAAGCTGTCTGTTGTGATATTCAGTTCGTTTACTCGCAGTCGATGTGGTGATATCGCATTTATTGAAATAAGATACCCTGCAGAGCCATGTGCGATTGATTTACCATCCTTACACCTAGCCCATGGTATATTTGTGTTGAGACGGTTCCAAACAATTAAATGACCGTTGCGCTGCTCATGTTAACCCAGAACATGTGACATAATACTCTCCCTTTCGTTAACTTTGATGAAGCTAAGAACTCCTCTCCCAGAAGTGTTCCTGGTAATACACCCCAAAGTCCAAATACTCGATACTATGTCAGCGGTAATATATTTCCAAAAAAAAAACGAAAAAAATAAAATATTCGCTCGTCCACTTTCGCTCTATTTCACAACTAATTGCTACGCTCTACATTTTTCCTTATTTACAAGAAACCTATAGATCTGACACTCACACACGGCACACATAGACGCAAGCTATGGCTATTCTGAATCGCTATCTGAGGGTGACTTCTCGTCCTTCTTCTCCTCATCAGTCTTATAATGACGGTACTCCTTCTTCAGTTCCCACATGTTCTTGTGTGGATTCTTCATATTGTAATCACAGACTTCTTTCAGGATCTCCTTGAGATAGCCAATCGGTTGCTTGGTTATCTTCACCAAATCCTTGATATTGTAGTACTGATGTTTCTCGAACGCATTGAACAACATATCCAGAACGGCGTTCTTGTCGTCACGCGCTTTTTTGCCTTCAGCCTTTTTCCGTTCCCTGTATTCGATCTAAATGGCGAATATAATTGTTAATAACACACCATTACAATGCACCGGCCAACTTACATTGTGCTTATGGTCCTTGACTGGTTTGAAGTTCTGGACTATTTTGTCGATTGCTTGTACTCGCCTTTGTGGCACTGATGCCTTCCTAATCGACTCTAACTTCAACTTCATGTAACAAGTGTCCGCAATTGGGCGACACTCTAACTTTTGAACGATCCGTCCTTCCATGTAGAGTTTTTCCGCTTCTGGTATAACAGCTTCTGATGATTCCTTCGGCACCGCATGGGAGAACACACCGAGTGTTTGTTTTGTGACTACGGACACATCGAGGATATGTTCCGTGGGGATCTTCTCTTCTGGATCTAGATTGACTACAGCTTGTGTTAGGGAGAGTGATACTTGTGCTTTTTGGCCTGGTGTTTTGCTGATACGTAGTTTGCCAACATCCATATTGGAGGGGGCCTTTTCCCATTTGTTGGCAATATACTTGGGCACCTTGACTAGCCAAACGCCACGACCGGCATTCGAGAGATCAAGCTCTTTGTCTACTTGTGGTTTTTCTTTTTCGTCTTTAGACATTGTGATTGTTTATATTTTTTTTTTTTGTATTTGTTAGTCGATAAAATGTGTAAATAAATATTTTTTTAAAGTAAAAGGCTGCTTTCTCTCCCGAAGAACAATTTAATTTTCTTTTTTGAACATTGCTTGTTGCTTCGCGCTACCGCCGGATGGCGTTTGACATATCATCTCAAAATCAGCTGAGTAGACATTGCAGCAGTGGAGAGTTTTTGGGTGGTAATGCAATATAAAAGGTTTTGTTGTGTTCAACAGGATTTTTTTTTAAATTGATAAAATTGAGTTTGTTTATGTTAACTTTTTCATTTAATAAAAATGAGAAAAAAACGCCAATTGGTGATCTGTAGCACTTCCTTGTTAGTATTTTGACAACCGCTGTTTCATTTTTTTTTTGCTACTGAAAATCGACTTTTTTTCCTCTACGACACTCAAGCCTGAAGGCCTGCTCAGAATGCATATCTGTAGCTGGTATCTTGCATCGCTGTCAAAAGGGAGATACATTTCTTGCATGAAGTTGCCCTCTATTCAACTTCAAGCCAGATTCACGAAGATACACATTGTGTAAGCGCTTACGGGTTGCCTTGATTTTAACTTTTCACTCAGCTACAGATTCCAGCTAAAGATATGCATTCTGAGCAGGCCTAGAAACATACGTGCAGAATTCTGCTTCTATAATAAATAGACCACAGTTTTCAATGGGAGTGTAGCGAACAGATGTAAAATATGGAAGCGTTCCAGTTCTGCAAGTTGTTGTCTCTTTATCTAAATCAACTGCAAAAGTAAAGGCCACCAAAGAAATAAAATGTATTCTTACAGCCCAATTCTCCCCCTTGTGAGGAATCAAAAGTCACAAGCTCTTGTGACTATTCTTTGTGAGGATTATTGTGACTCGATAACATTTGTCGGATTCTCCGATAATCCTCACAAGAAAAGTCACAACGAAACTTACCACAGCAAAGGTGAATATATATAAGCAACGTTTCTGCAAATTGTGGCTAGGCTGAGAGGTATTGTATAGTTATTTCGTATACACTGCTTTTATAGCCATGTGCAAGTAAATATGGATGGAACTATATTAAAAACAAATTTAATAAAACTGCAATGAGAACTTGAGAAGAACAAAATGTAATACATACTCGAAGTACAAAAGGCAAGGAAGTTGGTTGATTGTCATGAGGCTTCAAGTTCTGCATGAGATCCCAGCATAATGATTTTGGAAATCGAAAAAACTTTACAAACGTGCTGTTCTGTATAAATATTTGGTCATTGGTACCTCTCAAAGTTCTTAGAAGCCGTCTTCGCTGCAATCTTATCAATATTATTAATTTTTGAAAAATGATGTGCTTTTGTAAAATTCTTACTTTTCATTTACGGAGGAAACTTCGTCAATAATTTGCGCCATATTCATTTCAGCTTCCATTTTTTACACTACTCAACAATCAAAATATCAAATCTCAAATAGTTTGCTAGTTGTGACCTGCTCTAAAGGAGTTCACAATTTCGATTGTTTTTGTGACTCTCACAAGTTGTGACTGTGGGGGAGAATACGAAATTCTTGTGACTTGTGAGGTGTCAGTGATGATGGGGAGATTTGGGCTATTAGTGCCAGGCCACACGTTTATCCCAACGACTTTCATTCCCATGAACGCCATGGCCACATACAAAAAAGAGTCGCTGGAATTAAGTCAGCTTTTACACGTGGAACACGGGGAAGTCTGAAACAACACCCTCATATTTTCGTGTCTCTGATACCAATAATGAAATGGTTTGGAAGTGAAACGTTTATGCCCACACCGAGAATTCAGTTTGAAATGGATTCTCGTGGATTTTCGGCTCAAGTAAAATCTACCTGTCTCGTTGGAGATTACTTTCATTCCAATTAACGTGTGGCCAGGCACTGAGAAATTTTGTCATCATTGGATTATGACGTTTATTTCACATAAAAAAAAACATATAAACGCCAAAACAAAACAAAAGTATTAAAAATGGAAGATAGACTTCTTCTGAACTCAACCAAAACTGTTACTTTCCTGCGACAATACTCAATGCACCTTTTACGAACCACAAGACGTTAACATTTAAAAACACAAAGTAAATGACATCCAACGATAGGTATTGTTTGAATTTAAATTCTCAAATAAATATCGCGAAACAACGCAGTAAATTCCAAGTGAAGTGAAGTGAATTCTATAATATTAGATGATACGAAATAAGGCAATTGGTTTCTGAAAAAAAAATTCCCCTCTGCTGAGAATGTTATTTCACTTAATTATAAAATCTCAGCAGAAAAATGAACGTGTGGCCAGACACCAAGATATGCGGAAGTGGAAGAATCCTGAGAGGACCCAATGTGAACTTTTGAACTCCCCCTTTTACGTTTGCCGTTTTCTGCGACCCACGATATAATATTTTTGACATCGAATTGCAAAAGCCTGATCCCAACTAACAATTATTCTTCTAATTTCCACAAACAATTATTTCTATAGGCCTTATATAGTAATTGTGCACGGAGGTTAAGCATTTTGGCAGTCGATTGTTTGGGTAGAAGCTTATTTAAGACATAATCTGCCCTAGCGAGGTATCCGTCGGAGCGGAAAATTTTCAACAACGCATACTTCGTCGAAATTCAAATTCCATTCGAGGTATGTGTCATCGGAAAGAAGTACTACACAAATGCGACGACGAAGCTCGTACTTTTCCTTTCCTTTTTTTCCTTTGAAACACAAATTCAAACGATTAGTACGAAAATTACTTAAATATATAGTTTTATGTATATATGTCAGTCACTGCAGTCCTACTCCATAGTTTAGGGAAGCTGGAACGTTCCCGCAACCTACATTCTCGCAGCGTACCGAGAATTCGTTTTGAAATGCGATGGTTACCCGGTGGATTTTCGATGCAATCGCTTCCCTGCTCTTTTCATAAAATAACCTCTTCCATTGGATGACTTACATAGTTTCGTTAGTATAGTTTTGGGCATGAACCACCGCCACTTTCCCAGTAATTCCCAGAATATGAAGAAACCAGGGAGTATGCAATTTAATACCGAACCTGTCTTCCATTATTGAGCATATGGCAACAGATGCCCACTCAAGAAAAATAGCATGAAAAGCTTACCAACCGCACGATGCTTATAGCAGTCCCACCGCGTGTTATTTTTAACACGCAGCACACACCAATTATGTTGGTTTAGAAGATTTGTGAACAAAAAATTAAATATCATGCATTTCCAGCATATACACGGCTTCAAACCTATCTTCTCCCTTTATTTGTGTGCACGAAGTTAAAGAAGATGATCTCCTGTTTAACGGCGAATCCTAACAAATTTAAGAAAGTTCTCAAAACAGTTTTCTACTGTTGGATGTTTGTCAGACTTTTGCAAGAGGTGGAGCTGTGAAAAAAAACCTTTGTAATCCAACGCACTGCCAATGCACCAACCCATTAAAATATTTGTGAATTCGAATGAATTTCGTAGCAAAAAACCTCGAAGTCGTTCTCTACTGCGTCCGACGCGACGTCTGGCTGGGAACCGAAGACTTTGCGATCATTCGTTCTACATGTCAAATACAAACAAAAAACAAATACAAATTTTTGGCGCAACAGGCTCGTTAGTACCCAGGGCCTAGCTTTCTCACAACCATTCATGTGTGCGTGTGTACTTCTTGCACGATGGCGGGACCTCCTGTTTTATGACGACTCCGAACGGCTAAGTTGAGATAAGCTATTCTTGACAGTTGATACTACTCGGATGATTTGTCAGTTCATCACGAGAGGAGGGCCAGTGAAAAATCATTCAGGTGTTGCTACGGCTGGGAATCGAACCCAGACCTTCTGCGCGGCAGTTCATCGCACTAACCATCGCGCCACTGAGCCCTCGTTCTACATGTCTTAGCCATCTTAAACTTCCAAAGCAGAGTTTTTTGACTAGGGGCATGTCGCTGTACAGCTCGTATAGTTCTTGGTTGAATCTTCGTTTCTAAAGCCCGTCAACGCAAACGGGACCTTAGATGTTTCGAACAACTTTTCTCTCAAATCGACCAAGGATTTCTATATCCATTTGATGGCTGCACTTACTCCTTCAATACTCTGGGCTGTGACCTCCTCAGGATGACAGGATGTGGGTTGGTTTCTTGGCCTATGACTCTCTCAACATTTAAGCCATTTAAGCAGCTACTGGAAATGTCCAGTGAATACATCTATAATGCCCTGCAGGTCTGTTGACTTTATTAACAAGTGGGTAGCTCCGCACTAAATGTCCCTATAAAATGACAATTCCACTTATTTCTTGTCAATTTTTGACAAACAATGAGTAAGGTAACTACACACTTAATCAATTCTTACTCCAGGTGTAGTTAAAAATACAAATTGGTGACATAACAGGCTAGTTAGTACCCAGGGCCTTGCCTTATCTCTCAACCATTCTATGTCCGGGAGGTTGGACCTCCTGTTTTATGCCAAATCCGAACGGATGAGTTGAGATAAGCTTTAATTAGCTAGTCCATGTCAAACAGTGATTATTAATCAGAATTTAACTTAGTACCAGAAAAAATACGTTATTTCGTGAATAATGTAATGAAGGCAGTGTGGTGCCATTACAATAGTCCAGATGAAATTTATGGATGCGAGTAATAATTATGCACTCCCTATTCATAAATATTTTTTAGAAAAAATGTACAAATTAATCGAAGCACCATAATTTTTAATTAACTGCGATAAAGTGGCAGCACTTTCTTGGTGGAGACTTTTCACCCACCATCACCCTGTTCCAGTCAGCGCATACACAAACCCACCCTTATTAGCCATCTGTCACAATACACCTGATACCTGACATCTCGGTCATGGTTCGTGGATTTTTTCGCAATCAAAATATCAATAATGGCGCCGCCGGCCGCAAGGCACCGATATAATGTAAATAAATCCGATAATCATACGTCCTTTTCGAAGAAAGCCTTGCGAAAAATCGTCAAAGAACCCAAGGAATCGAAAAACAAAGACAAAACGTAAGTATCACCATTTGAAGTTGATTTAGAAATCGCCTGCATCATCATCATCCTCGTAGTCAGGCACCCGTTTCGTCCACAAAAGCAAACACAATCGTCCCCGGTGTTGACACTGCATTCAAAACGTTCGTCAGTGCTCGACTCTGCAGTGCCATTTGGTCGTACATCTCGGATTGCGATGAAACGTTCAACTATTGGGAACCGCTGCACTACATCATCAATGGACACGGACTGCAGACGTGGGAATATAGTCCTCAGTTTGCGCTGCGCTCATATACATACCTCCTGGTGCAAGGTGTGCCCGGATGGATCTATCAAAAGCTCTTCCATCCATCACCAGTGTTAATCTTCTACATGATACGATGCATTCTTGGGTTTGGCTGTGCTGTCATGGAGCGGTATATGTACAAGTAAGTGTGGCTTGGGGGGTGAACAATTGTACATTGGGAATGATTAATGAATTTTGTGGTATTTTAGGGCAATTTGTCGTGAGTTTGGCATACACATCGGCCGACTGTGGCTGATTTTCCAGCTCTTCAGTGTCGGGATGTTTGTCTCTAGTACGGCGCTGCTACCATCGTCATTTTCCATGTACTTTGGATGTGCAGCGTTGGCTGCTTGGTGGCAACAAAGTTATAATTTGGCGGTGTTTCTCACGGCAATATCCGCCCTACTCGGTTGGCCATTCGCGGTACTTATTGGTGTGCCGATTGCCGTTGATATGCTGGTGCGTCAACGAATGTACAAGACGTTCCTAATGTGGGCACTGATCTCAGCTGCGACAATATGCATCCCGATGATTGTGATCGACTCGAGCTACTTCGGAAGGGTTATCTTTGCCCCGCTGAATATCGTCGTGTACAATGTGTTCAGCAGCAATGGACCGAATCTCTACGGAACGGAGCCACTCAGCTACTACCTGATCAATGGATTTCTGAATTTCAACGTTGTATGGGTGAGTAGTAACAATCGCCATTGAGATGTTCACATGATAATGTGTTCCTTTAGCTTGCAGCTCTGATCACTCCAATGATGCTCCTGATAGATTTCTTCTTTGTCCCGGCAAAGTCGAAGAGCACTCTGCATTTACCCCACTACCTCAGTTTGGCGCCCTTCTTTCTTTGGCTGATGGTGTTCCTTCTACAGCCACATAAAGAGGAACGCTTCCTCTTCCCAGTATATCCGATGATCAGTCTCTGCGGTGCCATAACAGTCGATGTATTCCAAAGAATCTTCTTCCGTCTGAAGACGTTCTTCACCAAACTCACAGCCGGTGCCCACTACCTTGACCATACAATGTTTATTCCCGTTCTCTTCATGCTTGTCAGCACTCTGCTTGGGGTGTCCAGAGTGTTTTCACTCTATCGCAACTATCACGCCCCCATGGATCTGCTGATGGAGCTAAACCAAGTCAAACAGGCGCCCGACTACAACGCTGATCGGATATACAACGTCTGCGTGGGAAAGGATTGGTACCGTTTCCCAGGCAGTTTCTTCTTCCCATCGACGAATTTCCGAATCCGCTTCCTCCAGTCCGAGTTCAAGGGTATTCTTCCCGCCTACTATGAGGGTGACGAGAATGCCACCTCTATCGCGCATCCGTACTTCAACGACATGAATCAGGAGAACACGCACATGTACTTCGACTACCAAAAGTGTCACTTTCTGATCGATCTCGACGAGGGAAAGTACACCGAACTGGAGCCAAACTATTCCGCCCGACTGCGCGAATGGACTGTGCTAAAGAGTTTGCCGTTTTTGATCCAAGAAAAGTCCCACAAGCTCTTTCGGGCGTTTTACATACCATTCCTCACGGACAACCACACGACCTACGGCAACTTTAATCTCCTCAAGCGAAAGAAGTGGAAACAGAGTTAAGAGGACGATGGCCGCCACCACTTTTCCTCCTCCGTTGTAGATGATTAATTTTTTTTGTTTCGATATTAAGTACAACTATCTGATGACAAATTCGGTTCTCCAGTCTAGAAAATACTCCACACAGGCGAGAGAGAGACTAACGACACAAAACCACTTTTATGAACCTGGCTCAGGAAGCATTTAATTCTTAGACATAATACGTAGATAACTGTTAAAGTGTAAGTGATGTCTGTAAGGATTGTGCATGCATTTCGATAGCAGTCTATTTTTGTTTCTCTGTTTTTGTATTAAATTTTGTTTTCGAATTCGAAAATCTAACAACGAGACATTCACTGAGGTCAACATATTTAAGATAACCAAAGATTTTCAGTATAAATGTGAAGAAAATAACTAAGTTCTTGAAAAAATAAAGTAAATAGATTCTGTAAAAATAACGGAGGTATCTGTATTAAGAAATGAAGCCCCAGGGGAACCATCCTATCGGGCAATATGTCTACTGGGCACCTTGGGAAAGATATTCGAGAAAATAATCGATTACTAGCAGTAGCAGAAGAGAAAGGAGACCTCTCAAACCATCAATTTGGCTTTAGAAAAGCCCGATCTTATGTTGATGCCATAAGAGCGGTAGTCGATATCAGTATCACAAAGGATTACTGAGGAGTAGTAAAGTTAGACGTTAAAAACGCCTTCAACTCTGCGAACTGGTATCCCCTGTCGATTGAAAGATCACTTTCCAGGATGGACACTAGCCTGCTGCAGTTATAGGCGTGTTGTTGGCTTACAGATAGGAAACCTAGATTCAGGTTGCTACGTATTTGGATGTCGAGTAATCCTTCCATCGTTTTCAGTAGGAAGGAAGACAGGCTTATGGGTCTGAAATCTTTCGCTACGGTATGGCTGCATTTACCTGCTTTCGGTATGAATTTAACTTCATGCCACGATTGTGGTATGTGGTTTAGTTTTAGACATCCACGGAAGATGGTAAGCAGTGTTGGCATTATGTGATTTGCAGGGTTCCTGAAGGAGTGCAATGTCGACTTGGTGCTTAGCTAGGTGGAGAAGTAGGTTGGCGCTGGCCGCCCTACTGTGATGGAGGTTTAGTTGAAGCACCTTCATCAGATTTGGCAGTACTGGGTCGGGGTGCATTTTGACCACCTACCCTGACGTCAACTAAGTTAAACTCCACCTTGAGTCTGAAGTCTGGAATTTCACCAACGTTTGGTAGTTGAGTGAAATTCGAATACTTTGTCCTTTGACAGATGACTCAAACATTTCTGTTATGGCCCAGTCATCAGACGGGAAGTCAGGGTTTTGACGTTTGAGCATTTCCAATAGCCTTTCCTTTGGAATGGCTGGACCTGGTATAAACATCCCACCCCTGGGAGCGGATGGAAGCTCTCTATGCTCTAGAAGCGCTAGGTCGACGCCTGACCAGATGTTTGTCATCTTTGCGATCTGGCTTTTGAGCCACTGAAGGGTCCAGTCGTTGTCGCAAGACATAACAAGGAACCCCTTGTAGTGAACAATCTTGTCAAAGGTCGGAGCATTTTGGTGGTCGTTTGCCAGAGAGGTGCTGAGGCACAGCAAAAGATTGTTGTGCACCAGTCGCCATTGTTCCTCGTTCAGCCGTAGATCCGGATTAGTTGCGTCAATTACCGCAACACGCAGGTGTTCCGCATAGGCAGGAACCCCCTTGTTAGCGTCGAATTTTGTACGCTTTTTTGGTCCTGCGTATTGTGGAGAACCGCTGATATTCATCCGACTCCGCTTAACTGCACCTCGCGGTGGTCTCGCAGTAGTCGGCATACAAGGGCCATCTTGCCTCACGTCACAACCCACCATCACAGCTGATATTGCCTTGGTTCCTTTGGGTAATCCCATCGGTTCCTTGGACTCTCCCTCTGAGACGGCCGGTTTCGACGCTTGGTTTGCTGCGATTTTTGCGCTAAAAGGTTTCCAATTGGTGTCGCCCGCCACCCCAGCTGATCTTCCTTTAGCGGCCGTGGGTACTCCCATCGGTGCTATATGGTCGCCCTCTGGAGCGGCCGATCTTGCCTCTTGGTTGCCTTTGCGGATGGTTTTCGGCTTCCATTTGGTATCGCCCGCCACTCTAGCTGATCTTCCTTCAGCCCTCTATAGCGGCCGACCTTACCTCATGGTTACCGGTGTTTGTGACCTAAGTCATGTCGTTCGCGCGTGATACCGATGGGGGGGCAGACTTAAGGAGGCGGTAACGCCAGCCAGCTCGCGGCGTCGATTGATCCGTCTGATCACGCGTCTCGCGTTGCGTCTACTCTTACCGCTTAGCCCCGAGGCTAAAGATATCGTATCTGCGTCCCCTCGTATGTGTCTCACTGTCGTGTTGAGACATGTTTCGGCGGTGGTGTTGGCTGAGAGGGGAGGTGTATTTAGGGATACGACCTGCTGCAGTTAGTGACGAGCTATTTCAACAACAGGCGGCCTAGGTACTATGTCGATAAAGGGTTAAAAAACATTACTACGCCATTGCAGGAGTCCCACAGGGATCAGTCTTAGGACCGCTACTGTGGAACATAATGTACATCCGAGCTTTACGGTCAATCTTACCTAGGGGAGTAACGATGATTAGATTTGCCGATGTCATTTCCGTCGTGACATTTAATTACGGGTTGGTCTCGGCATATCTAGCCCACTACCATGTGGTACTCTTCCCTAGAGAAAATCTGAGGAATGCGTTCGCAGATGTGGAGAGGCAAAAAGATGGACTCTTCCTGGAAAGTTATGCTAACCCATACCACCCAATCTGGGGCAGTTCTGATATCAACGAACGAGGTGAGTTTCTTTTTGAATCTTTTAAGTGCAAATCTCTTGCTATGCAATAATAGCAATGAACCAACGTCCATCACCAGTAGCAGACAAAAAGTCCTTGACATCAGACTTGTCTCAAATTACATCCATCACATGGTCAAAGACTGGAAGTTATTTAGTGAGCACTTCTTTACCGACCACAGATCCATTCAATTCGGCCTAGATGATCATATCCCAAACAAAACGATTTTTTCGAAAAACCGATTGGCTAAAATGTAGGGAAACTTCGAAAAGACTAGTATCTCCTGCTCAACCTAGTCCTCCTAGAAGTACCCAGGAGCTTGATAAACTTGTTAATAAGCTAACATCCGCTTTTAGCGAATCACTGTCATCCTCCATGGTGGTCTGAAAATCTAGGAATGCTAAGGCAGAAGTGTAGAACTTACTTACTCACTTATCGGGCTCCCGATCCGTGAAGAGTCTCTGCGTGTGACACTGCAGCCTTCCATACTCTACGATCCCGGGATCGTTGCTTCCAGTTGTCTAGACCAAGCGCTCTGGCAGTTGCAATGGCTTGGTCTTTGCAATGGAGGTTGGGTCTTCCTTGCCTTTTCGAACCTGGGGGCTGGGATTCGAAGATCCTCTTAGCAGGAGCATTATTGTCCATTCGCTCGATGTGACCGAGGCAATGTGGAAGTGTAGAAAATTTCAATAAACCTAAAAGCTTGAACGAATCCTCTAACTGGATCTCCCACAATATAAATACAAATATACAAAAAGGAACTGATGATGTCTAAAAGCAAATCCTAGCCTCTTCTCGTGATAAAATTGAAGAGACTTCCGAGGCGTCTAGACTCCGAAAAATCCTATCCACCAGTCCACTTACTTAAAAAAAGATGGTCAATGGACAACTACCATCATGGAAACCAGATGGAAACCATTGATCAACTTCTGGCAGCTCCTCTAACCGCGTAGGTACTGGACCAAAGTTGATCGGTACATCCATTCCACATACCAATACTGCCATCAGCATCTTTGGGCCATCAAAAGCTGCGGAACTCCAATACAACTTTGATATCCTGTTACCATGGCTACTAACCATCATGAGCAGCTGTAGTACACATCGCTAAGACACAAACGGAAGTACGAGTTGTATTCCTTCCCAAAGCAGGAAAGAGCTCTCACATAAATCCGAAGGATATCCGTCCGATCAGTCTATCTTATTTGCTTCTTCAAACCATGGAAAGATTAATTGATCTACACCTCCCTACTAGTATAGAACTGAATGTACTCTCCCAACATGTATATTGGAAGTGAATGTCGGTTGAGCACTTAACTCACTCGACGCATCATTAAAAACTCACTAAGAGCAAAGAGGTTGCTTTTCTTGATATAGAAGCAGTTTTCAACAATGTCAAAGCAGAAGCCATCACTAATGAACTTTCGGATTTAAATGTTGATGACTCGTTGGGAGTGCTAATAAATCAGCTACTCACAGGCAGAATTATTAACACAAATCTTGGCGTCCCATCCGCACGTAGATCTGTTAGCTGTGGCACAACACAAGGGGGCATCATGTCTTCTCTTCTTCCTTCCCTTCTCTGGAATCTCGTGGTCAACGAGCTATTAGTAAATCTAGAAAAAAAGGAAATGGGAAATTCTGTATCAGGGAAATGGGCCGTCTGATATGGCACGCACCCTCAGAAAACCAAATTAGTCCTTTTCAGCATGAAATACGAAGTCCCGCTCATTAAACCTCGTGTACTTAATGGCGTCAGTCTCAAGTTCGCAGAATCAGCCAAATACCTTGGTCCGGTTTTGGATAAGAAACTGAACTGGAAAGCCAACATCCAAAACATGTTAACAAAGCCACCGTAGCACCGTAGTACACTTGCAAAAAGGCAATGGGAAAGAAATGGCGTATGCAACCACATATCTCTTTCTGGCTTTACGTGTCTATTATTAGACCCATACTCCTGTATGCTGTTTCAGTCTGGTGGACGGCTTTAGAAACAGAATCCAACCGCAACATACAAAGATCAAAGATCAACTGGCATATGCATAAGCGGACCTTTTAGAACAACCCCCTCGGTAGCTCTAGATGCTATCCTACAGCTACTGCTCCTATATATTTACGGCAAACAGATTGGGGAACACACAAAGATTCTAAATCACCTTAACATTACAGAAAACACCGACCACCCCACTACCCAACTCAGTTTTATGCATAACTTCAGGACAACATTTCCCAGTCGCCTTGAATGGGATACGATCGGAACCAATAACTCGATTCACATCTCTACGGATGGGACTAAAACTGAATCCGTAGTGGGTGGAGGTGTTTTCTTCGAGATGCTTAACCTTAGCATATCCTTTCTTCAGTGACGGCCAGCGGCAATCTAATCCCTGGATTCCATCTCGTTCAAATCGAAATCAACCCACTAATGGCAATTATCTCTTAATGAGATGGTAGAGCATTTCACCATTCACCTCTTCCAGGTGACGGACGGATTATAGGCAAACTATAATAAGAAGCGCTCCATCTGCTTGACAATGCTGAACAGGTCAAACATCAGCACCATAATCGGTGTCTTTACAGGACACTCTCCTTTAGACCTAAACGCAAAGATACTAGGCCTCTTTAGCAATGACTTCTGTAGAAGCAGCCTGGATGAAGAAGAGGAGGAAAGTACACTGCGAGTCATAATATTAGAAGCAGGTATTTTTGAGAAATAAAATCGATATTTTTACCGTTACACGATGGATTAGAAAAAAACGACTATGGCAAATGAGAGACGATTTTGTTAGCAACAAAATATGAAAGGAGTGTATAGGAGAGATTTGGCTAACGGAACTTTGAAGACAAATTGTAAATTGAGTAAAAAATACGCGGAAATAAATCGGGTCATTAGATTAGAAGCACATCAAATAAATGAAAATAAAATGCAGTTATTTATATTTTGGTATTCATATTAGCTTTTATTAAATATTAAATAATGTGTGCTGCCACTAGTCTTTAAAATAACTTCAAAAATTCTATCTTTTAAGGATTTATACAGCGATTCCATGTAGTCCAGTGAAATCTCACTCCAGGCCAATTTTACGGCATGAATTAGCGTTTCCTTGTCATCGTATTGTTTCCCTCCCTCATATACCTTACGTGTAAACTAGCCCCAAACATTTTCGATTATGTTAAGGTCCGGGGTATACGGTGGCCAAGGCAGAAAGTGGACGTTTTGGCTCGCAATGAAGGATTTTACCACTCGGGCTATGTGTATGAGGGCGTTGTCCTGCTGAAAAATCCATTAAATTTGTCCTAAAAGATCGTCAATTTTGGGGAATACTGATTCCAGCAAGGCTTTATAGTTTTTTTGCAGTCATTTTGGTATCTTGGACTACCAAGTCTATAGCTCCATAAAATGAAATTGAACCCCAGACCATAACGCCTTCTTCTCTGCTATGGTGACGGTTCAAAAACCGCCCCTCTTTCCTCAGGTCATGGAAATAATAATAATAACCATCCGGCCCACCTAGGTTAATTTTCGTCGGAAAAAAGTACCTTCCGCCAAACATTTGTGCATTTTGCACATCCCAGCTCATGTGATCTTTCGCGAAACACAAGCGTTGTTTCTTCCTTGCGTCATTAAGTGCCGGTTTTTTCTTTAGTTTCAGGCGCTTTAAGTGTTTAGCACGACGAATGACGCGGGTAACAGTGGATAAGCTGGTCTTAACATTTTTAATGCTGATAAAGCTGAATTTGACGATAATTTAAGGATATTTCGCGTTTCGTGGCGTGTTAAGGCAGAAGTATTGTTTCCTTTATAATTTTTTGTGTAAGACGTAGGGTTTTCTAAATAATTGCTGACACAATGATCACTTCGCATTATTTTTCGGGCTATAGCACGACATGAAATACCTTCGGAGCAATAAACATCTATTCTAGCCCTTTCCTCTACTGTTAAACATTTTTTCTTTCCCATTTTTATTAATACTCAATCAAGAACAATTACTTTATAATATGTAGATACCGTTTAAACCGAAAAAAAAAATATTTACTAAACAAAAATCGTTTATTTGTTCACTGCTTCTAATCTAATGACCCGATTTATTTCCGCGTATTTTCTACTCAATTTACAATTTATCTTCAAAGTTCCGTTAGCCAAATCTCTCCTATACACTCATTTCATATTTTGTTGCTAACAAAATCGTCTTTCATTTGCCATAGTCGTTTTTTTCTAATCCATCGTGTAACGGTAAAAATATCGATTTTACTTCTCAAAAATATCTGCTTCTAATCTTATGACTCGCAGTGTATTACTCACCTTCTCTGCCTTTTTCCAGCTCTCTCCGATAAAAGAAAACTTCATCTGGGAAACTACTTCTTTGATACTAGGTGAATTGGTTAATATTTATGTCAGAAACCACGGTAATTTATATTTTTTAACCCAATAAAATAGTTTCTAAAAAGTTCTGCCAAATTCGGACGCTTCATTGTTGTAAATCTCACCAAACTCGTATTTGTTTCATATGTTTCATCAACACAATTGGCAACGCTGAACTCAAGTTCAACGCGAAATCATTCTTGCATGCAAACCCCTACGTCGCTAACGTCATTCCGTTTCCATTGCACTTTGCAAATTTCTCTGACAAAAGTGACAATCAATCAAAACGAAAACACTGTGCCTGATCTAACGGAATTTGCTATTTGAAAATATGGACAAAATGTACCGATATACACAAGACGACTGCAAATTCATTGTCGATACTTTTTACAAAAACAAACAAAAATTCAAGAGCACAATTGCAGAACTTAGTCAGACTTGGTCAGAATCTGAACTTCCATCTCGTTATAAACTGCAGAGCTTAATACGCAACTACGAAAAAAACGGTTGGAAATCAGCAAAAGAAGTTGAATTTCAGAAGCAGGTAGCAGCTGTTCGCGACAAGCTATCCGAAAGTCCACATTTGACCAATGCTCAACTTCGAAGTGAGTTGGGTATTCCCAAATCCACACTGCAAAGAATTGTCAAGAGCGATGTCGAGGTAAGTGCTAGGATCTACGTTGGGTAGGTACTTTGCAGTGGTGAATATATTTTGTTTTCAGATCATCAAACTGAAGGAGGAAAGGAGAGCAGCAGCTCGGATAAAAAAGAAGAGCCGACCGAAAGAAGAAATCAAAGTCGATAGGAACGCCATCGTTGAGGAGTTGTACAATGCATTCGATAAGAGTCGGTACTACACAACTAACGACCTAGTGAAGATAACCAAGCAGCGCATGGGTAATCTGAAGATGATTCTCAGGGAAGTCTGTGACTTTCATGTGAGGGAACCTCATAAGAATATGTGGGAACTGAAAATGAGGAATGACTTTTGTAATAGTGAGGGTGATGCTGATGACTCGTATAGATCATTTGAAAGCGAAACGTACGAAACATTATATGCGGTTGATTGCGTTCTAAGCGAGGAAACAATGGGCGTGCTAATTTGATGCTTAAAGATTCAATTAAGTTGTATGCGTGTGTACTTTTATAAAATTATTGCAAATAAATTTAATTTATATTTTATCGACTTTATTAAGCAGATGTATTTTATTTCATATAATCTAGACATGCTAAAGGCACCTAAAATGTGTTTTCACGCCGTCCTCTCGCGATGATCGACATTTCATTTCTCAAACAAAGCTTACTTCGACCTAACCATTTGGATTCGGCATAAAATGAAAAGACCCCAAGTCCACACGCACGTTAGAACAGTTGTGAGAAAAAAACCTAATCCCTGAATGATGCCTTATTGATGAGCAACACCTTGTAGGGGATCGTTATGCGGGAGTCACCGAAACACACAAGAAGGGTGGCCTCATGATCCTTTATTGCTCATCTTGCGTCCTTAGTTTAGTGCTGTACATAACTATCACTTCAACGTGTAGGCGTTTTTCTAAAGTTATGACCATTTCGCGGGAGTTGAATCGAGACCCATGTTAGATTTAGGCACGACGAATGCTGGGCATTTTCTGCACTGGGGGTCTATTTGAGAAATGGTACCACGAACACTTTCCTTCAAATGAAATGAAATGACAAAAAAAATAATTTTAGACTCATCGTATATTTGCACCATCTCAAGCCCTTGCAAGGCACAGCTTCCCCTATCTTCCTTCCAGGCAAAGCAACTTTATTATGAGTGAAGCAGAAGTCTGGCTGCAAGGAAGGCATTTTCTGACAAATGAACACGAACCCTCTCCTCTCTATTTCAAGAGCTTGATACGCACCCCCCTTCTTTCCCCTCAAGGCAAAGCAATATTGTGAAGGGTTTACAAGTGAAAGTCTGAAGGCATTCTCTCGTGTCGAAAAAATGAAAAAATAAAAACTCGGTCGGTTCCTGGGGCTTAACACAATCTACAAAGTTTTAGATTGACCCTGGACAAAGAGGGTATTGAGGGTAATAAAACTGCTGATGAACTGGCCCGAATAGATTCGTCTGAAAAGGCCTATTATGTGACATCAAGTCACGGGTAGAAAACATTGAAAATCCCCGAAAAAAGGTGTGTGTTTAGTGAATGGTTCTAGATGGCTGCAAATTGTTATGGAAAGGAACAACCTACTACCTAGTTTGGTAAAACATTTTACATAAGTTTTGTTGGCACGTCCGAAGAAAGGCTGGTGGTTAAACTGATTAGCATTCATGCTATGGAGGCGGATATTGCTGTTAAATTGTTGATGGAGCTGGGTATTTGAGGATTTGTTGTGATAAAAGTGGAAATTAGTGTGAAGCCTACAGTGTTCGAGCGAAACTGTACAGTTCGCTACGGTTGAGTCTCCTATCAATTTTATCGTACGTCTTATAGGATGTTGTAGAACTCTGATTGGCTTTAACTTGGCAATGCCCAGTGCTCGCAACTCTGACTACACATCAAATGTGCTTATGTTTACCTCCAAGTGGTAACCATTGGATACTGGTCTCATCCAACCTGTTTTGACTTGCTAAACTAATAAGTGCGAGTTTTGATAAGAAAACGAAAAAAACAAAACGAAACAGCAACACTATAAACAGCCTGCCCAGAATGGCAAGGAACACCGGCTTGCTGTCCCCAGGCGAGTTTAGATGAGCTGGTTCTATATATTCGGAGAACAGGTTATTTAGGAATCTCAAGGGTTGAACAGAGATAATGGCGGATGAGCCGAAAGGCAAACGGCAGCGCTCAATCTCGTAGTGGATAATGATGGCTTCGGGTCTTAGGGGTATCTTATTAATTGGAACTGACCCTCCAGGTTGGGGGTTGTGCTTTGGGTTAACTACCCACCCATGGAGAAACTAATTTGTTACGAAGCAACCAACAGCCTCGGATATGATTGATTATAGATGACCATGTATAACGAAAAAAGGACATCGGTGTTCGTATCTCCACCTGGAATATGAGAACATTAAATAGGAAGGGGGCAGGCGAACAAGTAGCGGAAGCTCTAAGCTGCTACAAAGCAGACATTACTGCCTTCCAGGAAATACGATGGGATGGGCCGGTCAAAGAGAGGATGAAAAACTGTGACTACTATGGACCGCGTTATAATAAGCAGGAACAGCGACTATTCGGATGCGAAAATTACAAGACATTAGCGAGAGCATTGTAACGATTCGCATTAAGGCCGAATTCGCCAAAATAAGCCTTACATGAGCTCCCACCCCGACAGCGGAAAAAGATGTTATAGGGAAAGACTACTTTTCCGAGCTCCTTGACAAAGCCTATGAGTGACTACCGAAGTACGATGTTAAAATCATGTTTGGAGACTTTAAAGCAAAGGTAGGAAAAGAAGACATCTTTAGCAGTATTATCGGAAAACACAGCCTTCACGACAACACGTCTGGAAACGGACTTATACTATAGCCGGCACACGGTTTCCTCACCTCGATATCCATAAGGGGACCTGGCGGTCTCCAGATCAACGAACGTCCAACCAAACTGATCACATTGCGATAGATAAGAGGCACGCATCCAGTATTTTGGATGTCCGGACATTTCGAGGGGCTAACATCGAATCGGACCACTACCTTGTTGCAGCCAAGGAAAGAATGTGGATATCCACCACCCCACAACAAACCAGAAACACTGAAAAATTTTAATGTCGAAAGACTGCAATCACAAGAGACCGCCAAGGCCTTCGCGCAAAGCGTATCCCTTAACCTTTCACGAGCATTGAATGTCGAGGAACAATGTCAACGATGGCAACAAGCCATTAGATCAACCGCGCCCACCAGCAAGAAACTCTTGGTTTGATGAGGAATGCAGACAGATGCTTGCAGCCAAGATAGAGGCCTACAAGGCTAAGCTGTATGTGAAGACAAGAGCTTCCATTCAGCTCTATATAGGCAAAGAAGGAGGGGAGAACAGCGGCTATTTAGAAAGATCAAGAAAGGCGCTCTATCGAGGATATAGAGAGATGCCACTCCAGGAACGATGTTCGCAAGTTTTACCAAGGTGTAAAACGTCAAAGCTAAGGATACATGGCTCGAACAGAATCCTATCGAGATGAGCAAGTTTAGTTGAGACACACTTCTTGCTGAGGATATGGGAGAATCACCTCTCCAGACTGTTAAACTGAGTTGAACAACATTTTGCTGTCAGGCAGAACGAAGCATTCAATATGGCCGACGATAGCGAAAACTGCCAACTACCTGACCTAAGTGAATTGAGGAAAGCAATATCTAAACTCAAGCTTATAAAGGCTGCCGGAAATGACGGTGACGATAAGTAACATCGACCAACAATGGAGCCTCAGCATCGTTTGGCCGATCCACAAAAATGGAGACCTTCTGAACTGCGCCAACTACAGAGGCAAAAGTCACCTCAACATCGCCTACAAGATTCTATCTGCCGTAATATGTGAATGCCTGAAGCCGTTCACTTACAACCTGATCGGACCTTCCTTATCAGCGTTGTTGTAGGCCTGGAAAGTCCACAACTGATCAAATCTCCACATTTCGGCAGATCCTGGAAAGAACACCATTAGTAAGATATCTTGATGAAGCTCCGGTTGTCCTTTCTGTAACAGGACGCATCCTACTCCATCCTTGGAAGCATCAGCTTGTATCACGAGAGGCTCCTTCGGATCGAACACACGCAGAACTGGTGCCTGACTAATAATCTTTTTTAAGTTATCAACTTATCTTTGATGTTCTTCGCCCCACTCCCAATTTGTTCCTACTTTTGTGAATTCTCTAAGGTTTGTTGTTATAATAGATAGATTGGGTATATATCTTGCAAGATATTTACCCATACCTAACAATCGCATAACAGCCTTTTTATCTTCAGGAAGTGGTAACTCCGCTATTGCTTTCAAATATTTACCGTCTGGCTTTATACTACCTTTCGATATCGACTGCCCCATAAACTTTACCTCCGTTTGTCTATACTGAAGCTTTTTTATGTTAAATCTAGCGCAGTTTGCCCTTGCACGTTCTATAACCTTCATCAGTATATGATCATGTTCATCGTAGTCTTTTGACGAAACGAACAGATATAAATAAATATAAATATATTTCCACCCCAGGAATATCTCCGAAAATCTGAACCATTTTCCGCATAAAAAGCTCCGGAGCGCTACTGATTCCAAATGGCAGCCTTTGCCATCTATAACGCCCAAAAGGGGTTATAAAAGTAGTCAAATCTGCACTCTCATCATCCAACTCCAACTGCCAGAATCCATTTTTTAAATCTACTACTGTGAAAACCGATTTGTCTGTAAGTCGGCTAGTAATAGACTCAGCAGTCGGAATTGCAAAATGTGGGCGACGAATACATGCGTTTAACGGCTGCGGATCCAAGCACAGGCGTAGGGATCCTTCCGCTTCTCAACGATTTGCAGATTATTAGCCCAATCCGTCGGGTGTTCTACCAGACTTATGACACCATCACTAACCATTGCCTCTAGTTGAGCCTTCAGTCGATCATGAAGATTAAATGGTATTTTCTTTTTATAAGTAAGCACTGGCTCAGAACCTTTTTTTAACTGGATATGGCACTTGCCGGGAATGCATCCTAAGCCTTCAAAAATATCACTAAAATGTTTAATAAAAACATCCTTGGAATCTGGCAACATAAATATTTGATTATTTTGAATAACCTCAATTCGCTTAACTAGCTTCAATGCCTCGCAGTCTGCACGACCCAAAATGGGCTGAAATTTGCTGTCAACTACCTCAAATCGAATTGGCATGCTCTTCTTATTAAATTTTATATTACACGGTAATGTAATTATTCCAAAAGAATTTATTTTGATATCATTATAAGCACACAAGTTATTGTTTGATTTTTTAATTAAGTTCAAATAATTCATTTTCTCTACATATTTGAGGGGTAAGCTGTGGGAAACGCGAAAAAAAAATTTTATTTTACTTCTGAAGTTAATGGTATCGTGTTATATGTTTTTATGTCTGTTTTACCCTAAATCTATCCTTTTAACCTTAAACAACTCCTTAAGTGAATATTCCTATGTACCTACACTCCCCTGCAAGGAAAAGGTATCACGACATAAAAATATGAACAGAATAAATTTGCGTGCAAGAACCTAGCATGGGAGAAATCGGCTAGACGTGCGATTTGTTTCTCGCAGAGAGGAAAAATGGAGGAAAGAGATACATGCTGCCAATAGAAAGAGATAGAAGGAGTTCGGCCGCTCACAATTTGTTATAATATGAGATGATTTCAGTATGTAATGTAAATTCACTGAACACATTCATTGCTACGCACGAAATGCAGTCATTTAAGATACCTAATTGTAAGACGTCATTTCCGCTCTATGTAAGTGCATGTACATGTAGTGAGTTGAATATTACGATCGGATGTGTATAGTTGATTAGTGGAAATATAAAACTGAATTTGCAAAGCTTAAAGTGTGTATTATTTTACTAACTTGTACATGGTGTCAGAAGTGAAACCTTTTTTATATTAAAACAAATATATTCAACAAGATGTCTAAAGTGGAAATAAAAGCTCCTGAACAACTTAATTTTGATGACGCTGGCAAAGAGTGGTCAATTTGGAAACAAAAATTCAAGATTTATCTTGTTGCGTCTGGAAAATCAAGCGAGAATGACAAAACAAAAATTTCTCTATTTCTTACGTTCATTGGAGAGAAGGGGATAGAGATATACAATACTCTTTTCGATGTACCGTTTGATCCAGACAGTGATGATGAGTTCAAGGATGCAGTGGAAATTGAACAAGTAGACGAACAAGCAAAACCGAAAATTTCCCTAAAGATGGTCCTTAGTAAATTCGAAGAATATTGTCTTCCAAAGAAAAATGTCCTAATGGAGTCACATAAATTTAATATGATTGTTCAAAAGGAGAACCAATCCTTCACAGAGTACATAACTGAACTTCGTACACAGATGAAGTACTGTGATTACAGTTGCACAAAGTGTAAGGAATCTTATACAGACCGTATGCTGAGAGAACGACTGATCCTGGGGCTGTTTGATAAAAACCTACAATTGAAATTGCTGGAGGATGCAAATCTGTCATTAAGTGATATAATTAATAAGTGCAAGATTGCAGAAGCTGTTATTGCAAATAAAAAATTGCTGTCCCAAGTGGAAAAGATTTGCACAATTGATACGTCGCAAAAGGAAGATCAAAAGAAGAGGTTCCTGAGATACCCGAACACACCAAAATGTGATCGTTGTGGTGGATTTTCAACGGGCCAACACCAAAAATATTGTCCAGCTGCAAAGGAAGGAGTAACTTGTAACAAGTGTGGAAAACCAGGCCATTTCGGAAGAGTTTGTCGCTCACGTCAACAGGAGGAAAAGCCAAAAGGAAACAAGCTGCAGCTCTATAGAGGACCAAGGCAGAATCGTGTCAACGAACTAAGATATGGATCTAGTTCTGAAGAAGGTAACCAATTATGTCAGAATAATAATTTAGTTTTAAAAAAATTTGTATTTAGAATAAACACTGATGCTAAGGGTTGGTTCAAAATATTGAATGTGGGTGGTGCTGAAGTACAATTTAAATTAGATACTGGAGCTGATATCAGTTGTCTCCCAATAAAATACATTGAGCAGACCAACAACCAAGATAAAATTAAAAAGTCTAACAACCAATTGTTTGCTTATAATAATTGTAAGATTGAGACATTTGGAAAAATAGATTTAATTTGTGTTGACTGTGATACACAGTTAAAAAAAGTTGTTTCATTTGAAATCGTTGGTGACAAATTTCAGCCTATATTAAGCAGAGATGCATGCGTTGAACTTAATTTGCTAAATAGAACTAATGTATTCAATATATCCATAGATTCAAACGAAAAGTTTATTGAGCAAAATATGGAAGTATTTGATGGTATTGGTACAATTCCTGGGGAATGTAGTATTATGCTTAAGGAAAATTCTGTCCCAACACTTAAGTATAAAAAACGTATCCCTGAAAGTTTACATAAGAGATTGAAACTTACGTTAGAAGATATGCAGGAACACGGCATCATTACACCTGTTGATTACCCTACAGATTGGGTCAATAATTTAGAAATTGTTGAAAAACCAAACGGCTCATTAAGGATATGCCTTGATCCAATACCATTAAATAAATGTATTCGTAGGGAACATTTTTTGATTCCAACAGTGGAAGAAATAATAAGTAGACTGTCAAATAAATCATTTTTTACAGTGTTAGATCTAAAGCAAGGATTTTGGCAACTATCACTTGATAAAAAAAGTTCAGAATTAACAACCTTCATGACTCCATTTGGTCGTTTTCGATGGAATAGGGTTCCTTTTGGAATAAGTAGTGCTCCGGAAATGTTCATGAAGAAAATGGTTGCAATATTTGGAAATATAACAAATGTAGAAGTTTATTTCGATGATATTTTCATTTCTGGTAGAACAAAAAAAGAACACGATGAAACTTTAGAGTTAGTAATGACAAAAGCAAAACAAAATGGGATAAAATTTAATAAAGAAAAGTTACAGTTGTGTCAAAAGAGGGTCAAATTTATGGGACAAATAATACAAGAAAATAGAGTAGAACCAGATAACAAATATGTGGAAGCTATTAAAAATATTAATACACCAACAAATAAGAAAGACATTTTAAGAATACTAGGTATGTTCAAATATCTTGCAAGGTTTATTCCAAATTTGACAAAGAAATCAGCAAATTTAAGAAACTTAACACGATTAGAAACAGAGTGGAAATGGTTAGATGTACATCAACGCGAACTGGAGGATTTGAAGGAAATCCTGTGCAAAGGCACTTCTCTAAGAATTTTTGATCCCAAACTTCCTTTAATAATGCAAACAGATGCATCTAAGAATGGCTTGGGTTGTGTTTTAATGCAAAATGACCAACCAATTGCATTTGCTTCCAGAAGTCTTACTATAACAGAACAAAAGTGGAGTACAATGGAAAAGGAATTACTGGCCATTGTATTTGCTTGTGAAAAATTCCACCATTTCATTTATGGTCGTGAGGTAATGGTTCAATCAGACCATAAGCCTCTCGAACAATTAATTAAAAAAGAGTTAGATGATGTTACTGTAAGACTTCAAAGAATGTTCTTAATACTATTAAGATACCCTGGTCTGCAAATAAAATACACACCTGGGAGTAAAGTAGTCATAGCTGACTGTCTTTCAAGGGCTCCATTAAAGGAAACGGGTTCCGAGAATGAGGAATTGAAATACGTGATTCATTTAGTAAAAAGAAAAGTTTGCTTATCAGCAAATAATTATGAAATTTATGTTGAGGCAACAAGAAATGATTCTGAACTAGCTAAAATAGTAGATCATCTTCAAACAGAATGGCCAGAATATAAACGTTTATCCGAGGTTGGAAAACGTTTTCATAAGATAAAAGACCAACTTAAGTTTGAGGAAGGATTATTATTTTTGGATGATAAATTAATCATTCCGCATTTGTTGAGAATGTCATTACTTAGAATTCTACATGAACCACACCTGGGGATTGAAAAAACTCTCGCTAGGGCTCGTAAATTATTTTATTGGCCAGGAATAACAGGTGATATTAAAGCGATGATTAAAGATTGTCGTGTATGTGAAAAATATATGAGAAATAATTGTTCGGAACCACTCATTCAAGAGGAAAATCCGCAATATCCATGGCATAAAACTTCAATGGATATTTATGAATATGCAGGCAAATTTTATATAGCATTTGTTGATGCATATTCTGGTTGGATTTGTTCTGATAGACTTAAAGATAAGTCGATTACAAGTGTTATTACCTTCTTGGAAAATATATTTAATCATTTTGGTAGCCCAACAGAAATCAGAACTGATAACAGTCCATTTAATTCGAAACAACTTCTACAATATGCTAGTATTAATAATATTACATTAAAATTTTCAAGCCCCAATTACCCTCAAAGTAATGGGTTAGCTGAAAAAGCAGTTGGAATTGCTAAACAGATAATAAAAAAGGCAATTAATGAGGACAAAGAAAAAGAAATTGGGTATAGAATTTTAGAATACAATACAACACCAATAACTAGTATGGGTTTATCCCCTACAGAATTATTTTTGGGACGAATGGTTAAAACAAAACTACCAGTTAATATGAAGAGACTCGTTAGGACATTTATAGCTGAAGAACAAATTCAAAGGAAAATAACAGAAAAAAAGAATAAACAAAAACAGTATTATGATATGCATACGAAATTATTGAGCGAATTACGGATAGGAGATAAAGTTATGTTTAAAAAAAATGAAACTGACTGGGTCTATGGAGAGATTGTACAGCAATTGAATGAGAGGTCATACAATATTAAATGTAGTTCAGGAAAAATATTCAGGAGAAACAGAAAATTTATAGTTAAAACAAATAATTCAGATGAAAAAAAGGTTGATGATTATGACTTCTTGGATCATGGTATGTTCGATGAGGATAATAGTGTTGATAGAGAAGTATCTCATGATGAACAGTCAAGTTCAATACCAGACACAGCAGCACCCACGGTAAATGTTGAAAACGAGCCTTTACTTCAGGGAACAGAAAAGAATGGTGTAACAACCCATAGTGGGCGCATTTCTAGGCCACCTGTTAGACTAGGTGATTGGGATTTTGATTGAAACTACTGACATAGTTGGTTGCATAAGATATTATTTATTTATTATTTATTTATTATTTATTTACTATTTATTTACTAACTTAATTATATTATTATTATTCAGTAAGTAGTTGTTTAAAAAAAAAAAAAAAAAAAAAAAAAAAAAAAAAAAAAAAAAAATTATATTTTAACTTTAATTCTAATTAAAAAAAAAAAAAAATAGCATGTTATAATATGAGATGATTTCAGTATGTAATGTAAATTCACTGAACACATTCATTGCTACGCACGAAATGCAGTCATTTAAGATACCTAATTGTAAGACGTCATTTCCGCTCTATGTAAGTGCATGTACATGTAGTGAGTTGAATATTACGATCGGATGTGTATAGTTGATTAGTGGAAATATAAAACTGAATTTGCAAAGCTTAAAGTGTGTATTATTTTACTAACTTGTACACAATTACCGCGAACAAAGGAAAAAAATACGGTACCGCGTAATGTGATGCGGTCGAACAAAGGAATTGTGGGAGTACCACTCATTGAAGAGCGAGAGGTCTGATAGAAGAAGGGAGAAAAAACGTAGCCGCCGTGATACAAAATCGGTCAAAAACGGACAAGACGACAGTTGATCTTCGGAGAGCTACGAAAAACGACGTCGTTTCAAAACACAGACATAAAACGTTCGTTCGAGAAAAAAAAATACGAAGACGTTCGGTTCCAAATACGTAAAAGTGTAAGCAAAAAAAGAAATAAACGTGTGTTCAAAAGCAAAAAAAAAAAAAAGAAACAAAAGTGAGAGGACGACAAAAATAACCTCCAATTGTTTGAGAAGTGAAAAACCCTCAATAAAAAGCCCCGACGATTCACCCCCACCGAAACACCAAGGGAAGTGCACCAAGCGCTCAAGGAACGTGCTCCGGCACCCAAAGAAAGTGCACAGACACCCAAAGAAAGTGCTCCGACCGACACCCAAAGGAAGTGCAAGAAAGGCTCCCAAAGGGCAAAGAAACTCCGCACTGAAGACTCGAATACCCCAAGAAAGACACAAGACACCCAAGGAAGATACCCTTACCAACAAGAAGACATCTGAGGAAGATCCCCTTTACCACCAAGAAGACACGGACGTGAAACGAAAGCCGGAATCAACACCCTTAATCCTTCCCAATCCCACCCTTAATCCATCATATTTAAATATACTGGGAACTCAAAAAGACATTTAAGGAAACGCCACACCTGACACCATGTTTCATTTTGTTGAAATCATTATAAGGTCTGTTCCCGTACTTTTTCAGTAAAAATTAGTAAATTCTCAAATTTCTTAGAGTGGGGGTAAATTATCTCAGAAAGAGACAAAATTACCAAAAAGTACAGGAACACGTTTAAGTAAAAAACAGTAAAATTATATTTTGTATGCCTTTTAAAGAACAAATGACATAAATCACCTGTCAAAACAAGCGAGTTGTCACTTTTAGATACCAACTGACAGTTTACTGATTTTTACCAACAGAAATTTCTGCAGTAAATTTTTTACAGATTTTTATGGAGGGGTAGTTTTTTGCTCTCTCCTGAGCTGTCTCTTTTACTTATTTTTGCGTACGGGAACAGCAATAAGTAAAAATCAGTAAGAATCAGTAAATATTATTTTGTACGGGAACAGACCTATAAACATGTTCTTAATACTTTATTGTATGATACTCGATGTGTATTGAGCAACTGTTTATCCATCGTTCGTGACACTCTAATCATAGTTAGTGAATAAGTGTCAGTGCCCGATGAGTAGACACAGCTGTACAGTTTTCTCTCAAATACATCTTCAATACTCTTACAAAATTCCCGTGGAAATTTATTCGCGATAGACCTATATGGAGCACTTCTAAGTTTAACATCACAAATAAAAAGTGCATACGAAAACAAAGAAGTAGCTTTATGTGCCTTCCTAGACATAGAGGGCGCTTTTGACAACACTGGATATGACTCCATATCAAATGCTTTGACTCATAGAAGAATAGATCATCCCACGATCAAATGGATCGAAGCGATGCTTGAAAGTCGGAAAATAACTGCTTCATCAGCACAGACCTCAGTATCAGTAACAGCCGTTAAAAGCTGCCCTCAGGGAGGAGTACTCTCACCCCAACTATGGTCTCTGGTTATCGATAACCTACTTCAAGACCTAAGTAATGCAGGTTTCAATATAATTGGATACGCCGATGACCTAGTCATCATAATAAAGGGCAAAGAACCAAACGAAGTTACAACACGTTTGCAAAACGCCCTTAAGATAGTCATAGACTGGTGTAATAAAGAAAGTCTCTCTATAAACCCCAGCAAGGCTATCATCGTCCCTTTAACAAAAAGGAGGAAATTAAATCTTACCCAAATTTCAATTAATGGTACATACATTGAGTATTCCAACGAAGTAAAATATCTTGGAGTGATCCTCGATAAAAAACTAAGCTGGAACTCCCACATCAACAACAAAATTCAAAAAGCAACCAGAGCTTTCTGGGCTTGCCGAAGCATGTATGGTAAAACCTGGGGAATCTCTCCAAAGACCACACACTGGATCTACACGATCATGGTCAGGCCAATTATAACATACGTTTCAATAGTATGGTGGAACAAAGTCACCCAAAAAACAACTATAAATAAATTAAACAAGGTACAACGGCTTGCCTGTCTGGGCATTACCGGAGCTATGCGTACCTGTCACACGGCGGCTATGGAAGCCTTAATAGGACTAACACCTCTCCACATTTATATAAAAAAAGTGGCAATTCGCAGCTCAGCAAGTTTGACACAAGCGGAAGAATTAAACATTAGTGAACATCTAAAACTAATTGAACTTCTATCCGAACTTCCAGAACTTGACATTATCTGTGCGGTTACAGACCTCTTACCAAAGACACTATCATTCGACAAAAGATTCTCAACGGAGATCACAACCAGAGAAGCATGGTGTAGCAACAACCCACCAAACTGCCTAAACGGCCTAAATTGGTATACGGATGGTTCTAAAATGGACTCAGGGGTAGGAGCTGGCATACATGGACCAAATAAAAACATCTCAATACCTATGGGAAAAAACCCTAGTGTATTCCAAGCTGAGCTCCATGCCATAAAAGAATGCGCAAACCTAATACACAACTCAGGTATTAAAGGCGCAAACATCCATATATTCACGGACAGTCAAGCAGCTATAAAAGCCCTTAGCTCACACATCATTGACTCCAAATCAGTACTACACTGCTTCAACTCCCTCCAAACACTCAGTTCCAGGAACAAAACCAAACTATGGTGGGTCCCCGGACATAAGGGAGTTGAAGGTAACGAAAAAGCTGATGAACTAGCCAGAAAAGGTTTGGAAGCCCCCTTCATTAGACCTGAACCCTTCTGTGCAATCCCCAAATCAGCCATAAATCTGGTCATAAAAAACTGGGAACAAAACAAATGTGTTTCGTACTGGGGAAACATCCCAGGCCTAAGACAGGCCAAAAGAGCTATTCAGCCCTTCAAATCAGATGCCAACAAGATACTAAATCTGCGCAGGCACGATATCAAAAACTTAGTAGGCTACCTAACTGGTCATCACGGTCTGCGATATCACATAAACAAAATGCGTCTAGTCGACTCACCGGAGTGCAGACTATGTCTAGAAGAAGACGAAACAGCCGAGCATATCATATGTGAATGCCCGGCCCTTTACGGTATGAGAAGAGAATCTTTCTTCAGGGAATTCTTAAGTCCCGAAGAATTGAGGAAATCTTCGGCTGAAAGTATTATCAGCTACATTAGGAAAGTAGAAGCGCTACTAACTTAAAAAGCATCTGACGGCAAGCACAATAGATCTTTTAGGTCGATGTGTATACTACTGCTTAGGCATGTCAGAATTAAAAAAAAAAAAAAAATATGTTTGCTCACGTATACTCAGTGGTGTAAGTATGCCTCGTCAATCATGAGACGTAAATTCTCCCATTTTGTCGTTAAGATTCAGAAGGGGTAAAACGTGATTCACTGCCAACATCTTCACATATTGAAGTCTTTAAGCAATATGCCCCACAAAAACTTATCGTTCTAGGTTTTACGATATTCGTAATTTTTACGACTAGCATTTGGTAGTCATATAGTTTCCGTTTAGCTGTCATAAATATTTCTCGCTTTACACAATAGCAATTTGTCGTGACTATCGTTTACTTGTCGATCGTTTCGTTTTATGTAATAGAGCCCCAGGAGACCATTAAAACGAGCACGAACTAAATTGAGCTAAAAAATCACCGACTATTTAGTCTTCAAATGATGTGACGATTATTCTCTATTTTTCAGGAGTATAGCGTTCCCTTGCGTATTCCCTTTGACGTCATTACTTAAATCTAAACAGCCATCTTAACATAACCATCGTTTCCAAAAGGGCAATAATATTGAGATCACCCGTTCCCGTTGCAGCGCAATATATACATGCCTATCGTAGAATCCGGCGGAATTCAATTCCCCTTCACTTGCTTATTCCACTTTCACTTTACGATACAGCCGATTCCGTCGGATACGCTTAGTTGCCGATCATCAGATTCTCTTATCGACTCAGCTGAATGTTAATCTAAAGACAGATTGTCAATTATTGTGTGCAAATAAATTATTATTCACCCTTATTGTGCAGTCATTTTTGATAAAATTATTGATATTCAGTGCTTTAAAAGAAATAGAATGGACAGTCTGAGGAAACCGTACCCTCAGCTAAAAGTTTGACGACGATGAGGAAACCGTACCCTCAACTATATATATTATATGTTCTGGATGTTCTTTAGAAAGAGCTTAAACCCAACACAAAGACCTTTTCAATCTCACTAAAAGTGAAATTGGCGGCCTGCTTACGATTTTTTGCACAAGGGAGCTACCAGCATGGGGCTGGAAAGGACTTTAATGTTTGCTAGCACAATCAACATTTTCGGAAGTGCTAAAACAAGTGCTAGATGTCCTAGAGCAAAAACTGTGTCTCAAATGGATACATATAAACATGACTGAAGAAGATACAACCGAAGCGAAGAGATATTTCTATGATAGATGCAAAATTCCATCATGTGTGTTGTCGGGACACATATTGCTATTAAGTTGCCAGCAGAAAATCCACACCTGTATTACAATAGAAAAGGGTTTTTTAGCCTTAATGGAATGTTTGTAAGTGATTGATTCTTAAATATAAAATGCGCTTATTTTGCTTTCCATTTTTAGGTTTGTGATCACAGGCAGCGGATACGATGTATAGATACTTACTTACTTAAGTGGCGCTACAGTCCGGAATGAACCTGGGCCTCAACCAACATGCCTCTCCAATTAGCCCGGTCCTTAGCTAACTGCCTCCAGTTGCGTACTCCAAGTTGGTTGAGTCGGTTTCCACTTGTGCGCGCCACTTAAGGCGAGGTCTTCCTCTACTGCGTCCGACGTCTGGCTGGGAATCGAAGACTCTGCGAGCCGGAGTATTGGTGTCCATTCGTTCTACATGTCCTAGCCATCTTAAACGTCCAATGCGGAGTTTTTTGACCAGGGGCATGTCGCTGTACAGCTCGTATAGTTCTTGGTTGAATCTTCGTCTCCATAGCCCGTCAACGCAAACGGGACCGAAGATTTTTCGAAGAATTTTCCTCTCGAATCTACCAAGAATTTCTTCATCCGCTTTTGATACGGTCCATGCTTCAGCGCCGTAGAGCAGGACTGGGATGATCAGGGTCTTATATAGGGTTTCCTTAGTAGTTCGAGTGAGGGCTTTACTACTAAATTGCCTTCTTAGCCCGAAGAAACAGCGGTTGGCAAGAGTAATTCTTCGTTTGATTTCTGACGAGATGTTGTTGTCAGAGTTAATAGCGGAGCCGAGGTAGACAAAGTCCCGTACTACCTCAAAGTTATATCTGTCAGTGGTGACGTTCTGTCCAATTCGTCGATGTTGTGAGTCCTTTCGTGATGACAGCATATACTTACAGCTAAGTTCTACGTTTCACTTTCACTTGAAATGAAATTGAAATCGGTCTAAAGTGAAATTTCGGGTTCCACATTACACTTTTACCGATTTCAATTTCACATTTTTCGAAGATAAAAAAAAGTGAATTTCCATGTTCCACAATTCGGTTTTATCGTTTTGTGAGTGATTTCAATCCGATAATTTTAGTATCGGTGAAATTGTTGGGATGAGCTGACGTGATTGAAAATGTAAGTGAATAATACCTGAGTGTATTAATATTGTTTAGATTTTGAATAGATATACTAATCGATAATGTATTTTACCAAAGGTAAACACAAAAATGATTCCCAGGAGGCAAAATTTATTGAATTTATGGAGAGTCATAAAGATCTTGTCAGAGGATTCATGAAAGGAGATCCAGTTGCAGCGGACGCTTTGTATTCTTTCCTGCCTTCGATGTCGATGACCCCAGGAATTAGAAATTCGTCAATTAAATGTTATTTTGATCTCAGTTTTTCTTCATCCGACATGGAATGTTTGACCAACTTGTACAAATTTTGTTTTGAGGACTCTTCAATATCTTTGATACAGTGCAACGGCCCAAAGCTACATCAAAATCTTTTCCAATTGATCTCAGAAAGCTTCTTTCGGTAAGGAAACGCAAAACTGAGGCGAACTGCAACACACAAAAAATCTATGATTGTTTTAGGTGTGGCGCAAAAGTTTGCAGCAAAATTTGGAAAGCATGTTTATTAACTCGATAATATGACATAAATCTAAATGAAATAACAATTTTTAATTTTCATTTGAAATTTATTTGTTTCAGTTATGCAACATCTGCAATTTCTAAAGGATTAGAAAGGGGTCTTATCGTACACCTTTCTATTTTTCCTCTGCGTACTTTTGTTTTTCAACTTGCAACACCGTAGCAATATAAATAGCACTCAATATTTCATAATTTATTATTTATTTTTTAAAAATTAAGCAGAATTTGTAAACAAACAAATTTATCAAAATAAAAATAATTTTGCAATGTCCCATATGACAGATAGTATCAGCTATCTTTAATTTCACCGAGTGATTTCGAAAACTTTTCGAAGTTATGAAATCGGTCGGAATGTGGAACACCAAAAACAAATTCACTCGATTTACAAAAGTAATTTCACTTTCATTTCACTCGATTTCTGGAACCTACATGTTAGTCTTACCCTCATTTACTGCTAAACCCATTTTCGCCGCTTCCTTCTCTATACTAGCAAACGTGGCTATGACATCACGTTGAGTCCTACCAATGATGTCAATATCGTCAGCGTATGCTAGTAGTTGCACCGACTTTTCGAAAATTGTGCCTCTGGTGTTGGCTTTGGAGTTTTGCACAATTCTCTCAAGAATCAGATTAAAGAAGTCACATGACAGCGCATCGCCTTGCCTAAATCCTTTTTTGGTATCGAATGTGTCGGTGAGGTCGTTTCCGACCCTGATGGAGCAGCGAGAATTCTCTATCGTCATCCTACACAAACGGACGAGTTTGGGCGGTATACCAAAACTAGACATGGCTCTGTACAGTTCGTCTCTATAAATGCTGTCATATGCGGCTTTGAAATCGATGAATAGGTGGTGGGTATCGATTTGGACTTCTTGAGTTTTTTCCAGGATCTGCCGAAGTGTGAAAATTTGATCGGTTGTGGACTTTCCTGGCCTAAAACCACACTGATAAGGGCCAATCAGGTTGTTGGTAAACGGTTTCAGGCGTTCACATATTACGGCAGATAGGATCTTGTAGGCGATGTTGAGGAGACTTATGCCTCTGTAGTTGGCGCAGTTCAGAGGGTCTCCTTTTTTGTGGATCGGGCAAACGATGCTGAGGTTCCATTCTTCAGGCATATTTTCATCCGACCAGATTTGGCTTATGAGTTGGTGGATGTTACTTACCAAGTCATCTCCGCCGGCCTTATAGAGCTCAGCGGGAAGGTCGTCATTTCCGGCAGCCTTATTAAGCTTGAGTTTAGATATTGCTATCCTCACTTCACTCAGGTCGGGTGGTTGGCAGTCTTCGCTGTCGTTGCCAATATTGAATGGTTCGTTCTGCCTGACAGCGGAATGTTGTTCGTCATCGCCGTTTAACAGTCTGCAGAAGTGGTTCTTCCATATCCTCAGCATCGACTGTGTCTCAACTACAATATTTCCTTGTTCATCTCGACAGGATTCTGTTCGAGCCTTGTATCCTTGGCTTTGACGTTTTACACTTTGGTAAAACTTGCGAACATCGTTCCTGTAGTGGCACCTCTCTATATCCTCGATCGCGCGCTTTTCTTGCATAGATGTATAGATACAAGTTTTCAAATATTCAATCACGACTCCTTTGTATGGAATAGCAGCAACGTCAGCACATATTTTTCCAATAGATATGATAACGGAGATAGAAATACGAGGCTTCTCGGTACATTTTTGGTTGCAATTTGTTTAAAGTAATAAATAAATCAATCATTTTTTTGCAGCTGACGCTGGATATCCGCTTCTTCCATGGTTGTTAACACCATTTCGATCCGTGCAAGTGAATTCACCCGAGAGCCGATTCAATCAAAACTATATCAAGGGCATAAATCAGGCAGAAATATTGTAGAAAGGACAATTGGAATTCTTAAAAACAGATTTCGCTGTTTAATGGGCGAAAGAGTTTTACATTACGCTCCAAAAAAAGGCAGTACAAATCGTCAACGTTTGCTGTTCTCTGCATAACATTTGCATAGCATACAAAACAAGTGAAGAATCAGACGACACATATACTGAAAACTTGGTAAACGAAGATAATCACGACTGTGCTGTGCTGGATATATGCCAGCACAGTGTCATCGCAATACTCAAAGAAAACATCTGAAATCAGAAATTCAATATTAAGATCGTTTTAAAATACGGTAATCAGTATATCAATCATTTATTACAAACAAAACAGTTTTTTTTTTCAAACATAATAAAAAAAAATTACTTCATTACAGTGCAAAAAAGTGCATAAATATTTCATTAATTTGTTACGGATGGCATTGCGTTCTTCCAAATTATCTCGCCACCACTGTAATTCCATATGCGCAATGGTATAAAATTCCATTTCAACAAGGAAATTGTGCTGATCCTTCGTTAAGAATCGTGGTAGTAAGTAGTGCCAACATAATGTAATTGGGCCCAGGAACTAAAATCTATTTCCTCGCCGACACGTTCTTTTTCTGTTAAACTGTCGAAGCGAAAGGAACACTTGTTGAGACAGACTGTATTACCAGGTAATTTACTATGAGGTAAAACTGTTTCCATCCATAACCATCCATCTATTTGGTTTATTGTAGGGAATTTTGGAAACAGACTCCATATTAGTACTGGTCCCTTCCATCAAAATTAACTATCCAATGTGTATGTGGATATACAAATAAAACACACAGGTAAATGCAGTGATACCTTTTAAAACATAAGTACCCTGATAGTGTTCTTAAATTGCAGTGATCGACCCGCATCCCCCACCGCTATATTAAAATACCCTGTCCCAGACGCATCCACTGGTGTTGGGTATAAAAAAAATTGTTCTAGAGTCACGGTCACTATACCCTCCATATCGACAAGAAAAAAAAAATATTTACTCCCGAAAGCAATTGTAGATTGACGCTCTTGATAAGGGCCCAGCTAAGCCCCGTCGTCATCGTATCACTTAGTTTACCGCTCTCCCTTTGCCTACCAAACCGGTGGAGACTTTCTCCCATAACCGAACAATCCTCTCCCACAACGACCAGCATTCAGCAATCAAAACAGTGACCAGATTAGAGGTCGGAAACGGTACCAACTGGCTAGTGGTAATAGTCGGTGAAAAGGTGCATAACGTTCGGTTAAGTGCGGAGACTGGTACCGGTGGATGGTGGAATCAAACTCGGTAAACAAATCGGTCGACGGCGGGACATAAGCGGTACTGCGCGCTTCCGAAAAGCGCATCATAAGTGCATGAAGGAGCATATAAATAAAAAAAAAACATTAAAAGAACAATGAACAAACAACAACCAGCAATAATTATAATCAATAAAAAGAAAGAAAAAAATAGAAAAAAATTGGTGTTAAAAGCTTAAGATTTAATTTATAAAATATTTGAAATTGCCTAACTTGCCTAAATTACCTAGTGTCCTTTTTAATATATTAATAACCTATTATCTGTGAAAGTGTGACTTGTGATAGTTTGGCTGTAGGTCGACTTGTTTAATTTTGTTTATGTATTTGTACAGAAAAGTATACATTTCTAACAACCTGGATACCCGTCGGACATTGTGCACAATATTCGGATAAGTGGTGAGTTCCTTTTTTTTTTATTGTATTATCTACTTAGTTGATCATTTTGCCAAACTACCCCTTTGCATTTTTTTTTTAATTACCTACCCTAATTAAACATTGAATTTTTAAATCTTACGATATCTGTCTAAATAAAACTTACATTAAATAAAAATTACCCAAAAAGTGAATTAAAAACTATTTCTAACTTAATCTAACATATATATTTTACATTGATGCATAAAATGATACCTACATAATTGAAATTTATCCTATGAATATTATGCTACATATATTAATTAATTTAATTAAATAAATGCTTTACACCTACATAAAAATGGTTTAAGACATGTTCATGGGGTCCTGTGTGATCGTGGTTTGTGGTCTTTTGAGATGTGATTTGGATTAAAAACCTACTACGTGTGATTTAGGGACAGCTTTTCCTTGATTAACAGAGTACGAGAGTTGTCATGGTGTTCGCGATAAATCGTGAGTTGGGAGGGAACAATGTACTCAAGGCAACTTAACACCTGTTGCCAAACGTGATAAAACTGAGTGGTGAAGTTTTTTTTTTTTTTTTTTTAAATTCTGACCTGCCTAAGCAGTAATATACACATCGACCTAAAAGATCTATTGTGCTTGCCGTCAGATGCTTTTTAGGTTAGTAGCGCTTCTACTTTCCTAATGTAGCTGATAATACTTTCAGCCGAAGATTTCCTCAATTCTTCGGGACTTAAGAATTCCCTGAAGAAAGATTCTCTTCTCATACCGTAAAGAGCCGGGCATTCACATATGATATGCTCGGCTGTTTCATCTTCTTCTAGACATAGTCTGCACTCCGGTGAGTCGACTAGACGCATTTTGTTTAGGTGATATCGTAGACCGTGATGACCAGTTAGGTAGCCTACTAAGTTTTTGATATCGTGCCTGCGAAGATTTTGTATCTTGTCGGCATCTGATTTGAAGGGCTGAATAGCTCTTTTGGCCTGTCTTAGGCCTGGGATGTTTCCCCAGTATGAAACACATCTGTTTTGTTCCCAGTTTTTTATGAATAGATTTATGGCTGATTTGGGGATTGCACAGAAGGGTTCAGGTCCAATGAAGGGGGTTTCGGAACCTTTTCTGGCTAGTTCATCAGCTTTTTCGTTACCTTCAACTCCCTTATGTCCGGGGACCCACCCCAATCCGACCGTTACCTAGCTGAGCATATGCAAGCATGCCAAGTCCAGTCCTTTCGGTAGTAACCAGTGTTCATAAGCGTAACAAATTCTTAATAAATATTAGTCACTTGGTTTCATTTATAATTATATTATTAGTAAATATTTAGATCCGATATCATCTGCCTTTTCCTATCCAGTTCGACCTCCAGTAATTTTTGTTTTAGTTTTAATTTCTCAATTGCAATTCTCTCCATTTCTTCATTCTTGTGTCGTATGTTCTCTTTTGTTTGCTGTTTTGTTTCTTCGTAGATTTTATCTAACGATCTATAAATTCTTTTAAAACATTCATTGAAGGATTTTGCATTTGATTTGTTTTCGTCTAATAAGTTGACAAATTCCTTATACAATTTCGTATGTATGTTCAATTGGGTTTGCAAAGTGTTAGTTTTGTGCCATTTTCCATTTTTGATTTTTTATTTACTTATGTACTAACAGATTTTAAAGATTTCGAATTTGTACATACAATGGAATCATCCTGAAGGAATTCGTCAACGGAGTCCATTTGTACATTTGAATCATCGTGTTGAATTGATTAGTCCTGAATGAATTCGTCAACAGATAATTCGTCATCAATTTTGCGTTTTTTTAATCTGAGGCTGTCGCTCATTGCACAATGCCAGAACCAGAGAGCGTTCTGGAGGTCCTAAACTATTAAGTCTTCTTTGTAGTTCCATCCAATAATTCCTTACAATCTCTGTTGGCCTTGTGCACATATTTTTGGCAATATCGGGATTCTGCTTCATCGATTTAATCAGCTCATTAAACTGATCTCGATTAGAATTTTTTTTTTTCCTGCATAATGTTGCAAATGAATGGGTATTTAGATTAATGAAATTGTATTTCAAACAAAATATACTTCAATACATACATATTTTCCGATTTTATTCATAATTTCCAAAAATAACAGCCAAATCCGCATTGAAACAACAGCGAATGAGAATGTCACAATTTGTATTGGGAGTTTCGTTTCGTTCGATTTTTATGAACTAGTGATAAACACCTACATTACCGACAAGTGAACAATTCCCTTTTGAATTTCGTTACGGATTCTACGATGACAAGAAGATACTTTTCGGGAAATGTTCGCCCCGCCGGTTTCTACGATAAGGGTGATAGTTAGTGAATAAGTGTCAGTGCCCGATGAGTAGACACAGCTGTACAGTTTTCTCTTAAATACATCTACAATACTCTTACAAAATTCCCGTGGAAATTTATTCGCGATAGACCTATATGTTTGCTCACGTATACTCAGTGGTGTAAGTATGCCTCGTCAATCATGAGACGTAAATTCTCCCATTTTGTCGTTAAGATTCAGAAGGGGTAAAACGTGATTCACTGCCAACATCTTCACATATTGAAGTCTTTAAGCAATATGCCCCACAAAAACTTATGAAAAGGCCAATTGGGTGTCATTTCGACGTAGTCTACCCAAGATTTTGAGTGATGGCAGCGATACGATTAAGTAAAACTAGTATCGTTCTAGGTTTTACGATATTCGTAATTTTTACGACTAGCATTTGGTAGTCATATAGTTTTCGTTTAGCTGTCTTAAATATTTCTCGCTTTACACAATAGCAATTTGTCGTGACTATCGTTTACTTGTCGATCGTTTCGTTTTATGTAATAGAGCCCCAGGAGACCATTAAAACGAGCACGAACTAAATTGAGCTAAAAAATCACCGACTATTTAGTCTTCAAATGATGTGACGATTATTCTCTATTTTTCAGGAGTATAGCGTTCCCTTGCGTATTCCCATTGACGTCATTACTTAAATCTAAACAGCCATCTTAACATAACCATCGTTTCCAAAAGGGCAAAAATATTGAGATCACCCGTTCCCGTTGCAGCGCAATATAAAATTTATTTCGGAAGCCGGATATTTAGCCTACGATTGACATATCATGTTATAATCATATCGTTGGGCGCCAGTTAAGTAATTTTGTTCTTCAAGAAAAACCACCCCTTCGGTAATATTTTTTTTTATTATTATATTCTATGTACATAATTTATGAATAGTAAATAATTACCTCTCACATTCATTCCTTGTTTTTAACTATATATTTATGTTTAATGCATAATATACTCTTTCAATAGACCAATATTAGTGTAACTTGTTTGTGTGTTTACTTTCCTTTTTTTTAATGTTAAACCTAAACCTAAGAAAAGATAAAAAATATATTTTTCTTGTTTTGTTTGCTTCTCTTTTGTTAAATAATACAAATTGTAAATAATTATATCGGAAAGGTGTTTACACATAAATATAGATTTAATATAGTTAGTGACTTTTTGCATTCTCGAATAGTTAAATTTAAATATTTTGTTTTTTTTTTTATCACAAGCGATTCAATAAATTTTTAGAGCAAGACTCAGCTATTTTGCCGGTCAAACATTGAGACGTAGAAAACAAATTTCAATCAACAAAATATGGAAAATTGATTTTTCTATGAAGAGAGGCAGATGGTGTCTGCCTCTGGTTTTTGTGAGGCGAAATGAATTTTGATAGCTCGTCACTTGTTGAGGAACAATCTTAGTTTGAAGAGTGGCATTTGGATGGAAAAGATTCCTTAAAAAAAAAATAAGCAAAAGGGGAAACATACGTTTCACGTCCTCTATTCTAATTGCTCATTAGCGTTCTATTCTATAACAATGCTCAGCTATAAGAGTTTGATTTGCTGTGTTTTTTTTTTAATATTTATTTTCTTCTCTCATTTTAACAACAAATACAGTCTTTGGGATAAATTTTAGTCAACCTAATTACTTTTTTTTTTCTCTTGCGCATCTGCATAAATTAATATTTTTGGTAAACAAAACAAAAATAAATGAAACGAATAATAAATAATTATAAATTTGCGATACTCTTCCTTTTTTTGCTATCAGCTGAATGGAGGGGGGAGAAAGGGGGACGTGCTAATTCTAAATTTTATATAAACACTAATTTAAAAAAATAATAGTACATAATATATGACTTTGTTCACTTATGTCATCGTATTGTAACGCAGCGGACTGCCTCCTTCGCTTCCCGTTGGACTAGAGTCGGCGAGAAACTCACTACTCTCGCGCCTTCGATGCGGCATCGCATCGCGAATACTGTCAATGAGGCGCTGCTGGAATGTCTTGTACTCCATATCGACGGATTGCGTTTCGCCGAAATTAAAGTCAGCTACTTCGACATTGAAGCTGTTGATAAATAAATTTGGAATTATGAACTGTGGAGACATTGATTTAAGAGGAAACTCACCGATTGCTACTCTGGATGTAGTAGGCTACGCCAAATACTATTAGGATGACTGCAATCAAACTGAATGATACAGGCACCACAATTACCGACAGCTGAGATTGCTTTTTCGCTGAAAATAAAAGGGAGCGCATGTAAATAAAAAAGGAATCTAATGAAGGTGAGTTATTAAATGTTGATGAACTTGTAATGAATAACGCTGCGAATGTTATCCTCCAAGTGGTCAATCGTTTCGGGCTTATCGGCGTAGACTACCGACTTCACATATCCCCACAAAAATAGTCAAACGGCGATCATTGAGGCCAATTCTCAGGACCAAAACGCGAAATTATGCTATCACCGAACGTTTCCTTCACCACATCAATTATGGCACAAGCTGAGACATGTTGCGCCGTCTTGTTGAAACCACATCTTTAGCAGTATACCTCTAAAAAAAACCCTATACTATGGACCGTGTTATAGTAAGCAGAGACAGCGAATATTTGGAAGCGGATTTGTTATAAGTGTCTGACTTAGGCAAGAAGTCGTATATTTCCAAGACATCAGCGAACGCATTGTAATAATACGCATCAAGGCCAAATTCGCCAACATAAGTCTTAGATTCGGTAACGCCCCGACGGAGGAAAAAGATGATACAGCTAAAGATTGGTTCAACGAGATCCTTGACAAAACCTATGAGCGACTAACGAAGTACAATGTTAAAATCGTGCTGGGAGATTTTAACTCAAATATAGGAAGAGATGACATCTTTAGCAGTATTGTCGGAAAGCACAGCCTACATGACACCACATCTAGCAATGGACTTAGGCTAATTGAGTTTGCTGCGGTTCCCTCACCTCGATATTCATAAGAAGAAATGGCGGTCTCCAGATTAACGAACGGTCAATCAAAGTGATCACATTGCGATAGACAAGAGGCACGTATCCAGTATTTCGGATATCCAAGCATTCCGAGGAACATCGATTCGGACCGCTAGCTTGTAGCCGCCAAGTTAATAATGCGGAAATCCACCACGGCCCAATAAATCCACCACAAATAATACCGAAAGACTGCAATCGCTACAGACCGCCAAGTCATTTCCAGAGCTTGGCGCCCCTAAACCTCTCCATTATCACCATACCACCAGCATCTAAAGTCGAAAGTCAATGGCAACGATGTCAACAAGCCATGAGCCACAACTGACGTGCTAGGCTTCTCGCGCCCACCAGCAAGAAACGCCTGGTTCGATGAGGAATGCTCGCAGCCAAGAACGAGGCCTACAAGGCTAAGCTGCAGGTGAAGACGAGAGCTGCCATTGAGCTCTACAGGCATAGAAGAAGGAAAAAACACCGGTTTTTCAGAAAGAAGAAAAAAGAACAAGAAAAGCGCGTGATCGAGCATATAAAGAGGTGCCCCTCCAGGAAGGATGTTCGCAAGTTTTACCAATGTGTAAAACGTCAAAGCCAAGGATACAAGGCTCAAACAGAATCTTGTCGAGATGAACAAGGAAATATCGTAGTTGAGACACAGTCGATGATGAGAATATAGATGAACAACATCTGCAGACTGTTTAACGGCGATGATGAACAATCTCCCGCCGTCAGGCAGAAATAACCATTCAACATTGGCAACGACAGCGAAAACTGCCAACCACCCAAGCTAAGTGAAGTGGGGCTAGCAATACCTAAACTTAGGCTTAACAACGCTGCCAGAAATGACGGCCTTCCCGCTAAACTTTATAAAGCCGGCGGAGATGACTTCACCAACTCATAAGCTAAATTTGGTCGGATGAAAGTATCCCTGAAGAATGGAACCTCATCGTTTGCCGATCCACAAAAATGGAGACCCTCTGAACTGCGGGAACTACAGAGGCATAAGTCTCCTCAACATCGATTACAAGATTCCATCTGCCGTAATACGAGAACGCCTGAAACCGTTTACCAAAAACCTGATCAGACCTTCCTTATCAGTGCCAGTGTGGTTTTAGGCCAGGAAAGTCCACAACTGATCAAATCTCTACACTTCGGCAGATCCTGGAAAGAACATAAAAAGTCCAAATCGATACCCACCACCTATTTATCGGTTTCAAAGCCACATATGACAGCATTTATATAGACGAACTGTACACAGCCATTTATAGTTTTTGTATACCGCCCAAACTCGTCCGTTTGTGTAGGATGAAGATGAAGAATTCTCGCTGCTCCATCAGGGTCGGAAACGACCTCACCGTTACATTCGATACCAAAAACAGATTTAGGCAAGGCGATGCACTATCATGTGACTTCTTTAATCTCATTCTTGAGAGGATTGTGCAAAACTCCCGAGCCAACTCCAGAGGCACAATCTTCCATAAATCGGTACTAGCATACGGCGACGAAATTGACATCATTGGTCGGACTCAACGTGATGTCATAGCCACGTTTGCTAGTATAGAGAAGGAAGCGGCAAAACTGAGTTTAGCAGTAAATGAGGGTAAGACTAAGTATATGCAGTCAACGCGAAGGACACACAACTTCGACGAATTGGACAGAACGTCACCATTGACAGATGAAACTTTGAGGTAGTACCGGACTTTGTCTACCTCGGCTCTCGGCTATTAACTCTGACAACAACATCTAGTCAGAAATCAAACGAAGAATTACTCTTGCCAACCGCTGTTTCTTCGGGCTAAGAAGGCAATTTAGTAGTAAAGCCCTCAATCGAACTACTTAGGAGATCCTACATAAGACCCTGATCATGGACCGTTTCAAAAGTGGATGAAGAAATTCTTGGTCGATTTGAGAGGATAATTCTTCGATCCCGTTTGCGTTGACGGGTTATAGAGACGAAGATTCAACCACGAGCTGTACAGCGACATGCCCCTAGTCGAAAAAAAAACTCCGCATTGGCCGTAAAAGATGGCTAGGATATGTAGAACGAATGGACACCAATGCTCCGGCTCGCAGTCTTCGATTCCCAGCCAGACGTCGGCTTCGGATCGGACGCAGTATAGGAAGACGCGCACAAGTAGAATCCGACCTCAACCAAATCGAAGCGCGGAACTGGAAGCAGTTACCTAAAGCGGTGAATACACATGACACCGGTGTGCCACACTTGTGTCAGTGTGCTTGAATGTGTTCTGTGTGTCAGGCTGTGTGCAAACCGATTTTCGGTGTCACGCACGGTGTGCACAAAATCAAAATGTTTTGATTTTTGGTGTCGGTGTGGCAAAAAATGACAAATGAACAACTAATGTGTGCGGATTGGTGTTGCGTGTGTGGCGGAATGGATATTTTCTGTCATCACACCGGTGTGCACACCAGTGTCATGTGTATTCACCGCTTTATGATCGGGCTAATTGTAGCACCACTAATGCAAGTAAGTATCTGTAAATGTGCATGCTGTATCGTTGAAGAGCCCGCATGTTCCAATTTTAATGAGTCTTTGTCGAATTTTTATCTGCCCTTCCTATTAAGTTGCAGCTAGCGATCCGCCGGCTCAGAACTACCATACCCATAGCACAAAATATATGTTTGACTGACACCTGCAGACGTGCTATAAAGTCGTTGGTTACCATTTCGTTTTAAGCATTCTATTTGTGGATTCTATTGTTTGGAAAGACTAAATCTTCCTCCTTGTTGGGTTATTGGCTAAACGATCTCTGATCAGAGATTCCTAATAGTTCACAGGTTATGATTTTGTCTGAAGGGAGAATGAGATCTGGATTATACATTAGTTTCACGCAAGTTGGGTCAAACTGCTAATAATGTCAGACATTCCAGCTCTTTTGTCCTGCATCATCCATTCTATTCGAACACTGTAACCAATTTCTGTTGTGAACGTTAAAATTGTCAAGGATGACGTCTTCTGTTGTTAGTTGATGAGTCCTTATCCAGTCAGCCTTTCCGGCTTAATCTCCATCTAGTTTCGGCGGTTGATAATCATTTGAGGAGCAGAAAGGCAACTGTAAGCCATATAACTTCAAGCAAAGAGTATAGAAGTGATTAGAGTACGCATCACTAAATTGTGTATCCGTTTCTGACGCGGGCGTTAAGTGCGAACGGGAATTGTCGTCGTTCGTATGCGTCGACTATAGTCGTGTTTGATGCTGGGATACCAATGTGAACCGATGCTCCTCTCTAGGATGCTTCCTTTACCCTTTAAACAGATATCTGCAGTCAGGACAGCGGAGGTATGTTTGATCTGTCATATAGTTGATTTGTGTTTCTGCAAGCTCCAGAATGTGTGGCCTTTCTCTTAGGAGAGGTCGATCTATACAGTTGACGTTGATGTTATTGAAACCCAGAGTCCGAATGTTGCAAGTTGGTTGTTGTTCCCGTCAAATTGAGAGTCGTCTGCCGTAGTATATGAACGCTTAAACGCTTGAAAACGTCCATCAACTTTCTGGTCATGGAGTATCAGAGTTCGAAGGCAAACCCGTACGTTTACTTAACGAGCTCAAGGCACATTGAGGGGTTGTGTCTAAGACTAGGCAGGTATTCATCCTCTTCGATTCTGGGCATGTTGATTTTAGTCGTTTAGTCCAATCGCTTCGGCATCCGCTTTGTCTTTAAACTGGAGGTTCGATCTTCACTATCCTCTCAAATCTGAAGGCTGTTCATTCGCTTAATGTGATGGATCCAGTAGTCCACAATGTGGTCGCGAGGAAAATCCACAATACCAAATCGAAATCATCATACTTCGACTGATCCTATAGTGTCGGTATATGCTTCATAAGGCTGTCACCTACATTATCCTTTCAGTTTTCGCTTTGAACGTGAAAAAACAAACTCCGAACTGTAGTAGCAACTACCTCTTGGAGCTTCTAGCATCTTAGGCGTTTCAGTTTATATTTGCACTTCAAGCTAAATCTCCAAGTAACACTAAGCTCGTATACCTCACCTACCCCAATGGCTAAATAAAACGAAAATCCCTTACTCACCTTCATAAAAGTTGATGGTGACCTGATTCACGGACGTGGCAATTGGATTCTTGATGAAAAACAGAATCGTCTTGCTGTCGGTGAACCATCGTCGTAGTTTGAATGAACAGCTATTCATCGAAGTCCAAATGTAGCACGTCTCGTTGCCAGTTAAATTATACGGAGCTGCAAGTACACCCACACATTGAATCACCACAACGACGATTTTTTTATAACATACTCACCATCATACACGTTGTAGCAATACTGCAACGGTGGGGAACCCTTGCAGGTTAACTCCAAATCCAAGACATCACCATGCTGCAGCCAGTTCTTCCCACTCGATGAGAACTCACCAATTGGCACTAAAAAATATATTACGCGTCAATATCGCCCGTCGTTGATCAAAATCGAATAAAACTTACTCAAGGATATAACCCTCCTATTGAAGTACCCATAGGTCTTGTTTGAATCGGCAGCAACCATCGTCTTATTGAAACACACATAAGGCAATTGCTCTGCTAGGGGATTTTTGGTAGTCGCCTCCTCAACAGGCAACTGTTGATCATTGCTTGCCGACAAATCAATTCCGAGGAGTTCTGCATTCGCCGACGCTGTCAAGTTATTGAAATTCGAAATCAATTCTGCGGTATCCCGTCTTGCTCTGCTGGGATGTTGCGTGGTCGTGGTGGTGCTGTTTGGTGCCACAGTACTTGTAGTCGTTGCTGGTGTTGTACTTGTGGTTGTCGTCGGCTTCGGAGTGGTAGTAGTTGTGGTGGTAGTGGTTGTGGTGGTAGTGGTTGTCGTGGTTGTGGTAGTAGTGGTTGTAGTACTTGGTATCGGAACAGGTAATTTATCAAACGATGCGATGACCAGCGCCTCGATATCATATGTCATTTGTTCATGGGGATATCGCTGAATGAATGTGTACCCATCGGTCATTCCTAAATATGTGCAATTTTCAAACCAAAACGTTTGAATGTATGTTGCATTCCTATTGAGGAATCCCAGGTCGCTGGGCGAGAGCGCAATCGTGTGATTGACTGGATCCCTTATTGATACATATTCCGTTTCGCGGACTGTGTCGTTTTGTGTCAACGACATATTTCCATTGAGCAATTCCGTCACCTTGAAGTGCACCTTTTTCCTTGCAATCCTAAACCAAAAGATTAAATTACGATCCACTTCGAGGTTTACCTCGTATCGGCCGTAGTGACCTTTGGGGTATTCAATTGACCAGTTGCTGTAGGGCAGCTCTGAACGAAATTCCTGAAAAATAATTAAGATGAGGTCAATACTTTCGATAACAAGGAGTAAGTAATAGGGTGTGCCAGCAGTTTTACGAAAAGCGAGTTTGCAAGGACACAAAGTAAGAGCTAACATCGACTCAGGCTACTTCTATGCAACCTAGCTACGAATACTACGGATACTCAACACACCATAACGCGCAATAACGAAAAAATATTGGGAGAGTTCAATGTCAGAAGGATGTAAAAGCAAAAGATTGACCACTCCATGGCAAATAAATTTCAATGATTTAGAGCACAGCCAGCATAAAGTCTCGAAGACCAATAACGAGACTTTCAACGAATCATCAGAAAGGACGCAACTGATGTGGTGAGTTCCTGTGCGCAAAAAAAAAAAAACAAAAACCAACCCTTCTTTTCTTAGAAGGTCAGATGGAGGGTGGGCAGAATCCCCCGCGGAGACCCTGGAACTCCTTTTAAACACACACTTTCCGGATGCAGTGATATTAGCACGGAACCCGGAAGATCTCGGCAATTTCAAACTGCACCACACCGCAATATCTCTTCAATATCACGTGAATAGATTTCCTGGACTATTAACAGCTTCTCCGTTTAAGTCTCCGGGACCTGACGGCATACTGCCATGCTACAGAGAAGACTTAAAAGTGCCATGGTTGGCGTCAATTTTTAGAAGCTACTTAGTACTACTGATACTATGTGCGCCACTTAGGACGAGGCTCTATCACTCTCCCGATAGAGCCAGAAACCAGCCGGCCAAACTCCAGTCAACGAAGAGGTAACGCTTCCTCCAGTATGGAAGAAGTTAGAGCAGCCATCGAAAAACTGAAGAACAACAAGGCAGCCGGTTCAGATAGATTACCAGCAGAACTCTTTAAATACGGAGGTGTTGCCATAGAAGTGTGCATCAAAAAAAAACATCTGGATGAATGAGAGCATGCTCGAAGACTATAATATCAGCGCTCCATCCCCACAAAAAAGGCAATACAATGTCTTGCACCAACTATTGAGGCAATTCTCAGCTAAATGTCCCTGATAAGATCCTATCCAACGTACGGTGTAAACGTCTTAAGCCTTTGTCAACAACCACTGATCATACACATGGTAGAAGGTAGCCTTTCTCGTCGTTGGTACGAGAACCTGGTTCACTCCCAGCTCCTCTTCTTCCACCGCTCTTCCGCCTTTCTATTGCTGCAAACTTCCTCCTCCCTTCTTGTTTTCTACTTGTTCTCCACATTGTCCTTAGAAACTTGTTCTGAGTTACTCAGGTTACTCAGTTCGCTATGACTTTTTTCAAATTCAAAAAAATCACGTCGTATCCCAAAGAAAGATATCCAAGAAATGGTTTTCTTTGTTCAAACTCGATTCCTCTTTCCAGGATTGATAACGTTCATTCGCTCTCACATTCGCTCTTGGAATTCAGCATTAGTAAGCCTAGCTGCGAATTCCAACTACTCTTCGCTTTCCGGCTGGAGAGTGTATCTCTCTTAATAGTGTGTAAACCGTACCCCCGCTCACACGTGACTACGATTTTCAACCCATCGCCGTCGGGTGTTACCCAACACGCGATAAAGTCATCTGTCACACCGCATTCATTCTGTCCAATTATTTATGTCGAGTCTAACATGCGTTATCCTCGCTGATGCGTCTGACTATTGGCGGCGAATGCGAACGCATCTTAACATAACCTTTTGGATTTATGCGACCCCGACAATTTTCCTATGTTCTAGGACAACTCGGTGTCAATCGTGGACAACTATTTGTGTCAATCAAGCATGTGCCAAGTTGAGGACGTTGACATCTGTATAAGCTGTATAAGGAGGGAGGGGCCCGCTGCTGACTGTATGAATCAGTGAGTTTGGACTAGAAGGAGAAGAGCGACAAGAATAAAACCAAACTTTCGTGAACTTAGTTTAAGGTAAGTATAGGATGCATTATCCCCATTATCGATTGTTTATCCTGAGCTTAAGGCCATTCCACAGCATGTGCTTGTGGTTATCTCTTTTTTTATTGTCGGTGCCTTCGGTCTTTTTTAATGTCTTTGACTTGTCGATGTGTCCCAGTTGTGAACATGTCCCTTATTTGACTTAGGATCCCAATGTGTCTTATGAGTTGCAGACATGCTTGGTGATGTCTCATGTTTGATGTAGCTTATATTGTGGCGAGATGGTTTATGTCTTGCCGTCCGCATAAACACCTCGCTTTCTCTTTTGCCAACGAACATGTTGGTGTGGGGTATGCACCCATACGTGGTCACGTCTTCCACCACCATCGTGTTGGGGTCGAAGGATCGTCCTCCCCCACACATCAAACTGTTCAGTTCGTTTAGCTCCTATCTGATGCTGCCGGTCGCGAGTCTCCCACGTCCTTTGGGCTTTGACGACGGAGTTTTCCCATGGACTCCTGTCGCACGCTTTGTCGTGGCGTTTCTTTGTCGTGGGTCTCCCCATCTCACCGAATTGAGTTAGGATCTCTTCATCTTCAGTGACTCCTCTTTCGCACTCATTCGACCTGTTTTAGGTTGCCTTCTCAGGGTCTGAAGGTAGTGGACCATTGGCTGATGGGACCATGGCTGCCCACCACTTCCTGGGGTTGCGACCATAATTTAAAAAGGGACCAAAAGGATATACGGGATAGAGCGTGAGCGTGGTTTCAAAGAATATAAAGAATTGTTTCTCCTTCCTCTTCGTCAATACAGCTTGTACAGAAGTCGTATGAGTGGAGGCCTAGCCTTTCTGCGTGCATGCATATTAAAGAGTGTCCAGTGATGACACCTATGGTGGCGCTAATGTATGGTATAGCAAGCGAGATCATTCCCTTGGATCTTCATATCCAGCGTTGGCCAAATTTGATTGGTTATTTGACATATTGTGCCAAGACTCCATCTGGGATTTGATTTGCTGTTAGAATGCTGTGATAGGCATAGCAAGTGCACCCATGTCGGAAACGACTGGTAATTTAGTCCCATGTCTGGCGAGTTCGTTAGCCTTACAATTTCCTGGAATGGCAAAACTCTAATCGGCACATACCAGTGTGACATTCGACCAGGAAGATCGACCATAGACCAAAATTTCACACCAAGGCAAACCCTGGCAAAAACCAACGAATTTCAAGTCGAGACGCTTTATGTTTTTCATCGACTTCAAGGTGGGTATGACAGTCATCACCTACAGCGTTATAAAGCGTTGGGTCATAACACTGGGGGACACCCGATGTTCAACGTTCAGTTTCGAAACAGCTCATCTGATCTTCTGCAAACATGTACCGGATTCCGACAAGAAGACGCTTAATCATGCGATTTCTTCAATCTCGTATTGGAACAGATGGTGCGTAGGGCAGGAGTAAATACGGAAGGCACTATCTGCAACGAATCAGTCCAGCTAATGTGTGGTCGATAACAGTGGTCGCCCAATCGTATCGTTGAAGAAGCATTTACAGCCATTGGGGAAGCTGCGAAACGCGTTGGTCTTGAAGTTAAGGAGGGAAAGACAAAGTGCATGCTATCAACAAACGAAGTACCTACTGTCGACGCACAACCTTTGACAAAATTTCGCTGTTGATAGCAACAAGAATTCATCACCCTCAGAGTCAACATCAACCCTACGAATGACAACTTAGGGCAGATACGACGAAGACTGATCCTAGGAAACCAAAATCGAAACAAATGGAATCAAAACTCTTCACCCAAATGTTTACTCTACCAGACCCTAGACCTACAAGTCCTACTTTACCGCTCCGAGTCCTGGACAATAAGCAGAAAAGCAGGAAAGAAAAAAAATAGTTCGTCGAATGTTTGGTCATGAATGGAGGACAAGATACAACCACGAACTTTATGAGCGATACCAAGATTAACTGGTTCACATCGAGCGAATGAACAATAATGCTCCAGCAAAAAGAATCTTCGAATAGATCGGGGTTCCCAGAACGCTTGGACTGAATAACTGGAAGCAACGTGCCAAGGATCGAAGAGGATAGAAGGCAAAGACCCTCAACGCGTCGGAAGCACGTTAAGTAAAGACCATGAATAGGCTTTTACAAAGTCAATATGAAAGCTAATATCAGGTGGAAGTCACTCATCATCTGTCTGGCATCTGTATATTAGATGCCAGATTATGAGAAGAATCAAACCAACCAAAATACTTTATGAACGAACATCTCTGTCTAAGTTGGTAGGGGATTCACTGGCCATTACCTCCACGAAACGTGACATAATCTCATGGATGAATCTGTAAAGTCTTACTTACTTACTTAAGTGGCGCTACAGTCCGGAATGAACCTGGGCCTCAACCAACATGCCTCTCCAATTAGCCCGGTCCTTAGCTAACTGCCTCCAGTTGCGCACTCCAAGTTGGTTGAGGTCGGTTTCCACTTGTGCGCGCCACTTAAGGCGAGGTCTTCCTCTACTGCGTCCGACCTGGCTGGGAATCGAAGACTCTGCGAGCCGGAGTATTGGTGTCCATTCGTTCTACATGTCCTAGTCATCTTAAACGTCCAATGCGGAGTTTTTTGACCAGGGGCATGTCGCTGTACAGCTCGTATAGTTCTTGGTTGAATCTTCGTCTCCATAGCCCGTCAACGCAAACGGGACCGAAGATTTTTCGAAGAATTTTCCTCTCGAATCTACCAAGGATTTCTTCATCCGCTTTTGATACGGTCCATGCTTCAGCGCCGTAGAGCAGGACTGGGATGATCAGGGTCTTATATAGGATCTCCTTAGTAGTTCGAGTGAGGGCTTTACTACTAAATTGCCTTCTTAGCCCGAAGAAACAGCGGTTGGCAAGAGTAATTCTTCGTTTAATTTCTGACGAGATGATGTTGTCAGAGCTAATAGCGGAGCCGAGGTAGACAAAGTCCCGTACTACCTCAAAGTTATATCTGTCAATGGTGACGTTCTGTCCAATTCGTCGATGTTGTGTGTCCTTTCGTGTTGACAGCATATACTTAGTCTTACCCTCATTTACTGCTAAACCCATTTTCGCCGCTTCCTTCTCTATACTAGCAAACGTGGCTATGACATCACGTTGAGTCCTACCAATGATGTCAATATCGTCAGCGTATGCTAGTAGTTGCACCGACTTTTGGAAAATTGTGCCTCTGGTGTTGGCTTTGGAGTTTTGCACAATTCTCTCAAGAATCAGATTAAAGAAGTCACATGACAGCGCATCGCCTTGCCTAAATCCTTTTTTGGTTTCGAATGTGTCGGTGAGGTCGTTTCCGACCCTGATGGAGCAGCGAGAATTCTCCATCGTCATCCTACACAAACGGACGAGTTTGGGCGGTATACCAAAACTAGACATGGCTCTGTACAGTTCGTCTCTATAAATGCTGTCATATGCGGCTTTGAAATCGATGAATAGGTGGTGGGTATCGATTTGGACTTCTTGAGTTTTTTCCAGGATCTGCCGAAGTGTGAAAATTTGATCGGTTGTGGACTTTCCTGGCCTAAAACCACACTGATAAGGGCCAATCAGGTTGTTGGTAAACGGTTTCAGGCGTTCACATATTACGGCAGATAGGATCTTGTAGGCGATGTTGAGGAGACTTATGCCTCTGTAGTTGGCGCAGTTCAGAGGGTCTCCTTTTTTGTGGATCGGGCAAACGATGCTGAGGTTCCATTCTTCAGGCATACTTTCATCCGACCAGATTTGGCTTATGAGTTGGTGGATGTTACTTACCAAGTCATCTCCGCCGGCCTTATAGAGCTCAGCGGGAAGGCCGTCATTTCCGGCAGCCTTTATTAAGCTGGAGTTTAGATATTGCTATCCTCACTTCACGCAGGTCGGGTGGTTGGCAGTTTTCGCTGTCGTTGCCAATATTGAATGGTTCGTTCTGCCTGACAGCGGAATGTTGTTCGTCATCGCCGTTTAACAGTCTGCAGAAGTGGTTCTTCCATATCCTCAGCATCGACTGTGTCTCAACTACTATATTTCCTTGTTCATCTTTACAGGATTCTGTTCGAGTCTTGTATCCTTGGCTTTGACGTTTTACACGTTGGTAAAACTTGCGAACATCGTTCCTGGAGTGTCACCTCTCTATATCCTCGATCAAGCGCTTTTCTTGCTCTTTTTTCTTCTTTCTGAAAAGCCGGTGTTCTTCCTTTCTTCTCTGCCAATAGAGCTCAATGACAGCGCTCGTCTTCACCTGCAGCTTAGCCTTGTAGGCCTCGTTGTTGGAATCGTTGCCATTGTTGTTCGACATTCAATGCTGGTAGTATTGTGTTAATCAAGAGGTTAAGGAATACGCGTTGCGCGAAGGCCTTGACTGACTGTCTCTTGCGACTGCAGTCTTTCGAAATTAAAGTTTTTCACAGTATTTCTGGTTTGTTGTGCCATGGTGGATATCCTTGCATCCTTACCTCGTCTGCAACAGGTTCGGACATCCAAAATACTGGATGCGTGCCTATGCTCTATCGCAATGTGATCGATTTGGTTGACCGTTCGTTGATCTGTAGACCGCCATGTCCACTTATGAATATCGAGGTGAGGAAACCGTGTGCTGGCTATAGTGACTTTTCTGTCGGTAGCGAAGTCAATTAGCCTAAGTCCGTTACCAGACGTATTGTCGTATAGGCTATATTTTCCGACAATACTGCTAAAGATGTCTTCTCTTCCTACCTTTGCGTTAAAATCTCCCAGCACGATTTAAACATCGTACTTCGGTAGTCGCTCATAGGTTTTGTCGAGGAGCTCGTAGAAGCAATCCTTAGCTATATCATCTTTTTCTTCCGTCGGAGCGTGAGCGCATATAAGGCTTATGTTGGCGAATTTGGCCTTGATGCGGATTGTTACTATGCGTTCGCTAATGTCTTGGAAACATAAGACTTCTTGCCAAAGTCTGGCACTTATAACAAATCCGCATCCGAATAGTCGCTGTTTCTGCTCACTATAACACGGTCCATAGTAGATGTCACAGTTTTTCATCCTCTTTTTGCCCGGCCCATCCCATCGTATTTCCTGGATGGCAGTAATGTCTGCTTTGTAGCAGTTTAGGGCTACCGCTAGTTGTTCGCCTGCACCTCTCCTGTTTAATGTTCTCACATTCCAGGTGCAGATACGAACGTCGTTGTCCTTTTTTCGTTTAGCAGGGTCGTCAACAATAAAATCCGTCCTTTTCTGTAAAGTCTGCGGCGACAAAAAGAAACACGACCCACCTCACTTTCTCTGTCACTGTCAAAGTCTCTGCCACTTGAGAAACAAAACACTTGAAAGCTTAGCTCCAAGATATTTATGAACTCTCCAAATTCTCATAAACTTATTTCTACAGGCTTCTGGGGTCATAGAGATGGCAGAATATAGTTGGATGGCCCATACATCAACAATAATAGAAAACATAATCACAATGGGACCACAAGGCTGGGTACAGGACACTCCACCGCATCAACCTGTTAACTGAATCCAACCTAACGCTCAATCACTTGCAACGTGATTGAAGAAGACAGTCTTTGGTGCACGAAATTGGTTTTCAATTCTATAACGTGAACTTCAAGATTACGGTTGTCTGACCTGAAGTTAAACAAAACCCTAGATAACTTTTGTAACGTTCACATTACCAATACAATGTTTCAGCTAGGTAAACAATGCATGAACAGATACGAATAAAATACGCTTTCGCTTAAAATACAATCGTCGTCTGAAAACATACAAACAACATGTTTGCTCAACGCTATATGCTATGCACTGTGCCTATGAGTGAGATTCTACGCCAGAAATTAAAATCGTAAAAATAGAACACAATGAACCATTTCTGGATGCAGAATTGGATGAGCGATAAGTGGACGGTATTGTTATAGACATAGTAATCCCGCGCAGAAGGCTAACTTTCAATTGATAGCTCTGCCACAATCAATGGCCATTCATTGCCTTATTTATATAATCGGATTATATTAATCAACTTCACAATAACAACAACAAACGGAAAAAGAAAAACTCTTTCCAACAAAATTGCATACGATCACGTTTTGCCTCAAACACGAGAACCTACATTTCGATAACGTGTCGCACTCGTCGAGAATTCAGATAATTTTTTATAATTTATGCAATTTTTGTACACACAACACACACTTGGGAAAAGTTAACAAAAGTGGTAACGCATATGTTTTTGGCCGCATTAAAATATCTCAATCAAATCGATCGCACCCCGATAACTCGAAAACAGCAATTCACATCTCACAACAAAGGATTGATGGTGTGTTTTTGTTTTGTTGTTGTTGTTGGAAGTGATCAATTTGTTAATAACAAATGATAATACGCTTTTGACGCGCTTACTCACCGCCGTGTGTTGTGGTTCAGCGTTATCGCTCCAACTGTATGCGTAGTTTCCATTTGCTGCGATTTTTCCATTATTGTAGAGGGTCGCTGTGAAATTTATGTAGGATCCTGATACCGATGGTCCGGTGAATTTGACGTCGACATTGAAATCAGCTTTCACTGTTTGGGGTTTCCGTGATTGTTGTTGTTTAATTGTGTTGAAAGAAATTTCACATTCGGAGGTTGAGGTATCGCATTTATAATTTTTTTTTGTCCCCCAATGGAAAGAGAAAAGTGGGCGGATGTTAAATCAATGAATTGTGCCTGCAGGCAGTGGAAACTTACCCGAAATAAATGTAAACAAAATCAGGAAAGATGCGAACTGTCCACTTTTTAGCATAATGCTGATGCTGATGCTGGATGCACTGCAAAATCGACGAAAATTACGATACCGATATGTTCGGATGCGTTTTTTTAGTTCATTTGCGTGGAAATGAAACAAAAAATAAATTGACGTCTCAGTAGTCAGTGGTGATTTGACAGTTGTTGTTGACAGTTTTTGTGGGAAGGTTTTTTGCTTGGGTTTTTTTTGCACATTTAGGCATTGCCAGATAGAAGGATTTAAAGGGCGTTGGTGATTTTAAGGTTAAAATGTATTTGAGGCCCCTGCTATATGTTTTATTTTTAAGCCGTGTGGGAAATGTATTTAAGGCATAATAATTTGTGACATTTCTTCAGGGTGAAGAAAAGTTCGCTTTTTGGTGTGTCAATTGGTATAAATGGGGTATTACTTTAACGCCATTTTTAATAATTTCCTAACAGAATTGTAACGAAATTACTTTCATGCTTTCGTCGGAAAATCGTCGTAAACGTTGTAAACGTGATAAAATTACGACGTGGTAAATTACAACAATATCGGATATTTCGCACTGGAATTGGGTGTGTAAACTGGGTTGTAAACGTTGTAAACTTTTGAAACGCCATTTTGGCATTTAATCAGTCAGGCGGGTCTCCCACTGAGTCAACAAGCAACTGGCAATAGGAAACATGAAATATTATCTATTATATTGTAATGAATCAAATAAGAGGTCTCACATTAAAGCAACTCAATATCGGTCAAACAAAAAATGTTGCTGATTGCGGCAACATTATTACTGGCCAGGCGATACACAGCGCATGTTGAAAAGCGATATATATCGCGTCGTAGTATCAATAATCGCGAGTAGTAACACGTCGTTAGAGGCTTTTGCGCTTACTACGTTTAATATAATTTGGGAAATATGTCGGACGACCCAGTTTACAATACAGTTTGTAAAAATATTTGGAAAATATGGCATGACAGTTCGAATTTTGTGGCAAAAGTGTTTCTTCAGTGTGAGAATAGCTTAAAATAAAAGTTGCTTATTGCTTATTGCTTATTTCTTGTTGCTTATTGTCTGTTGCCTCAGATGGAGAGTCGCCTTACTTTCACACATCAATCATGTGGGGTAAATTGAAAAAATGATCGAAAACAAAAAACTACTAGATCAGATTTGTTGGTGCAGTTTTAGGGCGTTCATGAAACGTCATCGTTGCATGAATTCCCTTATATATTCTATTGTTATAAAAAAAATTGAAACAAATTAATTTTTTTCTTGTTTCTGGGTTTCCGCAGTTTTAATTTAATTTGAAACGTTCATTACATTTTCTAAAACAAAATACATGCTCTTTGCTTTTTGATTAATAATCTGAACGATATGCTGTTTTAACACCAGGAAAATCAACGAATGTGCCGAGTGTGCCGAGTGTGAGAGATAGATCACAATTCTCAGTAGGTATACCAAATGTTACAAAGTAGCCACGGAATAAATTTTATCGAGCAGGTAAAATATATGAAAATTTGTCTGTATTCACCACACTAATGGCAAAATTATCCACTGCTTACAATTTCAACGCAATTGGCATACGGCCCAAAGCCAAAGCCTTCTACGTATTGGGCAGTCTGAAACAAAATACACGTTCTTTGCTTTTTGTTTAATAATCTGCTGTTTTCCCACCGGGACCATCAGGAAAATCCACGAGCGTGCTTTCCATTTCTTGCAATCCTAATCAGAAGGTATACCAAATGTCACATTTTGGTGACTTATGTTGACTCAATGACATCGTTTACAATGTTGATTCTGTAGCTAAAGAAGAATAACCTTTTGAACAAATTAAACAGTGACACACAACTGCTAAAATGCAAAAATACCCTGGATGATTTTTTCAACTTACAATTAAACCTTTGGTAGCCCTGATGCTCAGCCGCCTGTGTATCGCATAATAAAAACAAAATGGAAGAAAATGAAGAAGAATATTTGATGGAAGAATTTCTCGAGGAAGACAACATCTTTATTAACAATGAAAATATTAATATTACTGACATCTGCGAATGTATGACATTTCCCTGACAAGCATTTATCTTTGGATTTGAGAAAACAAGTGGAAACAATTTAACGCGAGCTGCGTACTAAGCTTTAAGTACAAATTACAGCTGGGACAATGAAGAAAAATATCTAAAAGTGTTCGTTAGTAAATCACTTTAGATCTCAACTTTTTATATATTCAGCCCTAGCGAGGTATCCGTCGAAGCGGAAATTCTCCGATTTTGTACGATTCCGATGATTTTGGCTTCGGGGTATTCTTCCGAAAAGCTGTTCGGAATATTTCTCCGACATTTTTAGTTCAGGTGCATTTTTCGTTCAATTTTTGACAGCTAAGTGCAATTATTTTTCCGATTTCCTCCGACACAAATTCTTCGCGGAATTTGTTTAAGAAGTGAAGTGGAGTAATAGAAAAATGTATTTAATTACATATAATTATTTATTTCAGTAATTTTCGTACTAATCGTTTGAATTTGTGTAACAGTACGAGCTTTGTCGTCGCATTTGTGAAGTATTTCTTTCCGATGACACATACCTCGAATGGAATTTGAATCTCCGACGAAGTATGCGTTGCGGAAAATTTTCCGCTCCGACGGAAAATATAATCTAGGGCAGATTATATGAGCTCTGCATTAATGAACTCTTCGATAACTACCTTCCCAGCAATGCCCAACGTCACATGTAGACACCACCAATGAATTATCGAAATTTATCGATGAGTTGTCACCTGGCATTCATGTCAAAGTTGATTTTTCTTCGACGTGGGATTCCATCAAACAAGAATTTTTGTCGCCAAAAAATTAGAGAAAAAGAGTAAAAAATATGTCGAAAGACGGTGGAGCTCAAAAAGAAGCCATCATAAAGGCAGCCTACGCTGATGTGCATAAATTCGGTCAGAATGGCGAGTTCGAAAAGGCCATAAAAGCCGTCAATCGAAGTGAGTTTACAATGGCGATGTAACATGAAGTGGAAAGTACATATAATTTATGCATCTCCCCACCCCATTTCAGTTCTTGGAGTTGCTCCCGACGACCAGACTGCCCTACACTGCAAAGTGATTTGCCTCATTCAAGTATCCAAACTCGAGGAGGCATACAAATTCATCGAGAAGAACAAGCTTAATACGTTAGTCTTCGAGCGGGCTTACTGTGAGTATCGCCTGAATCAGCCGGAGAAAGCTTTAAAGACCATCGATGGCAGTGGTATTGCTCCACTTCCACCAAATTTGAAGGAGTTGCGCACCCAAGTGTTGTATAGATTGGAGAAGTTTGAGGAATGTTATGATTCATACAAGGAGATCATTAAGAACACCACGGATGATTATGAGGACGAAAGGCGGACCAATTTAAGTGCTGTCACTGCCAACTTGGCCTTGGATGAGGTAGGTTTCTCTCTTTTGTTTGTGAGCATGTAGATAATGAAAGAATCAACTTTGAAGACAAGGGAGCTGCCCAATCTCTCCGATGACACATACGAGATGTGCTTCAATGGGGCATGTGCTCTGGCCAACAGAGGCAAGTATGCGGAAGCAGAGAAGAAACTCAGAGCCGCTGAGAAAATGTGCCGAGAGACTCTGGAAGAAGATGGCGCATCTGAGGAGGAGATAAGCGAGGAAATTGATGTCATTAGGGTGCAAATTTCGTACTGCCTCCAAATGCAAGGCAAGTCCAAGGAAGCCGGCATAATTTACGCCGATTGCTTGAAGAACAAACCCAAGGATCCAGCACTCGTCGCTGTTGCAAGCAACAACTCGGTGGTCATCAATAAAGATCAAAATGTCTTTGACTCGAAGAAGAAGATCCGCTCGGCTATGGCTGATGCCTGCGAGCACAAGTTGAATGCTCGCCAGAAGAAGGTCATCGCCATGAATAACTGTCTCTTGGCACTATTCACTAACGCCAGTGACTGCCAGGCATTGTGCAACAAGTTGGTGCAGACATATTCCGACGTTGAGTTCCAGGCGGTTCTCATCAAATGCAGTCAATTCGCCAAGGACAAGAAGTATAAGGAAGCTGTCGATGTGTTGAACAAGTATGCAGCTGCCAACAAGGAGGACTCCTTTGCTAGCAAGTTTGCCATCATTCAATTGCTGCTGTTGCAGGTGGGTTCTTACAAATGTGACGCAAGTGAGCGTGTCCTAAATATTTGTTTATAGGGCAACCGCAAGGAAGCCATCGAAGTGTTGTTATCATTGGGAGAGGCCAAATACAAGCCGGGAGTTGTCTCTGCCTTAGTTACCCTCTACTTGGGCACAGATAACAAGCAGGCCGCTTCCGCTCTGCTTAAAGCTGCTGTGGACTGGTACAAGAAGAACAATGTAAGTAGGAGTCCTTACCAAGGATATCTTTCAATCTGACACCATCTCCTTCCAATTATATTTCCAGCTCAGCAGTGCTGATTTATCAGACATGTGGCGTCAGGCAGCCGAATTCCATCTCCGTGGAGGTGCCACCGACACTGCAGCCAGTTCGCTTGAGGAACTTCTCAAGCTGAAACCCAACGACATGAAGGTAATCGCTCAGTTGGTCATCGCCTATGCCCAAATAAACCCTAAGAAGGCGCTCGAAGTTAGCAAGAAACTGCCAGCACTTGAAACCCTGACTACAACCTCTGAAATCGACGCCTTGGAAGCGGCCAACTGGGTAATGAGCACCAAGGCGGCTAAGAAATCAGCCAACGCCAAGATCGAGCAATCTCCCGGTACTCCTGGTGATGTGCAGAAGAAAAAGAAGACCAACCGCAAGCGCAAGGGTAAAATGCCGAAAAGCTACAACGCCGAAGTTGGACCAGATCCCGAAAGGTGGCTGCCCAAATACGAGCGAACTGGCTTCCGCAAGAAGCGTGACCGCAGAGCAAAGGATATCATCAAGGGATCACAGGGAATGTCTACAGGAGCAGCAGATCAATAGTGAGTTCGATAACCTCACCGAATGCCAAAGGAAGCCTTAACTTGATTATTTATTTTCAGCGACATGTCGAAGGCTCAGAACCTTAGCAAGAACTCTCCAGTGACTCCAGTGTATCAAGAGGTAACGCCTGGACCCCGTCAACAACACCGTAAGGGTGGTGGCCACAACAAGAAGAAGAAGGGCGGCAGGCACTGAACCGGTAAAAATGGATTTTTTATGAACAAATAAAGCGAGAACACGGATTCTACAACCAAAATTAGTTTTATTGGAGTTCCACCTTCCTTTCCTCGTCAGATTTGGCCTCACTGACTACCTTCTCTGCGTCCAAATCAGACGCAGTGCCCGTTTCCGTTTGTGTCGTTTGAGTGTCTAATTCGGCTCCCTCACTCGTTTGTATGGTGGCACCGTCTTTTTCTTCCCTTGGAGCATACGAGTGGCGGCTTAGAGTATCCAACCACTCTAGCATCGACTTCTCCTTGTGTTCTGTTTCATAGATGTTCGCGTAGATATACTTCTCGACAAACGCCTCGATTTCGGGCTCCAGTTCGTCCCATGTGAGGGTTTGATGGATGCCGTCCTCCCCATACTTGTCGTTGTAGCGATCGTAGTGCACTGTATCGAGAACAAGTCCCAAGCCCGGTGCCATTGGCAAGTCCAGGCCGTCCTCTGCGAACGCCCGAGTGATGGTTTCATCGGTTGTATTGCCCCGGACGACAGCGATGGCCACACCTACCATTTTTCTGATCTGATGGAGCATAAAGCTCTGTCCCTTTACCTTGAGGGTGAGGAATTCAATGCCCTGCGGGCTGAGAAACGGATCTCCACATGTGAAGGACATCATAAACCGTTTCGCTGATGGATCTAAGAAGTTCCTATAAAGATGAAACGTGTTATTGCACAAATCAGACGCATAAACAGGGCTCCTACTTTTTGCTGGTAAAGTTGTGATAGTTCTTCGTTCCCTCATAGTGCTTCAGGACAGAGTTCACCTTCTCCAGGGTCTCGTTCGATATGCGATACGTGTACATGTCCAGTTCTTTGGAATGATCTTGAAATGCTATCGATGGTAGTGTGTATGTGTACGTCCTAGCATTGCATTTATCCTTCGCGTTGAATCCCTTTGTAACTCGCTTCACCGCGAAAACACGAATCACCTCTGGCAGATCGGCATTTAGCGCTTTCACATCGAGATCATCAGCTAGAATATTGTCCACATTAACACACCACAACAACAACGATGGTCAACAACTTACGCAACTTAACTGAACATATCTGCCTTGCCGCAGATACTCCCTTGTCTGTTCGGGCCGCACGTTGAAACTGTGCGCACTGTGCCTGATTGAAACCTTCCTCCGTAATCCATTTATGTTTTAGCATCGCCACAAACAGGACCTCTTCGATTGTCTCCATGCCAGGATTGCGTTGCATGCCATAGTAATTGGCACCAGAATATCCCATAAGTAAAGCGCTCTTCTTCCTTTTAATTCGATCGGCTGGATCGAAGTTAGCACGCTTTTCGGCAATTTCCTCTGGACTCTGTTTGGACTCAACCCATTGGCGTTTCTTAAAGCGCGACTTGTGTGTGATTTTCTGCTGTTTGTTGTCTTCCTTGCGCTGATTGTGGTTGTCAATTGCTTCAGACATTGCGGCGGAAAAACTGCTGGTGAATCGTGTTAAGCGATCTACAACAAAACAGCGCAAATTAATCAAACAAGTTATGGTGGAAATTTAATTGGTAGACGGTAAAATTCACCTGCCTTAAATAGAGAAAACAATTTACCACTTTGTAACATTACTTTTTATTTAATTTTTGTATTTTCCGGTGGTGTAATTTGTGAAGAAGGGCGATGGGAGCTCGAGTGCTCGACTACAAAAAATGTAAACACGCACGTGGTAGGTTGGGGAGAAACGTCAGTGAAATGACAGAAAAGTATTGCCATACCAAAGGGTTTTTAAGAAAAAATAATGGATTTGGAAAAATATGTAATGTAGAGTTTTATGAAGTTTGTGGCGTTTTCGATGGGGGTTTTCAGACCTTGATCTCGTATTTAAAAATTTTCTTGTACCAATCGAACATAAACGAGAGTTTTTTTTGTGATTTTCACTTTGTAATTTATTCTTAAATAATCATAAAACATAATTTTTCCTAAGGTTCTTATTCTTGACTGACTGCTTTCCTCCGCAAACTCAGTAACCTTGGAAGTTTCCAAGCTGTCGTGACGCTTTGGATCATTCATCAGCTACCTAGTGTTGAGTCAGCCTCTACTTGCCATAGTGTCAGTGTCTCACAGACCCCGCTGGCGGTGTTGAGGTTGACCAATTCCCTTTGCCTGATGACTTGTTGTTCATCATAGCGATAGACCCCCATCCGTAACTTTGAAAACGATTATCACTCAGACGGTAGTCGAGACCTCATGTTCAATCGCTCAATAATCTCCTGACTATTGACTATTCTTGTTTTAAGTGGAGCAAATAAAGTGATATCGTTGACAGCAAAAACGATTATTGATCTTACGTGATGCAAGATGTACCGTCGAAATATTACTGTTATGCCCTATTATCTAGGTCACTTAGCATAACCTCGGTTGAACCGACTTGAGTCATTGCACTATGTCGAAACATTATTGCTGCACTTTGTTCAAGCCTACGCAGCAATACTGCTTAACATTTGTACTTGGCACATGAGGTGAACAACCGGGAAATGCTGAGTAGACACTATTTGATGTCAATGAGTTTCGATGGGAATTGCTGGTTTGAACAATGAGTCTGACTGGAACCAAGAAACGCGTCGGGTGTTTTAATTAAGAACGGAAACGTAACATTACCGTCAAACGATAATCACTGTACGGAATAAGCGCTTTGGTGAATTCGGTCACTTTGATTCCTCCTCCCGGTTCTTATTGACGCTTGTGTCCATTCTGTCCCCTAATCTATCCTTAATAGGGTCTGAAGAGATTGCTCTAGGCTAGATTGGCCAATGTCACTCCTGACCGGAGGCAATCTTTTCATCTCAAAAACACCCTTCTCCTTCCGTATCTCATCATACCTAAGGTACGAACGTGCGGCTCATTCTCTTCTGTAGTCAGGTGCATTTTTATAAAATTCCTTTTATCCGGAGTCTGAAAGGATCATGTCATCTCCTGGTGGGCATGCCCATAACGTCAATGACCGATCCATCTCGAAGAGACACGCGAGCGAGCGTCTCTCATCAACGGGATAATCAGCCATGATTTTGATTTTGACTTTCGCAGGAACTGAGGAGACCATTCTTTCTCATGGTGGGCTAGTGCATTTCATAAAAGGTGGTCCCATCAGTTTCTTCATGCTCTAGGTACTCGGTCCGTGCATTGAGCAGGTAAAATCGAGCGGCTCATTCTCTGCTAATGCCAAACTTTGTAGAAACTCTTGAACTTTTCGTAGTCTCCTAGATCCTTTTCTCCTAAGGTTTCTATTTTTTCTAATCTTTTCATTGTCAACTTGCAGGATTTCCGACTCGACTACGGATGGATGTAGTTGACGATATGAAAACAGCACATATAACTGCCTTTAGAGCAAGTGTCATCCTTATCGAGAAGTAGTTTCTCAATTTGAATGTCGATTGCTCCTTCGATTACCTCATCTGACAATGTCTTTGAGTTTGACTGACACGAAGAAAGAAGCTTTTCTCCTCCTCCCTCAGTTGTCGTTGAGAATCAGTGTTTATAGGATTGGAGTGTCCGATTCCTGCTTGCACTCGTCCTATTTTTGAAATATCGATTTTGGAACCACGATTTAGGGGGAAAGGATGTCATAGCTATACCCCCCATATACAGAAAAGGGGAAATTTGATTAAAGCATGTAATAGGTAGAATAGTGGGATATAGAGGGCGTTGGGAGCAGAAAGGGGAAAGGAGATGATGATGTGGATGGGACTTAAGGATGAGACAGAATGGGAATGGGATGACAGCTGTCAAGTGCGACGACACGGCACGCGATGCTCGACTCAGCTCGCCGGATGGGAGGGCTCTTGTCATCGCACACAACAATACCTACTACAAAACATAAAACGTGCCAAAACCAAGACAAAAACACAAACCACCTTGGCTTACCTCCACAAACGCAGACGGACGGTCACCACACCTCGGGCGCTGATGGTGAAATTCAGCGGGCCAATTTTTCCCACCCAACCTGGAAGTTCGGCGACCATTTTGGAACTTCCCCAAATTTGTGAAGTATCATCGTCAGTTCATCCCATCTCCACCAGATTTAAGCAACCTAAACACCCCTAATAAGTAATTTACCACGCCATGATGGCTTAATCAAACACAACAAAACAAACAAAACAAAAAGACGGTCGCTTCATTATTGGGCGAAACGTTCTTTATTACTAACAAAAAAAATATAAAAACAAAATTACTAATAAATTAATTAACAACAAAAAAAAATTTACAAAATTTAAATAGATAATAAATTAAATAAATAACATAAATAACAATTAATATAAACAATAAATAACATAATATGACTAACAATAAATGATTAATATTAACAAAATAAATTTAAATTTAAATAAATATAAAACAAATTATAATAAATTACAAAAAAAAACTAAATGAATAAATAAATAAATGACTAAATAAATAATTCAATTAATAATTAAACAAATAAATGACAATAAAAAAAAACTAACCACAGAAAGATAATAAATAAATAAATAATTAAATAACACGAAATATAATTTAATTAAATAACAAAAATTAGTACTCAAAAAAAAAAAAACAAACAAAGTTAATAAATAAATAAATTAACAAAAAAAAATCTTTTAACACACTAAATTTTGCGACACCCTATTGTCGACGAACTGAGGACTTAACCATAGACTGCCTCCCCGAAATTTACGCTAAGTCCCTACCTACAGAGAGCTCTATGTAGTGGTTTTTCGAATTTTCGAAACTTTTACAAAAAAAAAAAAAACAAACGCGACGCAAAACTTATTACAACAAAAAGGAAAATCAAAAAAAAATATATATAAGGCAAAAAAAAAAAACTAATATATTTTAGAGAACGTTCGCACAAAAAAAAAATAAAATAAAAAAAAACTTAAAACTACCACGATCGCCTCTGCTTGCTTCTCTTCGTATATGCGCTTTCCCCTTTTTTTTTGCAGTGTATGTTGCGTATGTTAGTGTTATATGTTTTATGCTTTGTTGGTGAAATTATCTTTGTAAATTTTATTATTCGTCCAGTCTACATATATATATATTTGTATGGGTGTAATTTGTTAAGTGTAATTTTATTTACCACTATTACTATATGTAGTTTTTAAAATCAGGCCATGCACTTGGCTCTATACATAAACGATTTTCTTTTGTTTTATTGCATTAGTCATATTTGTGACCCATATATATATGTGCCTGTACCTCATCGAGGACACGAGGTCAAATCGAAGGGCAAAAGTATTTTATTAATTTTTTTTTTATTTTTGACTTTTTCTGTATATTTTTTATTTTTTTTTTGTCGAAGATAAGCCACTTAGCACTTTAAACACACCAGCACAACATATATAAACACTAAACGCACAATTCGCACTTTCGGCACCGGTGAATTTTTTTGAGGCGATCACAACCTTTTTGTGATCGCCGTTTTATTAAAATCTACCCCAACAAAATATTAATTCCTATGCTTTTATGTATTTTTTTTTTTTTGTTAAAACAACTCACCCTCGCAAACACTGAAGTTAAACAAAAAATTTATAATATATGTCACTCTTTGTATTAGACAAAGAAGCCGGTCCGACCACTATCGCCTTTGAAACACTAATGCCAATATATCCATTTGTTTTCCTATCCCGACCTGCCTCATTTCTCTATTCACGCCTTCGCAGACCCGTTTAAAAGATATTATTTGTCTTCTTCTATCGTATATACCACATTGCTGACTTCCTCAGTTCTCTGAGTACCACTCACTAATTTGGCTAGCTATCCAATATATTCTTTGCTGGCAGTTCCTGCTTTCAAATTTCCTACAGGGGGAATTTTGTCTCCAGGGAGGTTCTCTAGATGTCACATTGACATTGACAACAAATAACAAAACAGGTAGAAATAAAAACACTTCTGGTGTTTAAGGTAGACTTATTTCTTTTCTTTTTTGTAATTTATTTTATTTTTAGATAAATATGTCATTCACAGGTAGACGTAACAAGCAATAGTTTCCTAGCCCAGGCCCAGGCACCCTCTCAGCCGTACAGGTATCGGCACGCACCTTATCTTGGAGACCACATCTTAGTTTCGTGCCCTCGCCTCTTACCCTACCGGCAATGGCAGCCGTCATTCGAAGGAGTGACCCCCTACAAAAGCTTCTGGTTTTGCTCTTTGGTTCATTGAAAATTACTTAAGCCCTTCCACCATGTCAAGGTGGTTGATCGTCGAAAGCCGTACTGACGTTAGAATGCTGTCAATTGTGTTGATGTTGAAATCGTAAATTTTCAAGAGTAAAAGTATATAAAAAAAGAGACAAGTTTTTTGTGCCAAACGATTACTTACATCGGTGGCCTAGAGTACGTAGTGAACCATTGCTTCAATAACATATCATTTTAGTTATTCCAGTTCCTAGCTAACTGCCTGTAGATTAGTAGATGTGGGACGTGGACTTCAACAAAACAACTAGTCTGCTTCACAGAATAATTTGGATCTTGACACAAATCCGTCTGAAATTATTTATTGTCATGACGCTTACTAATGTCAAAGTTTACTTATTCCCTATTTTTGTTGCAAAAAGCATATGAAAAACGCAGAGCAAATGAACATTGCAACCCGCTTTCATTGAATTATTTCGGGGCAAATCAAAATAATGTAATTTCTGCCACTTCTGTGTATTACACCAGAATTTGGATCGAAATGGACTCCAGCTAACCGGCCCTCTCATGTATGTCCAGCTTAAGAATGTTGGCCAGGTTTTGATTTCTTCTTTCCAAATTCAAAATTAAACCTGGCAATGCTGTCAAGATGCATCTACTACTTTTCTTTGTAGAGATTTTTTTCCCATTCCATCTGTCAAAAGTCAACATTATTTTGTAAGAGCAAAAATCGAATTTCGGTGAATTTTCAATAAAAACGATGTTGTCCCTACTTCGTGCTACCCGCAATATAATTGCCAACACTCACATTCAACCTAGACAAATCACCACCACATCGTCATTGCTTTTGAAAGAGAGTAAGTTGGACAACCAATCCGCCGTCTGAACACTAACCTGTTTCTTCTCCCCCAGTCCAAGTAAAGCAGGAAAACGATGTCCTCGTCCTTCAAGGCGTCAGTGTGGAGTCCCCTCGGTCTGACAAAATGCTCAGCGTCGCTTGTCAAGAAAAATTCTGCCCCGAGTGCACTCTGGGCTTAAGTGTCAAACACACCGATGTTCTAATCCTCAGTCAGTATGTTCGCTCGGATGGTTGCATGCTCCCACGTCGAATCACCGGTCTATGTCGTCGCCAGCAGAAGAAAATGGGTATCCTGGTGACAATGGCACAAAAAGCCGGCCTAATGTCGAACCTAACGCCAGCATGGAGCAAGAAAGACCCCAAAAAGCGTACCGGCTGGAAGAAATACAACAAATACTTCAACGAGGCGACGATAAAGGTTTAATAAAGTGGAGCGCCGTCCCAGACACCCCACTGATTTATTGTTTTAGTTAAAAATTCATAAATAAACTACATTACAACTAAAAACAAAGTAAATTCATTTCATGTCCTCCATTCTAATCCATTAGGAGATTATAAACATTCAACTCGCTGAGATCCAAGTCATCATTGATATCCAAGTCTTCGCCATAGCCCAGGAAGTCATCCTCACTAAGAACTTCTTCGTTAATCTTGTACTCCTCCTCGTTCTCATCACGGAAATGGTTCATTATATGAGCTGAAAGGGAAAACTACATAAGTCCAACTGTATATGGGTGGAGGCACGACTTGAACTCACCCCCTAGCGTCTGACGATACACGAACGATTGATCACAGAAATTGCACTTGAAGCGCTTCTCGCCTGTGTGAATCGTCTCGTGCAGTAGTAAAGTCTTTCTCAATGCGAACGATTTATCACAGAAACTGCATTTGTGTTGCTTGGAACCTGCAAGAAATGTTGGATCATTGGGCAGGGAAACGCGAAAATGTAATGCATACCATCATGGATCTTCAAATGCTCGTTCAAATTGGACATTTGCGCAAACGTTTTGCTGCAATAGATGCAGTTGAAGGGCTTCTTCTTTAGATGCACCGCATCCACGTGGAGATTCAGGTTAGTCTTTCGCTTAAATCTAGCACCACACTGTGGGCAAAGGAACTTGCGCTCTCCACTGTCATGGGTTTTCTTGTGCTGGATGAGATCCATTGCGTTAGGGAACTCCTGGTCGCACTGCGAACACTGGTAGTAGCCGTTCTGAATACTGTTTGTCAGCTTGTTGAAATGTATAGAATGCATGTGGTTGCCAAGTTGGTAGGCTTGGCGGAAAGCATGAGAGCAGAATTCACATTGGAATGGCTTCTCACTGGTGTGGTTTAACATGTGCAGGTCCAAGTGGGACTTTTGATTGAAGCTCTTGCCGCAAATCTCGCATTGGTATTGCTTGTCGACATCGTGCAGGCGCATGTGTGTACGGAGTGCTGAGCGAGAGGTGAATCCTTAAACAAATGGAAGGGTTAGATGAGTTTGGGAAGGAATTGCAAATTAAGTCGTGGGTTTACTTACCTTTACTGCAAATGTCGCATTTGAATGGGTGCGAGTGTTTGTGGGTCAACATGTGGTCGCGCAGACTGGTCTGTTGGCGGAACTCTGAAAGGGAGGGTAGAAGGTGATGGAGTTACAGTGTGTTTATAGGTTGAATTGAGAGTTCTCTTATAGTTAGCCCGACTCAGGGATCGTTCGGTGATGTTCTTAATTAGAAGCCACGCGTAATGATGCGATACGGCTTATGCTACTAACTAACAACAGCCTTCAATGGTCGACAGGTCAAGGTTGAGTAGTCTGTCGGTACCAATTACCTATCAAAGGAAAGTTCGCAACACCCGCACGGCAGCGAATAACCACAAGAATTGGGTAAATCTTAGCTCAAGTATGCGCTGATGGGCTATGAATACTAAGATACAAGATCAAAGGTTTGGAATGGTTAAGGCAGGTAAAGCAGAGCAGAATCTTTGATTCCCAGCTAGACGTCAGATGCAGTAGAGGTAGACCTTGTTTAAGTGGCGTATCGAAGTAGAAACCGACCTCCTGCTTTCTTTAAGGTGTGCTAAGTGCTGGCCAACGACATTCCTAGTCAGTGTTTGGTTCTTTCTTCAAGGAAGTCAAATGGAGGAGAAGGTACAACTGTACCAGTAAATGGATGAAGGTCCAAAGGTAAAAACCCGCTGAGGACATTCAGGGAATGAACAGTAACGCTCCAGCTAATAAAATATTCGATACCAACCAAGTTGGAGACGACATTACGAATGTCAGGGCGCTTGCACTGAATGGCTGAAATCAACTTGCGTAGGATGGAAGAGTATGCAAGGTTGCCCTTTTTTAGACAGTCTTTCAACGGCCGCTCCACGAAGGATGTTCGCAAGTTCTATCAAACGGTAAAACGTCAAAGCAGGGGATAAGTGATTCGAGAGACCCAGTCGACGCTGAGGACATGGAGGAACCACTCCTGCAGACTGTTGAACGGCGATGAAGAACAATCTCCCGTTGAACCATTTAATATTGACGACGAAAGCGAAGACTACCAATCACCCGACCTATGTAAGGACAGGAATATGCCTGGAGAATGGAACCTCAGCATCGTATGGCCGATCCTCAAAAACGAGACCCTCTGAACTGCGTCAACTACAGGGGCATAAGTCACCTAAACAGCGCCTACAAGATCATATCTGACGTAATATGTGAACGCTTGAAACCGTTTACCAACAACCTAATCGGCCCTTATCAGTGTGGTTTTAGGCCAGGAAAGGCCACAACTGATCAAATTTTCACACTTCGGCAGATCCTGAAAAAAAACCCAAGAAGTCCATATCGGTACCCACTACCTATTCATCGATTTCAGCATTTATAGAGGCGAACCATACAGAGCCATGCCTAGTTTTGGTATTCCGCGCAAACTCGTCCGTCTGTGCAGGATGACGATAGAGAATTCTCGCTCAGGGTCAAAAACGACATCACCGACAGCTTCGATACCAAAAAAGGATTTAGGCAAGGCAACGCGCTGTCATGTCACATCAATCTTGAGAGGATTGTGCTAATCTCCCGAACCAACACTAATAGTATACACCGACGATATTGACACCGTTGATCGGAACAAACGCGACGTCTTAGCCACGTTTGCTATGTAGGGAAGGAAGCGGCAAAATGGGTTTAATGAGGGTAAGACCAAGTATATGATGTCAACTCGAAAGGACGCACGACACGACGAACTGGACAGAGCGTCACATTGACAGATATAACTTTGAGGTAGTACAGGACTTGTCGACCATGGCTCCGCTACAAACAAGAGCATCTCGTCAGAAATCAAACGAAGAACTACTTTTGCCAACCGCTGTTCCTTCGGGATAAGGAGGCAATTTTGCAGTAAAGCTCTCACTCGAACTACTGAGGAGATCCTATACAAGACCCTGAAGACCCCAGTCCTGCTCTATGGTGAAGCATGGACCGTAACACGTAGATGAAGAAATTCTTGGTCGCTTTGAGAAAATAATTCTTCGGTCCCGTTTGCATTGACGGGCTATGGAGATGAAGATTCAACCAAGAACTATACGAGCTGTACGGCAACATACCCCAATGACTCCGCATTAGACGTTTAAGACAGCTAGGACGTATAGAGCGAATGGACACCAATACTCCGGCTAACAGTCTTCGATTACAAGCCAGACGTCGAACGCGGTAGAGGTAGACCTCGCCTTAAGTGGCGCGCACAAGTAGAAACCGACCTCAACCAACTTGAAGTTCGCAGTTAGCTAAGGGCCGGACTAATTGGAGAGGCATGTTGATTGAGGACCACGTTCATTCTGAACTGTAGCATCACTTAAAGAAAGAAAGAAGAAAGAGCTCTTAATAGTTTAACGTACTTCCTATTAGGCCCACCGCGCCCACGATACCTAGTTAGTAATCATATAAAGAACTCCTTTACAGGAGCCCCACTCGGGACATAAAGAACATCCAGTCGAGACGCACTTTAGAGCGTTGGAGCATGCTCGACATCAGAAGCCCCTCTTGTCTTTGTTTTCTTTACCAGTCTTTGGAGAAGATTCAACGACGGACAAATTCCCGCAGCTATACAACAATTACCCTCCTGAGATGGCTATAACATTGGACTTGGATTGGGTACAATAGCAAAACCATACGATGACATCAATCAAATATTCCAAAACCCTCACTATTGATGAATTCTATTTACTAAAATTAAATCTCGACCATGAACAGCATTAACAAGTCTATAACCTTCGAGACCGTGGTCTAAAAATAACACACATACAACAACAACTTACTCTTGCCACATTGATTGCATGAGAATGGATTCTCCTTGGTATGCACTCGTTCATGATTGATCAGATGAATCTTCTGCTGGAAACACTTCTCGCAATACGAACACTTGAACTTCTTCTCGTGATGCGACCTCAGATGATAGTCGAAATTCCTTTGCGTGATCTTCTCAAATTTATTACCACAAATCGGACACGTACGGTCCATCCGTACATGAAACAGACTCTTATGACGCATGAGATGATCCTCTGTGCGATAATTTCTCAAACAAAGCTCACATTTGGTGTTACGAACCAGTAACTTTGACTCCTCAACCTCAGTCTTCTTGTCCACAGCCAATTCCTCGAAATTCGTATTGCAACTGACCGACTCCGTCTTACTAGGCATCATCTCATTCGATTCAATACGATTGGGATGATTGAAGAGATAATCACTTTCGGTTTCCTCGAAATAATCAATTTCAGTGCAACTTTTAGTAAACGAAGGTTCCTCCTCCTCATCAGAGCCAACATATTCAATCAATTTGCTTGGCGATATATATCCCACACGATCGCCATCCATGCCCATTGGGAGTGTTTCTATGGTAATTGTTGGATTATCATTTCCCAATTCATTTGTCCCACATTTCACATAAGACGATAGCAATCGCTGTGAGTCAATAAGTTCTTCACGGAAAAGTTTCACCTGTACAAATCTACCCAAGCAGTCGTTGCACATTTGCTGGGGAAGGCCATCGTTGGGTTTTATCTGTAAGAAGAAAAAAAAAATGGTTGACAATGCACGCGGTTGTCTGGTGAAACTCCATTGATTTTACCTCTAAATTCCAGAGAATAAATTCCTTGAAAACGCATGCCAATTCGACACTTGGTTGTTCGTCGTTTGGGACACCATTGAAAATCGGATGAAATATCATGGAATCACTTGGGTCGTAGCGACAACATGCCCGACATGTTTTCTCTAGAAAGGAGGTTTCGTCCAAGCAAATATTAAGTGCCATGTTTTCATTGCTGATTTTGATCGGTTTCTGGAAAGTTTATGAAGTTTTTTTATGGATTAAATTTGCAACACGAGGATTTGTTTATTTTTTTCTTCTCTGTGTACGGTGTTCTTTTCTTTACGACTGCGAAAACACATATGAAACATTCACCAAATGCCAAAATCCACCTGATTTGTGGAGAGCTAGTGGAGAGGTTAGATGGGTGCGCAGTGGAGAGTTTCGGAAATATGGCGGTTATCGATTTAATTCAAATGGCTGAATGGAAGATTCGAGAAAATAGGATTTCGGAAGAAGTGTACTGATTATGGACAGGAGGCAAAATGTGTGCATCCACGGGTGGATATGAAGTGTGATCTAAAAAGAGCTTCCGCGCTTCTTTTTTTTTTTTTTAAATAAAACACAAAAAATCAATGTATATAGGAAAATCTTTATTTGAGGTGTAATAGTGCTTACACACCGAATCATAAACTGAGTTTTTGGCAAAAAGTTTACGTAAACCACTGGATGCTTTCACACCGACTCTGACCAGGTTTTGTTTGACATTTCAATCAGCTGTGAATTGTGATACTAGCTGCAACATTTGTGTGTGAAAATATTGTAATTGAATAATAAATGAATTCTAATATAATCAAACTAATATTAGCATTTGAAGTTCAAAATTAAACAAATCTAAAGATTTTGACTACAGTTTTTGACTCTCAAGCCCGCCGCTTGTTTTGTTTTTATTTCATCTGGTGTGTACATATCTGAAAAAAAAACATTTGTTTTGACAGCGAGTTCATCAGCTGTTTTGTGGGACGTGTGGAACACGTGTAGAATGTATGAAAAGGTGTGTTCTTTCCGACAACCTGCAACGTGATGACGTCTGCGAAGTGGTTATGAGAAGGTTACGTCGTAACCTACTAGGTTTTGAGAACTGACAATGTATGGGAAAACTCGGTTTTCAATGAAGGTTTCGGGTGTTTTTGCGAAAACTCAGTTTCTGATTCGGTGTGTAAGCACTATTAGTTTGGTTCATGCCATTTACACCCTTATTCATTAGAATACGCTAAAATATATCTGAACGGTTTATAGCTAAACAGTGCATATGAAATTATGCAGGCTTTATTCAGGGTCGCACATATTCTTATTCATAAAATATTGCCTCACCCATAATATAACTAGTTATATATAGGGTTTGTGTCAAACATAGTACCAAACACAGGAAAATCTATTACAATTAGCTAGTCCACAGCTCGGCAGAGCTACTAAGCGATCATTTTAATGGTTGCGAAACTCATGGCGACAACTTTGTTTTCTACAATTTGACAACATTTTCATGACTTATGTTGACTAAATAACATCTTTTGCAATGCTGGATTTGTAGATAGAGAAGAATTAGCATTTGAATAAATTAAACCATGAAACACAACTGCTAAAATGGAATTTTTTTCAACTTAAAATTGTGTCAATATTAACCCTACAGCTTTGCCATTTGTGTCATTTACACTATTCAACCATCAGAAGCGTTTAGGTTGTGCAGCCTCTATTCAACGTTGTGTAAGTTTTATGAATAATGTTTTGCGTTTAGAGGCACTTTAAGAGAAGCATAACTTTATACACTCCTCATAATGAGTTTATGAATAGGACTGTTTAATGTTTAAAGATAATTTCCTTCAAATATTGCCCACGACTAACTCTTAAATGGTCCATTCTGTGGATCCCATTTTCGAACTCTTTTTCAAACAATAAATAAAAAACACGAGTTATGTTGGCTTCCAAATTCAAAATCATTTCAGGTTTATCGCCGTAAACAAGAGATTTTACATATCCTCATAGAAAGTAATCCAAAGGCATCGAAGCATGCGATCTTGGTGCCCAATTGACAGGTCTGTCATCTGGAGATGAATAAGCAATTGATTCATTAGCTGTATGACATGTAGGGGCCATCCTGTAGAAACCACAAGTCAGATACACCAATATTTTAAAATTTCGCCAATAAAAATTGATCATTACTCTGTAGCGATCTCCATTGACAGTAACACCTCCTTCCGCATGTTTAAAGAAATACGTCCCGATGACGCCGCCTGCTCATAAACGGCACCAAACACTGCATTTTTGGGATTGCTGTTCATCACTCCAAATAATGCAATTTTGCTTATCAACGTAATCGTTTAACCAAAAATTAACTTCAAATCAATTTGAAGCTGTTCCAAGGCCCACAAACAGAATGTAAAATGTAGATATGCCAAAGTCAGTCGGCTTCAATTCTTGATATTCATGCACATAAGTCATTGACGTCATCGACACTATTGAAACATGCACAAATATGACGTTTGGAACGTGCATTTGATGTAATTTTATTGAGAAATGGGTCATAAAACAATATCGAGTTTGATTGCAAAATTATTCAATGAACTTGTTTCATAATAGATAAGTATGCGCATGTACCCGATAGATGGCGCTCGGGGAAAAATCAACCAGATCGTAGGAAAGGAATGATTCAACTGTTGACTACAAACGCATGCAAAACAAAAAAGGAGAACGACGTTCGTATCAGCACATGGAATATTAAAATATTTTACAGAATGGGTGTAGGTGGTGAGTTTTTTATATATATTTTATATATATATATATTTTATATTTTATATATAAATCAACATCATCGACTTGGACCAATACATTGTTTTCAAAATGCCGATATCAAAGCACCACAACAAATACGAAATGCTGTGAAAAATAGGAATATCTAAGACAGCAATCCCAAAAGTCCGCAGAGCCTTTAACACTTAACTAGTTGAATAATCCCATACCAGCATGTCGAAGAACAATGGTGACGATGTCAACAAGCCATTGGAGCGGCCATTGTAAGTTTCTCCCGCTTAACAGCAAGAAACCCTTGGCTTGATAAATATTGGTGACAGATGCAAAGACGAAGGGAAGAACAGGGAAAGATCGTAGTTGAGTCACAGTGGAAGACTGATCGCAGTCGTTTAACATTCTGCAGAAGTGGTTCATCCATATTCTGTCAGGCAGAACAAACAATTATTGGCGACGAACAAAAACTACCATCCACTCCAACTAAATATAGTGCAGAAAGAAATATATAACCTTAAGCTTAACAAAACTGCCTTATGATGCCGTACCTGCCGAGCTTTATAAAGCTTCATTAGCAACATTTGGTCCGATAGTTATGCCACAAATAAGAAAACATCGCCTATAAGATCCTAGCCTATCCGTAATATGTGAACTCCTGAAGCAGTTTGCCAATAACCTGATTTGTGGTTTTAGGCCAGGAAAGTCCACAACTGATCAAATCTTCACACTTCGGTAGATCCTGGTAAAAATAGAGATGGAAGCAGCAAAAAAGGGGTTTAGCAGTAAATGAGGGAAAGACCGAGTATATGCTGTCAACACGAAAGAACACACAACATCGACGAATTGGACAGAACGCCACCATTGACTGATATCACTTTGAGGTCGTACGGGACTTTGTAAAACTCAAACGACAATTCGTCAGACATAAAACGAAGAGTAAATCTTGACAGTCGCTGTATTTTTGGGCCATGAATACAATTTAGTAAAAGAGCACTCACTCGAACTAATAAAGAGATCTTATATAAGACCCTGATAATCTAAGTCCTGGTCACGCGCCGAAGCACGGTCGGTGTCAAAAACTTATTAGCGAAAAATTATTCGAAAAATCGTCGGTCCCGTCTGCGTTGACAGACAATCTATTCGAAGATCCAATTAGGAGCAATACGAGCTGTACATCGACATAGACCTGGTCAAAAACTTGAACGTGTGAGATGGCTAGGACACCTATAGCGAAGTAGCCACTGATGGAAAAACGTACAATTTCATAATATAAACTGAAGATTTTTAAAAGCTATAACTAGGGCCCAACATAAATAGGGCCCATTTTGCCATCTGTCAAGTGATTTATTTTTAGTTTGGTTTGGCATTTCAGAATGAATAGACTGACGTCTGAACAACGCTTCCAAATTGTGCAAATTTATTTTGAAAATCATGGAAATACGAAATCATCCCGAAATACATATCGTACACTACGTGCATTTTGCGGTCAACATAATCGTCCATCAGAGCAATTAATTCGATTAAATATGGAACGTTTTCGCACCACGTTTACTCTAAATTATAAAACGCATCCACACAGACGTCGTACAGTGCGTACTTGAGAACATCGTTCCTGGAGGGGCACGTATGTATGTCAACATACAGTAGATACTTTGTCTTAACTTCATTTAAATCTAAACCCATTTTTGGCGCTTCCTTCTCTATACTGGCAAACGTGGCTTTGACATTACGTTGAGTCCTACAAATGATATCAACATCGTCGACGTATGCTAGTAGTTGCACCGATTTTTGGAAAATTGTACCTCCGGTGTTGGCTTGGATGTTTTGCACAATCCTCTCAAGAATCTAAATCCTTGCCTAAATCCTTTTTGGTATCGAATGTGTTGGTGAGGTCATTTCCGACCCTGAGGGAACAGCAACAATTCACCACCGTCATCCTGCACAAGCGTACAAATTTGGGCGGTATACCAAAACTAGACATGGCTCTGTATAGTTCGTCTCTATAAATGCTGTCGTATGCGGCTTTGAAATCGTATCGATTTGGACTTCTTGGGTTTTTTCCAGGATCTGCCGAAGGGTGAAAATTTAATCGATTGTGGACTACCCTGGACTATAACCACACTGATAAAGGCCGATCAGGTTGTTGGTAAACGGTTTCAAGCGTTCACATATTACGGCAGATAGGATCTTGTAAGCGATGTTGAGTAGACTTATGCCTCTGTAGTGGGCGCAGTTCAGAGGATCTCCTTTTTTGTGGATCGGGCAAACGATGCTGAGGTTCCATTGTTCAGGCATGCTTTTAACCGACCAGATTTGGCTTATGAGTTTGTGGATGTTACTTAACAAGTCATCTCCGCCGGCTTTATAAAGCTCAGCTGGAACGCCGTCATTTCTGCAGCCTTGTTTAGCTTGAGTTTAGATATTGCTATCATCACTTCACTTAGGTCGGGTGGTTGGCAGTTTTCGCTGCCGTTGCCAATATTCGTTCTGCTTGACAGCGGAATGTTGTTCGTCTTCGCCGTTTAACAGTCTGCAGAAGTGGGTTTTGCATATTCTCAGCATCGACTGTGTCTCAACTACGATATTTCCTTGTACATCTCGACAGGATTCTGTTCGAGCTTCGCATCCTTGGCTTTGACGTTTTACACGTTGGTAAAATTTGCGAACATCGGTGCTGGAGTGGCACTTCTCTATATCCTCGATCGCGCGCTTTTCTTGCTCTTTTTCTTCTTTCTGAAAAGCCGATGTTCTTCCCTTCTTCTTTGCCTATAGAGCTCAATGGCAGCTCTCGTCTTCACCTGCAGCTTAACCTTGTAGGCCTCGTTCTTGGCTGCGAGCATCTGTCGGCATTCCTCATCAAACCAGGGGTTTCTTGTTGGTGGCTGATCCAATGGCTTGTTCGACATTAGATGCTGGTGGTAAGGTGTTAGTCGAGATGTTAAGGGATACGCGTTGCACGAAGGTCTTGGCGGTCTCTTGCGATTGCAGTCTTTTGACATTTAATTTTTTCACAATATTTCTGGTTTGTTGTGGCGTGGTGGATATCCGCATCCTTGCCATGGCTGCAAACAAGGTAGTGCTCCGAGTCGATGTTAGCCCCTCCGAATGTTTGGACATCCAAAATACTGGATGCGTGCCTCTTGTCTATCGCAATGTGATCAATTTGGTTGACTGTTCGTTGATCTGGAGACCGCCATGTCCCCTTATGGGTATCGAGGTGAGGAAGCCGTGTGCTGCTAAAGAAGTCTTCTCTTCCTACCTTTGCGTTAAAATCTCCCAGCACGATTTTAACGTCTTTCGGTAGTCGCTCATAGGTTTTGTCAAGGAGATCGTAGAAGCAATCCTTAGTTATATCTTATGGCTTATGTTGGCGAATTTGGCCTTGATTCAGATTGTTACAATGCGTTCGCTAAAGTCTTGGAAACATAAGACTTCTTGCCTAATTCTTGCACTTAAAACAAATCCGCATCCAAATAGTCGCTGTTTCTGCTCACTATAACACGGTCCAGTTTTTATACCCTATCCCATAGGGGTATATTAGTTTTGGTACTTAGTTTGTAACATAGAGAAATAATTTAGCTACATATACCTCAAAGTATATGGATCGACTCAGAATCGCTAGCTGAGTTGAATTAGCCATGTCTGTCTGTCCGTCCGTCCGTCCGTCTGTCTGTTCGTCACCGATTTTTGGGCCTTAAATTTTGAGCTAGGATAATGAAATTTGGTATATAGGATCCTTGGCCGAGTCACCAGAACAGGTGTAAAAATTTTTAAAATTCGCCCGCTGCCACGCCCCCTTTTAGAAAAAACGTAGTTTTAAGCCAAACCGTAAGGTATTTCAAAAAAGTGTTTTCGCAACATATTTAGACAATATTAATATCTATATTTCGTCCATATAAAGTTTTTTGCCACGCCCACTTTTTGGGGGCGTTTTCTATATAAACTGTTTTCGGTCAAATTTTAAATTTTTCGAAAAAAATTTTGATGCAGAATCATTAACATTATTAATATAAACATTTCGTCTATATATAATTTTCACCCACGCCCACTTTTTGGGGTGGTTTTTATATAAAAACCATTTTTATACACTACCCCATAACATATGCAGGAGAAAACCTTGTCTTTTGTAGAACCGTAAAAGTGTTTTGTAAGCAGTCTGAAGAATTTGTTGTGACTATATCATTTTTTCTATTTTATCCACATCGTGTTTTTAGCCATGCCCACTTTTTTGGGGATTTTAGTTTTATGGATAGGATGGGATAGGGTATTCAACGATCCGCACAGCGGATTATAGCCTTCTCATATGTTTTGTCCAAATTTTAAAACTTTCGAAAAAAATGTTGATGCAAATACTTCCGCAATAGTAATATAAACATTTGGTCAATAGATCATTTTCACCTACGCCCACATTTTGAGGGCGTTTTCTTACAAAAAACATTTGTATACCCCATCCCAAGGCATTAGCAATAGAAAACCGTTGTTTTTTGTCGAACCACAAAAGATTTTGATAAACTGTCTGAGCAATATATTGTGACAATGTCATTTTCTGTATTTCATCGCCATAAGGCCTATATTTTGAGGATATTAATTTTAAGGATGGGATGGGATAGGGTATTCAACGATCCGCATAGCGGATTGTAGCCTCTCATATGTTTCATCCAGTTTTTCATCCTCTTTTTACCCGGCCCACCCCATCGTATTTCCTGGATGACAGTAATGTCTGCAGTTTAGGGCTTCCGCTAGTTGTTCGCCTACACCTCTCCTGTTTAATGTTCTCACATTACAGGTGCAGATATGAACGTCGTTGTCCTTTTTTCATTTATCAGGGTCGAATGTGTCGAAGCAGCTTATCTAGGTTCACCTGGGACGGCACCCCGGGTATTCCGCGCCATTCTGACCAGGGTTATTATAGTGTTGCTGATTTACATCTTGTTATCAACACTCGCACTTATCGCGTAGCAAGTCAAATCCGGTTGGATGAGACCAGTACCCGATGGTTACCACTTGGAGGTAAAAAAAAGCATTTGATGTGTAGTCAGAGTTGCGAGCAATGGACATTGCCAAGTTAAAGCCAATCAGAGTCTACTCTCGTTCTACAATACCCAACCATGCATTTACGGCCTTCTATATTCATTTTTATGTTTTATAATGTTAACCTTACTTTCTTAATAAAATACGTTATACGTACAGGAGAAATACCATATGGAGGCCAGGACATTCTAATACCTCGTAAGCCAAAGCAAAAACGCATGTTAATACCTCGTAACCAACGATAAGTAATAATTTTGATAACAAGTTGTCGCGAAATATAAATTCGCATCAATTCAAATTTCTGAAATCAAAACCAGATCAACTCTATTGACCCTCTCATTACTTTTATACCAAGTTTTTTGTTTCTCCTGAAAAAGTGATGTTTCTGGGTTACGAGGTATTCGATCTACAGCGACGTTAGATAATTCCATTGAGGTAGAAACCTCTACATCCAATAACAACTAACTTCGACAAACAATTTTAACTCTAAAATAATTAAATACTCCCAGAATTGAAATCCAATTACATCTACGAATTCGCAATTTCCAAAATAGTTTACATGGTCTATTTAATTTGGAGCACCTACTCCTATATGAAATATTGTCTAAACCCATAACGCGATATACACAATTTCCCCGATACAAAATGCAAATTGATTTGCCCCCTCCTTCTCTATAAATTAGACCGGAAATGGACAGAGTCATCATTTCAAAGTCGTATGTTTGCAAATAATTTCAAATAAAATGTCCATGCGTTGTTTTGGGATGGTATCCAATAGATAGCTTCAGAGAATATTGAATCTTAATTGCATTATAGAGGACGAACATTAAAGCTTCGTGCCATGCATAAATCCCTCCATTTTCGAAGAACATCCCACCATTCCAAATTATATTTCCATAAACTAGTACCGTTGAGGAATTCGATTACAGTTCATTTTCTATGGCACGTAAAAGGACAACGGGAGGGAAGGTATTAATAAATATGCTAACTATAACTAGGAATAACTGTTAAAACTTTCAAATGGTTTTCGAATTTGAATGTCATTTTGTAATTATTTTATTTAGGGTGGTCCTTTGGCACGACGACCGATTCAGTTTGTATATCTACTTCATTAAAGTGTCAATGGAAATTGCTGTTTGTAGCGGTTTTATTTGGAATTCTGTGTATAGCGGTAGTTTTTAATGGGAAATATCAACTTGCGCTGAATTATCGCATCAGTGAAGGGATGGGTAATAGGTGTACGTGAACTGAAAAGCAATTGAGCAGAATTGACGTTAACATTGTCATTCATATAAAGTGAATTGTGGAAGTGCGGCCAAGTTAATCGCAAAATTTGACGAGTGACATTAATTTAATGTTGCAAATTAGTAGAAGAAGTAAATTCAATATCAATCTAGAGGTAGTGGTTTTTCCAAGATGAATTTAGGTGTAGGAGCTGACTTCTTCTCCGAAGGAAATTAGATTGCCAAAATTAATCCGTCTCCCGGTCTATAGCTGTGGTTTCGACGCTGATGTTTTAGTGGTGACAGAAGCTGCCTATGAACCAATGTAGTCGAAAGGCACGTGGCGCACCATACGGTAGAACTTACAACTAAATGGAACATGTTGCAATTTACGTAAGACTCTCATCCGAACCTTTCGAGAACAACATCGAATTGGACCAGAACTAGGAAGTAATTGGACTAGAAGTACGAATGTCCCATGAATTTAATGGAAAGTAGGCGCTAAATCCTATATGCCAATCGTATATCTCTCGAACCTGTTAGGAGGTGCATGACTGAATATATGAAGACTGATAAATAGGGCATCAAAAACACTAACGCTGCATCAAAAGTGTTGGGATTTCCACAACCACATCCAAGATACCTTTAGTTCGACTCCAAATGCGCTCAAGCAATAAAGGTCAAGATGAATGCCTACAGATTGTATCTCTTGGAGAAAACAAGCCAGCTTCACATGAACAGAAGAAAGGAGGAGAAATGCTTGTTTAGGGCCCTCATTCCGTAAAGTGATTATCGTTTGACGATAACATTTCGATGGTACATACAGACGATTGATGAGCGATTGCTCATGAGGTCTCGACAACCTTCTGTTGTCCTCGCAATATTTTGGATTTGCAGATGACATCTAAGTACTGTCACTAGCGTCGACACAGTATTGAACAGAACATGTCTAGTTATAAACGAGGACAAGTCGATTTAAACTTTCATCACTTTCTCTGCAAGTTGATGTGTAATCATTGTCAGGTAGTCAGTGAGTGACTGACTTTAACTCGGCAAATGATATAAGAACTCAACAGAAAGCGATTAGGAAAGCCTGATGTTTAGGAGCCATTGAGAAACAGTACAAATTATCATCAGCCTTGTCGTGCAGCAGTATATGAACCCTCTTAAGCAGATAAAAGCTCCCTTTCCGTAATCAATACAGAAGACTTTTGTAGGATGTACCTTCTTACTTACTTACTTACTTAAGTGGCGCTACAGTCCGGAATGAACCTGGGCCTCAACCAACATGCCTCTCCAATGAGCCAGGTCCTTAGCTAACTGCCTCCAGTTGCGCACTCCAAGTTGGTACAGGTCGGTTTCTACTTGTGGGCGCCACTTAAGGCGAGGTCTTCCTCTACTGCGTCCGACGTCTGGCTATTGGAATCGAAGACTCTGCAAGCCGGAGTATTGGTGTCCATTCGTTCTACGAATCCTACCCATCTTGCGCAGTTTTTTGACCATAGGTTGAATCTTCGTCTCCATAGCCCGTCATCCGAGGATTTCTTCATCCGCTTTTGATACGTTCCATGCTTCAGCGCCGTTGAGCAGAACTAGGATGATCATGGTCTTATATAGGATCTCCTTATTAGTTCGAGTGAAGGCTTTCTACTAAATTGGCTTTATAGCCCGAAGTAACGGCGGTTGGCAAGAGTAATTCTTCGTTTAATTTCTGGCGAGATGTTGTTGTCTCGTACTACCTCAAAGTTATATCTGTCAATGGTGACGTTCTGTCCAATTCGTCGATGTCGTGTGTCCTTTCGTGTTGACAGCATATACTTAGTCTTACTCTCATTTACTGCTTAACTCATTTTTACCGCTTCCTTCTCTATACTAGCAAACGTGACTATTACATCACGCTGAGTCCTGCCAATGATGTCAATATCGTCGGCGTATGCTAGTAGTTGCACCGATTTTTGGAAAATTGTGCCTCTGGTGTTGGCTCGGGAGTTTTGGACAATCCTCTCAAGAATCAGACCAAAGAAGTCACATGACACCGCATCGCCTTGCCTAAATCCTTTCTTGGTACCGAATGTGTCGGTGAGGTCGCTTCCGACCCTGATGGTGCAGCGAGAATTCTGCATCGTCATCCTACACAAATGGACAAGTTTGGGCGCTATACCAAAACTAAAAATGGCTCTGTATAGTTCGTCTCTATAAATGCTGCCGTAGGCGGCTTTGACATCTATAAATAGGTGGTGGGTATCCATTTGGACTTCTTGGGTTTTTTCCAGGATCTGTCGAAGTGTGAAGATTTGATCGGTTGTGGACTTTCCTGGGCTAAAACCACACCGATAAGGGCCGATCAGGTTGTTGGTAAACGGTTTCAGGCGTTCACATATTACGGCAGATAGGATTTTTTAGGCGATGTTGAGGAGACTTATGCCTCTGTTTGTTAAGCTTGGGTTTAAAATTGTTATCCTCACTTCACTTAGGTCGGGTGGTTGGTAGTTTTTGCTGTCGATGCCAAGATGAATGGTTTGTTCTGTCTGACAGCGGGAGAGTGTTCATCATCGCCGTTAAACAGTCTGCAGATGTTGTTCATCCATATTCTCATCATCGACTGTGTCTCAACTACGATATTTCCTTGTTCATCTCTACAGGATTCTGTTCGAGTCTTTAATCCATGGCTTTGACATTTTACACGTTGGTAAAACTTGCGAACATCGTTCCTGGAGTGTCACCTCTCTATATCCTCGATCAAGCGCTTTTCTTGCTCTTTTTTCTTCTTTCTGAAAAGCCGGTGATCTTCCTTTCTTCTCTGCCTATAGAGCTCAATGACAGCTCTCGTCTTCACCTGCAGCTTAGCCTTGTAGGTCTCGTTGTTGGAATCGTTGCCATTGTTGTTCGACATTCAATGCTGGTAGTATTGTGTTAATCAAGAGGTTAAGGAATACGCGTTGCGCGAAGGCCTTGACTGACTGTCTCTTGCGACTGCAGTCTTTCGAAATTAAAGTTTTTCATAGTATTTCTGCTTTGTTGTGCCATGGTGGATATCCGCATCCTTACCTCGGCTGCAACAAGTTTGGACATCCAAAATACTGGATGCGTGCCTATGGTCTGTCGCAATGTGATCAATTTGGTTGACCGTTCGTTGATCTGTAGACCGCCATGTCCCCTTATGAATATCGAGGTGAGGAAACCGTGTGCTGGCTATAGTGACATTTCGTTCCGTAGAGAAGCCAATTAGCCTAAGTCCGTTACCAGACGTATTGTCGTATAGGCTATATTTTTCGACAATACTGCTAAAGATGTCTTCTCTTCCTACCTTTGCTTTAAAATCTCCGAGCACGATTTTAACTTTGTACTTCGGCAGTCGCTCATAGGATTTGCCAAGGAGCTCGTAGAAGCAATCTTTAGCTGTATTAACTTTTTTTTTCCGTCAGAGCGTGAGCGCATATAATATGCCTTATATGCGCTCACGCTCTGACGAATTTGGACTTGATGCGAATTGTTACAGTGCGTCCGTTATCTTGAAATGTCTTGAAAAGATAAGATTTCTTGCATAAGTCTGGCACCTTTAGCAAATCCGCATCCGAATAGTCGCTGTTTCTGCTCACTATAACACGGTCCATAGTAGATGTCAGAGTTTTTCATCCTCTTTTTGCGCGGCCCATCCCATCGTATTTCCTGGATGGCAGTAATGTCTGCTTTGTAGCAGTTAAGGGTTTCCGCTAGTTGTTCGCCTGCACCTCTCCTGTTTAATGTTCTCACATTCCAGGTGCAGATACGAACGTCGTTGTCCTTTTTTCATTAATCAGGGTCTTCAACAATAAAATCAGTCCTTTCCAGTCCTTTATCCCAAAGCACAACCCCCAAACTGGAGGGCCAATTTCCAATTTATTAGTTACCCCTAGGACAGTGGCCATTAGTATCGAGTACGGGATTGAGTGCTGCCACTGGCCTCTTAGCTCTTCAGCCATCATCTATGTTCAAGGGCCCTGACTTGAAACTACTAGATGACCTGCTGTTCGAATGTTATATGTCGGAGCAGCGCAAATAGGTTGTTTTATTTTGTCCATCATAACTGGGACGCCAACGTGCACTACATCTGGGTAATTCTTTCGCTGCCGTCTGGGGAGGTTTTTTATTGATAGGGGTTGATCCACGAGTGGTTTAGGGGCACTTGCACGAACTTATTAACATCTGGTTATTTGCCTGAAATCCACCAGGAAATGCCTAATTTATAGTTAAGCTTACCACTGGTTAGTTTAATAAATGCGTTTATGTAAATATTCAGCAGTCGTACTACTATCATCATTAAGATATCTACTTTCGTAGTTAAAGTATCTTAGTTTGAAAAAAAAGAGAATTTGGTTGTGTCGTCATACTCATACATATTTCCTCTGAGCACTCATCACGAAGTCACTTCGAAGCTGATGCGGCGTTGCGAACATAATGCCTCCTACTCTAACTGATATCTTACATAATATCCCTGAAACTTCTTCAGTAAGAAAAATTCTTCCAATTTCGCAGCACCCGTCCCATTCTCACTGGGTCTGGCGAATATCTAACCACACTAAAACCAATACAAACACCAACATCCGCATCCGCATGTTTAATCGAAATTCAATTTGATACCTCAGTTCACTCTTTGATGATGCTTATCAGATTTTTATGTGCTTACCAACACCGGAAGTTCCTCTATTGCATTTTATAGCACCCCCCATAAATGTATACGGGCACTCTCTGAGCCTGTAATGCAAACGGGATAAACCGATAAAAGGAGCCATTTTATTACGATGTTCATTGCATTGTTTGGTGCAGTTTCCTTCGGTTTTTTAAATCAAAAGGACCAAAAGGAAGATGTATACGGGAGGAAAAAAAAACCGAAATAGATTTTTGGGTAGTTTCGTGGGAATGCAATCACATATGTGTGTTGGAACATGAACAGTTCTATACCAGCAACCGACAATATAAATTCTATTACCAGGGTATATCGTGCAGTTTATTTGCAGTTATTTAATTGAAAATTGTCTCTTTGACTATTTGGCGTACAATTTTTTTGTGTTTGCACCAAAAATAGAAAAAAGGGACTCCATATGGTTTTTGTGGGAGTAGGTGGCACCTATACGGGACATTTAAACTTTTGGTTGGATGCTATATACTTAATAATTTGTTATGATATCTTACATGCCTTAAAACAGCTGTCACTTAGCCCCGGTTTTTCAGTGCATGGTCATCCTAGTTCGGGGATTAAACTCGAGTTAATTCGAGAAAGTAGTTTTTCAGTCAATCTAAATCCAGAGTTAACTTCGAGTTAATCCAGCAAGTTTGATGAGTTAACCCTGGAATTAAACGATCAGATGTTTTTGACAGATGATAAAATACCAAACAAACAGTAATTTTCAATTCCACTTTATTAATTTTTTAGAAACTAATTACGTGTGCGAAATATTCAGATACAGATCTCAGACAGACAGATCCTGACTGTTTTAAGAAGAAGAAAACTTGGTAGATCGTGACAAGAAACCAAACAGCTGATAACTGAGCTGTTGGAGATTCTATACATTTTGATAACTTTTTGACAGCAAAATCGATAAAACATGAGTGCTACCAAATCAAATCACCACACAGGGAATCAAATTTAATCCTGCACTGAAAAACTTCTTAGTGAGTTAACTCTGAATTAAATTTATTACGGTGTCAGTTAACTCTGTGTCAACACTGCAAAACCGGGGATTAATGAGCATCTTATATGATATTTTTGAATTGATTGCTGTTGATGGAGTGTTTGGGGGTTTGGTTTATCGCTATATTAGGCCCATGAATTAAAGCATTGTGGTGAGTCACAGGCATTGTGAAACTTTTAAGCTTTTAAATTTAGAGCTTCACTAGCAAATAACGGGTGATCCAAGTAGAGATACTTTTTTCAATACCCTTTTTTGACAGATCACGTGTGAGTCGTGTCATGCTGTCATATTATTTTTGTTTAGTATTGTTTGGCATTTCATAATGGAAAGACTTACGCGTGAACAACGTTTACAAATTGTTCAACTTTATTATGAAAATTCACGTTCTGTGAGGAATGTGTTTCGTGCACTTCGCTCAACTTATGGTCAACATAATCGGCCTACTGAGCGTACTATTCGCAACACCATCACCCATTTTGAGACCCAGCATTCATTATTGGATAATATTCGACCGAATAGACCACGTCCAGCACGCTGTGAAGAAAATATAGCGGCCGTAGCTGAGAGTATACACGAAGACCGTAGAGAGTCGATTCGGCGCCGTTCGCAGCAACTCGGACTGACGTATGGAACGACTTGGCGCATTTTACGTCAAGATCTTAAATTGAAAGCGTACAAAATACAGCTTGTGCAACAACTGAAGCCGCTCGACCTTCCCAAGCGACATCGCTTCGCTCTATGGGCTCTTGAAAAGTTCCAAGAAGATCCGACGTTTTCGAGGCAAATTTTGTTTAGCGATGAGGCCCATTTCTGGCTCAATGGGTATGTAAACAAACAAAATTGCCGCATTTGGGACGAAGAGCAACCTGAAGAGATTGAAGAACTGCCACTTCATCCAGAAGAAACAACGGTTTGGTGTGGTTTGTGGGCCGGTGGAATCATCGGTCCATATTTCTTTAAAAATTATGCCGGTGCGAACGTAACCGTCAATGGCGACCGCTATCGTGCCATGATAACCGACTATTTGATGCCTGAAATTGAAGCTCGTGATCTCGGCGACATTTGGTTTCAGCAAGACGGCGCCACTTCCCACACATCGCATCAATCAATGGACTTATTGAGAGAACATTTCGGTGAGCACATAATTTCACGTTTTGGGCCGATCGATTGGCCACCAAGATCGTGTGATATCACACCGTTAGACTTTTTCCTGTGGGGATATGTAAAGTCAAAAGCTTATGCCGACAAACCCGCTTCGATTCAGGCCTTGGAGGAAAACATCACGCGTGTCATTCGCCAGTTACCAGTCGAAATTCTCGAACGAGTGATCGAAAATTGGACTCAACGGATGGACCATCTGCGACGTAGCAACGGCCAACATTTGATAGACATAATCTTCAAAAAATAAATGCCAAAGAATGTTCTTTCAAATGATAATAAACATTCTCCATTAAATTTGAATTTTCTGTGTTTTTTTCTTTAAAAAAGTAGGGAACCTCGAAATGGATCACCCTTTACAAAGCAATTCTTATCATTCTTTGCCTGCGGTAGAATTCATTTGCACTGCTCTCGGCACAATATCTTGTCCCCGATAGAAATGGTCCAACATAATCTTGGTGCTTGATTATTGTTGAGCTTAACTAATTTTTTAGCCAAAGCGGTTATGTTACGATTTATGCAGCGGATTGTAGCTTTTGGATATGCTTTTGTATTTTTGTCACCAGATAGACAGCAAAGCCCCCGAATCTGTGCATTATTTATTTATTTAAGGACACCCTAAAAACTGTTTCCCATCTTTTAATTTATTCAAAAAAAATGAATTGATTGATTAACGTCCTTGCTGAGATTTGGTTGACTGAGGATTTATTGATTTGAGAATAGTCTTTGAGAAGAACATTTATTATATGGTCTCTGTCGGCAGTTAAGGGTAGGACCATTCGTATGACGCTGTAGAGTTTGAAATGCTCATGGTTGAATATATGGTTGAATATCAAAAAAAAAAAGGACAACGACGTTAGTATCTGCACCTGAAATGTGAGAACATTAAACAGGAGAGGTGCAGGCGAACAACTAGCGGAAGCCCTAAACTGCTACAAAGCAGACATTACTGCCATCCAGGAAATACGATGGGATGGGCCGGGCAAAAAGAGGATGAAAAACTGTGATATCTAGTATGGACCGTGTTATAGTGAGCAGAAAAAACGACTATTTGGATGCGGATTTGTTATAAGTGCCAGACTTAGGCAAGAAGTCTTAAGTTTCCAAGACATTAGCGAACGCATTGTAACAATCCGCAACAAGGCCAAATTCGCCAACTAATCCTTAAATGAGCTCATGCTCCGACGGAGGAAAAAGATGACACAACTAAGGACTGCTTCTACGAGCTCCTTGACAAAACCTATGAGCGACTACCGAAGGACGTTAAAATCGTGCTGGGAGATTTAACGGACTTAGGCTAATTGACTTCGCTACGGAACGAAATGCCACTATAGCCAGCACACGGTTTCCTCACCTCGATATCCATAAGGGGAGATGGCGGTCTCCAGATCAACGAACAGTCAACCAAATTGATCACATTGCGATAGACAAGAGGCACGCATCCAGTATTTTGGATGTCCGAACATTCCGAGGGGCCAACATCGACTCGGACCACTACCTTGTTGTAGCCAAAGTAAGGATGCGGATGTCCACTACGCCACAACAAATTAAATGTCGAAAGACTGCAATCGCAAGAGACCGCCAAGGCCTTCGCGCAACGCGTATCCCTTAACCTCTTGATTCATACCACATCACCAGCATCGAATGTCGAAGAACAATGGCAACGATGCCAACAAGCCATTAGATCAGCCGCAACTGATGTGCTAGGTTTCTCGCGGCCACCAGCAAGAAACCCCTGGTTTGATGAGGAATGCCGACAGACGCCTGCAGCCAAGAATGAGGCTAAGCTGCAGGTGGAGACGAGAGCTGTCATTGAGCTCTATAGGCAGAGAAGAAAGGAAGAACACCGGCTTTTCAGAAAGAAGAAAAAAGAGCAAGAAAAGCACGCGATCAAGGATATAGAGAGGTGCCACTCCAGAAACGATGTTCGCAAGTTTCACCAAAGTGTAAAACGTCATAACCAAAGATACGAGACTCGAATAGAATCCTGTCGAGATGAACAAGGAATTATCGTAGTTGAGACACAGTCGATGCTGAGGATATGGCAGAACCATTTCTGCAGACAGTTAAACGGCGACGACAAACAACATTCCGCTGTCAGGCAGAACGAACCATTCAATATTGGCAACGGCAGCGGAAACTGCCAACCACCCTACCTAAATGAAGTGAGGACAGCCATATCTAAACTCAAGCTTAACAGGGCTGCCGGAAATGACGGCCTTCCCGCTGAGCTTTTGAAGCCGGCGGAGATGACTTGGTAACTAACATCCACCAACTCATAAGCCAAATCTGGTCGGATGAAAGTATGCCTGAAGAATGGAACCTCAGCATCGTTTGCCCGATCCACAAAAATGGAGACCCTCTGAGCTGTGCCAACTACAGAGGCATAAGTCTGCTCAACATTGCCTACAATATCCTATCTGCCGTAATATGTATGTGAACGCCTGAAACCGTTTACCAACAACCTGATCGGCCCTTATCAGTGTGGTTTTAGGCCAGGAAAGTCCATTACCGATCAAATTTTCACACTTCGGCAGATCCTGGAAAAATCCAAGAAGTCCACCCATTCCTTGATTTCAAAGCCGCACACGACAGCATTTATAGAGACGAACTATACAGAGCCATGTCTAGTTTTGGTATACCGCCCAAACTCGTCTGTCTGCGCAGGATGACAATGGAGAATTATTGCTGCTCCATAAGGGTCGACAACGACCTCACCGACACATTCGATACCAAAAAGGATTTAGGCAAGGGAACGCACTGTCATACCCATTCCTGAAAGGATTGTGCAAAACTCCTGAGCCAACACCAGAGGCACAGTCTTCCACAAATCGGTGCAACTACTAGCACAGGCTGACTCTATTGACATCATTGGTCGGTCTCAACGTGACTTTCCTTCCTGAGAAGGAAGTGGCAAGAGCGGACTTGGCAGTTGATGAGGGTAAGACTATGTATATGCTGTCCACACGAAAGGAAACACAACATCGATGAACTGGACAGAACGTCACCATTGACAGATATAACTTTGAGGTAGTACGGGACTTTGTCTACCTCGGCTCCGCTATTAACAACAACATCTCGTCAGAAAGCAAGCGAAGAATTGCTCTTGCCCAGCGCTGTTTCTTCGGGCTAAGAAGGCAATTTAGTAGTAAAGCCCTCACTCGAACTACTAAGGAGATCTTATATAAGACCCTGATCATCCCAGTCCTGCTCTACGGCGCTGAAGCATGGACCGTATCAAAAGCGGATGAAGAAATCCTTGGTAGATTCGAGAGGAAAATTCTTCGAAAAATCTTCGGCCCCGTTTGCGTTGACGGGCTATGGAGACGAAGATTCAACCAAGAACTATACGAGCTGTATTGCGACATACCCCTAGTCAAAAACTTCGCATTGGACGTTTAAGATGGCTGAGACATATAGAAGGAATGGACAGCAATACTCACAAAGCCTTCGATTAAGTGGCGCTAATAAGTAAAAACCAACCTCAACTAACTTGAAGTGCGCAATTGTAGGCAGTTATCTAAGGACCGGGCTAATTGGGGAGGAATGTTGGTTGAGGCCTAGGTTCGTTCCGCCACTTAATGGTAACAAAACCGAATAGGCCGCTGTCAAACTTCTTTTTTTCTTTTGTTACAACATTGATGCATGGCGGGAAATTCAAATCATGCGTGGATTTTGGCGCATCCTTTATTAGTGCCACGCCATCTGGTTTCTGTGGCCTTTAGTGTGTTCGCTGTGACTTTTTCAGTCGCAACTGTAAATACACCCTTTTCGTCACCTAAGAAGTCGCTTCTCGAGGATGCAAGTCTCACAAATAAGCTCGGGTGTTGCTTTTCTTCCTGACGTCTGAAATGTGTTTGACGTTTTCTCCAGTAAAGCCAGCAAGTTACCACCAAAAACACCTAAAAAAGTGTCATCAAGTCCCGCATTTTATTGGGAAGCAATGTGGACTCGGTGTCTGTGTGTGTGGTATGCCCTATTCGAACCACTACTCACCACCCAAAACACACATGACAATCGAATGTGTTTTTCACTTCTAAACGATGCACTGGTGCACATTCTGGAGTCCTTTTTTCGCTCAGTAATATCATTACCGCCCCCAGTGCTATGTCTAACACAAAAGGAAATCTTTTTCCAATAAACTGGAGGGGGCGATAAAAATCAATGACGGTCGCCTGTTATGGCAAATAAATGATTATAGCAAAGGCACATACAGAGGCTTTATGGTGGGTGCATCCGCATGCCATTCGCTATCGTCCTGAAAGTTATAGAGGACACTGAGAGGCCATTTCAAGAAATACCGTGCGTGTATGCTTCTTGCACGTAAATAGTTTTAGTTAGCTTCCACCGAAAAAAAGCTAAAGGAACCCAAAACACACACGAACGCACGAACACAAATAAAAAATAATATTTAATGTGCACATGGATGGAATGGCGGACGGAAGGTGGAAAAAATGCGCAGACAGTACCATGGCTTCCGGCGGAGGACATGGGTGCTGTATTTGCCAACACTACTTGCCCGAAACACATAATTTTCCTCATTATTGTCGCCTGTAGAAGGGGTGGCCGGGATAGGTGTCACGTATCCCGAAAATAATGCTAAATACGTGACACCATACATTAGTTTTCGGAGACACACACACGCGGAACAAAGTATCCTTGCTTCGTGTTCTTGTACAGCATGCACTCACCTGGATTTTTTCTTTCGCTTGCATGTAGTTTTCCACCGGGATGTAAGCGGCATTCCCTATACATGGGCATTTGATAACATAGTGCATGCGAGTTGGTTTTTTTTCGTCCTTTTTGTTGGAAAGATGGTGTAAATTGTCTGCAGACGGTATGTATGGAGAAGTAAGCATACAAAATCCAGGATTTCATATGTATGTGCTGTGAATTGAAGAGAAGGGATGTGGCACTTTCTATATCTGTAAAAGGATGAGAAATTGGATGAAAAAGACTTCATTAGGATTATCGCTTAGAAAATGCTATAAAAGGATCTGAAATGATAATACGAGTTAAAGAGGTATCCTATCCGGTGGAGAGAAAGTTTTTCTTTTTTTTTAGCTCCTTTTTGGGAGTAGGTATCTGTGTGTGTGTGCATGTCTTTATTATGATAAATAACTGTGCTCGTTTTCAACAGACGGCACCTAGTTTGGAAAGTCGTGCCGAATTATTTTAAAGGATCCTCATTATAAGAACGTGATGAGAGTGCAGAATTTGAGTCACAGTTATGCCAGGTGTAGGGACGACTGCTATTTGTGTAAAATTCTAGGAAGTCTATTCAGTGTCCGGCAAATGGGTGAAATGTGAGGAATTTTGATAACCTTAAAAAAATGGTAGCGAAAGAGTTAATTTTCGTTTAAACGAGATTACGGCCTTGTCAGGTGTTATTTTCTTTCCGATTTTATCATGATGCTTGTTTTTGATTTTAGATGTGATCCTAGCTTAGTTTTGCAAATAAGGGGGAGTCCTTTAAAAGGCTTTTAATGATCGTTCTAATTACTCCAACTAGCTTTGAGAAATTTATTTTGCTGCAAAAGTCCTTTAACGCTAAGGGTTTGGGATGGAATGGAGTGTTTAGATTGCAAAAGAGTATGGTGATACTCATCGCTCATTTCGAACCCCTGTTCCTATGCTTTAGACGTCCAGAAATGTAAAGAAAACACAAATTTTGCAGGGTCTATAAATCCCTGGTTCCAATGAAGGTCTGGGCTAGCTTACATATCGAGCATAGATAATCCCTCAATTGCAACGTCTTCTCACTAAGATGATGGGACTGCGTTTTCGACGTATCTGGTGTTGTTACTCCACAACTCCGGGCCCCTGTCCTAAAGTTGTTAAAAGAAACGAAATCAAGAGAGTGGCCAGAGGGATGATCGTTAATAAAAATTAAAAACCAGAGTTGGTGGTATACTCCGCAGGATACTTACTTACTTAAGTGGCGCTACAGTCCGGGATGAACCTGGGCCTCAACCATACTCCGCAGGATACTCCAGCATTTATTGCAAAAGGTATGTAAGCTGGCTCATTCGATACAACTCATGTTGAGAGGTCACTAAAACAACGAAAAAATAAAGGGTGTGGCAACATAACTACCTTTTTTGAAATATGCCCCATTCAGGCCTTAGCTGGGGGCGAGTGGTCTCATTCACAAGGCATTTTGTTGCCATCGACAGGGGTACACCGTTGGTCCTTGTATTGTAGCAGAAACCATTTGTTACATGGTTCACTACCTTTAGACAAACTGCGAGTATGTCAAAACGAAGAACTAGAGCTCAAGTCACAGGATGAGAAACATTACCTCTGACGATTTAAAAAAATATAAGTAGCACCCCTTATGGAAAAAATTGACCAACAATGCATTTAGTTTTAAACTTTCTTTGGGTCTTGTAGCAATGAACTAGGTTCAGTAGCCTATCAGATGAGGTGTTAACTCTAGAAATTGGTTAAGCCGGTCTCTCGTTATATGAGATTACATGGTGGGAGACATCAATTCGTCCATTTCCGTCCAAAAAATATCTAAAATATCAAGCGCTGTCCTATTTTCTGATTCTCGAGCTTTAGCGCATAGGCTTTCAAAAGTGGTAAATTGTTGTTAACTGAAAGCCCCATGTACTTACTTACTTTAGTGCCGCTATAGTCCAGAATGAACCTGGACCTTAACCAATATGCCACTCCAATCGGCCCCATCCTTAGCTAATTGCCTTTAGTTGCTTAATTCAAGTTGGTTGACGTCAGCTTCTAGAAATCGGTTTCTGGAAATTGAAGATTCTGCGAGTCGCAGTATTGGTTTCCATTCGCTCTACATGTCCTAGCCATCTTAAACATCCAATGACGAGTTTTTATATGTCGCTGTACAGCTTGTAAAGTTCGTGGTTGGATCTTCGTCTCCATAGCCCGTCAACGCAAACGGGACCGAAGATTTTTCGAAGAATTTTTCTCTCGAATCGACCAAGGATTTCTTCATTCGCTTTTGATACGGTCCATGCTTCAGCGCCGTAGAGCAAGACTGGGATGATCAGGGTCTTATATAGGATCTCCTTAGTAGTTCGAGTGAGGGCTTTACTACTAAATTGCCTTCTTAGCCCGAAGAAACAGCGGTTGGCAAAAGTAGCGGAGCCGTGGTAGACAAAGTCCCGTACTACGTCAAAGTTATATCTGTCAATGGTGACGTTCTGTCCAATTCGTCGATGTTTTGTGTCCCTCCGTGTTGACAGCATATACTTAGTCTTACCCTCATTTACTGTTAAACCCATTTTTGCAGCTTCCTTCTCTATACTAAGTAAACGTGGCTATGACATCAGGTTGAGGCCTATCAATGATGTCAATATCGTCGGCGAATGCTGGTAGCTGCACTGGTTGATCTAAGCATACATCCCTGGTCTTGTCTCAGGAGTTTTGTACAATCCTCTCAAGAATCAGACTAGAGAAGTCACATGACAGCGCATCGCCTTGCCTAAATCCCTTTTTGGTGTCGAATGTGTCGGTGAGGTTGTTTCCGACCCTGATGATGCAGCGAGAATTCTCCATCGTCGTCCTAAACAAATGGACGAGTTTGGGCGGTAACCAAAACTAGAGATGGCTCTGTATACTTCGTCTCTATAAAGTGTGAAAATTTGATCGATTGTGGACTTTCCTAGCCTAAAACCAGACTGATAAGGGCCGATCAGGTTTTTGGTAAACGGTTTCAGGCGTTCACATATTACGGCAGATAGGATATTGTAGGCGATGTTGAGCAGACTTATGCCTCTGTAGTTGGCGCAGTTCAGAGGGTCTCCTTTTTTATGGATCGGGCAAACGATGCTGAGGTTCCATTCTTCAGGCATATTTTCATCCGACCATATTTGGCTTATGAGTTGATGGATGTTGCTTACCAAGTCATCTCCGCCGGCTTTATAAAGCTCAGCTGGATCGCCGTCATTTCCGTCAGCCTTGTTAAGCTTGAGTTTAGATATTGCTATCCTCACTTCACTTAGGTCGGGTGGATGGCAGTTTTCGCTGTCGTTGCCAATTGTAAACGGTTCGTTCTGCCTGACAGCGGAATGTTGTTCGTCATCGCCGTTTAACAGTCTGCAGAAGTGGTTCTTCCATATCCTCAGCATCAACTGTGTCTCAACTACGATATTTCCTTGTTCATGTCGACAGGATTCCATTCGAGCCTTGTAGCCTTGGCTTTGGCGTTTTACACTTTGGTAGAACTTGCGAACATCGTTCCTGGAGTGGCACCTCTCTATATCCTCGATCCCGATCTTTTCTTGCTCTTTTTTCTTCTTTCTGAAAAGCCGATGTTCTTCCCTTCTTCTTTGCCTATAGAGCTCAATGACAGCCCTCGGCTTCACCTGCAGCTTAGCCTTGTAGGCCTCGTTCTTGGCTGCGAGCATCTGTCGGCATTCCTCATCAAACCAGGGGTTTCTTGCTGGAGTCCGCCAGAAACCTGGCACATCAGTTGCGGCTGATCTAATGACTTGTTCGACATTCAATACTGGTAGTGTGGTGTTAATCAAGAGGTTAAAGGATACGCGTTACGCGAAGGCCTTGGCTGTCTCTTGCGATTGCAGTCTTTCGGGATTAAAGTTTTTCACAGTATTTCTGGTTTGGTGTGCCATGTTGCATATCCGGATCCTTACCTTGGCTGCAACATGTTCGGACATCCAAAATACTGGATGCGTGCCTCTTGTCTATCGCAATGTGATCAATTTGGTTGACTGTTCGTTGATCTGGAGACCGCCATGTCCCCTTATGGATATCGAGGTGAGGAAATCGTGTGCTGGCTATAGTGGCATTTCGTTCCGTAGCAAAGTCAATTAGCATTAGTCCGTCACCAGAAGTTTTGTTGTGTTGGCTATATTCTCTGACAGTACTGCTAAAGATGTCTTCTCTTCCTACCTTTGCGTTAAGATCTGCCAGCACGATTTTAACATCATTCTTCGGTAGTCGCTCATAGGTTTTGTCAAGGAGCTCGTAGAAGCAATCTTTAGCTATGTTTTCTCTCCTTCGGAACTTGAGCGCATATAAGGCTTATGTTGGCAAAATTGGCCTTGATGCAGATTGTTACAATGCCTTGGAAACATTAGACTTCTTGCCTAAGTCTGGCACTTATAACAAATCCGCATCCGAATATTCGCTGTTTCTGCTTACTAAAACACGGTCCATAGTAGATGTCAGAGTTTTTCATCCTCTTTTCGCCCGGCCCATCCCATCGTATTTCCTGAATGCCAGTAATGTCTGCTTTGTAGCAGTTAAGGGCTTCTTCTGGTTGTTCGCCTGCACCTCTCCTGTTTAATGTTCTCACATTCCAGGTGCAGATACGAACGTCGTTGTCCTTTTTTCATTTAGCAGGGTCGTCAATAGTAATATCAGTACTTTCCGAGGCTGTTGGTTGCTTCGTAACATAAGTTTTTTCCATGGGTGGGTAGTTAATCCAAAGCACAACCCCCTACTTAGAGGGCCAGTTCCAGTTGTTAAATACCCCTAGGACATGGGGCCATCAGTATCCACTACGGGATTGTGCGCTGCCGTTGACCATTCGGTTCATCCGCCACCATCTCTGTTCAAGGGGCCTGACTTACCCTTGAAATTCCTAGATAACCTGTTTTCCGAATATGTCGAAGCAGCTAATCTAGGTTCGCTGGGATGGCAGACCGGGTATTCATTCCGCGCCATTCTGACCAGGGTGAGTATAGTGTTGCAGCTTTACGTCAACACCCACACTTATCTTTTAGTAAGTCAAATCCGGTTGGATGAGACCAGTACCCGATGGGCGATGGTTACCACTTGGAGGTAAAAAAAAAAACACATTTGTAGTCAGAGTTGAGCACTGGGCAAGTTAAAGCCAATCAGAGTCCTCCCCTTGTTCTACAACACTCAACCATCAAGCCAATCAGAGTCTTTTTTATTCAGCAACCAAAATATTCACCAGAAATAATTTATATGGCAAATCAACGTTTTCCAATGCCGGGTCAGCCTTTTTGAATAAATATGTGGCGCCCTCTAGATTATGAACAAGTGTCTTATTTTACTAGCGCCATTTAAGCGCTGATCGCCACAACTTCATGGATTTTTTTTTAAACAATTCCACCTTAACTAAAATGCCACTCTTGCGTATACTTACTATTTTTTAGTCACAGTCAACAATTTTAATACAAAATTAACTTTTCAACCCAATTTACACAAATCCAACTCGGACAGAAAAAGTTCCCAACTTTCTCGACCAACAAAACACAAAAAAAAAAACGATGCTCCCAAAATGTAATTTAAAAACAAATTCCAAACAAAAACAAAAAAATCAAAGTAAAAGTGAAACACAAAATAGCATTTTTTTGTGGTTAAAAAAGGACAATGAGCCAGCGCTAAACGCTCATACTACAACGCCGCCAACCTTCTCAGAAACTAGTTTACGCGATAAAAGTGACCTTTATCTGCACCGCGCAATATCTTCTCCGGAGGATATATCCAGGGAACAAAAACACAAAAAAAAAATGGAAATCCCACAGATAGTCTCTGCGAATTCTCCGAAATAACCACATTAGCATAACATAAAACTTTATCCTTTGTCTATCCCATCCGCCTGGCGATAAACCTCGACATTTCCACTCTCCCTTCCGTCCAAACTTAGCCAAAGGTGATTCCTAACACAAAATCGGAAACAAAAAACCACGCGCATCGTTGTAAAATAAAATTTTAATTATACATTCGAAGCGACAAACGGAGGAAACCACACGACAAACGGTATTTGGTTGTCCCTCACCAGGGACGAACTATGGAAATCGTCCTCGTTTTAGAAGCGACCACCAAACGCGTTGCAGACAAGGAGTAGGAGAACACCTGGCTACAATAGTGGGAACGATATGCAAGCAACACTCAAAGTGAGAATTTTCAGCAAAAAAAAAAAAAGGAAAAAAGGACGACGGACAAGTGGAGAAGAGGAAAACTTCCAGGCCAATGAGACACGGAAAGGTGACAGATTGCTCTTCCGGAATTAGCTTGCGCTACCCACACACGGCAAAACAGGTGACATGCAATGGGATGGGAGCCAGACTTTAACCGGAAACTTTTCCACTATGAACCAAAATGGAACCCCTGCCGCCGCCACACCGACCCCAAGTTAAACAACGCCAACGTAATTAGTTCATCGGATTAGCATAAAATACGGGCTTCACTCGAAAAGACGGAGGAGCGTGACGGAACTTGTTCCTTTGCTGTTCGGTTTAGTCTGCGTATTGGGGGGGTGTCCTTTCTTTGACGTGTTTGTGTGCGTTTCCTCTGTGTCTGACTGGCAGATGTTTGTTATTGTTTGTGAGAGGTAAATGCTCACGGATACATTGATTAATAAGAAGATTCATTCTAGAAATAGAAGATCCGAGAAGATGAGTGTTTTATTTGGGGAAAGTTTTCGAGAGGCTTCACAGTGCCACATCGCGCATCGGAGGATTTCTTTTGGATTCGCGCAGTGTGTACGTGGTTTGGAAAAACTTTGGAGTTTAGGTTTCGGGGGAAAATATTCCAAAAAACTCTATCGGACGGGTTCTTTATCTCTTTGAAAGACATGAATGGGGTGATGATGGGGTGAAACCTCAGCCCCATTAATGGTTTTTCATGGAGTCGAAGATATAAGGCAGGTGGTTGGATTTTCAATTACTGGTGATATTGATAGGTTTGTCCTTGGTTGTGGTTTTTTTTGGCAGAAAATTTTGAAAATGTCAAGTTCACAGTCGATAAGGTAGATTTTTAGAATTAATTTGTCTAAGCGATTATATGAGGACACAAGCGTTCTCACTCTAGCATCTCACTATCAACTCCTACTCTCACCTCCACGCTGGTGACTGGTGGGTACCTAGTACCTCGACTGGAGATGGGGTATTAAACCCCCGTGGAAGGTCGCTGGTGGCAGCTGACGAGAGAGGGGGGGGGAGTGTCCTCTCACTAAGGCACTCACTCTCAGGCGGCAGTGGAGGAATTCCCTAGATGGAGTCAACGGTGGCGTCTACAGCTCCAGTTTGATCGAACTGGTAGTGAAATCCCTATATGAGCTGCTTCGACATATTTGAACACCAGGTCTATAGGGATTTCTAACACTGAGCCAGGGTATTGGAAAAGAGTCGGTGGCGGAGGAGCACTCAATGGGTCAACGGCAGCGCTCATATCCCAAAATGGGCTACTGACATCGGTATTTCCGGCCCGCTGTCCTAGGGTCAAAACAAGGGCCTGGCCCTCCAGGTTGGGGGTTGTGATTTGGGTTAACTACCCATCCACGGAAAAAACTTATGTTAAGAAGCAACCAATAGCCTCGGAAATGACTGATATTATTGTTGACGACCATGCCAAACGAAAAAAAGGACAACGACGTTCGTATCTGCACCTGGAATGTGAGAACATTAAACAGGAGAGGTGCAAGCGAACAACTAACGGAAGCCCTAAACTGCTACGAAGCAGACATTACTGCCATCCAGGAAATACGATGGGATGGGCCGGGCAAAAAGAGGATGAAAAACTGTGACATCTACTATGGACCGTGTTATAGTGAGCAGAAACAGCGACTATTTGGATGCGGATTTGTTATAAGTGCCAGACTTAGGCAAGAAGTCTAATGTTTCCAAGGCATTGTAACAATCTGCATCAAGGCCAAATTCGCCAACATAAGCCTTATATGCACTCACGATCCGATGGAGGAAAAAGATGAAAAAGCTTAAGATTGCTTCTACGAGCTTCTAGACAAAACCTATGAGCGACTACCGAACTACGATGTTAAAAACGTGCTGGGAGATTTTAACGCAAAGGTAGGAAGAGAAGACATCTTTAGCAGTACATCTTTAGCAGGGACATGGCGGTCTCCAGATCAACGAACAGTCAACCAAATTGATCACATTGCGATAGACAAGAGGCACGCATCCAATATTTTGGATGTCCGAACATGTTGCAGCCAAGGTAAGGATCCGGATATCCACCATGGCACAGCATACCAGAAATACTGTAAAAAACTTTAATCTCGAAATACTGCAATCGCAAGAGACAGCCAAAGCCTTCGCGTAACGCGTATCCTTCAACCTCTTGATTAACACCACACTACCAGCATTGAATGTCGAACAACAATTGCAACGATGCCAAAAAGCCATTAGATCAGCCGCAACTGATTTACCAGGTTTCTCGCGGACTCCACCAAGAAACCCCTGGTTTGATGAGGAATGCCGACAGATGCTCGCAGCCAAGAACGAGGCCTACAAGGCTAAGTTGCAGGTGAAGACGAGAGCTGTCATTGAGCTCTATAGGCAAAGAAGAAGGGAAGAACATCGGCTTGGCTTTTCAGAAAGAAGAAAAAAGAGCAAGAAAAGCGCGCGATCGAGGATATAGAGAGGTGCCACTCCAGGAACGATGTTCGCAAGTTTTACCAAAGTGTAAAACGTCAAAGCCAAGGATACAAGGCTCGAACAGAATCCTGTCGAGATGAGCAAGGAAATATCGTAGTTGAGACACAGTCGATGCTGAGGATATGGAAGAACCACTTCTGCAGACTTTTAAACGGCGATGACGAACAACATTCCGCTGTCAGGCAGAACGAACCATTTAGTATTGGCAACAACAGCGAAAACTGCCAACCACCCGACCTAAGTGAAGTGAGGATAGCAATATCTTAACTCAAGCTAAACAAAGCTGACGGAAATGACGGCGTTCCAGCTGAGCTTTATAAAGCTGGCGGAGATGACTTGGTAAGCAACATCCACCAACTCATAAGCCAAATCTGGTCGGTTGAAAGCACGCCTGAAGAATGGAACCTCAGCATCGTTTGCCCGACCCACAAAAAAGGAGACCCTCTGAACTGCGCCAACTACAGAGGCATAAGTCTGCTCAACATCGCCTACAAGATCCTATCTGCCGTAATATGTGAACGTCTGAAACCGTTTACCAACAACCTGATCGACCCTTATCGGTGTGGTTTTAGCCCAGGAAAGTCCACAACCGATCAAATTTTCACACTTCGGCAGATCCTGGAAAAAACCCAAGGAGTCCAAATCGATACTCACCACCTACTCATCGATTTCAAAAACGCATGTGACAGCATTTATAGAGACGAACTATACAGAGCCATGTCTAGTTTTGGTATACCGCCTAAACTCGTCAGTTTGTGTAGGATGACGATGGAGAATTCTCGCTGCACCATCAGGGTCGGAAACGACCTCACCGACACATTCGATACCAAAAAACGATTTAGGCAAGGCCATGCGCTGTCACTTTTTCAATTTGATTCTTGTGAGGATTGTGCAAAACTGCCGAGCCAACACCAGAGGCACAATCTTCCAAAAATCGGTGCAACTCAACGTGATGTCATAGCCACGTTTGCTTGTATAGAGAAGGAAGCGGCACAAATGGGTTTAGCAGTAAATGAGGGTAAGACTAAGTATATGCAGTCAACGCGAAAGGACACACAACATCGACGGATTGGACAGAACGTCACCATTGACAGATATAACTTTGAGGTAGTACGGGACTTTGTCTACCTCGGCTCCGCTATTAACTTTTACAACATCTCGTCAGAAATCAAACGAAGAATTACTTTTGCCAACCTCTGTTTCTTCGGTCTAAGAAGGCAATTTAGTAGTAAAGCCCTCACTCGAACTACTAAGGAGATCCTACACAAGACCCTGATCATCCCAGTCCTGCTCTTCGGGGCTGAAGCATGGACCGTATCAAAAGCAGATGAAGAAATCCTTGGTCGATTCAAGAGGAAAATTCTTCGGAAAATCTTCGGTCCCGTTTGCGTTGACGAGCTATGGAGACGAAGATTCAACCACGAACTATACGAGCTGTACAGCGACATACCGCTGGTCAAAAAACTTCGCATCGCATTGGACGTTTAAGATGGCTAGGACATGTAGAACGAATGGACACCAATACTCCGGCTCGCAGAGTCTTCGATTCCCAGCCAGACGTCGGACGCAGTAGAGGAAGACCTCGCCTTAAGTGGCGCGCACAAGTAGAAACCGACCTCAACCAACTTGGAGTGCGCAGCTGGAGGCAGTTAGCTAAGGACCGGTCTAATTGGAGAGGCATGTTGGTTGAGGCCCAGGTTCATCCCGGACTGCAACGCCACTTAAGTAAGCAAGTAAGTAAACCTTTCAAATTCGGTTTATACAACTGCTGGGATCAGGTAATCGGCTTTGTGTTCCGGATTAGGTCCATATTGACACTTGGATGACTCTGGCACCCACGTTTTTATATTTATTGATGCAAGTGTGTCATCCATGATCTTATGATCCATTGGTTTCAGAAACTATGATCCATGGGTTTCAGAAACTATCGGTGTCAATCTTAAGCTATATTCTATGGATAGGGTATATCGTTCTGGTTTTTTAGGAAAAACTCCCCCAAAAAGTGGGTGTGGGTTAAAATTATGTATTGACGAAATGCATCTAACATTATTTGCTTCAAACAATTAACAATTTAAACCACCGCCACCAACCCCACCGCTAACCAGTGGCACCCGGTCCACAACGCTGGCACTGGTCTCGACGAGTACGTGGATATACTTCAAGTCCAGCAATTTCTATTGGATTCGTCATCGGCGAATACCAGCGGTACGACGCCATCATCCAGCGGTATATCGAGTTCACAGTTTCTGCCAAAGCCGCTTCCCAGACCCCGGATCAATCTGCAGAAGGCATCTGATTACGCTGCTCAAATTCAAGGTGAGTGTAGAATTTTCCAATGTGAAGCCTTTAAACGATGTCCTTGCTTGAGTTTGAACTTTTTGTCCTCTCCTCCCATGCATTATAGCTGAACCGCCTTCATCGCGTCGGGTATTGTTAGACTATCCCAGCCCCTATTTGTATGGCAATCACTATCATAGCTCGCCGAATGAAGATCTCGTTGCCCTTTGGTTTGGCAGCAATGGATCAGGCGCGTTAAAAGTTCACTATTACTTGGACTAACACTCGAATTAAGACGGATTTTTACTAACATCCTTCCTGGACGTGTTCTTTTATGTTTTTCGATAACCCTAACCAATTCGTCTAGAAAGTGGTCGATTTTTAAAAAACTTTTTTATGCCCAAGAAAAGTTCTAGTTCTTGGGCTATCTTTAAGCACATTACGGTCTTTAAGGCGAACCAATTTATAAACATTGAAAAGAGTTGAGGTTTTAGGCTAAAGCTGTCTTTCAGAACGTTAAATGGATCATCACGGTCCTTAAGGTGGACAAATTTATAAATATTGCCACCAGAGATGAGGTTTTAGGCCAAGGCTGTCTTTTAGCACGTAAAATGGATCATCACGACCTTAAGGTGGACAAATTTACAAATATTGACACCAGAGATGCGGTCTTAGGCTAAAGCTGTCTTTCAGAAAGTTAAATGGATCATCACGGTCCTTAAGATGGACAAATTTATAAATATTGCCACCAGAGATGAGGTTTTAGGCCAAGGCTGTCTTTTAGCACGTAAAATGGATCATCACGACCTTAAGGTGGACAAATTTATCAATATTGCCACCAGAGATGAAGTTTTGGGCTAAGGCTGACTTTTAGCACGGTAAATGGATCATCACGGTCCTAACGGTGCACAAATTTACAAATATTGACAACAGAGATGAGGTTTTAGGCCAAGGCTGTCTTTTAGCACGTAAAACGGATCATCACGACCTTAAGGTGGAAAAATTTATCAATATTGCCACCAGAGCTGAGGTTTTAGGCCAAGGCTGTCTTTTAGCACGTAAAATGGATCATCACGACCTTAAGGTGGAAAAATTTATCAATATTGCCACCAGAGATGAAGTTTTGGGCTAAGGTTGACTTTTAGCACGGTAAATGGATCATCACGGTCCTAATGGTGCACAAATTTACAAATATTGACAACAGAGATGAGGTTTTAGGTTAAGGCTGTCTTTCAGCATGTTAAATGGATCTTCACGGTCTGTTAGGTGGACAAATTTACAAATATTGCCACCAGAGATGAAGTTTTGGGCTAAGGCTGACTTTTAGCACGGTAAATGGATCATCACGGTCCTAATGGTGCACAAATTTACAAATATTGACAATAGAGATGAGGTTTTAGGCTAAGGCTGTCTTTCAGCACGGTAAATGGATCATCACGGTCCTTAAGGTGAACAAATTTACAAATATTGGCAACAGAGATGAGGTTTTAGGTTAAGGCTGTCATTCAGCACGTTACATGGATCATCACGGCCTTAAGGTGGACAAATTTACAAATATTAACAACAGAGATGAGGTTTTAGGTTAAGGCTGTCCTTCAGCATGTTAAATGGATCTTCACTGTCTGTTAGGTGGACAAATTTACAAATGTTGACAACAGAGATGAAGTTTTGGGCTAAGGCTGACTTTTAGCACGGTAAATGGATCATCACGGTCCTAATGGTAAATTATTCCGATACTTTTTCAAAATTTTACCATTTGACCAAAAACAACGTTTTACTGAAAAGTGGGCGTGGCTGTGGGTGGATTTTGAAAATGTTTACACTTCCTTTGCTTGATTTAGAGTCTACATAACAAATTTCATTCATTTAGCTCAAAATTTAAGGCCTACAAATCGGTGACAGACGGACGGACGGACGGACGGACAGACAGAAAGACATGGCTAGATATACTTAAAGGTATCGAAACAATTTGTCTATATTGCAAACATAATTGTCGCATTTGGGGCACAGTAAACCCGCACGCATACATTGAAAAGCCGATACACCCAAAACGAGTCACTGTTTGGTGCGGATTTTGGTCCAGAGGCATAATTGGGCCATTTTTCTTCGAAAATGAGCAAGGAGTGGCGATCGTTATCGGGCCATGTTGAATGAATTTTTGTTCACAAAAATTGAAGAGGAGGATATTGGCAACATTTGGTTTCAACAGGACGACGCTACGTGCCACACAGCCGAAGCTACACTCGATGTTTTGCGCCCTGTTTTTGAAGATCGCATTATCAGCCGCAGAGCTGATGTCATTTGGCCACCTCTCAGCTGCGATTTGACACCGTTGGACTATTATTAGTGAGGTGCCGTAAAAGATAAGTGTTACGCCGACAAGCCAGAGACAATTGACGCTTTAAAGGACAATAAAATGTGCTTAATGTGCTTAAAAATTGAACCGATCGTGTAGGCTACTGCATGGTCAGCCGAGGCGGACCCTTTACTTGTTATAATGTGGCTATGTCGTGACTTATAGGAGACTTAGGCATGGCGAACACATTAGTTTCGCTCGAACAGTGTAGTGATGGCTTCTGCTTGTTATAGAAGACGTAGGCATTGCAAACACATTAATTTCGCTTAAAAATTGTAGAGATTGCTTCTGCTTCTGATAATGTATATGGCCACAGTAGCTTATAAGAGACGTAGGCGTGGCATGGCGAACACATTACTTATTACTTATCGGGCTCCCGACCCGTGAAGAGTCTCTGCCTGAGACACTGCAGCGTTTCCTCCTCTACGATACCTGGCTCGCTGCTTCCAGTTGTCTAGACCAAGCGCCCTGGCATCCGCGATGGCTTGGTCTTTGAAACGGAGGTTCGGTCTTCCTTGCCTTCTCGAACCTGGGGGCTGGGATTTGAAGATCCTCTTAGCTGGAGCATTATTGTCCATTCGCTCGATGTGACCGAGTCAATGTAGTCGACGTGTTTTGGCTTTTTGGACTACATTCACATCTTGGTACAGCTCATAGAGTTCGCGGTTGTATCTTCTCCTCTATTCGCCCTCCTCGTGCACAGGACCAAAAATCCGCCGAAGTATTTTTCTTTCGAAGGAGTCCAGTATCAGCTCTCCCTTCTTGCTTATCGTCCAGCACTCGGCACCATAAAGCAGAACTGGCAGGATAAGGGTTTTGTAGAGCACACATTTCGTCCTTCGAGTTAGGAGTTCTGAACACAGTTGTTTCGACAAACCGAAGTAGCAACGGTTTCTTAGGTTAATTATTCTACGGATCTCCGTGAGGACAGAATCAAGTTTTTGAGTAGCACTCGGGGTGTAGAGTGTTCGTACATTCTAGGTGCATTCTCTCATATCATAGTCCATTGACGTTCCGGGTCTTGTTGCCATATCAGGAGTTTCATTATCTGAGGCTAGTTATGTCTCTCTCATAACTAATGTTTTTTTTTTTCATGGTCGGGAGGTTACTCCGACGGCACAACTCCCAACCTGGAGGGCCATGACCTTGTCTTTGACGCTAGGACAGCGGGCCGGAGCTTCAGATGTAAGTAGCCCATTTTGGGATATGAGCGCTGCCGTTGACCCATTGAGGGCTCCTCCGCCATCAACTCTTTTCCAACACCCTGGCTCAGTATTGGAAATCCCTATAGACCTGGTGTTCAAATATGTCGAAGCAGCTCATATAGTGATTACACTACCAGTTCGATCTAACTGGATCTGTAGGAGCCACCGTTGACTCCATCTAGGGAATTCCTCCGCTGCCGCCTGAGAGTGAGTGCCTAAGTGAGAGGATACTCCTCCCCCTCTCTCGTTTGCTGCCACCAACGACCTTACACAGGGGTTTGTTACCCCATCTATAGTCGAGGTACTAGGCACCCACCAGTTACCAGCGTCGAGGTGAGAGTAGGAGTTGATAGTGAGAGGCTAGAGTGAGAACGCTTGTGTTCTCATGTAATCGCATCACTACCCTTAAACCGGCGGCGAACACATAACTTTGCTTAAACATTTTAGAGATCTGTAATCGTCTATCTTCCGCCCGTTAGAATGTGGCCATATCGTGTTTATTTGAAGCTTGCTCTGCTTTGCAGCTTCTTTCAATTTTCTGACCAATTATGGGAGATATAGGCATAACGAACACTACCGTTTCCATCGAACTATGCTTCTATTTTGCTTTGTTTTATCGCTACTTGAACAACGAATACTGACATCAGAAAGGAAGTCGCATTTCGACAGTCAAAAAAATTCGGATACTACGCTTTAAATGCATGTCAGTTTAACTTTTGAACCTTAAAATGCAGAGATTCATACCTATGCCAAGAATGTGGACTTCTCTGCCAAACTGAATTTTCCTTACCTTTATAGTTTACATATACAAATTTGTTGTCGAAACAGGCACGTTAGTAGCCAGGGCCTTGCTTTTTCTCACAACCATTCATGTGTGCGTGTGCACTTCTTGCACGATGACGGGACCACCTCTTTTATGGCGAATCCGAGTATAGTCTGGTGGCAAGCCACAGACAGAGCAACCAACTTGAAGTAAATGACAAAAATACAAAGACTAGCGTGTATAGGGACAACCAGTGCGATGAAAACAACCCCAACCTCTGGATTGGAGGTGATTCTGAATCTGCTGCCCTTGGATCTATACATGCAGGAATCAGCTGCCAAAAGCTCCTCGAGGATCAGCCAAACAAACAGCTGGATCCCGAGCCTCGCTGGGCACGCGCAGGTCCTAAAGAAATACGTAGGGAGCGTAGTAAACTCTGACTATCTATCTCCCTATCTAGACTTCGATCGACCCTTCACCTGCTCGTTTCCGAGCAGAGACGAATGGGACAAGAATGAACCCACAAAAAGGATATCGATATTCATCTTCACAGATGGATCAAAGATGGACTGTGGAACAGGTGCTGGCATATTCTCAAAGAAATTAGTAATACACAAATCAATCAGGCTTCCTGATCATAGTAGTGTGTTCCAGGCTGAGGTGCTAGCAATCGCTGAAGCGGCTCATTTGGTGTCAATAATGGAAATACCACACAGTGATATCACCATATTCATTGACAGCCAAGCGGCTATAAAAGCAGTATCTGCTATCGAAATTAAATCAAAGCTAGTTCGCCGCTGTCGCGAAGAGCTCAAGGTTCTCTGCTCACAGCATAATGCTGATCTCTGCTGGGTTCCTGGTCACAGGGACATAGACGGCAACGAGATGGCCGACGAACTGGCAAGAAATGGATCTGTCACAGATCATGATCAGGCACTACAAACGGTCGAACCACCACTCTGTAACCTCAGAGAAAGAGTGGAATACAAAATCCGAATGAAAGCCAATACCAGGTGGAAGTCAGTGACTACCTGCGAAATATCTCGGAAGCTCTGGCCAGAATACAACGGAAACCGAACCAAAAACTTTTGCGGTACGACAGGAGCTCCTTATCTAAACTGGTAGGGGCTCTAACTGGTCACAACTTTCTCAGAACCCATACAATGAAATTAAATCTCAAGGATGACGATATCTGTAGAGGCTGCGGCGATGAGGAGGCACACGAGGATACACCTCACTTCATCTGTCACTGCCCGAGTCTCTGTCACCTGAGGAACAGAACAGTTGGAAGCTACTACTTCCAAGACATCCAAGAGCTATCCGATATTCCATTACCCTATCTTTGCAGGTTCCTACGAACATCAGGATGGCTGAATAGAGTGGAGTAACCCATAGTAACGATAAGGAAGGACGTAATCCCACCAAGGGTATCACAATGGGTCCACATGGACCTAAGTGTGGCGGAATAGAGAATCCTCTACTCCACCAACCCGTAAACCTAACCTAACCTATGGCGAATCCGAACGGCGGAGTTGAGATAAGCTTTTCCTGACAATCGATACTGCTCAGATGATTTGACATATCATTTCATTTATTTACAGCCAATGTGCACCATTTCGTTACTTCGTTTACACCCCACTGTGCAAGGATATTAACATCCACTTAAGAGCGTCGCAACTTTAAAAAAAAAGCAATATTTCTATAGAAAGTATTTCAATAAATTCACAACCATTTTCAAGGACTCGCTATCCTGTAGATTTCACACTTTTTATTAAATGGAAAAAGCTTGTAAAGTTTTGACATGCTACTGTCGTTCCATCGAATATCCGTTATCACATCAAACAATCTTTGAAAAAAAAAATCAATCACATCCATTCGTTTGTAAATTATCCTGCCCTTTAAAAAATTGATATTCCAGCTATAAAACCTGAGGGTGAATCCTCGACTTGTTCAGTTATTCGCGTGTTTCACTCTCCTATCGTTGGCTAAAACAAAATGTTCCGCAAACTCTCCAAAGCGTGGTACAACTTCACCCATCCACAAAATATTGCATCCGCGTTTGTTCTCTCAATCCTTTTTCTACGAATTGGAGGCTTATATCCTTACACCTTCTCCGATGGGGAATTTAAGGTTTCCCATATCGGAATGGCCATCACTTTGATTCACATCGTTACGTATGGTTATGTAAACATCATCCTACTCCGAATCGATACAATGCATTACGCAAAACCTCTCATTTTGGAGTCGACCTTTTCCGTTGGAGCGACTTTACTCATCAAAGGACTTGGCGTCATTATAGCTCTGGCAATCTTTACAGACATACTAACTGGTATGAAGCGATCCGTCAATGTACTCAACAGATATACCCGACTAATTTTAAGCCTAAAAGATATGGGAATCGAAGTAAATGACATCTATCGGAAGATCCTTTTACTATCCGCAGTGGCTACGGTGTTTGTATTTGGTCTGTCATTTTTTCGTTTCTGGCATTCCTTAATGTTTTATGAGAGCCTAACCGATGAACTCCCATCTTTGCAGTTCTTTTTTGTCGTTATCCTATCAAATTACTACAAGGATATGTGTTTGTGTACAGTTGCTTTGTATTTGAGTGCGGTTTTGATGGTTCTATATTTACTGAATGGGTTTTTGAAGGATGTCCTGATTATGCAGATCACAAAGCGAACTGAATTTGCACGTAATTAGATTTAATTTTTGACAGCTCGTGATTGTAAAATTCTAATAAAAATGTATTTGTTGGGAAAAATAGTTTTATTCAAAGTAAATGGCGCTGAATACTTTCATTTTGTAACACGATTATCTTTGGACGATTTCGTTTTGACACGAAAATGTGAAAATGACATTTGGAACGTGCATTTGATGTGGATTCACTGAGAAATGAGTCACTGAACTTTGTACATTGAAATATTGATATCGTCTTCAATTTCTGTCCTTATAATGCATAACCTACACATTCAGTATAATATTCGTTTAGTGCAGGTATCAATTCACCTTCGTTGGAATGAATGTCATCTACGAGACAGGTAGGTTTTATGTGAACCAAAATGAAAAGGGAAGATTAGGCCGAAAATCCGTCAAATATCACACTGCTCCTTCTTACAAGCATACTGCCAGTGCTGATCAACTATGGATCAACTTCCCAATTAGGCAAGTCTGCAAAAGGCATTAAAAGGTAATACAGAGCCAATCATAAACAAGGTGGGCCAAAAGAGATCAACCTATTGGTAGATGCTCTTATTTTTGCAAATGGCCGCCAATGTCAAATCTGTTTTGACATTTGTGGACTAGACAGATGTAGAATACAAGTGAACAAGCCATGGAGCGGTACACTCTCCAAGAACGCGGAATAATCCCCAAGAACGCGGAATAATCCAACATTGAAGAGTATGGGACTACACGAGACGTTGCCAAGAGTGGCTAGCACCGGAGCGCCCGTTGTTCCGAGAATATCGCCGCTGTTGCCGAGGATATCGAGCTGTCACCGGAAACATCGACCAGACGCCGTGCCTCACAATTAGCCATCAGCCGGTCGTACCTAAGGCGAATTTTGGTCAAAGACTTTGTAGGAAACCACTGTTCATTATTGGTTTACTCCGAAGTTTTTTTTTGTGCTGAAATTCGCCCGAGTTACTGTGATCTTACCTTGTACTGGTTTGTGTATTTAATAACAGGGTGACACAGTTTGGCTTAAATTGAGCGAAATATTTGAATGTGGGACTTTCGCGGGCGATTTTTTGTAGTCATCTAGGTCCAAAAGTTTTATTCAGATTATTGATGTTAATGTTTCATAAAATAGAGAAAAGCTAAATTAATTAATAAATACCAGAATCATAATTTTCTGAGTAAAATTCTTGGAGCTAGCTAACTTACAACGATTTTCTTATACTCTTAACATATGAGAAGGCTACAATCCGCTGTGCGGATCGTTGAATACCCTATCCCATCCTATCCATAAAACTAGAATCCCCAAAAAAGTGGGCATGGCTAAAAACACGATGTGGATAAAATAAAAAAAATGATATAGTGACAACAAATTCTTCAGGCTGCTTACAAAACACTTTTACGGTTCTACAAAAGACAAGGTTTTCTCCTGTATATGTTATGGGGTAGTGTATAAAAATGGTTTTTATATAAAAACGCCCCCAAAAAGTGGGCGTGGGTTAAAATGGTATAAAGACGAAATGGTATAAAGAATTCTGCATCAAAAATTTTTTCGAAAAATTTAAAATTTGACCGAAAACAGTTTTTTATTGAAAACGCCCCCAAAAAGTGGGCGTGGCAAAAAACTTTATATGAACGAAATATAGATATTACGATTCTGTAAATATGCTGTTCAGACACTTTTTTAAAATTCTTTACGGTTTTGCCAAAAATTACGTTATTCTAAAAAGGGGGCGTGGCAGTGGGCGGATTTCAAAAATGTTTACACTTGTTCTGGTGACTCGGACAAGGATCCTATATACCAAATTTCATTATCCTAGCTCAAAATTTAAGGCCCAAAAATCGGTGACGAACAGACAGACGGACGGACGGACGGACGGACAGACAGACATGGCTAATTCGACTCAGCTAGCGATTCTGAGTCGATCCATATACTTTGAGGTATATGTAGCTAAATTATTTCTCTATGTTACAAACTAAGTATCAAAACTATATACCCCTATGGGATAGGGTATAAATAGCACTCCAGCAGTGAGGTACACCCACCCGAATTGTAATTGTGGGACCACGGCGCGCGGTAATTGGTACCGCACAAGCAGCGAAGCAGTGCTCAGCGTTGAAGCTACATCCACAAACCGCTTATGAAATAAGCTGATGTGTGAGTCTTGGCGATATTGGTAGCTCCCCCGGTTGCTGCGGGTACGATGCTGAGTGCCTACTTAAGTCACCTCGATGTTGCTTGGTTGAGAACTCCAGCTTAATTCACCACCAGAAGGAAGTGTAGCTCTACCAGTAGCCGCAAGTGTTACACTCATCGACAGTCGCAAAAAAGGGAGATTAAATAATCCCCGAGCATCAGTGAACAAATATTCATCCGCAAGCGAATCGAATCTTGCAACCACCTGGTTATCAAGGAAATAATTTTGGTAGTTCGTCCATTGCCCCATAGATGGAGAGGAAATTATTTAGATAAGTAGAAATTGTGGTTAATTATCCGTGTTAACCGTTTGTGTTCAAAAGAATTTGAAATTTTCCTATTTAGCTATACGTTGCGAATGCTTCAGAAAAACGTGAAAGCACATGACCAAGGAAGGAACGCGGTGCACCCCGGCTCCCACATTTAGGATCTCGGTGAAGGTACATATAAACCCAAGGATTTAATGGGGTAAGTGATCTCAAATTCTTTGTTGAACAAATGGTAGTTGGACCACATGATTAGGAATTTGTATTGCTATTTAGATATATAAGTAGACCACAGAATATACAGAAAACGCATAAAAAAAAAACATTTAAACACATAAATATATAAAAATAATCTTACAAAGTTAAAAAAAAATAGAATTTGAAAAAGTAAGAATACGATTAGATGTACAAACCATTAAAAAGTGAAACTAAAGCAAAAGATTAAAGAATTCAATAAGGGTAACGAATTAACCAACCAAACTGATAACAAAGCAAGAAAAAAACATATGAGAGGCTACAATCCCCTGTGCGGATCGTTGAATACCCTATCCCATCCCATCCTTAAAATTAATATCCTCAAAATATAGGCCTTATGGCGATGAAATACAGAAAATGATATTGTCACAATATATTGCTCAGACAGTTTCTCAAAATCTTGTGTGGTTCGTATTTCTATTGCTAATGCCTTGGGATGGGGTATACAAATGGTTTTTGTAAGAAAACGCCCCCAAAATGTGGGCGTAGGTGAAAATGATCTATGGACAAAATGTTTATATTACTATTGCGGAAGTATTTGCATCAACATTTTTTTCGAAAGTGTTAAAATTTGGACAAAAAGCGTTTTTTACTAAAAACGCCCCCAAAAAGTGGGCGTGGCAAAAAACTTTGTATGAACGAAATATAGATATTAGGATTGTCTAAATATGCTGCTCAGACACTTTTTTGAAATTCCTTACGGTTTGGCCAAGAAATAAGTTTTTCTAAAAAGGGGGCGTGGCAGTGGGCGGATTTCAAAAATTTTTACACTTGTTCTGGTGGCACGGACGAGGATCCTATGTACCAAATTTCATTATCCTAGCTCAAATTTAAGGCCCAAAAATCGGTGACGAACAGACAGACGGACGGACGGACGGACAGACAGACATGGCTAATTCGACTCAGCTAGCGATTCTGAGTCTATCCATATACTTTGAGGTATATGTAGCAAAATTATTTCTCTATGTTACAAACTAAGTATATATATATATTAAGTACAGTCCGGAATGAACCTGGGCCTCAACCAACATGGCTCTCCAATTAGCCCGGTCCTTAGCTAACTGCCTCCAGTTGCGCACTCCAAGTTGGTTGAGGTCGGTTTCCACTTGTGCGCGCCACTTAAGGCGAGGTCTTCCTATACTGCGTCCGACGTCTGGCTGGGAATCGAAGACTCTGCGAGCCGGAGTATTGGTGTCCATTCGTTCTACATGTCCTAGCCATCTTTAACGTCCAATGCGGGGTTTTTTGACCAGGGGCATGTCGCTGTACAGCTCGTATAGTTCTTGGTTGAATCTTCGTCTCCATAGCCCGTCAACGCAAACGGGACCGAAGATTTTTCGAAGAATTTTCCTCTCGAATCTACCAAGGATTTCTTCATCCGCTTTTGATATGGTCCATGCTTCAGCGCCGTAGAGCAGGACTGGAATGATCAGGGTCTTATATAGGGTCTCCTTAGTAGTTCGAGTGAGGGCTTTACTACTAAATTGCCTTCTTAGCCCGAAGAAACAGCGGTTAGCAAGAGTAATTCTTCGTTTAATTTCTGACGAGATGTTGTTGTCAGAGTTAATAGCGGAGCCGAGGTAGACAAAGTCCCGTACTACCTCAAAATTATATCTGTCAATGGTGACGTTTGGTCCAATTCGTCGATGTTGTGTGTCCTTTCGTGTTGACAGCATATACTTAGTCTTACCCTCATTTACTGCTAAACCCATTTTCGCCGCTTCCTTCTCTATACTAGCAAACGTGGCTATGACATCACGTTGAGTCCTACCAATGATGTCAATATCGTCAGCGTATGCCAGTAGTTGCACCGACTTTTGGAAAATTGTGCCTCTGGTGTTGGCTTTGGAGTTTTGCACAATTCTCTCAAGAATCAGATTAAAGAAGTCACATGACAGCGCATCGCCTTGCCTAAATCCTTTTTTGGTATCGAATGTGTCGGTGAGGTCGTTTCCGACCCTGATGGAGCAGCGAGAATTCTCCATCGTCATCCTACACAAACGGACGAGTTTGGGCGGTATACCAAAACTAGACATGGCTCTGTACAGTTAGTATCTATAAATGCTGTCATATGCGGCTTTGAAATCGATGAATAGGTGGTAGGTATCGATTTGGACGATTTGGATCTGCCTAAGTGTGATGATTTGATTGGTTATGGACTTTCTTGGCCAAAAACCAGACTGATAAGGGCCGATCAGGTTGTTGGTAAACGGTTTCAGGCGTTCACATATTACGGCAGATAGGATCTTGTAAGCGATGTTGTGGATCGGGCAAACGATGCTGAGGTTCCATTCTTCAGGCATACTCTCATCCCACCAGATTTGGCTTATGAGTTGGTGGATGTTACTTACCAAGTCATCTCCGCCGGCCTTATAGAGGTCAGCGTCAAGGCCGTCATTTCCGGCAGCCTTATTAAGCTTGAGTTTAGAAATTGCCATCCTCACTTCACTCAGGTCGGGTGGTTGGCAGTTTTCGCTGTCGTTGCCAATATTAAATGGTTCGTTCTGTCTGACAGCGGAATGTTGTTCGTCATCTCCGTTTAACAGTCTGCAGAAGTGGTTCTTCCATATCCTCAGCATCGACTGTGTCTCAACTACAATATTTCCTTGTTCATCTCGACAGGATTCTGTTCGAGCCTTGTATCCTTGGCTTTGACGTTTTACACTTTGGTAAAACTGACGAACATCGTTCCTGGAGTGGCACCTCTCTATATCCTCGATCGCGCGCTTTTCTTGCTCTTTTTTCTTCTTGCTGAAAAGCCGATGTTCTTCCCTTCTTCTTTGCCTATAGAGCTCAATGGCAGCTCTCGTCTTCACCTGCAGCTTAGCCTTGTAGGCCTCGTTCTTGGCTGCGAGCATCTGTCGGCATTCCTCATCAAACCAGGGGTTTCTTGCTGGTGGCCGCGAGAAACCTAGCACATCAGTTGCGGCTGATCTAATGGCCTGTTGGCATCGTTGCCATTGCTCTTCGACATTCGATGCTGGTGGTGTGTTGTGAGTCGAGAGGTATACGCGTTGCGCGAAGGTCTTGGCGGTCTCTGGCTATTGCAGTCTTTCGACATTAAATTTTTTCACAGTATTCCTGTTTTTTTGTGGCGTGGTGGATATCCGCATCCTTACCATGGCTGCTACAAGGTAGTGATCCGAGTCGATGTTAGCCCCTCGGAATGTTCGGACATCCAAAATACTGGATGCGTGCCTCTTGTCTATCGCAATGTGATCAATTTGGTTGATTGTTCGTTGATCTGGAGACCGCCATGTCCCCTTATGGATATCGCGGTGAGGAAACCATGTGTTGGCTATAGTGGCTTTCGTTCCGTAGCAAAGTCAATTAGCCTCAGTCCGTCACCAGAAGTTTTGTCGTGTAGGCCATATTTTCCGACAATACTGCTTAAGATGTCTTCTCTTCCTACCTTTGCGTTAAGATCTCCCAGCACGATTTTAACATCGTTTTTCTGTAGTCGCTCATAAGTTTCGTCAAGGAGCACGTAGGAGCAATCCTTAGCTATATAATATTTTTTCTCCTTCGGGGCGTGAGCGCATATAAGGCTTACGTTGGCGAATTTGGCCTTGATGCGGATTGTTACAATGCGTTCGCTAATGTCTTGGAAACATAAGACTTCTTGCCTTAGTCGGGCACTTATAACAAATCCGCATCCGAATAGTCGCTGTTTCTGCTCACTATAACACGGTCCGTAGTAGATGTCACAGTTTTCATCCTCTTTTTGCCCGGCCCATCCCATCGTATTTCCTAGATGGCAGTAATGTCTGCTTTGTAGCAGTTTAGGGCTTCCGCTAGTTGTTCGCCTGCACCTCTCCTGTTAAATGTTCTCGAATTCCAGGTGCAGATACGAACGTCGTTGTCCTTTTTTCGTTTAGCAGGGTCGTCAACAATAAAATCCGTCCTTTCCGAGGCTATTGGTTGCTTCTGTGGGTGGGTAGTTAACCCAAAGCACAACCCCCAACCTGGAGGGCCAGTTCCAATTTATTAGATACCCCTAGGACACGGGGCTATCAGTATCCACTACGGGATTGAGCGCTGCCGTTGGCCTTTCGGTTCATCCGCCACCATCTCTGTTCAAGGGGCCTGACTAACCCTTGAAATTCCTAGACAACCTGTTGTCCGAATATGTCAGAGCAGCTCATCTAGGTTCGCCTGGGACAGCAGGCCGGGTATTCTTCCGTGCCATTCTCACCAGGGTGTTTATAGTGTTGCTGTTTTTCGTCGTGTTATCAACACTCGCACTTATCGTTTAGCAAGTCAAATCCGGTTGGATGAGACCAGTACCCGATGGTTACCACTTGGAGGTAAAGATAAGCACATTTGATGTGTAGTCAGAGTTGCAACACTGGGCATTGCCAAGTTAACGCCAATCAGAGTCTACCCTCGTTCTACAGCACCCAACCAAAACGAACAATATAGATTTATTAATAACTACCTCAAAAATCTTCTCGATATTAGGCAGGAGACTTATAGGCCTAAAGTTAGAAGGATCAGAAGGATCCGCATTATGCGATTGATTTAGAAATTGACGTTGTATTCGATATATCTGAGTGATCAAAAAGCTTTTGTGTGTCTGTAGGGTCTTAATGTCACGGTTTAGATAACATTCAATGCTATTTTTCGATTTAATTTTCGGAATTGATGACTCCATAGCTTGTAATACCACCGTGTTTATGTTCCCGATATAGGAATCACACTCCTCGTTGGAAAGATTCCTATTGCTAGGAATACTAGAAGAGGAAGGGCAATTCCTATATTTTCTGGTGGCGCAACGCTGAAATCGGCACCAATCAGTCTGCCTAAAATTTAATTTAGGGATATCGTGCCACGTAGCGAAGCTAAACGCAGAGTCGTCAACAAACTTCATCTGTATTACTATTGCATTATGGTTGTTATCATACGGCAATAAAGAAATTTTATTATTTTGGACCGTTTCAATTTGCAATCGAGCGTCCGCGATGCAAAGATCAAGATATGAATTTCCAGAGGGGAAACTTGGCGTAACTGGGCTGTATAATTTTGATTCGTACTCGACCTGGTTGTCTTCGATAAAGCGATTTAAGAACCTGCCTCTTCCATTTGCCACCGTGTCCAACCAGGCCGGGTTTTTCGCGTTTAAATCCCCGGCAAAGATGAAATAGTTGTTTAAACTATTTAACCTTAGTATTTCGAACAATTTTTCGATTTCGATTTGCGGATGCTGGCTGGCGGAGCGTACGCCGATATTAAATACAGACAACCATTATTCCTTAAAGGCAGAGAGATAATGGTTGTCTCTAGACAGCTGAAGCTTCGTATATCACTTTGGTTGATGTGGGAATAACGAAGGGGCTTACGAATGAGTACTGCCGTACCACCTCCTTGTACTGAGTCTCGTCTGTCTGTCCGTATGAAGTTATAATTTTGGAATTGTAAGTGATGTCTATCGTTCAGTTTTGTTTCACTTAAGAAAAGCACGTCGGGTTTATGGTCCTCTATAAACCGCAATAAATCGCCACGCCTTTTAATGGAAATAATTGAATTAACATTAAGGGCGGTTATTTTGAGGGATGCACAACTCCTGGAACCAGCCATTTTAAGATTTAAAAAGGCTCAGTAAGGCATTAACCTTCGCAGATAGATTAGCCACAGTCTTAGTAAGACTGTTAACTTGCAATTGCAAATTATCTGTAGCAGTGCTACTGTTAATAGTGCTAGATCTTGTGTTGGAGCCGATTGTAAAGGGTGATACATTTCGAGGTTCCCTACTTTTTTAAAGAAAAAAACACAGAAAATTCAAATTTAATGGAGAATATTTATTATCATTTGAAAGAACATTCTTTGGCATTTATTTTTTGAAGATTATGTCTATCAAATATTGGCCGTTGCTACGTCGCAGATGGTCCATCCGATGAGTCCAATTTTCGATCACTCGTGCGAGCATTTCGACTGGTAACTGGCGAATGACACGCGTGATGTTTTTCTCCAAGGCCTGAATAGAAGCGGGTTTGTCGGCATAAGCTTTTGACTTTACATATCCCCACAGGAAAAAGTCTAACGGTGTGATATCACACGATCACACGATCACAATCGACCGGCCCAAAACCTGAAATTATGTGCTCACCGAAATGTTCTCTCAATAAGTCCATTGATTGATGCGATGTGTGGGAAGTGGCGCCGTCTTGCTGAAACCAAACGTCGCCGAGATCACGAGCTTTAATTTCAGGCATCAAATAGTCGGTTATCATGGTCCGAGTTGCTGCGAGCGGCGCCGAATCGACTCTCCACGGTCTTCGTGTACACTCTCAGCTACGGCCGCTATATTTTCTTCACAGCGTGCTGGACGTGGTCTATTCGGTCGAATATTATCCAATAATGAATGCTGGGTCTATAAATAGGTGATGGTGTTGCGAATAGTACGCTCAGTAGGCCGATTATGTTGACCATAAGTTGAGCGAAGTGCACGAAACACATTCCTCACAGAACGTGAATTTTCATAATAAAGTTGAACAATTTGTAAACGTTGTTCACGCGTAAGTCTTTCCATTACTTTCCAATACAAAAATAACATGACAGCATGACACGACTCACACGTGATCTGTCAAAAAAGGCTATTGAAAAAAGTATCTCTACTTGGATCACCCGTTATTAGCTACACGGCTAGAGCCGGCTTGGCTTCCAAGCACGTTTGCGAACCCACGAATATGGTTGTCAACAGTGGTTATTTTCTGTGAGACCTTTTGTTGTGCCTCACCTTTCTGTACCTTTAGCTGCTTAGCAAGGAATGGAGAGGAATGTTGGTTGAGGTCCAGTTTAATTCCGGACTGTAAGTAAGTAAGTCTTTCATAATATGGTGAGATTTCCGAAGGGGCTGTAGCTATATCCTCATTTCTTATAGAGTTCTCAAGTACATTGTTTTTTCGCGTGACCCTTTTTGTGTTTTTCCCAATATCTCTACTCCGCTTTTTCTCCCTGGAACAGTCTCCTCTGCCTGTTCCCATAATATAATGAATAAATCTATTTTTAAACCATATACCCCAGGGCCAACTATTCATTCATCCTTTCTAAATGAAATGTGAAGTCCTTAATAGGGAATCATAACTTGCAAACTTAAAAGAAACCCTCACAATCAATATTACCATGTGTGAACAAAAGATTACTCGTCATAAGTCTAAAACTTGCAAACTTCAATGTCCAGCAGCGGCCTTCTTTCACACACAAAGTTAATCCATGAAAATCCATCTCAAAACATAAAAGTGGAGTTACTTTGGATCAACTCTTCAAAAGTTGACCTTTCCCTGCTGGTAAATTGAAATCACAAAAAAAAAAAAAACGGAACTTTCTCACAAAGAAGTTGAAAATAAAAAGTGGCACGTATAAGCCATGGAGCAGAGTCCATGGCGGCCTGGTGTAAAATCGAATAGCTTGAACCCATCTCAATGGGGATTAATGCTGTGAAATTGGAATTCCGTGTTTTTTTTTTCTTGGTCCGTTTATATGAATAAGGACTTTCTGAACCTTTTTTTTGGGTTGGAAATGTTATACGCTGTCGTTCCATGGTCAGATTGGGATAATTGTTTGCCATGCTTTGGTATTAGGTGGGTAATTTAGAGAAGGACCAATGGTTTGAAATGTTCAAGAAATAAGGTGCTGTCAAGAGTGTCAGTGATGACTGGAGGGTGTGGGGTAAATAGTAGGGTAGGTATTCTAGGAACGTTAGGCGTTTGAAATTTTTTTTTCACATACATGGCTTTATGTGTCATACAAGATGTCGTGTGTTCATGCTTCGTCCTCATTGGCTTTGCCTTTTTATCAACAGCTTAATATGGTCTTCTGGCGAAAATTGAGATTTTATTTCGAATAATTTCGACAACTTCATAGTCTCCCTAGTATTCTGGATACAGCTTTCCATCAAGCGAATGAAATTGGATGTCATCTATACTTTCCCCATTGTGACACAAACATAAAGTAGAACAGACTCATTTTAAGGGCTAAGGGAAATTGTAGCATGCGTTACGTTCTAAGGCTTTAGAACTACTTCAACACATCGTTAACAGACAATTTGGGCAGAATATGGAGGACACTCCAATACATCTAATCGACCTGCATTTTATCGCTGGGTACGCATGAGGTTCATACCCAATCTTTGGGATTTTACAAAACTTAGGAGAAGAACTTTCAGTAAAGATTATATCTCGATCAGTTGTAACCCGTTTCGTATTAAAAGAGGTTTCACATATAAATCCATTTTCAACATATCAACTCTGATTGTTTTTACCTCCAAGTGGTAACCACGGGTACTGGTCTCATCCAACCGGATTTGACTTGGTAAACGATAAGTGCGAGTGCAGAACCTACACCTAAATGAGCTGCTTCGACATATTCGGACAACAGGTTATTTATAGGAATCTGAAGGGTAAGTCAGGCCACTTGATGATGGTGGCGGAAGAACCAAAAGGTCAACGGCAGCGCTCAATCCCGTTGAAGAAACTGATGGCCCCGTGTCCTATGGGTATCTAATAAATTGGAACTGGCCCTCCAGGTTTGCGGTCGTGCTTTTGGCTAACTACCGACCCATGAAAAAAAAAAACATTGTTACGAAGCTACCAACAGCATCGGAAAGGACTGATACTACTGTTACCCTGCTAAACGAAAAAAAGAACAACGACGTTCGTATCTGCACCTGGAATGTGAAAACATTAAACAGGAGAGGTGCAGGGCAACAACTAGCGGAAGCCCTAAACTGCTACAACAAAACAGACATTACTGCCATCCAGGAAATACGATGGGATGGACCGAGCAAAATGAGGATGAAAAACTGTGACATCTACTATGGACCGTGTTATAGTGAGCAGAAACAGCGACTATTCGGATGCGGATTTGTTATAATGACCAGACTTAGGCAAGAAGTCTTATGTTTCCAAGACATTAGCGAAAGCATTGTAACAAGGCCGTTTCAAGACCAAATTCGCCAACATAAGCCTTATATGCGCTCATGCTCCGACGGAGGAAAAAGATGCTAAAGCTAATGTTCTTCTACGATCCTTGACAGAACCTATGAGTACTACTAAAGTACGATGTTAAAATCATGCTGGGAGATCTTAACGGAAAGGTAGGAAGAGAAGACATCTTTAGCAGTATTGTCGGAAAACACAGCCTACACGACAACACGTCTGGTAACGAATTTAGGCTAATTGACTTCGCTACGGAACGAAATGCCACTATAGCCAGCACACGGTTTCCTCACCTCGATATCCATAAGGGGACATGGCGGTCTCCAGATCAACGAACAGTCAACCAAATTGATCACATTGCGATAGACAAGAGGCACGCATCCAGTATTTTGGATGTCCGAACATTCCGAGGGGCCAACATCGACTTGGACCACTACCTTGTTGTAGCCAAATTAAGGATGCGGATATCCACCACGCCACAAAAAAACAGAAATACTGTGAAAAAATTTAATGTCGAAAGACTGCAAAGACCCTTATCAGTGTGGTTTTAGGCCAGGAAAGTCCACAACTGATCAAATCTTCACACTTCGGCAGGTCCTGGAAAAAACCCAAGAAGTCCAAATCGACACCCACCACCTATTCATCGATTTCAAAGCCGCATACGACAGCATTTATAGAGACGAACTATACAGAGCCATGTCTAGTTTTGGTATACCGCCCAAACTCGTTCGTTTGTGTGGGATGGCGATGGAGAATTCTCGATGCTCTATCAGGGTCGGAAACGACCTCACCGACACATTCGATACCAAAAAAGGATTTAGGCAAGGCGATGCGGTGTCATGTGACTTCTTTAATCTGATTCTTGAGAGTATTGTGCCTAACTCCCGAGCCAACACCAGGGGAACAATTTTCCATAAATCGGTGCAACTACTAGCATACTCCGACGATGTTGACATCATTGACAGGACTCAACGTGATGTCATAGCCACGTTTGCTAGTATAGAGAAGGAAGCGGCAAAAATGGGTTTAGCTGTCAATGAGGTTAAGACTAAGTTTATGCTGCCAACACGAAAGGACACACAACATCGACGAATTCGACAGAACGTCACCATTGACAGAACTTTGAGGTAATACGGGACTTTGCCTTGGCACCGCTAACACCGCTCACAACAACATCTCGTCAGAAATCAAACGAAGAATTACTCTTGCCAATCGCTGTTTTTTCGGGCTAAGAAGGCTATTTAGTAGTAAAGCCCTCACTCGAACTACTAAGGAGATCCTATATAAGAGCCTCATTATCTCAGTCCTGCTCTACGGCGCTGAAGTATGGACCATATCAAAAGCGAATGAAGAAATCCTTGGTCGATTCGAGAGAAAAATTCTTCGGAAAATCTTCGGTCCCGTTTGCGTTGACGGGCTATGGAAACGAAGATTCAACCACTAACTATACGGGCTGTACAGCGACATACCCCTAGTCAAAAAACTCCGCATTGGACGTTTAAGATGACTAGGACATGTAAAACGAATGGACACCAATACTCCGGCTCGCAGAGTCTTCGATTCCCAGCCAGACATCGGACGCTAGAGGAAGACCTCGCCTTAAGGGGCGCTCACAAGTAGAAACCGACCTCAACCAACTTGGAGTGCGCAACTGGAGGCAGTTAGCTAAGGACCGGGCTAATTGGAGAGGCATGTTGGTTGAGGCCCAGGTTCATCCCGGTCTGTAGCGCCACTTAAGTAAGTAAGATATTTACAGTCTGAATAATGTCAATTGAGGCTTTGGACGTTGAAAGCAAATCAGTTTAAAACATTAAACAAGACTAAAAAGGTCAAAGTGGGATTTACAATTGAATATCGAACAACATCATCCCATTTTGTAAGATGCACCCAACAAATCTTCTCTATGGCCTAATGGGCCAATTGAATCCATCCCCCGAATTCAAACTTACGTCCCTTTCTTCAAAATTTTAAATTTCAATCAGTATTCCAGCCTCTTTAATTCAACTCATGTAAAGCCAATAATACTCGCATTCCTACCATCATATATCCTGCTCAACCATATGTATCCTGTACTCCATTTTAGAACCAACTAATCTCGTATATTTTGTTGTTAAACCACTTCCCAACTACCATCCGTCTTTGTTAATCTAATTCCAATTTTGTTGGTCGTTATTTAGGTTTCAAAATATATCCTGGCAACGAGTTATCACAGACACACACACGGCATACCTACTCCCGAACTCCCGCGTGCTATCTGCAATCACTGTCCGATGTTTGTCAAACGAAAAAAAAAATCAAAAATCCAACGTGACCCAGATTCGCACAGGCACTGTTGATTGACCGCGTTTTAAACCCGCCGATGGACATGTCATTCAATGGCCATAGAAGGATGAATCCATCGGTCTATGTATCCATAAGGCTTTATAGAGCCATTGATGAAATTCGCAACTGACATTTGGCAGGATCCTCTCAAATGTCCCCGTTATTCGAATTGCATTTGCCAACAATTTAGCCGATAGGCTAGTTATAAGGATTTATTTGCTATGATGGATTGTTGAATTTTCCAATTTCCAATCGCATGCAGTGCCTTGCTAAAAGGATACCACAAGGAAGGCGGCCAAACCCATTGCGTGCTCGAGAGCACTATTCCTGGTAAATTAAATACAATGGGGTTACGAAAACCGTTATTACGTGAAAACACATCGAATTAAACGGCATTAAAAATGTCGGAAATTATACCCCTCGGCAAGGACAAATAAGGCTCTTACTATGCAAAGGATAGCTTTCCCATAACACGATGAAATGTTTCACTTTAAAAGCCAATTCCCGAGGCACTTTGATCGCATATTGAAGTCATTCCGGAGACTATCTGCGACTATTAAGTCGCTAAAAACAACGAGATTGGAAATCACCTCCAATTCAAGTCAACAATTGAAATGGAGTTCTACGCGTAAGGACATACCATTCACCGGAATTCGGGAGGACAAAAAAAATACCTTAAACGACTTTTAACAGAGACCGACAATGGTATTCGACAAAGCGCAGCAGAAAAAAAAAACAAAAATTGGGAAAACTATCGAACGCTCTGTGATACCAGTCTAACGTGAGTAAGGCAGTTTTGTCCCGCAAGGACTGGGAAAGTGGGCGAACCAGAGACGAGTCGTTTTCGTCGCCTCGCACTAAAAGTTGAAAATTGAAAAATTTTTGTCGATTATGGCTGAGACGTGACTAGAAATATGATTTCGGGTTTTTTTTTCCAAAGGGGGGAAGGGCATGATTTCTTGGTTTTTTGTTGCTTCTCATGTTTCGAATCGAAATGATTCCTCTGGATGTAATCCTTTTACGATACTCTATCGACTCATGGGGGTGTACGTAGTCGGTAGTCGATGAGACGTCTGTTGGAGCTTGCTTTCAGCTACTTGGATTCAACGCAAACAATTGTCGGAATGTCGAATGTTCAGTCGATTTCGTTCATATATACGTTGGGCTGATGGCCTGAATGGTGCAGTTGTGTCCATTGAACTGCAATTGGAGTTCTGGATGTACAGTGTGTTCTGGAAGGTAAGGTGAAGGCAATCAAAGTGTTGGAAAGGGTTAACTTTAGCAAATTTGTCAACATTTCTGAAGTTTTATAAAGGCCCTTTCATTAAGCGCTTCCTATCTTTAAATTTAAATAAAACAATGTTTGTGTGAGATATCATAGATTTTTATTCCTTTGAAAGGCCTATAATTACCGTTATGTGTGGCATATAACATCGTTCAAATGTCCGCCGCAGCTTCTCTGGGTGGCGCTCATACGATTTTGTCCAATTTTCTATGACTAAATTTGACCAATGGCATGAGTTATGTTGGCTGTGAAGTCTGCGACTTCATAAAACCCCTCAAGAAAAAGTTTAACGTCGTCACATCACACCATATCGGTGGCCAGTTCACATCACCTCCATGTCCATGAAAATGCCCTCAAATCTCTTATTCAGAATTTCCAATGTGACGTGAGCTGTGTGGCACATAGCGCCTTCCTGTTGAAACACCATGTCGTTGGTATCCATATCATCCAAATCAGGACAAAAGAAGTTGGTTATCACGACTTATAGTACTTGCCGTTGACGGTGGCGGCCTGGCCAATGTCCTTCTTAATGAAATAGGGACCTATGTCCCTGTTGCATGTCCCACATCATTGCGATCATGGATCTACACTCGCAGTGTAGTCTGGTGGAAATCGGTTCATGGTCCTGCTACTTGCTAGTCCCAGATCATGGCGACAATGGATCTACACTCGCAATGCAGTCTGTGGAATAAATCAGTTCATGGTCCTGTGACTTGCTTGTCCCACATCATTGCGATCATGGATCTACACTCGCAGTGTAGTCTGGTCGTACAAATAGGTTCACGGTCCCGCTGCTTGCTAGTTCCAGATCATGGCAATCATGGATCTTTTTTTTTTTTCTTTCAGATGGCGCTACAGTCCGGGATGAGCCTGGGCCTCAACCTCAAATTAGCCCGGTCCTTAGCTAACTGCCTCCAGTTGCGCACTCCAAGTTGGTTGAGGTCGGTTTCTAGTTGTGCGCGTCAATTAAGGCGAGGTCTTCCTCTACTGCGTCCGACGTCTGCCTGGGAATCGAAGACCTGCGAGCCGGAGTATTGGTGTCCATTCTTTCTACATGGCCTAGCCATCTTAAACGTCCAATGCGGAGATTTCTGACCAGGGGTATGTCGCTGTATAGCTCGTATAGTTCGTGTTTGATTCTTCGTCTCCATCGCCCGTCAACGCAAACGGGACCGAAGATTTTCCGAAGAATTTTTCTCTCGAATCGACCAAGGATTTCTTTATTCGCTTTTGATATGGTCCATGCTTCAGCGCCGTAGAGCAGGGCTGGGATGATCAGGGTCTTATATAGGATCTCCTTAGTAGTTTGAGTGAGGGCTTTACTACTAAATTGCCTTCTTAGCCAGAAGAAACAGCGATTTGCAAGAGTAATTCTTCGTTTGATTTCTGACGAGATGTTGTTGTCAGAGTTAATAGCGGATCCGAGGTAGACAAAGTCCCGTACTACCTCAAAGTTATATCTGTCAATGGTGACGTTCTGTCCAATTCGTCGATGTTGTGAGTCCTTTCGTGATGACAGCATATACTTAGTCTTTCCCTCATTGACAGCTAAATCCATTTTTTCCGCTTCCTTCTGTAGACTAGCAAACGTGGCTATGACATCACGTTGAGTCCTGTCAATGATGTCAATATCGTCGGCGTATGCTAGTAGTTGCACTGATTTATGGAAAATTGTGCCTCTGGTGTTGGCTCCGCAGTTTTGCATAATCCTCTCAAGAATCAGACCAAAGAAGTCACATGACAGTGCATCGGCTTGCCTAAATCCTTTCTTGGTGTCGAATGTGTCGGTGAGGTCGTTTCCGACCCTGATGGAGCAGCGAGAATTCTCCATAGTCATCCTGCACAAACGGACGAGTTTGGGCGGTATACCAAAACTAGACATGGCTCTGTATAGTTCGTCTCTATAAATGCTGTCGTATGCGGCTTTGAAATCGATAAAGAGGTGGCGGGTATATCGTTTGGACTTCTTGGGTTTTTCCAGGATCTGATGAAGTGTGAAAATTTGATCGGTTGTGGACTTTCCTGGCCTAAAACCACACTGATAAGGGCCGATCAGGTTGTTGGTAAACAGTTTCAGGCGTTCACATATTACGGCAGATAGGATCTTGTAGGCGATGTTGAGGAGACTTATGCCTCTGTAGTTGGCGCAGTTCAGAGGGTCTCCTTTTTTCTGGCATACTTTCATCCGACCAGATATGCGTTGGTGGATACTACTTACCAAGTCATCTCCGTCGGCTTTATAAAGCTCAGCTGGAGCGCCGTCATTTCCGTCAGCCTTGTTTAGCTTGAGTTTAGATATTGCTATCCTCACTTCACTTAGGTCGGGTGGATGGCAGTTTTCGCTGTCGTTGCCAATATTAAATGCTTCGTTCTGCCTGACAGCGGAATGTTGTTCGTCATCGCCGTTTAACAGTCTGCAGAAGTGGTTCTTCCTCAGCATCGAATGTGTCTCAACTACGATACCTACCTTGTTCATCTCGACAGGATTCTGTTCGAGCCTTGTATTCTTGGCTTTGACATTTTAGACTTTGGGAAAACTTGCGAAAATCGTTCCTGGAGTGGCACCTCTCTATATCCTCGATCGCGCGCTTTTCTTGCTCTTTTTTCTTCTGTCTGAAGAGCCGATGTTCTTCCCTTCTTCTTTGCCCATAGAGCTCAATGGCAGCTCTCGTCATCACCTGCAGCTTAGCCTTGTAGGCCTTGTTCTTGGCTGCGAGCATCTGTCAGCATTCCTCATCAAACCAGGGGTTTCTTGCTGGTGGCCGCGAGAAACCTAGCACATCAGTTGCAGCTGATCTAATGGCCTGTTGGCATCGTTGCCATTGTTCTTCGACATTCGATGCTGCTGATGTGGTGTGAATCAAGAGGTTAAGGGATACGCGTTGCGCGAAATCCTTAGCGGTCTCTTGCGATTGCAGTCTTTCGACATTAAATTTTTTCACAGTATTTCTGGTTTGTTGTGGCGTGGTCGATATCCGCATCCTTACCTGGGCTACAACAAGGTAGTGGTCTTAGTCGATGTTAGCCCTTCCGAATGTTCGGACATCCAGAATACTGGATGCGTGCCTCTTGTCTATCGCAATGTGATCAATTTGGTTGACTGTTCGTTGATCTGGAGACCGCCATGTCCCCTTACGGATATCGAGGTGAGGAAACCGTATGCTGGCTATAGTGGCATTTCGTTCCGCAGCGAAGTCAATTAGCCTTAGTCCGTTACCAGACGTGTTGTCGTGTAGGCTTTATTTTCCGACAATACTGCTGAAGATGCCTTCTCATCCTACCTTTGCGTTTAAATCTCTCAGCACGATTTTAACATCGTTCTTCGGTAGTCGTTCATAGGTTTTGTCAAGGAGCATACAGCAATCCTTAGCTTTATCATAATTTTCCTCCTTCGGGGCGTGAGCGCATATAAGGCTTATGTTGGCGAATTTGGCCTTGATGCGGATTGTTACAATGCGTTCGCTTATGTCTTGGAAACATAAGACTTCGTGCCTAAGTCTGGCACTTATAGCAAATCTGCATCCGAATAGTCGCTGTTTCTGCTCACTATAACACGGTCCATAGTAGATGCCACAGTTTTTCATCCTCTTTTTGCCCGGCCCATCCCATCGTATTTCCTGGATGGCAGTAATGTCTGCTTTGTAGCAGTTTAGGGCTTCCGCTAATTGTTCGCTTGCACCTCTCCTGTTTAATGTTCTCACATTCCAGGTGCAGATACTAACGTCGTTGTCCTTTTTTTTGTTAAGCAGGGTCGTCAACAGTCCTTTTCGAGGCTGTTGGTTGCTTCGTAACATAATTTTTTTCCATGGGTGTGTAGTTAATCCAAAGCACAATCCCCAACTTGGAGGGCCAGTTCCAATTTGTTAGATACCCCTAGGGCACGGGGCCATCAGTTTCCACTACGGGATTGTGGGCTGCCGTTAACCTTTCGGTTCTTCCGCCACCATCTCTGTTCAAGGGGCCTGACTTACCCTTAAAATTCCTATATAACCTGTTGTCCAAATATGTCGAAGCAGCTTATCTAGGTTCGCCTGAGACGGCAGACTGGGTATTCATCCCTTGACATATCAACATATATCCCTTGTTAATGCTTTAAAGGTTCAGCAAAATGCTTCCATTTCCTTGGGATAACTTGATATTCTAGTCATCGGGCATACTTTGGTCAGCCAAATCGTGGTTGATGATGTGCATTTTCTTCTCATTCGTGGGCCGAATTTTCCTGATCTGCGGAAATGGTAGGAATCTTAGTTTGGCCCCTGAATGTACATTCAGGATGCAGGGAAGTTTCTCATATCTACGAGTATATGGTCGATCACCATGCTGATGAGGATATAAAGTTTAGGAAATCTAGTACTTTTTATCACGGTGAAGCCATTATTTGTTATCGATTCGTTGAGGATGTCCTTTTACAACTACTCAACCGAACACGTTTTTCTTTTCGACTTTGACATCATTCTTTGGATGGGTTCCGTAGGGTTTGTTAGGTTACAGTGGATCACATGGATCTGTCGACTTTCCCTATATTAGGCTGCCTAGTTGAACCATTCAAAGCTGACTATATAGCGTAGGAGGTTTCTGACATTAGTATGAGGCAGCTCAACTAGATTATCAAAGATGTAGCTTCCTAGAAGGACTATACAACTTCTACTTAATAGGACCCTACGCCTCATTGGTGGAGCCATGTGCACAGGATTCTCTTGCAAAGCGTGACTTTACAAAACTAATGCTTTAGCCAAAAGGATTTTCGAATCCCTTAGCAACCCTTTACGAATTAAAATTCCTCGACCTTCTCCAACGTAAATTTACTTCCTTGCCATACTTTTCCAATCACATCCAGTAAGGCTTTAGATGGTGATGGAAGTTGAAGCTGAAGATGGATAAATCTCCGAACTACATATTGGACATTCTGCGGACTACGACAAATGCCAGCACACGAAAAGAAAAACTGAATCTCTGTGCTCCTCGTTCAAATACCCAAGAGTACAGGGATGCTATAGCAGCAGAGAAACACAATTCAAAACGAACAAAAGAATTGCGAAAAAAAAATCATTTTTAAAAAAATCCTGCTATTTGAGATTGATGGTCAAATGTTTCACAGTGCAAAGGATTGTTCTCTCCTAGTAGCTATGGCTATGCAACGCCGGTGGCCCCATCCCTAGGGTGTAACACAAAAATTGCCTCAGCGTTCAGCGACATATTTCAAAATCATTTCTCCCCCCCCCATCCCTCTCCTGTTTCGACTAAGGATTGGAAAAATCCTGCAAAACTTAAATAAACACATGACACGAGAACATATGAGAGACCAAATGGAAACATACACTCTCCACTTGCGCGCAGGATAATGGAAAAAAATGTCGACCGACGTATGGTGGGGGGCGGGGGACAGGAATTGGGATTTCATTTTTCCCTTCGTCGTCTTTAAACTTTTGGCCACATGTTTCACATACTTTCACACGACAAGGAGGTTCTTTCGGAACTAATATCGAAATATATGCTCAAGGATAACATTGTACTCCATTAAGTTAAGTTTGTTTCAATAAAGAGGTTTCCGGAGTCCTAGTTCGTCGTCTGTTCTAAAATGGAAATTAAAGGCAAATATTGTATATCGAGAGGATGTGTCCTTTGTGTACTCATAAGGAATTCGCAATTTCATTAATGATAATGCGACGTTCTGGAAGTATCATGATTTTCACATGGTACAGCTCGAGAATGATGGATGTTTTGAGAGTGAATAACATCCCTGTGGTGAATGTGATTTTATTGATTCGTATACCATATAGGGTAGGTATGTCTATCCATATGTATTGCACCTCATGTTGGGGTTTACTGTTTCCTTGCTTCCTTCCTTCCTTGTATGATGATTAAATTTCGGATATAAACGCTTTGTACAATTCAGCCGATAACGTGTAGACATTGTTAAAATTTGCTTACTGCCACGCCCACTTTTAGAAAAAAGGCTTTAAATTTAGCTGATGGCTACAAACTCCGACTATCGACCTCAACGTAGCGACCACTGAGTGCGTAGTACCTTTGAAATAGACTGGGATTCAACACCTCGGTGAGGTAAACACTCTCAAGGAGTTGAGAGAATAATGTGGGCTTGGCATCAACCCTATTGTAAGACCTATATTAACATATGGAGGACTTGTCTGATCCACAAATAAAGTTACCCATCTGAAAAATATGACAAAGGTACAAAGGATAACATTTGTTGGCGCTAAAGTGCAATGAGAACAACACCAACAGCGGGACTGGAAATCATCCTCAACCTGCTACTCCTAGACCTTTACATACAAGAATCTGCAGCCAAAAGTGCACGAAGAATCAACCAGCTCAACTGCTGGTAAATAAACTCAGGAGGACACGCTCAAATTTTTATCAGGTACCTGGACTCAACTCTATCCACTGACTATGTCCTTCCTCACCCTTTTAAAGACCATTCTACAGCTTCTTTCGAAGTAGAGAGGATTGGGAGAGGAACCACCTGGGCACCGAAACCATATCCATCTATACTTATGGTTCAAAAATGGAAGAAGGCATTGGAGCGGTTTTGTGAAACACTAATGTTAAACAGCTCATTCCGTCCGCCTGAGCACAACAGTATCTTAGAGGCTGAGATATTGGTAGTAGCAGCTGCGTCTGCGTCATAGTGACCTGGTGATACCAGCAGATGAAATCAACATCTTTAGTGAAAGTTAGGCTGCAATTAAAGCAATCTCTGCTGTCGAAATAAAGTGCAAGCTTATGAAGAGCTGAAGGTTCTTGGCGTCCAACATATTGATCCCTGGACACACAAGTATACAGAGCAATGAAATCGCTGATGAACTGGCTAGAAAAGGATATTCCACCAGCATTTATAAGGCAGACCAGTCTGTCAAACTATCACTATGTGACCTCAAATATCGTGGGTGGGAGAGAAATCACTGAAAATCGCCAAAAACAGGTGGAACTCCCTCCCCACCTGTAGCGTACCACTGAAGTGTTTTAATTTATCATTGCGTTTATGAATTCACAAAAATATATAAAAATGCTATTATAAACAAAATCTATAACTACAACCTTTATATACCTAAACTGAAAATTCAAACAATAATACAGATATGACGCATACTTCCGTATGTGTTCATTTTATTGACTAGAGCGCCAAATACTCAAACGGCGGAGTTATAAATAGTTAACATTTTTTTTTTGGAGTTTTCTTCCTCACAGTGTCAATATAAGAGACCTACCATCGTCCGCATGCCTTCTTTCGGTTCGAGACAGTGAAAGTTTGCGCCTTATCATCAGAAATTATTTTCCTTTTCACGTTCCACATTTAATTTTGAGCCTTGGTCAAAGAACCAATTATCTTGTGTACCTATATAATTAAATAGGAAATTCATCCATATTATTAAATTGTTTAGTTAACCATCAGTGGGTAAGAATATTTGTGCTGTGCTATCATACGCGAAACCTATTATTGCATATTCGATTCCAGAATCCACGTGATCAAAAGTGATAGAATCTAATATATCATCACCAGCGCTCCGTATTCTGAGCGGCATTATACGAGCTAGAAAAGGCAAAATTGTGTTTCCCCGTGACGATAGATCATTCATCACTTACAAAATATATGCGTGGCAAAGCCATATGTATTCGTTGTCTGTGTTGAGTGGCTTACGCTCAGACCATCTGGCAGAGAATCTCTCGTCTACAACGCCTATACCCAACAACGCTTAGCCCAACACGGTACGACACGGCGAGCCACGCAAATTTGTATAACCCGGCCCGTCTTCTTGTACGACAAGCCGCCTTCTCGAGGAACCATCTAACCTGCCGAGACTCTCTACCTCTACGTACTTAAGAGGTCCATGATATCAAAGCCAACACCTTGTCGCAGTCGAGGCTACCGCATTTCAAACTCAATTCCGCTGCATCGTACGAAGGTCGCAACCGGCTATCGTTCAAACTGCATGCCCGAAATTGGGTGAAGAAACCTTCAACCCCCCCCTTACCACCTACCGGAGTTTGCAAAGCCCCTCAGAACCAGATAAGAGAATTAGATTAAGTTAATATTAAGTTAATTTTAAGTTAATTGTAAGTAATCGTAAGTTATTATAAGTTAGTTTTAAGGAACAAAACAAAAGAACAAATAAGGGAAGAAATTATGGTACAAAGTTTAAAAGGTATGCCATCCGTTCGTACAAGATAAATTATATAAATTTCTAATAACACTTTTTTTTTAATAGCCACTCAATTACATACATTACATCTACAGCCATACTTCGAATTGTGCGCACAACGAGGAGTACGGAGAAAACAATAGAAATTAGACTACAATCATCTACATACATATACAACTACACACACAAACAATAGCATTCAATCATCACGCAATATTCAAACTCATACATGCATAACCGTAAGTGATTTATTTTGTATAAACTATGGCAACAACTTTTTTTTTAAAACTATATATGATCACCCACATATTATAAGTAATTAGATTCAATGAAACATTCAACAAAAGTCAGCAAAAAAAAAAAAAAAAGTATTTTTTTTGCAAAACATTTAGTACTATTAAGTAGTAAACGCAAGTTGTAGTTTTACTCATAGAGCAGGAAGCTGTCTCTCTATTTTGTTTATACCCTATCCCATAGGGGTATATTAGTTTTGATACTTAGTTTGTAACATAGAGAAATAATTTAGCTACATATACCTCAAAATATATGGATCGACTCAGAATCGCTAGCTTAGTCGAATTAGCCATGTCTGTCTGTCCGTCCGTCCGTCCGTCCGTCCGTGTGTCCGTCCGTCCGTCTGTCTGTTCGTCACCGATTTTTGGGCCTTAAATTTTGAGCTAGGATAATGAAATTTGGTATATAGGATCCTTGGCTGAGTCACCAGAACAAGTGTAAAAATTTTTAAAATCCGCCCACTGCCACGCCCCCTTTTAGAAAAAACGTAGTTTTAAGCCAAACCGTAAGGAATATCAAAAAAGTGTGTTAGCAACATATTTAGACAATCCTAATATCTATATTTCGTCCATACAAAGTTTTTTGCCACGCCCACTTTTTGGGGGCGTTTTTAGTAAAAAACGTTTTTTGTCCAAATTTTAAAACTTTCGAAAAAAATTTGTTGCAAATACTTCCGCAATGGTAATATAAACATTTTGTCCATAGATCATTTTCACCTACGCCCACATTTTGGGGGCGTTTTCTTACAAAAACCATTTGTATACCCCATCCCAAGGCATTAGCAATAGAAAACCGTTGTTTTTAGTCGAACCACAAAAGATTTTGATAAACTGTCTGAGCAATATATTGTGACAATGTCATTTTCTGTATTTCATCGCCATAAGGCCTATATTTTGAGGATATTAATTTTAAGGATGGGATGGGATAGGGTATTCAACGATCCGCATAGCGGATTGTAGCCTCTCATATGTTTTTTTTTTTATATATAAGTTAACGATTTGGTTCATAACCAACAAAACAAATGATCGTGTCAAAAGCTCTGAAAGCATTTTAAGCAGTCAAATAACTTTGAATGACCAGTAAAATAAAATGAATTTTGTGTTCCCTAAAATGAAGTTTTACGGAGTATTATTTATTATGAGCTTTTAAGTAGTATGCGCGATTAGGAGATGAGATTGGTAAACTTAATAGAAATATAGAGCATAGCATAAGTTCATTTACGGGGTTACTCATTAAACTTCTTCGGTACCGAGTAGCCATGGAGCTCTTCATCATGATGTTGAGATTTGGGTGGGTACAACCGATAAAGCAGTAGCGATATGTAATTGTGGACTACTGCATGGTCATCAACAACAGACCAACTTCTAATCTTGTTTTTATACCCTATCCCATATGGGTATATTAGTTTTGATACTTAGTTTGTAACATAGAGAAATAATTTTGCTACATTTACCTCAAAGTATATGGATCGACTCAGAATCGCTAGCTGAGTCGATTAAGCCATGTCTGTCTGTCCGTCCGTCCGTCCGTCCGTCCGTCTGTACGTCAACGATTTTTAGGCCTTAAATTTTGAGCTAGGATAATGAAATTTGGTATATAGGATCCTCGTCTCTGCCTACAGAACAAGTGTAAACATTTTTGAAATCCGCCCACTGCCACGCCCCCTTTTAAGAAAAACTCAGTTTTTGACCAAACCGTAAGGAATTTTAAAAAAGTTTCTGAACAACATATTTAGACAATATTAATATCTATATTTCGTCAATATAAAGTTTTTTGCCACGCCCACTTTTTGGGGGCGTTTTCAATTAAAAACTGTTTTCGGTCAAATTTTAAATTTTTCGAAAAAAATTTTGATGCAGAATCATTAACATTATTAATATGAACATTTCGTCTATATACCATTTTAACCCACGCCCACTTTTTGGGGGCGTTTTTATATAAAAACCATTTTTATACACTACCCCATAACATATGCAGGAGAAAACCTTGTCTCTTGTAGAACCGCAAAATTGTTTTGTAAGCAGTCTGAAGAACTTGTTGTCACTATATCATTTTTTCTATTTTATCCACATCGTGTTTTTAGCCATGCCCCCTTTTTTGGGGATTTTAGTTTTATGGATAGGATGGGGTAGGGTATTCAACGATCCGCACAGCGGATTGTAGCCTTCTCATATGTTTATACCCTATCCCATAGGGGTATATTAGTTTTGATACTTAGTTTGTAACATAGAGAAATAATTTTGCTACATATACCTCAAAGTATATGGATCGACTCAGAAACGCTAGCTGAGTCGAATTAGCCATGTCTGTCTGTCCGTCCGTCCGTCCGTCTGTCTGTTCGTCAGCGGTTTTTGGGCCTTAAATTTTGAGCTAGGATAATGAAATTTGGTATATAGGATCCTCGTCCGTGCCACCAGAACAAGTGTAAAAATTTTTAAAATCCGCCCACTGCCACGCCCCCTTTTTAGGAAAACTTATTTTTTGGCCAAACCTTAAGGAATTTCAAAAAAGTGTCTGAGTAGCATATTTAGACAATCCTAATATCTATATTTCGTCCATACAAAGTTTTTTGCCACGCCCACTTTTTGGGGGCGTTTTTAGTAAAAAACGCTTTTTGTCCAAATTTTAAAACTTTCGAAAAAAAATTTGATGCAAATACTTCCGAAATGGTAATATAAACATTTTGTCCATAGATCATTTTCACCTACGCCCACATTTTGGGGGCGTTTTCTTACAAAAACCGTTTGTATACCCCATCCCAAGGCATTAGCAATAGAAATACGAACCACACAAGATTTTGAGAAACTGTCTGAGCAATATATTGTGACAATGTCATTTTCTGTATTTCATTGCCATAAGGCCTATATTTTGAGGAAATTAATTTAAAGGATAGGATGGGATAGGGTATTCAACGATCCGCATAGCGGATTGTAGCCTCTCATATGTTTTTTGTTTAGTATTGTTTGGCATTTCATAATGGAAAGACTTACGCGTGAACAACGTTTACAAATTGTTCAACTTTATTATGAAAATTCACGTTCTGTGAGGAATGTGTTTCGTGCACTTCGCTCAACTTATGGTCAACATAATCGGCCTACTGAGCGTACTATTCGCAACACCATCACCCATTTTGAGACCCAGCATTCATTATTGGATAATATTCGACCGAATAGACCACGTCCAGCACGCTGTGAAGAAAATATAGCGGCCGTAGCTGAGAGTGTACACGAAGACCGTAGAGAGTCGATTCGGCGCCGTTCGCAGCAACTCGGACTGACGTATGGAACGACTTGGCGTATTTTACGTCAAGATCTTAAATTGAAAGCGTACAAAATACAGCTTGTGCAACAACTGAAGCCGCTCGAACTTCCCAAGCGACATCGCTTCGCTCTATGGGCTCTTGAAAAGTTCCAAGAAGATCCGACATTTCGGTGAGCACATAATTTTACGTTTTGGGCCGGTCGATTGGCCACCAAGATCGTGTGATATCACACCGTTAGACTTTTTCCTGTGGGGATATGTAAAGTCAAAAGCTTATGCCGACAAACCCGCTTCGATTCAGGCCTTGGAGGAAAACATCACGCGTGTCATTCGCCAGTTACCAGTCGAAATGATCGAAAATTTGACTCAACGGAGGGACCATCTGCGACGTAGTAACGGCCAACATTTAATGGACATAATCTTCAAAAAATAAATGCCAAAGAATGTTCTTTCAAATGATAATAAACATTCTCCATTAAATTTGAATTTTCTGTGTTTTTTTCTTTAAAAAAATAGGGAACCTCGAAATGGATCACCCTTTACAAGGTGCTGCAAAAGTAATCCTCCTATCAGAAAATGCTATAAATTTTTCGATTGGCCCCTAATGTCAGTTCTCTTTTGACATTTGTGTAGTAAACACATGCGAAATACATGTTAATAAACAATGTTACGCTACACTGCTCCAGAACGCGGAATATTGGTGACTATTTATTTGAGCAATAATCGGTCGGTGACTTTGGAACAACGTGAATTTCGTCGCAGATTTCCCAGCCGTCCAACGCCTACTGGTGAAACACTGCGACGTTTAGCTGCTCGCCTCGAAGAGACTGGCACAACACGAGATGCTGCCAGGCGTGGCAGACCCCGGAGTAGCCGTTCTGCAGAGAATATTGCTGCTGTAGCCGAAGATGTCATGGAAGCGCCGTCGACATCGACCAGACGACGTGCCACGCAAATGGGTATCAGTCGACGGTCTTTACAGCGAATTTTGGTACGAGATTTGAAGATGTTTCCGTACAAAGTCCAGACGGTGCATCAGCTGTTAGCTGCTGACCGCCAATCGCGTCTAACATACGCTCAAGCCATCCTTAATCACCACCAAGAGGAAGATGATTTTTCATCAAAAATAATCATGAGTGATGAGGCCCATTTCCATCTTAGCGGGTACGTAAATAAGCAAAATTTACGCTTTTGGGGCACTGAAAATCCGCGTGTAACCCACGAAGAGCCATTACACCCGCTCAAAGTCACTGCATGATGTGCTGTTTTCGCTGGAGGAGTCATCGGACCTGTTTTCTTCGAAGACGTCGCGGGCCAAACGGTTACTGTGAATGGTGAGCGCTACAGAGCAATGATCAACGAGTTCTTTTTGCCGCAACTTGATGAATTGGGATTGGAAAACATGTGGTTCCAACAGGACGGTGCAACGGCACACACTGCACGTGCCACAACCGATATGCTGAAGAATGCATTTCCCGGGCGCCTAATCTCCCGTTTTGGCGATTTGCACTGGCCAGCAAGATCGCCTGATTTGACCGCTCCAGACTTCTTTTTGTGGGGCTTTTTGAAGGGTTTATGTCAACAAGCCTCAGACTCTTGCAGCTCTTAAAGACAATATCCGTCAAGAATGTGAGGACCTATCGCCGGAAGTTTTGGCCAAAGTGATGGAAAATGCCATAAAAAGGGCTCAAATGACAATCAACTGTGGCGGCGGCCATTTACATGACATCATATTCTCGACTTGATGTAAAAAAAATTAAAAGACCAAAAAAAAAATAATCCACAAGAAGAATCAAAGTTTTTCATTTTTTTTTATATAACAGCCAAAAAACATCGGAAGGTCATTTTTGCGCCACCTTGTATGACTCCTAACATAGGTCCGTGATATTGTAAGCAGGGGATATGTAATAAGCGACAGACTGACACATGAAGCTACGAATCAGTTCACTAAGAACTGCTTTACTTACTTAAGTGGCGCTAAAGTCCGAAATGAACCTGGACCTTAACCAATGTGCCTCTGTTGTTGGATCGGGAGTTTTGAACAATCCTCTCAAGAATCAGATTAAATAAGTCACATGACAGCGCATCGCCTTGCCTAAATCCTTTTTTGGTATCGAATTTGTCGGTGAGGTCTTTTCCGACCCTGATGAATCAGCGAGAATTCTCCATCGTCATCCTACACAAACGGACGAGTTTGGGCGGTATACCGAAACTAGTCATGGCTCTGTAGAGTTCGTCTCTATATATGCTGTTGCTTGCGGCTTTGAAAATCGATCGTGCGCTTTTCTTGCCCTTTTTTCTTCTTTTTGAAAAGCCGATGTTCTTCCCCTTCTTCACTGCCTATAGAGCTCAATGGCAGCTCTCGTCTTCACCTGCAGCTTAGCCTTGTAGGCCTCGTTCTTGGCTGCGAGCATATGTCGAAATTCCTCATCAAATCAGGGGTTTCTTGTTGGTGGCCGCGAGAAACCTAGAACATCAGTTGCGGCTGATCTAATGGCTTGTTGGCATCGTTGCATTGTTCTTCGACATCGACATTAGATGCTCGTGGTATGGTGTGAATCGAGAGGTTAAGGGATACCTCTCCCTTATGGATATCGAGGTGAGCAAACCGTGTGCTGTCTATGATGGCATTTTGTTCCGTAACGAAGGCAATTAGCCTAAGTCCGTAACCAGACATGTTGTCGTGTAGGCTTTGTTATCCGATAGTACTGCTTAAGATGTCTTCTCTTCCTACCTTTGGTTACCTTTGGTAGCACGATTTTAACATCGTACTTTGTTAGTCGCTCATAGGTTTTGTCCAGGAGCTCGTAGAAGCAATCCTTAGTTATATCATATTTTTGCTCATTCGGGGCGTGATCAAGGCTTATGTTTGGCCTTGATGCGTATTGTTACAATGCACTCGCTAATGTCTTGTATCGGGTTTTTTCAATAAGAGCGCTATAAAGTTTTTTTTTTAAATAAAACAAAAACGGTTTTGGATATTAATGAAATTCTTTATTCCTGTGAAAGTACGTTCGATGCCATAATGTATGGAACTCGATTTCTTTTGCATGACCACCACGGGCACGCTTGCAGAAGTCCAGGCGCTAAACCCAATTTTCGACGGTTTTCAAGCATAAATCGGCCGATACTGCTGCAATTTCACGTTCGATATTCGAACGAAGTTCATCAATCGTCACTGGCTTGTTGGCATAGACTATAGACTTGACGTAGCCCCACAGGAAATAGTCTAACGGCGTCAAATCGCACGACCGGGGCGGCCAAGCGACTGGACCCATTTCGTGAGATAACACGTTCTCCAAACTTGGTTTCCAATAAATTGATTGTGACATTCGCTGTATGGCTTGTGGCGCCATCCTGTTCGAACCACATGTCCTCCAAGTCCATATCATCCAATTGGGGCCAAAAATATTCGGTTATCATTGAACGGTAGCGATTCCCATTCACAGTAACGTGCCGGTCTTGATCATCACGGAAGAAGTACGGCCCAATGACGCCGCCGTCCCATAAACCACACCAAACCGTAATTTTTTCGGGATGCAATGATGGCTCATGGAGTACGTGTGGATTGCTGCTTGACCAATACCGCATATTTTGTTTATTGACGAAGCCATTCAGCCAGAAATAAGCCTCATCGCTGAAGATGATTTTTCGATGAAAATCCGAATCATTTTCAAGTTGTTGCTCAGTCCAATTCACTAACATACGACGCTTCTGGTGGTCAAGCGGCTTCAGTTCTTGCGTCAATTAAATCTTGTAAAAAGATCTTTTCGCAAAATTCGCCACAACGACGTCACAGAGATGCCCAACGCTTGAGAACGACGTGTGAGAGACACATTTGGGCTTTCTTCAACTGAAGCCTCAGCGGCAGCAATATTCTCGACACTACGGGCACTTCTTTGTCTCACTGGCACGGGAACATTTGGTACTGTCTGTGGATTCAAATTTTTCCACTAGACGCTCAATTGCTGATCTGCTAGGACGATTATGACGAGGCCACTGAATCCGAATTTCGGTAGTAAATTTTAATAATTTCGACTCGATGTTGGCTCGTATATCTTTCCATCATGAAATGGCAAACCTTACTGAAGAGAAATGTCAAAAGAGCGGCAAGAAATATGGCGTCGTTTGCTCTCCCTGTCGCTCTACTTTTGTAGCGACCCTGTTGAAAAACCCTTTAGTAGTTGTCACAGTTTTTGATCCTCTTTTTACTAGCGGAAGCCCTAAACTGCTACAAAGCAGACATTACTGCCATCCAGGAAGTACGATGGGATGGGCCGGGCAGAAAGAGGATGAAAAACTGTGACATCTACTATGGACCGTGTTATAGTGAGCAGAAACAGCGACTATTCGGATGCGGATTTGTTATAAGTGCCAGACTTAGGCAAGAAGTCTTATGTTTCCAAGACATTAGCGAAAGCATTGTAACAGTCGTATCAAGGCCAAATTCGCCAACATAAGCCGTATATGCGCTCACGCTCCGACGGAGAAAACAGACTACCAAAGTACGATGTTAAAATCGTGCTGGGAGATTTTAACGCAAAAGTAGGAAGAGAAGACATCTTTAGCAGTACTGTCGGGAAATATAGCCTACACGACAACACGTCTGGTAACGGACTTAGGCTAATTGACTTCGCTACGGAACGAAATGCCACTATATGCCACTATAGCCTACACGACAACACGTCTGGTAACGGACTTAGGCTAATTGACTTCGCTACGGAACGAAATGCCACTATAGCCAGCACACGGTTTCCTCACCTCGATATCCATAAGGGGACATGGCGGTCTCCAGATCAACGAACAGTCAACCAAATTGATCACATTGCGATAGACAAGAGGCACGCATCCAGTATTTTGGATGTCCGAACATCCCGAGGGGCCAACATCGACTCGGATCACTACCTTGTAGCAGCCATGGTAAGGATGCGGATATCCACCACGCCACAACAAACCAGAAATACTGTGAAAAAATTTAATGTCGAAAGATTGCAATCGCAAGAGACAGCCAAGGCCTTCGCGCAACGCGTATCTCCTAACCTCTCGATTCACACCATACCACCAGCATCTAATGTCGAAGAACAATGGCAACGATGCCAACAAGCCATTAGATCAGCCGCAACTGCTGTGCTAGGTTTCTCGCGGCCACCAGCAAGAAACCCCTGGTTTGATGAGGAATGCCGACAGATGCTCGCAGCCAAGAACGAGGCCTACAAGACCAAGCTGCAGGTGAAGACGAAAGCTGCCATTGAGCTCTATAGACAAAGAAGAAGGGAAGAACACTGGCTTTTCAGAAAGAAGAAAAAAGTGCAAGAAAAGCGCACAATCGAGGATATAGAGAGGTGCCACTCCAGGAACGATGTTCACAAGTTTTACGAAAGTTTAAAACGTCAAAGCTAAGGATACATGGCTCGAACAGAATCCTGTCGAGATGAACAACTAAATATCGTAGTTGAGACACAGTCGATGCTGAGGATATGGAAGAACCACTTCTGCAGACTGTTAAACGGCGGTGACGAAAAAAATTCCGCTGTTAGGCAGAACGATCCATTCAATATTGGCAACGACAGCGAAAACTGCCAACCACCCGACCTAAGTGAAGTGAGGACAGCCATATCTAAAATCAAGCATAATAAGGCCGCCGGAAATGACGGCCTTCCCACTGAGCTTTATAAAGCTGGCGGAGATGACTTGGTAAGCAACATCCACCAACTCATAAGCCAAATCTGGTCAGATGAAAGCATGCCTGAAGAATGGAACCTCAGCATCGTTTTCCCGATCCACAAAAAAGGAGACCCTCTGAACTGCGCCGACTACAGAGGCATAAGTCTACTCAACATCGCCTACAAGATCCTATCTGCCGTAATATGTGAACGCTTGAAACCGTTTACCAACAATCTGATTGGCCCTTATCAGTGTGGTTTTAGGCCAGGAAAGTCCACAACCGATCAAATTTTACACTTCGACAGATCCTGGAAAAAAAAACCAAGAAGTCCAAATAGATACCCACCACCTATTTATCACTTTCAAAGCCGCATACGACAGCATTTATAGAGACGAACTATACAGAGCCATGTCTAGTTTTGGTATACCGCCCAAACTCGTCCGTTTGTGTAGGATGACGATGGAGAATTCTCGCTGCACCATCAGGGTCGGAAACGACCTCGCCGACACATTCGATACCAAAAAAGGATTTGGGCAAGGCGATGCGCTGTCATGTGACTTCTTTAATCTGATTCTTGAGAGAATTGTGCAAAACTCCAAAGCCAACACCAGAGGCACAATTTTCCAAAAGTCGGTGCAACTACTAGCATACGCTGACGATATTGACATAATTGGTAGGACTCAACGTGATGTCATAGCCACGTTTGCTAGTATAGAGAAGGAAGCGGCGAAAATGGGTTTAGCAGTAAATGAGGGTAAGACTAAGTATATGCTGTCAACACGAAAGGACACACAACATCGACGAATTGGACAGAACGTCACCATTGACAGATATAACTTTGAGGTAGTACGGGACTTTGTCTACCTCGGCTCCGCTATTAACTCTGACAACAACATCTCGTCAGAAATTAAACGAAGAATTACTCTTGCCAACCGCTGTTTCTTCGGGCTAAGAAGGCAATTTAGTAGTAAAGCCCTCACTCGAACTACTAAGGAGATCCTATATAAGACCCTGATCATCCCAGTCATGCTCTACGGCGCTGAAGCATGGACCGTATCAAAAGCGGATGAAGAAATCCTTGGTAGATTCGAGAGGAAAATTCTTCGAAAAATCTTCGGTCCCGTTTGCGTTGACAGGCTATGGAGACGAAGATTCAACCAAGAACTATACGAGCTGTACAGCGACATGCCCCTGGTCAAAAAACTCCGAATTGGACGTTTAAGATGGCTAGGACATGTAGAACGAATGGACACCAATACTCCGGCTCGCAGAGTCTTCGATTCCCAGCCAGACGTCGGACGCAGTAGAGGAAGACCTCGCCTTAAGTGGCGCGCACAAGTGGAAACCGACCTCAACCAACTTGGAGTGCGCAACTGGAGGCAGTTAGCTAAGGACCGGGCTAATTGGAGAGGCATGTTGGTTGAGGCCCAGGTTCATTCCGGACTGTAGCGCCACTTAAGTAAGTAAGTAAGTAACATACTTCCTTCCATTTTGCGGCTGATCTCGTTGGTCCATTCATGGCATTTAAGGCTTCTCCTAGCTGACCCCATAAATTGTTTACCCTGTCCGGATCGGTTGGGTAATTTTTGTTGGCCAGGAGCTGCGGGTAGTCAGTCATGAATGCTACGAAGTACTCGAATTGCTCCACCGTAGTCCTCTTACCATTGCGATTTTCTTCTGAAAATATATTAATTTATTTATTTATTTATAACTTCAATTATAAACATTTTTATAAAATTTATCATATTACCTGCTCCAAACATATTGTGCAGCTGAAATAAATTTTTTTAATGGCAAATTTGAAATCTTTTAATTGTTTTTAAAAGTCAGCTGATGACACAACGATATTCACCTTTGCTGTGTTGAGTTTCGTTGTGACTTTTCTTTTGAGGATTATCGGAGAATTCGACAAATGTTATCGAGTCACAATAATCCTCACAAGGAATAGTCATAAGAGCTTGTGACTTTTGATTCCTCACAAGGAGGAGAATCGGGCTGTAAATGTGGTTATTTTTTGTCTTAATCTGCAACAAATATGTATGCCCACAAACATTCAAAGTACATTCTCCCGATAAATAGTAATCCTTGGTATTTTACGATTAATGTAGTCCCTTGATTGTGTCCTTGAGACAAATGAATTCGGTAAAAGTAACGATTCGTTATTTATTAACTAATGTTTCAATGTTTTCATTAATAACGAAATAAAAACCATTTTATTGAAATTCCACGTCTTGTAATAATTTACAAATGGAATCATTCTAATCTGAACAGTAATGTCCCCATTTATCAGTGTTCTCCTTTAATGCAGGATACTGAGCCCATCATATTTCTTCGAGGGAAAAATCAATCACATAACGAGTGATTTTTGTGTCCACACAAACGAACCGCCTTCCTTACCCTCTTTATCTATTTTTTTTTTGTATCTCCATTATATCATCCTGCATATCCTCGTGATGTCATTAATCCATCAGAGAGTCCTTTTTTTTTACACATTTACGGTCGTCCTTCTGAGATCCAAAAAAAAGAAGGAAATATGGAAAATATAAACATTTTCTCCTGGATATCAGAGATTGCAACTGAGAACGAACTATACGTCAGGTAGGCCCAGGACCTAATTTATGATCCTCGTATTGTAATTTTTTTTTACTCAGCCATTATCGTTTTCTTTTTTTGCAGTCCTTTCCTGATGGTATCCATAATCTCATCGATAATAACGGTGATGATAATGACATTATCCTTGAGTTGACTGCCTTTACTGCTGTCTGGAGGGAGGAAGTTGCAAGCATAACAGTGGATGAGAGATAGAATGAGAAAAAAAAGCCTCTTCCTCTGTTCGATGGTGATAAATTTTCGAATTCAATATTCGTCGTTGTCGTTGTCGTTGTCGTCGTCCTTTGCCATTGAATTTCTTTTTATCGATGATGGGAAATCCTTAAAATCACCAAAACGACTTAAGCAGAAGAATTAGAGTGTGTCTAAGTAATTTCGGCGAGGAATATCGACGAACCGGGAGCTGGGGAGGATACACAAAGCACGTAAGGATTGTCTTTACTCATTTGAACTTAATTTATCGCATAGGCTGATCGAATGAAGACAGAGCCTGAGAGAGTATAATAGAAAATGGGGCAGCTGTTCGCGCAGATTGGATAAAATCAGTTGGAAATAAATTGAAATACGGATTTAATTATTAAGGATGTGTGTGTGTCTGGGAAATGATGATGATAGGGATGTCACTGGTAACTGGTATACATGTATACCGATGGTAATTAACGCTGAGACGACTTGGAGACAGTCGGAGCTAATGCTTATCAATAGAACTGAACATTCTTCATAGCTGACAGTTGTGATGTAATTAGAAGGAGACTGCCTTTGTCTATGTCACAATAAATTGCATCCTAATTCGATGTATGTTTCTCTGAAGTCCTTTCCATAAAGTTGATGGTAAATGGTTGGTAATATGGAGGAATCGTGCCCCGTTCAAGGACGAATTATGGTGATTTCTATGTCGGTAACAAAATTATTTATTTAGAATAAGAGAATTATACCGACTACAATTAGGTAGCGCTGCCGTATGATGATGTTGGATCATGTTGGATACTACACTTCTCCCATCCACTGTTAACGCTTACGTTACTTACTTACTTACTTAAGTGGCGCTACAGTCCGGGATGAACCTGGGCCTCAATCAACATGCCTCTCCAATTAGCCCGGTCCTTAGCTAACTGACTCCAGTTGCGCACTCCAAGTTGGCTGAGGTCGGTTTCTACATGTGCGCGCCACTCAAGGCGAGGTCTTCCTCTACTGCGTCCGACGTCTGGCTGGGTATCGAAGACTCTACGAGCCGGAGTATTGGTGTCCATTAGTTCTACATGTCCTAGTCATATTAAACGTCCGATGCGGAGTTTTTTGACTAGGGGTATGTCGCTGTACAGATCGTATAGTTCGTGGTTGAATCTTCGTCTCCATAGCCGGTCAACGCAAACGGGACCGAAGATTTTTCGAAGAATTTTTCTGTCGAGTCGACCAAGGATTTATTCATCCGCTTTTGATACGGTCCATGCTTCAGCGCCGTAGACCAGGAATGGTATGATCAGGGTCTTATGTAGGCTCTCCTTAGTAGTTTGAGTGAGGGCCTTACTACTAAATTGCCTTCTTAGCCCGAAGAAACAGCGGTTGGCAAGAGTAATTCTCCCTTTGATTTCTGACGAGATGTTGTTGTCAAAGTTAATAGCGGAGCCGAGGTAGAGAAAGTCCCGTACTACCTCAAAGTTATATCTGTCAATGGTGACGTTCTGTCCAATACGTCGATGTTGTGTGTCCTTTCGTGTTGACTGCATATACTTAGTCTTCCCCTCATTTTTGCCCATTTTGCCGCTTCCTTCTCTATACTAGCAAACGTGGCTATGACATCACGTTGAGTCCTACCACGGATGTCAATATCGTCGGCGTATGCTAGTAGTTGCACAGATTTTTGGAAAATTGTGCCTCTGGTGTTGGCTCGGAAGTTTTGCACAATCGTCTCAAGAATCAAATTGAAAAAGTCACATGACAGCGCACCACCTTGCCTGAATCCTGTTATGGTATCGAATGTGTCGGAGAGGTCGTTTCCGACCCTGATTGAGCAGCGAGAATTCTCCATCGTCATCCTACAGAAACGGACGAGTTTGGGCGGTATACCAAAACTAGACATGGCTCTGTATAGTTCGTCTCTATAAATGCTGTCGTATGCGGCTTTAAAATCGATAAATAGGTGGTGGGTATCGATTTGGACTTCTTGGGTTTTTTCCAGGATCTGCCGAAGTGTGAAAATTTGATCGGTTGTGCACTTTCCTGGCCTAGAACCACATTGATAAGGGCCGATCAGGTTTTTGGTAAACGGTTTCAGGCGTTCACATATTACGGCAGATAGGATCTTGTAGGCGATGTTGAGGAGACTTATGCCTCTGTAGTTGGCGCAGTTCAGAGGGTCTCCGTTTTTGTGGATTGGGCAAACGATGCTGAGGTTCCATTATTCAGGCATAATTTCATCCGACGAGATTTGGCTTATGAGTTGGTGGATGCTACTTACCAAGTCATCTACGCCGGCTTTATAAAGCTCAGCGGGAAGGCCGTCATTTCCGGCAGCCCTGTTTAGCTAGAGTTTAGATATTGCTATTCTCACTTCACTTAGGTCGGGTGGTTGGCAGTTTTCGCTGTCGTTGCCAATATTGAATGGTTCGTTCTGCCTGACAGCGGAATGTTGTTCGTCATCGCCGTTTAACAGTCTGCAGAAGTGGTTCTTCCATATCCTCAGCATCGACTGTGTCTCAACTACGATATTTAGTTTTTCATCTCGACAGGATTCTGTTCGAGCCTTGTATCCTTAGCTTTGACGTTTTAAACTTTCGTAAAACTTGTGAACATCGTTCCTGGAGTGGCACCTCTCTATATCCTCGATTGTGCGCTTTTCTTGCACTTTTTTCTTCTTTCTGAAAAGCCAGTGTTCTTCCCTTCTTCTTTGTCTATAGAGCTCAATGGCAGCTTTCGTCTTCACCTGCAGCTTGGTCTTGTAGGCCTCGTTCTTGGCTGCGAGCATCTGTCGGCATTCCTCATCAAACCAGGGGTTTCTTGCTGGTGGCCGCGAGAAACCTAGCACAGCAGTTGCGGCTGATCTAATGGCTTGTTGGCATCGTTGCCATTGTTCTTCGACATTAGATGCTGGTGGTATGGTGTGAATCGAGAGGTTAGGAGATACGCGTTGCGCGAAGGCCTTGGCTGTCTCTTGCGATTGCAATCTTTCGACATTAAATTTTTTCACAGTATTTCTGGTTTGTTGTGGCGTGGTGGATATCCGCATCCTTACCATGGCTGCTACAAGGTAGTGATCCGAGTCGATGTTGGCCCCTCGGGATGTTCGGACATCCAAAATACTGGATGCGTGCCTCTTGTCTTTCGCAATGTGATCAATTTGGTTGACTGTTCGTTGATCTGGAGACCGCCATGTCCCCTTATGGAGATCGAGTTGAGGAAACCGTGTGCTGACTATAGTAGCGTTTCGTTACGTAGCGAAGTCAATTAGCCTAAGTCCGTTACCAGACGTGTTGTCGTGTAGGCAATATTTTCCGACAATACTGCTAAAGATGTCTTCTCTTCCTACCTTTGCGTTAAAATCTCCCAGCACGATTTTAACATCGTACTTTGGTAGTCGCTCATAGGTTTCGTCAAGGAGCACGTAGGAGCAATCCTTAGCTATATAATATTTTTCCTCCTTCGGGGCGTGAGAGCATATACGGCTTATGTTGGCGAATTTGGCCTTGATGCGGATTGTTACAATGCGTTCGCTAATGTCTTGGAAACATAAGACTTCTTGCCTAAGTCTGGCACTTGTAACAAATCCGCATCCGAATAGTCGCTGTTTCTGCTCACTATAACACGGTCCGTAGTAGATGTCACAGTTTTTCATCCTCTTTTTGCCCGGCCCATCCCATCGTATTTCCTGGTTGGCAGTAATGTCTGCTTTATAGCAGTTTAGGGCTTCCGCTAGTTGTTCGCCTGCACCTCTCCTGTTTAATGTTCTTACATTCCAGGTGCAGATACGAACATCGTTGTCCTTTTTTCGTTTAGCATGGTCGTCAACAATAATATCAGTCCTTTCCGAGGCTATTGGTTAATTCGTATACGTTTTTCCATGGGTGGGTAGTTGACGCAAGGCACAACTCCCAACCTGCGAGGTCAGTTCCAATTTATTCGATACCACTATTACGCGGGGCCATCAGTATCTGCGGGTTTAAGTGCTACCGTTTGCCACTTGTCCATTTCGTTTTTCACTTTGTCCATTCTAACTTTGACTGTTGACGTCACCGTTGACTCCATCTTGGGAGTTCTCTTGCACTTGCGGAACATAATATGTGCACTAGTGTGAGTACGCGTCTTCCCCTCCGCTCTTATCTGCCACCGCTGAGGCTTTAAACAAGGTTTAAGACCCTATCTACGATCGAGGTACTAGGCACTCAGCGGTCGCCACGTAAAGGCTGAGAGTCGGGGTTGGTAGGCATCAGCTAGGTGAAAAATAGGTTTCATGTAATCCCATTGCATACCATTTGACCACCAAGGTGCTCTTTTAAGGGTTTCATTAAAGATCTATGTTTTGGGAACATTCCATAATAAACGAACCGTTTGACCAAAAATGATTGAACCACTTAAGAGCATTATTAGTCAAACGATTCGTTTATTAGTAGCCGAAGCTATCGAAAATGTATTGAAAAATTGGGTCAACAAGATGGCTTACTGTCAAGGTTCAAATTTGTCTAATAAAGCAAGAACCGTTCAAAAATATTGAACAGTCTTTTTGAAAGCCTTTTCTTATAAAAAAAACCCACATATGACCCACCCTTAATTAAAAATTTGTGAATTCATGAAAACGAAAATCCTAAGCCCACTTGAGTATGCCTTCACCCCTCTTCCAGTCTAAATAACACATAACCCCACAATTTTCCTAATTGTATCCCACCCCCCACGCACATACTGATTCAATCGAAATCCCTTTGCCAGGACTACAGAAAAAAAACTAAGATAACTGAAAACCATGAAACCAATTTGATTTCATCGGGAAATCACCTCCACCACTCCGATTTACTGATTAAGGACCCACTTTTTTGTTTGCAGTCCTTTCTTATTGCTGTTGTTCGATGGTGGCCCGGTATGCTTGCCGTCTTTTTTTTCGGGATAAGCACATTATGCACTCCAATACCACGCCAAGCAGGAAAACTGCCAGCGGGATGAACACGAATTGAATTTTCTCAATATTCTCGGTGAGTATGTCCTTATCAAGGGGATCTCAGTCACCGCCACTGCAATGAAATTGCTGAAATTTCATTCCTTTTGTAGTTCTGTTTGTTCTCCAAATTCTAGTTACCCACTTGTTACTTATTTCCTTTTCACAGACACTATATGCACAAGGACGAGGGAAAGTAAATTTGATTTTAAGTCCTGGTCCAGGATTCGAATGCCAGTGGCGATGTTATCGGTCGCTCTATTTTCGAACAATGTATGCATATCGTGTAATTTACTCGACGAGTGGACGAAGGGAGAAGGTGGTTCGGTTCGGACTATACTGGCCAATGGCTTACCTGAGCATCCCCGAGCTCTGTTCTATGTTTGGAATGCTCTTCGTATTTTTAACCATATCAGCAGTTCCTGCGAGAAAGAATCCTTGAAGTGATTGAGAGTTGATAGCATCGAAATAAACGAATATCCTGGTGGATGTGTATCTGTATACAAACAAAATGACAGGACGTTGGGAGGTCTTGGTGTTTTTTTTTGCGTCCCCCCCTCTACACTACTCCATCTTTGATGGTGGATTCGAAATGCAAGGATAAACATTTCTCGAGTGGAGATATTCAATCTTCCGTTGTGATGGCCAAAAACCATTGCAACGACAAATGCTTGATTGAGAGATGCTGTCGAGAAAATTGCAGAACATTTCCATCAATTGTCAAGAGAGTTGAAAATGGTGGTGGTGGCACTTAAAGGTCCTTTTTGTGTGGTATTGGGTTGTGTTAACTAAAACGGTAGTATTTGCATGCAAAATTGTTTTTTTTTGGAAACACTCCAACTGATGAGGAGTACCTTCAGGTTTTACAGAAACGTCGCTTAAGTCCTCGGTGTAAAAGGATGTTTATATGGACTTGGTACTGATGAAACATTGGTTTTCAGAGTTGTGCATTCCCAAAAGGAATATGATGTGTCTTTAGGCCTATTTGGGACTTTTAAATGTACGCTTAGTCAAACCTACTCCATTGTCAACACCATGGAAAAGCCTAAAGTCTAAAGCGCTATATGAATCTTTTAAAGGAAAGGACATTACTTTCGGATGACTATTCGGGTGCGGATTTTTTATAAGTGCCAGACATAAGCAAGAAGTCTTATGCTTTTATTAGCGAACGCATTGCAAAGATCCGCATCAAGGACAAATTCCCAACAAAAGCCTTATATGCGTTCCGACGGAGCGTGAGCTCCTTGACAAAACTTTTGACCGACTACCTAGGTATGATGTTAAAATCGTGCTTTGAGATTTCAACGCAATGGTAGGAAGAGAAGACACCTTGAGCAGTATCACAGTCCACAAAGGAAACACATCTGGCAATGGGCTTAGGTGTATTTGGAACGAAAAGCCACTATAGCCGGTACACGGTTTCCCCACCTTGATAACCATAAGGGACATTGCGGTCTCTATATGAACGAACGTTCAATCAAATTGATCATATTGCGATAGACAAGAGGCACGCATCCAGTATTTTGGAGGTCCGAACATTCCGAGGGGCTAACATCGACTCGGACCACTACCTTGTTGCAGCCAGGGGAAGGATACGGATATCCACCATGCCATAACAAACCAGAAATACTGAAATTTTATGTCGAAAGACTGCAATCGCAAGAGACTGCCAAAGACTTCGCGCAACGCGTATCTCTTAACATCTCGATTCACACCATACCGCTAGCATCGAGTGTCGAAGAACAATGGTAACGATGCCTACAAGCCATTAGATCAGCCGGAACTGATGTTCTAGGTTTGATGAGGAACATCGACAGATTCTCGCAGCCAAGAATGAGGCCTAGAAGGCTAAGATATAGGTGAAGAGGAGCCGGAACTGATGTTCTAGGTTTGATGAGGAAAATCGACAGATTCTCGCAGCCAAGAATGAGGCATAGAAGGCTAAGATGTAAGTGAAGAGGAGGGCAGCCATTGAGAACTATGGGCAGAGAAGAAGGGAAGAACACCGGCTTTGCAGAAAGAAGAAAAATTAACAAGAAAAGCGCGCGATCGAGGATATAGAGAGGTGCCACTCCAGTGTGTCAAAGGGTAAAACGTCAAAGCCAATGATACAAGGAACAAACAGAATCCTGTCGAGATGAACAAGGAAATATCGTAGTTGAGACACAGTCGATGCTGAGGATATGGAAGAACCACTTCTGCAGACTGTTGAACGGCGATGACGAACAACATTCCGCTGTCAGGCAGAACGAACCATTTAATATTGACAACGAGAGCGGAAACTGCCAACCACCCGACCTAAGTGAAGTGAGAATAGCAATATCTAAACTCAAGCTAAACAGGGCTGCCGGAAATGACGGCCTTCCCGCTGAGCTTTATAAAGCCGGCGTAGATGACATGGTATGTAACATCCACCAACTCATAAGCCAAATCTGGTGGGATGAGAGTATGCCTAAAGAATGGAACCTCACCATTGTTTGTCCGACCCACAATAAAGGAGATCCTCTGAACTGCACCAACTACAGAGCCATACCAACTCCTCAACATCGACTTCAAGATCCTATCTGCCATAATATGTGAACGCCTGAAACCGTTTACCAACAACCTAATCGGCCCCTAACAGTGTGGTTGGAGGCCAGGAAAGTCCACAACTGATCTAAAACTCACAGTTCGGCAGATCCTGGAAAAAAACCAAGAGGTCCAAATCGATACCCACCACCTATTCATCGATTTTAAAGCCGCATATGACAGAACTATACAGAGCCAGCTCTAGTTTTGGTATACCGTCCAAACTCGTCCGTTTGTGTAGGGTGACGATGGAGAATTCTCGCTGCTCCATCAGGGTTGGAAACGACATCACCGATACATTCGATACCAAAAAAGGATTTAGACAAGGCGATGCGCTCTCATGTGACTTCTTTGGTCTCATTCTTGAGAGGATTGTGCAAAACTCCCGAGCCAGAGGCACAGTTTTCCAAAAATAGGTGCAACCAATGCCAATTTCGGGCTTAGAAGACAATTTAGTAGTAAAGCGCTCACTCGAGATGCATGACAAGACCCTGATCATCCAATTCCTGCTCCACGCGCTGAAGCATGGATCGTATTAAAAGCGGGTGAAGGAGTCCCTGGTCGTTTTCACAGAAAAATTCTTCGAAAAATCGTTGCCCCCGTTTGCCTTGACGGGCTATGTGCTACGAGAATTCCTTTGAGCGAACTTTCAACCACAGATCACTCACACGAAGATTCGCAACTTCTCGTCGGTGGAATTCGAAATGCTGGGCTAGCTCACTGTGAAGGGTGGATTCGAACTTGGAGCGCTTTTGCTTTTGCTAGATATTACGAAACCTAAAAACAGTCAAAAGAAAGAAAAAAAAACTAAGGAACACAAAAATGTTTACACTTGTTCTGCTGGGAGCAACAAAGAGCACGTGTGCCAAATTTCATCATTCTAGTTCAAAATTTAAGGCCCGAAAATTGGTGACGTACGGACGGACGGACGGACGGACAGACATGGCTAAATCGACTCAGCTATCGATTCTGAGTCGATCCATATACTTTGAGGTATATGTAGCTAAATTATTTCTCTATGTTACAAACTATGTATCAAAACTATTATACCCCTATGTGGGATAGGGTATAAAAATGGGGGTGGTGCGCCCAGTTGAATGTTTACTCAGAAGATTTTTTTTTTTGCACCCAAAAGTTTAACTAAACATGACAGCCCACTAAGATGGCCCCCGAACGAATTCTATCCTGAAATAATTTGAAATATTTTATAAAGGGGTCGGATGTCCCCTCTTTTCTCAGGATTCTTCCGTTCGCGGAACAACCAACGATTTGCACTTTATTGCACTACTCGACTTTACTTTTTTTTGTTAAAAACACTCTACTTGTCTTTTTTCTTCTTCTCCTTCTCGATATCCCTTCTGTCTTTTTGATCCTTTTTTTCTAAAAAAAAAAAATTTTGCTCAAAATTCCAAAAATTAAATCCAAACTTTTTCCAGAAAATTTGACGTCCTAAAAAAAACGCACGTCTAACCATTCCCCTACATATCCAAGAATTGGATATCCATTGTTACCACGATTCCGTTGTCCAGAATCGATCCCGACATAAGCCTACTGCGACTTCTCACACTTTCTGCCCTTTGGCTAGAAAGGACGTTCACGCTTATTCAATTCGAGATACCCACGTTCACCCACGAGACTGGTCTTACTGCGCATTTGAACGCACCGACGTCAGGTATTTCCCCGACGCGTGCTCTCGCTGCAAGACAGCTCGCACACTTATATTTTAACACTCACACAGGTTTCTCCGTAGTTTCAGTGTCCTAGGAAAACCCCGGTGTCAATCCTGGACACAATTTTCTGTCAATCAAACATTTTCCCCGACTGCCTATATTTGATTGACCATGACCAATACGAAAACCGAACTTCCCGAACTACGATGGAGAATGAATATCGGAAGGAAGGAAGGAGGGCACAGCATTTTCTCAGAATCAGTGAGCTTTGAGGAAAAAGAGAAGATCAACAGTCAAAAACCAATTTTTCCGCCAACTAAGTTGGTGGTTTTGCATGTAGATTTCGGGGTTAAGCGGATTTACATTCGGGTGCCATCTTTAAATTATTTCTCTTCTTTGGGCTCATGGAATTAGATTTTATTATCTCTATTGCTTGAGACACCTGTCGTCGTCCCAACAGCTGTTTTCCATATTGACAGCTGTCGGATAGAATGACAGCTGCCTTTAGGCACATTGACAGTTGTATTTCGGCTGTTTAGAATTGCCTCAGGGACATCCTTTTATGTCTTTCATGCAATAGACATACTTTGGTGATGTCCCGTTTGTTCGGTGTCCATCGCTGCTGTCTGTGGTTTGGTTTTATTGTGGCGAGTGTGTTTGTTCATGGCCGTCCGCCTCAACACCTCGGTTGCTCCTCCATTGCTCAAGCGTTGCGGGAAAGAGATAGTCTTCTCTTGACCATCGAACCTAACTTTTAATGTTGCGACTTTGTTGTAGGGGTATATTTTGGGCCGTACTTCCGACGCCTCTACTGCTCCTCCGTTGCTCCCTCGTTGGGTGAAATAGAAGAACGACTACTCCATGCCATCAAACTTTGGCGTTTGCGCCAATAATGCGGTGGCGCAAACAATTCGTTGGGTTGTAGGCTCCATGAATCGTCCTCCCAGATCCCTCATCATCGAATTGGGGTCCACGAGGGATCATCTTCCCTCCCCCATCGTACCATTCTGACCGTCCTGTTTGATCACTGCCCGCCGCCAGTCTCCCACCATCCGTGGGCTTTGACGACGGTGTATTCTCATGGACCGCCTGTCACACGCTTTTGTTGCTTCGTGATGAGTCTCCCCACTCTCCCTAGGCTGCATCGCACGGAGATTACCATCACTCGCATGCTGTATCTCCTTTTGGTTGCCTTTCCGGATCTGAAGGTCGTGAACCAGTGGCTGTTAAAACCATGACTGCCCGCCCCTTCCTCCAAATTCCGCTTTTGCGACCACGAGTGAGCCTTATTGCGGAAGATTTTACCGTAAAATGTGGAAACGAAGATTCGACCAAGAACTATACGAGCTGTACAATCTTCGATTCCCAACCAGATGTTGGACGCAGTAGAGGAAGACCTTGCTTTAAGAAGCACGCAGAAGTATATAGTTATCGACCTTAACCAACTGGAAGCAGTTAGCTAAGGTCAAGGCTAATTAGAGAGGCATGTTGGTTGACACCTAGGTTGGTTCCGGACTGTAGCGCCACTTAAGTAAGCAAGTAGGTAAGTTTCTAAGAAACCATGGCTGATAAAGAAAGAGTCCGCCACGACACCTCACCAATCTGTCCGCAATGTCCGATCCGAAGATGAAGACGCAGAGCATGTAATATTTTACAGTCCACGTTTGACAAGAATAATTGCAGACCTCCCAGACGTAAACCGTATGGTAGGCTAGACGAGATCCTGTCAAAGGAATCATGGAGCAAAGTGAACCATTTTGTTAGCAGCTTTCATAAAGAATTGAAGTGTCTAAGAGAACAATACTAGCCCTGCGAAGTAATACCTAACGACAGTCCTGCTTGCAGAGTGGTCGACGAGTGAATGAATCTGATTTGGTATCTAGGTGCATTCCTGAGTGGATTAGTCGGTGCGAATTGTACATGCACAAGCACGGGCTATTAGCATCTTATGACGACCTCACATCCTGTGGCGCAAGCACAAAACAAAATATGAAATGACATCGGAAGTCCTGCCGAAAATGTTGGAGGTCTCACCGCTGAACTCCTCAGTTGGGATACCGTAAAGGGGAATGGTCCTTCTTATCGGGAATAAAACAAAAGCGATAAAGGATAAAAGAAAACCCTTCTGCTCTGCGAAGCTTTGCTTTCACCGATCCCCAAAGGCACATTAACAGACATTGATACCCCCTTGTTGTTTACTACCTATGTAGGTAACTTTTGGGCCGACTCCAAAGTCCTTTCCTCAATTGATTTCGCACATCGAATGCCTAAATCTATTACTTCTTCCCATCAAATCATACAAAGCCTCTTGCGTGATAAGAAGCAGGTCATCCATTAGTTACGTGCCCTGCCCAGCTATAACTAATTATAAGTCAACCATTCAAATAGGAAACTCACCCCGAAAATGAAATCGAAGAAATCAAGCCAAAGTCAAAACTTCCACCACTAAGCACGTTTAATTAAAACTTTCGACAGGCCCCCCGTCATTAATCATTCCGCTGATTCTGTCCGACTTACACGCCGAACCCCCAGATCCTCGAGAACAAATAAACAATCAATTACATCTCGATACCTTCAAGACAGCCACCCGCGTGCCGCATCGTGCCAGTGCCAACGCGGCGGGCCAACCGTCCATCGGCAACAATGTTAAACACGAATCCCTTTCTGTTCCAACAGAAACAAATGATATCCTTAGCTACCTTTCGAACAATGACAGTTCGATATGTCTTGTACCACATCCTTGTTGCACGGTAAATCCTACTCTCTCTTAACGCGTTTCTCGTTGGCTCTGAGCCCCCTCCCCGACGTTTCGCTAGCCCCCTTTAGCCGAAGAAACAAAAGGCACAAAGGAAAGGATAATTAATGACTTTTTCGTCATCGCATTTCAATATCTTCACGTCGTCGATTGGATGGTCTGGAAGGATATAGGACGCGGGAGTGGAAAAGAATTTCAATTAAATGAACCTCATCGCTTGGCCGCGTGAGCTGAGGTGAGGAAGGAGTGACCTTACTCAATTTTCGTCCGATTCAGTTTTTTTTTTTCCTCAACTTTTTAGCCAAATCCTTGGTGAAAGGCTCTGTTCCTGGAAAGCCTTCTAGGCAGGAACCCAGGAAAAACAATTTTCCTGTGGTTTTTCATTTTAATTGCTTCGGATCTTGCTCCGCGCGGTTTTCGATTGTGGCGGTGGTGATGGTCAGTTCTCGGCTTTCTTTCCGCTCTGCAATTACTTAAATTAATCGCGGTGGTGCGGTGTGGTGAGATGCTCCTTTCGTCCTTCCTTCGTTATTCCTCAGAGGTGTGAGAATGAGAATTTCGGTTTTAGGGCGTAAGACCCCGAATTGAAGGGAAATTCACTGTTTGATGATGATAGGGCCTATTCCGTTGATTTAATTGAATTAGGCGAAGGATATGGATATCCTTTAGAGCGGCGAGAGTGGTGATAGAGAAAGATATTCGGGTGCGCGCACACAGAGAAACGAGGTCATTTCATTGTAGTCCGCTGGTTGAATGCATTCGGGAAGTTGGTCTTTTATTAAATTTTCTGTCGGGATAAGGATGAATCAAGGCTAGCGAGCTTAGTGGACTTTTGTTGGAGTCTGCTATTGTTCGAGTTGTTTAAAGGAAGATTTAGACGGCTGGAGGGGGTGTGGATTTTCTTTCGTTAAATTGGGTTTTGGAATTTTTTTTGATGGAAATGCGTTTCAATAAGGAAGTGATCCTGGGGATGGTGTGTCACTTAAAATTGCTTTTTACAATTGGATGCGGTATTTGAAATCAAAAATCTTTTGGTTAGCTGAGTGCTGAATGCACAACGGTTGTCAATGGAAGCACTTACTGTATTGTAATGGGTTTTGGCAGCGTTGCGTTACTGTCATAACAGGGAGGCAAGTCTGTTATTATTCTCATTGTGGCAAATGCACTAAAGCTATGTGAGGCAAGGGGGTTCTGCAATGGCTCTCAGGATCTTTCGTTTGAATGTAAAGGGTGCGGAAAAACGTGTTTTAACTGTCTAAATATGCTGAAATAAAACTGTTCTCCAGCCTCGGCACCTAGCTGCAAATATGAAATAGTATGAGCAGTGCCGAAAAAAGTAGGTTAAAACTTATAGAGGTCTGGTTAAATAAATTCCATCAGTTCAGCTTCTGTCAAAGACACAGCTGTCAGAAGAAAAATATGATAGGTACTCCCCAAAATGTTTCTTTCGGACAAGAATTGTATACACAGAATGTATTCACCATTCATTCACTAAGACGCCAAGAACTTTTCAAGAAAATTTAACTCAAACAAAGTAAAAAATTCTAGATAAACCATTTTGACATATTTGAACACCGAGCCATGCAGAAATCCCAAGCCCGATTAAATATTGTTCCCTTAGGACGCGGAGTTAGGTGTTCCGGCACTATCTCTATTGAAGGGGAATGACTAGACCCTTCAACAGAGATAGTGACGGAACACCAGACTCCGCGTCCTAAGGGAACAACATTTAAACGGGCCTATTGGATTAAGGGTTGTGTTGAAAGGATATGTTCTTACGTATGAAATTCAGGGCTGATATTAGCTCCGTTCACAAAAGAATATGGACCGGGTCATAGTATTTTCATTTATTACAAAGTTTGTGCAGGATGCAGATACGTTTTGGGGTGAGGAATCAGAAAAATTGACTTTAAACCTGTTAGCAACATTAGAGCATTCTGAATTGGTTACAAATATTCCAAATTTGTAGGAAGCAATTCCCCAAAATACCAACCCTGTCATTAACATTGCCTGTTTGGGGAGTTCTTCAAAAGGTGGAGTCTTGGGAACATAAGCTTCTCTACACATGCCATTACCGAGGACGCTATCAAAAAGGAGTTGAATTTGAACTAAGTGGGGACCTCTTCAGAACTTTGACTCCGCCGAGGTCGTGAGGGGAATTACTTATTTACTTACTTAAGTGGCGTTTTAGACCGGGATGAACCTGGGCTTCAACCAACATACTTCTCCAATTAGCTCGGTCTAACTGCCACACTCCAAGTTGGTTGAGGTCGGTTTCTACTAGTGCGCGCCACTTAAGGCGATGTCTTCCTCTACTGCATCCGACGTCTGGCTGGGAATCGAATACTCTGCGGGCCGGAGTATTGGTGTCCAATAGTTCTACATGTCCTAGCCATTTTAAACGTCCAATACGGAGTTTTTTGACCAGGGGCATGTCGCTGTACAGCTCGTATAGTTCGTGGTTGAATCTTTGTCTCCATAGCCAGTCAACGCAAACGGGACCGAGGATTTTTCGAAGAATTTTCCTCACGAATCGACCAAGGATTTCTTCATCCGCTTTTGATACGGTCCATGCTTCAGCGCAGTAGAGCAGAACTGGGATGATCAGGGTCTTATATAGGATCTCCTTAGTAGTTCGAGTGAGGGCTTTACTACTAAATTACCTTCTTAGCCCGAAGAAACAGCGGTTGGCAATAGTAATTCTTCGTTTGATTTCTGACGAGATGTTGTTGTCAGAGGCAATAGCGGAGCCGAGGTAGACAAAGTCCAGTACTACCTCAAAGTTATATCTGTCAATGATGACGTTCTGTCCAATTCGTCAATGTTGTGTGTCCTTTCGTGTTGACAGCATATACTTTGTCTTACCCTCATTTAATGCTAAACCCATTTTTGCCGCTTCATTCTCTATACTAGCAAACGTGGCTATGACATCACGTTGAGTCCTACCAATGATGTCAATATCGTCGGCGTATGCTCGTGGTTGCACCGATTTTTGGAAAATTGTACCTCTGGCTCGGGAGTGTTGCACAATCCTCTCAAGAATCAAATTGAAAAAGTCACATGACAGCGCATCGCCTTGCCTTAATCCTTTTTTTGGTATCGAATGTGTTGGTGATGTCGATTCCGATCCTTATGGAGCAGCGAGAATTCCCTATCATCATCCTACACAAACGGACTAGTTTGGGCGGTATACCAAAACTATACATGGCTCTGTATAGCTCATCTCTATAAATAAAGGGTGATCCATTTCGAGGTTCCCTACTTTTTTAAAGAAAAAAACACAGAAAATTCAAATTTAATGGAGAATGTTTATTATCATTTGAAAGAACATTCTTTGGCATTTATTTTTTGAAGATTATGTTTATCAAATGTTGGCCGTTGCTACGTCGCAGATGGTCCATCCGTTGAGTCCAATTTTCGATCACTCGTTCGAGCATTTCGACTGGTAACTGGCGAATGACACGCGTGATGTTTTCCTCCAAGGCCTGAATCGAAGCGGGTTTGTCGGCATAAGCTTTTGACTTTACATATCCCAACAGGAAAAAGTCTAACGGTGTGATATCACACGATCTTGGTGGCCAATCGACCGGCCGAAAACGTGAAATTATGTGCTCACCGAAATGTTCTCTCAATAAGTCCATTGATTGATGCGATGTGTGGGAAGTGGCGCCGTCTTGCTGAAACCAAATGTCGCCGAGATCACGAGCTTCAATTTCAGGCATCAAATAGTCGGTTATCATGGCACGATAACGGTCGCCATTGACGGTTACGTTCGCACCGGCATAATTTTTAAAGAAATATGGACCGATGATTCCACCGGCCCACAAACCACACCAAACCGTTGTTTCTTCTGGATGAAGTGGCAGTTCTTCAATCTCTTCAGGTTGCTCTTCGTCCCAAATGCGGCAATTTTGTTTGTTTGAGCCAGAAATGGGCCTCATCGCTAAACAAAATTTGCCTCGAAAACGTTGGATCTTCTTGGAACTTTTCAAGAGCCCATATAGGGCATAGAGCGAAGCGATGTGGCTTGGGAAGGTCGAGCGGCTTCAGTTGTTGCACAAGCTGTATTTTGTACGCTTTCAATTTAAGATCTTGACGTAAAATGCGCCAAGTCGTTCCATACGTCAGTCCGAGTTGCTGCGAACGGCGCCGAATCGACTCTCCACGGTCTTCGTGTACACTCTCAGCTACGGCCGCTATATTTTCTTCACAGCGTGCTGGACGTGGTCTATTCGGTCAAATATTATCCAATAATGAATGCTGGGTCTCAAAATGGGTGATGGTGTTGCCCATAGTACGCTCAGTAGGCCGATTATGTTGACCATAAGTTGAGCGTAGTGCACGAAACACATTCCTCACAGAACGTGAATTTTCATAATAAAGTTGAACAATTTGTAAACGTTGTTCACGCGTAAGTCTTTCCATTATGAAATGCCAAACAATACTAAACAAAAATAACATGACAGCATGACACGACTCACACGTGATCTGTCAAAAAAGGCTATTGAAAAAAGTATCTCTACTTGGATCACCCGTTACTGTCGTATGCGGCTTTGAAATCGATGAATTAGTGGTGGGTATCGATTTGGACTTCTTGGGTTTTTTCCAGGATCTTCCGAAGTGTGAAAATTTTATCGGTTGTGGACTTTCCTGGCCTAAAACCACACTGATAAGGACCGCTCAGGTTGTTGGTAAACGGTTTCATGCGTTCACATATTACGGCAGATAGGTTCTTGTAGGCGATGTTGAGGAGACTTATGACTCTGTAGTTGGCGCAGTTCGGAGGGTCTCCTTTTTTGTGGATCAGGCAAACGATACTGAGGTTCCATTCTTCAGGCATACCTTCATCCGACCACATTTGGCTTATGAGTTGGTGGATGTTACTTACCAAGTCATCTCCGCCAGCTTTATAAAGCTCAGCGGGAAGGCCGTCATTTCCGGCGGTCTTGTTTAGCTTGAGTTTAGATATTGCTATTTTTTCTTCTTTCTGAAAGCCGGTGCTCTTCCCTTCTTCTCTGCCTATAGAGCTCAATGGCATCTCTTAGCCTTGTAGGCCTCGTTCTTGGCTGCGAGCATCTGTCGGCATTCCTCATCAAACCAGGGGTTTCTTGCTGGTGGGCGCGAGAAACCTAGTACATCAGTTGCGGCTTATCTGTTGGCTTGTTGGCATCGTTGCCATTGTTCTTGGCTGTCACTTGCGATTGCAGTCTTTCGAGATTACATTTTTTCACAGTATTTCTGGTTTGTTGTGGCGTGTTGGATATCCGCATCCTTACCATGTGATGCGACAATATGTCGTCCATCGACATTTTTCAGGTGCCTGCAAAGCCAGGGCGATAGTTGAATCCATCCAGCAATGGTTTGTGTTGGTTGTTGTTCTAAAATGCTTGTGAGTCTATCCAGAAGTTCCACTATTAGTAGCGCAGCACAAAGTTTGAGCCTGGGAATTGTTGTCTCCGCAATCGGTACTACTCTCGACTTTGCAGAAACCAAATTCGATGACACTTCTCCATTCTAGTTTATCGTTCTGAGGTAAACGCATGCTCCCTCGGCCTTGGTACTAGCATCTGACAAAACCATAGATTTGTGTATTAGAACAGCAACTTGATACATACGGAGGGATTGTTTATTTGGTTTAGATCCTTAAAGTGAATTCCAACCGTTGCGTGTGAGACTCTCATCCCAATTGAGTTTGAGTTTCCATGACGTTTGCATGAAGCTTTTGGCCTTCACGACGAAAGGAGTCATTAGACCCAGTGGATCATGAAATTGCGAAATTTGCGATAGAATGCTATGTTTGTTTGATTTGCAACTTGGAGACTTGTTGTAGCTGCCATTATAACGAATCGGTAGGTGCGAAATTAACGATGATAGCGAGGATATCTTCTTGAAACGATGCGTGTGAAAACGAACGAGGATGGTGAGGATAGCATATTGATGAGTTGCAGACCGACCTTCAAAACATCACTTAACGATTTGCCTGATTATGGTTTGCATGATGTGTCGAAGATGACGCGCAATTTTGTTGTTGAGCTGTCATATTTCAGGACACCATGTCAATAACCTTTGATGCATCTTATATGCTAACGTCAACTTGTTGTTGGCCAATGGTTATTGTATTGATGTTGGTTTGTGGAATGTCTCGCATTCCACTAATTCCATCGAGAATTTCTTCGCTGGTGTGTTGTTGTCTTCGATGTCAAAATTTGGAGTTTGTTAAGGCATGGTGTAGTAATGGTGGTGAAACATCTAAAGTTGAAGCTAGGTGTGGTCTAACGAAGATGACATCGCATCTTCGTTAGACCACACCTAGCTTCTCCTTTGATCAGTCTTTATCGTGCCACCCACAATCCATCCGAGTGATGCAGGTTGCAGGCTTGAAAGATTTCTCCTTTGAATTCATGTACATCCCTGCACCGATAAGAGGTCAACAGCGCCAGGTAGATTGAATCGTGGGTCAAAGAGGTGAGTATTGTAGGGAATATTCCAATTCTTGGTATTAATATGACGACTTGGTTGGGGCAAAGTGATTTGCCAATCCCATTGAGGTCTGGATATATGCGACTCCGATTAAGCTTGAAGTGTTGAGCGACATGCTCTCCTCCATTGGAAAGGCTGACTAGTGCAGTAGCAAGTAAAACGTACCCAGCACCTTGATTGTTGTCAGTTTGGCTTGTCTGTTAGAGGTAAATAAAGATAAGTGTGGTGGATTACCTTAACAATGTGCAGTTTGTTGGACACCAGTAGTTGAAGGTGCAGGAGTCTGAGAAATTACAGGTTTAATACGCTCCCGATGCAGCAAGGTGTGGTGACTGTCACCGCATTTTTGGCATTTATTTGCAGAGGTGCAGTGTTGCACTGTATGTCTTCCTTTTAAGCAATTAAGGCACAACCTTAACTCCTGGGTAAGTTTGAAGCGGCCCATCCGTGACAGGTTCACACATTTTTCACAACTGAAGGCATTGTGTGATGGCTGGTCACAGAAAACACAAGACGACGTTGTAGGTGCATTGGTGGTCAAAGACGAATTCTTGACCCATGTCTGTTGCGTTCTTTACTTATTCAAGTGATGTGATTGTGATGGGTTTGAGTATTCATCTTGGCTGGTGCATTCCAATGATTCTATTACTCTGGCTGCATCTCCATGGATGCAGGACCTGAGGTACTGCAATTTTTCGATGTTGGTGAGCTCCTTGTTGTTGTGAATACGCGAGTTGAACATGTCTGAAAAATCCATCCATTTTGTGTATTATCCCGAAAATGATCGAAGTGCTAGTTTTTGAAAATTGAAGCGAGAATTGTGTGAAGTGTTGGTGCTATTGGGTGCGATGGTGTTGTTTGGCAAATTTGGTGTATAAACGGTGTCCAGATGTTTCAGCATGTCTGACCGTAGGATATAGTACGTCTCCTCGTAAGCATCTCTCTTACCACTAGTGACTTCTTCTTCGTCAAGACGTTCAAGCTGGGACTGTACATTCTCGAAGTTGTTGTTCTTCGTCTCAAGCATCTATGGATTTTGGTTTGAATCTGGAATCGATTAAGGGAACTCAAATTAGAGGACAGAAAGTTTTTGGCCTTGGATTGTTGTCCAAGAATTACAGCACGTTGAGACCGAAGCGCCCGTAATTCTGTTTCCCATGACTCGTCGGGTTTTAACTTTTCATTCGTTGCCATAATAGCGATTGTTCACAAATTGATATAATTGCGCAGTAAGCGAATTTATGTCACAAAAAATACTGGAAAAATATCCGGCTCGAAGGACCTTATGATGCGGCTAGCTTTTTAGCCGAATATTAAAGCGAAAGCAAATTAAATAAAACGCACACCTACCGCTATTCGGGAGCGACACTTACGATGTTGATGATGATGATGATGATGATGATGATGATGATGATGATGATGTCGCTCCAATTTTCCGCTTGTGTGTAGCGACCGATGTCGATGATGTCGACTCCTGTGCAGTTGGTAGTGCAACAAGGTAGTGTTCCGAGTCGATGTTAGCCCCTCGGAATGTTCGGACATCCAAAATACTGGATGCGTGCCTCTTGTCTATCAATTTGGTTGACTGTTCGTTGATCTGGAGACCGCCATGTCCTCTTATGCATATCGAGGTGAGGAAACCATGTGCTGGCTATAGTGGCATTTCGTTCCGTAGCGAAGTCAATTAGCCTAAGTCCGTTCTTAGCTGAAAAGGAATTTAATATCCACGAAGCATATAAGCATCTTCAGCGATAGCCAAGCGGCAATCAAATCCCTGGAAGCAATCTCGTTCAAATCATTGCCGGCCTTCATTCGAACGACTTCTGCAGGAGCTGTATGGACAAAGAAGAAGAAGAAACTATACCTCATCTTCTTTGTTACAAAAGGGAGCCTCATCTTGGAAAATGGACAAAATCCACGTTGTGTCACAATCTAGGTGTGCGAATCGCCGGCAGCCACTCTAACCTAACCTAAACAAAGTCCCCATATTCACCGTCAAACAAATTTTACATCTCCCCAGCCACATGTTTCCCAAATCAACATCGGCCGTCGCCCTATAATCAGAAAATTAATAATTCAGTCTGTGCGTCCAACCTTAAATGATACCTGACCGCCTTGATATAACCTTTTGAATGTGCTAATGACATACCGCTAGCATTATGTTGGGCATGCCTAGGGCTATAATTTAATGCTCACCTCTAACAACAAACATGTGAGGACATAAATACGACCCCACCAATGAATTTTTTAAAGCGAACGGTCTTTTAAAACCTCCAAACGTTACAACCTCCTGATTCAGTTTGAAAAAATCCTTTCAAGGAGTTGGCAGGTTTTTTTTTTTGATTCTACAAAGATGCCAGCACCGTTTGAGAACTTTGTACGGATTGCCAACTTTTTCTACACTTCTATCGGTATCCAACCCTACCACGATGAACGAGACCATCGATCTCAATGGAAGTCCCTGCTCCTGAACATTGTGTTCTACTTTTTGGCAGTTAATTTGAACTCGCACCTCCTTGGGGAGGTAGTCTACGTGTACATGGCTTTCTATACGGGTACGCATTTTCTCGAGGCCATTGTGACAGCATCCTTCATCGGCTTCGTAGCTGTAGCCGATTGTAAAATGATCTTCGTGTGGTACATGAAAAAGGACCTGACAGACTTAATCGCCGAACTGAGAGCTATGTATCCGAATACATTGGAGAAGCAGGAAGCTTATAAATTGAAGCCTTATCTACACCATGTGACCATGGTGATGGTCATGTTTTCATCCCTCTACATGTTGCTTATTTGGACGTTTAATCTTTTTGCGATCTTGCAATATGCCATCTACACGTCCTTAGGCGTTGATGTTGAACAGCATTTGCCGTACAATATATATTCGCCGGTTGATTGGAGTCATACCGGTTGGTTCTATGTCCTGAGTGTATCCCAGATCATAGCTGGATTTACTGCAGCAGCAGGAAACATCTCATCGGACTTGCTGCTTTGTGCAATAGTGACGCAGGTTTGCATGCACTTCGACTATGTTGCGGGACGAATTGAGAGCTTCACTCCAACTGGAGACTGGAGAAGTGTTCAGTTTTTAAATGGAATGATCGAGTATCATCAGAAGGTGATTAGCCTGACGGATCGGATCAATTCGTGCTTCGGAGTGCCGCTACTGTTCAACTTTGCTGCATCGTCCTTTATCATTTGCTTTGTGGGGTTTCAAATCACAACCGGGGTTACAAATGAGGAGCTGTTCAAGTATATGCTGTTTTTGCTGTCCTCCTTGGCGCAGGTTTACTTGATTTGCTACTACGGGCAGAGGATCGTTAGTTCGGTAAGGTGTCCAAGTGATTTGAGAGGTTTTACTAACATTTTGTGGGGCTTTAGAGTGAGAATATTGCCGCCGCTCTATATACCCAGATTTGGTATGAGGATGCAAGTATGTCGTACAAGAAGAGTTTGATCATCATGATGCGGAGGGCACAGAAGCCAGTCCAACTAAAGGCGACGGTGGTTTTGCCTATTTCTGCGAGAACTTTCGCTGTGGTAAGTGGGGAATAGTGGAAGCAGATTGAAGTGCTAGTAACAGCTTTTATTTCAGATTGGACAGCTCTCGTATAAATTCTTTGCCCTTTTGCGGACTATGTATGCCAAAAAGTAGGACAAAATGGGATCCAATTTCAACAGAAGCGCTGTTATAGAGTGGAGCCTGCTTAAATATATTGGAACCAGTATAGGGAAAAGACTGAACCGTCTTATGCATCTGAAATAATTTAAACGCAATTATACCTATAAAGCCTTTCAAAGTCCACGAAAGTAAAGGAAAAAATGTTTTCTTTATCCCTAATTTGTCAAAATGGTAAATGGACCAGTGCTTCAGATATTCAGGTAAGTGTAACCTTAAACCTGGTTGAATAACTCCACATTGGGTGTTTAGGATGGCTAGGATGTGTTAAACGAATGAACATCAATGCTCAAGTGCGAAGAGTCTTCGAAATCAAGGCAGCTGGTAGAGAATGACCTCGTCTCCAATAGAAACCAAACCTAACCAACATCTAGAAAAAGACCGAGTTATTTAGAGAGATATAATGGCTGAAGACCAGGTTCACCTTGGACTGTAGTGCCAGAGAGAAATGCCAGAAACGGTACCAACATGTTGGTTCTATTGAATATATCGCTGTATCACTGGAGGAAGACTTGCTCCTATATCTAGAAGGAGTAGGTATACATACTCTGTTCTGCAAACAAAAAATTCAGTTCCGGGAAGATGGAAAGGGCATAACCTTGTCCATTTTTAAATCTCTAACAGCCTGGTCAGAACGACACGGAATACCCGGCCTGTTGTCCCAGGCGAACCTAGATGGGCTGCTTTGACATATTCGGACAAAATGTTATTTAGGAATTTTAAAGGAAAGTCAGGCCACTTGAACAGAGATAATAGCGGCTGAAACGAAATGCCAACGGCAGCGCTTAATCCCGTAGTAGATACTGATGGTCCCGTGTCTAGGGATATCTAATAAATAGGAACTGGCCCTCCAGGTTAGGGTTTGTGCGTTGGGTTAACTACCCACCCATGGAAAAAAAAACACTGTGCGGAGCAACCAATAGCCTCGGAAAGGACTGATATTATTGTTGACGCCCCTGCTAAACGAAAAAAGGACCACTACGTTCGTATCTGAACCTGAATGTGAAAATATTTAAAAAGGAGAGATGCAGGCGAACAACTAGCGGAAGCCCTAAACTGATACAAAGCGTACACTACTGCCATCCAGGAAATACGATGGGATGGGCCGGGCAAAAAGAAAATGAAAAACTGTTACATCTACTATGGGCCGTGTTATAGTGAGCAGAAACAGCGACTTTTCGGATGCGGATTTTTTATAAGTGCCAGACTTAGGCATGAAGTCTTATGTTTCCAAGACATTCGAGAACGCATTGTAACAATCCGCATCAAGGCCAAATTCGCCGACATAAGTCTTAGATTAGGTAACGCCCCGACGGAGGAAAAAGAATTGAGACACAGTCAATGCTGACGATAAGGAAGAACCACTTCTGCAGGCTGTGAAGCTCCGATGACGAACAACATTTCGCTGTCAAGCAGAACGAACCATTCAATATTGGCAGCGACCACGAAAACTGCCAAACACCCGACTTAAGTCGGGCCTCCGGAAATGACGGCCTTCCCGCCGAGATTTATAAAGCCGGCGGAGATGACTTGGAAAATAACCCACCAACTCATAAGCCATATCTGGTCGGATGAAAGTATGCCTAAAAAACTGAACCTCATCGTCATTTGCCCGATCTTCAAAAAGTAGACCATCTGAACTGCGCCAACTACAGAGGCATAAGTCTGCTCAACATCGCCTACAAGATCCTATCTGACGTAATATGTGAACGCCTGAAACCGTTTACCAACAACCTGATCGGCCCTTATCAGTGTGGTTTTAGGCCACGAAAGTCCACAATCGATCAAATTTTCACACTTCGGCAGATCCTGGAAAAAACCCAAGAAGTCCAAATCGATACCCACCACCTATTTATGGATTTCAAAGCCGCATACGAAAGCATTTATAGAGACGAACTATACAGAGCCATGTCTAGTTTTGGTATAACGCCCAAACTCGTCCGTTTGTGTAGGATGACGATGGAGAATTCTCGCTGCACCATCAGGGTCGGAAACGACCTCACCGACACATTTGATACCAAAAAGGATTTAGGCAAGGCGATGCACTGTCATGGAGTTCTTCAATTTGATTCTTGAGAGGATTGTGCAAAACTCCAAAGCCAACAGCAGAGGCACAATTTTCCAAAAATCGGTGCAACTACTAGCATACGCCGACGATATTGACATCATTGGTAGGACTCAACGTGATGTCATAGCCACGTTTGCTAGTATAGAGAAGGTAGCGGCAAAATGGGAAAAAATGAGGGTAAGACTAAGTATATGCTGTCAACACGAAAGGACACACAACATCGAAGAACTTGACAGAACGTCACCATTGACAGATATAACTCTGAGGTAGTACGGGACTTTGTCTACCTCGGCTCCGCTATTAACTCTGACAACAACATATCGTCAGAAAGCAAACGAAGAATTACTCTTGCCCACCGCTGTTTCTTCGGGCTAAGAAGGCAACTTAGTAGTAAAGCCCTCACTCGAACTACTAAGGAGATCCTATATAAGACCCTGATCATCCCAGTCCTGCTCTACGGCGCTGAAGCATGGACCGTATCAAAAGCGGATGAAGAAATCCTTGGTCGATTCGAGAGAAAAATTCTTCGAAAAATCTTCGGTCGCGTTTGCATTGACGGGCTATGGAGACGAAGATTCAACCACGAACTATACGAGCTGTACAGCGACATACCCCTGGTCAAAAATCTCCGCATTGGACGTTTAAGATGGCTAGGACATGCAGAACTAATGGACACCAATACTCCGGCTTGCAGAGTCTTCGATACCCAGCCAGACGTCGGACGCAGTAGAGGAAGACCTCGCCTTAAGTGGCGCGCACAAGTGGAAGCCGACCTCAACCAACTTCGAGTGCGCAACTGGAGGCAGTTAGCTAAGGACCGGGCTAATTGGAGAGGCATGTTGGTTGAGGCCCAGGTTCATTCCGGACTGTAGCGCCACTTAAGTAAGTAAGTAAGATGGCGAACCCGCTAGTTAACGAAGACAAGACAAGGTATACGCTATCAACAAACAAAGCAATGTCTACGCACGGTCTTGGACAAAATCTCACTGCTGATAGCAACAATTTTAAGGTAGTCTACCTCGGAGTCAACATCAACTCCACGAATGACAGAGAAACGACAAAGGAAACCGAAGCTATTTCGGTTAACCAAAACTTCATGAATTCAGTCTTTTTGTCCCAGCAAGCTATCTGACGAACTCGGACCTACGCAGTACACAGTGAACACAGCTTTATGTGTGCAAGTTAAGTGAATTTCAAGCTATTGACAGATTTCAATCATTCACACGGCCCTATCCAAATTTCCCATGGTTGTCGTTCTAGGATACCACCATCCATTAACGCGAAACATCTCAGTAAATTTTAAAAATACAAACTTTCCCGTCGTCTATTCAATTAGATACGAAAATCTGCTGCACAGTTCTCAAAGACTCAATCCAAAGTTGCAGCTTTCATTTTGCCTGCCTCCCAGAAATCCAATTGCTAACTCCTTGCACACACGATTAAAGTGCAACGTATACGCAGCTCAGGCCCGTCCCTGTTTTTCCCTCATATATGGAAATTAAATTTTCATTTCGCAGTAGGCTTAGTGGAAACCGTTTTAAAGGATTTCCCCGGAGGGGAATGGCAACGGCAAAATGGGAAATACTTCTTCGCCTGCACCAGGGTATGTGTTTGCATGAAAGTTTTTCATTATTTATGGATAACCCAGCGCCAGCCCCAGTGCTAGCAGAGCCCCCCTCCCTCCCAGTACGTGCAAGTGTGTGTGTGTGTGCGTTTTGCCTCATCTCTCTGCGCCTACTAAGTGCAATTTGAAAATGCTTTTAGCAGTGCTTTTCAGTTTTCACCAGCGGAATACGAGTGCACGTATGTGTGCACGCAAGTAGGCACTAGATACGAGTATGCACGAAGAAGTATAACGAGATGAAATGAAAAGCGATGCGCTTTTCGTCCTTGCAGGCGGACACATTTTAGGCGGTTGCTAGCTATAGTGGTGGATACGCATGTTAGACCTCGATATTCGACACTGTGGTTGTGTGTTTTGGGGGCCATTAATTTCCATTTCGAATATTTGCATTCTAAGTAGCTAAACAGATGCGATTGCTTCCGGCTGTCGAGGTGGCTAGATGACAAATGAATGAACGCATGCACACACAGAAGGAATGACACTGAGCGGTGTGACAATTTGACAGTTTGTTTGAAATGAGAAAGTGTGTGTAGCAGTACATATGATTACTCATAGCTTTTGAAGGCTGTCGTGGAAGTCGTTGACAGTTTTTTTTTTTGTTTATGAGTAATGACAGCTTTGAGAGAAATCGCCATTCACTTTTTTACTGTCAAAGGTTGGGTGGAGTTTTTTTTTTGACAGTGGAAGACACGTGTCGTTCATAAAATGGCTGGGGGTTCCAAAATCTATGATTCTTGGAACCGCAAAGGGTAGGAATTGTGAAAGACTTTATTTCGAGCTCTTTTGCGAAACGATACGCGGCATAAGTCCAAAGCCGAAGAAGTAAATGGAATGGTAAGGGAACAGACTTATAAATGTCGAATGAGGAAGTTTTTTTTACTTTAGAGAGTCAAAATTTCAACGGTACTGTCATGATTTTAGGGCTAAGCCTTAGGATTTTTATAAAGTCGCCAGAAAAACTGGTTAGATACCTTGCAACATGAATTGTAAGAGAACGGCTTGCGAGATTGAAACAAATGACCACTCGTATGGAACCCCAGATTCTGAGGTTTTTATTACTGTGAAACTAAATTTGATAACACACGTATTTTTTAAGAATTTTTGAAAGAACCGATTTGGTCTGTTTTACCTTGCAACCCATAATACGAGAGCAAGGCTTATCCAATTTTTACAATTCACCGCTCAGATAAAAGACCCGAGTGCCTAAAAATACAAATTTTTGGCGCAACTGTGTTAAGCCGAATCCGAACGGCTAAGTTGCGATAAACTTTTCTTAACAATTGATACTACTGCGGATAATTTGTCAGATCATCACGAGAGGAGAGTCAGTGAAAAATCATTTAGGTGTTGCTGCGGCAAAGCATCGCACTAACCATCGCGCCACTGAGCCCGTCCCGAGTGCCTACTTACTTACTTAAGCTGCGCTAAAGTCCGGTATGACGCTGGGTCTCAACAAACGGTCCTTAGCTAACTGCCTCCAGTTGCGCACTCCAAGTTGGTTGAGGTCGGTTATTACTTGTGCGCGCCACTTAAGCGAGGTCTTCCTCTACTGCGTCCGACGTCTGGCTGGGAATCGAAGACTCTGCGAGCTGGAGTATTGGTGCCCATTCGTTCTACATGTCCTAGTCATATTAAACGTCCGATGCGGAGTTTTTTATTTTTTTATTTATTTATTTATTTATTTATTTAACTACAGATACATTATTGATCACAGTTAATTTGAAATATTTCTATTTTAATTAATATCTATAAAATTAAATAACATATTATAGTTTATTAATTTAGTCTTTAGCTCGTGTGAGGATAAATTAAAATCAATTATATTTTTATACAGATAAAAATGCTTGCATAATAACGACAATGGTTCATTATTCAAATAATTTCTATTAGAGTTATTAATTTTTAACAAATTATAGTTACGACTTTCGTAAATTGGGACATTGATATGTAACAATGATAACAAATATGGCGAATTGATTTCACCAGTTAGAAGTTTGAAAACATATAATCCATTTGTTGACGACCTTCTATCAGCAAGTGTGTTTAGACCAATTAACATAAGACGTTGACGATATGGCGGTAAATGTACACGATTATTCCAATTCAGATGACGCAGCGCGAACAGCAAAAATTGTTTTTGGACAGATTCAATACGTGAAATATGACAGGCGTAATATGGGCACCATACTTGACATCCAAATTCCAACACAGAACGCACAAGACCAACATAAAGACTTTTCGTAACATATGGGTCATTAAGTTCTCTAGACCAACGCTTAATCATAGCTAAGCGGGAAGAGGCTTTATTTATAGTTGAGTTGATATGCAACTTAAAGTCCAGTTTAGGGTCAAAAATTACTCCGAGGTCAAGAAAATGATTCACTCTTTCAAGACATGCGCCACTAATAAAATAGTCAATTAGATGAAAACTTTTGGTCCTAGCAAAAGTCATAATTTTACATTTATTAGTGTTGAGTGAAAGATTATTATGATTGCACCATGATGATAAATTATTTAAATCTGCTTGTAGTTTTGTATGCTCGTTCATATTTTTGTAAGTTAAAGATATTTTTCCATCATCAGCATACAAATGGACGTCACTGTATTTTATCACAGAAGGTAAATCATTTATGAACAGGAGAAACAAAAGAGGTCCCAGGTGACTACCTTGTGGAACTCCAGACTTGACATTGATAATTCCAGATACGTGACATTTATATTTAACGAATTGTACACGAGACGACAAGTAACATTTAATCCATAAAATGTATTTCGGAGACAGGCCAATACAATGCAGTTTATTGATCAGCATGCGATGATTTATTTGATCAAAAGCTTTCGAAAAGTCAGTATAAACGACATCGGTTTGGAGTCCATTCTTAAATCCACCAGAAACATGCGAGGAAAACTCAAGAAGATTTGTTACAATTGATCGACCTTTCACAAATCCATGTTGACAAGTTGATATAATTGATTTCGTTTTGTGTGATAAGTCTTCAGTTATTATTGCCTCAAATAATTTAGGAATCACACTAAGTTTTGCAATGCCTCTATAATTACTTATATTATCTCGTAGGCCTTTCTTAAATAAAGGAATTATATAAGAAGATTTCCAAACTTCCGGAAACTTTGATTCAGTTAGAGATAAATTAAATAAATAACATAATGGACGAGCTAATATATCACAACAATTCTTAAGAACACAAGACGGGACGTTGTCGGGACCAGATGAACACGAATATTTCAGCTTCTTAATAGCGTTTACAATGTCAGTTAACATTAAATCAGGTACTTCAGCATATGCACATAAATTGGACTTCACATAAGTATCACAGATGTTATCACAGTTTTTGGTGGTGTCATCAGTCACATAAGTTTCATTAAACATTTTTGCAAACATATTGCATATTTCCATATCGTCATCTGAAGTAGTATCCTTGTATGTCATAAACGTTGGAGTACTTTTAATCTTCCTTTTCGTATTAACAAATTTCCAGAAAGATGATGGGTCACGAATTAAATCAGATTTTATTTTGATTATGTATGCATTATAAGCAATATGAAGTTTTGCCTGGAACTCTCTTCTAAGCTTACTAAAATTATTGAAATTGTTAGTGGTGAAATTGTTTCTTAGCTTTTTGTGAAGATTATTCTTTCTATTTCTTAATCTTTTAAGTTCAGGTGTTATCCAGGGAGAACAAGTCTCAAGTCTTACACGTCTGACAGGAATTGACTTTTCGAAACAATCACGCAGAACAGAATAAAACATATTTACAGAATAATTTATGTCATTTTTTACAAATACACAGTCCCAATCAACATTTAAAAGCGCACATTTCATCTTATCAAAGTTTGCTTTTTTGAAATTAAATTCATAAATTAACTGTTTTGTTTTATCACAGTTTGTATAAGGCATGTCAATAGTCAATTCTAGTGTTGGATGGTACGCGTCTTCTTTTAATATTGCACAGGATTTGCGGAGAGAAATTCCATCAGGTACATCGGTTAATACTAGGTCGAGAACTCTATCCAATGAATTCATTATAGGGTTTATCTGACTTAAGGCACAAGCAGATATATTTTCAATAAATGTAGCACTTTTTTCTGAATGGTTTGAAAGCGCTGTTAGAAATTCGTCATCTTCGTTCAGATACTCCCAAACAATGTCAGACAAATTAAAGTCACCAATAATAATTAAGTTATCTTCCGGACAACATAATGAGACAATGTAGTTAACGTTACAAAGACAGGAACTATACATATCGAAGTCCATATTAGGGGGAATGTAAACGCAGCATATATACAAATTTTGACATAGTAGATGAATTTTGACACACAACATTTCGATGCTTATTACCGGCAAGTCAATTAAAGTTGTACGAAGAACAGATTTTACAGCAATACAGACGCCACCTCCAGTTTTCTTATGGCTTGTGAAAGGTGATCTATCGAAGCGAAAAATATTAAATGAACTACATAAAATTTCATTATCTAAAACAGTTTTGTCGAGCCAAGTTTCAGTGAAACATAAGACATCATATAGTAGACCATGACTTGTTAGAAATAGCGATTTTAACTTCGATTTGAGACCTCTGACATTTTGGTAATATAGCGTAAGGGAATTCACATTTCGTTCGAGTTCATTCTTTCTCTCTGTCCGTTGTCCATTCGGCGCTTCCGAAAAGGATGAACTATTGAGTTTCGAGGCCAGAAAACTTTATCAACGAGAATTTCATAAACTGGCATATTGCGCTTTACATCAATGATAAAAGATGAATAATCACGTTCAGATTTATGATTCATTTTTCTGATTTTATAAAGCGATGAAACCAAATCCGGGCGATGTTTCAGAATATAATCTTGAACATTAGCCACCATAGTAGATTTTGGAAAATTAGAGATGAAAATCGGTAAGGGTCTGTCCAAAGCAATTAAGTCAGAACCCAGAACTTCTGCATCCATTGATGTGATGGAAATTGTCGGATTATTGCAATCCTGATCCGTTGTAGAATTTCCATTTATTTTCGAGACAACAAGTTGCGGAACAGGAGGATTTTCCATAGTCCTTTGCTCCGTAATGGAGTTTGACTAGGGGTATGTCGCTGTACAGATCGTATAGTTCGTGGTTGAATCTTCGTCTCCATAGCCGGTCAACGCAAACGGGACCGAAGATTTTTCGAAGAATTTTTCTGTCGAGTCGACCAAGGATTTATTCATCCGCTTTTGATACGGTCCATGCTTCAGCGCCGTAGACCAGGACTGGTATGATCAGGGTCTTATGTAGGCTCTCCTTAGTAGTTTGAGTGAGGGCTTTACTACTAAATTGCCTTCTTAGCCCGAAGAAACAGCGGTTGGCAAGAGTAATTCTCCCTTTGATTTCTGACGAGATGTTGTTGTCAGAGTTAATAGCGGAGCCGAGGTAGACAAAGTCCCGTACTACCTCAAAGTTATATCTGTCAATGGTGACGTTCTGTCTAATTCGTCGATGTTGTGTGTCCTTTCGTGTCTTGACAGCATATACCTAGCCTAATCCCCATTTACTGCTAAACCCATTTTTACCGCTTCCTTCTCTATACTAGCAAACGTGGCTATGACATCACGTTGAGTCCTACCAATGATGTCAATATCGTCGGCGTATGCTAGTAGTTGCACCGATTTTTGGAATATTGTGCCTCTGGTGTTGGCTCGAGAGATTCAGATTAAAGAAGTCACATGACAGAGCATCGCCTTGCCTAAATCCTTTTTTGGTATCGAATGTGTCGGTGAAGTCATTCCCACCCTGATGAAGCAGCGAGAATTCTCCATCGTCATCCTACACAGATGGACACGTTTGGGCGGTATACCAAAACTAGACATGGCTCTGTATAGTTCGTCTCTATAAATGCTGTCGTATGCGGCTTTGAAATCGCTAAATAGGTGGTGGGAATCGATTTGGACTTCTTGGTTTTTTTTCCTGGATCTGCCGAAGTGTGATGATTTGATCGCTTGTGGACTTTCCTGGACTAAAACCACACTGATAAGGGCCGATCAGGTTGTTGGTAAACGGTTTCATTCGTTCACATATTACGGCAGATAGGATCTTGTAGGCGATGTTGAGCAGACTTATGCCTCTGTAGTTGGTGCAGTTCAGAGGGTCTCCTTTTTTGTGGATCGAGCGAACAATGCTGAGGTTCCATTCTGCAGGCTTACTTTCATCCGACCAGATTTGGCATGAGTTGGTGGATGTTACTTACCAAGTCATCTCCGCCGTCCTTATAAAGCTCAGCCGGAAGGCCGTCATTTCCGTCAGCCTTGTTTAGCTTGAGCTTAGATATTGTTATCCTCACTTTACTTAGGTCGGGTGGTTATCACTTTTTGCTTTCTTTGCAAATATTGAAAGGTTCGTTCTACCTGACAGCGGAATATTGTTCGTCATCGCCGTTTATCAGTCTGCAGAAGTGGTGCTTCCATATTCTCAGCATCGAATGTATCTCAACTACGATATTTCCTTGTTCATCTAGAAAAGATTCTGTTCGAGCCTTGAATCCTTGACTTTGACGTTTTACGCTTTAGTTAAACTTGCAAACATCTTTCCTGGAGTGGCACCTCTCTATATCCTCGATCGCGCGCTTTTCTTGCTCTTTTTTCTTCTTTCTGAAAAGCCGATGTTCTTCCCTTCTTCTCTGCCTATAGAGCTCAATGGCAACTCTCGTCTTCACCTGCAGCTTAGTTATCCCAAGCACAACCTAACCTGGAGAGCCAGGTACATGTTGTCACCTGAGGAAAGCAGGCCGGATATTTCGTGTCAGTCATTCTTACCAGGCTTTTTATAGAGTTGCTGTTATCTAGCATGTCAAATCCGGTTGGATGAGACCAGTCCCCGATGGTTACCACTTGGAGGTTAAATAGGCACATTTCGTGTTTGGTCGTAGTCAAAACGACTGGGCGTTGCTAATTAAACGCCGCACCGTTCAGATTCCGCCATCAATCTACAACATCGAGCCATCATGAAAGCCCAGGAATTGAAGTTATTAACCCTAAAGTTTGACTAAATTTGATACCACACGTATTTTTCTTGAGGAATTGTTGAAAGAACCGAATTTGTCTGTTTGCAACTCATATTACGAGGGAAAATTGACAGTTCACCGCTCAGTTAATAGCCCCGAGTGCCTTGTTAAAGAAAATATTTAAAAAAAAAAATTAATGGACTTCCATATAGAGTCCAAACACACCTAGAGCTAACCTTTTGTTATTAGCCAACTGCTCAACTCATTTAAACCCTTTCAGCCGGGTGTATGTGAAATGCTGTTCCAAACACTCACCCCCGACATGTGGTCGTGGTATCTTCGGTAATCAAATCATCCATCGAGAAGCTCAATAATCGATGGCTCAATTGGAATTCCGAAGGCCACCTCAGGTGCTAACGCATTATTAATTATTATCGGCTCCTGCAGTTCTACATAAGTCAATCGCATCAGCATCATGTGCATTCCGCACTCAGCTCATTTGGCATTGATGACAATTATCCTCTCGAATATTGTTAATCATGCAGCCACCATCCATCTCCAACTAGGACTTTAATCAACTGCATTACCATTCACACACACATACACATGCGATTGTAAATCCCTCCAGCGGCAGTCTTAGTCGTCTGTGTGTGTGTATGTCGGTGCAACATAATTTATTGGCTCGCATTAGAGAATTCATTTCATTAACTGCCTGGGCTTGGACCAGCCGTCTATTCACTGACCGGAAGGCCCAAACACCTTCATCCCGTCATCCGCACAAGCCTCGTCATCATTAATCTCGAAGGCAACATCAGTGGCATGGCGCGCACTACGAATGTGGGTGACGTCTAGAGGGTACGGTGTGATATGCGTGTGAGATTGTCGTAAATTTCCTTGCTGAATGCAAAGGAGGCCTCTCCCTTTGACGCTGTCGTTGTGTTATTCCAAATTCGACAGATTTATTTCACCAGAGGAAATATTACTAGATGGCCAATAAATTTGTCGTCGCCTTATTATTGTGGCAGAGCGGCACACACAGCTGCCACTGGCGTGAATTGCGATATTGTGACATTTAGGTGACATGATGTTGAAGCAGGAGAGTGCTTAATGTGCACGCATACATCTAAAGCTATATGTGGGTGATAGATTTAAGGTCCTTTGGAATGGTATTATGTATCTAAACGAGATTATAGTGACGAATTTGGTGACCCTATGCTAGGAGATTGGTCATAAAGTTATCCGAGCTCGAGGCTTCGAAATTGGAAGGAGAACCTGTTATATGGAACCTATGTTTAGCCTTGACAAAGTAGGTACTCTAAACAATAAAATTTAAGAAGTGTGCATGAGCACAAATATACACGAAAGATCCTTCCATGGTGGTGAGATGATTTATCAATCTCAAGCGGATTTAACTACGAATTACTGAGCCCTAAAGCTTTCAAGAAGAGAGGCTTGTTTTAATCTCGGAGAACTTATGGAGCCAACATGAAAGCCACTACCAGGTGGAAAGAATTAAAGCCAATAACAGGTGGTAAGATACTTCCCCCTGTGACATATCACGAAAGCTTTTGGCAGAACATGACAAATACCAAACCATGAAACTTCGACACAATGAAACTTTATCTCAAGGATGAAAAAATCTGTAGAGGTTTAGGGTACGAAGAGACACGAGGACACCTCTCACATAAGAGAAGAATTACTCCAAGCAACCGCTGTTTCTTCGGGCTAAGAATGCAGTTTAGTAGTAAAGCCCTCACTGAAACTACTAAGGAGATCCTATGTAAGACCCTGATCATACTAGTCCTGCTCTAAGGCACCGTATCAAAAGCGGGTGAAGAAATCCTTCGTCGTTTGTGTTGACGGGATATGGTGACGAAGATTCAACCGAGAACTTTACAAACAGTAACGCGATGTAAACCTGGTCGAAAAAAAACTCTGCATTGGACGTTTATGATGGCTTGACATATTGAGCGATTGTAATCCAACACTTCGGCTTGCAGGATATTGGATTCTTAGCCAAACGTCAGACGGAGAAGACCTTAACCACCTGAAAGTTTGCAACTGCAGGTATTTAGCTTAGGACCGTGCTAATTGTTACTTGGCGAACAAGATATTTAGAAGCTACTTCTTCCCAGATATTCAGGAGTTTTCCAAAATCCCACTTACTACTCTTTATAGGTTCTGGGGGGCTGTCAAATGGTAGGCAATGCGATTATATGAAACTATGAGTTTTCACCAAGCCTATCAACTCCCACTTTCAGCCATCACTTGGCGACGTAATGATTGCCTAGTACCTTGCCCATAGATAGGGTGTCAACTCTTGGAGGCAGCAGATGAGAACGGGGGGAAGTCGTGTACTCACTCTAATGCACATATTCTATTCCAGGTGGCAGCGGAAGAATTTCCAAGATGGAGTCTACGGTGTAGACTACAGTCCCAGTTAGGATGGACAAAGTGAATAACCTTAATGAGCTGCTTTGACATATTCGAAAAACAGGTCATCTAGGAATTTCTAAAGGGGAAGTCAGGCCCCTTGAATAGTTATTGCGGGGGATGAACCGAAAGGCGAACGGCAGCTCTCAATCACGTAGTGGATAAGGATGGCCCCATGTCCTAGGGTCTAATAAATTGAAACTGGCCCTCCAGGATGGGCAGGTTCATAAATACACAAACAAGGAACATGCGAAATTTCCACCCAAAGCTGCACATATTAGGATGCGGATTCGTTGTGGGGAGCGACTTTAAGCCGTTTTATGTTCGCCTTTAAATGATCCGCATCAGAGCAACGTTTTGCAGCATCAGCCTTATATATGCACACGCCCCTACCGATGAGACTGAAGACTTTATCTAGGAGGAATTTTACGACCTTTTGGACGGAGCCTGTACGGAGTACGATGCGAAAATCACACTAGAGGACTTAAATGCGAAAACCGTTAATGAAAACATCTTTGGTGGGTAAGTTGGAAAGTACAGCCTTCACGAAACGACAACAGATAATGGCTTCCGACTGACAGGCTTCGCGGCAGCATGTAATACTGTTATCAGCAATACTAGTTTCCATCGACTTCGTATCTACAAAGCAACCTGGCAATTTCCAGATGGTCGAACCGCCAACCAAATCGCCCATGTCGTCATAGATGCAAGGCATGTACCAACGTCTTGGGTGTACACATATACAGAGGGGCAAACGTCGACTCTGACCATTTTCTGGTCGCGGCTAAATTCAGACCTCGACTGTCCAACGAGAAGAAGCTGCGTACTGCCCAGAAGAAGAAATTCGATGTTGGACGCCTTAGCACACCTGGAGTAGCCAGAGCCTATAGTGAGCGCCTGAGTATGAAACTCTCCTCTGTGCACTCCCCTACCACAGACGCCAACAATCAGTGGTGCCAGTATCGCGACATCATCAAGGAGGTAGCCGAAACCACTGTAGGGAGAGAAAGAGCCCGTGGTATGATGATGAATGCGTGTACAAGAAAAAGGTGACAGAATATGCACAGAAGAAAGCCCTGCAGCGCAAAACAAGAGCAGCAAGAGAAGAGTATCGAGCCAGGAGAAGGGAGGAAAAGAAAACCCTGTGTAGAAGGAAGAGAGCCTACGCAGCCTCCCAGCTCAAGGAGATCGAAGAGTCGCGCGATCATAACAACATCCTGACGTTTTATAAAAAAGCCAAGCAACTGGCTGCTGGCTACAAAACCAGAACGCAAGCTCTTCGAGACAGCGAAGGAAGCTTAGTCACCGAAGCACATGGAATAGTAGATGTGTTTAAGCAGCATTTCCAACAGCTGCTAAATGGACATCATGTAGAGAGAGTGATAGGGCAAGAAGAGAACCCACGTCTAGTCAATGAAGAACTAGTTCCACCACCTAGTATAGAAGAAGTTGGCCTAGCTAAGGCCGCAGGTTCTGATGGCTTACCAGCGGAGCTTTTTAAATGCGGCGGTGATGTTTTGGTAGGGAGCATGCAACGAATCATCAACCAAGTATGGGTGGAAGAAAACATGCCCCATGACTGGACTATCAGCTCCATATGCCCCATCTACCCAAAAGGCGATCCTATGTCTTGCAAGAACGATCGAGGCATATCCCTGCACACAAGATTCTATCCAACGTACTGTGTGAACGTCTAAAACCGTTCTTCAACACACTAATCGACACGTACTAGTGTGGCTTCCGGCCCGGCTGATCGACTACAGACCAAATTTACACTCTGAGGCAAATCCTAGAAAATACCAACGAATTTCAAGTCGAAACTCACCAGCTATTCATCGACATCAAAGCCACATAGGGTAGCAAACATCGTCAGGAGCTCTATATGGCGATGGTCGAACTCGGAATCCTGGCAAAACTGAGTTAGTTGTGTCGCGTGACGCTGGAAAACACGCGTTGCAACGTGCAGTTTGCAAGTAGCTCATCCGAACCATTCCAAATATGCACCGGATTTCGGCAAGGAGACGCGCTATCATGTGACTTCTTCAATATCGTACTGGAGCGGATAGTGCTCAGGGCAGGTGTAAACACGGAAGGCACTATTTTCAAAAGGTCCGTCCAGCTGCTGGGCTATGCGAACGATATTGACATCATCGGTCGCTCCCAACATGCCGTGATAAAAGCGTTCACGGCGATTGAAGAACAGGCGAAATCCGTTGGCCTTGAAGTAAATGAGGACAAGACTGAGTACATGCTATCAACAAACAAATAAGCATCTGTCCAACGCCTAGCAACAAATACGAGGTAGTTCAGGAGTTTACCTACATCGGGGTAAACATAGACTCCACGAATTTCACCCTAGTGGAAATCGGGCCAAGAATTACAGTAGGCTACCGTTGCTATTTTGGTTTGGCAAAACAACTGGGTTCAAAACTTCTAACTCGAAGGACGAAATGTGTGCTCTACAAAAACCCTTATCCTGCCAGTTCTGCTTTATGGTGCAGAGTGCTAGACGATAAGCAAGAAGGGAGAGCTGATACTGGGCTACTTCGAAAGAAAAATACTTCGGCGGATTTTAGCTCCTGTGCACGAGGAGGGCGAATGGAGGAGAAGATACAACCGAACTCTATGAGCTGTACCAAGATGTGGATGTAGTCCAAAAAGCCAAAACACGTCGACAATATTGGCTCGGCCACATCGAGCGAATGGACAGTAATGCTCCAGCTAAGAGGAACTTCTAATCCCAGCCCACAATTTCGAGAAGGCATAAAAGACCGAACCTCCGTTTCACATATCACACCAACGCGGATGCCAAAGCGCTTGGTCTAGACAACTGGAAGGATCGAGCTCGGGATCGTTGAGGATGGAAGGCTGCAGTGTCTCAGGCAGAGACTCTTCACGGTTCAGGAGCCCGATAAGTAAGTAAGTAGAGATACGAGAACACCCCAAACACATGAGAAGAATTACCCCAGGCCATCCCCTTTTTTTCGGCTTAAGTATGCAATTTAGTAGTATAGCCCTTACGGGAACTTTTAAGAAGATCCTATATATACGATCCTAATCATCTCAGTCCTGCTTTAAAGCACCGTATCGAATTTGCGTTGACAAGCTATGGAGACGAAGATTTAACCGAGAAATTTACGAGTTGCAAGACATGGTTAAACTCTGCACTGGACGTTTGAGATGGCTTGACATATAAAGCGATTGTAATCCAACACTTCGCTCGCAGAATCTTCGATTCCGAACCAGACGTCGGATGAAGTAAGACCTTAGCTTATGTGGCGCGCACAAGTAAAAACCGAACTTAGTTGAAGACCGTGCTAATTGTCACTTGAGGAAGAGGATATTTAGAAGCTAGCTAACCACACCAGGAACGTCCACTGAAAACGACTTACGAGTATGCACCTGGAACGTACTTGAATCTGTCCTCGAGCGGTACATGGCAGAAATTCCAGGAAATACGTTGGGCAGGGTCATGAGTACACAAACAAAAATGATACAAAATTTATAACAGCTTCCACCCAAGGGTGCACAGATTAGGATGCGTATTCGTTGTGGGGAGCCGATTAATGATCGCCTGGCTGTAATCCGCATCAGCGCAATGTTTTGCTAAGCCTAATATATGAACACCTACCCCTACCAATGACACTGAAGACTTTATCTAGGAGGAATTTTACGACCTTCTGGACGGAGCCTGTCCGGATTACGATACGAAAATCATACTAGAGGACTTAAATACGGCCTCCACGAAACGACAACAGATAATGGCTTCCGACTAACAAACTTCGCTGCAGCATGGAATACTGTTATCAGCAACACTAGGTTCCCTCGACTTCAAATCCATAAAGGAACCTGGCAATCTACAGATGGTCGAACCGCCAACCAACTTGACCATGTCCTCATAGATACGAGGCACGCACCAACATCCTGGATGTACACATATACAGAGGGGCAAACGTGGACTCTGACCATTTTATTCGTCGCAGCCAAATTCAAAGCACGACTGTCCAACGAGAAGAAGCTGCAAATGGTGGAAGGCTATGGCAGGAGTTAATACGGACGGGACTTTCTTCAACAAAGCCGTCTATCTACTGGGATATGCCGACGATATCGACATCATTGGTCGCTCCCACCTTGCCGTTGGAGAAGCGTTTACGGACCTTGAGAAAGAGGCGATAAGCGTTGGGCTGGTAGTTAACGAGGGCAAGACTGTTGATAGCAACAATTTTGAGGTAGTTAAGGAGTTCATCTAACTCGGAGTCAACATCAACCCCATGAATGACACCTTAGTGGAGTTCAGACGAAGACCCGATGCTTTGACGATTTAGAAAAACGATTGGAATCAAAACTCTTAACTCGAAAGTCCAAATGTTTGCGACAGGACCCTAAACCTACCAGTCCTACTTAACGATGCATAGTGCTGGACAACAAACAGGAAATTTGAGCAAATAGTAGTAGTAGGTAGGTAGGTAGTAGTGATGGTTCGGCATGAACCCAAGTAGCACTTATGTGCCTTTTTGTTACCACGACTCGTGTGACCTTTATTATGATGTCAGTTGTGGATGTGATACAGCCGGTCTCTAGATCCAGCCTATGAGGTTTAGAAAACGGATAAGATTTTGAATCCTTTTACCCGAGATGTCACTAAGGCTGTCGCAGAATGGTTGGTCTAATCCATGCAATCTGGCTTTTGCTAGTGCCGGACATTTGCAGATGATATGGGAGAGGGTTTCTCCCTCATTTGTGTTCCCGCAACTGTGCGGCATTGGGGGTTGTATAGGATCCCTAGTTTGGCCTCATGGTATCCAATTGGCCAGTGCCCCATGACTATCGCCATAATTCTTGCGAAATCTGCGCGGGTTCTATTTCGTCGTTTGTTATGTTGTTGTCGTAGGAAGGCAATATCGTCCTCGATATGACGCAATTCGTTAACCTTCTCCATTTGGAGTCCGCCTTCGTCAGGAAGTATGAGTGGATTTGTCTCCTAACCGCACCTAGCGGGATATGGACCCTTGCCGCAAGTAAGCCGTGTAGAGCTGAGCCTTGTCAGCTCGTCTCCATGCTCGTTTCCTTTAATGTCACTGAGCCCTGGAACCCAGATTGGCAAGTTCGTTCCGGCATATCTGTAACAGCTTAGAGTTGATGGCCTGAATGGGCGTTTGGCTATCCCAGTACGGGCAAGCCACTCGGATAACCAGTAGTTCCGCCTAAAATTCGCTGGCAAAATCCGGTAGGCGGTATGATACTGATATTTTCGGTGATTCCCAGTAGACTCCGGACCCTACACCACAGTTCATCTTAGATCCGTTGGTGTAGACGACCGTGTCGAAATTCCTAATACATCGTTCCTCTTCCACTAAGCTCTGGTAGGAAAGCCTACTTGAAGCCTTTCTTAAAGCTTAGTGTGGATGTGATGCAGTCAGTTGGAAACGTAACCATACCGTTTGATAACGAGTCCAGGATACATATTACTGTGGCCATACGACCTTGAAGTCCAGCATCCTAACTCCTTGAGTCTTACTGAGCTGCATAAAGCGGTATCTTTAATGTGTTGGTCAAGTGGCAAGAGATGCAATAGCACATTAAAGGCATCCGTTGGCGCTGACCTCAGTTCGCTCGTGGTGCCTATACTGGCTGTTCTTTGCAGTCATTTTAGTTTTGTGAGGTTGTGGCCCTTACTCAATGCCACCATACAAGTGAGCCGTATGTCTGAATTGGACGTACCACTGCTGTATACATCCACAAGGTCATCTTTCCAAAGATTTTGCTGCAAGCATAGAAGGCAACACACGCCTTCCTTACTCTATGTTCGACGTTGTGTTTCCAGTTAAGTTTTGGGTCAAGCTTGATACCCAAATACCTAGCGCTGGAAGATAGTGTGAGTGGTTGGCCATTAAGACGGCGGAGGGTGAAGTCGGGTATTTTGGTTTTGGTGTTAAATAGCACCAATTCCGTCTTGCTCGGGTTAACGCAGAGGCCACAACTTGCAGCCCAGGTGCTAACCTTGTCTAGAGCAGCCACTATGATTTCACTTGTTACGGAGCGGACACTAGTATCACCACGTCATCCGTATACGCTACAAATTTGACCTGTTCCTCATTTAGTAACCATTAGCCAGAGTAGAGGACAAAGACGCCGCCCTGTGGTGTTCCTCCATGGGCAAATTTGGTTAAATGACTGCTGCCACCAACGACCTTCCACAGGGGTTTATTACCCAATCTCCAGTCGAGGTACTAGGCACCCACCAGTCACCAGCGTGAAGGTGAGAGTAGGAGTTGATAGTGAGAGGCTAGAGTGAAAACGCTTGTGTTCTCATGTAATCGCATCCCTATCCTTAAACACCGGTAAGTGTTGCCTGTTGCAAAAGGTAAAAACATGTAGACTACATTGGATTGGCCACATCGAAAGAATAAACAACAATGCTCCAACCAAAAGAATCTTTGAATCCCAGCAATCAGGTTCTAAGCGACAAGCAAGACCGAACCTCCAGTTTAAGGATCAAACGATCGCGGATGCCAAAGAGGTTGGACGGAATAACTGGCAGCAAAGTAAGTATAGGAACCCTGGATCTCAAACAGGGTAATTTGCGGACTAAAATCCGATGATTATAACATTTATTATAATAAAAGCACCAACGGCAATTGCCGTAGCTTCTATCCCAACTCAGCAACGATGACCTAGCAGCAGTCATGTGGGAAAGGAAAGGATTCAAAGCCGTTGATTCTCTACTCAGCCTACATGCCATATAACTCGGAAGCTCCACCTCCTCCCATTGCTATCAAAGACCTCGTCCGACATAGTAAAGCGAGAGATTGGGACCTTCTTATAGGATGCGACGCTAATGCTCATAACACCAGCCGGGGCAGTAGTGATACAAATAATAGAGGTGAGTCCTTATTCCAATATATTATCAAACATAGCTTATTAATTCATAATCGTGGCAATGACCCACTTTCATCATAAAAAATCGTAGGAAAGTCTCAGACCCAACACTTTCCTCTAACTCTGTCACCCTATCAGTCTCAGACTAGAGGGTATCAAATCAACCTAGCTTTTCAGATCACAGTATTATACAGTTCTCACTACTTGAAACGTTAGCTTACATCGCTCAATTTCGTAACCCCAGAAAGACAAACTGGGACATCTTCATCTCCAAAGTCTCCGAGCACACCTTTAGTAGTGTCGCACGAAACCAAACAGATGTTGTCACAAACGTCAACGAAATCGTCTCAGTTTTTAAGAACGCTTTTTCAAAAGCCTGCCCACCAAGCAAAAATACAAAAAAAGAAAAAGAAACAAAGCCACTGGTGGTCTAGGGAACTGGCCATCCAACACAGCGCAACGAGAGAACTCTTCAAAATAGCAAAAAGGTCAAACGCAGAAACAGACTGGCACTCTTATAGAACCAGCCTCTGTAAATTCAAAAAAGAGATCAGAACGGCCAAAAGAAAGGCTTGGAAAGAATTACACAGCAGTATCGAGGAAAGCAATGAATCTGCCAGATTGAGGAAGATACTATCAAAAGAAGCAAGTAGCCCAGGTTTTCTCAAAAAATCATCAAATGAATGGACAGAATCAACCGCTGAAACCCTGAACCTTCTTTTAAGCGCACACTTTCCGAACTGCAAAACTGTAGAGGAAAATGCCATCGTAAGTACAAAAACAGACCACACAACGGACAACATGGGTGACAACTCCCTCATTAAGACGATAGTGTGCAAGGAAAAAATTGCATGGGCCATTAATTCATTCAAGCCCCATAAATCAGCCGGTCCTGACGGCATAACCCCTATCATGCTACAAAAAACTGCTAATCACATAATGCCAACGCTGATCACCATCTTCCGTGGATGTCTAAAACTAAACCACATACCACAAGTGTGGCGTGAAGTTAAAGTTATATTCATACCGAAGGCAGGTAAATGTAGCCACACCGTAGCGAAAGATTTCAGACCCATAAGCCTGTCCTCCTTCCTACTGAAAACGATGCAACGATTACTCGACATCCAAATACGTAGCAACCTGAATCCAGGTTACCTATCTGTAAGCCAACACGCCTATATAAAGGGAAAATCGGTGGAAACGGCTCTACACGAAGTAGTTCGCATAGTAGAAAATTCACTGCACTACAAAGAATATACGTTAGCAGCCTTTCTAGATATAGAAGGAGCCTTTAACAACGTTACAACTGAAGCAATTGCTGAGGCACTTACCAAAGCTGAAATAAGAACGGTTTCTAGCAATTGGATCTTAACCATGCTCAATAACCGGATCATTTCCGTCCACACTAGGCGATTGCACCAAAAGGATCACAACGTCAAGAGGTACCCCCCAGGGAGGCGTACTATCCCCACTCCTCTGGCTATTAGTAGTCAACGAAGCACTTAAGAAGCTGGATATCAAAAAAAAAAATACAAATTTTTGGCGCAACAGGCTCGTTCGTACCCAGGGCCTAGCTTTCTCACAACCATTCATGTATGCGTGTGTTTTATGCCGACTCCGAACGGCTAAGTTGAGATAAGCTATTCTTGACAATTGATACTACTCGGACGATTTGTCAGATCATCACGGGAGGAGGGCCAGTGAAAAATCATTTTAGGTTTTGCTACGGCTGGGAATCGAACCCAGACCTTCTGTGGGGCAGTTCATCGCACTAACCATCGCGCCACTGAGCCTGGAGCTGGAATCACTGCAATAAAAAGAGTGGCTTTCGCAGATGACGTAGTCCTCATGGCGTGCGGTAAATTCCCATCGACACTGAGTGAAATTATGCAAAGTAGTCTCAATATACTCAGCAAGTGGGCAAAGTCTTGCGGGCTGGGTGTAAATCCATACAAAACAGTACTGGTTCTCTTTACAAACAGGAGATCGATCCCAACATTTCCAGCACCGTCTTTGGAAGGTTCAACCCTCTCAATGTCAGCAAGCGCGAAGTATCTGGGAGTTGTACTTGATAGTAAACTGAACTGGAATCTAAACGTTGAAGAAGGAGTAAAGAAAGCAAATATTGCCCTCTATAGCTGCAACAGAATCTGCGGCAAAAAATGGAGCCCATCCCCGAAGGTCACAAAATGGCTATACACAGCAATTGTCAGGGCAATCCTAACATACGGTTGCTTGGTCTGGTGGAATGCTATGAAAAAAGCAAAACATATGACCAAGCTAATGAAAGTTCAAAGGACAGCATGCATACTCACGACAGGAACCATGCGCACTAGCCCCACAGTAGGGTTAGAAACAATCCTAAACATAACACCAATTGACTTACAAATCAATGACACAGCAGCAAAAAGCGCAGCAAGACTCAAAGAAACGGGGAATCTACTCATGAAGCCTTTTGGCTATAGCTCAATATTAAACTCAATGGCATATGCGGATGCAGCCTCTGACTACATTACCCCATACCACGACTTTGATACTAATTACTCTATCAGTATACCAAGCAGGGACGAATTGTCTTCAAACAATGTGTTATCTAACACTGAAATAGCAATCTATACCGACGGATCCAAAATGGAAGTCGGAGTGGGCTCTGGTGTCTACTCTGAAAAGATCGGGCTAGCTACATCTCTGAGATTAGCAAACTCGTGTAGTGTATTCCAAGCTGAAATCCTGGACGTACCCGAAGCTGCCGAATCGGCTAGGGTATTGGACATATCACATGAGGATATCTCCATCTACGTGGATAGTCAAGCGGCCATTAAAGCTCTGGCATCCAATATAGTAAAATCACGGGTAGTTGGACGCTGCCGCGAAGAGCTGAAGGCTCTTTGTAACCAGAACAAAGTCCAAATTATCTGGGTGGCAGGACATAATGACATTTAGGAAATGAGAAAGCAGATGAGCTAGCTAGACTAGGATCGTCCAGTTGCATTTCCCTAGCTGATAAAAGGGTCAATCCTCCGCTAGCTTCTAAAAAACATGAAATAACCAAGCACACTCAAAAAGCAACCATACCAAGATGGCAAAATACAATAACTTGTACACACACAAAATCTCTCTGGCCGGAGTTAAGCGGCAGCAAATCAAAAAAGCTAATAGCCTTGAACAGAGCATCGATTTCTATAGCGATGAGAGTGATCACAGGTCACAACCTGCTGGGTAAGCACTCCAATAAGATAAAACTGACTGGTGCGAAACAAATTTGCAGGAAATGCAGCGACCCTGACGTCGAAGAAGAGGTCTCACACCTACTATGCCAATGCCCTGCGATCAGTGGCAGCCGTTTAAAAATACTAGGCAGCCTTTACTTCGATGACCTAGTCCGTTTTTGTAGCAGATCAGGATGGAGCAACTACCTCTTTGAGGCTGAAGGAGCAACACAGACCAGCACCGCATAAGTATCACTAGCGAACTTAACCAGGTATCCTCTTTTTCTATTTCAGGGTACTTTCTTCGAAGGGTATCGCTATGGGACCACGTAGGCCTATGCGAGCTTGACGACTCACCCGAGCGTCAACAGCCTATCTAACCTAACCTAACCTAACCTTAGTATAGGTTTCTGGGACATCGAGATGCCTATGGATATAATTGAATAAGCCATCGAGAAAGAAGGGGGGATGTGAACTAATGTGAAGTGGTGGAGAATCGATGTTAATGGTTTAATGACTTTCCGGTCTACTTACCAGCAATAAGCTCTCTTCTGAATCTCATGTTGGAAACGCGATTAGGAGAACCTCTAGAGGTGCCGCACATCTCGGAAGCTACTCACAAACTGGAATCTTTCCTCGCGCGGTACAAGGCAGACGGCAGGCTTCATCATATCCATGATGATAAATTGTGTGTTAATGCGACTATACCCGCATGGAATATGTTACAAAAGTGCTGCTAAAAAATCCTTAATCCTTGATTAACTTCTGCTCATTTCCTTGAAAATACACTCCTCAACCATATTTCCTAGAAAAAAACCATTTCAAGTTGAAATCCTTTAACATGACATCACATACCTCCAATCAGATGTAAACAAAAGTGTCGTCACCCCCTGATTGAGATTAAAATTCCATCACGTCAAAAGCACATTTGCTGTCCTCTTTCCATTCGCAAGTCGGAAAAGCAATTTAACCATCCAAATCCTGAACGCGACTTCAAACAAATATGAGTGACACAACCCTTCACTCACAAATGTTTATCTATCACAGATATGTATCTAAGTATCCCCATTTTCTCATGAATATACTTCAAAGAAACACGGAATATGTAAATGTATATCCTTGATGTGTTTTTTTTTTTTAAAGGGTTCACATATACTTTCGACACTCTGGCAAAAGTTCAACTCCCTAACACCATACTGATCGGGTCATGTCAAGACTGTCACCCGGTGTACACACAGTTGCACGTGATTTTATCAAATTTAATATTTATCCTGACATATGAATATCAAACGCGAAAGGACCCCGCGAGGGTTGGAGGACATTATTATTTTTTTTTTTCAAAATTAGTGGAAAGTTGAAATTGGAAAATGCTGAGAAAAAAAAAACAGGACGCACGCTTAATCATGTGGTTTGGAGACGTGGGTATTTGAATTGACAAATTGCAATCATAGCCAGCAAGTCACCTTGGCATATGCCAACCACCATATTTCTTAATTAGGGCACATTTCTGAAAAATTTCTTCAGAAATTCCAAAGAACACAGGAGAGAGAGGTGGATTTTCTTAAAAATTTTCATTCAGCTCAGGAAGTGTGTGACACATGTCAAGTGTCGTCCCACTATTGATTTCGACATAAGGACAGGTTTAAGGATTCGCAGAAATGTGTCTGCTTTCAAGTGCTTTAATGGGGATGGAAGGTCCTCCCATTGTGTCATCCCCATGAGAGATGAACGTTCGACAGCTTATTTAACCGAAATGCGATAAAAGACAATTGTTGAGGGATAAAAGGATACAATGTGATATGACCATGACCATGACCGTGAACTTGAGTTATTGTTTCATCAGCAAGAGCAAACATCGTTGTCTGGAAGATCCTGTTGATTTTATGAGTGACTGGGGGGCGTATGAGTAATTTTTATGTTTGTGAGACTGTGGGATACGGTTTGTTTGTCCACATTATCCGGCTGGGTCATAAAATCATGAATGACATTGAACCTTTGCTGGATGACAGATAAGCAGCAAATGATGCCATGGAAGTCGGTTTGTTGGCGTTGGCTTTGGATTTGAGATAAACCAACAGGGATTAAATCAGGACTTCATGGAGGCAATTCTCCTGCACATCACTTTGCCAGGAAAATTTCAAGAACTCATGGCAAAGACGTGTGTGATGTTGTTTCCTCCTGATGGAACCATTTCTACGGTTATATTCAGGTAAGTTTTGCAACTCAGGCACCAAAAAGTCTTCAAAAACCTCCTCTCTAATTTCACTGTAACTGCACGCGCCGTCTTTCATCTTTAAAAAAAAAAATAAGGCCCGAGAATTACTCGCGCCGACATTGCAGCCTATATGGTCACTTTGAGCTTATTAGGGATTTTTGATGCTTGGGATTGAGATGCGTTTCACTCCAGTAGCGGCAGTTTTATTCCATTAAGATGAAAACGAGCTTCCATTTGTCCATTTAGATGAAAACTGAGTTTCATCAGAAAATAAGATGTTGGTAAACGTTTAAAAGCGCCCAATTGCTTGGCTTACGAAGTCAAGCCTTTTACCGGCATCCTGGAACTTTAATTGAATTTTATATTGTTGCACCATTAGGTCTTTGTGCAAAAACGGGGTGACAGCTGACAAATTGAATGGCTCGGAACCGTTTGAAATAAGCTTCATCATCGGATTTTGGCTTTATCAGTGTTATACCGTTCTCTTCAAACTTCTTGACCTATTTTCGAGCGAAGTGGCAAAAATTTTGCATATTGCCGAAACTTCTATGCGCTAATGTCACCGAATCAGAGTTTTTTGTAAAACGCTCATGGCATGCACAACACGCGATTCATTCCCAAGAAATGCTCAGAAGCGACCGAATTCCCTAGAGCTATGCTTCTGAATGACACACCCGTCTTTCGGATTAATTTCGTTCACGCAGTTAGCTTAATAAATAAAGACCTTCTTTTGGAACACCTTGTATTGTAAACAGTAGCGCGTGGCGATACAGTCCTGGATGAACCTGGGCCTCAACCAACATGCCTCTATAATAAGCCTCCATTTGCGCACTCCAAGTTGGTTGAGGTTGGTTCCTACTTTTACGCGCCACTTAAGGTGAGGTTTTCCACTAATGCATCCGACGGCTGCCTGAGAATCGAAGACTCTGCGAGCCGGAGTTTTGGTGTCCATTCGTTCTACATGGCCAAGCCATCTTCAACGTTCAATGCGGAGTTTTTTGACCAGGGGTATGTCGCTGTACAGCTCGTATAGTTCTTGGTTGAATCTTCGTCTCCATAGTCCGTCAACGCAAACGGGACAGAAGATTTTTCGAAGAATTTTCCTCTCGAATCGACCAAGGATTTCTTAATCCGTTTTTGATACGGTCCATGCCTCAGCGCCATAGAGCAGAACTGGTTCTTGTATAGGATCTTCTTAGTAGTTCGAGTGAGGGCTTTACTACTAAATTGCTAACCAGCGGTTAGCAAGAGTAATTCTTCGGTTGCTTTCTAACGAGATGTTGTTGTCAGAGTTAATAGCAGAGCCGAGGTAGACAAAGTCCCGTACTACCTCAAAGTTATATCTGTCAATGGTGACGTTCTGTCCAATTCGTCGATGTTGTGTGACCTTTCGTGTCTTGACAGCGTATACCTAGTCTTCCCCCATTTACTGCTAAAACTATTTTCTACGCTTCCTTCCCTATACTGGCAAACTATGACATCACATTGAGTCCGACGAATGATGTCAATATCGTCGCGGTATGTTAGTAGTTGCACCGATTTCTGGAAAATTGTGCCTCTGGTGTTGGCTCGGGAGTTTTGCAAAATCCTCTCAAGAATCAGACCAAAGAAGTCACATGACAGCGCATCGCCTTGCTTAAATCCTTTTTTGGTATCGAATGTGTCGGTGAGGTCGTTTCCGACACTGATAGAGCAGCGAGAATTCTGCATTGTCATCATACACAAACGGACGAGTATGAACGGTTTACCAAAACTAGACATGGCTCTGTATAGTTCGTCTCTATAAATGATGTCGTATGAGGCTTTGAAATCGATGAACAGGTGAAGGGTATCGATTTGGACTACTTGGGTGTTTTCCAGGATCTGCCGAAATATAGAGACTTTCCTGGCCTAGTAGGCCTCGTTCTTGGCTGCGAGCATCTGTCGGCATTCCTCATCAAACCAGGGGTTTCTTGCTGGTGGGCGCGAGAAACCTAGCACATCAGGTGCGGCTGATCTAATGGCTTGTTGGCATCGTTGCCATTGTTCTTCGACATTAGATGCTGGTGGTGTGTTGTGAGTCGAGAGGTTAAGGGATACGCGTTACGCGAAGGCATTGGAGGTGTCTTGCGATTGCAGTTTTTCTTTTTTGTTGTGGTGCTTTCCGCATTCTTACCTTGGGTGCAACAAGGTAGTGGTCCGAGTCTATGTTATCCCCTCGGAATGTTCGGACATCCAAAATACTGGATGCGTGCCTCTTGTCTATCGCAATGTGATCAATTCGGTTGACTGTTCGTTGATCTGGAGACCGCCATGTTCCCTTATGGATATCGAGGTGAGGAAACCGTGTGCTGGCTATATTGGCATTTCGTTACGTAGCGAAGTCAATTAGCCTAAGCCCGGTACCAGACGTGTTGTCGTGTAGGCTATATTTTCCGAAAGTACTTCTAAAGAAGTCTTCTCTTCCTACCTTTGCGTTAAGATCTGCCAGCACGATTTTAACATCATTCTTCGGAAGTCGCTCATAGGTTTTGTCAAGGAGCTCGTAGAGGCAATCTTTTTAGCTATGTTTTCTCTCCTTCGGAACTTGAGCGCATATAAGGCTTATGTTGGCGAATTTGGCCTTGATGCGGATTGTTACTATGCGTTCGCTAATGTCTTGGAAACATAAGACTTCTTGCCTAAGTCTGGCACTTATAACAAATCCGTATCCGTAGTCGCTGTTTCTGCTCACTATAACACAGTCCATTGTAGATGTCAGAGTTTTTCATCCTCTTTTTACCCGGCTCATCCCATCGTATTTCCTGGATGGCAGTAATGTCTGCTTTGTAGCAGTTTAGGGCTTCCGCTAGTTGTTCGCTTGCACCTCTCCTGTTTAATGATCTCACATTCCAGGTGCAGATACGAACGTCGTTGTCCATTTTTCGTTTAGCAGGGTCGTAAACAATAAAATCCGTCCTTTCCGAGGCGACTGGTTTTTTCGTAACAATGGTAATTTCCATGGATGGGTAGTTATCCCAAAGCACAACCCCCAACCTGGAGGGCCAGTTCCAATTTATTAGATACCCCTAGGACATGGGGCCATCAGTATCCACTACGGGATTTAGCGTGCCGTTGACCTTTCGGTTCATCCGCCACCATCTCTGTTCAAGGGGCCTGACTTACCCTTGAAGTTCCTAGATAACCTGTTGTCCGAATATGTCGAAGCAGCTCATCTAGGTTCGCCTGGGATGGCAGACCGGGTATTCATTCCGCGCCATTCTGACCAGGGTTAGTATAGTGTTGCTGTTTCACGTCTTGTTATCAACATTCGCACTTATCGTTTAGCAAGTCAAATCCGGTTGGATAAGACCAGTACCCGATGGTTACCACTTGGAGGTAAAAAATAAGCACATTTGATGTGTCGTCAGAGTTGCGAGCACTGGGCATTGCCAAGTTAAAGCCAATCAGAGTCTACCCCCGTTCTACAACACCCAACCTTCCCTTCACAGTTGATGGTTTTGAATCACTATGATGGCCATATTTTGTTCTAAATTTGCGGACTTTAGCTGAAAAACTTTCATTATTTTTGAAAATATTGCACAATAATGAAAATGCGTTGCTCTTTCGTATACCGCTCCATTTTCAATAACCACAGACCACAGTTTCCAGACGGCAGGCAGACATTTTTTAAAAACAAATTTTTAGGCTTGGGGTACCTCAAAATTTCAGAATTTTTGAAGATCTCAACTTAGAATATTCGCGCCAGCACAATACCTCCCTGGTACTACGTATACTGGAGTAGTAAAAAAGTGAGTCCCCGTTGGTGACTATATAGAGAAAGTTGTCATTCAGCTAACATACATCCTGGATAACCATGATGCACGTTGTTCCCCCCACAAGTTTTTGTAGTCCGCCTTAACGTCATACGATGACATGATTGGATTCTGGCTGTGAAATCAAATTCTTCACCACATCGCACTTGAAACGATTCTCCCTTATCTCACTCGGTAGAACGCCCTTCGTTGGCCGAAATACTCACAACCATCCATTCAACGCTCTAAAAACTTAAACACAACCTCAAAATGACACGTCCTTGTGCTCATCACATCACCACATAATCGGGTAGATAAATCAAATGGTCAAAGCATCCTTATCCAGCCAACTTCAACCTTCCACCTTTAGCAACAGCTTAATAGCCTTATCCCGTCACTTTCTTCATAAATTATTTACAATCCAATTGAGTGATCCTTGAGTTATAACGGTACCCCCCTACTATCTCACATCACTCATCACCATCACTGTCATCCAAAAGCTACACATGTTCATGTGCGCATTGAACTTAACTTTGTCACCGCATATCATCGCTGCTTCTTTGTCACCTTCCTGTCCACAGGATAATCAATATTCCACCGATGAATAGGGACGAAAATAATTAATTTTCTCCGCATAGATATAGCTTTTCATAACTCCCTGTCCGATAGGATGTACCCGCAACCATTGACACTCAACAAATATCCAATGAAATTCCGAGTGTCCTCTCGGTTGGAGGGGGGTCCACCACTCCTCACCACTCCTCCCAAAAAGGACACAAAACTAACTTTGACATAAATAAACTTCTCCTCTCGGCGTGGGCTAATTTATTGGTTTCCTTTGTCTCCGAATTGTTGTTCCGTTGTGTGGTTTAGCTTCTGCGACAATATCATAAATCTTAGCGACACTGATTACGAAGTCGTCGCATCGATGTAGATGAATCCTTTTTGTGCCGTCTTCCTTAAGGGAGTTCGATTCGAGTATGACTTCAAGTGCAACCATGAATTGGGGCGAACTCTGGACACCCACCCACCCATATTGTATACGGCGATTCTTTTGGAGCAACCACAGCAAGGAGAACAAGAAAAAGAAAAGAAAAACAAGGACGACCGAGACGATAAACGAATTGAATGGATATTACGACGTCCGATTATCGCATAGGATCGGCGAGTCATTAATCATTTCGCCATTTGTATGGATGCTGGCTATACACCACCAACCAGGACCACCTCGCTGTTTATATGGCGTCGCTTCGGTCGGTGTAATTGATATGCCATAACGTAATGGTGGAACGGCACAGCACGGATGAAGCGAGAGCGATTTTATCAAAATGTTGGAATATGGAAATTATAATTGAATTATACGCGATACATATATTACACCGTGCACAATGTCCCACCGCGCTCGATACGGGCGGAAGAGGTCCTGGCATGGTGTGGTGTGTGTGTGGGCGCAACCAGGAAGTGCTACTTGAATCGAATATTTATGTTCAACGATTTGTTTTCAGCGGTGGGGTATATTTTTTTCCCGGCTCTGTTGTCCGTGCTCGTCTATTTTTACCCCTCGTCCTGTCGGATTCATGTGGCTTTGACAAATTGACAAATGATGTTAAATGATTATGTCCTGGATGTGAGTAGTGTGTGAGTGGGTGGGAGAGAGCAATTCGGTTTGTTTTGTGGCAACTTGTTAAACACAGAGTGACAATGACAACAGAGGATTTTTTTTTGTGTTGTGTATCCTGATCCGACGACTATTGTACGCGATTGTTGGCGATTTTTTTTTTATCAAATTAAGTGAGATTAACAGAATGAATGTTGAAAGTGATATTCGTGTCAAACAGTATCTACTATGTGCGGGCGATATCCGACTAATTGACTCTTGAAAGGGTGTTATGGGGATTTTTTGGTTTTACGATTTACAATCGTGTGTCTGGATGGTGGTTGTATTATTTTTTTTCCCATTTGAAATTGAAACTATCTCTGGATTTGATTGAGCTGATATCAAAGGATGTCGAAATTTGTTGAAATATCGTGTGAACAATTATTTACTGAGCTGGATAAATTGGAATAATCAATATAATTCTGAGAGATGTATGCTACAAATTGACGGATTGTATCTTTTATGGAATTTGGTTACAAGCTCATCTCTGCGAATATTGAAAGAATATTTATTTTGACCGGGTGTTGGTTTAGTGTTGTAGAACGAAGGCAGACTCTGATTGGCTTTAACTTGGCAATGCCCAGAGCTCGCAACTCTGACTACTTATCAAATGTACTTATTTTTAGCTCCAAGTGGTAACCATCGGGTACTGGTCTCATCCAACCGTAAAGACGTAAAACAGAAACACTTTACTCACCCTGGTCAGAATGGCGAGGAATGAATACCCGATCAGCCGTCCCAGGCGAAACTTGATGATCTGCTTCGACATACTCGGACAACAGGTTGTCTAGGAATTTCAAGGGTAGGTCAGGCCCCTTGAACAGAGATGGTGGCGGATGAACCGAAAGGTCAACGGCAGCGCTCAATCCCGTAGTGGATACTGATGGCCCCTTGTCCTAGGGGTATCTTATAAATTGGAACTGGCCCTCAAGGTTGGGGGTTGTGCTTTGGGTTAACTACTTACTTAAGTGGCGCTACAGTCCGGGATGAACCAGGGCCTCAACCAACATGCCTCTCCAATTAGCCCGGCCCTTAGCTAACTGCCTCCAGTTGCGCACTCCAAGTTGGGTGAGGTCGGTTTCCACTTGTGCGCGCCACTTAAGGCGAGGTCTTCCTCTACTGCGTCCGACGTCTGGCTGGGAATCGAAGACTCTGCGAGCCGGAGTATTGGTGTCCATTCGTTCTACATGTCCTAGCCATCTTATACGTCCAATGCGGAGTTTTTTGACCAGGGGCATGTCGCTGTACAGCTCGTATAGTTCTTGGTTGAATCTTCGTCTCCACAGCCCGTCAACGCAAACGGGACCGAAGATTTTTCGAAGAATTTTCCTCTCGAATCTACCAAGGATTTCTTCATCCGCTTTTGATATGGTCCATGCTTCAGCGCCGTAGAGCAGGACTGGGATGATCAGGGTCTTATATAGGATCTCCTTAGTAGTTCGAGTGAGGGCTTTACTACTAAATTGCCTTCTTAGCCCGAAGAAACAGCGGTTGGCAAGAGTAATTATTCGTTTGCTTTCTGACGAGATGTTGATGTCAGAGTTGATAGCGGAGCCGAGGTAGACAAAGTCCCGTACTACCTCAAAGTTATATCTGTCAATGGTGACGTTCTGTCCAATTCGTCGATGTTGTGTGTCCTTTCGTGTTGACAGCATAATCCTAGTCTTACCCTCATTTACTGCTAAACCCATTTTGCCGCTTCCTTCTCTATACTAGCAAACGTGGCTATGACATCACGTTGAGTCCTACCAATGATGTCAATATCGTCAGCGTATGCTAGCAGTTGCACCGACTTTTGGAAAATTGTGCCTCTGGAATTGCCTCGGGAGTTTTGCACAAATACTCTCAAGAATCAGACCAAAGAAGTCAAATGACAGCACATCGCCTTGCCTAAATCCTTTTTTGGTATCGAATGTGTGGGTGAGGCCTACAGCAGCCAGAATTATCCATCATCATCCTACACAAACGGACGAGTTTGGACGTTATACCAAAACTAGACATGGCTCTGTATAGTTCGTCTCTATAAATGCTGTCGTATGCGGCTTTGAAATCGTAAATAGGTGGTGGGTATCGATTTTGACTTCTTGGGTTTTTGTCCAGGATCTGACGAAGTGTGAAAATTTGATCAGTTGTGGACTAAAACCACACTGATAAGGGCCGACCAGGTTGTTTTTAAACGGTTTCAGGTTAACTACCCACCCATGAAAAAAAAAAAAACATTTTTACGAAGCAACTAATAGCCTCGGAAAGGACTGATATTACTGTTGGCGACCCTGCTAAACGAAAAAAGGGCAACGACGTTCGTATCTTCACCTGGAATGTGAGAACATTAAACAGGAGAGGTGCAGGTGAAAAACTAGCGGAAACCCTGCTACAAAGCAGACATTACTGCCATCAAGGAAATACGATGGGAAATACGAAAAGGATGAAAAACCATGTTATAACTGCCAGACTTAGGCAAGAAGTCTTATGTTTCCAAGACAATAGCGATAGCATTGTATCAATCCGCATCAAGGCCAACATAAGCCTTATATACGCTCACGCCCCGAAGGAGGAGAAATATGATATAGCTAAGAATTGCTCCTACGTGCTCCTTGAGAAAACCTATGAGCGACTACCGAAGAACCATGTTGAATTCGTGCTGGGAGATTTTAACGCAAAGATAGGAAGAGAAGACATCTGTCTGACGTCTGGCAACGGACTTAGGCTAATTGACTTCGCTACGAAACAAAATGCCACTATAGCCAGGACAAGGTTTCTTCATCTCGATATCCATAAGGGGACATGGCGGTCTCCAGATCAACGAACAGTCAACCAAATTCGATCACATTGCGATAGACAAGAGGCACGCATCCAGTATTTTGGATGCCCGAATATTCCGAGGGGTAACATAGACTCGGAAGACTACCTTGGTGCATCCAAGAAAAAGAATGATAAGTGCCAGACTTTGGCTAGAAGTCTTATGTTTTCAAGACATTAGCGAACGCATTGTAACAATCCGCATCAAGGCCAAATACGCCAAAATAAGCCATAAACATCGACTCGGACCATTACCAAGGTAAGAATGCGGATATCCACCACGCCATACATTCGATACCAAAAAAATCAAGGCAAGGCGATGGACTGTCATGTGACTTCTTTAATCTGACTCTTCAGAGGATTGTGCAAAACTCCCGAGCCAACACCAGAGGCACAATCTTCCAATAATCGGTGCAACTACAGCATACGCCTACGATATTGACATAACAACATCAACATCACGCTGTATCCTTCACTATAGTCAACGACTATCATTTTGAAAGTTTACTGAATGAGTACCCAGGCTTTCCCAGCCGGGCGAGTCTGGTACTTATAAAATAAAATGTCGTCCTTATTTCCTAAGGATTTTTCCTTCAGCGCAGCTTCTATTGGTTATATCCTGCACTCTGATTTAGAATCGACAGTCTTAAAATGCCTCATTGGACAGATATGTTTGTTGAAGCCCAGGTGCATTCCGGACTGTATCCACTTAAGAAAGTAAGTCCATTGACAGGTGTATTGTCCTAAAGGCTATGTTTTCCGACAGTAGAGCTATAGCTACAGTCCCTCTTCCTACCTTAGCATTGCAATCACCCAGTGCGATTTTAACAATTGTTGTTGTTTACTTTTTCAAGACCCACCTTGACTGTAGACGGCACCATTTTAGAAATTTATCAGCTATTATCTAAAAATAGACTGCACCCATCCTTCTCTTCACTCCCACCTGCCGCCATCAAAACGCCAATGAATGGTCAACATTCTGGGCACATTCAGTCGGACTTGTCAAGCATTAGCTAAGTGCAACAAGATTGTTCCCAACTTGACTCGTCCTAGTTACCGAGGGGTTTCCCTTTGGCATAGTTAGTGCCTGAACTCTGATTTACTACCAACTGTCTTAAAAGCTACCACCTGTCAAATTCATCTACACTGCATAATTCACTTGACTTCCATAAGCACAACTAATCGATACTAATGCCGTCAAACAACAAACACTCCAACCGAAGCCACCACCACCTACCCATACACCGGCAAACAAACAAAACAGCAAAAGTGTCAAATTGCGTGAATTGGAATTCCAATCGCAAAAATTGATCTCCTCCGTGGCATGATGGCATATAGCACGCGTTCTGTTCCATTTCCCTGAATGCCATACCGTGCCGTCAACGCCCTGGAGCACTGACACCATTCAGCTTTTGTTTAGCAGAATGCAAACGCAAAATTGAAAATCAGTACCAGGAAATCGCGCCTCCTCACACAACTACAATAGCGGGCCAGAGCAACAACAGCACAATACCGAAAAAGGACTATTAAACACTAGTGCACCCCCAACGATTGAGTTCGTCTGCTCCCGAACATCCCGCCCACCACGTCCTGGCTTTTTGTTTCCCGATTTTTTGCTGTGTCCTTAGTTTTTGTTTTTTCTTTTTTCTGTCAGCTGATTGCTGCGCTTCTGTTGTTTGGTGATTGTCACTTTGAGAGACGGATTCACCCATAGTTACACAGGAAACTCGAGTCCTAGTCTCTCACCGATTCACCGCTGTGCACGGAGAAAAAGAGACAAACTCGTGCACGTATGTGCACAGGCACACGTAATAACAAAAGGGATCACTCCGCATTGTGAAACAATGAATACTGATGATGGTTGGGACTTTCGTATGAATAATTATTATCCTTGTTCACATAGTTGTCACAATGTCTCAGGAGGATGTACTATCTTCGGTTTGTATCTTTTCTGAATGTGTTTGGGCGGGGGGCGGAGGGGCCTCGCAACTAACTATACCCAGCTGCACATATGTGAGGTGGGGGTAGATACAAAAAAAAAACATCCAAATGAAGACGCGCAATTCTACATGAATGACAATCCGGAGAGGATAAGAGGACGATGCGAGTCACTCCTTGATGGATGTATTCATTGTCCCTATGGTTGCACTTTTAGCTAGGGTTTTGTTCTCGTCTGTTCCCATTTGGAAGGGAAACATCTGTGCTGGTACACATGTTGGGATCAGGGAGGAAAGCTGATGGCAATTGCTTCGCTCTGTTAGGTGGAAGGTAAATGGACTGCGTGTGGGGCGTTTAAAGTGGTCTTAAGGATAAATGTGGAAGCACAGATTTTTTTGTGTAGCCAAATTATGGGGCAGGTAGAAGTAGTAGTAGTAACAGATGGTAATTGTATAGGGAAGTAATGTGATGACGTGAAGATTCGAAGATGAGATTTTTACAAATTCTTATGTTTTGAGGTAAAGTGAGTACAGAAAAGCTGTTTTTTTAAAAAATGTATGTCTTCCATCATGGAGGTTGGGTGTTGTAGAACGAAGGTAGACTCTGATTGGCGTTAACTTGGCAATGCCCAGTGTTGTAACTCTGACTACACATCAAATGTGCTTATTTTTACCTCCAAGTGGTAACCATCGGGTACTGGTCTCCTCCAACCGCATTTGACTTGCTTAACGATAAGCGCGAGTGTTGATAACACGACGAAAAACAGCAACACTATAAACACCCTGGTGAGAATGGCACGGATGAATACCCGGCCTGCTGTCCCAGGCGAACCTAGATGAGCTGCTCTGACATATTCGGACAACAGGTTGTCTAGGAATTTTAAGGATTAGTCAGGCCCCTTGAACAGAGATGGTGGCGTATGAACCGAAAGGCCAACGGCAGCGCTCAATCCCGTAGTGGATACTGATGGCCCCGTGTCCTAGGGGTATCTAATAAATTGGAACTGGCCCTCCAGGTTGGGGGTTGTGCTTTGGGTTAACTACCCACCCACAGAAAAAAAAAAATGGTAACGAAGCAACCAATAGCCTCGGAAAAGACTGATTTTATTGTTGACGACCCTGCTAAACGAAAAAAGGACAACGACGTTCGTATCTGCACCTGGAATGTGAGAACATTAAACAGGAGAGGTGCAGGCGAACAACTAGCGGAAGCCCTAAACTGCTTCAAAGTAGACATTACTGCCATCCAGGAAATACGATGGGATGGGCCGGGCAAAAAGAGGATGAAAAACTGTGACATCTACTATGGACCGTGTTATAGTGAGCAGAAACAGCGACTATTTGGATGCGGCTTTGTTATAAGTGCCAGACTTAGGCAAGAAGTCTTATGTTTCCAAGACATTAGCGAACGCATAGTAACAATTCGCATCAAGGCCAAATTCGCCAACATAAGCCTTATATGCGCTCACGTCCGACGGAAGAAAAAGATGATATAGCTAAGGATTGCTTCTACGAGTTCCTTGCCAAAACCTATGAGCGACTACCGAAGTACGATGTTAAAATCGTGCTGAGAGATTTTTACGCAAAGGTAGGAAGAGAAGACATCTTTAGCAGTACTGTCGGAAAACATAGGCTACACGACAACACGTCTGGTAACGGACTTAGGCTAATTGACTTCGCTACGGAACGAAATGCCACTATAGCCAGCACACGGTTTCCTCACCTCGATATCCATAAGGGGACATGGCGGTCTCCAGATCAACGAACGGTCAACCAAATTGATCACATTGCGATAGATAAGAGGCACGCATCCAGTATTTTGGATGTCCGAACATTCCGAGGAGCTAACATCGACTCGGATCACTACCTTGTAGCAGCCAACATAAGAATGCGGATATCCACCACGCCACAACAAACCAGAAATACTGTGAAAAAATTGAATGTTGGAAGACTGCAATCGCAAGTGACCGCCAAGACCTTCGCACAACGCGTATCCCTTAACCTCTCGATTAACACCATACCACCAGCATCGAATGTCGAAGAGCAATAGCAACGATTCCAACAGGCCATTAGATCAGCCGCAACTGATGTGCTAGGTTTCTCGCGCCCACCAGCAAGAAACCCCTGGTTTGATGAGGAATGCCGACAGTTGCTCCCAGCCAAGAACGAGGCCTGCAAGGCTAAGCTGCAGGTGTAGACGAGAGCTGCCATAGAAGGGAAGAACATCGGCTTTTCAGAAAGAAAAAAAGAGCAAGAAAAGCGCGCGATCGAGGATATAGAGAGGTGCCACTCCAGGAACGATGTTCGCCAGTTTTACCAAAGCCAAGGATACAAGGCTCGAACAGACTCCTGTCGAGATGAACAAGGAAATATCGTAGTTGAGACACAGTCGAAGCTGAGGATATGGAAGAACCACTTCTGCAGACTGTTAAACGGCGATGACGAACAACATTCCGCTGTCAGGCAGAACGAAGCATTTAATATTGGCAACGACATCGAAAACTGCCAACCACCCAACCTAAGTGAAGTGAGGATAGCAATATCTAAACTCAAGCTATGCAAGGCCGCCGGAAATGACGGCCTTGCCGCTGAGCTTTATAAAGCTGGCGGAGATGACTTGGTAAGTAACATCCACCAACTCATAAGCCAAATCTGGTCAGATGAAAGTATGCCTGAAGAATGGAACCTCAGCGTCGTTTGCCCGATCCATAAAAAGGAGACCCTCTAAACTGCTCCAACTACAGAGGCATAAGTCTGCTCAAAATCGCCTACAAGATCCTATCTGCCGTAATATGTGAACGCCTGAAACCGTTTACCAAAAACCTGATGGGCCCTTATCAATGTGGTTTTAGGCCAGGAAAGTGCACAACCGATCAAATTTTCACACTTCGGCAGATCCTGGAAAAAACCCAAGAAGTCCAAATTGATACCCACCCCCTATTTTTCGATTTCAAAGCCGCATACGACAGTATTTATAGAGACGAACTGTAAAGAGCCATGTCTAGTTTTGGTGTACCGCCCAAACTCGTCCGTTTGTGTAGGATGACGATAGAGAATTCTCGCTGAATTCTCGCATCAGGGTCGGAAATGACCTCACCGACACATTCGATACCAAAAAAGGATTTAGGTAAGGCGATTCGCTGTCATGTGACTTCTTTAATCTGATTCTTGAGAGGATTGTGCAAAACTCCAAAGCCAACACCAGAGGCACAATTTTACAAAAGTCGGTGCAACTACTAGCATACGCTTACGATATTGGATATCATTGGTAGGACTCAACGTGATGTCACATCCACGTTTGCTAGTATAGAGAAGGAAGCGGCGAAAATGGGTTTAGCAGTAAATGAGGGTAAGACTAAGTATATGCTGTCGTCACGAAAGCACTCACAACATCGACGAATTGGACAGAACCTCACCATTGACAGATATAACTTTGAGGTAGTACGGGACTTTGTCTACCTAGGCTCCGCTATTAACTCTGACAACAACATCTCGTCAGAAATCAAACGAATAATAACTCTTGCCCACCGCTGTTTCTTCGGGCTAAGAAGGCAATTTACTAGTACAGTCCTCACTCGAACTACTAGGGAGATCCTGTATAAGACCCTGATCATCCCAGTCCTGCTCTACGGCGCTGAAGCATGGACCGTATCAAAAGCGGATGAAGAAATCCTTGGTAGATTCGAGAGGAAAATTCTTCGAAAAATCTTCGGTCCCGTTTGCGTTGACGGGCTATGGACACGAAGATTCAACCAAGAACTATACGAGCTGTACAGCAACATGCCCCTGGTCAAAAAACTCCGCATTGGACGTTTAAGATGGCTAGGACATGTAGAACGAATGGACACCAATACTCCGGCTCGCAGAGTCTTCGATTCCCAGCCAGACGTCGGACGCAGAAGAGGAAGACCTTGCCTTAAGTGGCGCGCACAAGTGGAAACCGACCTTAACCAACCTGGAGTGCGCAACTGGAGGCAGTTAGCTAAGGACCGGGCTAATTGGAGAGGCATGTTGGTTGAGGCCCAGGTTCATTCCGGACTGTAGCGCCACTTAAGTAAGTAAGGAAGTAACTGCATTGTTTGATTTGCAGTGTGACATGGCGCAACCATCTTGTTGAAACCAGTACGAGTCCAGACTTTTTTCACACTTTTCTTGGCAGACATAATGAGCCAATATCCACCGATATCGATTTCCAATGACTGTTTTGCCTTTTCTGAAGGAAAATGGTGGTTTTACCGCAAATGGCAGCTATTTTTGTTCATGCAATGGTGTTTCATAGACCTCGTCAGGATTATCCGTTCCCCATATGCGTCAAATTTGCTTGTTAACCAGGCAAGAGAGTGGGAAATTAGCCTCGTTTGTCATCAAAATGTTCCTCCAAAAATACGACTCAGTGTTAACCATTCGAGCGACTGTTTGGAAGTATTTCAAGTGACTTGGACGGTCTGTCGGCAATATTCTCTGAGTCAATTGCACTTCATACGAAAACAAATGCAAATCATCCTTCAAAATGCTTCGCAAAGTGGTTCGATTGACAAAACACTCGGCAACACTCTCTTTTACCGCTTCAACCAGTTCATTGGAACGTCTTGAGTGTTGGTAAACGGGATATCGACAATCTTTCACTGTCCCGTGCTCAACGCGATTCGACATCAAACTACAAATAGTGTTGTTAGACGGTGATGCCTGGCAACGATATTTTCGACGCTATACCCGTTGAGTTAACACAACTGAATGATACTATGTTGAATGTCAAGCATCAGTGATCAAATTGTACTGAATTGACGTTTCAAAAACATGTCTTCTCAAGTCAATCGGTTGATAAATGTCAAAGTTATTCAATGTTTACATGCCGACATAATAGATGGCGCACCCTGAAAGGCTTTCCTTGAGTATAAAAAAACACCGGATACGTCTTTTTTCGCAGGTAGCTTTTTTACGTCGGCTTTGTATGGACATGATGTATAGTTGGAGGTACCGAAGGCACTAAATTGATGTTGAATGTCCCTGATTCGTCAACAATATACCCCCAACCTATCAAAGTTCAAAAGTTGGCCATTAGTGTCCAAAAAACAATGCGACCAAATTCGTCGAAATAATTAAAAAAAAAATCGAACGTCGATTGGAACGCAATTAAAATGTTTTTTTTTTGTACCGCTCGTTGAAGCCATTATTTGTGTGCTTATATGGCTTACCTCACCTACATTGTCTAACGTACATTGAACCCAGTCAACTGTTCTGAACCGATGGGGGATGAGTTGCTTGGGTTGGTCGGTGTTACTGGGCGCACTGTATTATTTATATTTCCATATTCCGTTACCGTCCATTAAGGCTGTAGGCAGTAGCCAAAAGAGTCCAACAAAAAGGATAAATATCACCGACACAAACACAAAAACACCGTATTACCGAACAATTGGGTTTCCAGTGATTTTTTAACGAGCAAAATTTATCATCACCCGGTTGCCTGACAAGTGCACACAAGCGGGTCCCGAATTCATGCTTCGTTGGGTGCTTTTAATGAGAGGTAAACGCGCGCACCACGGACCCGGACCGACACAGAGTGTCGAAGGTATTTGGTGAAGTCGCAACGGAATGGACGCACCCATCCAGGGGAGAGATGCCAGTGTGGTGCCGCACACATATATCGCCGAAGCGAATTCCTCGCGCAGAATGAATAATTTTCCCTTTCGTTAGTCAGAGAATGACAAGCAAATTTTCCGTGAAAATTTTCCTCTCAATAAAATTCGCCAGCCGCACCGCCGAGAGGAAGAGGAGGACTCTGTGTACCCAACTACCACCATGGTGGTGGTAGCTTGATTGGAATAAAAAGCCAAGCCTCGGACTTGTGTTTTCCGTTTTTTTTTTTCGTTGGAGCTGTCTTCTCCAACCGGTCACCTTGTTAATGGCATTTAAAAACAACAGAGTAGCGGTTAATGGTTACCCCATGGCGAGGAGTAACTCGTCCGCAGAGGCAGAAGTAGTGGCTGAAACTGTGTTTGCGATACAGGAAGTAGAGTGAGCCTGATCCTCCTGATTCGTGAGAACACAGGCAAAGAGGTATTTGCGAGACGTTATCAGACGAAAAGCAAGGAGCATCCATACCAAGGGCAGTGGTGCAGGGAAATTAATGTCAAAATGATTCAGATGTGGTGCTGGTTGGTTGTTTGTGCTGATGAGGGTAGTGGTCCTTGGATGGAGAGTAAATCAATGAACTTTATGGAATACCGCATTAATGTTGGTCCCGTACGGTACTGGATATGTTGATATACACAGGAAGTGTATCTACTTGGGTTTGTAGCCACCCGTTCAATTCGGTTGCAATTAAAATTTGAAAGAACAATTCCAACACCGAGTAAGGACTCAGACGAATGGGTTGAGTTCGGAGGATTTTAAAGGTCAGGTGACTATATTTGGATGGCGGTAGTTTTTGTTGGGAAAACGATTTTTTTTTCCAAGAATCGACCGCTTTGTTCTGAAGAAAGAATTTCAAGTTACATTGGATGTCCTTTAGTGATAAGTTATCCAGGGATTTCAGCTATCCATTGTTTCAAAATGTTTGGAACTAATTTGGATCTGGCTTTTTTATTAATTGGAATTTATAAGAAGCTTGTCTTCTTTGTATGTGTTGGGTTCAATTCGACCCCACGTCTTTGAATAGATACCCTCATCAGCTTGAAAAGGCTCCAAAATTAATCATCCAGTTTTGTTTATATGTTGTTTGCTCATCCAAAATAAAGGAGATACTCAGAACTACATATAGAGACATGAACTACACATAGAGACATGTCTTAAACCCACCACTAATATTATTATCTGACCCTATAGCTGGTGCTTTAGGCCACGAAAGTCCACAACTTGGGCGTATCTTCGAAAATATTCAAGAAATCCAAATCGATACCGACGGTACGGAGTTATGTTTAAGTGGTGGCGGTCAAATGGAAGGCAACGCGATTATATGAAACCTTGAGTTTTCACCTAGCTGATGCCTACCAACTCCGGCTCTCAGCCTTACTGTGGCGACCGCTGAGTGCCTAGTTTCTTGACCGTGATAGAGTCCCAATCCTTGTGTAATGTCTTGGCGGCAGTAAGCATATTCCGTTCCAGGGGGCAGCGGAAGAACTTTCACAATGTAAATCATCTAAATGAGGTGCTTCAGCGTATTAGGACAACATGTTATCTCGAAAACCCAAGGAAAGGACAGGACCCTTGAACAGAGAGGCCAACGGCAGCTCTCAATTCCGTAGTGGATACTGATGGCCCCATGTCCTAGGGGTATCTAATAAATTGGAGTTGTGGGTTGTACCTTCAGGGTAACTTCCTAACTTACTTACTTAAGTGGCGCTACAGACCGGGATGAAGCTGGGCCTCAAGCAACATGCCTCTCCAATTAGCCCGGTCCTTAGCTAACTGCCTCCAGTTGCGCACTCCAAGTTGGTTGAGGTCGGTTTCTACTTGTGCGCGCCCCTTAAGGCGAGGTCTTCCTCTAGCGTCCGATGTCTGGCTGGGAATCGAAGACTCTGCGAGCCGGAGTATTGGTGTCCATTCGTTTTACATGTCCTAGTCATCTTAAACGTCCAATGCGGAGTTTTTTGAACAGGGGTATGTCGCTGTACAGCTCGTGCAGATCGTGGTTGAATCTTCGTCTCCATAGCCCGTCAACGCAAACGGGACCGAAGATTTTTCGAAGAATCGTCTCTCGAATGGACCAAGGATTTCTTCATCCACTTCTGATACGGTGCATGATTCAGCGCCGTAGAGCAGGACTGGGATGATCAGGGTCTTGTATCGGATCTCCTTAGTAGTTGGAGTGAGGGCTTTACTACTAAATTGCCTTCTTAGCCCGAAGAAACAGCGGTGGGCAAGAGTAATTCTTCGTTTGCTTTCTGACGAGATGTTGTTGTCAGAGTTAATAGCAGAGCCGAGGTAGATAAAGTCCCGTACTACCTCAAGGTTATATCTGTCAATGCTGACGTTCTGTCCAATTTGTCGATGTTGTGTATCCTTTCGCGTTGACAGCATATTCTTAGTCTAACCCTCAGATAAACCCATTTTTGCCGCTTCCTTCTCTATACCAGCAAACGTGGCTATGGCATCACGTTGAGTCCTACCAATGATGTCAATATCGTCGGCGTATGCTAGTAGTTGCACCGATTTATGGAAAATTGTGCCTCTGGTGTTGGCTCGGGAGTTTTGCACAATCATCTCAAGAATCAGACCAAGACCAGGCATCGCCTTGCCTAAATCCTTTTTCGTGTCGAATGTGTCGGTGAGGTCGTGTCTGACCCTAATGGAGCAGCGAGAATTCTGCATCGTCATCCGACACAAACGGACGAGTTTGGGCGGTATACCAAAACTAGACATGGCTCTGTATGATTCACCTCTATAAATGCTGTCGTATGCGGTTTTGAAATCAATGAATATGTGGTGGGTGTCAATTTCAACTTCTTGGGTTTTTTCCAGGATCTGCCAAAGTGTGATGATTAGATCAGTTGTGGACTTTCCTGGCCTTTCCTGTTGGTAAACGGTTTCAGGCGTTCACATATTAAGGCAGATAGGATCTTGTAGGCGATGTTGAGCAGAGGGTTCAGAGGGTCTCCTTTTTTATGGATCGGGCAAACGATGCTGCGGTTCCATTCTTCAGGGATGCTTTCATCGGACCAGATTTGGCTTATGAGTTGGTGGATGTTACTTACCAAGTCATCTCCGCCAGCTTTATAAAGCTCAGCGGGAAGGCCGCCATAAATCATTAAGAAATTAAATAAAAATCACTTAAGTGGGAAACTCAGGACAGAAATCAGGATATTTGAAATGTTGCTACTCTTCGGGAGGGAAATGTTTGGTGGGTCCTTCTGCTGTTTAAAAATCTATGAGCAAATCTAGCAAATTCAATTGAAATGGTTTTCAATAATTTTTACGAAAACAAAATATTTTCAGAAATCAGGAATCAAAGAGGCTAAGAACCACATCGCGGGTTGATAAATGTTCGGCAAATGTTTGACAAGCACAGACGTTTCCAGTTGAGTACCCCATGCAAGTATCATACCGGAATGCGGCTTATAAGTGTAAAACGCTAACGCTAGGGAGACGAAGTTGTTACAGGGTCAACTGGCATGAGATCAGCAGCTTTTTGGGACAAATGCACATGTCGTGCACTATCCATATTACTTGTTTGCAACTATATGCAATCACAAGTTGCCAGTAAGCAACAATTTAACAACCATATGCAACCACAGGTTGCCGTAAGCAACAATTTAACTCAATTGCGACGTTTTATCTTGGCAACACAGGCGCAAACCTTATACAGACCGACCTTCAGACTTGAAAAAAAAACCCTCCAAGGCTTCAATTTGAAATCAGTTAACGTATTCCAATGTCTTATGCATCTGAACCCACTTCTTGATGCGAATTTAAGTATACACCCAGTGCAACAAAATTGAAAGGGTGACAGCAACTGAATAATTAATTCTGGGAGGATAACAGCACACCTTTAGTGCATTCTAAGTGACTAAAAATTGTCATTTAAATTCGCTAATAACATACAAGCCCTACAATTTATTGCTCGTTACATTCCTCCAAATCCATGAATATTTCAACACCATCACACCTTTTAAATACCAAAATTCAGTCTCAAACCCACTCAGTCGATACAGTCCCCTTAACTCGGAAACAGCAAAAGCGGATAAGATGTCCGAACCATTTGAAAAATTCGTGCGAATCGCCAACTTTTTCTACACCACTGTTGGCATTCGGCCCTACGAAACCGGCCATGAAAAGTCCTTTCTCCGCAACCTAGTCTTCTATTTATCTGCAATCAATTTGAATTCGCATCTCCTTGGAGAGTTTGTCTTTGTTTTCATGGCTTTCTACACTGGAACGCGTTTTCTCGAGGCCATTGTTACCGCGGCTTGTATCGGTTTTGTAACTGTTGCCGATTGCAAAATGATCTCGGTCTGGTATACCAAAAAGGATCTCAACGATCTCATTAAAGAGCTGCAGGGAATCTATCCAACTTCTGTGGCTAAGCAAGAGGCCTATAAACTTAAATCCTATCTGCGACAAGTGACCACTGTAATGTCCTTGTTTGCACTGCTCTACATGTTGCTCATCTGGACATTCAATCTGTTCGCCATCTTGCAATACGTGATTTACAAGTCGCTCGGCATGGACATTGAACAGTATCTGCCGTACAATGTGTATCTGCCTTTTGATTGGCGCAACACCGTGTGGTATTATGTGCTCAATATTTCACAGATCATAGCTGGATACACCTCCGCAGCTGGGATCATCTCATCGGATTTGCTGCTCTGTGCAATTGTGACGCAGATATGCATGCACTATGACTACATTGCGAGACAAATCGAGGAATACGTTCCGGATCAGAAGGATCAGAAGGGGAATATGCAGTTTTTACGCGAAATCGCAGCGTACCATCAAAAGGTGTTGAGTCTTACCGATCGGATTAATTCGTCCTTTGGAGTGCCACTACTCTTTAACTTTGCTGCGTCGTCGTTTATTATTTGCTTTGTGGGGTTCCAGATCACAACTGGGGTTACCAATGAGGAGCTGTTTATGTACATGCTGTTCTTGTTGTCATCCCTGGCACAGGTCTATCTGATTTCGTATTATGGCGAAAGGATTATCACATCGGTAGGTTGTAGTTGCTTTGACAGGATTATCTCAAATTTGTCCACCTGCAGAGTACAAATATCGCTTTGGCTATTTATGATGAAATTTGGTACAACAACGCAAGCACGTCGTATAAGAAAAGTTTGATCATCATGATGGCGAGGGCACAAAGGCCAGCTCGATTGCAGGCCACTGTATTTTTACCCGTTTCCCTGGCTACTTTTGCAGAGGTAAGTTTGAAAGAAATTAACAAATTCTGTCACTGAATGATTGTTTTCAATTTTTTTTTTAGATCGGACAGCTGTCATATAAGTTTTTTGCTTTATTACGAACAATTTACGACGAGTAGAATGGAATCAACTTAAGGTGAAGTTGGATCGCCTTAGGTCCTTGGAGTAGATTTTTAAAAAGTGATCGGGCTAGGGACAGAGTGAATTTAAAAAAATCTGTTTAAGGGCTGAAGTTGATTTGTAAAAATTCTGGCTTTCAAAATTTTGTTCCTAAAATTCGTCAAATATATATAAAAAGGACATCTGGGACATTGGATTTTGCAGTTCCATATTATCGTTGTTGTTTCATTTTTTGATTGCTATAGAGGGACTACTCAGTGGCGTAAGGGACATGCGGACTGGTGAGGTATACTCTCTTTATACCGTTGTTGTGTGATGTTGGGAGAAGACGCTTGTTGCAATTGGTTAAGCCTTTCTATCATTTGCAGAACTTTGTAAACCGACATTTTGAAAAATAGAATTTTGTAGAAAGAATGTTGAACCTTTCGAAATTTCAACCCCATCCTTTGTACGTCTTTTTAGAAAGCATGCTTTTGTGAAACCGAACGGAATTTTGAAAGCAGAATTTTTATGAGAAGGCTACGATCCGCTGTGCGGTTTGTTTGGCCAAAAACAAAGTTTTTCTGAAAAGTGGGCATGGCTAGCGGAAGCCCTAAACTGCTACAAAGCAGACATTACTGCCATCCAGAAAATACGATGGGATGGGCCGGACAAAAAGAGGATGAAAAACTGTGACATCTACTATGGACCGTGTTATAGTGAGCAGAAACAGCGACTATTCGGATGCGGATTTGTTATAAGTGCCAGACTTAGAAAAGAAGTCTTATGTTTCCAAGACATCCGCATCAAGGCCAAATTCGCCAACATAAGCCTTATATGCGCTCATGCTCCGACGGAGGAAAAATATGATACAACTAAGCACTCCTTGACAAAACCTATGAGCGACTACCAAAGTACGATGTTCAAATCGTGCTGGCAGATCTTAACGAAAAGGTACAAAGAGAAGACATCTTTAGCAGTACTAGCCTACACGACAACACGTCTGGTACCGGGCTTAGGCTAATTGATTTCGCTACGAAACGAAATGCCAATATATCCAGCACACGGTTTCCTCACCTCGATATCCATAAGGGGACATGGCGGTCTCCAGATCAACGAACAGTCAACCAAATTGACCACACTGCCATAGACAAGAGGCACGCATCCAGTATTTTGGAAGTCCGAACATTCCGAGGGGCTAATATAGACTCGGACCACTACCTTGTTGCAGCAAAGGTAAGAATGCGGAAAGCACCACAACAAAAAAGGAATACTGCAATCGCAAGACACCTATAATGCCTTCGCGTAACGCGTATCCCCCAACCTCTCGATTCACACCATACCACCAATGTCGAATGTCGAAGAACAATGGCAACGATGCCAACAAGCCATCAGATCAGCCGCAACTGATGTGCTAGGTTTCTCGCGGCCACCTGCAAGAAACACCTGGTTTGGTGAAGAATGCCGACAGATGCTCGCAGCCAAGAACGACCCCTATAGGGCTAGGCTGCAGGTGAAGAAGAGGAAGCCACACTGGTACGTGCCGATAAGTGTGCAGCAGATAGGCTTAAGACATTCATAAAGTACGTTGGATAGGATTTTATATGCGACTTTTAGAAGAGATATGACTCGGTAGTTAGTACAATGGGATATCCTTTTTTGTACATGGAAAATATGAATACAATACCCTGAACGTCAGTGATTAGGTTTGCCATTGGCCCTGTTTCGAAAGCGGAACACACATTTAGTAGGATATTCTAGTTGAAGCTCTGTTCTCATTGGTCAATCGACTATTTTGACAAATATGAAGAAAGCTTTATCTAAGATAAGATGTTTTACTAAATATGAGTTTCGGGACATGGCCATTGTATTTCGAAGAGCCTGCGTTCCTACTTTGAAGCCAGCTACTTGGCTTTCTTGCAGTTTTACGAATGTTCTTCTTGTCCCGAGACTCTTCTATTTCCCTGAGCTGGTAGGCTGCGTGCTCTTTAATTTCCGACGCAGGATTATCTATGTGCACCTTGCTATGTGCCCCCTCTATCATCTATTTATGGTGCGTGCACTGACAGCTTTTCGGGGGTGGCTGGTAGCCTATGTTGGTGGTACTTAATCCCACTGGTTGTTGACATTGGTGGAGGATGAGGGCACAGAGGTTAGTCTGTTACTCAGTTTTTGTTTGTAGACTTTGGCAATCTGCGGCTTGGTAAGGCGTCCAAAGGAGACTTCTTTTTTGCATTCGTAGCTTCTTCTCGCTGGACAGTGTTGGGCTCTGAATTTGGCTGCGACGAGATAATGGTCAGAGTCGAAGTTTACCCATCTGAAAGTGTGTATACTCAGGATGTTGGGTGAGTGCCTCGTATCTATGATCAAATGGTCGATTTAGTTGGCGGTTTGAAAATCTGGAGATCGCCTGGTTGCTTTGTGGTTTCGAAGTCGTGGGAACCTGGTGCTGCTGATAACAGTATTACACTTTGCCGCGAAGTCTGTTAGTCGGAAGCCATTATCTATTGTCGTTTCGTGGAGGCTGTGCTTTCCAACTAACCCGCCAAAGATGTTTTCCTTGCCGATTTTTGCATCTTATTTTGGACAGGCTCAGGATGCTCCGTCCAAGAGGTCGTAAAGTTCCTCCTTGATAGGGTTTTCAGTCTCATGGGTAGGGGCGTGTGTACATATAAGGCTGATGATGAAAAACGTTACCCTGATAAAAATTACAGCTAGGCGAAAACTAACCGGCAAAAGTCGATTATACTTGACCTAAGTCGGCTCACCACAACGAATCCGAATCCTAATATGTAAAGGGTGATCCATTTCGAGGTTCCCTACTTTTTTAAAGAAAAAAACACAGAAAATTCAAATTTAATGGAGAATGTTTATTATCATTTGAAAGAACATTCTTTGGCATTTATTTTTTGAAGATTATGTCTATCAAATGTTGGCCGTTGCTACGTCGCAGATGGTCCATCCGTTGAGTCCAATTTCGATCACTCGTTCGAGCATTTCGACTGGTAACTGGCGAATGACACGCGTGATGTATTCCTCCAAGGCCTGAATCGAAGCGGGTATGTCGGCATAAGCTTTTGACTTTACATATCCGCACAGGAAAAAGTCTAACGGTGTGATATCACACGCCAATCGACCGGCCCAACACGTGAAATTATGTGCTCACCGAAATGTTCTCTCAATAAGTCCATTGATTGATGGCGCCGTCTTGCTGAAACCAAATGTCGCCGAGATCACGAGCTTCAATTTCAGGCATCAAATAGTCGGTTATCATGGCACGATAACGGTCGCCATTGACGGTTACGTTCGCACCGGCATAATTTTTAAAGAAATATGGACCGATGATTCCACCGGCCCAAACCGTTGTTTTTTCTGGATGAAGTGGCAGTTCTTCAATCTCTTCAGGTTGCTCTTCGTCCCAAATGCGGCAATTTTGTTTGTTTACATACCCATTGAGCCAGAATAAACAAAATTTGCCTCGAAAACGTCGGATCTTCTTGGAACTTTTCAAGAGCCCATAGAGCGAAGCTATGTCGCTTGGGAAGGTCGAGCGGCTTCAGTTGCGCACAAGCTGTATTTTGTACGCTTTCAATTTAATATCTTGACGTAAAATGCGCCAAGTCGTTCCATACGCCAGTCCGAGTTGCTGCGAACGGCGCCGAATCGACTCTCTACGGTCTTCGTATACACTCTCAGCTACGGCCGCTGGATATGGTCTATTCGGTCGAATATTATCCAATAATGAATGCTGGATCTCAAAATGGGTGATGGTGTTGCGAATAGTACGCTCAGTAGGCCGATTATGTTGACCATAAGTTGAGCGAAGTGCACGAAACACATTCCTCACAGAACGTGAATTTTCATAATAAAGTTGAACAATTTGTAAACGTTGTTCACGCGTAAGTCTTTCCATTATGAAATGCCAAATAATACTAAACAAAAATAACATGACAGCATGACACGACTCACACGTGATCTGTCAAAAAAGGCTATTGAAAAAAGTATCTCTACTTGGATCACCCTTTATAAGCTAAAGTTTCACGTTTTGGGAAAGCTTTTGAAAAAATTTAAATGTGAAGTGGGACACTACAAGGATGCATCTATCACCGATTCTGTTCTTTATTTGTGACTATCCATGAAAGATTAGGGAATTCGATGGACTTTAAAATCAAAAGTCTTATGATTGTAATCACATAGAGTAATGGATCGATGAGCTTCCACCAAACGAATCCCGAGGCACTTAAAGGGATTAACACGATATAAGGCTCAAGATTGTCAAAGATAATCTGGTCCACCGAGGTATCCGTTCAGAAGAGAATTTTCTCCGATTTATTAAAAACCCGAGAAATCTCTACCGAGGTTTCCCTTCCCATAAGTATTTTAAACAGATCTTCCGATGAAATGAGTTGCACATGATCGCGGCGCGACATAATGCATTAAGTCAACAATTTTTGACAGCTACGCATTGAATTTCTTCCGAAGTTGTCCGAGGAAGAATTGCTGAGGAATCATCGAACGCGATTGTAAGCTTCATTTATTTTATTTAGCTAAGGATACCTCGTAAGCAAACTGAATTCCGATCGGAACTGACTTTAGCTCGATAGGGCTGAATATCATTCTCTTAGGAAATATCACATCCAAGAACCTGGTCCATATCTAACTACCCCCAAAGTTGCGCTCTTCAAGTTGGTTGAGGTTGGTTTCTACTTGTGTGTCCTTTCGTGTTGACAGCATATGCTTAGTTTTGCCCTCAACTACTGCTAAACCCATTTTAACAGCCTCCTTCTTTATACTAGCAAATGTGGCTATGGCATCTGGCTGATTCCGACCAATGATGTCAATATCTTCGGCGTATGCTAGTAGTTGCACCGATTTTTGGAAGATTGTGCCTCTGGAGTTGGCTCGGGAGTTTTGCACAATCCTCTCAAGATTCAGATTTTAGAAGTCACCTGATAAGGCATATCGCATTGACTAAATCCTTTTTTGTTATCGAATGTAAACAGAGGGTATAATTTTTTATGGATCAGGCAAAAGATGGTGAGGTTCCATTCTCCAGGCGTTATTTCATCCTTTCAGATTTGGCTTATAAGTTGGTAGATATTACTTACCAAGCCATTTCCGGCAGCCTTATTAAGCCTGAGTAGGGTTTCAAGGTTTTACACTTTGAAAAAAACTGGCGAACATCGTTCCTGGAGTGGCATATTTCTATATCCTCGATCGCGAGCCTCTCTTACTTTTTTTCTTCTTTCTGGAAAGGTGGTGTTCTTCCCTTCTTCTCTGCCCATAGAGTCAATGGCAGCTCTCGTCTTCACCTGCAGCTTAGCCTTGTAGGTCTGGTTCTAGAGTGCTAGCATCTGTCGTTAATCCCCACAAACCAGGGGTTTCTTGCTGGTGGGCGCAAGAATCCCAGCAAATCAGTTCCGGCTCATCTAATGGGTTGTTGGCATCGTTGCCATTGTTCTTCGACATCAGATGCTGGTGGTATGGTGTTATTGGTTAAGGGATACGCGTTTTACGAAGAACTTGCCTGTCTTTTGCGATTGCAGCCTTCCGATATTTAGTCTTTTCACTGTGTTCCTTATTTTTTGGCGCGTGGTAGATATCCGCATTCTTACCTTGGCTGCAACAAGGCCCCTCGGAATGTTCGGACATCCAGCAATGTGATCAATATGATTGACCGTTCGTTGATCTGGAGCGTTTTCCGACGAAACTGCTACTGCATTGTGTTAAGATCTCCAGGCACGATTTAAACATCGTGGTACGTGCCGATAAGTGTGTAGCAGAAAGGCTTAAGACGTTTACACAGGACATTTAGAAGGGATATGCCTCGGTAGTTTGTGCAAGACATGTGGTCGCCTTTTATGTAGATTAGACAAATGGAGCTGATGTTCCAATCATTGGTTATGCCCTCATCCATCCAGAATTTTTTAATGATATTGTGCATCAACAATTTTAGTTCTGGTAATCTACTGGTAATCCATTAGATCCGGCTGCCTTGATGCTCTTCAGTTTTATATTGGCTGCTCTTACTTCTTCAATACTGGTAGGGAGCGTTACCTCTTCGTTGACTGGTGGCCTGGTTTCTTTCCCTTCACTCTCTCGGAATTATGCCTATTCAACAGCTTCTGATAAGATATTTTAGATGAAGTTCTCATTGGTCAATCTCAACCTGTTAAACCAATGTGAACATAACTTCATCTAAGATAAGATATTTTACTAAATCTGATTTCCGGAACGTGGCCTTTGTTATTTCGTAGAGCCTGCGTTCCTCCTTTAAAGCCAGCTGCCAGTTGCTTGGCTTTCTTGTATTTAGAATTGACGTACCAGGAGAAGAAGAACTTCTCCTGGTTCCGTACTCTTCCCATAAGGCGCATGTTTTGCATTGTAGCGCCTTCATATGTGCCTCCTCTGTCTATTTATGGTGAGTGCACGAATTCTTTTTGGGGTGGCTGATAGCCTATGGTAGCGGTACTGGGTGTTGACATTGGTGCGGAGGATGAGGACATAGCGGGGAGTCTCCAACTCAGTGTTTGTTTGTAGAATCTGTCAATCTCCGGCTCAACGTGAAGTCTCTTTTTTTGCTCCATTCGTAGCTTCTTCTCGTTGAACACTTGGGTTCTGAATTTGGCTGCGACGAGAAAATGGTCAGAGTCGACGTTTTATTTGAATGTGTGAACATCCAGGATGTTGGATGTGTGACTCGCATCTATGAGCACATGGTCGAATTAGTTGGCGGTGTGACCATCGGGAGATCGCCAGGTTACTTTGTGGGAAGTCGTGGGAACCTGGTGCTGCTGATAACAGTATTACACTCTGCCGCGAAGGCTGTTAGTCGGAAGCCATTATCTGTTGTCATTTCGTGGAGTCTGTGCTTTCCAACTAACCCGCTGAAGATGTTTACCTTGCCGGTTTTTTGCATTGAAGTCCACAAGCACGATTTTCGCATCATATTTCAGACAGTTTTCAAAGGCTCCGTCGAGGAGATCGTAAAATTCCGTCTTGCGTTCTTCAGTCTCATCGGTAGACGCGTATGCATATAGAAGGCTGATGTTGAAAAACGTTGCTCTGATGCGGATCACAGCTAGGCGATCAGTAACCGGCTTAATGTTGATTATACATGACCTACGTCGGCTCACCACAACGAATCCGAATCCTAATATGTATGTGAAGCCTTGGGTGGCAGCTGTTAGGTGTTTTTTGTGAATTCTTGATCCTGTCTAACGTATTTCCTGCATTGCGGTAATGTCTGCCCTGTACCGCGCGAGGACAGCTTCAAGATTCTGACTAGCACTCAAGGGTGTGCAGCGTGCGTACGTTACAGGTGCACATTTCTTATTCATTGTCCGTGGACCTTCCTGGATTATATTTGAGGGGATCTGCTATCCAAAGCTGTTGTCTCTTTCATAACTAGCTAGTTTTTAAGTGGTAAGGAAATTACCCTGAAGGTATAACCTTCAACAGGAGCGACGGTTACAATTCATTAGATACCCCTTGGACATGGGGCCATCAGTATCCACTACGGGATTGAGCGCTGCCATTGGCCTTCGACTCTGTTGAACTTTGGGCGAACAAGCTTCATATCTCGAACATCGAGACAATTTTTCGAGCTCTTTTAGTTGGTTCCACGGAAACTTCGATTGTTGTAAGTTGTACCTCCATTTCCGTTAGTCATGTTGCTTGTCCAGACTTCCATCCACTCCTCACATTCTTGTCAGTATCTCCCACACAATCTCAAACTATCGCTTCAAGTTAATAAACCAAAGCCAATTACACTTCGTGGCATAATTACAACCACAGGTGTAATTGGATTCACACACAATGCTCCACCCAAGTGGAATTTTGCGGTTAAAATCGGCGAGACAATGCCATCTATTGCTCATACTCTGCAACCGCATGGCAAGACAAACTTAAATTCAATTATCATCCAAACCGCCGCCACTCACTAGCCTGGTGGCCACAGATTCTTGGTCGAGGCGGATAAAAATTTCTCCTAATTAATTTAATAGCGCACCATATATCCTCGGCGAAACAAAGTATCCACCTGCAATGGACAGAAACTAATTACGGAACCACCTCCTTTGTTTATTCATTGAATGGCTGCCATTCACGACCACTATACACTGCCCTAACTCTATTCGGAACCAATCAATAGCCAACAGCATCCCAACCCATCCTCCGACCCAGTAATACACGTTAGCAACATCATTTCAGAATTTATTGACCTCCCTTAGTCCAGCCATCCGACGGGATGCTGTACTTTAAGAAGATTCCCCAAGGATCAACGCTACCTCCCACTCATCATTTAGTAACTTGGTGTGTGCACCTGCAAGCGACAGCCACTTATACGTGTGCTCCTTCTTAAAACATAAAAAAAGGAGTTGAGCAACAAAAAAAAAAAAGGATACACCAGACCAACCTCACGACTCCCAAAGGAACTTCATTGAATGCACTCAACGTAAACTAAGGACCGCATCCTCAACAGATGGCTTCTCGTAAATTTAATCATTTACCAATTAAGGAGTGACTATCCCTCGACTCTTGGTCCTTCGAGCCAATACAATCCACTGAGGATTTTGTCTTTAAAGCATAACTCCCGCATATGTTGTTGACATGAAAATTTAAGCACCACCACCCACCCACACCAAAACAACACTGCGATGGCAGGAAGAATGCACCCAAGTGTCCTGTAAGAAAATGCAAATGAAATGGCTGACAGGGGCGCTATGGTGTATGCAAAATGGAACACAAATACACCCGCACACGTCAACCAGTTCGTAGTTTGCCGATTTTCGACTTCGAATGTGCATTTTTGGGTAATCCTTGTGTAAGACTTGTGCGATAACACGAAGGGAAGGATTTTCGTCACTCAAGGCAGTTGAACATTGAGAACAAAAATAAAGATATCTGCACCGCAGTCACAAAATATACACAGCAGAAAGGACTAAGACTTGTGTGTTGTGTTGCATTGGAAAGGAGTGAGATAGAGATTATATCGGGTGGGTTTGTTCTTTTTTCTGAATGAACCGTACTTGAGATACTCGGTACTTGCAAGTGCATTCGAGTGATTCGAGATCAGGAAGCTAACAAGAACACAAAGCGGATAAAAACGCATTCGATTGGAAGTGCTATCGTAGGGTTACATGTTGCGAATTATTTCAATCGGATGAAGCCATTCGGATGGCATGGACTGAGATTGCTGTTTTATCGAATGTGGTTGGGAAATGGAGCTGGTGGACTTAATATTAAAATACATCCTGGCTGGATTCACAAAGTGGCTTCGGAGTGAACAAGTTAAAGGGGCGCCTTCGGAATCATTGAATTTAACTTCAAGGAGTCGCTTTAGTTATTATTAAGGAGTTGCCTTTGGAGTCGAAGAATCCAGATTCAGGGTTAATAAGGAAGAAGAATCAGATTCCAATGGAAATTGAAAGATCCTCGTCGAGGTCCAATGAATGGCTTTCAATATGAAGATCCTAGCAATTAAGCCTTATACTCTCTTCTTCTTAGAAAAGGCGTCAGATACAAAGACTTTGACTGCTTTCAGAGGTTTTGCAATCAATAAATTACTTTGGGTCAATTCGATCTATAGCTGGTCCTCGAGGCTTCAATTTGTTATTAAGGTGTAGTACTCAAGCATGTGGGGAAATAATTGTTATGGAGTAATCAAGCGCCTCGCAGAGGACGGACTTTATTGCTGAAGACTTTGCAAATGAAGAAAGGACAACGACGTTCGTAGCAGCACCTAGAATGTATGAACAGTTAACAGAAAAGGTGCAGTCGAACACTAAGCCGCTACAAAGCAGACATTACTGCAATCCAGGAAATACGATAGGATGGGCAGGGCAAAACGATTATGAATAACTCTGATATTTACAACGGTGCGGCCGAATAAACAACCCGAAGTGTAAGATGATAAATTGTAGACATAACTACCATCCAGGAAATACCAAGGAATCGATAGGGCAAAAGGAGGATGAACCAAAGTAGGGTCAATGTCTATTCAGAATAAAGTCTGTAATAAGTGACAGACTTTTGCAAGAAGTCTTATCCTTGGAAAACATCAGTGAGCGCATTGGACAATCCGCATCAAACATACGCCTTATAGGAGCGTATAAGTTATAAGTTCAGACCCGACGGATGAAAAATCACTAGGGATAGGTTTTATGAGATCCTTTACAAAACTTATGAGCGACTGTCTACGATGTTAAGATAGAGCTGAATAATTTCAAGGTAGGACATCTTTAGAAGTATTGTCCAAAAATATAACCTTCACAACACCAAGTTTGGGAACGGATTTAGGCTAATTGACTACGCTGTAGAATGAAATGCCCCAATAGTCAACACATCATACCTAAACATCAATATGTAGTCATGCCGGTCTCCGGACCAAACAGACGGACAATACATTTCCATTGACAGAAAGATCACATCAACTATTTGGTATGTCCGAACATTTCAAGATGGGCTCAGTGGCTCATTGGTTAGTGCGATGAATTGCTGTGCAGAAGGTCTGGGTTCGATTCCCAGCCGTAGCAACACCTGAATAATTTTTCACTGGCCCTGCTCTTGTGATGATCTGCAAATCATCCGAGTAGTATCTATTGTCAAGAAAAACTTATCTTAACCGATTGGAATCAGCATACAAAAGAAGGTCCTGCCGTCGTGCATGAAGACACAATCTCACATGAATGCTTTTGAGGAAAAGCTAGACCTTGGGTGATAACGAGCTTCTTGCGTCAAAAATTTGTTTGTTTTTTGGATATGTTTGCAGCCATGTTAAAAATTCGTATATTTCCAATACATAAGCATAATACAACCTCGAAAGACTGCAATTCTAGGGACCACTTAGCCATTTACAGCATGCGTATCCTTCACACTTTTAGGTAATAAACCACCTCGATGATTTAATGTCGAATACCAATGGCGATCTTGTCAACAGGCCACAAGATCGTCCGCAGCTGATGGCTTTATTTCTCTCACAAGAAAATTGTAGGTCTTAAGACTCTAAAGGTATGCTCGCAGGCTAAATATAATGACTACAAAGCAACAATGCTGGAGAAGGTGAAAGAGGATGTACAAATTGCGCCCTTAAATGAGTGAGGAAAGATTTTATATATAAATTCAACAAGGCTGCCGGGAACGATAGCCTTTCTGATAAACCATATTAAGCCACAGGAGATGCCCCGATAAGAAGCATTCACCAACTAATTAACAAAACTCGCTGGAATCAGGATATTCCTACACATTAGAGCATCAGCATCACATAAAAAAAAAAAGAAAATGAGACCCTGAACTCCACCAGTCACAGTGGCCTATCTCCTCAATATCACCTTAAAGATCCAGTCTTCCATAATATACTAACGATTGAAACCGTTCACATGGCTTTAGGCCAGAAAAGTCCAAAACTGATCAAATTCGGTCAGTCTTCGAAAAACCCCAAGAAATCAGAACCTATAATCCACTGTCTATCAACAGATTTGAAAGTCGGTATATGAGAGCTATTTAGGGTTCGGCTCTAAATTTAGGTCAGAAAAGTTGGTCAAATACGGTCTCAATTTACGAAAAAAGTCAGAATCGATAATCCCCATTGGTAGATCATGAAAAAAAAAAAGATCTCTGATTTGATAACCACCACCGATCTATCGAAAGACGCATTTGAAAGCTTTTATAAGAGATCGACCATATTAATGGGCGTTATACAACCAAGTCCCAGACTAATCATATTCGGCAGATCTTGGAAAATAAACCCAAGAAATCAGAATCGATAACTACCACCTGTTCATCGATTTCAAATGTTAGCTTTTGAATAGATCGGCCCTATTAGTTTGGCGTAAGGCTAGGAAACACCGATAATGATCACATTTGGAAGATCTTGGAAAAAACAAAGAAATCAGAATCGATATCCACCAACTGTTTATCGAGTAGAAAGCCACCTATGATCGGTTTCACAGAGATCAACGGTAGCCCAGGAAACTCCGAGAATGTCAGGTTCGGCAGATCTAAGAAAAACCTCAAGTAGTCAAAATCGGCAACCACAACCTATTCATCGATTTGAAAGCCGCATATAGGGACGATAACGGAGTATACAGAGTCAAGTATAGTTTTCGTATACCGACCAAAATCTGTCTTCGCAGAATGACTTTAGAGAATTTTCGCTGCTCAATCAAGGCCCGCATTGACCCTCATCACATTCCATACCAAAAAAAGGATTTAGACATGGGACGGCATTGTCGTGTGACAATGTCGTGTAAGATGCTGTAGAACGAGGGAAAATTCTTATTGGCGTTAACTTGGTGATGCCAAGTCATTATAACTTTGACAACACATCGATTGTGCTTATTTTACGTGCATCGAATAATGGTCTCATCCAACCAAGGGTTGACTTGCTAAGCTTAAAAGGGCGAGTGTTGATAAAAAGACGAAAAACAGCATCGCTATAAACAGTCCGGTCAGAACGACTACCACGGAATATCCGACATGCTGCACCAGGCAAACCTAGATGAGCTACTTCGACATATTCGGACAACAGGTTATGTAGGAATCTCAGGGCAAAGTCAAGCCCTATAAACAGAGATGACGGCTGTAACCGAAAGGCCGACGGCAGTGCTCAATCCCGTATTGGATACCTAGAGGTATCTAAAGATTTGGAACTGGCCCTCCAGGTTGGGAGTTGTGCTTTGAGTTAACTAACCTTCCACGGAAAAAAGCTTATGTTACGTAGCAACCAATAGCCTCGGAAAGGACTGATATTATTGTTGACGACCATGCTAAACATGCTAAAAAAAGGACAACGACGTTCGTATCTGCACCTGGAATGTGAGAACATTAAAAAGGAGAGGTGCAGGCGAAAAACTAGCGGAAGCCCTAAACTGCTACAAAGCAGACATTACTGCCATCCAGGAAATACGATGGGATGGGCCGGCCAAAAAAAGGATGAAAAACTGTGACATCTACCACGGACCGTGTTATAGTGAGCAGAAACAGCGACTATTGGGATGCGGATTTATTATAAGTACCAGACTTAGGCAAGAAGTCTTATGTTTCCAAGACATTAGCGAAGGCATTGTAACAATCCGCATCATGGCCAAATTCGGCAACAGAAGCCTTATATGAGCTCATGCTCCGACGGAGGAAGAAGCTAAAGATTGCTTCTACGAGCTCCTTGACAAAACCTATGAGCGACTACCAAAGTAAGATGTCAAAGCGTGCTGGGAGATTTTAACGCAAAGGTAGGAGAGGAAGACATCTTTAGCAGTATTGTCGGATGTAGAGAGGTGCCACTCCAGGAACGATTTTCGCAAATTTTACCAAAGTGTAAAACATCAAAGCCAAGGATAGAAGGCCGGAACAGAATCCTGTTGAGATGAACAAGGTTGAGACACAGTCGATGCAGAGGATATGGGGGAACCACTTCTGCAACATTCCGCTGTCAGCGAGAACTACCAACCACCAGACCTAAGTGGAGTAAGGATAGCAATATTTAAACTCAAACTTAACAGGGCTGCCGGAAATAACGGCCTTCCCGCCGAACTTGGTAAATCCGGCGGTGATGACTAGGCAAGTAAATCCACCAACTCATAAGGCAAATCTGGTCGGATGAAAATATGTCTAAGGAATGGAACCTCAGCATCGTTTGACCTATCGACAAAAAAAGGGAGACCCTCTGAACTGTACCAACTACAGAGGTATAAGTCTCCTCAACATCACCTATCTGTCGTAATATTGGAAAACCTGAAACCGTTTACCAACAACCTAATCGGCCCTTATCAGTGTGGGTTTAGGTCAGTAAAGTTTACAACTGATCAGTTCTTCACACTTTGCAGATCCTGGAAAAAACCCAAGAAGTACAAATTTATATACCCACCACCTATTTATCGATTTCAAAGCCGCATACGACAGCATTTATAGAGACGAACTACTCATAAGCCAAATACAGAGCCATGTCTAGTTTTGGTATACCGCCCAAACTCGTCCGTTTGTGTAGGATGACGATGGATAATTCTCGCTGCACCATCAGGGTCGGAAACGACCTCACCGACACATTCGATACCAAAAAAGGATTTAGGCAAGGCGATCCGCTGTCATGTGACTTTTTCAATTTGATTCTTGAGAGGATCGTGTAAAACGCCCAAGCCAACACCAGAGGCACAATTTTCCAAAAATCGGTGCAACTATTAGCATACGCCGACGATATTGACATCATTGGTAGGACTCAACGTAATGTCATAGCCACGTTTGCTAGTATAGAGACGGAAGCGGCAAAAATGGGTTTATCTGAGGGTTAGACTAAGAATATGCTGTCAACACGAAAGGACACATAACATCGACGAATTGGACAGAACCTCACCATTGACAGATATAACTTTGAGGTAGTACTGGACTTTGTCTACCTCGGCTCCGCTATTAACTTTGACAACTACATCTCGTCAGAAGCCAAACGAAGAATTACTATTGCCAACCGCTGTTTCTTCAGGCTAAGAAGGCAATTTAGTAGTAAAGCCCTCACTTGAACTACTAAGGAGATCCTATATAAGACCCTGATCATCCCAGTCCTGCTCTACGGCGCTGAAGCATGGACCGTAAGCGGATGAAAAGATCCTTGGTCGATTCGATGACGGGCTATGGAGACGAAAATTCAACCACGAACTATACGAACTGTACAGCGACATGCCCCTGATCAAAAAACTTCTCATTGGACGTTTAAGATGGCTAGGACATGAAGAACGAATGGACACCAATACTCCGGCTCGCAGAGTTTTCAATTCCCAGCCAGACGTCGGACGCAGTAGACGAAGACCACACCTTGGTGGTGCGCACAAGTAGAAACCGACCTCAACCAACTTGGAGTGCGCAACTGGAGGCAGTTAGCTAAGGTCCGGATTAATTGGAGAGTTTTGTTTTTTTGAGACTCTGGTTCTCTCCAGTGTTACTAAGTAACCAGCACACATAATAAGACGGCACCTGCCTGCAACGTCCTTTAATCTTGAAATCAATTTATTTCAGTGGCTGTTGCCGTGATAAATGACCATTCTGCAGGATACATAGCGAAGCAATTTCAAAGTTTTAACTCTCGTGAAGAACAATAAAAACCTTCTTTCAACACTCATCGTCCTGCAAAAGATCCACATAACCAGGACCCATCTCAAGAAATTTCCACCATCTCATGGTCCGCTACCGCATCGAAATTAGTTAACCAGCTACCTACCGACTTGCATCGAAACGTGCAAAGTCTCACTGTCACTGCCAATTATCGACTTCATTAATCTTCCTGTTGACTACGAATCCTTCCCACCACACATATACAGCAAGCTCAGCTCAACAATGAATGTCAGTGAAACTGTAATCGGAAACAAAAGGCACTGACAAAACAAAAACACTCAAACAGTTCACAAAATCAGGACGAAGGACTAGAAATAGTTTCGCGTAATTCCGCGTGCAATAACCCCCGCCCGCTCTCCCATGACGACGAGATGGATTCGTGAAATTTAATCAACACTCGCTCAGCTCGCCTTGGACTAGTTTTCACGCCAAACGCGCATTCAAATTCAAATCACTGCGGCACGTTGACTGTGTTTGTGTGCTTGTTGGCCCCACTAGGCTAATGAGTCGGCAGTGTGCCAGGACGAGCGTGGCAAAAAAGGACCCACTCACCCACCCACCCACAGTAGGTAAATGAGGCTGAAGTAAGACGACAAAAAAAAAGGATGCCTATGACCGTGTGTGTAGAAAATGTATCTCGATAGTTTTCCTTTTTTTTTGTCCTGATTGTGTACTGAAGCACAGCCAGGCTCCTTTTATCCCACGAGATGGAGACATGTGTTGAGTGCATTCAGTGTACACTGGTCCCTTGTGTGCGCTCAATTCTGCAGGAACAAAGTGGTGGCAGAATACAAATTGTGTCACCGCTTCACAATTCACTCGCCTGACATTTCATCTGACAACTGTGGGTTTGTTTGTTTTACTCCATGGACATGGACAGGGACATGGACAGGAGGACGAAGGAAATGGGATAGACAGCAACACAACTGTGTTATTGATACCTTTAACTGGGTCTGTAGGTGGACAATAATGGCCCGACTTATGGCAGCAGCATGGAAACGTCATATTGTTGGAACGTTAAATGGTAAGGACTTCAGGGATGTATGTGTAATACCATACCATGAGGGTGTGGGGTGGGGGGCAATGAAATCGTCATGTAAGGATACATTGTGTGGGAGTTGTGTTATACTTGGTTTTTGTGATGTCTCGTCCATTCTGAGTGGGTGAATGGCGGATAAATTCGAAATGACAGATTGATACACGAGGGGGGTTGGTGTTTTTGTCTTGATGGTGATGCTGAATATTTCATTTGAAACATAAAGGCGACAGGATCCATTAGAAGGCGATTAGTTAAATGAAAGCCGGTAACCAGGGGAGTCGGGGAAGGGAACTGTAGTTGCAAAGTTAGAAGATTAAGCGAACGTGGAGTGACATTTCTATTTTGGGAAGTAGACACATTTTTGTTCGTGGAGTTACTATGAAGGGGATGCAACCGATTCTATTAGGAAGAATGTGAGGAGGGGGATGATTTGATCAAGTGAGTTGAGAACCATGGAAAGTACGAAAAAACTTTAAGAACTTTTAGGTACACCTTCTGTTTCTTCAATTGGAGCGTGAATGGACTGCCTCACTGGCGCAATGGTTAGAGCAATGAAGGCCTGGGTTCGCTTCCCAGCCGTAGCAACACCTAAATGATTTTTCACTGACCCTCCTCTCATGATGATCTGACGAGAAGTATCAGTTGTCAAGAAAATCTTATCACAACTTAGCCATTCGGAGTCGGCATAAGACAGGAGGTCCCGCCATCGAGCAAGAAATACACACGCATACATGAATAGTTGTGTGAAAGCTAGACTTACTTACTTAAGTGGCAGTACAGTCCGAGATGAACCTGGGCCTCAACCAACATGCCTCTCCAATTAGCCCGGTCCTTAGCTAACTGCCTCCAGTTGCGCACTCCAAGTTGGTTGAGGTCGGTTTCTACTTGTGCGCGCCACTTAAGGCGAGGTCTTCCTCTACTGCGTCTGACGTCTGGCTGGGAATTGAAGACTCTGCGAGCCGGAGTATTGGTGTCCATTCGTTCTACATATCCTAGCCATCTTAAACGTCCAATGCGGAGTTTTTTGACCAGGGGCATGTCGCTGTACAGCTCGTATAGTTTGTGGTTGAATCTTCGTCTCCATAGCCCGTCAACGCAAACGGGACCGAAGATTCTTCGAAGAATTTTCCTCTCGAATCTACCAAGGATTTCTTCATCCACTTTTGATGCGGTCCATGCTTCAGCGCCGTAGAGCAGGACTAGGATGATCAGGGTCTTATATAGGATCTCCTTAGTAGTTCGAGTGAGGGCTTAACTACTAAATTGCCTTCTTAGCCCGAAGAAACAGCGATTGGCAAGAGTAATTCTTCGTTTGATTTCTGACGAGATGTTGTTGTCAGAGTTAATAGCGGAGCCGAGGTAGACAAAGTCCCGTACTACCTCAAAGTTATATCTATCAATGGTGACGTTCTGTCCAATTCGTCGATGTTATGTGTCCTTTCGTGTTGACAGCATAATCCTAGTCTTAACCTCACTCCCTGCTAAACCCATTTTGCCGCTTTCTTCTCATTACAAGCAAACGTGGCTATGACATCACGTTGAGGCCGACCAATGATGTCGATATCGTCGGCCGATTTTTGGAAAATTGTGCCTCAGGAGTTTTGCACAATCCTCGCAAGAATCAAATTAAACCGCGCATCGCCGAACCTAAATCCTTTGTTGGTATCGAATATGTCGGAGAGGTTGCTTCCGACCCTGATGGTGCAGCAAGAATTCTCCATCGTCATCCTACACAAACGGACGAGTTTGGGCGGTATAACAAAACTAGACATGGCTCTGTATAGTTAGTCCTATGCGGCTTTGAAATCGATAAATAGGTGGTGGGTATCGATTTGGATCTGCCGAAGTGTGAAAATTTGATCGGTTGTGGACTCTCCTGGCCTAAACCCACACTGATAAGGGCCAATCAGGTTGTTGGTAAACGGTTTCAGGCGTTCACATATTACGGCAGATAGGATCTTGTAGGCGATTTTGAGCAGACTTATGCCTCTGTAGTTGGAGCAGTTTAGAGGGTCTCCTTTTTTATGGATCGGGCAAACGACGCTGAGGTTCCATTCTTCAGGCATGCTTTCATCCGACCAGATTTGGTTGGTGGATGTTACTTACCAAGTAATCTCCGCCAGCTTTATAAAGCTCAGCAGGAAGGCCGTCATTTCCGGCGGCCTTGCATAGCTTGAGTTTAGATATTGCTATCCTCACTTCACTTAGGTCGAGTGGTTGGCAGTTTTCGCTGGCGTTGTCCATTAACGATTCGTTCTGCCTGATAGTGGAATGTTGTTCGTCATCGCCGATTAACAGTCTGCTGATGTGGTTCTTCCATATCCTCAGCTTCGACTGTGTCTCAACTACGATATTTCCTTGTTCATCTCGACAGTATTCTGTTCGAGGCTTGAATCCTTGGCTTTGACGTTATACACTTTGGTAAAACTTGTGAATCTTGGAGTGGCACCTCTGTATATCCTCGGTCGCGATCTTTTCTTGCTCTTTTTTCTTCTTTCTGAAAAGACGATGTTCTTCCCTTCTACTTTGCACATAGAGCTCAATGGCAGCTCTCGTCTTCACTCGCACCTTAGCCATGTAGGCCTCATTCTTGGCTGCGAGCATCTGTCGGGATTCCTTATCAAACCAGGGGTTTCTTGCTGGTGGGAGCGAGAAACCTAGCACATCGGTTCCAGCTGACCTAATGGCTTGTTGGCATCGTTGCCATTGTTCTTCTACATTCGATGCTAGTGGTACGGTGTAAATCGAGAGGTCAAGAGATGCGCCCTGCGCAAAGGCCTTAGAGGTCTCTTGCGATTGCAGTCTTTCGACATTTCCTCATTTTTATCTTGGCTGCACCAAGGTAGTGGTCCGAGTCGATGTTAGCCCCTCGGAATGTTCGGACATCCAAAATACTGGATGCGTGCCTCTAATGTATCGCAATGCGAACAACATGGTTGACCGTTCGTTGATCTGGAGACCGCCATGTCGCCATGTATGCTGTCTATAGCGGCATTTCCTTCCGTAGCGAAGTCAATTAGCCTAAGTCTGTCAGACGTGTTGTCGTGTAGGCTATGTTTTCCGACGGTACTGCTAAAGAAGTCTAATCTTCCTACCTTTGCGTTAAAGTTTCCCAGTACTATTTGAACGTACTTTGGTAGTCGCTCATAGGTTTTGTCAAGGAGCTCGTAGAAGCAATCATTCGCTTAGCATCATTTTCCTCCGCCTTGGCTTGTGTTTCCGAATTGGGCCTTGATGCGAATTGTTGCAATGCGTTCTCTAACGTCTTGGAAACATAATGCTTCTTGCCTAAGTCTGGCACCTATAACAAATCCGTATCCAAATAGTCGCTGTTTCTGCTCACTATAACACGGTCCATGGTAGATGTCACAGTTTTCCATCTTCTCTTTGTCCGTTGCATCACTTCTAATTTCCTGGATTGCAGTAATGTCTACTTTGTAGGATGAGTTCGGTATTAGTTAAATATCGTAATGTGTGTGTGTTTCGGAAACAACACAAAGTTTGAAGTTTTTCTGCGCCAGAATTGTGGACTTGATGAGACCAACTTTTGTTTAGTTCTCGAAAGCATAAACAAATGATTTTTGCCTCAATTCAACAAAAGAATTAAAGATGCGTTTCGTAACAGAGTGTAGATACTTGAAGAACTAATTTGGTGAGTGAATGGACCATGACATTATTTTCAGTGTTGGTAAACCATTACCTACAGAGTTTGTTGAGTTTAGAAGACCGATGAAATCCGTTGATGAATGTGGTGAGAGGAGCAAGAGAAGTAAAATTATCAGCCTCCAAACAACGTATCCACAAAGCCTTATAAATGCAACTGCATCAACCGAAGAACACCAGAAATCCGAAACTATGTCAGCCGATCAGATTTTGGCATTATTTCTGCAAGGCAGTCTATCTAGATATCAATATGACTAGCAATCTTGTGTATAAAATGTTTCCCAGCTATACAAAATTACAGCTTGCAAACAAAAGGGACAATTTATCAGGGTTACATGTGCTACTGGGTGGAAATTAATTTTGGTGCTTCCAATCAGAAATCAGGATGCAGGATTCATTCCAGAAATTTGCAGGAATCAATCATGCAAATTTCATCCAAATCGGTTAAGTGTCCCCGTTTTTATGATATTTTTTCCGCTCTACCATTCTAATGGCCCCAGTGTGCGACGCCTCTAGAAACCCAGAAGTAAGAACCTTTAGTGATGAGTTATGAATATGAGTTCCAAGACGAAATCTGTGGCGTATTTTGCGTTTACAAGGTTGCAGTTGGTCGCTTTAGGTGTTACTTGACTGCCGCACTGATCTCAGCCTTAAAAAACACACGCCGCAGGCTCTCATTCGAATGGACTTTTGATTATTCAGTGGCTCTGAGAAGACTGGCTGCAGTGGCCAATTGGACTACTAAGCTCAGGGTCTTTGCTTTGAATACCGGAATAACAACATCTTTTGCACAAGTTGGACAAGCATCGAAGAGTGTACAGCTGTCATGAGGGACTTCTCAAATTTGACGTTGGGAATCGGCCTTTAACTGGGGGGTACCGTTTTTAGTGGCAACAATATAAGCTCGCGCACACAAATAAAAAAGTTAGGTTTGGGGCCTCCTTGTTTGGGCCGTTAAATCCGTATATTTCTGAAAAGACTTTAGCTCCTGTTCCCTTCTATGGGTGGGTATGGATTCCAGTTCTATATCTGACTGGTATTACTATTAAGTTGTTCTCCAAAGTCAATTCTGGAATTCTCGTAATCCTTCCTTCCTTTTATTTGTGAGGGCCTCCGTTGGCTCATGGATTTGTCGAGAATATAAACTTCTTCTATGGTATGAACCAGCTGGATGTTATTAGTATGACTAAACCCGGGTATCTAAAGAAAATCAGCGGCATCCTTGCTCGTTGAGAAGAAAATACTGCAGATGTCGTTACTAGGTTCTTTTTGAAACACCTAATCGTGTAAGTCTTAAGCCCTACCGCGGTCAGTGTCGCCTGTACCTTCTGCAAACACAAATTTGGCGATCCTTTCTCTCCCTAACAACGTTCCCATAATGTCTAGTCTACCAAATGTAGCAACCTGCCGTCCCGGCAACCGTAAATCAATTGGCTTACCGTTCTGAAAATTCACAGTTAATCCTGTTAAAAGGCCACGCATAAACATCCCCAAGCACGTGCCAGTCAATTCCGCTCTCCTAAATTCATATCTGTCTCCATGAGTTATGCTTGCCAAAGTATCGGCCGGGTACCACCTTCAAGGTAGGATTCCACCAAAATCAAAGAGACAATCTATCATCTCGTGATATCATCGCCAAGTATGAAGGGAAACACAATTGTAGGCGTCATGTGGCTTGAACACTCAAATCCCGCTCGTAAATTGATTTCGCCACGATAGGCAAAGCTAAGAGACTTCTTTCCGTTTCGAGAAGCGTGCTCAATATTACAAATCGAATGTCCTTATCCCATCGAATTCATGTTTTGCTTTCACACCCCACCCCCTCCCAAGATGACTTCGACTTCATCTCACACCCTCGCACAAGTCAGATCCTTTATCGTTGCTTCGCCGTCTCCGACTCCCAATCGGAGATGAATAAATAAGGCGCGATGGAATAACGTGCGAGAGTGAACCGATTTTTCATTTGATTCCTTTGGCATCCTGCTGCACACGAAAGCGGAATGAAGACCCCACCAATAGAGAATGGAGGCAGTGCGGCTGATTGTATAGCCATCAAATGCCGGGTTAAAGGTCTCAATAGCTAAGTGGGGAACAAATTTATATCCAACTGCGATAAATTGATTTAGTACCGACTACGGCGGTATTTATGGGTTTTCACGGGGTATTTATGAGCGAAACGCACAGCAGCAGCACCAGGACCACCAGGAGCACTATACATCCGTTTGCAGATATTTTATGGGTAATTGAAAACCATTTTAACCGGAGGAGAGGTTTCAGCTCATTCGATTATGATGGTGTTCCTACCGCCAATTGAATGGGTGATTGTGATTATATCGTGACCTGGTTATCGAGGAGGCTGTTCTGGAAGCACTCTGTACACTCCATATTGGGAAGTTATTGCTTTCGCATTTTGGTGTTTTCTTGTCGCGAGTCGATTAATTTCATGTTGCGAAGTAAGGAACAGCGGATTTTGTGACGGTTTTATTGAGAAACGTGCAGAGGGTGGGGTGCCAAGATGAATAGAAATGAGGGCTTAAGGTTTGTAATTGGATTGGAAAGGGAGTCCGGCCAGGATTGGAGATTTGTGATGACCTTGCTGAAGTGTAGTCAAAGTGTTCGCAATGCGACTGCATGAAGTCTATAAAGTCAGGCCTGAGCCTTCGCAGTATACCCAGAATAGGGTGCTTTTTAGAGGCGTAGACTTTTTTTTTTTAATTAAACAACAAATTCAGTAGAATGACCAACATTTTCACTTTATTAGCTCACAAATTTCATGGCATTGATGCTTAAAAACAATTTCTGGGAATGGCAACCGCTACTGTGCCTTATGAACGCAATCCTGTTGGTCCAAATTTTGCACTATAGTGCGCCAAATGTTGGATTCTAAGTGATCAATAGTTGCTGGCTTATCACCATAGACCAGAGCTTTGAAGTACCCCCACAAAAAGTAGTCTAAAGGTGTCAAATCACACGGACGAGGTGGCCAATTCACAGGTCCATTTCTTGAGATTATTTGGTCACCAAACTTTTGACTCAACAAAGTCATAGTTGCACGTGCTGTATGGCATGTTGCGCCGTCTTGTTGGAACCATTCCTCCTCCAAATTATTTCCAATGACATGACTTACTTACATACTTGAGTGGCGCTACAGTCCGGGATGAGCCTGGGCCTCAACCAACATGCGTTGACAATTAGCCCGTCCTTAGATAACTGCCTCCAGCTGCGCACTCCTATTTGGTTGAAGTCGGTTTCTACTTGTGCGCGCCACTTAAGGCGAGGTCTTCCTCTACTGCGTCCGACGTCTGGCTGGGAATCGAAGACTCTGCGAGCCGGAGTATTGGTGTCCATTCTTTCTACATGTCCTAGCCATCTTAAACGTCCGATGCGGAGTTTTTTGACCAGTGGCATGTTGCTGTACAGCTCGTATAGTTCGTGGTTGAATCTTCGTCTCCATGGCCCGTCAACGCAAACGGGACCGAAGATTTTTCGAAGAATTTTTCTCTTGAATCGACCAAGGATTTCTTCATCCGCTTTTGATACGGTACATGCTTCAGCGCCGTAGAGCACGACTGGGATGATCAGAATCTTATGTAGGATCTCCTTAGTAGTTCGAGTGAGGGCTATACTACTAAATTGCCTCCTTAGCCCGAAGAAACAGCGGTTGGCAAGAGTAATTCTTCGGTTGATTTCTGACGAGATGTTGTTGTCAGAGTACTGTTGTCCTGTACTACCTCAAAGTTATATCTATCAATGGTGACGTTCTGTCCAATTCGTCGATGTTGTGTGTCCTTTCGCATTGACAGCATAATCCTAGTCTTGCCCCCATTCCCTGCTAAACCCATTTCGCCGCTTCGTTCTCTATACTAGCAAACGTGGCTATGACATCACGTTAAATCCTACCAATGATGTCAATATCGTCAGCGTATGCTAGTAGTTGCTCCGATTTTTGGAAAATTGTGCCTCTGGTGTTGGTTTGGGAGTTTTGCACAGTCCTCTCAAGAATCAGACCGAAGAAGTCACATGACAGCGCATCGCCTTGCCTAAATCCTTTTTTGGTATCGAATTTGTCGGTGAGGTCGTGTCCGACCCTGATGGTGCAGCGAGGATTCTCCATCGTTTTCCTACACAAACGGATGAGTTTGGGCGGTATACCAAAACTAGAGATGGCGCTGTATAGTTCGTCTCTATAAATGCCGTATGCGGCTATAAAATCGATAAATAGGTGATGGGTATCGATTTGGACTTCTTGGATCTTCCAGGATCTGCCGAAGTTTGAAAATTCGATCGGTTTTGGACTTTCCTGGCCTAAAACCACACTGATAAGGGCCGATCAGGTTATTGGTAAACGGTTTCAGGAGTTCACATATAGCAGATAGGGTCTTGCAGGCGGTGTTGAGGAGACTTATGCCTCTGTAGTTGGAGCAGTTCAGAGGGTCTCCTTTTTAGTGGATCGAGCAAACGATGTTGACGCTCCATTATTCAGGCATACTTTTATCCGACCAGATTTGGCTTATGAGTTGGTGGAGTTACTTGCCAAGTCATCTCCGCTGCCTTGTTAAGCTTGGGTTTGGATATTGCTATCATAACTTCGCTAAGGTCGGTTGGTAGTTTTCGTTGTCGTCGCCTATATTGTACGGTCCGTTCTGTCTGACAGCGGAATGTTGTTCGTCATCGCCGTTTAATAGTCTGCAGAAGTCGTTCTTCCATATCCTCAGCATCGATTGTGTCTCAACTACTATATATCCTTGTTCATCTCGTCAGGATTCTGTTCGAATCGTGTATCCTTGGCTTTGACGTTTTATACTTTGGTGAATGTTGCGAATATCGTTCCTGGAGTGGCACCTCTCTTTATCCTTCTTTCTGAAAAGCCGGTGTTCCTCCCCTTCCTCTGTGCCTATAGAGCTCAATGGCATCTTTCGTCTTCACCTGCAGCTTAGCCTTGTAGGCTAAGGAGGTTTCTTGCTGGTGGCCGCGAGAAACCTAGCACATCATTTGCGGCTGATCTAATGGCCTGTTGACATCGTTGCCATTGCTCTTCGACATTCGATGCTGGTGGTATGGTGTGAATCGAGAGGTTAAGGGAATGCGTTGCGCGAAAGCCTTGGCGATCTATTGCGATTGCAGTCTTTCGACATTTAATTTTTTCAGTATTTATGGTTGTTTTGGCTTTGTGGTCCAAGTTGATGTTAGCCCTTCGGAATGTTCGGACATCCAAAATACTGGATGCGTGCCTCTTGCCTATCCCAATGTGATCAATTTGGTTGACTGTTCGTTGATCTGGAGACCGCCATGTCCCCTTATGGATGTCGAGGTGAGGAAACCGTGTGCTGACTATAGTGGCATTTCGTTCCTTGGCAAAGTCAATTAGCCTAAGTTCGTTACGAGACGTGTTGTCCATTTGAATAAATAAATCGACAAATCGAAAGCCTCGAACCAATCTGAACCCATTATATTTGCACCGTTTCGAAACTCGCTTAGCAAAAAAGACAGATTGCGAATTTTGTTTTCATATTGTATTGATGCATTTAAGACCAATTGGTACAATTACGCCTCCATAAGCCTTTTATGATCGACTAGAAGGCTTACATGGAGGATTCCCAAGTGCCTGATAACTTTCAATGCCTACCAGTGAACATGTTGATCCAGTGTCTAACGGAAAACGTACTGGTTGCATGCGCTAAAGTCAGTTAACGTGGCTCTGTAACGTCCACCGTTGACGACATTATGTATGGAACTCGATTTCTTTTGCATGGCCACCACGGGCACGCTTGCAGAAGTCCAGACGCTGAACCCAATTTTCGACGGTTTTCAAGCATAAATCGGCCGATACTGCTGCAATTTCAGGTTCGATATTCATACGAAGTTCATCAATCGTCGCTGGCTTGTTGGTATAGACCATAGACTTGACGTAGCCCCACAGAAAATAGTCAAACGGCGTCAAATCGCACGACCGATGCGGTCAAGCGACTGGACCATTTCGTGAGATAATACGTTCTCCAAACTTGGTTTCCAATAAATTGATTGTGACATTCGTTTTGTGGCTTGTGGCGCCGCCCTGTTGGAACCACATATCCTCCAAGTCCATATCATCCAATTGGGGCCAAAAATATTCGGTTATCATTGAACGGTAGCGATTCCCATTCATAGTAACGCGCCGGTCTTGATCATCACGGAAGAAGTACGGCCCAATGACGCCGCACAGTGGGGCAAGATACCCCAAAAACCGGAAACAATTCATGTGATGGGCTAGCTATACTGAAAAATATTTTTTTATGTAAGAATCTTTTATTAGTGCATAGAAAGACCATATTTGACCTTTTAAAGTTATTTTTATTATTTAACTTATGATTTTTTTTTAAATTGAAAAAAAAAAAAATAGTTCCGATTTTTTGTTGTTATTCATATTTTTATATTACAAATTATAATTATTATTACAACAAGTAAATACACACACCAAGAAATAACTAAAATTCAGATTCATCTGATAGCCAATCACTCTCACTTTCATCGCTGTTCTCAGAACAAAAAAAAATTTGGAGCAATGATTAAATCGAAAACTTCTTTAGGAAATGATTTAACCTGTTTTTTAGGCAATTGCCTGTAGCTTGTTATTAGCGGATCTGATGTTATTAACATTAAATTAAAAACATCTTCATTGCATTTTTGCCGGGAACATTTCCTTGAAAAGCTCTCTCGATATTGTTTGAAGTCTTTGTTCCTAGCTTCCTGCTCTTCTTCAGAGAGTTGGCCTATTGGAAGAAGAGCAGCAGAAATAACATCTGGACCATGGATTAGTAGCTTATGTACAGTTGGAGGCATATAATACCACGGATAAATATTGACAAAGTATTTGGCAGTATCCAGTGCAAATACTCTGAACTTTTCAGTATTTATATCATAGCCACTTCAAATGGCTACCAGTACAACATGCAGTTTTTCAATCAATGTCTTATCGACACCCAAGATTTCAGATGCCACATCTGCGTTGCTAAAAAATCGCCTAGCAGTGTTGCCATCATTGGAGTTCCCAAAACCAGGCTTAGGTTGATCAACAATGAGACCCATTCGATCTCTGAACTTTTTTTGTATTCGAGCCTTATTTGATGCTACAACATCTTTATCCTCTTGACGAACTCTCCATCTTTTTACTGGAAGCTTATAGCCCACATGCAAAAGGAACAGACGGTATCTGTCAACGCGTTACAAACTTTTCCGCCCACCATTGTAAAGGCGAGTTTATGTGCCACTTCAACAACCTTTTCTTCAACGTTAACTTTTGAATGGCAAAGACTCTGAATTTGAGCATCTATTCTGAGCTTTTCAGATACCGAAACTTGAGCTGATTCTTTCGTATATACAAATTTTATTGGACGGCAGTACCTGGTTGAAGAAGGTCTAGGATTTTGCCATATTACAGCTTTTTCTTCTGAGCTCTCACAAACCAATTGGAGGGGTGCCACAGAACTTATAAATACACTAAAATCATCAGCATCCTTTACAACATATTTCTGCTTGTATGAACTGTGCCCAGAACTACCATCAAAGCCCCACTTAGAAATCAAACACAAATTGCTTAATTGCTCATCTTTCAAAGAAAAAGAGTTTGATGTATGCAACCAAATCTCATTTTCTTTTTTAAAACTAATTTCATTCCTAGCAGATTTTAACCACTTTTCTCTAAATCTTATTCTAAATTGCATACAACTAAATCCACATAGTAAGTACATACTTGAAGCTATCGATTCCATATTATTTTTTAACTTTCACGAGATTAAAAGAAAAATTACAGCTACGCAAACACGCGCCAATTGAACTACTTGTTAAGACACACGGTGCAAGAAGAATTAAAGTGTTACTTTCAATTAGCTCGTTCTAAGTGACAAAGCAAGAAAAAAATATAACTGTTTTTGCAAAAAATGCACTGGAATGTATTATAACGGAAAAACAACTTTGTGTACTCATCTCACTCAATTCATTTTTTGAGTTTATTCCGACTCATCATATGAGCTGCCCCACTGTGCGTCGCCGGCCCATAAACCACACCGAACCGTAATTTTTTCGGGATGCAATGATGACTCATGGAGTACGTGTAGATTGCTGCCTGACCAATACCGCATATTTTAATCTTCATCGCTGAAGATTATTTTTCGATGAACATCCGATTCATTTTCAAGTTGTTGCTCAGTCCAATTCACGAACATACGACGCTTCTGGTGGTCTTTCTTCAACTGAAGCCACAGCGGCAGCAATATTCTCGACACTACGGGCACTTCTTTGTCTCACTGGCACGGGAACATTTTGTACTGTGCCTGTGGATTCAAATTTTTCCACTGGACGCTCAATTGTTGATCTGCTTAGACGATTATGATGACCAGGACGTAGCGCTCTTGAATTTCGGTAGTAAATTTTAATAATTTCGACTCGATATTGGCTCGTATATCTTTCCATCATGAAATGGTAAACCTTACTGAAGAGAAATGTCAAAAGAGCGGAAATATGGCGTCGTTTGCTGTGCCTGTAGCTCTACTTATGTATCGTTCCTGTTGAAAAACCCTTTACTAATTGGGTTGAGGTTAGTCGATCAAATGTATGACAGGATCACATAACTGGTACCAACTAACTCCGCTGATGGGAGGTTTGAAAGTTGCGTGGCCGGTCATTGTGGGAAAAATGAAAACCACTTAAAAGTGAAACCAGGACGGGTCAAATAAGAATGAGGAGATGTGGCCTAAAGAAACTTAGAATACCACATCTTTGTCAAAAAGGGATAACGCATTAGTCGACTTATGTCACAATTGAGCTTTCAATGCTACCAAATGCGCCATATATTTCCTTCCACTTAAAATTTATTATCTCGAATGATTTCTTAGGAATACAGCACGAAATGTATACAATACGTCAAAAGTATTGCATGTAAAATATAAACTTTTAAATTTAAAGTCCTGGGATTTGTACTAAAAGGCTAACATCAGCTAGTTTGGCTGTACATACGAGGTGCTAAGGCGTGCCACCAAACACTCACATGCTGTGTTCATTAGGTAATCGCGAAAATTTGTCAAAAAATGATTAACCTGTTGTTTGATGCCTTGCCCCTAAAAAGGCTGGACATTCGCATATAAGATAGGCTAGATCTTCCCTTATCCTCACCTCCTTATAGCTGCGACAGTTGATGTTGTGGGTTATGGCAAGTTCTGCAGCAAGATGGGGAAGTGCCCTCTTATGATCGCTACTTCCCCTGACACCATCATTGGGAATCTGCTTTAAGATTGCAAGTCCTTGTCTAGTTGTAACATGGTCGTGGTTTCTCCATCTGTATTTTAAGAAAGTGTGGTTTTATGTGATCTACGATTGTCTTTAATGGGGAGTGACGAACCCAACCACGCTAATGCATCAGCTTGCTCGTTTCCATCGATGTCACTATGACCCCAGGCCCCCATATAAATTAAGCTTGAGAACTCTGCTCTCGAACTGTTTTGATAAATTTATAGATCGACTTCACTAAATTGTATCCTGGTTATCTACCTGTTATGGGACACAATCTTAATCCTGGGAGGGAAAGTTGACAAAATATATTTTTTTGACATGTTTCAACTAATTGCCCTAACTCTGAAAGTCTGCCTGTCTCTGAAAGAATGCCTATCAAACATCGGTGCTATCGGTGAATAAAATAAAGACCTCTGCTTTTTAGCAGTATCATCGAAAAACAAATCCTACACAGCCCTTAGTCTGACAACGGCGCGGGCGTTAGACAAATTAACTTTTCTGCTCAACGAAACGTCACAATTGACAGCACACACCCTTTTTTAAAACTACTCGATCAGTGGATAACTCTGAAACAGTGCAATACAAATGAAGTGCAATTACTGTAAAAAGTCAAACCGATTGACAAATACAATTCCAATGACGCACTGACACTTTAATGTTCCAATTTTTTTCTCCACAATCCCCAGCTGTCAAAACACTACTCACAAGTCAAAGGGTTTTCCAACTTTATATCCAACGACTCAATTCCTCACCAGAACTGCGTCTAACTTCACACTTCTTGTCAAAGCCGCAGTAAATAAAATTAAATTAACTTTCACAACTACTGGCAACGATTTATCCTTGCAAAAGTTGCTCACATCAGTTTTTGTTTGTATGGTTTGCCATCAATTGTCTTCTTCTATGAATCCAATTGTGATCATTGTCCTTTCCATTGTTGCCACCCAACTCACATCGCACCCTTTCTGCTCAGGGATGTGCGAGCTTACCGCGGAAAAATGCGAAAACAAGCAGTGAATGCCTTGACAGTCAAGTGGTTTTAATGACAGCTTCCAAGACAATAGACAAATACAAAGAAAAAGTATTCTTGCGGCGGCAGAACTTTCGTCCTTTTCAGTTTGACACTTTTGTAGTAAATAGTTGACGCCATACAATTTGTGTGGTTACGCTTTGATGCGTTTTTATTGTCATGAGTATGGTCTTTGTTGGGGAAGTTCTTTTGTTCTAAAGTTGGTGGGCCCAGGATAAATGGAATGCGAATTGAGAGGTATTTCTTGAAAAGTTGGGTTTTGTATACAGATGCCGATTTAAGTTAAACCAAACAAGTTCGTTATGAATAAATTGTAAGAGGTAGTAGTTTAAGGCCGGTGTTTAAGGATAGTGATGCGATTACATGAGAACACAAGCGTTCTCACTCTAGCCTCTCACTATCAACTCCTACTTACAACTCTACGCTGATGACTGGTGGGTGCCTTGTACTTCGACTGCAGATGGGGTAATAAACCCCTGTGGAAGGTCGTTGGCGGCAGCAAACGGGAGAGGAGGAGGAGTGTCCTCTCACTAAGGCACTCACTCTCAGGCGGCAGCGGAGGAATTCCCTAGAAGGAGTTAAGGGTGGCGCCTAAAGCTCCAGTTTGATCGAACTGGTAGTGTAATCCCTATATGAGCTGCTTCGTCATATTTGAACACCAGGTCTATAGGGATTTCCAATACTGAGCCAGGGTGTTGGAAAAGAGTTGGTGGCGGAGGAGCCCTCAACGGGTCAACGGCAGCTCATATCCCAAAATGGGCCACTGATATCGGTATTTCCGGCCCGCTGTCCTAGGGTCAAAACAAGGGCCTGGCTCTCCAGGCTGGGTGTTGTGCTTTGGGTTAACTACCCATCCATGGAAAAAAGCTTATGTTACGAAGCAACCAATAGCCTCGGAAAGGACTGATATTACTGTTGACGAGCCTGCTTAACGAAAACAGGACAACGACGTTCGTATCTGCACCTGGCATGTGAGATCATTAAACTGGAGAGATGCAGGCAAACAACTAGCGGAAGCCCTAAACTGATACAAAGCAGACATTACTGCCACCCAGGAAATACGATGGGATGGGCCGGGCAAAAAGAGGATGAAAAACTGTGACATCTAACGGGTGATTTTTTAAGAGGTTTAAAACTTTTTTTAAAAAAAAAAACACAAAAAATTCAAAAAAATGAATGAAATATTTATTTGAATCGATAGTTTGAACCTTGCAATTTAATGTTTAAAGATAATTTCATGCAAATGTTGACCGCGGCTGCGTCTCAGGTAGCCCATCCGCTGAGTCCAATTTTGGCATACTCTTTCACACATATCGGCCGGTATCTCACGAATGAATGCATGGATGTTGGCTTCCAGTGCGTCAATCGAACGGGCTTGTCCCTATAGACATTTGCCTTGACATACCCCCACAAAAAATAATCTAATGGTGTCAAATCGCACGATCTAGGCGGCCAATTGACCGGCCCGAAACGTGAAATTAACTGTTCACCAAACTCGCCTCGCAATTGCGCCATTGTTTCGCGTGCTGTGTGGCATGTGGCACCGTCTTGTTGAAACCACATATCATGCAAGTCAAGAACTTCCATTTCGGGCAAAAGTTTGTTATCATCGCTCGGTAGCGTTCACCATTGACAGTAACGCTGCGATTCGCATCATCTTTGAAGAAATATGGCCCAATAATGCCGCCGGCCCATAAACCGCACCAAACAGTGGCTTTTTCGGGATGCATTGGTAGCTGTTGCAATGTTTCTGGCTGATCTTCACTCCAAATGCGGCAATTTTGCTTATTTACGTACCCATTCAACCAAAAATGAGCCTCATCGCTGAACACAATTTTTCGATAAAAAAGCGGATCCTCGGCCAGCTTTCCAAGAGCCCATTCACCAAAAATTCGGCGTTGTGGTAGGTCGGCTGGCTTTAGTTCTTGCACCAGCTGTATCTTAAAAGGCTTTACGCCCAAATCCTTCCGCAAAATTTTCCACGTAGTGCTGTAACAAAGGCCTAACTGCTGGGAACGGCGCCGAATCGACATTTCGCAGTCATCTGTCACACTAGCTGATACGGCGGCAATATTTTCTTCACTACGCACAGTACGTAAACGTGTTGGTGGTTTAATGTCCAACAAAGTAAATTTGGTGCGAAATTTGGTCACAATCTTCCGAATAGACTGCTCAGAAGGTCGAGAATGCCGATCATAAAATGGAAGCAGCGCGCGATGAACATTTCGAACCGAGCACGAATTTTGATAGTAAAATTCAATAATTTGCAAGCGTTGTTCAGTTGTAAGACGATCCATGGTTAAATTGCAAACCAAACTGAAGCTGTTTGACAGTGACACAAGGTAATAAACACACGTCAGCTGTCAAAACCAGTGTTGCCAAAACCAAACCAGCTAAAAAATCACCCGTTACTATGGACCGTGTTATAGTGAGCAGAAACAGCGACTATTCGGATGCGGATTTGTTATAAGTGCCAGACTAAGGCAAGAAGTCTTATGTTTCCAAGACATTAGCGAACGCATTGTAACAATCCGCATCAAGGCCAAATTCGGCAACATAAGCCTTATATGAGCTCATGCTCCGACGGAGGAAGAAGCTAAAGATTGCTTCTACGAGCTCCTTGACAAAACCTATGAGCGACTACCAAAGTAAGATGTCAAAATCATGCTGGGAGATTTTAACGCAAAGGTAGGAGAGGAAGACATCTTTAGCAGTATTGTCAGATGTAGAGAGGTGCCACTCCAGGAACGATTTTCGCAAATTTTACCAAAGTGTAAAACATCAAAGCCAAGGATAGAAGGCCCGAACAGAATCCTGTTGAGATGAACAAGGGAATATCGTAGTTGAGACACAGTCGATGCTGAGGATATGGAGGAACCACTTCTGCAACATTCCGCTGTCGGCGAGAACTACCAACCACCAGACCTAAGTGAAGTTAGGATAGCAATATTTAAACTCAAGCTAAACAGGGCTGCCGGAAATAACGGCCTTCCCGCCGAACTTGATAAATCCGGCGGAGATGACTAGGTGAGTAAATCCACCAACTCATAAGCCAAATCTGGTCGGATGAAAATATGCCGGAAGAATGGAACCTCAGCAACGTTTGACCGATCGACAAAAAAAGGGAGACCCTCTGAATTGCGCCAACTACAGAGGAATAAGTCTCCTCAACATCGCCTACAAGATCCTATCTATCGTTATATGTGAACGCCTGAAACCGTTTACCAACAACCTGATCGGCCCTTATAGGTGTGGTTTTAGGCCAGGAAAGTCCACAACCGATAAAATTTTCACACTTCGGCAGATCCTGGAAAAAACCCAAGAAGTCCAAACCGATACCCACCACCTATTTATCGATTTCAATGCCGCATACGACAGCATTTTTAGAGACGAACTATACAGAGCCATGTCTAGTTTTGATATACCGCCCAAACTCGTCCGTTTATGTAGGATGACGATGGAGAATTCTCGCTCCTCCATCAGGGTTGGAAGCGACGTCAACAACACATTCGATACCAAAAAAGGATTTAGGCAAGGCAATGCGCTGTCATGTGAGCAAAGTCCCGAGCCAACACCAGAGGCACAATTTTCCAAAAATCGGTGCAACTACTAGCATACGCCGACGATATTGACATCATTGGTAGGACTCAACGGGATATCATCGCCACGTTTGCTAGTATAGAGACGGAAGCGGCAACAATGGGATTATCTGAGGGTTAGACTAAGAATATGCTGTCAGGATACACAACATCGACGAACTGGACAGAACGTCACCATTGACAGATATAACTTTGAGGTAGTACGGGACTTTGTCTACCTCGGCTCCGCTATTAACTCTGACGACAACATCTCGTCAGAAATCAAACGAAGAATTACTCTTGCTAATCGCTGTTTCTTCGGGCTAAGAAGGCAATTTAGTATTAAAGCCCTCACTCCTATATAAGACCCTGATCATCCCAGTCCTGCTCTACGGCGCTGAAGCATGGACCGTATCAAAAGCGGATGAAGAAATTCTTGGTCGATTCGAGATAAAATTTCTTCGGAAAATCTTCGGTCCCGTTTGCGTTGACGGACTATGGAGACGAAGATTCAACCACGAACTATACGAGCTGTACAGCGACATACCCCAAGTCAAAAAAAACTCCGCATTGGACGTTTAAGATGGCTAGGACATGTAGAACGAATGGACACCAATACTCCGGCTTGCAGAGTCTTCGATTCCCAGCCAGACGTCTGACGCAGTAGAGGAAGACCTCGCCTTAAGGGGCGCGCACAAGTAGAAACCGACCTCAACCAACTTGGAGTTCGCAACTGGAGGCAGTTAGCTAAGGACCGGGCTAATTGGGGAGACATGTTGGTTGAGGCCCAGGTTCAACCCTGCCTGTAGCGCCACTTAACTAAGTAAGTTTGCTTTTTACCAATAAAGCCGTAATACATGGAAAAACTTTAATTCTGTTAATTTTATTGAATTTTTTAAAAGAAACTTTCATTTGGCCCACCCGTTATAACCAGCAAATTCACTTCAAATCATCATGTCATCCGTAGGGGGATTTATAAAAATTAATGAACTTTCGAGTTCTTTTTCGCAACAATTTTTCCATCTTAGTGCCGATACATCCATGTGGGTAAACACTTTATAAGCCCTATCTACACCCCATACCCCCCGCCACCCAAAACTTTGTTAGGAAGTGCTTTTCTCTTCCATTAACGTGAGTACAGTGCACTTTTTCTGAACCCATCTTTGTGAGGGGTTTGAAACTTTGGCCAACTCCACAAGTTCCAACTAAAGATATACAAGAATGTCTTGAAATTCAACTCCGCACAAAAACTGGAATAGGACCACATGTACGTTCAGAACTTAGTCCTCGTTGATATATGGTTTTCATTCGACAAAATTGCGTGAATCCATAGAGTTTTCGTCATGCTGCATCTATCTAAAAGTGCCACAAACTCTAGGGATGCCAACAGAAATAATGAATGCTTGCCATCGAGGAAGCAACTAAAACGATTTGCACAGATAGCTATACGCCTGGTCGATTTGATGACTCAAATAACCTGAAAGTTCAATGACTTGCCACGACAATCCTTGTCCATCAAACCCGTACGTATTATGCTCCATTAAATCACAACCTGCAGCAATGAACCATCACATTGAGGATGAAATGATGAAAACGAAAGGAAGCCCTTTGTTGGATTATTTTTTGTTCCTTCTTTTGTCAGTCGATTTTCTCTTATTTTTTTTTTCTATATCGTGTTCAGTAGGACGTCTATGATCCTGCGAATCAGGAGTGCTACTCTACACCACTATGTGTGAGGAGTTTTTTATGTTTTTTTTTCGAGTTAAGTCGAGGATTTTCAACTCGTTTCTTTCTATCCCTTTAAGAGTGCACTGCATCGCTTTTTTTTGTGTCAGAGTGTCCTTATTTCATCCCGAACGAAATAGAAAAAAAATTGGGAAAAATCGTATCCATTCCGTGTCACATCTGCATGTGCTGCATATGGATGAGCTTGGGTATGTAATTTGGCCAAGAGAATGGAGAGAGTTTTCAAGGCAGCAAACTGCCTGTGGGCAGATGAATGATATGTTTCCAGAAACCATATCCCTACATAGTCAGAGTATCCTTGGATGACGGAACGAAAAAACCCCTCTTGGGAAAATATGGAATAGAACTCGGTCCGAGCGAAAATAATTTTAGACATGGATTGTGACAGTTATGGAGGTTGGCTTGACGGATTAGACAATTTTTTTTGCAGGATTTGTAATTTTACCGTTTTAATAAGTCGGTGGATTACAGAGTATGTAGGGAATGATGGTGGCGGCCTACTACAAGCTAACATCTTTAATGAGGGTTTTTATCATCAAGGACGCTGTGTTTGGTATGATGAGAGTGGGAAATAGGATATGTAGCAGCTCGCGATTGTTTGCGCTTTTGTTTTATTATCCTTGACCGTTTCTGAATAAAACAAAAAACTTTTAAGCTTGGTTTTTCAATGCTCAGTTATGCCCCCAGCAAGGACCGGGTTAGAATAGCCTTGAGGTTATGTATGCCTGTCGTAAGAGGCGACTAAAATCTAACGCCAGAGGTAGTAACATCAGTGATGCGATTAGCTATGCTGTTGGGAGAGTATTCTCCTGGTAGGGCCACCCTAGGCAGACAGGACATAGTTGAAGAGCAAATCCGAAAGAAAACCCAAATCTAAGACCGTTTGACCTATAGTAGGCGGCTCCTTGGTCTGCGTCTGATCCTAAAAGGACGGTAATGGTTACACTGGAAAATACACCCTCTACGGAGATCGGTCCCTCGGATTCTGGGGAGGACCAAACATTGCTTTTCAACGACCCTTTCAGACGAAAAAATTATGCTAAGATCGCTACCGATAGCGTCAAGTACAACTTTAACAATATTGACCACAACTGACTTCCTTACTAAGGTGGCGCTACAGTCCGGGATGAACCTGGCCCTGAACCAACATGCCTCTCCAATTATCCCGGTCCTTAGCTAACTGCCTCCAGTTGCGCACTCCAAGTTGGTTGAAGTCGGTTTCTACTTGTGCGCGCCACTTAAGGCGAGGTCTTCCTCTACTGCGTCTGACGTCTGGCTGGGAATTGAAAACTCTGCGAGCCGGAGTATTGGTGTCTATTCGTTCTTCATGTCCCAGCCATCTTAAACGTCCTATGCGGAGATTTTTGACCAGGGGTATGTTGCTGTACAGTTCTTGGTTGAATCTTCGTCTCCATAGCCCGTCAGCACAAACGGGACCGAAGATTTGCCGAAGAATTTTCCGCTCGAATCGACCAAGGATTTCTTCATCCGCTTTTGATACGGTCCATGCTTCAGCGCCGTAGAGCAGGACTGGGATAATCAGGGTCTTATATAGGATCTCCTTAGTAGTTGGAGTGAGGGCTTTACTACTTAATTGCCTTCTTATCTCAAAGAAACAGCGATTGGCAAGAGTAATTCTTCGTTGGATTTCTGACGAGATGTTGTTGTCAAAGTTAATAGCGGAGCCGAGGTAGACAAAGTCCCGCACTACCTCAAAGTTATATCTATCAATGATGACGTTCTGTCCAATTCGTCAATGTTGTGTGTCCTTTCGTGTTGACAGCATAAACCTAGTCTTACCTTCATTCCCTGCTAGCGTGGCTATGACATCACGTTGAGTCCTACCAATGATGTCAATATCGTCGGCGTATGCTAGTAGTTGCACCGATTTTTGGAAAATTGTGCCTCTGGTGTTGGCTCGGGAGTTTTGCACAATCCTCTTAGGAATCAAATTGAAGAAGTCACATGACAGCTCATCGCCTTGCCTAAATCCTTTTTTGGTATCGAATGTTTCGGTGAGGTCGTTTCCGACCATGATGGTGCAGCGAGAATTCTCCATCGTCATCCTACATAAACGGACGAGTTTGGGCGGTATACCAAAACTAGACATGGCTCTGTATAGTTCGTTTCTATAAATGCTGTCGTATGCGGCTTTGAAATCGATAAATAGGTGGGGGGTATCGATTTGGACTCCTTCGGTTTTTTCCAGGATCGGTCAAAGTGTGAAAATTTGATAGGTTGTGAGCTTTCCTGGCCTAAAACCACACTGATAAGGGCCGATCACGTTCTTGGTAAACGGTTTAAGGCGTTCACATATTACGGCAGATAGGATCTTGTAGGCGATGTTGATGAGACTTATGCCTCTGTAGTTGTCGCAGTTCAGAGGGTCTCCTTTTTTTTGTGGATCGGGCAAACGATGCTGAGGTTCCATTCTTCAGGCATACTTTCATCCGACCAGATTTGGCTTATGAGTTGGTGGATGTTACTTGCCAAGTCATCTCCGCGGCCTTGTTAAGCTTGGGTTTGGATATTGATATCATAAGGTCCGTTGGTTAGTAGTTTTCGTTGTCGTCGCCTATATTGTACGGTCCGTTCTGTCTGAAAGTGGAATGTTGTTCGTCATTGCCGTTTAATAGTCTGCAGAAGTGGTTCCACATCGACTGTGTCTCAACTACGATATTTCCTTGTTCATCTCGACAGTATTCTGTTCGAGGCTTGAATCCTTGGCTTTGACGTTATACACTTTGGTAAAACTTGTGAATCTTGGAGTGGCACCTCTCTATATCCTCGGTCGCGATCTTTTCTTGCTCTTTTTTCTTCTTTCTGAAAAGACGATGTTCTTCCCTTCTACTTTGCCCATAGAGCTCAATGGCAGCTCTCGTCTTCACCTGCAGCTTAGCCTTGTAGGCCTCGTTCTTGGCTGCGAGCATCTGTCGGGATTCCTCATCAAACCAGGGGTTTCTTGCTGGTGGCCGCGAGAAACCTAGCACATCAGTTGCGGCTGATCTAATGGCTTGTTGGCATCGTTGCCATTGCTCTTCGACATTAGATGCTGGTGGTATGGTGTGAATCGAGAGGTTAAGTGACACGTGTTTCTCGAAGGCCTTGGCGATCTATTGCGATTGCAGTCTTTCGACATTAAATTTTTTCACAGTATTTCTGGTTGTTCGGACATCCAAAATACTGGATGCAATGTGATCAATTTGGTTGGAGACCACCATGTCCCCTTATGGATATCGAGGTGAGGAAACCGTGTGCTGGCTATAGTAGCATTTCGTTCCGTAGCGAAGTCAATTAGCCTAAGTCCGTTACCAGACGTGTTGTCGTGTAGGCTATATTTTCCGACAGTACTGCTAAAGATGTCTTCTATTCCTACCTTTGCGTTTAAATCTCCCTGCACGATTTTAACATCGCACTCCGGTAGTCGCTCATAGGTTTTGTCATGGAGCTCGTTAAAGCAATCTTTAGCTTTATCATCTTTATCATCTTTTTCCTCCGTCGCATTTCCTGGATGGCAGTAATGTCTGCTTTTTAGCAGCTTAGGGCTTCCGCTAGCTGTTCTCCTACACCTCGAACGTTGTTGTCCTTCTTTCGTTTATCGAGTCGTCAACAATAAGATCAGTCCTTTCCGAGGCTATTAATGCTTCGTAACATATGTTTTTTTCCATGGGTGGGTAGTTAACCCAAAGCACAACCCGCAACATGGGGGGCCAGTTCCAATTTATTAGATATCCCTTGGACATGTGTCCATAAGTATCCACTACGGGATTGAGCGCTGCCAATGACCTTTCGGTTCATCCGCCACCATCTCTGTTCAAATGGCCAGACTTACCTTTGAGATTCCTAGATAACCTGTTGTCCGAATGTGTCGAAGCGTAGCAGCTTATCTAGGTTCGCCTGGGACGTCCTTTCCTGTTGACAGCATAAATTTTGTCTTAACCTCATTTATTGCTAAGCCCATTTTTGTCGTACAAAACCACACTGATAAGGACCGATCAGGTTTTTGGTAAAACGGCTTCAAAGCATCGCGATCATGTGTTTATTTCGAATTTCGTTGAATGATTTGTTCAAAATGATAAGTGGATAGGAAACGTCGGAAGAGAATTCTCCGATTTCGAACAAATCCGGTATGATGCGATACCTTGAAAAGCTTTCATTAATTTTTTGGAAAGTACTTGGATCTGTTGAAAGTTGTAGCTTCCAAGAGTTGTAACCTGTCGGGAGTGCGCCCGATTATACCATCTTATCTCTTTCCAAAGAATTATTATGCCACCGCGGCGCGTCGTCTGAAAAGTGTGTTCATGAACTTAGAAATGGGTGGTTACCTAATCTATAGGTAAAGGATGTCTTTTTTTAAAGGTATAGAACTTTCGATAGGGATAGCTGTCGTACTAATGGAGCGTGTTTGACTTTTTTTTCAGTATTATTTGGCAAATCACCATGGAATGACTTTGGAAATTTATTTTTAAAACACAAATTTATGGAGCCAATCCATCTAAATCAAGCCCGTACCTTGCGTACAGAAGAAGCCATCCCCGCTGTAGACGTGAGTTTAGCAGAGGAACCGAATCAATCGATCCGACGCCATTCTCAGCAACTCAGACTCTGCTTGTCAACTACATCAATTGCATTGGGTGTTCGGCAAATGGACTGAAAATCAACTGGAAGTTGAACCAGATTTTTAGCATCAAGTCATCTCCAGCGATGAGGCTCACTTCTGGATTGACGGATATGTGAACAAGCAGAATTGCCATTTTCGGAGTGAGCACAATTCTCATGGAGATTCTTGACACTCCATTACAGCCCGAAAAAATCTCTGTTTGCTGTTTTTACACGCCGAATGTGTTATCGGCCCTTTCCTCTTTAAATCCGATGCCGGTGCCAACATTACCGTGAATGACGAACGCCTGGAGCGAGAATTTTTTTCCTCATATCATTCGAAATAATTTGAAGATTTAGAAATTCAGATTCAGACTCTTAGATACAGAAATTCAGGCTTTCATGAATCGCTATCCCCTAAACCTAAAGGATGAAACTATTTCTATCAAAAGTCGAACGAGCAAGACAAGAAATTTATTTGTCCCATGAAACTATCATTGCATTCCAGGGTCTTCAAACAGGCAACATTGCCGACTTAAAACTTGAAACTCAGAGTTGTAGGGACACGCCTCCAGAAGACTACTAATAAACTGTTGAGGTCCTGGAAATCATAACGAATATTTGATTAATGAATGCTTAACTTTCCAGCACCTCAATTAGCAGTCTAGCAAGGCCCTGGGCTCTGGTATTCATTATTTCCACTTTGATATAAAAATCTTTGAAGTATTGGATGCAAGCGAGCTGAAGGGGTCTTCAAAAGCCAGTAAACATATTCCGAGAGCAGGTCTTTAGAGGCGTGGATCATGTAGATTAGGCATTTAGTATTCAAGCCACAGCTATGGTCCAGTATTGTTTGTCGTCAGGGTGACTACCAACTGTAGTGGCATTCATCGTTTCATCCTCCATGTCATGATATTCTTGGCAACCGTGGCCTTTGCATTTTTGTCTCACCTGGAGACAAATGAGGCTCAGTTAGTGAGGTGAACTGCCGCGCAGAAGGTCTGGGTTCGATTCCCAGCCGTAGCCTAAATCATTTTTCACCGACCCTCCTCTCGTGATGATCTGACATATCATCCGAAGAGTATCAATTGCCAAGAAAAGCTTTTCTCAACTTTATTATTATTATTATTAGAAGCTTTTATTATAGCCATACATACTAATTCTACATTACAATTACATTTACATTTTTACAATATTGTGTTTACATATAAGTTAAATAATTGTTGCGATCTTATGTGTTACAATTAATTCTTCTAAGATTTGAATGTTCCGTTAATAATTGTCTTTTATATTTAATATTTTCTAGTCGTTGTTTCGGTTGGCATAAGCCTCCCCCATTGTTGTCCATAGATTCCTGTTCTTTGCGTCGTTGTACCAGTTGCGATTGAATTTAAGTAGGTCATCATTCCATCTTTTCTTTGGTCGTCCTACTAGTCTATTATCATCCGGTATCCATTTTGTTGTTATTTTCGTCCATCTTTGGTCCTGTATTCTTGATATGTGTCCTGCCCAGCTCCATATTAATTGTTTTATTTTTGTGATTACGTCTGTTATATTTGTGCGTCTCCTTATTTCATCATTTCTGACTCGTTCTATTTGTCTAATATTTAATAAGTGTCTTTCAATTTTCGTCTGGCAAATTCGAATCTTCTCGGCTATGTTTGTTGTCATTGCTAATGTCTGTAGTCCATATGTCATAACAGGTAGGATCGTCGAGTCGAATATATATCTTCTCGTGTCTGCTCCTATATTACAATCCAGTATTTGTTTAGTACTCCAGTATTGTTTCCAGCTATTTGTGATTCGTCTGTTGATCTCTTTTTCCTCCTGATTTGAAAATGATTTTATTTGTCCTAGATATAAGTAGTCTTCAACATATTCAATGGCATTATTAGATAATATTATTGGATATTTTATATGATTAGTCATAGCTTTAGTTTTTGTCATATTTATACTTAGTCCATGAATTTTACATGTTACTGAAAGTTGGTTAAGCATTGTCTGGATGTTGTCAGATTTATTTGATATAAGAACGATATCGTCAGCGAATCTTAAATTGTTCAAACGTTGTCATGTATTTTTACTCCATACTTATTGGTCCAATTCATTTGCATAAATATATCTTCTAATACAGCTGCGAATAGTGGAGGCGATATTGGATCTCCTTGTCTAACTCCTCTGTTAATTTTGAATTCTCGTCCCGTTTTGTCAGTTTTAATTCTTGCTGTATTGTTGGAATAAATATTTTTAAATGTTGTTATGAAGGTGGGGTCAATGTTCTGGTTCTCCAACGCCGTCCAAATACTTTTGTGTTCTACCATGTCAAAAGCCTTACTGAAGTCAATAAATAGAAAATAGAGAGGTTTCTTGTATTCGTTGAATTTTTCGATCAATTGGTTGATAGTCTGTAAATGGTCAGTAGTTGAATATCCTTCTCGAAAGCCAGCTTGCTCCCTTGGTTGTTTATCATTTAATTTATGTTTCATTTTCATATATATTGTCTTCGAGAAGAGTTTATATAAAGTCGAGATTATGCTTATCGGTCTGTAGTTATTAACATCATCTTTTTTTCCTTTTTTGTGGATTAGTATGATTGTACTTTGCTTCCACTGTGATGGTATTTTCTGTTTTGAAATAATGGAGTTGAATAACTTTGTCAGAATAGGTGTAAGGGCTTTTTGTCCGTATTTTATCATCTCTGCATCTATGCCGTCGTTGCCAGTGCTTTTATCTGTTTTTAAATTGTCTATAGAGGAGTTAATTTCAGTTTGATCAAAATAGTTTGAGGTAGTTATGTTGCTCTCTGTAATTTGTTGGTCTGAAATGTGTTCTGTCGATTTGAATAAAGACTCGAAGAATATCGTTGCTGCTTCGTTAATGTCTTTTCTATTTGTAGTATCTTTGTTATTATTTTTGATTGATGTTATCCATTCCTTATCATTGTTTAGATAATTTTTTGTCTTTTTAATTGATTTTGTGTTGGTAAATATGTCTTTAATAGTTCTTTCGTTGTAATCTTGTATATCCTTTTCTGTGCTTGTTTTTATAGTATTTCTTAGATGTTTGAGTTCGCACTTCTCTTCGTTGTTGAGGTTCATTTTGTTTCTCAAGTTTTGCCTTTTCTTTATTAGATTTTTGGTGTTTTCTGAAATTTTGTCAATTTTTGTGGCTTTTGTTTTCATTAGAATTGTTTTAGCTGTCGTTTTTATTATTACTTCAAGTTTGTTATAAATAGTCTGAATTTCGGTGTCTATATTTTGTACATTTATTTCACATTGGATTTGTCTATTTAATGATTCGTTATATCTTGCTATGATATTAGCTGGAGTCATTTTTGGAATATATAGTTTTCTTTGGTTCCGCTCTAATGTCTTGTGATTTATTGTTATTTTTCCTCTCAGCATTCGGTGATCACTGTCAAATTTTAGTTGTTTTATTATGGATACATCACTTAGGGTTTTCTCTTTATTTGTCAATATAAAGTCTATTTCGTTTCTTGTATTCCCGTCTGGTGATATCCATGTCCATTTGTTTGCGTCCCTTTTTTTAAAGAAAGTATTTCCGACTGTTAAGTTCATTTCATGTATCCATTCTGTAAGTTTTTGACCTCGTCGGTTTCTTTGTCCATATCCAAATGGTCCTATAAGTTGTTCGTCATCATTTCGCCGACCAATTTTTGCGTTAAAGTCACCAATCAGGTACATTATATCGGTCTTCGTTTCTTTGTATGCATTTTCCAATTGGTCATAGAATATATTTATTTCTTCGTCTGGTGCTCTATTTGTCGGTGAATATACTTGTATGATCGTTAGTTTTATTTTTTGAATTTTGATTGTGAGTACCTATACAAATTCTCTCACTAAAACATCGTATGTCAATTATTTTACTCTTAAGGTATTTTTTGATTAGGAAACCTACTCCATATAGTCCTTTGGTTTGTCCTATATAGCAAAATATATCATCATTGCTTTCAATTATGTTTTGTCCGTAAATTTTTGTTTCTGAAAGTCCGATAATGTCCCATTTTATGTTCGTAAGTGCTAATCTTAATTTAAGTTGTTTAGCTTCGGATGACAGCGTTCTTACATTAAAAGTGCATATATTGAGGGTTGAACGTTTTGGGGGGTTTAAGCCTTCATTCCTCACGGTGGCTAACCGGCTTGAGGAAGTTATGTTTGTATTGTCATTGTTAAAATCATTTATGGTGTTTCGAATATTGTTATTGTGATTTTGTTGCTTTTCTTCATTTTTGGTTTGTTGAGTTGTTTCACTTTGGTTAGTCTTAAAAAATTTGTATATGTTGTTCTTTTGTGGTTTATTGTCGAAATTCTGTTTGATATTTTGTCGTACTTTTTTTGTGAAAGTGGAGGGTTGCATATCGTTTCCTATCTTAAGGTCATTTTCATTTTCTTGTTGTCTTGGACGTTTGTTCGAGTTTTTATTTGTAGTATACGAGTATGCATTTTGTGTCTTTGGTTGGTCATGTTTTTGTCTTGTATTGTTATTCTCTCGTACGGTTATATTTAAATCATCTTTTACTTGATCGTCTTTTATATATATTATTGCTTCCGTATAGTGTCTTAACTTAGATTTGTTGTTCATAATTTGGTCTTTTTTTATTTGTGTTGTAAGTCCTACTAGCAATGGTCTTGTGCTTGCACCTTTTTTTTCCGATTCGTCTTATGAAGTCTATATCTTCAATTCTGATGTCTACTAAAACAGGAGGATCGTGCAAGAAGTACACACACATGAATGGTTGTGAGAAAGCTCGGCTCTGGGTACTAACGAGTCTGTTGCGCTGAAAAAAATTGTTTTTTGGAGACAAAAGGACCCTCCACTCCTAACTACTAATGACAAGTCGTCTTAAGACCTCTTCATTCTAATGTGCAACCGTTGAGTTTGTCTCACCTGGAGTTTTTGTCTGTCATTATGGACCTTCATTTATAATTAGGCAACCTTAGGTTAGGTTAGGTTGGTGGGTTGATGAGGTAGACGGTGTGCGTCTTCTCTCATCGCACTCAGGTCAATATAGGGCCATTGTGATGCCCGTTGGGGGTCCACTTGTGTGGTTGTTAGGCCACCGTAAGACCCCTTCATTGTCTATTCAAGCAGTAAGCTCATGTGAGAGTTTTGATTTTTTGTCTCCCATCAAGGACTTTGACTACTAACTAAACTACTAATGTTCAGTCGCCGTAAAACCCCTCCATTGACTATGAAAGCAGTGGTGCACCTGGAGTCTTTGCATGCCATTAGGTGCCCGAACTACTAACTACTATACAAGCAGTAAGGTTATATAAGGGTTGTCAATAAGGGTTTTTCAACAGGGACGCTACAAAAGAAGAGCGACAGGGACAGCAAACGACGCCATATTTCTTGCCGCTCTTTTGACATTTCTCTTCAGTAAGGTTTGCATTTCATTATGGAAGGATATACGAGCCAACAACGAGTCAAAATTATTAAAATTTGTGGCCTCGTCATAATCGTCCTAGCAGATCAACAATTGAGCGTCTAGTGGAAAAATTTGAATCAACAGGCACAGTACCAAATGTTCCCGTGCCAGTGAGACAAAGAAGTGCCTGTAGTGTCGAGAATATTGCTGCCGCTGAGGCTTCAGTTGAAGAAAGCCCAAATGTGTCTCTCACACGTCGTTCTCTCGATGGGCATTTCTATGACGTCGTTGTGGCGAATTTTGCGAACAGATCTTTGCCTACATCCTTACAAGATTAAATTGACACAAGAACTGAAGCCGCTTGACCACCAGAAGCGTCGTATGTTCGTGAATTGGGCTGAGCAACAACTTGAAAATGATTCGGATTTTCATCGAAAAATCATCTTCAGCGATGAGGCTCATTTCTGGCTGAATGGCGTCGTCAATAAACAAAATATGCGGTATTGGTCAGGCAGTAATCCACACGTACTCCATGAGTCATCATTGCATCCCGAAAAAATTCAGGTTTGGTGTGGTTTATGGGCCGGCGGCGTCATTGGGCCGTACTTCTTCCGTGATGATCAAGACCGGCACGTTACTGTGAATGGAAATCGCTACCGTTCAATGATAACCGAATATTTTTGGCCCCAATTGGATGATATGGACTTGGAGGACATGTGGTTCCAACAGGACGGCGCCACAAGCCACACAGCGAATGTCACAATCAATTTATTGGAAACCAAGTTTGGAGAACGTGTTATCTCACGAAATGGTCCAGTCGCTTGGCCGCATCGGTCGTGTGATTTGACGTCGTTGGACTATTTCCTGTGGGGCTACGTCAAGTCTATGGTCTATGCCAACAAGCCAGCGACGATTGATGAACTTCGTACGAATATCGAACGTGAAATTGCAGCAGTATCGGGCGATTTATGCTTGAAAACCGTCGAAAATTGGGTTCAGCGTCTGGACTTCTGCAAGCGTGCCCGTGGTGGTCATGCAAAGGAAATCGAGTTCCATACATAATGGCATCGAACGTACTTTCACAGGAATAAAGAATTTCATTTCAAAACCGTTTTTGTTTTATATAAAAAAAAAAACTTTTGTAGCGCTCTTATTGAAAAAACCGATATAACCATACGACAACTTGTTCCACAAGAAGAGTAGTGCTAACCAGTAAGAGTACATCTGAACCTGCACCAACCTTCTGTCAACGATCTCAATCGGTCTTAGTGGAAATAAAAGTGGCATTGTCCATTGACTTCATTTCTCCGCACGTCCGCTCTCCATAAGTGAGCCTCACACCAGTCTAAAATTGATCCTCCATCCTGCTGAAGTAGCAATAACCCGTTTATAATTCAACAAAAGCTTCAAAGACGACCCAATCTTCTGGCAATGCCAGACCTCTTCTCCATCTGCTTCAAACTTCGAAGACAACAACTTTCAAAAGACTGCAAAATGTTAAAATTGATTAAAGGCTATTTGCCTGTCAGTTGACCATGCAGCTGGCTTTGTGACAAGTCTTGTACATGATACTCTGCCAGACGATTGGCATCACGCAAATCGCCACATCCTCTCCAGCTGTGATCTCCAGTACCTTTTCTGTTTGCATTCATTTGATAGTGGGTCAACAGCCTCCGACTTAGTTCGAAGCCAGTCAAAGAGCAAAAGTCTGCCCTTGTCATGAAAACAACTCCCCGATTTATATGGCCTTCCCATTTATTCATCGATTTTTAAAATTTCCTGCAATCCTGGCAGCCATATCAGTCCAACAAACAAATTCTATTCGAAAAGTCTATAACCCGCCCCCCATTCAAGTTGATCCATCTGTTTTCCCATCCACCGACAGCAAACAGGACGAAACGTAACCTCTTTGGGAAAATTGCATTCTCCAAACTTTCGACAGCCCTTCCATTTTGCGACAAATGTTGCTAGTTTCACTTAGAGGTCTGGATTCAATGCACCGACAATAACACCAGCCATTCACTTGCTAACACTGTTTCGATTGTCAACAACGGTACGATGACCAAAGCCCAACAACCCCGTTGACAGTCGAAAAAGGCCTCCACCGGCTGCCATTCCAGTTGCAGGCTTTCATTCAGCCACCCCCAAACTATACAATCGGCTACAGGGTGGGGGCCTACATGTGTGCGTGTGCCGTGTGCCATGTGCTTTGTGTCATTTACAGTGTTTGTCGATTTATGTTATGCTTTCGACGATTCCGTACCACCACCCCCGCCGTAACCGCACAAGGACACAAAAGTCAGAAATTTCTGCTGAAATTTTCCGAAATTTCCAATGGGTAGGGGGTGCACATGGTGGCGTGTGTGTGCACACACATGTCGGACAATGTGTGTTCTGCATGTTTGCATCGAATGAGGAGAGCTTTTAAAATGTATCTATGAGATTTTGATTCTGAGTATCTGAAGGTTTGGCGTTCTTTTTGCACTCCCTCCACCGAATGCAGAGTGGCTGCCTGCTTCCGGCCGAAAACGACCATTTTTCTGCACATCTGCATCCGCTGTTGCAGAGTTGTTAATGTGTTTCACTTTTTTACTCGTCGGCGGAGTCGTCGCTATTGTTGTTGTTGGATCCGTAACATGCTCCATTAGGGATGTTTTGTATATTTTTATGTGGGAGGGGGGAGGAATTCGAAAGGATACACCACCGATACCCGTGTGACAAAAGCGGAACAGGGATCTGGGAGTGTGCAACATGCGGAGCAGATATCGTGGCACACACGAGTATGACGCCGATGAACACACGTTTTATCTGCATGCTGGGCTTGGAGATGTGTGTTCTTGAATGGTCTCAATTTTACAAAGGAGACCGCTTATTGGGTTCTTGTTGTTGGATTGGATGCTGTTGAATTTCAGCGCAACAAGAGGTATGTAGCTACAAATGAAGGTTGATGCTCATGTTATGCAATATATTGCGCGATAAGGAGCATCGATTTGCGTAAAAGAGTCTTTTAGGGTTGTAAACGTATCGAGGATATATTTGATGGACGATTTCATGCTGAGAGCACTTTTGCGTCATGAAAACGTTGCGAAACGTTGAATATGACAAATGAGCTGTTTTATTTGTTTTTGTTTTTTTTTTTTTTTTGAACGTCGGGAGAACATTTATATGTCAAGTCAAGCACAGGTATAGGTCGATGAGAGAATCTTGTATACACGACGCATTTCAAAAATTGATAAGGAAGAGGTTTGGATTCTATAAATCGGCGAATTAGAATTCTTGAAGAATGAAAGGTTTGCATGAAAATTAACCTGGATTTCCATTTTTTTTTCATACATGAGGGGGGCCTATAACACTTAGGGGACTGCCGTCAGAGCTCACAAATATTCTGCTCAAAGATTGCAAATTGATGGACATTTGATACTTTTTCTCTCCATTAACTACATAAGCGGCGCTACAGTCCGGGGTGAACCTGGGCCTCAACACATGCCTCTCCAATTATTCCGGTCCTTAGCTGACTGCCTCAAGTTGCCCACTCCAAGTTGGTTGAGGTCGGTTTCTACTTGTGCGCGCCACTTAAGACGAGGTCTTCCTCTACTGCGTCAGACGTCTGGCTGGGAACCGAAGATCTGCGAGCCGGAGTATTGGTGTCCACTCGTCCTACATGTCCTAGCCATCTTAAACGTCCAATGCGGAGTTTTTTGACCAGGGGTATGTCGCTGTACAGCTCGTATAGTTCTTGGTTGAATCTTCGTCTCCATAGTCCGTCAACGCAAACGGGACCGAAGATTTTTCGAAGAATTTTTCTCTCGAATCGACCAAGGATTTCTTCATCCATTTTTGATATGGTCCATGCTTCAGCGCCGTAGCGCAGTACTGGGATGATCAGGGTCTTGTATAGGATCTCCTTAGTAGTTGGAGTGCGGGCTATCCTACTGAATTGCCTTCTTAGCCCGAAGAAACAGCGGTAGGCAGGAGTAATTCTTCTTTTAATTTCTGACGAGATGTTGTTGTCAAAGTTGATAGCGGAACCGAGGTAGACAAAGTCCCGTACTACCTCAAGGTTATATCTGTCAATGGTGACGTTCTGTCCAATTCGTCGATGTTGTGTGTCCTTTAGTGTTGACAGCATATACTTGGTCTTACCCTCATTTACAGCTAAATCCATTTTTGCCACTTCCTTCTCCATACCTGCAAACGTGGTTTTAACATCACGTCCAGTCCGACTAATGATGTCAATATCGTCCTCGTATGCTAGTAGTTGCACCGATTTTTGGAAAATCGTGCCTCTGGTGTTGGCTCGGCAGTTTTGCACAATCCTCTCAAGAATCAAATTGAAGAAGTTACATGACAGCGCATCGCCTTGCCTAAATCCTTTTTTGGTATCGCATGTGTCGGTGAGGTTGCAGCCGACCCTGATGGAGCAGCGAGAATTCTCCATCGTCATCCTACACAAACGGACGAGTTTGGGCGGTATACCAAAACTAGACATGGCTCGGTATAGTTCGTCTCTATAAATGCTGTCGTATGCGGCTTTGGAATCGATAAGTAGGTGGTGGGTATCGATTTGGACTTCTTGGGTTTTTTCCAGGATCTGGCGAAGTGTGAAGATTTGACCCGTTTTGGACTTTCCTGGCCTAAAACCACACTGATCAGAGCCAATCAGGTTGTTGGAAATAGATTCAGGCGTTCATATATTAGGTAGATAGGATCTTGTAGGCCTCTCTAGTTGGCGAAGTACATAGGGCCTCCTTTTCTGATGATGTTCCATTCATCAGGCATTCATCCATTCGACCAAATTTAGCTTATGAGTTGGTGTGGATGTTACTTACCAAGTCATCTGCGCGGGCTTTAAAAAACTCGGAGGGAAGGCCGTCATTGCCAGCAACCTTGTTTAGCTTGAGTTTAGATATTGCTCTCCTCACTTCAATTAGGTCGGGTCGTTGGTAGTTTTCACTGTTGTTGCCAATATTGAACGGTTCGTTCTGCCTGACAGCGGAATCTTCTTCGTCATCGCCGTTTAACAGTCTGTAGAAGTGGTTCTTCCATATCTTCAGCATCGAATTCGTCTAAACTACGATATTTCCTAGTTCACCTCGAGAGGATTGTGTTTGCGCCTTGTGTCCCTGGCTTTGACGTTTTACGCTTTTGTAAAACTTACGATCATCATTCCTGGAGTTGCACCTCTCTATAACAGGTGGGCCAAATACAAGTTCAAGTGGCTGGCTTCGCAGTAGGGCATTCTGTCACTCCAACTTTCCAAGATATATTTGATGTTTTCGGGCTGTAGCTCACGGATTGCTTAAATGATATTGGCCTCTAGAGATTGAATTGGTTCCGTATTATTGGCTTCGTATCGGTTCCCCACAAAAACAGTCCAAAAGAGCCAAATCGCAGCTCCGAGGCGGCCAATTGACATCACCAAGACGGCTAATAACACGGATTGGGAATTCGGTGCTCACCTTCATGGATGAACCAGAGGTCGTCCAAATTCATGTCTTCAATCTCAGTAAAAAAATGTTAGGTAACATGACTCTGTAACGCCCACCGCTGACCGAAACGTTGTTCCCAGCATAATATTCGAAGGAAATTGGTCCAATGATGCCACCACTCCACAATCCGCCCCAAACTGTCACTCTGTGGTTTCAGCGACTTTCGACATTAACATGCGCGTTATTCGAGCCCTAAATGCTGCAATTTTGTTTGTTAACGTAGCCGCTAAGATGAAAATGTGATTCGTCAGAAAAGAAGATGTTTCGCCCAAACTCGTTGTCCAATCCAAGCCGCTCTAAGGCTCAAACTGTGAAGCGATATCGAATCGGATGGTCATTAGTAGTTCGAGGCTGCTCAAATAGGTTGTTCACTTAGTCCACAAGTTGACGACTTTGGAAAGGAATATGTGCCCTAATGTGAGTACACGTCTTCAAGATGCTCTCATCTGCTCATGTCAAGACATTACATAGGGATTGAGACCCTTTCTACGGTCAAGGTAGTCGATTTGACCTTGTAAGCGAATAATCCGAGATCTTTGTGCAGAATTATCCTCAGGCTATTGCGTGAAATCCTGAGCTGTCGAGATCGATGGCGAGTTGACGTTCGTGAATTGAGTCTCACACTCTCGGCAACAGCAGTCACATTCTAGTCTGTGCGCACCGTACTACGCGACGAGGGGAACCATGAGGGTTGTCCACTAGCATACCAGTCTCACGAACTTTTTGCACAAACTTGCATACAGCAGTCGTGGTGGGTGATTCATTTCGGCCAAAACTTCTTTTCAAAGAACGCACTGTAAGGGCTACACAGCACTCATTTGGAAATAAGTTTTCAAACGCTGTTCAAGCGTAAAGCGACTCATTTCATTCCGCGGAGGTATGATACGACTTTCTGTCAAGATTTCGAGCGGGAAACAGATGTCAGAAACCACTAGATAGCCCATATACTGTATACTCGATAGCGCGCTTTTCTTACTCTTTTTTCTTCTTTCTGACAAACCGGTGTTCTTACCACCTACTTTGCCTATAGAGCTCAATATCGGCTATTGTCTTCACCTGCGCGGGGTTGCCTTATAGCCCTTATTTTTAGCTACTAGCATCTGTCGGCATTCTTATTCAAATGAGGAGTTCCTTTCTGGTGAGCGCAATAAGACAGCATTCTCCTAAACCATGCTGTCTCACGTGGCACTATACAGCTCAAGAAGGTCTTCATTTCCGGCGGCCAGACTTTTCTCAGGCTTTTGGTTGCTTTGTAACAATATTTTCCATTAGTTCGTGGTTAACCCAGATAACATTTCCCAACCAACAGTGCCAGGATCTCGTTTTGACAAGGCCAGCAGGCCGGATATTTCGCAACAGTCATTCTGAAAACACTAAGCATAGCTTAGCTAAGGGCGATCAGTGTCTACCCCACCCCTTTTTATCTTTGTGGGATCAATTTTTTTTTCCATTTTCAAAATCCCACCATGGTTCAGTCTGTGCCCAACTTTTTACCCCCTTTATCGACCTTAGTTGCAGAAAGTTTCGCTATTATATCGTAACAGCTCGAAGTTATTATCGCAGCAGACAAGCAATACCTACGAGGAAGGTAATGGCAAAACCTATAGCCTGTAAAATCAGTCCCATCGACTACATTTTCGAAACTTAAACTGCCATCACCTGTAGCACATCCAGTTATGGGTATTTCTGTGCTTAATCCATTCCCATTTGGAATTCCATCCTTCAGAAGTAAAACAGAGAAAAACTACACAGAAACGGATTAAATACTTTCCCCACTCTTGTGATACTACCACCACGCCCGTTCCAGAAACAATTGCAACTTGTATCTGTCTGTGGAAATAAAACACACCAACAACAGCAAAGGACGAACGAAAAGCTGAAGAAATCTTAATCATCGGTTTCAAAGTCAGATTCAGACGGAAGTCATAATCTGCTGACGAATACACCCCCCCACCCACACTTACTCGCACATTGATTGCACAATAAAGAACAATCATAAAGTTTTATCTGAACAACACTTTTGCGTACATATATGCCGGAAGGATATAAGGAACATACGAGTACACATACACGCACACTTGAAGCATCAACAGCAGCAGTGGCAACTGTAATAATTTTAACAGTATTAATGCAGAATGAAATTGCTGCAATAATTCAACAAGGCAACAAATTGTGGAACACACCCCCGAGTGGATTCTTGAACAAGACACTCTAAGGATTCACTTCTTTTCGTTGTTGGGTTTGTTTTGGTAGAAGGGGTTGACTTTGTGCCGGCGGAAATGGGGTGGGATAACATGGTTTGGGCTGAGGCATGGATGGGGGGTAAAAAACAAAACACATGTGCGTAAGGAGACAATTGAAAACGACGATGGCAAAGTTTCTGTGGTGGCAATTATAAATCACAATAACAGCCTTAAGGGTGAAGCCGTTCAAAAATAGTGTGATGCGTTAGTAATTGTCAAGAGGCTATAAAATGTATTTAGGCAGCTTTGAGATAGACAGAGTGAAATGTCAGAGAAAACATTCCACCGAGAATGGAATAGGGATGGAGATCAAAATAAACATGTTAAAGGATACTTCGTCGCTACAATGCAGAACTAGACTATGTCACAATTTCCAAATTTTTCAGGAGAGCGATTTGAAACCTTAAAAAAGTTATAACTCCGACACCCTTTATTGAAATTCCTTGGCGTAAAAAACACTATATAATTTTTTATGCTGTAAAATCCAACTTTTAGTTTTATCTAAACAAATGCTTCATTCTGTTGATTTTTTGACATAGGATTATTGTGCATATATATTTCGAGTGCAGTATGAGCTCATCTCCACAGTGTGGACATAAGATAATGAATTTCAAATTTTCTTTGTCTCTTAAAATTGACATAGGAACAACGACGAAAAACAACTTGAAAAAATTAATCACTTTAAATATTTTATTATTTTAAATAACTTAGTTAACAAAATGGAGGTCCATAACTTTATTTTTTGTTATAACAAAAGTGTACCTACACAGACATCATTGCACAGAAAAAAAATTTTAATTTTCATTTAAAAAACATAAAAAACACATAAAATAAATATTAGGTATTACCTATAACATTAAATAACAAATTAATTAATGTGAATTAATATTCTGGTCATAAAATTCATATTCAGGTCATCATTTTGTTTAACACATAATAAAATCTATATATATAAAAATGGATCTTGGTTTGTTCGGATGCTTAAAACTCGAAAACGACTGGACCAAATTGGATACTTCCTTCTGCGGATTTGTTCGTAATTTCTCCGCGAAGGTTTAGGAAAAAAGAAAAATTGAAAAATTCTCAACAGGTGGCGCTGTAGGCGGTCATTCCATTTGATAATGGCAAAACAACGTTTGACGGGCCAGCTTGTACTTAATAAAGATAAGTTTTTCAATGAATTTAGTTTTTTTTTTTAAAGAAAAGTAGTATACAAAATATTTGAGAGAAATAGAATTTAAGTTAACATTTTGTTAATCAGAATCGCAGTTGTCCGGTAAATCTTCAGATCTGTTCCCTTCTTGAAGACTTTTGTAAAATGGATGGTAAATTTCAGGCATTACCTTTTCTCGGCAAAGATCCATAAGATCCTTGTACTTAAGTTTGGGTATTGGAACTTGCGTATTTCTCAAAGGTATGAGACTGTACATTTCCAAATTAACGATAGCTCCTCTTTTTCTTTCGATAGTATTAATCGTTTTAGTTTCACCATCATAGATATATTTAAATCTTAACGAATGGGGACTTTATGGTAACATTTGAACAACTTTTACCTTGCTCCACTTAACGACCATTCCTTCCTCGTCTTTCTTCCAATTCTTTTCTGTGTCACTTAGCATCGTTTTTAAATCAAAAACATATGAGAAGGCTACAATCGATCGTTGAATACCCTATCCCATCCCATCCTTTAAATTAATATCCTCAAAATATAGGCCTTATGGCGATGAAATACAGATAATGATATTGTCACAATATATTGCTCAGACAGTTTCTCAAAATCTTTTGTGGTTCGACAGAAAACAACGTATTTCTATTGCTAAAGCCTTGGGATGGGGTATACAAATGGTTTTTGTAAGAAAACGCCCCCAAAATGTGGGCGTAGGTGAAAATGATCTATGGACAAAATGTTTATATTACCATTGCGGAAGTATTTGCATCAAAATTTTTTTCGAAAGTTTTAAAATTTATACAAAAAACGTTTTTTACTGAAAACGCCCCCAAAAAGTGGGCGTGGCGAAAAACTTTGTATGGACGAAATATAGATATTAGGATTGTCTAAATATGTTGCAAACACACTTTTTTGAAATTCCTTACGGTTTGGCTTAAAACTACGTTTTTTTCTAAAAGGGGGCGTGGCAGTGGGCGGATTTTAAAAATTTTTACACTTGTTCTGGTGACTCGGACAAGGATCCTATATACCAAATTTCATTATCCTAGCTCAAAATTTAAGGCCCAAAAATCGGTGACGAACAGACAGACGGACGGACGGACGGACGGACGGACGGACAGACAGACATGGCTAATTCGACTCAGCTATCGATTCTGAGTCGATCCATATACTTTGAGGTATATGTAGCTAAATTATTTCTCTATGTTACAAACTAAGTATCAAAACTAATATACCCCTATGGGATAGGGTATAAAACATATGAGAAGGCTACAATCCGCTGTGCGGATCGTTGAATACCCTATCCCATCCTATCCATAAAACTAAAATCCCCAAAAAAGTGGGCATGGCTAAAAACACGATGTGGATAAAATAGAAAAAATGATATAGTGACAACAAATTCTTCAGACTGCTTATAAAAAACTTTTACTGTTCTACAAAAGACAAGGTTTTCTCCTGCATATGTTATGGGATATAGTGTATAAAAATGGTTTTTATATAAAAACGCCCCCAAAAAGTGGGCGCGGGTTAAAATGGTCTATGGACGAAATGTTCATATTTATATTACTAATGATTCTGCGTCAAAAGTTTTTTCGAAAATTTGAAAATTTGACCGAAAAACGTTTTTTTAAACCCTAGAAGTACATGCTTCGTCGAATCGACGAAGTTCGTTCAGATTTTGCCGTTTTTCTTTTTTACCGTGGTTTGCTTTGTCTTCGTTTTTCGTATAGCGCTAGTCGTGGTCAAGCTGTTGATGAGTGCTGACGCGCAGTCGAATATAAATTGTGTAAGTATGATATTTTGAAATGTGCGTCGTCGAAACGACGAAGCATGGCCTTTGTGTAACTTTTGCATTTTGATGTTGTATTTTTTTTTATTATATGGTTTTTGGTTTTATTCGGTTTATTGAATTTGCACAGCTGAAATACAAAATAATCATCACTAAGAATATGGATGACGATGAAATTGAAAGGTTTCTGTTGATGTGTGACGACGACGATGATCACGAATCGGACAATGAGCTGGACTATAACAATAACCAATCTGATACAGAGGAAGATCAAAATGAAAATTTGGAAGAAGCAAGTTCGCCCGAGTCCGAGGATCCGTCCGATGTAGAAGAAGACGATATACCTTTACATTTATTAAGGGCAAAGTCGAATATAATTTCGATAACCAAATCCGTTTTGCGTGGAAAAAACAACCATAAGTGGTCTGCACGAAAAGTGAAGTCCCATCGATATGGGCAAAATATTGTGCATCAAGCTAGAGGCCCAACTCGCAACTGCAGAAACATTACTGACCCACTGGAGTGCTTTAAAATGTTTATAACGAACGAGTTAATCGATGAAATAGTGCAGTGGACAAATGTTGAGATTGAGCAAAACAAATCAATATTAGTTTCATCTAATGATGAGGCACAAAGGAAACATACTTCGTCGAAGGAAATATTAGCCCTCATTGGAGTATTAGTGCTGACCGCTGTCAAGAAGGACCAGCATCTATCGGCAAACGAATTATTTGACAAATCCTACAGTGGTGCACACTATATATCTACAATGACAAAATCTAGGTTCAAATTCCTAATGTCACGTCTCCGGTTCGATGATAAGTCTGTGCGTACTCAGCTTGTTGGCGACAAATTTGCTCCCATTAGAAAAGTGTGGGAGATGTTTATTCAGAAATGCCGCGAAAATTACACATCTGGGCTATACCTAACGATTGACGAGCAACTGCTGGCGTTCAGAGGCAAATGCAGTTTCCGAATGTACATACCCAATAAACCAGCAAAGTATGGATTAAAAATGGTAATGATGTGTGATAGCGGCACAAAATACATGGTTGATGCTTCACCATATTTGGGCAAAGGTTCGAACAAAACAATGCTACCACTTGGTGAGTACTATGTGAAGGAGCTAACAAAAACTGTTCAGGGCTCGAATAGAAATATTACCATGGACAACTGGTTTACGTCAGTACCACTTGCTAAATCACTTTTACGTGAACCGTATAAGTTGACGTTAGTCGGAACTCTGCGATCCAATAAGAAAGAAATTCCAAAAGAATTAAAACTTCTTAAGGGTCGTAAGTGTGGTACATCAATGTTTTGCTACGATAATGAATTAACACTTGTTTCTTATAAGCCAAAACCGAGCAAAATAATATATTTATTATCTTCGTGTAATGAAGAAGGAACAGTAAACGAAAAATCAAACAAACCGAATATGATCGAGTTTTATAATAAAACTAAAGGAGGTGTCGATACGTTTGATCAAATGTGTAGCGTTATGAGCTGTTCCCGTAAAACCAACAGATGGCCAATGTGTCAATTTTTTTGGAATGCTTAATATGGCTTGTATAAATAGCTATATCATTTACGTCCATAACGTGATTCAAACAAAACAAAAGCCCCTCAGTCGTGCTTGTTTTATGAAAAAATTGAATTTTGCACTTGTTGAATATCACTTAACCGGTAGACTAAAAATACCAACATTGACTACTTCGGTGAGAGATAATATTAAAAACGTAATTTTGACTAAAGAAGAGAGTATTGCACCAATAAATCCTGAAAGAAAGAGAAAGATTTGCGCAGTCTGTCCCTCTTCTAAACGACGAATGACGAAATCATCTTGTGCAAAATGTAACATAAGCTTGTGTGGGGAGCACAAAGTAGAGCTGTGTGCCTCTTGTATTTAATTTAATCTGATTTTCATGAAAACTTGTTCCTTTTTAGTTTATTATATTACTTTTTATATGCAAGCACTTTTAATGAATTATTATGTGCCTTAGGTTTTCGTTTTTATTATTTTTATGTGGAGTATTTTGTAAAACATGCCAAATGACATAAGACTTAGAAATTGTATTTTCAGGTAATAATTATTAAAAAAGTTATCTTTTTGTATTTTTTCTTTATTCTAAATAAACTTGAAAACTGAAAAAAATTAACTTCCAATGTTTTTGGTACATAGGTCATCTGTATGAACATTTTGTATAGTGCCGTCGTCGATTCGACGAAGCATGTCCTTAACGTATAAAAAATAAGCATGTACTTCCAGGGTTAAAAACGCACCCAAAAAGTGGGCGTGGGAAAAAACTTTATATGAACGAAATATAGATATTTAGATTATCTAAATATGTTGCTCAGAAAGTTTTTCAAAATTCGTTATGGTTTGATCACAAAATACGTTTTTCTAAAAAGGGGGCGTGGCAGTGGGCGGATTTCAAAATTTTTTACACAACAAAGAGCACGTGTACCAAATTTCATCCTTCTAGCTTAAAATTTAAAGCCCAAAAACTGGTGACGTACGGACGGACGGACAGACATGGCTTAATCGACTCAGCTATCGATTCTGAGATCGATGGAGATCTTACGTTTGTAGTACAGTTGTGAGATCTCAGCTTTTGGAAACAAATGTGCTTTCTGTAGATCAAAAGCAGCCACGCAAAATTCAGGAGAGGTTTCAGATAGAATTTGTCTTTGGTTTTTTTTATTTTTGGACAATTCCTTAGCCTTAGGATGCTTCGCCATACTTTATCCCATATTTTCTTTTTGTATGCCGTCCGAGTTTTTGAATTTGTTGCAAAAATCGCATTGGTCTTTCTTAGGAATATGAAACGACAAATTAAACTCGTTTAAGAACACCTGTCGATATAGCCCGAACGATGGCTTCTGAGTGACGTTAGCGGCTTCCTTGTACAATTCGTAGAGTTTTGATATATTTAGGCCAGGTGGCAGATATTCTCTTTGAGAGTTTGATCTGCAGTAATGGCTTTCCACTTTTTAAATGCTGTTAATTTTTTTTTCGAACTGACTCTTTAACACAACTTGGAAGGAGAGAATTTTAATTTATTCGCCCATGTTTATCGATCTCTACTGCAGTCATATTCCTTTTTTGTATGATTTATTTGTATGTTGGATAGGCATGTTATAAAGGTTATAAAGGTGAAAGGTTTCTTCGACTTTCTCTGTTTTCATTCTCATTATTGGCATTATTTGTCGTAGGCCTTACCCGTTTTCAATATAGTCTCTTTGGCGATTTATGTCGCACAGTTTCCAAAATTCTTTAAAAACATATTGTATAGAAATGATGAACTTGATCCTTTTTCGTCCACTTTAAGGTTGCATTTTAGTCTGCATTTCTCAAGGCAAGGAGATTTCATTAATCGTTCGCCTACCGTTTGATTTTTAGAATTTATGTACTCCTGTCCAGTATTTCTAAGGCCTTTTTTTTGTTTCGGCTCCATTCTGCCTCTTTTCGAATATGCGTTTTCTTGAAACAATAGAACTACACTTACCGTGTGTAATGTCGTCTTCTCTTAAGTAACGAACTGAATGATCTGCATCCCCGTGGAAAGGTGATGGCTTGATAGATTTTCATTACCATAATCAGATGAGGAAATACTGCTGTTTAAAGGATTGTAGTCTGAACCACCATCATCGGTTTCGAAAGGATCAAGTTCATCATTTAAAACCAAGTATGTTCTTTCTAATAATAATGATAGGTAATGATTTTTAAAAGACCAAAAATTGGAATATAACAAACCGTTTTCAGTTATAATGTTTTCACAATTATTGGGCTGATCTAATGTTTTTCTCCAAATATTCCTTGTTTTCATTGTATTTCAAATGAATCTTGCAAAGGTTAAGATAATTTTATTTAGTTGTTGTTAATCAACTGTTAGAAATGATAGATCATACCGTTTTCATTTGGATGATTGATTGAATTTTCTATAGATGTTACTGCTTCTCTTTGTATTTGAAATGAATCTTTAAAAGTAAAAATTAGTTTACATAAGTATAAAGTTTGTAACCATTATAACATTATTAAATAATTAGGTTATTTTTATAGCGTTTTTAGTGAATTGTGAAATGTAATACTATACATACTATAAATTAGAGGTTTCTAATTATAAACTTACCTGTATTACCGTGTCTTTTAAAGACAAGGCTGAGCATCTTTTGGCCTCTTGACATGTTTGACATTTTGGAAAACAACAAACAAAACTCGTTTTTGTTTTAAATTCCGTTTTCACTTTAAGCACTGGTTTAACTATCCTAAGTCAATACAAATACACTAAATAACTCGAATATAATAGGAATTAGCATATATGCAAAACTTATCTATGTCCGTTAGGTGGACTTAGGCTAAATTGTTTGTACAAAAAGGCCAAATAATAGACACAGGCTAGTTTTGCAACATCAAAATAATGACTTAGGACATATGATTATTTTGTACTATTAAAACTGTAAACGAACTACCGCATGTATGCAGATGGTGCTCACACTGGAACGTGCGAAATGCAACTGCCTTTCTTATGACGTAATAAACTCAAATTTCGAATTTTCGGACTCAGGCTAGTTCTGTATTGTAGCAACGTCTTGACAGAATCCTTGCTTAAATGTAACTTACTGGCTCTTCGCTGTCACTCTAAGCTTTAAAATCTGTGAATCATATCCTTTTTTTTGTTTTTTATAGTTAACCCAGCTAAAAAGTAATTTAAAACTAATTAAACCTAACCCACAGCGCTACCATCTTTGGGATTGATGCAAAGTCAACAGACCTAGAGTTGGGCAGTGTTACCGATAGGCTTGCAGAAGAGGGCCTCTAGCATCCGATTCCGACAATGCCAACAGCACGGTGGTGCTGGCCTCTGTAAATTGTTCTAATGATGGAACTCTTACAGATTAACCTCCAACCCTCCAACCTCCGCCCTTCTTCTCCGACTCTGTAAGCCAGCGGGTGAGTACGGTGTTATTTTGTACACTAGTAGCAAGATGTGGCACGCTTGCAGAAGCCAGGCGAATAAACTGGGATGGGTTCTTTTGCTACAAAAACTCGCTTTCAAAGAAAGTCGTGCCTAATGAGAAATATTGAGGATAATATATCTCAAAATATAAAATTAATCATAAAAATAAAAACCAAACCTGCCTAGTAGGATAGATAAAGAATAAAGGAGGAAGAAGAAGAAATTTAAGAAAAAGAGAATTGAATAAAAATGGGCAAAAGAGAAAAAAAAAACAAGATTAGAAGTTGGTCTGTTGTTGATGACCCTGCAGTCGTCCACAATTACGTATCGCTACTGCTTTATCGGTTGTACCCACCCAAATCTAAACATCATGATGAAGAGCTCCATGGCTACTCGGTACCGAAGATGTTTAATGAGTAACCCCGTAAATGAACTTATGCTATGCTCTATATTTCTATTAAGTTTACCAATCTCATCTCCTAATCGCGCATACTACTTAAAAGCTCATAATAAATAATACTCCGTATAACTTCATTTTAGGGAACACAAAATTTATTTTATTTTACTGGTCATTCAAAGTTATTAGACTGCTTAAAATGCTTTAAGAGCTTTTGACACGATCATTTGTTTTGTTGGTTATGAACCAAATCGTTAACTTATACAGTGCGGTTCACATGGTTAGCCGCACCATTTTTCTGTTTGTTTTTTTCATGAACTACCAAACAATGCATTTATTGGAAAGGTTATTAAATTCTCTTCGAAAAAAACTAAATTCAGATTAGTGAGAGACACTTAACGGTTGGTTTATTCCCTTTCTTCCCACTAGTGCAACAAAAGCTCAAATAAATCGGTTCACTTAGTTAGACGCACCTGTTAAAAGTTTGAAAAAGAAGAACTTGATCGATTGCCATCATTTTTTTTTGCTTTTTTATTATTATTTTAATAATTTTGCACAATCTCAATACTTTGTACAACCTCCACGACTTGAAATGACATCAAAAATTCTACTTTTAAGAGATTCATACATTATTTTTAAATAGTCTAATGAAATCTTAGACCAGGCTTCTTTAATTGCGGCAATAAGCTCCTCACAGCTTTCATACTGCTTGCCTCCTTCATAAATTTGACGGGTCAGCTATCCCCAAAGGTTTTAAATAATGTTTAGATCAGGCGAGTATGGTGGCCACGGCAACAATTCCACATTTTCACTAGCGAGAAATGCTTTTACAACGTGCTCGTTGTGGATCGGAGCATTATCTTGTTGTAAGATCCAGTGGATTGGTCCAAAAAGCTCTCTTATGGCTGGAAAAGCTGTTTCCAAAAGAGCTTTATAAGACATTCCTGTCATTTTGTGAGACACAAAAACAAACTCAAAGCCACCATAGTATGAAATGGCCCCCCATACCATTACTCCTCCTTTCTTGGAATGGTTGCGATTCAAAAAGCATTCGTCTTTGCGGATATCATGAAAATAAAAATTATACCCATCAGGACCATCTAGGTTGAACTTTTTCTCATCAGAAAACACCACAGTTCTCCAATTTGAAACACTCCCAACCTGAGTATCCCATGCCATATGAAGACGCGCGAATTCCAACCGAAGTTCCTTTCTTGCAGCGTTTAGCGGTGGTTTTTTTTTAACTTTTCCGCCACCGTCAACATTTTTTTTGTACCCATATTCACTTTAAACACTCGGAAAAACTTTAATAACGTTTACTCATTAACAAAATTTAATTTGCATTACCCAGCATTAAGAAACTAACTGAATAAATTCGTGCGTCTAACCAAGTGAGCCGATTTCTTTGAGCTTTTTTTGCACTAGTGGGAAGAAAGAGATCAAATAAACCGTTAAGTGTCTCTCACTATTCTTGAATTTAGTTTTTTTTCGAAGAGAATTTAATAACCTTTCCAATAAATGCATTGTTTGGTAGTTCATGAAAAAAACAAACAGAAAAACTGTAATTTATTGAGAGAAAAATGGTGCGGCTAACGATGTGAACCGCACTGTATCTAAAAACGAGTGGTGGGTGCACGACTGGGTCGAACGCAACTTTCTCTTTCACAGCGAGTTGGGCGTTAGATCAAATAGTACCTACGCATTTTGATTATTAATGCTTAAAATGATATTAATAATGTCGAAATGTATTTATACGAATGCTAACTCCGAAATTTGAGGGAATCGATGTCAATGTGAATAATAATGATTTTCCGTTATTGGCCAAAACTGAAAATTCCGTTAGTGGTTGTTGGGCTAAAACTAATAATGTGGAATTGCTTCAAGCTGCAATAGTAGTATATTTATTAAATTTCATTCAATTTGACATAATAGTTTATGAGAAATTAACAATTTTCTTTATATGGCCTAAATGACAAAATCCGTTATATGGATTTTCTCGAAAAAACTGGGTATGCAGTTTTGTTGGAACTAATATTCTTATAGTATATATAAAGTTTAATCAAAATCGTTAGAGCCGTTTTTGAGAAAATTGAGGTTATGTGTAATTTTGATATGGCAGGTACCGTTATTAACATGGCTAAAAGCAAACAAAAAAAAAATGGCCTAGAATTATGACCAAAACAAGCTTGGGTACGAAGTTTGAAGAAAATCGGTCTAGCCGTTTAGGCTGGGGAGACCATTACGGACAGACGGACCGACGGCCCGACGGACGGAATTCCAAAAACCACTTTTTTAGGCTCCGCTATCATCGTAATGTTAGAATCAATCAAAATCTCGAGGTCGAAAATTTTCACGAAAACAATATCTTTCTCTTTGTAAGAGAAAGTTTAAAAGTGTTATTAGCAATTTATATAATTTATCTTGTACGAACGGATGGCATACCTTTTAAACTTTGTACCTTAATTTCTTCCCTTATTTGTTCTTTTGTTTTGTTCTTTAAAACTAACTTATAATAACTTACGATAACTTACAATTAAGTTAAAATTAACTTAATCTAATTCTCTTAGGTTATCTGGTTCTGAGGGGTTTTCAAACTCCGGTAGGTGGTTAGGGGGATCAAAGGTTTCTTCACCCAATTTCGGGCATGCAGTTTGAACTATAGCCGGTTGCGACCTTCGTACGATGCAGCGGAATTGAGTTTGAAATGCGGTAGCCTCGACTGCGACAAGGTGTTGGCTTTGATATCATGGACCTCTTAAGTACGTAGAGGTAGAGAGTCTCGGCAGGTTAGATGGTTCCTCGAGAAGGCGGCTTGTCGTACCAGAAGACGGGCCGGGTTATACAAATTTGCGTGGCTCGCCGTGTCGTACCGTGTTGGGCTAAGCGTTGTTGGGTATAGGCGTTGTAGACGAGAGATTCTCTGCCAGTTGGTCTGAGCGTAAGCCACTCAACACAGACAACGAATACATATGGCTTTGTCACGCATATATTTTGTAAGTGATGAATGATCTATCGTCACGGGGAAACACAATTTTACCTTTTCTAGCTCGTATAATGCCGCTCAGAATACGGAGCGCTGGTGATGATATATTAGATTCTATCACTTTTGATCACGTGGATTCTGGAATCGAATATGCAACAATAGGTTTCGCGTATGATAGCACAGCACAAATATTCTTACCCACTGATGGTTAACTTAACAATTTATTAATATGGATGAATTTCCTATTTAATTATATAGGTACACAAGATAATTGGTTCTTTGACCAAGACTCAAAATTAAATGTGGAACGTGAAAAAGAAAATGATTTCTGATGATAATGCGCAAATTTTCACTGTCTCGAACCGAAAGAAGGCATGCGGACGATGGTAGGTCTCTTATATTGACACTGTGAGAAAGAAAACTCTAAAAAAAATGTTAACTATTTATAACTCCGCCGTTTGAGTGTTTGTTTATGATAGCATTTTCATATATTTTTGTGAATTCAAAACGCAATGATAAATTAAAACACTTCAGTAGTACGCTACAACTCACAAAACTCAGGAAAGATATAGTTCTGATCCAAGAACCATGGACTGTCAACAACCTGGTGTGTGGACTCAGAACTTCTGACTACAAACTGCTCTTCGTAAGAAATGAATGTAAACCCAGATCTTGTATTCTTGCTAAGAACTCCTTAAATGTATGTCTACTCTCTAATTACAGCAATCAGGATACTGTCGCAGTCAATATTGAAACAAAAGACAACAACTATTGGCTGGGATGGGCATACCTGGCTCATGACCATGTCTGACCAATACCTCAGGGCAACCTAAGGAACCTGATTGCGGAAGCAGAGGGGCGCAAAACTGCCCTGATCATTGGATGTGATGATAACGCTTAGCATTGACTCCAAATCAGTACTACACTGCTTCAACTCCCTCCAAACACTCAGTTCCAGGAACAAAACCAGACTATAGTGGGTCCCCGGACATAAGGGAGTAGAAGGTAACGAAAAAGCTGATGAACTAGCCAGAAAAGGTTCAGAATCCCCAAATCAGCCATAAATCTGGTCATAAGGAACTGGGAACAAAACAAATGTGTTTCATACTGGGGAAACATCCCAGGCCTAAGACGGGCCAAAAGAGCTATTCAGCCCTTCAAATCAGATGCCAATAAGATACTAAATCTTCGCAGGCTCGATATCAAAAACTTAGTAGGATACCTAACTGGTCATCACGGTCTGCGATATCACCTAAACAAAATGCGTCTAGTCGACTCACCGGAGTGCAGACTATGTCTAGAAGAAGACGAAACAGAAGAGCATATCATATGTGAATACCCGGCCCTTTACGGTATGAGAAGGGAATCTTTCTTCAGGGAATTTTTAAGTCCCGAAGAACTGAGGAAATCTTTGGCTGAAAGTATTATCAGCTACATTAGGAAAGTAGAAGCACTACTAACCTAAAAAACATCTGACGGCAAGCACAATAGATCTTTTAGGTCGATGTGTATACTACTGCTTAGGCAGGTCAGAATTAAAAAAAAAAATACTTAGTATACAATTTGGGGCAGCTCCATTTTAGAAACAAACCTCATCCTCTGTAACTCGGGATCCGTCCCCATCTTCATAAACAGAAGTGCTAGACATCACTCTTGCCTCCCCAAACATAATCGACCTGATTAGAAACTGGAGAGTCTCCTTTTCAGACCAAAGATGCATCCAATTCATACATCTGTTACAAAATGGCCTCTCTGTACTCTCTAATTGGGCCGCCAAATGTGGACTCAACGTGAACCCTCAAAAAACCAAATTGGTTGGCAGGAAATACAAAATTCCGCACATTGACCCTCCCAAACTAAATGGCGTCAGTCTCATGTTCGCAGATTCAGCCAAATACCTTGGTCTTGTTTTGGATGAAAAACTGAACTGAAAAGCCAACATCCAAGAACGCGTTAAGAAAGCCACCGTAGCCTTATAATCTTGTAAAAAACGGCAATCGGAAAAAAATGAGACATGCAACCATTCATACTCATGTATGGTGTCCTAGTCAACCGCAACCTTTTATAGGTAAAGTTCAAAGATCAGCTTGCATATTCATTAGCGGAGCTCTTACAAAAACCCCCCTTGATGCTATCCTACATCTAGTGCCCCTAGATATCTGCGGCAAACAGACCGCAGCTTGTGCAGTAGTAAGACTGAGAGTCTCGTCACAATGGACAGGGACACCCAATCAAGGTGAACACACAAAAAACAGAAAACACCGGCCCAACTCAGTTTTGAGCATAACTTCAGGACAACCATTCCCAGTCGCCTTGAATTGGAATCGGATTCGATCGAAACCAATAACTCGATTCACCTCTTCACGGATGGGTCTAAGACAGAATCTGGAGTTGGTGGAGGTGTTTTCTCCGAGATGCTTAACGATCATTGTAGCGTTTTACAGGCGGAAAGAAGCCTTGTCCTGGCTGATAAGGAGTGTAATACCCATGAGGAATATTAGCATCTTGAGCGACAGTAAAGCGGCAATCAAATCCCTGGAAGCAATTGCAATCAATTCAAAATCAACCCACGAATGCCGACTGTCTCTTAACGAGATGGCGAGACATACCAGCAAGGCAGATGAGCTTGCCAGACAGAAAGTGGAACCAATCAATCCACCATGGTGGTGAAAGCAAGATTTTTGCGCTTGATATTTCAAAGGCATTTGACAGGGTTTGGCATCAAGCCCTTTTGTCGAAAATGCGTGCATTTGGAATCGACGAAAAACTTCTTCTATGGATTAGACATTATTTTCGAAACGTTCAATTCAAGTTGTTTTGGATGGTTTCAAGTCTGTAACTCACCAACTAAATGCTGGTGTCCCTCAAGGCTCAGTTCTGTCTCCGACTCTCTTTCTCATTTTTATAAATTATCTCCTGTCTGCAACTTCTAATCCAATTCATTCCTTCGCTGATGACAGTACCCTCAGCTTCTCATATTCTTTTACAGGTCCTCGTCCCTCACCTTCGAACGTGGACTCTAAACGCCAAAATATGTTAAGCTCATTGAATTCCGACCTTGACAGCATAACTAAATGGGGTAAATCCAACAGAGTGGAATTCAATGCTTCCAAAACACAATGCTGTCTTCTGTCATTAAAGCGAAACCAAAATCTAGAGCCATTATCCATGAATGGCACTTACGTCGAAGAAACCGATAAGCTTTCCATGCTAGGTATGTGTGTTAGTAACGACTTACGTTGGAACGACCACATATTTGAAGTCGCTAAAAACGCAGCGAAATGTTTAGGTTTCCTAAATCGATGTAAGAAATATTTCACCCCCTCTGATCTGGCCACAATATATAAAGCGTTTATACGCCCAAAACTTGAATTCAACGCCCACGTCTGGTCAGGTGCACCAAAATCAACATTGCACCTACTAGATAGGATTCAAACGCGTGCGAAAAAACTTATAGGAGACATAAGAATAGCGAACTCCTTAGATTCGCTCGAACACCGTCGAAACATCTCCTGCCTTACCTTGTTTTATCGCTATTTTAACAACCAATGTTCAAATGAAATAGCCAGCTGCATTCCTCCCATTCAACAATTCAGCCGCAATACTCGTTACGCAATGAATGCAAATCAGTTTACCCTCAAGCCTATCTTCGGACGTACACTGAAATACAGAGATTCGTACATAAACCGAACAACACGAATGTGGAATGCTCTACCAAACTCTGTTTCTCCTTTCCATTATAACTTACAGACATTTAAAACCAATGTGCATCGGTACCTCCTTTCTTCTTATCCCTAATTTCCTTAACGCCCGCACTGTGTTAAAACATATAAAGGGTATTCATAACCCCTTCAGTGCGCGCAAATTATAAAAAAAAGAGCACTACCCTTGACATTCTACCATCAGTGGACATGTTAGGTATGCCCCTTGCTACATGTGAATTACTGACCAAGCAAGGTGCGATCAGGGAAGCAAACTGCAGATGGATAAATGGTACAAGCAACTCTGGGCTAGATTTAGCCAGAAGTGCTCCATCTGCTTAACAGTGCTGAACAGCACCAAAATCGGCCATAATAGGCCATAATAGCAATGACTTTTGTAGAAGCTGCTTGGACGAGGAGGAGGATCAAAGTATTACTCACCTTCTTTGCCCTTGTCCAGCTCTCTCAGAGAAAAGGAAACTTCTTCTGGGAGACCACTTCTTCGATAATCTAGGTGAGCTGGCTAGTATCAGTGTCAGAAACCTCCTACACTACATAGTTAGCTCTCAATGTTTCAATTAGGCGCACGAATATAGGGTAGTCGCAGGATCCACGTGGTACCACAACGGACCTCTCTGGTCTAAGTGTGCACGCACATTGCGTGCAGCCACTTCAATCTAACCTTGCTACTCACTTAAGTACAATCATGGAAGCCAGTACCAATTTCCATGTGATCCTAGTGGTCGCCATCCTTATTGCGACTTTGGGTGCAACTCCCTCCCTTAACTATGCTCTTAGATTTAATATGCTTAGGAGTAATGATGTCCATGAACGGTCAATCAAATTGATCACATTGTAGTAGTCAAGAGGCACGCATCCAGTAATTTGAATGTCCGAACATTCCGAGGGGCTAACAAAACCTCGGAGCACTACTTTTACGCAGCCAAGGTAAGAATAATACGCCACAACATATCAGAAATATTGTGACAAAATTTAATCTCGAAAGACTGCAATCGCAAGGGATCGCGAAGGCCTTCGCAGAACGCGTATCCCTTAACCTGTAGAATAACACCATACCACCATCATAGAATGTCAAAAAACAAGGGCAACGATGCCAACAAGCCATCAGATCAGACGCAACTGATGTGTAAGGTTTCTCGCGCTCACCAGCAAGAAACCCTGGGTTCGATAAAGAATGCCGACAGATGCTCGTAGCCAAGAACGAGGACTACAAGGCTAAGCTGCAGGTGAAGACGAGAGCTGCCATTGAGCTCTATAGGCAGAGGAGAAGGAAAGAACACCGGCTTCTCAGAAAAGAGAAAAAAGAGCAAGAAAAGCGCGCGGTCGAGGATATAGAGAGGTGCCACTCCAGAATTGATGTTCGCAAGTCTTACCAAAGTGTAAAACGTCAAAGCCAAGGATACAAGGCTCGAACAGAATCCTGTCGAGATGAACAAGGTAATATCGTAGTTGCGACACAATCGATGCTGAGGATATGGAAGAACCACCTCTGCAGACTGTTAAACGGCGATGACGAACAACATTCCGCTGTCAGGAAGAACGAATCATTAAATATTGGCAACAACAGCGAAAACTGCCAACCACTCGACCTAAGTGAAGTGAGGATAGCAATATCTAAACTCAAGCTATGCAAGGCCGCCGGAAATGACGGCCTTCCCGCTGAGCTTTATAAAGCTGGCGGAGATGACTTGGTAAGTAACATCCACCAACTCATTAGATAAATCTGGTCGGATGAAAGCATGCCTAAAGAATGGAACCTCAGCATCATTTGCAAGATCCACAAAAAAGGTGACCCTCTGAACTGCACCAACTACAGAGGCATAAGTATACTCAACATCGCCTATCAGATCCTATCTACCGTAATATGTGAACGCCTGAAACCGTTTACCAACAACCTGATCGGCCCTTATCAGTGTGGTTTTAGGCCAGAAAAGTCCACAATCGATAAAATTTTCACACTTCGGCAGATCCTGGAAAAAACCCAAGAAGTCCAAATCGATACCCACCACCTATTCATCGATTTCAAAGCCGCATCCGACAGCATTTATAGAGACGAACTACACAGAGCCATGTCTAGTTTTGGTATACCGCCCAAACTCGGTCGTTTGTGTAGGATGACGATGAAGAATTCTCGCTGCACTGTCAGGGTCGGAAACGACCTCACCGACACATTCGATACGAAAAAGGATTTAGGCAAGGCGATGCGCTGTAGGAAAGCCCTCACATGAAGGCCAGTCTACAAGATCCTATAAACGTGATCATCCCAGTGGCGCTGAAGCATGGACCATATCAAAAGTGGATGAAGAATCCTTGATGGTTTTGATAGAACATTTCTTCGGTCCCGTTTGCGTTGCTGGCCAAGAACTAAACGAGCTGTATAGCGACATGCCTCTATTCCAAAAACACCGCATTGGACGTTTAAGATGGCTAGGACATGTATAGAACGAATGGAAACCAATACTTCTACTTGAAGAGTCTTCGATTCCCAGCCAGACGTTGGATGTAGTAGAGGAAGACCTCGTCTTAAGTAGCGCGCACAAGTGGAAATCAGCTTTTATCAACTTGAAATGCGCAACTGGAGGCAGTTAGCTAATGACCGGGCTTATTGAAGAGGCATGTTGGTTGAGGCCCAGGTTCATTCCGGACCGTAGCGAAACTTGTAAGAAAGTTTTCTTATTGTTATTCGAAGCACGGACAGGGACACGGATCTTGGTTTATATTTAGTTACCGGGTGGCGTATTAGCATTCGGTTCTTCGTTTAGAGGTTGTTCATCGAACGGCTTGAACGTGTCTTCTAGATGCCCGGCAAATAAATCCGCTTTCTCTTTGGCACCTTTTGTCCATTCGCCGTTAACTTTTCTTGTTGGTGGCGAGTTCATTTTGGGTTTTATTAAGGACTTCATGGCCTGCCATAGTAGACAGCAGTCAAGCCCTCGAGTGAGGTAAAAGTCTCGCAATTTCTTAAATCCTGTGCTTTATTCTTCAGTTTGTTGCAAAGATGGTTTCCTATAAGTTTTATCAGAGGGTGCACAGGATCGTTGCCATCTCTTGGGCGCTCTCCTCTTTTCTCGTATGAGGTCTTTGATTTTAGGCTGACATTTGACTTTATTTTTGCTGCCTTCAGGAATAGAGCGTTTTCCACGCGGCGCTCTTAATGGCTTCCACGGGACTAACGATTTCGTCTTCTATTACTAGCGGTGGCTTTAGTGACACATTTAAGCAACATTTGCAGTCTTTTCTGAAAACGGTCAAGGTTGGTTTTGTTACTCGGTAACCTTGGCGTTCATTCTTTTTTTTTTGCTAGACTTCCATCCATTTTTAGAGTGAATGCTGGCCATAGATCGTAGCACTCTTCGACGTTCGTCAGAAGGATAACAATGACGGCAAAGCTAAATTTCATGCGATACTGTCACTTTCCCTAAGTAAGTAAAGTTTGAGGGATTGAAATACCAATTAAGATCAACATAAAGAAGGACCGGCTAATGACCTTTTAAATAAAAAAATGGGCATTGCAAATGCTGCTAAAAATGCGACAATCAAACATCATACTATCTGAACCCCTGCCAACCTTCAGACACATGCAGGGCAGATCTTCCAATGTAAAAGAAGATTTTTTTTTCAAAAAATCCTTTAAAACTTTTTATCTCTTCCACCCTCCTGGAACTTTGAACAATCTTCATACATTTAGACGCAAGATGCAATTTTTTTGATTCCAGTTAATCTCATTCTTCAGTAAGAAAAAGGAAAAGAATCCCTGTGACAGCAATTTACACTCCATAATGTTGAGATAATTTACCAAGTTGAACCACCACTACTATGACACGGTCCTGTCTGTCTGCCCCCACTTGACTACGTTTAGACAATTTGCATCAAAAGGTTGTTCCCGAAACTAACTTTTTGCACAAAGTGCTTGAAACTTTGTTGGTTATTCAAAAATGGAAATCGTGTGTTCAACACCAAGGACTCAGTTGCCATACCTCTCTGTCTGCCCGTTCTTGTACCTTTCGTCTATATCAAGTTTGTAGTTCACCTCTAGGTTCGTAAAGTCTTCGAGTTCTACAAAAAAAGAAAAGTAAACCCCACACCACCCTCAAACCGTCTCAATGCCATTTCAATGTGATGGCCAGTCCCTAGGACTAGGACGATTGTGAGCATGTTTTCTATTCTGCTCACCGCACAGATACACCACCATTTTGCATCACATCTACAACTCAAGCCAAACACAGTTACGGTCTTTTAAAAGTTCCCAAATGCCGCGGGATGTTGGCTGTGTTTTTGCATCCGTTAACTAGTTTTTTTTTCGTCCTGTTTATCTTGTCTTACGCTTATTCCTTGGGTATGATGGAATCATCGTCCTTTTTAAAAAAAAAAAAAAAAAGGATTGCTCCCCCTTAACCATTTCATATCACAACTGAGGGCTGTTCGCCTTGAAATGATAAATATTTTATTTTGTTTTTCCCGCAAAATGTCGGGGGGTAGGTAGGGGGTAGGTAGGGGGTAGTTGTTGGTATTTTGAAGTTTAGTTGGTTTGGTTTTTTTTTTTTTTTATTATTCTTGGACTCTCTATAGCTGGGACTGTAGGAAAAAGGGTAACAAAACTGTAGAGCTTTGGAAAAGTTTTCTGCTATGAATGTGTAATTGGGGTTGCTGAGCGATGTTAGGGGAGGAGCAAGCGTCCGGAGGAATAATTTAGTGTTATGTGGTTAATTGCTCAAAAGGAAATTATGTAGAAATTAGCACGAGAAGAGGCGATGATGAGTGAGGGCTTGAAGTTCATTGAAATGAATTTTATTATTCTGTAGGTTTGCATAGTGCCTGTTCGTAAGCCGGCTCTAAGTCAGTTCTGTATGCGAGTAATGGGGGTAAAATGTGTTTTGTGAGGGTAGGTTAATGACTTCTTGAGAAGGCATAGAAGTTTGCTGGGTATTTAGTGAGGCTTTTGTTAGACGATGTGAATGGACAGGAGTTGCATGGACTTAAGTGAGTGGAAATGTTACGCTTACAACAAAGGTATGCTGTTTGGAAGTAGTTTTGTTTTGTATGCTAAGGCATGGGGGTAGGGGAGGCGAATTATAATTCTGCTATTTCATAATTGGTCTTTCAATTATGTTAAATCACATTAATGACGGCTATGGCGAATATTGTGTGTTATGTTGGGACTTACTTACTTACTTAAGTGGCGCTATAGTCCGGAATGAACCTGAGCCTCAACCAACATGCCTCTCCAATTAGCCCGGTCCTTAGCTAACTGCCTCCAGTTGCGCACTCCAAGTTGGTTGAGGTCGGTTTCCACTTGTGCGCGCCACTTAAGGCGAGGTCTTCCTCTACTGCGTCCGACGTCTGGCCTACATGGCCTAGCCATCTTAAACGTCCAATGCGGAGTTTTTTGACCAGGGGCATGTCGCTGTACAGCTCGTATAGTTCTTGGTTGAATCTTCGTCTCCATAGCCCGTCTACGCAAACGGGAGCGAAGATTTTTCGAAGAATTTTCCTCTCGAATCTACCAAGGATTTCTTCATCCGCTTTTGATACGGTCCATGCTTCAGCGCCGTAGAGCAGGACTGGGATGATCAGGGTCTTATAAAGGATCTCCTTAGTAGTTCGAGTGAGGGCTTTACTACTAAATTGCCTTCTTAGCCCGAAGAAACAGCGATTGGCAAGAGTAATTCTTCGTTTAATTTCTGACGAGATGTTGCTGTCAGAGTTAATAGCGGAGCCGAGGTAGACAAAGTCCCGTACTACCTCAAGGTTATATCTGTCAATGGTGACGTTCTGTCCAATTCGTCGATGTTGTGTGTCCTTTAGTGATGACAGCATATACTTAGTCTTACTCTCATTTACTGCTAAACCCATTTTTGCCGCTTCCTTCGCTATACTAGCAAACGTGGCTATGACATCACGTTGAGTCCTACCAATGATGTCAATATCGTCAGCGTATGCTAGTAGTTGCACCGACTTTTGGAAAATTGTGCTTCTGGTGTTGGCTTTGCAGTTTTGCACAATTCTCTCAAGAATCAGATTAAAGAAGTCACATGACAGCGCATCGCCTTGCCTACATCCTTTTTTGGTATCGAATGTGTCGGTGAGGTCGTTTCCGACCCTGATGGAGCAGCGAGAATTCTCCATCGTCATCCTACACAAACGGACGAGTTTGGGCGGTATACCAAAACTAGACATGGCTCTGTATAGTTCGTCTCTATAAATGTGTCGTATGCGGCTTTGAAATCGATAAATAGGTGGTGGGTATCGATTTGGACTTCTTGAGTTTTTTCCAGGATCTGCCGAAGTGTGAAAATTTGATCGATTGTGGACTTTCCTGGCCTAAAACCACACTGATAAGGGCCGATCAGGTTGTTGGTAAACAGTTTCACCGCAGATACGATCTTGTAGGCGATGTTGAGGAGACTTATGCCTCTGTAGTTAGCGCAGTTCAGAGGGTCTCCTTTTTTGTGGGTCCGGCAAATGATGCTGAGGTTCCATTCTTCAGGCATATTTTCATCCGACCAGATTTGGCTTATGAGTTGGTGGATGTTACTTACCAAGTCATCTCCGCCGGCCTTATAGAGATCAGCGGGAAGGCCGTCATTCCCGGCAGCCTTATTAAGCTTGAGTTTAGATATTGCTATCCTCACTTCACTCAGGGCGGGTGGTTGGCAGTTTTCGCTGTCGTTGCCAATATTGCATGGATCGTTCTGCCTGACAGCGGAATGTTGTTCGTCATCGCCGTTTAACAGTCTGCAGAAGTGGTTCTTCCAATCCTCAGCATCGACTGTGTCTCAACTACAATATTTCCTTGTTCATCTCGACAGGATTCTGTTCGAGCCTTGTATCCTTGGCTTTGACGTTTTACACTTTGGTAAAACTCGCAAACATCGTTCCTGGAGTGGCATCTCTCTATATCCTCGATCGCGCGCTTTTCTTGCTCTTTTTTCTTCTTGCTGAAAAGCCGATTTTCTTCCCTTCTTCTTTGCCTATAGAGCTCAATGGCAGCTCTCGTCTTCACCTGCAGCTTAGCCTTGGCTGCGAGCATCTGTCGGCATTCCTCATCAAACCAGGGGTTTCTCGCCGGTGGGCGCGAGAAACCTATCACATCAGCTGCGGGTGATCTACTGGCATGTTGGCATCGTTGCCATTGCTCTTCGACATTCGATGCTGGTGGTATGGTGTTAATCGAGAGGTTAAGGGATACGCGTTGTGCGAAGGTCTTGGCGGTCTCTTGCGATTGCAGTCTTCCAACATTAAATTTTTTCACAGTATTTCTGGATTGTTGTGGCGTGGTGGATATCCGCATTCTTACCTTGGCTGCTACAAGGTAGTGATCCGAGTCGATGTTAGCTCCTCGGAATGTTCGGACATCCAAAATACTGGATGCGCGCCTCTTATCTATCGCAATGTGATCAATTTGGTTGACCGTTCGTTGATCTGGAGACCGCCATGTCCCCTTATGGATATTGAGGTGAGGAAACCGTGTGCTAGCTATAGTGGCGTTTCGTTCCGTAGCGAAATCAATTAGCCTAAGTCCGTTACCAGACGTGTGGTCGTGTAGGCTTTGTTTTCCGACAGTACTGCTAAAGATGTCTTCTCTTCCTACCTTTGCGTTAAAATCTCCCAGCACGATTTTAACATCGTACTTCGGTAGTCGCTCATAGGTTTCGTCGAGGAGCTCGTAGAAGCAGTCCTTAGCTATATCATCTTTTTCTTCCGTCGGAGCGTGAGCGCATATAAGGCTTATGTTGGCGAATTTGGCCTTGATGCGGATTGTTACTATGCGTTCGCTAATGTCTTGGAAACATAAGACTTCTTGCCTAAGTCTGGCACTTATAACAAATCCGCATCCGAATAGTCGCTGTTTCTGCTCACTATAACACGGTCCGTAGTATATGTCACAGTTTTTCATCCTCTTTTTGCCCGGCCCATCCCATCTTATTTCCTGGATGGTAGTAATGTCTGCTTTGTAGCAGTTTAGGGCTTCCGCTAGTTGTTCGCCTGCACCTCTCCTGTTTAATGTTCTCACATTCCAGGTGCAGATACGAACGTCGTTGTCCTTTTTTCGTTTAGCAGGGTCGTCAACAATAAAATCAGTCCTTTCCGAGGCTATTGGTTGCTTCGTAACCATATTTTTTTCTGTGGGTGGGTAGTTAACCCAAAGCACAACCCCCAACCTGGAGGGCTAGTTCCAATTTATTAGATACCCCTAGGACACGGGGCCATCAGTATCTACTACGGGATTGAGCGCTGCCGTTGGCCTTTCGGTTCATCCGCCACCATCTCTGTTCAAGGGGCCTGACTAACCCTTGAAATTCCTTGACAACCTGTTGTCCGAATATGTCAGAGCAGCTCATCTAGGTTCGCCTGGGACAGCAGGCCGGGTATTCATCCGTGCCATTCTCACCAGGGTGTTTATAGTGTTGCTGTTCTTCGTCGTGTTATCAACACTCGCACTTATCGTTTAGCAAGTCAAATCCGGTTGGATGAGACCAGTACCCGATGGTTACCACTTGGAGGTAAAGATAAGCACATTTGATGTGTAGTCAGAGTTGCAACACTGGGCATTGCCAAGTTAACGCCAATCAGAGTCTACCCTCGTTCTACAACACCCAACCATCCCGCTGTTGGTGTGGTTCTCTTTAAGCAAGTAGCGGCCGCACATTTTATTTATTTTTCCATTGCCACCAGACACTTATTTTTAATAAATGCGAAAACTACCTAGATAAGGATCAAGTCCTTACGAGTTACGACCCAGTCTTTCACCCACCCCTCCATTTTCTCTTACATTACAAATCTTTTAGTATTTTATTTATCCCACACGAGGTTGTGTCCCTTATTGCTACCACTCTTTGGATAATTTTTCCGAAAAATAATACCGGACCACAGACAGTTCCCTGTTGTAGCTCTACCAAGACTACACCCCAACCAGCCAATTCAATTTATCACTCCTCGTGTATTTGTTGGTCAGCCAACAACCGAAATTTAAAGAGGTCCATACTCACTTTACTTGCGGTGTGACCATATAGTCCTTCCCGCTACAATATCATAGTCCCTAACCCTTGGTTGCCATCCATGTCCTAAATAAAATATGTAAACCATCCAGCCACCTATGTTCGTGCGAACAAACTGAATTCACCCATTTTATGGGACAATGACAAATGTCCTTTAAATTGTGCGCTCGTAATTCCGAATTGTCCACCTACCCAGCTCTTCCTGTCGCATCGCTCACCGAAGAACTGTAACACAGATGGCCAACAGGATAGGCCAACACCCTTTGCCTGTGGCTGTCAAGTTGGTTCTGGACTTTGTCACAATGACATACGGTTCGTGTTGCAAATGTGTCGTCTCATTATGTGACAGACGACAGACGACAACGATGTACACAGCGATTAGAGTATTTTGTCTACGACAACTACCTCTACGACGACGAGTGCTACTATATGTCCTGGGTGTTTAGCACCATCCAGGTCGGGAGGTGAATCAGGGACACAGGGAGCGTATAAAATATTCGAATCGGATGGCTGCAATTTAATTACGTCCGAGTGGAACGTATTAGTAGATGGCCACAGAAGGCCACACTATTCAGGACGAAAAATTCCATTTTCGAGTTCGAGTTCGACCATTTTGCCAGCACAAACACTTCCCAACAGCAAATCGATATCAATTCACCATGTATGCATGGTCTCTGTCCCGCAAGGGTTCAAATGTCTCCTTCTGCGTGTGTGTGTGTGTGGATTTGTGTTTTTGTTACTACACTGCTAAGTGCCGCTGCTAACTTCACAATGGGAGAGAGTGCATTTATTCAACGGAGCAGCAGTGGCCACAGGATCGACAGGAGCCAGCAGTCCGGGGGTCAAATGTGGTAGTTTTGTCAAATCAGCTAAAATTGATGGTGACTAAGGATTGCTCTTTAAAAAACCGTTTTCATCCTAAACTGGAAATTGATTTTGCAAACTGTGACACAAAATCAGTTCTCTGCGGTGAGTGTGGTTGTGGGTCCTATTTTTTTGGGCGGGCCCGAGCGGCAGCGGCGACAAATAGATAATCGTCAACGAGAAACTTTCTAGAATGACACAACGAGTTCCGGACTCGAAAATGATGGAATGATGCATTAATTTGTGAATTTAAGTGGTTTACCTCCCTGAAAACAAAAAGGACCTCAATTCGATGCAATTAAGCAGATGGAAAGGTTTACTTATCGAACAATTGAATTAATTTATGCGTGCGCTTTTTAAGCGGAAGTTTCTAATGAAGGTTTAATGGATTTCACAGTTGACATGTGCTATGGCGAATGTATCTCGGGTTGGGTGAAGTTGACTGAAATCTTTGGGGAAGGACATACACGGTGCGCCATCTTTTATGTCGGTATGGAAAGATTAAATAACTTTGACACATTTAAAAACCGATTGAGTTGAGCATAGGCCTAGTGGTTAGTGCGTTGGGGTACTAAGCGGGGATCCCTGGTTCAAATCCCGATAGTGACGATATAAGTTTTTTTGCGAATGTCTGACAAACATCCTAGAGTGAAACTGTCATGAGAAGCTTCTTAAATTCGCCGTTCGCATTAGGCGTTGACCTCCTGCCTCTTCTTGGTGACAGAAATTTTGCACATACAAATGAGAGAAGAATCTAGGTTTGAGGTCCTTTAAGGGCCGTTTATGCCAAATATTTCCATTTTACTTGATTAGGAATGGCTACGAACTGAAACGCTGTAAATTAAAAAAAATCGATCAGTTGTGTTAACTTAACGTAGGTATCATCGATGTCATCGGGTATATCGTGGCTAACAAGCCCCGCATGACAACGCTGTTCATCGTTTGGTGTCGAATTTTTTTGACATAAAAAATGGCGTACGCTATATTTAAAGTTTTTAAGGCCGCGATTAACTTAAACAAGTTGGATTAGCTAAAGAGAACATGTAGCGCAGGTGCATTCAGAAGTCCAGGAACCTGCACAACATAATCCGGTGGCTTTAAAAAAAAGCCAAGCAACTGGCTTCAAAGCTCTGTACAAACTATTGACCGGAAAGGGACGTTTCCTTGGTATGAGAAAGTTATTGGGGTTAAAAATTGTCATTCGGAGTCTGAAATGTTTGCTATATTAGGTCTTAACCTCGCGATAACTGATAAGTCGAAGGAAATAACGGGTGTTATAAAAACCAATCCACTATTTTTGAATCAAAAAGCTTCAGTCAGTTCCTTACTTTAAATCTGCAATGAACATCTTCAAGCATCATCTCAGGGCGCTTCTTGAGGATTTAAAGCTTACTTCACCTAAGTAAAGTTTATAAAAAAAGTAATCCGTATCTCGTGTTGTATGCGTCCTATCGGACATACACCAAATGCCGACAGAAAGATGAGATTTCGAACTGAAAACGTGAATAGGGTCTATAGTCCAGACAATGTATCAGCAAATCAAGCGCAGTTTTGGTTTCGTCGAATCCGTTCTGGTAACTTCGATGTCAAAGATGTAACACACTCACTGGAGGGCCAAAATAAAAAAAATACAAATTTTTGGCGCAACATCCTCGATAGTACCCAGGCCTAGCTTGTTCTCAAAACCATTAATGTGTGCATTATGGTGGGACCTCCTATTTTATCCCGAATCCAAACGTTTCAGTTGAGATAAGCTTCTCTTGACAATTGATATCAATTTTTTTTGGCGCAACAGGCTCGTTAGTACCCAGGGCCGAGCTGTCCCACAACCATTCATGTGTGCGTATGTACTTCTTTCTTGCACGATGGCAGGACCTCCTATTTTAAGATGAATTCGAGCGAGTAAGTTGAGATAAGTTCTTCTTGACAATTGATACCAAGCAGAATATTTTTCAGACCATCGCGAGAGGAGGGCCAGTGAAAAATCGTTTAGTTGTTCCTACGGCTGAGAATCAGGTACAGAATTTCTGCGATTCACCCCACTGAGGCCACCTGTGGAAGGGCAATTGTCGAAAATGTTGAGTAAATAATGAAAATCGTTGGGTCTGAACGTCATAAGCACTGTTTCGAGTGGCCAATACAGCTAAACATTGCACAAAAACCGTTTGGAACCATTTGAATAAGGACATAAGGAATAAAAAGGAAATACGAAAATAATCTCGATGTATGGGTGTGGGTGCTACACGAGTTACCACAGAAAAACCTCTTGGACCGAATTTTCATCTGCGAGTTATGATCACTGTCGTGGTCGTATCACGGTTAGCCGGCGATAACGGTGCCAATCCAGGATTGACGGCTAAGCAGTGTGTTTGATTGGAATGGCACGTATCATTTACAATGAGCTGCTTAACTACAGCAAAATTCTTCATTTAGACCTGTACTGTCAAAAATTGGACCGTCTGAAGAAATTATTCCTCCAGAAGCGGCCGGCTTTGGCTAATAGGAGAGGGAATTGTGTTCCACCAGGACAACGCTAGGTCACACATCGATAGTGACTCACTAGAAGCTCTGGGGGCCTACCTAAGTTCTTTTGCATCCACCTTATAGTTCGGACCTGCCATTAAGTGCTGACCACCTGTTCATGTAACTATAGCAAACAATTTTTCTGGAGAAAAATTCACTTCAAGAGAGGCTTGTGAAAAACGACAATCACAGTCCCATGCATTGAAGTGAAAGTCAAATGGGATTGGGATTTGGTACCACTACCCTATATGCCTATAATTTGCATTACATCCCTAAAATTCTAAAAGAAGGTTTGTATGGAAAATCGCATTTATCGAACTAAGGGGGTGTAGAGCATAAATAGGGCAGCAGATAGAATTTAACCTTGAGGCACTTCAGCTTTTATAGAAAATCAATCCAAAGAAGCGCAATCACCTATTTTAAGTGATCTTTAATTTTCCGTTCATTATCGGCAAATTTGGTGTAGTCTATAGCGGTCCTATTTTTCGAAACCCAAAATGTCGATCGATTATTAGAAAGTAGATCTTTATTTTCGTTTGTTTTGTAGCTAGCTAGCCATCCGTTCTGACTAAGGGAGGGTATGAAAAATGGTGGGACCTAAAATGTTATGCCAAGGCCGAACAACTAAATGGACATCCTATTTTCACGGCAAGAGGGTATTGCAAGAGGGGGATCAGTGAAATACAATAATTGGTATTGCTACATCGTGAAATAAGCCCAGCCCTTCAAAACAGCAGTTTAATGCCATAGGCCTGTCTAAGTACTCGTTGATTGTACGCAGTCTATCTGACTTCATTGCTTTGGTTGGTTGGCAACAAAAACAAACCCGATAACACAAAGATGGCAACCAAATGAAATCGACCTGGAACATAAAACCCACCCTGTATGAGACGAAACATCCTTTTAAACGTCCATTCTTTCGAGAATTGTGCTTACGACCTGTTGAAACCATATATCCTCAAGTCCCAATTCTTCAATTTGTGGTTTTTGTTAATGTTTCTGCATCGCTCACCAATCATAGTAACCGTGCTACCCACGGCATCCTCAAACAAATTAGGGACGATGACGCAGCTCCTTTCTAAATGGCACATCTTGCAGTAACTTTCAGCAGATGTAATGGGCTTTCGTGAATGAATCCATTGCCATTCCACGTAAGAATTTTAAAAAATCTATTCATGTTGAACGTGGAGTACGTATGTTGCGAATACTATTTTCGAGCTTAGCTAGCCTGTCGAAAATAAGTTTATTCGTTTTGCTTTGTTCCTCAAGTTTTGAAAGTATAATCGAGAATACGTTTGCAACTGGGTCAGGTGAGATATTTTTTTTTGAACGTTATCGGATACAAGATCCGACCGGATTTCCGATGGCCACGTAGTTTTTGGAAATTTAGGTTTTTTGATTGTAGCTTGCTTTGGCTTATGCATATTTTTAATCGAAATTTTATTTTGCTTGTTTAAATTTGATTTCTGTAAATTGCCTTTGCAGTTAATGCAGATAGCTGGTGTTTTCTTATGTGACCTACAATCTACCGTCAGATGATTTCCGGCGCATTTTACACACCGCGGTTCTTTTTGACAATAGCTTTGCGTATTATTATATCTTTGGCAGCGCTTGAACTGAGGAACTAATTTAGAATCCTTACGCATAGGTTAAATTTTTACAACAATATTATAAGTATTGTTTTTATTTCGTAAATTTTGTTCAAACTTTCTGCTTTATCGAAAGTAAGTATAAATAAGGGAGGCCGCGTTTTCTTCGCCCTCTCTTTGCTGTTTGGCTCGCTTGATAATGTTAACGGCATCTATAACTTTATATTGCCTGTTTTTAAGATCGTTAGCTATGTCATCCTTTAAGCACGACGCATGTAACCCTCTAGCCACAACGCGTAAAGGCCTTTCAGATATATTTTCAAATGAATACCGTTTTATTTTATCGGTATTCAGCTTGCGAGATAATAGATAAACATTCAGGTTCCTTAAATAAGGCTTTCCATATATATTTTTTGAGCGAAGATACTTGGTATTCCGATAATGGCACCGATTTTATCAAGGTATGCAACTTGTTAAAGTCATCACTACCGATCACATTTTAATTGGAGGTGGGGGCCGTTGTATTAGCTGTTTCCCTTTATAAATATTCTCTTTATCGTTATTAATAACTTCAGGGAAGGATACAGCTTTCCTTTTCTTCGCCGGTCTTTTCTTAAGAATCCAGTCGGTTTCGCGACTGCGTTCTTCTTAATCCGTATGGTATTCTGTTTTAATGAGACAGTTCGCACTCGGTTTTGATTCATAAATTAATTTTAATGAACTCTTTAGGGCCATGTTTTCATCTTTAAGGTGAATAATTTCTTTACGAAGGACGAACGAACGCAGAGCAACTCGACTTTGTTTAGCCTTGTTCGAGGAACGTCGTTTTTGTCCTTAAGGCTTTTAATTTTCACTGAGTCTCGTTTTTCGTGAGCCGACACTTCTGGCGTTGTCGAGTTCCTGGAGATACATATATTTTTTTGAGGTCCAGATGTAGGTGAACTTGTTACCCTTGAACTTTTCCCGAAAGGGTTGCACAATTGCAATAGTTGGCTCTCCCCAGAATCCGTAGAGCCGACCTCCGAAGAGGGTGGATTTTCCAGTGAATCTGGATTGCCATCTGGGGTATTACATCTTTTCGTTGTATTCATTGCATTTTCGTTTTTTGTTGTGCACACTTAAAATTGGGTATACGCGGAGTGGATTTTAGTCGACTTCTACGACAGGAATGCTTTACCTCGGGTATATTCAAACCCCTAACCCGAAGCGGGTAATCAAGTTCTCATCAAGGTAAGCGGCTAAAGTTTTTCACCAGTTGGCGGATGCAGGCGGGAAAATCTGGGCCGATATTCACAAAAATAAAATAAAAATACAAATTTTAGACATATAAGCTCGTTAGTACCCAAGGCCTGCTTTTTCTCACAACCATTCATGTGTACATTACGCACTATTGTGTGGGCTACAGTTTTATGCCAAATCCGTCAGCATCGTTGTGTTAGGATTGTTAATAATTTCGAATTCCATTAAGTCCACCTTTCCTTTATCGTATGTCTGGTATCTATTTAAAGCCATAAATAGTGGCATCTATACGTCGCTTCATACACTTAAAAGGAGAATACATTTGCAAGGTCCTATCAATTAGCAAATCAAAACATCGTCATCATTTCGTATCCTACTGTCGCCAAATTGTCTTGTTTTTGACGATAAAATAATTTCAATCCGCCTTATCTGATGTCCAACTTTAGACAACTTTGGATTAAGTGACGAGTGACGAATAAAATTGGAACCTTTAATCAAAATAATCGAAATAAGGTCAAGAAAACCCCACTTCCATAAAAAAAACAGCAACATCCTGCCTAGCCAAACCAAAAACAACATCAACTTAACAAAATTAACAAATTGAATTAACTAAGCACACTCAAAAAGCAACCATAACAAGATGGCTAAATACAATAAACTGTACACACACTAAATCTCTCTGGCCAGAATTAAGTGGCAGCAAATCAAACAAGCTATTAGCTTTGAATAGAACTTCCATTTCCATAGCGGTGAGAGTGATAACAGGTCACAATCTGTTGGGTAAGCACTCTAATAAGATGAGACTGACTGGTGCAAACCAACTCTGCAGGAAATGCAGCGACCCTGACGTCGAGGAAGATGTCTCACACCTGCTATGCCACTGCCCGGCGATCAGTGACAGTCGATTTAAAATTTTAGGCAACTTTTACTTCAATGACCTAAGTGACCTAAGGACTATCCCAATAACGCTGATAGTCCGTTTTTGTTGCAAATCAGGATGGAGCAACTACCTCTTTGAGGCTGAAGGAGCAACACAGACCAGCACTGCATAAGTATCACAAGCGAACTTAACCAGGTATCCTCTTTCTCTTTTTTTTTTTTTTTTTTTTTTCAGGACACTTTTTCTTCGAAGGGTATCGCTATGGGCCCACGTAGGCCTATGCGTGTTTGACGACTCGCCCGAGCGTCAACAGCCCACCTAACCTAACCTAACCTAACAAAATTAGTGCAAGTCCATGTGGGGGTCCCAATCAGAATCAGCGAACTGAGCTGAGCAGTGACCAGAGAGTTGTCAGGAAATTAATGCGCCCCATTAATCCTGCCTTACATATGCAAAAAAAAGGGCGGAAAGCGCAAAACTAACATCAAACAACGAAGAATCTTTACAGGAAGCAGACAGGAAGGCATTTCATGTCCCGCCTGTATGTGTATATCTTCCTTCATGCACGCACATTAAAAGCGAACAAATAAATCATCCTTCATGCGGGATTTCCATGTGAACTACTACCGTTCTGTCTATATGGTGGGTCAGGGGAAACCCCACCACTACACATTGCTGTCACGCACATGGAACTATCCTTCGGATAAATAAATTAATTCGCCAACCGGGGAATGGTGGTTGTCCTTATGAGGTTGGTTTTTTTTTGTCGTTTTTTTTATGCGCTTCAGCTGATAAGATAAACAGTAAGAACGGATGCGTGTCCTGCGCTAATCGGAAGTGTTAACAAGAAATTTCAACTCAGGTAATATATCGTGACGTCTTATCGCCGCGGAGTACATGTCAAGTGAGAAGATTACTGTCATTTGCAGGAGATGGGAGGGTTGGTACGATTTTATGAGACCCGACTGTTTATTGTTGAGCAATTAAAAGAAAGGACGAACGAACGTTGTAATTTTAAGGAATTCGTTAAGTGCTTGACAGAAGCGATCTGCGACCGTAAAAGGTATGACGAGTTGACACCACGTAGGTAGCACTTTGAGTTTGAGATACATTTGGCAAGACTTAATTAACAGCCATTAGTGTCCTTAAATATTTGATTGCGCTAGATGAGGGTTTCTTATAGTCACTCCTTGGGTAGTTTTCTTTTTTTTTTATTGAGATTCGAATTTAAAGTTGAATAGCAGGACGTGGGTAGCACGTTCATAGGACGGGATGCACGTTTCGAATAAAAACTCAAGGTAGACCTGTTGGAGTGCAGTGAAGTAGGAGGGTTTTGGTACTTTCCTTCAGGGTACACATTCCGTATCATTCAACACGATAATCGTTAACGATAGTGATGGAGACTTTCTGGGTACGTACCATGTAATTTGTACACATGGCACACACACACTTTTAAAATTGCATGCTACGTTCCTACCAAGTCTCCTTCACTATCGTCAACGATAATCGTTTTAAAAATTACGGAATGAGTAGCCACATCGGATGAGGTAGAGTACGGATAAATTGTGGACTTCCTCTGTTTTAGGGTAAGCGCTTGTCATGTTATTACGAGCCTATATAACTCTCTCTGGTACAGCATTGGAGGTATTATTGTACCTAACGGTTCCATTAATTCACAAATGGCGTCGAATTTCTATTCGGTTGTGACATTTGTGAAGCAAACAGGACTCATTGGTATATTACTAATTAGTGGTATTCACAACCGTTCGATAATAGACCTCTTACCGCGACGATCTGACAATTCATTCGAGTGCTAACAACAGTCTGGAAAAAGCTTCCCTTAACTCCGCAGTTCGGATTCAGTTTAAAACTGTTGGCTCCTCCAGTATACATAGAGTGCTCCGTGGAATTGGGTGTTGTATAACAAGTGTAGACTCTGATTGGATTTAACTAGACAATGCCCAGTGCTCCAACTCTGACATCAAATGTGCTTAATTTTTTTCCTCCAAGTGGTAACCATCGGGTACTGGTCTCTTCCAACCGTAACGACGTAAAACAGAAACACCATACGAACCCTGGTCAGAATGGCGCGGATTGAATACTCGGTCTGCCATCCCAGGCAAACCTAGACAGGCTGTTTCGACATATTCGGACAACAGGTTATCTAGGAATTTAAAGTGTAAGTCAGGCCCCTTGAACAGAGATGGTGGCGGATGAACCGAAAGGTCAACGGCAGCGCTAAATCCCGTAGTGGATTCTGATGGCCCCATGTCTTTGGGGTATCTAATAAATTGGAACTAGCCCTCCAGGTTGGGGGTTGTGCTTTAGGTTAACTACCCATCCATGGAAAAAAGCTTATGTGACGAAGCAACCAATAGCCTCGGAAAGGACTGATATTACTGTTGACGACCCTGCTAAACGAAAAAAGGACAACGACGTTCGACCTGGAATGTGAGATCGAAGCTTAGAAAGCAGTAAACTGCCACAACTTAGATATTACTGCCATCCAGGAAATACGATGGGATGGGCCGCGCAAAAAGAGGATGAAAAACTGTGACATCTTTTATGGACCGTGTTATAGTAAACAGGAACAGCGACTATTCGGATGCGGATTTGTTAAAAGTGCCAGGCTTAGGGAAGAAGTCTTATGTTTCCAAGACATTAGCGAACGCATTGTAACAATCCGCATCAAGGCCAAATTCGCCAAAATAAGATCAACGAACGGTCAACCAAATTAATCACGTTGCGATAGACAAGATGCACGCATTCAGTATTTTGGATGCCCGAACATTCCGCGGGGCTAACATGGACTCAGACCACAAAGCCACAACAAGCAGAAAAACTGTGAAAAAATTTAATGTCGAAAGACTCCAATCGCAATAGATCGCCAAGGCCTTCGCGCAACGCGTGTCCCTTAACCTCTCCATTCACACCACACCACCAGCATCTAATGTCGAAGAACAATGGCAACGATGCCAACAAGCCATTAGATCAGCCGCAACTGATGTTCTAGGTTTCTCGCGGACACCAGCAAGAAACCCCTTGTTTGATGAGGAATGCCGACAGATGCTCGCAGCCAAGAATGAAGAAAACGAAAGCTGCCATTGAGCTCTATAGGCACAGAGGAAGGGGAGGAACACCGGCTTTCCAGAAAGAAGTATACAGAGAGGTGCCACTCCAGGAACGATATTCGCAAGACTTACCAAAGTGTACAACGTCAAAGCCAAGGATACAAGGCTCGATCAGAATCCTGTCGAGATGAACAAGGAAATATCGTAGTTGAGACACAGTCGATGCCGAGGATATGGAAGAACCACTTCTGCAGACTGTTAAACGGCGATGACAAATAACATTCCGCGGTCAGGCAGAACGAACCGTCTAATATTGGCAACGGCAGAGAAAACTGTCAACCACCTAAGTGAAGTGAGGATAGAAATATCTAAACTCAAGCTTAATAAGGTTGCCGGAAATGACAGCCTTCCCGCTGAGCTTTATAAAGCTGGCCGAGATGACTTGGTAAGTAACATCCACCAACTCATAAGCCAAATCTGGTCGGATGAAAGTATTCCAGAAGAATGGAACCTCAGCTCGTTTTAGGGTCAGCTTCCAACAGCTTCAGAGAATATTCAGCGAACACAAGTCGTTGTGTATAGTCATTTACCTTAATCTCATAGGTCAGTTGAATAGTGTACGGGTGCAAGCTCAAGTCACGACGTAAAATTCACCATGTTGTGGTCTACGAAATGCCTTGCTCTTGTGACCGACGCGAAATTGACTGCCTCGACCCTCCTCGTTTTCGGTAGATCTTGCTTTTTACCGAATCACGGGTATTGGTTTATCTTTTACTGAACCAGTGAATTTATCTACCACACTGCTAAGAGTCCTCTCTGTAGGATGATAAAGGCGACCGAAAAATGGGCGAAGCGCGCGGAACAATGCCCAAACAGAACACCGATATTGATTAAAACGAGTTGTGGGTGCACGACTGGGTCGTACGCAACTTTCTCTTTCACAGCAAGTTGGGCGTTAGATCTAATCATAAGCATTTTGATTATTGATGCTAAAATGATATAAATAATGTCGAAATGTATTTATACGAATTTTTACTCCAAAATTTGAAGGAATCGATGTCAATGTGAAAAATAATGATTTTCCGTTTTTGGCCAAAACTGAAAATTCCGTTTAGTAATAGTTGGGCTAAAACTAATTATGTGGAATTGCTTCAAGCTGTTGTAGTAGTATATGTATTAAATTTCATTCAATTTGACACAATAGTTTGCGAGATATTAACAATTTTCTTTATATGGCCTAAATGACAAAATCCGTTATATGGATTTTCTCGAAAAAACTGGGTATGCAGTTTTGTTGGAATTAATATGGTTATAGTATATATAAAGTTTAATCAAAATCGTTAGAGCCGTTTTCGAGAAAATTGAGGTTATGTGTAATTTTTATATGGCAGGTACCAGTTTTAACATGGCTAAAAGCAAACAAAAAAAATGGCCTAGAATTATGACCAAAACAAGCTTGGATACGAAGTTTGAAGAAAATCGGTCAAGCCGTTTAGGCTGGGGAGACCGTCACGGACAGACGGACCGACGGACGGAATTCCAAAAACCACTTTTTTAGGCTCCGCTATCATCGTAATGTTAGAATCAATCAAAATCTCGAGGTCGAAAATTTTCACGAAAACAATATCTTTCTCTTTGTAAGAGAAAGTTAAAGAAAGATTTCATCATTTGCACGTATGTTGAACGCTATATCCGTCCATGGTGATTTGACAAAACAGACTGTATAAATGCCAGCCAATTTGACACATGTCGCTTCAACAATATGGCCGCTATCAACTTTCAAAGTTCGAAACTCACTATTGGAGGACCCTTTACAAGCATCGTCTCTTTTTTTGTAGCAGTTTCCTCTCCAGTGGTTCTATCTCGATCACCGAAATCACGAATTTTTGGACTATCCAAGAAGAAGTATTACACCTGGGGCTGTGACCAGGTTGACAAATCTGGGTATCCCTGGTATCGTAAAAACTAAAAAATAAAACAAATGCCAAGAGGAACTCAGTATGTGGACTGATGCTTTTAAGTGCAAGAGGTTATTTTCCAGAAATCTTGATCTTGGGGTTTAGTTGTACCAATCCACCTGTTATGTGGTTTTACAGACCACAAACTGGATTGAAATGCCATTTTTAAGCCACTTGGATAAATAAGACCACATCATCTGTTCGCTACTGATATAAAAGATCGAAGTAGCCCAAATAGGGTGTCAACTTCCTTGAACTGTGGGTTGTTGTTGTTGTTAAGTGGCGCTACAGTCCGGAATGAACCTGGGCCTCAACCAACATGCCTCTCCAATTAGCCCGGTCCTTAGCTAACTGCCTCCAGTTGCGCACTCCAAGTTGGTTGAGGTCGGTTTCCACTTGCGCGCGCCACTTAAGGCGAGGTCTTCCTCTACTGCGTCCGACGTCTGGTTGGGAATCGAAGACTCTGCGAACCGGAGTATTGGTGTCCATTCGTTCTACATGTCCTAGCCACCTTAAACGTCCAATGCGGAGTTTTTTGACCAGGGTCATGTCGCTGTACAGCTCGTATAGTTCTTGGTTGAATCTTCGTCTCGTCAACGCAAACGGGACCGAAGATTTTTCGAAGAATTTTCCTCTCGAATCTACCAAGGATTTCTTCATCCGCTTTTGATACGGTCCATGCTTCAGCGCCGTAGAGCAGGACTGGGATGATCAGGGTCTTATATAGGATCGCCTTAGTAGTTCGAGTGAGGGCTTTACTACTATATTGCCTTCTTAGCCCGAAGAAACAGCGGTTGACAAGAGTAATTCTTCGTTTAATTTCTGACAAGATGTTGTTGTCAGAGCTAATAGCGGAGCCGAGGTAGACAAAGTCCCGTACTACCTCAAAGTTATATCTGTCAATGGTGACGTTCTGTCCAATTCGTCGATGTTGTGAGTTCTTTCGTGATGACAGCATATACTTAGTCTTACCCTCATTTACTGCTAAACCCATTTTCGCCGCTTCCTTCTCTATACTAGCAAACGTGGCTATGACATCACGTTGAGTCCTGCCAATGATGTCAATATCGTCAGCGTATGCTAGTAGTTGCAGCGACTTTTGGAAAATTGTGCCTCTGGTGTTGGCTTTGGAGTTTTGCACAATCCTCTCAAGAATCAGATTAAAGAAGTCACATGACAGCGCATCGACTTGCCTAAATCCTTTTTTGGTATCGAATGTGTCGGTGAGGTCGTTTCCGACCCTGATGGAGCAGCGAGAATTCTCCATCGTCATCCTACACAAACGGACGAGTTTGGGCGGTATACCAAAACTAGACATGGTTCTGTATAAATGCTGTCATATGCGGCTCTGAAATCGATGAATAGGTGGTGGGTATCGATTTGGACTTCTCGAGTTTTTTCCAGGATCTGCCGAAGTGTGAAAATTTGATCGGTTGTGGACTTTCCTGGCCTAAAACCACACTGATAAGGGCCGATCAGGTTGTTGGTAAACGGTTTCAGGAGTTCACATATTACGGCAGATGGGATCTTGTAGGCGATGTTGAGGAGACTTATGCCTCTGTAGTTGGCGCAGTTCAGAGGGTCTCCTTTTTTGTGGATCGGGCAAACGATGCTGAGGTTCCATTCTTCAGGCATATTTTCATCCGACCAGATTTGGCTTATGAGTTGGTGGATGTTACTTACCAAGTCATCTCCGCCGGCCTTTTAGAGCTCAGCGGGAAGGCCGTCATTTCCGGCAGCCTTATTAAGCTTGAGTTTAGATATTGCTATCCTCACTTCACTCAGGTCGGGTGGTTGGCAGTCTTCGCTGTCGTTGCCAATATTGAATGGTTCGTTCTGCCTGACAGCGGAATGTTGTTCGTCATCGCCGTTTAACAGTCTGCAGAAGTGGTTCTTCCATATCCTCAGCATCGACTGTGTCTCAACTACGATATTTCCTTGTTCATTTCGACAGGATTCTGTTCGAGCCTTGTATCCTTGGCTTTGACGTTTTACACTTTGGTAAAACTTGCGAACATCGTTCCTGGAGTGGCACCTCTCTATATCCTCGATCGCGCGCTTTTCTTGCTCTTTTTTCTTCTTGCTGAAAAGCCGATGTTCTTCCCTTCTTCTTTGCCTATAGAGCTCAATGGTAGCTCTCGTCTTCACCCGCAGCTTAGCTTTGTAGGCCTCGTTCTTGGCTGCGAGCATCTGTCGGCATTCCTCATCAAACCAGGGTTTCTTGCTGGTGGGCGCGAGAAACCTAGCACATCAGTTGCGGCTAATCTAATGGCCTGTTGCCATCGTTGCCATTGCTCTTCGACATTCGATGCTGGTGGTATGGTGTTAATCGAGAGGTTAAGGGATACGCGTTGTGCGAAGGTCTTGGAGGCCTCTGGCGATTGCAGTATTTCGACATTAAATTTTTTCAAAGTATTTCTGGATTGTTGTGGCGTGTTGGATATCCGCTTTCTTACCTTGGCTGCTCCTCGGAATGTTCGGACATCCAAAATACTGGATGCGTGCCTCTTATCTATCGCAATGTGATCAATTTGGTTGACCGTCTTGGAAACATAAGACTTCTTGCTTAAGTCTGGCACTTATAATAAATCCGCATCCGTAAATGTCATAGTTTTTCATCCTCTTTTTGCCCGGTCCATCCCATCGTATTTCCTGGATGGCAGTAATGTCTGCTTTGTAGCAGTTTAGGGCTTCCGCTAGTTGTTCGCCTGCACCTCTCCTGTTTAATGTTCTCACATTCCAGGTATAAATACGAACGTCGTTGTCCTTTTTTCGTTTAGCAGGGTTGTCAACAATAAAATCAGTCCTTTCCGAGGCTATTGGTTGCTTCGTAACAATATTTTTTTTCTGTGGGTGGGTAGTTAATCCAAAGCACAACCCCCAACCGGGAGGGCCAGTTCCAATTTATGAGATACCCCTAGGACACGGGGCCATCAGTATCCACTACGGGATTGGGCGCTGCCGTTGGCCTTTCGGTTCATCCGCCACCATCTCTGTTCAAGGGGCCTGACTAACCCTTGAAATTCCTAGACAACCTGTTGTCCGAATATGTCAGAGCAGCTCATCTAGGTTCGCCTGGGACAGCAGGCCGGGTATTCATCCGTGCCATTCTCACCAGGGTGTTTATAGTGTTGCTGTTTTTCGTCGTGTTATCAACACTCGCACTTATCGTTTAGCAAGTCAAATCCGTTGGATGAGACCAGTAACCGATGGTTACCACTTGGAGGTAGAAATAAGCACCCTTGAACTGTGGGTGTCCCTTTGATTTCCTCTATAAATGTATACGTCTTCAAGCCCTTCAATTATAAATGAGTTTCTCGGTGTGAAAATGCTTCTGTTGTAAGAGCAACCTTCTCAACTTTGAACTTCTGACAATGGGAGTCTTCTTCTATGATCGCTTAGCTCTATGTACCAATGTTACTGACTCATCAACAAGCTTATCCAATTGTTGGTAATGTTGGCTTTAATAAAAAAAAATCTCGTATGTCACGACATCCATTTTGACAAAAACTCCATAAACAAGCAAATGTAAGACCCTCCCTGTAAAATCGAGTCAGTTTTCGAAATGACTTCTATCCATAATCCCCAACTTCATCTCACCACAGACAGACACAAAGTCATCCAGGCTTATATCGCTTCCATTCACCTCAACAAAACTCAACTCCCGTCTCTGGCATCGCACAGGTACAAAGAATCCGTCTAAAGCTCACTGCCAGCCCTAAATATCTGTACTCTCCCTTCCAAAGTTGAAATAACAATTTTGGCCTCTTCATTATGTCCCATCATCATCATTCCGGCCATCAACTCGGGCCAATGATGTCAACTGGTTAAACTTGGAAAAGTGACACAAAACTGGAATTGCTGTGGTCTCCTGGCCACATAACATAGACAAATCCCAGTTCCATTCTAAAGGACACTGCCTAACGTTTGACCGTGCCACTGCATGGGAAATTATATGAAATAATCAAGAGGACGATAACGAGGATGCACCATACAGGCCGCCATGTGTTTTGTGGCAACCATTGTGCACCCCGACAGTAGTGCTATTCTGCGATTCCATCGAGCCCCCCAAAAAGAGAATGCATTCTGTATCTCATTAAAAAGTCTAAGCCTGGAACAGGTGCTATGTGAGGCCAACCACAGCACACATATGACCCGGAAGTTCAAGTGACAGTCAATCGGAGTATACGGTTACCAACTGGAAGGACCAACCGAAAGATTAGTTTTCTCCTTGCTCCGAGTGTAGCTGACTTTTCATTTTGCAAATGGAATGAATGTGGTCGGGTTTTAGATGCAAAACCGCGTTGCATACACCTATGATGTGATTGGAATGTGATGGGGCTAGATAGGTGGAATAACAGGCATTCCTGTCCAAGAATACAACCTACATCAGCTATTACCAAGAGGAAGATAATGGACTTGCATTTGGCAGGAGGTTTCTTTTACATATTTACGTCGAAATTAATTTCAATGGGATTTGCCGACAAAAAGGGAAATATGCTCAAGGATAGCTTTGAGGGAACACTTTCGTAAACGGAATAATAAAGTCGGAAGCAGGGTTGAACCTGTGTGCTTCTTGTATTGATTTTCTTTTTAAAGGCGATTTATTTAATCGGCTTTTTGAAGAAAATTTTCGGAAATGTGAGCTCTCATTTTGTGCACTCTGAAGCTGCAGTGACAATGAGAAAAGGTAGCGACGGTAAAATTAATATAAATTCTCCGTGTAGCGTAGGCTTCGGATCGTTCTACACATTCAATCGATTAAATCATTTTTTTTTTCTGTTTGATGTCATTTTAAAGCGTTCTTTACAGGGCTTCACTGAAGTATAGTCCCTTTCAACTTTGAGTGATTTCAGCAAGATAGTGCAACTTCTCACATGAGCAGGCTCGTTTTGGCGGAATTGTAGCGGACATTAGTCAAAAAACTCCACTTTCAGTTGGAAAATAATGTTATCTGATACGACTGCACCTGATGCACCAATTCCATATATTTACTAAAGTGGAGCTACAGTCCGGGATAAACCTGGGCTTCAACCAACATGCCTCTCCAATTAGCCCGGTCCTAAACTAACTGCCTCCAGTTGCGCACTCCAATTTGGTTGAAGTCGGTTTCGACTTGTGCGCGCCACTTAAGGCGAGGTCTTCCTCTACTGCTTCCGACGTTTGGCTGGGAATAGAAGACTTTGCGAGCCGGAGTATTGGTGTCCATTCGTTCTACATGTCATAGCCATCTTAAACGTCAATGCGGTGTTTTTGGAATAGATGCATGTTGCTATACAGCTCGTATAGTTCTTGGCCGGCAACGCAAACGGGACCGATGAAATGTTCTATCAAAACCATCAAGGATTCCACTTTTGATATGGTCCATGCTTCAGCGCCACTGGGATGATCACGTGTATAGGATCTTGTAGAGGATATCCTTAGTGGCCCTCATTTGAGGGCTTTGCTACTGAATTGCCTTCTTAGCTCGAAGAAACAGAAGTTGGCAGGAGTAATTCTTCATTTAATTTCTGACGAGATGTTGATGTCAGAGTTTATAGCGGAGCTGAGGTAGAGCAAGTGCTGTACCACCTCAAAGTTACATTTGTCAATGGTGACGTTCTGTCCAATTCGTCGATGTTGTGTGTCCTTTCGTGTTGACTGCATATACTTTGTCTTACCCTCATTCCCTGCTAAACCCATTTTGCCGCCTTCTTCACTATACAAGCAAACGTGGCTATGACATCACGTTGAGTCCGACCAATGATGTCAATATCGTCGGCATATGCTAGTAGTTGCACCAATTTTTGGAAGATTGTGACTCTGGTGTTGGCTCGGGAAATTTTCACAATCCTCTCGAGAATCAGACCAAAGAAGTGACATGACAGCGCATCGCCTTGCCTAAATCTTTTTTTTGGTAACGAATGTGTCGGTGAGGTCGTTTCCAACCCTGATGGTGCAGCGAGAATTCTCCATCGTCATCCTACACAAACGGACGAGTTTGGGCGGTATACCAAAACTAGACATGGCTCTGTATAGTTCGTCTCTGTAAATGCTGTCGTATGCGGCTTTGAAATCGATAAATAGGTGGTGGGTATCGATTTGAACGCCTTGAGTTTTTTCAAAGATCTGTGAAAGTGTGAAGTTGATCAGTTTTGGACTTTTCTGGCCTAAAACCACACTGATAAGGGCCAATCAGGTTGTTGGTATACGGTTTCAGGCGTTCACATATTACGGCAGGTAGGCTCTTGTAGGCGATGTTGGGGAGACTTATGCCTCTGTAGTTGGAAGGGTCTCCTTTTTTGTGGATCGGGCAAACGATGCTGAGGTTCCATTCTTCAGGCATGCTTTCATCCGACCAGATTTGGCTTATGAGTTGGTGGATGTTACATACCAAGTCATCTCCGCCGGCCTTATAAAGCTCAGCGGGAAGGCCGTCATTTCCGGCAGCCTTATTAAGTTCGAGTTTAGATATTGCTATACTCACTTCACTCAGGTCGGGTGGTTGGCAGTTTTCGCTGTCGTTGCCAATATTAAATGGTCCGTTCTGCCTGACAGCGGAATGTTGTTCGTCGTCGCCGTTTAACAGTCTGCAGAAGTGGTTCTTCCAATCCTCAGCATCGACTGTGTCTCAACTACAATATTTCCTTGTTCATCTCGACAGGATTCTGTTCGAGCCTTGTATCCTTGGCTTTGACGTTTTACACTTTGGTAAAACTTGCGAACATCGTTCCTGGAGTGGCAGCTCTCTATATCCTCGATCGCGCGCTTTTCTTGATCTTTTTCTTCTTTCTGAGAAGCCGGTGTTCTTTCCTTCTTCTTTGCCTATAGAGCTCAATGGCAGCTCTCGTTCTTCACCTACAGCTTAGGCCTCATTCTAGGCTGCAAGCATCTGCGGCATTCCTCATCAAACCAGGGGTTTCTTGCTGTTGGCCGCGAGGAACCTAGCACATCAGTTGCGGCTGATCTAATGGCTTCTTGGCATCGTTGCCATTGTTCTTCGACATTCGATGCTGGTGATACGGTGTGAATCGAGAGGTTAAGGGATACGCGTTGGACTTGGCGGTCTCTTGCGATTGCAGTCTTCCGACATTAAATTTTTCACAGTATTTCTGGTTTTTTGTGGCTTGGTGGATATCCGCATCCTTACCTTGGCTACAACAAGGTAGTGGTCCGAGTCGATGTTAGCCCCTCGGAATGTTCGGACATCCAAAATACTGGATGCGTGCCTCTAGTCTATCGCAATATGATCAACTTAGTTGACCGTTCGTTGATCTGGAGACCGCCATGTCCCCTTATGGATATCGAGGTGAGGAAACCGTGTGCTGGCTATAGTGCCATTTCGTTCCATAGCGAAGTCAATTAGCCTAAGTCCGTTACCAGACGTGTTGTCATGTAGGCTATGTTTTCCGACAATACTGCTTAAGATGTCTTCTCTTCCTACCTTTGCGTTAAAATCTCCCAGCACGATTTTAACATCGTACTTCGGTAGTCGCTCATAGGTTTGTCGAGGAGCTCGTAGAAGCAATCCTTAGTTATATCATCCTTTTCCTCCGTCGGAGCATGAGCGCATATAAGGCTTATGTTACCGAATTTGGCCTTGATGCGGATTGTTACAATGCGTTCGCTAATGTCTTGGAATCATAAGACTTCTTGCCTAAGTCTGGCACTTATAACAAATCCGCATCCGAATAGTCTCTGTTTCTGCTCAGTATAACACGGTCCATAGTAGATGTCACAGTTTTTCGTCCTCTTTTTGCCCGGCCCATCCTATCGTATTTCCTAGATGGCAGTAATGTCTGTGTAGCAGTTTAGGGCTTCCGCTAGTTGTTCGCCTGCACCTCTCCTGTTTAATGTTCTCACATTCCAGGTGCAGATACGAACGTCGTTGTCTTTTGTTCGTTTAGCATGGTCGTCAACAGCAATATCAGTCCTTTCCGAGGCTATTGGTTGCTTCGTAACTTACGCTTTTTTTCCATGAATAGGAAGTTAACCTAAAGCACAACCCCCAACCTGGAGGGCCGGCCCTTGTTTTGACCCTAGGACAGCGGGCCTGAAAAATACCGATGTCAGTATCCTATTTTGGGATATGAGCGCTGCCGTTGACCCATTGAGGGCTCCTCCGCCACCAACTCTTTTCCAACACCCTGGCTCAGTATTGGAAATCCCTATAGACCTGGTGTTCAAATATGTCAGTTTCTATGAGTTCTTTTGAAATTCCCCCTATAGAACGAGAGATTTCTATATCTGGTTTGTTGGACTGGTGCTGATCGTGAGTCTTTGCCTTTTTTCATTTTCCTCCATTTCAGTTGACACTAAAAAACTATCTGAGCTTTTGAATTTACCTCTAGAATGACCGGTTTCGGCTTTAGCGCAGCTTCTTTATTCATACACCTTGATTTTTTTGGTGTCCACCAAAGCTGTCTTACCAATAGGCTATCTGTGGCTGTCTGTGTGTGGTACTACTTACTGTGCAAAAGCCTGTTTGTAAGTGAAGGAGGCAGACATTAAGAGGAGAGCGCATTCACGAGTTTTCAACGCTGTTGTTGACTTTGCTTAGTTTTCGTATGACCAGACCCTTCCAAAGTCACTCCTAAGGCTAATCCGAAATAGTATACCACTGCGCCATAAAAAAAACTTAGAAACAAACTCCTCATTACTCTTTATGGTTGCTGTCTACATGTAGGAAGCAGGAAATATCCTGCTTAGAAATAAAACCCTCTTCCTACATTAAAAAAGGATTTGGCCTTTCTGCACTCAAGCACTTTTTTACTGCCCATGTTGAACCTACTTGCACAACCACTCACTTATCCGTGGATATAATAAAAACCCCTAATGACCGAAGTCCAGAACCAAAGCTAACTAACACCAAACCGCAACGCCATAATCCATTGGCCACACTTAACGCATCACATCTCCGCTTAATGCATCACACTTTGGCCATTATACTCGCATTGGACCTATTCTGACTTGAGGCCAAAGTCATAACCATGTCTAACCACTGCGGCCACCAATTAAAGGAACCTCCATCCCCATATGGGAGAGTGTGAGAAACGCCGCCGCATATAAACACATCCATACGATGAATGTCTTTGTGCAGTCACCTTTGACCCCACTTAGGAAATAATTGTTTGAGAGGACGTCATATACCAGCGGCGGCGACGACGACGACGACGACGGCAGCACCACCATCACCATCACGCAACAACTTCCCTACCGTCGAATGTAACCGAAGATTTACTGCCGTCATAAATCGTCCTCGAGTCGAAAGCTATATATGTATGTATGCGCCTCTGTGTGAACACACCGCATTTACCGACTTATTCTTACCCCATTTGGCAGGCCATTCGCAAGGCCATTTTAGTGTGGCCTCCCCCCTCCGGCCGTCTCCTCCTGGCTCATGTATACGCGCGACGCTAGACTAAGTCGTTAGCCAACGACCCTCATTAGCCTGCCAGAGCTTCCAATATCTATATGCACGACGCAAAATAGCTCGCAGCTACTGCTCGCTTTAGCTGTGTTGATACTCCTTGCCGTCTTGTTGGAGCAATAAACCGCAACAGTAAATTAACCCAGTTGGTTGTATTTGCCATACGGACCAGAAGTGCCATAAAACGTTCACGCTGTCGTATACGTATCATCATCATTCAAGGATGCATGCGGACAGTGACGTCGATGAAGCGACGTGGCTGAGGAGGGGACTGACTATACTATTCAGGCGGCTTCAGGTGGTACACAAAAACAACAAAAAAAAAAAAACGTGGAAAGGTCCTTTTGAAAGTGAGTTTGCATAGTGGGCTATAATTGAAAGGGTGGCACACGGTGACAGTCGGGTTACAGGTAGCTCGAGGGTAGATATTTAATTAACAAGCGGTTGGTGTAAGCAGTAGCAAGCAAGCAGGAATACAGGAGCAAGCTGTCTTTGTTTTGCATTTAAGTTGAAAACCCTGTAGTCTGGGGAGAATAATAAGGCCCATGATACTGTTCTATTGTTAGGGTATGTTATCCTAGACTTGGAATCTTAAAAAGTGTGCGTATGCTGTATGTATGACTGTCTGAACCTCATGCCTTGCGGGGTTATAATCTCAATAAGAGGGCGCACAGCCTCATTCATTTTAAAGCAACCCATACAAGTCCGCCTGTCTGTTATTGTTCGCTCATGTTTGCGAGAGGAGTCTTAAGTCAGCAGTTGTGGATATCACTGACCAATTCTGATTGGAAATTTGGAATTCGAAGCTTTTATTGGCATGAGCAGTTCTTGTGTAACTTTAAAGAATTTTGATGCTGATAGGCGAGGTCTTCATTGCTGGCTTTGTCCAGAGTAGGAGCAAAACCATTGGACGAGTGATATGTAATAAGGGAATGGCGTGTATCACTGGTATTGTCGAGGTTCTCATCGTCCGTATTACAAAGTAATGGTCGGTCGATCTCTTCTTGATCAAAGTGTGGAAATTGTGGCTGGTAAGCTAAGCTTATGCACACCAGGTCTATAGGGATTTCCAATACTGAGCCAGGTTGTTGGAAAAGAGTTGGTGGCGAAGGAGCCCTCAATAACCCAAAATGGGCTACTGACATCGGTATTTCCGGCCCGCTGTCCTAGGGCCAAGGCCCTTCCCTCCAGGTTGGGGGTTGTGCTTTGGGTTAACTACCCAAAAAAGCTTATGTTACGAAGCAACCAATAGCCTCGGAAAGGACTGATATTATTGTTGACGACCCTGCTAAGTGGCGCTACAGTCGTAGATGGAACTGGTCATCAACCAACATGCCTCTCCAATTGGCCCGGTCCTTAGATAACTGCCTCCAGTTGCGCACTCCAAGTTGGTTGAGGTCGGTTTCTACTTGTGCGCGCCACTTAAGGCGAGGTCTTCCTCTACTGCGTCCGACGTCTGGCTGGGAATCGAAGACTCTGGGAGCCGGAGTATTGGTGTCCATTCGTTCTACATGTCTTAGCCATCTTAAACGTCCAATGCGGAGTTTTTTGACCAGGGGTATGCCGCTGTACAGCTCGTATAAACGGGATCGAAGATTTTTCGAAGAATTTTTCTCTCGAGTCGACCAAGAATTTCTTCATCCGCTTTTGATTCGGTCCAAGCTTCAGCGCCGTAGAGCAAGACTGGGATGGTCAGGGTCTAATACAGGATCTCCTTAGTAGTTCGAGTGAGGGCTTTACTACTAAATGGCTTCCTTAACCCGAAGAAACAGTGGATGGTAAGAGTAGTTCTTCGTTTAATTTCTGACGAGGTGTTGTTGTCAGAGTTAATAGCGGAGCCGAGGTAGATAAAGTCCCATACAACCTGTCAATGATGACGTTCTGTCCAATTCGTCGATGTTGTGTGTCCTTTCGTGTTGACAGCATATACTTAGTCTTACCCTCATTTACTACTAAATCCATTTTTGCCGCTTCCTTCTCTAGACTAGGAAACGTGTCCATGACATCACGTTGAGTCCTACCTTTGATGTCAATGTCGTCGGCGTATTCTGGTAGCTCAACCGATCCTCTCAAGAATCAGATTAAAGAAATCACATGAAAGCGCAACGCCTTCCCTAAATCCTTTTTTGACATCGAATGTGTCGACGAGGTCGTTTGCCACCCTCATGAAGCAGCGAGCATTCAACATTGTTATCCTCCACAGACGGACGAGTTTGGGTGGTATACCAAAACTAGACATGGCTCTGCATACATCGTCTCTATCAACGCTGTCATATGCGGCTTTGAAATCGGTGAATAGGCGGTGAGTAACGATTTACACTTCTTTGGTTTTTCCCAGGATCTGTTGAAGTTTGAAGATTTGACCAGTTGTGGACTTTCCAGGCCTAAAACCACACTGATCACGTTGTTGGTAAACGATTTCAGGCGTTCACATATTACGGCAGATAGGATCTTGTAGGTTATGTTGAGGAGATTTATGCCTTTTTAGTTGGCGCAGTTCAGAGAATCTTGTTTTTTGTGGATCGGGCTAACGATGCTGAGGTTCCATTCCTCAGGCATACTTTCATCCGACCAGAATTGGCTTATAAATTGGTGGATATTACTTACCAAGTCATCTGCGCCGGCTTAACAAAGCGGGAAGACCGTCATTTACGGCAGCCTTGTTAAGCTTGAGTTTAGATATTGTTATTCACTTCACTTAGGTCGGGTAGTTGGCAGTTTCCGCTGTCGTCGCCCATGAATGTGCGTTCTGCCTGACAGAGGAATGTTGTTCATCATCGCCGTTTAACAGTCTGCACTAGCGGTTCCTCCATGTCCTCAGCATCAACTGTGTCTCAACTACGATATTTCGTTGTTCATCTCAATAGGATTCTGTTCGTGCCTGGTATCCTTGGCTTTGACGTTTTACACTTTGGTAAAACTTGCGAACATCGTTCCTGGAGTGGCAGCTCTCTATATCCTCGATCGCGCGGTTTTCTTGCTCTTTTTCTTCTTTCTGAAAAGCCGGTGTTCTTCCCATCTTCTTTGCCTATAGAGCTCAATGGCAGCTCTCGTCTTCACCTGCAGCTTAAACTTGTAGGCCTCGTTTTCTAGCTGCATGTATCTGTCGGTATTCTTAATCAAACCGAGGGTTTCTAGCTGGTGGGCACGAGAAACCTAGCACATCAGTTGCGGCTGGTCTAATGGCTTGTTGGCATCCTTGGGTCGACATTCGATGCTGGTGGTATGGTATGAATCGAGTGGTTAAGGGGTACGCGTTGAGCGAAGACCTTGGCGGTCTCTTGCGATTGCAGTCATTCGAATTTCTGTTTTTCTGGTTTCTGGTGGAGTGGTGGATATCCGCATCCTTACCTTGGCTACAACCAGGTAGTGGTCCGAGTAGATGTTAGCCCCTCGGAATGTTCGGACATCCAAAATACTGGATGCGTGCCTCTAGTCTATCGCAATATGATCAGTTTAGTTGACCGTTCGTTGATCTGAAGACCGCCATGTCCCCTTAAGGATAATCGACGTGAGGAAACCGTGTGCTGGCTATAGTGGCATTTCGTTCCGTAGCGAAGTCAATTAGCCTAAGTCCGTTACCAGACGTGTTGTCGTGTAAGCTATATTTTCCGACAGTACTGCTAAAGATGTCTTCTCTTCCTACCTTTGCGTTAAAATCTCGCAGCACGATTTTAACATCGTACTTCGGTAGTCGCTCATAGGTTTTGTGGAGGAGCTCGTAGAAGCAATATTTAGCTATATCGTCCTTTTCCTCCGTCGGGCGGGAGCGCATATTAGGCTTATGTTGGCGAATTTGGCCTTGATGCGGATTGTTACAATGCGTTCGCTAATGTCTTTGAAACATAAGACTTCTTGCCTAAGTCTGGCACTTAGAACAAGTCCGTAGTCGATCATCCTCCTTTTGGTCGGCCAATCCCATCGTATTTCCTGGATGGCGGTATTGTCTGCGTTGTAGCAGTTTAGGGCTTCCGTTGTCGGTTGTGCGGTCTTTCTTCAAATGAATGTTGATGAACGCATCCTACGTAAATATAAGGTTTTGTGTCCCAAAACCAGGGTATTATAGAATTATTTAAGTGTTAGGTTTCCTGTGATCCACTTTTTGTGTGTCCCAGGTTCCTTACTCTGGTATGTCAGTTCGCAGTCTAAATAACAAACGCGCTATGACCTCATATCTGAATCAATTTTATTAAACGAAAACGAAGCAAAGTCCTTAAAAAAAACAAAACATAGAAGGATTCTTCTAACTCCTGCATCACCTCAGTCAAATAGACCCGTTACGTTCTTAAATATTTAATTTATTACTCCTGTTCACATTCGAAGGTGTTTTTTTTTTTTTTTGTTCTCCACCATCCCGTTTATATCCTTTCATCTACTGTCCATCGTTTTAGTGATTCTCTTTTTTCCTCTACCCGAAAAAAAAGGACCTGGCCCATAGCCAAACCCTTCCATAAGGCTGGGTACTGTCTCTATGCCGCTGGCGCTGTGTGAATGTTTTAATCTTGAGCGCATTTTGTCGGATTTGCAACACAGGAATATGGAATTGAATTAGCTGGAGCAGGAATAAAAAAAACGGGAATTCCTTAAAAAAAAACCAAAAACATATCCCTTTGTATGTCCATTGAGCTCGCTTCCACTGTACCACATCATCATGCAGTAGCTATGTTGTGTACCTTTGCTGTAGACTGTGGAGATAGCCCAAGTCTTGAGGATAATCAAGAGAAGAGTTTCACAGGATGCCGTAGTGGTAGTGGCGGCGGTGATGCCTAGCCGCCTCGTGTGCTGGTCTAAGTGAATTGTGTTCATCGAATTTTGATAATGGAATACTGAAACGCTGTTCCTACAGTAGTGGGATTATAATGGGGCTCGAGACGGAGCAGCGGAGAGTGCCGCTCTGGCGGAGGAAGTAATTTACTGGAGCAGAGAATTTATTCGAAGGAAGTTGGTTCCGTTTTTTTTTCTCTTTGCCATTTTCCAAACGAGCATACTTGCCCCATTCATTCTTAATCTTTTGTGTTTGGAGGTTTGGGGTTCGTTTCTTGGTCGTGTGTATTTTGACTGCGGCATGAGTTGAATGGAGCCCGGGGCTAAATTGTGAAGGCAGTTAGAGGAAATGATTTACTATGAGTTTTCTTTTGCAAGGAAGTGATGTTTAAATGGAGTAGCTGTGATAGCTATTACTCAGGCACATACGGCTTGTATTGACTACGGTTTGGGGACGGATAATTATCTGTTTGTTCCGGTAGGACAAACAAATGGGTTGGAAAATTATCATAGTCCTCAGAAGACTTAACAGAAGCCATTACGATAGCTTACATGTGATAAAAGCTGGGTTCAGACAAGATTTACAAGCTTATAAGAGGTGTCATCATACTTCGAATAGCATTTTGGCTGTTGCGATACAAAGTGTCTTATTGAGAATTCCCCCATTGACAATATTTATATCTATACTTACTCACCATCCAGGAAATACGATGGGATGGGCCGGGCAAATAGAGGATGAAAAACTGTGACATCTACTACGGACCGTGTTATAGTGAGCAGAAGCAGCGACTATTCGGATGCGGATTTGTTATAAGTGCCAGACTTAGGCAAGAAGTCTTATGTTTCCAAGACGTTAGCGAACGCATAGTAACAATCCGCCTCAAGGCCAAATTCGCCAACATAAGCCTTATATGCGCTCACGCTCCGACGGAAGAAAAAGATGATATATAGCTAAGGATTGCTTCTACGAGCTCCTTGACAAAACCTATGAGCGACTACCAAAGTACGATGTTAAAATCGTGCTGGGAGATTTTAACGCAAAGGTAGGAAGAGAAGACATCTTAAGAAGTATTGTCGGAAAACACAGCCTACACGACAACACGTCTAGTAACGGACTTAGGCTAATTGATTTCGCAACGGAACGAAATGCCACTATAGCCAGCACACGGATTCCTCACCTCGATATCCATAAGGGGACATGGCGGTATCCAGATCAACGAACGGTCAACCAAATTGATCACAATGCGATATATAAGAGGCACGCATCCAGTATTTTGGATGTCCGAACATTCCGAGGAGCTAACATCGACTCGGATCACTACCTTGTAGCAGCTAAGATAAGAATGCGGATATCCACCACGCCACAACAATCCAGAAATACTGTGAAAAAATTTAATGTCGGAAGACTACAAACGCAAGAGACCGCCAAGACCTTCGCACAACGCGTATCCCTTAACCTCTCGATTAACACCATACCACCAGCATCGAATGTCGAAGAGCAATGGCAACAATGCCAACAGGCCATTAAATCAGCCGCAACTGATGTGCTAAGTTTCTCGCGCCCACCAGCAAGAAACCCCTGGTTTGATGAGGAATGCCGACAGATGCTCGCAGCCAAGAACGAGGCCTACAAGGCTAAGCTGCAGGTGAAGACGAGAGCTGCCATTGAGCTCTATGGGCAAAGAAGAAGGGAAGAACATCGGCTTTTCAGCGAGAAGAAAAAAGAGCAAGAAAAGCGCGCGATCGAGGATATAGAGAGGTGCCACTCCAGGAACGATGTTCGCAAGTTTTACCAAAGTGTAAAACGTCAAAGCCAAGGACACAAGGCTCGAACAGAATCCTGTCGAGATGAACAAGGAAATATTGTAGTTGAGACAGTCGATGCTGAGGATATGGAAGAACCACTTCTGCCTTCCCGCTGAGCTCTATAAGGCCGGCGGAGATGACTTGGTAAGTAACATCCACCAACTCATAAGCCAAATCTGGTCGGATGAAAATATGAATGAAGAATGGATCCTCAGCATCGTTTGCCCGATCCACAAAAAAGTAGACCCTCTGAACTGCGCCAACTACAGAGGCATAAGTCTCCTCAACATCGCCTACAAGATCCTATCTGCCGCAATATGTGAACGCCTGAAACCGTTTACCAACAACCTGATTGGCCCTTATCAGTGTGGTTTTAGGCCAGGAAAGTCCACAACCGATCAAATTTCCACACTTCGGAATGAGGGTAAGACTAAGTATATGCTGTCAACACGAAAGGACTCACAACATCGACGAGTTGGACAGAACGTCGCCATTGACAGATATAAGTTTGAGGTAGTACGGGACTTTGTCTAACTCGGCTCCGCCACTGACTCTGACAACAACATCTCGTCAGAAATTAAACGAAGAATTACTCTTACCAACCGCTGTTTCTTCGGGCTAAGAAGGCAATTTAGTAGTAAAGCCCTCACTCGAACTACTAAGGAGATCCTATATAAGACCCTGATCATCCCAGTCCTGCTCTACGGCGCTGAAGCATGGACCGTATCAAAAGCGGATGAAGAAATCCTTGGTAGATTCGAGAGAAAAATTATTCAAAAAATCTTCGGTCCCGTTTGCGTTGACGGGCTATGTAGACGAAGATTCAATCAAGAACTATACGAGCTGTACAGAGCGTCATGCCCCTGGTCAAAAAAACTCCGCATTGGACGTTTAAGATGGCTAGGACATGAAGAACGAATGGACACCAATACTCCGGCTCGCAGAGTCTTCGATTCCCCGCCAGACGTCGGACGCAGTAGAGGAAGACCTCGCCTTATGTGGCGCGCACAAGTAGAAACCGACCTCAACCAACTTGGAGTGCGCAACTGGAGGCAGTTAGCTAAGGACCGGGCTATTTGGAGAGGCATGTTGGTTGAGGCCCAGGTTCATTCCGGACTGTAGCGCCACTTAAGTAAGTAAGTAAGTACTTACTCACTTACTTATCGGGCTCCCAACCCTTGAAAAGTCTCTCCCTGAGACACTGCAACCTTCCATCCTCCACGATCCCTAGCTCGCTGCCAAGCGCTCTGGAATCCGCGATGGCTTGGTCTTTGAAACGGAGGTTCGGTCTTCCTTGCCTTCTCGAACCTTGGGTCTGGGATTCAAAGATCCTCTTAGCTGGAGCATTATTGTCCATTCGCTCGATGTGGCCGAGCCAATGTAGTCGACGTGTTTTGGCTTTTTGGACTACATCCACACCTTGGTACAGCTCATAGAGTTCGCGGTCGTATCTTCTCCTCCATTCTCCCTTCTCGTGCACAGGACCAAAAATCCGCCGAAGTTTTTTTCTTTCGAAGGAGTCCAGTATCAGCTCTCCCTTCTTGCTTATCGCCCAGCACTCGGCACCATAAAGCAGAACTGGCAGGATAAGGGTTTTGTAGAGCACACATTTCGTTCTTCAGTTGTTTCGCCAAACCGAAGTAGCAACGGTTTCCTAGGGTAATTCTTCGACGGATCTCCACTAGGATGTCATTCGTGGAGTTTATGTTAACTCCGAGGTAGGTGAACACCTTAACTTAACCGAAATCGCGGCTACCAATACTGACGTTTTGTCCTAGGCGGTGAACAGATGCTTGTTTGTTTGTTGGTAGCATGTACTTAGTGTTGTCCTCATCTACTTCAAGGCCAACGGATTTCGCCTTCTTCAATCGCCGTGAACGCTTTTATCACGGCACGTAGGGAGTGACCGATGATGTCAATATCGTCCGCATAGCCCAGCAGCTGGACGCACCTGTTGATAATAGTGCCTTCCGTGTTAACACCTGCCCTGCGCACTATCTGCTCCAGTCCGAGATTGAAGAAGTCACATGATAGCTCGTCTCCTTGGAATAGTTCGGAGGAGCTGCTTCCAAACTGCACGCGACACAGCTGAATCAGTTTTGCCGGGAGATTTCGAATTCATCCATCGCCATATAGAGCTCCTGACGATGTATGCTATCATATGCGGCTTTGAAGTCGATGAATAGGTGGTGAGTTTCGACTTGAAATTCGTTGATCTTTTCCAGGATTTGCCTCAGTGTGGAAATTTGGTTTTTAGTCGATCTGCTTGGCCGGAAGCCACACTGGTACGTGCCGATTAATGTGTTGCAGACCGGTTTTGGACGTTCACACAGTACGTTGGATAGAATCTTGTATGCGACATTTAGCAGGTATATGCCTCGATAGTTCTTGCATGACATAGGATCGTCTTTTTTATAGATGGGGCATATGAAGCTGATAGTCCAGTCATCGGTCATGTTTCCTTCCACCCATACTTGGTTGATGGTTCGGTGCATGCTCCCTACCAAAACATCACCACCGTATTTAAAAACCTCCCCTGGTAAGCCACCAGAACCTGCGGCCTTGTTGTTCTTAAGCTTTTTTAGAGCTAGGCCAACTTCTTCTATACTAGGTGGTTGAACTAGTTCTTCAATGACTGGACGTGGGTTTTCTTCTTGCCTTATCACACTCTCTACATGATGTCCATTTAGCAGCTGTTGGAAATGCTGCTTAAACACATCATCTATTCCCTGCGCTTCGGTGACTAGGGTTCCTTCGCTGCCTTGAATACCCTGCGTTCCGGTTTTATAGCCAGCAGCCAGTTGGTTGCCCTTTTTATAAAACCTCCGGACGTTGTTACGATCGCGCGACACCTCGATCTCCTTGAGCTGGGAAGCTACGTAAGCTCTCTTCCCTCTACGCAGGGTTTTCTTTTCCTCCCTTCTCCTGGCTCGATACTCTTCTCTTGCTGCTCTTGTGTTGCGCTGCAGCGCTTTCTTCTGTGCATCTTCTGTCACCTTTTTCTTGTATACACGCATTCATCATTATACCACGGGCTCTTTCTCGGGGTTGGCTGGTACCCTACAGTGGTTTCGGCTACCTCCTTGATAATGTCGCGATACTGGCACCACTGATTGTTGGCGTCTGTGGTAGGTGAGTGCACAGAGCAGGATTGCATACTCAGGCGCTCACTGTAGGCTCTGGCTACTCCAGGTGTGCTAAGGCGCCCAACGTCGAATTTCGTCTTCTAGCATTTCGCAGCTTCTTCTCGTTTGACAGTCGAGCTCTGAATTTAGCCGCGACAAGAAAATGGTCAGAGTCGACGTTTGCCCCTCGGAATGTGTGCACGTCGAGGATGTAGGATGCGTGCCTCGCATCGATTAGCACATGGTCGATTTGGTTGGCGGTTCAACCGTCTGGAGAGCGCCGGGTTGCTGTGTGGATCCTTAGCCTTGGGAACCTAGTGCTTCTTATCACCGTATAACGAGCTGCTGCAAAATCAATTAGTCGGTAGCCGCTGTCTGTTGTCGTTTCGTGGATTCTGTGCTTACCAACTGAACCGCCAAAGATGTTTTCCTTTCCGACTTTAGCATTGAAATCCCCGAGTACAACTTTCACATCATACTCCGAACAAGCTCCGTAGGCTCCATCCAGGAGGTCATAAAACTCCTCCTTCATAGGATCTTCAGCCTCGTCGGCAGGGGCGTGTGCACATATTAGGCTTATGTTTTGGAACGTAGCTTTGATCACAGAACGACGATCACTTATGGGCTTGAAGTCAATGACTTTTGTCCTAAGCCGATTTCCCACGACGAATCCGCATCCTAATACATGCAATCTGTTGTTGCAGCTGTAATAAATGTCGCAATTTTTTACTTCATTATACCTGCTCCTATCCATCGTATCTCCTGGATTGCGGTTATATCTGCCTTGTACCGCGTGAGGACAGATTCAAGTATTTGAGTAGAGTGTTCGTGCATTCCAGGTGCATACTATCATATCATAGTCCATTGACGTTCCGGGTCTTGTTGCAATATGAGGGGTTTTATTATCTTATGGTTATTTCCATGGTCGGGAAGTTACCTCAACGGCACAACCCTCTGGAGGGCCAGGCCCTTGTTTTTGATCCTAGGACAGCGGGTCGGAGATACCAATTTCAGTAACCCATTTTGGGATATGAGCTCTGCCGTTGATCCATTGAGGCCTCCTCCGCCACCAACTCTTTTCCAATACCCTGGCTTAGTATTGGAAATCCCTATAGACCTGGTCTTGAAATATGTCGAAACAGCTCATATAGAGATTACACTACCAGTTCGTTAAAACTGGAGCTGTAGGCGCCACCGTTGACTCCATTTAGGGAATTCCTCCGCTGCCGCCTGAGAGTGAGTACCTTAGTGAGAGGACACTCCTCCCCCTCTCTCGTTTGCTGCCACCAACGATCTTCCACAGGGGTTTGTTACCCCATCTCCAGTCGAGGTACTAGGCACCCACCAGTCACCAGCGTGGAGGTGATAGTAGGAGTTGATAGGAGTGAGAGGCTAGATTGAGAACGCTTGTGTTCTCATGTAAACGCATCACTACCCTTAAACACCGGCAAGATATATAAGATAACACCTAACCATTACAGCCTTGCTTTCACGATGATTCCAAGAAAAATATCAGGTCATGGAAAAGCATCGGCCAATGATTTTTTTGGTGGCTGGGTTCCAAAGGCTGTTGAAAAAGCTCTTGAATTTCCTGGTTGGAGTGGTCGCTGAGATTCTCTAATATTTTACGAGACAGCATCATCATGAATTGTTCGATGGGCAGACATTTCGCTTCATCGTAGAGCCTCTTCATCCTGAAATACTTCAGTGTTGCAGGATTTCGATGTATTCCGGTGCAAGAGCGTAAAATCTTCCTCTCGAATACTCCAATCCTTTCCATGACGGTCGGTGGGCGAAATAGTGAACCAAATGGGAAAGGCGTAGGTAATGCGACAGGCCTTATCAGCTGCTAATAAATAATAAAGCTTGTCCTTTGGCTGAGTCCGCTTCTCATTCTTATTAGAGGATGCACCAAATGAAGTGCAAAGCTGGCTCGCTTGAGAATGGTCCTGGCGTGTTCGTTAAATTGTTTCTAGCTGAAGTTTATTCCCAGATATTTCATCTTTAGAGATGGAGAAACTGTTGAGCCATCCGGGAGGGTGATCTTCATGTTCCTGCTTCTTCGTACTAATGATGAGGAGGCATGCCACTGTTGTTTCTCTTTTGTTTAGCCCTCGGGTGACATCATTGTGGATCCGTTGAGTGCATCGACCGAAAACGATATTAGTTGTTAAGTATAAGTCCTCTTTCCTGGCACACAAGGTTCAGCTTCCTTAGCATTATTGATTCCAAAACCTTGCTAACGTAACACAGCAAAACAATGGGCCTATATCCTTCAACAGACGAGCGACTCATTTTCTTCGGAACAACGGGACAACTTTTGCTATTTTCCAACAAGAAGGAAAGTAGCAGTTGTTTAAACAGGTATTGAAAATAATCGTTAAGAATAGTAATCCCAGATTTGGTAACTTTTTTTTTAGTAAAAAGATAGAAATCCTATCATTACCAAACGATTTTTTTGAGTTGCCGCTATGTATGATGTTGGAGACATCCGCAGCTGATGTAAACATGTCACCATCGGAAGGGTCGTCAGAAGGATTAGTCACATTGAATGCTATGAAGAGTTCGCAGTGGTTTGTGGTCCGAAACTGATACTTTCCGGGATGGTGTCTGACTTTCCAACTAGCCTGCTTATCTTCTTGAAGGCGTCCAGTCCTGGTTTGATGTCCTCAAGTCTTCTTCTGAAATCTTCTTCCCTGTGGTGTCGTACTGCCCTTTTGAACATGATAATAGTACAATCGAGATGTGATATGACAGCTAGGTACTCATCATTTTCCCTGTTCCAAGTCCGGTGGAAAATCCTTTGTAGCCGCTTTCGGAGCCACTGCCTGTGAGCGTAGATAGCCTAAATGTGTTGGGGGAGGCATCCGTATTTGTCCTTGCTGGTGGTTGGCTATTTCTGGCGCTCGATTTCTGCATTTACAACCACTTCCAAATGCTGGATGTTGGCATCGATGTCCTCATTACTAAGATCGGTCAATTGGTCTGGAAGCTGGAGCTCAGTTTCAATCTCCCATTGAAAGCGGGTCCAGTTCATTCTTCTAAAGTTGATGTGATTCTTCTGCTAGGGCAGTCTTACGATGTATATTCGCTGGTTTGATCGAATTCTGATTCCCACCTCCAAATGTACACACAAATGTGTGTCATGTGTATAAAAACGTAACTTGCATAACTTTACGCTAAAAATTAAAACATTTTCGGAGTCATTTTACACTCATTTTGTAGAGTGTAGCCATGTTAAGGCTTGACCGTCCCCCTGATGCGGAATGAGAGCATTCTAACAACTCTTGAGCTCTAAAGGTCTTAGGTGCTTAAGGACACCTTAGAGCACTATACGTTCTCGCGATGGTGAACAACCACAGTTACGACGATATGTAGTTCGTGAAGAAAGAAGAAAGTTATTCTATGTTGGCCATGGACTGGCTTTAAGGACTCCCAAACAAAAAGGCTAGATTCTAGAAAAAAACTATGTCTATACGACAGAAAACGATTAGGAAAACTTGTCCCCAATGTTCCTCAACAGTATAGATTCGCCTCGATCCCAAAACATGCCGGTTGCTATTGGCAAAGGCTAGCTTTCCCACCCTTCATGTCTCGAGACACTTCCTATGGTTATTCCTCTGGCCACGACTATGGGAGAAAGACCCTTATTCACCTCTGGCCACGTCTATGTCAGATAGACCCTTATTCACCTCCAAGTCAAAAATTCCTCAAAAGTAGAAATTGTAAGTGAAAGACGGCCTCAGTGGCGCGATGGTTATTGCGATGAACTGCTCCACAAAAGTTCTGGGTTTGATTCTCAGCCGTAGCAACACCTAAAATGATTTTTCACTGGCCCTCCTCTCGTGATGATCTAAAAAATCAAGCGAGCATCAAGAATAGCTTATCTCAACTTAGCCGTTCGGCATAAAACATGAGGTCCCGCCATCGTGCAAGAAGTACACACCCACACATGAATGGTTGTGAAAATGCTAAGTGGTGGGTTCTAACGAGCCTGTTGCGCCAAAAATTTGTAGTTTTGCAAGTCAATGTCTAGTCCTGTCGCCATTTGTAAATTGTCATGTCCAGAGATAAAGCAAGTAATGGAAGGAAGTGCTAAGTTCATCCCTGGTCATGTCATCGTGAAGGTATGCCATTTCTTAAGGCAGTCCGTAGATTCGGCCATTTCCACAAAGTTTTGCATGAACCGCTTGCCGGTAGCAGTCGATGATTCCCAAAACCGACGGAGTTATTTGGGGCTCTTTGGAACCGGCAAGTTCTCAACTGCCGATACCTTGTTTGGGTCCATTCGTAAGCTTCCTTCACCGACTATGTAACCCAGATACGTTATATCCCTTGCTTTTCTCCATATTTATTGGAAGCTCTGTTTCTCCAAGGCACTTTAATACTTCTTCCAGCGATCTGATGTGGGACTCAAAATCCGGAGAGCAAACCAAGAAGTCATCAAGGTAGACAAAGACATGCTCTCTCAATCGATCGGGTATGACTTTGTCCATAAGTCGACCTTTTCTCTGAGCGGCGATGCACAAACCGAACTTCATCACCGTGTATTTGTATAACGGTCTTCCAGGGACAGTGAAGGCCGTTTTTTTCCTGCAGAAGTATCTCCCGAGGATCTGCCAGAATGCATCTTTTGAGTCTGTCTCTGAGATGCACCTAGTATTTTTAAGCCTACTGAGAAGAGCTTCTATATGCGAGAAGCATCTTTCTTTGTCACCGCGTTGACTTTTCGAGAATCCAGACATAACCTATTTTTGCCGGGTTTTCTCACTAAGACTGCTGGAGTATTCTAAGCACTGCCGCTTTCCTCGATGATTTCTCACCAAGACTTCTGGTGAGCTCTAAGCACTGTTGTTCTCCTCGAAGACTCCTAATGAGATCATCCGATCTAACTAGTCATATAAGACCTTCTGTATCGCTGGTGAGATTGGATAGTGTCTTTGTTTAATAGAAATATAATCCCTACTCTGCAAAAGAGTGCAACAACTGCCGAGCTCCCTCCCAGCTTTAAGCCTGTTCTGCTTAGAGTTTCTGGACCGGTGACCTATCCTCATGCCGGTGATGGAATATGAAGTTCGTTGATCACTTATGCAGTGAGCTAAAAAACCTTCCATGACACATGCTCGAGTTTTTGTGGCACTAGAATATAGGTTTCAGGTGAGTTTTGCAGCCATGAAGGTCACTCCCAAATGGTCTCCTTGCAACCCGAAGTTTGAGAATCTCATAGTTAAGCCAGTCCCTACACATGGCAAACGACGTTGGTTGGTTGGAATTGTTGCCGTCGTATGTCACAATCGCTTCTCGAGTCATTGTAAACGCGGCATTTCTCAATCGACCACCTGCTACGGAACCAACCCTCAGAACCTATGGAGAAAGATGCATAGGATGGTTTACCTTGAATTCGACAGATCACAAAGATTTTTGACTTCTAAGCGAAGTGTAGGTTTATTTGAGTACACCAAACAGGAACAAAGATTAAGAACTGGACCGCCAGTTCTACTTCTTCTCCTCTGTCAAATATTAAGGCCTCACTTTGTTGGATGAGGCTAATGTGAAATAATCTGTAAAGCCTGATCAAATTCTCCGTTTTCCATCCAGCTTTAGCCAAACTATGTTCGGTAAACTGCCAAATGTTAGTCCGGGCCTTAGCTAAATGCCTATGTTGAAAATTTCTAGTTGGTTAAGGGGAGGTCTTGCTCAACTCCATCTCCCGTCTAACTTGGAATCGAAAACTATGCGTGTCAGAGTATTCATATTCCGCTGACATAGTATGACGATGGGGAATTTTGAGGATGGCGGATTAGCCGAAAATACCAACGGCAACGCGACATAGATGACAGGGCGAAAATTGGAACTATAGCACTCCAATTTTGGGGTTGTACCGTCAGGGTTACTTTTTAACCAGACATTCATAATTGAGAGCCAATATAGACTTAGTATCTGTTTGGTTCCCTTACGAAGTTTGTACAGTTCGGCAGTTCCAACACAAAACCTTCGCGTCATGAAGTTATATGCTCCCTTTAGGGGGTCATTAACCACCTTATTGAAGTCGATATCAGGATCTTCAAGTGGTAACCTCTGGTTCGTTGAATAGATGCTTGATGAAGGTATCGCTTTACAGACTTTACGAACAACCACTATTTGATAGCGGCACCTAACTCATATTCAAAGCCCTTCAAGGAATACCTATGAAACAGGCGTTCCCAACCCCAAAAATTACCAAACTTTAAAAAAAAAAATCTTTCAAACGCAAGCATAAGTAATCCCACTTCATTTACTTAAGTCTAAAACTACAGTTCCACATCTATAGAGAAAACAATACACTTCCAGTCCTTTCTATGACCATCATGCGCCACAAAGTATGCAAAGTACAAAGTATGCAAAGACAACAACAACAGCAGAAGAAAAACGAAAAAAAAGGAAATTTCAACACACAACAGGACTCGCATTGTCCCTTTTAGCGCACACAGGCGAAACGGTGTCGATACACCCAGAGAGCGCAACGCGCGGAAGTCGAACATCCTTCGTTATCACACATCCTGCTGTTCTGTTTGGTTCTGAACTGAACTTGTACCACTAACCTACATTTTGGCCTTCGGAGCGCACAATATTGCCAAAATGCATTACACCAACATAAATGCAATAGAGGCAGGAACAGGATAACAGTACCGAATACCGTTGTGACAGAGCACACAGTGTATAATATTTATTGTGTTGTTGAGTTGTTAGTGCAAAGAAAACGGATACACAGGTGGCGCTAGTGCGCATGATTCGCTCGCAGGATCTGATGAGAGTAAGTGCTGGTGAGGAGCGTAAAGGATGTTTCAACAACGTTTGGCACATGAGTGGAGTTTTGAGTGGATACGATATTTGATTTTGTTGCTGGGAATGTTGCAAGTGACTTCCAGGATGTTTAGGGAATTGTGAGGGAAGGAGTCTCTCTATTATTGGGTTGTGAAATATAAAAAGGACGAATTTGGTGATTTGCCTTTAAATCACAGCTAAATAGTTTAACAAAAAAGGCTTGAGTTACACGAAGCATGAATTGGTCGTTTCTACGACGAATTAAAAAAAAAAATTTGACAGCTGACAGTTTGAGGTTCGTAAAAGAAAACACCATAGTTGGACAATATTTCAAAAACAACGAAAGTTTGGCTTTGATCAGATGTGGAGATGTTAATTTGAAAAATTGAAGAGGCCGGATCAATTGATTATGCTAAACACACTGGCCTTCCAATGACAAGTCGATCAAATGTCAAAATTGCAACATTTGGAGTTCAGATAGCCACGAAAAACAAATCCAAACACAACGTGTTTGGTGAGGATTTTTGGCTTGAGATGTCATTGGACCATTAGTTTTCGAATAATGGCGCGTCAAGCGGTAACTGTTACTGAGGCGGTGACTGTTACTGAGGATCGATTTTTCTGCAGATTGTTGCTGGTGGAAATATGTCTTCTGGAAGTTCGTTGCATTATTTGCTTGTTCTGTAACAAAAAGCATTTTGGTATTGCGTTGTTCGTGTCGTTCGTTCGTCGGTGAAGTGGGCTAGTGGTTAGTGCGTTGGACTGCTAAGCGCGGGGTCCCTGGTTAAAATCCTAAAAGTTACAACACCTAAGTTCTTTCATTGCTCCACCTTTTGCAGAACATCCCAGCCTAAAACTGTCATGAGAAGCTCCTCAAAGATTCTCTTTAGATTCGGCGGTACACAGGTGGTTCTTTTTGCCAAAAGTGATAACATCGCATATACATGTAATGGGATAAGCTAGGTGTGAGATGAGCCAGATATTTCATTTCATTTCGTTTACCGTGTTTATAGACAGTGTACCTACCTGTGAGTTGAAACTGCTTGTCTTGTCGGTCGTTACAACGATACTAGGGATGATTTCTATAAGTTCCTTCGAAAATCTGCAGAATATATGTAATAAGGAGACAGATCTACCAGTTTTCGCTGTGCCAAACGTTGGAGCTTTGTAGTGAGGGAAGAATCGTCTATAAGGCGGATTGTACGTCTTTGGATAGACTCCAGAAAGTTCAGTGTATGCTTCGGGGCGGAACTCCAAATATGAAAACAGTATTTAAGACCTGGTCGTAGGTAATTGGGTAGTTTACATAGAAAAAGGAGCCGAGCTGATGAAAAATATCTCTTACCTCTGAAAAGGTAACTAAGGTTGACCGCTGCTGATTTGACAATAGAGGTTACATGTTGTTGCCATGATACATCTGACCCAATTGTCATGCATGGATTCTTCAGACTTGACGACTGTATTCTCCATTTCGATTTGCAGAACTGTGGACTTGTTCTTTCATTGGCTTTGTTTTTGCACGTGTCCTTCTTCTTGTTTTTACAGCTTCTTGTTCTGGTAGAATTCCCGAATCAGTCCTTGTCCAGGTCATTGTTACAATTGCGCAAAGTCTGTTCCTCGCTGGGAACTTTCTCCAATTCTTGTTTCGATATTTTTTACTATTTTTACGGTATTCAGGTCCACGGACGTGTATGCTTTTTGACGAGACTGCTGCTCATTTGCATTTAAACACCACCATCGCAGCTGGATGATGATGACGACGACGAAGTATATTGGCGATAGTGACGGAAGACAGGGAATATGGATTGTACTCAGTGTTGTCATTATGTAAGTTGGGTATAGCTCCTTAGCGCGAGTTTCGACAATTTCGTTACAATTTGACAATTTTGCGCAATAACCGATGATTGAGTTGCATTCTAAGCCTTCGATGTGTAGGGGAGTTGAGAATAAGTGGTTAACAGGGTGAAATTTACCGAATTCTGTACCGAAGCTGGAATTAGGTTGGCAATGTTCTGATAGATGGTGGAAATTCGAGTAGTCGGAATGGCAAGATAGGTACGGCTGATATTTTGGTTGAGGTGACTCGTGTCTGTTGGTTGACCTGTTGGAATGAGAAGTGATTGAATCCCAAACATCTTGTGATTCCTGTGGCGGTATCTGTGGTAGTGTAAGAGCTAGTTGAGGAGGTGACTGTGGTGATGTTAGTTGGTGCAGTTATATCCTTATTTGTTATATTTAAAAGAAAATGTATCGAATATGCTAAAATTAATTATTAAACTTAATATTAAGTACTAACTGTAAACCAAATTGTAAACTGTGAAGTTCAATAGCTTCTATGAAGCTAGTAATAAATACTACTACTACTACTTATACGGCTTTTGTACTTTTTTTTTAACAGATGGGTGACGAAAAACGAATTCCAAGTCTATCAATGGTTGGGATCAAGATGGTTTAGCTTCAGACCCATGGTTCTTGTTTGACGTCAAACTCAAGCTCCTGAATAAGGTCTTCACCATTATCCATGAAGCCATTGTTGGTTTATTTTTTTATATCTAAATTCTTATTATCTATGAAAAATTTTCATTTCCAATGTTATCTTCTATAAGCCAACAACACTCAACCGATTTAGAAATCCGAAACAGGTCGCTGCTGATGCTGGGAGGCGATGTTGGTTCCATTTTGCCATTTCAACATAAATCCTGCGGAAGGGCTAACGACTCCAGACTAGAAGTTTGGAAATCATACATTAAGTCCGATCTTAAAGATGTTTTATGGTGTATTTCAACAAAGTAATGATGGACACAACCGGATGGTAAACTAGATTGGTGAAAGGGGCGGCGCCATGGTGGCAATTGGCTTTGAAAGAATTTTTAACTTGTGTGACACGCCTGATGCATTAGTTTGCTGTGAGCATAACAAGTAAAAAGCCAATTTGTACCTCAAAATAAATGCAAGAGTATCACTGTAAACTTACGCCTTTTTCGGTTTCATTGTGTGGGGGACCAATTCGAAATTATCCAGGTCGTAAATTGTTATGGAAAAATAAATTCTCATAATTTACCCATGTACGGAATTCCGTACAAATTTCTAACTCGTACAACACTCGTAACACTCAGAATTCCGTACGAAACACTTGGCAAAGCTGTGCGGAACTGGTACCAACTTCACACACGGAAACAAGTGTGAGTTGGTCTACAAAACTCCGACCACCAATTTCCATTTCCCTTTTTACTTGGATCTTCTGCCGATGGTGGTACCCTCAAGCAAATTACCGACTCCTTTTGTGTTAAAATAAGAAGCGTCATATACGTCTTACATCGAACGACAGTACTTAACCTAGCAGATTTGTACATACAAATCGTGTAAATTCCCTAATCATCACTGCGTGTTCAGGTAACGTCAAACTTTTTTTTTGTTTATAAAAAAAAAAAATTAAATATAACCGAGCTTAAATTCAGTGTTCAGCACCAACCTCAACACAGCACCAAAAACAGCTAGAGAAAATATAGACGCAAAGTATTGGTCTTGTTAATAATCGTGGATAGTACGCAAAGCGACTCGCAAAACTCGTTTGCCTAAATATTACTCCGCGATCGTGCCAACCGAGACCACCATCGGTACGCCAGAAAGGTTATGTCCCATGTACACCATTGACATATTCCTCGATCCACAATTAAACCATCTAACTCGGTAAAATCGAACACCTAACCTACACCGGCGGACCAACAAGAGAACGCCTCCGGCTACTTGAGTAAAGTCTATCATCAGCGATCGATAAAGCTTCCACCAATCGATCTAATAAACCCATCACGCTACGACGCCAAGATCACAAGGGGGAGCCCACATCCGATCGATTTGAAGGCAACGAAAGGGAAGTATTGATCGTTTCTCGTACGCCAATCTACAATCGACACTCTCATTTCTTTGAGCGATCAGATCAACTCGATCAAGGAGCATAGCGACAATCAGCGTGTATGCTACGGGCAGCCGAAACACCTTCTTATGAATAACGATTGATCATACGCCTTGATATCACCGACTTTACTAATTATCCGACGAGTGACCTCGATATTTGACCAACTCAACAGCCCACCAGCCGATCATCAATAACATCCACCTTGTGCTAATCAAACGAGTGATCATCATTAATTACATCTCCACCAACAGTAGGGATCGAGAAAATAATACTCTCCCACACGCAACTAGCAGTTAACGGTTAACCACAACAAAAAAATAAGAACATCATAAAGTATCCAGATCAGCCACTCTTATAAATTGATAAGGAAATCGATCTATACCCTGTAAATATTGTAATGCCTGAAGTGAAGTATCTTTAAATTACTATTGTAAGGGTCGTTCATTTGTTTTAAAATTTGATTATTTATCTAAACATATAGATTACGCGAATTTCACCATAATGCTGTGCACATCATCATGGACCATTCAACATAATTGTTAACAACATATTCAATTTCAAACATCATTACCAACCAGTTTGCATGGTGAGTCAAATATTTTTTTTTTTGGTTTATATATATTTTTTTACATTTGAACGAGCTACATACATATTAATATAATGCTAGCATAATCTGTGCTCTGTTTGCAATATTTTTTTTTTTCGGGACTAGCAAATTTTGTGTTGATATTTCTTTTTCTGTATATGATCGATAGGTAAATTTATGTGAAATTTATATTCCTTTGGTTATTATTATTTTTTTATTGATTTGAATGATTTATGCTGAACCATTCTAAATACTTGTGGTTGACTCAAACTCCAAATTAAGTATTACCTACTTCTTGAGAGGCGTAATTAATTAAACATATTAATTGATCAGAGGTTGTAACTTGCAAAATAACTCCAGTTAATTAGGCATATTGTTGCGCGTATGTTACATATATACTCGTATGTGGATAAATAATCTAGTGTTCTGAATTTGCTATTGATTAGTTGACATATGCTAGAGCTGGAAGTACATAGAAGTGGTTTGATTTTTTTTTGTTGTATTGGGCTAGTAAGTTAGAGTAAGAAATTCCTTTTTGATTTCTTTGGATTATTTTATTTTTAAATTTGTTTATAAATGTATTCATTTTTTTTTTGAAATTCGGAAAATATAATTATGAATTCGTCGCGTAAATTGAATTTTATTTTCATTAATAGTTGAATTCATTTTTGTTGATACTATGCCGTGTGAGTAGGTTTGTGTTGTGTTAGTGGGAAAGTAAGAGTCTGAAGGATGCGTGTAGCGACGATGACGTGAACGAACCGTAGTAGATCGTTTACGTATTTGTTAGGGGTTATCGCGAGTATCCATATGAGTGTAGCGATAGCCTAAGGTAGACCCTATTCCATTTAGAATAGTGACAGAGGGAGGGCAACACTCAAGAGAAACCAACTCCACCTTTCGGTTTTTCAACTTTGGAAATATGTTCTTACCTAGCTCTTTTCGAGTTTTAATACCATAACTTGTATATATTATTTTGAGCGTTATCATTAGGCATGTTATTAATGTACGGTAGTTCAGAGGCATGTGCAAGAACCCACCCATTTCGACGAGCTAGTTTCGCGCTTTAAGCAAGCATGCCAGCCGCACAACGTCTTATTGAACACCCTGCCAAATGACCCGTTGATTTTTACTGGACTTCCTGTGATCCTGAAAGTGGATGGGAAAGCATGAGAATGTGTTAACTTCGTTTGGTAGGACCATCTTCCGTTACACAGGTGGCGCCCATAGTGGGGCACGATAGAAACATCTATTGAAATTTCGTTCCTTCAGTACAATCAATCGTAATCCGGAAGATAAAGGTTCACCTGAAACCAATTCTTTGTCTGTTGTTTACGATGATTTGTCGGTTGTATTACTACATTTTTTGGAATCCTTGTAATGTAAAGGAGGTTGTCAGACGACCGGGAGATATAGGTTCATTAGAAACCACTTCTCTGACTGCTGCGCCTGCACCTGCACCTTTTATCATATACTCGATATACACCTTTTCGACTCTAGTATGTTTTTGTCAGTCCTACAACATTTAATAATGTTCAAATAAATTGTAATACAGCAGCATCTTATTATTTTGTAAAAAAAAAAAAAAAAGCATAAATGAAAGTAGGTAGAAAATAAAATGTCTTTGAATTTCAAATAAAGTTTTTTTTTCAACATTGCATTATAGTTATTCTTTATCTATGACGATCAGTAGACAAAATAGAATAATGAAGTTAGCTATACGGATTGTAGTTTTCGGATGGCCATGATATGACGGTTCATGAGAAACCAATATCCATAGCTCGCATCCGATTATATTTATCCACAAAACCAGTTATCTCCTTATTCTAAAGGCATGATACAAAATGATGATGTTATAGACATCTCTGAGTTATTAGTTAAGAATTAAAATCCAAAGTTTATCGTCGCAGTTATATAATCATCTTTTATTCTTGACTTTCCCACACACATGTTTCTGAATACTATATTATATTTCATATTTTTTTTATAAACTGATATAATTGTAATATCAACATATTATATATATAGATGTATCATTATTTACTACTATCATTGTATGCATCATTACAACTTAATTTTGTTTCCACATTATTTGAATCAGTTTTTGATTATACCTTTTATGATATTTGTTTTCATCGGGGAATAGATATCAAATTATAAATTTTGTTTCGGCAAATACATTTGACTTGTATCAATTGACGCAAATCTGTCCTTGAACACTTTGTTAACCAATATTTGTTCTTTACTTTGAGAAGACAGATATAACCATGCCACCAAGATTTGTTAATCGCGGTAATCTTAGCCAGGGTGAGCGGAATCTACGATCAAATCGTAGATCAAGGGGAAATGGACTTAACAACGCCGTATGCTCTGATGGATCTAACTCTGTTGTCAATCAGCAACAACCTAATATCGCAGAGCCTCATAACGAAAGCCATGCGTCTAATGCACCTAATGAAACGCCAAATAATATCCAAAACAGCACCCGACAGGAAAATTCGAATAATCCTTCCATAAGTCAATCTTCTCTTGCGAATCAAAGTCTTACTCAATATATACAAGAAGTGGTAACAGCTACTATAGGGTTAGGTAGATCAGCAGACCTGCGTGCAAGGCGGGAGGAATTTGAAAGAGAGTCTCAAATTATCCGTAGGGAAGTAGCAGATACTCTCCAAGGATTACTCCGATCCAATACTCCTCAGCATAACTCTGTCGAATATAATGTTAACCGACCAAGACCAACAGAACGTACAGAAAATAGAACTCCTATTCAACCTCTCATTACAAATGAGCACCCAGTACCTAACAACAATGCAGGACAAGTTCCGGCGCAATTCAGTGCGAATGCTCACGATTTTCTTAGTCAGCTCAATGCTTTAAACCTCAATCCCGATTCTCCAAGAGAGAGAAACATTCCGTCATCTGCATCCCAAAGAACAGTCGACTTTCAAAAATGGGGTTTGAAATTCGATAACCAACATATGACTGTTGATGACTTCATATTTAGGTTAAGTCGATTAAGGGAATGTTACGGATCTTCATGGGAAGATATTTTTTTACATTTTCATCTATTTGTCTCCGGACAAGTAGAGAATTGGTATTGGATGTATCTTAAATCCAATCCAACATCCGATTGGCGTTCGCTGCAGATGGCACTAATAGAACAATATAGGAGCCTCGACACCGATTCAGAACTTTCACGGAGAATGTTCGATCGCCGTCAAGGAAACAATGAAAGTTTCGATGACTTCTACAATGTAATTATGTTGATGAACACTCGTCTTCATTATCCCAAAACACCAGGTGAGCTAATCGATTTGATTAAGCAGAATGTCAAGCGACGCATAGGCGAACTCCTTCTTACCTTTAACACCAATAGCCTGCCAGAAATGGTATATATCTGTAGAAATATTGAAAAATATGTTAACCAAAGTGATGGTTTACGAACAAGGCAGTTTCAGCAACCAAATTTTAGGAGACAGGTAAACGAGCTTGATATTTCGTATGAGCCAGTAATGGAATTAGATGCATTACATACATCTCAAGCTAAGCGTGATCCTCGTTCCTATGTTTGCTGGAATTGCAAACAAAGAGGTCATTCGTTCGTCCAATGCCCTTGTCCACAACGCAATCTTTTTTGCTACAAATGTGGTTTAGAGGACACGACAACACCACAATGTGTTAAGTGTTCGGGAAACCGAACGCAGGGCGATCCGATGACCGGGGAGTTTTGCCCTCCAATGAAGAGCCCGGAAAACCAATATATGTAGAAGTGAACCCAGTTTATGATCAAAATATATTTGACGTTCAAAATTTACCTGATATACGATTGAAACCAGATTTACATAAAATACCTGACATTCCAAGAACATCTGATTTATATTCAAAATTTAAGATTCTATCAAAACCAAAAGAAACTACGATCAATTTGTCCGTACCTATACCAAAACCAAAATCGTTGCACGAGCGATTGATAAATTACTACAACGTGCGGTGCCGAATTTTTAAAACGAAAACGCCCCAACATATTTTAAAGCTCCGCGAACGCTTCAAAAAGAAAAGAGAAATCCATAAAGCAATTTCGGCCACAAGCCTTTGCAGTGCTGAGGATCCCAGACCCTATGCAAGTGTTTCACTTTTTGGTAAGCAAATGCTAGGACTTCTCGACAGTGGCGCGAGTATAAGCTGCCTGGGATCAGGATGCTTGGAAATGTTGGAAAGTGGTAATATCTCCTTTAAACCATTCACGTCCAACATCAAAACAGCGAGCGGACAAAACCAATCAATCGTAGGTGAGGTTACGACAAAAATAACTTACAAAAGTGTTTCGAAAGAGATACACTTATTTCTAGTCCCTTCATTAGAACAGCAGTTGTATCTGGGGGTCAATTTTTGGAAGCTCTTTGAGATAGCTCCTCAAGTGCTGTCCGAAGTTTCGTCCGGATCACTGTATAATTCGTCTCATTCGGATGTTCACGAGTTATCAATAGACCAGTTCAAAGAACTCGAAAGTGTTACAATGTTGTTTCCGTCCAGTTCCAAATTTGGGCTTGGGCGTACAACACTCGAAGAACACCACATTAACACAGGGGATGCTGAGGCCATTAAGCAAAGACACTATCCTGTCTCCCCAGCGGTACAAGCCCTTGTATATGAGGAGTTGGATAGAATGCTCAAAATGGGCGTCATTGAAGAAAGCAGTAGTGCCTGGAACTCGCCGGTAGTCTTGGTGCGGAAACCGGGAAAAAACCGCCTATGCCTAGACTCAAGAAAGGTGAACCAGGTCACTAAAAAGGATGCCTATCCGCTTCCTCATATAGAGGGGTTGCTAAGTCGTCTTTCGGAGACACACTATATATCTAGTGTGGATCTGAAGGATGCCTTTTGGCAAATACCGCTGGAGAAATCCTCACGGGAAAAGACTGCGTTTACTGTACCCGGCAGGCCCCTGTATCAATTCAAGGTAATGCCATTTGGCCTCTGCAACGCTGCTCAACGCATGTGCAGACTTATGGACAAGGTGGTGCCCCATGAATTGAAACAAAACCTTTTCGTATACTTAGACGATCTCTTGATAATTTCACGGACATTTAAAGAGCATTTGGATCTTCTACGATTAGTCGCCTCTAGACTAACGTTGGCAGGTCTCACAATAAACTTGGCAAAATCAAAATTCTGTTTTAAGCAACTCAAATATTTGGGCTATATTGTAGGGGGGGGGTGCCTTAAAACTGATCCTGATAAAGTTGCAGCGATTAAGGACTTTCCTATCCCAAAAACACCGCGACAGGTAAGGCGATTTTTAGGTTTGTCGGGATGGTATAGGCGTTTTGTAAAGGACTATTCCACCCTCGCAACTCCGATAACCGACACACTGAAGAAAAACCGATCTTTCGTGTTTAGTCCCGAAGCAATAAAAGCATTCGAACAGCTAAAAGTTGCGCTAACAACAGCTCCGGTTTTGGTGAACCCTGATTTTTCAAAACCATTCCTGATTTTGTGCGATGCTTCAACTTCCGGTGTTGGCTGTGTTCTATGCCAAAAAGATGAAGACGGTGTTGAAAAACCGATTTATTATTTCTCATACAAACTCAATTCGGCACAGCGCAACTATAGTGTGACCGAATTGGAATGTTTGGCTGCCGTGTTGGGAGTCGAAAAATTTCGGTCCTATGTAGAAGGACAAGAATTCACAATTGTGACCGACCATGCAAGCCTGAAGTGGCTTATGAACCAGAAAGACTTGAATGGACGCTTGGCTCGGTGGAGCCTTAAACTTCAGCGGTTCTCTTTTAATATAGAGCATCGAAGGGGATCGCAGAACATAGTACCAGATGCATTGTCAAGGGTCTATGCCGTTGACAGCATTGCACCTTTCACGACATGTAATGTGAAATCTTCCGATGTTCTATATGTCGATATTGAAGATCCGTCCTTTAAATCAGACCAATACACCGGGTTGATAGAGACAATCGAAAAAAATAAAAGCCAGCTTCCTGACCTTGTCGTTTCAGACGGTTATGTATACAAGAAGGTAAAGCATTGTATAGGAAATCCTAGGTATGATGATCTTGTCTGGAAACTCTGGATTCCAACTGCGCTGACCAAGCGTCTGATTCTTCTGGCACATGATCCGCCAACAGCTTCGCATGGAGGAGTCGCAAAAACACTTTATCGTCTGCGCGAGCGCTTCTATTGGCCCAATATGGCGGCTGAAGTTAAAGCGTACATCGCAAACTGTAATGTGTGTAAGTCCACCAAAGCACCTAATTCGATTTTAAGACCTCAGATGGGTCAAGCATTTTCAGTGGATAGGCCATTTCAACATATTTATGTTGACTTTCTTGGTCCATATCCGAGATCTAAGAACGGTAATGTTCAAATTGTTGTTTGTCTTGACCAACTGACCAAATTTGTCACCGCCGCTGCATTGAGAAAAGCCACTGCGGAAACCGCCATCAAATTCCTCGAAGAACAAGTGTTTTTGATGTTTGGAGTACCAGAGTCACTTTTGTCGGATAATGGGAAACAATTTACAGGGAAAGAATTCACAAAGTTCTTAACTAGCTATGGGGTTAGGCACATCAAAACAGCATCATATTCACCACAGGCTAACGCAAGCGAACGTGTCAACCGGTCAGTGCTATCAGCCATCAGATCCTACATTGGATCACACCAAGAAAACTGGGATAAGTATCTCCCACAAATTATTAGTGCATTACGCTCAACGACTCATTCAGCCATTAAAATGTCACCCCATGAAGCGTTATTTGGCCAATTAAAAATTCAACATGGTTCCGATTATGCGCTGCTGCGAAAGCTGAACGGCCTAAATAACTCAGAATTCGATATTTTGCCCAACGCGGCTAAATTGAATATTATTCATAACAACCTAAAAGAGGCGTTAGCCAATGCACATGCCAATTATAAGCGAACCTATGACACCAGAAGCAAAAACGTACAATATCATAGAGGACAGGTAGTTTTAAAAAGAAATTTTATTCTAAGTGATGCTAGCAAGAAACGTAACGCAAAGCTCTGCCCTAAATTTGTACAGGCAAAGGTAAAAGATATACCAGCATCTAATCTGTATGAACTGGAGGATATGAATGGAAATGCCATGGGAGTCTTTCATGCTAAAGATATCCGTGCATAGGTCCAAAAAACTAATCTATTTTTTCCTTTTTGTCCTTTCTTCATTCAATTCCACTTCACGTGAGTTTGAGTAATTGAGATGATTTGTGGGGGACCAATTCGAAATTATCCAGGTCGTAAATTGTTATGGAAAAATAAATTCTCATAATTTACCCATGTACGGAATTCCGTACAAATTTCTAACTCGTACAACACTCGTAACACTCAGAATTCCGTACGAAACACTTGGCAAAGCTGTGCGGAACTGGTACCAACTTCACACACGGAAACAAGTGTGAGTTGGTCTACAAAACTCCGACCACCAATTTCCATTTCCCTTTTTACTTGGATCTTCTGCCGATGGTGGTACCCTCAAGCAAATTACCGACTCCTTTTGTGTTAAAATAAGAAGCGTCATATACGTCTTACATCGAACGACAGTACTTAACCTAGCAGATTTGTACATACAAATCGTGTAAATTCCCTAATCATCACTGCGTGTTCAGGTAACGTCAAACTTTTTTTTTGTTTATAAAAAAAAAAAATTAAATATAACCGAGCTTAAATTCAGTGTTCAGCACCAACCTCAACACAGCACCAAAAACAGCTAGAGAAAATATAGACGCAAAGTATTGGTCTTGTTAATAATCGTGGATAGTACGCAAAGCGACTCGCAAAACTCGTTTGCCTAAATATTACTCCGCGATCGTGCCAACCGAGACCACCATCGGTACGCCAGAAAGGTTATGTCCCATGTACACCATTGACATATTCCTCGATCCACAATTAAACCATCTAACTCGGTAAAATCGAACACCTAACCTACACCGGCGGACCAACAAGAGAACGCCTCCGGCTACTTGAGTAAAGTCTATCATCAGCGATCGATAAAGCTTCCACCAATCGATCTAATAAACCCATCACGCTACGACGCCAAGATCACAAGGGGGAGCCCACATCCGATCGATTTGAAGGCAACGAAAGGGAAGTATTGATCGTTTCTCGTACGCCAATCTACAATCGACACTCTCATTTCTTTGAGCGATCAGATCAACTCGATCAAGGAGCATAGCGACAATCAGCGTGTATGCTACGGGCAGCCGAAACACCTTCTTATGAATAACGATTGATCATACGCCTTGATATCACCGACTTTACTAATTATCCGACGAGTGACCTCGATATTTGACCAACTCAACAGCCCACCAGCCGATCATCAATAACATCCACCTTGTGCTAATCAAACGAGTGATCATCATTAATTACATCTCCACCAACAGTAGGGATCGAGAAAATAATACTCTCCCACACGCAACTAGCAGTTAACGGTTAACCACAACAAAAAAATAAGAACATCATAAAGTATCCAGATCAGCCACTCTTATAAATTGATAAGGAAATCGATCTATACCCTGTAAATATTGTAATGCCTGAAGTGAAGTATCTTTAAATTACTATTGTAAGGGTCGTTCATTTGTTTTAAAATTTGATTATTTATCTAAACATATAGATTACGCGAATTTCACCATAATGCTGTGCACATCATCATGGACCATTCAACATAATTGTTAACAACATATTCAATTTCAAACATCATTACCAACCAGTTTGCATGGTGAGTCAAATATTTTTTTTTTTGGTTTATATATATTTTTTTACATTTGAACGAGCTACATACATATTAATATAATGCTAGCATAATCTGTGCTCTGTTTGCAATATTTTTTTTTTTCGGGACTAGCAAATTTTGTGTTGATATTTCTTTTTCTGTATATGATCGATAGGTAAATTTATGTGAAATTTATATTCCTTTGGTTATTATTATTTTTTTATTGATTTGAATGATTTATGCTGAACCATTCTAAATACTTGTGGTTGACTCAAACTCCAAATTAAGTATTACCTACTTCTTGAGAGGCGTAATTAATTAAACATATTAATTGATCAGAGGTTGTAACTTGCAAAATAACTCCAGTTAATTAGGCATATTGTTGCGCGTATGTTACATATATACTCGTATGTGGATAAATAATCTAGTGTTCTGAATTTGCTATTGATTAGTTGACATATGCTAGAGCTGGAAGTACATAGAAGTGGTTTGATTTTTTTTTGTTGTATTGGGCTAGTAAGTTAGAGTAAGAAATTCCTTTTTGATTTCTTTGGATTATTTTATTTTTAAATTTGTTTATAAATGTATTCATTTTTTTTTTGAAATTCGGAAAATATAATTATGAATTCGTCGCGTAAATTGAATTTTATTTTCATTAATAGTTGAATTCATTTTTGTTGATACTATGCCGTGTGAGTAGGTTTGTGTTGTGTTAGTGGGAAAGTAAGAGTCTGAAGGATGCGTGTAGCGACGATGACGTGAACGAACCGTAGTAGATCGTTTACGTATTTGTTAGGGGTTATCGCGAGTATCCATATGAGTGTAGCGATAGCCTAAGGTAGACCCTATTCCATTTAGAATAGTGACAGAGGGAGGGCAACACTCAAGAGAAACCAACTCCACCTTTCGGTTTTTCAACTTTGGAAATATGTTCTTACCTAGCTCTTTTCGAGTTTTAATACCATAACTTGTATATATTATTTTGAGCGTTATCATTAGGCATGTTATTAATGTACGGTAGTTCAGAGGCATGTGCAAGAACCCACCCATTTCGACGAGCTAGTTTCGCGCTTTAAGCAAGCATGCCAGCCGCACAACGTCTTATTGAACACCCTGCCAAATGACCCGTTGATTTTTACTGGACTTCCTGTGATCCTGAAAGTGGATGGGAAAGCATGAGAATGTGTTAACTTCGTTTGGTAGGACCATCTTCCGTTACAATTGGGAATAGAGCAGATGTGTGCTGGTGAGCAGCAATAGCTGTAAAATATCCATGTCATTTGAATTAGTCACTTTTAATGCTTTTATAAATAACTCTCTGTACTCTGCAAATGGGTAGCCAGATGTGGACTCAGCGCGAAACCTAAAGAAAGAATTGGTACATTACATCAGGAAATAGTTAAAACGTCCCGCATGTTAACCATCCAAAACTTAATGTCGTTAGTCTCAAGCTAGCAGAATCAGCCAAGTGTCTTGGTCTGGTCTTGGAAAGCCAATATTCCAGAACGCGTAAAAAAGCGACCATAGTCCTATACATATGTACAAAGGCAAAGGCAATGGAGTATGCAACCACATATGACTCTCTGGATTTACGTGGTCATCTTTAGACCTATACTCTTGTATGGTGTTTTAGTCTGGTGGACGGCTCTCGAAACTTCCTCCGACAGCAAGCTTCTGGGGAAATTTCAAAGAGCAGCATGCATGCACTCAAGGTAAACACACAAAGATGCTGAATCACCTTTAAATTACAGAAAACGCCGACCACATCACTACACAACTCAATTCTGAGTCTAACTTCAGGTCAACCATTACCAGTCGCCTCGAAAGGAAGTCGGATTTAATTGGAGATTTAATCCGAGATGCCTAACGTTAGCATTTCGTTTCGCCTTTCTGATCATTGCATAGTTTTCCAGATGGAAATCATGGCAATTAAAGAAGCCTTGTCACTACAACTCAGCTGTAATGTAATAGATATCCACGAAGAATATTAGCATCTTCAGTGGTCGGATGAAAATATGCCTGAAGAATGGAACCTCAGCATCGTTTGCCCGATCCACAAAAAAGGAGACCCTCTGAACTGCGCCAACTACAGAGGCATAAGTCTGCTCAACATCGCCTACAAGATCCTATCTGCCGTAATATGTGAACGCCTGAAACCGTTTACCAACAACCTGATTGGCCCTTATCAGTGTGGTTTTAGGCCAGGAAAGTCCACAACCGATCAAATTTTCACACTTCGGCAGATCCTGGAAAAAACTCAAGAAGTCCAAATAGATACCCACTACCTATTCATCGATTTCAAAGCCGCATATGACAGCATTTATAGAGACGATCTGTACAGAGCCATGTCTAGTTTGGATATACCGCCCAAACTCGTCCGTTTGTGTAGGATGACGATAGAGAATTCTCGCTGCTCCATCAGGGTCGGAAACGACCTCACCGACACATTCGATACCAAAAAAGGATTTAGGCAAGGCGATGCGCTGTCATGTGACTTCTTTAATCTGATTGAGAGGATTGTGCAAAACTCCCGAGCCAACACCAGAGGCACAATTTTCCAAAAGTCGCTGCAACTACTAGCATACGCTGACGATATTGACATCATTGGTAGGACTCAACGTGATGTCATAGCCACGTTTGCTAGTATAGAGAAGGAAGCGGCGAAAATGGGTTTAGCAGTAAATGAGGGTAAGACTAAGTATATGCTGTCACCACGAAAGGACTCACAACATCGACGAATTGGACAGAACGTCACCATTGACAGATATAACATTGAGGTCTACCTCGGCTCCGCTATTAACTCTGACAGCAACATCTCGTCAGAAATTAAACGAAGAATTACTCTTGCCAATCGCTGTTTCTTCGGGCTAAGAAGGCAATTTAGTAGTAAAGCCCTCACTCGAACTACTAAGGAGATCCTACATAAGACCCTGATCATCCCAGTCCTGCTCTACGGCGCTGAAGCATGGACCGTATCAAAAGCGGATAAAGAAATCCTTGGTCGATTCGAGAGAAACATTCTTCGGAAAACCTTCTGTCCCGTTTGCGTTGACGGGCTATGGAGACGAAGGTTCAACCACGAACTATACGAGCTGTACAGCGACATACCAAAAATCCTCCATGAGACGGAACTGCACTATGTGGTGGGCATTGTCATCAAGGTGCACTGTCGGGCCATAATTCTTTGAGAAAACGATGTAACAGGAACTGTCACTGGGGATCCTTATAAAAGATGTTGAAGCAGTTTCTTTCTCTCAGGACTGCACCGAAGACGCATTCCTTTCAGTGGGATTTAGTTCCAGCAAAGTGAAGCAACTACACACATAGACAGACCGGTTATAGCGGAGCTGCAAAGAAACTTCCGAAATTCAGAAGCATCAGTTTCCGCTGGCCACCAAGGTAACCTAACCTAACTGCATAAATTTTTTTAAGGGGTTATTTCAAGCAAAAGGCTTACAAAACTTACCAAGGAATTGGACTGAATTGAGGCAGTAGATTAGAACGATAATTGAAGCAACCCCGACTTCAACCCTTAAGGGCGCAATGAATAATTTCCGGTCAAGTGTCACATATGTCAACTCATGTGTTCTCGAAAAAACAGCGACTATGCTTTGCCAAAGTTAACGCCACTCATTGTCTACCCACATTCTATACAACACAAGCACGTAAGACGTAACCATACCTGGAAGAAAAATCTTAAAAAAAATCAGGATTCGCGAGGTGTTATACCAGTCATTGGCATTTTCCTATAATTTCGATTTATTATGTCTCCATCGACATAAAACCTCATTAACACGAACGCCCAATCAGACTCAATTAAATTGAAAACTTCCCAACAGCATCAATTCAAATAAAACGTTTCGTTGCTCCCGATTTGGCGACCCTTTACCCTAACCCCACGATAAGACTGTATCCGGATTCAACTGCGTGCTGCGAATCCCATCAAGCACACACCAAACCCCGAGCATGAATATCAACTCTCTAATCTGATGTTGCCAAGAGGACCCTTATCAATCCAACGACAACGACTACGATGATGACGGGGACGACTAGGAGAAAGGTTCGCGAATCCCGACGTTTTAGCATACACTTCGTATGTATATTGAGTTACGTGATGAAAATACCGAAACAGAAAAAAAAAACAAAGAACCCTCGAAGCAGTCTTACGCAAGTAAAGTCCTTAAAATCACACACATCCCCCTCGCCCCATCCCATGCGAACGGGTATAGTTCACGTGCGGTGTAGCAATACACCCGTGGGTGAATTTCTCCGAAAATCCCGGACTGGATTATTCCGGATTTGAGTGTGTTGAACAATGGGTCACCGATATGGAAATTAATGGCAATTGCAGACGATTTGTTGTTGGGCTGGGATGGGGCTAATTGTTGAATTGACGAGCCTGGTATGGTTTCTGTTTCTGAATGGCTTCATTATGTAAATAGACATTGTTTTGTCGAGGAACACAGCAGAGACGAGAACAGATCCTCAGTCTCAATCCATTTCGTATGAATGTTCAATTTGGATGCGGATTTGTTTGCGATGATTTTGGAGACGATACGAGGATTATATCTCATGTCAACACGAACATTTGCTTCTACCTATGACTGTTTAGTTTTTGATACTATAGGGGTACGTTGGCAGGAGATTGGTGGAGTCCTGGTATTTATGAATAGAATTGAAAAAAACAACCAAAATTCGGATTAAGGATTGAAATTTGTAACAACCGTAGGATCATGTCAGATTTTAATTAGAAATCCAATTTTAAAACGAGCACAGGGTCTTGTAAAATTTTGAAAGTCCTCAACATTTTGAATCGAAAATTTGAGCATAAAACGTTCTCGGGATAATGCAAAATTTTGAATAATTATCACCAACACGTAAAATTTGTCGCAATCCAATGATTGTGCGTGGGTGCAGTGGCCTAGTGGTTAGTTTAGGAATCTCAAGCCCATTAAAGAGAGATGGAGGCAGGTGAGTCAAAAGGCCAACGGCAACGCTCAATCTTGTGGGGGATACTGATGGCAACCTGGAACTCCAGGTTGGGGGTTGTGCATTGGGTTAACTACCCACTCTTTAAAAAAAACTCCTGTTATGAAGGCACCATGAACCTCGAAAAGGACCGATTTTATTGTCGATGACAATAGTAAACGAACAAAGGACAACAACGTTCGTATCTGCTTATGGAATTTGAGAACATTTAACAACAGATGCGCAGGCGAACAAATAGTGAAAGCCCTAAGCAGCTACAAAGCAGTTATTACTGCCACCCAGGAAATGTGATGGACCGGGCAAAAAGACGATGAAAAACTGAGACACCTACTACGGACCGTCTTAAAGTGATCAAAAACAAAGACCTTTCGGATGTGGATTTGTTATAAGTTCAAGACTAAGGCAAGAAGTCCTATGCATTATTCATTACATTAGCGAACGCATTGTAACAATCCGCATCAAGGCTAAATTTGCGAACATAAGCCTTATAAGCGTTCATGATCCGAAGGAGCTTCTACGAGCTCCTTGACAAAACTTGAGCTACTACCGAAGTACGATGTTAAAATCGTGCTGGAAAACAAAGGTAGGAAGAGAAGACATCTTTAGAAGTATTGTCGGAAAACATAGCCTACACAACAACACGTCTGGTAACGGACTTAGGCTAATTGACTTCGTTACGGAACAAAATGCCACTATAGCCAGCACACAGTTTCCCCACCTCGATATCCATAAGAGGACATGGCGGTCTCCAGATCAACGAACAGCCAACCATATTGATCACACTGCGATAGACAATAGACACGCCTCCAGTAGTCAGGATGTCCAATCAATCCTAGGGGCTAACATCGACTCGGGCCACTACCTTGTTGCAGCCAAGGTAAGGATGCGGATATCCACCACGCCACAACAAACCAGAAATACTGTGAAAAAAATTTCGAAAGACTGCAATCGCAAGAGAACGCAAAGACCTTCGCGCAACGCGTATCCCTTAACCTCTCGATTCACACCATACCACCAGCATCTAATGTCGAAGAATAATGGCAACGATACCAACAAGCCGCATCAGCCGCAACTGATGTGCTAGGTTTCTCGTGCCCACCAGCAAGAAACCCTTGGTTTGATAAGGAAAACCGACAGATGCTTGCAGCCAAGAACGAGGCCTACAAGGCTAAGCTGCAGGTGAAGACGAGAGAACATCGGCTATTCAGAAAGAAGAAAAAAGAGCAAGAAAAGCGCGCGCTATCGAGGATATTGAGAAGTGCCACTCCAGTGTAAAACGTCAAAGCCAAGGCTACAAGGCTCGAACAGAATCCTGTCGAGATGAACAAGGAAATATCGTAGTTGATACACAGTTGATGAGGATATGGAAGAAGCACTTCTGACTGTTAAACGTCGATGACAAACAACTTTCCGCTGTCAGGCAGAACGAACATTTCAATATTTGCGACGATAGCGGAAACTACCAACCACCCGACCTAAGTGAAGTGCGAATAACAATATCTAAACTCAAGCTTAACAAGGCTCAAATGACGGCCTTCCCGCTTTATAAAGCACAGTTGATGGTAAGTAACATCCACCAACTTATAAGCCAAATCTGGTCAGATGAAAGTATCCATGAAAGATCCAAAAAAATGCAGACCCTCTGAACTGCGCCAACTACAAAGGCATAAGTCTCCTTAACATAGCCTAAAAGATCCTATTTGCCGTAATATGTGAGCCTGAAACCGTTTACCAACAACCTGATCGGCCCTTATCAGTGTGGTTTTAGGCCAGGAAAGTCCACAACTGATCAAATTTTCACACTTCGGCAGATCCTGGAAAAAACCCAAGAAGTCCAAATCGATACCCACCACCTATTTATCGATTTTAAAGCCGCATACGGCATTTATAGAGACGCGCTATACAGAGCCATGTCTAGTTTTGCTATAACGCCCAAACTCATCTGTTTGTGTAGGACGACGGTGGAGAATTCTCGCTGTTCCATTAGGGTCGTAAACGACCTCACCGACACATCCGATACCAAAAAGGGAATTAGGCAAGCTGATGCGCTGTCATGTGATTTCTTCAATTTGATCCTTGAGAAGATTGTGCAAAACTCCCGAGCAAACACCAGAGGCACAATTTTCCAACTACTAGCATAGGCCGACGATATTGACATCATTGGTCCGACTCAACGTGATGTCTTAGCCACGTTTGCTCGTGTAGAGAAGGAAGCGGCAAAAGTAAGTTTAGCTGTAAATGAGGGTATGACTAGGTATATGCTGTCAACACGAAAGGACATACAACATCGACGAATTGGACTGAATGTCACCATTGACATGTTATATGCGACTTTGTCTACCTCGGCTCCGATATTAACTCTGACAACAACATCTCGTCAGAAATTAAACGAAGAATTACTCTTGCTAACCGTAGTTTCTTCGTGATAAGAAGGCAATTTAGCAGTAAAGCACTCACTAGAACTACTAAGGATATCCATGATAAGGCCCTGACCAACCCAGTCCTGCTTCCTGGCGCTGAAGCATGGAGGGTATCAAAAGCGGATGAAGAAATCCTTGGTCGATTCGAGAGGAAAATTCTTCGAAAAATCTGCGGTCCCGTTTGCATTGACGGGCTATGGAGACGAAGATTCAACCACGAACTATACGAGCTATACAGCGACATACCCCTGGTCAAAAAACTCCGCATTGGACGTTTCAGATGGCTAAGACATGTAGAACGAATGGACATCAATACTCCGGCTCGCAGAGTCTTCGATTCCCAGCCAGACGTCGGACGCAGTAGAGGAAGACCTAGCCTTAAGTGGCGCCCACAAGTGGAAACCGACCTCAACCAAGTTGGAGTGCGCAACTGGAGGCAGTTACCTAAGGACGGAGCTAATTGGAGAGGCATGTTGGTTGAGGCCAAGGTTCATTCCGGACTGTAGCGCCACTTAAGCAAGTAAGTATAGGTATCATCACTGGATACTGTCTAATAAGCAGAAAGGCTGGGTCTTCACTCAATTAAATAATAATTTTTCTTCTGTATAATTGTCAGGCCCTATCAAACAAAGGAGGCCTTACCTCAAAGCTTCTTTTTTCATAATCTCTACGATTTTTCAAACACCGAGGTGAGGAATCTCCTGGGTTTCATTAATTGCACAGATTGGTTTTCAATAGTCGTGCCAGATAACATGGAGAAAGCACAAGATCCACGTGGTATTACAATGGACCAAAAACAGCCACTCTAACCTAACCTAGAATATGTACCCAGCGGATGGTAGCTTCCTCTATTTTTGAAGCAAAAAAAAACTAAACAAACAGAACTATGCACACAAAAAGTAGTTGGATGCATAATTTTTTGTTTTTCCTTTGTGCGATTTTTAGAAAATTTCATTTTACTTTGTTTTTTATTTTTTAATTTCTCTAAATAAAATTCTTGAGCTAGAATCCTATTGCAGTGCATTTCCGATGTTTTTTGTGTTCACATTTTAAACTCGCATTCCATCAGTCAATCCCCATTCCCGAATATAGATTGGGAAGTGGTGTCAGTGGAACCTCTACAATTTCATCCATCCGGGTGGGTGTAACCGTAAATTTGTATCTTCGAAATTCAATTTCAATATAAAATCGGTTATTTTTGTTTTTTTAGTTATTTTTGAAATCTGTTAACCATTTCACATTAAATATTATGAATATCGACGTCTAAGTCTAACTAACGTACGCGTATCAGTCTAATGCGCGAATGTGTTTGATTTATGTATCTCAATGAGGCAATAGTGATCCCGTGGGAATTTCGTATGCGAAGGATGTATGGAATTTTTGGCAGATATCGATTTTTATTTTTATTTTATTTTTTTGTTTAAAATTAAAAAGTCCGTCATGAATTCCAATGGAGTTATATTTTTTTTTATTTTGTTGTGCAATGCACAGAAATTCAACGAATATATGGATATCCGACGGGATACAGTGTTCTTTTATGTATCTAAATGCAAATAGTGATTTAACGACATGAGATGCTTCGATATTTAATTAAATAATGCAAATGAGTGTGCCGAGTGTAGGTTGGAGTTATTTTTTTTTTTTTTTGACGTTCAAATGAAATGTCAACTGAGTGTGATGTTTGCTATGTGTCATTAAATTCGTGAAATTTAACGTGTGTGTGGTATTTTATGACACGACTATGAATAAAGCTTTAATCCTTGTATGCTGGGGATGCTGTGAAATGTTTATGAGAAAAGAAGATGGCAGTGCAATTATCACATGTGGGAACATAACTCTGCGTGGATAAATTACGTCGGCGTAAGCCATCTTTTATGTTTGCATGTTTATGGCAACTAATATGAAGATGCCAGACGATTGGGATAGTGGGTGGAGGATATGAAGTATATATTGCATTTGGGGAATTCTTTTTGAGTAAGAGAGGGAATCTATGTTTGCATCATATGGGTTGTCAGTAGTACCAAAGAGGTATATAACTATAGAGTACGCATCACAGCTAAAAATGTTGTAGCTGTTTCAAACGCGGGCGGTAAGTGCGAAGGGAAATTTTCGTAGTTCGTATGCATCGGCTATGCTGTTGCTTGATGCTGGCATGGCAATGTGCACACTGGGGTATCAATATCAGTACCCCACATAGAAACTTTTCGTTGTATGAGATGCGCACTCTATGTAGTTCTATACTCTTTGGTAGTACCTACGAATGATAGAGCGATGAATATTTGATAAAAAAACCATTAGATAGCAGTATCTATATGGTGGGCGCACGACTGTTGCCACTTTCTTTTTCATAGTGAGTTGGGCGTTAGATGGGTTGAGTGTTGTAGAACGAGGGTAGACTCTGATTGGCGTTAACTTGGCAATGCCCAGTGTTGTAACTCTGACTACACATCAAATGTGCTTATTTTTACCTCCAAGTGGTAACCATCGGGTACTGGTCTCATCCAACCGGATTTGACTTGCTAAACGATAAGTGCGAGTGTTGATAACACGACGAAAAACAGCAACACTATAAACACCCTGGTGAGAATGGCACGGATGAATACCCGGCCTGCTATCCCAGGCGAACCTAGATGAGCTGCTCTGACATATTCGGACAACAGGTTATCTAGGAAGTTCAAGGGTTAGTCAGGCCCCTTGAACAGAGATGGTGGCGGATGAACCGAAAGACCAACGGCAGCCTTCAATCCCGTAGTGGATACTGATGGCCCCGTGTCCTAGGGGTATCTAATAAAATGGAACTGGCCCTCCAGGTTGGGGGTTGTGCTTTGGGTTAACTACCCACCCACAGAAAAAAAAATTGTTACGGAGCAACCAATAGCCTCGGAAAGGACTGATTTTATTGTTGACGACCCTGCTAAACGAAAAAAGGACAACGACGTTCGTATCTGCACCTGTAATGTGAGAACATTAAACAGGAGAGGTGCAGAAGTGCAAGCCCTAAACTGCTACAAAGCAGACATTACTGCCATCCAGGAAATACTATGGGATGGGCCGGGCAAAAAGAGGATGAAAAACTGTGACATCTACTATGGACCGTGTTATAGTGAGCAGAAACAGAGACTATTCGGATGCGGATTTGTTATAAGTGCCAGACTAAGGCGAGAAATATTATATTTCCATGACATTTGCGAACGCATTGCAACAATCCGTATCAAGGCCAAACTTGATAACATAGCCTTATATGCGCTCATGCTCCGACGGAGGAAAAACATGATATAACTAAGGAATGCTTCTACGAGCTCCTTGCCAAAACATATGATCGACTACCAAAGTACGATGCTAAAATCATGCTGGGAGATTTTAACGCAAAGGTAGGATGAGAAGATATCTTTAGCAGTATTTTCGGAAAACACAGCCTACACGACAACACGTCTAGTAACGGACTTAGGCTAATTGACTTCGCTACGGAACGAAATGCCACTATAGCCAGCACACGGTTTCCTCACCTCGATATCCATAAGGGGACATGGCGGTCTCCATATCAACGAACGGTCAACTAAATTAACTACATTGCGACAGACAAGAGGTACGCCTCCAGTATTTTGGATATCCGAACATTCCGACTTCCAAGGGGCTAACATCGACTCGGACCACTACCTGTTGCAGCCAAGGTAAGGATGCGGATATCCAGAATGCTGAATACAGAAAAACTGTGAAAAAGTTTAATGTCGAGAGACTGCAATCACCAGAGACCGCCAAGACCTTCGCGCAACGCGTATCCTTTAACCTCTCGATTAACACCATACTACCAGCATCGAATGTCGAAGAGCAATGGCAACGATGCCAACAGGCCATTAGATCAGCCGCAACTGATGTGCTAGGTTTCTAGCGCCCACCAGCAAGAAACCACTGGTTTGATGAGGAATGCCGACAGATGCTCGCAGCCAAGAACGAGGCCTACAAGGCTAAGCTGCAGGTGAAGACGAGATCTGCCATTGAGCTCTATAGGCAAAGAAGAAGGGAAGGCTTTTGAGAGAGAAGAAAAAAGAGCAAGAAAAGCGCGCGATCGAGGACATAGAGAGGTGCCACTCCAGGAACGATGTCCGCAAGTTTTACCAAAGTGTAAAACGTTAAAGCCAAGGATACAAGGCTCGAACAGAATCCTGTCGAGATGAAGAAGGAAATATCGTAGTTGAGACACAGTCGATGCTGAGGAAATGGAAGAACCACTTCCGCAGACTGTTAAACGGCGATGACGAGCAACATTCCGCTGTCAGACAGGACGAACCGTTTAATATTGGCAGCGACAGCGAGAACGGCCAACAACCCGACCTATGTGAAGTTAGGATAGCAATATCTAAACTCAGGCATAATAAGGCCGCCGGAAATGACGGCCTTACCGCTGAGTTTTACAAAGCTGGCGGAGATGACTTGGTAAGTGACATCCACCAACTCCTAAGCCAATTCTGGTCGGATGAAAGTATGCCTGAAAAATGGAACCTCAGCATCATTTGTCCGATCCACACAAAAGGAGACCCTCTGAACTGCGCCAACTTCAGAGACATAAGTCTCCTCAATATCTCCTCAACGCCTACAAGATACTATCTGCCGTAATATGTGAACGCCTGAAACCGTTTGCCAACAACCTGATCGGCCCTTATCAGTGTGGTTTTAGGCCAGGAAAGTCCACAACCGATCAAATTTTCACACTTCGGCAGATCCTGGAAAAAACTCAAGAAGTCCAAATCGATACCCACCACCTATTCATCGATTTCAAAGCCGCATATGACAGCATTTATAGAGACGACCTGTACAGAGCAATGTCTAGTTTTGGTATACCGCCCAAACTCGTCCATTTCTGTAGTATGACGATGGAGAATTCTCGCTGCTCCATCAGGGTCGAAAACGACGTCACCGACACATTCGATACCAAAAAAGGATTTAGGCAAGGCGATGCGCTGTCATGTGACTTCTTTAATCTGATTCTTGAGAGAATTGTGCAAAACTCTAAAGCCAACACCAGAGGCACAATTTTCCAAAAGTCGGTGCAACTACTAGCATACGCTGACGATATTGACATCATTGGTAGGACTCAACGTGATGTCATAGCCACGTTTGCTAGTATAGAGAAGGAAGCGGCGAAAATGGGTTTAGCAGTAAATTAGGGTAAGACTAAGTATATGCTGTCAACACGAAAGGACACACAACATCGACGAATTGGACAGAACGTCACCATTGACAGATATAACTTTGAGGTAGTACGGGACTTTTTCTAACTCGGCTCCGCCACTGACTCTGACAACAACATCTCGTCAGAAATTAAACGAAGAATTACTCTTGCCAATCGCTGTTTCTTTGGGCTAAGAAGGCAATTTAGTAGTAAAGCCCTCACTCGAACTACTAAGGAGATCCTATATAAGACCCTGATCATCCCAGTCCTGCTCTATGGCGCTGAAGCATGGATCGTATCAAAAGCGGATGAAGAAATCCTTGGTCCATTCGAGCGGAAAATTCTTCGAAGAATCTTCGGTCCCGTTTGAGTTGACGGGCTATGGAGACGAAGATTCTACCAAGAACTATACGAGCTGTACGGCGACATGCCCCTGGTCAAAAAACTCCGCATTGGACGTTTAAGATGGCTAGGACATGTAGAACGAATGGACACCAATACCCCGGCTCGCAGAGTTTTCGATTCCCAGCCAGAGGTCGGACGCAGTAGAGGAAGACCTCGCCTTAAGTGGCGCGCACAAGTGGAAACCGACCTCAACCAACTTGGAGTGCGCAACTGGAGGCAGTTAGCTAAGGACCGGGCTAATTGGAGAGGCATGTTGGTTGAGACCCAGGTTCATCCCGCACTGTAGCGCCACTTAAGTAAGTAAGGACGAGTCTTTCCAGCAACAAATTTGTTTTAGCCGATGACATTTCTATCTGATCCAAGCCATATAGCTACATAGCCCCATGACTCAAAATGCTGAGCGTTTTGCAGATTGACGAAGTGTACAAGTGAAAACCTCCTAGTTTTCATGAAAGAGTCATCAGCTTTATACAAGAACTCTGGAGGTTCTATCATGATGGGAATTACGACCACGACTATGACCTCTTATAACGGGTGATTTTTTAAGAGGTTTAGAACTTTTTTAAAAAAAATGAATGAAATATTTATTTGAGTCGATAGTTTGAACCTTGCAATTTAATGTTTAAAGATAATTTCATGCAAATGTTGACCGCGGCTGCGTCTCAGGTAGCCCATCCGCTGAGTCCAATTTTGGCATACTCTTTCACACATATCGGCCGGTATCTCACGAATGAATGCATGGATGTTGGCTTCCAGTGCGTCAATCGAAGCGGGCTTGTCCCTATAGACATTAGCCTTGACATACCCCCACAAAAAATAATCTAATGGTGTCAAATCGCACGATCTAGGCGGCCAATTGACCGGCCCGAAACGTGAAATTAACTGTTCAACTGTCTTGTTGAAACCACATATCATGCAAGTCAAGAACTTCCATTTCGGGCAAAAAAAAGTTTGTTATCATCGCTCGGTAGCGTTCACCATTGACAGTAACGCTGCGATTCGCATCATCTTTGAAGAAATATGGCCCAATAATGCCGCCGGCCCATAAACCGCACCAAACAGTGGCTTTTTTCGGGATACATTGGTAGCTGTTGCAATGCTTCTGGCTGATCTTCACTCCAAATGCGGCAATTTTGCTTATTTACGTACCCATTCAACCAAAAATGAGCCTCATCGCTGAACACAATTTTTCGATAAAAAAGCGGATCCTCGGCCAGCTTTCCAAGAGCCCATTCACCAAAAATTCGGCGTTGTGGTAGGTCGGCTGGCTTTAATTCTTGCACCAGCTGTATCTTAAAAGGCTTTACGCCCAAATCCTTCCGCAAAATTTTCCACGTAGTGCTGTAACAAAGGCCTAACTGCTGGGAACGGCGCCGAATCGACATTTCGCGGTCTTCTGTCACACTAGCTGATACGGCCGCAATATTTTCTTCACTACGCACAGTACGTAAACGTGTTGGTGGTTTAATGTCCAACAAAGTAAATTTGGTGCGAAATTTGGTCACAATCTTCCGAATAGACTGCTCAGAAGGTCGAGAATGCCGATCATAAAATGGAAGCAGCGCGCGATCAACATTTCGAACCGAGCACGAATTTTGATAGTAAAATTCAATAATTTGCAAGCGTTGTTCATTTGTAAGACGATCTATGGTTAAATTGCAAACCAAACTGAAGCTGTTTGACAGTGACGCAAGGTACTAAACATACGTCAGCTGTCAAAACCAGTGTTGCCAAAACCAAACCAGCTAAAAAAGCACCCGTTACAACCTTATTGAAGTTGCAAAGGGGTGCTTGTATTTAAGATCGGCCTAACATTTGTCAGACTGTGTTAGCCCCAACAAAATAGGTAAATATCATCTTTAAGGCGTTCCTAACTATAAATACTAATTTAACGCAAAGCTGAGATGACATCGCCTAACATTTCTTTTGGACTAGCTCGGCGATCAATGAACGACCTGAGTCTGTTCCACAACAATCACCCCTATCGAGGTATCCGTTTGGAAGAAAATTTTCTCTGATTTGCTCGAAATTGGAGTATTTTCTACCGAGATATCCGTTCCGATTAGCATTTCGAACCGATCTTCGGAGGAAATGGAATGCGCATGATCGCGCATCAGCGGTATACGTTAGGTCGACAATTTCTGACATATATGCGCCGAATTTCTTCCGAAGTTGTCCGATGAAGAATTGCTGTGAAATAAAACGAACGCAACGGATACCTTGGATACATCGAAAGCAAATTGAGTTCCGACTGGAAATGACTTTCGTTTCGAGATTGTTGTACCTCGATGTTGTTGTACCTCTCTACACCACAAAGGTGGTACCGTAACATTCATCCCCCCAAAAAAGCTCATTCTGGTGTTGTTCTCTTCAGTGGACAACCCATTATGGATAACACGGGCCTATTTTTCTATGAAAAGGTCTCATTGTAATGGTCAGCATTGTAAGTAACGACTTGTCGTCCTCCAGCATTGCATTGGATTGAACATTCTCCCCCTCTAGCCATAACATATTTCACACCATTACTTCTGCTGGCATAGTTTGCAACAGGAATGCACGCCGCAAAACATGAAAATCTATTTAGTCCGGTTAATTTCCCGGAAATGAGAATATCCCCGAGTTGTAGTTATTACAACTCAAAGCCAACAGCCATTATGTACGAGTTCTGAGTGCAGTTCTCCACCGCCATCCCGCATATAGATACTTAAATGCACAGCAACGTTGTGCCGCAACAGCGACTCATGAATCTCATTTTTATGCAGTAAACCTCAGCTGCTGCTCACAATACAGCCCTTGCGCTCGGAGTGCCCTGCCCGGTTAAAATGCTCACAAAAAATTATGTTTTCTATGTTTTCCTATGCCACGGTTCCAGTTGCAGTACTTAATCCACCAGAACCAGGATAACAGAGCAGAAAACATTGTAACCGCACTTGCACACACAAAAATACAAAAATAGTCGAACTTGGTGGAGCGCTGATGCGATGGTGTGCTGTGCTGCCTTGAGAAATGAAAAATTGCATGCAATAAATTCCCATGACATAAACAAAATAAATAATTGAGTTCGAAGGAGGGCGACGTGGTGCGGTGGTAGCCGCAGGAAGAACGAATAACGGATAACAACGAGTAATGCATTTAATATGCACAGCAGCCAAAGTCATTAATCACTGGGAATAGGATAAGCAATGACGTCTTCTTCATCATCGTCGTCGTAGGAGTCGTCTTGGAGTGGAGATACAATTTTGGAGAAATTCTGTAGGTACTCCCCTGTCAGTTTTTGGTACCGCTAATGGCAGGAAGTACCAGAGTCTCGTATCGTTCCAGAAAAAGGAATCTTATCGCGAGCGAAACCACGTGGCGATGCTAAGTGTATCATCCCTGATGAGGACACTTTCCTTGAGCGGGAAGTAGCTTAATTCGTGCGAAGGTCATAGTGAGGCGAGAGATAAGGAATGCAGTTGCGAGGCAGGTAGGAATGGAATGAATGAATGTCAGTAGATTACCACTCCCTTATGCATGCGACACATTTGTGCTTCACTGAAACGGAAACAAAAGCACACATTTGTCCTTTTTATTAACCGGATTGAGGTTAGGAAAAATCAGAGACACCTCTTCCAATGTCTATCCAAATGAATTCGATGAAGTTCAGTTAATAAGTCAAAGGCCATCAACTCGGCCAATACATCCTCTAACCTGGTACAGAAAAGCCGGAACGAACTTGACCCCCTAGGCGAACGCTTTAGGGTCAAACTTCTCTGGGTCCCAGCGCACAGTGGCATTGAAGGAAACGAGCGTGCAGATGAACTGGCCAGACAAGTGTCCATATCCTGCTTGGTGCGGTTAAGGGTCAAATCGACTCCTACTTCCTGGAGAAGGCCGACTCCAAATGGAGAAGGTTAACAAATTGCGTCATATCGAGGAAGATATGGCCTTCATACGACAAGAAGAGAACAAACGACCTACTGAATAGAACCGGCACAGATATCACAAGAATTACGGCGATAGTCACGGGGCTCTGGCCAATTGGAGACCATGTGGCCAAAGTAGAGATCCCATACAACTCTCAATGTCGCAGTTACGAGAAAGCAAATGAGAGAGAAACCCTCTCCCACTTCATCTGAAAATGTCCGGTACTAGCAAGAGCCAGATGGCGTGCATTAGACCAACAATTCTTGGACAACCTAAGCGACATCTCGGGTAAAAGGATACAAAATCGTATCCGTTTTCTAAACCTCAAGGGCTGGATCTATACACCGCTTGTATCACATCCTCAATAATCATAATGAAGGTCACACCAGCAAGAGCCAGATGGCGTGCATTAGACCAATAATTCTTGGACAACCTTAGCGACATCTCGGGTAAAAGGATACAAAATCGTATCCGTTTTCTAAACCTCTATATACCGCTTGTATCACATCCTCAATAGTCATAAAAAAGGTCACACGAGTCGTGGTAACAAAAAGGGCCATCAGTGCTACTTGGTTTAATGCTGAACCGCCACCTCTACCTACCTACCTGGATGAATGAACGATCATTGGTTCATTCATCCAAATGGTCCTCAGTAGTATCAGGGAGACACTTATACAAATCTGCACTACAAGTCATATGTCCAGACACTTGAAAGACCGCTATTATCCCATTGGGAACATACTTTTTAAAGTCATAACCACTGATTTCCACTTTCCACTGCACTACTCGTGACTTGAAGTACACAGGTTTGGTCACAGACATGGGTCTTCGTGATTGACTTTTGACACATGCTATTCAGCTGCTTCTTCAGAAGTCGTTGCAGGTAATCACCAATCAGGAGTATACCTGCTTAGGATCCAGTGTCTTGTAAGGTTGGGGGTAATACTTGTCTCATTTAATTTAGCGCTTTTGAAAAGTAGTGTCAAGTCCGACCCTAATGATCCAAAAAAATGAAGCGGTAGTCATGGTATGACAGGCTGTAGTATGACTTCTTGACGAACTCACTACGACGCTCGTATCTGTACCAGGCAATGTGAGCATATTAAACGGAAGAGATGCAGGCCAACAGAGGGCTCAGTGGTGCGATGGATAGTGCGATGAACTGCAGCGCAGAAGGTCTGGGTTCGATTCCCAGCCGTAGCAACATCTAAATGATTTTTCACTGGCCCTCCTCTCGTGATGATCTGACAAATCGTCCGAGTAGTATCAATTGTCAAGAATAGCTTATCTCAACTTAGCCGTTCGGAGTCGGCATAAAACAGGAGGTCCCGCCATCGTGCACTTGTACACATGAATGGTTGTGAGAAAGCGAGGCCCTGGGTACTAACGCGCCTGTTGCGCCAAAAATTTGTATTTGTTTTTGCAGGCCAACTACTAGCGGAAGCCCCAGGCTGCTACAAAACAGACATTACTGCCATCCAGGAAATACGATTCGATAGGCCGGTCAAAAGAAGAGGGACAACTGTGACATTTGCTACGGACGTGTTATAGTGAGCAGAAACAGAGACTATTCGGATGCGGATTTGTTATAAGTGCCAGACTTAGGCAAGAAGTCTTTTATTTCCAAGACATAAGTGAATTCCTCTTAAAAATCCGCATCAAGACCAAATTCGCCAACAGATGGACAGGATCCGACGGAAGGAAAAATTGATAAAGCGACGGACTGCTTCCAAGAGCTCCTTGACAGAACTGAAAAAAGATGTTAAAATCATGACAACACGTCTGACAACGGACTTAGGCTAATTGACTTCGCTGCGGAACGAAATGCCACTACAGCCAGCACAAAGTTCTCTTTACTCGAAACAGGGCGGTCTCCAGAACGAACGAATGGTCAATGAAGTTGAGCACGCATCTAGCGTTTTGCATGTCCAAACATTGACTCGCAGACCGCTACAATGTTTCAGCCAAGCTAAGAATGCAAATATACACAACGCTACTACAAATAAGGAGAATTACTGTGAAAAGGTTTAATGTCGAAAGACTGCAATCACAATCGCCTTCGCGCAACGCGTATCCCTAAACCTCTCGATTTACACCATACCACCAGCATCGAATGTCAAAGAACAATGGCAACGATGCCAACAAGCCACTAGATCAGCCGCAACTAATGTGCTAGGTTTCTCGCGCCCATCAGCAAGGTAGGTACCCCTGGTTTGATGACGAATGCCGACAAATACTCGCAGCCAAGAACGAGGCCTACAAGGCTAAGCTGCAGGTGAAGACGAGAGCTGCTATTGAGCTCTATATGCAAAGAAGAAGGGAAGGCTTTTCAGAAAGAAGAAAAAAAAACAAAGCGCGCGATCGAGGATATAGAGAGGTGCCACTCCAGGAACGATGTTCGCAAGTTTTACCAAAGTGTAAAACGTCAAAGTCAAGGATAAAAGTCTCGAACAGAATCCTGTCTAGATAAACAAGGGAATATCGTAGTTACGACACAATCGATGCTGAGGATATGGAGGAACCCTCTTCTGCAAACTGTTAACCGGCGATAACGATTTCCGCTTCAGGTATAACGAAACATTCAATCGGCCCTATTGAGGTATCCGTCGAAGCGGAAAATTCTTTGATTTTGTACGATTCGGAGGATTTTAGCTTCGAAGTATTCTTCCAAAAAGCTGTTCGGAATATTTCTCCGACATTTTGTAACGCATTCCGGCGAATCGCATTAAAGTGCGTTCAGGTTCATTTTTCGTGCAATTTCTGACAGCTAAGTGCCATTCTTTTTCCGATTTCCTCTGACACAAATTATTTGCGGAATTTATTTACGAATTGTAGTGAAGTGAAGCCGTCGCGTCTGTGTGGTATTTTTTTCGATGACACATACCTCGAATGGAGTTTGAACCTCCGACGAAGTATGCTTTGCGGAAAATTGTTAGTAATATCCACCAACTTATAAGCTAAATCTGGTCGGATGAAAGTATGCCTGAAGAATGGAACCTCAGCATCGTTTGTCCGATCCAGATCTCCGTAAGCTCATCTACAAGATCCTATCTGCCGTAATATGTGAACGCCTGAAACCTTTCACGAACAAACTGATCGGCCCTTATCAGTGTGGTTTTAGGCCAGGAAATTCCACGACCGATCATATTTTCATATTTCTGCAGATCCTGGAAAAAAACCCAAGAAGTCCAAATCGATACCCACCACCTGTTCATCGAAAGCCGCATACGGCAGATTTCTATAGACGAACTATACAGAGCCATGTCTAGTTTTGTTATACCGCCCAAACTCGTCCGTTTGTGTAGGATGAAGATGGAGAATTCTCGCTGCTCCATCAGGGTCGGAAACGACCTCACCGACACATTCGATACCAAAAAAGGATTGAGGCAAGGCGATGCGCTGTCATATGACTTCTTTAGTCTGATTCTTGAGAGGATCGTGCAAAACTTCAGAGCCAACACCAGAAGCACGATCTTCCATAAATCGATGCAACTACTATATAAGACCCTGGTCATCCCAGTCCTGCTCTACGCCGCTGAAGCATGGACCTTATCAACAGTGGATGAAGAAATCCTTGGTCCTTTCTAGAGGAAAATTCTCCGAAAAATATCGGTCCCGAAGATTCAACCAAGAACTATACGAGCTGTGCAGCGACATGCCCCTAGTCAAAAAACGCCGTCTAACACGGATGGCTAGGACATGTAGAACGAATGCACACTAATACTCCGGCTCGCAAAGTCTTCGATTCCCAGCCAGGCGTCGGACACAGTAGAGGAAGACCTCGCCTTAAGTGGATGCAGTAAGATAAGGAACGGTCTAATTGGAGAGGCATGTTGATTGACGCTCAGATTCATTCTGACAAAAATCTGACAAATCATTGGTGAGCGTAAGATCATATCTAAGACAAGCAGGAAATCAAGGAACTCATTGAAGTAGAAGAGGTTACGTTCCCGCACTTTCTCATCGTTGAACGATTCTTAAAGATTTGTTATCCCCCACTGAATAACAAATTCGGTGCATTCCCGGCTGATCAAGGTGAAAAAAGATAAAAATCAGCGAACCTTTAGTGAACATATAGTTTATACTTTAACCTGAGTGTACAAGAAATCGACTGGACTGGAGATTGCTTCTCACATCCACTTCGAAAGAGGAATAGAACCTGTAGAGCAACTTTAACTCCACCCACATGGTGCCAATTAAATTTCCACCCAGATGGTAAGCTCAGTAAAGAAACACCTTGTCTTAGGTTAGGTTGGTGGGTTGATGAGGCAGACGGTGTGCATCTTCCCTCATCGCACTCAGGTCAATATAGACCCACTGTGATGCCCGTTGGGGGTCCACTTGTGTGGTTGGTTCATTTATTGTCCCGTTACTGTCCATTGTTGTTAGCCTCTTTCCAGCCATCCAGATGTTGTTGCAAACCTGAAAAGATTAGGGAGAGGGATTTCGGATAGATCCGTGATGTCATGGAAAAAGTATTTTCCTAAGGTTCGCATTCTTAATTGGCTGAAGCCTGGGTAGTGGCACTGAACGTGGAGGGTATCCTCGTGTACTTCTTCATCACCGCAGCCTCTACAGAGGTCATCATCTATGAGATGCATTTTCAGTTTGTGGCTTTTTTAGTCCAGTAAGAATCCCAACTAAAGTCGAGACAGATTTCCTGTTTCTTCGAAGTAGTTTATGGGTTCTGGCTTTGTCATACTCATGCCACATCCTTTTGGAAGTGGGAAGGGAGTTCCATCTGTTTTTGGCAGTAATCAGTGTTTTCTGTCCCACCCGAGTTTTGAGGTCACATAGTGGTGGTTTGACAGACTGGCCTGCTTGGTCAATGCTGGAGGCAGATCCCTTTCTCGCCAGTTCATCAGCAATTTCATTGCCCTGTATGCCTCTGTGTCCGGGGACCCAGCAGAGCTTAACATTATGTTGGACGCCACGAACCTTTAGCTCTTCACGACAACGTTTCACAAGCCGAGATTTTATTTCGACAGTAGAGATAGCTTTTATTGCAGCCTGACTGTCAATAAAGATGGTGATATCATCTGGTGGTATCGCCAGCATTGAGGTCGCTTTGGCTGCCTCTGCAACTGCCAATATTTCGGCTTGGAAGACACTGCTGTGCTCAGGGAGACGAAAGTTGCTGTTTAGCTTTAGTGTTTCTGAAAACTCTCCAGCTCCAACGCCTACATCCATTTTTGAACCATCAGTGTAGATGGATATGGTTTCGGTGCCCAATTCGTTCCTCTCCCACTCCTCTCTGCTTGAAAAGATATAGGAGAATGGTCTTTGAAAGTCATGGTGAGGCAGCTTGTAGTCAGAGGATACAGCTGAGCCCAGATGTCTGTGTAGAATTTGGGCATGTCCTCCTGAGTTCGATTTCCAGCAGTTGAGCTGGCTGATTCTTCGAGCACTTTTGGCAGCAGATTCTGGCATGTAAAGGTCTAGCGGTAGCAGGTTAAGGATGGTTTCCAGCCCCGCTGTTGATGTGGTTATCATTGCGCCAGTAGCGCCCACACATGCTATCCTTTGTACCTTTATCATATTTTTCAGATGGGTGACTTTATTTGTGGATTGCCACCAGACAAGCCCACCATATGTTAATTTAGGTCTTACAATGGCCGTGTACATCCATAGGATGATCTTGGGGTGGCGACTGTGGCCTTTTTAATGAGCTCGCGCACATTTAGGTTCCAGTTGAGTTTTCTATCAAGAATGACACCCAGATATTTTGCACTTTCGGCTAGTTTAAGTCCCATCGATAGCCGGTAGGTCGAATATTGGTATCTTCCTCTTATTCGCAAAGAGAACGAGTTCCGTTTTCTGGAGGTTGATACCAAGCCCACTCGTTGAGAGTTTTCAATGCCTGCTCGAGTTTTGCTTCCAATTTTGCTTCCAATTTTGCTAAAAATCACTTAGTGTCAGAGAATCTAAGCGACCCTATCACAATCGATATGGTTAATAACCAAATAAATAGCTTTAATATGTCACATATTGATACTCCACAAAGCGCCTTCGTCTCTGATGACGACGTTGAATTTCACTTAAGTATTCTCAAAGCAAGAAAAACACCTGGGTTTGATAAAATAAGCAACCTTTATTTAAAAGAACTACCCAAGGCTGGCATCAGTTTTATAAAATTTATTATTAATGGTTGCTTGAAAATAAATTATTTCCCAAATTCTTGGAAACTTGCAAAAGTTATCCCAATCAACAAACCTGGCAAACCTCCCAATAAAGTCGAAAGTTACAGGCCCATTAGTCTGCTTAGCAGTCTAAGCAAACTATTAGAAAAAGTTATTAAGGAAAAGTTAGTGCTGTTTATTTCGGATCATAACATTTTTCCAAATGAACAATTTGGTTTCCGAAACTCTCACAGCACTACCCACCAGGCCTTAAGATTAGTCAAACATGTTAAAGAACAACGCTCTCAAAAAAAATCCACAGGCATGGTTATGCTTGATATAGAAAAAGCTTTTGACTCTATGTGGCATAACGGTCTGGTTTTCAAAATGATTGGTTTCAATTTCCCGTACTTTTTGTGTAAAATAATCCAAAGTTTCCTAATTAGTCGTTCTTTTAGTGTGTCTGTTAATAATGTTCAGTCTGAAATAAAATACTTTAACACTGGGGTTCCACAAGGCTCTGTTCTCGGACCTATATTGTACAATGTATTTACATCTGATATTCCTATCCACCTCTTTGTGGTATTGCTATTTACGCGGATGACACTGTTGTATTTACATCGCATGAATATCCCTCATTATTGAGAGGAATATTTCCAGTGCGCTAGAAATACTTTTAAGCTATTTTACTAAGTGGAAAATAAAGTTAAATATTGAAAAATTACAAGCTATCTTTTTCACACGAAAAAGGAAAGCATGTTACATTCCCTCCAATCACTTACGAGTGGCTAATGTGTCAATTGAATGGAACTCTTCCGTAAAATACTTAGGAATTCATCTCGATTCAAAGCTATTGTTTAATCAACATGTGTGCAAAACGCTGAAAAAAATAAATATAAGTACAAAACTTTTATTTGTTATTTTATTTATTTATTTATTTATTTTACATATTTATTAATTCATTTATTTATTCATTAATTTTTTTTTTTGCTGTTTAAATGAGGTTTTTTCTTAAATTTTTAACTTTCTCTTACAAAGAGAAAGATATTGTTTTCGTGAAAATTTTCGACCTCGAGATTTTGATTGATTCTAACATTACGATGATAGCGGAGCCTAAAAAAGTGTTTTTTGGAATTCCGTCCGTCGGTCCGTCGGTCCGTCTGTCCGTCTGTCCGTAATGATCTCCCCAGCCTAAGCGGCTTGGTCGATTTTCTTCAAATTTCGTATCCAAGCTTGTTTTGGTCATAATTCTAGGCTATTTTTTTTGTTTGCTTTTAGCCATGTTATTAACGGTATCTGCCATATAAAAATTACACATAACCTCAATTTTCTCGAAAACGGCTCTAACGATTTTGATTAAACTTTATATATACTATAAGCATATTAGTTCAAACAAAACTGCATACCCAGTTTTTTCGAGAAAATCCATATAACGGATTTTGTCATTTAGGCCATATAAAAAAAATTGCTAATATCTCGCAAACTATTGTGTCAAATTGAATGAAATTTAATATATATACTACTATAATAGTTTTTAACAATTCCACATAATTAGTGTTAGCCCAACTATCACTTAACGGAATTTGCAGTTTTGGCCAATAACGAAAATTAATTATTTTTCACATAGACACCGATTCCTTCAAATTTCGGAGTAAATGTTCGTATAAACACATTGCGACATTATTTATATCATTTTTAGCATCAATAATCAAAATGCGTACTATTTGATCTAACGCCCAACTCGCTGTGAAAGAGAAAGTTGCGTACGACCCAGTCGTGCACCCACCACTCGTTTTTAAGTGGTTCGCGAACATTTTTTTTTAAGTTTTAAATTTTTTTTGTATTAGTAAACTATGAATGAATATAAAAGTAAGTTGTTTTGATATATAAAGTGTTTTTTGTAAATATTAGGGGGAAAGAAACGAAAAATTGGAGATAAAAAATGTGTTTTTTTGTATTCATTAGACGAAAAGTATAGTTGTTCAGTGTTGTTCAAGTTAGAGACCGTGTTTGTTATAAAGCCTTGTATATGTATAGATGAAATGTGCTTTAACATCTTACCCACAGGTGCGACACCCATACTAATTTTTTTCGTTTTTTAGGATGACAATCGAAATTACGAAAAAGCAAATTTTTGATATTTGGATTTTTAAAGTCAAAACTAAGCGCTTAGAAGCTGTTTTTTCTTTTGTTATTGGTTTCTTTATTTATGTTTCATTTTCCGAGGCAGCAGTAAAGTCAATCAAGTCAACCCTAAGAACATTATGTTTGAGATTTGACAAAAGTGATTGGCATAGAGAGCGCTTCGAAAACACATATTCCACGTGGCTAAATGAAACCCTAACATTGCCACAACATATTTTAGATGAAATACCTTCTTCATCTTATTCAACTACAGTAGGAAGACCGAGAAAAAGCTTTGATGATTGCTGTGAAAAAAACCAAGTACAAATAATTTTGGATTCTTTTAGCGCTGAAGAAATTGCAATGGCTCATGAAATAAATCTTAGAAAAGACGGAAAAAGAAATACTGCTATCGCAGTCAAACAATTATTTAAAAGTTCTCCAAATCGAGGTATATTTATTTTTTTAATAATTTTTTTTTTAATTTTTCTTATTAAGGTTCAAATGTGAGGAAAACAATAGAAACACATACTTCTGGGTTTTTACCAATAACTACAGATGATGCACTAACATTAATCACGGACATACAGCTTTCCACTCATCAGTACGAAATATTACGTCAACAAATTAACAAAACTGTTCATAATTTACTACCATCGTACTACAAAATTAAAGAAGCTAAGACGAAATGCTACCCAAGTGATAAAACTGTTAGCGAATCTTCTGCAGAATGTCAATTACAAAGTTTACTAAACCACAGCGTTAAGCGTTTATGTTAAGCACAAAAAGATGTTTTAAATTCTGTTGCTGATTTCAAAACAAGTCTAAAAGAACTATCCCTGATTATAAAATGGGGTTGTGATGGTGCTCAACAGAAATCATACAAACAAAAATATTTTCACCTGGTGATTATTCCGATGAAAATCTTTTTTGCATTTCAATGGTTCCCATCCAGATGTACTTCTTAAAGGATGAAACTAAAAGAGTACTTTGGCAAAACCCAGCCCCATCATCAACTAGATACTGTTGACCTATTAAATTAAACTTTGCTAAGGAAACAACTGAACTGATCAAGTTTGAGGTAGAATCAATTCAAAAACATATGAGAAGGCTACAATCCGCTGTGCGGATCGTTGAATACCCTATCCCATCCTATCCATAAAACTAAAATCCCCAAAAAAGGGGGCATGGCTAAAAACACGATGTGGATAAAATAGAAAAAATGATATAGTGACAACAAGTTCTTCAGACTGCTTACAAAACAATTTTGCGGTTCTACAAAAGACAAGGTTTTCTCCTGCATATGTTATGGGGTAGTGTATAAAAATGGTTTTTATATAAAAACGCCCCCAAAAAGTGGGCGTGGGTTAAAATGGTATATAGACGAAATGTTCATATTAATAATGTTAATGATTCTGCATCAAAATTTTTTCGAAAAATTTAAAATTTGACCGAAAACAGTTTTTAATTGAAAACGCCCCCAAAAAGTGGGCGTGGCAAAAAACTTTATATGGACGAAATATAGATAATAATATTGTCTAAATATGTTGTTCAGAAACTTTTTTAATATTCCTTACGGTTTGGTCAAAAACTGAGTTTTTCTTAAAAGGGGGCGTGGCAGTGGGCGGATTTCAAAAAATTTTACACTTGTTCTGTAGGCAGAGACGAGGATCCTATATACCAAATTTCATTATCCTAGCTCAAAATTTAAGGCCTAAAAATCGGTGACGTACAGACGGACGGACGGACGGACGGACGGACGGACGGACGGACAGACAGACATGGCTTAATCGACTCAGCTAGCGATTCTGAGTCGATCCATATACTTTGAGGTATATGTAGCAAAATTATTTCTCTATGTTACAAACTAAGTATCAAAACTAATATACCCCCCTATGGGATAGGGTATAAACAAATTAAGGCCTTCTACCTGTTGAGATTAATTATGACAGCTTGCATATCATAATCAAACCAATTTTTTTGTTAACTATGATTGATGGAAAAATTTGCACTGCTTTATCATCTATAACGTCTTCATCACAAACCTGTTACATTTGTGCTGCCAAGCCCTCCGAAATGAACAATTTAGCTAATCTTTCAAAAAAGCATGTGAACCAAGAAGCAATGTCCTTTGGATTAAGTCCGCTTCACTCATGGATACGATTTATGGAATGTATCCTTCACATAGCGTATAGACTTGATGTTAAAGTGTGGCAGGTTAGAGACCAGGAAATAAAGAAAAAGTCAAAGGCAGAAACAAATTAATCCAAGAAAGATTTAGAAGTGAAACTGGGCTATTGATTGATATGTCAACTCAACAGTCTGGTAATACAAATGACGGAAACACGGCTAGAAAATTTTTAGAGATGAAGAAAAAAATGCCCAAATTACAGGGATAGATAAAGAATTAATCAAAAAGTTTCATATCATCTTAGAAGATCTTGGGTCTGGATTCCCAATCTATACAGATGATTTTGAGAGTTATGCAAGAGAAACAAGGGAACTGTACCTTAATAATTATGCCTGGTATTATATGCCAGTAAGTGTGCATAAAGTCTTGTTTTATGGAAAACAAATAATTTTATCTTGTATTCTTCCAATCGGACAACTTTCAGAAGAAGCCCAATAAGCAAGAAACAAGGAAAATAGAAAGTTTAGGGAATTGTTTACCAGGAAGATGTCGCGTGTAGATACGAATGCTGACCTTCTTAATCGATTGCTAATAACTTCAGATCCATTTCTAGCAAGTTTTAGATGTATTCCGAAAAGAAACGAGTGGTGGGTGCACGACTGGGTCATACGCAACTTTCTCTTTCACAGCAAGTTGGGCGTTAGATCTAATCATAAGCATTTTGATTATTGATGCTAAAATGATATAAATAATGTCGAAATGTATTTATACGAATTTTTACTCCAAAATTTGAAGGAATCGATGTCAATGTGAAAAATAATGATTTTCCGTTTTTGGCCATAACTGAAAATTCCGTTTAGTAATAGTTGGGCTAAAACTAATTATGTGGAATTGCTTCAAGCTGTAATAGTAGTATATGTATTAAATTTCATTCAATTTGACACAATAGCTTGCGAGATATTAACAATTTTCTTTATATGGCCTATATGACAAAATCCGTTATATGGATTTTCTCGAAAAAACTGGGTATGCAGTTTTGTTGGAACTAATATCGTTATAGTATATATAAAGTTTAATCAAAATCGTTAGAGCCGTTTTCGAGAAAATTGAGGTTATGTGTAATTTTTATATGGCAGGTACCAGTTTTAACATGGCTAAAAGCAAACAAAAAAAATGGCCTAGAATTATGACCAAAACAAGCTTGGATACGAAGTTTGAAGAAAATCGGTCAAGCCGTTTAGGCTGGGGAGACCGTCACGGACAGACGGACCGACGGACCGACGGACCGACAGACCGACGGACCGACGGACGGAATTCTAAAAACCACTTTTTTAGGCTCCGCTATCATCGTAATGTTAGAATCAATCAAAATCTCGAGGTCGAAAATTTTCACGAAAACAATATCTTTCTCTTTGTAAGAGAAAGTTAAAAAACAGTTTATTGAACATGAAGTCTTGCAACTTTTAGATGTACCAAATGAGTAACAAAATTCAAATTTGCCTGTTTTATGTGTTATTTTGTCTCGAAATTCGTGATCATATGTAAATTTTTTTTTACTATATTCCATTCTGTGAACAATTTCAAGAAATATAAACCAAAAAAAATTAACAAAAACGTTTATTTGTGAGCGCTATTAATTTAATTCCGCTAAATCAGCGATTCGTCACACTGTGCATTGTCTGCGTAGGCTATGACTTATTCCCCATTTTGCTGTAGCTTGATGAGTATCTCATTGGTGACTATGTTCCACAAAAGAGGTGAGATAACGCCTCCTTGTGGTGTGCCTCTTGATGCTATTACTTTGAGATGGGTGTCTCCCAGATTCGCATTTATATTTCTGTGGTTGAGCATACTTCCAATAATATGTATTAGAGGTTGGTCCACGTTGTTCGTCGCGAGGTTTCTTTCGACTACGTTTGTGTTCACATTATTGAAGGCTCCTTCAATGTCGAGAAATGCAGCGAGTGTATATTCCTTCTCGTGAAGAGGTTTTTCTATTGTACTAACGATATCATGTAGGGCAGTTTCGACTCCCTTACCTTTCGTGTAGGCATGCTGTGCCGAGGATATGTATTGGGGGTCGAGTTTGTCACGAATGTAGATATCCATTAGTTTTTCATATGTTTTTAGTATGAAGGATGTAAGACTTATTGGTCTAAAGTCCTTCGCGGTCGTGTGACTGGGCTTGCCGGCTTTTGGGATAAAGACTACCTTTACTTCCCGCCAGCACCTAGGGATGTAACCGCATTTAAGACTACTAACACACAGTTTGTGTAGGAATGCTGTTACGAGGTGTTTCGATTTTTGTAGCATGATCGGGATAATACCATCGACCCCTGGGGATTTATAGGGGGAGAAGGATTCTTTCTACACTAACCATATCCTCCATTGCTGCTGTTATGGGGTTGCCATTATAGACGGTTATGTCTGGAGTCCTACCGGAGTATGAATAACATCCTGGAAAGTGGGTTTCCAGTAGATGTGTTAAAGATTCATAGGTGGACTGTGTCCAGTGTCCCCATTGGGGAATTTGAGGTAAACTGGCTCAGCCAGTTCTTTGGCGATTATTTTTCTAAGCCTGGCTGATTCAGTAGTGCTTTCTACACTGCAACAGAAGTTACGCCAGGAGGTGCGCTTAGCACTGTTGACCGCACTTTTGAATTTGCGCTGATTATTCTTATAAAGATCCCAGTCAGTTTCAGAATTTGAGCTTCTTGCTGCGTTTTAGGTTTTCCTGGTTTCCCTTCTAATGCTTTGAAGCTCTTTCGTCCACCATGTCGGTGATCTTTGTGGTTTTATAGTTTTTAGAGCGCAGATCCTTTCATAGGCTTTGACTACCCTGCAGCATCGATTTCAAACGGAGTTTCCATCAGATGCAGTCGAAGGGCGCTACTGGCCTCCCTACTTCTACAACGAACTTGTCCCACTTGGCTTTCTTGGGGTTTCGATGTAGAAGGGGGAGTTTAGTGCCGTCCTCTATTTCAAAGTCTTGTTTTAGGTAACCTTAACTAACTCGGCATGCGAAGCCAAGGTCAGCTTGATGCTCCTGTAAAACGAGAGAGGTAAAATGATTAAGGCTTACCTTCACTGCGGGCTTAAGAAAACAAATCCACTATTTAACAAAAAGGGATATTTTTCCAATCATTTTTTACTGAGAACAGCTGCCAAGGATTCACATAAACCACTCATCAAAGGACCCTATTTTACAGAAACTCTTTGCACCAAAAAGGGATACGTATACGCCACAGTGTATTATTTTTCGAAATTCCACATTTCTTCAACCTTGGTAAAGAATTATCCCATGCAAGAGAATTTTTATCAAGTTAATCCACAGATGCAGAAATATTCCCATTTGTACGCAATGACATTGTTGAACAATAACCCAGGAGCATACAAGGATAATCCGGCTGTTTCTCATTTTGTTAATGCGTTTACGCACCCATTCAACTTTATGGTAGATTACTGCAAGTTATTTTGATATTATCCCAGATTTTATGTTCCACACTCACACAAACGTGGCCCGTAGTCATATAAGGATTCACCGTGCAGATGTTTTTTTCTGTATCCATCCGCATGTGCGACCATGTCCTGATTATATTCTTTGGTTTTATAATTTTTTTTTTCTTTGTTAGAATTCATCCTTCCATTCGTTTTGGCATCCACTCCTGTTGGTTTTTTTTTATCCTCACATGAGTTAGTAATCTCTGTTGAGATTATTCGAATAGGTACTGCTAAGCTGTTGTTGTGTGGTATAGTCCTTGCTTTGTTTGTGTGCCATAAACATGTTTGTGTTTGATACCTTTTCTGGGCTTAAATCAGTTTTTGTTTCGTCGTAATAATTTTGATTTAATTAAATGTGTCTGTGCATAGAGGAGACGAACGATCCTTGTGTCCTGAGTGAATGTAATTAAAATTGTTTACAAGGCACATGGCGTGATTTTGGATTTAATTAAAAGAAAAAACGAGAAAATTCTTATCGAATTATATTTTATGAGTTATTTTGAGTTTACTTGTCATTAGATGTCGCTGGGAAGGATACTCTGTGTGTGTGTGTGTCTTAAATTAAAATTTTAAATGGGATGCGATTAAATTTATATTAACATGGTAATGAGACATGGGTTTAATAAAAGAATTCACTGCTATTATCAGTAAGGATTGTATGGGTGTAAGGATGTTAAATGAGGATAATACGATTTTAATGTGAGCACATGAAAAATGATTGAAATGCGGGAGATTTCAGGATCATTAACACCAAGTGACTGTTAATGGTTTGGTGAGCGGTCGTATTATGACACGGAGGCAGGATAAGACCGGTGTTTTGTTTTTAGTTGCAGGTGTTGTCCTTTTATATATATTAAGTAGAAGGATTGGTTTTATCTGCATCAAAGTATTCCTTTTTTAGAGGCTTCTTGGTCTGCTTACTATAGGAGAGGGTACCTTTTTGACATTACAATCCTTTTGCAAACGTCCGACAAGAGTTTAAATCTACCGTTTGGAATCAGTGCTGAATTGTGGGTCCAAGCCGCTGCGCACAAATATAGCTTTCAACTCCATTGTTACCTGAGAAGCTTTTGGTAATCAATTCCTTTGCTCCTTATTAAGTACCAGGAATGGATAACATTTTACCAATGGTTATCCAAAAAAAGGGGAAAACTAACTAAGTCCGTAAACAAGGCACATCCACAAAGTTTTTTTGGAGCTTTTATGTTCCTAAAATAAAAACAAATTCTTGGAGAAAGCCTAGTTAGGCTTTGGACCCCTGGCCTTCCTTATTTTATTCAACTATTCATGGATTTGCTTACTTGCTTATTTAAGTGGCACTACAGTCCGGAATAAATCTGGTCCTCAACCAAAATGCCTCTCCAGTTAGCCCGGTCCTTAGCTAACTGCCTCCAGATGCGCACTCCAAGTTGGTTGAGGATGGTTTCTACTTGTGCGCTCCACTTAAGGCGAGGACTTCTTCTACTGCATCCGACGTCTGGCTGGAAATGAAATGCTCCGCGAGCCGGAGTATTGCTGTCCATTCGTTCTACATGTCCTAGCCATCTTAAACATCCAATACGGAATTTTAGACTAGGGGCATGTCGCTGTACATCTCGTATAGTCTTGGTTGAATCTTAGTCTCCATAGCCCGTCAACACAAACGGGACCGAAGATTCTTCGAAGAATTTTCCGCTCGAATCGACCAAGGATTTCTTCATCCGCTTTTGATACGGTCCATGCTTCAGCGCCGTAGAGCAGGACTGGGATGATCAGGTTCTTATATAGGATCTCCTTAGTAATTCGAGGCAGGGCTTTACTACTAAATTGCCTTCTTAGCCCGAAGAAACAGCGATTGGCAAGAGTAACTCTTCGTTTAATTTCTGACGAGATGTTGTTGTCAAAGTTAATAGCGGAGCCGAGGTAGACAAAGTCCCGTACTACCTCAAAGTTATATCTGTCAATAGTGACGTTCTGTCCAATTAGTCGATGTTGTGTGTCCTTTCGTGTTGACAGCATATACTTAGTCTTCCGCTTCATTCTCTATACCAGCAAATGTGGCTATGACATCACATTGAGTCCTACAAATGATGCCAATATAGCCTTCATGTGCTAGTAGTTGCATCGATTTATGGAAGATCGTGTCTCTGGTGATGGCTCTGAAGTTTTGCACGATCCTCTCAAGAATCAGACTATATAAGTCATATGACAGCGCATCGCCTTGCCTAAGTCCTCTTTTGGTATCGAATGTGTCGGTGAGCTCTTTCCGACCCTGATGGAGCAGCGAGAATTCTCCATCTTTATCCTACACAGATGGAGTTTGGTCGGTCTACCAAAACTAGACATGGCTCTGCATAGTTCGTCTCTATAAACGCTGTCACATGAAAATTTGATCGGTTGTGGACTCTCCTGGCCCAAAACCATACTGATAGGGGCTGATCACGTTGTTGGTAAATGGTTTCAGGCGTTCACATATTACCGCAGAAAGGATCTTTTAGGCGATGTTGAGGAGACTTATGCTTCTGTAGTTCGCGCAGTTCAGAGGGTTCCGTTTTTTGAGGATCGGGCAAACGATTCACTTCCATTTTTCAGGCATACTTTCAGCCCACCAGGTTTGGCTTATAAGTAAGTGAATTCATTTATTTAGGCGGGAAGACCGTCATTTCTGTCGGCCTAGTGAATCTTGCGTTAAGATATTGCTATCCTCACTTTACTAAGGTCGGTTGGTTGGCAGTTTACACTGTCGTTGCCAATATTAAATGGTTTGTTCTGCCTGACAGCGGAATGTTGTTCGTCATCGGGGTTTAATAGTCTGCAGAAGTGGTTCTACCATATCCTCAGCATCGACTGTTTTCTTGTTGATTTCTTGTTCATCTGAACCGGATTCTGTTCGAGCCTTGTATCCTGGCTTTGAAGTTCTACACTTTATTTAAACTTGCCACCATCGTTCCTGGAGTGACACCTCTCTGCATTCTCGATCGAGCGCTTTTTTGCTCTTTTTTCTTCTTTCTGAAAAGCCGGTGTTCTTCCCTTCTTCTTTAACTATAGAGCCCAATCGCAGATCTCGTATTCACCTGCAGCTTAGCCTTGTAGGCTTCGTAGAAGCAATCTTCAGCTATATCGTCGTTTTCCTCTGTCGTGCGTGAGCTCTTATAAGGCTTATGTTAGCGAATTTGGTCTTGATGCGGATTGTTACAAGCTTTCGCTTATATCTTGGAAACATAAGACTTCTTGCCTAAGTCTGGCACTTATAACAAATCCGCATCCGAATAGTCGCTGTTTTGGCTCACTATACCACGGTCCGTAGTAAATGTAACAGTTTTTCATCCTCTTTTTGCCCGGCCCATCCCATCGTATTTCCTGGATGGCAGAAATGTCTGCTTTGTAGCAGTTTAGGGCTTCCGCTAGTTGTTCGCCTGCACCTCTCCTGTTTAATGTTCTCACATTCCAGGTGCAGATAAGAAAGTCGTTGTCCTTTTTTCGTTTAGCAGGGTCGTCAACAATAATATCAGTCCTTTCCGAGGCTATTGGTTGCTTCGTAACAACTCGTTAGGTTTTTTATATGGTTGGGTGGTTAACCCAAAGCACAACATCGTCGAGATAAAAAAAAAAATAAAACAATTTTTTTTTTCCAAGAGTTAACAAGTTAAAGGGTATGGCATGAAGGCCTATGCGTGCTTGATAACTCCCCTAAGCATCAAAAGCTTTTATAACAAATTTTATATATTCTCCTTCTGTCGAGACAAGACCCAAAGGATTTACATGAACTTCTCTTGGAACAGAGAAACAAAAAATCTGTGTCTGTCTGAAAAAATACCCGCATCCATCCTGGCGCTTACCTTTGAGACATATCGGCATATTTCCTTAAAGAAAACGAGGGATGTTTCCTATCTATCGACTTCTTAACATTACCGATTTATCGTGCCATCTTACAGAAGAACTACATGGGATATGTGTACCATTTTACACCCTCCTTGCCGTCTTCAATCTTCAACTCCATCCTACTCCCTAACTTAATCAATGGCAATCAGCACCGTCACCTGCTGCCACTGAACATCTCCTAGATCCCGCTGTTACCAAAATCAAAAAAAAAACCCACTCCCTTCTATGTCTGCTTACGTCAATTAACACAAAACGACTTTAAGACACGTCCTGTCCTATTTCTGGCTCCACTCCTGCCCCCACACACAGCCTACACCAAAAATAAGAAAACAAACAGCAATTCTGGCTTTAAGCGTACAAAGAGAAAAATTAGAAAAAAAAGCAAAACGAAGCCATCCTCGTGTGAAAAGGAAATCTAAGGCAAAACAAGGATTTCCATTTAAGATATTAACACTCGAGCATTATCCTTAAATACGCGAACTAACACACTAATTCGACGACAAGAGGCACTTTGGCTTTTATCATCCCATTTTGTTTTGTTGTTTTTGTTGCTTATCCTAGCTGGGGTGTCGTCCTCTTTTGCCGTGTCTCTCTCCTCAATCATAATGAGCACATGAGTGTTTGTAAGTAATATAATGATCCTCCTCTCAAATGCACGTTCTATTGTGTGCGTATAATAGTGAATGACAAACACTAATGCTTGTATGTTCTAGGAATTCTTTTCCGTGTGTGCTGTATTTTTTTTTTGCTTCGTCCTTTTCTGTTGATACTTGTATATGGTATTGTAGGCACACATATCCTGTTCTGTGCAGGAAGGATATGCTTGTATCACTTGACTAATTATTGTGTATTTGGTGGCAGGTGTGCGCTACTGCGCTGGAGAGATGGGGATACATTTGTATTCTGTGATTTCTTGTTAAGGACGAAGGACTAAGGCACTTCTGCAGATGGAAATAAATTACGATTATGGGTGGAATTAGAGGATAGTAAGATGGTAAGAAACATCTTGGAGATTGAGTGGATTTAGTTCACATTCTCCGACTATAATTAATTTCGAACAGAAATTCCAAACGATTATTTAATCAATTGGAAGAGGTCCGTCCTAGGGACTTGTCGGATAGCCAAAGGCTTGAATACTTTAAAATTTACTCCTCTGTAGAGGAACGGAAACTCGTTTCGAATTAATCTTTGATTTGACTACATACCGGGTACCAAGTATACCTGGCACTTATAGGCTCATACAAAATACCAATTTAGGTTATGTTGGTGGGTAGATGAGGGAGGGTATCTTCGGTTTTCCTCAAAGCACATAGGATAATGTAGACCCACTCATTTCCTTTGTATCAATAATGGTGGTGGGTTTGATGAGGGAGGCTATGTGTGGTAGGGCCTTTCTGGCCAGATCCTGATGTTGTTGCAAATTTTTAAAGATTGAAATGGCGAATTTTGGGATAGACCCATAAGGAGATGGAAAAAAGTATTTTATTGAAATTCTTCTTTATTATCTACTGGCTAATTTCAATTTTTTGGTTTGGAATAACCTATTTCCTGTCAGTATTCCAGAGCATCGAATCTGGCTTCCAACTTTCAAAGGAGTTTCTTTGATGCTCCATCTTCTTTGTGGAAATAACTTCGACACGAATGAATAGAAAAGCTAGACTTAAGGCCCTCGATTAGCCGTTGATGTCAAATATTTTCTTTCTTTGCTGTTCCACGTATTTTTTTTTTGCGATAGCCATTATTTTCGGCTTTCAAATGTAAGGCAATGCGATTACTTGTAACCCTGAGTTTTCACCTAGCTGATGCCAACCAACTCCGAATCTCAGCCTTCCCGTGGCGACTACTGAGTTCATAGTACCTTGACCGTAGATAGGGTCTCAGTCCCTGTATAAAGTGTTGGCAACAGCATATGTATGAGAGCGGGGGGAGAGTGTACTCACACTAATGCACATATTCCATTCCAGGCGGCAGCGGAAGAACTCCCAAGATGGAGTTAACGGTGGTGTCTACACTCCTAATTAGGATGGATAAATTGGATGACCCGCTTCGACATTTTCGGAAAACAGGTCAAACAGAGATGGTGGCGAATGAGCCGAAACGGGCCAAGGTAAGAATGCGGATATCCACCACGCAAGAGACCACAAAGGCCTTCGCGAAACGCGTACCCCTCAATTATCACCATACCACCAGCATGCCAACGATGCCAACAAGTTATTAGATCAGCCGAGACGGATGTGCTATGTTTCTCCAGCCCACGAGCAAGAAACCCTTGGTTTGATAAAAAGTGGCGACTGATACTCGCAGCCAAATACGAGACCTACACGGCTAAGCTGCAGATGAAGACGAGAGCTGCCATTGAGATCTATAGGCAAAGAAGAAGGGAAGAACACCGGCTTTTCAAAAAGAAGAAAAAAGAGCAAGAAAAGCGCGTGATCGAGGATATAGAGAGGTGCCACTCCAGGGACGATGTTCGCAAGTTTTACCAAAGTGAAAAACGTCAAAGCCAAGGATACGAGGCTCGAACAGAATCCTGTCGAGATGAACAAGGAAATATCGTAGTTGAGACACAGTCGATGCTGAGGATATGGAAGAACCACTTCTGCAGACTGTTAAACTGCGATGACGAACAACATTCCGCTGTCAGGCAGAACGAACCATTTAATATTGGCAACGACAGTGCAAACTGCCCACCACCCGACCTAAGCGTAGTGAGGATAGCAATACCTAAACTTAAGCTTAACAAGGTGGCAGGAAATGACGGCCTTCTTGCCGAGCTTTATAAAGCTGGCGTAGATGACTTGGTAAGTAACATCCACCAACTCATAAGCCAAATCTGCCTGAAGAATGGAACCTTGCCCGATCCACAAAAAAAGAGACCCTCTGAACTGCACCAACTACAGAAGCATAAGTCTCCTCAACATCGCCTAAAAGATCCTATCTGCGGTAATATGTGAACGCCTGAAACTGTTTACCAACAATCTAATCTGACCATATCAGTCTGATTTTAGTCCAGGAAAGTCCACAACCGATCAACTTCTCACACTTCGGCAGATCCTGAAAAAAAAACCCAAGAAGTCACCTATTTATCGATTTCAAAGCCGCATACGACTGCGTTTATAGAGACGAACTATACAGAGTCCTATCTAGTTTTGGTATATCGCCCAAACTCGTTCGTTTGTGAAGGAAGACTGTTCTATCAGGGTCGGAAATGATCTCACCGACACATTCGATACCAAAAAAGGAGTTAGGCAAGGCGATGCGCTGTCATGTCACTTCTTCAATTTGATTCTTGAGAGGACTGTCCAAAACTCGCGAGCCAACACCAAAGGCACAATTTTCAAAAAATCGGTGCAACTACTAGCTTACGCCGACGATATTGGCAGAATTGATATGACTTAACGTGATGTCATAGCCGCACGTTTGTTAGTATAGAGAAGGAAGCGGCAAAAATGGGTTTAGCAGTCAATGAGGGTAAGACTAAGTCAACACGAAAAGACACACAACATCGACAAATTGGACAGAACGTCTCCATTGACAGATATTACTTTGAGGCATTACGGGACTTTGCCTACCTCGGCTCCGCTACTGACAACAACGTCTCGTCAGAAATTAAACGAAGAATTACTCTTGCTAACCGCTGTTTCTTTGGGCTAAGAAGGCAATTTAGTAGTAAAGCCCTGACTCGAACTACAGAGGAGATCCCATATAAGACCCTGACCATCCCAGTCGTACTCTACGGCGATGAAGCATGGACCGTTTCAAAAGCGGATGATCCTTGGTCCATTCGAGAAGGAAATTCTTCGAAACGTCTTCGGTACCATTTGCGTTGACGGGCTATGGAGACATGCGTAGGAAGTTAGAGATGGCGGTTCAGCATGAACCAAAGTAGCACTTATTTGCCTTTTTGTTACCATGACTCGTGTGACCTTTATTATGATTGCTGTCGATGTGATATAGGCGGTCTCTAGGTCCAGCTTGTGAGGTTTAGAAAACGGATAAGATTTTGTATCCTTTTACCGGAGATATCGTTAAGGTGTCGAAGAATTGTCGGTCTAATGCACGCAATCTGGCTCTTGCTAGTACCGGACATTTGCAGTGAAATGGGAGAGGGTTTCTCTCTCTTTTGTGTTCCCGCAACTGCGGCATTGGAGGTTTTATGGGATCCCTAGTTTGGCCGCATGGTCTCCAATTGGTCAGTGTTCCCTGACTATCGCCGTAATTCTTGCGATGTCTGGGCGGTTTCTATTCAGTAGGTCGTTTGTTCTGTTCTAGTCGCATGACGGCCATATCTTCCTCGATATGACGCAATTTGTTAACCTTCTCGATTTGGAGTCGGACTTCTTCAGGAAGTAAGAGTCGATTTGCTCCTTAACCGCACCTAGCGGGATATGGACACTTGCCGCAAGTGAGCCGTGAAGAGCTGCGCCTTGCCTGGCCAGCTCGTCTGCACGCCCGTCTCCTTTAATGTCACTGTGTCCTGGGTACTCATTCCGTAGCTTTCAAAACGATAATCGTTGACGATAGTGAAGGAGACTTTCTGGGTACATACAGTGTTATATGTATACAAGTGCACACACTCAATATAAACATTATACGATACATACCGAGAGTGTCTCCTTCACTATCGTCAACGATTATCGTTTTGAAAGTTACAGAAGGAGTACCCTGGAACTCAGAGGAGTGTGACCCTGAAGCGTTCGCCCAGGTGGGGAAGCTCTCACCGGCATTTCTGTACCAGCTTGGGGGATATGGTAGCCGAGTTGATGGCCTTAAGGGCAAGCCTCTCGGATAGCCGGTAGTAATGCCTGGAATACGCTGGCATATTCCGGTAGGCTGTGTGATACTGATATTTCAGGTGATTCCGAATAGAATCCGAACCCCACACCACAGTTCATCTTAGGTCTTATTACTTCGTTCCTTTTCCACTGAGCTCTGGTAGGAAGCCTTTCAACCATGAACTATACGAGCTGTACAGCGACATACCGCTAGTCAAGAAACTCCGCATCCGAACTCCGAAACTCCGTTCAATATAGCTAAGAAATTTAGAGTGGATGGACACCGATACTCTGGCTTGCAGAGTCTTCCATTCCCAGGAAAACCTCGGACGCAGTTGAGGAAGTCCTTGCCTTTAGTGTCACTGGAGGCTAAAGAAGGAGACTAAGGACCAGGCTAATTCGAGAGGCATATTGGTTGAGGTCCAGGTTCATTCCGGACTGTAGCGCCACTTAAGCAAGTGAGTATTGCCAACAAAGCTAAATACAATCCAAAGGATTAGGACCGTTCTCTCTACTATGGATCATGTTGACATGTTCGGTCGTCTGCCTCCATTAATGTAAATGCTTTATCAGAAAACACCACCTAAAAAGGGAACCACAATAATTCAATTCCCACTAAACATACCAAGAAATTGCATTAGGAAGACTCACCCGCACACCAAATCATAACAAACTCCCAAACAGCATACGCATTTCTATGACAGCGTGGTCCTGGTCATGTATATTATATGCCAGCACATCCTCGACAATAACACACACAAGGTATAGCCATGTCGTCATCATAATCGTCATACCAAGTCGTCGATGGTGTCCCACACTCGTACTGGCTGGGTGTCACCCCCTCCAATGCCTTTACTGACACTTCGTTCGCATAAAGCCAACGCAAAGGATAACAACGTCGACACCAGATGACACTAATTGACTGGCAATAATTGAGCTATGTGAACGTACATATAATTCCCGACACCATAATATTGTTGGCATGTGCTGCTGTTGCTGCTGCTACTCCTGCAGCGTCGCTCGTAGCAGGCTTTTCATCGCTTGAGAGTACAACTCCATCCGTCGTAGACACTGAACTGACTACGTGAGTAAGTGTCGGTATATGCTGTTGGTCCGACTACCTCATTCATGTCAGTGGCAATACCCAGTAACTCTCACCTGTGATTCTGCACTTGTAGGTACCTACGCTGCAGATTTTTCATGTTTCCACAATGCTCGTCGTCCTCCTCAATGGCTGTGTTGCTGTCAATGGGTCTTTGTGGATTTATTTGAGTCAGGATCAGGACATAATAAATTATTGACTCGAATTTGTTTAGATATAAACTGGTTTCTCATTATACCCAGATGAGGCACTGGGAAGCACTCTCCCTGTGTGTGCTGTGGAGTTGATGCACATTGCACACTCTGCTGCTTTGGTGGCGGCAACCACGTACACAGAGGATTTGCTGAAGTGAAGAAAAGTTTAAATTTTCACCAAGAGAGGGCCACACACAAAATGGGTGCAATGCGGTGGTGGTTGCTCCTCAGTTGAAGTTCATGTCTGTTATCCTGACCCAATTTCATTGGGATTAGTAGATCCCAATGGACGATAGACGATGGTGTTTTCCAGATTGTGTTATCATCGGTTGGTAAAATTGCTTTTGATTAAAATTGAATTCCTGTTTGGCATGATGCTACGTATAGCTTAGTCACGATGGCTTCGACTTTGAAGATAATGGGCACTGTGTATGGAGATACCTTTAGTAGGTTTGAAGCAGCTCTGGGAAAAGTTCAAGTAGCGGAATGGAATAATGTTGAAGTTAATGACGGATGTGGACTTTGGTTAGTATTAGGTTTGCAAAAACTATTTGAGGTTGTTAACTCTTTTATTAGCGCCATCTATGGTTCACATAGATAAGTGATATCAGACATGGTTAGCAGTGTTTTCGATATAATGGAAGTCTTACTTACTTAAGGCCTGCTCAGAATGCGTATCTGTAGCTGAGTGAAAAGTTCAAAACAAGGCAACCCGTAAGCGCTTACACAATATGTATCTTTGTGAATCTGTAGCTTGAAGTTGAATAGAGGGCAACTTCATGCAAGAAATGTATCTCTCTTTTGACAGCGATGCGAGATACCACCTACAGATATGCATTCTGAGCGGGCCTTTACTGGGCCTCAAACTACACTCCACGCCAACTAGCCCGGTCCTTAGTTAACTGCATCCAATTGCGCACTTTAAGTCGGTTGAGGTCGGTTTCTACTTGTGCACGCTACTAAAGCGAGGTCTTCCTCTACTGCGTCCGACGTATAGCTAGGAATCGAAGACTCTTTACGAGCCGGAATATTTGTGTCCATTCACTCTAAATGTCCTAGCCATCTTAAATGCCCAATGCTTAGTATGCTTAGTCTATATCCTGTCACCGTAAACGGGACCAAAGATTTGTCAAAGAACTTTTCTTTCAAAATGATCATCGGCTTTTCATATGGTCCATGCTTCCATAGAGCAGGGCTGTGATCATAAGGGTCTTGTATTGGATCTCCTTGTTGTCGAGGGGTTTTATTACTAGAATGCCTTCTCAGCAGTGTAAGTCTAGTCTTAAAATTTACTAAGTGGGGAGCACGTAGAAAACTACCTAAATAGTTTTGAGATGCCCGTACGGTTGGTTCTTGACGAGTTATATTGGTTAAGGACTATGTTCACAGCGGACTGTAATGCCACCTAAAAAGTATCAGTAAACGTATAGCAATGCAGTTAATTTAGAGTAAGCTGTTGATTTTATAACTCAGACACCCAACCTCAGACGAAGGTCTAGGAAGGAATCTTCGAAATCGAAAAGTTAATAACCAGTAACCCATGGCTTATAGAGCACGATTGTGAACCTCAAGTGGGAGAACCGATGAACACTATTGAAAATCAAATGATATTGGCAGTTCGGTGGTTTTCTTTATTTACCTTGCGATCTACGACATTGGTAGTATCCACTTCTATCAACATACGGACTCCGATTGACAACTGATGGACAGTTTTCTTAAGAGACCCGATAAGGACACCTTGGTGTTGCTAAAGTAATTCCCTAATTTATTCGCAAATCCTAGACATGCAGCTTTTGGTATTTATTCTGAGACCTCAAGAGTGAGCCAACAATGGAATAAACCCAAAGATACTATAGGTTGGTACATATGCATTACCTTGTTCTGATCGGCTTAACAAAGTAGCTCATGCTTGTGTAGCGGGGCAAGTTTGAATGGAGAGAAAGCAGATACAAGAACTTCTGGGTGCCTGTCTATAGGACCTTTCTCCGGAACTTGTAGTCAACATCAACATTTTGGAGCGATGCTTAAACGAATCCTACATAGAAACCATCCCACATGAATACACCCTGTAAAAGTGGGACGGTAAGCTGAAATGGAAAGCGAAGAAAACAATATTTGCTCTCAAAACTAAGGGGCAGTTCTTTGGGAATACTTTCATAATAGAAATGGAAAATTTATGAAAAAATTAGTAATGCAAAATAATTCATAAAAACTCACCAAATCACCGGCACTTGGAGGGACAAAATTCCACTGCCAATCAGGTTCCATTTCCAATTCTTATAACCTGCATCCAAGACAAGCTCTAAACAACCGAATGGTAATTAATGCCGGCAAATTACCGAAATTAATTGAATTTGCAAATCGGAATTTCACAAATTTGACAGCACTTTCGATCAATCACACAGAATTGTATAGCACTCCCCCTGACTTCAACTAAAATAAAGAGAAACGCACTTTGCTTGCTAGGATTTTGTGTGAAAATTAAGTGATTTTGCATTAAAGTTGACAAATAACACACTGAGAATTCATGGAAAATATCGGAAGCGACAGACAAACCATCTTGGTTTTCAGATAACGGTCCGATATGACGATGGCGGATGAGGAATGAAAAATGTAGTAGATATGTAAGTTAACAACAAATACGCTTAGCTCGTATAAGTGCAGTCGCTGCATTTTCCACGTTAGCGATCATTAGTGCAAAACGTGTAAGATGCACACGACACTAATAATCGCAACATTCACAAATATTCATCCGCCGGTAACCCGATGCAACTTCCCGGAATCACCTGTCTGCGCACCGTTGCTGTTCCTGGAATTCATCGTAGCAGCTAGCGTATGCATAGGCGATAAGGTTAAGTTGTTAGTTTTTAAGTTCGAGTTTTGTTTCTACCGTTGCACAATAAAGAGCTCTTACTCGCAAAAAATATTTTTTCGGCTTTTAAACATAAAAAAGCTTAATTTGTATGCTCAAGTGCTTGCTTGACAAACATTGTTCCCACTGCAACACTTTTTTGAGAGTACCAATATAATGGAAAAAATATAACAAAATTGTAGTTAATAGTTTTAATTTTAAAGTTTGGTACGCAGCTCGTGCCAAATTTTATATTTACTACTCTCCACTTGTTTTCTCCAATCCAAAGATAAATGCTCGCTAAATTCGTACACAGCATATAGATGAGTCAGGGAAATGTCACACATTCGAAAATGTCAGATAATCAGTCGCGTCAATAAAATTTGTTTGCCATTTGAGGCAAAATAAAATTTTTTCATCAAATATTCTTCTTCATTTTCTTCCATTTTGTTTTTTTATAAAAATTTCGCCGATTTAAATGCCTCGCACATTAATTTCGCGAGTGGAGGCCTGTCATCCGCCGAGTATAACACTTTTCGTATAACACATAGTATTGTTATACCCTATCTCCCTATCCTATGTCCCATCTCGCGAGCTTCGTACTGCACTGATAAATTTGCTCGCTAAATTTTATCTCTGTAGAGATTTTTGTATGGGAGATAAAATTTAGCGCAAGCCAAATGAAAAATGGTAAATTTTAAATGCGACATTTACATCCCGATTCTCCCCCTTGTGAGGAATCAAAAGTCACAAGCTCTTATGACTATTCCTTGTGAGGATTATTGTGACTCGATAACATTTGTCGAATTCTCCGATAATCCTCACAAGAAAAGTCACAACGAAACTCAACACAGCAAAGGTGAATATCGTAGTGTCATCAGCTGACTTTTAAAAACAATTAAAAGATTTCAAATTTGCCTTTATAAAAATTTATTTCAGCTGCACAATATGTTTGGAGCAGGTAATATGATAAATTTTATGAAAATGTTTATAATTGAAGTTATAAATTAATATATTTTCAGAAAAAAATCGCAATGGTAAGAGGACTACGGTGGAGCAATTGGAGTACTTCGTAGCATTCATGACTGACTACCCGCAGCTCCTGGCCAACAAAAATGACCCAACCGATCCGGACAGGGTAAACAATTTATGGGGTCAGCTATGAGAAGCCTTAAATGCCATAAATGGACCAACGAGATCAGCCGCAAAATGGAAGGAATTATGTTATTGTTACAAAAAGGGAAAGTATTTAATTTTGTATATCTTTTAGACACTCTCTCACTGGAAAAACCAACTGCGATCCCGGGCAAGAAAGGCCAAAGTCGACAGGCTCATAACTGGAGGGGGTCCTGCTTCAAAAATAAAATTTAAGGACTTCGAAGAGAGAGCCCTTCAAGCTTTTGGGTCTGTAGCAATTGATGGTCTTACTGATATTCCATAACTCATCTTATAATTTGATGATTCAACTACTGGAAATGAGCAAAGCTAGAGAGGAGAGGGACAATATAGCTCGTGAAGAAAACATAAGAGTTCAACAATCCATGGCTGAGGCATTGAAAAGCCTCGCAGATAACATTAAATTATTATCTGAAGCAATTAAAAATTTATCTGAAATCCCAAAAAATTAATAATTTAAAAAAAAGGATTGTGATTGATTGAAAGCTATGTATGCTAAAGATACCTAATGAATTTATTAATTTTTATAAATTGAATACATATATGAATTAATTCTTTATACGTTTAATAACTTAAATAAACCCACTTAGTAATTATATGAAATATTTATTATGAATCAGTTTCAGTATGTATCTGCATTAACCAAATGTAATAAAGCAACTATTTTGAAGGGCCTATTGTATGTTTACTGACAAAGAGTTAATGTAGGCTTGTCTGACCCTTTTACCTTCCCTCTGGTAGTCACTGCTGAAATTTTCACCGGAATTTAAATCCTCACTTCCAGTCGCTTCTTGATGAACCACTTCTGAGGTTTCTTCATACAAAATTCTATTTTCTTGTAGATTATTATGCAGAATAACACATGTATATGTTATATATGCAACTTTATCGTGAGAATAATGTAGCTTTCGATCATTTGATAGGCACATGAACCGAGATTTTAAAACTCCAAAACTCCGTTCGATCACATTTCTGGCTTTAACATGCATAGCATTGAATTTTTTTTCCTTTTCTGTGATTGGTGCGTTAATAGGTGTCAATAGGCACGGTTCTATGAGGGTAGCCAGAATCCCCCAAAAGCCATTTTGAATTTGATGAACTATAGCTTTGAATAAGGTGTATTCTTATGTTAGATGTTGACCATATTCCAGAGTCATGGCAAGATCCAGGAAACTTTGCGTTTACATGCATAAACCGCAAGTCATGATCACAAATCTGAAAAGATAAGGAAAAATGATTATGAGAGATCAAAGTGAACCAGAAAAAGTTCTTACAGCTTCAACATTAACACTGTAGTATCCCTTGCGGTTCATGTATAATTGTGCTGGAGTTCTCTCGTCTGTAGCTTTCGGAGTCACAAGCGGGATGTGGGTGCAGTCTATAGCTCCAATAGTCCCTTTTATGTTGTATTTGTTAAAAAACCTGCAAATAGTTTACCTATAGTTAAAATTTTGATGGAAACACAATTTTAATTTTCAACGTACCCAATTTTTATAGCCCTACATTCCTCGTTAGTTGATGGGAAGCGAACCACATTTGCTTTTACTTGCACTATAAGTTTGCATATATAAGCTACGTTTCTGCAAACTGTGGCTTGGCTGAGAGGTATTGTATAGTTATTTCCTATACACTTCTGATAAGAGCCATGTGAAAGGAAATATAGCACTGAAAGAAACTATTCAAAACAAATTTAATACAACTGCAATGAGAAGAACAAAATGTTATATGTACATACTCGAATTACAAAAGGCAAGGAAGTTGGTTGATTGTCATGAGGCTTCAAGCTCTGCATAAGATCCCAGCACAATGTTTTTGATCGAAATCGAAAAAACTTTACAAACGTGCTGTTTTGTATTGGGTCATTGGTGTCTCTCAAGGTTCTTAAAAGCCGTCTTCGCTGCAATCTTATCAATTTTATTAGTTTGTTACAAATGATGTGCTCTTGTAAAATTCTTAGTTTTCATTTATGGAGGAAACTTCTTCAATAATATGCGCCATAACCATTTCAACTTCCATTTTTGCACTACTCAACAATCAAAATATCAAATTTCAAACCTGCTTTGAAGGAGATCACAATTTCGATTGTTTTTGTGACTCTCACAAGTTGTGACTGTGGGGGAGAATACGAAAAAGTCACAAAATCAATTTCACCTCTTCTTGTGACTTGTGAGGTGTCAGTGATGATGGGGAGAATCGGGCTATTAGTTATAAAAGAGCATCAAGGTGTAGCTGTAGAGTTATACCTATACAGTTTAAGAGCTACTGAGTTTTTAAAGAATTCCCAGTTTTACTTAATAAACAAATTGCGAAGTTAATGGACCTATGCACACGAGTATACTTCAATCGTAGTCATTATTGTTCCTTTCAACCGGTGATTTTTGTGTAATATAATAAACTTTATATGTATGTGTACTGTCATTTTCAATTTCAATTTCATTTCATACAACAAAAACAATTAAAACTGAGTGGTACAGATTTATTTTGTGAGTATAATATTTATCTTGTTGATACATTCTTGTTTTTTTTTTTATTTTTTAATTCGATTGACACATAACGTCGCCTGGATAATATATTGTTTATGTATATGTTTTGAGATTGGAACGCAGTTTTGTTATTTGTTTTTTTTCTCTTCCAATCTGTTGAATCCGTTTTCCGATGTCTGTCGTAGTTTCCGAGATAATTACTATACATGTTGTCGTAAGTGCAGGGTCTCTATATTTCAGTAGTTACTTGTGCTACGTGACGGGCTCAGTGGCGCGATGGTTAGTGCGATGAACTGCCGCGCAGGAGGTCTGGGTTCGATTCCCAGCCGTAGCAACACCTAAATGATTTTTCACTGGCCCTCCTCTCGTGATGATCTGACAAATCATCCGAGTAGTATCAATTGTCAATTTTTTGTACTTGTGCTACGTGCATTAAAATACCTGCACGTACGACAAAATAAACACTTACAACATTTTGGTCATATAAAATTTGTTCTTGTCTTCGTTCGGTAAATAACTGTCGTAAGTGTAGTTTTAATTGCACATACAGCATTTGATTACTGAAATTCTGGTAAACGTATGTCGTATGTCCCATAAGGAAATACATAGTCGGGTGTAATTTCAGTCGCAGTCAAAATGTCGCACTGGTCGGATGAGTCCCCTGCGCCAAGTTTACCGGATGAACTTTATGCGTAATAAATAAATATGAAAAGCATTGAGTATTTAAACAATTTTATTCAATTCCTTAGTATGCAGAACGAAATATTGATACCTTGATACCGATCCGTTAGCTACCTCAGATGTCAGTTTCAACTCCACTTTTCAGCAGATGATGAAGCTGACGATCCCACTTACCATTTGGCAAACGAAGATAAATACTCGGCCCTACGAAATTTTTATGAGGCTGCTGATGAAATTGTTACTCCATCCACATCCAATAATCAACCCAATGGACCTGCGCACACGAGTATGCTTCAACCGGTTGAACGTCATGTTTGTTGGTGGGACGGGTGAGGAGGGAGCACAGTTTGAGAGGCATTGGAGAGCAATTTTTCACCCAAAATTAAGTGGTTAAGGCCCAGTGGGCCTGCGCACACGAGTATGCTTCAACCGTAGTCATTATGGTTACTTTCCAAACACACGGGAATATGTTCAACCGGTTGAATTTTGTGTAATATACCAAACATTATATGTATGTGTAATTCGATTAACACCGAACTAGCCGCCGTATTTTTTTTTTAATACCACACTTGTCAGAAACGCATGCATGTGTTGGTAGATTCAACCTCTTCAACCACTTAATTTTGGGTGAAAAATTGCTCTCCATTGCCTCTCAAACTGTGCTCCCTCCTCACCCGTCCCACCAACAAACATGACGTTCAACCGGTTGAAGCATACTCGTGTGCGCAGGCCCAATGAGCGTATTCTACCATCCAATTACAGCAGCTCTTGTAAATTATTTAATTTTAAATTTTATACTTATTTGGCCCTAGCGAGGTATCCGTCGGAGCGGAAAATTCTCCGATTTTGTACGATTCCAATGATTTTTGCTTCGAGGTATTCTTACGAAAAGCTGTTCGGAGTATTTCTCCGACATTTTGTAACGCATCCCAGCGAATTGCGTTGAAGTGCGTTCAGGTGCATTTTCCGTTCAATTTTTGACAGCTAAGTGCAATTCTTTTTCCGATTTCCACCGACACAAATCCTTCGCGGAATTTGTTTACGAAGTGAAGTGGAGTAATAAAAAAATGTATGTAATTATATAAAACTATTTATTTCAGTAATTTTCGTACTAATCGTATGAATTTGTGTTTCCAGGGCGAGCTCAAAGGAGAAAACCACCCCTCAACAGTACGAGCTTCGTCGTCGCATTTGTGTAGTATTTCTTTCCGATGACACATACGTCGAATGGAATTTGAATCTTCGACGAAGTATGCGCTGCGGAAAATTGTCCGCTCCGACGGATACCTCGCTAGGGCAGATTATCTTAATTTTAACTTAATAATTATTTGGTTTTGACAGCGTGTTGTTCGATACCAACAATAACCAGAAAAATAAAAAGAAACCCTTCATTATGGAAACAAACTGTAAGAAAAAATCTGCGGGAGCAGGGTCTTTCATTTGAAACAAGAAATGGTGCTTCAGGGCCTGGTAAAACAAGAAGAAAAGAATATTTTTTATGGAAACTTTATTAAAAAAGACGAAGTAAAACGGAGGCGATAGGCAAACAAGCCTGATGACCATCCCAAAAAGAACGCAAGTTTTCATTATTTTTTTAAAATAAGAGATCGGACCATACAAAAAGTATTTTTTTAATACATTAAGCATATCAGAGAGAACGGTTTATTATTTTTTCGAAAAACATTATGAACAGTCTAAATCTCAAACTTCAAAGTGACGTGGCAGGAAACCTACAGAATTGAGCCGTATAACTGCCGTCAAAGATCACATTTCGAGCTTCGCAGTTATAGACTCCCATTATTGCCGTTCAACGACTTCAAGAAAGTATTTAGAAGCACACTTGAATTTACAAAGGATGTACGATTTATTCAAAATCAAAGTTGAGAATCCGGTTTCAATTGACGTTTACCGTAACGTATTTAACAGAAGTTTTAAACTGTCTTTCCATGTTACCAAAAAAGTAAATAAAGATAGGTGCACAGATGCTGAGACTCAACTTTATGAAAAGCATATAGAGGAAAAGAGGTATACGAAGGCAGAACGGGAAAAAAGATTTCCGGAATATTGATAAGAATACTGCGATTTTGTTTTACGATTTGGAAAACGTTTTTACCTTACCAGAAATGTATACTTACAACTTTTATTACAAAAGAAAACTGTGTATGTATAATCTCACTGGTACACTTATTATACCTGACTTAAATAAAATAACATACTGCGTTATATGGAATGAGACTGTTAGCGAACGCTCTGGAAATGATATCGCCAGTGCACTGATAAAAATATTAAATTGTTGATGATCACCCGAATATAAAGCGTTTTATTTTGTGGAGTGATTTATGAGTTCCACAAAATAGAAATAGAATCACATCGAATGCCATCTTTCAATTTATTCATGACCATCAGAATTTGGTTGAAGAAGTAACACAACAATTTTGCGAACCGGGCTATTCTTGTCTGCAGGAAGTTGACTGTGTGCATAGAAAAATATTTAAGAAACATAGAAATACCAAGTCAAGTAACCTTGATTCGGCTTTTTTGAAATCTGAAAACCCTCAGCCTTATTCATAAACAGCCGTATTTATAAAAGCATTTTAGAGGTTGCCTAACTTTAGGCAACCTTTAAGTACTGCCTAAGTGCAAAATCGATATTTATAATCGATTTTCACATTTAGGCAACGTTGCCTAAAGGCCGCCTAACTTAAGCGCGAGCGAACCCTGCCTAGAGGCTGCCTAAGGAATTTTCATTTCATTTTCATTTAGACGTTTACGAGAATTTCAATCTGGAAATTTATTTTGAGATTTTGGGTGGTGGTTTGCAATAAAGTGAAAATATTTTAATAAGAATGGACTCAAGCTACATTTCATTTGTAAATGATTTAAGTGTAGTGAATATTATAAATTCATACGTTGGCATATAGGAGACCAAAAATATACAAAACGCTTTTTCGGTGATGGGGCTATGCCTGCTCCAACATTCTTTTCACTCCACTGTTGAATCCTAAAACTAATTCCAAACAGCAATATAACATTGCCCATAAAGCTCCATGTTCTTCCTTTAAGATATTTGTTTACAAATAACATATGCTGTCAAACCCAAAAAAAAAAGAAAATCTGATGTAAACAAAGTACAAGAATCTTAATTTTTTATACTAGATTTGTAAATTCTACTACTTCTTTTGACATAAACTTCGCCTAGTTAGGCAGCAATGGAAAATCGATTATAGATAAGAATTTAAGCAACGTTGCCTAGAGGCAACTTAAATATTTGAGCATGCCTAACTAGGCAACCTCTGAGACCCCGCCTAAGGAAATCTAATAAATACGGCTGAAACTCATTATAAGGAGTGTATAAAGTTATGCACTCCTTAAAATACCTCTAAACGCAAAAACCTTATTCATTAAATTTATACAACGTTGAATAGAGGCTGCACATCCTAAACGCGTCTGATGGTTGAATTGTGTCTGTATAAGGGTATATAATATTTTTTATTTTTGTATACACAGACGGTTGAGCCTCAGGGTTATAGTGCTTACACACCGAATCATAAACTGAGTTTTTGGCAAAAAGTGTACGTAAACCACTGGATGCTTTCGCACCGACTCTGACCAGGTTTCGTTTGACATTTCAATCAGCTGTGAATTGTAATACTAGCTGCAACATTTGTGTGTGAAAATATTGTAATTGAATAATAAAATGAATTCTAATATGATCAAACTAATATTAGCATTTGAAGTTCAAAATGAAACAAATCTAAAGATTTTGACAACAGTTTTTGACTCTCAAGCCCGCCGCTTGTTTTGTTTTTATTTCATCCTGGTGTGTAAATTTCTGAAAAAAAAAAAACATTTTTTTTGACAGCGAGTTCATCAGCTGTTTTGTGGGACGTGTGGAACACGTGTAGAATGTATGAAAAGGTGTGTTCTTTCCAACAACCTGCAACGTGATGACGTCTGCGAAGTGGTTATGAGAAGGTTACGTCGTAACCTACTAGGTTTTGAGAACTGAAAATGTATGGGAAAACTCGGTTTTCGATGAAGGTTTCAGGTGTTTTTGCGAAAACTCAGTTTATGGTTCGGTGTGAATGCACTATTACCAAAGGTTCAATTGTAAGTTGAAAAAAATCATCCAGGGTATTTTTGTAATTTAGCAGTTGTATTTCACTGTTTAATTTGTTTAAATGGCAATTCTTCTATACCTACAGACTCAATATTGTAAACAATGTTATTGAGTCAACATAAGTCATCAATATGTTACAAAAATGAAGAAAATCAAATTTTTACCATGAGTTTCGCAACTATAAATTTATCCCTTGGTAACCTGCCGAGCTTTTTGGTAATTTATTTGACACAAACCCTGTATAACTAATATGGACGGGGAAATATGTTATGAATAAGAAATTTTTCTTTCAAAGAAAGTGTTCTATCAAATTAAATTTGTTTTCATTTTGTCGTATTAAACTTGTTAATTTTTTGGTGTATGTGTCATAATTTTGTTGTATGTGGTTACAAATAGTTTTGGTGAAAACGTTACATACGACATCGGCATATTGGGCAAAATTCGCTTCTATTTGTTTCTAATAGTCCGATTCTCTCCATCATCACTGACACCTCACAAGTCACAAGAAGAGGTGAAATTGATTTTGTGACTTTTTCGTATTCTCCCCCAGCAAATTGTTTGAGATTTGATATTTTTATTGTTGAGTAGTGTAAAAAAAAATGGAAGTTGAAATGAATATGGCGCATATTATTGACGAAGATTCCTCCGTAAATGAAAAGTAAAGAATTTTACAAAAGCACATCATTTTTAACAAATTAATAATATTGATAAGAATGCAGCGAAAACGGCTTTTAAGAACTTTGAGAGGTACCAATGACTCAATATTTATACAGAACAGCACGTTTGTAAAGTTTTTTCGATTTCCAAAATCTATATGCTGGGATCTCATGCAGAGCTTGAAGACTCATGACAATCAACCAACTTCCTTGCTTTTTGTACTTCGAGTATGTATTACTTTTTATTCTTCTCAACTTCTTATTGCGGTTTTATTAAATTTGTTTTGAATATAGTTTCATTCAGAGCTATATTTCCTTGCACATGGCTGTTATAAGAAGTGTATACGAAATAACTATACAATACCTCTCAGCCAAGCCACAATTTGCAGAAACGTTGCTTATATATATTCATCTTTGCTGTGGTGAGTTTCGTTGTGACTTTACTTGTGAGGATTGTCGGAGAATCCGACAAATGTTATCGAGTCACAATAATCCTCACAAAGAATAGTCACAAGAGCTTGTGACTTTTGATTACTCACAAGGGGGAGAATCGGGCTGTAAATTGAAGTATTGACACAATTTTAACAAGATTTAACAAACAAATGTTTTGTGCATCTATCATGTAATTTTTAAAAAAAATCTACCGTAGGTTTTTCGAAAAGGAATTATTTTAACTTTGATTGCGTTTACCCAAAAGTTGTCGAATGTAACATGCGACAATATTTTATCCAGGCGACGACATGTCTATATATAAATAATAAGGGTATTCATGCAACGTCGTAATTTTACTACGTGAGAAAGATTATAATTTTACGACGACGTTTCATGAAGGACCCTAAAACTTCACCACTAAATAATACGGTAACTTACTGAATTCAATCTCATTTTAGTAATTTATTTATTGATAGAATTTTGTTCCTATTGTTCTCTTTCCGTTCTCGATAATTTTTTTTTCAGTTTAGCGCAAACGTTTTATGTGTGAAAGTGACTGATTAAATGCCAAAATAGCATTTCAAAAGTTTACAACGTTTACCATCTCAGTTTGCGCACCCAATTCCTGTGAGAAAATTCCGATATTGTTGGAAAAGATTTCCAATACAAATTTTGACAGTTCATTTATCACGTCGTAATTTTATCACGTTCACAACGTTTACGACGACTTTCCGACGACCCCTATTAAAACAAAAAAATAATCAAAAAACAAAAATAATATAACAAATTTGTCTCCATAGCACCCTGTAAAATGTCCCACTAGCGCCATCAAACACAAACCATGTTACCACATAGACAGAGCAAGTACACATCCACCACACACTTCCTCCACAAGAGTGAACAGCACCACAATATACCATCTGACAACTGTTGACATTGTGAAAGGGAGAATTTTTCTCGTCTGTCAATATGACAACCAAAACAGTGCAATTTTGATTCAACTTGTGTTCATTTCGATTTCCGGACAACAAATTTTAAATTATTTCATTGATTCTACACAATCTAATCATTTCGAAAGCAACAAAAAAAATTAACAAAATATGTGTAGTAGCTAAAAGCAATCGCTGAAGCAGTGAATTTTGTGTATTTCCTTCCAAAGTTCGAAGTTCTTCTTCAGCAAGAAATACTTATCAACAGCCAAATATAGTTTTCTTCTGTTTTTATTTATTTTAATCAATTTTTAGTGTGCAAATTAAATGTGGTTTTATCTCAATTGTGCTGTAGCAGTTTAATTGATTAGGTAAGTAGTAATTCATTATTATTACACCCACCCAAGTGTTGGAGGAGGTATCTGTGATTTGCCAATAAAGCCGCATAGGCGGTTGGAAATTTGCAAATTTGGATTAACAGGGAAGTGTTCTGCTTACATTATCATGTTAGCTATCTGATTGGGATTGAATATGTAAATATACCTCATTCGCTGCAGATAAGAAGGAAATACTATTTTTGGGTCAAACCAAGTGCTATAAATGAACTCATTGTATGTGTGTGGTGATTATTTCCGCTGCTTTGCTGTCGAATGAATATTTAATTACCACTTTCGCTAGCGGATTACCATGTTAATACATTTGAACTTTGGTTGAACCTGCATTGGCGGGGTGTCATGTTCTATTTTGCTAGACTAATTGCATTGTCGACTTGGTAGTGCTTCCAGACAACAAGTACTTGAATGGTATTGCTTTGCTTGGAGAGAAATAGTTTGTAGTCGCTGTAGATGCAGGTTTCTCAATGCTCAGACAGGGAACTACTGGCTTTGGTCAAGTATATTGATTTTACAACTTGCAGTTGGAAGTTTTGTAAACATTTGAATCTATTCCGGCTAGCTTTCGACTTTGACCCTTTTGAGCTTCTGTATGTGATTTTATAAGAGCTGGGAGAAATCTTGATTTTCAGGTTGTTCCTGACGACACGCTCATTGATCTGAAGTTGCAAATTTATGATAAACTATGCCAGCCAATTAGCCTCTTGGTAATTCCAGTTTCCTAGGCGCTCATTACAGCTAATTGTGTATTAAAATCTCACCAATTATATTATACTTGTTAGGAGCATGATATCCGTTGAATATTTCACAAAACAATGGTTGACTGGTGGTTAGTGGATTTTTACTTGCTACCATACATTGCTGCTTTCGAATTGACGATGTACTGGGTATCAACAGGCACTTCTCGCTTATCATTGTTTTTAGTAACGCAATCCTTGTTGGTAATGGCAATTGTGTCATTGAGCTTGATACCTAAACTGCCCTATTACTTTGGATTCCATTAGGTAGCTCCATGCCGTTCATTCGTTGATAACTTTACAGGGCCTTATTGGACTCTCTAGTTCTTCTCACAAGAACTCCAGCACTATCGCTCACTTTAATATATAAACGGGCAAAGATATCAAGGATATTCAACCCTACCGAGGTATTCGTTCGGAATTTTTTTTCGAAAGTCAGTTTCAACCGGAACTTAGTTTGCTTTCAAGGTATCCATTGCGGAACAAAATAAATAAGGCTTACATTCGAGTTCGATGGATTCCGCAACAATTCTTCTTCGAAATTTACCTCGTAACTGTCAAAAATTGTTGCCTTAACGCATAAAGCCCCCCCGTGCTATCATGTGCGTTATATTTCGTCGAAAATTACTACGAAATGGTAATCGGAACAAAAACTTTGGTAGAGTTGATTGAAGGTGCCAATAGAGCTAAATGACAATTTTAAAACTCTAGTGGTTACGCCATAGCGTAAAGTTTGTGACTCTGTCAATGTAGGAGATCGACGTCTCTAGTCTCCACTGATAGATGTCATATCCGGTTGCCCATCATCCGCTGCATAATAAAAAACATGGATAAATCGCAAGGAGTCTTGACAAACAACTTCGGCGAAAGCTACGAAGAAGTAAATTCTGTAGAACAACTCATCAGACCTAGCCTACAGGAACTCCGGTTATCCTGCATGGGACTATTTTTTTGTCTTGACAAACAACTTCGGCGAAAGCTACGAAGAAGTAAATTCTGTAGAACAACTCATCAGACCTAGCCTACAGGAACTCCGGTTATCCTGCATGGGACTATTTTTTTGTCTTGACAAACAACTTCGGCGAAAGCTACGAAGAAGTAAATTCTGTAGAACAACTCATCAGACCTAGCCTACAGGAACTCCGGTTATCCTGCATGGGACTATTTTTTTGTCTTGACAAACAACTTCGGCGAAAGCTACGAAAAAGTAAATTCTGTAGAACAACTCATCAGACCTGGTCTACTGGAACTCCGGTTATCCTGCATGGGCCTATTTTTTTTCTGACACCTTGTACGACTTGCCAGGGATACCTCTATCAAATCGAGAAAAAATCAATAGATCCCAGTGCAGTGGTTCGGTAGGTCACATGCCCTACTCCTGAAACCGTTTACAAACAACCCGAACGATCTATATCAGTGTGGTTTTAGGCTAGGAAAGCCTAGATCTTATCATTACCATATGGTTGCCACAGCAAGTACGTTATAGGACCCCAAATTACGAATTCAAGAATCTTCTCACTACCTGAGTATTAGTCAGGCTTTCCCAAAAAGTGAAGAACTGGATAATTACTTCAAGATGATTTTAACTAGAGGCAACGAATCATGAACCAAACTTCTGGCATGTCAACTAGGCTTTCGGACGTTTTGGTAAATTGAAAAGTGTTGTCGACATGGAAATTTATTAATCCCAAGGATTTGTCAGGCTCTTGAACAGAGATGGACCCGAAATGCCTTCAATCCTGTATTGGATCTGGATACTGATGTCCACGTGTCCTAATAAATTAGAACTGGCCATCCAGGTGGGAGGTTGTGCAGTCAGGGATCCCCGCAAATACCAACCAAATTCGGAACGAACGCGAAAACAGAATTACGAGTATACACATGGAATGTGGGCACGCTTTACATCTCAGGTGGTAGTCATAAACTTGAATCTGTCCTCACCATAAACAGGACAATTATTGCCGTTATTCAGGAAACAGGATAAATTGGAATAGTAACTGGAATATAAAAAAGAAAAAACAGGCAAAATTTATTACAGCTGTTACCAAAGGCTGCACATATTAAGATGCAGATTCGTTTGGGAGAGCGCACTAAGGTAAACATTATTTGACTTATAGTCGATTAGAAATTGCCTGGCTATGATCCATACCAGGCCATCCTTTTGCAAAATCAGCCTTATACAAGATGGGCCAAAAGAAGTTATCCGATGTTGTTTGGCTCTCATTTTATTCTAAAACAAACGGCAGTGTGTGCCGTTGCTCCGTCCTGTTGGAACCACATGTCCTCCAGTCCTAATTCGTACAATTACGGCACAAAAAACTCGGTTAACATGGCCCTATGGCGCGTATCGTCCACTGTTGTCATTTGAACCGCGGCATTCTTGAAAAAAACAGCGTACAATGCAGTAACTTTGAGTGGGAGTAATGGCTCCTCGTGTATTACTCGTGGATTTTCGGTGCCCCAGAAGCGATAGTTTTGCTTGTTCACGTATCCTACTACTTACTTACTTAAGTGGCGCTACAGTCCGGAATGAACCTGGGCCTCAACCAACATGCCTCTCCAATTAGCCCGGTCCTTAGCTAACTGCCTCCAGTTGCGCACTCCAAGTTGGTTGAGGTCGGTTTCCACTTGTGCGCGCCACTTAAGGCGAGGTCTTCCTCTACTGCGTCCGACGTCTGGCTGGGAATCGAAGACTCTGCGAGCCGGAGTATTGGTGTCCATTCGTTCTACATGTCCTAGCCATCTTAAACGTCCAATGCGGAGTTTTTTGACCAGGGGCATGTCGCTGTACAGCTCGTATAGTTCTTGGTTGAATCTTCGTCTCAACAGCCCGTCAACGCAAACGGGACCGAAGATTTTTCGAAGAATTTTCCTCTCGAATCGACCAAGGATTTCTTCATCCGCTTTTGATACGGTCCATGCTTCAGCGCCGTAGAGCAGGACTGGGATGATCAGGGTCTTATATAGGATCTCCTTAGTAGTTCGAGTGAGGGCTTTACTACTTAATTGACTTCTTAGCCCGAAGAAACAACGGTTGGCAAGAGTAATTCTTCGTTTAAATTCTGACGAGATGTTGTTGTCAGAGCTAATAGCGGAGCCGAGGTAGACAAAGTCCCGTACTACCTCAAAGTTATATCTGTCAATAGTGACGTTCTGTCCAATTCGTCGATGTTGTGTCCTTTCGTGTTGACAGCATATACTTAGTCTTAACCTCATATACTGCTAAACCAATTATTGCCGCTTACCAATGATGTCAATATCGTCGGCGTATGCTAGTAGTTGCACCGATTTTTTGAAAATTGTGCCTCTGGTGTTGGCTCGGGAGTTGTGCACAATCCTCTCAAGAATCAAATTGAAGCGGTCACATGACAGCGCATCGCCTTGCCTAAATCCTTTTTTGATATCGAATGTGTCGGTGAGGTCGTTTCCGACCCTGATGGTGCAGCGAGAATTCTCCATCGAATTCTCCATGGGCGGTATACCAAAACTAGACATGGCTCTGTATAGTTAGTCTCTATAAATGCTGTCGTATGTGGCTTTGAAATCGATAAATATGTGGTGGGTATCGATTTGGGCTTCTCGGGTTTTTTCCAGTATCTGCCGAAGTGTCAACAATTGATCGGTTGTGGACTTTCCTGGCCTAAAACCACACTGATAAGGGCCGATCTGGTTGTTGGTAAACGGTTTTAGGCGTTCATGTATTACAGCATATAGGATCTTGTAGGCAATGTTGAGCCTCTGTAGTTGGTGCAGTTCAGAATGTCTCCCGTTTTGTGGATCGGGCAAACGATGCTTAGGTTCAATTCTTCAGGCATACTTTCATCCGACCAGATGTGGCTTATGAGTTGGTGGATGTTACTTACCAAGTCATCTCCGCCAGCTTTATAAAGCTCAGCGGGAAGGCCGTCAATTCCGGCGGCCTTATTAAGCTTAAGTTTAAATATTGCTATCCTCACTTCACTTAGGTCGTGTGGTTGGCAGTGGCCAAGAGAAACCTAGCACATCAGTTGCGGCTGATCTACTGGATGCGTGCCTCTTGTCTATCGCAATGTGATCAATTTGGTCGACTGTTCGTTGATCTGGAGACCGCCATGTCCCCTTATGGATATCGAGGTGGGGAAACCTTGTGCTGGCTATAGTGGCATTTCGTTCCGTGGCGAAGTCAATTAGCCTAAGTCCGTTACCAGACGTGTTGTCGTCTCTTCCTACCTCTGCGTTAAAATCTCCCAGCACGATTTTAAAATCGTACTTTGGTAGTCGCTCATAGGTTTTGTCGAGGAGCTCGTAGAAGCAATCCTTAGTTTATCATCCTTTTCCTCCGTCGGAGCATAAGCGCATATAAGGCTTATGTTGGCGAATTCGGCCTTGGGATATGAGAGCTGCAGTTGACCCATTGAGGGCTCCTCCGCCACCAACTCTTTTCCAACACCCTGGCTCAGTCTTGGAAATGCTTATAGACCTGGTGTTCAAATATGTCGAAGCAGCTCATATAGGCATTGTCCTACCAGTTCGATCAAACTGGAGCTTTAGGCGCCACCGTTGACTCCATCTAGGGAATTCCTCCGCTGCCGCCTGAGAGTGAGTGCCTTAGTGAGAGGACTAACATATCAGATCCCAAGGCATGGGTCTAGGGTAGTAGCGCATTAGCGATCACTACAGAATAGCATGATTTAAAATAGTTATTCCCCACAACACAAACTGTTGGCGTTGGAAGAAGGGGTCAATAGAGAAACTCTGGTCCAATAAAAAGCCCAGCCTTATCCAATGGTCACAGCTCCACTTAACCCCCTAACCTACATTTCAACGACATTGTAAAACAGCTTCATAACTAAGCCTAAGACAAAAAGCATTCATACCAAACACAGTCTTTATAGTTGTAGTACCCTTGATATTAACTTTTCATAATTGCAATGTAGACTAATTACCCTCATTACAAAAAAAAAATTCATGTGGAGTATAACGAATACCTGCCAGTCCCCAAATCATGGTCACACGTTGTCATGTAATTATCGTGTTGGAATATTTTGCTGTTTTAAATTTCTAAAAAAAAATAGTGCTACAGCAACCGTGAACCGTATAGTAATCTGTTTAAGTAAATAAATCATCCCCAGAACCAAAGCCAATACACACCTTGTCGGGGTAGATATGAAACTTTTTTTTTTATTTTTTCAAACTCACACTTCCTAAACCTATCTGCTTGTCATTGTTAATCGCTGTTATAAAAAAATTAATAGCAACCCATAAAATAGCGATTTGTAGTTGAGATAACTGTTATCGGTCCCTGGTACCCACATATAGCCTGCCTTTCGGTGGCTGATCGCGATCATTATTTAACCTCATTTACGTGTGTTTTGGACTTGCTAAGGGTGATGTGTTGAATTGGTGAAGAAATTTTATTGATTGACTTATTCGACGATTATCGGCACTATTGGCCTAGACCGGTAGTTTTTATGGTAGGGAGTTTCAATGTGCCAAAAATGTTTATCCCCCTACTTTTGAATACTTTATGAGATAGGGTATGTTAGCTGCCTAGTTTCTAGTACCAATTCTCAGGGTTTAAGGTAAGAATTCGGATATCCACCACGCCACAACAATACTGTGAAAAAATTTAATGTCGAAAGACTGGAATCGCAAGAGTACCCCCAAGGGCTTCGCAAAACGCGTATCCCTTAACCTCTCGATTAACACCATACCACCAGCATCGAACGTCGAAGGGCAACGATACCAACAAGCCATTAGATCAGCCGCAACTGATGTGCTAGGATTCTCGCACCAGGAAGAAACCCCTGGTTTGATGAGGAATGCCGACAGATGCTCGCAGTCAAGAACGAGGTCTACAAGGCTAAGCTGCAGGTGGGAATAACACCGGCCACTCCAAGAACGATGTTCACAAGTTTTACCAAAGTGAAAAACGTCAAAGCCACGTCAAAGAATCCGGTCGAGATGAACAAGGAAATATCGTAGTTGAGACACAGTCGATGCTAAGGATATGGAAGAACCACTTCTGCAGGCTGTTAAACGGCGATGACGAACAAGATTCTGTTGTCAGGCAGAACGAAACATTAAGTATTGGCGACGAGAGCGAAAACTACCAACCACACGACACAATTGAAGTGAGGATAGCAATATCCAAACTCTGACAACAACATCTCGTCAGATAAGACGAAGAATTCCTCTTGCCAACCGCAATTTAGTAGTAAAGCCCTCACTCAAACTACAAGGTGGCGCAAAAATAACCTTCCGATGTTTTTTGGCTGTAATTTAAAAAAAAATTAAAAACTTTGATTCTTCTTGTGGATTATTTTTATTTGGTCTTTTAATTTTTTTTACATCAAGTCGAGAATATGATGTCATCTAAATGGCCGCCGCCACAGTTGATTGTCATTTGAGCCCTTTTTATGGCATTTTCCATCACTTTGGCCAAAATTTCCGGCGATAGGTCCTCACATTCTTGACGGATATTGTCTTTAAGAGCTGCAAGAGTCTGAGGCGACTTCAAAAAGCCCCACAAAAAGAAGTCTGGAGCGGTCAAATCAGGCGATCTTGCTGGCCAGTGCAAATCGCCAAAACGGGAGATTAGGCGGCCGGGAAATGCATCCTTCAGCATATCGGTTGTGGCACGTGCAGTGTGTGCCGTTGCACCGTCCTGTGGGAACCACATGTTTTCCAATCCCAATTCATCAAGTTGCGGCAAAAAGAACTCGTTGATCATTGCTCTGTAGCGCTCACCATTCACAGTAACCGTTTGGCCCGCGACGTCTTCGAAGAAAAAAGGTCCGATGACTCCTCCAGCGAAAACAGCGCACCATACAGTGACTTTGAGCGGGTGTAATGGCTCTTCGTGGGTTACACGCGGATTTTCAGTGCCCCAGAAGCGTAAATTTTGCTTATTTACGTACCCGCTAAGATGGAAATGGGCCTCATCACTCATGATTATTTTTGATGAAAAATCATCTTCCTCTTGGTGGTAATTAAGGATGGCTTGAGCGTATGTTAGACGCGATTGGCGGTCAGCAGCTAACAGCTGATGCACCGTCTGGACTTTGTACGGAAACATCTTCAAACCTTGTACCAAAATTCGCTGTAAAGACCGTCGACTGATACCCATTTGCGTGGCACGTCGTCTGGTCGATGTCGACGGCGCTTCCATGACATCTTCGGCTACAGCAGCAATATTCTCTGCAGAACGGCTACTCCGGGGTCTGCCACGCCTGGCAGCATCTCGTGTTGTGCCAGTCTCTTCGAGGCGAGCGGCTAAACGTCGCAGTGTTTCACCAGAAGCCGTTGGACGGCTAGGAAATCTGCGACGAAATTCACGTTGTGCCAAAGTCACCGACCGATTATTGCTCAAATAAATAGTCACCAATATTCCGCGTTCTGGAGCAGTGTAGCGTAACATTGTTTATTAACGTGTATTTCGTATGTGTTTACTACACAAATGTCAAAACAGAACTGACATTAGGGGCCAATCGCAAAATTTATAGCATTTTCTGATAGGAGGATTACTTTTGCGCCACCTTGTACTAAGGAAATCCTATATAAGACCCTGATCATCTCAGAAATCCTTGGTCGATTCGAGAGGAAAATTCTTCGAAAAATCTTCGGTCCCGTTTGCGTTGATGGGCTATGGAGACGAAGATTCAACCAAGAACTATACGAGCTGTACATCAACATACCCCTGGTCAAAAAACTCCGCATTGGACGTTTAAGATGGCTTGGATATGTAGAACTAATGGGCACCAATACTTTGGCTTGCAGAGTCTTCTTTCATTCCGGACTGTAGCGCCACTTAAGTGAGTACGTATAGCATTATTTGTAAGAGCAAACATTCCAATTATTTAAGGAACACAACGTCGTTCAAGTGGCTGCTCAGCAGGCTTCAAAGTAGGGCATTCTGTCACTCCAATTTTTCAAGACCTTGTTGATGGTGTCGGGCTGTAGCTAACGGATTGCTTGGATGATAATGACCTTAAGAGCTTTAGTTCTTGTCCGGATTGTTTTCTAACATCGGTCCTTCACGGTTCCCCACAAAAAAAAAGTAAAAAGGGGTCAAATCGCAGCTCCGACGCGGCCAATTGACATCGCCAAGACGGCTGATATCGATTGTGGCATGGGCTGTTCGTCCAAATTCATGTCTTCAATTCCAGTAAAAAAAAAAGTCGGCTCTGTAACGCACACAGTTGACCAAAACGTTGTTCCCAGCCTCATTTTCGAAGAAAAACGACTTTTTTGTAGATTGGACCTATGGAGCTAAATTTCCAGTCATCAATCCAGACTTTATTGATAGTTTGGTGCCTGCACACATCTAAAGCAACACCTCGGTATTTGAAAAGTTCTGCTGATAATCCATCAGAACCGGCTGCTCTAACTTCGTCAATACTAGGAGGATGCGTTACCTCTTCGTTGGCTGGAGGTGGTTTGGTTTCTTCTGCTGGAAATGCTGCCTGAATACATCTACGATTTCCTGTGCGTCAGTGACTAGGTTGTTATTTCGTAGAGACTGCGTTCCTATTTTGAAGCGATCTGTCAGTTCACAGTTGTTTAATTTTTTTTGTAGAATTCTTGTCGCGAGGCTATTCGATTAACCTGAGCTGGAAGGCTCCGTGTTCTCATTTTTTTACTGTGCAGGATTTTCTTCGCAGTGGCGCGATGGTTAGTGCGATAAACTGCCGCGCAGAAGGTCTGGGTTCGATTCCCAGCCGTAGCAACATCTAAATGATTTTTCACTGGCCCTCCTCTCGTGGTGATCTGACAAATCATCCGAGTAGTATCAAATGTCAAGAATCTAAACTTAGACGTTCGGAGTCGTCATAAAACAGGAGGTCCCGCTATCGTGCAAGAAGTACACACGCACACATGAATGGTTGTGAGAAAGATAGGCCCAGGGTATCTAACGAGCCTGTTTCGCCAAAAATTTCTATTTTCTTCTCTTCCCTTCTCCTGGTTCGGTAATATCCTCGTGCAGCGCATGTTTTGGGTTCTAGCGCCATGATATGTGCTTCTTCTGTCATCACATAAAAGTACTTTCTGCTGCATGCAAATATCATCACCGCACACCTTTTCGGGAGTGGCTGGTAGCCTTTGGTGGTTTCGGCTACTTCTCTGATGATATTGCGATACTGTATCCACTGGTTGTTGACATTGGTGAAGGATGAGGCCATAGGTGAGTCTCTCACTCAGTCATCACCGCCTCACTAAGGCGTCTACCGTGAAGTCTCTTTTTTTGCACCATTCGCAGCTTCTTCTCATTGACCAGTCGGGCTCTGAATTTGGCTGTGACGAGAAAATGGTCAAAGTCGACGTTTGCCCCTTCGAATGTGTGTATCCAAGATGTTGGATGCGTGCCTCGCATCTATGAGCACATGGTCGATATGGTTCGACCATCTGGTGATCGCCAGGTTGCTTAGTAGATTCGAAGTCGTGGGAACATAGTGCTGCTGATAACACTGTAACAAGCTTTCGCGAAGTCTATTAGTCGGAAGCCATTATCTGTTGTCGTGGATGCTTTCCAAATAACCCGCCAAAGATGGTTTCCTTACCGATTTTCAAATTGAAGGCTCCGTAGAGTCCATGAGGTCGTAAAATTTCTCCTTGATAGTGTCTTCAGTCTCGTTGGTAGGGGCGTGTGCACATATAAGGGTGTTGCAAAACGTTGCTCTGATTCGGATTACAGCCAGGCGGTCACTTACCGGCTTTAGGTCGATTATTCTTGACATAGTCGGCTTCATACAACGAATCAACATCCTAATATGTGCATTGTGCCTTGGGTGACAGCTGTAATAAATGTCGCATGTATATCATTTGTGGATTCCTGATCCAACGTATTTCCTGGATCGGAGTAATGTCTGCCCAGTACTGCGCGAGGGCAGATTCAAATTTTGGAGTTTTAAAATAGCACCCGAGGTGTACAGCGTGTGTACGTTCCAGGTGCAGCATACTCGTGCTAATGAAGTTACATTGACGGCATACACTCCCAACTTGGAGGAGATTTCACACACTTACAGTATGTAAGTTGTAAAAATAATGGTGGACGTAAATAAATAAACCCTAGTCCACTGCACTCCACGGCGTAGATATTATAACAATTCCAACAACCGTCGATTTGAAAAGTGTCAAACAGTCACAACCCACCTGTGCGCCTTATTTTATGGAAATTCGGACGGCACTTTCTATTTATTTGCAGAGAATGCCCTTTGGCATTGATTTGGTATTTTTTTATTTGAAAAATCCATATGGATACTGAGTGTGTACAAATAAACCAAAAATAACACGGATCAGGTGCGTTATCTTATCCCAAAAATACCAACAGAAAACTAAAATCGATTCGGATAATCGAACGCAAACATACAAATTCGAATATTTTAATGTTCAGTAGCTTACCGTTATAGTAACGGCTTATGAGCGTTATTATAATTTTTTTTATATTGGCCGCTGGTAATTACCTACAACGTATGTTCAGTGAAATGAGTTGCCACATTCGGAACGCTTGTATCTAGCTAGTGGTTAATTAAAAGTTCAGGCTGTACGAGTTTTTTTTGTGACTTTGGTGAGATTTCCGTGACCCGAGGGAATATTTTCTGTAATAATCGGATAAACAGTTTTTTTTTTAAATATTTAATAGCTGGTGAGTGATAATGACAGTTTAGATAGTTTTGTAAGAGAGTGCGATAGAGTATCCTGTAATCACCTGACAAACACGATACTCACGATACTGTCCAAAGGTTGGTGCGGATTCGAATGTGATGCAGATGTAGATTTAGTGATATCTTGTGAATATTTTCGAATTTAGTTGGAATCCAATATTTTCGGGTTGAAATTCATAGTTAGAGATCCGGGTTCATAAGACACAAGTGAAGTGCTGTATAAATGAAATGAATCCGGCGTATAATAGATAATAATGTCAAATGCGTAAAAATACAAATTTTGAACATTTGCTGAATAAGTGAAATTTAAAATCAGGGTTAATAAAAATTCCATATGTAGGTATACCGGATCCGAATATACCATTAGCTGGATTTTTCATAGGTTAAGGTTAATCTTATCCGTGTTCGACTTACGAATACCTCTGAGAAAAACTCTATGCTGCCTCTGATGAGATTTTTTTAGTGAACAGGAAAGGGGAACTTTTCCTGCCCAACTACTTTGCCCCCTTACTTTGCAGCTCATAATCATGACGAATTCCCATCATGATATCTACATACCAATAAGCTTACTTACTTACTTACTTAAGTAGCGCTACAGTCCGGAATGAACCTGGGTCTCAACCAACACGCTTCTCCAATTAGCCCGGTCCTTAGCTAATTGCCTCCATAGTTGCGAACGCCAAGTTGGTTAAGGTCGGTTTCTACTTGTGCGCGCCACTTAAGGCGAAGTCTTCCTCTACTGCGTCCGACGTCTGGCTGTTAATCGAAGACTGCGATCTTTGATGTCCAATTTGGAGTTTTTTTTTAACCAGGGATATTTCGCTGTACATCTAGTATAGTTCTTGGTTTAATCTTCGTCTCCATAGCCCGTCAACGCAAACGCGATCGAAGATTTTTCGGAGAATTTTTCTATCGAATCGACTAAGGATTTCTTCATCCATTTTTGATACGATCCATGTGTCAAGCGTCGTAGAGCAGGACTGGGATGATCAGGGTCTTATATAGGATCGCCTTTCTAGTTCGAGTGATGGCTTTACTACTTTTGCCTTCTTAGCCCGAAGGAACAGCGGTTTGCAAGAGTAATTCTTCGTTTGATTTCTGAAGAGATGTTGTTGTCAGAGTTAATAGCGGAGCCGATGTAGACAAAATCCGGTAGTAAATAAATGAGTTACTTACCAAGTCATCTCCACCAGCTTTTTAAAGCTCAGCGGGAAGGCCGTCATTTCCGGCGGCCTTATTAAGCTTGAGCTTAGATATTGCTATCCTCACTTCACTTAGATCGCTGTCGCTGCCAATATTGAAAGGTTCGTTCTGCCTGACAGCGGAATGTTGTTCGTCATCGCCGTTTAACAGTCTGCAGAAGTGGTTCTTCCATATCCTCAGCATCGACTGTGTCTCAACTACAATATTTCCTTGTTCATCTCGACAGGATTCTGTTCGGGCCTTGAATCCTTGGCTTTGACGATTTACACTTTGGTAAAACTTGCGAACATCGTTCCTGGAGTGGCATCTCTCTATATCCTCGATCGCGCGCTTTTCTTGATCTTTTTTCTTCTTGCTGAAAATCCGAAGTTCTTCCCTTCTTCTCTGCCTATAGAGCTCAATGGCAGCTCTCGTATTCACCTGCAGCTTAGCCTTGTAGGCCTCGTTCTTGGCTGCGAGCTCTTGTCGCAATCCTCATCAAACCAGGGGTTTCTTGCTTGTGGCCGCGAGAAACCTAGCACATCAATTGCGGCTGATCTTATGGCTTGTTGGCATCGTTGCCAATGTTCTTCGACATTCGATGCTGGTGGTATCGCTTTGCGCGAAGGCCTTGGCGGTCTCTTGCGATTGAAGTCTTTCAAGATCAAATTTTTTCACAGTATTTCTGATTTGTTATGGCGTGATGGATATCCGCATTCTTGTCTTGTCTGCAACAAGATAGTGGTCCCAGTCGATTTTAGCCCATTGGAATGTTCGGAACATCCAAAATACTGGATGCGTGACTCTTGTCTATACAATGTGATCAATTTGATTGGCCGTTCGTTGATCTGGAGACCGCCATGACCTCTGATGGATGTCAAGATGAGGAAATCCTGTGCTGAAGCAGAAGTCCGTTGCCAGACGTGTTGTCGTGTAAGCTGTGTTTTCCGAGAATACTGTTAAAGATGACTTCCCTACCTTTGCGTTAAAATCTCCCATCGTTCTTTGCTAGTCGCTCATAGGTTTTGTTAACGAGCTCGTAGAAGCAGTCCTTATTTGTATAATCTTTTTCCTCCGTCGGAGCATGAGCGCATATAAGGCCAATGTTGGCGAATTTGGCCTTGATGCGGATTATTACAATGCGTTCGCTAATGTCTTGGAAACATAAGACTTCTTGCCTAAGTCTGGCACTAATAACAAATCCGCATCCGAATAGTCGCTTTTTCTGCTCACTATAACACGGTCCGTAGTCGATGTCACAGTTTTTCATCCTCTTTTTGCCCGGCCCATCCCATCGTATTTCCTGAATGGCAGTAATGTCTGCTTTGTAGCAGTTTAGGGCTTCCGCTAGTTGTTCGCCTGCACCTCTCCTGTTTATTCTTCTCACATTCCCGGTGCAGATACGAAAGTCGTTGTCCTTTTTTCGTTCGTCAACAATAATATCAGTCCTTTCCGAGGCTATTGGTTGCTTCGTAACCATGATTTTTTTTTCCATGGGTACGTAGTTAACCCAAAGCACAACCCCCAACCTGGAGGGCCAGTTCCAATTTATTAGATACCCCTAGGACACGGGGCCATCAGTATCCACTACGGGATTGAGCGCTGCCGTTGGCCTTTCGGTTCATCCGCCACCATCTCTGTTCAAGGGGACTGATTCCTAGATATCCTGTTTTCCGAATATGTCGAAACAGCTTATCTAGGTTCGCCTGGGACGGTAGACCGGGTATTCATTCCGCGCCAGTCTGACCTGGGTGATTATAGTGTGTGCTGTTTTACGTCTTGTTATCAGCACTCGCACTTATCGTTTAGCAAGTCAAATCCGGTTGTATGAGACAAGTACCCGATGGTAACCAGTTGGAGGTAAAAATAAGCACATTTGATGTGTAGTCAGAGTTGCAACCACTGGGTGTTGCCGAGTCTACCCTCGTTCTATAACACCCAACCATTGTCGCCTTTGGGGATTCGTATTATCCACTAGAGTGTACGAATAACTTGCTCAGATTGACAAATTTGTCGACCGTAAAATTAACGTAGCTCACTATAAGTTTGGCGAACCGAACCATGGTTTTCAAAATAGGTCTGCACAATTTGCACGCGTTGTTCTGGCGTCAATCTATTCATCCTAAAATGGCGAAACTAATAGATAGGAGGTACATATCAGCGATTTCTAGTTTTTCGTAACGGTGAAATAAGAATATAATCTTGGGCTTGTAAGGTCGATTAAAATTAAAAAAAATAATAATTAGCAAACTAACTTTTGGCATTAGTCAGTGTAAATCGAATAAGAAAACGGCTAAGGTCACCAGTTTATTACCAAAAAGAGGTTCAAAGAACATCTTTTGTACCCTCTCTTATCAATCGTACACAATTGAAATGTGTTTGCCATCGGAAAACTTTATATATGCTTATCAAATAATCTGAATGTTTACATTATAAAATGAGATGACGTTTTGAATCGTGCAAAGATTTGTTATCAATTTCGGCTTATCTGCACTCGCACATATCATGTTTTGTGAACATTTTCTGAATGGAATAGATCGTTCTGTTATCAGATTGATTAGGCAAATAATTCGTACACCTGCTGATCAGGATAACTATTTAAAAAAAAATTGTTTGGGACAATGGGTTCACTAGGACACAGAGATTTGCTTTTTGTTGTTCCTTGAATTTCCTGGATTTCTTCATATCACTAAGGCAACCAACGTGAAGTCTCTCTTTCTGCATGATTTGTAGATTTCTGAGTTTTGTATTTGGTCAGAGTCGACGTTTGCCCTTCTGAATGTAGCCACATCCGGAGTTCCCCAAGGTAGACATCTCGGTCCTTTGATATTTTTTTTGTACACTAATAACGTTGAATGTATCATTCAAAACACCTATTTATCTGATAATGCTGATGACATGAAAATCTTCAGGCATGTTTCATCCTCAACTGACTTACCACTTACCCACTTCAAGCTGATTTAAAAAAATTTTCAATCTGTTGCCAACAAAATTTCTTGGAGCTCAATGTCATCAAATGCCAGCCAGTGACGTACTACCGTTAGCGTCCCCTAACCTAACAGTCTCCAGATCCTATATAATCTTTGTGTTTGTGTAGCGAGTCAGTTACTACTGTCGTCTTCTTGCGTGATTTGGGTGTCATCTGTGACAGAGAACTAAATTTTCGCTTTCATTGGGATAACATCATCAGCAGAGCCAAACGTGACACTTCGAAATAATGGCGCTGCGATCGGTAAATATCCATGTATACCACGGCAAAAATGCTAGTATTAAGTGACGAAAATACCATGCAGCTCGCGTGGCATTAGCGTGGTATTTCCTGACACATGGGTGGTAGGTACATCCGTATACTATAGTACTGATACCACCAGCGTGTCAAAGGTATTACTAGCATGCTACATGACATACAAAGGGTGGTGATAGAAGGATTTATGACAATTATGTGTGAAACAAACACGGCTTCGCTGGCATACCTCTATCCGATGGTCCATATTTTCAATGACTCTGAGACATAATATTGAGGTTCAATGTTGTCAATGTGCCGAATTATCTCATCCTTTAGCTCTTGAATTGTTCTTGGCTTATTGACGTACACTTTTTTCTTTTCAATATCTCCAAACAAAGAAGTCCAACGCTTTTTTTTACGTGCGGGCTGGCTGGTGGAAATCTTCATAGACACGATGAGCACGTGCCCAAAGTAGTGTGGGATTTTTACTCACTAAAACCATCACCCTTTTTGTACGTATGCTACTTATCTATCAATTTTTTTTACCACGAGAAATAAAATGTTTGAAAGGTAACTTTCCTTAGAGAGTTCCTGCTTTTTCGCAATTTATAGCGCGGTTTGTTATAATCGGGCCAAATCTGGGCTTAGTTCTTTAAAGACGCCGCAATATATTTGTTTCGTCAAGAATTTGGAGGACCGTTGTGTTAACTTGTAAAAATAAACGTTTTTCATGTTTTCGTGCAAAATTTTTCGTTTCATCTTTAACCGTAGGAATACCCATATCTCTGCGTAGATCCTTGTTCCTTATGTACCATAGCGCATTGACTAATGATCTTATAGCAGCTTGTTATCAAGGTTAATTTTCGAATATTTTCTGAGCTACCAGTACAGTTCTCTGTATTTATTTTTGAGTTATTCGCATTTCTTTTTTATATGCGACTTCCATTTTAATTTTGCATCGAGTGTCATACCGAGATATTTCGCTTCATTTGCAAACGGGACTCGAACCGTATTTAGAAATACAGGCAAATTGTTTGTCCGTTTATACGAAAAATCTACATGGATCGATTTGCTCTCATTAAGTGCAATCCGCCAGGATTTTGTCCATTTATTAACCTCGTTAAGAGCATTTTGCAATTTCATATTTGTTTCCTCTATTGTTGTGCCAACTGCTAGTATAGCAGTATCGTCAGCAAACGTTGCAACTATTGTATCGGTTGTTTGTGGGATATCACGTGTAAATAGGGGGTACAAGAGTGGTCCAAGTACGCTTCCTTGGCGTACTCCTGCCATTATTTCTTTGAACTCTGAATATTCGTTTCCAAGTTTCACACGGAAGAGTCTATGCTCATGATACGACACGAGGATTTTATATCATTTTACAGGCAGCACATTTGTCTTAATTTGTATTGAAGGCCTCTATGCCAAACCTTGTCAAAAGCTTGCGTCTCTTCAAGAAATACGGCTGAGCAAATTTTCTTTCCTTCGAAAGCCTTCTCAACTGCATCAGTAACTCGATGTACTTGGTCCACAGTCGAATGTTTACTTCTAAACCCAAATTGATGGTCAGGTAAAAGACGTTGTTTCTGGTCAATTATGGGGTGTAAGCGACCGAGTAATATCCGTTCAAAAACTTTTGAAATTATTGCAAGAAGTGAAATAGGCCTGTAAGATTTTATTTCATTCGGTGATTTTCCTGGTTTTAGGACCATAATCACTTCCGCGACTTTCCACTGTCTTGGTATGTATTCTAATCTGATTGGCCAATTAACATCGCCACGAAGTGAGATAACACGTCCAATGAATTTCTCGCGCAAAAGAGCCATTGTTGCGTTGGCTGTGTGGCAAGTGGCACCATCCTGTTAGAAGCACATATCGTTTATAGGTCCATACTCTCAATATATGGCCACAAGAAGTCCGTTATCATCACGAGATAGCGAACACCATTCACGGTAACTGCTTGGCCGACCTCATTTTCGAAGAAGTACGGCCCGATGACGCCGCCAGCCTATAAACTGCACCAAACAGTCACTCTTTGTGGATGCATTAGCTTTTCAACAATCACTCGTGGATTCTCATTTGCCCAAATGTGACAATTCTGCTTGTCAATTCTGAATCCACTGAGGTGAAAGTGGGCCTCGTCGCTGAAGATGATGTTCTTTGTAAGGTCACCATTCACTTCTGTCTGTTCAACCAACCATTCGTCGTATTGACGAGGCTTGAAATGGTCAGTGGGCTTCAGCTATTGAGTCAATTGAACCTTGTAAGCGTGTAACTTCAAATCTTTATTCAATATTCGCATCAGTGAGGTTCGTGAGATGTTCAATTGTTGGGCACGACGACGAACAGAACAAACTGGGCGAGCATGTACAGGTGTTTTCACATTTCCTACAGACCCAGTTTGCTGAAATTTGCGCACAATTCTTCCGATTGTGGGTACATATAGTCGATTATACTGACCAAAAAAATAACGAAGTGACGAAATGCATTTTAATTTGAACGCAAATTTTGCTGCCACTCAATCCTTTTCTAACCGTAGTTAGCAGTTTAATAGAAAAAATAAAAATAATAAAATTGTGTTAGGTTAGGTCAGGTCCTGCCTGTACTTAGCTTAAATAAATAAATCTATGAGGACATGGTGATTGGATAGGCAGTTCGACCATCTGAAGGTCGCGAGATTCCTTTAAGGATTCGATTCGAAGTCTTTCAATGACTTCGAATCCTAGTTCTGCAGAAACAAGTATTACATGCTGTAAGTTAGTCGAAAGCCATTATCTCTTCTCGTTTCGGGGAGGCTCTGCTTTCCAAATAACCCCTACAATATGTTTTCCTTTCGACTTCGGTGTTGAAGGCTCCAAGTAGGAGTTTCACATCATATTCCAGGCTCAGTGGCGCGATGTTTAGTGCGATGCTGCGCAGAAAGACTGTGTTCGATTTACAGCCATAGCAATACCTGAAGGATTTTTCAATGGTCCTCTTCTCGTGATAATCTGACAAATCGTCCTAGTTGTATTAGTTGTCCTTCGGAGTCCGCATTTAACAGGAGGTCCCGCCATCGCAAAAGGTACATACTCACACCTGGTTATGTTATGGAAACACATGAAATGGTTGTTAGAAAGCTAGGCACTGGATACTAACGAGCCCAAAAATTTAGATTTGTATTCCAGGCAGCCATTGTAGGCTCCGCACATGTGAGGCTGATGTTGACGTTTCTCTGATGCGGATCACAGTAAGGCGATCACTACCGACTTAAAGTCAGTTACGTTGACCTGAGTTGGGTACGTGTAAGGAATTCGCACTCCAATATGTGCAGCCTTTGGTGACAGCTGTAAAATATGTCGAATGCTTGCCTTTATTGCGTTTCTTACATCGCACATCGTATTTTCTGAATCTCGGTAATGTCCTGTAGTTCGCGAGGACAAATTTTTAAGTAGCACCACCCGAGGAGTATACTCGTAAGTCGTTGTCCGTGGACTTTCCGAGTCGGGTTGGTCTTTGAGTGGATGCAATATCCGCGGTTGTTGTCCCTCTCATACCTGCTGTATGTCTCGTAGTAAGGAAGTATCGTCAACCCCCAACCTGGAGGGCCAGTTTCAATTGATACCCCTAGGAAACGAGACAATCAGTATCCAGTACGGATTAACCTTTACCTTAACCATTAACTTTTCGGCCCACCCACCAACATGGTCTATTCAAATGTCCAGGCTAAGCCTTGAGACTCCTTGATGACATGCTGTACAAGGTGACCTGTTATGAGGACACGTTTATGTATAAGAACACATTTCGACCAATGTTGCTTTGATAAAACACATAAGTCTATCCAGATCAGATAAACTCTGCTCTGCGCAAGACAAGCTAAATACTCCATTGACTTGTCGAATGGCTCTTTGAAATATTTTGGCAACAGATGGAGTGGCGATCGATATTTTACTCGATCATACGCAAATAGAGCGGAAACCTGCCTGATCGGCTTCGAGTGCGTTCTCTATATGTTCCTTCAATCGATCTAACTATTATTTTCGAAACAGTTGAGCTCCCAGCTTTCAGGTTTTAGCAACAAACGATCATGCGCTATTACAGAACAACTGGAAAAAACGAGTCCATGATCTACGAGGATGTCAGGTCAATCGCCCAGCAAACTTTACAGCAACAAGAAAAACCAACAAAACAATTCTAATCGGTAAATGTCAATGTTATCTATTATAACGCGTCACCATCGAAGGCCAGCTGTTATCTATAGCTCACACAAAAATCGTGCAACCTGCATTTCGATCTACGGATAGGCTAAATGAATTTTTAAGGAAATCAGCGGATTGTTTAAGGAAAACATATAATCTACGTACTTCAAGGCTGAAATATAATTTTTGAAACGTTATCAGCAACAGAATAACAATCTAGTACTTGCGCGATTTTGAATTGTTATTGCACCTTAACATGCTTTCCTAACATAAAGGTGTTGCTAGGAATTTATTTTTGTAAAACCAGGGTTCTCATTCCGTAACTTTCAAAACGATTATCTTTCTGGGTACCGACGTACCATGTTATTTGTTTACATGTCACACACAATATATAAATTACGCGGTACGTACCTAGCAAGTCTTCTACACTGCCGACAACGACAATCGTTTTAAAATTTACGGAACACGTACTCAGGAAAGAACAGCAAAGACGGTGTGGGTTCGACTCCCAGCTGTAGCAACAACAATAAATGTTTTTTACCGGGGCCATCTTCTCGTCATAACCTGAGAAATCATCCGCATAAAGGTTATCACAAATCTATTGGATTCGGCATGAAATTGTAGGTCCCATCATTGGTTCAAGAAGTACACAAGCACGTGAATGGTGTATGAGAACAATTTGTATGATATTTGTATTGTGGGGTCCTTCTTAAAATCCCGAAAGAAAACAAGACATGACATTTTTTTACTTCAACACTTCTTGCGAAAGCTTGACAAACAATCCACGAATATAAAACTGTCAATGGAAGCCTTTAAATTTGACCAGGTCTCATTCTTTTGGTCAAGAAATAAAGCTTTCCACACACAAATTAATGGATTAGCTAGGTTCGAGACCTTGTAACGGGTCCGCCATCTAACTTTTTTTTTCAACTAGTGCCTATCTCGTGAATGGTAACACTTAGCTCATGTCTGATTTGACAGATAATTAGTTTTATCCTTCCGCTGAACGAATATGGTTGTGTATACGCTTGAACAACGCTAGGAATTATTGCGACATTACTTTGAAAATCATGGTAATGTTGCAGAATGTGTGCGAAAATTGCGTAAGGATTTTGGAAGAAGAGAAGCACCTTCAGCTCCGTATGTTCGTTATCTTGTGAAAAAAGTGAAAGAAACTGGCATCCTCATCGATAAACCAAAGCGTGAAAAGCCAAAAACAGTGCGTACACCCGAGAATATTGTTGCTGTGGCAGAAAGTGTGCGTGAAGCGCCATCAACATCAATTCACCGTCGTTCTCAACAATTGACGTTTCGGAGACATCATTGAGACGAATTTTGCATAAAAACTTTGGTATGATGCCATACAAAGTCCAATTGGTTCAAGAGTTTAAGCCAACCGACCATCCAATGCGTTTTCGCTTCGCTAAGTGGGCCTGCGATCAACTTAGAGAAGATGCCGATTTTGCCAAAAAAATCATCTTTTCAGATGAAGCTCATTTTGATCTTGGCGGGTATGTAAACAAGCAAAATTGTCGCATTAGGGGCACAGATACATTGAAAAGCCGATACACCCAAACCGAGGCACTGTTTGGTGCGGATTTTGGTCCAGAGGCATAATTGGGCCATTTTCTTCGAAAATGAGCAAGGAGTGGCCGTTACAGTCAATGGCGATCGTTATCGGGCCATGTTGAACGAATTTTTGTTCACAAAAATTGAAGAGGAGAATATTGGCAACATTTTGTTTCAACAGGACGGCGCTACGTGCCACACAGCCGAAGCTACACTCGATGTTTTGCGCCCTGTTTTTGAAGATCGCATTATCATGTCGTTTGGCCACCTCGGAGCTGCGATTTGACACCGTTGAACTATTATTTGTGTGGTGCCGTAAAAGATAAGTGCTACGCCGACAAGCCAGGGACCATTGACGCTTTAAAGGACAATATTCGTGAAGCCATTGGTGAAATACAGCTGCACACAAACGATAATGTGCTTGATAATGTGTAGGCTACTGCATGGCCAGCCGAGGCAGCCATTTGAATGAAATAATTTCCATTATTAACCGGAAGGATTGTACTTTCAAATAAATAGTATTTTCAAAACAAAAAAAAGTTATTTGGCGGACCCTTCATGAGCCGTTAATACCATATCCTTAGCAAACTTTAAAAAAAAAGAAAAAAATTGCGTTGGTAGAGCATTGTACATTCATGTTGTTTGGGTTAAGTTCTAAAATCTTTATTCCCCTAAACGTCCAAAGATGGACTAAAGCCTAAATTGAATTGCATTTATAGCGTGGCGTGTATTTTGGCTGAATTATTGAATCGGTGAAATGCAACTGGCCATTTCATTGGAGCATTGGTTGTTGAATTAGCGATAAATCAGGAAACTCCCGAAGATATTTCGTTGGTGTTCGAGCGTTACTATTGAGTTCGCTATGGTTGTGTCTCCTATCGCTTTTGTTTTGCCCGATATTGTATCCTATCTAGGTCCAAACATCTTTTCACTGGACCTGATGAGATATGAGCCTTGAATTTGAGTTTAGGTCGTATATTAGACTTATCATGTAGTGCAAAGTACGGATGAACAATTGAACCCAAAACATGCCCAAACCAAGCAGATAGACGGAGAATAAATTGATTATTCACAAATCTACAGCCATTATCCATGAATGACACTTGCATCATCGAAATCGAAAAACTATCCATGCTCGGTAATATGTTGTGTTAGAAATGACCTTCGTTTGAATGACCACATATCCAAACTTGGCAAAAACACAGCGAAATTTTTAGGCTTCCTTTACTGATGTACGAAATATTTAACCCCTTCTGATCTGGCCACAATATATAAAGCGTATATTCGCCCCAAACTAGAGTTCAACGACAACATATGGTCAGGTGCAGCAAAACGGATTGGAGACTCAACCGTAGCAAAACTTCACTGTCTCTCTCGAACATCGTAGAAATGTCGCCTGGCTTACACTCTTTTACCGCTGTTATAACAACAAATGCTCAAACGAAATAGCCAGACATTTCCCGACCCTTCAACAATTCAAACGTTATACTCACCGTGCCATGTATAAATGCGAAATCAATTCACCTTCAAAGCCTATCTTCGGACGTTCTTCTAGCTATGTAGACTCATTCCTAAACCGAACAACACGAATGTAAAATGTTTTACCAAACGTAGTCAAACGTACAAAATACGGAAATTTAAAACCAACGCAAATCGGTATCTCCTCTTTTCTTCTCCTTAATTTCCTAAATTTCCCGCGCTCTGCTCAAAACCCTTTTGCGCGTGTTAATGATTAAAAAAAGATAAAGCTGCGTTCAGACTTATGGGGGTCAGACTCTTAAAGAACTTCCACAGCTCCATTTTTGATAGTTTTGCAAACGCTAAATCGGGACAAAAAGTTGGAAGACAGAATCTCAAAAGTTTTGTGAGCCTGCGTTGTTACTTAGAGGGCAAACTTCCAGACTAGAGGAATAGGAACTCCATTTAGGATCATCAAGTTCAAACGGAACCTACCTAGTCAACAACGCGACGCCTGGCTACCCGGGATAGTAATGCCTTGACATTGGGGGTTAGATGACGGGAGCAGCAAAGGAATTTCATTCTTTGGACAGCTCAGCAAGCACCGGTGTTTCATGAACAGCAATGTTCAGTCAGCAAGGGGCGCATAGGACAAGGTAATGTCAACTGGTAACCCATGATAGCAATTCCATTTGAACTAGATGACGAGCTTCTAGCTCGCGAGAATTGTTCATCAACTTCTCCGACACACACCCTAGTCCAGCATATTGGTGTCCTTACCTGGCAGTATTACCGCCGCTAACGTAAAGAGTTTGGGAAAACCTGATCCAAACGTAGTGGATGGGTTTCCAAGGAAGGTCATACGCATACCTCTATGGCTGGTAACGCATCTAAGCCATCGGAAAAGATGTTTTTGGAAACTGTTCCGATCCATAGCCAAGAAATGCGAGGGTACACCCCATCCTCACTCAGAACCATCGAGCTCAAACCAGATGGTTCCCCAAATCATTAATAAACCAACTGCCCACTAGCTCCAGTCAGGTCCACTCTGCTAAATCTGTCACAAGGGTAAACGGGAACTTAGCAAAATAATTGCCCATATTCAACATATCCCGTCCGCTGACCAGACGGGAGAGACAACACTTGTCTCTGACCTGGGCGCGGGAATAGCTTCAACGTTTTGCCAACTCCTCCGAGGACACCGCTAGCCATTCATCTGGAACTCGACGTAATTGACCGCAGTGACCCGGATGGAAGCAAAACACTGGAAAAATGGAGGAAGTGTTACCGTCGTTTTTCTCCAACCCTGCGTCGTTATAGGGGAGGTTGCCTGACCATCTCTGGAGAATGGCTGTGTAGTATGATGGAAATCGGGCGCCACACAATTGCCCTCCCGCTTAACTACCCATGGACTTATTACCGTGACTAAACCGTTAGATAGAAGTGGAAGTGACACTTGCCTCCAGCTTCTTACAAATCCTTCGCGACCATCCGGGCTCTGCGCTCACCTGCCGCTACCTAGGTCTCTAACAGGGGAATATTAAGAGGATTGCTCGCTCATACCAGAGGTTCAAACATGTGGGAAAGTTTGGCCAGGAGCGTAACTGGATGTAGTAGAAATTGAAGGCGGAGGGAGGAGCTTGCCAGACAGGCAACTAGCCTTGATATTCTATCGGCATTAGAAATGTTAGGTATGCCCATGGCTACACGTAAATCACAATTCAAACTGGATGTTATCAAGAAAGCACAACGCGGATTGATGAACTGCACAACGTGTCAACTATCCAGCCAACTTTGGCCAAACTATAACCAGAAGTTCTCCACTGCACTTCTGCCCAGATGGCACTGTAGTTTAGGCATACATGCAAAAAGACTTGACCCCTTTAGCAATGACTTCTGTAGAAACTCCTTGGACGAAGAAGTGGAGGAATGTTCTCTGCTCTGGGAGACTATTTCTTTGGTAAAGAGCTGGTTAATGTCAGAAACCTCCTCCGCTTTATAGTCAGCTCAGAATGGTTTAATCAGGGAAACGATTATCAGAAAAGTCAACAGATCCATGTGGTTCCACAACGACCCTTTTCTGATATATGGGTGCAGGCGTTTCGCTTGCAGCCATTGTAACCTAACCTAGTTGACATGACATTAACCAATCAACCTACCGATGAATGCCTACACTTCATATCTTCGAGACGCTGAGGTGGATGCTATCTCCATTTCTCTTGCTTCAATTCCAAGCAGAAAGGCAGAGAAGGCAGAACTTCTTTACTAGATACCACATCTTACGGATCTACGAGTTGATGAAACTCCAAATTTGGTGTTAATGGTTCTCCCCGGAGAAGCTCAATTATTAAGGACCCTAGCAATGCCACTTCTTGAAGCTCCAAAAGCCCACAAGCAGCTACAAATGCTTCGATGTTTTATGGTATTTTTTTCTATATCCTGACAAGTTCCAATGGTGTCCGCCCTTAATTAAAATTCACTTTCAGTTTGTGTGATAAATTCAATACTGATGATTGTAGTCGCGCTTAGATTCCTCCAAAACCGGGTCTGTGGCTACTGCAAGTCATTTCGTCCGAATGTCCAACTTATTCCAGGACAAATGAGTGACAACCTTAGCATGTAAAAAAGTATTTTTGTCCAGAAGCTCGTAGTAACGCTAATGGGCTTAACTTTGATGTACAAGTCCAATGCTGATGTCGTCAATGAATACGACTCCTTGCATATGTCTGTCGCTTATTACAAATCCGCATCCTTCGCTGATACTGCTTACTAGAAGCGGGGCGAAGACGAACGTCAAAGTTTGTCATACACTTGTTGCATAAGTCCATTCCGTTAGCATATCAGGGATATTTTGAATCGTTGAATGGACCTAGAGTTACACTCGAAATTCAACCATCGGAATTGAGAAATGTACGCTTCTGACGATGAATTATGTTTCACGTCCTTCTACAATAAGCACCCCCACTAGAAATATATAAACCAAACCAACAGACGCGACATCCTCTTTTCACAATGTTGACATATCGTTCTTCTTTTTTTTTTTAGAAACAAATAACTCACCATGACGAACGTCCAAAGTAAGCTTACTCCCATTTACTGCAGCTGCAAAGATTTCCTCCATCCGTGGACAGACAGCTGCATTACATCGATAGCCGATATCCTGATCCACACGACGCCCAACAGTTTACGAATCTACGTTGTTGTCTACATGGTAAGTTTGACATCCCACAGCACACCGCATACGACCCACAACGAATCCTCTTCTCCAACAGCTTTCCCTTGTAATGCGTCATCGTATCCCCACATTACTCGACCTCAAAAGGACACTCCTTGGCATCTTACAATCCACAGCGTTTCTCAGCACTAACAGTTTCACTTTCGTCCTTTACGTGTGTCTACTGCGTAACCTATTTGGTAGGTTTTTCTTCTGGACCAACACCTTCATGCCGGCTTTCCTTGCAAGTTTCACAGCAATCTTCATTGAGAGGCCAGTTCGACGGCCCCTTCTAGCACTCTATGTGGCTAATGTAGCAACAGAAACAATCTGGCGGATGGGTGAATCACGTGGAATTGTGAAATCCATTCCACAAGGCCAAGCCGTCATTTTCGGTGTCAGTGTATCGATTCTCCTTTATCTCTACCGTTTGGGACTGCATAAGACTGAACCATGCAAAGATTCCATTTTCGACATTCTCCGGATATTTGTGGGCAAAAGCGAGGAAAGTATGAACTTGATTGATCCAGCGCCAGCTCCTGCAGCAGCCGCCCAACAAGAGAGTAGAGACTGTGCAAGTGGCTCTGGACTTTTGCAAACCTATATGCGCCTTACCCAGCGACTGAAGAAGAAGCACGAATGTTGTCCCCATAAGGAGGGATGTATCCATTACACTGTCATGGGTGGTTTAAAGCCGTTTGTTGGAGGAGTTGGACTGCAGGTGGTGTTGAAATTGGTGCTGAACATGAAGAAAGTATTCACTGGGAAGATTGACTGGCGAAAGACTGTTTTACAGAAGAAGACCCTTGGACTGGGCATATTTTTGGGCAGTTTCTCCTTCTTGTACAAGGTATGGAATGGAATTCTAACAAAAAATGAGGTCTTCACTTATAATATGCAAACATTTTAGGGAGTCTCCTGTGCCCTGCGTAATATCACAGGCAAGGATGATCCACGATATGCCATTCCAGCAGGTCTGATTGGCAGCGTGGCTTTCACGCAGTACCCCGATATTACCGTGGCCCTGTATATCATGTGGAAGACTCTCCAAATAGTCTACAACCTCGGTGAGAGCAAGGGCAAGCTTCCCAACATTCCAGGGTTCTTGATCTTCCTCTACTGCTTCTGTACGGCTACCCTGTTTCATGCGGCAATTATCGAGCCGCTTAATTTGCGTCCAAGTTACTACAGGTTCCTGTATAACCTCTCCGGAGCTCGGTAAGTCACAATGCTAAACCCAAAAGGGGTTTCTTATCCATAACATGCATCTCATTACAGGGTTGGACTGTTCAACCGACAAGTTCTCGACGTTTGGGGCTTGAAATCCAGTGAAGCGTTACGAGAAGTGATGAAACGTACCGGGACCGAAAAGATGCCAACAAAGCTGTTAGGGATGTAAAGGCTCCTCCGTTTGTTAGTAGTTAAAGAGAAAAAAAATGGTATTGGGCTTGTGTACATAGCTTTTGGATCGATGGGCTCCATTGCCGTTGTGTTATTATTTTTTCGTTGTAAGTCAATCCGGGAACAAAATGCCGAAAAAAAGGGAAATTTATCAGAATTTGTTGTTGTTAATGGGAATGAACGTTTGTTTGTGCACAAAAGCACACACACACTCGTGTATATTTATGAAAGCATGTAAGTAGTTAATGTTAATGTAAAATATTTAGAACAATAATATTTTTTATACTTCATGAAGGATTATAAGAAAAAAAGGAAATTATGCAAGTTAATTGTTTTTGAATGTTGCAAACCGAAGTGTTTCATTCTTTGGGGATATTTTTAGGTCTTCAGCGCGGTAAGTATGCTATAGTGACAGGAGAATCGAACTTTTTCAATAGGAGGGTTAAAAACGACTTCAAATTCGGATTTATGATCCATCAAACCATCAAATCTATCTGAAATGTTGATGCATTTTTGGTTAAAAACGGGGAAATTTTCTAAAATGCTTGAGGCAGCATTTTGCAAACCATGACAACTGTTGACGATTGGCCCTTCAGCTTGGGGGTAGTGCCTTGGTGGGTTCACTATCCACTCACGAAAAAAACATTGTTACGAAGCAACCAATAGCATAGGAAGGGAGTGATCTTATTACTGACGACCATGCAAAACGAAAAAAAGGACAACGACGTTCGTATCTGCACCTGGAATGTGAGAAAATTAAACAGGAGAGGAGCAGGCGAACAACTATCGGAAGCCCTAAGTTGCTACATAGCAGGCATTACTGCCATCCAGGAAATACGATGAAATGGGCCGGGCAAAAAGGGGATGAAAAACTGTGACATCTACTGCGGAACATGTTGTGAGCAGACACAGCGAGTATTCGGAAGTGGATTTGTAATAAGTGATAGACTTAGGCAAGAAGTCCTATGCTTTCAAGGCATAAGCGAATCCATTGAAACAATTCATATCAAGCCACGTTTGCCAACATAAGCTTTGTATGCGCTCACGCTTCTTCGACCTCTTTGACAAAACTTATGAGCGACTACGGAACTACGACGTTAAAATTGTGCTGGAAGATTTTAACGCAAAGGTAGGAGGCGAAGACATTTTTAGCAGTATTGTCGGAAACACTGCCTATACGAGAACACGTCTTGCAACGGACTTAGGCTAATTGACTTTACTGCGGAAGGAAATGCCACTATAGCCAGCACACGGTTTCCTCACCTCGACATTCATATGAGATCATGGCGGTCTCAAGATGAACGAAGGGTCAATGAAACTGAACACATTGCGATAGAGAAGAGGCACGCATCCAGTATTTTTGATATTCGAACATTCCGACGGGATAAAATCGACTCGGACCACTAACTTGTTGTAGCCAAGACAAGAAT